>CANTUZ010000026.1:45331716-47962203 GCA_947846985.1 Fratercula arctica
GGGGAAGGAAGGGGGGAAGGAAGGGGGGGAAGGAAGGGGGGAAGGAAGGGGGGGAAGGAAGGGGGGGAAGGAAGGGGGGGAAGGAAGGGGGGGAAGGAAGGGGGGGAAGGAAGGGGGGGAAGGAAGGGGGGGAAGGAAGGGGGGGAAGGAAGGGGGGGAAGGAAGGGGGGGAAGGAAGGGGGGGAAGGAAGGGGGGAAGGAAGGGGGGGAAGGAAGGGGGGGAAGGAAGGGGGGGAAGGAAGGGGGGAAGGAAGGGGGGAAGGAAGGGGGGAAGGAAGGGGGGAAGGAAGGGGGGAAGGGGGGAAGGAAGGAAGGAAGGGGGGAAGGAAGGAAGGAAGGGGGGAAGGAAGGAAGGAAGGGGGGAAGGAAGGAAGGAAGGGGGGAAGGAAGGAAGGAAGGGGGGAAGGAAGGAAGGAAGGGGGGAAGGAAGGAAGGAAGGGGGGAAGGAAGGAAGGAAGGGAGGAAGGAAGGAAGGAAGGAGGGAAGGAAGGAAGGAAGGAAGGAAGGGGGGAAGGAAGGAAGGAAGGGGGGAAGGAAGGAAGGAAGGGGGGAAGGAAGGAAGGAAGGGGGGAAGGAAGGAAGGAAGGGGGGGAAGGAAGGAAGGAAGGGGGGAAGGAAGGAAGGAAGGGGGGAAGGAAGGAAGGAAGGGGGGAAGGAAGGAAGGAAGGGGGGAAGGAAGGAAGGAAGGGGGGAAGGAAGGAAGGAAGGGGGGGAAGGAAGGAAGGAAGGAAGGGGGGGAAGGAAGGAAGGAAGGAAGGGGGGGAAGGAAGGAAGGAAGGAAGGAAGGAAGGGGGGGAAGGAAGGAAGGAAGGAAGGAAGGGGGGGAAGGAAGGAAGGAAGGAAGGAAGGGGGGGAAGGAAGGAAGGAAGGGGGGGGAAGGAAGGAAGGAAGGGGGGGAAGGCAGGAAGGAAGGGGGGGAAGGAAGGCAGGAAGGAAGGGGGGGAAGGAAGGCAGGAAGGAAGGGGGGGAAGGAAGGCAGGAAGGAAGGGGGGAAGGAAGGCAGGAAGGAAGGGGGGGAAGGAAGGCAGGAAGGAAGGGGGGGAAGGAAGGCAGGAAGGAAGGGGGGGAAGGAAGGCAGGAAGGAAGGGGGGGAAGGAAGGCAGGAAGGAAGGGGGGGAAGGAAGGCAGGAAGGAAGGGGGGGAAGGAAGGCAGGAAGGAAGGGGGGAAGGAAGGAAGGAAGGGGGGGAAGGAAGGAAGGAAGGGGGGGAAGGAAGGAAGGAAGGGGGGGAAGGAAGGAAGGAAGGGGGGAAGGAAGGAAGGAAGGGGGAAGGAAGGAAGGAAGGAAGGGGGGAAGGAAGGAAGGAAGGGGGGAAGGAAGGAAGGAAGGGGGGAAGGAAGGAAGGAAGGGGGGAAGGAAGGAAGGAAGGGGGGAAGGAAGGAACGAAGGGGGGAAGGAAGGAAGGAAGGGGGGGAAGGAAGGAAGGAAGGGGGGAAGGAAGGAAGGAAGGGGGGGAAGGAAGGAAGGAAGGGGGGGAAGGAAGGAAGGAAGGGGGGGAAGGAAGGAAGGAAGGGGGGGAAGGAAGGAAGGAAGGGGGGGAAGGAAGGAAGGAAGGGGGGGAAGGAAGGAAGGAAGGAAGGGGGGAAGGAAGGAAGGAAGGGGGGGAAGGAAGGAAGGAAGGGGGGGAAGGAAGGAAGGAAGGGGGGGAAGGAAGGAAGGAAGGGGGGGAAGGAAGGAAGGAAGGGGGGGAAGGAAGGAAGGAAGGAAGGGGGGGAAGGAAGGAAGGAAGGAAGGGGGGAAGGAAGGGGGGGGAAGGAAGGCAAAAAAAAAAGAGAGTCCACTTAGTAGGTAACAGCAGCTGGTAATAGACCTCAAACTACTCACTACCACCTCCACATAGCACCACAACTCCAGCAGCAGCCAGCCCTGCAGCTGAGCTAGCTCTTCTGCTTACCTACTTTCACCCTGTTCCTGCTCAGCAATAGTGGCATGAAGACCAAAACCAAAGCAATATTGCTTTCTACTGTTCTGCTTCACTCCAGGATTTCTGTACAGAAATCTCCAAGCTCTCCAGAACTACAGAAATGGCTTCACACCCTGTTTGTAAGCAGCAACATTCCTGGACTGCAAGATGACAGTCAAAGCTCAGAACAGAGGAAGAGGGGAATGGTGCTACTGAGGCCCTGCCCTGTTTAAACACATGTTTCAACAGAAAAGGAAACAGACCCTTCCACACAAGGATCTGTAGGGCACGGACACTGGCAACAATGTTTTAAGTTCGGAAGATTAATTTTCTGCAGCCTTGAGTAAATTAAATGCCTCCTAAGTGAAAGGCGGAAGGACCCCTGCAAACGGGCACTTAAGAGTCTCGGCGGGTGCCAGTTCCACAGGAGATCCTCCCTTTGCCCTGCCCAGAAGAGGCAGAGCAGGGGCACGCTGTCAGTGTGCTGCAGCTTTTTACATGGGTAAAGGCCTGGCTACACTAAAGTCGTTCCAAGTTCTGCCACTACATTCATTCAGTAAGTGCAGGATTTCACCCCTTACCTTCTCAATGGCCATGTGTAATATCTTCATTAAAACTCTTACAGAAGAAAAAGGAATTTTAAACAGTGAAGCTGGAGGGGTTTTTTTTGAATGTATGAACTTTTCAGCCAGGAGCACCAACTCAGAGCAGTGATGTGGACACCTGTCAAGATCAAACTGTGAACAGAGACCACCAGTGACTTTGAATTCAATAGCAGGCCCCTGAAAGATGATAATCCAACACCCATATAACTAAAACCTTTAAACATCTTTTCTTAACAACTTTCAGTATACAGGAACAGAGGGAGTTCAAATTCACATGAATGTAACACCTACTGTCCCAATATTTTTGTCCACAAACATCATGTAAAGCTTAAATATTAGAATTTCATGTTATTTTTCAAAACCGAAGCATGGACTGAAATACTCTTCCGTTTTGACCAGTAAATGTTAAAAAGAGCATGTCACCCAGATGACCATCCTTCAGCCATCATGTGGAAACAGCACTGCTACTTTCCCATTTGAGAAACTACATAATCAATAATCATACTTAAGGCAAACAAAACAGTGGACTGGGAAATTTTCCATATAAGCACCTTTTAACAAACTTCCATTACGCACTGAGGGACACAACACAGTGCAAGTCAGTATTCAGAAGCAAGAAAGCTCTTATGTCACTGATCTATGTGAAACCAATGGATTTGGTGATGTGATCAACGACAGCCCCCCAGACTGTCACACAGCCTACCAAGACCTCACCTCAGATTCACCAGCAGAGTAACTTCTGGTTTTCTGCCACCTACACCATGTCAATGTGGTGATGCAGGTGCAAGCACGTCTAAAACAGTACTACTCCACTGCTGTGCACAAATGTGCATGTTTGTGGGTGAACGGAATTATACCCGACTGGGTCAATTCCTGCTAACTGTATTCAAACCAAACATGTTATTCCAGCGTATTCACATAAATTTGTCTCCTTGAAACAACAAATCCACAAAGATCTATTCTTTTACTATTCTTTTTTGCTTCTCCAAAGAATACTAGTGCAAAGTTAACTGATGCCTCAGGCAGAATTTAAGAATAACTTTCCACCTGCACTTGATCTTGCTGGGTTAAGCAAACTGACAGTCTATGGAAATAATACTGGTTCCTGTATCACTCACACACTTTCCTCATTTTCACCTCACTCGTATGTTGCACAGGCAGATTAATGTGTCTTAAGATGGGTCAGCCACAAATAGTAGAGTAACTTGATTTTTGTCCCTTTAGAGTGAAACAGTCCTACACATAGCTCAAAACTTCATTTGTAAACTTTCTGATGCACACTCAGTCCTAATTCACTTAAAATTAGAACACACTCACTTTGTTCCAAGTACCAAACCTACTATGTGGCTACTGAGGCATTTTGTTTTCTCTGCAAGATGTTCTATCCCTGCCTGTATCACCCACCCTCTTCCTTCAAACTGGCTAGAGCTTGGTTAGCTTTGTGAAGAGGGCTACTTAAAGAGAGAAAGGTTTGACTGAGCTACAGCTAGTGCAAAAAGTGCAGAAATCAAGAAAAGGAGGAAAGAACACCATGATCTTCAACCTCTTAAAGGAAAAAGTAATGAAGAAAGCGAGGGGAAAAAAAAATCACAAGACACTGGTGACATGAATTATCAAGGTACAAGACTGGACCATCTCTCCCCATACGAGCTGCTCCAGTCAACGCCATTCAAGGCATTGCAGTAGCCAAATTTCAAGCTCTGCTTAACAGAACCTTCTCTGGAGCCACAAAACTAACTTCTTTCAGAAGCAGAGGCTGTGAATTAACATGTGTGACTGCTGTTCACACAGGGTCTTAGAGTGCCTATTAGAGTGGTAGCAAAAAACATGACCAGTTATGGGCATGATTTCTTTTCCATCCACAGTACTTTCTAGTTATGAATGGATGTTTCTAAAAGCACATCTGTGTCCAACAAAATGCAGTCACACAGGAAATCAATGCAAAGCCTTTTTTGTTCTCTCAAGGGCACACGATGTATAAAGATGCTAAACAGTCTCCACAACTCCAGTATGCATGGACACCCACATACAGCAGTTCAACTAAAGCTGAATGGCTGTGGATAACAGAACTGCCATTAAAATGCCAGTCCAGAATTTGTCTGCCTGACGAACTAAAACAAGCATCGTCCAGTAGCAAGGTATGCACAAGGGCATGACAGACCTGCTGATGGGCTGAGGGGAAACAGGTACGTGTCGCAGTCAAAGATGCCAATGAGCCAGACTACAAGACAGGAGCACAGATTGTGAGCATACTGTAGGACACACAGTAGTAACTGAAGTGCTCTGAACAGCAGCCAGAGGAAGATTGTGTTTTTAAAAAAAAATAAAAAAATACATTTGAAAAAAAGCTACTCTACAACACTTTGTGCCAAGAAACAAGCTGTGAGGAAAGCCACTTTGGTATCAGGAGGCTCAGAGAAGGCCAAGATTGCTGGCACAAATTCTGAAGAAGGAAGACTACTACAGAAAAACTGAAAGAATGATGTTTTGGAGATCTGTTTTTCTCTCTTTCAAAGTTTGCCTACCAGGTGGGTTTCTAAACTTCTTATGTAAATATTTCAGCCATAATAGCTTCAGGCTCAGACTACTAATCATTTATCTTGGAATGTGCATGGTCTTAAAACTCATTCAAACGTCACTTCACTATTTTTAATTGTGTTATGGTTTTAAAGCAACCATTTACTTCCAGCAAACATCAGTGCTGTATTATGTTCCATGCTCCATGGTATTCAGAAATACACCACATAAAATCAGTCTCTTTACGTAAATACGGACAATTTACTCAGCAGTAGTAACTGTAAAAAGCTTCAGCAGCAAATCAAAATTGTTACTTGACATGATCAAGTAATCTACCATATTTGTCCAACATTGCTCAGTTCATTCAAACTCTCAGTAAATAAAAGGTAAAAAATAAGACCGCTGTTGAAATAAACAGGGCACTGCTCCTACTAAAAGAAACCTTGATCCTTAGTAGAATAACCTCTGTGGAGTGTACTTTAAAAGCTGTGAGGACCAGGTACATACAAGCACAGAAAAATGAGTTTGGTCACTGCTTTTCACTTTTACATAAGAACAGCAGCATTTTCCATACCATTTCTTTCAATACCTGTTCCATCTCAAATTCTTACTCCATACTTCTCTCTATAGTTTCACAACAGAAATATGTGATTACTATTTGTTTTGTTAATTTGTTTAACACCCTGGTTCACGAGCAGAACATCTAGAGAATCTCCACCAAGAAAGCACATTTTAGCAAGCTCTTTTATGTAGATCGTCATGTAGTGCTAAAACGGGAAGACTAGAGGTTAATTTAAATGAAATCCAGAATATTGTATTTCATCTTAATCAGCAAGTCTTTTGTTTGCAACCTAGAAATGCAACAGTTTCTAACTGCAGAGTTTAATACATTTTTTTACATTATTTAACTCTGACGAAAACTAAACTCAATGGATGTGAAATTACATAGGTCGACTCTGTACAACCAGCTCCATTATGAATCCATCTCAGCCACAAAACCAGAGAGATCAATTTCATCTATATTTTATACCAGAGACTTTCTCCCCTCCCCCCTCCACAAAGCAATAATGACATGAGAAGAGGTCAGTGCAGCAACTAAACTAACTGGCTATTTTGCAAATCACATTTTTTCCTTGAGAATTGCATTTTTACTGCTAGGTCAGTCATACAGGCATCGTCAGCAAGTAGATCCTTGGTATTACATGGATCAAAAAGCTGGTGGCATTAATGGGATGGGATCTCCCTTCCAAGTAAGTGAACACCAGTAATATCAGGATAATAAACCTCAGGGAAGCATGCTGGATGGAACTACAACCACGTACTATTTACCAGACAGACACAGAAAAGCAGAGAAAAAATACATATGAGAAAAAATTGACAAAAGAAACTTTGCCAGAACAACCTCATAAGGACTTCAAAAAAAAAAAAAGGGGGGGGAAAAAAAAGGAGTGTTCACAATCATTTGTGGGATCCTGCACTGCCTGTTCTGTTTCTCAGGGCAGTTGGCAGCAAATCTTATCATATTTTGGGCTCTTGGACCAAAAAAAGTTCTTGAACTACCTGGACCAAAAGAGGTTCAGTCGGTAACACCTTATTTTCCAAAACAGAAAAACCAATACTGCCTAAACGACCCGTGAACCTCATCCTGACCCCAATATGGCTGTCATCTGCCACGATGGAATCTGGTCCTCTATGCTCTGCCACAGGGCAGGACAGACCACCTTCATAACAGCTGCCAACTTTGTTTGCACTCAGCACTAGCTTTTCCACACAGACACATACAGAGAGCTATTTAGCAGTGACTATTTATGCAGCCTTCCATATTAACTTTTATAAGCCAAACTCTGCTGCAAGCGACTTTGACATAAACCCAGAGTAACTACTGCAGTCAAGGAACTCTGTTTTCAGCTAACTGGGGAATGTGACGCTAAGTAAACAGTATTTTCCCCCAGGAAAAAAAAAAAAAAAAAAAAGAAAAAACACCAAAAAAACCAAACCCCCCAGCAGCCTGCAGCCATGCCTCTCCGAGCAGGGTGGCCGCCCCACTCCCCGAGAGACACTCGGGGCCTGTGAGGGGGACGCCGGCGGCACCGCTCTGCCCACCCCGCACCCTCCGACCTTTTTCTCCGGGGTGGAGGAGGGCTAGGTGGGTGTCTGCCTCCACAGGTCGCCCGCGAAGCCCCGGCCCCCCGGCACGGCTCCTCTCCCGCACAGAGCCCGCCTGCGGACGCCGGCGCCTTCGGGCTCGGCCCTGAGGAGGCGGCCCCCCGCCCCGGGCACAGGCCGCTATCGGCGCCCGCGACCGGCCAGGCCCCGCTTCGCCTCGGCAGCCTTTTCTTCCTGTTGTTGTTGTTGCCCTCTCCCTCCTCTTTTTTTTTTTTTTTTTTTTTTTTTTTTTTTTTTTTTTTTTTTTTTACCTCGAGACCAACGCTCCCCCCCACAGTTGAAAGCTGTCCAAAAAACAGGACCACACACAGGCGCCCGCCCCCTCCCCCCGAGCCGCGGGCGCACGCACTCTCAAAATGGCGGAGGGGTGCCTCCCGGGCAGCGCCGCCGCCCCCCACCACCCACGGGGAAGCGGAGACCCGTCCCCCGCAGCCCTCCCGCACGGACACGGCCGGCCGGAGGCCGGGGCGGCTGGCGGCAGCCGGGGCCCCGGCGCCTCCTTCCGCAGCCTGCCGCCGAGGCTCCCCTTTCCCCCCCCACAGCGGGCGGAAAAGTGGTACGCGCCGCCCGCGGCCGCGCGCGTCCCCGGCCCTAAGGCCGCCGCCCGCCTCGAAAACCGCCCGCCCAACCGCCCCGCCGGCGGCCCGGCCCTCCCCCGACTGCGGAGCGGGGCCGCCGGCCTCCGCCGCCCGAGCGGGCTTTAGCCGGCCGGGGAGGAGGAGGAGGGGCGGCGGAAAGAAAAGAGGCGGGGGGGGCACCCCGGACTTACCTTCCACCCACAGCTCCTCCACGTTGGTCTCGAGGTTAGCTGCCCGTAATCCTACAGCGAACGCCCCAAATATGAGGAGGCCGACAACCAAAAACTTCCCGCAGTTTTTCTGAATGTAACAGCCCAGTTTAAACAACAGTCTCTGAAACTTCGCTCGCAGCCACAGCGGCGCTCTCCGGCCTGTCGCCTTCCCCTGCAAGGCAAGAAGAGGTCAGTGGCCAAGGGGCCGCTGCAGGCCGCCGGATGCATGCCTCCTTGCCCAGGGGCAGGTGGGGAGAGCCCCCCCAGCTCTACCACCAGCAAGGCCACTCGTGCCCCTTGGGGCGCCTTCCCACACAGGGAGAGGCCCCCAAGCTGTCCCACAAGCCCCTTGGGGCACCCCAAGCTGTCCCCACTCATGCCCCTTGGGGCACCTTCCCATGCACAGCGTTCCCAGGAGTGAGGATTGAGCACCCTGGGCAGTTCAGGCAGACATCCCCCCAGCAAGGTCCTTGCCTCACGGCCCTGCCAAGTGGCCACCTCGGATGCATGCACAGGCAGACAAGAAGTACCAGCTGGTAGCCATCCTCGCCCCAGACCAATGCGAGGGTTGGGGATGATGCCACAGCATCTGAGCCCTGCAGCCTGGCCAGTGCTGCCCACCAGGCTTCTCCTGGCGTTCAGGGCACCACCAGCAGCTCGGGTTGCAAAGCATTCATGGAGGGAAGACCCTCAGTGCCAGGGCAGGAGTAACCACTTCCAATGAACCTCAACAGCCACAAGAAAAAGTCCCTTTTCCTGCTCTCCTCAGACCTCTGGAGGGCTGGGAGAAAGTGGGGGGACACCGGGTGGTGACAGAAAGCTAGCTGGTAGCAGTTTGCTGCCGTTTCCCCCTGCTCCCAGCTCCGAGCAGGGGTTCGGTACTGAGGCAGGACCCACGTGGTGAGCAATGCTGTAAGATCAGAAGTAATTCATTTCCATAGAGTTTGGAGACGCTGTGTGATCTGAATTAGGAAGCAGAGCAGCCATCTGTAAGTTACGACAATATTTGTGAACGGAAGAGGGCAGCCACATGGATTCCCCCCCGCTCCTTTCCCCCTTCTTTACAAAGCCTAGAAATCCGCTCCCTGAAGTGAAACTATCCCTGCAGCAAGGTAGCTTTCCGAGATTGTTTACTTTGAACATTTTTTGGCCGGCCGGAGATTGGCGGCCGGGCCCGTCCCTCCGCCCCGCCCGGGCCGGGCCGGGCTTGCGGGGCTCTGCGGCACCTCCAGCCCTTCCCCGCCAACAATACCGTACCCCCGCCGCTCCGCCGGCACGGGCGCGGCACAGCTGCAGTGGCAGTTTGTTTGCGGCCCTCACTTCCCCTCCGACCGCCCGGGGAAGAAAACTGCCGCGGGCTTCCTCTGCTCTGGGGTGACGGGGGACCCCCCTCTCCGAGGGCAGTCGCCCTGTCGGCGCTCGGCGGGGAACTTCACAAAAGCACAACTTCTGCCAAGAAAACGGCCGCCCGCCTTCTCCCCCGTCTCCCGGCCGGGTGCGAGTGTTGCCGAGGGCGCTGCGAGGGGATGGAGAGGCGAGAGGAAGCGGAGTGGGAGCTGGCCGGGGGGAGGCCGGCAGGGAGCCGCGGCTGTCTCGGGAAACTTAGCCGGCGGAGCGCTGCGCTGGGCTAGCAGGCAGCAGGGCAGGCTCCTGCGAGAAGGGAGGGAAGGAGGGCACTCTCTCCCGCACTGAAGAGTCACAGACGTCCCTCTTCTTTTTTTCCCAGCATTTTATTGGTGGCCGTTTCATTTCCATCTCCTCCTTCCACCCCCGCGAGAAAACACACCACCCTCCTCCTCCCCCGCCGAAAAACAGCACTAGCGCGTTATCTCTGGAAAAAAGAGTGAGAAGATTGAATGCACCTTTGAAATCTGCTCCAAGGCGAAAGCCGCATCGCAGTAGCTTGGCCGCTGCAGATACTCCCGGTCGGGCGCCGCGGCGCGCCAATTCCCTCCGGTCCTTCGCCGCCTCCCGCCGCCGTTCCTCGCCGCCCGGCCGGGGTGGCCGCTGCCGCCCGCGCTGCTGCTGGTCTCCGGCTCCGACGCGTTACCGGCCGAGGCCATGTTGCCGCCGCCGGCGGGACGGGGGAGCTGCCGCTGGCGCTGCCGCGGCGGGGCCCGGGGGCCCGGGGGCGCGGCGGGGCCGCGGGGGGCTGGTGGCGCTGCGGGCCGCGGGCTGCTGCTGCGGGGGCTGCCGCCGCCGCTGCTGCCGCTGCTGAGGCTGGGGCTGGCGGGGCTGCTGCGGCGCGGCCGCCTCACGCGGGGCGCGGGGCGGCGGCTGCTGCCGCGGCCGCTCCGGCCGAGTCGCTCCCCGCGCCTCCCATTGCCACATCGCGCGTGGACCCCGAGCTGCAGGCGGCCGCTCCCCGCGCCCGGCGAGGGCGGGCGGGCGGGCGGGAGCGACCCCCGGGGCCCCCCGGCTGCCGCCGCCGCGCTTTCCTCCGCTCCCGTTGAAATCGCCTCCTCCGGCCGCCGCTGCCTCCGAGAAGCCGCTGTCCGCGGCGGGGCTCAGCGGCGGCGGCGCGGCGGCGGCGCGGCGGGCCGCGGCGGCTGCTGCTGCTCTGCCTCGCCGCGCTGCACCATCCTGCCTCAGCGCCGGGGTGCTTCCCGCGGGCCGCGGGGCCGGCGGGGCTCGGCGGTCGGCCCCGCCGCGGCGGCGGGCGGGCGGCTGCCTGGCGCTCTCCCCCGGCGTGTGCGCGGCAGCAGCGAGCTGCAGCCCCTGGGCTCAAGAGATGAGATGAAGAAGAAAAAAAGGACTCTCTCCATTTGGATAAAGAGGAGGAGGGGTGGAGGGGGGGGGGGGGGGAGAGTACGAGAGGAGAGCGAGCAAGAGAGGGAGGAAAAAAAAAAAAAAAAAAAAAGCTGAAAGCCCGCCCCCGGGGCTGTCAGATGGCTTGGGTTTCTGCGACGCGATTGGCTTGGGGAGGGCAGAAATTACTCAGCAAACATGACTATTATTAGCTGCTTAGCAACAGCTCACCAAAGTAGAGAGACCACCCAGGCCGGCAACCCTTGTGTGTGCATCTCCAGCTTCAGGGGGAGCCTTAAAGAGATCCAGCCTTCTTTGCATGCAATACTTCCATTAAGGAATGCCTTCCCCCCTTTCTTCTTAGTTTTCTTTTCAAGAAAGTTTTCACCCTCTTTTTTTTTTTTTTTTTTCGCCCCCCGTCCCGGATGCTTACAGACAAATACACGCGCGGAACTTTCTCGCGATCGAAATGCAGAAATATGTTTTTCCCTTTTAAAAAAGAGAGGGAAGCGGGGGAAAAGCTGCATTAAACGATTTCTAAAGCCCTTAAAAGAAAATCCTTTTAGAGGCACCTTGGCCTCAAGCTGCAACAAATACTGGGAGGTCCGAGCTGAATTCCCAGGCTTGCAGAAATAATGACAGGGTGGTGGATACTGCAGTAGAAAGTGCCAGATTTTTCTCCTCTCTTTCTTTTTTAACTAAAGAGACTTAGTTCCTTGCAAGAAAACCACTCCATCCAGTTAGAAAAATACAATGAAAACTTAACACTTGAGGGATTTAACGCTGCGCGGTAGCTAGCCTGTTTCAACTTAGGGCTCATTCTTTAACTGAAACCCGAGGAAGGCCAATTTTAATATGTTTTTAGTGTAAAAGTCCACGAAACGCAGCCTGCCTGGTCGCGCTAAACACTTCTTGAACTATACGCGATTGTTTACTTTTTTGGCACCGCTTCTCCCCGTCTCTGTTCATTGAGAATCAGCCATTAATTGCTGCCGTTACAGCTGCGCGCGTTCCCCCCGGCCCCGGCGCTGCGCGCCCCGGCCCCCAGCGCCGCTCCCCGCGGAGACTCCGTGCCCCAGCGGACCTCCGTGCGCGCTGGCGCGGAGGGCCGCGGGAAACCCGCCCCGCCGCTCCGCGCCTGGCCCGGGGAGGTGCTTCGGGGTGGGGGGGGCTGCCGCTCAGGAGGGCGGCTGGAAGGCGTGCCCGCTCTGCGTTCATTGCGGGGGGGAAGAAATACAGAGAAAAAGAGGGGAGGGTGGGGACCCCAGGTGCGAGGGGCAGCCCGGGAGCCCCCTGCCCGCTGCGGTGTCCCGCCCGCCAAGCCCGCGGCACCGCGCACCTCTCCCTTCTGCCCCGCCACGCGTGTGCCCAGGGCAGCGGTCGTGGGCAAAGCCCCCGGCCACTGTCAGCGCCCTCCTCCCCGCGGCGGGGCTGGCGATGACCGGCGGCGGGGCCGCCTGAGCAGGGCTGCCAGACACACAGCCCCGGCGCCGGCAGCGGGGCTGACAGCGCCCCGGGAGGAGCAGGCTGCGCACCGCCCCGCCCCGCCTGTGCGGAGGCTCTCTGCGTGAAACTACCTAAGGCACCCACAGACGGGGGCATTCCAAGGTTACAGCCGCCGGTGAGGGGGTCCCTTTTCCTTTCCTCCCCATCCCACCTCTGTTTTTCCCACACTGGGAAACCTGCCTCTGTAAAGGCCTGGCCCTGTGCTCTGCATGGGACTGCCTCCGGGAAAGCTGCTAGGAGCAGCAAGCTGTGGCGCACACACATGGAAGTGGAGAAGGAAACCTAAAGAAGTTGTAGATGGAGGCTGTTTTCTGTTAGAGGCTGAAACCCACACCTGGGAGGCAGTTGCCCACCTCCAATTCAAGTTTTCGCTTGGGAAAGTGACTGTCCATCTTGCTAGGAGCTGATGTGCCACTGCTCCTGCTCCCTCTCAACCTCACCGGGTCTGATGAGGTGGCAGGGCTGGGGGATGGCGAAAGAAGGGGTGGGTGGAGAGGCGTTTTGGTTCAGCCTCCCAGCAGGCTCCAAAATCGGGGAAGAGTGTTCCTTCGAGCACCTCGAGCCCCCAGAGCTGCCCTGCCTGCCTCCTGCCTGCTCGGCTTCACACAATAGCCCAGCGCCTGTCAGTTCTTGCTCCTGGTTCCAAAACTCAGTCTGAAAACTCAAATTTAACAAGCGCTATCCTAATCCCCCCTCTCTCTCTGTGGTCTGGAGGGATTTTTTTTTTTTTTTAAGCATACATAAGAGATGAATTACTACAGGGATCTAATTGGCCTTGTTTCTGAATATTTTTTTTTCCTTAAGGAAGAAGTGTCAGTGTAAAAGTCTCCACTTGGGTGGTCAGAGCAGTGCCTGCCCCGAGTTTGCCTCATAGCTCATGCCTGCATGCTACATTCCTGGTGATAATGTTGTTCCTAATCAATCTGCCCTTATTTACATTTGTAAGCACTGCTGGCTGTGATATGCATGCCCTGTGTGTGCAACTGCTCCTCCACAAAAAGCTCCAAGGACTTTTTTCCATCTTCAACCACTCTCAGGGATCTCAGAGATTTCTTATCTCAGATTGCTCTGTGATGAAGGCCTGGGAAGGTGTCGCCTTGTGTAAAGTGTCTGCAGTCTGCAACCTTTTATACCTGGTCCTCCTGACTCCTGGACAGCCAGGGCTGCTGTACAAGAATCTCAGGGTCTGGGCCATAGCGGCTTCATTTTGTAATGCTCCGACTCTTACTTAGGTCACCTTTCTGCTTGTAACCCTGAATACCGCAGAGCTTCATACTTCTTGCAGCCAGATGAGGGATCAAATCCAATAGAGGTTAACAATTGCTAACAGGTATTTACACTGTTTTTACTTTAACACATTTTTCCGGGTTGCTCATTGCCTGTGGACATACCAGCAAGAGCACTGCACTGCTGGAGCATCTCATCACCTTAATAAAGAAACGACACAGAAATGAAGTGCCGGCACTTTGGCTTCCTTTTGTAGGGAAGAGCTGACCCAAGACAGCACCAACCCAAGAGAGCTGACCATGGCAGAAGAAGGACTTGTGGGAAAATAGCCTGATTTTGACTATCCCCTCAAATTTTTGTCTCTCACACACGTTTTCATTGCGCTAGGGCACAGGTCTACCTGGGCCCCAAGCTCCACACGCAGGCCTGACACTGGCTTTGGCATCAGACAAGGCCACAGGGCAGCACCTTCACTGGGTTTCGCAGGGCAGCCTGAGCCTCTGTGCTTCCACTGGCAGCGCCCCGCCGGCCGGCGGGCGGGCGGGGGCTGCAACCCAGGAAGCCGCTCCGCAGGGCAGCGCCACCGCGCACCGCCCGCGCCTGTGGAAGGAGACGGCGGCACCGAGCTAGCGCTCTCCCCCTCCTCAGCCCTGGAAGAAAGGGAACTGCTCGAGCCAACTTGTCAAATAATGCGGCTAATTACCCCTGATCTCCTTTAATGGAAAGCTGCTCTGCATGCCACAAAGGAGCAAATGAGGGATCTACAGCACCAACCCAGGAGCGTTGGCATTTTCTTCCGCGGAGGGCTGCGGGGAAATGAGCCTCCAGAGGAGCCTCCGAGGCTTCTGTGCTCCTGCCGCGCAGCAGCGGACTCCCAGGGGGGAAGCAGAGCGTCCGGGGAGCTGCAGAGGACAGCGGCGGGAGCAGCAGCCTTCTCCCTCCGAAAGCTGGAAGGAAGCCTTCTCCCTCCGAAAGCTGGAAGACTCTCGCAGAGCCTGACATATTCCGCGAGGGGGTTTAGCGCTATAAACCCAAGTCGTCTTCAAAACAGATTCTTTTCCTGGCAAAATGCCCTGCCACTTGCAGGACTTTAACGTGCACAGAGAGGGGAAAGTTATACAGAACAGTTTTTAGCCAGTCCGGACAACATCGGGTCTATGTAAAGATACAGCTCAAGTCTTACATTTGGCAGAAGGCAAAGCATTCATTTTCATGATCTCTGCCATCGGGTCTTGCAGAAAAAAAAGCTGAGCGACACGATCTCTTTGACCCACTGCTGGAGCAACAAATTTATTAGAGATATAGGCGTGAGAAATGAAAAGGAAGTAAAACAATTCAGGCTCATTGTAAGTCTTTCTTTCATACTGCTAATCCGGTTTACACATCACGCCTACATGTCTCAATAGGGCTTTATACACTGTGGCAAAGGCAGAACAAAATAAAAGGTGTGTGTGTGTGTGAGTGTGTGCGTGTGTGTGCATGTGTGTGTGAAATAAGGATGAAAACAGAGAAGCCCAAGACATTTTAATTCAGAGTGGGCTGCCAGTTTTATATCTGCCGGCTCTTGAAAGCAAATAGATTTTAAAGCATTCCTCCTCCTCCCCCTCCCTCCTCAGCCCTGACATTTCTCAACAATACTACCTCCTGTCCAGATACAGTGTCGGATTATAATCTAGATACACAATGACCCTAATAGCCCTAACCAGAAATTAGATACACCTATCAGACCGGTGCCGAAACATTGTGAGACCCTCTGACCAGAACTAGTAAATGCTATCTGGTTAGGAACTGGCAGATACCCACCTTGGCTCCAACGTTTCTTTTAAAACCACCCGACAACACCAGACGTCTCCCCCATTCCCCTCCCCACTTTTGCCAGCCTCCCCCTCCCCCTGATCTACCTCCCACACTGGGACTAAGGTGGTGGCCAGGGGGAGATCTGTCATGCAGCATCCTCTGGCCCCCAGTCCCTGGGAGCAGTGGGACAACATGCACAAGACCAAAGACAGCAGCGCTGTACCAGTCCCGATGATCCAGGTACCAACCGCATGCAGAGTCCGATACTGGAGCTGGAGGCGAAGCCACAATTCAACTTAACCTAAGGCACACCACGTATTTCACTGCTGTGGTTAGGGAGTGACTGTCCCTCCTTTTCCGTACAGCTACATGTTTTCAGCAGCTTCCACTGATTTGTGGGCATTAAGTCTGAGATGCAAAGAGAGGGAAAGGGCTCCTCAGTGCACCTCGTTTAAGAAGTCCTATTTAGCTTTCCCGAGGAGAAAGAAGACGCAAACTGCGTCTTCCCCGCGGCCCCTGTCCTACAGGGGGAGCCCGTCCCCAGAGGGGTTTCTGCTCCCCGCACGGCAGGTTGTTTGGACCGCAGCGCACGCAGGTGCCGACATGCTGAGCCCGGGGACCCGTTTGCCGTCCTCTGCGGGACTGCAAGGAGTCATCGCAGGAGCGACTTCCCATCAGCGGTGGGTCCCCCCCGCGCCTCCCCACCGGCGCCTCCAAGCCACAGCATCGCCAAGGCGCGGGCAGATGGCCGGGCGAGGGGCAGAGCAACGCCCGGCGCCGGGGGCGACCCGCCCCCCCCCTGCCCCCGCCGCCGTGGCCCGCACCGAGCCCCCGCCGGCCCCTGCCCGGCCGTGCCCCGCCCGCCGCCGGCCGCCCCGGCGGGCGACAACCGCAGCCCCGGACCCCCGGCACGGCGGAGGCCCCGGGCCCGCGGCGTAGCCCCGTTCCTTGGCGGCTAGAGGGAGGCTCTCCCGCCTTTCCCGCCCCCTCCACCAGCCCCGGGCCCCCTCCGCCAGCGGCCCCGCCGACGGCCCGCGCAGCCGCTCCAACACCGCCCCGGCTCCGGTCCCCGGCTCCCGCCCGGGCCTTGGCCGCCGGGTCCCGCCGCCCCCGGCCCCGCTGCCGCCCCGCCGTGGCCCCCCGGGGCCTGCACCTACCATCGCTGCCCGTGCCGGAGCCGCTCTCGGGGAGCCGTGCTGGAGGGCTGGGTGCGCCCTCATTGACTGGCGCTGGCGGCTTTAGTGGGACATCAGTGTTTTCTTCCTCTGTCCTTCTCTTTTTTCCTTTTCTCTTTTTCTCTCTTTCTCTTTTTCTTTCTCTTTTTCTTTCCTTCTTTCCTTCTTCCTTCCTTCCTTCTTCCCTTCCTTCCTTCCCTCCCTCCCTCTCCCTGTCTCTTTTCCTTCTCCTCCTTCCTCCTTTTTTTTTTTTTTTTCCTTTTACCCCAAAGGAACTGAAAGTGTAAAAAAATAACCCTCCTAGGTTGCAGGCATTCTGCAGAGTGCTGGAAAGCCTCACAATTACATGCCTGTTTCTATTAAGCAGCTCCATCGTCCTCCATGTGGGTGGTCTGGCTCTCAATAGGCAGGACCTGTCAGGGTCACGTGACGAACCCGCAAACGTTACCCCTTTACAATAAACTTCGGGGCGGGGGGGGGAACAAAAATCAAAACAGCGAAGGAAGGGAGAGCCCTGTGCCACCGGCTTGCACCCCGACCCCGCGGCTCCCCCCGCGGCGCAGCAGAGCGCAGGGCTCTCCTTCAGCCTCTCCCTTCCTTCCCTTCTCCCACCTTGGCTTTCAAGAGGAGGCAAGAGTGTGAAAGGTGCCAGGTGGCGGACGGCGGTTTCCTTGTCAAAAGAAATATATGGCTGGATGTGTAGGGAGGGGAGAGAAGAGCAGTTTTCTTCTGGCTGCAGAGTGCCCTGCGCTGCACCTGATTTAATACGTTTGGTTCTGAGAGGTTTATGCCCATCCTGCTCATTTTTGCTAGAGGTCACTAGAAAGTCAGCTTTCAGGTGGTGAAGCAGCACAAAGCAAGAAAGTTAGCTGGAGTGGATAATACCTGAATGTTACTGGGTAAGAGCACAGTGGTTTTTTTTAAAGTGACATTTTCTTCAATAGTTACGCAGAGGATATGAACGCTATAGAAATTTACTACTACCTTTTTAGGATCTTGTGGTGGCTGCGTATCATTACAGGATCTAAGAGAAGTGATTTCAAGTGTTGCTTCCAGGTAGGGCACATTGCAATGAATAAATGGCATGTTTTGGAACACATCACAGATTGTTTATTGGAAGATCCTTTTCCTCTAGTCAGTCACATTTGATTTGCTATTGGATTTGGTAAATCCACAATGTATTTTGAGAATAAAATAGATTCCATATTGCTGTAGTCTTGTGTCCAAGTTGCCTAGATATTTCTGTTTGCAATACATTTAGAATGCACATTTACGTGCTTCATGGTTGGGTTGAGTGATTTCACACGACTTTTTTGGATACCCTTTAGCCATGTTTTATCTATATTGCTCCTGTTAGAGAATTCCACTAATAGAAAATAATGTGTATCTTACAGTCATATGTGTTCACTATCAAGAGTATAAAAACATTATATAAGAAAAACTGTTAGGAAACATCTCACGATCGGGTTGTATTAAACAGCCTAACTCCATACATATTCTTATCTGCATAAAACCAGGCTAGGCATCAAAATCATGAGCAAGAAGGATATTTTGCCTACAAAACTGTTATTATTTTTACATGACAGAGGGGCTTGTGTCAATGATAAAGAGTTGGAAGAGCATGGGAAAAGACATTTTCCAGGATCTTTAAAGAGTACATGAAAAACATACATCACTTTTTATAGCCTCGCTGATCAATCACAGAGTTAGATTACTGAAGCAAAAGACAGACAGCCAGGGTAGAGGGTGCCTAGATGTCATGGTTGTAATCCTCCAGTCTGTCCTCCCACGCAATACATTCAATCTTAAATTTTCCAGAGAAACTCATCAAAACTCCTGATAAGAAGTTCCAGTGGTTCCTTACGTATTGGACAGGATAGTGTCCACAGTGCCTAGCCTCACCATGCCATATAGCCATGGTACTGATATTTAAGCTGGTAGGAGGCAGAGTAGCAGAATAGTCACAATAATAATCAGCAGTTATCCTGCTAGTAAAGAAAAGTGGTGTAAAGCAATGCAATATGTAAGTGTGCAGTTTTGGAAAGGGATGTGTAGCACAGACAAAGAATTAGAAACGATAAAAGCATCTGGATGTTCGTGCAAGTTCGGAAGTATCAGAGGAAATAAGCTGAGTAATGTAAGACTCCTCACTTGTTCAACATCAAAAGTCTATCAGTAGTAAGTACCATACCTTTCACTGCCGCTTTCTTTTGCCAGTCTAATTGCTCCAGTTTCTTCTGTACTACCTAGCAAACCTGAGTCTTTGTCACCCCATGGCACTAAAGTTCCTAATGTGTTCAGAAAAAAATAGCATAATTGGACATGAACTGTCCAGAGATGTGATACAAAGGGGGGGGGGGGGGGGGGGGGGGGGGGAAGAGACATGTATGAGGATCATCCAGAATACTTCAGAAGAGAAGGGCAGAGGTAACAATGTCAATTTCTTCATTCTCTAATGCAGCTATTTAAACAAAGATGTTATGTATAGCTGGGAGACTAAACCAGGAAAGAATTACTTCATAACCATCCTGTATTCTATACTATTTCCCTAAGGACCTCCTACTAGTCTCTGTTGGTGTCAGCATTCTGGTCAGGCTGCGGCTTCATATGACCATTTTTATTATGATCTTATATAGCAAATAGTTTGGTATTTTGTCTGTACCCACTAAATTATTATTATTTGCTGATAGTAGCTATTACTAAACAGTAACTAGACATTTACATCTGTGTATGTACACCTAATGTAACCCTGGAGGAAAACACCAGATCAGTTACTGTGCAACCTATACACTCAACAGAAGTAATAATTATAGACCATTGACAGGAACCTTTGAAAGTGATGGGGAGCAAAATTCGTAGCCTGGCAAACATGAACTGTCATGCCATCCTGGGTAAGTAGAAATGACTGTGTGTGCTCCCATCCACAGATTTAATTGTCAGGAAGTGGTTACTCAAGGATGAAAGCTCAGAGGTTTCTGATAGGTAGTTCCCAATGGCATCTTTCACACAGCTTCCTAGCACAGACAGGTAACCATACAGTGCCCAGTGCTGCCACATTCACTCTACTGATAATTACAAATAGTAATCTGGAAATTCATTCTGGTTTTGCTTGGATGTCAGTACTTCACAAGGGAAGGGAAGGGAAGGGAAGGGAAGGGAAGGGAAGGGAAGGGAAGGGAAGGAAGGGAAGGGAAGGGAAGGGAAGGGAAGGGAAGGGAAGGGAAGGGAAGGGAAGGGAAGGGAAGGGAAGGGAAGGGAAGGGAAGGGAAGGGAAGGGAAGGGAAGGGAAGGGAAAGAAAAGTGCGAAAACTAAGTCAAAGATGACTTTGCTGCTGAAAACCAGACATCCTTCTTCTAAGCAGGATCATGCTGCAGGATCTTACCCTATTTTATTCCCCTTTGCTCCTATACTAAAAAAGACCTAATACTCCCAATGCTTCTATACTAAAAAATCTAATTCTGTATTTTGCTTCTGAGACCACTGTTGATGGTCTTCAACTCAAGCTATCTTGGTTGTAACTACAGGTGGTGCTGCCAAGAAAACCATTCTGAATGTGCAACAAGGCCACAATGTCAATCATCAGGTGTCACGCCACCACGGGAGACACAACTGAGGCAGAGAGCTAGCTAACATTAAGAGAGCTTTTGCCTGGTCCTGCTGTGTTCAGGGCAGCCTCATGCCTGGATAACTGAACCTGGTGCCAAGAACCTGCAGGTCTGATGCTAAAGTGAAGCATGTTTCCAACAATTTTTTTTTTACTAAGAGAGTCCTTTATCACTTCAGTACTGGACGTCATTATCAAGAAAATGAGTGTGGAGTCCTCATTACCCAGCACTTTTAAATTACCATGGTTTTCATCCCTGAGCTTGTTCATCTGTGGAGCAGAAAAAGGAGGAAGAAGAGAGAGAAAAGGAAGACGCTGACTGCTTTGCTTTCATTTGTTACAGAGAGGGGAAGCCCAGCTGTGGGTAAGTCTGATATCCTTCGCTATTTGTATCATGAGTATCTTGCAGATAGTTGATGATATAAGAAAGCCTAGGAAAAGAGGCATTCCTCATCATTCTCCACAGATGATCCAAATGGCATGGAATCAAGGCTCATGCACAGTACCTCTCCCTGCAGACCGCAGTGTGGAGTTTGTCTTATTTGCAAGTGTGACATTTTTTCCCTTGTGCTGAGCATAGAATCCATTATAACCCCTAGATCCTTTTATACATTATCCTTACCCGAAGCCTTCTCTTCAAGCATGTTTATATGTCACTGGAAAACAGTTCTATTCCACCTTTTCGTATCATATTCAGCTATGATTTTCTTAGCCATTTTAATTTGGTATCATATTGCAATACAATAAGCTTTCCAGTAAAAGTTTGTCCATCATTAATGAAAACATGAAATGTTTTACCTTAGCTGTGTTGGGCCTTGGTAGAAAACATATGCTTGTTAATATTGCAAGTGACCCCCAAATTCACTGACTTAATTTAAAGATATTGCTAAAAAAGTTTTTGTTTAAGAGTAGTCCAAAAATTAATAAAGGTGGGAGCTCAGCTGCTGGTAATTAGCCCATCTTCTGTAAGCCATCAAGAGTGTATGATTTATATTGCTAATTCATTGACTAACTAAAATTGATGGTTTAGTTTCAGAATGTCACATGAAGGATACAAGACCCAACATCATAGCAAGGATTCCAACCATACTGACAGAAATGTAGAACTGAGGGAAGCTCGTTGCAGAAAACAAATACGTGGACTCCAGGCTGGACTTTTAGGCCATCTCTGGCTTGGTATTAGCTCAGAGAACCTGAGAAACATCTTAGGCCATCCCTGGCCTAACGGTCATCCGTGGCCCAAGAGGTTTGCTGTGCTAGTTAACCAAGTACATAAGGTTTCTGATGTGTCCATGAAGGAAATAAAGCAAGAATACAACTGACAGAAGGCAAAAGAGAGGCAGGTCTTCTGCATGGTCTCTTCTCTTCCACCAGCCTCAAAGCTGGAGCTATGAAGTTTCATATGTGTGTGTGAGTGTATGTGGCCTTTCACTAATCCTACATGAGGCTAAAGGTATGGTGGAAACCGTCTCCACGGGACCAAAGATTTCACATGGTGCAAAAAAGCAACAGAAGCAGCACGATGGGTATTAGTGGTTGTTAGGAATTTTTCTGGATCCGAGAAATGGATTCATACCTACTGAAACCATAGTTATAAATGAGGGTTTGCGATGTATGTTTAGGAGGATGTGTCAAAGAGTGTGCTAGTCTGTGAACATCCTCTTTTCACAGCAGCATTTCCCACGCCCATACCTCTCCATGTGAGAGGAAGGGACTCCTCTTCCAAGAGAGACTTCAAATTTGGTGAACAATCCCCTGGGAACAGTAATGGCTTTGATAAGCTGTGAGTCTCTGCTAGGGTTTTGCTGACAGGTCATTCCTACCTGTCTGCCACATGAAGAAGGCTTATGAAGGGCTAAGCAATCTACTCTTCTCCCTATAGTACTTCTTAGGACACTGGTAGCCATCAGGAGCAAGGCGATTTCCTATGCCATCATTTGCTATTAACTGTACTTTACATTCAAAATAGAGTGATGGTGGTGTTGGGATGTTTGTGTCACTTGAGCTGAAGATATACCCAAGGGCAGCTTTCTAAGTAGTGGTGATTTTTTTTTTTAATTGGAACACATGGAATGCTTGGGAATCTAGGCAAACTCATGGGTACACAAGCCTTTCTTCAGCTCTGCAAGAATAGAAGCAAACTTCAAAGTTATGTGCAAGTTGGGAACCGTGCCTATGAATTTAATTATGCTGAGTTTAATTAGAAATGAGAGGAAAGGTATTTGGGCCTCTGTAGTAGAGAGATATTAAGAGGTGTTATCTTCCAAGATAGTTGAGAAACGGATAATTTATTGCCTAGGGAATACACAGAGGTTTTTGGAGGGAGCTGGAGGAGAAAACGGAAGAGGGGAACTATGCCCTAAAACTGCTAATGAATCCAGGATTTCTAGTGTCTGCTGTGGTTATGAGTTTCAGTTCCCAGGTGCACCTTTTGAAGGGAGTTTTTAATACGGGTTTGTGCACCCAAAAGCTATCCTTTTCCCTTCAGCTGTACAAGTTGGACTAATAACAGATATTATCTCTACCTATACATCTTCTCATTTTAAGAAACTGGCAGCTCAGCTACGGAAAAGTCCAGCGTGTTTGAATGCAAACTGTTCAGAAAAAGTCTAACTTTTCTCTCCTCTTCAGGTTTTTGGTTGTTCAACTATAGATGGCAGGACAGAAATCTGCTTTGTCGTTTGCTGGTGTGTTTAGGCCCTGAATCATAAAAACTGAAAGACTGCTCTTGGCATTTCATCCCAGCAAAGTGAGCTGTACAGTTTTTCTCCCCAGATAAATGCCAGCTTTTTGCCTCAGTAACGTTATGAAGTTGTGTTTTGCACGGCTTCTTTGCCTTTTCATTTTGTCAAGTACTTTCATGTTCCAGTGGGGGAAGCGCAGCCAGTTAGTCTTCTCTACAATATTTAATGAGTCTGGGTAAAAATACTGTATTATAAATTGTAACCCAAGACACTCTTGTGGTAGAGTATTTCCTCTTAAATAACAATGGAAAAATTTTGCCTTTTATTTTGTAAAGTAGGGAAAGAATGCACAGAGCAACTCAATGCCGCTTCCCCCAAGAATCATGCATCACAATACACTTTCTACATTTATTTTGGCAGTTTAATTTTCCGTATTAATTATTTAATCTACTAGCAAATGAGCAAATGAAGTCTTAGCACTCATTATGCTATTACACTAATACAAAAGTACATTGTAATGCTTTGCTACTAAATCTTTGCTAAATGTGAAACTTAAGAAAGCATCCATATTTCTGAAGTTCAATGACATATGCTATTGAGCATTCTGCATTCATCTGTAACAAATTGTCTGGACAAATAGGCTAGGATTCACTACTCAAAGGCACACACATAAATGTTCATGAATCTATTTTTAATGTTTACTTATGTTTCCATGTCTTGCCATTTTTGCTACTATTGCAATTGAGCTTTGTTTGGAAAAAAGTTATTTTGTTCTCTGGACAGGTGGCTGGAACTTCTGCCATTTTGCAAACGGCTATTTCCAGCTTGCATTGGTGGTAGTGACAGTGGTTGTTCCAGTTTGTCGCTGACCTATGACTTTTATATTCTTTTTACACACCGTGTTCTTGGTTTTGGGAAGTGCTTAGTTTCTCCACTTCAGAGGCAGCCAGGACCCCCTCTGTGAATAAACAAACAAACAAACAAACAAGAATCTGCTTAAAAACCCAGGACCTCACATAGCAAAGTTGAGTGTTTATATCCTTGTAGAATTCACCCTTATAAAAGGCCTGTGGTGATACCTTTTTGAGCAATAATTCAGTTGCAGGCTGAGGCTACGTGATATCTGGATGGAAGAGCTTAGAAAAACGCAGCTTTTTAGAACCATGGGCTTATTAACAGCTGCGTTGACTTCACCAAGAATTAGTTGCTCTTCAATGAAGTACTGCTGTTGATTTACTCAGCAGAGCTCTTCCATCTGTGTGAGTCCTAGCATTATGAGCCAGTTAAAGAGTTCATTGCTATTTTCAAAACCGGTAAAGCTGCTCATTTTGACCTGCTCATAGGTTATGTAAAGAACAGTCTCAGTTCACAATATGTGAACACTCAGAAGTATCTCTTTTTACTGGTGTTCTTTGTAAAGAATATTTTTGCATGCCAGGTGCCTGTGTGCTACCAACAGAAGGTATCTGCCTGGAGTGAAGATTCATGAAACATAGCAAATAAAGGAAAGCAATGTTTTCAAATCTCCAGCTAGCAGCCATGATAGCCTTTTACATTTAGTTTTAATATCTTATGTAAAAGCTGTGTGGGTTGAATGACACAAAGTTAAATTTTAAGCCACCATACAATGAATTGTACTGAACTGTACTTTGAAAACTGTCCTTGTCTGCTGACCTATATAATATCACTAAAGCTTCTAATCCATGTTTTTATGGCATATTACTTTAAAAGAATGTTTTGGAATATGAATTGCATTAGATAATTAAAGAGAAAAGAAACTGCCTTTTGGCATACTGCCATGGAGTACTGCTTTGGTTACAGGAAATAAATTCCATTCTCAGAAATGACATTTTTTAGTATTGCTGCCATTGATTTGACAGTGCCATGGCTCAGAGCAGACATCACAGAATGGCTGACAAAACCAGAGAATGTGAAGATAGAGGGAGAAAACACTTTGGTTAAAGTTATTGTTATCAATCAGCACCACGGAGCTTTGTAGGTGAGGATCACTGCGATTCGTAGAAATGGGGGAATCAGACCAGTCAGATGTAATGAAGCCCGTACAGCCCTATGGGTGCTAAGTGCCTTTTGATTTCAGACTATAACAGCTTGATATCAAAGTCCACACAGCTGCTGTAGGTTAAAAAAACAAACAACCCCCTCCCTGACTTTGTCATTAGGAAATACCTCTGGAGACCAAACAAAAGAATGGTGTCTCATTAGTGGTAGATGTCAGGGAACCACATTTTCTTTGGTTTTGTTGACACATTGCTTTCTTAAAAGCAATCACCCTCAGTTATAATGGATTACTCCACCAGGAGGAAAACTAATCCTCCTCTTTAGCTGCCAATCAGGGCCAAAGAGTGTTCCAAGAATTCCACAAGATGACACTCTTAGCAAAATAAGAGTAGTTTGGGGAAATCCTTTGCCTTCGTTGCCTTGTGAGGGAGTCATGATTTACAGGAATTTCACATTGCTCTGGAACTGTTACCGAGATTTCAGCACCTGTGTCATAACAGCAACTCTTTTTTTTCTTCTTTCATTAAGGAATATGCAGTTGACCTACAAACCGAGCAAAACTGTTGTGGAGGTTATATATGTATCATTAGGGAGTAATCGTTAACTCTTGCTATGTAATAAATGTCTTTTTGGAACAGCCTTTTCTTATATGAAAAGAAAAGTAGGAAATACACCAAGTGAAAATGCATTCAAATCTAGAATTCCTAATACCTCATTCTTAGCGACCACAGTAGGTAGAACCCCTCCTTAGCTGGTTGAATCACCCTGGTATTTGTATATGACAAAAGGAAAGCTGTTTTGAACTTGTGTTTTCTGATGTTAGTTGGATATAAAGCAAAAAAAAAAGTATAATAATCCATATTTTTCTTCCACAATATCTGAGAAATGTGGATACCACAATATGTAGACCATCATATGAAGAAAAGTTTAGTATTCATAACTTGTTACCCAACCTGTAGAATCAAAGGTTTTACATCCCTTCCTCTTCAAAGTATAAAGAGGTTAAGGATGGGATGCCATCATCTTCTCTCATAGAAAACCTTGGAAATATTGAATTCATTGGAGCAACTTGCAGAAGAGTGTGCTCCTTTCACCCACAGTGAAAACTGAAATTTAAAAATCAAGGGCTGCTTTGGTTGTTGTTTTGTGTTTGAATGCTAAGGGTAACAAGATCTTGTTCTGAACTGACAAGCATAGGTGGGAGATGGGACTGGAGCTTTTAGACCGGTTTTGTCACTGAAGCCAGCACCTTTTGAAATTATCGTGAGTAGCTTCCAGACCACCCAAACTTACATGTGATTCCTGTTTGCATTTCTTCTTCTCAAGCCTATTGCCCATGTGTCTCCTTCAGCTTGGTGCTGGTGGGGTGGGGGTGAGAAAAAGAAAATCAGCAAAAAGAAATGGGGGAAGAGTAACAGAAATATCTGTGAGTACACCTGAGCCTTCTCAAACCCTCCAAACCAGTTCCTCAGTTTTGTTCTTTCAGTTTTCAGTAAGCTTCAGTTTGAAACCTGAGCCATTGAAACACTGATTTTCCTTGCACCAAGAAATTTCTTGAAAGGAGGAAAGATTTTGCTGAAAGTGAATTACTTCAGTAAAATGTTGACCACCTCTCATAAAAGATGGTATTAGCTGCAAATAATGTTTATAAATTGAAGTTTTCAGCTCACGTAAGTTATAAAGAGCTAAGTTCTTTTACAAACTGAATTCCAATACAGCCAGTGACACTGTATAGGATTTAGTGCTAAGACTGAGTTCAGTGTGGCATATTAGTATTCAGAGGACATTATATAGGTATACACTATGGGGAAGGAATTTAAGACCCCAGAGCTCTTGTGGTAATCTGATGGGCAAAGGGTGGTTAAGTGAAAAATGTTTAGTTTTCATGTGTTTCAGGAGACTGGTTTGAACAAACATCTTTGTGTTTAGGTACTAAATTGAAGTGTAGGATAGGGACTATCTTTTAGGGATTTGATAACACTTGAAAGTGAATTCAGATGAAAGGGTCTGAATTTATGGCATTCCAGCTATTTCTGGCTTGCTTCAGCTGTGCCCAGTCTCACAGGAGAGCAAAGGGACCTTGCTCCCTTTTAGTTTACACATTTTCAGGATGAATTAAGATATCTTAGAACACAGTGTTCTTGCTTGACAACGAGCTGGAATCTATTTGTGGATAGCTTTCCTATTCTACGTCTAATCAAGTTTTTTTCATGTACATGCTTTAAGAGGGTTATGATCCCACCTAATGCTTTTTTAAGCTATCATAGTGCAAATGACACATTACACCTTTAATAAAGTCCATTGCTAATCTGAAGGTTGAAAAAGAAAGACTCTTTTGCACTCTACCTAATCTTGTGGGACCTCTTCTTCTTGCCGCAGCACAAATAAACAAATAACAATAATATCAATTGATATGATTCGCAACTTTGACGGTATTCCTCAGTTTGTACAACTGGGCTGAAAACCTCATGTATGCAGGGATCCTCATGAGATTTCTAATGCTTCTGAGCAGGCGAACAGTCCTCTGTAAGCAGCTTTTGTTACGGCATTACCCTACTTCTACTTCCAGTCCCTGCAGGAATCAGAACATAAAGCACTATGCCAAAAAAAAAAAAAGAAAGAAAAAAAGGAGGAAAACAATGGAATAAAGCAATTAAACTCTTTAAAACTGCCAGCAATGCCTGCTTTGAGCTTGTATTTGTTCTGAACTGGTCCCTCCATCTCTGCTTACAATTTTGGGTGTGACATGACTGAGGGAAAGGGGGAGAGACATCAATTGTTTTCTGTGGTGAAGAAGACAGTAGATTCCAAGGGTAAAAAACGCCAAAAAGAGTAGAGATTTCTTAGGGATCACATTAGGGATTAGGTCCTAACTTTAAGAGGCAAATAGTGCTGATCAGTGGTTGTATTTGGCTAGTACTGGTTGAGCGGTTCTCAATAGTAGCCTCTGCTTAGCGCTTCATGAAACTAAGCTGCAGCTTTGTAACGTAAAGGCTGCATTTAAAATAACAGTCAGTAAACATAAAGCACTACAGAAGGAATGATTCTTTACAATGAATTTGGTACTCACAGAACATTTCTGAAATTATTTGAAGACTTTTCTTATAAAGGATTATATTTGAAAAAAAAGAAGCTTTTTTGGGGTCTGTGTTGAAGAAGCTCATGTATAGGAATATTTGCTCTTCGACTGTAGTCACCTGTATGGAAAAAGTGGGCATGATATACAGTATAGCAAGTACTGGGTTTTTTACTCTTTAGTAACAAAGACCAATCTTCTTGATAAAAGTCTATACTAAGGTCCATTATGGAAAGGCATTTCTTTACATGGTAAGGCTTTAAATGTCTTGTACTTATTAAATGCATTTTCAAGATTGCTAGTAGCTTGCATGCTGTTCTGTAGAGCTCAGATTGGTATGTGCATAGTCTTAGTACCTAAATCTATAACTACACAGTTAGACTAAAGTCTCTGTTTTCAAAGAGATGAACTCTTTGCAGTTCTTTCTGCAGATCATTCAACCTAATGTCGGCACCACCCAGCGCAGCACTGGGTGGTTAGCACTTCTAAAACTCTGGGAAGCCACTTCCAGCTAAGATTTTTAAACACAAGGGGAAACTTCTTAAAGATGCACAATCATGGAGGAATCTGAGTATGTACCAAATTTCTTTTTAAGTAAAAATGTGGCCTCCCAGTTCACCTTAGTGCAATTAGGTTTTATTCAGTTAGGCTGAAGCCATGCAGGATGTCTTTAATCTGGCAAATTTCTTCTGAATCTAAAAATGGAAAGGTCTGAATATCAAAACTTGTAACTCTTTCAGTTTTATCTTCCTAATTCTTGTTAGAGATTTCCTCTTAAATCATCAAATAGGTGCTTAACTTAAGCTTATGACAACATTCTTTCAAGGAAGCATTTTTTGGCTATATAACGCTATCAGAAGCACGTTGGCAGACCCTGACACCCACAAAAAGCCTCTAACTATTCTGGTGTTCCACCTAAGCCCTAATAATATGGGGATGACTCTCAGTTGCAGGGCTTTAGTCAGGAAATTGAAGGGTGAAAGCCTGGACTAGTTCTTATCAATAATGACTGTCATTCAGAACTATGGATCACAAATAGTATTTGTCACCCTCTATCCCCTTAAAATTACAGTAATGATTGTGATATGTATAAAATGCTATTAAACACTATTCATGATGTTATAATGAATTAATTTTATTCAGAATCACAAAATGTTGAGAAATACTTTGCTTTATGACTTGAAAAATGAGACTACATTTAAATCATAGTTTGTGCATACTTAAATGTCAAGAACAAAGGTTGAAAATTTGCACTTAGTAGTGGGATTTCCTGGTCTTAAAGTGCCTAATAACATGCCTCTAAGATTCTTTTAATATAGTTTCAAAATTATATTTCTTTGTATGTTCATAGAGTGGCATGAACATCTTACCATTCTGCATGATATCTGAGCACTAAAATGGAACAAATACTGTATTTGCTGCAATATGGCTGCAACAAGAGGTTTGCAGCCTACCAGCACTGTATTCTAGAAAACATTCTCCCTCATAAGTTAAAATAGAGCTAAGCAGAAGTAATAAAGTCTGTATCCATATCCTTGTAATTGGTTTTTTCCTCTCAAAAACCACTGGTGGAAAAGCCATTTCACTAGAATACTGAAGGAAAGATACAAGTGCAAGTGGTTATGTTCAAAAGGACACATTGATCAAGAAATGTTTGGAAAATAATAAACGTTCATGTGACTAACAGTTGCAGGTCTCATAGTCCTATAGTATACGAGTCAGTCAAAGGCTGTTGTCTGATGGGTGTGCATTGCTTAAAGCAAAGTAACCAGCGAGGTGATTGATAGGACTGCGTAGCATTTAAACCTGACTGGGGCTGAGAACTGTTGATAGCAAGCCAGCCAAAGCAAAGTTCTTGAGGACTGGTAACCCATTTTTTCCTTTTTGTTATGATTACCTTTCAGCCAGATCAGTTTCTTCATCTATTTTGCCATACAACTATATAGGCACCATAGCTGGCACAACAAATGGCCCAGAGCAAGGGAGAAGCATGGGGACGGCCCCTTGACAGCAGCCCACACCGGGAGCCTGGGTGCTGATGAATGTCTGCAGATGTGGATCTAAAGATTTGAAAGGCTGATACGAAGTCAGAGGAGGAACAAATGTGTCCTTCATCATCTGTAACAAATTATCGAACCATTCCTGTTGTCCTTAAAATACTGCTGCTGTTTTGCAGTGTAGACCAACTAATCATGTGGATTGTCTCCAGAAATGGCAAAAGAGCTATATAAGATTCTGCTGTTTTAAACATTGAGACTGCATAAGCAATCCATTGCTTTTCACTAAGTCAAATCATTGTTGAGAACTTCAGTATCCCCTAATACTACTTCACATGTAGTATAGTTCAGAATTGAACCATTCCTCTTCTGAGATTTATGAATTATTCATTAATACTAGCTACTGCACTTCAAAGATCACCCAAATGCTAATGCAGAGAACCTATTATATTCTGCTCACTCATATCAGCATATGTCTGTCAAGACTCAAGGGAAGCAAGGAAAGCATGTGAAAATCAACACCGTTCCACTCGGACCCCAGGAGACAGCAGGGCATGTAGATAGAGTGTTTCCAATCTTGGGTGGCATAGCACTGCAACTAGTAATATCATGACTTAGAAAGAGCATCAAAAGATGAGGAGAATCATCTCACAGAAAAAGTACAAAAATAATAGTTGTCATTGTATCTGATGGAAATGAAAAACAGTGCAAGCAGCATAATGAAGTAAATCAACAAGAAACTTTTCAGATGCTTCAGAGTCCTTGAACAGAACAAGCAGTTACGTACCTACATCTATTAACTTTTTAAAAAATGAAATTAGATACAGTCTGTTTATTTACCATACACAGAATGGGTAGTGTAGTCTGTGTAAAGGCTGTGTTGCCTTCCCTATGCTTTTCTGGAGTCTCATTCTCTCTGCAAAACTTCTCTATGCCTCTCTTCTGGGCCGTGTCAGGTAGGAGGAGAAAAGAAGCAGTGACTTTGAATACGGAAATGAAAAAGTAAGTTGTTCTGTTCAAACAAGCACTAATGACTCTTGGTTTCCTAGACATATTTCAGCCCCTTGCAATACTTTGTGAAACTTACCTCAAATCTGGCTAAAATCAGTGAACAGCTAGACCATGTAATTCTGTACTTCCCATTTCCTCAGCAAACCAAGCTGAAATCATGCAGTCATCTGTTTTAGACGCAGGACTGAAAAATGCTTTGTAGGTACAACGTTAGTTTTGAGCAATTTGGTCTCTGCCAAGAAAGACTACTTAGTAGATCCATTGTTTGCACAGAATTTTAGTTATTCTTCTTGCTTTCACTTCCCCTTAGCTGCGACAGCCTAACCCAGTGTTTCTCAACAACACGTCTGAGAATGGTTATATGTCCTTTTGCAGGCAATTTGTACAGCCAAAAATACTGTTACTCACTAATATCACCTTCTCCAGCTACCAGAGCTGTAGCCTACTGAAGGTATGTGTGGTACATGAGCCAATAACTGCCTGATGCAGAAAGAAGATGCACATGCCAAAAAAGCCAAAGTACTTTATTGTGTGATACATTGTGCGCTGCTGTAAATGGAGATTTCAGAGGTGTTTCTAACTGTGATGTGCCAGTGCCAAAGGCCTCTGGGTGTTTGTTCTTGACCCTCTGTTTCTGAGCATTTATTCTCCCAAATACCACAATGTACTCTGGTAGCCAGCCACAGATGGCAAATAGGACTGGCATGTATATCTTAGAGTGACCACAGGTCTAATAACAGTTTAATGGACAGAAGTACATTCTTGCAGGATGCTTATTTCTGTTTCTGGATGGCTCTGTGCTTCACAAGTTGCCTTATTGCAGTAGACTCTGTGTGTCTTCCTGACAGCTAAGGCTGTGTTGATGGCTGCTCATCCAGATAATGAAGTGGGACTAAATACCCCATCTTTCCCGAGTCATAGCCCATTATTTTTTTCCATTACCACATAATGGGAGTTGAAAAAATCCAGTTAGGAGATGGAAAGTATTGTAGGCAGACTTTAAGAGCAAGACAATTTGTTGTTGTGAAGTAAATATGGAAGAGTATGGTTAAAAAATGAACAAAATAGAAAGCTAAACCAGGGTGATACTAGGTTTCTTCCAAGCTGTCTGTCTGTTAAAACTCACACATTAATCAGTGAAAATCTCTGTTAGGACTGGTTTTGTTTTTAAGCAAACACTCATCAGTAAATCCCTCAAGTGTAACTCTTTGGCCATATTACTGTAAAGTGATTTAATCCACTCTTGTCTGAAAATTGCCTTAATGTTCCTTGCCTCCACGTACTTGATCTACAGACCTGGTGTCCCAGATCTCTAAAAATACTGTCCCAGTGCAGCCTGCAAGTGAACACTGGTCTAAATCTTCAAGACCTGACACTTCACATCATTCTGTGTGGATGCAAAAATATCCAGATTTGAACACGGGGCAGGAAAGTCTCCAATCAAGCTGACTTTCAGACAACATTGCAGAATACAGATATAAACAATACATTTCACCCTCCCCTCCCTGTCTTGCCTTTTGTAATTGATGCAGCCTGCCAGCTTCACTTCCCAGGCCGTACGAAGAGTCTGCTGACTCTTTTCTGTCTCTGACTTTACATCTACCAACTACTGTTTTCTTCCTGTTTGTCCACTTGAAGTGGGACTTTAAAAAGCAGAGGTTATCTGCTCCTAAAACCTCTCTAATGAGGGATCTGTAAGTTTTCTGATGAAGAACAGCAGCTTGTCATCCACTCATTACTCTGGCATGTAAATACGCTGAGGGTGACCAAGGGAACGGGGAGCTTGCTGCCGCCAGGCTTCCTGTCGTGCTTGCTGGAGGCACGACACACTCGGGGAGCGCAGGGTGAAATACACTAACGCATGCCAGGGTGACTGTGAGGGAAGGATGGCTTTTACCTACAGTTGTTGAAAGTCCTCAGGACCAATTGTTCAAAAATGTGAGCAAAACTGAGAGCAAAGTTCTTATGATGATTTCTTTCTGAATTTCTTCACAGAGGAGGTTAATTGGTGAGACTTGCTAAAGTCATATGTCAGCTGTGTGTGAAATACTGGTATCTGAAGACCACCTGATGCGTGCATGTACTTACCCTGCGATTAGATACAAGATGAAAATATGAATTTAGAATATTTGGGAACTCAAAGTTGACTTGAGGGTATGGTAAAACATAACCAAGCTGCCTTCTACGAGAAATTTAGTGAGGTTTTGGTGCAGTCAGAAGCTGCTGTTTCTTTTGCTATCCCCTTCCCTCTACTGCAGAGGGCTTTGTGCCTGTGCAGCCGTGCAGGATGCCGTTACAGTTGGCTACTCACATTGCACAATGGTTACAGAAATTAGGCACACTGCTTATCAATCTCCTGTTTGCCCGCAGACTCCTATTCTGCTGACCACAGAATTTCACAGTAGGTGTGCTACCTGTGCCAGGGTTTACAGGTGTGCCTGAACACTGGCGTGCTTCAGACCTGGGCTAACTTGCGCTGTATTGGCCTACATGGGGTACTGAAGGGTTTCAGGAGTTAATAAGCCCAGAGGAAATAGGCAGGCTCAAGGAATTAAGTTGTGAGTGTAGCACTACTTGAATCATTCCATTTCAGCACTCTTTTATAACACTTATTTTCTTGTCAAGGAGTTTGAAAGAATTTAATCAACATGTATTTCTGCTCCTATTTAGGGAGCCACTCAGCCAGTGCACTTACTGTGTGATGAAGGCTAAAACACTAATGCACTGATCATAAAGAGAATATGCAAAAGAGAAAGCAAGAATTGCTTTGTGAAAACATTTTTTCTTCAAGACAGACTTAGTGAAGACACTAATTTTTTTAGAGCTATGCAAAAAAAAAAAAAAAATTTTTTTTTTTAAAAGTCACCTTCACAACTCATCTTCTGTTTATAGCCTGATTTCCAAAGGCTTCGTAGCACAAGTTTCTAGCTTACTGGACTGACTTGTTAACCTTGAAAGAAATCATAAAAGTGTTTGTTTCTTCACTTACCATCTAAACCAACTTTTAATTTTCTTTTAGCCTCTCTAAATGTATCAGTCTGGGAAACTTCTTGGTTAGGAGCAATAAGAGAATTCACAATGCAAAAAGAAAATATCACCGACTGATCCCAAAGGAATCACAAGACAAATAGCTGTGGGTTGATTTTCCTCTCTACACTAAGGGGCATGGTTTACACACACCTGTTTTTCAGTGGCAGGGTCATGTAAGTGGCTTCCAACTGCTTATTTTTTGTCCTCTCAGGGGTATCAGTGCAAGTGCTTATGATGCCAGGGAATATATCCAGGTTAAAAATACTGTCCTTTTTTTTTTTTTTTTTTTTTTTTTTAAGAGTAATTTCCAGCGTGGCTCACTCATTGACCTAGTTCATCAAAGGGTGCCACAAACAGTAGTACCAACTCAACTGGTGCCAGGTGGGAGGGAGGAAGTGTGAGGAACCTCTCCAGGTGCCAAAGGAAACATGGGTGCAATCCACCACCTCCCCCTGGGTCATGGGGCAGTGCAAAGTGACTTTGCTCCTTTTAAAGTTCCAGAACAGTGTAAGGGGCAACAGGGTTTCTTTAAATAAAAATCCAGTGCAGAACAAATTAAACACACTGGCAGTCACTGCTTATCCGCTGCCGTGTGCATTACGTGCCAGAGCATTCACCCCTCCAAGCCTGTGACTGTCTGGAGGAGGATTTTTTAAAGCAGAAGGTAGACACTGAACCAAAGAAGGTATACCCAGAACCAAATGCTTTCCCAAATACTAAGTGCTATCCATGGCAGTTGTTCATGGCAGCTACATTTTTATGCATTTGCTGGAATAATGTAGTAAGCATAATGTAAACATGCATCACTCTTTTGGCTCAGCGTTCATTCATGACTGCTCTCATTGCAGTTGTAGAGCTGCAAAGTGGTGCCTGGTTTTCTCTTGCAGACACCTCCACCGTAATTTCCTTAGGAAGTAAGCTCACTCTCCCCCATGGAAGGGCTTTCAGAAAATGGGGGAACTCCTTTCAGTGCCAGCCACTGAAGACCAGGCTGGAGTGCATGCATTTTTTATTTATTTAAAATACCAAAGTATTTCTCTGCAACAACTTGTCAGCTAATGAGTTCTTTTTAAACGTGTCCCCTAAATAGTGTACACAGTATTGTTTTACTAATAGTCTCCAATTAATAGACATTATAAAAATATAAACAGCAGGAATGGAAAAATCATTAAAAGAGTGGCTTTTGGCTTCTTTCATTCGGGTGAAATAAATGGGTTATATTGCTGCTGTTATTACCGATACTAGACATAAAGCAGATTAAAAAAACATATGTTTTCAGTCCTAAACTCTGACTTGAGATGTACGTGGGTGCAGGCTCAAAGCAGTAAGAAGACATTGCTGTCAATTTGGGAAAACAGCAACTCATTCGACAGCCTCCCTGTACATCAGAAAAATCAGGGGACACCATTCCCCGAGGACTACATGAAGGGTGATCAGGGAGCTGCAGGAGAGGTGTACCTTAAGTTGTAAAGACCAGCATAGTCATTCCATTGACCCAAATATTTTGTCTCCATCTGTGCCATCTATTTAAATAACCTTTTTCCCCAGATCAGGAGTAAACAGTGCTGTGCCTCCTAAAGAGCATTTATTTACACAGTGATGTACATCCGCAGTTACCAGGCAAGGTGAATGCTTCATTCAGGCACTGGTACCTCAGCTACAGAGCTACTTAAGCACAAAATGCCCTGCTCAATATGTTTATCATACCAGGGTAGCCTGGAAATAGGTTATTAAGCACACCGGTGTCTTTCATGACAGCTTCAAGATCTCTGGGATATGCTAAGCTGGGGGGGAATGGGGGGAGGCCGGGAGGGAAGGAAACCTTCCCTAGCCCACAGGTCGCCGCCTCAAAGGCAGTAACGCTTGTGGGAAATCTCAGAGAGGTATCCCGAGCCAGGGCATGCTGACCTCCGTCGTGATTTGGTAACCAAGTGGAATTCAAAGGATTTTTCTTGGAGAAAAAACTTCAAAGGAGTGAGTTTAGTAGAATTTTACCCTGAGTCTTAAAGCAGTAGCAGAGTTAGTAAATTCAGAACAATACAAATAATGCATAGCCAATTGTGTCACCCTTCTCCCAAGACATATGCCTTAAAAAGTGCTTCCAAGCTAAATCACAGAGAAAGCTAAAACGCCTAGAAATGCTGCTTCCAGAGGTTAAGGGTTGCTAACTGCTGGCCAGCAAGGCCTGGCCCAAATTCAGAGGTTAAGTCCCGAGAAGAAAAAGGTCAAAAGAGAAGATGTAATGCAATTTGCTATCAGAAGAACACACAACTGGGGAAGAGCTCTCCTGTCGCTACCTCCCTCGTTTCTCAGATAAACTGCTTGGCTATAAATGGCAAGGGTGATAAAAGAAAGGGTAGAAGAAATGGTAATTTCTGCAATCGGGCAGGAGCTATCTGGGTGACAGTGATGATAAGCTGATTCTGGGGCTTGAAAGTCTCCTCACTCTGCTCATGATCTTTTCCTGCCCACGATCACTTTCTTGGTGCCCATTTCTCATTAGCATCGCTTATTTGCTTAGATTATGGTAATTTACACCTGTAAAACAGTGCCCATTGGAAGTCTGCAGGCAGGTCGAAATTGTAACATAAAAGTTTTCTTCAAAAAGAATAGGTATCTTTACCAGCCCTAAGTTTACTCCTTCTTGAATTTATGAGTGATATTTAACTTCATTGCTCTTACTGGAATAACAGCGTCTAGGCAAAGCTGGGAACTTAGCCAAGGAGGGTCTTAATACATAACTGCAGCTTCAGTAAACAGGAACTGCTTTTATCCATGGAAGGATGTTTTCAGGAGAAGAAAATCAATGTTATATGGACCATTTGAGATCTTTAAACAGATCTTGAAATTTCAAGGCTAAAAGCGCCTGTACTAAGAGAATCGCTCAGATTTATGTTCCTAAAGCTCATATAGATATTTTTATTTAACTATGTTTTTGGTCACAAATATTTTAACCCAAGTTATTCAGCCACAGTCTAGCTTTGACACTGTAAACAGAATAAAACATAGATGGCATTTATGTAAGTATATATATAAATATATACGGATATATAAAAAGTAATAGTATTCAAGAGTAAATACTGCTCTCAGAAAAATTCATTTTAAAAATATGAAACTGATAACTACTTGAATTTATGTAACCCATAGCTATCTTTTGAAGCCTTAACCTTGTAAAAACCTATTTTTAATTACTTAATTTAGAAATATTTTAAAATTATATTAATGAATTAATTATTTTTCACATTGTGTTTTTCAAGATTCTGATTTATAGAAATATGTTCCCTCACAAGCCTCTACAGTCTTAAGCAGAATGAAAAAATATGGTACCATTTTAAAAGAAAAAACGACAGTGAGGAAGTTACTTGTAGAACAGCAGCATTTCAGTGTGAAACTGCCAACACATTTACTGCCTAATGCCTATATTTAATTAAACCAGCCTGTGAGCATAACAGAGAATGCAACTTCTATGTTTTTGAAGATGGTCCAGTGTGCATTCCACATGGACTCTGTGTGTGGTCTTTTCATGGTCAGAAAACAATATTCTTCTCATGTCCCGTGTTTTCTGTGGTAATCTTAGTTGGCTGTGTACTCCATCCAAATGCTGAACAGTCATTTGCTTGCAGATTCACAATGAAATCCTACAGTGTCCAGCATTGCATGTAATAAATACTCCACACTTGATATTATACTGTAACTGACTGTGAAAGCTCTGTAGACAAGCTTGTCATATCCACTCTTTAACATTAGTGGTTTCATTTTGGTTTAAGGGGAAAAATGTAGTCAGTAATGATTTACATTTTTATATATGTCCTCTAAATCCCACATTTATGCTACGTTAAAATGGTTTGCTCATTAGCTCTTCCTGTCTATTTGCAAAAACACTGGTTATGAGAAGAGTTGAGAAGGACTAACAGGAGGTTCTGCACCACCAGAGAAGGAATTAAGTTCAAGAACATTGTTAAGCCAGGAAAAATTTTCCAGAGTACTGAAGAACTAGAAAGTCTGAAAACAGACTGAGTAAGCTCTTAGAAGAGTGACAACACATAGATAATACCTATTTTGTTATCAGCTTCCTTATCCATTTGTTTCTTGAGAATTTAATTTGGGATCTTTGACATTTGTGTATTGTAAGACTTTACAATTTCTTCAGATGGTCTTTAAAGTTTCAGTGAAAGACATCTAGGTTAGGGGGTCTCAACTCAACACCCCCCATGCCTTCCAAAGGAATTTAATTTTGTTTAAAAGGTATAGAAGAAAATTACAAGCCGAAATACATTTTCAGTGAATACGGGACATGAACTGGCAGCTGTGTGCTTCCTGTGCCATTAGGAGGCCTGAATTTCCATTATACGTTCACTTGGCTAATATCCTGATTTCAGCCATGGCTCCCTTTCACAGAGGGAAAAGAGTGTAAGAATGGAAAGATATTCGAAGATGCAGCTCTGGTCTTTCTGGACAGTCAAGACAGAGAGTGATAGCTGGGTATTCATAACTCTGGAGAGTGGTTCATCCCTGATTCATACAAGCTGTTCCCTTCAATGAAACAGGAAGAAGCCAGCACAATAGAGGTTTTTCAGAGTGAAGAAACAGGGAAGGGCTTAGCATCACAAGGCAATAAACTGCTGTTATTATGAAAGAAGTTATGAAATAGTTTGCGGTTCTAAGATTAATTTTAGCTTAAGCTTTAACTTCAGAGCAGTTGCCAGCCGCTGACTCTCAACCCCTCATTCTCTCAGTCACAAAATGGGAGACAAGAAGAACATAAAAAACCCTTCAACAAGCAGCTGCCCTCCTGGCCACCTACATCGTGACTCCACTGAATCTCAGGGGTCCAATCTACAAAGGCTCTTGATGCCCCTTGCATCAGTGCTGGACACTACATATTCCAGATAACACAGGATTTTTCATAGTTTACAGTCAACTCCTGGTCCGATATGAAAAGTGCATAGGATGCAGCTCCTTCCACTGCCTTTTGGCAGATAGATATGTTAGTCCAGGTTTTCAGTCGTCTGAAAAAATGTCTGCTGTGAGGGCACAGGAAAATTGTAATGTGTATTTTTTTATTAGGTCCTTGGCTATAGTCCTAACTGTAGCTGTAGTGTGGGTGAATGTAGTACCCATACACTAGTCCACTCTCACTACCAAACCACCAATGCACTCAAGTGCATTTTGGACAATTGGTAATTTGGTTTCTCATCCATTCTTAAAGAATAATACTAAAAAATATTGTAGAGGTATCACCTAGAATTGTTATAGAGATTTGTTGATATGAACAACTTCCGTCTGTCCCTAACTGCAGCATTGTTCTTGGCTCTTTTTAGTCCATCTGTCCTATTGGACTGAAGTATTTTTTGCTGCAGATTTTGTATATCATGTCTCAGTAATGTTTTCCAACCTTTTTTGGTATCCAAAGCAAGCTACCTTTCAGTGCTGCAACAGCCTGAAAAGAATGTAGCGTGATTACAACTTGTGGCTGTTTTGTCTTGTAACCATTCCACTTTTTTTGCCCCTCCCCCAAATTCTTTTTGGTCAGGAGACAATAGAATGAGCCATTCTCCATAGGCAGTGTCTCGTTGCCAGAATGAAACAGTCTAAGGAGTAACATTCATGCTAGATAAATATGCTTGTGGCTGCATAGACTAAGGGAAAAACAGTATGAATTTGAGAGCCTCAATGTCTTGTTTGCTAACTGTCAGCAAGGAGAATCTGTTTTACAGAAAGGCCTTGTAGGAACTAAAAGATAATTCGGTGTAAAAGGTTGTACTCTGAACCCAGACCCAAAGGTTAGAGAAGCAAGCAGGTGGCACACAACGATAATGGTAGCAGAGAATGATGGCTCAGAGAAAGCTTATAAATCACAGGAGAAATAACTGTTTTCTGTCTGCATGCATCCTTGGCATGAGATGAGGAAGCATGCAGTGACATTTCATAGGAATGCCTTCACAGGCTGCTCAAGGGAAGAAACCCAGAGGAGTCAATACTTCTAGAGGGCCAAATTCTCACTGCTACCCATTATGTCGTACCTGCCATTAGAAGGAGACCCAACTGGTAACACGAAGGCTATGATCTGCTGAATAACCATGGTAAGCTCTGCTACTCTCCTGAAGGTTCTGGGGTACCTGCCACTTCGTTGGGCCACATCCTTGTGGCAGAGCAGGTGTGATCCATCAATGTCCTCAGACCCTGCTCCTCCAAACAAGAGGAAACCCGGCAGTGAACTAGGGTTCCTCCTTAATTCAGGGTTTTCCTTCCAAAGAAAGCCAGAGAATGAGCACTACGTGGTAGCAATGCTTTCAGCTCTCAAATCAATGTGGAGCTAGGAGGCAAACGGGAAGTGTACCTCTGGCAAGGGTTACCGTACACGGTGTGGGTGCACCTGCTCTGCACTATGTATTACCACTTTACATTTCAAGTGTATATAATGATTTTTGCATTGAAAAGCATTAAAAATCCTCCTCCCTCTCCCCTCAGTAGAAGGAACATTGTATAAACAAATAGCAAAATCCTTACACACAGTACAGACAACCATATTCAGAGCCCTGCAGCTGAGTTTTGCATATCCCAGAAGTAATTAAAAATACATAACTGAAAAATCACAGCAGATCTACATTGTCTACATGAAATTCTCTACACTGCATCATTTTTGGTTCAGATACGCATTGCCTCTATGTAATCAGGCAACAGTTTGGTAACTGAGTTTGCACAGATGGTGAGGCATCCATCAGCAAAGCATTAAGGCAATGCCTCTGGGGAAACGACCGCCTTTTAAATCAGTTTATATAGTGCCCTGCACAGTGGGAAACCAAATCCTCTTTGAATTCCTAGATGCCATCAAAATATGCCTGTAAGTGTGTATATATTACAGACATATTTTTTATGCATTATAGAAGGACTGAATGACAGTTAAGTAGAAGCCAGGTTCCTTGCCCCCTATTTAGTTAGTGTGGGATTTTTGAAGTGTGCTGGGTGTCTTTCTGAAATTCTATCCTAAAGGGATAATTTGGTAGACAATGGGTAGATAAGAGCAAATTTTCTGGAAGAAGAGAGTGGTTTTGTACGGCAGTGCCCATCCGCCTATAGCTGTGCCCTGGGCTAGGGCAAGGCCACCAGCTCTGCTGCAAGGCTTCCAGAAAGCCCGTTAGTCAGTAATCTGTGTGGTTTTGTAAACTGACCATTATAAATCACAGAGTGAGATGGAATGACTTTCTTTGTAAATACTTCAGATGATATCTGGGTGCATCTCTGATACCAGCACAACTTATGTGGAGCTTTAAGAAAAGGGAAGTCTGGTGCAGCACAGAGTCTCTCAGTGTACTTTCCTGGCTGGTTGGATTTCTTTGGATCCAGGCTTTTGACAACAAGATCTGTGATCTGATCCCAAGGGACTACAGATTAATTCTCAAAGATGAAAGATCCATGCAATAAAGATCATAAAGTCTTTTATCTTGGAAGTGGTGATTTGAATGGTAAGCCCTGAGACATAAAAGACAATAACATAAAGACAAGTAAAAGACAAAAACAAACATGTAGTAAAATCCCTTTAACTATGTAGACTCTTAGGAATAAAAGAATAGCTGTGTTTCTCTTCTTACTTAATATAAATGGATATATGTATGCATGTATCTACACATGTATATATACATATTAATATACGTATTTTTCAAATGTATACAGCCTTTAAGCAAACCAAAGCTTTCTTCCTTGGGCCAGTTTCCTAACTCCTATTGCAGTCTAGTGTCTGAGGTTATAACTTAAGGACACTGTGGTAGCTGTTAGAGTGACCCGTATTTAACAAAGACTGTCTTCACCAGCCATTTTTCCCATTCTAAATGGAGCACATTATGTCAGGGGCCACCCTGGTTTTATTGAACTCAAAACCACTACAGGGACTGCAAGTGACTCTGAAGCTGTAAGCATAAACCTTCTTTGTTGCATATGTGTGTGTTAGCATGTCATCTTTTGGGATAATCATCCAAATGTGGTGCCTATGGAGATGTGGCTGATTCAATACTTGTGCTCCCGGGTGGTCAGCCTGTAATTTAAAGATTCACTGGCCGCATGAAGATAGCCACAAATGGAACAGTAACCATAATTACAAGAGGCTGTTCCACTAATCCATGGTTAACAAATGTTAGTTAAAAGATAAATAAGCCTTATGCAAGCATTTCCTGGAGGTGCATGAGCCTTGTGTTTTCATTTGTTCTGGCTTCCCTCTTCTTTAGAGAGGGGATACAAGAAAATAAAAAAGATTTTCTAATCTAATTTTGTGTCAACTGTTAGAAATCACAGGAAGTCTTTGAAGTTGAATTGTCTTTTAAAAAAATCCCAACTATTACTTTTTATTTATGATACTGAGAAACAGTGTAATTATTTTCCAGGCTGAGTTTCAATTAACAAATGTGTTGTTTGTTCTATTGTTTATCTTATTTCTAATCTCCAGTGTTTATAGAAGGGAACAAGAAGCTTTTAGAATTTAGCACCAATCAAAAAAAAAAATTTCAAGGATTTTCCTTTGTAAAAAATGGGAGTGTTTGCTGTATTTTCAATATACTTATCACATTCATTCTTGCCACTTTTTCCGCAGAATACCCTCCTGTTTAATTGTTCTGAACTGTAGCAGTTTTTCAGGATGCAATTAATACATTTTCCTTCACATGACCAATTGTTGTCCAATGTTGGTGGAACTAAAGCAGGCCTGATTACATAGCAATGAAGGAATATAGGAATTGTATTATTAGCTCAACAGGCTAGTCACATAACTCTGCTGAAACCTACTTTCGGGTAAAAGTCTCTGCACAGCCTCTAGCCGGATAGCTGTTGTTTTCAGAATTTAAGAATTCAGTCTTATTCCTTTAATTTTTATGCTGTTTAATGTAACTCTGGATGTTCTCATTACCCATACAAATGTATTATCCTTTCTTGAATCCTGCTAAGCTCTTGGCCTCACACAAAATTGGTATTCTGCCATATCCAAACATTGCTCGTACCACCAAGAAATTATGCAGTTGTGCAGGAGGGATAGGGAAGCAAAGATTTTGCCCCTAAAATGCATCTAAAAGCAAATAAAGGGGTGTAATTCACTGAAACTAGTCAGTTGTTTAGGTCTTCTCTCTTAAACTTATACACATTTAAAAATGTTGATATAAACTGTATACGCTAAAGATAAGTCTAGTCAATGTACTCTGTTTATTTGTAACATAGAGGGATCCTTTGTTCATGGAAGACTATAGGAAGAGGTCATATCTTATTAGATGAGATGCTGCAGGTGGAAAAAACAGACAAAGCCTTCAGATCCAGCATTCCTCAAACAAGTTTGAGAAGAAGCAGAGAAATCTAACATAAATACAAGTTAGGTGTAATTGCTCTTAGTTAACTGTGGTGATGCTGCTTAATTAGAACACCTGAGCAAGTAAGGCCATCAATAACACTGAGTAAGAGATGCTTGTGCCAAGGACAGAGGTACTACAGGACAGTAGAGGGACATGATGGAATGGAGGGGAAAAAAGTGTGCAGTGGGGAAGAAGCAGGAAGATTGTGAAGGGCCACAAAATCAGTACCTCTATAGAATAGATGCTATTTTCCAGTAAAACCATGAGCTTTTTCAACCTTCTTTGAGAGACTGGAGTGGAACTATGATTCTGAAAAATGTTATTTTATTCGTATGTGGTTGTTTTCATTCACTGTTATTCATCCTGGTGGAATTATACTTGCTTCATCCACTTCCTTTCCATCAGATCACTTAATATGCTGTAAGAAACAGGTCATAATTTTGTCTGCATAGACCTGGGATCCATGTAGAATGTGGTATATCTGCACGTTTTATTTGGGTGGTAGGTTCAGAGATGTGATCTATTTCTCTGGTCATGAATGCTTGCCATGTGAAGATCATCTTCAAGCTACAGTAGCAGATACCCAGCATGTTCTTAAAACAAATCCAGTGGTACTTGAAAGCTCAGCTGCATGCTGTGGATTTGAGAGACACTTGGTGATTTCTGGAAGTAAATCTATTGGCCTGTGCTTTTCATGAGCAGTGGACTGTTCCCCTTAATGTACTTTCTGTTTTTCTTGAGGTTTCTTCATAGAAGAGAGTGGTCAAAAGCAGCTCTACCTTCGTGGTGAAAAGATTCTTTGACACCAGGGAAAAAGAATTAAAAAAACAACAAATGTCAGCAAACCACTCCCTCTTCTGTCCACCACTGAGGCATTAAAGGTGGGATCCAATATTCATGAAGGAAATATTTCTTCTCTGGACTGACCCAGAATAGATATTGCAGTTTGAAGATAAAAGAGCTTATGTTGTCTGTGATCAGCAACTGGGCATAGAGATTTCCAGCTGTTTTCTTCTAGTGTCCAAGTTAAAAACTTTGAATTACTCTTAGAGGGGCTTAAGAGACTTACAAAGGACTTAGAAGATGCTATGAGAAACTTTCTAGTGGTAAGGTTGATGACATACTATAACAAATTAAAGTAAGAAGTCTATGAGGTGTCTAGCATTGTAGAGGCATTATTCATCCTACATTGATCCTGGCTAAGAAGACAGTTTAAACAATATTTTTGTGGTGTCTTATAGACATACAATCTGTACCATACTGAGGTACATGTTGAGACTTTTTCACACTTTGTGAACTATATAAATTAAAAAAAAAGATTTAAATTTATTAGGATGGTATTTCTGTTGCTGACATTAGTTACGTTTCCAGGCAGAAGCTCCACAGCTGCAGCAATGCTGATTTAACCATGAGTAAGAATACAGTTCAATTCTGCTGAAATACCATAAAGTCAAATAATCACACATAGTTGACAGTCTGGTTGCACTTGGAAATCCCGCTTACAGAGGTCTTGCTGTCATAATTTAAATCTGTCTATTAACAGCACCTATATTAATTCTGATATGACTGAGTTGACAAAAATGGAAAAAAATCAGTTCTGCTACTAAACCACTTTGAAAACAGTTTTAAACACAAAACTTGCATAGGTGTAATGAACATGTCAGAAGTGTATGAATTCCTTTTTATTACAGATTTTTAAAAATCCTTGCTCAGGCACTCTATTTGCTCATGTGAGATTTTCTGAGGAGCAAGTTAGTTGCAGGCAAATACTTGAACATCCCTGAGTGCTTTCAGGGATGAACTTGGGGGTTCGCTGAAAGGCTATCTGTTTATTCAGCGTTTTCAAGAACATTTGCAGTGATACAGCCAGGTTTGAGGTGCAGATGACAAATTGTATCATCCTTGGACTGTTCAGTACACCCATGCCTGACCGCAAATTCTGCACTTGAGATTTAGCTCTGCAGAAAAACAGGCTATCCTGCCCCTCTCAATCTTTTCCAGTGGGGATGGAAAGCTCAGAGTTTTAGTGTTTTAGTTTGGGTTTTGAAAAGTTATGGCCACCAAAAGAATTAGCCACACGCCAGTTTCAATGGACGTCCCTAGTAAGCATGGGTGCTTCTTTGTTGCATTGCTATTTGGGTACGTTTTTCCAATGGGGAGACAAGAAATCTTGGGGGACTGACACCAGGGACGGCTTGACCTTAGAGCAAGGCAGGAAGATCAGTCACCACATTTTTTTTCTCAAGGATCACCTATTGGTGGGATCCAATGGTCTTTCTTGGTGGAGTGGATAATAGCAGCAGGAAGGATAACAGCCTCCTTCAAGCGTCCTTCATATAAGGGCAAAACATTGCTCCCAGTTAAATGAGCAAGAATACCCAATAAAGTCCTGAAAATTAAGAAATGAGGACATTGTTCACTGCAATCTGAGTCAACTAAAATAATAAACATACTTCTCCTTAAACCTTTTCTTTAGACAGCAATAATTCATAATTTTGAAAATTGTAAAACCCTCTGAGTTCCTGATGCTGAGCCTCTCCTCGTTATGTTTCTGAATGCTTCATCTGCCACTTTTTAGTGGACTCAGCTAGGTTATCCTCCTCTTTTACTAAAAATTCTTGTGCATCAGCATAGATAGGATGTGCAGAGGTACTGTGTCAGGTAAGAGCGGGGAGGATAACATTTCTGTACAGCTGCCACCTGAGCAGAGTCCCTGCTGTATGTGGACGTGAGTGGGGACTGGCCAGCTTCATTTCTGGACATTCTGGTTAAACCACAATCTGATGTACAGAGTGATTTATCACCCTGATTTATTACCAAGGCTCCTACATATTAGTTGCCCTCCAAAATACCGGGAGAATGCCACACATTTAAAGGTGTAATCATTTCCTTCTAGCCAGTCTGCAAAAAGATAGCCATTTTTTTTGCACCCAGTCTGCTAATAAATTTGTGACCTACAGCATCAATATGCTTCCAGACCTGGGCCTCTCAGAAGCAGAAACTGTGATGAACTGTGCTAAATTCTGTGGTGGTTTTGTGATGTGGAAAACTGCCAATAGGTGCTATGAGCCTTTTTTATTATTCTCATCCAAACAACAAGAAGACAGGCAAAAGCTTAAGTAATTTGGTTGCCCTTATTTTTCTTGCCTGCTTACACTTCCCCTAAACAACCTAGCTCTATTTATTATAATTTCTGACTGATTTACAATTAAAGCCAACCAATCTCAGGCTATGTATGTCTGCTCATGCTTCTGTACCCACACAAAACTTTCTTCATCCAAACAACGAATGATGCTGTTCCTTTACCGTCCCTGCTTGGCCTGTAGATTTGTCTTGTACTCATGCCCATTTTGTGGTAAATTAAAGACTCAGAAGAGGATTTGCTGTTCAAATCCAGTTCTAACTCAAACTGCATTTGTAAAGCAGCTAGAGAAAAAAATTATCAGGAAAGGGAGAGAGGGGACCCAAAAAAGAAAACATTCTTACAAGGAAACTCAGATTCTTCACTCAGTCAGAACTAGACAGGTACTGACCTCTTGGTATCAAAGTAGTTCTTCAGAGGCTAGAAAGTTGCTAAATGAATTAATGAATTACCTTTGACATGGAGTATTGTGAATTTCACTTAACCTTTCTAAAAGTTTATGTACTTGTTTGTATAATTTTGGCTATGGAGCTCCATAATACAATGACAATTATGAACTGCAAGATGTACAACTCTACGGATCAAGAGATGGAGTTTTCTTTTCTTGCTTCATCATTAATTAATCCATTTTTAAAAGATTTGCTCTGGGCAGATGAGGGGCTCGGGCAGATGGAATTGGCAAAACATTTCAAGGAAGATGTCCATAAAAGGTTATTTTTCTTTTATTATTGCTGGATCCATGCAAAATGCTTTTAATGTATGATGCTTTTAAAGGACTAGAGGTATTAATGTAAGGAATACTTAGTACTTTAGCACAATCTGTATACACTCAAAACTATAATACCCTTGCTACTGTTATTATTTTGCAGCCATAAATAACTTTTAACTTCTACATACTTTTAAAAATAATCATTACATATGCAATCGTGAATCATACATCTGCCTCTAAAATTGTTCATCTCATCTGCACTATAAATGCAGATAAGAGAAGTACTATGCACTTTTTGTGTGCAATTCCTCTTTCCTTTTTGGGAGAGTAGCTTGAATGCACACTACTCTGGAAAGAAATCATATGGTCAGATTTCAAAAAGAATACAAATAGATCTGTGTGTACATTGATTTAATTTTACTTGGAAGTATTGCATGTTGATCATATTTAAAAGTATAATCAGAGTCACAAAAATGCCAGCTGCGGGTCACCTTATAGATGCATGGATTGTAACAAAAAGCATACAGAACTGAACATATACCATCTTGAGGGAGGTCGTGGCACCAACTGGTACTTAAAAGACACAGTCTATATAGAAGGAAGTAAGATTTAAGAAGGTAAAAGTGCCAGAGTCTCCCTGTCTGTGACATACGGTGAAGGATATAAATAAATAGAGAATCAGTAGAACAAATACATGCAAATGCAACCTTTTCCCACTCAAAGATGTAAAAGTGCATTGCTTCCAAATTTTAAGGGTGCTGCTAAAATGGATGTGGACCTACTACCACTGAGTTCAAGAAAACTCTGCTTGCACAGTTCAGGTCTTTGCCTTGTTCTGGTCTGATGCCACAGAGCTCTAAAATCCTTCTGGAGAGCCCTTGAGCATGTGTTTAGGTCCAGGCTGTTTCTGTGGCCAACCTGAGTTTCTCTGTGTGCTCGTGGGGAGCAAAAGTGAACTGAATGTTGTACCTTTCTATGTTGACTTTCCACTAGGCAAGAGTGGTGTAACTATCTGCTTAACCACTGTACCTCACTGGCCATCTTCAGCATTGATTTATCGACCCCAAAGGCTCTTCAATACACTATAACAGTGTTAGCACAATTCCTCTGTGCTCAGATTGGTCTTAACTATGGCTGAAGGTTTACCTGTCAAGTGTAGTGGTTTCCTTAGCCAGCTTAATTATGCTGAAAATGTACTTAGTAAATTAGGAGAAAAACGGTTTGGCATGGCTTGTAGGAAAATGGAAAAAGAGAAGGTTTAGTAAGACGAACCATATTAACCATTATATCAGCAACAGCAATTTATTTTTTTTAATGTCATTGTCACTCTTTTATATTATCTCTTTAAACTTCAGAGTGATTCTTTCTCTTTTTATAGCACAGCCCTAGTATTTAGCTAGGTAATGGGATTTATGATTTTGTGTACATTTGTCACCATGGAGACCCACCATAAAAGATCAGTTGCCTGGCAACTGGATATTGTGGAGTGGCAATGGAGGGAAGAATTTTTTGTCTCTCTGAAGGGAGGGCTTAAGGAATAATGAAAACTTCTGCTCATACTTCTCATGAATGCTTATTTTCAAGGTCAACCAAATGTTTTTTCAGTAAAGACTAATGCACTTTTCTTCAAAAGACGCACCGTAAAATGTTTCTCAAAGATTATCCTGTCTCAGAGAGAAGGACAACCAGATTAAGAAGTTTTTATTCTCTCCATGCTGTTGCAAAATAAGGTTTAGAGTAACTGTGGGGCAGCCATAATGAAGCAGGTCTCTTATTTACTGGCTATTCTGCATTCATTAACAAATGAGCTACTGTACATTCAAAGCTATCTCCGATCCCAGAAACTACAATCATTTTTTCCTCACTGAATTCATAGTTGGACTTTTGGTCACTGCAGATTTATCATTTCATTACATCATCTTTTTTCGTCAACATTTAACTTACAGTGTAATTAAAAACTGAGAAATTGGTATCTTATTATCCTATCATATGGGTAAACAAGAAAGAAAACTACTTTAGAGTGTTGCAAGATTGACTTGTAGTTTAAAATTTTTCATATGTACTTGAATGAACGTGGTATTAGTGTGTCTCACTTTATATGAAATGTGACTTTATATGAAATGTGTATACTGTTTATCCTAGTTAATTATTAAATCAACTTTGGTAGGCACAAAATTAAGCTTGTGCGGATATAATTTAAAACTCAGGTTTTGCGCTCTTTTGAGCCTAGCATCTTTTAAGAGATGTTGTATCTGTCTTTAAACAAATGTCTTTCTTGAAATCCTCTCCTGTTTATGCTAGGATTGTAATGTTTTCTCTTTAATATTACTGTTTCAGAACTGAATCAGTATTTTGATTATAGTCTAGCTCAACATTTTTGAGGTGTGAATGCTGATGAAGTACTTTGGATAAAACTACAATATCTTTGTGACAGTGAGTGTTATAGAGAACTATGTAATTTCTTGGTCAAGTGTTGAAGCCTGACTCCTGTTCACATTGTGAAATATTGGAGTCTTTCGAGTTGGAGAGATTTGGTCCATACACTATCCTTGTGGGAGCACATAGAGACATACTCTTCCACCATGAACCCTGCTCCAGCTCACGTGGCTCATGTGTACTCCACAATTACTTCAGAATATGTTACATAAAGCTGAAGATAGCTCTTCAATATTTCCTTTGTACCCAGGGCATAGTTGTAGTGCTGCTTGCTGCTGCTGCTGGTTCTCACATGGTTAAAAGCCTGGAGCAAAACTGCTGCAACATCCTGATTGTGGGATCAGCAAGTTGGGCAGTGCTTGGGATGGTGACCAACCAGACTGCAATAGCTATTTTGGTAGGGTTTCTTAAGATGGGAAAGATGTGGAAGTGGAAAAGCAGTTTGAAGCATAAGCGATGACATTGCTTTGCCAGCTGAGAGACACAGAAGTGATGGATGCCTGTAACAGCCTCTTGGTAACAATTTTAATTCTTGGCTAAACAATCATAGTGTGATCTCTCACATAAAAATTATGAGAGAGAGGTGTTGCTACAGGCAGTTACTCAGAAGAGGGGAAATTAAGTATATGACTGGAAACTGCTGTGAGCAGTGTGCATTTTACAATATATTACAGTCCTTTGAACTTTTCATTCATGGAAGTCTCTATACAGAGAATCATTTTTTTGTTACTAGGACTTAAAGGGGAGGGGAAAGAAAATGACACCTGGTTTGTACCGTGTTGCTTTTAATCAATATAGAGGCACCTAAAAACATTGCTTGGTCTCTTCTCACAAGTAACAAGCAACGGGACAAGAGGAAATGGCCTGAAGTTGCACTAGGGGAAGTTTCAGATGGATATTAGGAAAAATTTCTTTACAGAAAAGTTTATCAAACATTGGAACAGGCTGCCCAGGGAATTGGTTGAATCACCATCCCCAGAGGTATTTAAAAGATGGGTAGACATAGTGCTGAGGGACATGGTTTAGTGATGGTCATGGCAGTATTAGATTAATGGTTGGACTTGATGATCTGAAAGGTCCCTTCCAACCTAGATGATTCTATGATTCTGTGACATAGAACAGATGTGGAGCTTAGAACAATTGCCAGAATGCTGCTAATACTCTAGTTCCATGTAAAACTGATATTTCATCCCTCAGTATCTTTTACACAGCATGAAAGTCCTATGACGTTAAAAATATGCTTCCTCGTGGACATTGTTCTTGCAAATCAACAAATCCTCAGCTCTATGACAGGAGTGTGGTTAAATTCTATTACTTTTCTGGAATGGGAAGACTGTTCTTGGTGCAAGCACCATGCATATCTTCCACAAATGCAAATAGAATTGTTTGGGATATGATGCAGATAGAGTATGATGCACCCATCCCATGAGGTCTGTAAACCCTTGAGTACCCATGAGAAGACTTTACAAGAATAAACTGCACTTTTTTAAGCTTGCATTTCAATAGATTTCTCTTATGGAAGGAGCAGATGAACATCATCAACAGTGTTGTAATGAATCAGAGCCTTGTGAATCAAAGGATAAGAAAAAAAGGCAACAGCCTACAGCAGCCCATTGCAAAGAGCAGCAAAAGAGTAACTGAGCCTACTAGCAAGTCTTGGAAAGTTAATTTGGTACTGCCATGGGCCCTCAAGAGTGGCCTGAATCTTGGAACACAGCTCCACAAGTTAGTGGCCACTCTTTCTAAAGCTGCTCAGCTCTCTATGGTCTTCTCTCAGCTCTGTTTGTCCCCTCACCAGCCTTTGGCGTAAGGAGGTTCATCTTAACTTTCAGTCTTGGTTTCAAAATTACATTTTCCCTGCATGACTGCATTGGTAGCCAAGATGCACTTGCAGCATCCTTGGTCAGATGTGCAGTTAGAAGCTGTGGAGTGAGTCCAGATTCCAGAGGATGGATTGCTCCTCTGCTGTAAGAGACTAAGTCTAAGTATTTGCCAATACTTAGACTATTCCTTTCATTTACTATGATGAAACAGTGGCCAGAATTTGGCCAGATATTTATGACATTTATTAAGAATTCAATGCTCCCTGAAGTTGTTTGAAAAATGGTCACTATGTGCTAGATTTGGGCTGGTCTCCCTCCCCTGTATTGCTATTCTCCTAGTGTTCAAAAAACAATTGAGCAATTTTTTCTTTTACTCTCTTATTTTTATCAGAGTCATTGCGGATTTTCCCAAAATTAAATTCTGAAAGTGCCTTGTGTTATTTAGTGAAGAAAACAAAAATCAAGTACTGTAAAATTCACTGTGAGTTACCAATGTTGCATTTGTTATACACTCATACACCCACACCCACGCACATGCACAGAGACACTTCTGGTCACATGTATCAATCTGGTTAGTCTAGCTAGATGTCCTTCTTGTATCAAAACACCCCAAGTGGAAACTAAATTCTGAATGAAATTCTATTTCTTTTGAACTTAGTGACTGATTTTTGTAGATTTTGGCTACCTTTTAAGATAAAAATAATATTAAGAAGGGAAAATCTGCTTCTTAGCTAAGAATGTTTCCAGAATTATGGAGGATGAAATTCTGACACTTGTTAAAGCCATTTTTAACAAGAGAAAATAAAAACAAATGTTGAAATGATTCCATACTTTTTAAAGGCAAAACTAATACGTGTAGGCATTGCCAGGCCTCTATTGTGATAAGTTTTATTGCTGTTTCACAAGAGTTAAAGTAGTAAAGTTACATATTTCAGTTCCTCTAATCTCTGCTGACATTTCTATTATTTTTAGTAAGTTTGAAGCCTGATGCATTCCTGAACTTTCTGGCAGCTTTACCTCCCCCCCGGCCCCCCATCCCCCCCCCCCCCCCCGCCCACTTCTCTTGGTGGTCTCTATCAACCTTTCATTGAGAGTGTAACTGCTATCACAATAGGTGAATGAAGTCCAGCTATGGTCAGCTTCACAGTATCTTTTATCTTTCATCACCTTTTTCTGCACCACGCAAAAACCTAGTATGCTTAGTAATTTTAAACTACCTATTTTATTCAAAACCAGCTCATTAGTCTATGATGACTAATCAAAGCACTCACTTTCACTGTCTCAACTGGCAGATCTATTTTTAGGAAGTAGCTCTCTAAAAAAGTAACTGTTGCCAGATATTTTGGCAATGTAAGGTGATGCTGTTCTTGCCTGAGTGCAGAACTTCACATCAGCTTTTCTGTGTTCAGAATTGCAGGGTCCTATTTACCAAATGGCCTAACTTCTTTAATATCATTTTATCATCGGATTTTATGATGACAACATTTCTTTAAAATGAGGAGAAAGGTGGTTGTGTGTTTCCTATCTGAAATCAAGGAAGGAAAAATTTCCTTCTTAATTTCATGGATCTGCTTCTAATAAGTACTTCAGGAAATAAATATTTGCTTTTCTGAGGAGACCTTTCCCTCTTGCATTTTACTCCAATTAGCACTGTGGGATCAACACAGCTAGGGTTTTTTCGGTCATGCATTAGCAACGTTTGCCATGCTAGCCACCTTATACTGGATTTATACAGGGACCCGAGTTGTGCGTGAAGAATTTTTGTGAACAGTGATTACTTTTAAAGGTGGAGAGAGAGAAGCTGAAAAATAGTTTTAAACTGGTCTGAAGACAGAATCTACTAATATGATCCTAGCTTAAAATGTACATTGATATAAATCCAACATAAACATTGGCCACTAATCACCTATGGAAAAAGATATCCTCTCTGAGAATTATCTGCTGTCTGCCCTTTTTCATTATTACTTAAATAACACATTTTCTGCTTCCCTTAAATATGTCTCTTTTATACACACGCATACACACACAAATATATATATAATATCCTCCTTACAATTAATTTCTTTAAATATTTAAAGATAGATTTCAGAGTAAAAAAGAACATTTTTCCTTTTTCCCCCTTCTCTTTCTGTTTTTTTTTTTTTTTTTTTTCCCCCCCCCCCCCCCCCCCGAGAAAGGACAGTTACAGAATATCCTTTTGTGTTTACCATGCTTCAGAGCCAAGGGAGGGCTTAGTGTATTGTAAATCAGGTATTTATAAGTAAATACACCAGAGAGGACAAACTGCAGGGGCTCTTCTCCCTCTAGGGCTTCAATAAAACCCCCTTTCCAATACCTACAAGACTTCTTTCTTGGTTTCGTTTTCAGACCTCCTTCATAATTTTCTGTTGGTCTTTTTTCTGAGTGGAGATGAAAAAAGATTTATTTTGTTGTTTTTTCTTTTTCAGTCATCAGGTGAAACCTCCTTATCACTCACCAAATTCAGCTATTTAGAGCTATTCTGAAAGTTTGCTGAACTTATGCATATAAATTTACTGTGATAGACCAGCACTCTCAGTCTTTATAACATAATAATGCATCAATGTATACCGTTTCTACATGGTATTTTTAATTTTCACTGTTTTGAAAGCTCATGCTTAATGACACTTTAGTTAAACAATCTTTATTCCATTTATTCTTGGAGACCTAACACTCAACTCTTTGACTCCCCTGAAACAGTTAATGATACTGCTAATGATGACAACAGAGCAAATGTTGAATCCTAAAATGGGGCTTTGGCAAATACATCAAAGTAGGACAGCTTAAAAAACTCACAATGTTTGGTTTAAGACTGTATGTGCTGGCAATTTTTCAGCCTACACTTCTGAAGAAGAGAGCTCTCCAGGACCTTTTATGTTCAAAAAAGACAGTTTTCTACTAAATAAATATATTCACCTTCTTGCTGTTAGCAACTGCTATCCCAGATTTTCTCCTCTGAGCAAAGGACCTGACTGCATGTAGTGCAGCTGAAAATAAGCCAGGTTGGCTGAAATTCCTACTTCTTTTGCATGGATCACTGTGCAGTTATATGTAGACTCCCCTGTACCAGTGCAGAATCCACCACTTCAAAATCCATCTCAGACTGAGGACACACCAGGTCTCCTGGAAATCATTAAGGATCAGAGGTTTGATCCGAAGAGACTGGAGTACAACTTATTTTCACAGTAAATTCTGAATTTCATTACACCTACATGTACCTTCTCTCTGGGGGATCTAGCATTATTACTGATGGGTGGTTTTGATAGCAGGACAGAAGAATTTAATCTGCCAGTTTTTAAAGGCATAGCCTTACACAAATTTATAGACCAGCAAGTTAAGTAAATATGCAAAGAGTAGAGTACATGAAAAGAGTAGAATACAAGAATGCGGATACTTGGTCTGACAAGAACAGTAATGGTAGATTTCTGGGTACCAAGCCTAAGGCAGTCTTGTTGACCACAGGTGCTGCTTTCTGTGAATTAATTCTGAGGTCTAAATAGAGACAACAACAAGGGGTCATGAAGATACCACAATTTTGGTAGGGTAGGCAACCAGGAAAAAAAGAAACTTTGGGGCAAGTGAGGGGAATGAAATTAATGACAAAGACAAGCCAAAGGAAAGAAGAGAAAGACAGAAAACCTCCTAACAGTGCAGTGTGCTTGGGTATGGAATGCTACCTCCAGGAGGCAAGTGGGAGACCCACCAGCTAAAACTAGGCATTGCAGTTTATTAGTGAAGGTATTCTACGGGATAATGCTGCATATGCATAGCAAAGACATGCCTGTGGTGTTTGCCTTCTTTACGGCTATTACTCTGTGACGATAGCTATATTCATTGTTACCTACAGAGGGAGGTATGTGGGGGGGACATTGCACCCTGCACAGAGTAAAAAAAATTAAAGCTAAAGCCAAGAAGTATGTATTTCAGGAAAAAGACGCAACTTCCCATCCCTTGTCTAACCCAGTTAACCTGCCAATCCACATTCAGTCAAAGCCAGAACATTTTGATAATCTGATATCAGCAAACAAACTCCAGACAGAACTGTCATTTTTCTTACTAGTTTTAACTTCCTGGAAGCTGAAGCTGCCACTCTAAAAAGTTACAATATTGCGTTTGAAAGCTAAGGTAGCTGATGGGAAGTGAAGTGATGTGAAACGAAGTGAGGTGGAGAGGAGAGGAGAGCAAAGAGAAAGGAGAAGAAAATAGAAGGAGAAGGAGAAAGGAGAAAGGAGAAGGAGAAAGGAGGAAGGAGAAGGAGAAGGAGTGGGGAGGGAAGGGGAGGGAAGGGAAGGAAAGGGAAGGCAAAAGAGAAAAGAAGAGTAAAAAGGAAAGAAAGACAAAAAGAAAGAAACACTCATTCCCTCTGTTGGATAACAAACTCAATTATGACTGCAGTCCTGATGGCCTGGAGATGGATTTTCTTTTGTCTCTTCTGTTCTCTAGAGAATTGAACTTTTCTCAGTGTCAGAATCTAAATATCAGCGTGTCACTACTGCACTCGCTTTTCCCAGAAAGATGACTCGGGTTTGTTTCCAAAGTGTATTAAAAGGGTAACAACCAATCAACTATGTAAAAGTTTATTGCAGAGTAAATTCCTACCCAGCCCTTATTCTTTGTCCCCTCCTATGAGTCATCCTTCAAGAGAGCTAGGGCTTTGATGGGGGGCTGTGGCTGGGGATATCTAAGTCACATCAGCATGGGTATGCTATCAACAAAAGAGTGCTGGTTCACTTCCTTTCTTCATGCCTAACTAGCCAGAGAACAAATATTCAAAGAAACCCAATAGGAGCTGGTTTTATGAGAAATCTGAGAACTGTTTTGTCATTTGCTTTTTTTGTGAAGAAATACATACTTTCAACAAGACTTTCACCTCCCCCCTTTTTCTTGGAAGGAGTGTATGACGAAAAGTTAACAACTTGTAAACACTGTGAAATGTGTTAGCCTGGAAAAAACTTCTCTAACCTTTCTAACTTAAAACTTTTTGAATGTATTTTAAAAGAATGGGAAACTTTTTACCCCCTCCACTTCTTCTATTTTTGTGCCAAATTGCACTGTAGTTATTTTGGTATTCACTACAATTTTTAATAAATCATGCTTATTCACAGCAGTTTGTGAAATGATAGTTGAGGAAAGGTCTCCAAATGTTACGTATGACGTGACTTTGACCTGTAGCTTTTTCTCGTAAGGTTTGTTTCCAGAGGCGTGCTCACTGTCCCACTAAGCTGGTTGTACCTTCTCATCTGGCTGCCAGCAGCTGACATTCCTGGTGGTGTTGTCTCTAGGCCAGTACACATAAACAGTTTGGGACCGCCCACCCACATTTGCTGTGAACACCGGTTTCAGACAGTCACTGGGACTCAGCTGGATTTTCTTAGCAGCTTTTTCTTAACATTTGCTAAAAATGAATGTGATCTGCCTAATCACAATCAAATGTCCTGCTATCTATTCATCTGTATGTCGCACATAATTACAAACACAGCGGTGCATGCTGTGCACGTATGCGCTATGGGGCCAGATTTTCGAGCATGCGGTACCGACAGCTGGGGTCAGACACCCTAAAAAGCTCAGCTCCCATTCAGGCAACTAGACCAGGATATATTTCAAAAGAACCGCATTGGATAAGTTGGAGCTGAGTCCTTTTAAAAACATGGTTCCAAACCTGGGTATTAAACTTTTTTGAAAATCTAGGCCTGTGTATCATTGTATATCTGCATATACACACCATAGCATTGTCAACAGCTACTGTACATGCCTATGTTTTCGTCCCAGCCACTCCTTTGAAAACTCTTGTAGGGTAGCCTATTTCTTTCCCTGCTTGCACATCCCCCCCACCCACCCCCATCCCCTGATTCTAGCTAAAACAGAACTTTAAAAACAATTGTCCTTTACAAAATTCCAAAAGCATAACTTTATTCTGTACTCTCTGTAGCTGTAGATAACAACAGAGCCACCATAAATGACATTCATTTACTGTTTCTGGCATGCATCACCAGCACATGTGGAATACGCTTCTAGGAGCTCTGCAAGTAATTCTTGTGACGGGAACAAACTGGACTCTAATTTTTTTCGTTCCAGATCTGTAAAGTGGCAAGCATAAAATTACTATATCACAACAACACATCACATAAAATGTTTGTGTTTTGCAGCTGTAATACAAAGGCTACCTATTGGCTTCTACTGAGGTTGAAAACATGCAGTAACTTCCACTACAATTTTGCATGCTTTTACTTCAGTAAAACTATGACTTGGAAACTTCTTATGCTTTCCCTGAAGATGATTTTTTTTCTTTATTTGTAAAAACTTAAACTCTCTGGTAAATATATATTTTTGTAAAAAATAGAAATGCAAATTGTTACTAAACAGTGGCATGCTTTGCCTTGTCTGAAACAAAATGAGACAAAAGCAAATCAAAACAAGCATCACTGGCTTATTCTAGTAAGAATCAGCAGACAAAGGCAAAGTAAGTGTGTACCATAACCTCTTTGTGCAAAATCATGTAATGGGATGAATTTTGCAGGTAGCATGTGCCCAGTTCAAAGAAATGCTCTTGAAAGCTGCAAGGTGGAGTCCCTTGTGCCTGGGGAGGATGTGACTGATCAGATGATAGATGGAAAATTCACAGTACGTGTACATGAAATTGTGATGATGACAACAAGTAATGATGAGGGTCAGTCAGCACAAATATCTCTATAATTTCTCTTCCTCTTTTAAAAAGTGTTTAACAGCATCATCTAGACAGCTGATTCCTCGTAGGCAGATCTTGCAAAATTTTCCAGCAAAACAAAGTGGCATTCAATCCACACTGAAACATGGGCATGTGGTGAATTGAAAGGCAGCTCATTGAAACAGAATAAGCCAGTGTGAAATATTTCAGAAGTTTGAAGAGAATATTTTGGGTTTTGTAATAGAAACTGGAACGACCATTTGAGAAAGACTTTATCAACTAAATTAGAAAATAGAAGGAAGCAATCAAAATTAAGAAGGAATATTTTGATACCCTCTTAAAGTAATACTATAAGACTGAAATTATTTATTGAAATTCTGTTTTTGTAAGAACTTTCTAAATATTACACATTGATCTGAGTTAAAATGAAAAGAAATTTTGAAATAACCCAATTTCCAGTTCCCACACAGCTCCTCTTTGAAGTCTTCAGCTGTGAAGTCAATTAATGACATAGATAAATACCAGATGGCTTTTGCCAAGTGGATGTTCTAGGAACTGAAATTATCCTTTCTCTTTCCTTTTCTATTTTTACTTTATTTCTGTAGAAGTAGGAGATCAAGTTCAAGGAAAGCAACTATCCATATGCATATCAGTAAAAGAAATGGATGTAAAGATTCAAGAGGAAACTCTATATTTCCTCCTAGGTTACCATGTCTAACCTTCATCACAGCCGGGGCATGGAAAATGGAAGAGATGCAGAGAGTCTTTAAACTATGAGGCACTCAGTGACTAAATCCATCCCTATTGCAACTCTGAGCAATCATGGGACTCCCAGAGGCCCCAGAAGTTCTACTTTGGTCTTGTGGCCAGTGACACCAAAGCTGGGTTCCCAGTCTCACTCTTCAGCCCTCCCAGGATCTCCTCTGTCTTACTGATAACCCACTCAGGCTGGGAGAACCTATAACTTTCTCCCCTTATCAGATGGACACTGAAACCACCTAGTTGCTTGCTCAGAAATGTTCAGGAGATTCAAATGATCAGAAGACTGCTAAATCTCTATCATAATTCTACAGTTTCTGACATGACAGCAGTTTGGGATCAGCTGGGATTAACTGTTTACAGCACTGTTGATTTCTCTGTAGCCATGATGTTTTTAGACAATTTGATAGCCTGACATACAATTAGTTATGCTGTATAAGAACTGCAGCTTGTCCTGCAGATCTCCAGTCTCTGGGGAAAGGATGAGTTTGGGGTTTTGATGAGCCATATTCTCCAAAACATCACATTTTACTTCAGCTTTCTCCGTGAATTAGTTTCTGTATCACTGTAGGAGTTTGAGCTGTATGATTCTAGGTAAGGTCAATCACAGACTTAATCTGATTTATTCAGATTTTAAGGATTCACTGAGAAGTAATATCTTTTTTAGCTTGCCATTTTTAAGTCTTCATTTTATTTCCTGGGTACCAGGTTATTTTTCACTTAAGACTTCTAATTTAACATTATCATATTTGTAATGTAAATATTATGTTTGAATTTTTCTTCTGCTTAGTATTTCCAACAAGGCGTCTAGTTCATTTTAATGTCTAAAATCTCTCTCTGGCTTGGAAAGCTCATAACTCTTGATGGCTGGGAACCACACCTTATCTGGAGAACCTTGCAGGGATTCCTCTGAACTCTTCCTAGGCTTCCAGTCTGTGACTACCTAGCTGCCAGGGGTTAGTACTACACATACCGTATACCTTACAGTAAAAACTGCTATCCCTCAGACTCAAAAGGGGAGCAATGACGCTGTTTCCCATTGCATTCCAGAGCAGTAATCCAAACCTAACACCTAAATATGGTTATAACTTTCAGTTTCTGAGTTGTTCTGTTGACTATTCACATATTTAAAGTTAAATGAGTTTGTAACACTCATGTTCAAGTTATTTGCTGCGTGCTCAAATTAGAAACAGTTTTGGGGATGCTTTTAAGAATGTGTTTCACCCTTCCAAAAGGTTACTGTGAAATCATCAAGGAATGGAGTATGCAAAAGTGAAAAGTTGAATTTGGCTAAAAAGGCAGCTTCAAATATAAATACAGTTCAAAGAACAAAACCTTGCTGCTGACAAAACCAGTTTGGAATGAAGAACGTTTTGCTGTAAAATTGTCTGCTGCCTAAGCATAGTTGTGATGGATGTTATTGCTGCTTCATTTGCACACTGACAGAGCCACAGAATCATACAGGTTGGAAGGGGTCTCTGGAGGTCATCCAGCCTAGCCTGCCCAAAGCAAGTGTCATACGGCTTTGCCCAGATTTATTTCCCTTCTTCATTTTTGTACTTACTAAAGTAGCTACTTCTGTAGTTTGTCACCTCTTGCTAGTTACATCTCTACAGCTTAACTCTGACCTTTGGCTCATGATCAGGTGTAACACCATTCCTGAATGCCCCAGACAAGGTTCCTATATTGGCTCCCCTTTAGTAGGCTGTCCTGATGTATAGTTTTGAATCCTAAGAACAAGGAGTAAATGTTTCCAAGACAGCCATACTGTTCTACAGAACTGAAATTAATGGATGAGTACAAAAACATGCAATGCGTGCTTTAGTTTTATATTATCTCCCCTTCACCTGTATTGACCTATTACTACTCAGGCAACGAAAATATACTGGCCCAAAAGAATTAATTTAAGAGTGCCATTCATAACTATTCATGGAGAGGAACATTTAAATTAGGAATTTTAAGTATTCTTTTCAGAAATATTGTTGCATAATCATGTAATGTGGGGCCAGCAACAATGTGATATGAATTAGCTGAAATTAACCAGAACAGCAGATCTTAGTGTGTGATTCATTATGGAACAGCTAAAAACTCAATTGCTCACAATTGATACATGTTTTGTACAATAGTTTAATTCCTTGAAATAAAAAAAAAATGAATTTTAGAAAATAGTTAGAAGACAACTATCACTATTTTTGGCACAGCTATTACGCAAAAGACACTTAAACTATGAATAAAGCTTTAGTTGCAGCTATTCATGCATTGTGCAATCAGAAACAAGTTTCACGCTATTCAGGAAGCTTGCTCTATTGGATATTATTTATGTTTACATTATGTAAAAAAATTGGTTATGATAACCCAAGTAAAACATACATTTATCTTACTTTCTATTTGCCAAGTTACTGTAGCATCTGTCAATATTTACATGGCATAGCAGTAACATGGGAACTATCCTTTTTACTAAGCAATGTGTGTCTTTTACAAGACAGAAAAACATTAGCTTGCCCATAGGAATGCATCATTCTGGGATATTGCATTCACACCATTTTTTATAAACATGTAAAAACTCTTATTCTTATTTCCTAGTAGAATATTCATGGAGCAAATAACTGTTCTAGCTGACAATAATAATAATAATAATAATCTCAAATTGTTCGTCACCACCTATTGGCCAGGTTTCATAAACTGGTGATGTTAAGCTGCCTGATTCTGCCCAGAGTTTGCCATTTGCCAGGTCTGATAAATTCTGGCAAAGAAATGGCAGCAAATAAAAAAAGGAGGGGATGCCATCTTTAACTTGTACAACTAGGTCTGGCAGAGACTATCTATGAGCTTAATCTGAAATAACTTCTTAAAATATACTTCATTATGTTTAAAGTAGATAATCTTGAAGATATTAAATGCATTTGCACATGGAGATAATTATGATTTTGGTCCCACTTCTTTCTGCTTGGAAATAAGACAAGACTGAAAAATTAATATCAATGGAAATTAAAATTAGAGCATCAGAAATAGATAGAATTGCAACGGTAAATGACTTGAGATCCACAGGAAAATATATGCTTATTCTGTTGATAGACAATAAACGATTGACCTTTCCTTTTGGCTCACCATTTCCAGAAAAAAATTCATTTTTTTTCTCTTACAGTGCTTTAGATTTTTTTCATTAAAACTTATAAATCTATTTTTGCTAAGGTGTCCCTGAAGGACTGACATCCATCCCTACCTAAGCAAGCAGCCAGCTGTGACATAGTGACTTTAGAAACCAAAACCAGCTTTGTGCAAAACTGATGTGCTGTTGCCATGTTCTTTTCTCCTCTCTGCTCATGGCAATGCAAAACAGGTTTAATTACCATCATCTTCAAAAACTGCTTGTTGCTTTATAGATTTTCTTGTAATGGACGCCTCTTTCTGGGTTCTGAAGTACTATTGCAATAGAAACTAACTGATTTAACTTAATAAAATACGTACCAGACTGCTGAGTACTCGTTTATGAGTTCTGAAGGAAGCGGTACTTTGTCACTTAAGCAGAGAGAGAAAATCAGAGGAAGGATGTTATTGGTATTACCAAAAAAGTGTTTACCTGCTCTGGAAATTATATGATAATTAAACTGTATTTTTATATAAATATATAATTTTAGTATGCTAGGAAAGAGCACGTCCATCATAAGGAGCAGCGTCTCTTGATAAATTCTGAATGACATATTAAATAAAAGGACTTTACCAAATGACACGTTCAGATTTAAGTGTGGAAAAGATTTAAGAATCTCCATAAAGTTTATCACCTCTGCAGTCCCCTCCAACCATTCCAAGTCTTGCCTCTCTTTTCACAGCCAGGAAGAAATTTTGGCAGGAGGCAGCGGACACTAAATAAAATGGACAGGGTTGCCTGGAGTAAGCTAGTAATGGACACATTCTTACTTCTCCTGATGGGAATTTTTCTTTTGATTCCAGCGGAAGTGATTCTTTTTCCTAGAAAAGATTAATCTGATTAATAAGCAAAAGGACTAACCAAAAGGATTGCTGATATGATTAACCATTTAAAATCAATACAGAATTATATGCTTTATTCATTATTCAGTAAAGGTCCACTGAACAGACACATTTCACTGTGAACTTAGGGGTTTTGCCCCTCCTGAACTAGCCACTTGAAGAACAAGACCAGTATTTTCATTACTTACTGCCCACTTTACAGACTTCTGTGGGAGCTCTGAGACTGCAGCAAAGGCAGAATCTAGTTTTAAAATACACTGCAACCATTATTTGAATTACATCTCCTTTTAAGTTCATTACTTCTCACTTGAGTCAGATGCTCTATGTGTCCCACTCCTTGAATTTGCCATGTCCTCTGAAAAAAGGCTGCCTCTTACTTATAGTGCAAGAAGGTTATGCATTTCAATCAGCCTACAGTTGTGAACAGAAGTTACGGCTTGGTGATATTTACTCTTTTTAGTTTTGACTGCCATCCTTGAATGGTACACTAGCATGGAATACCACGTTTTTTCATTGTAATGCATAACCACATACCTTTAGTCTGAGATAATTTCCTCTAATATCTAAAATAAAAGGTTAATGAAGAGCTATTGATTAAGTCTCAAAGTAAAAATGAACATTCAGTCTCTGTTATTTCAAAGCAAGTGATTTCTCTTGTTCTTCTGGTTAATGGAGGAGAAGCCCTGGCTCCTTAAACGTCATAAATGCAATCAAGCTGTCATCCTACTGCTTGTGGTAACAAACACAGAAAATGCAATACAGACAGCTTTGCTCTGCAGATTAGTGGGGTCCATTTAGTCTGAAAGGCCATTTGTACAAATCCCAGCTGAAGCATAAGGCATCTGGGAAATGTGTTTATAGTGACTCAAGGATCCTTCTTTTCTCACTGACTTCTTGTGAAAGCCCTAGATGAATCACAGGCTGCGGTCTCACTTGAACCTGAGAAAATATTCTTTTTGAAAAAAGGAGAGTTAATTGCTTTCTCAGTTTGAAGGCCAACATAGGAAGATCAACGCTTAATTAATTATAGGGTATCATATGTTTGGAAGTACCCCCAGAACTGTACAACTTTTGTTGTTCTCAGGGGACTCTTATGCCATCTGAATGGGAGGAAAAACCTCAGCTTCAGGCTAGAGTTCTGACTGTGGTCCACTGCTGTGATGAGAGAGCCCACAAGAGTATCAGATTATCCAGGTCCAGAGAAGATGGCGGCCCAGTGAAGGACAAATATCTCATATTATTCTCCAAGAAGCAAAAGCTGTTGTGGCTGATTTTACCTTGTCCGTGACATGACCAAGTTCAAATTTGGACAAATCTATCTTGGCCTGAAGAAAAGGAGGCCTGATGCTGGGTCCTGTCCTGGCTATCACCACAGGGCTGCTGCTGGCAATAGCCTACAGGAAATGTCATCCAACAGCCAGCTAGGTCTGACTGACCATGCTTGGATGCCGGTGAAATCAATGGGAGTATTACTGTTAACATGAACACCATTAAGTTCTAAAAGTACAGTGTAAGGGATCCACACAGATTCCAAGTCATGGTAATGGAAACTCCACCTGCATCTTGTGGATCTGGATGGTGCATGGGCACACAGAGGGGGTGCAAAGGTCCACTTTAGCTCAAAATGTTCTTCCTGCCCTGCCAAAGAGCGCACAAAATGCATTGTACAACAAAAGCATTCAGCTAATATCTGCACAGAAATAACAGTTATAGTAAACTGTGGCAGCTGTCATGGTCTATTTGTATTTCTCAAATTTACAGAACAAGGTGTTATATAAATTAAACTTATTAGGAAAGATAATGAATAAACATGTCAAACAAGGGCTCAATCCCCTTTGCACAGCCACGTCTAATACATGAATTCACTAATTCATCACTTCATTCATGAGGTTTCCAACTCACAAGTTCTCTAATATATAACCTGTAATTTGTGTGCCTATGAGCAAACTGGCTACCTAACCGAGTAAGGGCGGGAGTTCTCATTTTCCTTCCCACCAGGGTGTAAGTGTCCCATGTATTACACAGGGAACCACAAAAGCCTCAGCAGCCCAGCTGCTGTTGCATGCACTTTGAAAGCTTTTTGGCTAAGCTGATGTATTTATACCTTCCAGCTTGGTCTATACCGCTTCCATAAGTTAGTGGGTTCTGAAGAAACTGCCAGACGATCAATGTAAGGATGATGGCTGCAGGAGATAGAAAGCTGCAGGCAATAAAGGCTGCATAACGACCACTAGCTCTTCCTGGACATTGGTTGCTCTCCCATGGACCTAATGTAGCTGCTCCCAGTGTACACTGGGCCTCAGCACAGGCTGTGTGTTACCAAAACCCAAACAGGAGTTGAGCGAACAGTCATAGACAGCCTTCTTCAAGAAGACAACAATACAACTAGTCCAAACTTCATAAGCTTGCCAGGTGACCTTGGACGAACCATAGCATTTTCCTTGTCCATTTAGAAAATACAAAATGGGGGATGTTCTCTAGGGAGCTTCACATACAAGGGGCTCCGCCAGGTGCTAGTACAATAAAATTTGTTATAAATAGTAATTACATTTGCAGTGGCAGCCGCTTTGATGCTCTGCAAATCGTGAGACCAAATTCAGCCATGGTGTTAGTGGGAACAATGCCTCTTGATTTCAGTGGAATTTGAATGTTTATGCTAGGACTGAATTTGATGACTTCTGTTCATAACCAAGTTGAACACTGACTGAGATTTTTTATAACCAGAGCTATAGTTTGATGCTAGGAAATAATCTTGATTATATAAACAACACAGTAAACTTTGTTACACTTTCTCTGGGGTCTTTGCTCCCCTTAGATCGACTCAATACTTATTCTTCTATAAACTGTTCTCAATCAGTGCTCGAGGTAGGACTCTGGGTAAAATAAAGATATATTTATCTTGGAACAGTAACACACCCATCTCAAAGATTTCATGTTTTGTGGTCTTTACTTTGGCGCAGCATCTCTGATGCAAACACAGAAGTAACAAAACAGAGACACAAGCATATGATGAAATTCAGAGTTCACAATTTTCTTAAAATTACATAAGTATTCAGCCCACAGTGCTTGGCAAAATGACTCCTGCTGATGCCAGCACCTGGGTGGCTCTGAAGGCAGTGGCCCCACTCTCCTTTCAGGATCCTAAAAACAGTCTAACTTCTCAACTTTTGTCATGTAAAAGGTAAGACAAGGGTAATCTCAAGATGCATAGGCATACAGACACACTGTGTGCTGCTAAGCTGTGAGAGGCGGCTATGGCATCTCCCAGAGAGTCAGCTGAACCGTGTCCCCCATATGCGCCGAACATGACTGCAGAACTTGCACTTCACATCCAGGGACTACATATAGCAAGACTCTGGGTAGTTTTGGCTTTTCCAAAATCTTTTCCAAATCCAGTACCCTGATCTTACCAACTGTCTAGTAACTTAATGAAGGATCAGAAGGTTGGGGCTTGAAACCAATAGCCACAACTGGCAAACTTCTTGTGGTTTCCACCTTGGCAGCAAAGCTGGAGGCAATTCCTCTTACCCGCTACTAAAAAGGAATTTAATATCTGGGTTTGGCTTTCTCCTCAGCCCAGCAGCAGCTGTGGTGGGTGGGAGAGAATCCAGACTTCAAGACTTGGAAGTAGGCTATGACCTGACTTCTCCTCAGCCTACCCAATGAGAAAAGGTGTGAAGCATCTTGCTCCACTTCTTCAGTAAAATTCACTCCCTCTTCTGCAAGGATGTCTCCTGCCTTGGCAGAGCAACTCTACATTTACAAGGCAGTTTTTCAAACAAAGTGGCCATAATGTCACTTGGTATCATAACTAATCTATCTGTCCCTCATTCTGTCTACACACCTTCCTACTTCTCCTCTCTTGTATATTCTGAGCTTTTCTAAATCAGGATTTGTGTCTTCTTCATATTACAGCACATGATATATTTCTGTGCAATGAGACTGTGCTTCCTACCACATAACTGACATTCATCTGTGACCCACCAATGATATTCCTTGTAGGATATGGCAAGCCTAAGGGAGGAATCATAAAGTGTTTTCTTCCTGTGGTAAATTCTTCATATCTTCCAGTCCTGGCAAGATGGTTCTGAACTCCTGAACCACATGCTGCCAGACAAACTCAGTCCTGGTGTCACCCTAATTACTCCCCTGGAATTATGCCAGGATGAATTTCTCCCTTTATACTTGAAGATTTACTGCTATGAAGAATATAGCAGATATGTGTCTCACAGACAGAAAAACAGTATATTTGTAATACTATAAAATAGCAAGAAGCTTTTTTACTGTGCACTGCCTGCGTATATACCTGACAAAACCTTGCAGCAAAAGGTATATTCACCATTGCCTTTGACTGCAAAGGGATCAGGATTTCTCCCATGCTGCTCAAGTGGAAATAAAATGTCTGCAAAAAAATAAGTGATAGGACGGAGAAGAATATGAGAAAGAAACAAATATCCAATGAAATCCTTAGAAGCTGTTGATTGAATTATTGGTTTTAGTAAGCTGAAACAACATGGAGCACATTTGCATTTCTATTTCTACACTGTGTTGTAAGATAAATCTTAATGAAGATGATTGCTAGAGACTTTTGCCCACTGTTAACTGGGAGGAAAGGTGACCTAAGGCAGGCTTACAGCCCAAGCTACTTAGTAATGAAGAGCCACCTAAATTGGTATAATAGTTTTTCATGTTAAAAAAATACAGCGCGGTAACAGAGTTCCTGTCCTTACCCAGAGCCAGAAGCTGCAGCTCTCTGTGGGAGGCACATATGTAGCCGTTGGAAAATGGCTCTACTGTTTTCTTTTGAATAGCTTTTCACCAGGTGCAGATGCCAGATGCACGACCTTCTGCACTACAGAAAGCTCTGGATCACTTCTGTCGCGCAGGGACTTTTACACATTAATATCAATACTCAAAGTAGATCTCAGCGTTCCAGCTCTCACTAGGAAATAAAGTCTGAGTGCTCCAGCGAAAAAGGAAGAAGCAAGGAGGAGGACACTGGAGAAGGTCTGCGGGATCATATTTCACTGTAAATTTGGAAGATAGTTAATAGTGATGGCTGAACTGAGAGATGTGATTTAATGGTCTGAGTGCAGAACTTGAAACTATAAATCTCTAATTTGGCTCCGATACATCATTTTCTTGTGGTCTGAGCCAAGTTACTTAATCTTTCTTCACCTGTAAAATGGGAATACTAGTACCTATTTTGCAGGGCTATATGGAAGGCTTATTAGCTTAAGTTTCTAAAGTATTTCACAGACAAAAGAACTGAAGATGCTCTTTAAAAATAGACAGATGCTTCAGTTCAGGTGAGGTCTTGAAATTTTGATGCTTTACCTACATTTGTCTACATTTCATTTAAAAGTTATTGATCGTACTAAGTTTCATGAAAAAGGTAATTTAAAAACTGTATTAAAATGTCTGCCAGATTCCTTTCCAACACAATGATGTATTTTCTTTCCTCCAAATGTATCATGGATCCTGTTCATTTTTTCTTTTGCTGCTGACTATTGTTCTTTATTCAACCACCTATATTTTTCCTGAGTCTCTCCTTTATTCAGAATAATTTTTCCTTTTCTCTCTTTATGTTTCTGTATAAGATTGTCACGTGTATAATTTTTTACTAAGATCAGGGTGGAGCTGGCTTCAGTTTCACACTGTCCAGGATATGTTCAGCTCCGGCAAGACCTAATACACCTGATGGCCCTGGTTATAGTTCTTCCAGTCTTGCAAGTAACTACCCTGACAAACACTGTCAAACCACTCAAAAACATACATAAGATTAAGAGCTGTAATAACCGTCAGAGCGGCCTATTGAATATTAGAAGGGATTTTGGAATTGATAAGGTGCAATGGCTTCAATCAAAAATGACTTCTAAACAGCAAACCTAGTTTGAGGATGGAAAAAATATTTGGTCTTAAATATATTTTCTGCAGTTATTCACTACTTCTAACCTTAAGGAAAAGCGTAGTAATTTGTTGCTGCACTTCCTGTGAAATATGTGGGGATTTCATTAAAGAGGTAGCTGCAAGATCAGTTATTTAGATTTAGAGCACAAAAGTTTGAAGACCGGAAGGCTGCAGTAACATCTCAATATTCATGAAAAAGAGTAGAGAATGGGAAGAAGCTTCAGATTAGATGTTTTTATACTGCCTTATTTTGCCTAACAGAAAACATTTTAAGAATACTTAAAGAGCCTTTTAAGAGAGAAAATAGTATCGAACGAAAAATACCTTTCAAATCAAGATTCAAACTACATATTTACTGCCATGTAATTAATAGGAATGTCCCTGATTATCCCTACTCTAGTAATGCTTTTTTAATGCTCAATGTTACAATTTCTTCTTATTCTCCTCAAATACTTTGAATACATGTTTTGACATAAAATCACACTTTTCTTACAAACTGAAAGGGGAAGGTGTATAATAATTTACATATATTGGGCTACATTTTCTTTCTACTGTGGCCAGTGGAAAAACTCCTATTTAATCACAGTAAGAGGAGGATTCAGTCCATATTCTTGCTAAATAGCAAATGGAAGCACTCATCTTCATTTATTTAATTTGTATTAACTTTTCATGTAAACTATTGATGTTTTGTTCTGCTGTAGGAAAAATACCAGATTCTATTTCAACAGAGGCTGCATCCAAGTGGAATTCTGTTTAAAAGGTGTCAGAATCAGAAATCCTATTTTAAATAGGGGCAAGAAGCAGATCTGTTAAGTCTTCTAGAGAACAAATTAACAAGTGGGAATGATTAAGCCAGAAATGACTTGGTGTTCTAATTGAAGAAGTCATGCAGCATGATGTCACCCCCTGTTATTAGTATTTAATTGCTTTCAGAGTGTGCCTCTCTTCTCTCAGTGTGCCTCTCTTCTCTCTCCCACAAGAAAACACTCACAGCATTTAAAATGCATCAAGTTATAGAAGAATGTTGCTGTTTGCACACACTTGGTCTGTTTTAAGTTCATGTAATTAAATTAGCTAAATAAAAAACACTGAGCTGTTTATAGGCTTAGCTTGGATTTTTTTGTTTTATGCATCCAGGTCTGTTTCCAGTCCCATTGGCTGGTTTAAAGACTATTCTTGCAGTGCATCTAACAAAGAATCATCATATCCCGTGACTGCACTTGGTTTGCTGAACTGGCTATTTGAATTTTTCTCGGCAAAGTGTCAGTGTAGAAGGGCCGTTATATTATAGAAACTGGGAGGGAGAAGAGGGCACTGTATTCAATGCATATGAGGTATTCAAAATCTTTTTGTCATTGAAGCATTGGGACAAATGAATTCAGCGTTTACATTAAAGCCAAGCGAAAACTTTACTGTGTTTCTATCAACTGTAGATCATTTAGCCTGCATCAAATTATCTGAATAGAAGTATATATACACAACAAAGAAAAGAAAGACTTAAATGAATGACATTTGAAAACAGAGCATTACACACACAGACTAGTTTCTACTTCTTGCTCATGCAGGTAGCCCCTGTCATGGCAGTAGAACTACTGAAGCATCATTACTCTGAGAGTTGTATCTAGCTTGTTTTCTACATCTCTGATTGCTCCTATAAACATAGCATACACATTTAAGATTTTCACTAATTCAGTAATGCTGTTGTTCAAAAAAGAAACTTTAAATAGTTGAGATTTAACACAATTTTGATGGACTTCTGATTTCTTCATCACTATGTCTTTCTCTAGATGTTTGCAAAACAATGATCCTGGGAAACATCATGCACTCTCAGCACCTCTTCCTGATCACTTTGAAAAGCATGTCCAGCTCATATATTTTCTACTGGACTAGTTGCAAGTTTGAAAAATAGATGTCTTAAACACTGCTCAAAGGGACAGGACTCTGTGGCTTTTTTCCCACTTTTTTTCTAGCTATGCTCCAGCTTCAGAAAGGAAAAAAAATCTCAATTGGGCATTCTGAGAGAAAAGATAGCCTGAGGGTTTCTCTCTTTCTCTTATAGCCAACAGATGAAATAGGAAGGAGGGAAAAAATGTTCTTTTTCTCCAGACATGAGGATTGCTGTCCCACCTCGGGGCAGCCTGACACAGAATTTTTTTCTGTCTGACAATTATACTTATTGCTACCTAAAAGACCTCAATTGAAAAGGAGAAAGAGGTAAACACCGAAAGTGCAAGAAAAGAAACCTTTGTTTCCTGCTCTCACATCCAGACGATGGCTCCAAAACTAAATTCCCCATCCCACTGCAGGGGCTAATTCCTTCCAACCATAGACATTGTGTTGGTTTCTCTTGGTTCTGCCAAATGAAAAGAGAATACAATGTACCTCAAATGAAATGCGCACCAAGTAAGCCATTAAAAACTGACTGAACCAGAACTGCTTTTTGATCTCTTTTCTAGTTCTAGATCTCAAAACATTGTGTTATGTAGTTGCTTGTCCTTAGGTATGTTTATGCTATGTCACCATGAGGTTACAAAGTGGGAGATACGGCTGAATAAGTTCTCAGAATAAGATACATAAAAATGCAAGTTATGAAGTTAATGAAATGAAACGGAAGTATTTTTCCTAGATGAACCTGATGGGAATCTAAAAGCTTTTCTGGGGCCCAGTGTCCTAGTTATTTCACGCCTGCTATGGGTTTGGCTGCCTGTGCTCAAGGCTGGTTCCGATACAGTGCAGCTGTGCAACCTGGGACCTGGTTGCTGTGAAATGTGCTGTGAGAGAGCAGTAAGAAGTAACAGTGGGGCTCCCTGCTTTGTCTGGGAGCTGCAGGTAAGGTCAGGCAGCAGGTCTTTGAACTATACTGCAGTTGTGCTAGTGCTTGGCCGTGTACTTTGCTCATTCAGTCCTTGACACATATCCTTGTGACACAAGTCCTTGATTTGACTTCAGACCTGTCTGATCACTGTGAACTTGCCTGGTGACTGCTGGACTCATGGCTGATGAGGTTACCAGCATCAGACCTGTTCTGCTCTTTTTCTTCTGGGCCCTTGCCTGTAAAGCCACCACCTTCCTTGTCTTGCTGTTGCTCTGAGCTCTGGGCTTGCCTTCCCATATGGAGACACCCAGTCCTGCTGCTCTCTGACAAGCTTGCTGGCATGCAGGTTTTTTTTTTTTAAATTGAGTGTATTACAAATAGACCTTCTATTTATAAAAGGCCTTCTATAATGAAGGGAAGAAGATAAATTCAAAAGAAAACTTAAGCCAAGAAGTCAGAGAAGCTTTATACTGCAAAGGTGCCACTGACTGCTGTAAAGAGCAGTGGTATTGGAATATTATTTGTATTCATAACTTTTTCATCCAGCCACTACAGTCCCTCATGAAAACACAGCTTTTCTGAAAATTGGCATTTCTTGAGTAGATTTTTTGTACGCATAAATACCTTGTTTCTGTCTTTTGGCCTTTCCTCTCACCTTCCTCCAGACTTCATTATTTGCTATTCAAACCCAGATCTGGTCATACCACACTTAATTCACTCTGCATGGAGATTAATTCAACTGCCTTGTGCTAAAGTTTTTATGTTACATATCCAGGCAATTTGCAGTACACAAAAGTCTTCAGAGAATAAGGTTTATAATACTTATAAGAAAAACATCACAGGTTAAAAGAACATTTCCATTTTAAGATTATTTTTGACCCCTTCTTTTTTTCTAGTGAAGTCTTAGCATCATAAGCTTTTTTTTTCCCAGATGATGTGACATCCTCAAGATCCTTATTAAAAATGTTTGAAGGCAATCAGTTAAATATTTTATACTAGTGAGAAGGACTAGACCTACTCTCAAGAGGTCTATTTTTGTACAGAAGTGTTTCAAATAATTTAAAGAGTTTTCCATATTGTTTTTTATTATTAAATAAAATAATGGTGCAAATATTGTTTTAATTAAGCATCTCTTTCAGAAGTGAGCCCTATTACTGTTTTATGTTTGTCACACGATGGAGACATGAAGACATTCTGTACTTTTAACAGCAGGACTATAAAAGATCAGGGCTTCACTGGCTGTCCTGTTTCCTATCATCATGAAAGTGGACACTTCAAGACCTGACTGTGGATGTGGTGTATTACTGTTATGGAGACATTTTCTAACATAATATACTGTACATAATGAGAGACCAGAGAAGCTGGGCAAGAATGAGAGAAAGGGAGTAGAATATAAAAATAAATAAAAAAAAAAGGACTTGGCTTTTCTTTTATGTGGTAAAGTACCATTTTATACTTTTTGCCACAGCCTTATTAAGAATTAGTTGAACGACGTGGGCAAGATATATAATAGACAACATGAATTTGGTAGCAGAGACTGGACATTAGAGATGAAGAAATGAAGGCTGAAATCAGTGAACTATTAAGTAATGTTAAACCACTTTTCTCCCTCTCTTTGAATTTCTGAACACAGCAATAGAGCTTTTAGTATCATTAGCACAGGAGAAACATCTGACAGCCATTAAAAGTCTGCACAAGTATAGTATAGTAACAAATGTTCAACCTCCATGGAAATATACCAGTGTGAACGAACTTGTCACTGTCTTTGGGAGCTACACAAAGATGATGGCAAAAAGTGATTTTTTCAGACATTATGTTCAGAAAACATACTCAAACAACTTCATTAGTAGGAGGCATAGGAGGTGCAAGGTAGCAAGCAATATTACAGGAAAATGATGGCATATCCCTATACACCAAGATAGGCACCATCTGTCACGAGACAGTGAAGGCTGCTCTCAGTAAGAGGTATGCTCTTTACTGGTTGGTTCCCAAACTTTAAACCACCACTTCTGGAGCTGTTCTTTAAAGCTTTCCAAGGCTCTAACTCTGGGGGCAAGTGATTACTTAAGAGGTAACTAAAGCAACAGCTTGGAAAACTGGTTTATTTTGCATGAACATAATGGTTTCTGCATTCAAGAGATAATGATGAAAAAATATGGAAACCTCCAAGAATGGACAAATAACTGACTAATACAAAAAATGAATCATATACAAGTAAATCGTAATGATTCCCTCAGAACTTTTCATCTGAATATGAGTGGCCTGTATGTGTTAAGATAGCATGATCTAAATATATGTGACAAACATTATTTGTTTTACTGATAAGCCTCTGCATTATGTCATTAACAATATTCTAAATATCACCACTGAAAACAAGATTGTCTTCAAACCTATTCAGCTCAGCTAATCCTTCAACTCAAATGCAACAGTCTTCGTAACTCTTTTTTTTTTTCAGGTCCCTCTGCTTTAATTGGAGGAACCAACTGCATGCCTTGAGTGTCTAGCAAATTTTGGAAATCATTGATGCAGAATGTCATCTTGAAAAATATCCTGTATGTTTTTTCAATATCATGCAGTGCAGAGCATACCACCTGTTCCCTGCATGCAGGGAGATAGAATCATACAATCATAGAATGCATTGGGTTGGAAGGGACCTTTAAAGGTCACCTACTCCAACCCCCCTGCAGTAAGCAGGGACATCTTCAACTAGATCAGGTTGCTCAGAGCCTCATCAAGCCTGGCCTTGAATGTCTCCAGGGATGGGGCCTCCACCACCTCTCTGGGCAACCTGTTCCAGTGTCTCACCACCCTCAGTGTAAAGAACTTCCTCCTAATGTCTAATCTAAACCTACCCTGCTCTAGTTTGAAGCCATTGCCCCTCGTCCTATCGCTACATGCCCTTATGAGATCACAGAAGTAAGATAGTCAATACAAAAGTAAGGAACCAGCAAATGTATTAAACCTTTCTACTAACTGTCTGGAAGAAAGAAAACCCAGAGAGGGAAATAGCCACTTCTATTTTCAAATATTGTGATGATCGATGATCAAGGCTCATAAATGCCTACTACTAGAAGGAGAGGTAAATGAGGTATTACAACACACCCTACTTAGAGTGGAAATTATTGATCAGTGGCAGCAGAATTCAGCAGTTGCTGTCAACCACAAACTAATTTCACCTTACTACTTTGTACACCAGTACAAGAATCTTACCCTTTACTGAAATTCCTACCCAAATCCTACCCTACTGCATTGGATTTTTAACTTCTCAGTGGTTGTGCTTGACCTTTCTGAGACATGAGTTCCCTTACACCAAAAAATGCCTAAGATGGTCAGAGGTTTTTTGGTGAAAAGGGGCAAATCTCTGTTGTAGGTTCTCGGTATGTGTGAGGCAGGTCTCATGGTATTCTCAAGTCCTAGAGAGAACTCCCTTTTCCCTTAAACCAAAAGGTGGTAGTGTCAAATTCTTGCTCTTCATATGCAATCAGATATCATTGCAGTAATCAGCATTAGTAAATTAAGAATCTCATATTTTTGAACCAGCTTTCTACCAGTAAACAGGTTGCTATTTTACAATAAAGATCTCAATGACTTTTTGGAAAATGGGAATGCTAGTAGGTTCAGTTCTCCTTGAGCATCTGTACCACTTTTCACTTAAGATTCTGAAAATTTAGCAGGGGAAGTAATTCTTATGCTATATTGAAGTAATAGATATTTTCTTTTACTTTACATAGCATTTTCTCTTATAGCTTTTTCTTCAGCTGATGTGACATTTACATACCCATGAAGACTAATCTGAAGCGAACAGTTTGTGCATTACACCCTCTGTCACCAGGGGCTGGTGTGCTCTGTGTGACATCTCTTGATGGCTTTCTGCATTTAGCAAAGAGCACCCCAGCTCCTTGTCTTAGAGAAGCTATGTAGTTTGGTATGGCATAACATATCTCCTCTTCTACAAGAAGACAGAGAAATTCTGTTTGTTTTACCTCTGGTTTCAAGTCTTATTTAATTATTTTACCTAACACTAGACCAGCTTTAGCAGAAAGGATGGAAAGTCCCATTCTCTGGACGGCATGCTGGCTATTGCAGGTCCTATGCCTAGGCATCTTCCTCCTCTTCTTTTGGGAATTGCTTTAGGAAATGCAGATACTCAAAACCAGTACAACAAGTTCTAAGAGCTGGCAAGGTACTTAAAAATTAGGTGCTGCAGCAGTCAATGTGCTGTGGACCTAAGCCTCTGACACTGCTAGAAATCTGTGTGAGAGGGTGTTTACTCTTTCCACAGGCTGGCGAAACTGTTGTGTTTCATTGCATGCAGAGCTCTGCTGAATTTTGACTGCATCAGGCAAGATGTCCTCTGGAAATCCACTTTGGTTGTGATTCCCCTGCCCGATGCCTTTTAGTTGAGCCCATAGAAAACCACATGACAACATCCCATTGAGTCTGATGAAAAATTTGCTTAACTAAGACGTTTTCTAAGAGTGCTGAACCCTTTGTGGGTTCTGCTTTGTTTTTTCATGCAAACATTTGATGGGAAAAAAAATTTGGTTTTTGTTGGTGTTTTCAGTAAAGGTTTTTGCTGTGAAAATTATTATATTTTTCTTTTCTGAGAGTTTGGATATGCATGAGTAGTATGTTTCATAGTCTGAAAATTCAGTAAAAGCAAAAAAGAAAAACACAAATGAAAACACACCATCTAATCAGATCTCTGTAGAACACAAATCTATTTATACAAGGTAAAATAAAATAGTCAAAAGAAATGATCTTTCTTCTCTTTTGATACATGTAGGTGTCTTGCAAACACATAATCTTTCTGTGTCAGTTTTCTTCCAACTTGAAGGACCACCAGCAGTACAGACTTTGCTAACGCTGCTTTCTACATATGGTAAAACCATGTTCATCAGCTCTTAACTACTTTTAGCTGCTGGTGACCAGCAAGCACTTCCCTTTTTAGAAAGCTGATCAGGCCAGCAGGTGTTACATGGTGTTAATGTGGAAAAGAAAATCTCCCTTCTTCTGCTGACATATTTTTGAGAAATAGGTTGATTTGTGCTTGTGGGCGATGCCTGACTTTTCGCCAGGGAGTGACAGTTGATAATTGCACTTTTCCTGGAATCATCTCATTCACCCAACAAAGGATAAGACACTTTTCCAACATGTTGTGCTAAAACAAGATACCATCCACTTGAACTGTATATAATGCATACGGTGTTCTCAGTAAAGGTTTACTAAGAGGGGTATGAGACAAAGTATCTCCATACACTTTTCTATTCATCCATTTACCCCTATATTTATATAGAACTTTAATTTTGCCTTGAAAACTAAATTATGTATGTTGGCATTGCAGGCACCTTGTATGCATATGAGGTGCATGTATATGTCTGTAATAGCTGTCCATACAGCTTACAAATGCTCACTAAAATTACCCTTTAGCTAAGTCCAACCTAAAATACTTAACAGTAGTTAGAGATTACAGCAAAACTGGCTCCTCACACCTCTGGCACCACATAGACATAAATATGTCCATGGGCTTTGAGATCCAGTTCAAACTGAAACTATTGAAATGTAGCTGACTGTTAGTCATTTTAATAACTTTCCTGTGAATGAACATGAAATACGAAAGTAATTCATCCTGGCTATGAGGTAAGGATGTTTCTCTGGATAGGAATTATAAAGAGTATGGTCCAAAAGTCTGAGACAAATGTGACTGTAGCAATTAAACCATTTTGAAACCTTGATTTCGGAAGTCTACCTCCCCATAATTTTGTGAGGGTGTTTTTCCTCCTTTCAGTTTCATAATAAGAATCCTTCCACTTTGTGGCTACATGAGAGGTCTAATCTGAAAACAGTTAAACCATACACACAAACCCATACAGTCACTCACATGCTCTGAGATGTGTGTTACCCCATAGATCTGGAGTGCCTGGAAAAGCTTGCAGGTAACACCGGTGAACTCCACAGCTTCTATTCCATTACAAGCTCCCTTTTTTGCCCAAATTCATTTGGAAATGAAGACTAGAATGTTACCATACTGGTTACATTAGTTAGGCTTCAGATTAGACTAGGAGCAAAACAAGCTGACAGGAAACCCTTTTCTGCTTGTGGGCAAGAAAAGCATTTCTCTGTGTTCAACTTTTCTTGGCCTTTGTCACTGCTGATTAAATGGTGTTTATGAGACAAATGGGACAAAAAAGAAAATTCACCTGATAGATTCCATTCTTATGCAACAGATGTCTATTGTCATGGAAGACACTTGTTTGTTATGAAATGTCTAGGCCAGAGACATGAAGGATTCTAACTAGAGCAAAACAGAATAAGGTACTCTGCTGAGCCGAAACTCTCCAAGATAGAGAGGAGTGTAAGCCTAGGCCACAGCTACTATCTTAACAATGTGAGTTCTTACAGCATCAAGAAAAGATGTGAACAAAGTCTTGAGAACCAGGTGACATGGACGCTACAAACTGGAGGTAGATTGCATCTGACATCTCTGATACCTCATTAAAACTCCGCCTGTGGTGCCTCTGCAGTATGTTGTGGACTACAACACACACAGTGGTAACTCTGCTTCCAATACGGTTCATGCTGTCTTCTCTTTCCTCTGACTTCTTTGTAACATTGCAGCTGGAAACCACCAGCCATCAGGGGCTCTTGCACCACCACCGTGGACATGCAAGTCAGTGTCCTGTTCTCTCAAGTTGACAGTCACGTACTACATAGCTTGCCTGCATGTACAATGCCGCTCCCACGCTGGGCATGTCTAGTAACTGCCATGCTGTGTTGCTGGATGTGTCTCAGCCTTTCCAGGTAATTGCCTGGCCCTGCACTTCATGAGTTTGCAGAGGCACCGTAATTCCTGCTACGACCCATGATTTTTCCACACAGCTTTTTTCCTTTCTTTTGGGCCAAAGAAAGTAAAACAGTAGCCATATGAACTGCTGGGAGATTTCACAGTGGCAAGACTCCAACTGCAGTGCCTTGCAGAAATAATGCAGACTCAAGCTAGAATCGCTGCGTTTAAGACCCACTCTAACAATACACATTTTTTATTCAGAATTATTTCAATAGAGATAACATTCTTTTTCTCTTCTGCCTCTGACACAGCAACCCAGAAGTCCTCATCAATGATGTTAGATACAGGCATCCCTGCTCAGTGAGAGCTGTTTTACATTTTTGCTCTGAACCCTCAGTTTTCAGTTCAGGTGACACTTCGTGTCTGTGTTAGACATGAAAGGGACAACTTAGACATCAATATTTTAGGTCATGGTACACTCACAATGACAATAGATGTCAACTTTTAACTTGCAACTTCTGCTTTTAATTTTCTCTACATCTTCATTACATTTCATAGACGGTTTGTGAATGTGAGTGAGTGCTTAAAATGCTCTGCCTGGCCAAACAAAAATTTGTCATACTGAGAACTACGAAAATGGTGGTCTCACTCACAAGTTTCAGAAGAGTGAGGAGTGTTGCCTGATGAGGGGTAAGGGTGATTTATAAATGATTTTTTAGTGAATGCATATACAAATTCTTCCCTGTGTAAACACAAACAATGACAGTTACATTTATTGTAGCCTGTGTACGTAAGCACACAACTTGCTGATCTTATTCCATGTAGGGCTCTTGCACAGCAGGTGGATTGTGCCACTGGGTTCCCTGAGGCTGGAGCAGAAGGGCGGGTCTCGTAGCTTTTTGAAAATGTCCCAAAACCTTTCCAGCACACAAACAGTTGGTGATTTCCTAGCTGATAACATGCTGGTCCTTGCGCTCTTAGCAAACAGATCTTTACTTGCTGGTAAAATAGCAGTGTGTCATCTGGGTTCAAAATTATCAGAGAGGGGGACTTTGCCTTTCTGCAGACGCTGCTGAGCCTGCAAGATGGTCTCTAATGCTTTTTTTCCACCAGGTACTAACAATTTAATTTTCTCTAGGTGACTGGCTATGACACAGCTCGCTCATGAGTAAAACATAAAATACAGTTGTATTATATGAGGTGTGTCCAGGATCTGTCCTGCTTTGTTTCTATATTTCTGGGCCTTTCTAGGTAATGGTCTTGCCTTGCGCTTTGTAAGTGTGCAGAGACACAGTAACTCAGTGTAATTCTTCTCCACACTGCCTTTTTCCTTTCCTCTGAGTGAAGAAAGCAAAATACTGCAGCATGAAGCCTGTAAGTTACTTTCATTCTGAAGTGTTCCCAGGTTCTTCTGGACACACGACACTGTTTTATGGATGAATTTGCTGTCCCATATTAGAGAGATCTCTTACTTTGAAATGGCTGTGGGGTTTTAGCAATTAAATAAAAATAATCCTTGAAGGAAAGAAAGAGTTTCAGGCAACCACAATGTGGACTGTGAACCTGAATGCCAGTTGAATTTAATCCTCAGTTGTATTCACATTGCAGTAATAACAGACAGTAAATAGAAATGGCTCCAAAGGAGGAGGCACCCAACCCACTTTAAAAAGCTGGAAATAGAATCACAGCCTTTAATCTCTTTCAGTTCAGGTCACAAAACTAAGAGCCAGTGTTAAATCCTTATGAAACCAGCTCATGAACTGTCTATACATTGCACAATCTGCTAGGAAGCTAACTTGACGTTTAAAAGCCAAACTCAAACTTAGTTAAGCATTTTCAACTGCACTGACAAGTGGAAAAGGAGAAAATAGGAAAATATGCAGAATGACTGGTCTGTTAAAGCATTCTTTGCTAATTCTTTTTCAGTTGCTTCCATATTAAACTTAGATTACAAATTAAAATGCTTATCCTGACTTTCATCATTGCAAAACAACCTGACAACTCTGCAGCAGAATATCTGCCACTGGCATCATCATTACTAACAATGCACCCTGCAGCTGGCCTCAGGTAACACATTATTGTTACATAAGGCAAAGGATTATCTATGCACCTTGATGTCTAGCACTGTAAATCCAGTACCAGTTTAATCAGTGGTAAAAATCTGGGAAATTCAGAAAATCCATTTACATTTACCATCTATTTTATTTGCAATGCAAACACTTCTGCTTGCTTGCCATTTTGCAAAGAAAATTCAGGTGACTTTGCTTTTTCCATAAAAGGAGAATTTTCTTAGGGGAAGTCCATATGGTAGTTTTATGAGCAGAAGAATATTAATTTAATCCATGTAATATTTATTTCTTGCTTTGCATATCTTGCAATCATATATCCAGAAAGGCAGGATGTATTTCTTAACTTGAAATTTATTATAAAATTAAGTGGTTTTAAATTCAGTGAAACAGTTAAAGTGTGTCAGTGTACGCTAATGTATTCACTGCTCTAAGAAATGACTTTTCAAGGTTATAAAAAGCCTGTACAAGACAGGGAATGGCAAAGTCAGTGGTGTTAGCTTGGTATTATAGTGGGAACCATTTATAACCATTTTGCTTACCAGTCACTTTAGTCACTGGAACCCTCTTGCCAAGATAAAGTACCTAAGTATAACTCTAGGGTCTTCCCAAAATTTTAGGGTCAGATCCATATTGACATAAAGTATGACTTACTTTCTAAATTGAGAACACGACTTGTAATTGAAGGAAAAATCTGCTTCACAGTAATGGTGAAGTGACGGATTTTATTTGTGATTTGTGTTCAGCTAGCAATGAAAGCATTTTCGTCCAAAGAAAAAACAAAATTAATTTTCTCCTGTAAAGAAAACAAAGTTAAAATATTTTTCTGCTGCAATCTTTTTTAAAGAACATTTACAAATCACCTCTAAAAGAAGATGCAATGTTTTTCTATATGCTTGTTAAGTATGACATTCTGAGCTTTCCTGTCATTTGTCACTTTTAAAGATGTTGAATAAATCGTCTTTTTTAGACACATAGTCGTACATTTACTGCAGCAGGCCATCTATTGATGTAGCTGTCTTTGTTTAGGCCAAATAGTTTAACAGAACATATTACGAATTACCTATCACAATTACATTGCTGTGGGTTCATCACAGAATAAAATAATACAATTTTCAACTTTCTATTGAGTTGCCTCAAATATACCAAGTGGGCAACACCATGTGCTTTTACACAAAAAATTAGAAAATGGAAACAGTCCCCAAGGCATCAGCAGTCATTATCCCAGGGCCCCCATTTTATTTTTTATTCTAGCACATTCCCCTCTTGCAATGTCAAACATTTTACCATGTATTTTTTTAAGGGGTCTTACCTCTGTATTTTGTGTTTCCATACTCAACTCAACCATTTACATTAGGAAATATGAACAGAATAAAATATCTGGGAATTAAATAACCTTTTTCAGATAGTTTTGTCTATCAATATTCTCTATAGTGAATGAAATAGTTAATGGATTTCTTTGTGTATCATAACAACATAGGGAATTGCATCAAGTACAAAGAGGGAAATTTTGAAGAGCTTGAGTCTAGATTATGTTGCACTTTATCAATTGCAATGATGACATTAGAATAAAAATGTTTATTTTCATAGTACCCTATACTCAATGTTAAAAAGTTCAAGAAATTCAAGTAATGAAAGACCCAGGTTGATATCAATGTTGGTAACAGGGACATGGAGAACATACTGGGTACACAACTGCTGTTAAATTTACTTGTAGTCCTTACACTGCTAATGGAGTTAGGTACGGCTGCAGAGAGTATTCTTACAGTATAGAAAAAAAAATGAACAGGTGATTTTGTTCTTATGATGACTGATGCAGTAAAGAGTTGAAATTCAAGTGCTCTTATTAACAATTTCTGACATTTCTTGGATGATTGCTCACACTTGAACATTAGAGAAAAGCCCGTGTTCAAACAAAAACAAGCCAGCAACTACCACTTCCTCATAAATCCTGACAGGTTAGCAATTAAATTCTTATATTCAGAGATTAAAACATATTCTGCAGAATGATTCTTTTCTCTATAGAGTATCTGAATGACAGTGGTGTAGGATAAATATAGAATAACTAAATATAATTCTTTTTGCTTCTTTTTCAAAGCTATTTGAGCCACATGATTACAATAAAGACCCTAATGTTCATCCCTGTGCTTGCTTTTATTCATCCAAAAGTTATTCTGAAGAATAAGGAACTTGTCTTGAAGATGTTAAGAAGAATGGAGGATGCAAAATCCCTTAAATTAATTCCTTTAAAATCCTGTCACCTTTGGTCACTCTAAATGGCTAGATTCATCATCTTTTTTTTTTTTTTTTTTTCCCAGTAAACATACACAAAAATTGCATTCTTCTATGGTTAAGTCTTTAGAACAGCATGATATAATTCCCCATGGCAAAGTTTTCATAGTAGAATTACAGTCTAGGCAAATTAATTACACGCAGCAGAATGCTCCTGGGATGTAGTGTAATTATTCTCATGATAACTCCCACCCTCTATTTGCTTTATTCCCTCTGTCTCTCATATAAATTATATTTTTACAAAGAACTGTTCAGTCTATCATTAAAACATGAGGGTTTACAGAAGGACTTTCAAAAGGCTTAAACTTAATTGATGTCCAAACCCTCTCAGTCTGCAAATCAATAACAAAAGACGTTTTGCCTCCTTTTTGCAAACAGAGCAGACATCTAAGTAAAATATCACCTCTGGAACAGAAGCAACTGACTTTTATGTTCTCATCACCAAAATGGAAGCTCTCCACTGGTGGCCTTTCTTATTTACACCACACACATGGCAATCTTTGACATTCATTTCCTTGAATATAAACAGAAGATACAGCCTCCCTCTCCTGAAGTTAATTAATTGAATGATAAGGTCTTTCCACATACCTCCTTAATTCAAACGCCTAATGACTCTATAGTACTTGCACAGTTCTGAAAAGAAAGTGCATTAAAAATAATTTCAGATTTCGGCATAAAATAAAAGGCTAGTGAAATAGTACTTTTCCACTTACTATAAAAGGACTTGTTCACAAATGGCCTTAAGCCAAATTAGATATACTAATTTTAATACTGGCTAAAACTAGGTTTTCATTTGACTATAAGCCAATCGAAATTACTGGAGCACGGGGGTACAAGTTTTGTAACTAATCTACTGGATCCTTTAACATGAACAGGATAGCTAATGAAAGGACATCAACAATATTAAGACTCAACAGACATCAATCAATAGAATGAAAACTTTAGACAAAACATACATTCATTAGAACTAGTCTGATATTTTCAGGTGAGCTGTTTTGTCTTTAAAAAAATTACAAAACACAAAACTTTCAAATGTATGCCAGTTTTGACCAAAAAAAAGAGGAACTTCCAGTCACACAGAAAGGAACTACTGGAGAAAAATGTTTAGGAAACTCACCTACAGTGTGGGGAACCAGCCCGTTCCGCCTGGTTGAGATGGAGGACTCAAACCTTGTCTCTGTCCAAGTCCTGGGCTAAGCAACAGTTCTGGTGTAAAAAACTCTGTTGTTGGTTTTTTTTAAAATCTGTTTTCATGGAAAATACCTGAAGTTCCTTCAAAAATGTGCATAATATTTGTTTGCCTTACTGTGAGAATTTTTCTTTTTTTAAATTTTGAAAAAGGGAGAACACAGTTTCTGGTCCAGCTCTGATATTATCCTGTGCTGAACCACTGTTTATGAGACTTGCTTGGTGTGCATTGCCGACCTAGCATTCTGTTTCCTGTAAACTGTTGAGTCCCAAAACATAAAAACTGGGGAAAAAATGACCCTCCCAAAAATGAAGAAAATTTAAAATTTCTGTTTGTTTTGTTGGGGTTTTTTGTTGTTAATACAAGCTTCAGTAAGGGTCTGTTCTGAATTTTTTTTCCATTGTAACATTTCATGTAAATTTCACCCCAAGAGTGTGAGAAACTGAGTATGTTATATGATGAAGTCTTGCTTGTCTCCAGAGAAAACAAAAAGTAAAGTCATACTGTCCAGACAAAACATTTCAATCCCTTTTTTTGTGTAGATCATTTAAAAACTGAGGAATTATTTTCCCAGACATCTGACAGCTACTCTACTAAAACTTAGTGAAGTTGCTACTTGTGGCCTTTTTGCAGCTTCTCTTTGAGGTTAGATGGAATCTGCCAATGCTCTGCTTGTATGGTCAGTGATAAAAACTTCCAGTCACTCTCCATGCAATCAGAATTGAACTGTGGATAGTTTTGCATCTTATTATTAATCTCTAGTGGAAATCCTTTGGTCTTTGCATGGTGTCCTCTTTTTGGAATTCAAGTTCAATGTAGCAGATCAAATCTACTGTTGGTAACACCTTATGCTTTAGGCAAAACCAATTTCCAATAAATTCTACAGACTTCCCACAAGCTTTTCAGGTTCCTTAGCTCCTGTTATGTAAAAAAGTAGTTGTGGATCTGGGCCTTGATAAAATGTGAAAAACGTGTTCTGGCCTGTAATAGCTGCAGGGTGAGAGTAAGTGAAAAAAATAGTCCTTGTTTACCTTGAAATGTTTCAGTACAATGAACTGTAAAACACAACACTGGGCAAGATGAGGATGGTATGTTTCTGTGCATCATGAAATGAACAGTATCCTGTAGAGTCTCTTTATTCAAAACTCTCAGCAATTCCACTCTGTTTCAGTAAAGCTATGAACTACATGTTTCATAAACAGCCCTAAATGAAAAAAAAAAAAAAGGAAAGAAGCCACAAACTGAATTTTATACAGGTATGAAGGATATTAGATTGGTACCAGAAAACAGAAAGAGCTGCTCCCTCTATCTGTATGTGTAATCTTTTGGCATGAACAAGCATTGAAAAAGAATTCCATAATTCTATCCATTAGGAGGCTAAATAGAAAACCCCTGCAAATTCATACAAATAAAAATGTCATTCATTGGAAACAAGATCTGCTCCACTTGCATTTCTGGTGAGTATTTAGATGGTCAGGAACACATGGCTGAGATAAGGCAGAGAATGGGGAAAAGCGCTAACATAACATAGGCATTATCTCATAAAAGTAAATCTTGAACTCCCCTGCACTGAGACATACTGCATTCCATGACTACATCCCATTTGTAACTATCAGTGACATCAGTAAGGAGTAATTATTTGAGAAAAGCAGTCTTAGGTAAATAAGATGGCAAATTAGGAGGCAAGCATTTAACCTGTATCACAAACTATCCGATTACAGGCACTCGGTTGAAGAGCAGATCTTTGAGTGTTCCTAATCATTTACCATTTTCTCTGCCATTTGAAAAATGTTCTGAAATAAAGGTTTAAAGATCTGTAGGATCTTTAGAGCCATATGTTATGAATAGAAGACCCTGGTAAGGCTGAAGAAATGCATTGCAAAATTGGGCATGAGACATTTATTTTCATGTACATCTACTTGCAAGTTAAATTCTGTTATTGTATTTTGCTCTTTAACAATGTGGGGGAGTAGTAGGAGTTGCAGCCTGAATCCTTTGTGTTTGCCTGTTCTTTTGAGATCTTATGAGTCTGACAGAGTTCCAGGCTCCTATACAAAAGCAAACTTTGTATTTTGAGGTCTTATCACATGTAAATTCCTTACATGTAGTTTTATGGCTAATTCCTATTTTCACCATGCTGATTGGCTGTATGATATCCCAGTGGACAGCAGTATAAATATCATGGCCATACTGGCAAACTCAGGTCCTGGGCTGTAAAGAAGCAGCAGAGCAGCTGGGTATATGGTACCTCCTTTGATTTCCTGAAGCAACCTGAATTACAAGTACTGCCTTACAGTACTTACAGAACAGGGGACTGTTGAGTGGAAGAAATACAGACCAGACAATGAAAAAGCACTTTATACATCTATTTTTTCTTAATAGCACACAATTTGAAACTACACAAGAATGACCAAGAATGAAAAAGTTCTCCAGTCATTGCTTGCTGTCAATGCACAAGCAGTTCAAATTTCAGAGGGAATGCTCTCTTATTTCCGTTGATGTTAATAGAACAGAAAATGAAGCATAACAAACTTGATTATTGGTGACAATTCTACAACAAAGAGGCAAAAGGGAAAGGAATTAAGTAGTTATATATTTCTGGGCTGCTAATGTGGGGCACTTGATCTTGATTTTCAAAAATGGCAAAGCCTCACAGTTCCCACTATCCTCATGTGAAGTTGCGATAGGTTAGCATTTCTACAATCTAGGATTATGGTATTGCCAGTTTGCAGCCTAAATGTAAATGGATCCAGAAGAGTGGCTGTTTGGAAATTTTTTAATTTTACATGCAAATCGCCAAGTAGTCCTTAACCTATCTGCTTGGAAGCCCCATATTTTATAAACATTCGTATTTCAACTCAGTTGGTGTTTCAGAGAACTTATGCTCATTGATTTACTGTACTTAAAAGGCAATGTTTGAGCAATTGAGTTTTTATGTATTTTTATCCATTGCTGTCAATGTTGTACGAATGCTTCTACAGCTGGCATTATTTATACAGTTATGTAAACTATGGCTAGGCTAAGTTTCCCAAGTTGAAGTTCTGAAGTAAATGATAGAACTGGCTCAAAGAGAAAAGGAAAGGGAAAAAAAACCCAAACCCCAAGACCCCCTGCCTTCCTCCTACAGATCACTGTGATTTTCTGAATAACATACATTTTTATACAGATCTTCTGATGCAAGCTGGGAGATCTATAGAAACAAGTTCCATGACATCATTGTCTACAGAGGGCAACACATACCAATGCAGCTTTTAGGGACAAACTTGGCTATATATTATGGTTATACATCAAACGTCTTACTACTTGTCCCATGAGTGAGGTCCCATAAATAGAAAAGGAAAACAGAGCTCAGTTTCTTTAGTGCAGGGCAGGTATTTTTGTGGTTTGATTTTGTTTTGTTTGTTTGGTTATGTTTGTTTTTTTTCCCCCCAAAAGAAGCCTCGCTTTAGGAAAGTTAAGCCTATAATGCCCTCAACAGTCACCCTACCATCTGTTGCATATCAAATACATCTCAATTTATCATGAGGAAAGTTACTGGGAAGACCAATGTCATAGTCTTTCCCTGTGCTCTCACCTCCCATCCTACTGCACAGGAGCCCTCAGGTAAACACATACACCAAGCTTTTGAAAAATCTCTGTATTCCACTTCCTTGCCTTTTTCCAGTGTCTGGAGCCCTCAGCACACACGGTCCTCAGCAGCAGGGGTTAAACCACCCTTTTCTCTCTACTTATTTCCTCTACTTTCCTGAAAAGGGACATGTTCTTGGGGGATACTATACAACTACAATCTTCATTGCAAAGCCGCTGTAGTCCATTATATTTAGTTACTTAAGTATTAGTTATCTTAAATTGTATTAATGAATTTGATCCTTCAAGAACACATAATTACTGCTGTGACAATGGCACAAGCAGTGCAAGCAGCCTAACACTTTCTATTATAATCCTCTATTTTCAGCTATTTCCTGACATTGATAAACAAATTATTTGAGTACTAGAATTATGATGTTTATTGTCATACACTGACTAACTTTCAGGATTACTTGCAATCAAAACTGCAAGAAAGGAAAATGCAAAGAAGCAAAATTAATCCTTGGGGACTTGAGTACCATAAGCTCCCAATATACTGTACTACAATGGGTCCCAAAGGAATTCTGCGGAGGCCATGCACTTAATCTTTCTGATTCACACTTCTTTCAAAGTGGCTATAGTTCATGCAGGGTTTACTGACAGACCTGCTACCCTTTTCCCAATCCAGTGAATAGTACTGGCAACATCTACTGAGAATATTTTGATAAAATAAACTGCATAGACCTGTTGTTGAATGTCTCTTGAAAGTACATGCATTGTAAATGTAAGAGAGCCCATTGCATTTAAAATCCTATACTAGAGCACATACTCTTTCTGGAGATTAAGATTGCACACTAAATGGGAAGGGCATCTGGATCGATACAGGTGTGTTGGGAGGGAATACAGTGATGGAAGGAGTAATGCACAACTGCAACATCTGTAGAATATCCTCTCTATTACATCTTTATTCCTTTCAATTCTACAAAGGTTATTTTAGTGTCTGCTGAAATCCAACATGTGCATCCTTATTGTGGCTGTAGGGCAAACATTTGAAGTTATTTTTGTTTCTGTATAATGACAAATGGCACCTGTCACATTCAAATGCAGGAGAGTAGTGGAAAATACTCTGAGTTGGACTATACCCACTGAGGAGCCAGTATTCTGCCTCTAAAGGTGGATATTTCTAATTTAACATGAAGAATTTGATGAAAGAATCTCCGGAAGTATATTTTCATGATAAAACTGCAAAGAAAACTAAACAACCCTTCCTCTCCCAACTTGATAGAATATAAGATTAGTTTGATCTTAATTTATCTCTGGAGAGCCAACTTATTCCAGCAAGGTTTGTTGCAAAATCTCGAAAGGTGCAATGGTACAAGCAGGTAAAATACCACTCCTGCCTTGTCCAGCATACCACTTCCTGAGCCATACCAACCAGCCAGTCCTACACTGGACAGTTACCCAGTGCCACGCTACTTACACATGTAAGATTTTAAAATATATTGTGATTTGTTTTGAGTAAATTTTGTTCTTAAATTCTTAGGGTTTGGTAATTTTGAACTTTTAACCCTTCAACAAAGCTGCCCACAGTCCAGAAAGAGTCCAGCTGCAGCTAGGGCAGTACTCAACAACAGAGGCTGATAATCTAAATTTGAGACTTTTATAATGCCTTCGTATGTGGTCAGTGGCTTTGCAAACCAAGAGACCACACACGCGCAAATAGAGGCTTTCACAATTGCCTAACATTTTCACCACCTGTTCTGAAACCATGTTATCAGATGTGAAGGAACCAGTAAAAAACAGTTCATAAGCCATAAATGGAAGCAGCTATGTCAGAGAGCTGATAAACATTTCAGTGCAAATTATTTGTGTAGCAGACTGTAATTTACACAACACTAAACTGCTTTAAAGTATTGGTTTCAAGTTACAGGGTGTCACGATTACTGTTTTGGGGTGGGGGATATGTGTGTTGGGGGGGATAAAGGAGAATGCAGGCAGGTGATATTTCTTGTTTAAAAGATCATGTCAAAGATAATGGTATCTTTTTCTTGCCGTTTCTGCTTCATCTTTATCTTAGTCTGCTAGGACTGGGTGTGAAAGCTTGGTTTAGTTTAGAAAAAATCCATAAGGGTGCCTACCACGCTCAGTCATTTCAAAGCCTTCCGAGATGTTCACTTAGTGTGGAAATGCTGGTATCTCTACCTTCAGTGATGTAAATAAAATTAATCTTGAAAAAAAAAAGTAACCTTACCCATACAATTAGTTTGAGGGGACTAGAACTGAGTAGAAAGACATATTTTATATGCATGACTCAGGTGAATATGAAGAGGAGGAAGGTATTTCCAGATAAAGTTATTAGAGCTATACAGATCTTACATTCTTCCTTAAAGGCATTTGCTTTAGGACATGTTTTAGTAGTAGCTCCTCTGTCACTGCTGAACTGAATTAAAATTATTTGTGATCAGCTACTTCTAGAACTGGATATTTGGTATGACATGTGATGTAAATAAAGTATTCATTAGGAATATGTTGAATATGTTGTGAATATCAGCCTTATTTCCCTCTGACAAATCCATTCCTATTTGTTACTTAAGCCCAAGCATCAGAACTGACCGATTTCCAAGGGAGAAGAAAAAGAGAAGCAACTGCATACATGCTGTTAACCCTGTTAGCTTTGCTTATCTCATTCAAGAAACATTTGACAGAATTTTAGTTTTTCTTTTCAGTGAACTTATCTTTGAAATTGTATTCATATGTACCGGCCTCTTTTTGGTTTTGGTGTAAATTTTCAGGGTTGTGAATTCTTGCCTGTAACATTCTTTTATCATTAAGATTATATTTTTAACAAAAGATAAAGTCTTATATTATAAATATACTAGTCAAAAGCTTGTTTGTGATGTTGAGGCATTTACTATAAACCCTTGACAATTACAGATGGTAAAAGTTATGTTGAAGAATTTTCCATAAGTTGCTTACTGCATCGCGTTTGGAATTTCAGCCCCTCCATAATGATATAGAAAATATCACATATAGAAAATCTGTGATAAAACTACTCTCACCTGGAAATTTTGTGATAGCTGTAATTTGTAGTTACACAACTCTGCAGACATCCAGTGACAAACTGTCAAGGTAAGTGCAATTTAGCACTGAAAGTATTCCTTACTGTTCCGTGTTATCAGCTATGATAATTTATTTTTCATTTTTCATTCCTTAGGTAGAGCATAAGTACTGGTGTTAACATTTAGCAAACAGCCACTCACTGGTGGAGCACTGCACAGTGTTTGAACAGTGCATTTATTTGTGACAACTGCTTGAAAATTTAATTAGGAATTAAATTCTCAAGTTTTACTCTCAGATCATCATCCAGATGACCTAACAAGTGTGATATTATAGAAATCTACTATGTATCCAGAATTCACAATTTTGGGCAATTTTGGTACTGCTATCTCAAAACAACTATTGCAGAATAAGAAACAAAACCAGAGAAGGGTAACAGGAATGAAGAGTGATACGAAACAGTGAGTTTCAGGAAAAGATAAGTGAAAATGATTCTTTGGTTTGGGAAGTGAGGATTGAGGCAGGATAAAGGAAGGGGAAAGGAATCACAGAGGACAATGAAATTATGACTGTAGTGAAGGGGCCTAAAGAAGGATCTAATGAAATTAGCAACAGGGTCATCCAGTGAAATTATCATACACAGACTTAATACTAACAAAAGAAGTACTGACTTTCCCCATATCTCCAAGTTGTGCAACTTGGAGGTTTGAGATATATATGTTTCAAACGCTGGCTATGGGAGGCCGGGCAATGTGTGGTAGGAGGTGTCACCCTATCCTCACCATGAATACACCAGATGCTTTTCAAGACTGCAGGGCTAGGTGGACTCACGTACAATCTGCTGCAGCAATTTCCTAAGTTACATTGTTTGTCAATTGTGGTAATGTTGCTTTTCAATGTGGAAAATTTCTGTTTTGTGCTAATTAGCTGAGGAATGAAAGTTTGGGACTTTGTGCCAGTGTTTTTGGCAAGATAGGCTCATTTACAGGCTAGAAATGAAGTGTGAAAATTGCTGAGGACTGTTACTTTTATTGCAAATATTTCATATGTTTCTAACATAACACTCAGTTGTACCAGGCAATGCATTTTCAGGAAACAACCTGAAAATTTCAGAACTTTAAAAAGAGAACTTTCAAGTTTGCCTTTTTTTTTTTTTTTTTTTTTTTTTTTTTTTTAAGGTGGTTCTTTTCTGAACTTTGAGCAGTGTTCTGCCTTCTGGTATCCACTGCCTCTCCCTTCTTGCTGCTTCTTCCATCAGCTTCAACCCCATGACCCTTGCTAAGAAGGGTATCTTCTACTTTCTCTGATGGCTGACTATGTTTTGAAAGTGTTTGTCCAATTTGGTCATGAATCTCAATGCATGAACCTTCAGAATGCATTGTGCCATCATGTCGTTTGTAAAGAATCAATAAATGTGACATTTTTTTCTTCTTTTACTAAACAAGAGCCTTTATCCCTCAGGCTACCCTAGCCATCTGCTTTCCTGACAATCTCTAGTAAAGGATCTTTTCTTACTTCTTACTATCCCTGATTTATTGCAACAACTTTAAGTATCTACTATCACACATTTATGGTGAGTATATCCTCTGTGGCTTTGGTGAAGCTCTGGAATTTTGCTTCAAGAGCACTCAGGCAGCAAGTACTGAACCCACACAGATGTCAGCATAACCTGCTAAGAGTCATGTGGAAGGGAACTTGGAAACTAAATGAAGTTTCTGAAATCTAAGCAAAGTTTTGCATTTATTTTGTTAAGCAGTCAGGCAGATTCTTACTTCTCAAACAACTTAATTTCTCATTAGTGTATGCAGCGACAGCCAAAGCAAGAGGGGGAAAAAGCCAAACCCCAATCCAAAAAAAAGTAAATATCCCTTGGATGTCTAGAATTTTTCACATGCAAACCTGGGTGCAAGCCTGTGTTCTTGAGCATGCAGTTGCAGAAAAGAATTAATAACAAACACTGAACTCTTATAGCTGTGAATCGGAAATAGACAGATGCAGAGCATCAGCTTGAATCCAGGCCAGGATAGCAGTCGCTGAAGCTCATTATGTCATGGAAACAATTCTGTAGTCTGTTAAAGATGGGTTGACGAGTACAGAAAGCTTTTCATTACCCAAAACTATGTTGAGATTATTGTGGAGGAAGAATACCATGACTTAATTTCTCTTTCAGCCCTTCCTATGATCCAGCTCAGCAAAGCGAGTTAAGTGGAGACTAGCTCTGCTGTTACCTGCAGTGTATTACTTCTAAACAAAATGTGGAACATCAACCCTTACTAATTTAAAAGAAACATACAGTCATACTGTCAGTGTATCCAACCCCTACTCGTATCCCATGCTAATCTTTTATTAAGTGTTATATGGATACTATTCAGGGGGAGACTCCGCTGGGTTCAGTCAGAAAGATACCAAATAATGGTATATTATGTACTCTTGGGGCATTAATTACATTCAGAAAGAACACAGGCATCATGAAGTTTAAAGAAAATTAATTGTTTGCATGTTTTCCTGCTTTTCTTCAGGTGGTTGGGAACAGCCCGTCACTGTCAAGTTTGAAGCTGTCTGGTCATCTGAAGGGCCAGAGTGCTAGTGACACTTTCTTGCATGCTCTGTTTTCATCTCTAATTCTTTGTTGATAATAATTTAGCAAAGTTTGCCTGCTTGTATCCTGAGGCGAAAAAAATTAAATACATACATCACATGCACATTAAGCATCTCTCTCTCTCTCTCTCTCTCTAAACATCACATCTTCAGGAATTTCAATTTGAGTATTTTTTTCTTTTCCTTTTTTACATGTGTATGAACTGAAACATAGCACAGTCTTATTTATGCGGACAATACAGGATGAATGTTTATTTATAAGACAAATTCTTCCTGTACCTACAGCAGAGGGAAGAGATACAGAAATTAAATCTGGCCTTTGATATCCACAGGATAGCTGTGAAGTGATCACGAACAGTTTCGGCATTCCGCATTCGTCAACTTTTTGCTTCTTTAGCTTGAATAGAAGCATTTTCCCATCTGCTCATTGCAAACAGCTACGTAAACTACAGTTTTCCCTATTGTTGGGTTTTTTTTTTAGCAGATGATGCTCAAACCTTCAGATTTTCCCAGAATTTGGCCATTTCCCCAAGTACGTACAGCATTATAATGACCTCTGTGCTTTACTGAGCTTTGATTTAACCTCCCGATCACCTTCCAACCATCAGAGGGCTCCACAGCCCTGGGAGCAGGAAACACAACTAACCCCACAGCTGTCCCGGTCCATGGGAGCCAGGGACTGAACCCTCACTTGGTAACCTCCTTGCCATACAGTCTTTGATTCATTCTGCAGCACTAGCAACAACAAATCATTGCAATGAAAAGATAACATCCTTAAATCTTACTTCAGCAAAATCTACCTAGTCAATTTTTTTGTTTAAATAGTGATCTAGATTTGATCTAAATTAAATAATGATAAAGGGGAGAAATAGTGCAAGACCTCATCCTCAGAAGTTGTGGTATTGAACTGAAGTGTGGAAACAAGATTAAAGTCCTGGTGTTACTAATATCACCTGCTTATTAATCACAACAGCCCCACCTTGAATAACCAATAGCTCTTCCCCTCACTTGGAGGGTGAGAAACTTAGGCTGATGTCCCTGTGCCCAGTGCTCTGCCACCTGGTCTCCAGTGAGGCTGTGGGCTGCACTGGTTTGGAAAGGGTGCTCTACTTCACGAAATCCCCCGGGGGCTGGAGCTGGGTGTGGGCTCTCAGGAAGGATGTTTTGAAAAATAAAAAGATGCATCTCATTGGCAAATTCCTTACTGGTTTTCTCCAAGTGCTGACTATGGAGCATGCGGCCACAGGCTCAAATCTATGAGAGCGCAGAGGGACAGTAGACGGGGAGGACAGATACGTGCAGAAGACACACGAAGTTTGTGTCCCACTCAACCCACATTTACTGATTTCAAAACTGCATGAGAAGAGTAATACAGACTAGTACTTTCTTGTGTGTCTGTCTTCAGGTAGTTCTGGTAAAACATTTGGTCTCAAGAAACAAAGAGAAAATCTCATTTTACAAATAAAAGTGATTGGGCTCCCACAAAAGCCTTGAAATATTATGAGACTTTCCTTCTCACAGTTGGTTTTCCTTGCCTCATACGCAACCGACATAGCAGCAGGCTGTTCAGCTTTACTTCATTTGCTCGTTATAGTACATACAGACACACACAAAGGCATGCCTAGCCTAAGGATTCCAGGAGAGAATTAATGATGACACACTATTACATCTGCTTGGGAAAACTGAAATAGGCAGAGATATATCCCTCTCATTCTGAAATGCGTGGAACCTCACCTGTCCCAGGAGCGTTTTGCATATGCACCAAGCATATTATGTTTATTTCTAATGTAAAGTTTGTGCTTTCCATTCTGTTCGATGTCTTTCTCTGTTTTACATGCTGTGTTTCTTGACATCTGTAGTGCTGCCTGAACAACAATCATAAAGGTCCTAAAGCCTCCTCCAGCACTGCGGGTGAAGTGCAGATTTTTAAGATGTTTGCTGAGACAGCCTGTGCAAAGGATTTGTTTTTGCAAGTGTTTGTGTGCATATGCGTGCACAATCCCTGTGTGTGGCCTGTGTGAATACTGAGTGCCATTTACCCTGAAGGCTCTCTAAACCACCCTCTCTGCCAGTGTAGAAAACATCTCCCTGCTGTAACTAAGCAGAATTAAAATAGTTATTTGTTCATTCTTTCTTTTATATACACCCACTCTGGCCCCCAGTGAACCTTCTCTGCAGTTTTGCTGCATGTTCTTAGCAGTAGCCAAAAGTCCCCTCCTGTTACTGCACTGGCACCATGAGCTGAGAGGAGAGGAGCAAGGCTCTGGAAGCATACTGCCGCACTCTGTCTCATGCAGCAACCGTTTCAAACTCCTCCGCTACACCAACGCTCGCTGAAGCTGCCCTTCCACGCCTATTCCTCCCTCCCGCAGTCTGTTGCTACTCTGTTTATTACATCTCCCTTGCTCATGCTGCTCTTTTCCAGCACTTTTCACTAAGTCTCTCATTCCTCAGAGGCTGCATGGCTGAACCTCTTACAGAGTTACATAGGAGCTCAGGGGCCAAGAAAACACCGTATTTCTCTATCCTATTAAGCTGTTCTTTCTAAATAAATAAGCAAAATAGGAAATAAAAACATCACAAACTAACAGCTCACAGAACCACACTCTTGATATGATTGCTATAGAACTTTGTTTAGTTTTCTTTCTCATGCATGCTTGCTGTTAGTGATCTACAAGGCTCATTAAACTATCAGTGCAAGTAGTTTTACACCTCACTGCAAAGCCTTGGGTCAATAATCTCATAGTCCTATAGCTGGTTTTAGAATTTAGAATAATTTTTAAAATTTTAATCAAAATGTTGCTACCATATAAAGTTCACTGGCAAAAATAATCCTTCTACTTCACTGTTTATACACTGAAAATTAAATTTTTCTATTTGGAATCTGAGATAATTGTTATCATCTACTTTATTGTGAGTGTTCAAAAAACCTAATTTCTATTCCACAGCACAATACATGCTATTTGAACACTCTCTTTCTTTTAATTTCATTATCACAAAAAGCAGTAAGTGTTTTATCCCCATTTTTCTGCTGGGGAAACTGTGGTGGAGGGAAGATATATGACTTTCACAAGGATTTGAGAGTCTTGCTGGTCAAATGGCTTTCCATTAGCCTCTATTGCTTCCAGTTTGGAAAGGCAGATTGCTCAGATCCTTTTAATGTATTTATGTTAACCACCTCAAAGCTGCTTTGAAATGATTAAGCACATGCCCAGGAACCACAAGTTCTTCCTCCGTCCAAAGCTGTGTGCTCATCATATTTTAGTACTACATCAAACTGCACACAACACTTACGTTTGTGGGTGAGGGTAAAAGAGTTAGAAAGTATGAGGGATCCACAGTTATCTAGGAAATTGGCACCAGTGTTTCCACATCCCGAGACAGTGCAGACTACAGTACCTACTTGTGAAATTGCATCAATGCTTTTGGTGGAAACCTAGGTCCTTTCACCATTTACCTCAATGGATCCCAAACTTTCCCTTTTCTCTTAACTTTTTGTAAAACAGGATGTACTTACTCATCCACATTTAAAGTGGTTGATGTCTGTGTACCTTCAGACTGATGACACTTGGGATCTTTATTTCAGACATCTCTGCTTACAAAGATAAAGAAGATGTCACTATACAGAATCAAGGAAATCAAGGACTCATGCTTGTGGGAGGAGAGGCTGGTGCATCAGGAAGCAGCCTGGGACCGAATGTTTTGGGAAAATTGTGAAAGACATTTGGGAAATTGTGAAAGAAAGACACCCCTGTAATTATTTCCCAGTCACTTATGTAAACAATTTAATAATGAAAATAAGAATAACACAGTGGGGTCATCATCTGAGACTTGACTGCACTTAGTTTCAGTTAGAAATCCTTTTATGTTTGAAAGCACACCAAAGAAGTAACTCAGGATTTTTTTAAAAGTCAGAGGTAAATAAATCTCTCAACTATTCAGAACACCATCTGTGTGTTTCAGAGGAAAAATGTAATCCTGTGGAAAGGAAATACAGAGTAATCTGTCAGAGTAAGCTGTAGCCTTTTCTGGATATCACACCATCAATACTTTCTTACTTTTGATTTCAAATTTTTATTGTAGGCTCATATGCAAGCTTAACTACCATGTTTGAAAATAACTCTTTTAATATTTAATGTGAGTAAATATGACATGAAGCTAATGATTCACAGTGGCTTCAGAACCCTAAAATGCCAATTTTAGAGTTTTTCCACACCATTTATGAAAATTCTTTAAAATATTTGTTATGTTAAAAGCAGGTGTCATGCAATATAGTTTTGCTTCCTGACTGACAAAGGTAAAGACAGGCATTAGCAATGGCATAGCTTATGACCACAGAAAACAGCACAAGGAGCAAAGGACAAAATTTTGGAAGATGGTATTATACGCACTACAGTTTAGTGGTTTACACACATACAGCTTGCCTGCAGTTGTATTTCATGATAAGGTACAATCCATCTGAAGAATAAAGTTAGATGTGTTCTATTGTCCATCCGTGTAAAAAATAGTGGACAAAAGTGGCGCTGATGATTCATCAGGTAGCACTCACTCGTGTTTACACTGCAGGTTTGTAATCTGTTATACTCCACCATTACAGCTGATGAGGAGTAGCTGCAGTCGCAGAAGATGCAGCATAATAAAAGGTCATTTTTGCTGTTTAACGTAAGTGACACACTGTGCCTGCCAGCGTAGCCTGGGCAACCAATTTCTCCCTACAGTACAGCCTCCTTTTTTATTGTCACCAGTCTGGAACTGAAATGGCAACAACCATTTGCAAACACCAAGTAAGTACTGAGCTACTGCCTCAATGTTATACTGCTCAGCTTTTTGCTTTCAAGACAAAAACGAATAATAAAATGCTTTAGTTAAGGTTTCTTACCGCTTTGTGCAAGAGGTGGGGCATTAGCCCCATTTTACTGCTTGCAGTGAGTAATTATAGTCTGTCATTTCCTCTGTGCTTTCAAATTGTTACTGCATTCTTCCCACCCCCACGAAAAGGTTGTGCAGCATTTCATGCACTGTTAAATACCGCTTCACTCCACCCAACAAACACCTGTATTTCATTGCTGGCGAGCGAACCAACCCTCACTGTGGAATGCACTTTATGAATTTTTTGAACAGCATGAAGTGTATACAAGGGTCACACCTTGTAGGCAGGAGCTGGCAACTGAAGTGTATCTATCTTTAAGCTTTTCCACTTCTCTCATCTTGTCATGGTCCTTTAATACACCCATGCTACTTCAGCTGAGAGGAAAGCGGCACTTTCTGAGGCAACACCATACCCCTGGGAGCCAGGTACCCAGCAGGCACACCAGCAGCTCTGAATTCCTTAGCTAGGGATAAAAGGGAGACCTCTGTCTGGTTTGGGGCTTATTTTTACTAAAATGAATTGAAATAAAATTCTCAAAATCTTTTGCTTTTTTCCTCCCTCATAGATGCAAAAAAAACCCCCACAGGTGGACAAAAGCAGAGGATGGTTATATGAACTAAGAAACTATTTAAATCTACTTTGTTTTCAGTATGGATATAAGGAATAATTTCTTGTGCTAGTAGTCCTGACTGATTGCTTATCCAACAGAAGTTACATGGCACAAGCAAGGAAGAAGAAATCAGTATGGGTTCTTCATGGAAAAATACATTTAATTTACAAAAACAGGGGCATAACTGTCATCCACTACTGTTTTCTGACTGGCAGCATTCTGTCGCATGAAAACTGTAACTGCACTGGCGTTCACTTCAAAAAGTTGCAAGCAAGTTACTTGGTTTTCTGTCTTTTCTGTGCTTGTGATGGGAGTCTCAGCACCAGTGAGTGTGATGTTACCTGCATTTTACTGCTTTTACAGCTTGAGCTGGCAAGCTCAACATCTTGCTTCTGCAAAAGCTCCCTGCAGGGTGTTGAGCCGCGTTGTGCTGGTCCAGCAGGTAGCTCCGAGGTAGCTCAGGAATTCACACTGAATGATACACTGGTTGACACTGCAGGACGCCTAGGACAGTTTATTTTTTTAAAATGGGGCCAGGGAACTTTAACTCAATTTTTGAGAGGGGTTTGTATGCCATGTTCTGCAATGCCATAGTTAGGCATTTCACTCAGCAAAATGACTATGTTCCCACTAAGGGAATGAGGCTCAGAAGTTCAGGAAAGCACATAGCAAAATTAAGTACAAGATAGAGCCCTGTTCTTCTTCCTGTGCTGTCACCTTCCCTACCTGTCACTATTTTTACTTCACTTGTTCAGTACAGGTAAACTTCTACGGTTAGGAACATGTACGCTGTCCAGCAGATGGAAATAACTCTCTTCACAGGTGCCATGTTTTGGATTTGTGGCTAAAACTGTTCATAACACACCAGTGTTTTGGTTGCTGCTGAGCAGTGCCTGCACAGTGTCAAGGCTTTCTCTTTCTCCTTCTCCCTCTCTGCCCTCCCACCACATAGGTGGGCAAAAAGTTGGGAGGGGACGGAACCTGGCCAGCTGACCCAAACTGACCAAAACTTAGCTGAGCTGCAGGCTGGCATCAACCCACCCTAGCGTGCAGTTATTTAAATGAACAATTTAACTCTTCAAGCTAGCAGAGATTTAGAATAGGAGGTTCTGATTTTGGTGAACCTGGATTCAGTCACTGATGAAAGCACAGTTGCACCCACTTCATAGAAGAAATTAACGTATAATTTAGATTATACATCAATTATTGATGCAGATACCAGCAACGTACTTTAGAGAACACTGAATAATCAAAACTAATGCTAATTTGTCTTTAATCAGTGCGTTATACATGTATTTTGTGTTTTTCTCCATACTTTTCAGAGAATGATTACTACTCCAATGGGTCTTTACTCCAGGTATTAATAGCAGATCCCATTTGTGACTGAGAGCTCCTCTCTTGGACTCTATTAGCTCATCCAATTGTTATTGCTACTAATACTCCAGACTTCTCTAGCTTTTTCTCTGGCTTCAACTGACGAGCTCAGAAGTGCTCTCAAGTGCTTTTTTCTTCTCTGTATACACTTTCCCACAGGCATGGCACAAACATAGCCCATCTGATGTGTGTTCTTCAAAGCAGCCACACTAGAGCTAGGAAAAAGGTAGAAGATCTCTAGTTTTTATAGATAACTAAAGTAGTCACCAACATTTCAAAGTAATTTTTAATAAGTGTTTGGAGTTTTTATAGATAAATATTTTTAACATTTAACATATTTTTAATTTTTTACAAATTTTAGCCTAGGTTAACAGATATTACACATTACTTAGAAAACAAAAACGGTGACAGCTTTTAATACCAGAAAATTGTCATTTAGCAAAATACTTCAAAGAGATGCTGTAACGTCAAAAGTATCAAGCCATTTTAAATAGAAAGACTAAGACAAGTAACTAGTTGGTAGTGTGCTAATGTAGAAGTCAACTAGTACTTGTAGCTCAATTAGTAATGAATGGTGCAAATGTTAAAAAACCCCAAAACTGAAAATTACGTTGCTTTTAGTACTGCAGCTGGGAACCTGAAGAGGGACAGGATCTAGAACTAGGCAGATACGGAAAGAGAACCTGATCTGTCTGATTCCTTATCAAAATGTCAAGATTTTTACTTCCCACAGTAAAAAGGCATTGCCTATACCAAGGGCAGCATCTGAGAAAGAAAACCTTGCATTAATTTGTACCCCTCTCTGCCTTCCCCGAGTACAGACAGACGTTCATGATTCAGAAAAATGCACCGCTTCCTTCATAAATCTTATGCCCATAAAACAATTTGTTAAAGCCCACGAGAAGTTCTCTTGAAATATGCTTGTAACAGCACTAGTGGCAAAAATGATGATGTAATTGTCTCATTTAGTAAGACCCAACTTTTACCGAAGTTAATTTCTAAGGAGTCAGGAGCAAATTCAGCAAAAGGTTATATTTCTTGCCGCAATTTCTGCATAAATGACATAGGAAATTGGCTTATTTTATTTAAATGGATGTCAGATGTTGCTAAAAGACAAGAAAACTCAGTCATGGGAAACAACTCCTTAGTACAGCAGGGTACTCAGAAGGCTTGTCATAACCGCTGGCTAAACATATACGCAATGAACTCTCCAGCCAGGGAACAGGAAAAAGTTCCAACTTCCAGCTCTTCAAAAGCCCTTTTTGGAGGCATGTCTTACACTTCTAGGTGATTTCTGTCATTTCTGCATAGGGAAGGTCAATGTCTCCATACTAATGACCTGGCTTAATACGCTGAGCAGTTAGGACAACAGGGTCAGTAAAAAAATAATCAACATTTAACAATAGGCCTATATACATGTTAAACTCCTGATAACTTATGACAGGCAAAAATAAATCTTATTGCAAAGAACTCTATAAATATGTGTTAATACTTGATCAAGTATTAATTGTGTACTGTGAAACACATTTCTTTAGGAAAAAGTTGGAAATACTTCTATGACAGAATTCCCTGATTTTCATTAGCAAAGAGCATTATTTTCTTTTACAGATTGCAAATTTAGCTCTATGCAGTCTTGGGCTTGGGTAATGATAGGAGCAGAACCTAGAGGGGGCCCAAATATGGGCACAGGTGAGCTAAGTTCATCAAACAGGCAGGAATTCTAATTGAAAGCAACCATTCTCGTTCAGCTTTTAGGGATAGGCGTTGGGAGAGGCGCCATACTAAGCACTCTGTTCACCACACTACACACCAAAACTTGAATGTTAAAACCTAGAGAGCCTGAGCCAAACTTGTATCTGTCACACTTTTAACACCTTAGAATTATTCTATACGCCTCTTCTGTTCTTACTTGCACTTTAAACAGATCCATCTCTGTTCATTTTAGCAGTTATTTCTATTTTTTTTTTTTTTCTTTTGTGTCAGGCTCGATGGCCATGTCTTGAAGTTTTACCTGGACAATTTTGGTCCTGACACCGTCAGGAATTTACACGCATCCTTAACTTTCACCAAAAATATTCTCCCCATGATTAACCCTGCTATCCGTGAGACCACTTTTGCAGTTCAATCTGTAAGTAAGCACTTGCACAATCAAGGACTTTGAAAACTAGCACGCAGAGCTAGTTGTTTGTATTCAGAAGTGTCTAGTTTAGCTAGCATTAATTTATACTTAAAGAGATTTTAGGCCATGCCACATTAACTCAGTATTTACCTTTTAATGAGAAATCCATTATTTCTTAAGTACAAAAGATAGTTGATATAATTCATCCAGATTCAGTAAGAGATTTGGTGTGACGGTATATCAGAAATTAAATGGTGTATGATTAACATAAGAATTGTAAGAGGTAGAAAACACTAACTAAACAAGAGAATACAGTGAGTTATGCTAAAAGGGAAAGCACTTGGCTAAAACAAAACCATTCAGTGAAACAGAATTATTTCTGGAAGTCCATTCCAAGAATAATTTCAATATTTTAAAAAATTTATTACAAGATTGCTAATAGGTATAAAGGTAAAAGCATTTGCTGTTGTCCTACATGGGAGGTGCCATCCATCCAGAGGAGAACCAGAACATCACCTAAGAATTAAGCAAGTTTGAGGACAGAAGCCATGGGAATAACTCAACAGTACAAAAACTTAAGTCATGCATATAGCATCCAGTAATAAGAAATTGCCCTCTCACATTTTGGAAGAACAGAAGAAAAGTCTACTATCTGTTGTGCAGTAAGACATTGAAAAGAATAGATCTTTTACAAAGTGTTCCTGTGTTTGTGAATATAAGCCAGGTACTGCACTCACTGCAGTTTCTCTCCTCCGTGCTTCCCATTAGCCAATGCCAAAAAAGTAGGATAGGGGAAAGGAAAAGGGGAGAGAGGACAAGAGAGAAGGAGCATTTTGAAATAAGCGTTTCATGAGTGTTTTTATGTTAGCATGACCTCAGGAGTAAATTTAGCATAGCGTGTCTGAGACTGGCAGACTCCTGTGCAGGATATGCACTCACATTGATGGCATTCCACCCAGTTTCAGCTGTCCCTGTATCTCGGCTGTAGCCAAAGGAGCCTCAATAGCCTTTCATGCACAGACAGAAGAAGCAGGCAGTTATACACCCTGGCTGGCATGCTCACTTTGTCTTTGCTGCTAAACAAAAGGTCTCTGTACAAGGTCACTGTATAATGAGTCGCAGTTCAGTTGTAAATACATTTTCAGTGTTTCCATCCCAGTGCAGAACAAAGAGGAATATCCCAATTCAGGTCAACACTTTACAACATCATCATTTGGGGAGAAAAATAATTTTTGTCATCAGTTGTCTCAGCATCGCTGTTTCATGGGAAGCAGGCTTCCTGATACGTTTGACACTGGCTGTGATGTCAAATGCCTGTCATTGCCCTCTTTAATCTTAACTGGTGATCTCTGCTTTGAGCTTTGTTGCATTTCTGCACACTCAGTATTATGAGAATAAATCCTGTTTTGTTTGTCCTTCAAAATTACGCTCCTTTGATTTTTGCTTTCCTGGGGTATGTAAAATCTGAGGTGCAAAACACCAATGAAAGACATGCTGGGCTAGAAACAGGAAGTTTGGTTTTCTCTTCCATAAGAAGGCAAATTTTCAAATTGGTCTACATAGTCCCATTCCTCTCCAGAGTGCCAGGTCAACTTCCAGGTCTGCGGGCTCATAACATAGCGTATTTTCACTGATACCTTCTATACAGACTTTATATTTTGATTTTGAAACTGGCTCAAAATACTGTATTTCTTCTAGTTTCTGGGTTGAATTTTAGGATTTGAACTACTGCATGCTACCTCTTAGGGGAGTTAATGCAATATACTCAGACAGTACAATTAAACATAAGGGTACAGAATATCTTAGAATGCCAAAATTAGATTTGCTTTCACAAACACCACCAAAAAACAGAAGGGCATTTTTTTGCGAACTGAAGACTATAGGAGACTTCCTACTAATCACCTAATGAAAGCTGTGAACTAGTATAAACAAAGTTTTATTTTCAGCTGGAGATGTTTACATCCATCTCACTGCAACTTACAGGCAAAGTGAAATTAAAAGTTAATGTAAAATTATTGAGCCTTATTTCAATATTTCTTCAGCACAATGGGATTTAAAGACGCTTGTTGCTTTAAAAAATCTTAACTCAAAATGTTCGGCATTCTCTTCTTGAATAATCCCAGCTTTCTGTCACATGTTGGCTCTGCCTTTGCTCTCCTGTGTGTCTCTGTATGTGTGTTGCTCCTCAAGTTTACAAGTAGATGAACAGAGAAAAGTGATTAGAGATTGCAGTAAGTATCCTTAACAGTAGTATCTTCTTCTTCTCCTGAAAGTGCTTATTGAATGTTTTAAATGATGCTGGTCTGAGCTTGCAGCAGAGTGAAAAATATTTTCAGGTGCCACATTTCCAGCATCAGATAAGTCTTTGCAACTACATTGCTAAAATAAGGCACTTGGAAAATATATCCTACTGGGTTCCTAAGTACAGAAACATGGAGACAGATTTTCTTGGCAAACTCTAACACTAACATAACAGCACATTAACAAGGTATTTTAAAGCAATATAGCAATACATGGCCGGGTTACTGTGCAAAATATTTAGTTTTAGAAACACCAGTACCTTTCAGTATAACCCTCATGCTTCCTCTGCTCTGAGCATTTTACATGCTTTCACTTATTCTCTTCCTGGACTTCCAGAACATGTCTGCATCTTCCCATGGCTTTGATGATTCAGTCCCCTTTTCCACCTCTGCTGGGAAATTCCTAGTGCCTGATGACTACAGTTACTTTGGAATTAGATTCGTCTTCCTTTAAACGCAGACCTGCATTTGTAGTGCACTGTTTAGACCCAGGCATAATGGTAAGGTTTCAAACCTCTCACAAGGGGCTACCTCAAAAATGTGCCACCAGATGAGGCAGAACATGAAATATTCCCTGAGTAAACAACTCGCTAACCTTCAGCCCTGCTCACTCCTCACAAATCAATCATGTCTAGGTGTTCCCCATCTCTGCTTCTTCTGAACTGGTGGTTTCTGGCACACCAGAGCTTCTTCTAATTATGCAATAGCTTATCAACTGGCATCGTGTCAAAGGAAAAAAAAGTTGCATGAAAAAACTGCAGTCTGGCTCTCCTGTATCTGTGCTTGTGTTAGAAAAACGAGGTGGGGAGCTGTGGGTAACGAGTGTCTTTTCTTCCCTTCCCTGCTCTGGCTGGTCAAAGCAGGGAGGCTTCTGACTTCTGTTTTCAATTGAGATTTTATTTGGTTTGACTATTGTTAAAAACAAAAAGATTCTGGGGGGAAAAAAGCTTTTAAAAGAACATGGGTGTGGCTTTTTCTTCTCCTCTCTAGCTGGTGACACATCCTACGCGACTGTACTTTGAACTGGCTTTTCCTGGGGGGGAGTGGGGAGCCTGGATGTCTCCTGCAGTATAAAAGATTCTCTCTTCATAATCTCAGCAACAAAGACAAGGTCAAATTTAAGGATTTCAGAGATTTGTCAGGATGATTCATCATGATATACTGCAGAATTTAACAAGGGCGTTAGTTGAATAGCTGATTTCTCTGATCCCACACTACTGCAAAGAAAACTCCAGTAAGCATCTCTTTCCCATTTATGAATCTATACCCCTTTGATATCCCTGCCAGAGAAAGCACAAGAGCTTTAACATTTAAGCATAACTGAAAAAAAATTAAAGAAGAACTTCAGCTTATTCAGTCAAAAGGGTCTATTCACAAGGTGCTCATGAATTGCATCTTTTTCAGTTGGTGAATTAAAAAAAAAAAACTTTATGGAACAAGATGTAGAATTTAACCTCTCTCTTCAGGGCCCAGTAATACCACCATTGTAGAAGTCTTACACCTTTTCTATCTCTTTTGAGTAGTGTTTGTTTCATAATAGAGGACTTCAGAATCTTAAAATGGGGTGGAAATAAAGAAAATAGAGTAACTGGAGCAAAAAAGCCCTAAACTTCTGTATTTCTGTATTTCTTTCATGCATAATGCTGGAGTGCAAATAGATCAGATTAATGTCTGTCTGATAGCCTGTTTTTGACAGACAGTTACGTTTATAATTCAACTTTATCCGAAGCCTGTTTCCAAGAGATTTCATATTGTACAAACCCAACTAAACTAGCAAGAAATACAGATGGGCAAAACCAAGCATTTGAAGCGCAGTCAAAAAATTACGCTACTGCCAAAGCAAATAAGCAAATACAATACCAAAAGCTTTGTTTTTGTTGTGCTAAATCATAACCTTATTTTGAAAGTTGGTATGTGTTTTGTAATTTTTTTGTTTTCTTGTTATGACAAAGAAAAGCATTCATTGGAGATTTAATTCACTTTAAAATGCTGCTTGGGGATTTTTTTTGGAAGCTGATAGTAAGAAAATAGCCTCTACTTTTTATCATAATTTAACATTTTCTTCTAATTCTACAAATTTTTATCACATTTTATTTATCAGGCTTCCATTTGAAAGACAGGGAAAGGGATGATACATGAACTTATATGGCTTCTGACACGGATGTCATTATTTATTTATTTTTGTTCTTTGAAAAATATATTGAGACAATCTTACTTTTAGTTGTAACATATAGTACCAAAAACCACTAGTGAAGTCAGTGGATGTCCTCTGATTTTACAGGTATAACAGGCTAGGCTTTACCCATGCGTGTTTATGTTTTGTAACAAGTAGTATATACTTGAAGTATTAACATATATAAACCTTATAAACAGCTTTATCTAGATATAATCAGTACATCTTAATTTATGACTAGCAAAGAATTGCAATAGAAGTGTATCACTCTTCAAAGGAACTGCTTGTTTTTCCTCTGACTTTAGTCCTGATTTTATATTGAGTTCTTATTTTACACTTGTGGTGAGAGGATTATGATTCTGCCAAAACTATTTAAAAGACTTTTCATATATTTACAAAATCATCTAGACTGTCCTTCCTTCCACAAGATACTGTTTTCCTCCCCATAAAAATCTTGCTCCTTAATGCCATCATATGTCAAATACTTTGGATTGTTGGATTACCAACCAATTTCGGTCTAATACTGTGTAAAGTTAGTAGCAAGGCATTTCTTAATTGAGGCCTTAACATGTAAAATTGCCAGCTATCTTATGCTATACTTCTGTTTAGAATCATAAAAACACAGAATGGTTTGCGTTGGAAGGGACCTTCAAAGATTACCTAGTCCACCGCCCCTGCCATGGGCAGGAACATCTTTCACTAGACCAGACTGCTCAAAGCCCCATCCAGCCTGGCCTTGAACAATTCCAGGGATGGGGCATCCACAGCTTCTCTGGGCAACCTCTTCCGGTGCCCTTTTTCAGTTTAAAACCGTTACCCCTTGTCCTGTCACTACAGTCCCTGGAAAAAATCTCTGTCTTTCTTATAAGACCCCTTTAAATATTGAAAAGCGGTAAAAAGGTCTTGACAGACCCTTCTCTTCCCCAGGCTGAACAACACCAACTCTCTCAGCTTTTCTTCATTGGAGAACTGTTCCAGCCCTCTGACCATTTTTGTGGCCCTGCTCTTGACCCACTCGAGCAGGTTTATGTCTGTCTTGTGCTGGGGACCCCAGAACTGGAGACCCCAGTACTGGCTGCAGTACTCCATGTGGGGTCTCACCAGAGCAGAACAGATGGGGAGAATCACCTCCCTCAACCTGCTGGCCACAGTCCTTTTGATATAGCCCAGGGTACGGTTGGCTTTCTGGGCTGAAGTGCAAATTGCCAGCTCATATGTAATTTTTCATCTACCAATATCCCTAAGTCCTTCTCTGCAGGGCTGCTCTCAATCCATTCATCCTCCCATCTGTATTGGTACTAGATATTGCCCCAACCCCGAGGCAGGAAATTGCACTTGGCCTTGTTGAACTTCATGAAGTTCACATTGTCCCATCCCTGAAGCCTATCAAGGTCCCTCTGGATGGCATCCCTTCCTTCTAACATATCAACTGCAGCACCTAGTGCGGTGTCCTCCACAAACTTGCCAATGGTGCACTCAGTCCCACTGTCTATGCCTTTAATAAAGATATTGAGCAGTGTTGGGGTCAATACAGAACGCTGAGGGACACCACTTGTTACTGATCTTTGTTTGGAAATTGAACCAATTTGGGTGGGGCTAGTCAATTCCTTAGCCATCAAATTGTCCATCCATCAAATCCATATCTCTCTAATTTAGTGACAAGGATATTGTGTGGGACTGTGTCAAACACCTTACAGAAGTCAAGATAGGTTACATCTTTTGCTCTTCCCCTGTCCCCCAGCGCAGTCACTCCATCTTAGAAGGCCACCAGATCAGCCAGGAATGATTTTCCCTTTGTGAAGCCATATTTCTTGTCTCTAATCACCTCCCTGTCATCCGTATGCCTTGACATAGCTTCTAGGAGCATCTGCTCCATGATCTTAGGATGACTGGTAGACAGTTCCCAGGGTCCTCCTTTTTACCCTTTATAAAAATGGGTATGATGTTTCTCTTTTTCCCGTCACTGGGGGCTTTGCCTGACTGACGTGACTTTTGACTTTGTACAAGCTATAAATGTGACATTATTTATAAGATAGTATTCTAAAGTTACTCTGCCATCTACACCTAACACAGAATTCTAAGGAAATCTTGTAGACCTCTTTTATTTATAAGAAAAACATAACTAAAATTTGTCTATGTCAGCGAAGGGTAAAATTTATTCACATCCACCATTTGGAGTATAAAGCCTTTTATTTCTGCATAAAATATTGCATTTCCTTATTTAAATAATTTTCTATCCCTTACTATGATAGATTTTTATCTTTGTCCTTGATCAAAAAATACTAATTTTGCAATTAATGGACAATAAGTTCATATTGTGGCTTTAAAATTTGTAATTATCTCTCATATTTCCTTCTCTATAGTTTTTCTTATCTAAAAAATAAAATCAAGTATGCAGGATTATCTTTTCTTTAAGACGGGTTTTCCCATCGCTATAAAAACCGAACTCATTTATCACACCTTTCAGCAGAAATTCAGGGAGTAGGTGATCTGTATCCCATGTTCCTAAAACCAGTGAACTTGGAATACCTTTGGCAACAAAAGGATGAAGAATAAATGCATCATCAAGTAATGGGGTTAGCAAAAGGAACAATTTCAGAAATTCATGCTCAATCATTACAGAATTTCTAACCTCCATACAGTAAACTCAATGTGAACAGTTATGTCTACAGCCGTATAACTCTAGGTTTCTAAGGAGTTTCCAAGTCACTGAAGAGATTTTATATTTTGAGCTAGCCATATATTTTAAATGAATGTCATAATTTCGTCCTGGTAAGATGACCATAGTAATCCAAACAGGAGGTATTAGGACCAGGAGTTCCTATCAGAGAAATACAATCACTATCCACCACAAAGATTAAGGAGATCTTGATCACTGAGTCCATGCCAGGGAGCTTTGAGCCACAGATGTTTCAGTTTAGTTAATGAAAGTAGTATGACATACTTCCTCCCACATAATGGGATTAGATATTAATTTAAGAACACTAAATATCCTAAATTATCAGAAGATGTTCACTTTATAAACAGGAAGTCTGTGTGCAGGACAGAGCTGCAGCAGGGTGAGAAGTTATACTATTATGGAAAACTCAGTATTAGTGAGAATTTTTTCAGGGTGCTAGAGAGGCATCTGAAATTGCCAACTACATTGTGACAGAAATTTGTTACTATTAGTGTTGAAGACTGATCAACAGCTCAGGGCAATGGTGATGACAGCTTCAAAATTTTTTCTGAAAATAACTTTTTTGGATATCACAAAATCCTCATGTGAGTGAAAAGTACAAACTTCCAGACCTGAAACGAGAGAGACCTGCAACACTGGATTTAAATTAAGTCAGAAAGAGGGAAGAAACTAGTACATAATAATTGTTTGGAATTGCTCAAGTTAATTTAGCAGATATATGAACATAAACAGGAAGGCTGAGGACACAAAGGTATTCTGAAACAAAGGCGGAGAGTGATAAATCACGAAAGTATCAATAGGCAAGAATGGAGTAGAATATTTATTAGTAAAAGGATTTCTGATGGTTAGTGCTAGTCTGGTCAGCTAACTCTAAATAAAAAAAAAATCACTGAAAGTAATACTTTTGTCACAGAAAAGTGAGAAAGGAAAGAGCTCATAGCACTGGCAGCACAAAGTTTGGCAGACACTGGAGACAAACACAAGGTAAGACACAAACAGGGGCTCAATTCTCCATGCTCTTTTGATACAAGACTTGGGGTGGCAGATGGTGCAAGCTAGAGTTGTTGGAGGGTCTTTTGTCAACTAAAAATTGGGTGTTGTCAGGGCCTTGGTCTTGTCTCTAAATAACCCATCTCTTCTTCTGTCCCTCATTGCTTCCACAAAGCATCACAGTCCAAAAATTGCAACCTTACAATAATGCTTTTAAGAATAGAAAAATATATCATCTAGATGAAGTAATTCTACAATACTCTTATAGCTGCATTTTAATACTTCTATTTGTATTTTACAACATTAGCAACATTGCGGCATTTGGGGTAAATTTCTGGTATACGTGTATGTAAAAGTTTAAGTATTAAAAAGCACATGTGGAAGGAGTTTGGGCAATAGTAGGACATACAGGGTCAAATTTGGCTCCTCCTGTACATGCACTGTCAACCATACAATTTTTTTCTGCAGTAAGTGGTTGAGGATGAATATCCAACTGCCTCATGTGGGTCGCACTGTCACAGACTATTTCCATTAGCAATGTGTAGCACAAATATAGAGTAAAATCTGAATGTCTCTTATTTTCCTGTTGTTGTCATGTGGTTTTTCTGTGTGCTTTATTCCACAGATTTTATTTTCAAAGATATATTCTTACTCGCACTGCTATAAGTTGCTATACAAATGGAAAAAAAAGTCTCATTTCAGAAACTGTAAGCATACAATAAGTAGACTACTTATTAAGTTCAGAGTCATTTTCTTAAGTATTAAGTACTACTACTTGCAGAAATCAGGTTTATTATTATTGATATTTCACCTTTCTTGATGCATTGTTTAGATGACCTTCTGAAGTTAAAATTAGACAACAAGTCTGTCATATTTTGGTTTTGCAGGTGTAATAGGAAAAAAATAGTTCTGCAGTCTTTATTATGGAAACTCATGTTGCTATTGGTGTATTCTTTAGGTTAATACCGAAAAGAACTCTGTATTTCATTCTGAATTTCCTTAAGAAAATCAAGATCAAAACATCTTTTTAGCAAATTCTCATGGTAGTCCCACAAAATTTAATGAAACTCCTATCATATGTTGCATACAAGGGTGACTTCAATTTTGTTTTAAAACAGTTCTCATCTTAGAATAATAATTAAAATTTCATACCTGGAGAAATATAAAATGTGACTTCAAACAGAATGAACACATTTGTTGTTAACTGCAATTTCAGAGCAAATGAATAAAAATGGAAAATAAAGGCTCTGAAAATGGTTGTTGGACTAGCTCAACATAGGTAGATGAATTATTGAGAAAAAAAATCAGAGTATGGAGCTTTACCTCTTCTGCAAAATTATGCTATGCATCCATACCCTAACCTCCCACTACCTTCATCCCCATATTTTGCCCCTTTCCTGCAAAGTCCGTGTACTGTAAATTGTTACAGGTCCTAAACTGACTTGTCATATTTGGCATTAGTTTGATTAGTTTTGGCAAACGTTTTTTGGTGACTCATGGGAGAGTTCTTTTGGTCTCTTTACTAACAGATGTACCATTTCCTCTGCTAAAAGAAATGACAACAATGTCACATGCCTATAACATTTTAGGAATTTGCTACTCATAGTCCAATAAAAACAACACGCTTAAAAAAAAAAGAAAAGGAGTAGATAAGATGGAAAATATGTAGTAGCAGAAATGTTTGGTCACAAAAGATCTGATCCTTGGTCACTTACCTAAACTTTGTATGTTGAACCAGAATTCCATATTATACAAAACATTAACTTGGTGGCAACGATTACTTTGTGTGACAAAGAACACCACTGCATTGCACAAAGCTACCTCTTCACATTATGTGCATGGAATAAAATGGACACATATAAACGACTATCACTTTATTTACCAGCTCTAGTACAATTTGCTTGATGTTCCCCTGTTTATCCTAATAAGTTTCTCCTGACTAAAGTGTTCTGATATGAAAAGCAGTCTCTGTGGAGTCATACCAGAAGACCAGAATACACTCCACAACAATATCTAAATCACAATTTGTCCGTTTACATGTCCTTACTGTCCTTCTCTGCTTGCTTTATGCAGCAGAGCAGCCCCCCAAAGATACAACAATAAGTTAAAGTCTAGCGATTAGGATATGGCAGTTTCTTTTAATTATCCCCAATGTCCCCTCCTTATTTGGAAGCAGAGGGGGATGGCACCTCTTCTGGGATAGGTGAGAAAAGGGAAGCAGCACCCTCCAGCATGCCATCTTCTTGCTCTGGAGAGGGCCCTGGGAGAGGCCACCAGATCCTTGCTGAACTCTCCTCTTTGCAAGCTTTCAGGGAAAGCAGCTTAAACAACCAGTCACTGCAGAGAGAAGTTCTCTGCCACACACCACTCACAACTATTGGTTCAATCAAAGCCCCACAAACATCCGTATATATTCTCCATTCATTTCAATTTGCTTTTGTAAACATTCTGAAATCTTTATCTCTTTTATCAAAGAGCAGGAAAATCCTGTGAATCATCAGGAGGAGAGATTTCCTTGTGAACATCTGTCTGGCCATTCTGAAATATTTTTGAGATGCCTGTGCTATAAAGCACAGACAAAACCATGTGGCTTGTGCCCGGCTGTATTACACAAATAGCTTTTCAAGGTGTGGTACATGTATCTGGATGCAGGTAGCAGGAAAAGACCCTCTTACTGTCACAACCTGTGATTTTTAGTCCTAGCTGAAACATTTTTTAGATAATTCAAGGAGGAAAAAGAAGTTAATGAAATACTTTTTGAATCACTTCTCAATCAGCTTCAATGACTTCATTCCCCAGTGCAATTAATCTGTCACCTTTATCAGAACTGAATTCACCAAAACAAAACAAAAATGAAGGGAATGTATTCATCATTTAATTACAATTAAAGGCTCAGATTTAGACAAGCTGCCACAGGGAGATGTAATTTGCACATCCTAACATCAGCCAACCCTCCTATGCCAGAGGGGGTAATTCATCACTGCGGAGGGGTATTTGCTGTTTTGTGAGAGCTCTGCTGGCAGTAGGCTCCAAGTCAACACCTTTGTTAAACATCCTAGCTGTGTCCTCTTCTGGACAATGCTATCCACTCCTTCAGCTGCTCCTTCAGTAGCAGGGAGTACCTAGGACTCTATACTGATATTATTTATATTGAACCAGCAGTCTGCAGTTGCAGCTTCCCTGCACATCACAAGGTGGGGAGAAGAAAATTCCTCAGCATCAGAAACAAAACTTCATGCCACAAATATAAGATCACATGCACTTATTCTTTTAATCCTAAATGTCTGCATACGTGAGGACAAGAAAGAGAAGTTCTTATGAAAAGGTGGAGATAAAGGTGAGACTGAAATTAAACCTGAAGCTGGAATGGTCTCAAACATGTTTCTTGAATCACCTCCTTTTATGTTTCCATGGTGCTTACTACAGATTCCTTCTCTCCACTTCGGTTTTGTATCATGCAAAAATTAAATTATTAAAATAATCTATCTGTTATAGATAGGGCCCCATCCTGTAATATTTATTCAGGCCTCACAAAGTTTCATATTTCTCACCTAACGCTTGAATATTTTCATGATGTCTTCAGTATTTGATAAAATAATTCTAGCCCCATCAAACTCCATATTGTGGAAAAACTTTACAAAATAAAATCACAGAAATTAGGTATTCAATGTTAGGGAGTGCTAAACACGTCTAAAGTTTTCTTTTTTATGGAATTAAGGCTAACCTTGACTTCCTCTTTTTGGAGACTCTGGACAATGTTTAACACAAAAGGATTTATTCTGCTAATAAAGAAAGCCTAGTGTGACCTTTACATTGACTGTGATACAAAAAGCTCCCACCATAGCAGAAAGCAATGTCAGATTTAATTTAAATCCTTGTAATTTGAACTGTCATCAATGATAAGTTCTTCCTCATCAGCAACAGGGGAAAACATGTCCGGTAGTTTGGAAAAGTGTGAAGACCTTTCATGTTAAACTGAGTGTTGATTTAAGGTTAAAATTTTGGTTGTATAAACTGAAAATGACTAAGCACGATTTTAATACAGCAATAATATCTCATGTCAAAAGACTTCAGAACACTTCAGGAGACCAAAAAACTTCAACTGGTAATGATTTAATTTCACAGTGCTAATGTAGATCAGTATAATTGCATCCCTTTGGGGATAGATAAACTGAATGCAGTTACGGTGCTCTTTTCTGAGAGACGTTCCTGGATCATTTTTTTGTGGGCATTTAATTTGGAATTAAGAATGCTTCATTGATATGAAAGAGGGTCTCAGTGCCTCATGTTAGTGTTAATGTATATTTAGACCAGTATCTAGTGGAATGACTTGAATCTTGGGCAATAATTTAGCCTCCGTTCATGTTATTCCTGTTACCTGCTCAGGAATTTGTAGCTAGGGAGTTGAGAAGCTCATTATTTGCAAAATTCCTGGCAGTACTACATAGTTTATATTTTCTCCAATGGACTTACATGAATATTTATTTCACTACCGTCTTGTCACCACTGAGCAGAGAAAAAAATAGAAAGTGTTTTATCCTCTTCCTGTTAAAAATCTAGACCACACTTCTTACAAATAAACATTCAAATTTTAAAGTCACGTACTTCATGAATGCAGGGTCATTATAAGTAAATGTTACTGCATTCCTTTCTTCTGTGTTTCAGATCCACACAGTAAACAAAGTAAATATGAGTCACAGAAAAAGGACATGTAACTTTAACTCTAGTTAAAGGATGCATATAATTTGTATCTTCATTACTGTTTAAATAACACACTAGGTTTTATGTAAAGTGCATAATAAGCTTTGCTTCTTACCAATTTTTAGTATTTTTATAGCACATATCTTTTCCATTTTCCCTTAGGAAATGTTTATGTTTCCAACAATATTGAAACTTGTTCAGGATGGCCAACTAATTTTTGTGTAAACAGTAAAAATAATCATAAGACATTACGCTGGAGGTCTGAAATACCACCCAGCATGTATCCTATTTTTAGATGCCATTACTCATGCATTTACATTTTTTAGATATGCTGTTGGCTTTACTTTCAACTTGAACTCCGCAACTCAGCTTGACTTGCCTGCCACTTTTGTATGTCAACTGAATCAAATTGCAGTTCTCTCTCTGACAGAGCAACATCTTAAAATTTTTGAAAATAGAGCCTTGCTTTAAATAGTTCTTGCTCCTGAAACCTTAGTTCTTGTACTGTGGAGAGGTAAGGGGGTTTTAGGCAATATAGCCTGCCTGGAGCACTGGGCAGTTGTTAGCAATTAGGGTCAATTGTCCACTCCCCCATGCCAGGGAAACTGCACAACTGCAAATAAAACCGCTCTGATGCCTTTTGGACCTTATGTGACAACATAGTTTGAGAATGACAGAAGAAAGATAATGGTGGTAAATTCAGTCCAGTAATATTATTTGCCAATGTAGGTGAGAACGGAGTTCACATCAGTTTCCTACTAAAAGTGGCAGGACATCTGATGAGGACGGGGATTATGTTGACAATCTATTACAGTGTTGGGCACTAGGAATAATACTGAGACACTAGGCTTAACAGTGAGTAAACACTTTAAAAAATGAAACTTGAAAGCACAGGACAAGTCACCATTCTTGGACAATATAAAGCATAAATATTTCTACTGTATATTCAGTTAACAATGGAGAATTTTACTTCTGCAAAATTTTGAAAAGCAATCTTTTTTTTTCCTAATGTATGGTTTGTAATAGATAGGAAAGACGTTAGTGTGAGTAGTCACAGAAGACTATTTTGCCCATTTTGTTGGATGATCTGTGTAGTATATAATCCATAGTTTTTAAAGAATAATGAATTTGTGAATGTGCATTTAAGCATATAGATGTTTATATAGCATACAACACAGACAAATGCTTCGTGGCATATTTCCATACCCAAGGATTTAGATGTTTTCTGTGTTTATCCCATCCATGTAGTGAAAAGAAAAAAGAAATCATCATCCCGATGATCCTTCTCATTAAATGTCACTCACACGCAGCTGGGGTAGGTATACACAGCACTCTAAAATGACACTGAAGAAGAGGACAGATGCTTACCCTTGACAGGTCACTGTGAGTACTTCTTTTGTCCTTATTGATATTTCAGCTTACACATCTGGCCTCCAGAGCAGCTTTGTTAGGGGGTCATATAAAACTCTGTCCCTTTTTGGATACTCTGAGTACAAAATAAGCACAAAACCCAAAACTCTTTTATCACTTTTAGGCCCAGACTTTCATTAGACTTGTCATCACAGCTAGACTCTACAAATGCTCCTGTCCTGCCCAGGTTCAGGCAAGCCTAAGTTGGTTTTTGGCTGCTAAATAAGTAATCATCTCCTATCAAGCTCTACCTTTCCACAGGGAGCAATCTTCCTTAGCTCCTGGCACTCAGCCAGCGCTTGTACTTGCACAGTAACAGATTAAAAAAACTGTCTTCTTCCCATCCTTAAAAAAGAAAAAAAAAACCAACAGCTTTTCCCTTTGACTCTTCCCAGAAGCTTAATATTGGTCTCAGCCACTCCAGAGCTAATTAAGACCTCTTGGGACTCACTGTGTATCTCTTACGTAAGGGTGATAAGTCCCACTAGAGTTCTCTGAACCTTGGAATGCCTAATTCAAGAACAATTAAGATGGGATGTCTTTCTTCCAAAAGAAAAAGATGTTTCTATGAGAGGTGAAAATGAAGACCACATCACCATGTATGGTTCACAACACAGATTTTGAAGCAAATAATTTCAAGAAGCATCTTAAAGTGTATAGATTGAATTTATATCATATATACAAACATACTGTGGGAATGTGCAAGAAGGGATGGAGGAATAAACATTCCAAATACTTCATTGTACCAAGGAAATTACAAAGACATGTGGCAGTAATTAGACCAAACAGATTTGATCCTGGTGTTCGCCAAGACAGACAGGAAAGCTCTAACAAGTAAGAGTATGGGTTCACGGGGTAGGTGTACAAAGGCAACAATCTGATGAGATTTTCTGATATTGTGATTGTTGCTTGCTGTTCCAATTACACTGTAAATTAGAACTAACACATAAAGGTGGTCTGGTAAGCTCCAACTTTGTGCCAAAACTCTGGCAGCACAAATCTCCATACATAGCAAACAACTCCATACAGCACAGTAAGATCCACAAATACTGGCATTTGTAGACACCAATGTGCTGATTTGCCCTAACAGCTCAAATCTTACCATCAGTGTTTATTATCTAAAACAGTGCTTCAGGTTGTTGGTACCTTCCATATCCAACTTACTATGCATGTTGCCAAAAAAAAAAAAATATCTCCATTTTACACACCTTTCGGTTTGTTTATTTTGTTGATTACTGAACGAATTACTATATATTGGCTGTGCCAGCTCCACTGCAGATCACAGGATTATGTCATTGTTGATTCTTAAATGCAATTGAATGCCTCATACGCTTGTTCCTATTGGTGGACAACTCTGTAATGACAGGTACAGTAGCAGGAAGTATTGCAATTGTAACAACAAGTTCTGAGAAGCCATGAACATTACTATTAAGTATTTTTGCCAAGCTATCCTACTTCCACATGACACACACATCTTTCAAATAAAAAGCACAGCCAGAAGATTAAGTAATGGCCCTCCAGTGTTGGCTGGCTGCTGCCTATATGTGATATAATTGTGAATAATAATATATCATAAAGTTACTCAGTCTTAGTAACAGAACAGCTTCTTTTCAAACATGTTGTGCATCTATATAGAAAAAAACCCCAAACAACAAAACAAACTGAAGAAAGTGTTTGGGATATTCTTAGCCAAAGAATGATTTTGTACAGATCAAAACAGCTTCTTACCAATACTTGGAGCGCAATGCCCTACTGCAATTCATATTTACAACACAGGAAATACTACGCCATTGCAGGCTTCACTTTTCAAATGAGACTAAAATGAGACTAAAACAGTACATTATGACCATTATGATAATTAAAGAATTTATTATCCTTTTTTTTTTTTTTTTTTTTTTTTTTTTAAGAAATGGCATGGCTGCTGTGGCCTTCTGACCAAAATACAGTCAAGAGTATCTAATTATCTGGTACATACTGAATATTTTATTCAATTTAATTAGCTGGATACCATACAGACTTCCTGGCCTATATACTTTTATACTTGGTTATAGCAAGGAATTTGTAAACACCGTTGAGGAAAGACATATATATGAAGCCCTTTCCTTTCTGTGATCTGGTACTCATGCAGTGTACTGAATGGGTATCTCAGGAGAAATTTACATCTGCCTCTAGTCTGTGTTCCCAAGAGCTGAAGGTCCTGAAAACTAGTACATCAAAATAACAAAATAACAAAAAAGAGGCTTATGCTCTCTTTTAATCAGTTATCCACCCCTCCTGGACGCAGATCCTGGCTTCAACCTTCCATGCTTTCTATGGCTAACAATGCTACTTTTGCATATATGATATGCATATCCATATGTGATAGGATTATCCTACAACTGGATATAATGTACCTAATGATTCATGCTCTTTTCTTCCTTAGAATCAACAGTCCTAACAAGATCAACATATTCAACAAGAACAGACTACATTTCAGAGACAAACAGCATTGTTCAGTTGTCTCTCTAAAACACACTGAAGTTTGTGGAGACAGTCTGAAATCAGTAAACATTTTAAACATGCAAGTTTCCCCTGAAGAAGCAGGCAGGAACAGCAAATATCAGACAAATACACTGAAATGGAAATTATGCCTGTGCCATAATGACTTTTATCCAGAGAAAGAAAAAAAGGAAAACAGACTTGAATTATGCCATTATTAATCCTTTTTCTTCTGCTTGGTTTAAAATATGGTTAATATAAAAAAAAATCCTTTTATTTCTATATCAGACTAAAAGGAAATTAAGACTGAAGGAACATTCATGTCTGAGTGATCTCTACATCTTCCATCGCATGTACCTTCTGTTCCAGATAAAGCTTTTGGGTTTTGCTCCCATTTTTCGCTTCCACGTATTTCCATGGTTGGTTTATCATTTAGTGTCTTTCACAAGAATAATGTGGCATGGATCCATTGGAGGATTGCTTTCAAGCCTTTTCTCCTTATCTTCCTGTACTTGGATGGTCTCCATGTTAACTCACCGAGGATAGGAAGGCATTCTTCTTGAGCCTAGGCATGTGCTTTAGCACTCCACCTTCCAAGTGGGAGTTCTTCATTAAGGAAAAGGAGCAGACATTTCAAAGCAAAATTGAGAACTTGCTTGACAAGAAGCAGAAAAGAGACATAAGATTGGACGGTGCACTCCAGCTAAATGGGGTGTTGCCATTTCCTCTCACTCGACACCTAGGTTGCCCTCCCAGATGTTAGTGTTAAATATCGAGCAAGTGTAGAGTTATTTCTTTTGGCTGCTGAGTTGGATTCTTCTGGAGGCTATGTGGCACAGAATATAAAAGGTGAGTTATTCGATGCAGAAATAGTCTGTATGTCTTAAGTTTCTAATCTGAAACCAAATCTTTATCTGTAATACTTGAATGCACATCTTTATAAACATGTATAGCTATAGGGATTCTAACAGTATGTATAAAGTTTGGGTCTGGGGCCTGATAAGATTTCTAATGAAACACATCTAACTGAAATCAGTAGGAGTTGGCCCTACCACTTCCAATAAACTTTAGATAAAAATCCACTTCAGCTACTGAGGAAGCCATGAAGAACTTGAACAATGCTGACACCAAATGTTTAATAATTATCAGATCTTCTCAGGCTGCTTTTGATTTCATATTTTAGAAGCACAGGGCAGCTTCAAGCCCTCTGTATTAGGACTGATATGCATAGAACTAAGGTGCTGTAGCAAAAAAAGTTTAAGGAACAAAATGCAAGCTGAGACACAAAAGACTACAGAGGTTAGCATGGGCAAAAGGTAATAGTCAGACTTTGATAAGTTGGATAAATGACAATAGACAGTATATAAGCTCTCTCTAGTTAAAGGGCCAACAAATGCTTTAGTAAATTGCAGAGACCACAGATGTGCTAAGTTTTAGAGAGGCCAGCAAGGGGGGAAATAATTCATCCTTGGGGCTGAATCTGGCACAGAAGATCCTTCTCCCCCTTCTGACAGCTACTTCAGTTTTGTGGCAGTCTACTTTTTCACAGCACTCAACCTTCCAGCTAGTTTATACACAGTGTAAACTGGACAGGTAGCATCCATAAGAGAATCACACAGTGGTTGTCAGGATCCTCATGAAGGCTGCAGCCATTTTCCCCAACCAAAGCAAGAAAAGGAGTACAAAGTACTCCTGCTCCTCATATTTCAACTCTTCTATTGCCCGCTTTAGTATCCTCCCTTTATGTAGCCTGCCTCTAACTGTCATAGGAGCTTACAATCTTTAACATGTTTCCTACAGGTATTCAGAAATAAACTGTCCACTACACGGTCCAATGTCAAGACAGGGCTTACAGTCTTATGACTAAGCCTGATTGACTAGCTCTCACAAGATTAAGATTGGGTGGCCTCCCTATGAACTTGAAAGATACAACTATGAAATTATAAGTAACCGTGACTCAGGCAGCAAGGAGAAGGAAAAGCAGAGTGTTTCCTTCCTCATATTCAGGCACTACTGTAACACAGAAAAAAAGTATTCCTTAAACAAAATACAAAGAACTCTAAAGCCAACATCTCAATTGCATTGTAAACCTTTTTTTCTGGGCAGCTTTCAGTTGAGCTGGGAGATAGCATCAATTTTTGTTTTCTGAGAATGACCTCAGTTCTACCTTAGGAGCATGTCCCTGGGGGATAAAATTTTAGTGTCAGTTACATAGAAAAGGACCCGTTATCAACACAAGCTGCCTTTCAAGAAGTAAAGTACATAATTTTTTTACCATCAAATTATCTTTGGTTCATACTTTTGATAATATCTGTCAGAGACGACTCACTGGTGCTAGCAGCAAGTGGAAACTTTAGTGTGTGGTCAAAAGGAAGAACTGCCTTAACTCATGATATGTGGCATAGAATATATTCCATGAAACAGACTTTGTCTTCTCAGCACCTGAAATTTCTAAAAGTCATCATTATACAAGGCTATAATTATCAACTAAATCTCTCAGTCAAGGATCACTGGTAATTCAGAAATTCAGATCTTTTGTGATTCACATCTTGAAGGGTTTGTTTTCCACAGAAAATAATTCCCATGTTCCATAGTATTTCCAAGTGTTATTCTATTCAGCTCCATGAGCACAAGACTAATAGATGCACATACCCAATTGGTTCATATGTGCTCCACTGAGAAGCATTTTTGTTACTTTTAGTCACAGAGGCCACTTTTGAGGTCTATCTTTCTGGACAAGGAGCATTTCCATTGTTTGGAGAATGCCAGATGCATAGAAGTTGGCCACAAATAGATTACCTTCTGCAGCAAGAGAGAAGCACTTACTATAAAACATAATCCAGGGACTGCAGCCTAACATTATCAATACTGTGGATCATAAATTCCACTGTAAGTGATTCTTCCTGCTATTCTTCAGGCTCCATGCCCGTATTCTTGACCAGCAAGAATCTCTTCTCCATTCCTGAATCTCTCCTCAGTCCTCAGGTTTTGGGCAAAACTAGCAGTTACCCAAAATGGACTTTTAGAGCCCCTGGCAGAGGATTTTTTACTTGTATTTTGCATATCATGAACAAAATATAATCTCATAGAAGCCAACATTAATAAAAAGGAGCCTACCTTCATATGCAAAAAGCTTTGATGAGTGGCACTGTGTTAGGATGCAGTGCTTTGTCTCAGGGCTGAGAAGCACTTCATCTCTACTTAGTCTTGAGAACCTACTTGCACAGGTCTTGCAGATGTGCCTGATGTAGGGCTGTCTGTGACTAAGAAGTCCCAGTGTATCAGCAAGGAGTCTGCAGCCAAAAGTGTGTGACAAACTGTAGAACATGAAATGGATGATAACAATAATTTTAGGACATATACACCACACACCCCCTTTCTTATATTTTTTCAGGTCAGTGAGAATGGCTAATTATAGTGCAGTAGTGAAATGCCAGAAGCTGTGCTTGAATTATAGTGTCCTTTGGGGACAGTAAATGTCTTCCAGCTCCAATCCATTTCTCAAGAGCAAAATAAAAATGGAAGCCCCCACATGCCACAGGGACAGTGTCTGGATTGTGGCTTCCTAGGGCTAGTGGGGTTGGAACTAGAGGATCTTTAAGGTCCCTTCCAACCCTAACAATGCTATGATTCTATGATCCTCTGACTGTATGTGTTTACTAGATGTAGCAATGGAGAACATTGCAGGGAGCTGAAAATGTATTTTGGAGGGCAAAAGACCACTATCAAAAAAGCAATGTCCGCCAGTGTCATGCTACAAGATTGGTGTTTAGTATTATTCTTAGCTTACGTGGTAGGGAATACAACTGCATAATCTTTCAGCTACCAGTTCTCAATTCAAAACTCCCCCTATCTACAGATATTTTATAGAAGAAGAACTGTTGGTTTTGTCCAGTTTTGTGGTAAGAATTATCCATCCTCAAAATCTACCAATGCAGCTAATTTAATTAACCTAATTAAATAATTTAAATCTTTTAGTTACATATGAGTAAGCTTTGTCAGGAATGTATGGTCTACAGCTCCAGCCACTTCACTGGGGGCCTCTGTCCATGGTGCCAGCCCGGGCACCTCCTCACCCACAGTCTGACAGGTAAGTGGCACAACACAAGATCAGAAAGTATGAATACTTAGGGATAAAGTATTGAAGGAGTATTAAAGACACAATGTAAGATGTCTCTTTAATCTTCTGGAGGATCCCAAGAAAAATCAAATTGCAGCCATTTGTCCTTTTTCTAAAACTGGCTTTATGATAATATTCATGTTACTCTGCATGTGGAGAAAATAGGTTTGGTTCCAAAAGCCTACAATATAAGCAGATAACAGAAAAGGCACAACAGCAGAAGGTATGCAAGAAGAGTAGAATGATACAACAATGACACTCAGCCTGAGTCTCTGTTTTCTTCAAATATGCTCTTTGTTTTTTTCTCCTTCTGTATTAACTGCCATATTGAACAAAGGATTGAAGTAATAACACAAATGCAGCAGTATTAAGTGGGAAGAAAATGAAGCTCAGCAAACTCAAAAGCCACTGTTCTGCATAAAACTCGACCTAGAAGATGTACCTTTTAAATTAACCTTTTCTGGAAAATTCTTGCTCCAATAAAACAGAAGTAAATTGATAACACAACATAAGGCATCTAAACAACAAGCCCACTTGTGGAGATGCCATCCTTTTATCTGCTGCGAAAGAAAACAGGCCCTTACAAACTGCATTATAGCTCCATCTGTAGGAAGACTGGACATAAATAATTTTGTGAGTCAGCAAACATACGTATGGTTATGTTTCTCACCTCTGGAATTTCTTGTACCTGTTTTTGAAAGCCTGCAGTGTCTAATTCTAGCTCCCCTCTGGTCCTGGGAATCCTTCCTGAAGTCAGAAGGAAAACAGGCAAAAGGGAAGGCAAGAAAGAAATAAAAGTGGGATCTTAATCTATGTCTTCATCCCAGTTGACTGCACTGCTTTATATTACTCAAAGTTAGAAAACGACTTTTTATGAAATACAGGATTGTGATGTGAGTGGAACACTTTTCAAGGTTTAGTTCCTGTGCCTTAAGCATTTTTCTTTGTCAACTCCAATGTTAAGGCAATGTTTTAAAGTGGCAGCCAGTTATGATTGTTCAATTAGAATAAATGTGGGTTTTTTTCTCAGGGAAAAATATGAGTTTTGCAGGAACTAGGCACATTGACAAGTCTTTTCTCCCTGTCCAAATGCCTGGGCCTTCACTCACTCTATGAGGCCATGGTTATGATGCAACTGAAAGAAAATATGCAGCAATATCAATAAACTAGGTAGGTATTAGCACACTGATCTAAAAGCTTCACCCGTGACTGAATACTGAATAATCTAAACTACCTTTAAACTGGCTTTCTTGGGTGCAGTTATCAGTATCATTTCAACAACAGAGCAAAATGCAGGCTGTAAAGCCTATAAGAAAAAATACGAAAGCCCACCCTTGCTGGCCTCTTTTCTGATGTGGCTGAACTGCTACTTGATACCCAGATTAGATAATTTAAAGCTACATCACTGTGGACAAGCTGAAGAATGCATTTCCCGGCACAATTACTATAATATAGCTACACTTGGTCACTCTTCTAATTTAGATAAAATGCACACTGGCAACAGAGTACTTTTTTGGGAATAACTTACCCTATTTACCTAAACAAATTAATTCAGTAATTTCTTAATCAAAGTTAGAAATCATTGTTAGAAATCATACTACTTATATTACAATACTGGGAGAATTTTCAGTATACCTGTAGACTAGCTGGTTTTGCCAAATGAAACCACATTTGTCAAATGACAGCGGTTTGTTTTGGTGGTGTATTTTCATTGAAAATTATTTGTAAACTTAGTAAAACAGTACTCCATTCTCTTATCTTAGAGGCACATTCAATCCAAAACAGAGTTCAGAGTCAGTCACTGAGCAATATAGTCTTTTCTGGTTATGTTATGGAAATAACTACACCCGCTTTAGTTGATAACGGAGAATGACTTCTCTGTTTATATAAGATTATTTTCTTGGCATGAATGATGCTGCTTCCCTGCAGGTTTGTATATGATGTATTTCTGCAGCTAATCTTGCAGCTGAGTTTGGGGTTCTTTGACTTCTGTATGAATCTCAAATTTTTAGTAGAAAACCAACATACTATGAGTAAAAGTTGATCTTAGAATTTGAGTTTATCAGTATAAATCTGGAGTTTAGGAATGAGAAACTAAGAATTAAAGGATATTTTATTCCTGGCTACTGTAAGAATTCTTTTTTCTCTGGGGCAAGTTTTCATTGAACCTCCTCATATTTGATTGCTTAGCTGTGAAATATCTTGCTGCTCTCAGTATATGCTGCAATGTGTTACTGATTAGGTACCAGGGATACTGTGATGGAAGGTATTGTTACTCTTAACTGAAGTACTTCAGAAAATTAATTAGCAACAATTTCATGCAGTTTGTGGTATATTTGGTTTTCAGTTATAGGTTTATCCTGTCACCTATTTTGCAATAGTACTTTCCAAAGCTGGTAATACAGCAAAGTGAAGAACTAGGTAATCACATAGTTGTTTTCATAACATACTGCAGTTTGTTTGGCATTTGTAAGGTACAGTGTCTGACAGCAATTTGAAAATTCCTGTAGGCATTTTTCCCAGTGGCTAGGTTTGTTTCTGGTGAGCAACTCAAAGGCACAAGATCTGTTTGCCTTCTTACTGCAATGGGGACGGCACATTACCATCAGTCCTGATACCTGAAAATACTGTAGTCTAGGTTTACCCTGCAAGAAATCCCCTCTCGTGAATAAGATGAAAGCAGTTCATTTCCCATGAATAATCATTCCTCATCATTTATGAAGGGGGAACAGAGTGCCAAATCTGTCATATGAAACAAATTATACACCAGGAGATTTTGACTGACTTCTCCAGATCACACCTTTAAAGCACCTCTGACAACAGTGAATTCTGGTTGTTCCAGTATGAGCTGCATGGTGGTTCACAGGATGAATTAATATTCAACTATATGCAGCCTGTACTTTGGACCTTTCATTTTGTATTGCACCGTAAGTATTGTAATCTTCCATATGACTTTGCAAAGCACATGTGATTGTATCATCTACTTGTCCCCCCTAATAATCTCCAAGTCTTTGCGCCATTATCAACTGAAGGGAGACAGAATCACAGAATCTTTTATACAGGGGTCAAAAGGGGTTTTGGGTGATCACACATCCAACCTCTTGCTGAAAGAAGGACTATTTTCAAGTTAGAATATGTTGCTCAGGACTTTGTCTGGTCAACTTCTAAAAATTTCAAAAATTTAATGAAATTTGTCATCTGGCTAGAAAGGTCATTATAAGTGGCATTGTCAAAGGAAAAGCAGATAGGAGGCACTTAATACACATTTTGCTTTGCTTCTGCTAGTCAGCTGATAACTGATATTGTTGTGTCCTCCAAATGAACTGGGAAGAATGAACGTGGTGAACATACCAAGGAAAAAATTCTGTTTCCAAAATAGGTTGGAAAATGAAAAAAAACCCATGTTGGTAAACAGAATTTTCATTTTTCAACTACTTTTCACTCATTAAATGTAGTTCCACTTCATGAATTCCACTAATTTTCCCTTCTGGGCCTCTGAATGTCCCATTAGAGAGATAAAATATATGAAGGTTTATTGAGTGGGTGACTGGCATGCCAGTTGTCCAGCAATGGAAGACAAAAATCTTTCTAATGCAGTTTTACCTGCAGATTTTATTGCACTTTATCAAACACAACTTTCAATAAAAAAGCCTTAAAACATTTGATAGAATTTATTACAGTACATCAGAGGGATTCACATAGTTAGACATCTCCAAAGCAAACAGCTCAGACCAAATTTGTTTTTCAGACTGATTTCATTGCTGTTTAAATGGTAACTAGCCTCTAAGTATTAAAGAAAAATAGCTTTAAATGATAGAAATAAATCTCAATATAGAGGTAAAGGCTTACACTCGAACTACCCCAAGAAATCAGTTGTACATAAGCATAACTGTGGTTTCTGCAAACCAGCACTGCATCCAGCAATACTTAGCAATTCAGCACTATATATTCTTGAAAGGGAGAATGACATCAAAACCGCTAAGCATTTCAGGGATCCAGTAATACAGACTGATTTCTTCTTATTTCAGATGTGGTTTGTTTAACTGACAAATTGGATTTTATTTCCTAGTCAACTATATCTTTCAATGACCGATCATCATCCAGCCCTGAAATAAATGTTACCTGATTAAAGTAGTAAAGGTTAAAACATTTAAAACACATGCCGCAGATCTCAGAAATCAAGTCAAGATGTGTAAGGGTAAGAATTATTAGAGGATTTATGAAATCCACCCCGAACAAATTAATTCATCAGTTTAGCCAAAGGCCTGTCAATGAATTCAAGAGCTTTTCAAAAAAAGGAACATCTGTTGCATATCTAAAGGTTCTGTTTATATGTGAATGTAGTGGATTATTCTTTCTGAGGTGGGATACACAGTCTACATAAATGTATTTGGAAGTTAATTTGGAATTGCTCTCCTGTCCTTAAGGATCAGGGGTAATCCATGGAGGATTCCAGCAATCACTAGTCCTCAAGCCTTTGGACTAATTGAGGAGAATTAGATCTTGAGTGAGGCTGCAAGATACGTCCATAAATCTGGATAATGACATTGTCAAAACAACCTATTACAAGAGTTAATAGCAGCCTTCCCTTTTTTTTTTTTTTTTTTTTTAAGGCATCCAGATTACACGGCTTTTGAGAAAGAAGGTGGAAGTCTTTCTCCCTTTTGTGGTCTTTCTGAGATGATATAATAATCCAGGCTCTCATTTGTGCTAACATTATGTACTGTACATTCTCATTCTGGTTTAGAAAATCACTCAAGCTAAAGCTTAAATCCACTCAGCTAAAAGTATTTGTTTTACTGTCTGTTGTGAAAGGATGGTACTGATCAGCAAAATGCGCATCAAGCAAAAGTTTAAGCAGTTTAAGTTTGGTTCAAGTTAAGTTTAGTTTTTTTCTTCTGTATATCTACGTAAATATTTTGTTATAAACAAACACCCCAGATTCTGTAGAAAACTGACTTGATTGTGCTACCTTGTAGTGGGTATGTTAGCTTCATATACATACAAGTATAAATGAATACAGGCACCTACAATTGAGATTTTCTAATCTTTGTATATTTTGGCTGAAGTATTCTTAGAAAACGTTACACAAATGCACATAAATGCAAATGCTATTCATGCATCATACGGAAGATGCAGAACCTCAAGACAAGAATTTGGTTTAGATCTCTCCTCTGCCTCATCTTTATGGTGGCTGCTGCTACTCAATTTATTTTTATGGCTCCAGTAGTTGTAGTAGTTAGATGATCAGTGAAGTCATAATAACAGCACATCTGTCTTAATATAGAATTATTCCCTCCCACCTGCACACATAGAACTGGGTACAAGCGACAAGCTAATCTCTTCTTTAAGAAAAAAAAAGACAAAAAAAGACACGTAATATGAGTGACTGCCTGTGATAAGAATGCTCTTGGGAACATGTTTTCTGCTATTCATTTCTCTTTTAATTACACCTCTGACTGCAGATTTGGATTTTTTCCATGTCCTTTTTTTTTTTTCTGTGAAAGTCAATGGACTACATTTGACAATTGCACTGGGGAGTCACTTACTTGTGCATTATACTTACAACCCGTGGATGGAATCAGCCCCTAGGACTGACCCAGAAGGGACGGCTGAATTTGGAAAGGGCTGTTAAGCTCTGGACTGGCAGTAATCTTGAATGTTGTCGGAATACCCTGGTAAGCCTGTACAGAAGTACAAGTAATTGAATGCTGTATATTTTTGTCTTTCTCTTTGGCTTTTTTTTTTTCCTTTTGGTTTTACTTACTTACTATACTTAAAGCATGAATCTTCTTTGGCTTTGGAGGGCAAAATTCAGCATGAGAAAGCACCATGCTGAAGAAGACAGGTCCATTGCTGAGTGCTGCCCTATGGCAGTGCAACTAACTTGATTGCAAGTCTGCAAGCAATCATCCTCAGAAGGAAAAGTATTCTTGCAAACTCCAATAAATGCTCCCATTCTCTGGCCCTGGTCTGTTCCTTAAAATGCACTAGCAAAAACAGTAATTTAAACCTAAATTAATAGCAAATATTACCAAAAGAATAGAAATCTGTTCTGTTTAAAAGTAAGAAAAAAACATTAAGGTTGGGGCCCAATCCCAGAGTAAGACTGAATATTTGGGTTATATTTGGTTTCAAGAATTATTTTATAACAACCTGCCTTTGAGATAAATTAAAGCTAGGAAAAAACACGGATGTTTTTAACAGTAACAGTGATTCCTTTTGTAAGCTATATTGTTTCTTTCTGTGGTTTATAAATAACTTATTTTATACGTGACATCTTGAAAAAAATCCGGTATCAACTCGGAATTTACTGGATAAGGTGAATCACAGAAAATAAGAGAACAGTGCCATTCAAAGTAACTGTGAATTTGCTTACAGCTGAGGAAGCCACATATGTTTGGACAGTAAGACTTGGTTATCATAGGATATGAATTGAGTTTACTATTATGTGGCTTTATTAAGCTTTAATTGTTGATACTTGCATTTGGAAGTCTTAATTACAAACTTGGAATGCGTTTCAGTTTGTCTGCGGGTCAGTGACATAGCATATGCATGTACTGATAAATAAGTCCTTTTGAATAAATCTAACAGAGATGTTACCTATTACAATGATCAGATACCTGACAACAATTGTAAGTGACAGTAGCTAAACAAAAGGCATGCATTGCAACTTTTTTTTTTTCATTTAATATATAATGTATTTCTGGTGATTTCTTTGAATTAAATTAACTTTAAATATAACTGGCTCAATAATTTCTTTGATGATTTAGAAATCATATAATGGCATTTCTCTTATTTTATCTTCAACATTATCAATAAGCATACAATTGGAAAAGTCTACCAGTAGTATTGGTAGTATTGTGTGTGATTTGTTGCTGGTGTCACAAAAAGTTGGGATTTTGTTTGTTTGGCCTTTTTTTGGTTGTATGGTTTTGGGGGTTTTTTTTGTTTGTTTTTTTTTTTTTTTTGTTTGGTTTTTTTTTTTTTTTACGTAACAGGAAACATTGAGCAGGGGCTCAGATTTTCTCTAAATCAAAGATATACTTTGCAGTGCTGTTCCCGTTATGTTATGAAATGTCTCTGTGCTTCAGTTACTGGTTTAATATATTTGTTATATTGAGAGCTGATTCAGCAGAAATAATCTCTGACATACTGGTCCCAGACGTTTGTGGTTTCTGGCACCCACAGCACTATGATCCTCCTAGTAAAAGAGGTTAACTGACTTCAGAGTTGGGGAAAAATCCCCCAGGAACAAAAATATCCCTGCCTTCCACATGAACACACACCATTCTTACATGCTTTAGGGGAACTGACTGGTGAATTGTTTGACAAGCCCCCACTTTAGCTTTTCTAGCTGCAGTTTACATCTTTAACATATTTGTACACAGTTATAATATTCTGCTAAAAACTGCCACTTCATCAAGTTACCCTGTTTTGCTAGATGTGTTGCATAGATAATGCAAAGACGAAACACAGGAAATCACTGATATAAAGCACTGCATACTCACACTATTGGAATAGGATTTTTTGTTTAAACCGGAGTCATCTCTTTTTAACAGAGCTTCAGAGTTGCTTATTAGTATGCCTTTTTGTGTATGTGTGTGTGTTTCTGCCTTTTTCCTCAAAAGTGTAATGCATCAGGTTATGGCTTGCACAACCAGATCACATTTGCATCTTATCTGCTTAGGAGGTTTTAAATCATGAGTTGCTTATCTCCAGAGGACAGCTTGCCATGTTACACCCCCTAAAAAAAAGAAAATAAAACCCTGTGTCTTTACAGTTTTAGTCTTTTTTTCCCTCTCTTTCTGCATGTGTGGTGCTTTTAAGTCTTTCCCTTCATGCTTTGCCGTCAGTCAAAACTCAAAAATGTGAAATCAAACCTGAGGAAGCAAATACTTTTTATTTTTTCCTCAAGGAAAAAAGGGATTACGGGAACCAAACTCAACTGTAATCTCCATAAACCATTTCTATGACTACTACTCCTAATGGAAAGCTCTGTTCCATTTCTGAAATAATTTTTATTTGTAAAGTGAAATGTGTAACACATAATAAAAGATCCTCTGAAGAACAATTACGCTGATTTCGTTTAACCAGACCCAGACCATAACTGAGACTGGTCCACAGGCCTTTCGAATGTTCACATATTTTTTCTGAAACATTCAAAACTGCTCTACACAAATATCTGCTACAAATCCAATGGAGCTGACAAGCCTCATTATCCAGTTCCCACTCCAGGCAATCATGAAATCTGAGTGTTGCTGACATGATCCATTTATATACAATATTTATTTAAGGACAAAACTTTACATTTTCCTCAAGTCACTCTTTAAGCAGACACTCGAAGGAAATGAATCAATACTTCATAACACTCGTGGAATCAGTCTCTCAGGTTTATTCAAGCTGAGTAACACATCATCTGGCAGACAAACTTTAAAGGACAATTTTGCAGCAGGTTATAAGAATTATACTACCCTGGCTTCTAAGAGTTAGTAAAATTTAGGACTGGCTAGATTCTTTTTGAGAATGAGTTAACAATACAAGGAGTATCTGATTTATTGAGGTAAACTCTCAAGGTGTTACCTATTTTTTATGTGTTGTGCACACATTAAAGTGTTGTGCAGCATTTCCAGACATCCTCAGTTAGCATTTTCAAGCTTTTATTTTACAACTGACGATACAAAGGAGAAGAATGACTTGAAGACCTTATGAGTCATTAAGAATAACTGGAAGATGAGACTGGAAATATGCATATAGCTAGGTAAGCACTGGTGCCGTGTCTTTTGGCACTAGGTTACAGGAAAAACGGGACTCCGGCTAATCAAACTGCCTGGTATTTAAAGATCTTAATTTTTAAATAATAGACAGCATAAGCACTTAGCCAGAACTCAGTTTGTCCTACAGACTTCAAAGAATCACAGAAGAGCTGAGGTTAGAATCAAAGAATCACATGATAGTTGGGGTTGGAAGGGACCTTTAAAGCTCATCTAGCCCAACCTGCTTGCAGTGGGCAGGGACACCTTCAACTAGATCAGGTTGCTCAAAGCCCTGTCCAACCTGACCTTGAATCTTTCCAGGGATGGAGCACCTACCACCTCTCTGGGCAACCTGTTCCAGTGTTTCACTCATCATAAAAATTTTCTTCCTTGTATCTAGTCTGAATCTTCCCTCTTTCAGTTTAAAACCATTGCTCCTTGTCCTATCGCAACAGGCCCTGCTAAAAAATTTGTCACTATTCGTTCGAGAACATCTAGTTCAACCTCAAAGTAGGGCCCAGTTGGGTTTTGAATATCTCTAAGGATGGAGATTCCACGACCTCTCTGAGCAACGGTGGCAGCGTGTGGCAGTGTTTGGCCACCCTCACAGGTTTTCCTTACATTTAAATGGTATTTCCTGCTTCAACTTGCGCCCATTGCCACTTGCCTTGGGTGCCAATGAGAAAAGTATGGCTCCATCCTCTTTATACCCTCACATTAGGTATTTATGCACACTGACAAGATCACCCTTGAGACTTCTCGAGGTTACGCAATCCCAGCTCTCAGCCTCTTCTGGTATGGTCAGATGCTCCAATCTCTTCATCTTCATGGTCTTGGACTTTCTCCAGCATGTCCATGTGTTTCATGTTATGGGGACCCAAGAATTGGACGTAGCCCTTCAGATGTGGTCTCAACTGGGCTGAAAGGAGGGGAAGAATCACCTCCCTTGACCTGCTGGGCAATGCTCTTCCTAGCACAGGCCAAGATACTACTGGCCTCATGTGCTGCTGGGGTGCACCATTGACTCATGGCCAACTTGCAACCCACCAGGACCCACAGGTCATTTTCTGCAAAGTTGGTTTCCAAACAGTTGATCTCCAGCCTATACTGCTGCATAGGGTTATTCCACTCCCGGTGCAGGACTTTGTTGAACTTCATGAGATTCCTACCTGCCCATTTCTCCAGCCTGTCACAGTCCCTCTCAGACGGCAGCATGAGCATCCAGTCTGTCAATCACTCCTCCCAATTGTGTAGCATCTGTAAATTTGCTGAGGATATACTCTGTCCCACCATCCAGGTCATTAATGAAATGGCCAGTACTGCCTCCAGTATCAGACCCCAAAATACTCCACTAGTAATGGGAATGCAGCTGGACTTTGTGCTTCTGACAGCAGTCCTTTAAGCCCTGAAGTTCAGACAGTTTTCAATCCACCTCACTGCCCATTTACCTAGCCCATACTTTATCAGCCTCTATATAGAGGATGTTATGGGAGAAAGTGGTGAAAGCCCTATCGAAGTCAAGATAAACAACACACACTGCTCTCCCCTAGCCCACCAAGCCAGTCATTTCATTGTAGAAGGTTAATGTGTTGGTCAGGCATGTGTCTGATCTCCTGAAGTCCAGGGTTATGATCCTGCTATTTGTCTTGTTCCCCTCTCTCAAGATCCTGGACTGTACCATCTCATGGTCGCTACAGACCAGGCAGAGCTCCATGTATCCTTGCTGCTCTCACATAAAACACCAGTTCTGCTCCCCACTGCCCTGGCTCATCCTTCCTGGTCCAGGTCTGTCTGCAGCAGCACTCCGGTCATGTGAGCTATCCTGCAATGTCTCTGTGATCGCAAAGAGACTAGACCTGCAGCAGCACACAAGGGCTCAAATGTCCCTTCTTTGATCCCTGTGGGGTGTGCACTAGTGTACACACACTTCACAGCGCCATTGGCCTGATTTCCACAAAGAACTCTGAGAGTTTCTTGAATACTGTTAATGCGTAATGTGTAAAATACTGTGGCAAACGAACTGCTGGAGAGACAAAAGGCCTTCCAAAATGTTAATTCAGTGCGCAGTATATTACTGAATTTCTCTTTGTAGCACTTTTAATGCTACCATGCTTAATTAATACCACTGAATTGAACCACCTCTTCTTTTTTCTAGTATAGAATTAAACAACTGACTTTCGTGCATTTTCAAAAATTCTAGGTGCTTTCCTTGGGTTTCAGTTAGACTGAGAATCACTAGCGTACTTTGTTTTCAGACATACTGACTGTGGAGGATGCTGTAAATGTAACTAAACTGCCCTTTTTAGATGCACATCAGTTAATTTATCTCTTCTCTCTGTCAAAGAAGAGCGAACAGGAAGGCCACAACGTTACATGTGAAATGCTATCAGGGATATAGCACATATTTAAAAAGCGCTTATCCCCGTTATCCTATTCATTTTGGTTGTTATCTGAGCCTAACACTTCTCTTATGAAGTCTAAACTAAGACAAATAGGAGCAGAGTTCAAATTTTCATATGGAGTTTGGATATATTCAACTTTCCAGTAATGGCAACAGCTTTTCAAAACGAAATCCTTTTACAAACCTTTCCCTGCAGAAACATGGTGTGAGATATTTTTGACTTCCTAGCAAATAACTTCTACCCTGAGCTACAAAGATTTCCTGGAAGGACTTTAGTACTCCAAAAACTTTGAAAGATACATGACAGAACAAACTAATTCTCTGACCTTGGAAAACTGAGCCTGGTCCTAATCCTAGTGGGCCAGCTTGTTTTCTACCTTTTTTTCAAAGTGGAATAAAAATACAGAAACTTCTTGTAATCTGTGAGAGGAATTTTAATGGTCAGAGGAAAACTACCTGTTGACATGCTAACCAACTGCTCCTGTTAAGGATGTGTTGCTCCCTTTGGTCTCCCTCCTTAAGGGAAGAGTTACAAGAGTGTACCTAACTGTAATGGGGACTGATACTAGTACCTTCACTGGGATTTTCAGGTGCAATTCTGTTTCCAGCTAAGTCGCTGAGGTTTTACCACTGACATAAAAGCAGAACGGGATCCTTGGAGTCTAGGCAGATTTTTACTGCCTTTTTATTAGAAAAATTACAAGTGTTTAAGCAAGAATTTAATCTGTTTCTTATTTCCTTCTATTGTGAAGTCATAATATTGTATTTGTGACTATAAAATAACAGGTGTACTCTGCATGAAAGAGTCCTTATTAAGCACAAATATCTTGGCAAGAATCAAATGCAACATAGTATTTGTTAAATAAACACCTTGTGGTATAAACACTCATTTATCTTCAAACACGATCCAGTTTAAAAGCTTGCCTTAGAATGAGAGCCTATATTCTCATTGATTTTTCTAAGATGCTCTGCAAGCTGAGGTGTATTAAGTATATGAGTTCATGGTACAGTTATATTGTGTTTATTTTGCCAAATTCTTAAAATCTGAAATATCATTCTGTTTTCAGCTTTCTCTTTATGATGGTATAGTTCTTGCACATTCATTTGGAATGTTAAGTGCAGTTAAGTGCTTGACTACATGTATATTTTTAAAACAATATAATTTATTGGTTCTATATTACTTTTTATCTTTGAACAACCTTCACCAACATATCTGGTGCCTGATTTTCATCTAGTTTATTGTTGCAGCAACTGTATTAGTGCCTTCATGCCTGCTATTCTCCCATTACTCTAATATAACTGGCTAATCAAAAACCATACATCTTTCATTAACTTCTGCTAGAACAAAATTCTAACAGCACACAACTTAAAGAAGCAACTAAACACTGCTACAGGTTGCATAAGTCTTCATTACTCTTAAAGCAGGCAGGTAGCTGCCTGCATGTCAGCTGCATGCAGAAACAACCCGTAGACCCATGAATTAGAAAATTTATTGCCTTGCTCTGTTTCTGAAAATATTGTAGGATGTAGAATTTTGATTAGCCAGTCTTATTATCTGTCTTAATTGTACGCAATTTTACTGCACATGCCCAAAAGGATGTTTTCTCTCTAATGCTTAATCCCTTAAATTGTCATTAAAATGATTGAAGTTATCAGATAATTATGGTGACAAGAAATTCATCCCAAACTTGTGTCTCCTGCATTAAAAAAATAATCAAAGCTGCTTTAAAAATAGATCTTGCATGACATTTATACATTCTTAATTTTTGTAAGTGGTACTATTTAGTATTGCACTATTAACTGCATGTTAAAGCATTTTGACAAAGTAATAGCAAGGATCCGGGAACTCATGCCCTTCATGTAGCATTCTGTTAAATCGCTACCGAGGTCCAAGGCAACCTGGATAGATTACTTGTCGGGGCTGAATTTTTTCAGCAAGAATAAGATGGTTGTTACTGATTGAGTTTATAATTCACAAAGTATTACTGTATCCAGTTAAACTCTTCTGGAAACAGGCAGAGGTAGAACATGGGCCTCTCTTCGCTTCAGCCTTTTCCCCAAATGTTAGGTCTTGCTGCATGTCTGGTTTGCACCATGCTGGAGAAAAGGAGACTCAGGGGAGACCTTATGGCTCTCTACAACTATCTGAAAGGAGGCTGCAGATAGTTGGGGGCAGCTCTCTTCTCCCAAGTAAAAGGCGAGAGAACAAGAAGACATGGCCTCAAGTTATGCCAGAGGAGGTTTTGATTGGATATTAGGAAAAATTTCTTCACTGAAAGGGTTATCAAATATTGAAATAGGCTGCCAGGGAAGCAGAGGAATCGCCACGCAGGAGGTATTTAAAAGATGGGTAAAAAGATGCTGAGGGACATGGTTTAGTGGTGATTTTGGCAGGGTTAGGTTGATGGTTGGACTCGATGACCTGCAAAATCCCTTCCAAGCTAGACAATTCTAGGGTTCTATGCTCCCATCACCCCACCGCAGACAACTTCTCTCTACCATGCCAGAAGCAAGGCCGCTGTTTGCCAAAGCATCACTTCCACCTTCCATTGCACCTACTGTTCTCCCTGCTTCCTTACCTGCACAATTTCCTAGAAAACAATTTCAGATCCTGTTTTTTTCCTCTCCTCTACAGACTGGTAGAAAATGCTGCATCAGGAGGAAACTCAGTTGCAGTATGGGTAGTACAAGTCAAGATCCCACCATGCCAGCTGGACCAGTGATGCTCCACGCAGGCGCTACATCCAGGGCCAACTACCGTGGTCCGTGACATCTGTTGCGTGCCACAGGCCCGTACACCACCACCACGCGTACCACACTCCACCTCTGCCGTTTACGTGTGGAAAAACAACTTAATTTGGAGGGTCCAACACGGCCTCGCGGCGCCCTCCCGCCTTACTCCCGGCCCTGCGCTGGCCTCTCCCGGGGACTCACCCCACCAGCGCCCACGGCCGCCTTCCGGGCCACAGCACCGCAGCTACCGGCTGCCCCGGAGGGCTTCGCCACAGCGGGGACGCCAGGCGGGACGGGGACGGGGACGCGGACAATGACAACTCCCGAAGCCCCGACCCCTCCCCACCCGCCTCTCGCAACACCGCCAGCAAACCTCGCGATACTTGGCGCTCCTCCCCCTTCACCGCCGGCTCCTTGCAGACCGCGGCCCTTCCGCGGCGGTCCCGTCGCCGTGCCGGTCCCGGGGACCGGCTGCGGCCCAGCCTGCCGCGGCGGGGCGGGGGCCAAGGGGCCGCTCGCCCCCGTCCCCGGGCACGGTTCCTGCCCGCCCGGTCCTGATCGGGGCCGGCAGTGGCGCGGCGATGGAGGGGCAGGCGACGGTTTCCCTACCTGACAGTCCGTGAGGTGCCCCCCTGGGCCTCCTTAGGCCCTTCCCTGCTGTGGTTTGCCCCCGGGGGAGCGTGTGGCCTCCAACGAAGGGGTGTGCGCGGTAGACAGGCCCGTGTCCCCCCTGCTGTGGCGGTAGGCCCCCAGAGCGGCGGGCTCGGCTGGCTTCTGGTTCCCAGCTGCCCCCGGGTACCCCCGCTTTGCACGGCCATAAGTTAAAATGTGTGATGGTGTCTCAGGTAAGCATCTTCCGTGTGTCTTTCCAGAGCGATGTGCAGGCGGTAATTGCTTATTCATGCTTGCCCAGGTGGAAAAGAAGGCAGATGTGAAGTTGCTGGGTACGGCTGTGCACACGTCTGTGCCACGGTGCTGCGAGGCCTCGCCAGACAGCAAAGCTGGAGTGTGTGTGTGTAAGAAGTCTGGCGGTATATACATGTTAGAAACGTTCAGTGAGAAAACTCTTTTTATATTGGTTCTGTTTCGCTTGAGTTTGTTTCTTGGGACAACACATGGTTAAGTGGACTTAAAACATTTTAGAGATTTTTTAGCCTCTCTTGTTTAACAACTTTGTAGTTAAGCTTTGAATTTAAGAAGGGCAATGCTTTTCTTTATAGTATCCTTGAATTTTGCTATTACAGTCATTTATTAGGGTATAAAAAAACCTTTGCACTCTGCATTATGTGGACAAACCTTAACAGAAAGCATTCATGGAACTTTTGCTGGTTTTTTTTGTGTAGAGGAGTAGCTGTTGAAATGAGCAAGTGTGTGACAGTAGGCCATTAGCAGCATGATTTAGTACAGTCAATATGGCACTTTTTTTCAACTGTGATAAAAGGGGTAAATATAACCAAGCATCTTAAATACCATCTTTTTTCATTGATAGCAAGTGTCCTCTACCCATGCTATGAAGCCCAAGAAGTTATCAGATCAGGCTAGTTAAAGGAACAATTCTTGCTTTGGCTTGTACAGCACTATTTTCTGGGGTCTTGTAGCAGTGGTGTCCTTAATACCATTACTTTTCTTCCCCCTTTTTTTGTTCTCTTGTTTCCCACTAGGTTTGCAGTCTGGTAATACTGAAACTGTTGTTCAGGGTGATTTATCCCACTTTGCACCTGGAACCCTGATTCTGACAAGTCATATGCAATTCATTAAACTCAAGTAAATGCTGAGTTAAAAACAAAGGCACTGTCATCCTAAATTGTAGTGTTAACTTGAGGGTCTTTAATCTCATGTGTCACTTCAGATATCACTGTGAAAGAAAATAATTACGGAAATGCTGTCTTATTTTAAATGTTGTTTTGCATATTTAACAGTTCTGCCTATAGCTGGTTTCATTTTTGCAGTCTTCCTTCTTGATTTTGAGAAATTGCTCAAAAACTTAGATGCTGCTGGGGGAAGTTCATGTGCACGTTTTTTTTTGCATAGATTTGAGCATGTGTGAGAGAGTACAAATGGCCTTAAACTTTAAGCGATTGAATATGTATTATTTGTTGAATGTACTGTCTGTACTTCACCCTTTGCCTCAAAAAGATATGTTTGAGCTTCAAGTCTCTGAAAAGGTTGGTGGGAATGACTGAAGGTATGGAGCAGCTTATATACAGGTCACAGAGCGTGGTGTTGAACTCATCAGGGATGATGGGGGGCATTATGAAAGACATCTGAAAAATTATACGTCTAACGTAGAGGTCATGCTTTATGATCTTCTTAGTATAAGAACTAGTGGGCCATTAGGTTATGGGATCCAAATTTGTAGCAGGCAAAAGCTTGTCAAGTATTGGAGAGCAGACCTGCGAAATTCGTAGTCAGAAGACACTCAGTGCAAGAAATCTGCATGTGTTGAAGGTGGAATAGAGCTACTTGAAAGAGAGAGGTCCACTGTTGTTTGCTAAATGGACAAACCACACCTAGCCCAGGAAATCTCTGTAGCAAAAATAATACTTTAAGGACAAAGAATTTTAGAAGTGAGGTATTCTTTATGCTTGTGCAGTTTTTATTCTTACCTGGATGTCAACTTATGGCCACTGCTGGTTGCAGAATAGTGGGCTACATGAATGTTTCTTAGTGTATATAATTTAGTAAATTTTTAAAAATTAAGTATGATTATCACTGATTTAACTAGTATGTTGTGGAGAATAATCCTGTGAGCGTACGTCTCCATGATCTCAGGAACTAGTGAGAAGAACCTGTCTTCTCCATGAGTTTTTTGCATTGACGCATAAAAATGGGGCAAAGTGGCATTTCTTGCCTTCAGGACTTCCTGTTTTCCTTTGCTCTGAAAAGTAGCTGGGTTAAGGCACACAGAAAGGTATACTAGCACTGATCATAGTTCCAAAGTACTTGCCCTGATGCAAGATTATCTTTCTTGCTCCTTCCTGTAAAAACCTTAGGTGCCTCTCACTGCTGCTGATAATGACATTCTCAGAAGTGGCAGAACTTATTCCAACAAATAAATAAGAAACAATGAAAGTTCTGAAATAAATCATATATGTTCCTCTCTTTGTTTTGGGATGGCTTGGCAGGGTAAGGTTAGAAATTGTTTCCACAAACACAAAAAGCCAACAATTCCTCAGCTCAGATCTGGAAAACTTTGTGTGTAACTGTTATTTACTATGCCTTCTCTTTTACTGTGAAGAGTGAAGGCCCTGTTTTTTGTGATAGAGCTATTTTGTTGGGTTTTTCTTTGTCAGTACGAAGTGGATTCATTGGACTCTGATACACTGCTGTTGTCATCCTCCTCTTTCTCTGTTAGCAGTATGTATACTATTTAAAAATTATCTTCGTACATGAAATGTAAAATTGAGATAGCTGAAAATGAAGCATTCCAATCATCTCTGTTGTTAATGATTTGGTGTGCTGTGTTAAGGCCGTAGTGAGACCACATAGAAGAATGGATTTTGACAGTTCCAGAATGGACACCATGTAAGCAGTTTACTGAGTAATTAGGCACTTTGATGAACAATATAGGCAAATGATATGCTACTAATTGTTCTTAAAGTACACTTCTGATGTTTCTAAACATATGGGTTTTTTTTACCTGTTCCAAGCTTTGTTAGGAGAAAGGTGATGTTTTCCTATGTGATTATATTTGTAACTGCGGTACTAGATTCAGGTAGATCAAAAGTGTATCTAATATAGAAGACCTTTTTGACCAGTTCACATGGTCTGTTAATTGGACACTAAACCTGCAGGCATCATCTTATAGGTGTTTGTGTGAAGCCACTGTGGAACAACTAGGTATCAGAATATGGCTTTTACATGAGATTTTTTCCGATATACTTTCAGATATTTATAAAATAGCAGCACTTCAGCAAATTATAATTTAATGTCTAACTCAGGATTTTGTTTTAAACAGTAATCAGTATCCTAATTGTAGTGATACTTCGGTAATCAGTATTGTAACTCTGCTGCTACCTTCAGCAAAATCTTTTAAGTTGTATACATTTTGTCAAATAAATTTATATCCAATGTTTTATTATGTGACCGAATGAAATACTTTCTACCTTTGGACAGTTTATCACTATGTGTGTGTGTTTGGTTTTTTTTATAGAAAATTGGCATATTGGGGAAAAATGCCTTGCCCCTTGTCTTGAAAATGGGAAACTTCATGAAGGAACAATATCCTCTATTGAAAAGGACAAGAATGGAAAATCATTTGCTGTTGTATCATTCTTGGAGTCAGAAGAAAGGAAAATACTAATAAATAAACTTCGTAGAATCGAAGCCAGTAAAGGATCCTGGAAAAGCTTAATATTTGATGATGGTGATCTGGAAAAGCCTTATTTTCCTGACCGAAATCTTCCATCTCCTGCAATCCCTTTTAAATTATCTGACAGTGGTGATTTTATCCCATATACAATTAATAGATACCTGCGTGATTATCAAAGGGAAGGAGCCCAATTTCTGTATGGACACTATGCTAATAAAAGAGGGTGTATTCTTGGAGATGATATGGGCCTTGGAAAGACAATACAGGTATTCTTTTTTGATTTTTACACATTGAGAGAATAGATAATTTTTTTGGTGGTGGATTTTCTGTGAGATGTAAATCTTTTTTAAACATAATGTATTTAAGAAAGGGCATTTCAGTGAAGCTTAACCTTCCTTTTCTATTGTGGAGTTGGAGGAGGCAGGATGTGACCATCCAGGACAGCACTTAAAGCTGGGAGCCATTGTTGTATTTGAGATTCACTTCTGACCTGCCACAAAACTGGGATGTGGACCCTTTTAGTGTAAGCACAGGCAGTTATGGTAGTTAAAATGTTAGTATTCATTTTATGTTGAATGTACTTTGAGGATTGCTACCTGTGCATCATGAAAGTGATTTGCACAGGAATATGCTAAAACTATTTACAGCTCTTATCTGACTACAGCTCTTTAAATGTGTTTTTCCTTTTTTCCGTGGGAACCAATAGTTTGACTGTACTGGGAACATGAAGGAGCAGACACATTTACTCCCATCTCTGGAAAAAATGCTTAGATGTTCCATGTTATTTTTATCAGTCTTTTGGAAATACAACTTGGGTTGATGAAAGGACAAAGTGTAGCTGGATTTTTCCATTATGCTTTGAATCAGTGTGGCCCAAATGATTTATTTATTTTACTAAAACTAGGGGGGGTTATGTTTGAAAATTCTTTTTAATCTGTCTGGTTTTAAGTAAGCAGCATGAATCTATGCTGGCTAGTCTTTGTCCCCCTCTGTCACGTGTCAAATGGAAGCTTATTCTTACACTGACAAATTCTGGCTGTAGTGTCTGTTGCCCTTCTATTTAGGAGAATGTTGACAGACACCCATCAGTGCAAAGAAACGTTCTGTAGCAAACTTGACAAAAGGAGAGAGTAAACTAAACTGGCAAAACTTCTCTGGACAGAGCATTTAGAGGTGCATCATAGGTTTGTGTAGCTGATGATGATCTGTTAACAGATGTTGATTAAAACTAAACTGCATCCTTTTACCTTATGTTTTACCTAACCTTAGCCATGTTTCTTGTCCATGGTAGTTTAAGAACTTGGTAGTTGTGGAAGTTTATCTCTGCTCAGAACTGCAAATGTCCGATTTCATATAGTAAGAAGCATCTTTATGAGGCGGAAGTAAACTGAGTGAGGGTGGGGGTGTGGAATTGAGTTTTCTTGCTTCCGTTTGTTACATTTTTTGAATCTCAGAACTGATCCTGTAATGACTTGGTCACGTTTATCACACAGTGACTGTTATTGTGTGGAATTCACATCTGATTGTTATTTCTTTTAATAACAGTGTCAAGTTTGCAGAAGAAAGGTAGAAGTTTTGAAGAATACCTTGTGTATTTTTTATAAAACACAGTATTTATGTTTTTCAAGTTCAGTATGAGAAAGGCAGTTCAGTGGATATGAAGTAAAAGAGGATTTAACTTGTTTAGAAAATACCAGTATGTATGAAAGAATAAATATTGGTTAAACTTCATCAAGTAGCAAGTAACTGATTTGGTTTTATAGAAAATTTATGTTTGTCAGTTGTCTGAACCCTATTCTTTCTGAATTATAAGTTGATTTATGAGATAAAGATTTTTCTAGAAAACTTTTGCATTGTATTATTCTTTGTACTTCTGAACTGATTTTTGTTTAAATGGCCTGACTGTACAGCTTTCATTTCAAGCTGAAGTTGAGGTGGAGGCAAGTAGAATAATGTTGATTCTTAACATCATTGCAGTAAGTTAAAGTTTCCTATTAAGGTCTTTAGGGTTGCTTCCTGCTTTTTCTGGAAGAGCCAAAGGTTTCTCAGCAGAGTTGCCTTTTTACAGCCTTTTGCTATTGTTACAAATTTGTGATGCATAATTCTTCCAAAAATGGAGGATCTGGAGGACACATGGAGATTTTATGTTCAGTTGAATTTTATTCTTATTCTTGAAAGGATTTTTAAAAAAATTAAAGTCAAACAACATGTGCAACTTGCAGTTCCTCTCAGCCTCAGTTTATATGAAAAATTATGTATAAAGATGTTTGTTTTTCTTTACGTATCTCTTTCCCACCCTGCGGCCCCATTTGTAAGGGGTTTCCTCTGTCTTCTGCTCATCTACCTTTACTTTTCTCAGGTGTTTTTCCTGCATTTCTGCACTCCTGGCTGGTTCTTTTCCCAGCATCGTTAGAGGGAGAAAGCTCTGGAAATTTCCTTTTCTTTGGAAATCGGGAGATGACAGCTTTACATATGCCCTGCTATGAGCAGCTGTGTAGCAGCTGCAAAAGGAATTGGCTGGAGCTGTCTGCTGAGAGTAAAGGGGGGCCTGTTGAATTTTCAAAAGAAGGGTACCTCTCTGATGATGCATCTGGTTCTTGCTGCTGCTTAGTCCCATGGATACAAAGTGGGTTTTATGGGTTTGAATGTTCTGGCTAGATATCTCTGTGCCTTTTTCCTGTTTTGGATTACTATGGGAGCTGCTTGGAATAGCCCGTGCTGGGATGTTTGTCCCCACTGTGATGCATTATAGTAAGCGTCTCCTCATAACCAAAGGGAAATCACCTTGACTGGTTTGAGGCAGATGAGAGAATATAGGTGCAAACAAAACAGAAAGATCTGGTTTCAAGTTAACAACAGGAATTGGAAGGAATGGAACATACAGAAAATGACATATTAGTAAAAACTTCTAGTTTTAACCTCTTCTACCTTGTGCAGAAGTAGTGTTGGGAGTATGGTTAGCAAGTATCTCTTCCTTCTTTCTTATCATCAAAGGCTCAAGTGCCTTGAAAATGGAAGAAAATTGCAAGGCATGCCTCATCCCCAAATTTTGTTGGCTCGTTCATAATCTCTTCTGTATTTTTGGGACTTCTCCACTTAGATTGGAAAGTGAAAGAGTGAAATAGAGCAATGAATTGCTCTTATCGTGAATTCAGGATTCTCTCAAGGGAAGGGGTTCCCATTTTAAAAACAGATAGATTTAAAACAAACAAACAAACACCAAAAGACCAATTCCCCATTTTAAATACCATCCAAGTTTTTGTCCTAAATGCTTATTTTCTGTGAAACTAATTCACTTCCTGTTTGCATTTTTCTAAATAATCACTGAGATTTGTTTTCTTTCTCAAGGTCATTTCATTTTTGGCTGCAGTGTTGCACAAAAAGGGAACACGTGAAGATATTGAAAATAATATGCCAGAATTTTTACTGAGGACAATGAAAAAAGAACCAAAGTGCAACCCCAAGAAGGTACAGCTTTTAGTGATACAAACTTAAGGATTTTGGTAAAAGGCAATACTTGGATTTTTTTGTTTGTTTGCTTTAGAAGTTTTTTATGTATATTCATTTTTTATATTCAGCTACTTAGGTAAATTTGGGGTTCATGGCCTTCCTAGTAGTGTTAGGGAATCCTTCAGTTTTCCAGATAATCATAGTGCATTATCTAGCCTTTGTTGTCTAATCTGTTAATACTGTTGATCTGCACTAACAAAAAACATGTGGAAATATCCTGGATGAGATTAGTGGCTAGAGTACTTTGAAAAGCCAATGTCAGTGAGTAGAACGTTATATTTTGTGTGGTTGTGTTTCTGAAGTACAAAACGCACATATGTATATATTAACATGATATTTAAATAATTAAGGCAAATGCATATATTTGGAGAATTTATTGCTAATGTTGTGACCTCGCATGTTTTCTTGAACGTAATAATGTCAGAAGTAATGCTGACTGATAATCTATGTAATTAAATACAGCAAATGAAGATATGTGAACGAGAGAAATGTGAAGATCATTTTAATTTTACTTACCACACGAGCCATGCAATTTCTTTTTTCCATTGCTACTTTTATTTTATTGGAATAATTGGAATATTTAACTGGAAGAATGGTTCACAGAACACTAGCTTTGTGAATAATGGATACAGGTTCCTAAGGAAAGATAGGCAGAGAAGACAACATGAAGGGTTAGCACTTCATGTGAAAAAACCAGGAATGCTTCTGACTGGGAATAAGAGAAGAATTTAACTTTGAGGACAATTAAGTATTGGAAAAGGTCACAGAGAGGTTGTGGACCACCCCATCCTTGGGGGTTTTGACTGAGAACTTGGACTAGAAACTTCCTGAGATTCCTTCTTACCTAATTGATTTTATTATTCTATGATATTAAATGAGTTGTATGAGCTGTCTTAAATTTTTAAACCCTTTTCGGGTCTTTCTATTTTGAAGTCCTATATTGATTAGACTTGTGGATGGCAGGAAGCTGCTTACCCTCTACATCCTTTTCTTTTCTCCATGTGTAAAACATTTTATGGTATACAGATGCTACAAGGAAGTAAAGTGGTAGTGTCTCATGTCTTATTGCAGTTGTTAGAGTATAATTTGAATAAGTTGTACTACTTTGGTACCTTTTGTAGTATTACAGTGTTTTTCATCTGTACTGTTTACATAATCTGAGTAAACTGATTAACTTTTGAATTTATATTGACTCTTCAGATATTTTTCTATACTATGCTTTGACGTGACAAATTAAACAATTCAAACTATAAAGCAGTAAAATAAATCTCAAGATTTTTACTTTCCTTATCAAGAAAGTGCTATGTTGTTGTTTTTCAGTAATAATATAACAGCTATTTGTTTTCAGACTTTCCTCATAGTGGCCCCTCTTTCAGTGCTGTACAACTGGAAGGATGAGTTAGACACGTGGGGGTACTTTAAGGTCTCTGTCTTACATGGCAGTAAGAAGGTTGATGACTTGAGTCGCATCAAGCAAGGGAAATGTGAAGTTGCCCTTACAACGTATGAGATACTTCGCCTGTATTTGGATGAATTTAACAGGTAATGATTTTAATGTATTTTTCTACACACAGAATTTTAACTGTTTGTCTAATTTTGCTTTCTTCTTTGCAAATACTTATTCTTTCTATGTAATGTATTTACTGTTAAATCCAGTGACTCGTGTTGAAGAGGAGAATCTGATTTAACTGTCTTTGGATAGTTTACCCTATACTACCTTTGTAGTGGGATGCTTGGGAGAAGTTTGAATAGTTTTCATAAAGCTAGTTTGCTGTTAACCCATTCATGAAGTGTTCTCTAAAAGATGCAGGAGTTGCCTACGTGAAAACTGGTAGCGGCTAAAAGATATGGAGAAGATATTTCTATCTTTCATTGTTCAGTAATGAGAACAAATTACGGAATTTCAAAATGTTCAAATGGTATTTTCATTGTTGTTTGCACTTTTCAGCAGCTTGATGAAGTTCTTGAGTCCTAAAAACTTTGAGATACAAGATGTGTATATGTGTCTGCGTGTGTAGTTTTAAATACCTGATGGATTTACCAGAATCAAGGCCTTTCTGACAGCAGATTGTATTAGAAATCCTACTTTATTTGCTCTGTATCTGTCAGCCTTTTCAAACTAGGAGTGTTGCCTTTTCTTTGGCTGTGTTCAGAAGTACTTAACCTCTCATCTGATCATAGTAGTTCTCTTTTCTTAGGTTATCTTGGAAGTAATGTACAAGTTGCATGAATAGCTAGCAGTAGCAGCCTGCCCTTAGGAGCTGCTGTTGTCAGGGCCTCTGCAGATCTTGTTGTTTTAGGTGTTGGGAAGGGTCCAGGCCCCTGTTAGTGTCCTAGGGTTGTGGATAACTGTCACCAAAACAATCAGATCTCCAGCTCTGTCCACACTCAGGTCTGAAAAAGAAGCACAGATAGGAGAAGGCTAAAGGAGTTGTGTTACCAGTACCTTAATTCTTTTGGTCCCTGCTTCTAGATATGTTCCCCTTGTCACAAAATCACGAAATATTAAAACTCCTCTGCATATTGGTATCATATAGATACTAAAGAAGCTGAGTGATGCTTTCAGGTAAGAAACCATGCAGATTAAAATGCTTTCAGTATAATTCTGGTTACATAGGATAGGTTTTGTTGGAAAAATGAGGCATGCCTGTTTTAAGCATGTTTCAATAGCTTACCTTCAGAGATTTATTTAATTTTTCTAAATCTTACTTATGAGTGGAATTAGTGCTGGTGAGATGTTCTGGATTGATTGCTCCAGAGATTGAAAGCTACTTTCTTCACAGAAAATTTGACACAGTTAACAGTAGTTTATTTATTTGGCTATATAGTTTAGCCATTATACCCAACTATGGCAACTGAAATTACCAGACAAACAGAAAATAAGGATACTGAGTAGTATAATTCAATGTAAAACAGGAAAACTAAAAAGTTATAGTGTTTTATAATAATCATGGCTATGTGTGTGGCTGACTTCAGTTTGTATGTCTATGTGGATTGACAGGATGAGTAGTCTCAGTTAATACAGTATTTCTTGTTGATCTGCAGTGTAGAGTGGTCTGCTGTGATAGTGGATGAAGCACATAGAATCAAGAATCCAAAGGCTCAAATAACTCAAACCATGAAGTCATTAAAATGCAGTGTTCGCATAGGTCTTACTGGAACCATTCTTCAGAACAATATGAAGGAACTTTGGTGTGTTATGGACTGGTAAATAAAATACCTTTTTTTTTTTTTATTATTTAAACACCACTATATGTTAACTGTGCTGTGGAACTGGGATAGGGCTGGATGATTTGGACCCATCTGTGCCAAAAAACAACAAACCACAACCCTCCCCCCAAAATGCCCAATGTTTTGTCAGAATGTAAGTATGTTTTTCCATAGATGTTTTGGAGGTAAGCTCCTGATAGATACATCTGCAGTATGTATTTTGCAGTTATTTAATAAATTTGGAGGTCCTCTTATTGTCTGGCTTCTTTGGGGTATTTGGGAAGCAGTTATAATTATTTTCTTTCCCCCTCTCATGTTTCCCTTTCTTTTTTTGAGGATGCTATTTTTTTTTTTTTGGTCTCTCTTCCCTACAGTACACTGAGAATCATTACACAGTATCAAACAATGTTGTGCCTTTACTCTGTCCAATATGTGCAGGTCATTCTGACTTAATTGTAAGTTGAAAGTAATAGTATTTTACTGTTTTTCGAAATACACAAGTGCACATATTTGTAAAGCAACAGTCTTGTCCAGGAAAACCTCTAATGAAGAGGGAGAGGTGGAAGTAACCCTGGATATGAATCTAAACATAGAACACTTACTGGGGATGATTTGCAGAGGAGGAACAAAACAAACATGCCTTAAATAGGAGGAAATACAAACTGAGTTGAAATATCAGGAAAGAAATACTTTTAACAGTAAGTTTAGCGTTGCATCCTGTGCTGGTATTTATAGATTATTCCAGTATGTAGTGCTGCTTATGATTACCAATTTCTTTTTCCTGTTGGGTTTCTTAAGGTTTTATTTAGTAAACTGCAGTATCTGCATAACCTGATTTTAATAAAAAAAGTAAAAATTGAAAACATGACTGCTTTGCTTCCAGTTTAGGCTCCTGAACAGTAGCAACCTTGTAGTTTAGAGGTTCTATATACTTGTGACCTGCCCTGCTGAGCTTTAGTTTTTCTGGAGATAGCAATCCTTTCCTAAGGAGATTGTCTTAACATTTGAAGATCACAGTAAGTAAATGAAAAAATGACATGTCTGGAAGTAGTATATATTTCTATTTATATGCACAATTTTAGTAATTTCTCTAGTGATCATTAATTTAAGATCTCTTGCTGTTAGCCATAAACAATATATGGTATGCTTTAAATTGAAAAAGATAGATTGCCTTGGAGTAAAGAAAATGGTTTTACTCCTTCACACACACACACCCTTTTGCTTTTTAACAGGGCTGTACCAGGACTTTTGGGTAGCAGACTACATTTCAAGAAGAAATTTTCTGATCCAGTGGAGCATGGCCAGAGGCACACTGCAACTAAAAGAGAGCTAGCAACAGGTCGTAAGGCCATGGTGAAGCTAGCAAGAAAAATGTCCGGCTGGTTTCTGAGACGTACCAAAGTGCTTATAAGTGATCAGTTGCCAAAAAAGGAAGACAGAGTAAGAGCGCTTGCACATTTCAAATACAATGCTAATGGATATATCTCTTCTTTTTTGTTGTTGTTTTTTTTGTTGTGTTTTTTTTTCTCTTTCATCATGCCTTTATTAGTTTATGGTTTTCTTTTGGACTTACGAATTTAATAAGAATCCAGAGCCTTGGAAAAAATGCACATGCAGTAGTGTGCTTTGTTCACATAATTACTATGATTGCATGTTGAAATGGAGTTAATCAAGCATGAAAAAAATAGGCTTCTGACTAGTGATTTACACGTCTGTTTTATGTGCACTTTTGTATTTATCTGTGCAAACCCAATGCAACGTATGTAGACCTTTTGAAATTCTATGTAGGACTTCTGAATTCGCAGCTTGACACTTCATATATAGAACAGTATGCTTTTTATTTTTAACTCCCTCATTTTTGATCACCAAATAAAAGAAAAACCCCAAATCTAAAGCACTTGATAGGTGTGTAGTACTGTTCATCTAATGGTATTGTAAACATTATATAAAGTGATGATACTTATGACTGTAGCTAAGAGTTCTGATTAATTCTTATTACATATATTTATGCTTTCCTTCTAAGTAGACAAACACATTAGTTTGCAGCTGGTTCTGTTTTCAAAATTTGGTATTTATTCTTCATCCTTAGTGTATAATAATGTCATCTAAACTGTCTTCTGAAGGAAAGATTAACACAAACATCAGTCAGTTGCTTTTCTAAATCTAGCAGGTTTTATTCTTTTCATTCTCTTGTTAATGTGAGTATATGTTCAAGTTACTGCTGTATTATTATAGCTCAGCATGGTGCTGCTGCTGTGTGGGTGGCCTAGGTTAAGGAATGATCTTGGGATTTCTGTCTCCTGCTGCTTAAGACTAAAGATGTCATGCAGATGCCACCCATGGCCTCTAAGAAGAGGGATAAGAGTTTTGGCCATAGCACTGTGTATATCCTTGCCTTCCCATTGCTTAGTCTGTGTGTCCTGCCTGTGGTAGTGCCCTACAACATCTAGTGCCTAAAAAGAGGAACGAAAGGGTAAATTAAGCAACTGGCAAAGCAGAGGGTAATCCGTAATTACAATTATGCATTTATTTCTCATTTTTCCCTCCTCCTATCCCTCCACAAAAGCTATACTGAAAGGTTTGTAGAAACGTTAAAACCAAGTTGTTGCAGCTTGCTACTGATACTCTTTGTAAAATTTCAGAAGGGGATAAAATAACTATCCATACATTTTGGCTACAATTTCATATTATTTTGGTGTCAAGATCCAGATTTTTTTTCATTTGGTAGTAGAATAATTTCCTGTAACTATTTGAGCAAATACATTCTTGTTTTCTACTTTATTTTCAATGTTTTATGTTTTTTGATGCAATGCTCTTTGCTTTTCATTGTATGCTGTGTTTTGGGGGTTCTTTCTCTTTGGCAGATGGTGTACTGTTCCCTGACCGAATTCCAGAAAGCTGTGTACCAGGCTGTCCTAGAGACTGAGGATGTAAGCTTAGTATTAGGAGCAGGAGAGCCCTGTAGCTGCAACAGCGGCCGCAAAAGGAAGAGCTGTTGTTACAAAGTAAGAACTTGCACTGTTTGGATTTTAGAACATAGTCTTTCTGGTTTGAGCAACAGGTCAGTTTTTCTTGAGATGCTCTCTGCCGACGAAGAGCTGACTGAAATAGCTGCATAGGCCATCTGTTTGGGAAATCCTGACTGGAAATATGGGTGGTTGCCTCACGAGCATGATGGAGTTAGGCACTTTGGGATTACAGCAAAGCTGCTTTGCATGCCCTGATCAGGTGGTGGTTATTTATGCAGTAAATTCTGGATTTGGTGTATTAAGTGCACCTGTGAAACAGTTGATGTTGGCAAGGATTTTGCATTGGGATGTTCAGTATGTGTCAGGCATGCAGCTCGCATGCATCTCAGGTGGTCAGGGCAGAATTTGCATATCAGGGGCATCCTGGACCCAGCAGGTTGTCTGGGCTTTGCTTGTGTCATAACTGCAGTTGGATTGTGTCTTTCCATGGCACTAAACAGGCACTTTGCTTTGCATCATTGAAGGGAGAACTCGTGACAGTAGCCACAGAGCACAAGCAGAACTTTGTTCACAAGTAACAGTTCTGTAGATTTCTTCTATTGTCTCTGGACTTCATTAACACTCAATTAGTCTAGCTTTGTATTTGTTTTGTCTGTATCACTGAGCAGGCTCAGATTAAGTATGTCTTTTTAACATTTAGAAGCATATGTGTCGTACTGGCTTCTCCCTATTTTCTTTCTGGCCTGTTTTGATTCTTGCATAGTGTTTTGTTTTGTTTTGTTTTCAAATGATGTAGCTTACTTAATCTTCTGCATCTTTCTTTGAGAACAATCCCTCTATCAGCCTGTTTAATATTCCATGGATACTAGTTCTTTGCAGGCTTTGTTCCTTGTGGTATTTTGTAGACAAAAAGTAAAATGCTGTTGAACTTGATTCACAAAGGGCAGTAGGCAGGCCTGCAGATGCTTAAGTGCTCTTACGGACTGTCTTATTCCAAAGTTAACCATGAAGCTTAGTAACCTGAGAAGGGAAAGGAAAGCTAACATTGGTCTAATAGGCCAACTATATCCAGAAGAATAGCTGATGCTGTTGCTGCTGCTGCATTATAGAATGTTTGGAGTTGTTTGAATTGTGTTACTTGAGATGTTTATAAAGCTTTATACTTTTCTACTGTAAAGAAAATTAAAGTTAGCAGTTACAGGGTAGGAAGTAATTCAAACAGTTCTGGTTTGATATATATATAAATTAGTTGTAAAGTCACTGTCTTTTTATCTACCAAGGACTTCTTGGTTATTTTAGTAATTTCTGTAGATATCATGCTGTCTGAAATGTTTAGCAAACTATGAACATCACTTTGTTTTTTTCTCTTTTTGGGAAGCTGTTTTCTGTCAATAGGATCACAAAGCTGAGGGAAAAAACCTTATTAAATCTTTGTTAGAAATACAGTATGCATCTCTTTGGGATCAATTAGAGTACTACTTAGAATTGCTAATGCATTAAACCTTATAAGAATAACACTTATTTTAGATTATTTCATATTTTCAGGAGTATTTGTTTGCATAAACTTTCTTTTTTCTTGTGTAGGTAAATGCTCATGGTGAAACAATTAAGTCACTGCGCTTCAGTTACCTGACAATCCTACAGAAGGTTGCAAATCATGCTGCACTGCTGCAGACGGACAACACTAGCAAGCAGCAAGTTAGTTTCAGCAGTATTTAAAAAATACTTCTGGAAAATGGGATGAAAACTCTTGAATGAAAATTGTTGCTGGCCTCCTGTTTAAGTCTTAACTAATTGAAATTAAGATATTTTGCAAAATTCCTTTTCTATTCAGTAAATCAGAATGTAGCCCTTATCTAACAGATAGAGACATTACACAAGAGTATGTTAATTTAGTTCATGCATATCTGAAAATAGGGGTTACAGAAACATTGGAGAGCTTTAGGGGGAAGAGTTAATTTCTAATGATTTCTAATAATGCTATTTCTGTTATACTTACGACAAGTGCCTAGTAAGAGGAATGTCTTTCTGCAATAAATAAATAATAAGCAATTAGAATGTTGGTTTTTTTGTCTCTAGTGTTTTATATTCAGAGCTGAGCTGCTCTAATTAACGATAAACATGTTTTAGTAGAAAATGCTCAACAAGATTTCTCTTGTTTCTCTTGTTCTCAGTTTATCTTGTTACTGTGGCAAGTAACCTACAAGACCCATAAATGGCACTTTTTAAAAATGCTTGTATGTGATCCTTAAGATCCAAAAATGAGCAAAGGGATTTAGGGATATTACCGCTTCCTCTCAGAAGCCACAAGGGAATGGAAATGAAAAAAATTCTAGCAAATTTTGGCAAGTTTGTTCCATTAAAGCAGTGTTGGTTTTGTAGGAAATGTTACTGTTAGTGTCCAGGCCTTACATGCAGTAAATATCCAAACATTTTCAGTGTAGCTTTTTCTATATTGTGTATTTAGTTTTTGTTGTAATAACATTTGAGAGTTTAAATAGCCACTGAAATAGCAATATATGAGTATTTTGAGACTTACTGTCTTTTATGGCATACATAATTACTAACCTCTCCAAAATCTACTGAACAAACTAATATTCTGTAGTATTTCTTACCTTTAGTATTAAAGTCTATAACATCTGTTAATCTTGGGTGAGAGATGAGATCTTGTCTCTGGAAAAGCAGACTTAAAGTGTGTCGTTGCATTTAAGTTCAGAGATATGCAAATTCTAGCAGTGGACCTTTAATGTGGCTTTTGAACAGTTTTTACTGCATTTCCCATACTGTTTTTTGTCATTTCTGTGGGACAATATGCAATTCTCATATTGGGCTATATTGGCCAGAGGGTCAAGAAAAATGCTGGTACACAACTGTTGGGTAATGCAAACCTCAAGCCAACAGAGTTCTTGAGACTGACAATTCTGGCCAGTCCTATTTCAGTCTGTGCCTGGGAGAAGAAATTTTGGGCATCTCTTACTCTAGTAACTGGAATCCATTGTTTCAGATGAGGATCCTCTTCCTTTCTAAAATGAAGCAAACTAAAACACACAGGAGATGTTTTACGTAGCACTTGTGTGGTGAACTGAATTAAAGCCATATAACTCTTTCTGCTTGAGTTACTTTAGCAGATTACTTGTTTCAACCTGTTGAACTCCTTGTATGGCTTACTGATATCCCAATGTAGCTCTAATTTTTAACGCCTGTTCAAACTTTCTGCTTTTCTTCCAGGAAGCACATATCAGACGTGTGTGCAGCCAGGTATTTTCCAATTTTCCAGATTTTGTGCAGTTAAGCAAAGATGCAGCCTTTGAAACCATTTCAGATCCAAAGTACAGTGGAAAAATGAAGGTAATCCTGTTCTTTAGAGGGAAAACAAGATCTGCAACTGTATATCCTGTATCCTGTTTCCTGTATCCTATGGATATAGGAAAATGTACACGTAATAGTTGTGGTTTTTAATCATTCTGTTTATGGTAGTGGTACCACAGTAGAGATCTCCTGTCTTGGATCGGGGTGCCTCTGGGCAAAGACTGGATAAGAGTGATCTATGATGCTAAGATATCCAAAGATGTTAGCTTCACATATTTAGTGACAGGCACGGAAATGAACCTTGTAGTCAAGGGGGTTCCATGAAGCCATTGACTCAGTGGCAGTCAGAAATGTTTGGGGAAGGAAAAGAGAGCGAAACAAAATCCTTATGGACTTAATGATTTGTGCAGACTTCAATATTGTAGGTAGTTGCAGTCCCTTCTCTCAAAGAGCATGTGTTAGATCTTGAAAAGGTTCAGAGAAAGGCCACAAAGAAAGTCAGTGCTGTAGGACAGAAGCAACCGAGTAGGCTGGGACTCACCAGCCTGGAAAAAATGTCTTAGGATGAATGTGAGAAGGACGATCATGAGTAGCATGGAACTAGTGAAGATATACTGAGTGCTTACTGTCTCTTCGAATCCTTTGGACATCAAATGAGGCTAATGGGAGCCAGGCTCAAGGTGAACAAAATAAACATGTTAAGTGTAAACCTGTAAAACTTCATGCCTCAGAATCTGGTTTCAGAGGGGAACAAGATGAATAACTGAAAAAGATATCTAATGTAGCTAATTAAAAAGAAAACCATATTAGGTTTAGGAGTGTTCCTGAGGTGAGAGTAACTGGAGGATGAGAAGCTATGCAGAATGAAGTATACTGTATTTTTGATCTCCCTGTAAACCTGGATATTCAGTTGATGATTGGGACTGGAGGGAGGCAGTGACTGGACCATGTTTTTTGTAACAGTAATGGTTGTTATCACTTTATTGATTTTTTCTTTTTAATTATTATTATGCAAGCAATATCTTTCTTTTCTGTTATTACATACATGTGAGAGGCCTGCATATTACCTTTGTTACATACACTTCATTATCTCTTGAAAGTCAACTTTATTGTTAAATTAGTTATCAGCAAATATTTAATACATACCTGTAAAAACCAAAACCATGTTCTTCAGTGATGCTTATGAAGCTCTTCTTTTGTTGGTTATAACTAATTTTGCTGTCGCTAGAAATTTTTATCTTGGGGCTATTGCATACTTCACTCCAGCACTGCCTTATGACACTCCCATTATGTATTTTTTGACACAGTAGTGAATAACACAGGCAAGCAAAAATGCCTGAGTTAAGGCAGAGGTTCCAGCATTATGTGCCTTTAAAGTCTGCAGTTTACAGAGTTGCCTGTTGGGAGGAATCTGTTCCTATCTGTGGCCCTAAGTCTGAGCTGCTTCTGGGACAGCACAGACTGCAGTGTCTTCTCAGGGATGCAGCTGGCTGTGGCTGTATGGGTTGGGTGTTATCTTGGCTGGTTGCAGTAAGGCTCTTCTCATGCTTGTGTGGAGTGGCCTTGAGTGGTAAGGAAGAAGATTCTGCTATTGCAGTGCCAGAGTAAGGGCATAATCATAATAATAAGGTGGCAAGAGAGCAGAGGCTGTTATCTTTTCTAAGTATACTGAGCTTGTGCTGATGGCTTGATATTTGATGAGATGTCAGGCAGGTTGAATGTTTACTTTTGACATGGAGAGATCCATATGGTTAGAAAAATGAATCTCGGAGCTGCTGGTAGATAAGTGCTAGGCCAATTTACACTTCTGCATAAATTGCCCAAACATAAGTACAATCATAGAATAGTTTGAGTTGGAAGGGACATTTAAAGGTCATGTAGTCTAACACCCAAGTAGAAAGAGATGAGAAATGCATGATTAAAAACAGTAAGCTACTACCATGTTGATTACTCCTGTTGGTGTTCTTTTTATTGTGAGTGAATCATCTAATGCTCAACTTCATTCTGTCTCACTAGAGAATTTCTTGATTGTGCTTTTTATGTAATTTTTGGTCTTTTAGCTTGTTACCAGTCTGTACCGATCAATATTCCTGTATTTTAAGGTATTTTTTATATAGATTGTAGGATATTGTGGGGGAGGGGGGAACCAACCCAAAAAACAAGACAAAAAAACCCACAAGCCCACCCCCCCAAAAAAAGACCCCAAAAGCCAAAGCCTAAATAAGTATATGTACTTGAGAAGAGCTTTGGTATGGAGAACTTCCTTTTTCTTTTTTAGAAAAAGTGCAGTGTATTCAGGGGAAACTGGGTTTTAAAATCCAACCCTGTGTTTTTGAAGTAATATTTGTATTGAAAAATACTTCATTATGTTTGGTAGATCAGGGATAAGTGCAATATAAATTTCTGTAGAAAAGTAAGAAATTAAAAACTTGCTATACTTCTTTCACAGAACATTTTATTACTCTGACCTTTGAAAAAGTCACATCAGACACTATGCTGCAGTAGTAGTAGGCAAAGGTACAAAGCAATATGGACCTTTCTTTCCTCCAATGTAAGAAGCTCTGATCTGGTATTATTAGGAAGGGTTCTGCTTGTTTGTTCTGTTTTTTTATTTTATGAATTATAGAATAGAAACATTTTCAAACGTTGCATTTATGATAGCCTGGTAGACTGACAGAATATTTTTCCACTGTTGATGACCTCTGGTTTTGTATATGTGATGCTTTCTTTTAGAAAACCATGGTGTCTGTTTCAGTCCGTTGCAAACTGGATAGAATTTATTTAAGAATTATTGAAAGAATTACTTTGAGTGAAATTGATCTGCTTTTTCGTTTCAGGGGAACTTGAATTTTGTGTCAGTTCATGAAATACATCTTAGTATAAACAGAATATTCTGAAATGTGTGGTGATACCTCTGTGCCTGGAAGGAGTAGTTTTATGTAATAGGCCAAGGAGCCATCATTGAAAAATAAGGTGGTTTTTGAGTCTATTAAATTTGACTTTAGAATAGTTATGATGCCAAAAATTGGTTCATACGTGTCTGGTATTGAGTGACTTTTTTTTTTTTTTGCTGCTGCTGCTGACTGCATTGGAGGTTTGTCGTATGAGAAAAGGTTGTCTAACTCTTGTTTTCTATTCTGAATTTTAAAACAGAAGCTGTTTGGGATGATTTTGATTTTTATGCTCTAGAATCAAAGTCGTTCAGAAGGTCTTCCATTTAGAATGTCCTCTTACCATCAGAAAGCAATCAGAGGAGAATCATCAGACAATAGAATTTGAAGACTACTTTATATATTTTTAAGGTTTATTTGGAAATAAATGAGACAAATTGTAGTAAAATGTTTTTAATAGTCTTATCCCACTGTAGTAGTTTACATTTTCTAGAAATAAATTCTAGAAACTAATTGAAATAATTTTATAACTTTAATCTGGTAGTATAGGCTGAATAGGTATTATTTAGTCCTTTAAATTAAAATTTTGTACAGGCTACCCAGAAATTTTGGCACGGGTAACTGTTCTTTTGTAGATGAGGATGTTTTCAGAGGAAAAGTTTGTGGCATTTATTTTAAATGTATTCAGGGCAGGGGAAAGGCTGGGGTTTGTCGATGAAGTTCATTAGCTAAGCAGTTGTAACTGTCTTTAAGGGTTGAAAAGGTTACCTTGTCTGCTCAAATACCTTCTGTTCTCTCACCAAGCAAAGATAAAACACATAGGGAAGCATAGGTTTTTGTACTGTGGAGCATGCCAACTGCTGCCAGTAAAACTAGAATTGCTTGAATGGAAGTGTGAGAGTGTGCCATATTGGTGTTTGTGTCCTACCTTGTGTTGTGGTTGCAATCATCTCTACATGTTTTGCAAGATGTGGCATTTAAAAACATGCCACTCCAGGTTTGCTGTTTGAATTTAAGGTTATAACAAGAGTGGGGGAAAAACAGTCCCTATAACTCAAATGTACATATATAAGCATTGATAGTATACCGACAACTAATACATCCTCATTATGGTGGGAGCTGGGTAATAACACAGTGATGTGATCTTAACTTCAGCTATTTTTGTGGAATTGTCCCTTCATTTTCAATCATACTGCAGAACATACAGTTTTCAGAAGACTTTGCTTACACTTTACATTGCAAGGTGGATTTCATACCTAGATTTTAAACTTGAAGTAGCTAAATATGTGAGAATTGAAGTGAAAGGAGTGTGTTGCCTTGTTTGGAAACCACCTTTTTCTATCATGAAGTAAGAAAGTGGGGACCTGCAAAGTGTGAGAACAAGTGATTCTGTTGCTTTTTTAAACACAAGGTTGGAGACTGTTCACACAGAAATATCAGGGACTGCTTGGAAATGAATTAAGAAAAATGAGGGTAGTTTTAAAAGCCTGCAGTAATTCTCATTACTATTTTGTCTAATTATTCCTATGGTTTTGTTAAAATTCTGGCTCAGGGAGAGTCTATATGCTTTCTTAGTGAAAAGGGATATTAAATGTCTGGGCACCTGAAATAATTTTTTTTATTTTTTTTTAAGCTAGGTGTATAATATTTCCACAGACATCCATTTGTGGTGTTTTGGAATACTGTTCTTAATTCGTATAAATCTTGTAGGAATAACTATATTGGATTGATTTATTTATTTTGCCTGGAATATTATCGTTATTTCAGTAGGAAAATGGAAGGCTATTGGACCACCTTGCAAATAATAGTAACTTACACTATGAAACATAACCCTAACCCAGACAAGCATGGTTTTGAAGGCTTAAAATTACTCTGGGCTGGCTTGGACATCTATATACAAACAAGGTGTACTCAGATGCGAGAGGTAAAATTTCATCACAGTCAAACAACTCACAATGTGTAGTAGTGGGGAGATAGGCATTCAAATCCATGTGAACTCTTACATGTTAATTTTGCTTGAGTATGATCAAGTATTTCTTCTTCAGACTAACAACTTTCAGGATAATACTCTGGTGTGCAAGCATAGAATTTATTTCTTTTTGGTGCAAAACCATTCATTACATCCCCCTGTTCATCAGAGCTGAATACTCTAGAATACCTAAAATCCCAATGGGCATGACATTGATCCATTTTATTTAAACAGACTGGGTGGATTTATTTGTGTGTTTTCCTATAGGAAATTAACTATTTGACCTATATTTACTGTGATAATAACAACAATAATACAGTAGCCAGATTCCTCCTACTTTAAGAGCATGTCACTGTTTTTCTTCTGTTTCTTAATATGGCTAAATAAAATGCAAATACAAGTAAATTAGATGTTGCTTAATAATCTGATTTGGATTTTTTCCTAATACTGGTTTATATGTTGTTGTACAATGAAACTAGGCAAAATTTACCTCGTTTGTACCTTGTTTTCATTTGTAACTGGCTGGCTAATAGGTACAAAAGGGCTTATAAGTGATGTAGAATTACCGTTTTATATTCTAGATATTATCCATAACTGTAAACTTAACATAAGCATTCCTCATTTGGTTTTCAAAGATTTGTTATGCTTTTAGTGAAATCAGTGTCGATTAACAGTTCATGTATTTATCACTGAATAATACATTTTTTAAATATTTATTGCCGAGTGAGAGAAAGCTACAGATACAGTACAGAAAATTCCTCTTTCTGCTTTGTGCATTGCTTCTGTGCAGTACTCTGGAGCTGCCATTGCCAGATGTGGACATGCTTCTTTTGAAAATAACAGTATTACTATTATACACAAGGCTCTGGATTACTTGCTTCCCCACCAGAAGAACATTGTGTGTGGGCAGATTATTGTCATTTCAAGGTCTGTGCAGAGGCTGGGAAGCTGGATCCTACTGTAAACACAGCAACTGATGAGAGGGGGAGTGGGGAGGGGCGTGTGTCTCACTGATTATTTTAAGAAGACAAGTTCTGAGAAGTTCTGAACTCACATGTAGTACAGAAAGCTTAAACAGACTTGGCTGTTTTCAGGGGAATTGTGTGTATTTCCTAAATGCAAAAATTCACAAGCTGAGCTAGCATACAAGGTAGGATATGTTTTTGTTGCAATCTATGCACTGACACAAGTAGCATGATTGCCTTGTTATAGCAGGATTTCCATGTAGATGACTGAAAAATGCATTGGTCTGGCATCTCCATTACCTTTGTCATATTTATTATGTTCGTTATGGTTTTTCTTGTTGCCTCTGTTTGGCTTTGCAAACAATTAATTACAGTATAGCTTGTTTAAAGGCTGAAACACAGGTAAGTTTATGTGAGAGGACTTGTAGATAAAATCTCTTAATTTGTGTTCTGTGGTTCGTTACAGGTCCTTCAGCAGCTTTTAAATCACTTCAGAAAAAACAAAGATAAAGTTCTTCTTTTCTCCTTTTCCACAAAGGTGAGCTCCATATGATTTTTATCAGTTAACTGCAGCAGTAGATTCTGAAGCTTGAAGCACTGAGGTGACAGCTGCCAACGACACTTCCTTTCTCTCTGTACTATGGGAAACGATAAGGACAATGTGCTATACTCCAGAAGCATGTTGAAACCTTATGTTGTCTCATGATAAAAATTGTGATGGTAAAACAAATATAACACTCTGCTGCCTTCCTTAGAGTTTTTTAAAGTTGTTGTATTACTTCAATTGTAGATAGTTCATACTGAGTTCTGTTGTGTCTTGATTTAGAGCAGTGTCATCGCAAAATACAATTTTTGTGTTAGCACTGAAAGTAGTTAAATTTCCTCTGTTCTACTGACTTCTGACCATCCCAGTGATGAAACTTCAACCTTGAGACTTGTTACACCAGATAGTTTGAACTGAAAAGAGTGTTTAATTGGAGCAAGAGGTGTATGCACACTTCACTTTTAAGGGACTTGCGCCTTGATTTTCATGTTAGGGAATAACGTGTTTCCTGAAATGGTGCAAATGGAATATGGTTTTATTTACTTAAATATTCTTAATGATAGCATTAAAAAGTTTTAAAAAATGATAGTGCGAATGACAGTTCAGAGTCTTAAATATTTAATAATTTTGTGGCTTTAAGGCAGACTGCAAGTTTAATATTTAGATACAGTAGTAAAATGTTCATGTCTTAGGCTTTGCTTCATGGTCTTTAAGACCAGACTGACTGATAGTTACCGCATTCTCTTTCACTCTGTCCCTTTGAACTCTGGCTATGCACACCACCCTGTTCTCTGTGCTGTCTCTGGTGCTCATTTACCATACTTCAAGTCATTGTAACTTGCTAAGATGGTAGGAAACAATTTAAGTTGCCTCCCTGCTTATCAGTTTGAACTGACTCAGCATCATTTAGCAGTGTGACAGGCAACCAGGGTTAGGGGATTGAGTGAGTCCACAGAAGACCAACGTTAATCACCTTGAGTGCTGTAGAATCACAGCTAAAGACTGCCAAGGATGTTGATATCAAAATGGGGAAGATTTACTCTTACTTTCAATGCTTGGTCTATTGAAAATATATTTGAGAAGCATGGCCTCTGAGATTATGTTTAATTTAAAAAATAATAGTAAGCACTTAATCTCTTTTATTTTTCCACCCAGTTGCTAGATGTGCTGGAACAATACTGTATGGCGTCTGGGCTAGATTACCGAAGACTTGATGGAAATACGAAATCAGAAGATAGGATCAGAATTGTAAGAGAGTTCAACAGCATTCAAGAAATTAACATATGTCTAGTATCTACAATGTAAGAAAATTTAACTTGTTTCACTCTGCCTTTCTAATGTTTACTTGATGACCTTGCGGAGGATTACTTTTTTGAGAAAGCGTAAACATAGACACACTGCTGTGGACTGAAGCTTCTTAAAATATCAGACTTCCTCCCTTCCCCTCTCCTCTGCTTTATAAGGATTGCTAAGATCTGAAACAAGCAGGTCTTCTGAATCCTAATTTTAAACTTCCACTTGCTGTAGGAGTGAGGAAACATGAGATGCTATATTGAACTGAAAAATTATTTCTTAAAGTTACTGTAAGTTATTAACCACGGTAATTAATGCATGTCTATTTAGAATGCTTCAAACAGTCCTTGTCTCTTAAAAATCTATTTGCCTATGAGATCTGCTTATCATTTTATGATGAATAGTGAATTCTTTTGAAATAGAGCAATATGTTCAAATGAAATTAATGAAAATATGATAACCCTTCCTCTTCCCCTGTTACTTCCGTGTTTCATCTTGGATGAAGTTTGTTGACAGGCAAGGGCAGAAAGCAAAGAAAGAGAAACTTCAGTCTTCCTACCCAGCAGACAACTCAGCGAAACTCTATGAAACATGGAAATTTGCTTTTCTTGCCTATATGGTCACTTTGATCCTTCTTTACTGATAGTGCACCTGTTGGAGTTAGATAGGAGGATCCACACTACCTCTGTTTAATTAGAAGTTAGTCGCAATCTTAAGGACTGTTACATGTGCATGACAGAACTGTCTTCATATACTCTCTGGTGCATGTGGGAAGAGATTCGTTCTGTTGGTCATGCACATTTGTTTGTAATCTCTGTCAAATGTGGAACCTGGCCATCAGCTTCTCTGAGACCTTCATGGGTCCCTATTCTTTGTCACTGAAGACCAGAGGGAATTACTGCATCTGCAGCATTAGGAAAGACTCTAGTTTGTTCTTCTGTTGGTCTAGTTTAGTTGCGTAATTATAACCTTTTCAGTTCTTTTCTGTTAATTTACATAAAAATAAAAATGAAGGTCAGGTAAACAGATGGACTTTCTCCTTTCTGTTATTAGAGCTTGTGAATACAGAGTTTGGTGAGCTTTACATGCCTGCTGGTGGTACTTCAGAGAGTCTTGATTCTGCTGTTCTTAGAGTTTCTCGTCTTAGAATGAAAAAAAACAATGATGGAATTGCAGTTAACCAGTGTTTACTACGAAAAACAGAAGGTGTGGTTCTTTGTGTAGTTTATGACAGATAACAAAAAGTTAACTTTTTGAATGCTTCATGAACAGCAATGGAAGCAGCTTTAATTTCATAATCCTATGGAAATCAGAAAGTTATTTACCCTAGTTCTACTTTACAGGAGATTCATCCCTCCTCTTATTCAGATTCCAGGCATTAGGACTTCACAGCATACTCCTTGTTTCTCAACACATAGTAAGCTGACAGAATTGGGTCATACTCTTCTGTCTGTACTTTCTTGCAGTTTTTGGATGACTGTTGTGTTTAGTCAACTTGTACGCGTCCTGAAAGTCCCATTCCTCAAAGAGCCAAATGTTGATTTTCACTGAAAATACTTGCACAGTCTTTTGGCTGCAAAAATGCATTCTGCAAAGGATGAATTCCCTGCATGGTGATCTTGTGTCTGCCATTATATTCCAGTGGCACGGTTAATGTGCAACTGTAAACAGGAAGCTTAAATCTATAAATTAGCAAGTTACAGTGCAGACAGTGGTGATGACTTCACTGTTAAATGTACAATATTCCTGTTTCATATTCGATTTTTTTTGTATGGCAAAATGCCATTTCTGCCTGGAATTGCCTAGGTATAGCCCAGAGACATTTGGAAATCCTGGTTTTAATTGGTTGGTGAGTTTGAGAAATAGAGCCTTAAACAATAAAGAAACAAAACCCACCCCAAATCAAAAACCTGTCTGTCTGTATCTGTGCAGCTTAACCTCAAGCATTGCAGTTAGGATCAAACAGTCATATAGCTATCCGTAATGCTTTTATGGGTATCTATGATTAATATAGCAATATAGATAGATATATTTTATGGGTATTGAGAGAAAATAAGCTTGTAAATAAGCTTGCAAATTCCATTGAACCAGTAGATTATAATTTTGGCCTTGAGCTTTATGGGAAAATAGGTATACATTTGTTGGAACTTTTAGTGCTCATGAAGTAAAATCTGTTTCAGAATACTTCAGTACTGTGGTGGTAGTTGCTGAGAAAATATATGATTATTTGAAAGAAAGGAAGGGGATTTTTGGTCATGCTTAGAAACATTAAAATAATTGCTAGAGTTGCAATGACTTGATAGGAGAATATCAGAGTTTGCAACTCCATTGATGGTGCTTAGCCTGAAGAAGGAGAACTGCATATGTATAATACTGAAGTCTGTGCAGTCCTGTTCCATTGCAGTGTTCTGAAAGAAAGAAGAGCAGCAAGTGTTACCACCTTTAAAGCTAAAGGACTATTTTTTGGGGTTTCCACTAGTCTTTTGCTAGATTAATTCCTTCAGAATAATTATAAATGAAAATCTATTTCTGCTTCTCAGTTTTCTTTATTATGTAAAGAGAAGTGCTTAAATGGTGGTTAAATGATTGTTACAGAAATTTGTAGAGAGCTTTTATACTGAAAGGTTACAAGATGCACTTCCATTATATCTGCAGCATTCTCAGTTACTGTCCATTACTGGAGTGCTGTCCATTACTTTGGACTTTTTCAGGGCTTCACTTGAATTCTTCACAACTATGTTGTACATAATTTTTAGTGTGCATGTAGACACGTACTCAAAGAACTCTCAGCCACAAGGTCTCACTGAAACGGAGAAATTGCAAACTATAAAAAACTTAGCTCAGGAAAGGGAATTCCATAGTCACAGCCATCATGGAAACTTTGCTAATGTGATATTGTTTTGTGGCTTCTGAACATTGTGGTATTCAGCTGCTAGTAACAGGATATAAAAACAGGCTATTTATTTGACACTGTGCAGTTTTAAATAAGATATCTTTTGAATACTGTTGTTTGGAACGGAATCATTCCGAGACATTTCATACAGGGCTCTTCATTTCAGCTGTGTTATAGTAATTTGCATGGACCATCTTGCAATAATGACTTTATCCTCTAGCTAAAATGATATTTAAAATGGAAGGTATTCTTTACAATGTACAAATGAACTACTGCGTTCTTTCTGTCCCTGAAGGATAGAGGAGCCATTCTTTTTCTGGTTTGGAGTATCTAAATTTTTGTGGCATACCTAAAAATATTGAAAAGTAAAATCTTTATAAAGCTAAGTATCCTGTTTAGTTAATTTTCATAGTCAGTCTGTTTTACTGACACTAAGGCTTTGCACTGAGGTTTAATTCATATTTCAGTTCCAAATATTGGAATTTTTTATGAGAAAGCATTTGGAAAACCACGTTGACTTATGTTTCAGTCAGTCTGACTGCAGTGTCAGTTTGGTAAGATAAGAGGCTGAATTCTGTCCTCACTAAAAAGAAATACACCAAAATTCCAAAATACAGTAAGGTATTCTGAAAAAGACAAAGATTTTTATTCAGCATTTCAAACTTTGACAGCGCTCATCCTCCGGAAACCTCCACTAATATTGGCAGGTTCCCACATCATCTCCCCTTCCAGATTTAACTAACCCAGCACCACACCACACCTGGAAGGAAGAGGCCACAACTGTATTTACATTAACAAGGATTCCATGAAGACCAAAAGGTGGTGGGGCTCCATAAGCTTTTGGTTTCTGTCTCCATTTATTCACATCCCTGTAAACTTTACCTTTCCCACTGCTTTAAACAAGCAGAATCTAAAGTAATCTATTAAAACCAGGTGTTTGGCAAATTAAATTGGATTGACTTTTTCAGTTTTGTGGTACCTCATTCAGAAAAAAACACTTGAAATTAGTGCTGTCTATGTCAATATAAAGAATTATTTTAATAGTTAATAATAATATTTGGTGTGTCCTTGTATAGGAACTTGTTTCTTTTTGTAGGAATGTTGGTTGAACCAGTTGAAAAGAATTTTCAGTATTTGCTTGTTTTGTAGCTGGATGAGAAGTGATATTTTCCTCACTTTTTTTCCTATCAAATCATCCAACTGTGCACATGCCAAACTCCAAGTAACTGAGCAGTTTTGTTAGATTCAGCAAGGGCAGATTCAGCAAGGTTAGCTGCCTCAGGTTAAGCATATGCTCAAATTCTTTCCTGGCTTGCAGGCTTTACTGGAAAGCATAGTACAGCTGTTGAATGTTTTAAGACTATGTAATTGGCATCTCTGTGACTCCTTACCCCACTGTAGACAATTTTCTTGCAGTAATTTTTTTCCTTGTAGTGACAGGTATGGATGTTATTGATACGCAGCTGTGTGGGCAACTATATTTTTAACAATTAACTTACATGCTGTACAAATATACTTGTGATTGTTGTTAATTCTTAAAGATACGACTTATCCTAGACTGTGACTGCTTTAGTGGAAGCTACATAGCGTTATCGTCAAAATTATCTTCTGGATTTAGAGGAAGTAAAATTTAATGCAAACTTTTTATTTAAACTATAGTTTTCCTGCTTCTATAATGTTAACTGGCATAAAAGTAGTTATGAGGTTTTGTATGGTTGTTGGGGGAGTTGGCCTGGGTAGGGTTCAGTGGGTATGAAATGAGGACTTTCAATGTAGTAAGGTGATAGCAGTTGATTATGACTCAGCTAGTCATACAGTTTGTAATTTTCTTGCAGCTTTGGTGAGATGACTGCATTCTACAGCAGTGGTTATTTAAGTACTTGGTGCTTATTAACATGACTGTAACACAAAGCTGTACCCCACTATTTTCAGTATCTCTGTTGTGCTCTTTTTTATGTTGGGGAAGAGTATGCTAATATGGACCTAATACACTGAAAAGAAATTGTTCTATTTTTCTTACTGTCAGTTCTGTGTTTTCATTTTTATGTTTTTAGGGCTGGTGGACTGGGTCTCAATTTTGTTGGTGCCAATGTTGTTATACTATTTGATCCTACATGGAACCCGGCAAATGATCTTCAAGCTATTGACAGGTACACACTCAAAATACAGAACTTAACCCATGTTGTACTATTCTTTTCCTTTGATCCTGTCGTTTAAGTGTCAAACTGAACTTTCCTAAGGGAAGACATTTTTTACGTAGTCTGACTTGTCCACAAAACAGTAAGAAATGTCCAGCTAAATTATTTTTTAGCCTTTGTTTTTAACCCTGAATTTTACTACTTATTTTCCATTTTGTTTTAGTGGCACTGTGATGGTGGACTCATTAAAAATAATTAAAAAAAAAAAAACCAAAACCAAACCATGGTTACTGTAACTTCCATGATCTCTGCAACAAGTATATCTGTGTATAGCTGGGTGGCATTTTTCCTGTGTTTGTCAGGACAGAGTAGGTTGTAATTGACCCTAGTTCAAGTGATGTTTTGAATTCCAGAATCCTTAAAGAAAAACATGTTCTTTTCTGCTTCACCCTAATGGAGATCAGTGTCTTTTCAGTACTCACTCCCATCTCTGATATGCTATTGGAGAACTTCCAGGAATATGGATTTCTCTTTGAAGGCTTTTTGATCACAGGATGTTTCCTTAGGAATTCAGGAGAGACTTTTGAATAGCTAAAGTAAAGAATATTGGAAGCCTTCAAAATTCAGTAGATTTATATATTATCATGAGCAGAAATAAACTTGTTTCTCTTGTCCCATCCAATTACACAATTCCATAATCCCATTTTAAGGGTCTTTCTGACTTCTAAGAGGTATTTATGTGCACCTATTCTAGAGGAATATGTATAACAGAAATGTGTATTGTTGAAAGGGACTGTCTTTAAAGAATCCTTGTAAGACCACGTTTCTGTAAATTGGTTCACCCTCTCTTGAGTTTTCAGAATATGATCTATTAGAAGCCTTGGAATTTGTCATTTAGATAGAATAGTGCCTGTTTGTTAGCTGTTCTTAGTATGTTGTAACTTGCAAAGTGCTTTATAAAGTTAAGAAACAATACACTACATGAAGTAATCCGTGATCTAACTCCTGTATAATGCAATTAGGAGAATATCTTGTGCAAGAGCAGATGGGGGAAGGCAGAGGGGCTGGGGGGGTGCAAAAAAACGGAGAAAACATAGTGCAATATGGATTTTTGAGAGACGGGAGACAGGCCTTGACATACAAATTGAAGAGAAAGTTTTTTCAACTAGATGGGCCTGGGAAGAAACTTAGAATACTAAGGGTAAAGGAAAAGGGAATGAAATACTGAGGAAAATTTTGAAAAGTATGGAGGGAAAAAAACCAACCAAACAAAAAACCCCAAACCAAAACCCAACCAACTTATAAATGATTTAGAGTACTCCTGCTTTATTGGAATGCTTTTGTTTATTTATTTATTTTACTACCCCAAAGAGTGTGCTGGTTTTTTTTAACTGATTGAAAATATGTTTTTTAATATTCCACTGTCCCTGCAGAGCTTATAGGATTGGCCAATACAAAGATGTTAAAGTGTTTAGACTGATATCCTTGGGAACTGTGGAGGAGATGATGTACTTGCGACAAGTTTATAAACAGGTAAAGTTCACAAACTGTTTAAATTGGGAGCTCTTTTTAATTGTTTCAATTACTGAAGGCTCATCTAGCCTATAGCAAGATTGTAGTTTACCTTGGGTTTATGATATATGCTGTTACCTAAACTTATTTAGGGAAGGTGTATCACTTAGCAATTGTCAAAGAACAAGAAAGAATTACAGTTGTATTCAAGTTATTCTGTAACTTTTGACAGCTTAATTGTGCAAAATACATTAATCACGTTATACAGAGAATAGAACTATTTTATTTAAAAACTCATAAAATATATCTGCTAAAGTTGTAGATAGTATCTGCAGTGGTCTAATTCGGGCAGCTTTTTCTCTTTGAAAGGTTGGAGAAGGAGAGCAAAAATGTTGCTGGTGCTATAGAAGAAAAGCAAGATGACATTGGTTCTTTCCTGCCTTTGCAAACCTGCTTATAAAAGGAGAGGGGAAACAGCTTGTAGTTGGTTATGAAGATAAGAAGTGATGTTTTCTGCCAGAATATTCAGCCCGAAACAATTGCGCTCTCTAAATTTTGCTACTTGCATTGATAGGTTTAAAAACCTAAGAGTAGTAAAAACAAAGTGTGTGGTTTGAGGAACACATCATCTAGCAACTGTTTCCTAATGAGATCAGAATTAAAACAAAAAATAATCAAACTCAAACATGAACAACAAAGAGCAGGCTGCAGAATAAAAAACTAGATGAAATATGAGCATGTTTCTCTCAATAAAAATTGCTAGTTAAGAAATAAGATGATTGACTTTAAGTTAAGGTACTGACATTGTAGGCTTATAAACTTGGAGAAAGGAAGAAAATCAGTGAGATACAGTTGTCCTGAAGAATGCATGGCATAGACAAGGCAAAGTAGGTCACCTAAGCGGGCAAATGATACCATGTATTAAACAAAGCTTTATGAAATTTGACTAATTAGCCTCATAATTTCAATTTTTGTCCATAAATAGGAAAAATTTGGTATTGAGTCTTCAAGGACAAGCACCCTCCTGTAGCTGGGTCGGTTACAAGGAGGAGGTTGGAGGCTGAATGAGTAGGAAATACAGTAATAGACAGATTTTCATTATCCTCATTCTTATTTGTCACTTACTTAAATCTGTATAAAGTTCTAAGATCAAGTATTTAGACACGGTACCTGATTTCACAGAGCAGATAGTCAGAAACCCCACAGCAGGAAGATCAAATCTTCAACTGCTCTCAGTAACGTGTATGGCCTGCTTTAAAATATCGCTTTCAAAAGTGTAACAGTTGTACTTTACCTGACTTAAATTCAATGTTTTGTAGAAGGCAAAAAAAAAATAGTGCTGTTTAATGTTGACAAAATTATCTAAATAAAAAAGAGGAAACTTGTTAAAAAGAAATTAAAAGTAGTAGGTGATGGGCTGATGTGCTCACAGGTAATTGGGCAATTTTCAGAGACTGTTATCAGAAGCTCAGAATGAAGAAGACATTGTATTAATAGTTGAAATCATATAGCAATGAGTTGAGTTCAGTATAAAACACAGTAAGTCCAAAAACTACTTTTGAGGGACAGTGGTCTAAAAACATAAAAGCTAATAATTTAGTTTTCTAACACATCAGGAGCAGGAATTGTATTGATCTATGGCCATTACTTTATCAAAGTTTAAAGGAGTGTTCATTGCAAAAAAACCCCACTTGATTTGTTCTTTATATCCACATTCATGGAAAAGCTTAGAAAGCATCCTGTTCCAAAGTTTCTCTTGTGTGAAGTACTTTTGTGGATTCGTTTCAACAGCAAGTATCAGTAGGAGAGATCTCAAGGCTAACAAAATTATCAGTAGCAGATTACAACCAACTATATTCACTAAAATCCTGAAGGAGCAAGTCATGTTTCACAGAGGTCTTTGGAGTTGGTGATCTTGTAGATAAAGAAGACCTGGATGATATTGTCTATTTAGATTTCCAAAAGGCATGTATAAAACTTCTTGAAAGGCTCTTGTTTTGGTGTTTTTTTCCCAAGTTGACACGTGTTTTTTCAAGTCAAATAAGAAGCAATAAACAGAGTAATTGTAAATCTGGCTTTTTTATGCTTGTATTTCATTCCCTGCTATTGACACTTGAGCACAGTTAGGAAATTTTCAGTAAGTTGTGAAGAACTATCTGCTGTTGAAAATGCAGAAACCACAAGTACATGTGCATGTGTGGCTTTTGGTGAGCTATACAAATGTGCTATCAGAGGTAAATGTTGTCATCTGTCCTTTTCATAAAATGAATTTACGTGAAAATGCTTTATCATGTTAGCAGTGTATTCTTACTGAGGGATCTATTTGCTTTCAAAGTTGCTGAATTTCTTTTATTGGTGGTGTTTGGTTGTCTGACTTAGCCATGACTTAGCCATATGTGATTGGAGAGTCTGATATAAATAAAAATTAATCTGACGTAATAGAAAACTGAATAAGTTATATTTGTATCCTAAAGTATACTTTTGTAAATACCATGCATAATTCAAGAAAGAGTAAATTGTGTTTAGCTAAAGTTAAATTAGAATCTGACTGTATAGTTACTGGCCTACATAATTCAAGAGAGGTGCTGTCTAGGAAAGTACCTGTTCAGTGATAGAACTAGAAGTGAGTAGTGAAGAACTACCAACTGTTCAGAGACAGTTACAAAAAATATTACAGGTCTGGCATCCATAAAACCATGTTTTTGACATTCTTCCACTTAAAGTCACATATACCAATTATTTATGTATTGAAACTTTCCAGTCATTAGAATGCAGCTAAACCTGACTGTCTTCAAAAATGTTTTCATTCTGCCTCACAAACTATTTACTTGTGTTTCCTTTTCACTTGGAAGATTTTTAAGTCACTTCTGTTCAATTTATTTAGCAATAATGCATGATAACTAAAATATTCAGAGATCAATAAAAGTAATCTTGTGGATTTCATGTATTCCTTACCAAGTAAGCATGCAATGCAGAGGACTATGAAAACAAGTAAGAATTTAATATTGAGGACAGGTGAGCAGTAAAATATGGAAAAGTGTCAGTAGAGTGCATAGTGTGTGTCTGAAATTAGACAACAATGAAGTAAAAGACTTGAAATATTTTTATTCTTTTATTCAGTAAAACCAAGCAGGTTCCTATTATACTGCAATCTATTATACCAACATCTGCCAGGGAAATTAAAACAAAATACCCTCCCTTAGGAATTTCTGCCTGCTCCAACTAAAGCTGTGTACATAATGTGGATGCCAGGAAATTCTGACATATTGATGGAGCAAACACTTCTGAAATCTCTTGTGTTGTTCTGTTTTAGCAACTTCACTGTGCGGTGGTTGGAAGTGAAAATGCCAAGCGGTATTTCGAGGCAGTGCAAGGATCAAAGGAACACCGAGGAGAGCTTTTTGGAATCCATAACCTTTTCAAACTTAGGGCTCATGGGTCCTGTCTTACCAAAGACATCCTGGAGGTGTGAAGTCCTAACCTTTTACTTCTGTATATTAGTTTTACATTTTTTTTCTTTCTTCATGAGATATTTCCGTTCAAATTGTAACAAAATACTTTATAAAATGGAGAAACTTAAACAGTACCTGTCTATGCAGTGCCTTAAATGAAATAGGCATGCTAATTTCTTGCTCCGATGTAGACCAGCTACGTTTCCTTAAATCAAACAAAAAAGTGGAAGAAGTTTGGATTATAATTTCCAAAAGATTGCTAATATATTTCTTTTCTGAATAAAAATGCTGTAACTTATTACTGTGGAGCTTTCACATATTGTCAACTTTGTGCACAGATACATTTTATTTGTCATGCTCAGTAGCACAGAGTGACCTTTTAAGCTGGAATTCTCATCATAAAAATATTTTTTATGATTGTAGTAACCTTTGAATAGTACATTTTGAGACGGCAAAAACTGTTTAATATTTTTTATCATGCTAGATTTAAAAATGTTACAAGATGGCAGTAAATACTGAGGCTTCCTATTTTAAGATTCATTTCTTAGTTACTATAAAAAGACGTTGGCACCATTCCAAAGCATATAGTGCACGCTGGTTATGCAGTATTATACCTTTTTCTATCCAGCATGTTTGCTGCAGCTAATTTGCATCTCGGAATTTATTGCAGCTTTGTTCTAGGTTTTTTACATCCCCTTTATTTTGTTATTCTGCCTACACTAGGAAGAGGCTGGGGAATGTGATATAGCAGTATAGAGGCAGCATAGCCAAAAGAATGATGTGGTGTAAAAACACATACTTTGGGGATATTAAGCTCAAAAGTTCTCTAAATTAAATTTAGATTAAAACATGGCATGTCATATGGACATGGTAGCATTGTTTTGGAAAAAAGTTAAGAATTATTAAAACTGTTATGCATAAGATCCTCCCAATTTATGCAGTATGTTACTTTTCCTGCAGGTTATAGGTTAGATCAAAGAGCAGTAAGTGTCAAAATGTAAATCTTAGTCTGGACTTTGCTGATTGTACTTCTGATTCTTGTATCTCTGTAGGAAAAAAAAAAAAAAACAAAACCACCACCTGTTTGTTTTTTTTTCCTGGGCTTGCCTTTTTTTAACTTGAACAGACACAGTTTTTATTCTGAATCTTCTTGATTGTTTTAGAGGGAAGGGCGAGTAGAAGCAGGAGTCATGACAGCAACTACATGGCTAAAGGAAGAGACTCCTCCATGCAGGTCAGAAGAGGTGAGGTGTCTTTGTGGACTACAAACCAGAGCATGACAGTCCATCTAGTTCCTGATACTACAGTGGCAAACGTGGACAGTATGTTATTAGGCTGGTGATGCTAGATTTCACTTGCCATCTTTGATTGTCTACTTGCCCTTGCTTTTTCATATTGTAAAGCACTATCTAATGACATGCTATCTGTATTTCAAGTGGAATATTGTGAACATCTGGTAATAGGATATTCTATGACCTTTACAGCACTTTGATATCCTTGGAATGAAGGTGTTACTCAACATGCTGTTATTACAGAACAATATTGTTCACTACAGCATTGGTCTGTAGTGTCTTAAGAGTGACAGCCTTATGATATGACATGATATAATATGATATGATAGCCCTCTGATCAAGAGGTCAGTTGAGAATCTAATACCTACTGTTTAGAAGATTTTGGATAGGGAATTATGGAAAGGAGTACAATTGGTTTAGAGGATTGAAAGCTTGCTTCAGGTTTTGTAGATCTGTGTGGAAGACATGGCCTATTTAGTTGATGTAATCAGACAGTGACTCCCACCAAATCAGTGATCTGTTCAGTACTGGCCTTTTCTTTTTTTTTTTTAATAATATATCTAATAATTTTGTTGTGGAACAAGATTGTTTTTTTCATGTAAAGGCTTGTTTTAATGGGAGCATTTTTATGAATGTTTTTGACTGAGCACTGGATGGTTTGGATGATTTGGGAAACAAACACTTAGGTCTGCAATATGGCCTCTGAGTGTAGAAGATATCAGAGTAGATCACACTGAATGGTACTGAAAATTAACTAATATCTCGTATGTTTTTTTGAGATTTCTGTGGGTAAATGTCTGTATTAATTTAAATCAGTATGCCTTCACATGGATGCTAATGCATCACTTTATGGTCATGATCTCACAGTAGATTTGGTGACAAACAGTAACTTTTTTAGCTTGTGTTAAATGCTTTTTGGTAAGCAGGGTGATACCAAGGTTAATATCTCAATTTTAAAACTTCTTTTCATGTAAAAAAGTTTAATATTTACCCTTCTGACTTTTTATTTACATATTATCATAATTCTTCTCAGTAGTACACAGTTTTGGAGTTATATTTTGGAATTCTGTAGCTTCAAGATGTTTTAATGTTGCCTGGAGGTAATTTTTGTTTGATTACAGTTGGCCTCAACTAATTTTAAGAGCAGAATGTTATGTACTCATAGCTCTTTTAAACTACGTTAGCCCCCATATATGAGGAGGCTGACCGTTCCTGAGAGGTTATTTTTTTTTGTGAACGCCATTACACGCTATTAAGGTTTGAATCATGGAGTCAATTTTCAAACTACCTTAGAAAGATTAAAAATTGCAAGAAGATGAGTATAAACTAGAAAACTATGGGTATGGATTGTGAAGACATAGGTTGTTTTAGCAGTGTGCAGCATATATAGTCTCAAATATATTTTTGGTTATTTTCATTGTTCTAAATGATTCTAAATGATATAGAACACGTTCTAAAAATTTTGTTCTGCCAAAGAGTTTCCTAGAATTTCTCTGTATTATTTGTTTTGTATTTGCTTTCTATTTGTGGATTGTAATACTATTTTGTATATTTTTTGATTGAGTAACGTAGCGAAAATCCACTTTTTTACACTGCTTTGGAATTAGTTGCGTTCCATATATTATGTTTTAAATACCTTTACTGTAAATTACTTTCATTTTTAGGATGAACAACTAGACTGTAAAGAAGATGTAGACCCTGAAAGCATTCAAGCACAATCAAAGAGAGAAGAAATGGATTTTTGTGATGACTTTAGTGATGATGATATTCTGGAAACTTCTGTGAAAAAATGTCGCAAAAGGAAGCCTTGCAATGCAAATAATTCAATGGTAACAAAAGGACAGCTTTCCTTAATGCAGTGTGGATTCTCTAAATTGTTGCAGAGAGAAATCAAAACTACCAAAGAAGAGTATAATAATTCTAACTCTCATAATTCAAATTCTGATGATCAGACTATAAGAATAAATGTAAATAGCAAGCATAGTGATTTTCAGAAATGTCAAAGCCATGTGCATGTTTTGGAGCATGGTAAAGCTGCTCAGTCACCAGATGGAACTGATAAAAAAGCTCTGCATAGTACAGACTGGGTTGTTATATCGAGCTCTGAGGAGGAAGGGGACAGAGAAAGTGAGGATCAATACATTTCAAAGCAAAGTGATGTAGCCATTGAAACTGAATGGAGTTCTGAAGAGAATGATGATGTCTTCTTTCCTACCCAAGTTCCACCACACCAGCAACCAGTGCTTACTAAAAAAGTTGGAATTTACAGGTCAGCATCTGAAAATTGTGAAGAGTTAGCAAAAGAAAAAGACAGGTTGGTATTTAAGGGAGAGAGTAGGCAACATGGATTCCATAATACTGAGTCAAATTTCAGCAAAGTCATGTCTTCTGAAGACATCAAGAACAGCACAAGAGATTTGAAAGGGGCAAGCGATGTAAGTGATGAGTCTGATGATATTGAAATTTCTCGTAATTCTGAATCAAGAAAGCTAAGAACTTTCAGCTTTCTGAAATGTAAAGAAAGAACCACCTGTAACAATAGACTAGGTAGCTTCTCCAACTCTCGGCTACAATCAAAGAAGCCCAATAGAAAAGAAAAGGAAAGTGATTCTCAGAATATAGATGAATTTTCATCCTCTGAAGATAACTTGCCGATTGAGAAAATTCATGCCAGAAAGCAAAGCTATAAGCATAAAAGACAGAGAGGCAGAGTTCAGTTTGGGTCTAAAATGCTTCAGCCTATTCAAGATACCTCTGTTGTACAAATGAAGTCTACCAATTATGCTGTGCATAGAACTTCGGCAAGTAAAACTGAATTTGAACATCAAGAGCAAAAAGTGGAATCAATGGACAGATATTTAGGTAAGTAGTCATTTAATTCCTTTGATTTTATTTCAACTAAAATAGTAGCGTATTTTAATTTATCATTGTTGGCAGGTTAAGTTCTTCCTGCTTATACATGTTTTTGGTATGAGATACTAATAAATGCTGTGCTAAATTATTTAGTAGTGTCTTTCTGTATCTTTCTTTTTACCTATTAGCCTTACTTACTAGGAAAAGTAAGGTGATGGGTTGCTTTGTAATATTTTGTTGAACACCTGCTGTCTGATGAAAGATGCTAAGATTGGAGATTTATTAAGAATTCTCAGATCTACATATTTGAACTGTAAAACCTTAAGTCTTGAAAGGGCTGGGTTTTTTCATGTATGTAAGTTTTTATTTGTGTGATTTGTGAATTTGAAATACCATGTACAAGATTTGATTCTGTTAGAATTCTCTTAGATTCTATTACTTTAAATATTAATATTGTGGAAAAAAACACACTGAAATGGAAGCAGTATTGAACTGTCAGGATAAATCTGAATAAGTGTAATGATTGTTGTTCATTTCATAGAGCTGCGAAACTTGGTGCTGAGTGAAATCATAACAAATTTTACAAATCTAATGTAAAACTTTTTAAAAATTACAGTATCCTTCAGTGCTACTGTGTATCTTTCATGGTTTTGGAATAAGTCTTTGATCTTTCTCCTGCTATATCAGATGGTGTTCAAGAAGTGGCATATATTCATTCAAATCAGAATGTGGTTGGATCCAGCAAGGCTGAGAATCACTTGAGCCGGTGGGCAGTGCGAGATGTATTTGAGTTGAAGCAGTTTTCCCAGCTCCCTGCTAATGTAGCAGTCTGTAGTGCCAAGGTAAAGAGAAATGTTTGGGAAATGTTGTTTTTATTCTTTTTATCCTCATTTTTCATCTTAAAAAGCTCTAACAAACTTGTTTTTCTGTTAATGGCCACCATGAATGATCAAAGCCACTGAGGATGGGAGGAGGAGGCAGCTCAAATGGAGGTCTAATAAATTACCTTTGTGTTTTGGATTTTTTTTTTTGTTTGGTGGGATTTTTTTGGCTTGTGGGTTTTTTTTTTTTTACATTAGCCAACTCTGAAAGAGTTGGAAATTAAGCAGCAGAGCACCCTCTGTGGGATTTTTCTGACAAAAATGGTAAGATTAAAGATTGGGCGTTTGAGATCAAATTCTGTACCATGTTTTTCTGATTGAGGCTTGAAAAAACTTCAGTTTGTCCTGGATCGATTTAGGAAAAATCCAGTTGCCACAGTACATGCTGGAATCTCTGTGGTGTATAAAGTCAAACATAAATCAGTTTGCACATTTTTCTTTTTTTGGGGGGGCGTGGTGGTGGATACATGCAGTTGCTATAGTGGGTTAAAGTAATGGTCATTATTGTCTATGCTTAATGTCTGAAACTTAAAACTAGCGTTTACTGGAAGTGCTCATTTGCAGCAACAGATATGTTTTATGCTTTTTTTATGGTCATGCATCTTAATTACATTTGGAATACATACAAATCTGGAATAAATTCAGGTACAGCTTCCAGGTTTTTTGTTTTTATTATATAGTGGTTTTAATCTACTCTGATTATCTGGACACTTTGTTGTTTGCCTTGTAATAAACATTTGCCATTTCCTAGACTGATTCTTAAGTTAAACCACAAGTATAGAATAAGTAAGTGGTGAATGTGCAGTTTAGTCGTTACAAACATATGAGCAATCACTATAAAAATTGTAGACAGAACACTATATTGTTCTGGGGTGTTGAATATCCGCAGTGGCTAAAAGAATAAAGAATTTCTTCCAGTGTTGTTGATGTACTGTATTTAATTAAGCCATTAGCAGGGATGCCAAAGAATTTTTGCACTGGGAAGATCAAACCAGGCCAACCAGTAAAAGTGAGGCCTTTTCAATTCTAACACATTTGCATTAGAATGTCCCTTATTAACAGAAAACTTGGTCAAAAATAATCAAGAGTACTATAGAAAGGTCCTTATTTTATGGCAATGGCAGACATTGTTAATAACACTAAATATAAATGAAAGAAAACTTTTAAAGAGAGTACTTTGAATAAATGTCTGTTGATCCACGTACGTTCAAAACTAGTTTGTGGGACTCATTTGTATTGTTAATGTAACTTACTTCTCATTATTTAGAGTTTGTGTGACTGGAACTATTACAAATTAACATCTCTTGATTAACTTGTCAGTCAATTTTTCTAAGGTATCTGCTTTTCACTCAGAAGAAACAGTAGTATCAATTCGCTCGGAGATTTAAGTAGGAAAAAAAGCATCAATAATTATGGAGAATGCTGCCTTTTCCTTTGCTTCCTGTTCTTTCTTTGACGTAGAGGCACTAATCTAGAAATAAGCCCTAGGTAGCTGCCTATTCTTAAATGTGGAGCTTTGAATTTGTTGTGCTCAGTTTAAAAAAAGAGCTGCCAGAGTTTCATAGACAGCTATGAAATATGATCTACTTAGAATGTTACTGCTAGTATTTTCCTTTCTTCTGTATTTTATTTTTATTTTAAAAGGTGTTCTATGAAAAACATGATCATTGTTGCCCTTCTGGCCATCAGTCTTTGTTGGTCATTTTTCACTTATTTGACATCAGTTTAAGCTAAGTTTAAAGTTTAATTCATAAGTTTAATTCACTGTCAGAGCAACTAATTGTGTAATAAGGAGAATGCTGATTTCAAATGAAGTTTAATAAAAAAAGTTTTTCAACAGATCAAAGTAGCATTATGTGTAATATTAAAAATACAGCTGAACAGTTTACATTTCTGTCATTATTTTTGGTAAATAAAATTATAGTACTAAATACTGGACTGTTGATTATAACCTGATAGTTATTGAAAGAAAAACAAAACTTTGGTCAGCAGAAATTTGTCACTAATGTTTCCAGCATTATTCTAACTGTTTCTCAGAAATTGTGTAGCTGTTCCTGTTTGCTCTGCGTATCAGTGATCACATTCTTAATTAGAAGCGTTTTTACAGTGTACTTATATTGAAGCTTTATTTGATAGCATCATGAAGACTCCTGAATAATGCCCTGATAATATTTATATCCCTTTTTTAGCACATTTAATCAAGTTGTCTTATTTCTAAGTAGGAGTGATCAAAAAGGGATCTCTTCATTTCATAGATAGGTCTCTTTGGGACAAAAATAAAATATCCTTTGTGCAGTTCAGTTCACCTATGCCAGCTCTTTCTTCCTGCTTTGCAATTTTGCTTTGCAATCTGTCTATAATAATGCATTTCTGACTTAATGAAGTTTAAATAATTTTTTTAAGAAATGGGTAATATCTCTGGGGAAGGAATGCAAGAACACTTAAAAGCTAGCAAAGTATTCCATTGAAGCAGCTGAGTTGTAATTTGGGAAATACAGCTTTTCCTACAAATCTTAGTTGAAGACCAAGTGAAATATTTTGCTTCCTGCTTACATAGCAATCTACAATGACAGCTGTAATTAAATACGTGTTCTAATAAGTTAGCAGGAGAAAGTAATAAATAGTAAGCAAAAGTAATCAATTAAGATAACCTTTTGTAAGAACATTGACATTGTGTTGATTTCTTGCTATTGACTAGTCATCTAATCACATTTTATCTTCACTAAATTCCCATGAACTTTAGGTTAAGTTTTTAGTTTCAGTAGCTAATTTATGGAAATTACGTGAATATGAGTAACAGCAAAAATAAGTTGATGGAAAGCAATGTAAAAGAAGTCGTCTTCTTGGTTTTCTACCTGCAGTAGATAAAAGGCTTATAAATTAGGTTTATTAGTCCTTCCTTTATTTCTGAAGCATGGAGACTAATGTAGTCACTTGAGTTGCAGAAACTGCTTAAAACTGTGCAGCAGACAGCAGACTGCAAAACCTGTGAGGACTCTTCCTTCAAAGTGAGAGAGGTTGCGTGGGAAGAAGATCCTTGAGAGCCAAGGTAGAAGGGTTGGGAGGCAGGGAGTTTTGTTCCTCAAAATAGAACTTGAAGGTATGTAGAACATCTTATTTAAAAACATAAGTAACTAATGAGTAAGTAAACTTGCATTTAAGTTGGTTATAAAAAGTGTAAGATTTGAACTTTGGGCTAAGAAAATATCTTCTTGATGATAGTCTTTTTCCTTAATTTGACTTCAGAATGTCTATGTTAGATCTGTACTGTTGACACTAATGTAATTCACAGTCAGATCTCTCTTAACGTTTTAAATTGTAGGTTTCATGTGAGCATTTTTTTTAATCCAATAATAGTCTGTCCTTAATGTTACCTGTATTAGTGTTCCTATACCCCAGTTAACCTTTTCTCTGAAGTAACAGAATATATTATCCACAAAAGGCGTAGGGGAACAAAATCTTGGTTCTTCTTGTAAGAAGTAGGCCTTGCTACTATTTCTTCTGTTATTGCTTGCTTTGTGCTGCAGGTTCTGTAACAATCCTGGTACATGGCTTCAAGACTGCTGCAGAGCCTTTGACTCTGTCTCACAAGGTGGTAGGGAGCACAGTCATATTCTCTATTTTTGTTTGTTTTAAAAGGACTTGTGCAAATTGACTAGTTTAGCTAGAATAGTCATGTTTATAATCCTGAATGCTTGTTTAGTATGTATTTCCATAAATTCTATATGACTATCAAAAATAGTTAGGTAACAGCAATCAGAATATGAAGTCTGACATCAAGAAATAAAACTAGAATGTCGTGAGAGCTCTCTCACAACTTTTCCAGCTATGAAAGGTGAGATAAAATCTAAAAGTAGTAAAAGTATCAGTATAAAGTATGCATAAAGTAACAATATAAAGCAAGCAAGAGAATAAACTATATTTTGGTTGAATATTATTAGTCAAAGTAAGTCCTGTGCAGCATCTGAATTAAAGAAGGATAACTATTTGAAGATAGTTTGTATATGACAATAGTAGAAGCAAACAAATGTGAAAGGTTTTATCACATGATCCTGAAGAAGCTAAAATAAATTGTGGTTTTGGTGAATATATTCCCTTTATCACGGAAGTCCATGGGATTGCATAAAAGTGGAAGAAGATTCTGTAGCTGTAGATGAGTTGGAGTAGCATTTTCAACCAGGAGAGACATTGTTGTCTTGTTATAGAGGGAGCTTTCATAAACAGTCACCTACAGCAGTGGATATCTGCTTATACTTTATTGTGCAAGTATGATCAGGGAGGTACTTAAAAGATTAACTTTTTTTTTTTTACATAGACATGGTATTTATATGCTTAGTATTCTACGTTTAAGGGGTATCTAGAATTACAGTAAAAATATTTTAGTTTAGTACCAACAGTTCCTGAATTGTACATGTTATTCTGTGTCTGAAGATTGTCCATATTCTGACCATTGACAACTCACAGTGTCAGATCAATGTAGGTTTTGAGAAGAAAGGACAGAAGAACAATATGGTAATCATCCCTCAAACAGTTGATGTTTCTGGTAGTGTTGCTTATGTGGAAGGCACTGAAGCGTCAATAATTAAAGGTGTTTAAGAGCCTCAGTAATCAAAACAAAGCCAGGGATTTTTGTTCCATGCAAAGGTGTGGCAGATATCTGTTGCTGAAGAAATTTTGGAGTTACAGATTAGGCATCTGAACTTCCTCTGTAGTTCTAAAAATGTATTGTACATCCCAGAACCTAAGTGTCTCAAGTGTCTGTTTTTGCTCTGGCTATTTGTAATCTTTCATAGCAATTCCCAAGCGTTAAGGCAGAAATTATGGTCAGTTCTGTGATACCTGGATTCAGTATTTTAACCATCTGAGGGTAGAAAATGTATGTCATTTAGTGTGGCAGTTAGCCAGGCCATTAAAAATTACTGAGAGTTGGTCTTTGTTGCTTCTTTATGCATATGACTACAAAATACATGTGATCTGCTATTTCATAGAAGATTATTAGTAACAAGGATTTTCTGGTTTTTACGTAGAAGCCTGAATGAAGAAGATTATATGAAAAATAAAATCTATTGGGATAAATTACTTGTTTTTCCTGCATTATTTTGTGTGTTGTTTTTAGACTTATTTAATGTTATTGAGTTGTCTTTGTTCTGCATTTTAGTTTCAACTCAAGTCTTCTGTTTGCACATGTGTGCAGATAGACTTGGCTAAAAATTCATTGTTTTTTACAAAACAAGCAGAAGGTTATTGTGTCTGTTACCCCATTACTGTCTATTAAGAAGATAGTTCTTCATTTTTTTTTTCATCTGTCTTGTGTAACTACAGAAGGAAGGATATTGAAAACAAAAGCTTCTAAACGAAAACACGTGAAATGAATCTGTAGACTGGACATGGTGGACTTACAAAGCCAGACTATAATTTTCAGGTATTTCGGCCTTTCAGGGGGAAGGGGGAAAAAAAAAAAGGAAAAAAGAAAAAAAATCTTGAGCCATTCATGTGATATTTTGCTCAAAATTGTGCTGGCATTATTAATTGTTTGGGAAAGATGGAAGCGTTAAGATTTTTCTCTAAGACCTTAGTCCTATACTAAATATTTTTAGAGGTCTGGGGCTTTTTACCCATTTTTTTTTTTCGTGGGTTCCAGGTTGACTTTCAGTGCAGGAGCTTCTTACTTTGTTTTTTGGGTAAAACTGGGTAACTTGCACTGTTACTTGTGAAGCTTTTTTGTAGCTACCATATGAAATAGAAGCCTCCCAGAGGCAAGATTAAATATCTTCTTTTAAGGTTTCTAGTCTATTCTGAAGTAAATGACTGCACTCCTTAATTAATTTCTGTGTTAATTGGCAAAAAAAACCTATGTGAAATGTTTTACGTAAGTACAGAAGTCTGGAATAGGCTTTCTCTAGTTCCTATAAAGCTGAATTTGTGTAGTATTTCTTCTATAGGAGTCTTGTTGGGGGGATTAGAGCATGGGGAAGACTTTGGAGACGGCTTGGAGGCTTGACAAAAAACGGCAACAGGACATACTAAATTTGAAAAACTGATGATGTCTCACATTAGAGCTAATTTGCACTTTTTAATATGTGGAAAAGTATTAGCCACAAGAACTCGTACTGTACCTGTTGAATATGTGGAGTCTCTTTTTTTTCAGTCAACTGCATGTTTTCAACTTAAGTTTACTTGAAGTTTTACTGAAAAGAAATGTACAAAGACAGCCATTCAATTGAGGATTAATCACTATGGCAACAGAAATGTGGTGACTGAAAAGGGGGAGGATGTCTTCTCCCCTCAGTTTCCTGCCAGCTGTCATATTCAACCTCTGCGGCATGAATTCAGGCCAAAATATAGACTGTGACCAGCTCTAAGAAACTATATCTGTATTTTTATAAATTGGTACAAGAATTGCACTATAAAAGAAGACTTAATCCTCTGAATTGGATGACAGACGTTCTTGCCAGTGTTTGACAGAGAAATAATGGGATGCTTTGTAGTAAAACCTGGATTAATGGTAAACCCCTCTTTATGTTATTGCAATGTGGTGTAAATGAGAGAACTAAGCATGCTGTCAGCCTAGGAAAAAACATGCCCTTTGTATCTCCAATGCAGATTTAAGTGCTGTTGAGAATACTGTAAATACAAAAGTTGTATTATTAAGAACTCCTCTTTATCGTATTTGTATTACATTGACATTTTGTAGATTATTTAAACAAAGACTTTCTATCAGTTACAGTAACTCTGATTTCAGTGTGTTTGCACAGCTTTCAGATTCAACAAGTTTAGGTAGTTGTTTACAAAGAGCAGGCTTTTGGGAGATAACATTCCATTATCCTTGCTTTTCTAGGATGAGGAATGTTATTCAGCTTTAAAATAATTGCTCCCAAATGATTGGCCTGTAATACTGCTTTATTGAGTTTACAGTTTCAGCTTACAATGGAATTAACCATTTCATTATAGCTTTTGTGTTGGTTTTTTGGGGGGGTTTTGTTGGTTTGTTTTTTTTTTTTTAATGCAGTGAACTGTATGTGGCATTCTGTGAGGCATGTAGGTGCATGTTCATTATGGCATATGTGCATGGCTTTTGGTTTTGCTGCTCTTTGATGGAGGGATGAGATGGTGAAAGAAGATAGGTGCAAGTCCACAGGCTTCTGCTGAAATAAGCAAGTACCTTAGCTTTGAATACTGAGACAGGCTGATTATCTCCTCTCGTTCTCAACAGTAGTAATAACTGTATTGATTTATGGTCAGATTTTTGGTGCAAGAAAGTGATATGGCTTATAGGAGTTCTTTTTGTTAAAGAGTAAACAAATTAAATGAAACCACTCCCAGTGAGAAATTCTTGTTCTGTTACCTGATTGGAGAAGAAACAGACTCAGAAATAAATGAGAAAGAGAGAGAACACAATACGTCCTCAATTGACTTAATAGTCAATTCTGCACTACCAAGCAAAAGATGGAATGTCCCTGGTCTTGGTTTATACACGCAGAAAAGCTAGATATGACAACCAGGGGAAAATAACTACATATTACTCTGATAAAATTTCTTTACTTTTATCAGCAGGTATAGCTAGATACTGGTCTCTCAGTGTTGGCAGAATATTTTGGAGGAGTAATTTGGACTGAGAATAAGTGTTACATTTTTCATAGCTTGAAGAAGATTTCAGCTATGTGTTCCCTGTGATACAATCAAATATTAGATACCTTTGTATTCAGAGCCAACATCCTGAGTAGCTTTCTTCAGTTCAGAAAGTTTAGGTGTAAATGTGATTATCTTGGAGTGTTCTAAAATTTTAAGGTAGGTTAGATTCATTTTCTAAGACAATCAAGGTACTGCCCATTAGCTATGCAATTACCTCTAATTCTCATTCTGCATTCCTATTTTGTTAGAACAATAGACAAATGCAGTCTGAGTGAGACTGTTTTTCAGTTAAGGAAGTTAAATTCAGAGGGACAGCTAATGTCTACATCAGAAATCATTCTAAAATATGATAAGATTCAGGCTTATTTCAAACTGTGGAATGTGTAAGTCACCATAATCCTCTGAAGTACATAGTTTGTTCAGTAGTCTGTCCCCTCTAAGTAGAAGAGCAAGTCTGGTTTATTTAAGAATCAGGTGAAAGTAGAGACATTCTCATTATTTGCCAACTTTTTTTTTTTTATTGTCTTGACCGTGTGGACCTCGTTTTTAGAGAAACTACATGAAGTTTTATGTGGACACTATTATACTTTGTCCTCCTTGGCATGCTCAATAATTCAGAAAGAAATTCTTGTTTGATGTGTGTATGTATAGAAGAGAGAGGGAAACAAGACCAACTATGAACAGTTAAGTGGCAAACATTTCAAGGTATTTATAGATGTAAAATAAAAACTATATCTAAGAGTAGTATATGTTCAAGAAAAACATCAAGAAAGGTCTTAGTCATTCATAGATATTATGGGAGAAACTCCTGGGTGGCAGAGGGAAGGAAATCTAACAGGGGGGAAAAAGCTTAACTGAAATAATTTAGAATTGTAATTTGTGTATATAAATTCACTGTAATGCAGTAAGCATCACCTGATCAAAATAATGACACTCATTCAAAACCCACTGCAACTCAGTATATCTGGAAAGTTATGTGTTTTCTCAGGTTTTGAGGGGAGTGGGAAAATGCAAAGTAGAATATGGCATAAGGGTTTGTTATTTGCTATCAAAGACATACTGAATTCAGTGTGTTTCATGCTTTTGTATGATTAGGTGACTGCAAGGCAGCTAGAGATTTGAGAAGGCCTTTCTTGTTAGTTTTAGAAATGAAAACAAACAATGAAACTGTGCAGTGGAAAGTATCCTGGATATCTGGCATTAGTGGTTTCATGCACAGCTGAAGAGAAAAGCCTGTTAACTCTGTTTCAGCTGTGAGTGGGGGAGTCAGAAGGGGTTGTTGCTGACCAGAAGTCAGATACTTACAATAGCGATACTTTGGGTAGACAGGCAGTAAAAGAGAGGAAGATGCTCAGACATAGTACAACTATGGCTGAGGAATAATTACGCAAACGTATTTTCAACTTCAGATTCAGCCTTTTGAAGGAAGTTCATTATTCTCTAAGTCTAGTGACTTGAATTGCCACAAACGTGAGACAGCTTAAAGAAAAAAAATGTATCCCTGAATCTCTGTTTCTCTTTTTTTCTCTACTCATCTTATTCCTAGCCTCTGCTCATTTACTCTCCCATATGTTTTCATCTTGCTGTACTTAAAATGATGAACATTCTTCTCTTTTGCCTTGCTTGAAGGGTCTAAAGAGAGGAAAAGGGAAGTCACAGGCTTAAGGTGGCCAGTCATCTCAGTCATGTCCGAAGATGGTTATACATGGCTTAGCATTCATTGCTCCAGAGTACAGAGACACCTCTTTATGCCTGTTGTAGGAAGAACAGATGCTGAAATTTTGTACTGTCAAAGATAGACAAAAATTTGGTTTAGTAGGTATGTATTATTTTTAAAGCTCTGTAACTATGCAGCAGGAGACAGATTGTCACAAGGAGCTATCAGATCCAAGATTGTTGCAGATTCAAGATGAAATCTCTAAGTAGAAGTTACTGCTGGATTGTGGCACTTAAATTCTTGGTTGATGTTCAGCTGCACATCTTCATTCTTCTTGAAGAGTATTACCCTTGAATGTGAACTGTTGTGGGACTCTAAATCTGCAGATGCTACCATTTTTGCTGGACTTTTGATTACAGTCTGTATTTTATACGTAACTCAAAGAAATGGAAACTCATTATTGGTATTTAAAACTTGTTATATACTTTTAAGAGTAAGAGACATAAATAACAAAAGAAGTGGTGGAGGAAAATATCTTCTGTGATAGGAAGATATAACGTGTTTATGTTGAAAACCCCATAAACTAAATGGAACATGAAAGGTGAAAATGAATGCTTTCTCTGGTGTATTTTTTTATGTGTAGTAAGAGTCCCTAGGTTTTCTGAATACTTTAAAAGCTATTTTCTGCACAACTGCATACTAATCCCGCTTCTTTCCCATTGCAATATATGGAAAGCCTCTTCAGAATAAGTGTAGTAAATGAAAAGGGGATAGGATAAGACGACAAGTGTAAGACAGGAAGGAATGGCTGCACTTTCACATGTTATATTCCTTAGTTTGCAATAGCACTTCAGAATTTCATTTTACTGCACTTCATTAACTTTATTTCTTTCCATTTACTGGGATATTTTCTGTACTGTAAACTCAGGTAGTTTTTTGAATCCAGAAAACGTTACCTTCTACTAACTAACCTGCATCTGTGGCCCTTTGTCTTATATATATGCTTTTGTAAAGAAATTTTTTATTTGTTCTGAACTGCATGTGAAGATTTTCTTGACAATGTGGAAGTGCACAAAGCTGAATAAAACAGTAAAAATGTTACATTCAGTAACTCAATAGAAAGTTTTTGTCTTTGATATCAAAGGAATTATTTTGCTGTACGTTTTTCCCCCTGCCAAGATACTGGTTTGAGAAAGGAGAAAATGTGAAGAATGTGCAGATGTATAATGGTGTTACAGATAATTCAGTATAAGTGCACTTAATTTATCAGATGACAGGTAAGTATGTGATCAAGTTTAATGAAAATTTTCCACTTCAAACAGTGGAAGTTTCATAACAAGCACTGCAAATGCATAATGTCTTCAGTATAGTTAAACATTTAGTAAAGACTAAGTGCTTTCATGATTGCTGTCAATCTTTCTGTAAAAATTCTTTTACATAGAGATAGCAGATACTGTATGCTATACTAAGTTATTTCCTTAGTTTTGTGTAATGTGTATTTCAGACAGCTAATCAGAAGATGTGCTATGCAGTGCATGAAGAATATGTTTTAACACACAGTATGTATGTGTGTGATGGTACAATGTTTGGCAAGAATGCTTTTGGGTTTCTATACTGTGATTTTTAGTTGTCATTCAGAATAATTTGTTCATAATCATGTATTTGAAACTTTTAAGCATATTTACATTTTTAAAGTGAGGGGAAAACATGCTACTACTTATTTAGGCACTGGATGGAATCTTAATTTCAGGAGGAAGAATTCATGTTGCTATTTGTGCAATTCGATTTTTTTGACTATTTTTCTTCTCCGCGTGTTAAATTGGTTGACATTTTTCAGTAGTTACATGTCTGAGCCATAAAGCAAAGCCAGACTTGCTATTTGGCAAAACAGCTGGATTTTTTTTTGACAAAAATACTTGTGCTTCTTAATTCTTCTTCTGTCCTTCTGTCTTTTCTTTCTCTTGAATCCCTCTACCTTTCTAGTCCTTAGATGTGTTTATGTACTAATCACTGTTGTCTTTCCCGTAATGATTTGAAAATGCTATGGTCAGATCTTACATCATTATAATGTTCTTTCAAGAAGTTCAGCAATGCATGTACTAACCTAAGTATATTAATTAATACACAGTACTTTAAGTTAAACAAAGATAATGCGCACTTCCACGTGCACAAAATAGTTCCTGTGTGCAGAATTTCTGTTTCCTTTATTATTACATTCTTTTGGTCATAACACTTATTAATTCATAAAGGGTATGACATTCAATAATATAAATATATTATTAAATGTGCTAGTAACAGTAGTGTAAGAACAAGAGTCAGAGGTTTCTAGCTGAATCAAATTGTATTAATTTCAGTCTTGCTTTGCAAGATTCCCTTATGCATATGATATACTTGATAATTCAAATGAACAAGACCTGTGCTGTAAAGTCAATGTGGCATTTCATGTAGGAGCAAATAACGGGGCACACACACAATAGCTTGGTAGCGAAAGAGCTTGAGGAACAGAAACTTAAAAACTGAAATGTTTATCATGAATTAGATGTCAATTGTTGAGTTAGAAGGCAAACATTGAAAGAGAATCAGAAAGAAATCAGCTCTGTGAGAGAAGAATTAAGGAGAGTAATACATGAAGTCAAATTCATAAGGAGGCAAGATAGTGTGGAATGTTGACAATGCTGTAATGCTGACTGAAGTTTTCACTCCTTTTTAATGGTAATGTTAGTAGAAATATATAGGGAATATTTTAATCTATACGTGTGTAAAGCTTACCTCTACCTAGAGCCTCATCTGTGTATCACTTAAAGTAACAAACTTCAGATTTTACCGTTAACAAACATGAGACACTCATAGTGGCCAGGGGCTTTCACTGGCATTAGCTCCTGCAGCTCTTGGGGTAATTTGTTTGTAGTAACTTTTTCTACCTTCAAGAAAAAACTTCGAGCAGCCAGTTTCGGTAGAAGAATAGGAGCTCTTTGTGTGTATAAGGAGGTATTTTGCTGTTGTTCTTTCAGGTTCGGCAGTATGGGTCAATGTACTTGAAAGTTTTGTACTTCCAGAACTAAATATGCCATTTGTGAGTTTATTTGCAATTAGCAGAACTTTTTACATTAATTCTGACTCTCTGCAAAGACAAGCCATTTTACAGTGTTCAGTGTGTTTACAAGATTTGGCTTTTTTCACAAAGAGATTTTTAATCTGTGTTTGAACAGATGTGTGAACCAAAGTGTTACTGCCTCATATACTTTGTTTAATAAGAGGTAGATGGATGCACATTTATAGGGGTTTGAAATACTTTTAAGACAGGCATTGACATGGTTAGGCTTGTATTCTACACAAGTTATGCTTGCTTGAATTAAATTACACAATCCTGATTTCCTGACAGAGTGACATATTCACTAGGTCTTATCATAGTGAGAACTGAATACTATAAATATTTGTCATGCAAAAATATATATTTTAATATATATTTTAAAACTAGCAATGCTTTCTTCTTTCAAAATACATTTTCCAAGTCAAGTTCTATACCACCAATGTGTATCTTTAAAAAAAACAACCAAACAAAAAAAAAACCCAACCAAACCAAAACCACATACAGAATTAGCAAGATAACTGTAGAATATACTATAGACAACATGTGCTAATTCAATCTTAATTTTGTTACTATCATCATAACATTATTATTGGAAGATAGTTTGGGGTTTTTTTAATCTTAATTGGGGCCTTGGTTCTAGTTTTGTATAGTAAAACTTTTAGTATTGCAGTGAGATTTTAGTCTTTGGAGTTGTACGTTTAGCTTAAAGAGTGAAAATTTATGCCTGTAGATCTCTTACTATTAACATCTCTCTCTGTATGCTAGTTTGAGGTTACTTGCCAAAGTAATGGATTGAGAACAGATGTGAGATCCTAAAGCTCAAGAACATTGTGAACGACCCATGGAAATAAAGGAAGTGGGCATGGATCAAATAGAAACACATTGGGAAGAAACACTGTAGATCTAAAACCAAATTTTGAACTGCAGATGACAAGGTGTGAACACAGTTTGTGTTTTCATCTCTCAAGTGGTGTTAGTAGGGGGATTGAGGACATCACTAAGCAGTTACTCTTTCCCCGATCTCATTTTGGTGGGGGGGGAAAGGTAGTATTGCTTTTCTGGTTTTCCTCTGGTTTTCCCTGCTGTTCAAACACATTCTTTAATTTTCATATTTCCCTTGGCTTGCCTTGTGGGAGAGGGGAAACTTTGTCAAGAATTTATGAGAATTTCTGAAAAATAACTAAGGTATAAATAGGGTTATATTTTTGTGCAAGATGTTGACTGCCAATGCACGATGAGTTGATCTGTAACAGGATCTTCTTGAATTTGATTAAAATATTAGCTTTCTGTAACTATTACATTTAAAATTTTAATCTTACCAGTTTTAATCTTACCAATATTATAATGAAAGTGTAATGTGTAATTTTTTTTGGTGTTTGTTTACAGTTAAGTATAGTGATACCTCGACCGAAATTGTGTGTGTGCATTAGAGACTGTGCTATTGACAAAAATTATTTTACCTTAGCTATGTTGTCTTCGAATGGTGTTGTGATTATTTGTAATTTTTCTTTGAGTGTTAAATTGTTAAACTAAGAGTTCTGAATACTTAACCATGCGAAAATTGCGTAACATACAGTAACAAGCAGGAAGCAGTGAATCCAAATAATCCATTAATCTTGACACATAATATCTTCCTGGATTAATTTATCTATTAAGACTGTATTAACATTTTCTGTTTTATATTTTATAGTAATATTTGGAGGGTGTAACTGAGATTTGAGTCCTGTGGCACAGGATTAAGTATTTGTATTACCCTTGTTAATGCATTAGAGAGTTTATAGAGGTCTTTCATTTAGCCTCACAATTAACCCATTTGGAAAAATATCCCACCTTATTCTTAGAGATCTAAGGCTTGCCTTCAGTGTCCCTGGAAGTCTGTGACTGAGTGGAAAGTTTATACTGCAGCTCTGAATCCCGTTCTTGGCACTATAATCATTGAGTGCTAGCTAAGAGTGACAGAATTGGATATAGTAGAGCTCATGACTATGTCCCAGACACAGCTGTTTTGATGATTTCCATGTCTGATTTTACTAGAAAAATGAAGAAAGCCCAGAAGACGACACAGCAGAGAAGAACATCATTAAGGAAGGGCAAGAAATGTTGACAAACAATAAGCAACACCACCTGTATGTTATGCATCCTGTGACCCAGAAAAACAAAAAAGTACACAGAGTATGTTCAACCACCTTCTTGATTGGAAAGACACCCAAAGGAATCCGCAGGTGAGACTATTTTGATGAGATGGAAGTAAAATTCTAAGCTTGAAATGAACTTACCTCTGGGAAATTTCTTTTGTCTTTGTTTCAACTGTACTCACAGAATATTGATGATTTTCTGTGGCAAGAGCAGAACTAATGGGAAACTTCCACTCATGCTATACAAAGAGTACCATAATTGATTAATAAAATGAATTGAACCCACAAATCACTTTAACGTGTTGACTCAATGTGTCATATATTACATAGCTGTGCAGATGTCATCACCACCAGTATTCATGGTATGTGCACCATGCAGTACTACAAACCAATGTTTAAACTACAGAAGCAAGGAATTTTACAGTGTGAGCTTCTGACTGCCTACTGGTTTTGCCCAGCTCTCATCACTTTCATTGAAAGACTGTTAAAAAAATAATTGATTTTGTATTTATTTTTCAACATGGGGCTCAATTTTTTTGATGTCGTTTCCCTCCTTATGTTTGGAAGGGTAATAATTTTTATGCCTCCTCGTTGTTCTTTTTTTCCCAAAAAAACTATTTCTATTATTAATACAAATACTGAAATTCCATTGTTATGTAGGTAGAAGTTCAGTAACAATAGCCAGATGGTATGTAGAAATAGAAAGCTGAAAGCTGTAGCTAACTAGGCAAACCTATAGAACTGGAATTTAATTTAGCCTTGAGACAAATATATTACTATATGAAAGTTGGTATCTAGGTAACATCTCTAAGTATTCAGAATCTGTCACATTAGCCACTTGGCCTCAGCTATCCAAACTGTTCTTGTTGAAGTGCCAGACTTGTGTTCTGTTATAGATACTGAAAATTCTAAATACTTAAGAGGCAGGTAGAGGAGAACCTTTCATTCTACAAATATGCAAAATTGTAATCATAGTTATCAATGATTTCCTGACGTAAAAATTTTCAAAGGCAATGAAGTAGTTAAGGATGTTATTCCAAGATCCTAAAGCCACATCTAGCAAAAAATTTAAGCACATTCACTTAAACAGGTTAAACAGGTCATCTGCTAGCACCTCACTTGCAGTTGTACTTTGTAGTACATCTGGATCTGCTGTGCAGTGAGTAAAGATGATCAGGTGCCTCAGTTTGATGCGTTGTAACACTGAGTGGAAAGCTGTCTGCAGTCACTGCACACAAAGGGTACAGCTGGAGCTAGCCAGTTAAGCAGTATTTGAGGCCAGAGTTAATTCTCGCTGTTACTGGAGCCCTCATACAGGAAAGGCTAGATGTTTCATACCCATTTTCTGACAAGGACCTTCCAGTTAGGTTACCTGATCCCAAACTATGGCTAACTTGATTGGGATGCTCTCCTTTTGGCCTCTTGGCAGAAACAAATATTCCATAGCTCACTAGATGGAGGATGGAGGGGACAATCCCTGTCTCCTGTGAATGTGTTTATCCAGCTCTTGCTTAGCAAGTCTTTTAAAAGGAGTTTGAGCAACTACTTGTGGGTTTTTCAGGTTTTTTTGTGGGGATTTTTTTGAAAACAAAACAAAACAAAACAAAACCCAACCCTCTACCATCTGTCCATCTGTGTCCTTCTGAACGTACAGAATCTTACCTACACTGAAAGTAAATCTTTGGGTCATAAGCTGAGGAAATCACACTGTAGTTTGTGATTCAGAAGTCACTTCAATTCTAAGGTCATTATTCTTTCTTCTCTTTGCTAATAAAAACAACAGAAAAAAAACCCTAATAAGGAAGTTACTTTTAGTGATTACTTTTTGGGGTATGTGAAGTACGTAAATTGAAGGAACTGCTTTAAAGCTGCTGTTGTTTCTAGTTAAAGGTGTCAATGTATTTTTCCTTCTTGATAATTACAGGAGACAATTTGAGGAAATGGTATCCCACTTTAATATGGGATCAGTGGAAGAACTGGCAGAACATATTGCAAAAGCTACATCAGAAACAAGGCAGAAGATGTTGAAGGAGTTTTATATTTCCAAGTATCCGGAGATGGAGTCTTTCTTCCCAGTTGAAATACCAGCACAAGCTTCACATGACTATGAGGCAAGAGAATTAGGTACAACGCCCTCCAGAAAAAGAAAATCCATTGTTAATCTTCAAAGATCTAAGTCTAGATCTTCATCAGCTGAAGGTCCACTTCTGAGTGGAACTACAGAAACAGAGAGCCAGCAGAGCCATAAAGGAGAAGCAGAGCAACTTCACAATGATTCCTACATGCAAGATGTAAGTGTTGATGCAAAACATAAACAATTGTCCACTGTTGCTACTCAACATATCGAAAGGAGAAACAGTCAGACATTCAAGAATTTTATGGTATCTGGCTCATTAAACAGTAGATTAGAAACAGTTGAAGTGCCGTCTGTAAAAAGTTGTGAAGGACAGCAAGAGTCCAAAGGAACACAGCTGCCAAGAAAAAGATCCCTGTCTCAGTCAGAAAATGAAGAGAGAAAAGCTCAGACTTGTAAGAAAAAGTCTTTTGTGGACTTACTTGGAGATACCTCTATTCTCAATGACCTCTTCAGAAATGATGGAGACAGGCCTATAGAATCACCAAGGAGATTGTCTTCCGGGCAGGTAGAAAAATCAAAGGAGAGGCCAAAAGACTTCTGGGACATGCTGAATGAGCAGAATGAGGAGAGCCTTAGAAAGCTCACAGACATAGCAGTTATAGAGAAGCTATGTGAAAGAGCACCTCATCCCCCAGTGACAGAACAGAGAGAAGTGTGTGAAAGTTCTCTTTGGAAAAAAAATGAAAATTTTCTATGGAAAAGGTACGGTCCAGACGATTCAGATGAACCAACCACTGCTACATCTTGTAATGTAGTAAAATGAAAGTTTTCCATGCAAGTTGCACTATAATTATCTTACTTAAAATATGTATAACTTCATCAGTATGCACCAGAACATGATACCTCCTTGAAATTAAAGGCGAGGTGATGAATTCATATTTATGATGGTATGGATTTACATTTTACAGATGTGAATATGTATGTAATTACTTATGTAAATATATAGTACATATGTGCATCTATAGTATACATGTACTATATATTATTGTAAGCTATGATATATTAATTTTAAATTAAACTTTTTAAAATGCACTTTGCTTTCTTGCATCCTGATTTTGTTTCTAGACTGAGTAGCAATACGAAGTAATTTTTGCCCTTTACTTCCATTTGGATACCCTCAGTCATCTCAGCAGAATCTAATTATATTAAAAGGATTTGACAATAGTACTCCACATATTTTCTGAGCTACTGAAGACTCAGGGACTTCATGAAACAGGGATGATGTCTTTGTCTAATAACCTTTGATGGATTTTTTTTTTCTAGGATTTTGCTTAGTTTTTCTGAAGCTGTGGAGCTTCTAATTATCTTCAGTATCCTATAGCAGTGTGTTTCTCAACTTGCTTGATGTGAAAAATCATAAATTTTTGTTTGTTCATTCTTTTTCAGTGCAAGATCTACAGCACATTAAGTGATGTTGGGTGTCAAATTTCACCTTTAACTACACTTTCATCTCCCATTTTTTATTTTTAATAGACTTCTGTTGTGTCTTTCTGAGGTGGTGTAGTCTGGACAATACTTTGGTGGTGTTTACTTTCCTGTGCAAGGAAAGAACAGGAATAGTCTTTTACATAAATAAATAAAAAGTGCACTGTTTTTTAGCAAATTTCAGGAAGAATCTGATCTTGTTCAGTAATTCAGACTTAGTGTTGTCTCTATTTCATACATTTGAGTATCTGATAGGAGGAAAAAAAATACCATTTATCCTGGGAAAACTTCTTTCTGGCTTGGCTTAATAAATGTAACAAGTTTCATTTTGAGAGCATTGTATTCTGAAAAACTTTTAGATACGTTGTTGTATTGCATGTGCACTTAGAAAATATGCAATTGCATGTGCAGATTGCTCATTTTTTTTTCTTTGGTTACTTAAAATATCAATATTTTAGTATAGCATTCTGTGGGCATTTGTATAGCCACATTTTCTTTAAACTCAGCCGTACATACTCTTAAAATCAGTGAGGTAACTTTTATAGGAAGTTAACTGTAATCTTCTGTTGGTTTAGTTCTGGTGTTGATACTGAATATTAATATTAAGTGTATTGCACCTTGAATTCAGCTTCTGCTGATAGTCAAAAGGTTTGTCAGTCATGTTATGCTTACATAATTGTAATTCTTGCTGTGCTATATCAGTTTGCTCCAATATGATAATTTAATAATTTCTGCAGCAGGAACAACCTATGAGTGTCTTGGGGACATTTCACCAAGGATGTTGCTTACCACATTTGAAGAATGCAAATTAGAATGAAGAATGCAAGGAGGCACAGCAGTTAGCTTCCTCAGAGCATTTCAAGAGCTATGGGATCATAGAATCATGGAATGGTTTGGGCTGGAAGGGACATTCAACTATCATCTAGTCCAGCTCCCATGCTGTGGGCAGGGACATCTTTCACGAGACCAGGTTTCTCAAAGCCCCATCCAACCTGACCCTGAACACTTCCAAGGACGAGGCATCCACAGCTTCTCTGGGAAACTTGTTCCAGTGTCTTGCTGCCCTTAGAAAAATTTTCTTCTGTATGTCCAATCTAAATCTACCCTCTTTCAGTTTAAAACCATTGCCCCTTGTCCTGTCACTACAGGCCCTAGTAAATGTCTTTCTCAATCCTTATGAGCCCCCTTGAAGTACTGAAAGGCTGCAATAAGATCACCCTGGAGCCTTCTCATCTTCAAGCTGAACAGCCCCAACTCTCTCAGTCCAGCCCTCTGACCATTTTTGTGACCCTTCTCTGAACCTGCTCTAGTAAGTCCATGTCTGTCTCATACTGGGGACCCCAGAGCTGGATGGAATACTCCAGGTGGGATCTTAGGAGAGTGGTGTACAGCAGGAGAACTACTATCCAAAACTGCCACCTGGAGGACTCCTGTTAGTGATCAGTCACACTTAATTATGAAGGTTTAGTTAATCGCCCTGTTTCAAGTCAGACCATTCTCTCAGGCCACTCCGTTATCTCATCTATGCAGATGACCAGCAATTCAAGGAATAAATGACCCAAGTAGGCTGGGTGTGTGCACCATTCTTCCCGTCACCACTAAAAGAATCTGTGTTCCTAATCATATCCCACTGTTTAAATCTGTTACCCTTTGAGCCTTGTGTCAGGGAGGCAGCAGGAGGCTGCCTGATGGCATTCTGTTTTCGTGAGCAGGTGTTATCTTGTAGCACATGAGGGGCCTTAATGGCAGTATGGACACAGGAACAAACATCAGTTGGTTCTGCTGTGAGGGCCACTGAAGCAGCTTATGCAGCAGTCTCTGCTTGAGGAAAGCACTGGTCCCAGTCCCTGCTTTATGCCACCTCTGATATGTAGGCAGATTTCTGCCAGTAGCGTTCGCTTTGGCGTAGCAGCTGCTGGGTGCCTGTTTTGGCTGCTGTGATTCAGCCAAAGCAAATGTATTTACATGTGTCTTCTGCATTTGACTTTATCCTGAACACTGGAATAGGAATGGGACTGGTTATGATCATAGCACTTCTCACAGCGTCAAATTTGTATACTATTACTTCACGCTTACAGCTTTCAGGGCAAATAATTTTTATGTTGGGCTTTTTAAACATTACTTTTGCCCAACAGTTCAGTAGTGCTGTGTAGGGCTGCAGACCCAAGCTTTCAGAATAAAGATATGTAAAACTGGGATCAGGCCCTAACTCCCGTCTCTGGTGCATGTGTAAAATGCATGTGTTATCAAATAGAATGATGGATAATAGTGTTTTGGGTTTTTTTACCCACTCGTGAATAAACACAGGCTGCACCCGATTCAACTATTTCTATAACAGAACATATTAATTCTTCCTCTTAAGATAGTGAGGAACATGACCTCAGGGTTCCATTTAGCATTTTAGATGCAAAACATAGATAAATCTATCCACCTCTGAGAAAATAATAAATGCTTTCCAAGATGTACTTGGGGTGGGGGTGAAAGCTGATGGATCTCATTTTTATTCCAATAATTAATACACTACCAATATTTCAGAAAGTAAGGGTTCACCTTGTTAGTAGTTGAGAATATGCAATGCAGTATATATGGAGTAAGGAATTTCTATGTACTGACAAGTTATCATCTTACTCTTGAAATGCTGGCTGTAATAACATTTTGAAATGAAAACTGTTCTTCACAGATTGGAGAAGTGGTTATAAGATAAGCAGTGTCATATCCCATTTGCCGAATAGTCTGTCACATTTCTCAATGCTATGGGATCATGTGAAGGAGTACCTCATCATAACACATAACCAAAAGAGGCCAGGGCTTCATGTTGCTCTGGAAACCTTAACCCTAATCTTTAGGTTTTGTAAGCTTTGAAATCTCAAATGTAATGCTGTATTAGTATAGGGTTTTACACTGAGTATACTGTATAAATTGTTTTATGTGAAGGGTAAATGTTATGAAATTTTAAAAGCTTGGACACTGAAGCTGCACAGCAGCAGTCTGTGAACAGTGGTGGTTTTTGTGGTCTGGATCACTGCCCATTGGAAAATAAGCTCAAATTTGATCTGGAGCAGCTTCTACTTTAGGTCATGGGAAGCTGTTGCAGGCTTTGCTCTGTCTCTGTGTTAACCATTATGCGCTTATTGTAAGTGGAAGCTATCTGAAAACTTAATTGGGTAATCTGACTTAACTACCTGGAACAAGGAACCCAGTATTTAACATACATGATAAAGCAGTAAGAGACTTGGTCTTTGTAGGCAACCAACATAAATAGGATAAATGTGTTCCGTAACTGTTTCTCTCACCCCGAATCTATGCTGTTACCATTGTATTCTACCCAATGGTATTTAAGATACAAACTGAAATTTAGGATAGTCAGCTGGAGCAGCTTCTAAAAAAAAGTCTCAACTAAGAAAATAAAAGAAGAAGCTGTAAAACTGTTAGTTATTGGTACATTTGAATTATGTACAGCTGAAAGAAGTCAACTTAAGGGATAGAATAGGTGAACCCATCTTGTTGATGCTAATAAATAGGACATAACTTAAGGCCTTTTGCTGGTGACATCATTATTGGTTTTCTTTACAGCAATCTTCTCCTTAGAGAGGCGAACTCCAGCTTAGTTAAAGAAGAGAAGATTTGGTGGAATGAAGAATATGACCATCCAATAGGTAGCTGGTTAGATAATAGGAAAACTCTGAAAGGGTAAATGTTGTGTAATAGGTTGTGTAGTGCCAATATTGGAGGTCATCAAGAATGGGAGAGACAAATATCTGTTAGAAGTTGCACAGCTAAATTTGACCTTATTGTAGGCCAGAAGGAGGGACAATTAGTTTCTCAATCTGAAGGGCCGAAGGGGCTAAATAACCTTGTTGATTTCAGTGGTATCAGGGCACTAGAGGGAGGTTTCACCTGAGCCACTAATTTGTCAGTCATGGTCTAAATCAGTTGGTACCGGTGAGGTTAAAATATGATTGAGTTAGGTAAGATTTTTCATTTTACTTCTTTTAGAAGAACCTCAGAACAATGGAACTGCACAGGTACAAGGCTGAACTGCAGGGCTGATTCCCAAGTATGAAGCTGTCATCATTGTCCTGAAGTACTCAGGGAATTATGTTTCTCATCTATAAGGTGATGATATGCATAAATCAAAGCCTCTGTAGAAGTGCACATTATATTCACATGTATGCCAAGTACTGATAATGTATTTGTGGAAATGCATTTGTTATCTGCAATTAAACAGAGCTGCAGGAAGATGTCTTGAAGTAAGATCTATGTCACTCTGTAGCTTTCTATGCAAATTTAACATATTTTACTAGATACTGTCACCTAAGCCATAAATACTTCAATTTTTTGCCCTAAGGATCTGCGTATAAAATATTTTTGTCATGAATAAGATGTGTGATTTTTAAAAAAGAATCTGAATAAATTCAAAAGGGAATAATTTGAACTATATGTGAAAGGTGTGCCTTCCCCATTTGAAGGCGTATCCTTCAAATATTAAACTGACAATTTTTGTCTTGGAAATCTGTGATTATAATTTTGTTCAGCTTTGAAAATGGAGGAGGAGTTGGGGGATGCTGTGTTTGGGATGATGGTAGAGCAGAGTTCATACAGCTTCTGTGTGCAGGTTCCTGCATGGTTGCAGGGAGGCACAGGCTAGCGGGAAACTAACAGCCTCCTAGCCTAAGGAATGGCCTCATGATAGTTATCACCTGATCTCAATATAAAGCAGCCAGGAGGAGAGGGTGTCATTTTTGTCATCGCTTTCTGCTGGAAATCGCTTGCTGTTTTTACTGTTACTTACTGCCATTTGTTTTACTTGGTGAGGTTCCTATGGGTCTGGCTCTGGGTCCCTGACCTAACAGGGAGTATCAATAGTTCCCAGTGCCTTCAATGGAAATTCTTCAACTGGGGAAAAAAAACAGATTGCTGGTGAAATAGCAAGAAATCTGACCCTGCCTATGCTAACAAATGCAGCTCTGTCAGCAACCTGTTTACAAAACTGTCACCAGACCTAGTTAAAAACACTGTGTGTGTCCTGGATCTGATTTGCGGTATAGTTCAGATCTTAAGCATGTTTTGCAAACTGGAGCTATGCTTATAACTAGATTTGGGAGTAGCCATGTGGTACACAGATTTCATATTTGCTCTGGGAGAGGGAGGATGAATAATTTCAGATAATGAATATGTTTAAGAAAGTCAGGGTGTGCATACAAACATCTTGTGAACACGATAAGGCAGTTTGAAAGGATGTATTTGCACAGCTTTAGCAGGTGATGACTTGGAGCACTGAAAGGCAGGCTGATGCCAATGCCGTGGCTTCAGCACAGTGAGTGAAACAGCATTAATAGGAGGGAAGAGAAATGGGTAACAGCATAGTCAAAGTATCACTGGATACTTCAAAGATGAGAATACAGTTACTAGGTATGAAAAAAAAGATGGTGTAAGTTACTTACTTAAGAATCTTCACAGCAGAAGGAGGAGAGGATTCTCTTCCAAGGAAGCAATTAACTGACTTTGCTGCTAGGTATTTTTCTGTTCCTTCAGTGCCCTGCATGTTTTATTCACTGCATACCTTCCAGCTTATGCAACAAGTGAGGTAATATTCTTATGAAAATTCTCTGTCCTTGCATTTGCACATTGCACAATTCAGTACATCTTGAAGGGTGCATCCTATAGAAAAGGAGTAATCATCTAAATAGACGTCATGAGAGCGTGTACATTTCTGATTAAGGCACCTGAAAAGTAGATAACTGGCTTAAGGTAACTCAGGAAATTCAGTTTCTGCAATGTAAACTGGATGTCTAGATGTGCAGATAAGAGAGGTGGGCAGTGATTCATAGCATTCAAGAGGAATGCTTCTTTTCGTATAGATCACATGTGGATCATAGGAGGATCTTTGTGATGCTAAATGAATCTGCCTCTCGTGTGTGACTCTGCCAGCTAAATCTGAAAGAGAAGGAAAGTATGTCTAAACAAAATGATTGGAGAGATTCAGAGTTGTTTACTTGGCATCCTAACCTCTGTTTAGTAGGCATCCAAAAAGCTGAATTTTCTTTTTCAAAGACCAAGTTAAGATTGTGCTCTAAAATGAAAGAAGTAATTGAATGTAGGTGTGTTGCATGTGCATGATTCTTGAGGACAGATTATTTCAATTGTTCTTTGAGTTTGTTTGAGCTGAGAGGATGGAAACGAGTGGTCAGAACTTGACTTTGTGTGTCTACACGCTGTACGACTGAATTGGGATTGCACACATAATTTACAAAAACTGGAGAATGAGCAGACCTGCTGCGCTAAAAGCATTGTGTTCTGAAAATGCACAAACACAGCATAATTATATTAGAATTTGCACCACTCTATTGTAGCAAGTTCCAATGGCTGAACATTGATAGTATATTTGATGTCAACATTAGCAATCCCTAACACTGCACCCATTAAAGACAATGGCAAAGCAGTGGGCATAGCTCAGATGCTAAACGAATACCAGCGCAACTCAGAATGAATCTGTGTTTTACTTCAACAGAACTGTTTATACTAAAGGGATTTTCTTCCCCCATGGCTTGATATTAAGTTGTTTCCATCAAGTCAACGCTCATGTAAACATGATCTCCTATATCACCCTGAAAATCATTCTGTGCAAATTACTTGAAAAACAAATACCAGATGTCTGTTTATATTTTTGGAGGCAAACGCTCACAACTGTCGGCAGCGCTGTCCTCTCCATGATTCAGGCTGCAGTGGAAGTTCCAGCACAGTTTCTAGTTGTTCTGGTTTACAATTCAATTGCAAAGAAAACAAATTCATACTGTGGTCCAATTAGCAACATAATTTAAGGACCTTGGAGAAAGCTGATTTCTTAAAATTTCTCTTTTGTGCTTTGGTCTTATCACCTCTGCAGTAGATTCAGATGTGAACTTGTCATGGTCCTTCTAGATACAGACTTTGTACTAGCATAGCTAGAGTAATTCGGCCTCCTCTTGCCTCTCTGCCCCCCACTGTTTTGTAGTTGCAGTTATATATATTGCTAGATTACAATACACTACTTCCAATTTAAGTCTTAACAGTTGGAGGGACTATCAAGGAATATTTTCTCTTTAATCAAATGTTAAGGTTCTGTTATCCTTCTGACATGTCACTATATGCAGTATTTGACAAAATTGGAATCTAAGTTACCTTGTAATGGACATTATTACTTTACAATACTACATGCCCTGATCATTCGAGGTAGATAATATATTATGCTATATATAAAATAAATTGTATTTATATTCTGTGTATAGATATATGTATAGTATAAATCACAATTATATTGTACATTATCTATACAATATAATCTACTTGGAGAGAAATTATGATTGTATGAAATGCATATTTTAGGCCTGTGGCAAAACAAATAATAGGTATTTTACCTACATACTGTTGTTTGAACCTTGGGAACATAGAATAATTTTGTGGTTCTATCAAACTGTTGTAACTGGGTGATTCACCATCTTATGGCACTTTGCTTCAAACTCAAAAACCTTGGGCTGCTAAGAAAACACTGAAAAATCGTAACTTGCACCCATAACAAATACCTGAATTCAGTGGCATTTATCTCTCTGATTTGTTGTAAGGTGTACACATGAACAAGGAAGAAAAAAATGTAGGAAAATGCACTTGGCCTAGATTGTGGTATTTCTCTTGAAACTTTTCTGGATATGTATGAAGGGATTCTCTTCATAAATTCTATTCCGCTGAAAGAGACAGAAGCAGTAGGAAGGCACTTATAGGGAAAAGTTGGGCTTGCTATTGCTTATGTAAATGGAAAGGTTAAAATCCTCAGTAATAGTGAGGGAAGCTGTTTAAAGTTGTTTTTTTAATCTTTTCCTTTACCCTTTGGTTCAGGGACTCTACATATTAGCATTTGTGAATACCAGTAAAAGGAGGAATATCCTAGCTAGTGACTGAAAAAACCAAAGACATGGAACCTGTTTGCACCTCGAGACCATGATGTCCAGAATGTCAAACTCTCTTACCCCAAGAAAGGTAAAGGTTTCTTACCCCTTACCCCAAGAAAGGTAAAGGTTTAGGTGTTTTTGCAGCACTGCATTTTTTTCTCTGCATGGTTAGGTATTTAGACCATGGTAGTAGGTTCAGCGTAGTTACAGGTTTTCATCTTATATGTGAAATCTTAGCCTCAGCCGTGAGAAGAGACAGCTGTCCCCTGGTAGACTTGAGAATGATGTGTCTGGAAAAAAAATCACAGTAAGAAAATAATTGTAGAAACTTTAAGGGAGTTTAAAAAAAAATAGAATGAGACATTTTTGTTTTACTTTCCTCACCGTGGAAATCCCGAGAGTCATCTTAATAGAAGACTTCATGTTTTAGACTCGGAGTGAGCAATAAAACCCTCTGTAACTGAGTTACTGTAGTTTAAGCATGTCATCGGTTTATCTTTTGTTGTTTCATTCCTTCAGAGGAGAGAAGTGGGTGTTCAGAACCACTGGGAAGCTGCAGTGAGTCTGTTCCTCCCAGTGGCAGAGAACTTCCATTTTTAGCCTTGCAGGATTACAGGGTAACAGACATGAAGTCTATGATATGCGTCTGGCTTTACCTTTTGTTTTTATTCAGGCAGGGAACCGGGAATTAACTACAAAACATTACAGCTACCCAGTAGTTTGATTTGGGTGAGTTGAGCTGGTAACCACTGTATAGCTGTGGCTTCTTCACAGCTGCAGAGGCTGCAGCTGATCTAGAGGTGCAACCTGGAATTTCTTCAGTCTCGGCTTTGTGCTGGGACAGTCATCAAGAAAAACTGCAAGTCTGAAAGGCAAAGAAATAAAGGGATGTTTCCATAATCGTGGTGTCCTCTGCAGAGAAGAGGGGTGATATCCTTGGGAAAAAGTTAGTATCAATGCGCATACAGTTAAAGACTATCCCATAATGTATTTATACCAGTTTGCATAAGCGTTTTTAATGCTGGCATTTTCTAACTTTTGAGTGTTTTTATAACTTTAATATTTCTAGTGCAGTTTTAACAATGTGTATTTTGAAAACTTTAATATAAAACCACAAAGAAAAGGAATTCTGTTACACAGAAGTGATTGATTCCCACGTGGATTATCTTCAACATTTAGAACCACGATTTCTGTTACTTGACCGATTGGAGTGGCTAATAGCAGGAACCAGTAGGTTACAATGTCTTCTGTGGACCAACCAGTTAGGGGAAGAAAAGATGTAGTTGCTAGTAGATGTCCCAGAAACTATTTGAAAACAAAAAAGCACTGGCATTTGTGAATTCTTGGTTCCATTCTACAGTATGGGAAGAGTGTGTATTTAACACAATGGATCATTATGCTCTAGCTATTCTGGTCTCCTGTTGCATCTGTCTCTTGGAGTCTACTCTGCTTTTCCATTTCTTTCTTGTTACCCCAAGCTCTTCGGCTTGATTCCAAGCTAACCAGCTTCCTCAAGTGTACTGCGTGGGCAACATCAACGGATGTTGATGGTACAACAGGCAGAATGTCTCAGCTCTCAGTTCTGGTGCCACAGCAGCTCCTGGGGGCCAGAACTAGAAATTGCATGAAAAGTCACAAACTATCCTATAGATCCTTTTGTAATTGGGAGGCTGCTCAGTTGATCTGTGGGAAGGATGCACACACAGTCTGGTGATGGACATGGAGGAGGTGCGTGAGGTCATCTTCTATTCATTTTCTGAATGACAATAATGGTGTTACTCTCTAGGAGACTTACATGGAGCATGTACAAAACCCAGTTTTTAGAACTTTATAATGTGGCCAAAATCTGCCACATTTTCAGAAGGCTAGTACATGGCATGACCCTGACAGTTTGATCCCTCACAGTAGGGTAACCCCTTTTCCCTCCCTCAATATCTCTCCCAAAGCATGCAGACAAAATAAATTTTCAGTTAAATGGCTGCAAGAAAAACATGGGGGAAAGGGAGATTGGTCCCCTTTAACCCCGTTTTCAAAACAGCTGTACTATTTTAGTTGAAACTTACCAGAAAAATTCAGTCTGACACAGACACTCAGCATGGAAAACTTCAGCTTGAGCACTTAGAGTTTGGCAAAGTTATAAACAACTGAAAGCAGGGTCCTGCAATGGAAAGTGTTAAGCAAGCTTAGCTATTGGTGGAAGTAACAGCAGTGCATGTAATACAAGTATAGATGTGCACTTGTATGCATAAGCAGATACAGAATATTCAAGATGATGGAGGTAGATATCAATGGCTCAGTTGAATCATGATATTACCGATCAGGTACAAAGCAACAAATGAGGTACAGAAGCCAGTCTTCGCTTGTTCATTTTTAGCTCTGCAGGGGCAGTTCAGCAGACATGGTACAATTGTCATGCAGGAGAATTCCTTACCAGTAGAACACAATGAAGTCACTTCTTTTAGACCACTGTAATGGAAATATTTAAGGAGAGTTGAGCAGGGGTTTGGCCAGTGTCTCAGTGTTTAAGTGTACTCACTTGCTGTAAGGCTGAGAGAATTAAGCTTGGGAGATGGTATGGAAGCAGTGGAGTAACAGCTGTGGAAAAGTTTGCCCTTTGCCTATTCTGAGTGTAGTTTGTTCTCACCAGCCATGCGACATAGTTCCTATGCTTGGGAGAGGAAAGGATGTGAGTTTTTATATGCAATAAACTTATCTGTCTGTTTTACTTCACTGGATTATAATGGAAAATAATATTTGAAACACTCACTAATTTTAGCTTAACTAAACAAGGAGTGACAGAACCAACATTATTCTTTACAAAAATTGTGGGGAGGGCTTTTCCTCATCTCCCTGTGTAGTAAAAATAGCTTTAATATGTTTGCATCAGCAGTTTCTCCTCCTGAAAGCTGTGTTTAGATGGCATAGGCTTTTTGCTATTTCTCTTTGGCATGGTATGCATATACTGTAGTAATCCATTTTTTCATCAGCTTGTTGCTAATAATAAGCTACCTAAGCTCTGAAAACCTCCCTCTGCCGTTAGCCGTAGAAGAATGCTTAAAGGATTTAGGGATGTCAGTCATCATCTTGTTTTTTAGCAGGAGTGTGTGTATGTGTGCGCGGGGATGAGGGGAAGCGAGCGCGAGCTGGAGTTCAGAAATTGCACTGTGTGTGGTCTGAGGTTATTTCTCATTTCATGAAATGCACGCTTCGTTCCTGGCTCAGGCAAAACTTGCACGTCACTGAATAAGTCCCTTATCCACTTTCCAAAACACTGAAAAGGTTTGAAAAGGCTCTGTGGGTGGACTGGTACTATCAGCAAAAGCAAATAAGCTAACCTATTTAGCTAAGCATTTTTTAATACTTAAACAGCATAACCTCCAGCAACACTTGAACAGTTGTGGCCAGCCAAGGGAAGAGAAGGGAAAAAAATTCAGAAGTTTAAGCAGTCACACCTTAATTAACATTAAAGGCTGGATTATAGCTCTTGTGCGTGAAGGTGCCATCTGATCAGTCCAGGGAGAACACTGGGGAATGATTAAATGGACTGACTGTTCTACTAGGAGTCCCCTGTGGTGTGCTGGTCATAGTTTATTCAGCACCTCACCTTCCTTTAATCAAAAGTAGTGCAAACTCATTATAGTCACCCCCAAAAAGATGAATCCAAAGACTCCTTCTATCAAGCTGTTTTGGTGTCCAACATAAGTAAATGGGTCTACCCTGGAAAACCATGGGTGTCCAGCAGCAAAGCTGGAGTAGTAAGTGCTAGCTCTGTGCTAAATCTCAGCATCCAAAATAAATGATGTTTTATTTCATAGAAGAAAAAAAAAACACCCAAACAAACAAACAACAAAACCCCAAACAACAAAAACCCAGAATGTAGTCAGGATGCTAACAAACCAAACCAGCAACTGTGGGTGGGTGAAACCGAATTGACAGGACAGCACCAGGGAGCCTTACAAAATGTTACGATTCATCTAATTGAAATTATTTGGCCAGAACAGGGTCGAATACTCCAAATTCTGTTTTCAGTCCGTTACAGAGTGAACAGAATATCATTGATCTTGATAGATTTACTCTAAATTAGCAATGTAGCTAACACCACAGTTGTCTGACCCATGTATTTACAGGATTTACTTCATTATTGCTCTGAGCTGAATCAAGATGACAGAATCTCTTTCAAAGTGAATCTCAGACAGAGATCTGGGAGTCTGAGAGATCAGGACAAAACACGGTAATGTAATTTGGTTAAGGCATCCAGTGACATGTTCTCCTTGCCCTAGGTAGCACAGGATGGACCCACACCTCTCAGAGGTCCAGCAGAACGCAGGGCTACAGGCCTTTGCCTGAGGAGAGAGGTTCCTGCTTCGTTGTGAGGAATGAGAGAGGAAAATGTTGGGTTGAAGGAGAAAGATTTTCCTGAGCCATTTTCAACGCAAAATGCAAGTTCGAATTCTTCTCACCTGCCAGTACTAATGTTAAATTGGGTCCCAAAGGGCCTCACATTCTGAATAAATAGTGGAGATACAAACATTGCCAAGAGGCCATGGAATCACAAGGGAGAAGGAAAAGGTATTTGATGGTTTTTCTTCCTTCGTGATATTAGCAGTGGCAGGCTGAAGACTGATGAATTGCCAAAGCCATGTTGCATGATGTTTTTGCAGCATGCACAGAGCCAGAACGAACTGGCGACACTGCAGTTCTTGTCTGTGTCCACTGCCCAGTGCCACAGACCTCCCCCATCCCATCTTCCATGTGGGAATGAGAGGGTTGGTTTAGCCTTCACTGTGATGTCAGTTCTGCATCTGTCTGTAGATACCTTCTCCCCATGGGGAAACTGAGGTGTGAGGTAGGTAAACAGTGCATGCAAAAAGTCTGTGATGGGCTCTTGTTGCTGTAGACCTGAGCTGCAAAACTGTTCTTCCTTTCTGAGATTGTGTAGCATCCTGCAGCTGATCTTCCACTGGACTGGTTGGCAGACCTGCCTAATCAGTGAGCACTGGAGGGGGTTGTGACATGAAGCACTTTGTGTGGTCAAGAATGGTATGGAAATCTCCAAAGCGTGTGCAGATACAATCTAGACAGCTTTGTCAACATAGGACCAGAAAAGATAAATGTGTTGGGGCATGTGTGATTAAAACTTAAGGGTAAACAAATCTGGACAGCAGAACAACTCAGCTGATAGGGAAAGGTGGGATTTGAAGACATTTTTACGGTTTACTACAGGCCTATCACAGGTCCAGGGAGAGTTATGAATAATAGCATGCCAATGCACTACAAAAGTCATTGTATGTTTTCCCTGCCCTTGAATGACAGCAGTTATGTTGAAGTTCTCCACAATTTCACCAGCTCCAAAGCTGAAATTTATCTTGTGTTGTTGTTTATTTAGTCTAACTACTTCTGGACAAGGTGTTAGCCCCTCATTTATTTGTGCTTAATGCACAGCAGCAAGTCCAGCTGCTGAATATGGGGCTTTTCTTGGCAGTTGTCTGCATTAGCATCTGGCTACTAAGACCAAGCTGTGCTGCCAGACCTTCACGATGCTGTCCAGACAAGGCTTTCCCAGAGTTGGATTAGCCTAGGAAAAAAAAAAAAAACAAAAAAACCCAAAAAAACCCAAAAAAACCCACCAAAAAACAAAACCAAAACCCTCTTTGAGAAATCAATGCCAATGTCAAATACCGCACTGTAAAGTGCTTCTGCTTGTGAAGCTAGCAATCAGAAAACCTCTGCCTGGAAGAGGGCTCTGAACCAGCTCCTATTATAGGACCTGACACTGAGTCCTTGGTGGTAAATGACCACATTACTCTTTGGGGCCTGTGGGTGTCAAGGAAAAGATGCGTGTGAGAAAAGTCACTGGCTGAAAGCGAGGGCATGTTTTGAACGCTGGGGGTAGTTTAGTAGCCCAAGCCTGTTTCTGATTAAAATCAGAGTCCTTCAGATGAATGGAATGTAAACCACATACCAATTATTGGAATCCCATAAAGGAAACTCCCTTTTCCGTCTGTCTATCCATCCATCCGCCCACCCACACAAGTACAGTGTCTCAGAAATATCCCTCTGTAGAAATTATGGAAAAATTCAGTGCTGGCTTCCCTTTTCCTTACCTCCCAGGTGCTGGATGACAACTGAAGAGATGAAATTGCAGTGAAGCCACTTAAACACTTATCAAAGAAATGGACCTGCTAATTAAAAGGATAATATTTCCTGGCACCAAGACAAAACACACAAAGCTTAATCTCGAGGCCTTCCTCAAGCAAACTTCTGCGAGAGTGTAGCTGTGTGAGGGCTGCAGGAACAAGCCTTGGAGTAAGGCCCGCTCAAAGTGAAAGCATTAGATCAGTGCACTAGTTAGAAGAAAACAGTAAGGCATGTGTACGCCTGTTTCATTTGCCACATCTCTCATTGCTCGTTGCAGTCTTTATTGAGGCTCTGCTGTGTAATTGATTACAGTAATTAATCTTCCCATCACTTCTATGAGGCAGGCAGTGTTTCTCCCCGGCCAGCTGTGCATTTTAAGTACTACAGTATCTATCTTAGAGGTGATAAAACCAAGATGCAAAGTTCAGAGATAGCAGTTTGGTGCCAGAGAATGGTAGAGTCCCATTCCTGGCTCTAACCACAATATACACTGTTTCTCCCAAGTATGCACTAATCTCAAGCACACTGCTTAAATAAGCAGATCTTCGCTATATGAATGAAGGCAATACATCTGTTTTGGTGAGCACTGTCTCCTTATGACATCCATGACCCCACATAAAGAATTTAGATCCATGATAAAGGTAATACTATGGCATGCTTTTTACATTCCTACTATATTTGCAGGACAGTTCAGTCTCAGTGCAAAAGGCAGCCTTTGGACAGCTGGAAGAATTTTTAAATATTAGCAATTTGGATAAGCGTTGGTTCTACAGTGATATTATGGTCTAGTTCATGGTAACTGTTTTTTGATACTCTGCTGGCCTCTAGAGGGATAATTTATACACAGGCTAAAGCATAACCTAGGGATTTTAAAAATTGCTGCCTGGTCTTCGATCTTTTTGCCAGGTAATTCTTTTCTATTTTGCAAGGCCTTTAAGTAATGAGGCTTTGTAGCCCTTTGGAAACACTTTTGTTCACTTCCATGATTTTCCTTCTCCCTGGGCAATAGTATGTTTCTTCTGCTCGAATAAATAAGGGTAGAAGATCTTGGCAATAAACACCTCTCAACTGCTGAAGTGAGAAGCTCTGAGGAAAATGTGCCAGAGCGGTGAGTGAGAGAGACAGAAATGCGGAAAAGAAAATACAGGTTTCTATGTATAACATTTATTCATAATTTAAAAGCTCCTAAACACTGAGACTTCTTCTCATGAACCCTGTCATGGTCAGTGAAAAGCATAACTACATTGTGTTAAAAAAAACAAACAAACAAAGAAATTGTGGCTTTGAAATCCCCAGAATGCAGCACATCTTCCTTGGCTTTTCTGCTTTCTGTTTCTCTACTTACTACAAGCTTTTGCTGTATTTTCCACTTCATTCCCAGGCCCCACCTTGTTTATTTCTTTCAGAAAATCTGAGATAAAACCTAAACAGAAAGGCTGACAATTTTCTGCCAAGGGTAGATAATGGTTTGTAAGCAGTAGCTGTTTTCAAGCAGCATAGTGGCTTTGTTCAATATTAAGCACACATTTTCTTAATGCTTATATGGTGTACTTTCTGTAACTTCAGAGTATAGGAGGCATCTTGGTACATCTATGCGAAGGCCTGAGTTATTTTTCCAAAATCATCTATACCCTTTATCCAATGCCAACAGCATACATCTCCAGGTCCTCAGCTCCATCCTGGCCCTTTGCCTCCACTCCCCATGGCGGGTTCTCTCCCAGTCGAAATGTCTGTGGTCTCCTCAGGGTATCTCCGTTACCATCCTATTAGCAATTTTCCACTTGAAGGTGGGTTGGCTTGCTGGACCCCAACTTGAACTATTTTGTAACTTCTCTATGCCTAATAATACAATAATTGTAGAATATGCTGACATGAGCTTCTCCTTTTCCTTGGATGTAAGCATCTCATTGGAGGTGAGTATCAGGCGCTTTCAGTGTAGTGAGGAGCCTCATGTAGAGACCATCTTCATTTCAAATGCTATTTTAACATTTAAATTGACATACCAATTTCTCCCACAAAGTCCTTTCCACCATCTAAACATGTATGGCAAATAGTATTGGGTGTGAAAAAAGGTCAAGTAAGGCCTCTGCAGTAGGGTACGCTTCAATCACTAGATTTGCTTCTGTTGAGCCTTATTCTAGTAAAACACCAAAGGAAGTAAAATGCTGTCATAATCAAGATCTGCATCTGTAATCCACAGCAGAATTCATTTTGGCTTCAGGAGGGCTAGGCTTCTAGTTTTGTATGGAAAAACAAAAGATCCCACACCACTCCAGCGTGCCTGCCTCCCATGAAAAGATTTCCTCTCATTCCTCCTCTGTGCTGCTATTTTGCAGATATGTCATCAAAATAGCACACTTTGGGTTACCTGTTGTTCATCAAAGTCTGCATATACTCTGCAGTGCATACAAGAAGCTATCAGCTTAAAAGACTGAAGCATAGTGTAGTGACATACAAACATTTGGTGAGAACTTTTACAATTGTCTGAGCAGCTACTGATGCTTTCTGTGTAACACTTGAGAAGCCAGACAAGGTAGCCTGTATAAAGCTAATCTTCATGAGGCTGTGTATCTACCAAGTACAATTATCGGAGATGATGGCGACTCTATGTAGCTTCTCTAAATGTGTCTCCAAATGGAGAAAGAATGAAACAAAGGAAATTCTGAGTGTTTGATTAAATTAAGAAAATTAATGGAGCTGCGTAGAGCTGCAGAGTTTCAATGTTGTTTTCCGGGCTTGGTTAGTGTGAGGTGTGCAAAAGGAGGCACAACCAAAAAGCGGCAAATGGCTGGCTTGGCCCTAAAACACGCACTGGAAATTACTGGATTAATGGCGATGGTAACTACAGATGCCAGGGAAATGCAACAGTGACATGTCGTCTGTTCAGCAAATAACTGGGGTCAAAGAGAAAGCACGAAGACCACATTCAAAGGCTGTGTCCTTTTGTTGTGGGAAACAGCCTCACAATGCAAATGCTTATTCGTTCAAACAAACCTTGAAGAAACTGCTGGAAATTGGGACAAATTAAAAAAATATGCAGGTCAGTGGAAGCTTTTCAGGAAGACAATACCAGGGTATTATAGATTCATCAGGTTGCAGGTGACAGCACAGAACCAGCTGAAAATGTTGTAGCAATTCTGCAGCTGCAACATGACACAACAATAATCACCATTTATTAAATGAGAGTTAAAATGGAGCTTGATATGACCTCCATGGTTCTTCTAACTTCGCAGCCAAATTATCACAGACAACCTAGAGGGGTGAATATGCAAAAAATCTTGGTGCTATGAGCAACTTAAACAGGGGAAATCCATCTCTTTCTCTTGGGTGTTATTTCAGTAAAGTTCACACGTAGTTAAAAGCCGAGGCTAAAACTCTATGTTGCAAAGCACAGGAGTGCTGCATTCTTTGGCAGTGAGTGGCAAAGGGGTAGTCATCTGATCTGCTGAAGAACAGAATATCTAGATGGCTTACTATGGAGACTAAATTAGGTGCTGAATCTCACTGCCTTCCCTGCCCTGCTCCTGCCCCAAGCTTTGGTCGGAATCAGTCATTATTTTCTTGAATTTGCAGGCAGTAACAGGCATGCAGCATCACTGAATATGGCCCAGAGTGCCTGAGGGCTTGGAAAGGTGTGTGGGGGTGTGTGGAAACATCCTGCCTAAATAAAAATGGAGCTTCACTTTCAGGTATGTCAACGCTGGATCAAAACTTCTGGGAAGTCCAAGTAGTCCATAGTTTCTGAAAAGGTTTCACCTTTGCCTAAAAGGTGAACATGTGATTTTCCCAGGTGGAGTAGAGGCATGCCGTGTGCTGGAAGGTTTTTCCCATCCTTGCGTTTCAGTCTTGCACATCAGCAGAATGTCACTGTGCTCTTGTTGACGGAGAAATTTAGCAGCTACTAAGGGCTGCTGGGTAGGAATTATTTTCCCCTATTGCGAATAAGCAACTTCTAAATCTTGCTCTAGGACTACACATAAGAGTCTTATGAGAATGACAGAGAAATTAGGTCTTTTATGGCACCAACTGTTACAATATTAATTTTAAGCTATCAAGTTATCAAGATAACAAGATATCAAGTTGCAAGTGTTGCTTGCTTCCCAGTGAAAGCAGGAGGTAATAATAGTGACAAGGACTTGAAGACAGTCGTTTTATGGCATGATCTGATATGATGGGACAAGATTTAATATGACAGCACATTGACTAAACCACAGTGTATTATGGCAAATGGGTTGACTCATATACACAAACAGCTTTTTTAGCCTTCCTTAGTTGAAAACAAGTTAGAGTAGCTAAGTTGTTTTTGCAGATGATTGTTCCTGTGAATCACAGGTCTTTTGTACTCCAAGTGACATCAGGGTCTTGGGAAGATGCTGAATCAAAAGTCTTTGAAGGCAGTTACCAGATATTCATATACAACTAAGGGAGAAATTTTATGTTATTAATCGTAATGCCTCTGTAACTTTTTAATATTTTTTTAATATATTCACAGAGTTTAAAGACAGAAGGGACCATTAGCTTCCTTCACAACCATTAAATTTAATTTGCTCTGTGTTAGGACCTTAAGCGTACTTACACTACAGGAAATTTAAACAGTTTTCACTGTGCTTTAGATTTTCAAAATTGTCCAGATCAACATATGCATAGATAGCCCTCAGATGTTTGTTATAATTAGCAAATATTAGTATCCAAAAGCCAACCATTCCTTTATGTTTTTTCCACGTTATTTTGCTGTATACAAGGGGAGCCATTCTTACTCATCTGCACACACTGTCAAAAAGAAGACAACTGATTTCCAGTAAACCTGTTGAATTTTTTTTTTGTTCTTTTACTGGAAACGGGAATACAGGGATCCATGCTGGATTTATATTTTCCAAACTCCATCCCACTACCCTGCTTAGGTTTGAAATTGATGAATAGGATTTCCAATGGGAACTCCAATATGCAGTTCACCTTTCATGACTGGACCCTTTTCCTCAGTGAGATTTTAGAAATTTTCCAAGAAAAGGAAGAAACTCATTGGAATAATAGGAGAAAACTGCTATTTTCAGTTTGCAGGGGAGACTGTTTCTGGCAACAGCCTGAGTAGATCTATTCAGCAAACTGAATGCAGCAGCACAAGGGACGGGACTGTTTAATCAGAGACATTGTTATCTTTTCTTTTTTGCCTTCATTGTTAAGGAAACTGGAAGGTACTGAATCAAGCAGAGCTCTAGCAGTGAAATGCTGCCCCTTACAACTGAATTCTCTCTCTCTAACACATTTAAGGTGCAGTGTATTGCCAAGAATTTAGCAGGTAATTGCTAGCTGTGTGCAGGGGTCCCACTTGCAGAACTTCAGAGCACTTACAAGAGCCATGGAAGTCAATGGAACTGGTGTCTGGAAAATGTAAAGTGCCTGCTAGTGCCAAAAAGTCTGGAAAAAAATAATCCTAGGAGCCTCAATTTAGGCACCCAAAAGAGGTGTGCCCCTTGGACATTAATCTGTTTGTGCTTCAATTCCCATCTTTTATAGTAGTCCCTCATTTCATAGGCTTGCAGTCTGTGAAGGACTCAAATATTATAATAAGAAGGGAAACAGAGAGACCTGCAAGTAACTTAGCACTTATGTCTTCATAGTTGTGCCTAAATTATGCAAAAGGCACATGCAGAACATTGGGGACAGGACACACTGATGACTAGCAGCCCAGTCTCAGCCCTCACCATACCCTGAGGCACACATGCAAGTGAACCCAAGGAAGATGTTATGAGTGAGGGAAGTTCTGGTACTCTTCATTTTAAATAATTTAATCTGAAACTTCATTATGTATTTTTAGTTCTCCATGTGTGCACCACACATGCAAAATACTGCCATCCCTAACAGCTTTGCTTTCCGGGTTCTTTTTAGTCCTAATCCTAATTGGAGGTTCCTAAAATTTTCCTTATCTCTAGGCTTCTCTTTTGCTAGAAAACTGCTTGTGGATTTTTTACATCATGTCATCATTTATGTCTAAATCAGAGAAATAAATATTTATTTGTCCAAAAACACTTCCTCCATCTCTCCAAAATCACGAGGGAAATCAAGAGCTTTGCATTCTGTAGCGTTGTCCTGTCCTTACCTGCTTGGGTTCTCACTTCTGTAAGTGATCATTTACTGACCCAGTTGACAATTATTTAGCTTCCTCTTTGTTTTTACCTCCCTGCTCCCTGTCTTGTCCTTCTTTCTGAGGGTGTCCTGTCCAGTATTTCAATGAAAGGATTTCTCTGATAATATCAATATTCATAAAAATTGCATCATCCATCCTGTGCACAAAATTGTATGTTCTTTTTCTAACACAACATGAGTCACTTTCTCATCTTTTCTTGTAAGAGGTACTTACATTTGCAGTATTTCTCACTTTAGGTCCATCAAATACCACAGAGGTTTCTCTTCTACAGTAAAGAAAACCTCATAAAGTTTTAAAGGCTATCATTCAGTATATTCCATACTTCAAAGGCATTCTACAATCTTACTGGAATTTCCCTTCTTGGAGATACATCCATCAAAATTGTCATTAAATGCTTTTCCATCACTGGAAAAGCAAAAGGTTGACTAGATACAGTATACGCTTACAGTAAGTGTAGGGATATGGCTGAAAGATCACAGTTACAGATGTAAGCCTCAAGTGTGTATGCTCCCTTTCCAATGCCTGTCTATATAATAAAGGAATTTTGCAGTATACTGCTCTCACAGCCCAAGTCTGTAGGACATTTCTCATTCATCACACAGAAAATAGCTTAATTTGTAATGAAGACAACAAACCTCTAGCTGGTGCATGCTCCTTATTTGACGTGCTATGCTTCTTTTTGTTCCTTTTCTCTAGTTCATAGAGACCAAATATGGTGGCCTTGGGTGAAACAGGAGACCGGGGGACTGCTGGGATCTTCAGGATTTGCAGCTTCCAGATGTTTTTAAACAACTGTTCCAAATTGAGATGTTGGGTGTATGGCTTTCATTTTGTTTTTCTACAGTATGCTCTTTTGCTCCATTGCCCGCCCCTCCCCCCCTTTCCTTTGTGTGGTATTTGAGATGGTTTAAGGTAAGGGCATATATTGTCTGTTCATTTTTATTGTGGTTCTGGATCCAATCAGGGCTGCTAGTGGTTGAGTGAACTTCTCTATCTAGTAGCTTTTTATGAGCTTCTTTACGCTGTCTGAGTACTTGTATCTTTCTTTGGCAAAAATGTTTGACACTGCTGGATTGAATGAAACAGAATTTTTCAAATTAATTTCTGAACTCTGCTAATGAAAAGGAATAATGTGAAAAAATAAATCATTACTTTTAAAAGACCCCTATGTTGTGTCTCATAAAAGAGCCTTCAGATGTTCTTTAGTATGAACTGTATTTATTTTTATTACTCTTCCTAATATCTAATAATGAAACCGTCTATTTATGTGCTTCATCTTCAAAGTGCCTTGAAAACATTTGTTATCTGAACATCTGCAGGATTGGATGTCCTTCTACCATTCAAAGTGTCTCCCACTACTACACGAGGTAATCTGATGTCTTAAATGATTCCAGCACGACTTTACCACATGCCAGACTCCTGGGAGAATGATTTTGCTTCAACTTTGAACTTATCTCCTGTTTGCCCAAAGGTTTGCAGCATATTTTAGACATTCTTGGCTGTGGATTCAAACATGCTACAGCAAAATAATACCTTTCTGTATGACACAAAAATTTAATTTGATTCTTTTGCAGCTGGAGTTTTGTAATACATACTACCTGGTAGCCTTAATCTCAGAATCATGTGAAACTCTAGTGCAACACAAATGTATATTAAAATCTTCCATTCCAATTGGGCTTATTTACCTTGTTCTTCCTTTAATGTGACAAATTTGCATTTTTACTGCTGGTTTAATTGTTCCATCACAATTTAGTTACAGATTGTGATAGCCTCACCTATTATGTGAGCTGGTCATGTTCATGGTCTTCTGCAGGAGTCAAACTTTGCCTGTATGGGTGTTGAAAGGGATTTTCAAGCAAGGTAAGTGAGCACAACTGACTGAGTCACTTGTAAAATACTCCTTCCTCAGACTCAGGCTGCGGTGCCTGAGGTGGCAGTGGAAGTCTTTAGTATCTAACAGGGCTACTCCTTGCCACCATCATTTGTGATTGACCATTTGTGATTCTCCCAGCTCCCCCTACAGAAGGATAACAGCATGCTCCCAGATTCCCTGCCAGCAGAGTTGGCTGTATTAACCTAGCGGTCACTTAGGGTGATTTACTGTGGTTTGCAGTTGAGAGTAGAGTATTATCAGGCAGCAAAGCAGCTCAAGAAGTCCGTAGCCTCCCCCACAGCATCTGACAGAGATCCCTGTACAGCAGTAGAGCTCAGGAGTAACTTTCTTTATCAGTGAGATCACACTGCTGAAAAAGAGGATTAATGAATGGGTAATGAAGTGAACAGTTTTACTGGGGGACTTAACATTCATTGGAGTCTCACATTACTCTTACACAGGGTATGAGTCTAGGCTCAGTGAAACAAACAAACAAAAAACACTCAACCCCTCAATTTGCATGGACTTTCAAAGGAAGAGCATAATAATTCCACAAACTCAAATTTGGAGCTGAAATTTCATCTCCTGCTCCTGAAAAGTCAGTCAGGGCCTATTTGTCCTGTTTGGACGTATTTAATTTCTCTTTTTTCACTTGGATCCTTTGGTAGTTGAGATGGGGAAATGGCAGATGAATGTGTTTTATGGGAAAGTTTAAAGTTCATGCACGTCATGTTATCAATCATGTCTTGTAAATATGATTACAGCATTTACACTGCATCACATCAAAAGCCAAATGTTAATGTGACATCTCCACCATCGTAAACTTAAAGGAAGCCTTTTTAAAGTATAGTGAGCCATCTCTGAAACTGGATGCCTGCTGTCAGCATTGGAAGCAGAAGCGCTCTGATCTGAAAGAGCTGGTCACAGAGGGTGCAAATGCCAAGCTGTCAGTGGTGTGCCTGCTTAGGGAAGAACCAGAGATCCACTGTCACCTGCTCCAGTCTCAGTGAGGAAGTTTGGCAGTGAGGAAGCTGTGCCTGTCATGAAATCATTATGGGTGTCTTGCTACTGCATCTAGAGAGTTGTCTGTCTTTAACCTTTGCCTCCCACTATCCTAGTAGGATTAACTTTGGTTAATCTCATTGGCATTTTATTGATAGGATTTGGGCTTTTTTTACAAGAATTTTACAATGTGTGTGACTTTTTGGATATTTCCATGACGACTCAGCAAAAGTAAGTTTTTCACATTATGGCTGGGCACATGGATCTGAACAGAATCCTTGGGTCTGAATTTTCACATGTTATTGAGAAGAATCTAAGTGCAACCTATTTCTGGCTTATTTTTACCTGCTGTCACCATCATCCAGTGTGTACATCCGTACAGCTTTTATACAAGAAAAAGAAAAGGAACACAGTGACTGAGCATGATTTATTCTTCACTCATTAGCTACTCATCAACTCCCCTGTCAAGGATTCTGGGTAATGTAGTCCACAGGGCCTCTCCTTAGGGTAAACAGTACCAGATGGTTAACATTAGTGCTGTGAGAGATCATGCTACAAAGAGCCCTGCGCACAGGAATCTAACACAATACAACTGTGCTCCAAAGAGCAGGCTGTGTGCCTGTGCTGTCTGCAGAGGCTGTTTCTCAAGAAGAGATCCTGTGAGACTCTACACAGCAGGACGTGTGGGCATGGGGAGGTGGAACAGGGACATGCACTGGAAAAGAAGTTTAGCCTCTGGGTGCTGGGATCTGGGATGCAGGAACAATGGGAACAAAAATGATTGGGAACTGAGATTTCTGTTCTAAAGGAAATTCCAATGGTTTGAAACAAAGCTTATTCCAAAACAGAACAAAATGCTAACATACTCCCATCAAACAGAAGTCTGACAGGGTTTGATTACTGTGGTAGTATTTAAAACAATTTTGTTTCAATACTAGTGTTCTAGTTCTATGAAACTTTGAAAATTAAATTAAATTAGCACATGTGATAGATGATAGTGTCAATAATATGTAACTAACATTCTGCATATATAGATCGCATTGTTATATAAACTTGAGATTTGTTACAGCAACTAAAGCTTAATCAAAGTGGAGAAATGTCAGGCAGAGTTCTTCCTTGATTTGCTCAGGGGCATCTTGGGACATCTCTTTGGAAACTAGCAGCTGGATCCAGCAATTAGGAAAATGAAAACCATAGTTTTGTGTAAAGACATATTTGTGGGGCCATGAAGCTTTGGCCTCATGACTTCTAGCAAATTGGCTAGTTCTCACTTCCAGCAGGCAGTAATGAGAGATCCATGTATCCTTCCTAATCTTTGGTTAGAAGGTTAGAACTAAACAGGAAGAATAGAGACCTGGACAAACCATTAAAACGGCTTTAACTATAGTCTCTGTATCCAAACAAGATAATAACTCGGGACAGCAGTGATTTCAGCAACCTTGTGTAAATACATTCTGTATTTAGAGAAGGTAGCCTGGATCTGCAACTGGAGCTCATGTTTGTGCTGGTCATTGCATACTTAGGGTCATTTTTAAAAGGGACATATGCTATAAATGGCTGTGGTCTCCCACTGGAAGTCACAACGTATCACTGAAATCTGTACATCTCAAAAAGTTGTCCAGCATGTCTTTGTTGGTGGAAGTAAACCGTTTGCATTTGTATGTATCCACCAACGTGAATAGAGCCCTTTACATGCAAATTTCAGACTAGGACTTTTAATCAAGTCAGCAGTAACAATGGGTATCTCTTGCTATCAAGAGGGATAAGTGTCCACTGTACTGCAAGCACACCCAATCCACTCTACACACTGAGAGCAGTGTACAGCTGTCCTTCTGGGAAGAAGTAAGAACAAGTAGTGTTGGGGGAGCTTTGACCTCGTTGACAGCCTATGAAATGCAGTCACAGAGCAGAGGTGAGCAATTTCTCTCCTGCCAAAACGTATCTATTGCCAGAGCCTCTTGCATGATGACTTATCACGTGCCCTGCTCCACGTCTGTCCAGCAGCTCTCTGAGACATATCAGACCATTAGTGCTCAGGCTGGTCTGTACACATCTGGCAACTTGATATCCCTTTCATCACTATCCACTCTACTTACTGCCAAAGACCTACAAAATGAGGCTGGATTTATCTAAGGCTGAGGTGGGTATGATGGGGCAAGAGACCCTTTCAAAAGGTTCAGCAAGTTCAGCTGCTGGCAGATAAACAGGGTATTTTGTAGCTTGAGGATTCATCTATATTTGTCACTGCTTCATGGTAGTCAAGAAACAATGGCTGAGGTAAAGTATCATTTCAGTTCCATATATTAAGGTATTTTTTGTTTTATCCTTCTTTCACATTTCAAACAAATTTAGTTGCTTATAGATGTCTAGTATCATTTTAGGTGCTATGGGATATCACACCTTATCACCAGCTGTTGTGCCAGATGGCTACAGGGCTCCCACAAGTCTTTTACAAGGGTTTCAGTTATTTGAAAGTGTCTCATATCACCGTTGGCCGCAGTTGGACTGCGTTTCCGATGGGGTACCTTAGCTGTAACACCACTGCTATGGCATAGAGGGGTAGCTCTGGCATTTTACCAGTCCCAAGCTTTTATTAAGAAGAGGAAATGCACGTATTATTGCAGAGGGATGAAAACACCAACAAAGAAAAGTTGTATAATTCTCCATGCTTTTAGCTCATATTTGGAGAAGTGACTACTTCAAAGCACTGTAAATAGATCTTGTTCAGCCTCAAGCTTCAAGTATTTATTGCCCAGCTTTCTGAGATCCAGATCACTTAATCACACCACAAACTTCATCCATCACCTCACTCAAACCCATTCTTGCCTTGTTGGTAGGCAAGGGACCCATGGAAGTGGCAACCCTCTGCAGATCCACTGAGGTCTACCAGCAACCCTTTGCTAGATCCCACTCCACAGTACATACACCCATACTGTCTGGTGATATCAGCCCTGTTTCTGCCAGCCAGAAATTGCAGGGAGGTTAGCTTTGGGTGGCTGCCACCAGCTAGGTTTCTGTGTAGCCAGCTTTGCACAGACGCTGCTGACTCTGTCCCTCCTTGCTGTGAAGTCAGCTCTGCACCATGGTTGTGGCTCCTCTCCGTGCTTGGCACAGGCTGTCCATGTTGGGAACACAGAGCAAAACAAAACCCTCTGACACCTCCGGCTGAGCTTTTTAACTTTGTTACTAAGCCAAAAGCTGTCACTTGTAAATTCAGTGTCCTTCTGTAAGTATACTTAGAATAATAATCTATTAACATCAAAACATAAACAAGTTCCAACCAAACCTTCAAAACACAGCAAGTGAACTTAACAGTAAGCATGTAAATGAAGACCTCCATAGCTGTATTTTGTCCTTCTCTGGGGAACAGAGATGGGTTTAAAATTCAAACTCTCTCCTGCACCTCAAAGGAGATCTTTACCTCATCTTCTCTGTCTCTACTTTAAACCCATCACTTCAGACAATGTTTATTCCTTTCTCATCATTCCTGTCTTGAACTATTGTCCTCTGCCATGCCTTCTGTTTGTCATGCCTGAGTTAAATTTAAATTCTTTGGGACAGGGGAAATATCTGTATTTGTAAAATGTCCGGTAAATTTATGGTGCTGTATAATTTATGATTGTAAGTGCAGGACATATTTCAGTTTGACATTCCAACTTATATTTTCAAAGCCATAAATAAAGTATTTATGAGCAAGATCTTGAACATTTTATTTTTAACATGTTATACTTGAATGTTTATTTCAAGGATGGATAAATATTGAAATAATGTGGGCAGAACATATTCCTCACTTTCTCCTTCTTCAGGCACTATTGAGGGGCCAATGCCCTCTTTACTGCCAGAAAAGGGATATTTTACTCTACTTATGAGGATCCAGCATACTGTGCGTCACCAGGGAAGAGTGAGCAATGATGGTTCCAGCTAAAAATGGCTTCAGAAAGGACAAACAATGACTCCCTTTCAAAAGCACTTGTGGACTAAGCTGATATACAGAAATGTTATTTTGATATAGCAGAAAGTGAGTATGAATGTTCATCTCTTAAGAAAATATTTGAGTGCAGCTGTTGCTCTCTTATCCCATATGGTTATGCTTTTAAGCATGGCTTGAACTTGAAGCATTTTCCATTAAAAAAAATAAATTCTTTAACAAAATCCTTTTTCCAAAAATAATATTCACATGTGAGTCTCTGCTTCTGATATTTTTCTAATTAGTTAATCTCTTGATGCATAGTTCCCTTGTCCCCCTGCTCTGCTTTATATGCATTTTATACCCATGGCTCTGAAATCTTCCTAACCAGTTCAAGAGTGTGGAAAGACTAGGCTGCCTTGTTTTTGCTCCAAATGATCTTAACTTACCTATTATGACAGTGTAAAGTCTCAGAAACCAGGTGTGCCTCCTCTTCGTTACAGACTCAAATTAATCCTCCTATGTTAATGTGCTCACTGACAGAATTTCCTGCTGTATTTGTGAGACTGTCCTGAACTCATCCCTCAGTGTGGGCAGATGCTGGTGTTAATGTACCACTTACATCCTTATGAAAAAGGAACATTGCTTTAAACATGGGAATGTGTTCATGCAATGCACTCTGGGCCACCTGGCAACATAGCTGAGATTGTACGCTAGGAGGTGGGATTATATCTGTACTGACAGTGAAGCGTGGCTGTAGACAGGTCGTTTTCTTTTAAAGGTGATGTTCTGCATGGGATGTTAAACAGACGCCCTTTCCAGTAGCCATGCAGATAGAAGCAAAAAATGCACTGAGCCTCCCAAAGAATATTGGTAGACTTTAAATCTCACTGGCAAGGCAATTGCCTAGAGTGCTTGCTGTTTATCAAATGGCCTTCAGGCCTCTTTTGAGCATCACATTATTTTAAAGAAAATAGGGAAAACAAAAGCAGTTTGTCTTCCCATATGTAAAGTATTACTGGTTGAGCAAAAAAGACACATGCTGTTTCTGCATCTACTTCCATGGTGGATCTTTACAAGGGACATGAGAACATAACTCTTTATCTTACTGGGAAATGCTGAAAAGGCTATGATCTATGGCTGATAAACAAAACCAATACCTGAACTGGGCAATTTCTGCTGTGCAAGCAGCACATTCATTGTGACATTAGATACTAGATTTTGTTTTCCCCTGAGCATCCTGTATAAATAGTCTGTGACAGTTTAATAGTGTCTCATGATAACATTTCTCCATTACAGACTTTGCAATATAAAATGGCTTGTGGTCAGGCAGCTACTGGTAATTATTATATTTCCTCATCTTTTTTTTTTTTTTTCTTTTTTCCTTTTCTTTTCTTCTCCTTTTGCAAGTGTTCCCTGCATCGGTTAACACTGTACTCCGAATCACATGTATATCAATATCCCGCCTTTTAATACTTATAGCTTCAACTGCTTTCATGACAGAGCTAGGAGGTCAGCATTCAGGGCTCTACAGTGGTAAGTGCCCAGTTTGAAAGCCACCTTGAGAAGACGTGAAAAAGAGATCCAGATGCTTAATATTAGCGGAAAAGACACTAGAAATTATGTTGTCACAGTGAGTAGTTAGGGAACAATTATTACTAGTATTGCTGACCACTAGGCAACAGAAGTTTAGAGAAGAAATGATGCTTTTTGCAAGTTCCAGAAATTATACAATAATGGGTCCAGCCTCAAACATTTATGAAACACTCTTAAATCAATGGTTAAAAATATATAATAATGAAAGTCACATTCTTTTTATTTTTCTTTCTTTGTTTGAGGCTTATGACTGCACTGCAGTTTTCAAACTTTAGTTGGGGAGTCTAGACACTAGTCATAAAAAACCTTGAGTCAACCATTTAGGTGCTTGAGGCTTTAAGAAAGAGGATCCAAATAGCCTGAGGATCTGGATAAAAAATCATACATAAGCAACTTTAAAAAGATAAAAGCAAGCTTTAAAATACCTGAAAATGCATCAGTGGCCCAACTGATTAAATAACAATTATGCAATCTCTTCATAACTATTTAAAAAAAGGACGAAGTCTCTGTTCTTCCCAGTCTTTATGTGTGATCCAGAGTCTGCTGAAATAATTGGTAGAACAACAAAATTATTTCCATCAGCCTCAGAGCAGGCTTTGAACAAATCCTGAACTTTGGTCAGGATGACAGGAAGGCCGGAGCCACAACCAGGGAAGCTGGAGAACATAAGGAAATACAGGGCTTTTAGGGTAATTTTTGTGTATGTTTGTCCTTCCTATTTGCCACACGATTGATGCCATAGATGGTGTTCAGGTACAGAAGTGAAGTCTTGTTCCAAATTTGGGACCATTCAGAACTTGCACTTTCACTGCCTTTTATTCAGAGGGAGAGTAAGTGTTCAAAGGATTTAGTATAAACATGCCTTTGAATTCTAAGTGCAAAATAAAGCCATGTAAGATACATCTCTAGCTGAAGAACTGCATCCAATAAAACTGAAAATGAATATGAACAAGTTTTAAAATGTGACACCAAAGAGTCAGAAACAGCATATGTCTGTAAAAAAAAAAAAGAAAAAAGAAAAAAAAAGAAAAAAAAAGAAAAGCTGTTTCACCCTGGAAATTCCACTTTCGCTGGTTAACAGGTGGCTTTCATGTGTACTTTAAACTCCCAAGCAGTTCCTTTAGCTTCCTTGGGACTAAGCCAAGTAGTCACCAAAGTGTCCGGGTTGTACGTCCTGCTCCCCAGGCATGCTGTGGTCTTGTCTCAGTGGGCAGTTTCCTTCTCACTGGCTGCTGTGGGGAGGCAGCTCATGAAACCGATGCTCAGCTCCTGGTCTTGAGAATTCTAAATTTCTGAAATTCAAATAACAGAAAGCCTGTGATAAAATCCTACTGACATTACCAATATTTCCATAAGAGCTCGGACTACTTAATCATGGTCTACTGACCACCAGAAAGTTCTTTATCTTCCCAGATATGGTGGTCTGAGAGAGTTTATTTTTCAGTATAGCTTTCTGTTAATCCTAATTTTGATCAACATTGGGAATAGTGATTACATACACCTTCAAATCCAGGTAAAAACAGTAACAATTGTGGTGTTTTTTAAAAATCCTGGCTGTCATAGCTCTCCATTCTCTTTTTTTCTGCCTTCTTCTCTGGCCCCTTCTCTGGTTCATCTACAATAGCTGTATGTAATGTGTGTTTAGGTATCTAGGAAAAGAGCAATTTGTACCCTTAGGAGTAATGGATGCTCTTCTAAAGAAGCATTATTTAATCTTCTCATGCATGTTGATACATAGTCTTTTCTTAATTCTGAATTTGTGTATTTGGGTCTTTATAATCTCTGTAAGAATTAGACCTGTGAAACTGACTTATTTTTCTCTGTTGCTGTTTGATCAGATTCCAACTGAATTTAATTCTGAAAGTCTGTGAACCTTTTGTGTTTGCTGTCCGCAAATATTGGATGTTCGAGCTTAAGAAGGAAAAGGGAGGGAAAGAATTTTAAATGAACACTTGAATGCTCATTCAATAAAAAGTTGTTTATGCTCTTGGCTGTGGTGTGTGCAACTCAGAACTCACTCTCGCCAGCACTAGAAGAATTGGTTTTAAATATGGAGGTTTGGGCAAGCCTCTGTGTGGAAATGCCATATGAAAGAGTTGCCATCACAGGCAATGGAATACTTATGGAGCCAGGCAGTCTCTTTCCAAACTGCATAGACATTTAACCAGGGTAGTGTATATCACCTCAGATGGGGTGAGGAGCTTGCACAGTGAAAACCCTGCTTCTTCAGTGCACCAAGAGCCTCTGAGCTTGCTTCAAAGTCAATAGAAGTAAAGGGCATTCAATACCTTGATATTCAGCATAGAAAGGTGTGTGAATGAATGCCCAATGTCACCTTACTTTCCATAAGTGCCAGCACAGCAGCACCAGGGTTGGGTGCCCACAGACAGTGAGCCTCTCCACAAAGGCTTGACATGGAGCACTGGCAGAACCAAGAAATGCAGGCAAAGTCATTAGTGATTTCTCCAACCCTGGTTCCCTGTGCCTCTCCGTCATTCCTTACAGGCCTTCCAGGTATAACAGCCACCATAAACAATTAGGCCTCTTAAGTGACAGGAAAGATCACAGGCTTGGATTCTTTCTTGAGCTTGCCCAACAATAGCCATCATCTGGCTAAACATCACTGTGCAATAAGTAACTCAGATCAAAAAGCAAGCAGTATTTACCATCCTCTCACATCAAGGCAGACTAAGAAAGAGCTATTTATGTACCACTAAAGCTAAAGCAATACAGAGATAATTTAGTCTAACATCAGAAAAAAATCTGTCAGAAATTCCACTCTCAGCAAAGGCTATTATCGTTATTCCTAGTTCAAAGTCCAGGAACACTAATGTATTTCAGCAGCTAATAAAATTACTCTCTGGGATTTTTTAAATTTGCAATCCACTGTGCTTATACGTTCCAGGGATAAAAAGGAAAAATACATCAATGCTTTGAAGAAATGCTGTCTAAAATGGAGTCATTCCATCTGAAAACAAGTCTACTGTAATATTATAAATACCTAGCTGTGATACAGTAGACATTGAGGCAGTTCACAAAGAAGTCATTGTGCAGGTGGGGAAATTGCAGAATGGTCTGTGGAGGTGGTTTGCAAAGGTTACCCAGAGCAGCGCTGGTTTCACAAGTGAACAGCAAGGAAGTGTGCCCAGCAGTGCATGCACTCACTGCGTCAGTTTAGGTAAGCGAGTCTCCTTTCTCACATGAGTGTAGAGGAAAGAAGGACAAACACAGAGCAACACCTGGGCCTCTAACAGGGATTTCTAAAACTGACAGTGCTAGGCTAACGAAAAATACAAGACTACAATCTGAGCCTCCTGAGCCTGTCACATCCATCACTGTTTAATCCCTGTCCCTGTTCTCAGTCAGTAAATCCACCAATAATGTAGTGGAAGAAAGCACACATTTTTTTACTTTGCAGTGAAAATGTGATTGAATTTTTGAGATACATTATGACCTTTTAGTATGAAACTCTTGCTAAAACAGCAGAAGAATTTCAGCAGGCTAGGAAGAGAAGAGGAAGAGGCCTACAGAAACAGAGGAAGGCAGGACACCAAGGTACCCTTCCTGCACTAAATACCTTCTGAAAACGTCAGTGAGTCTGAGGTGTGCCTGCCTACGCACCCCTGAGCTGCCCAAAGTAGGCAGGTGACAGTCTGCATGATGCAGCTTGGATCGGAGGAAGGCAGGTAGACTTTCGTGCTCCTTTATTTCTTGTTCCTTTTTGTGCACCTCATTTGAGGTTTCCAGCTGGTGTGGCTTGGGGACCTCGGTAGCTGCAGTTCTACCCTAGCAAGAGTGCGGGAGTGGTGGGGAGTCCCTAGTTTCTTTTTAACTACTGTCTTCTCAGTAAGATGGCTTCCTTTCTTTACTTAACCCCTGTTTACCCCTGCAGTTCTTTCACTCCTACATTTGTCCATTTTGAGGCAATATAGTATTGCCAGAGACAGGGACTCACCCCACAGAAACTCTGTTTCACCCGCACACTTCGCTATTGCTCCTGCAGCTGTTGTTGCCTCTCCCTTCTGCTGTACCGAATAACAAATAATATGCACCAGGGAGTGGAAAGGCCTTTTTACAGCTACATATTTTGGTCACACTGTAACGAGATGAACAGGAGAAACGTCTGACTACTGACCACCCCAGGTGCTAGGCAGGAGGGTGGCTGCTGTTGTTTCTCTTGGTGTTGCTACAGCTGTTGTTCCCCAATAGGAATATGCTGCCAATATTTTAACTCCATCAGTTACACAAGTCTCACTTCCTCTGCAAAATGTACATACATCTGTATACACACCTAAATATATAGTTCCCATAGCTCAACTTTCCTGCGACTTCCCCCACTTCCTTTCCTCTTTAGCTGGCTGAAGCTTGTTCTCTTGGTCCCCAACTTCGCAATAGCATTTGTGGAGGGCAGGTTTCTGGCTGGCTTGGGGGAAATAACTTCCCCTCGGAGCATGCGCCATGTTCATGGTAGATAAACTGGCCTTACTGCTGGCTTGCTTGGGGGGCTGTGAGCCATCCTTCACTCCCACAGCGCCCACTCCCCTGGCTAATTCAGCTGGGAAGGGAGGTGAAAACAGCTAAGGAGAAGGTGGGTACTCAGCCATACTCAGCCATACTCAGCCACTCAGATGTACTCAGCTTGCACCTTTGTGTCTAGTTAACTTGGGAGAAATACAACTGCGTGCAATGAACACTAACTAAGGAAACATTAAGATTCAGAAATTAGCATAGAAAGGCAGTGCGAATGTAGCGTGAACGAAGAATGAACCAAGGTGAAAGTGTTATTTGTGGTGTGCACAAATACAGCCTCAAAAAGAAAAGATATTACCAAAGATTCCTTCACACCCTAACTATTTCTCTTTGTTTAATTACATTGTGTTCGACATTTTTTTCCAGAAAACCTTAATATGGAGTCTCTACACAGATCATTGTCAGAGTGACAAGAACAGTACCTTGGTAATTATTAAAATATTGGTTGAAGTAGTGTTTGTTTTGCTGCCGCCATTTTTTTTTTTTTTTTTAATGCTTTTAAAGCTTAACTTCCTAATTCACTTTTATTTCTTTTCATATGAGAAGCAACACATGTGTACACTGCAGCCAGCCTGGTAAGGTTTGTAATTTGCTCAGAAATTGAACGTAAAATCATTTTCAAATTGATAGTAATCTCCCTCCCTTTAGCTCGCCTCTGCATGGTTGTTGGAATTTTGCTTTGACTGTGAACCAGAGCTTGATGAAAAAGTCTTCACTTCTCATGTTTGCATCCTGCAAATGTTATGTCTTAAATCCCTCTTTTTTCCACATGACTTCATGTGCTAGCAATTTGACTTAATGAGTAGTTACAATAAATGTACAGTATGGAAATATTGTTATAAGTCTGCTAGAGCGTTCCCATGCTTAAACAAAGTGTTGTGTTGAAAGAGATGTAAAATATATAATTACACTGAGGCCTTGAACAAAATCCCGCTTCTTAGTTCATTCTCACCCTTTTTTGGACTATGTGAGTGGGCCTTGTTTATGCCTTCTTTTTGAACAGTATTGCTGAGCTTCTAAGCATCAGAGCTTTACTTTCCCTATCATCATCCATGGATGCATTCAAGCTCTTAAAATGAATAAGTTTCCTTGTGTATTGTTTATTTTATTTGAAGCTCTGCCATATTCTTCATGTAATGATGTCATTAAAAAAAATCTCACATATGCCTATTGGTAAATTTGTCTTGAAATTAAATTTACTGGAGGCAACAAACAAGCAGAGCCTAGAATTAAACTCAGTAAGATTTCCTCTCTGGTGTATTTACAAATATTAGATAAGTTAAAACTGCCTTCCCCTCTGCTTCAGTGCCAGCCTCCTCAACAGTCTGTTTTTTCTTGCCGACAGGAGCACAAGTCATGGCTGCAAGTGTAGATTCCGCAGATGAGGATTGCGATTTATTTTTTAATTTGCTTTTTTTTTTGCAGTTCCCTTGCAACCCAGATCTTTCAGAAGTTAAGGAAATAAGTTAGTACTAACTTATCACATGAACAGCTCCAATCTGTCCCATCCCCTGCCTCCAGGCTTCGGAGAATTGTGTCTGCCTTGTGCATTTCGGGGGGCACCTGGATGCCATTTGCAGGTCTCTACCTGAGTGACTGAGGAGCTGGTGTGGTCGCATTTTGTATTTTCCACTGACCTGCCAGTGTTAGCAAGGATTTCTCACCTGAGCATGGGCTCCCTCTGTGAGCCACTCCTGCATCCCAGCCTTCTATCTTCCTGAGACACAACGTGAACACTAAAAATCCCTGGCTAGAGTGCACCATGGGAGACAAAATGTGGCTGGGGCGTCCTGCCCCGTGGGCCATGAGACAGCCCTATTTCAGCCCTTATGCTATCAACAGCGTCTCCAAAATGGGAATACTTCCTGTTGACCCACATGTTTTGGTTTGTCAGTCAGAGATTTTTACTATTTCTAATGTAAATTCAATATTTTCTCCTGGAAGCAGACATTTGTTGGTTAAAATTTCATTTTTCCTCCAAGATAGTGTTGAGTATAAGTCCCCTGATCTACCACCACTCTGCTCCTGACCCAGTTAGTTTTAGATACTCCTCTTGGGGCTTGTACTAAACCACCTTCTTTACCTCTCAGCTAGGAAGCTCATATATATTTTTATCATGTTAGCATTTTAGCGTGCTTCAGGAAAATTCTCCTTTCAGTATTAATATTATAGGGAGGCCTGGGCAGACTACAAAAGGCAATGTAGGACATTTTGCAGCAGCACTCAAAAACAGTTAGCTAAACTGTCCTTGATTGTGACACCCAGGTTCATCCTTGTAAAATTGAGATAACAGTTTTCCTCATGAAATGTCCATTTCCTGTTCTGCCAGAAGATGAGAAAGAGCTGAAAATCCCATAAGAAAGGCTGGCAAGCCTGACGCTTGTCCAGCCCACCACAAAGAATGTCATGCCGCATCACACTAAGTCCTGGTTCATGGATGCCCTTCCTGAGATGACAGGCATTACTCTGAGGCATCCTGCTCTGCTTTACACTACTCAACATCACAGACCACCTGATCAGCTCCTGAGAGTATTTTGCAAAACTTATTCAAAATTCTATTTTAAGCATTTTGTAGCACCAGCACAATAACAGCACTGTCACACTGTTTTACAAGGCCGTAATTTGGTTCCCTCCCTGGCATGAACCAGGAGAACTTTAGTCTGGTAGTTTCTCCACTTGGTGACTGGCTTACTGCCTTGTAAAACAGCATGACGGGACTATTACTACTGGAGGAAGGGACAAGCATCAGGAGATCTGATTCGTCGACACCTCTTTTCCATTTGGCATAATATTTTTCTTCTTAGAAGTAGTGTATAAAACAAAACGTTTGCAACTGTAACACCTCATAATTTATTTTTTCCCCTCAATGCAAAATCAATTTTAATATAGTTTGCTTAATTTATAACCAACCTACAAATTCTATTATTCGTTGTTTATACAGCGCCATAAACAGGGAGGATGCAGCCACCAGGCAAAGCCAGGGGGATGAGGTGGCCGTGCTGCCCCACCACACCGAATGGTGGCCAGTGGCAGGGCTGCAGCCCCCCACTTCTTCCTGTAATCCTTTCCCAGATAGAGAGGCACTGGATGTTTCATAACACTGACAGTGTTTTTCTAAGCACCCTCATGGCTTCTGAAAAATTGGTTCACTTAGGCTTGCAAGGCTCCTACATGGTAGGAAAGCACTTGCTATCCCTGTTTGACATTGTCATGGTTTGGGCCGGACTGGCCACTGAGATGATGTCCTCAAACCGGGACAGATGTATGAATATTTCAGGCAGAGAGGGGCAAAGCTGTGCACCAGCTGGCATTTGGTCACCAGCACCAACACAGACCCTGAGGCCCAGGGTCCTAGTTTGAGCGACACATTTTTCTTCTAATCCCTGGGAAAACTGCACTTTTAGAAAACTCTAGTGTCTGAATTTGTGAAAATATTTACTTCTTAGCCAGCTGTGGTATGTGGGTTTCAAGGTTTTGAGTTAGCCAGGTGCACAGGGATGAGGAGGAGCGAGACCCGGACACTTGACCCAGGCTGACCAAAAGGATTACTTCATAACATGAACGTCACATTCAAGATAAATTAGAAAGTTTGCTGCTTAGTCATTCTCTGCCTTGATGGCAGTGTTCCAGAGAACTTCTTGCCCCAGTGCTGGACTCCTGAGCCCTTCCCTTCTTCCCACAGCCATAGCGCTCACAGTGTCCAATATGTGCTGTCCGCTGATGGGAGTGCACAGCTTCCTGCCGATAGAACTGCCTCAGTATAATCCTTGTCTATTTTATATTGGTATTGGGATCAATATTGCTTCTTTAGTGTTATTAATGTTAATTACCTAGTTTTATTCTGTTAAATCTGTTTATATGTCAACCCTCGTGTTTCCTTGTTTTTTCCCAATTTCCCTTCCAGGGTGGGGAGGGGTCATTGGATGATAGAATAATTATCTAAGACAATAAATTGCTCTGGGTCTCTCAAACCAGCCCTTTGCCACCTGCCTTTGAGATCAAACCCTATCCCAGCAGAGCACACGCAGGTTCCCCTCTGAGTGATGCCCCATATGCCAGAGGGAACCCAGGGCAAGCGGCAGAGCCCCCAGCAAGAGGCTCTGAGCATTCAACCATCCGGGCTGCAAGGGCCTGGGCTGAGAGGAGAGCTGTGCCACTGCTACAGCATGAGGACGGTCACAACGGCTTTACTTCCTCTAAAACTAGGTGTATTTTGTGATTAAATGCCTTTTAACAAGAAAAAAAAAAAAAAGAGAGAGAGAGGGAAAAAAGCTTTATTATTTATTTATTATTATAGTGATGTTTATTCTTATTTATTATATTTTTGTTATTGTCTTCTGCTTTGGCACCCTTTAACACATGCAGTTTGGAGCACTGAATTGTCAACCTGAAGCTGAATGACCTGTAAGAAAAACAAGTCTCCTCTGAAATAATGCCACCTAGGCTTAGTTCTGGGCCTGGTTAACTTTGGCTCTTAGGGCCATGGTTCCTCATACCATCAGACCCAGTCTCTGTAGACGACAAGGAACAGCAGTGCTACAATTTTGACTTATGTGAAAATAGTAAGCAAAGAACAAATTTTGCTCAAACTACCACTTGGCAATTTTTCCTTTTAATTTTTTTTTCCTAATTGGGTTTGCTTTGAACCAGATTCTGAGAGCATCTGCCCAGCAAGAGGTCAGGGTACTGCTGATAGTGCTCAGATAGTGGCAGCCTTTGTCGAGACCTTTCACGGGGACTTGGCTGGTGTGGAGTTCCCCTGCAGACATGAAGGTTTCACCTCCTTGTTTCCTGCATCTTCTGAGGCAAGGGACTTTTTGGGACCAACACCAGGTCGTACTCCAGCTCTACCTGGCCAGCACGGGACCCTGATGGCCACAGTGAGCCGTAACAAAACACAAAAGTCCTCAGGCTGCTACAAGCTTTCCTAGGGCTAGGTCAAATAATTCAGCCAACTAGCTCTTTTTTCATCCTTAACCTGATCTTGTACAGTTAATAAACATTGCTAAACATGATGCAGCCAGATGAACAACATTTGCTCTTCTAACCACGCAGTTGCACATCCCCCTGCGAACTTCCCAAATTTGTGGTTAGCTGCACTTTGCCTCTGAACTGCTACTAAACAACCACTTTCAGGTTCCCTTGCTTCAGGATGGCATTGAGCTGCCGAAGTGTTGCCTCAAAGCCAGGTTCAGTTAAAAATGTGAAAATTTGTCATTAGAGTGGGACTGACTGCAGTTCTCTTTTATGCATTTGCAGCGCTGGCTTGAGTTGCTCTAAAGAACTGTAGCAACAAGTGGCAACCACCACTGGGGCACCACCTCTCCTGCAGATACCTGCTGCATCCTGACTCATGGCTCCTTGCCTGATTTCACAGTGGCAGGACATAGCCCAGCTGGTGGCCCTGTGTCTCAGCTGCCTGCTAGTGGTCCTGCTGCGAAGGAGCAGAGCAAGCAGTGCAAACCACCATGGTTCACATCCCACCGTGTCCCTGCAAACCCAACAAATGAGCTTATTGCCATGGATACTAATAGCTGGACTGTGAATGGCGGTAGCTGAAAAGCAGGGTAGGTCACCAGCCCACCACTTCTGCTGCAAGGGTGGTTCCCCGCAGCCAGGAGCAGCAACTGCAGCTAATTCCCATATAAACTTGAGTCGGTTCCCTTTAGGGAGCAGCGTGCTAATATATTTCAAGCTGACTAGGACAAGTGTATCAGAAAAAAGCATATATGTGCATTCAGTCTTGAAACTACCCTGGTAGCTGTATATCGCTAATATACCCCACGGGTAAGTTTCCCTGTTAAACCCCATCCACTGAACATCTCTTCATGGTGAACCTGCCCAAGATGTGTACAGTGTGATGAAGGCTGGGGGCTGGAGGGCGGCAGGGAAGGGGCTCCACGCCGTGCTGCCCCTCCCGGCATCAGGTCACGGAGGGTCACCCACGCAGCTCCCCACCATCCCCCTCCACCCTACAGGCTCTGGCCGTGGCCATGCCTGACCCACCAGCCATGGAGCTGCCGAGGGGGAGGCTGGGGGGGCACATGGGAAGACTCCAGGAGATGTTGTCAATGTCAATATTTTTCCAAGAAAATGGAACTTTTTTATTTAAATTGTGGAATCCGTTTCTCTGAGGGGAAGCATGGAAAAAATGACATAAGCTCGCAGATCAAAATCTAACAAGTTTATTCAAATCCCAGATCCCCCTGTTTTTTTCTAATTGAAGAAAACATTCTGTACTGAAAGGAGAGTCTAGTTCCCGCTTGGTAACATTCCCAATGCGCTGCATGCCTGTTGGCTGTGTCTCAGAGAGACTCTTCAGAGTGCTGCTGACAGGATTTAAAGCTCACCAGTGGCACTGGGCTGAGTTTAAAGCCCAGAGCCAGCAGCCGTGGGGCCTGTCTGTGTTTGCATGCATAGTTAATCAGACATTGATTAACATCTTCAGCGCAACAAATCCCTGTGGATCACAATTTAATGGATCCCTCCTCGGTCCTACAAAGACAATGTAGCGTAGTGCAGTCCGCACGAGCTTGCAGAAAACCAGCTCCTGACTGTGAGTTGGGAATGTTTCTGGTCATGTCATCAGCATTTTAGACAAGTTTCTTGCTTTTGTATACATGTGTGAGGGAGTGACCTTTTATTTATTAACAAGCCCTCCCCTCCAAAAAAGCCCCTCATTAGTTTATTCACTGCTAAACTTCCTTTTTTTTTTTTTTTTCCCCAAAATTTTCAGTTAAAACCACAACTGATCACTTTATTGGCCCAGTGTTTCTAGTCTGAGAGATTGCACACCTGGAGGTTTTTACAGGAGTTTAGTTTTGTTCTAATTCCTATGGGGTTTTGTCCCCCTCTCTTAACAAGAATCAGAATAGCTTACATTCCTGCACCATGCCTTTCCTCCCAAAGGATCCTAAAACCATTTACAAACTATAAAAGCTGCTTTTTCTGTAAACAGAAATCACTTTACCCATCAGCAAAGTGCAGCCACCTGGAGGGGAGGGAGAGTGGAGAGCAGCAGCTGTTTAAAAGGACCCCGCACTGTTACATTTTAAGCTGGAAAGTGGTAAGTACTGTATCCAGCTGAATGTATGGCTGGAATTTAAGAAGGTACTATGTAATTTTTCAAACTGTAACTTGACCAAGAGAACATCCCCAGCTCTTGCCCCAAGTGCAAAGAGGCATTTAATTTTAGCATGCACTCAGGATAGCAGCTTATGACTTATCAGAAAGAAAATCAGGACCTCTGGCAGGAAATTATCCTGAAGCTATGTAGAAAGGAAGAAAAGAACCAAGTGGATAATCAGCTCCCAAGCACAACTGTGTAATATTATTTCATGAAGGACTAAGTGCTGAGCAATCTTAGGCTGCTTTGTTTTCCAAGTCTCAGAAAATTGCAGCCCAGGGGCATATAGCTGCAACAATTCTCTTGATGGTGCTCACAAAAATCGTCTTTCTCATCATTGTCAGAATATTATAATACTAATACTACTACTACTAATAATAATACACCTACTAGAGATGATACAAGTAAAACCAAGTTCATGTGAACATACCTGAAGCTGGTTTTGTTTTTTTTCAAAGAGATTTTTTTTTGATGACTCAGAACAGATACTAAGCTCTGTTACGGCAAGTTGTGTACCGAAAGGTACAGAAAAATCAGCACAAGTTTGGAGTTATCATGTGAATTTTTCTTACCCAATTGGGGATGATGTGCCAAGGGAGAAACCTATATGCATTTTAAAACACTGTGGCCACAGTAAAGATTTTAAATGAGTATCCTACTGAAAAGAACTTTCATAGAAGACTTTAACAGCTACTGAGGCTGCAGTTTTATGACCATCACAGCAATAATTACTGCTTATTTAGCACTCTTCATCCAGGGGTCTCCCAGCAATCCCAAGGGACTACATGACAGAAAGGGCTGTTACTCCAACCAATGGGATAAAAAGGCACCATTCCTCTTTCAATTAATAAACTCAGATTTGTTAAAGTCAGAAGAGACCGTTAAATCACCTGTGCTGTCTCCAGGCTGTCACAGAGCAGGCAATTCCCCTGAGTCGCTCCTTTGCTGAGCCTGGTGCTTGGATGTGCTCTAGGAAGAGGCACTTCTCTCTTTGAGAACAGGAAGCAAAGGACTGTCCACCACTTCCCTTAGAAATATTTTTCCACATTTTCCTAAAACAAAATGGTGTTAAAGCACCATTTTGTCATCCTGTGAACCACGTGACAAACAGAAAGCAGGAATGGAGAGCTGAAAAAGGACAGAGTGATCTGTGGTGGCATACAGGCAAAAGGGAGTGACCTGAGCCAAAATGGCAAAAATTATGAACTTGTGCTGTTCCCTCTGCATTTGCCCCAGAGTCACCTGAATGCCTCATATGACTCCTCAAATCAAATCTGTATCCTCCTCTATACTCGTCTGTATTATTCATGTGAAATGCCAATGTTAATGCACTTTGACCAGGGTATTCATTGCTGTTCTAAAGTGCTCTTGGCAGAGTATGAAGAAAATAATACATTTTTTTTAAAAAGATGGAAGAGATTCATGGGTAAAGTAGAAACAGGATAAATTCTTCCTGAATTTCTAAATACATTGTAAATTGCAGAAGTGAAAAGAATTTTAAAAATAGGGAACTCCCTGTACAGCTCATTTTTTTCTTTTCTTCCCATCTGGCCAATGAATACAATCTGGTTTCACTCATGCCGGTGGAATCCATGATGAGGTCAGAGCAACACCATCATAACAGAACACCTATACCCAAATACCAAGTAAACAGGTTTTCTGCAGCTTGATTCTTCTTCTTGATCCAGATTTTGTGGCTCAGTTAACATCTTCCCTATAAATTTGTACCTTTGTTCAAAGGGAAATTAGGTTTTCGTACTACAATTACTTCCCCCCAAAAAAACCTGCTAAATGGTAAAGTTAGAGTTAAGGTGGGTTACTGTAGCAGGCAGTACATCTAATTTATTTTCTTTTATTAGCATTAATTGAAGATAACCCTTTTAATTCCATTTGCTTCCCACATGCTTCCCCATGTTAAAAGGTCATTCACAAGGTATAAGCCATAACCAGGTTTACTCCATGGAAAGACAGAGCATGTAATTCTTGTAAGGAGATCAACTGATATTTCATCCCTCAGCGATAAGAGTCCACAACAGGATGAAGATAACATCAGAGTCATTGAGGGAAAGAGTAACTGTACCTGAAAAATACATCATGATCAAACCTGTAAAGTATGTCTGCAGGAAATCATAGAAGGACTCGATGTTTTTATCAACTCTATCTTTTTTAAGTACTGAGTGATATAAAAGCAGGGGGAAATGATTACAGAATTTCAGTTCCTTTTCAGTATTTCTTTCAAGGCCATGGGTCAAATAGAAATTCACCGGAAATAACACTGGCCAAATTTATTTTAAAAGTATAAATGCAACCAAAGCTGTGGAGGCTTTGGAGGCACATTATTTAAGTATGAAGTTGAAGTTCCTTATCCAACAAACGTTTACACACCATCTGATTTTGAGAGTATCACATGAAGTTCAAGAAGTCTAGTAGGGTGCATTATTTTAAGCAGTCCTGAGTATTTAAAGGTATTTTTTGTCTCTACTTCAGCTTTGTTCAGCAAAACACATTTTGAATATATAGATAGAAGCCGATTATGCTTTGAGAAGCCTGCCTAAAAGTTGTGTTACTTTGTATAATGCACAAAAAAGAATTTGTACCTTGGACATATGAGTGAAATATGTATGTAAAGGTGTACTCTAATATGAGGAGAATCACATAGATGGAGGAATAAAAGTCCTGCAATGATTTTACATGTTAGCCTGAAATATATGGGAGCTAAGTAGACTATTTGGGCAGTTAGTGTCCATATTATCAAAGCTGTGTTCTGAATGTATTTGAAAAATTACTGTTGGCAACCACATAACCCAGAGTAAATTACAGTATTAGCACAAATAATTCTGGCGCAGGTAAAGTATGGGAATGGCTAGAGTTTGTGCATCTAAGTATTATAGCTTGAGGGTAAAAACAGAGCCAAAGAGAACTGTTTTCCTAGGAAGAGATCTCTGGCATCTGCCATTTATTTTTTTCTGCTAAATATGAAAGGAGGTTTGTGGGTATGAGAAAAAGCTTTGACTTTGTTAGAAAGCTTGCTCAAAGAGTAATTTAACTTATACTTTGTGTAACTAGTATTTATTGTGCAAGTATATATCTTCTGTAATAACTTTAATATGTCCATGTGATTGTTCAGTAGGATGTACCAAATGAAAGGGATATTTAACAGGTCTATTTTTATCACTGCTTCTACCTAACAATCTACCACATATGCGTGCCATGTGGAAGACATGGGGCCCAAATAGGCAGACCCTGAGTAGAAGGACAATATTTTAGGCAAAATTGGAACTTGGATTCAGGAGTAGATTCAAGGTCAGACTGAAATCACCTTTTCTATTCTTGCAGGACTTCACATCTGCATGGCAGGCAGAAGGCATGAGAGCACTGTTCTTGTAAGTTTTTAATACTGGAAACCTCACTTGCTAACAGTCATCCTTGTGACTGTCCACTGCTTGTCCCCAAAATTTCATAAGTAAAGCTATCTTCAAGAAATTTTACTTGCCTTTTTACCCCATGCAGAAGAAAAAGCCCTTTCAGATTTCAGATGTGATCCAAATCTGTGGCGGAGTTTCTGATCTGAGAAACTACCTCTCAGGTGGTCTCTTCCACCTAATCCCCCACGATGGAAATGATCTGTTGGGCTGAGTAGGACCTTGGCTCTGTAGCAATGTGATATGGTCATATAGAAAGGGATAATATCATTTCATAAGACTCGTGAATCTTCCTATTCTGTAACAAGGATATAATTCCCTATTAGTAGAGGATAATGCAGAAAGGCCTCTATTACATTTTACAGGATCTTTCCGTGAAGGTGTGTTCTCTGCCCTCTTTTCCCCTGCAGAAATGCAACATGAATCCAAATTGAGTGCATCCCTCAAACTTTTTAAAACTAACTGTATGGGTTGCATGACCTGCAGTGGTCTACAGTACCTTCATTTAAATCTGACCTAGAATGGGAGGAAGTAGCCAGCCATTTCCCAAAATACAAACTTTCCTCATAACCATCACAGGGCTTTTAAATGTTTTAAATCCACATCACAGGATACTAATGCCACTAATAGTACTAAGTGGCTCCCTTTTCTGTTCAGGTAGATGTCTACTCTTAGGACTGTATTAGACCTGAACACTACTTCTAGAAGTGGTTCTTACATGTTAAGTTTCAGGTACTCACAATGGTAAGGAAATGCCAATATTCATGCTGAATCTCATACAACAGTCCAGTTCAGTTCCTATAGCTATTTGCAAGTTCTACCCATCAGCTGAACCATTTCCAGGCACATGAACAACAAGAAGGGATTTTTTTTTTCTTTTTTTCTGATTTCAAACATGAGCTGTAGATACTGTAGATGCAATATAGTTATTGAATTTTCCTACCTCTCTACATTATGGATCAAAGACACTAGTTTCCCAGGGGAACTTGCTGTTTCTTTTTCTAAGGAGCCCAAGTATGTATTCAGGTGAACTTGTTTCATATTTCATGCTTTTCTGATGCTTTGCACCATTTTAAATAGAACTGAGTTCACAGCATTCTGTGAAGTCTAAACCATATTTTCTAATGATTAGTGGAAAAGTATCAGAGCAAATTCTGCTACAGACTGTGGTTATCGTCATCCAAACCCAGACCTCAGAACTTAATATGCAGACCTACAAAGATTGCTCAAACGCCAACGAGGTTTTCGTGTGGTAGTGAGTTGGCTTGGAGGCTCATGTTGTATTCTGTTTCCCTGCTGCCCTCAGCAGGAGAAAAAAGGCCAGGCTGAAACTGTCCTTTACCAATTTGTGGGTATGGTTTTATTTAATTCCTTGGGGCTGAGAGCTGTAGTTGGCATTAGGTTGCTCTGACTGAGCACAAGAAATCGGAACATAACTGAAACAGGAAAGGGATTAGAAGGATGAAAAAAAAGGAAGGGACACAACCCCAACCCCAAAAGAGTTCCTACCGCATGCAATTCAACCCATGCCTATTGTGCTTAGCTGCCTTTTCCCATGCACTTGTTTTTGATCTACAGCACACGCGACAGTGGTAAATACTAAAACCAAGGGAACATTTGCAAGCTATCAAAGGAGGTGGAGTCACTCAGGCAACTGGAAAGGGAAACTCTGCTATTTCTCAGGATATTTATAGAAGGGTACCCCCACTGCCATTTGTGCTTCAGGGAGGTCCTTCCCTTGATTGCTGATAGTGTGTACTTTAGCCATGTGTGGTGCAGCAGATTGGGCTCAGCACTGCGAGCCACAGTTCCCCTTTCCCAGAGCTTCCTTTGAACTTTGCAGTCCTACGCAATAAAGTTATGTGTGGTGCTGGGCTGGCCCACCCAGAGAGCGAGATACTCCTTGGAAACTGGCTTCCACTTCCCTATAGCAAGCTACTGTGAAAATGCTGCGGTAGGCTCTCTGTGTCAACACTGCTTCTCCCTCCCCTCCTCACTCCAGCCTGCCCACTGGAGGCAGGCTAGGACTACCCCAGCCAGAGCAGTGGGAGCCTTTGCTCAGTGTTGTCTCGGATTTGGGACCTCTCATTACTGCCCCACTGCGTATGGCTTGCTTGCAAAGCAGGATGTTCAGTGACAACACCACATTTGCCCACCCAGCTATTGTTTCAGCTTTTGTTTTTAGTTGCAGTGTTCTCAATAGCTGGCCTTTTTTCCTTTTCTTTGATTGTGTGAGAAATGGGGCTATGTTCCATGTGTTTAGCTAGTGACGGTGTCTTTTAAATCTCTAGCCCGTTTTCAAAACAACAGTTGGAAAATACTTTTCAGGTCCCTCTCGTCAACAACAGCTGGTGCATTTTCAAGGACTTTGGTTTAAGATGAGAGAAGGGAAGGGAACAGCAGAAGGGGTGACCAAGGCCTTCAGCTCTCTTATCCAAACACACTGTCATTCCTGTGATTGATGGGGTCCTTGGCCAAGCTCTGGAAGACTTTCAAACGCACTCTGTTCTGGGGTGGTGTGAGTTTCAGAGGGTCATTCTGGCAGGTGTAACTATACACGAATTAAGTGTTAGCTCCCCAAATAAGTACTGACTCCAGGAAGATAACAAGTACAATTTTCACAACTCACTACCTTTGAGCAAAGCAAATTGTCTTAGAGCTTAGGGTTATTTAGGAAAGACTCTGACAGTTCACTAGGCACTGAGCATTAAGTCAGTCATTTACTACTTCTGCCGACAAATATATGCTTCATACCCCAAACTGCGAATGTATGTTTTTATTCTGTGGCTTTAAAAAACCAAAACCAAAACCAAACCATATATTCAAAGTAAAATTTTGGTCTTGTACCCAGGAAAATATCCTGTTTACTCAAAAACATCTTCAAGGACTAGCTTATCAGCAGGAAGAAGCTTGTGATAGAGCGATCTTTTTCCTGAGAAGAAAAAAATCCTTATTTCAAATGGCTTTAATAGAGTCCCAAACTTGAAAAGAAGCAGCCTTATGTTCATTGTTGGTACAATAGAAAGCTAGATGCAAACGTGACTCAAATACACTATCTAAATGGAAAGGTCAAATAACTATGCACACCTTTTAAATTGAACTCTCAATTTTGATGTCCATAAATTAGAAAGACATGTTTTTCTAGTGTTTTCTTCTACTGTGAACTATGACTTAAAGTGTGTATCAGCCTATAAATGCACTGCCCGGATCCCTGTTTCAATGTCAAACAAAAGTACTTCCTTCTGCTTCCAGAAAGTTAATCACCATCTTTTTTCTTTCATAAATAACACTTGGCACATGCAACACCCTCCACTGAAATTTCCAGAAGTGGGAAAAGTCTCCCTATACATTTGGGAGACCGGAAAGTGTGAAGTGAGGAAGAGAGAAGGTGTTAAGTTCCCAGTGACCTAGGTAAAGTCAGAGCAGATGTAAAGAATCAATTCCAGTTCATCCCTCTGCTAATGTGTTGCTGTAACTATTAAACCTTACCTGCCTCATACTAATAACAGGAAGTCAGTGGACAGTTACGCACCCAGCTCATGGATCTACTTGGAAATATGCTTTTTCTGTGTTTTCCCAGGGTTCTCTGGAGAACAATAGACTCATAGGTTTTCTCTGGAATTGGCATAGGAGGATTAAAAGATGAAACTTCAAATATTGTGTGATATTTGTGGGTCTTATACATTTGGCGGGGCTCTTGTTTTTGCCAGCAGGCAGATGGGTAGAAATCAAAGACTGTATTAAGTCACTGTATGTGCTTTTCCGCTGCTTACAGATGAAATACTCTGGGAATTTGCCTTTATACTGGAAAATGCTGGAATTAATTGTGCTTTTACAATTGCACTAACCATGGTCAGTGCTTTATCCCCTGCCACTGAAGGACAAGAGAAATTTTCTGCCATGGATAAGTCAGAGTTGTCATGTGCAAAAATCTTGCTTTTGGCAGACCTTCATAATCAAGCCCATTTCTCATTAGCACGGATGCTGCTTTGTGGCATATTTTTTCCTCTGCTTCACCAGCTGCCTCAGATCCCTGCCTCTTTAAAAGTCCCAACTAACTTGTTGCAGGGACCCAAACTCCTGCACGTGTCTAAGACTGTAACATTTTAGCACTTTACAGCCTACTCAAATCGGATCATTGTGCATATGCCTCCGATCTGCCCTGGCACATGAATCACCCTTTAAATGAGAACTCTTATTTACCATTATACCACTTTAATGGTATAAAAGCAACTAGATGTTTCATTTACAACTGGGTTCTGCATCTTGGCCTTGAGGTTCTCATTCTGGTTTTAATTTCTTGAATATTCTTGTTTTGAATATATTGTAAGTGATTGAAAGCTTGTACGGGGTGGGAAGGGGAAAGACAGCAGAAGAGTCACCACATTACATAGCTTGTGAAAGCCTGGAACAGGACGGCTGCTGTAGAACAATGCACATTTAGAAAGGCGCAGGGCCTGTGCTGGCAACTTTAGGGAGCTTTAAAGTCATGCGGATATAATATGTCCCCAGCATGAGGCTGCATTACTTTGCCAGAGTACTGCAATGGAGAAGTACTGCCAAAGGGTAAATGCAGAAAAGTTCCCAGCATCTCACTGAACACTGGAGCTATGAAAAGCAAAGAGGATGCTTTGTTGTTGCAAATGCAGGAGGGGCAGGGCTGATAAAGAGAGGGAATCACTCTCTTCCACCACCCTTGCCCCCATATATGTTGACAGTGTTGTCTCTATGGTTCTTTTATAGATAATGGAGAGAAATCAGCCCTTTGTGGGAAATAACAGACTATTTCAGAATCTCTTTTAAAAAGGAATAAACTGTTCCCTACACCACATTGTATATTGACTTGATAGTTACTGACTATTAAAAGGCTCTGGAGTGACTAGCTCATAGGCAGACGTCTACATTGTAGACTTTATCTGACTGTAGTTAGTCAGATAAAATCCTACCCAAAATACCTCGGCACTGCGAGGACATCTTCTGGAATGGTTTCATATACCCCTTGACCTCACTGAGTCTTTTTGGAGGGAGAGCCTTTGATGCCAGCATGGGAAATAAATAGTAACTTTTGTATTGCTTGAGGTCTTTGGACTGGGATTGGCAGCCTTTCCATAGGTCTTCATAAACAGATACTCCTGTGGCAGGAGTGGAATATAAAAATAGACATAGATGCACATTTATATAAAATACATATAAACGTGTATGTACAAATATATGAAAAGTCAGATTTTTGTTCTGAGTTTGGAAAAATGGTTGTTAATGCACAGGTAGGTGAGCTCATTTATTCCATACTAGTCCTTACTGGTGTCATTACATCGGGGAGATGTCACAGTGTTAGCACTGCAAGATTACACATGGACCCACTGTGAGACAGGGGTTGCAAAAAGTGAGAAGGGAAGATTCATACTGAGTGTCATGTATGTAAAATTAATAAAACTGAAGTGCTGTTTCTTGTCACTTTACATACATGACTACCAAATTTCTGCTAAACTAGTTCCTTATGTGTGGCGTATTCCTTTCTGACAGTGAATATGGTCTGGTCTTGAGTTACCATTCTACAGTTCATCATGCTATATTTTAGGCATTTGCTAATTTACAGTAAAACTTTAATTATGGTATACTCACAGTTTTTTTGGAAAAAAAAAAAAATCCCCAAACACCCACCCCCAAAAAAACCCACATAAATGTGCAAATTTAATTGATTAGATCAAAACAATCAGTTAAGTGGTAGCAGCACTATGGATATTCTTTTCTCTCTTGCTGGGCAGTGTGCTAATAGATTGGATTGCTCTGAAGGTTGTTCTCAAATATTGGTTTTGATCTGTGGCAGGAATCCAAACTAAACTTGCATGTGTTTCTAGTAATGTAGTAGTACAGCTATTACTTAAAGAAAGGAAATATGTAACCTAAACTTGTTACGCACTCCGAAGGTGAGCTGAAGACTTCTGAAGAGGATGCGTGTCAAGCCTCCATTAATTTCCTTACACACAGTTTCATGTTCTTCTTTAGGGCAGACCCATAGTATACTATAAGTAGGGTGTTTTTTGGTTTTTGAGTTTGGGTTTTTTTGGGTGGTTTTTTTGTGGTGGTTTTGTGTGTGTGGGGGGGGGTTTTGTTGTTTTTGTTTGTTTGTTTTGGGGGTTTTTTTGGTTGTTTTTTTTTCTGTTTATTTGTTTTGGGTTTTTTTTTTGTTTTGTTGTTTTGTTTTTTTTTTTTAATAAAAGAGGATGTTATATTAGAGTTTTCATTCACCCAAGTGAAGGCAGAAAGGGGGTAAGTTCCAAAGAAGAAATCCTACAGAGAATCAACCTTAGAAACAATGAAGTTAGGTGGAGAAACATTTGCCAACGTTCCCATAGTATCCAAAAATATCTGAGCCTCAAGGAAAGGTGTGAGGAGCAAAGCGGGCACAGAGGAAGGAAAACACCCAAGCAAGAGAAACAATCTGTTTGTAAGGCTGTTGTTTTAAAATGGTCTCAATACTACGCTTCAAAGAACAATTCAGTGCTACTATTAAAAGAAAGGAATAAAACCAGGCAAAGAGTGAGAAATTGGGATAAGAGCAGTTTCCTCTTGCTCTTACTCATGTGTTACTTCTGTGAAAGTACCTACTTTCTGGTTTATTTAAATATGAATGCCTACCGTGAAAAGCATGTGACAATGACTTTGCTCTTAAGCCTAACATTAATAGATGTTAATAATTTATATGGCTTTAGTGAAAGCTGTTATTGTTTAGATCCCACACAAATAAAAAGCATTGCTATTACCTGTCATAATACGCTATATTGTTGTAGGTTAAATAAAAGTCCATTAGAGTGATTGGCTGACTCACTGCAAGAATTCAAAGGCTGTTTATCTCGATTAGTTAAAGACCTGTAATTATAGCAGTTTGACCTCGAGGAAGGTAATTACTCCACAAAAGCTCTCTACAGGAAACCAGACATTAGCCTTGGCTAATTAGCTTGACATTCACAAGCTGCCCGTATCAGAATGCAGATAGTTTGGCAACACCAGCATGCAAACAGCATCTACAAATGCTGCATGAGCAGCCCCCAGAAAAGCAACTGCCTGTCAATGACGGCTAAGAGTGAAATTATTTTCTTGATGGCTTTTATAACTTGCTTTAAGAAAAATCCTTTCCCAGAGACAATTTCCCATGGAGGAAGATGGAAGAAGTGGATGGCAGCCTGGGAGACTGACTCAATTTATTATGGGAAAAAGTAGATGAGGCTGGTTCCGTAAACTTTTCTGTTATTCCTTGTCCTTCTGACAGTGATTAGTCTTCTCATGCCTATTGGCACATTCTTCAATCCTTCTTCTTTTCACTCTCTATAGGGTTTATATTTAGGATGCAGTAGGCTCCCTACATATGGTCCAAATACATTTCAGCAACAATCAAAGAAAAAAATAGCATTTAATTTACACCAAAAGTTGCATCATTTGCACACAAAATAAAGCTGAGTTTTGGTTTGGATTTACAGTTCCAACTTCCATAGACGTATAAATAATGATTCAATTAGTCCTGTAGAGATGTTTTAACGTGTACTCAGCGTGTAGCTCAAAATAAACTCTAAGTAGAGTTCACACTTTTTTAAGAAAAGAGAATTTAGAATTATTTATTTAATGACAGCCAAATTTTAACCTACATTTGAATTTCTTTTTCTCCAACACACTGTCATACTGCCTGTCTTACCAGGTTACTGATTTGGCGTCATTTGTGTGAGTACAGTATCATGAAAGAAAAAAAATTGTCATTCGGCAAATGTGTGGTGTTGCATGACAAAGTATGGTGAGCCTAGAAACTGAAATGCCAAACTTCTTCACATTTCTCCAGCAACAACTACAGAACAAGAGGTTTTTTTGTTACAAACAAGTGTTTCAGCAAATGATCAGCCTGTGAATTTGGGTGGTCGCCCAATAATCCACATCAGCAGCCAGAATGCCTTGGCCCTGCTCTGAAGGCATAACTGTGAGGGATGAGAGAGTCGCTTACTCCTCTGCAAGTTCAGTGTGCCCCACCACACTGTTGAGGTGTCTGTCCATTTGGGGTGGCAGCAGATTCTGACAGCTAGAGGTTACAGTGGCACAACTTCTCACCAGGAAGGGTTGGCACAAAGACATCAGTTTGTGATGTCCCTGATTAAATGGTAGACTCTGATAGGTGTCTGGATCTGGATCAAACAGCAGTGCAATTTCACCCAGACCTTGCTAAGATCCCAAACGCGTGAGATCTCTTTCATGGCTCCAACCTTTCTGCTAATGTCTTTGGGAAGCCTGACCTCACCTTCACACGTCTGCTCTGAGCACTGCGTACAACGGGCAAGTGGTCTGGTGCAAACAGAGCCAGCACTCTGCCTCCTGCTGCCACTGGGTAACACTACTCTCTGGTCCTCAGGTCAAAAGTACTGTAGATGACCGAAGTTCAAAATTGCCCTAAACCATTCTCCTTTGCAGTTTTACTGGAAGACACACACGTCGCACCTATAAATGGTACTAGGATCAGATCCTATGTCAAAATTTTCATACATATTACTAGTGAAAGAGTGGATCTTTGGAGAACTACTCTGGAAATTTCAGCTAAAGCTTCTCATGTTATTTTAAAAATATTAAAATATTATTTAAAAATATTTTGTATTAAAATAGCATTTTATAATTGGTAATATTATATACAATATATATACAATTGGTAATATTATAAAATTTCAGCTAAAGCTTCTCATGTTATTTTAAAAATATTAAAATATTATTTAAAAATATTTTGTATTAAAATAGCATTTTATAATTGGTAATATTATATACAAAGGTTTGAGGATCTTACTAGCAAAAATGTAGACACATAAGTTAAAGCTATAATGAAACATATTCTTACAGCATGCCTAAAATTTATAATACGGCAGGTATCCTGGTGAGAAGCAAGATAATTTCTACATGTAAATAAAAGCGGCATACCTGCTTTTCCTTTTTCATTGTTTGTATTAAAAAAAAATTCAATGTCAGAATATTTTATTATCTCTAATGTAATTTTAAAAGCAAACTGTTACGATGTCATTTTGTTCGTCCTGCCACAGACATTTTTTGTGATGGAAGACGTTTCATGAATTAAGAAAGGATCCAAAAGGAGGATGAGTTAAAAAAATGAAGTGAGCTATTGAAGTGCTGCTAAATGAGTGTTCATGGGTATTGCTGGGGAACTTTTCCGCCTGCTTCTTCTGCCTGCCACTGAACATTGCAGTGTTTAGCTTTCCATCAGCTAAACTGCTTTAACTATGCCATCTGCAATTGTCCATAAACTTAATAGAAGAAAGGACTAGATTATCTTGCAACTTTTATGAGATGCAGATGAAATGGGGAACAGGGAAGAAGAAATCCCCCCTGTGGAGTTAAATATGTTCTGCAGTCCTTTCTTTTAACTAATTTTTTCCCCTCTGCAAGATGTGAAATAGATGAAAAATGCCGGAATAAATATTAACAAATGTACTTCTCCTGCGCTTATTTGTCATTCACTTATTTTCCAGTCTCTGCACAAGCAGTGTTTTATTGCTCAACTAACTGAGAAATATCTACATTTGTTAAGTATTGTTTGAACCTCCCTAAAAGTAAAAAACAAAAGAAAATCCATATACAAAGGAAGCTTTTGTTGCACTGAAAAATGGCAACTAACCCTGTGGAAGAACATGCTAATCTAAGAAGATTTGCTGATATGTAGGGAATAATTTGGTAGAAAAAATGAATGTTCTTCCTCTCACCATTCTGAACACCTACTCTTGCCTTAGATTTACCACTGTTACATTAAGGAGTCTTTAGAAATGTCATGAAATTGTCCATTATGTTCACAGACATTCACAGCATATATTGAATTTGATGCTTTTTCAGGCAGGTCCAGAACCTGCAGAGGCACATTTACATTGCCCCATGGAAGCCTATGGAAATGCAGGTAAGGACCTGGTCCTTTTCTGGGGCAGCTGCGGTTTTCTGCTGCAGCAATTCAGCATTACTGAATACAGTTCTGGTGATGTTACACTGTCAGCACTATCAGAACTAGCCGGTCTAAACCTGACTCAGGTATGCCTCATGATGTTCAACTATTTTTCTGGTTATAGTACAGATCAATCTCAAAGAAAATGCAAGGACTGTAAAATGGATAAATTTTGACAAAAAACAGACTGTCCCCTCTCAGCGTCCTCTCCCAGCATCCCCTCCCAAACATTTCTGGTCTGTTGGTCTGTCAGAAATACCTCCTTCCAAGGCCATACGCAGAGTCTCTATGCTGGAGTAGACACGAGTACATCAGGGCAGTCACAGGGCACTTTCTTAGGGTAGAGAGAAAGTGAAGATCTATACCATTAACAAAAACACACAGGAAGCACAGCAAAATAATTTCCCCTTTTCTGCCCTTAATTCTGTCTCTTGCCTTAATTCTGACCTATTCTTGCCTTAATTCTGACTCATGGCAACTCCCCTCAATGTAAGAACATCCTAAAAGTAAATGCTTTTATGGATGCTTGAGTGTGGAGTGAAAAATTAGGGATGGTCCTCAAACACCAAGTGGTGGATTCCTCCCAGCATGCAGCATTTCAGGAAAGCGAAGGGGTAAGAGAAGCTATGGAAGCTCAGGACTACAAAGGAGGACTTTGTGTGGATTCATGATATTCTAGGTAGCATTGCCACCTCTTATAGTTCCCTCACCTGGCCTTCAAATCCCATGACGTATCCAGAACCATGAATGATGTCCCTGCAAACATGCAGACATCAATCCAGTCTTGCTGCATGGCACTGAAAATTCACGGAGAAGGACTTACAAATTACAGTGTGTGCCAACCCTGGAAATTAATACGCTAGTGAAGGCACCTTTTCCAGTTCCTCAATTCTGTTCCATGCCATGAAGTTTCACAGGGCAGAGAACCATCCAAGCTGCCTCCAAGGCCTAAGGGACAGTATTACAGTGAAGTGAGAAAAGGACACATACCTACTTTCCCACCCCATGCGGCCATGGAGTTTAAGCCTAGCTGCTTTCTAGATGCTTCAGCCCATTCAAAAGGGGAGGAGCAAGCAGCTGCTGTGCTCCCAACCCATTCAGTCTTTATTCTTGACAATCTTTGCCCAAAAGGCTACCAAACACAGTGGTAGGGCATGGGGGACTGGGAGTGGGGGAGGGAAGTCAGATACGGCTATTTTTCCTTCAGGAAATAGGCTAAATCCCAATGAAGAGCCACTGGACCCAAGCCAGTGACCTTGAGTGTGATGCCTCCCAAGTCTCCTTTTAGAAAGGTAGTTTGTTATGCATATAGGATGAAAAACTGTATACTGGAAAAACACAAAAAGTAAATATTTAAAGAAAAAGAAACACAATTAAACAAATGCCTTGTGTTTATATTTGCGTGGGCCACTGCCAAGTATCTCTTCGCCTGTTACCCATCTAATGTTTAGTGTACCATATGTTTTTTAAACCAGTGGATTAAACTCCTCCATGGTTGTGAAAAACATCAGTGTATTTGTTCTGGACTTCCTCTCCCCACATTTGTTGTTAATTTACAAGTTTCTCACATCCCTCTGACAATTTCTGTCTGTCTGTTTACATGGTTTAGATTTCTGATGGAATGTATATATTGCTCTTACCGCCACCCAGGATCTGTTATCCCCAGGAACATCAAATGTCGCTTAACCATATTTTAGAGGACAACTGAAAACACAGACCAGGAGTATCTGTGGTGTCTTTTCAGTCCCAGGCTCCTTGATGCCTGCCTTTTAATGCTTTGAGCACCATCTCTCTTCAAAGAGAGGAAGACTTTCAGGTCCCAACCTCCGTTCAAACCTCGGCAAAAGTCTTAATCCAAATCTTTTTTGAGCGAGCAAGAATGAGAACCAGACATTCCTAATTCTAACTTAGCCTCCATCGCAGATACTTTAGCTGCATGCTTCACTTTGTGACATTCAGTGGTCAAGCGACACGTCAGAAGCCACCTAGGGAGCTGGTTGTTGCACATCATGTTCTTGCACATCTCTGCACAGCTGGAGCTGCACACATCTGCTCAGTCTCAGAAGCTCAGCTCTTGATGACACAACCACCAGTGCCACTCATTTTTCCTCCTCTCAGCTCTCAGCTCTCTGATCTGTCAAGTGAAGAAAAAGGTTCTATTAACTCTCATTGATATGAGCCTATGAATTCCACAGAAACATTAGTATAAGGCACAGCTTTAAAACTCTTTAATGTTACTGATATCTATGCTGAGGCTTAGGGAACTTGGTTGAAGCATAAGCATTCTTCTTTGTGGTTTCCAATTTCCCTGGAAGCAGAAAATATGAAGTGCAAACAGAACTGGAGTAAAGACTAGCAAACTGCTACCCTCCTTTTGAATGTATAAACAATTAGTGGTGCATTCGTCATGACTTGCAGTAAACATCCTGGAGAATGTGTTTGTTAGTGAAAACCTGATTGGAGCAACAAATCATTTTTTGATTTGTAAATGTGACTGTTCTCTGCAGGTATCCCTTTGTCAGAGGGCATTCACCCTCACTGGAGACATATAGGTATGCCACATGCAACGTGCATGTCAAACATCACAAAATATTCGGCTCAGGGTGGTTGCAAGAGAGGGACTTGGTCAAAAGCAGTCACTTCCACCCCTCAGCAATGAGTCTTGCCCATGTATGTCCTGTGCAGTCACCGGTGCAGCACTTGGATGGATGTTTGATCGCTTCCGCTCTTGTATGCGGCCGGAGAGGTCACACCGGTACGGACCCAGCCAGTCCATGGTGCCAGGAACTTGCTCATTTGTGGTGGGAAAAATGATGAGGCTGTCACTTTAAACCAGAAAAGCAATGTTATTCAGTGTTAGATCGTGGGTGAGAGATCATTTCTGATGTGAGGGCAAGCAGTGAGCTGTGTCTAAATATTCTGAAAATGCATTTGTTTAAAAGCTCTGACTTGGCTTATGCAATGTGACAAATGTTTGGTTGTCACATTACCTAACCTGGAAAAGTCTGCATCCCTTGCTGGGAACCAAGGCAATGGGAAAAATGTCAAAAATTCATTGTTTCAAGTAGGAAAACAAAGTGAAAACCTTCTTACAGATTGTGGCTGGGAAGAGCATTAACTGGTGCTCAGCTACTCATAAGTGCATAGTACCAAACTCCCATTGATTCCAATGACATAACTGATTCTTGTGGGAGTTAGACTCTTGTATGTTTTTGAGGAGGTGGCCTATCTTTCTGTAGTCTGAGCCTTTGATAGAATATGAGGCATCAAAAACTGTTTTGACATAAGCACTACGGTTTGGCTTTTTTACTGCTGATTCTCAGCAAAGGCTCGTAGTGTTCCTGCAACCATTAGTCAAAATCCAGAGCCGAGACTGACTGACAAGTCCCAGTGATACGTCACTGCCTAATTCCTATTGCTTCCCAGAGCAAACAGCAGCCCACATGCCTCTGCTGACCTGCCCTGCTCAGCCTAGACCATTGCCTTCCATCAGATGGATGAGAACTGTGGAGGAAACCATCTCGTTCAGATCGTGTCAAGCTCAAAGCCTACTGCTGTCTGATTTAGGCTTTCCTTTCTTCCCTTTGTCTTTGGCCCTGTTTTGCATGCCTTCTATCAGTAAAAGATACAGCAGCACAGATCCTTTTTTGGAAGAAAATCTGAACATAAATCCAAGTTTTACTCTGAACTCCAGAGTGGTGAAAAAATAGCTCAGTGACCGCTGGATGCAACAGTTACAGAGCAACACAGTACCACAGCATTTAGCAGGGCAAGGTTTCCATCCAGTGTGGTATCTTCCAAATAAACTGCTCTTAATGTCCATGACACATAGGACACAACTGGGTACAAATCCTAGCAAGAGAGATTCATACCTGATTTTCACAGAATCACAGAATGGTTCAGGTTGGAAGGGACCTTAAAGACCATCTAGTTCCAACCCCCCTGCTGTGGGCAGGGACACGTCCCACTAGACCAGGCTGCTCAAAGCCTCATCTAGCCTAACCTTGAACACCTCCAGGGATGGGGCATCCACAGCTTCTCTGGGCAACCTGTTCCAGTGCCTCACCACCCGTACAGCAAAGAATTTCTTCCTGATATCCAATCTAAATCTAACCTCTTTCAGTTTGAAACTGTTGCCCCGTGTCCTATCATTACAATCCCTGATAGAGTCCCTCCCCATCCTTCCTGTAGGCCCCATTTTAAGGAGGCGTTTCTTGTGGTAGGGCTGGTGAAGCACTGGCATGGATCATTGTGGGGTGAGTGGGAATTTCCGTCACTTAAGGGTTTTAATAATGGGTTTGGCAAATGTCAGTCAGGAATAACATAATTCTGTGAGATATTTGGGTCTTACCAGGCTTCTCTGCCTATTAGTGAGCTTTTCAGAAGTAAGCCCAGTAAAAATCTCCTTTGCCCACAACTAGGTAGGGAAGGACTAGGGCTTAGGGAGAGGAAGAGTATCCTCTAATCACTGGATGACAAATCCCATCAGCCTTATGCCAGCTCCTAGCACCATCAGAGCCCAGTTCCCAGTGCTGCCAGAGCAGACGCAGAGGCCAGACTGATGCAGTTTGTGCAGAGGGTGTGTGCTTGCAGTGAGCCCCGGCAATGCCCCTTGTGTTATCATTAACGCATATATGTACATTAAAGGAATAAAAAGGCACCTTCAGTCTAGACAGTCCCTGCACCTTCCTAAGACCTTCCTCCTCTGCTGACTCTGGACTTACTCTGAAGGGGGAGAGATGTGTGGAGAGCCTGTGGACGCCTATCTCAGTCCAAATGCATGTATGCACACATGTTCAAGGAAAGTTTGCAGATAGGGTTTTAGACTATCCCTGCCTCCAAGGCTATCTAGTTGGCCCTCCAGGCAAGAAAACTGCTGTGAGGTTGCAGGTGGAGCATGTTTGTGTGGTAGGGTGGGAAGGGAATCTGCATTGTGTGCTTCTGCGTTGAAATACAGACTATGTCCTGAGAATGCAAGTGTTGCCATCTTCTTTACAAAACAGCCACAAGAATGTAAAAGTTGTTTAAAAACTACATAGGCAATGTCTGGTCAAAACGCTGTCCAGAGAAGTGGCAGGTGTTTGTTCTCATGGGACCTCTTCATGTCACAGCTCGTCTGAATATTAAAAGGGATCATTTGTGTGTGAAGGGGTAAAGAAGGGTCAGGGTCACATTGTTCTTTGCTCTCTTTGTTCTGTTTGAACAAAGCAAGGAGTCAAACTTGAATCCACAGAGTGAGGGGCAGCCAAACTGCGTGCTTGGGAACCTGTTTGTATTTGTAACTAGCGTAGTGTTAATTAAATTGAAATGGATTCACAGGCATACTTTCTGTGCTGGTTTATTTTTCTATAAAAATTTGTTTCAGGGATAGGAGGGAAAGAGGAGAGACATCCCTTTTGTATGTGTGTGTGACAATTTAAGCACAGTTACTTAACACTCCAGCTTTCTCTGCATGCATGATACAAATCACAAAAAGACAATTCACAGTCCAGAATATTATTATAGTTCTCATAGTAAGCACACTTCAGCTTTGCTTTTTCGCCAGAAATTGTACAAGGAGTAAAATAGTATAGTTACACTGTCAGTAAAACTCGGAGTTTAGCTGAATTAAAATGTATGATTCCTTTGAATAACGGCTCCAAATTTCAACTGGGACTAAATTACATGTTATCTCATTAGTATTCAACATCATCACTACAGCCTTCAGTTGCATCTCTGCCCCATAAAGTGCCTGTGTGAACACAGCATTGAACAGGCTCTGTGTTTCTAAATCAGTCTATATCAAGTTAGTTCAGTGACGCACATGCAGAACGAGCTTTCTGCCTGGTGCTTTGCTACCAGTCTGCGCTTGCAAGGCCAATGGATATACACTGCACATTTGACTTCAATCTGTGAGACAGACGATAAGCACATTTGCATTTTAAATTCATTCTCCAAAGCAGAGCTAAACCTCATAAAAAAGTCCTATGCTTACTGAAAAAAAAACAATAAGGAAAAAGAGAAAGAAATATGTTGCTGAAGCAGGGAGAAAGATGACATTTATGAGATGGCAAGCACTGCTGTGTTTATAACGCCATTCATGTCTGGTTTGGCTGTGAAGAGGACGATATAGAGAGCTGTGGGACTCAGACCGCTCTGAAGTGTTTGCAGCTGAAGCCAGGGCTCACACAGGAGGCTAGAAAGGCTGGCTACAGAGCCATTGGCCATTGTTCTGCCCATCTAAAGCAAGATGCTACGGATCAGCTAGGTCACTCTGTAGGTCTGACTGCACCCTAAAGCCAGGAGGAGCTGGGAAATGGTGCAGGATCTGGCCTCTGAGAATGGACAAGGGCTTCTGCCTCCAGCGGAGTCTTCAAATCAGGTGGAGAAGGGAAGAGATGTTTCCATGCTTGATGAGGAGAGGAAGTCCCCAGTGCTGTCAAGACAGGAACTTGGACAAGGACAGGGACCAGAAGCACACCCCATTTCCATAGTAAGGACCTGGCCACTGAGAACAGCGGTGTGTCCCCACTCTGAAGGGGCTGAGGAATGGGTGGATGAATGACCATCTGTACCCTGTACCCAGGCAGACTCTCAGCTGAACCTTAGTGCAAAAGACAGTACAAAGACTGGCTGTAAATTGTGACATGCTTGATATGAAATGATATTTTGTTCAACCTCTCACACACACATCTATGTACGTGTGGTCTCTTGCTAAACACACTGAGCCTTCAGAGTTTGGTTCATGACATATATGGAGGATTTATTAAAAAGAAGGATAGTCACTGCCTTGAAACTAAACGAAACCAACTTGTTGCTGATAGCATTGGGAGGGATGTTGAATCCAGTTATTTGTAATCACAGCTGTGGAAGCCTGACTTCCATAGCCAGTATGATTCCAACAGGCTTTAAAGTGCTTTGGGCCATGTTATTTGGTATGCTTTCACTTATTTACACTCCTTTAATTATGCCAGTAGTGGCTTAACCTACCACCTGATGATTTTTTCTGCATGAGGGAATCTGAGAGCTACATTTTTCCTTTGTGTCTTTTATTAGAATTCTGAAGTTCTGTGATAAATGAAAGCACCTTTTTTGTGGATCACTTTTTCCTTTAATTTTCTGTTTGCATCAAAGCGAATGCAACTGAAATATTAAACTCTGCCTGATTTGAAGGGCAAGAGGAAGGAGAAATGTGATCTCATTAAACCACTTCATTTGTCCCTGAGAGCAACAGACCTTTCTTTCCTGTGATTTCAAAGCTTTCCTAAAATTTGCTGGAATCTTTATCAGATGCAGGATGAGCTTTGGTTTCATAATGAAAGATACAGCTAGGATCTTGAGAAGTTCAAAGCAGGCCCCCAGGAAGTGCTAAAGATGCTGCTAGCAAGCACTTGTGACTCTGTTGTCACTTTCTGTGCTTATCCATGGTTGGTCCTAAATTTGACATCAAACTGAATTTCTTTTATATAGACTATTTGTAGAAGTGAAAAACACCTCCATGGTGACAAGACCCCCTGTTGAGGATTGTGGGAAAGTAGAAAATTTGAATGGAAGGATAGAAATGGGTCTTACTCCTAAGGGTTGGGTTTTCAGGGTTTGGGGTTTTTTTGCTTTTTGTATGAGTTTCAGATGCAAACTGATGGAGTTCCTATGGCGGCAAACACTGCTGAATTCAGGAGGAAATGATCTAAGAATTTGCCTCTAGGTTTTGAATCTTGGTCCTTTTAGGAACAGGAGATAAAAGTGGTATGACGAGAGACAGTGTGATTTACATGGGCCTGGGGTTCAGAGAGGAGATTCCCAGTAAACTGTTTGTGCTCAGAGCTGCCTCTCTTGACAAATTCCAGGGGCTGAGCCCTCCCAGTCTTAGGGGCTTAGCCCTGTTGCCCTGCTTGTCTAATTGGGAGGCGCTGGTAACTGTGAGAAGTGTCTTTTTCAGTTTGCTTATGAACAACTGTATTGAGACATTAGGGAAATCAATGAAACATCACCACAGCTCACTGTGGCTAACTCATGACTTATGACATCTTCACTGAATCAAGCACTTCTGGAAGACAGTTTTGCTAGGTATCCTACAAAAACATTCACTTTAACCACCCTGCATCGGCAGGATGCATCTAGTGACAGAGTTCATCTATGCCTTACCTCCTATTGTGGTTGACGTTCATCAATCCACTCCCAAAACAGGTGAGCATGTTTGGGGAGGGAAGCAGAACCAATAGAGCAAACCCTCGTGATCTGTCACCTTACAGTATTTTACCTTTAATTAACTTTGCGCAATGAATAGTTGGGATTTCTCTATAAGCAGTGTTTCAGTGCGAAACTCTGTTCCCAGGTAGCCAATAGACATAAAGACTAATGTGCAAAGAAGTAATTTAATTTATTAAATCACTGGCATTTTGTAGATCCAGCTACCTTTCCCAGGCTCCCAGGTTAGGCAGTGGAAAAGGGGAAGGGAACAGAGAGGGACAGAGGGAGAAAATCATGCAGATGGTGTTTTCTGAAATATTCTGGTTTGCCCTGATTTTTTCTCACTGACTACATATGGAGTTAGGGGTGAGTAGCCAGCTGGTTTACTTAATGAGGTGTCTACATTTGGGTGATGTGAATACCCATGGATTTACCAACAGAAATATATGAAAAACTATGCTGTGCCAACCAATATAAAAAGTTCCTATTAACTCTAGAGAGAATCTCTGTTGTAGCAGACATCTGTTTTCCCTGATGTAGCTAAATATTGAGATAGGAAAAAGAGGCAGTGGGGACACAGTAAAACACAAATTAAACTGGTTTGCAATCTTGCTTGTGCACCCTTGACGAAACAGGTGCAGATTCATGATCTTGCATCTCCCTTCTACATCAAGTACATCCCCTAGCCTAGAAAGGAGGCAGCCTGACAACAGGGCTTCAAACAATATTCCTTCAGTTTTGGTGAAGTTGACCACTGACTTGGAATGTGAAAGGTTCATTTGGAAGAAACAAGGAAAGCCAAATTACCCTGTGACAGCCATTTCCGAGAATCTTCTTTCTGAACAAGACAGGAAAGATGGTTTTGAAATCACCTCCACCATGGACTTCCCATCGGAAGGCCGAGTGCTGACAGGATGTTGGGGCCTCTAATGACACCATTTGGTCACTGATTATTTGTAGGTTGAGGCTTAGTGGGTGGCATCAGAGCTCTCTGTGAACTTTTTCATCTTGTTATTGCTTTTGGCTGTTTTCTTTTTTTTTTTTTTTTTTTTTTTTTTTTTTTCCCTCCGTTTCCCTGGAGTGACCGGGAAAGGGTGGTGGTGGGAGGACACAGCATTCACAGCTAGCCTGAGACACCGGCCAGTTTATTTACTTAAACAACAAACATCCAGCATGCCAGGAGAGTAGTGACAGAGGGCAGTTCCTGAATGGGATGAGACAGTATGTCTTCTAAAGCGCCCACCCACGTCGCCTGAAAGGGTTTAGTGGTGCTGACTCCTTCTGAGGAAATGACAGCTTGTGTGTTCAGAAACGTCACAGGCTACCCAGCAATGTGTGTGATGTGAGGATCTCACAAGCTGTTTGCAAATGGCCAGAGGCAAAACTCTGCTTATTTTCCCTTTATTTCTTTCACCCCTCTTGTGTCCCCCTCCCCTGGCCCCCTTCTGGGGGCTGTCATTCTTCTCACCATCCTGTGTGCAGCTGGCATTAAGCAGCAGAGCTCATTCTCCATCAGATGGAGGGAGAAGGGGGTTATATAAACAAACAGAACAACAAGAACAGTTCTAGGAGCAACATCAAACCTGACCTTTTGTTTTATGGCAAAAAGTAACAAAGATGTTCTTGGGAAAACAGCTTAGCTGAGAGGGGAATAAACACGAACCCTTGAACTGTTGTGCCTGCGTGGAGCTGACCAAGCAGTGCTTTGCTTTCTTACCAGGGCTCTGAACTCTGCTGGACTATAAAAATGTACATTGTCGTTGTCATTCTGTAAAGGCTGGTAACCTCAGAACTCAGCTGAAATGAAGGAAAACAAACCTTTTGCTATCTGTTGTTTTTCTCGCAAGCCTTGAGTTGGATTTCTGCTGACAGCTCCTCAGCATGGCAATGTGCGACACCAGCACTCTGTGATCTCTGCTGCCCGCCTGCTGCTTTTCCAGATTGAAGCGAAGGTGTTGACTTTGACCTACAAAGCCCTAAATGGCTTTGGATGTTCCTACCTGATTTTCTCCTTCTGCTAATTGAGACCAGCAGAGGTGCCCCAGATGCTATATTTATGAGGGAGAGATGAGAGCGATTTCTCATTAATGATGCTTGATGGATGACATGAGCTCCTCCATGCCCACTCCAAAACATTCTCCTGAACCCTGAGTATACAAAAAGCTTGTGAAAGAGCAAGCCACCTCCTCTGGCTCCTGTCACAAGCCTGATGCACCTTTGAAAGAGGACCAGGGAATCAAGAAGTTTAGTCCTGGGTCTTCTAAACGCCAACTCAGCAGCTCTGTTAGAGGGGTTTTTAACTACTTGGGTACTGGTAATGGAGTACCGACTGCAATTCAGTTTCAGCAGCATTTGGGAGACTCATTTCCTCAGTCATGGGGAATGAAAATAGTTTCATCTAAGTTCAGGTGCCTAAAATCTAGGCATCAACATTTATTATCTAATTAATGAGTACTTATTTAATACTGCTGCATCTAGACATTAGTTGAGATGAACTATTAGACTGAACTTCATCAGCAGACAATGGGGAGGAATTTTCGTGACCTATGCAGACATCTGACATGGGTTGAGAGGAGCCATGCCCCAGAACTTCCCCTTGCTCTTCACTGATTAAAGAAAGTTTCAGTGAATATTTATATGCATCTGAAATTCAGTTACCTAAATAAATTTAAGCAGATAAGTCTCAGACAGTGGGTCACATAAATATGATTATGTTTTACTATTCCCTCTTAAGTAAGCTACCTTTCTGTGGTGCATATTCTTTCTCAAAATGTTTATGACTTCATGCTAACACCATGCTCTTTCCATCCTCAACTCTTAGGTTGAGATCAACAGCGGTGGTTAGCTGTCTTATGCCCACAGGGCACCTAGATAGCTTTCTGGATCTGCACTTTACTCCCCTAGGCACAGTCTACTAGTCCACTCTTGCCTGGTCAGGCTTGGCATTATACAAAACCATGTGCGGACATCCCCTTTTGTTCCTTACTCTCGTGAGCAGTACGCAAACTAAAGTTCATGCTCAAAGTGCACATTCTTGGGCAGTTTTGAAATCTATGAGAATAGAACCAGCCCCTGCTTGCACACCATGGTTTTAGGGGACCAGCGAAAGCAAATTCTGAAAGTGGCATCAGAGCACAGCTCACCAGCCTTCCCTCCTTGCTTTTCCCACAAAACACTGTAGCAAGCTAGAAAATACTTGGTGCATCTGCAGCAAGTTCACAGATTATTCATGTAATGCTCACAGTTTAACAGAGGTATCCTAAACTACAGAGAATGATGCATTTTGGGGCAAGGAAGGCCAGATTTCTGTGCAATGTATATGCACCTGCACTCGCGCACCTATTTCTTTATATGTGAGAACAACAATTCTAAATGGAATAGATTCAACTATTTGAATGAACGGAAAAGCTAAGCTCCAGAACTAGGGACAGCCAGAGCTGATTCTCTGCACTCTGCCCAGGCCATGAAATCATATATGCATACCCATCTACTTCAGAGATATTTCTGTCTGTCTGACAGCAGTTCACTGCTCCCGTTTCACTGCATCAAGCAGAAGGAGATGAATCCAGATGAATCCTCCCCAGATGCTGCGAGGACTCCCTTCTACACAGGGAGCCATGGCATAAAGAAGACACAGCTACTCTGACACCTGTATGGACAAGCCCACTATAAATTTAAAAGGCATACAAGTGCCTACATACACACCCAGATTAACCGCACATTCACAGTATATTGGCGGAATGGAAATGATCAAAAAGCAGCACTCTATTTTTTGCATCTGGCTCTTCCAGAAGAGGTCTCGAAATAAATGGTGTCCTTACATTCCATGTGGACCACAAAAATAGTTAGCCTCTTTTGTCAAAACTGAGATTTATCAGCAGGCACAATCTCTCTCAGCTGTGTCACTGATCACCGTTTCCTAGAGCTGACAACTGGTGCCTGGTTTTACCATCAATCAGCTTTCCTATTCTGTAGTCTCCATGCTGCTCATACGCATAACTGAAGCGTCTGCCTGAGAGATGTAACCCTGCATCCCTCCCTGCACATAGTGTAGACCCCTTTGTACTCAGAGCTGAAACCTCTACTATATAAAGCATTTTGAGTCATTGGCTGCTACTGCAGTTTGTGGTTCTTCAGTTGCTATTTGCTGTGCATGGATACTGATATTGAGCCTCACACAACATCACTGTAGCACCGATCTACTGCTAAATGCTCTCAAAAATAAAGACATTTCTAGACGTTGTTACTTTGCTTTGAGTCTCTGGAAACCTTTGTCCTGAACATTACACCATGCAGACAGTCTAAATGGTCAGAACTACAGTAAATATGTCCTTCTATATTTTGTTAATAAACTATAGCACAGTCATTCCCTGGTATAATTTTAAGGGGAGCATCAGACTGTCCCTGGGGAAGGGAGAAGGAGAGGCTAGTCCAGATTCTTAAACAGACATTTCTACTGCACACTACCTGAGGGAGAAGACACTTGTATGTATTATCTGACAAGTAATGACTAAATCTGAAAAACTGCCTTTAGGCACATGTTTTAACTGGCAAACTTTGTCCATTTCAAAGTGATCACATGAGAAGTAGTAGGAATGCCATTTGTTCACAAGCTTCAAGTGAATAACAAACTTCTAAGTTAGTGCCACCAGTGGCACAGATTTCATTTGTGCCTTGATCAAAACCTGTCCTGAAGGGGGATGAGTAACCAACACTTGAAATCAGTTTGCATTTCAAATAAGGTGTTGCCTTCTGCCCACATTAGCCAGGAGTGACAGAGCTTTATGGAAAGTACGTTTTCAGAACATATTTGTGTCCAAAATATGTCTGCATGGTTCTTGGTGCAGCTCTACCAGGGGACTTCTGTAGAGATTGTTTTGATTGCTGTGCTTTTCTGAACTTGTGAGACAGCATGCAGCCCAAAGTAGCTAAACCAGATGACTTGGTTTGGAGCTAGAGTGGAAACTCTGACTGAAAAACAGTAGAGCAGACACAGACAGATGATGAACAGCTCTCCCATGTAATAAGAATACTCTTAATTCCTTAATCCTAAAGTATTTAGAACAAAATGAAGCAAAATCATATTAATACACAAACTGCCACTCAAGCATGTGAATATATGATTGTAAAATGACCTGTCAGCTCTCATTCTGAAGATTTTAATGTGGTGGAAAGTCTGCTGAAATCTATGTGGAATGCAGATAAATTCCAATTGTCCAAGTAGCTCTGAGACAATCCAAGAGTCACGAATTCAAATAAAGTCAAATACCTTGAGAGTTTTAGAACCAAAGGGTATGTCTGACATTTGGGTAATCTGAAATTTGGTTACACTAACTCTGAACCATCTGAGATTACCATAGTGCTGTATTACCAACATGTCTATCATGGATTTACAGTATTATCAAATTCAGGCTCTTGCAATCAGAGATACAGTCCATCCACCCCTGCTTTCTGCCAGAAGGGAAGGCAGCTGTTTTTTTGATAAAAGACCTGCCATACATACTGATTTTACCATACTGGATTGCAAGTTTTTGGCAGAGATTGATCATCATTGGCTTCCCTAAAATTCTCAGAGCAATTACTATACATATCAAAATTCTCCAAATGGGAGACCAGAATATTGTGATTCAGCAATTTTTCCAGGGAATTATATTGCCTCAGTTACATAGAGGGTCAAAATAAATTATAATAACAGTCTCCCATGGCCTTAAAATTTATTAAATATAAATAAATCTAGAAATGAGTGCAGTTAGAGAGACGAGATGAACCGCATTTTCAGTGAAGTTGTTTTTTATAACAAGTAAGCTGGAATTCACATTGTACTCATCGAGTTGTTTTAGCCACACAGAGAAAAGCAAGAATTCTTTTAGACATCCTAAATCAAAATTCAAGAAGTTTGCTTTGGCAATTTGTAGTGACATTCTGTTTAGAAATTTACCCAGCTTTATTTTATGAGAGAGAAAAATCTCTGAATGAAACCCTGCATTTTGGGGTTAAACAAAATGCCTTGTTGATTCTCTTCAGCAACAATCTTCCAGCTTCCCAGTTTGCCTGTGATTGAAAACCCAGCTGATCCTACAGGCAGACTATAAGAAGACGCAGTTTCTTAGTGAAATCTGAAATTTGTTCTCAGGAGCACATCCTGACAGAGCACAGCAGTAGCAATGAAAGCACGCACAGCCGCATGCTGATGAACCTCTGATTGCAGCCTCAGCAAGAGACAACAGGGATGTGTGGTACCCAGACCACTGTAGATGCCCTTTCAATTTGAGAATGCAAGGCAACTGATGACCTTAGACTGTATGAAATGGAAATACATTTAACCTCTACTGTGTTTGTACCTTACTGACCCTCAGATGTAGAACAGGATTGAGACCATAAGTACTTATACTCTTTTTCTTTTCTGTTGGAAAAAAAAACAAGAGCTTTAACTTCTATAGAAAATCTTGGATTATATTTTTTGAATCCATCACGGTGTTTATTAGATAAATAAGTAATACTGACATTAATCACCATATGAGACTGCAAACCACTTGTCTGCTTCAGGAAGCTCAGATAGTCCTCTTTTAAATTGCCTTCCTACTGCAAAACCATTCACAGCCTTAATAAGTGGGACTCCTGCCTACACCCCCCCCCCCCCCCCCCCCCCCAAAAAAAAGAAAATAGATATATATATAGGCAATACCTCCCCACCTAAGCTGTTTTAAAAACTGATCTCTTCTGTGTCCTGTCTGATAGACACAATAATGGAAATCTGTGAAAAACATGACAAAATTGCACACAGATAGACAGACCCACAACAGAGCACGTTAAACAGCTGCTAAACCTATAGAAGTCACACTGTTTCCTCCGCTGATTGTTTGAGGATCTGAGCTTATTGAAGCCAGGGTGATTTGGAACAGTTTAGAGAGGAACTATTGACTGAAGAGCCCTTTTGTATGGAAAACCATTGTTCGGTAAAATTTTATGACTTCACAGCTCTTTAACAAGAGGAATTTTAACAAGGAAAGTTTCCTTCAAGGTTTCTTTATGAAGTGGGTGAGCTGAGTTCCCCATTTCTCCACAGATTAAGCTCTGTTCTAAGAAGCTTTCTCATCTTTCACCTACTGGAAAAAAACAAAAGGCATAGCCTGGGTTTAGCAGTGCAAGCCCCTCATCATGAATCAATCCCACCCACCTAAAAAGAGGAAGAAGAATTTCCAGTATAATTATTATTAAAGTTGTGATGATTTTTAGAGGAGCTACTGGTCGTGACCAGGGTATCTCCTCTGGCTAACAGTTACATTATTGGCAATCCCCAGGCCCAGGGCATTTGCCAGCAAGGAAGGCTTCAAGTTTCTCTTCACCATGGTGTCATTCTAACAGGGGGCAGAAGGGGCAACTAATGCTTTCACTACAGTGTCACCTGGGGGCTTGTCTCACATAGCATTCAACAATCCAGAGGTAAAGGGTCTTTCACCAGATGCAAAAAGTGAGAAGACTAGGGCTACCAAAACACACTATGAAATATACTCTGGGTGCATATGTGCATTCTCTTGACTCATCCCATTGCTGTGAGGAGGTTACACCCTGTGGCAGGCCTTCCTTCAGTGGCTTGTCCCCAGAGGGCAATCCAGCAGTAAAAACCACACAGTATCATGTGCATATTAGCACTCATTCAGTATTTCTAATGCTGTAGCATTAGCCCTGAAGCGCACTGAAGGAGAAGCAGATACCAAAATATGTAGACATCAAAAGTACTCTCATTACATTCCTAAGTCTTATTAGAATCCACTGTAATCCTCCTTGCCAGGACTTTTCTGCCAGACTATCATTCATGATCTTTACAACCCATACTCATAAACCTGAAGAATTATGTTTCATCTCACATTAGATTTTAAACGCCATTTCTAAAATGCTGTTCTGTGTCAGGACCCACCCAGGACACTGTACGATGAGAAACTGAAGTGTAACTTTTTATTATACTTTCAAAATGTACCTAAATGGAGGTCAAAAGACTTTTATGCTTCTAAAAGCATAAAAATCTTCTGAAGTATTGTGTTCCAATGGGACATATTTTTCTTAGAGCTGTCCTTCTTCTCCAGTGCCAGAGACATTTTCCTGATCATGTGTCCTTTATGCTTCATGCTGTTTTTTTTCCACTGACTCAAGGAAACTTCATGTTAATTAGCATAAGCCAAGGTCAAAGCAGAGGACATGAGTGAGCCTAACAAAGTGAAGACCCTTTTCAATGTATCTTAATATCCTAAAGCTTCATGCTTTGTAAATTGCATCGTTGTAGGATTTATTGTCTCCATTTTTTCCAGTGTTTGGACTTGATAGGAAAGCCTAATGGTCTCAAAAGAAAAAAGCTGCGTCTGGAAAGGCAACAATTGCTCCCTATGTGGTATTGAACTCCCACAACTACAAATTGATGTCAGTGCATCATGCAGCCAGCTGTGGGAGGGAGGGCAACTAGAAACACACCTCATGGACAAATGTCATTTGTCTGTCATTTCCCTGGTAAAGCACCACGCAGAACCTTGTCTCAACTGCACAGTAAAATGGCAGGTCCACTGGCACGCTCTTTTTTTTTTTTTTTCCGCAAATCGCACACATATTTAGAGTAGCACCACAGAAAATATTTGAAAATGCTGCAAACTTATTTCCTTTTTCTAGCATTTGGAGCTCTGGGGTCTACCAGCAGAGTGGAAATCTCAGATAAACCCACCTGTGTGGGGAGGCTCCCTAATACCTTTGCACAGGGGGCCGTGGCAGCTACAGCAGCTTACCCATACGCTTGCACCAGACCTGCAGCTGCAGCTCCAGTTGTTTTGCACTCTTGGTTTGATAAGTGCTGCTGTGGTTACTGTGCTCAATGTGTGGTCTGAAAGGGAAGAGGTTCTTCCTTGGGAGACAGCAGCACAAGTTCTGCACACTTCAAGCAGGATGGCATGGAGCTGCGGTAGTGTCATCTCACTTTTGTACATGGAGGCGAAGCTGCCTTATTTGGGTCACTTCTGTATTTATTATTGTCAGAATTTTACTTTTAGACGCTTTCAGTCTTTATACAGCTGTCTGTGCTGTGACAGCCTGTAAGAGTGGGTATGAGCTTTACGACTTTTAGAGTGCCACGAATGTGAATGGTGCCACAAATATATAAGATGGTCCCTGCAGTTTGCTATCAAATCAAAGGTATGATTACAGTAGTAGCAACTGAGAGCTGAATTTCAAAGATTAGCAGCCCAACCATTTCTTTGTTATCTCTGAGCTTTACACCTTTGATAAGCAAGTATTTTGTCCAGCAACATCTCCTTACTTTCTTCTATCAGAGTAAAATAACTGTCACATTTCCAAAAACTTATGGATCAGTACTGCACTTTTAAAGGAAATGATGGGAGAAAGGCAAATGGGATATATAAGAATTGCAGCACCATTACGGCCAGGTGCATGAGAATATTTATTACTTTATAACAGCTGAAAATAATTTGTGAATATGCAAGATGTGTACATGAATAATTTTGTGTCTGCTTGGTAATAAAAACCAAACAGCATTATAAATGACCTGACAGTCTCATAGCATTCATGTCATGCATGTGTGTGGGGGGGGAGATATGACATATGTTTCACACATACTTTATTCCTGTGAATGCTAAAATGTCTAGTCCCCCAGCAACACATGGGCCCACATGTATATTCAAAAGTGGAAAAGGACTGACATGGCCCTGAGATTGCTTGGACTTACACAGGTGTTACCTTGACCTCTACACTGAGGTGTAGATTTCCCTACTTACATGAAGGCTACAGGTGATGCTGTGGGACCCATCAGGACCATCACCCCAGCTGGGTGAAAGTAGATCACCCTTGGTGTATGTGTGGCTGGAGGAACTCTACGTTTCTCCTGAATTATACCACCAGAGTGTAGTTACCGAAGCTGAAATAAGCTGAATTCCAGTTCTGCATACATAGGCTGTGTCACTCTCTCTGGCCAGGCTCACAATAGCTTGGTCAGTGATGGAGCAAGGGGGAACACCTCGTCCCCAGAAGGGCTGGCCAGTCACCTTACATAAACTTACATGACCCAGTCTTATATTGCTCAGGGACAGGGTCAGCAGCACAGTTCCTGAGCACCAAGGCCCAAGAGTAGTCTTGTGAGGAAGAGGAGGAGGAATGCCCTGGCTGGGTGCCAGCCCTTGGTGCAGCAGGAAGGCAGGCAATGGTGCCCAGGCCAGGAGGGCAGCACCTCAGATCCCGTGAGAGGCTGTACCCGCTCATCCCACTGCTTCCTTGGGGAGGGAAGAGACATCCCAGAACAGGAATGAAGGTTTCAGATGAAGGTGGTTGATGATGAAAAAGGAGAAGGCCAAATCCATGCACTGGACCAGCTTTAAAGCAGAAGTCAGCCATCCTCAGCATAGGCATGGATGCATCAACTGAATGTCTACAGTGACTCAACGGTATGAAAATGCACTGAATAAGCAGTTATCACCTTCTTGCTGTGTTTGTGAGAACCCTCACTGTATCAGACAGTGCTGGGTGCCTCTTCTTTCAGAGAAAAGGTAGTAAATTACTTCACATTTAAATGGGATTAAGAATATGACCACTGCAAACACTACATGGCACCTGGGAGAGCCACAGGCTGTCTCTAGAGGATCATTAAGGAGCATCTAAGAAAAGCAAACCTGTTGCTGTTGTTAAGAAAAGGTCTGCATCTACACTGAAGACAAAATAAATAAAATTTGGGAAAAAAAATTGAAAATACATTGATTTTCATTTTCACTGTGAAGCCTGTAACATTGCAGGATATTAAAAAAAAAAAAAGAAAAAAAGTAAGAGATGGCTGAGAGTGAATCTTTTAGAAACACCAAAGCAAATGAGTATCTGTGCCTGTTGTCCACAAGCATACAGATTCATTATACTAACAGTTGTGTTGATGTAGCTGTGATGATACAAGGATAAAAGCAATCAAGGTTTGTTGTGAGAGGCAATATCTTTTAGGACATGAAGAACGGCATACGTGCCTGTAAGATAGCCTGTTTTTCCCAAGTATAACAGTCAATCTAATAAAGGACATTATATCTCCTGACAAATTTTGCCTCATTCTTATCACACTGTGCAGTTTTCTTTCTTTCTGCCAGACTTGCTTATACTTAAAAAAAGTTGTTTGTGTACAGCATTTATTTAAAATTGCTTTAATATTATCCCAAAAGACAGGCGGGCTGGGAAGGAGAGAAGGATGTTCCTCTGCTATAACATCTTTCTCTCCCAACAAACCATCACAAGTCATTTATTAGGAATGGATTTGTCTGGACTGAAACTGCTGGAAACAAACTAAAACAATGGATTCAGAGTACAACATGTTGTTCATGTGCTTGCCATATGCCTATGTTGCAAGCCCTGCCAGGTCCACACACAGTTATTCAATATTGAAAGAATATTATTCAACTTTTACTGAAATCCTCTGTGATTTCATCAGTAAGATGGGTTTCTGTAATCCAGATGGGATCAGTGACATGGCTTAATAACAGAGGCAGCTCTGGAAATCAAGGTGATTATCAATGTACAGGCCACCCAGTCTGTGCCATTCATGGGGATCTGCCAAGCAGAACAGGAAGAGAAACTGGCATCTACTGTGTATCAGCAGCAGAGACATTTTGTCACTTTATTTATTGATCTATTTATTGATTTATGATGTGGGTGGAGCTTTGGGGGAAGAAAGCTGCCTTTTAAAACCTGGTTCTATAAAATCAGCATGTGAGGATAGTTAGACACTCTTCTGCGAACGTTTGTGTAGACACCAAGAGCTTCTGCTGTTTTTTTGTACAGAATACGTCATTAAACATCCTCCTTTTCAAAATTGTTGCTGTTCTGGAAATAAAGCAGAATGCGTTTGTTTATCCATTCTGAGCAACTCATATATTGTATTTGGGTGCAAGTGGTTAAGCATGATATACATAAAACATCTTGTGAAGCTTTTAGTCATTACAGTCTGGAGAACTTCCTTACCAAAATATTTCAAGTTCTAATTAAAACTGAAGGCCTACTGCATTGTCTTGCAGGAAAACAGCCCCAGAAGAGTGACTGGAAGAAATAAGTTTAGAGCCAATGTGGAGTTACTGTAAACTATCAAGATTAGGAGACATAAACGTGAAATTGCCCTAATGCTATCATAGCCATACACCCAAACAACACATTTCAGAGTCTCACACCTCAAAGCACTATTTCTCAAAAATGCAGAATTACACCACTTGTCATGCCATGGGAGAACCTGCTGAGGGGTTAGTCCACACATCTCCTTGGAGAGAGCAGCAACGGACACATAGCCTCCAACTCTTTCCCATTGTGTGACTGAAGTCATGTTTGCGACATACACCAAAACCGCAGAGAAGGAGAAAGAAGAAATGGGATGTGCCTGGGTTTTGGCCACCGATGGGCACATACTTCAAGCCATGTGACAGGGAGGAGTTTCAGGACCATTAGGAGTAAGACTGGCCAGGAGGGAGCTGCTAGAGCAACTCTACAAGCCTGCAGCCTTGTGGAGAATCAATGGGACAGACAGTAATAACTGAGATGTTTATAAATTTTGGTTGCTCTCAAATCACAGGAGCCAGAAAAAAATGGTGTTGCCTGTTAATGCTTCTTCAGTTTCTGCTTTACAGAAACTCCATCTATTTGCCCTTGGGCATTAGGCATTTGCATCACAAGCTGATTTCCATCTTCATGCCTATTTCCTTTGCTCTCCTAGATCCTTGTTCTAGTCCCTCAACTGTGACATATTCCTCATCTTTCTGTCTGCAGCCCTCATCCCTAGGTTGTCCCACTGAAGGCTATGTCCAGAGCTCACACCTACCAGGCATCTCTCCAAGCCCCTTTTGAAAACAGGTCCACTTCTTCTCCTGTTAATCTCTCATCCCTCTCCCTAGTCAACTCCTGTCACCAGATTCCCTTCTTCTCCACCAGATGCCTTTCCATCATGCATATTCTTCCTTCAGTAGAAGACTCACTCTCTTTCCAGGTGACCCAGACATATTGCTGCTGGAAAATGTAGGAGAGAAGAGAGAAACTAGGTAAAGACAAGCCCTTGATTGAAGTTACAAATTGTTGGGTTCATGTTAGGAAAAAAAAAAAAAAAAATTTATTTTCATTTTAAAGGGGCTTTAATTTTCCCAGATATTGGTCCCATCCAAAGACCAAAACAAGTTAAAGAAGTCAAGAAGACATTTCCCAGAATGATCTACCCATGTGCCTGAGATCAAGGAAACATAAGAAAAGAAGCAGGCATAGCCCAAACTGCAGCAAACCCTGGAGGACAAGTGGGACGAGCTCCTTCAGCTGGATAAACAGACTTGGATTCTTTACACTAAAATACCAGGGCATCAGGATTTACATGTTTAAAACAGATATTATGCCCTCAGATAACTTAAAATAACTAAAGTTACAAGCTTTGCTTGTCTTGTTACTCTCACATAGACTCAAAACTCCATTTACATTTTTAGAAAGTCAGCCCTGGACTCTTCAATTCAAGGTGATCTAGGTTGAAGTGTGCTTAAGTATTACTGCTGAGAAGTCTGTGTGGGACTGTTTGGCTGTGCTGCTGAGGGCAGCATGAAGCCTTGCTCCACATCCTTTGTGGCCCCTGACTGGGCCCAAAAAGCCTGCAAGCAACTTGCAGCTGCTGGTCTACCTGGGTAACTCCAACCTCTCTCTACCTGCCAATGTGGAAATTCAGTTCCTTTTCCAGCCTACGTCTTTTCCCTGTTTTTCATTCTCCCACTCTCTTGTGCAGTCTTCTGTCACTGTCCCCCTGCACATGAGGAAGAACACCATTCTGATCACATCTGAGAGATTTCCATTCTGTTTCAAGTGAAATGTCTACTATTACCTTAGATCACCAGTGCTGCTCAGTTGATACAGGTAGGCTGGAGAGTAGGGGATGGTGTGGATTAGAAAGAAGATGCAGGTGAAAACCCAGGCTAGAATAAAAAAGGAGAGTAAATGCTCAGTTACAGTTTCACACTAAACCTTACTGGTCAAAGCAGAGCTAAAACCAAAGCCAGAGAAACCACGAAGATTTAATGACAGGTTAAAGCAGTCTTACATGCTGTAAATGTTAGATGAATACAAGAGTAAATCTGTATCTGTAACTAAAAGGGCAATATAATCACCTTTGATCAGCGAGACGGTATGCAACATTCTTTCATGTTCTTCAAAGGCAAAAAGATATTTTATTTACCTAATGTCGCTTATACTATTGTTTGCGCTCCCAGAGTAAGATCTAGAAGTATTTCTGCTTCTGTGGAGCAGAGTGAAAGATAAGAGCCTATAAAGCAGTCAGATGATCCGAGCCCTAGCCATATGTTAGCCTGTGGATAGGAACAGAACAACATAGGGGATTTAGACCAAAGTCTGCGAGCAGAGCAGATATAAACCAGAACCAGGTGTGCCCCTATGGGCTGATCTCCTGTAGTGTTTATCCTTCTTCAATATTGTGTTGACATCAGTGGGCTTTTGGTGTGAGCATGCCCGGTTGGCTCTTTCGGAAGTTATTAATGTGGACAGCACGCTGTTGAGAGGTGTATGAAAGACAGGACTTTCTGCTGGATTGTCAGACTTTCCAGCTCAGCATGGAGCTGAAATGTGCTGTGGTCTGTGTATGGCTGGGGTTGGAACAAAGAGTGCAAGCTCTGGTGTCTCTACCTGGGTTTCACTGAGTGCTGGCTCAAGAAAAACACTCTTGGAATCAGCATTTGACTTGTTTTTCGATTTTTCCTTTTTTTTTTTTTTTTTTTAATAATAAAGACTGTATATACTCTTGGAGAGAGAAGTTGAATGAATGTGCGAATGGCATTAGAAGCAGCAAAATAAGGGTATGAAATAATATGGAAGTCTGGCAGGGTTTTATTTTGAGGTCATAGTGCCCCCTTGCGGTATGTGTGTTCAGAAAGCTGCAGGGCTCCCCATAATTTTTAAGGTTATTTGTTTATACAGCAGCGTATATAAAACCTGAAGATCTAACTTGTTCTCCTAACCCTGATTTGTTCTGCTCTTTTTGCGATTCGGTGCGCTCCTGAACAACTCCAGTTTCTGTAGATTTTAGCGATGCGCAGTGGGTATTTTCCATGCAGAAGCTGCAGTGATGTTGCCCTGTGTGTTGCAGTCACACGCTCTCGTAGCACCCCTCAGTGGTGAGGCCGCCTCTTGGTCTGCTTCTTCCCGGGAGTCAGTTTCAGTCACCAGGCAATATTTCTGTGTTTCAGTAGGAGACAAGAAGAGGGAAGGCACAAAGGCATCGCCTCAGTACTCACCCACTTCACCCTGCTCGCTCCCTCACAGGACGCTTCCTTGCCATGCCTGGGTCTGCCCAGGAGTGAGGCCAACATACACCTCCTTCCCAAAAAGTGGATAAGTGGTCCTGGCCTACGTTAGCATTTAGGATCTTAATTTCAATAACAGCAGTTTAGCATTCAGTAAGAGGTATCCATTTATCAGATTAACACTACCAGTCACTTCCCTGCAAGAAATCTGTGCTACCTCAAATGCCCTATTAGGATGGAGTAACTAAATAAACTGAATTACATCTTTTACATTACATCTTTCTTCTGCCTTGCTTTCCATGCTGGTAGATCAGTACTTTCTGAAGCATACTTGTAGAAATTGGCCTAGTCTGCTCAGGGGAATTCAAGCATCTATAATATATGCTGCACCTTTTTTCTTCAAGAAGTTATTTTAGGCTGTACATGCTTTTGGGCAAGAATTAAATTTTCCAGCACTTGCAGCGTTAAGATACTCTAAGTCATTAAACAGCAGTAATATTAACCAGCCATGCCTACACTTTTGTTGCTAAGTCTTCCAAGAAAATGTCTTCACTTCTGATGTGGGATGCATGTTCTTGTCTCCAAGGAGGGACACTTTGCCCCAGAGACCATAATGATCACCTCTGACTGCATACTGAGTCTGTGCCAGCGTCAGTCTTCAGCCTGGATCACTTTCCTCCTACTGCTCCAGCTCAAGCACCTGAGTCACCCCTCTCTCCCCCTCACCCCCAAGTGTGCTAAAGTCTATGTCAAAGCAAAACTGCCTTTGACTTGTTCCTTCCCTTTGCCAAGTATTTTTGCACTAATATGTTTTTACCATTATTTCTTTCCACTAGTTACTTATATTGTAAATTCTAGGTCACTTAGAATATCTGTTCTAAGACAGTGAGCAGACCTTTGGTGTCCATTTATTTAATTTTCATGGAGCTATTCACTGAAGACATTTCCCCAGCACAAACTCCCACTATGCTCATGATGTAGCAAGGTCTTGCATCAGGAGGACATCTCCTTCTAGGTCAGAGCATTTCAGCAGCCTCTCTTTGTACTGAAATAGACCTGCCTTTATCATCTCAGACAGTAGAAAGTGTCATTATTTGGCCACACATACTTTTGCCAATGTTGAAATTTCGAAAAGGTTCTGAGGAAAAGCCCGATATAGTTTTTTAATCTGTACACAGGGAGTAACAATCCTAGTTGCCTCGATACTTCAGGGAGGTACAAACTACAGTAGGTCTACCTCCAGTAGATTTTACACTCTCCCCTTGCGCTAGCAAAGCTATCAAGTTGGGACTTCGGTGTGAAAATCTGTGTTTGACCTTGCTCCCCGCTCCTTCTTTCTGTACCATTCAGCTCTGAAGTTTGCAGAGCAGTGGAGGGAAGAGAAGGGGAGAGAGGAATGTAATAGCCCTCTTGGGCCAACTGCCTTTCCTGTGCTTTTCTTTACTGCGCAAGTAGCCAGTAACGTTAGCTGGACTTTTTTTTCATTCGGCTTTCTTTCTTGGCAACAAAAAAAAAGAAAACACCAAAACCAAAACAAAAAAAAAAAAAAACAAAACAAAAAAAAACCCCAAAAAAACATTCTGGAGAGGCAGAACTGTTTCACAGGTTGTTTCTTTTTTGGTCCCATTGCTGCAGTTTTTCATGACAAATGCGCAGATTCACTTAGATTTCAAACATCAGGAAAAGTTTAGATAGTTTAGTTTGAAACATGCTTTATATAAACATTTCAGTTACTCTTGGTTTTAATCATTTCTGAAAGGTTAAAATACACCAAAATCAACATAGGAGACTTTGGTCAGAAGTGTATTTTGTTAGCACTCTACTTTCTCAACTTGCTGAGTAAGCTGGCCAGGACTTGAATGTAAATCATACGTACTGTTCTAAAATGGGGACCTAAGCATGTAAGCATGGATCTAGGTGCCTAGCTTTAATAATCAAGACTGAAAATGTGGTTTAGAAAGCTCTTATTGTCTCATGACTGCCCCAGGAGATGCAGAGGGCTGTCAAGGGGCAGTTTATACCAGATGTCTGCCATGCTTCTGCTGCAGCCACGGACAGTGACTGATAGTCTGCCTCACTTTGGAAAACTCTTAGTCATAATGTTGAATCTGCCTTCACCCCCAGAAACCCGAGTGTACCAAAATATATGCTACCATGGCATACATAGGGCCTGCAAGTACGCTCTTAACCAAGAAACCTCTTTAACAAGAAAAAAAAAAAAAAAGACAAATGACCCTTTACAGACAGGTTATGATTAATTCATGATTTTTGAAATGCCATTACAATGGGAAGATGACTGGACACAGCAAAATAGCCATGGAGAGCATTTGCAGCCTCTCTGTCTTTCCGCTGTTTTCAGGAGGACTGACATTTTCTGAAGGGCATACTGCAGTCATTTCAAGGCCGAGTCCAAGCTGCTCCCTCAGCAAAGCACTCCTTACTCCTACAGCTCCTTCATGCTGTTACCACATACCAGTGTATCACAAATAAATTTTTCAGGCAAGCTGCCATATTAAATTCTTTCCCTTGTGGGTGGTCCTTGAGAACAGTAGGGTCCTGTCTGTATTACCAGTCTTGATAACAGACTGTTTACAACATTAGGATTCAATGGTTTAGATTTTTTTTTTTTCCTGCTGTAAATTGCTTGTCTAGACAGATTCGCAGCTCCAATCTTTGCAAAAGTAGGGCTTTGACTCAGCTACTGATGTAATCCACTGATTAAGTACATCATATTGTTAAATGCAATCTTGCACTACATAGTTCACATTTTCTTTAATCTAATATTGTTGCAGACTGACTAACTAAATTTTTCTCATTAGTAATTGTCTCCTTTACCTGAACATAGGGATAGTTCAACAACTGAAATCTATGTGAGTCACAGATTTGCTGTTTGCATCCCACAACTGCAAATTGGTTTAGCTTGGAACCTCTTTACTCATCAAGCAGTGATTTGGGTGGAAAAAAAGGAAAGACAAAAGAGTCAAAATAAAAAAAAAAACCAAACAACAAACTCACAACTCTATACTGGCCTATGCATTCAAAAACCTTAGTGAATGAAGTTCAGAAAGCTCTGATTTTCTGCAAACTGGGGCCCTTATTGAACCCCAACTTCAAGGGAACACAAGCCACTAAAACTTTGACATCACATCTTGGTGATCACACACATGTATACATATACACAAGTGTTAAACAGGGATATGTAATCAGCACAAGTGAATGAAAAAAAGAAAATGAGATTCTTAAAATGTGTTGCTTTTTGTGTTATGAAGTACTTTCAGACCCTATTTGCTTCTTTTCGTAGATCCAGTGCTTTTCTCTCTATCTTCCTTCTGCTCACTGATCACTCAGAAAAATAGCAGTGGTTTAGTTCCCTCCAGAAAAAATCCCCAAATAAGCCCTTTTGGGGAACAACTGTGGGTACAACATACTCCTGAATAGCCTGCCATCCTGTGCCCTTAACACTTTTGCATCACCATCAGTTTGGTACTTGTCTCAGGTCCCTCAAAAAAACTACAGCTCCTCAACCTTCCTGGCATCTGGCCTGTGAGGAAGGTGGCCATGGCCAAGAGTCTTGTGCCACAAAGGCACCGGAGCTGAGGGGAACTGAAACTGATGGTGGCCTTCCCATGGCAATGGGGTCTGCAGGGAGGTTTGGGTTTTTTTTCCTCTGCATGGCCCCTGCTGGGGCCAAAATTGTCATACAGTGGATAGACAGTTGCTGGAGTGGCCTCAAGAAGCATGGGCCTCACTAGATGGAGCTCTTCTTCCAGCTGAAAGGGACCATGAAATGAGGTGTCCTGTTGCTTGGGATCAGTTACTGTTCAATATCTTCATCACTGACACAGACAGTCGGATTGAATGCCCCCTCAGCAAATTTGTGGATGACACCAAGCTGGGTGCTGCATTTGACACACTTGAGGGAAGGGATGCCATCCAGAACGACTTTGACAGGCTTGAGAGGCAGGGCAATGTGAACGCCATGAAGTTCAAGAAGGCCAAGTGCAAGGTCATGCACCTGGGTTGGGGCGGTCCCCAATATCAATACAGACTGGAGGATGAGCGGATTAAGAATAGTCCTGCAGAGAAGGACTTGGGGATATTAGTAGATGAAAAAATCACATATGAGCCAGCAATGCATGCTTGCAGACTAGAAAGCCAACCATATCCTGGCCTGCATAAAAAGTAGCATGGCCAGCAGGTCAAGGAACGGGATTGTTCCCCTCTACTCTTCTCTTGTGAGACCCCATCTGCAGTTTTGTGTCTAGTTCTGTGGCCCCCAACCTAAGACGGACATGGTCCTGTTGTAGCGGGTCAAGAGGGCCATGAAAATGATCAGAGCACCTCTCCTGTGAAGAAAGACTGAAAGAGCTGGGGTTGTTCAGCCTGGAGAAGAGAAGACTCTGTGGAGACCCTGTTGCCACCTTTCAATACATAAAAAACAGTCTTATAAGATGAAGAGAGACTTTTTACCGGGGCTGTAGTGACAGGACAAGGGGCAATGGTTTTAAACTGAAAGCAGGTAGATTAGATATAAGGAAGATGGTGGTGAGACACTGGAACAGGTTGCCCAGAGAAGTTGTGGATGCCCCGTCCTTGGAAACGTTCAAGACCAGGTTGGACGTGGCTTTGAGCAACCTTGTCTAGCGAAAGATGTCCCTGCCCATGGCAGGGGGGTTGGACTAGATGATCTTTGAAGGTCCCAAACCATTCTGTGCTTCTATGACCCTGGGAATGGAGGTGTAACCCTGCATTTAGGGCCTGGATGGCAGTTTTTCCTCAGACTTTCAGCTGCAGTCAGGGTACAAGCACATAAGCACAGCTGGTTTTGGCTCTAGGTGGTTAGCCATTATTTTGGTTAATTAATTTGATGACATTCAACCTTCCCAGCCCTGGGGCTCCCTGGCCGACCAGGAGTGCAGCTGGGGCTGAGGAGAGGTGTTTGTCCAGAGGTGATCCTCCTTCCTCGTGGCAGCATGGGGAAGGTGCTTTGCCTCTTCACGCCTCTTCTTCCTGCTCTGTAAAACAGTGGTAATGCTGAATCCTTCTACAAAGTCTGCAGAGAGCCAACTCTCCAGTGTGCAGGTGTTTTTATTGTTATTAGCAATGTTTTACCACCAAACAGGAAATCCCATGTGATGGGTGCTGAGGGAAGCAGAAGGCTCAACCTGCTGGTCCACTCCTCCACCTTCTCCCAGGCAGGGAGTGCTGGGAAAAACTCTGCCATTTTCCCCCTTTGTTTCTATTTCCCCATCAACCAGGTCCAAGTTTAGCAGCAAGAGCAGATGATACAACTTTTAAGCTGTTTGTTTGGCACTCTGAGAAGACATGTGGCCTACAACATGAAGGGGAAAGCACAATCGCTTCTCCTCCAGGCTTACACACAGGTGGCTGATCTACCCACCAACTCCTCTGAAAGGCCAAAGGGGGAGAAACCTCTCTCTGCAGCCTTATGCTAATGCACTGTCAGGGATAGCACACTGAAGAGTGCAAGTCAGCAAGATCGCAGCCTGATATTGTGCAAATACAGGTGAAAAGGTCAAAGCATGGCTACTCTAACAGAGTCACCACGCAAGAGCAGCGAGTAACAAGATCCTCCTGTTCCTCAAGAGAAACAAATCTATGCTGAGCTGATTGCTTAACTCCAGTATCAGCCTGCAAGACTCACAAGGTATGCACAACCCTAAGCAAATGTGAGACAAGAAGTGTGGAAATGTTGCTTGTCATAGGTTACAGGACTTGTAAACCTTGGAAACCAAACCTCCATTGCTCACTAACCTCTGCCTGTGCCAATGCTACTTATGTTCCTGGCGTCCCTGTGTCACGTAAGTTGGTTATTTGTTTTCAGTGGCAAACATACAGATCTTTTGCCACTGTAGGAAGGGTGAAAGGGTGTTCTCCAACCTGAGTTAGGTAACTTATGCAAAAATCAGAGAGAAAGCAAGAGGCTGTGTAGCTATATTGTGTTATCGTGACAAGCTGTGGACAAGGGAGTCCTCAGTGTTTTCTGCTGCTGCCACTGAGCCCTCTACGTGACCCCACTGACTCGAGCAGAGCAGGAGCAGTCACTGCTCTGTAGGAGTTGCTTCACCCTGCTGGGACGACTCACAGATGTAAACCAAATATGCAAAGAGCAGCCTGTGGGCAGGGCCTTGGTATGTGTTTGGAGCAGAGGAGCAAGGGAAGGAGATGTGCACTGCATTTCATGCTGTACCTGAGAACATACTGCCTGAAAATATGCATCCAGGGAGAAATGAGCACTTACACCAATGGTAAACACAAACGCTGTGTTCCACACTCAGGCCTCCTGTTGAATGTGCATTTCCCCCAGGGACTTCAGCTTTTGGCCCACATGTAATATTTACCATATATTATATTCCATACTTATTTGCTGTGCAGCTGCTCAAATATCACACTTAGAATAATACAGTTTAACCACTTGAAAACACAGTCTTTATGAAACCATTCCAATACCTTGCTTCTCAAACCCACAATGCTGAAATGTCCAGCACAGATGCCTCATTTTTACTTCCGAATGTTTTCTATATTAAGGCATGAAATACAAGAGGCCATAGAGAAATATAGAAGCCATTTAATTAAAAAGGCTATGAGATACAATGGAGTTTTGAGAAATTTTCTAGAGTCATTGAAATAAATGGCTTCCTGTTCCAAAGAACAGAATGTCATCATTTGATGACAAGACAAAACCTGAGAAATTAGAAAACATTTTGAAAATACTGATTTCATACTCTAAGAGTCAGTGACACTTTTGCTCCTGAACCACAGAATTAATTTAAAAAAAAAAAAAAAAAACTTTATCCACTGCTTTTGTTTCTAATGATGATTAAGAGCACCAAAAATAAACGTCTCACTCACTCCTTCCTTAAAAACTAGCAGACCTATCTTGAAATATACACTTCCACATGCACAAACTGGAAGTTAAAACTTCTGCTTGCAGACCATTAAAACTGGTAGGCAAAATGTTCTTCTCAGGGCCAGAGGTGATATTTATCAAGCTTTATCCCCTGCAGATGTAATTGCAGCTATTTTGTCTCAGGGGAACTCTGGAGAAAGTTTCTACATAGAGACGACCTCCCAAGCACACATGGCTGCTGCAATATTGCAGTGCTCCCACATCTCAACACTTTTTCTACTGTCCTTCAAGAGTATGGCTCAGATATTCTTTTTATTGAAAGACAGGATTTAATTTTCAGTATAGTCAAAAGACTCACTTAAATGCTCATCTCAACATAAAAATGATAATGTTGACATTTACATAATTTTATCGAGATCCATGTTTGTATTTTCCTGAAAACACCATATGTATGCTATTAGGTATGAATTGGAGCTTATCCTCTGAAGTATATACAAAATAAATTTGTGGGTTGTTTTTCTTCTCTTTTTTTTTTGGAGGGGAGCACAGAAAAACCATGGAAAATATAATTTCAAAGGTTAAAAAAAATCCAAACTAAAAATCTAAAATACTTACAGTACAGTAAAATGTCACCATTTTAGGTGTGGCCCAAGCCTTTTTTTAATGCTAGGGCTTAGCAAACTGATCTCTAAGTGACCTACTTTTTCATCCACAATTCTGACATAAAAGAATTTAAGTGCGTCAGCAGCTTCATTGAATTCAATGGAAGGACCTGGGAAGCTGTGTGAATAAGGTGATTTTTTATGACTGTTTGCAGACCTGGATCAAATCTGATTTTACTTTGTGAAAGATACATACCATTTTATGTATCACAATTGTCATTATTTCAGTTCAGAGATCTCAGTGCAATCCTTAGTTGTTCTTTTTGAGAATTACAGCAGTAAGTATAGGAGGCAAGTGCAGAAAGCCGGGAGTCTGTGTGCTATGTTATAAGTCTATGCAGTTTTGCCTATATATGTCACTAGCTTGAATGCAGCAGACAGGAATCTCTGGAGCCAGTAAGATACATTTTGTGATTCCTCTCCATCCTGTGTGGCAAAGACTACAGACACTCTTCCTCACATTTGGCCAAAACCCACCAAATGTACTTACTTTTATTAATAAGTACCTTAATATAGCTTTACAAAAAAAACCATTTTGGAATGCAGAAGTAAAATAAACCTGCAAAATTAGAAGATGCATTAGAATTCCTGATTTTTAACAAACAGAAGTGCATCTGAATAAATAGACTAGACTAGATCAGAATAGTTCGGTCAGAAGGGACCTCTACCAATCATCTAGTCCAACTGCCTGATCATTCCAGGGCTGACCAAAAGTTAAAGTGTATTATGAAGGACATTGGCCAAATGCCTTTTAAACACTGGCAGGCCTGGGGCATTGACCACCTCCCTAAGGAGCCTGTTCCTGTGTGTGACCACCCTCTCATAAAGAAATGCTTTCTCATGTCCAGTCTAAACCTCCCCTGGCACAGCTTTGAACTGTTACCATGTGTTCTGTCACTGGATCTCAGGGAGAAGAGCTCAGCACCTCCCTCTCCACTTCCCCCCCTCAGGAAGCTGTAGAGAGCAAGGAGGTCGCCCCTCAGCCTTCTTCTCTCCAAACTAGACAAACCCAGAGTCCTCAGCCGCTCCTCACAGGACATGCCTTCCACCCCTTCCACCAGCTTTGTTGCCCTCCTCTGGACACATTCAAGTACCTTCACATCCTTCTTTAATTGTGGGGCCCAGAACTGCACACAGTGCTCAAGGTGAGGCTGCACCAAGGCTGAATACCGTGGGACAATCCCTCTTTTGACCAGCTGGTTGTGCTGTGTTTGATGCTCCCCAGGGTGTGGTTTGCCCTCTTGGCTGCCGGGGCACCCTGCTGACTCACATTGAGCCTGATGTCCACCGGCAGCCCCAGATCCCTTTCTGCAGGGCTGCTCTCCAGCCACTCTTCTCCCAGTTTATACTTGTGCCTGGCGTTACACCATCCCAGGTGCTGAACTCAGCATTTGGACACATTAAATTTCATGCCATTCATGATTGCCCCATGCTCTAATCTATCTAGATCCCTCTGCAATGCCTCTTGTCCTTAGGAGAATCAACAGCACCTCCCAGTTTGGTATCATCAGCAAACCTGCTAATGGTGCATTCAACTCCTGCATCCCGATCATTGACAAACATGTTGAACAGAACTGGCCCTAGAATTGAGACCTGAGGAACACCGCTGGTGAGCGGTTGCCAGCCAGATGTAGCCCCATTCACAACAGCCCCTGGAGCCCTGCCCTTCCGCCAGCTCTTCATCCAATGCACCATGCACCTGCTCATCTCCCAGTTGGACAACTTATCCAGAAGGATGCCGTGAGGGACGGTATCAAAAGCATTACTAAAATCTAGAAAAACACATCCACTGCCTTCCCTTCATCAACTAGGCAGGTGACCTTATAGTAGAAGGGTATCAGATTAGTTAAACAGGACTTTCCCTTGGTGAACCCATGTTGACAGTGCCTGATGATTGCATTGGCTTTGAAACACTTTTCAATAGCACCCAGTATGATCTTCATGGGTATCTACAACCAAAAGGTTTGCCTTCTGGATTCATCCAGGAATGCAGAATTACTGCTTATCTTTTGCCTATGCTCCTGTCTCCTCCAGTCCATATCAAATATTGCAGAGGATGAAGTCATTCACAGAATTTGGACAGAAATACATTTTTTATGGTTGCAGACTTCTAAAGGTCCAGTGTGTACTTTACACCCTGAAAGCTTTCTTTTTTTCTTCTCACAAATTTCCTTGACTTTTCAGAAGAAACCAAAGACACAAAACACTTGCTGAAAGCATAAGAATACATTGTTTAATTATGAATATCAAATAAGCATAAATATTTGTGGCCTCCAAGTTTATGTTAAAATAGCAACATAAATTTCTTAGAACATATCTAAGGCCCACAGAAGTCACTGGAACAGCTCTAGCAAATTTTATGCTCTTTGGAAAGGGATGTAAATGAATTAGCTTATTAGACTCATTAGATCAAATCACTTGTCATTTGATAAATGATTTGGAAGGAGCTCAGACTCAAATTGATTGATTCCTTCCACATTCACACACAGAGATAAACAGTGAAGTGCATCCTGCTGGGGTTCCCGATGGTACATCTTCTGAAAAAATTGACTCTGTTAGGGGTTCCTCCACCTCTTCTTCAGATAACTGGTAAATGCATGCAGGACTGCTTCTTGAAGTCTGTCGCTGTGGAATACCCATAAAGGGACAAACTGCAGGACGCATGCCTTCAGAATAATCAAGCAAAAACAATACAAAGACAAAGGGTTACAGGAATGTCTTGGAATAAATTAACTGAGTGTTTAGAAAGGTCATAGAAAACAGTAAATGCAAAAGCTTTTACTTTATACTTTCAGTATGTATGTTTCTCCTAGAGGAAAATGTTCATTCCTCTTAGTTTTCAGCAAATCTGTTCTCGTCTCTACACTTTCATTAAATGCTCATCGATAACAGCTGTCATGTATAAATATTTATTCTATTTTGTTAGCTGGGTATCCTAAGGAATTGATGTTTATGTGATAGCACAGTCTGGTTTTATGTCCTTTCCCTTCCCCAGTAACAACTTTTGAATCTGCTGGCCAATTTCTGTGAAGTCGGGGTCTCAGGAATATTCCTAATAGGGTCATGAAAACAGGCAGCTGGAGAAAGGATAAATACTAACCAGATATCAAACTGAGCTCAGCTCAAGATACAAAGTGGAGAAAGCCACACTGTTCTGATATCACTGTTCTTTACTTGTATATTCCTCCCTTCATAGTTTACTGGTGCCATATTAGCCTTAGTAACCTATTCACTGTTTTCTCATTTGAAGTCCAACCTTAATGTCTCTGAAATCAAAAGAAACTGCTGAGCCCAGAGAGCCTTGGTTCAGCCTTTGGGACCTATTTACACACTATCAAATTCAATTACCAGCATTTCGTGGGCTAAACATCCAAAGATCTCATCTCCAAAGGTGACATAATCCAGTGATTCACTAACAAACTCTTCTGCCGTCTTTGTAATAAGACCCGGCTTTTGGTGCATTGTCATCGGAGTAGAAACACCGTAAGGAGTCACTACCTAAAATAAGAAATCGTAATAACGGTGTAATGTCATCTAACATTTAGATAAGGCCATTCACTCTGCAGAACCTACAGCATCTGAAAAATTGTAACAGATTTTGCAATGGGTTAAGGCACTCTGTGGAATAAGTAATGGCACTACGGTGGAATAAGGAAAAAAGCCTATAGCTGCATAAAGGGAAGAGAGAAAGCTTTGACAGGGTCATGCAGCACTTCACCAAGGACAGCTACACTGTGCAGATTTAGGATCTCAGATATTCTTGAAGAATTTGCTAAAATGAAGGCAAATATGGCAAGATATAGCATCACCTGTATGATGATTCCCTTTGCCTTATACTCTGCTTGTAGTGCTTTGGAGAAAGTGCTTATAAAAGCCTAGAATAAAATAAACCAAAATAATATTAGCATAGGGAAGTACATACTTTCACATATGCTCACAAATATGTGCAACAGGTCCTTAACAAAAATGGCCAAACATCATGCAACCTAAGACACAGTGCAGTGGTGAAAAACATAGAAATGAACTTTTCAAGACACATTTTCTGCTGGTGCAAATGAGCAATGGGAAGATTGACTGTTTATCTGTGCCAGAAAAGACAGACGCTGGCATTGGTCCAAACCAGACATGAAACAAGTACTACTGCAGACTGGGCTGAAAGCTTTGTCTCATTTATGAAAATGCAGAGATATAAATGCCTGAGTCCCATTTATTCTAGCTATTGTCTCATGTGGCTCACATCTCTGGCTGACACTTATTCTCCCAGTTCAAGGCTTACACTGCTGTTTCTCTTGCAATAAGAAGGGGAGTGAAATACAACTCATGCCTTCAGTGTATAGGCATTAGCATAGCCTACAAGTATGGTTTTCAAAGTCATGTATTTGGGAATCTGGGGCGGGAGATGAGGGGTGTTGTATCTTCAACCTTTAGGATTTATCTTTCTAAGTTTTCCTGTGTACCATGAAGAATACACATATACTAACTTTATTGTGTAAAAGATGAGTTTCTTTTAAGACTGGTTTTAGGAGTTAGATCTTTAAGAAATATTCAGAAAATTGACAACATTGGATTGCTCCTCTGTAATTGGAAATATAGAAGTCCCACTAAGGAAAAAAAAATGACAGTGTTTCAAAGCCATAATTTGACAGGTCTTACAATTTAAACATCAAGAGCGTGGTGATATTGCATGACACATCAATATGCTGACAAGTAAAACAGTTTCCTATGAGGGCATTGCAAAAAAAGTCCATTTATAGAGAAACAAAGGTAAAAGATAGCCAAGAATGAAACAAGTCAAAATAATACAACCAATGTACCATATCGCTTTGAAATAATGTCAACTAAAATTTTTTAAAGAACTAAAATTGTCTGGTTTGAATGTAGTTCAAGTATTGAGAATGAGAAATGAGAGTTTTCATTTCATCTCAATAACAATGAGAAACTTCTGTTAAAAAGAGAAAAAGGAAATGGAAAACTAGAATTTCTTACCAAGAATAACTAGCTTTTTCTTACCAAGCTGAACTTTAGCTATGTTCAGGCAAATATTGTTAGAATTTTTAATTTGGAGCAAACCTGAGCTGAGCAAGTTGCTTTTGGAATTTCAATAAAAATCTTTCACTCCTCATTTTTATGAGATCTGGAGTTTTAATTCGGAGTAAAATTTCAAAGTTAAATCTATGAAGTCAGGCAACTCACCACCCACCTACCAGGAATTTTTTTCTTGGTTCCACAAGCAAAATCTAGCACTTTTGTGTGTCTGCAGTTTTGAGTAAACTAGTTAAGCTAGCCTGGTAAAAATCATCACTTCCTGGAACAAGGACGTATTGTAACCATTGGTTTAATACTATTTAACCAAAGGTAAAAATGTTCCAATGATCAGACGTACCTTCAGCTGATTTCATTTACATAGCTTCACGAATTTCCAGTTCTCAGGTAGTGCTCATTTACATCGCTTCCTTATTTCAGTGGAGCAACACAGACTTATGTCCTGAAACCTGGCCCTATATTGCTGATACAAACACTTTGGTAAACACTTGGTGGGGATTTCTTTGTAAAGCAATGTGAATGACTTACCTTAGAAGCTGAGTACATTGTGTATAATGGACAAGGGAAAGTACCCAGACCAGAGGACAGATTCAGAATAAGACCTTTTTGTCTGAAATGTAATTTAAACAGTTACATTCAGTTTACATTTGACAGTATTATAGTAAAAGCCTGCACAAGCTGAAAACAACTTTTTTTCCCCTAGAAGGCATAGGTTTCCTATTATACTGTAGACTACACTTTCAAAGACCCAATTTTTATACTTTAGTTAGGTGCAATTAAGTCTAAACCAGCTAGGAATAATGTCATAAGTGAAATTTAAATGCCTAGTGCAATCAGAACCATGGGAACATTGTACATGCTATTGTACATCTATCAAAGCAAAAACTGCCATCAGAGGAAAGATTTTATGCTCTTAAGTAATTGGTAGGTCCCCTTTGCTCATTAGCCAGCACATTCTTTTTCCTGCTCCATGCACCTGTTGTTTTAGCTTCCCTATTCAAAATTCCCTGTACAAATCACTAAAAACAATTCATTCAGCAGCAAGCACGAAAAAAAAAAAGCAAACCAAACCAATTAAATGGTAAGAGCTTATTTTGTTGCCAAAACAAAAAGCATGCACCATTCTCTAAAATGCAGCAGTTAACAGTGTTTTCTAGGAAGTCCATCTGAAGACCTTAACTTCTGGTTTAAGGACCCCCATGTCTAAAATACAGATTGTATCAAAAGGAGAAAAGAGATCCTTAACTGCATAGCTGAATTCACCTCTCTAATGTAGTACAGGTATTTCCAGAGCTTGAAAACTATTATTCCAAGTACAGCTACCACTCTTAGCAGAATACCATGACATATTCAAATGCCACTTCTTGCCTAATTATACCCACCACACGCCATTTTATTTCTGCAACACTTGCATGTTTTTACTGGACACAGACGTATATTTTATTTTTTCTGTCTTGTTCTACAGTTGACTGACAATTTGTGGCAGTTCCCATCATTCATTCACACAGCACTAACAGCAACAGAAGAAAATCTTACTGATTGACATACTGTAAAGTGCAGAAGTTAATCATGAAAAGGCATAGCTACCACTGAATAAACTGGAGGTAGCAGCTAAAACCTACTGAAAGTTCTAGAAATAATTGTTTTTACCTTGGCTCCATTTGTTTCAGAATTAGTTTTGTCATCTGTAAGAAAAATATGTTTAAAAACTATATCCATTCTCCCTCTTTCTGATTGCATTTTCCAACTGATCTTGTTTCATTCACAAGACTTCAACTTGCTCAAGCCTCGGCCATATGTATACGGTTCAAATAGCTAAAATGTGGCACATTCAAAGCTCTGGAAAATATTTTAGAAATGCTAATGTCCTGCAAATCATTGAATTGCCAAAAAATACCAAAGGTTAGTCTTCTAACTAGTGAAAGTCTTATGCTAATCCAAAGTTTTTCAACAGTATCTGAATTTCATCATTCTTCAATATGGAATTGTAATTGTAAGGAGAAAGTCAACTTCATAGTGATTTTGCATTTTTGCTTCGGCCTCTACCTGGATCAGAAATAGCAGAAAAACAGGAAAAGGAGACTTTTTTTTTTTTTTTAATGCTACCAAAGAGAGCTTTAGAATAATTTTGATGGTGATTATTTAATCATCTGTTCTTATTTTAACAATAAACTTAATCACATTTGTGATTTTTAAAGTGCAGTTAAAACCATTTTTAGGTAAGGAATCTGCTTCTGTTTGTTTTATTTGAAGAGAATTATTGATAGTAAGCCTAAGTTCCTAGGGATTTCGTACTCATACCATTGATTCTTTATAAAAACACACATAATGTGTGAATCTTCTCAGGATAAGAGTGTGACTTAACTGGTAAAGGGATGATGCAGCAAAAGACTGATGCAGCTTAATTCAGTCCTTGTTATTTTTTCAGTGGTGTCCTTGTGCACAACAGGATAGTAGGAGCAGGGTGAGGTTCACAAGCTTCGTTTTCAGCAAGGAGGATAATACAGGTGGGTCACGTCAGCTTGGGTGAAGGGGAATTTTCAAGTAAAGTGGAAAATATGGGAAAAAGGTCCTGCTTTTTCAGTGCTGAAAATCCCACTAGCATCTGTGGGAGCCAGGAATACCTGGAGTTCGGGCATCCCACTGCAAGAAGTGGTGAGCAGGATCCCAGAAGGAATCAAGGGTAGGGAAATAGGAACCCAAACAGATTTAAAGATTATTTGGACCTAAACATGAGGAATGTTGGTTAGAAGAATTCTTTGTGTTTTGGAGGAAGGTGAATGTTCATGAAAGACTGAAAGGGACATGTTTGCAGCAGTGGGAGAAAGGAATCCCCAGGCCCTGGTGAAGCAGAAGAGGTTGATTTCAAGGTATGTGTAAGGTGAGAAATGATAAAGGGAGAACCCTTTTGTATTCAGACTGAGAGGGTTCAAAATGCTTGCCTGTTTTTTTTGTGAGGCATCTTCATATAGTATTCAGATATTTCTCTGCTTTTGATGTATAAATAGAATAAAACCTAGGAGCAGAAAGTTTACTAAAATACTTTATGGAAGGATTTGTTTCAATTCACTGATATTAGATGATTTATTATTTCAAGTCATTAAGCAGCAGTACAAATTTGGGACATACAGTTTGCTAGCCAAAGAAAGATGAACATCTGTTGATAATTTTCATGTCATGTTTAGAAAGATATTAGCCAAGGCTGAGATGAACTACAAAGCTCTTGTTCTGCGCTTGTTCATGCTAACATGCTGCTTGAGGACAGCAGAGCAATCTGAATCTTAATCAGAGGTGGAAAGCACGAAACACTGGCTGTTCTTCTAAGGGGAGTAGCCAACCAAAATTAACATCAAGAAGTAACAATACAGAATAGGGAGTCAACTCCTTGAATTTCTGTCCTGCACTGATACCAAAATACATTGACAGAACAGAATTGTGTCAAAAATGCATGTACAGAGCAAAAGGTCAAACTCCAGATCTTCCTGTCCTGAAGATTTTGATTCTGAAACAAATCTCACTCTTTACCAAAACCAGTATGTTTCTCACAAGATGTTTCAGCTGCAGTGTAAGGATGTGCCTCAACCAAGCAACTGTGTTAAAATGTTTCCAGTCAGCTCTGAACAAAATATTTCATAGGCAGTACGAACAGATGGGGTTCTTAAAATAAGGTTGACATTCCTGCTCAAAATTACTATCTGCAGAGAAATTAAATGAAAATACACAGGAAAGATAGTTGGTCACTCTTATGCAAGACTGATTTTTTTCCAAAGACATAATTACAGGTATAACATGGGTGTGAGTGTGTTACATACATACCTTTGTAACAGAAATAATGTTGCAGTTGACGAGGTTCTGCAGGAAGAAAGAAAAGGGCAAGTTCATAGTTACCTTCTGAGAGTTTGTAGCTATCTAGGCAACAGAGCTAGCAATTCTGACTGAAAAGCTTTCTGGTAAGGCAGTTGCTTTCAGGGCTACTTTGCTCACCTCTGATTGTCACCAACTGTGCCTATGATGTGGGACGCTCAAAGGCAAGTGAGCCCTGATTCATTTAATTTTAAACATGGCATTTGAATCTGCTCTGCACGCCTGTGTTTTGCCCAGCCGTGCCATTGCACGTGGCGAAACCCAGAAGGCAGGTGTCCAGGCAGGGATGGCACCAGCAAACCAGCCTGGATGCAGACAGACAGCAAATTATGGAGGTGCTGGGCTGAGACTGCGCAGCTCTCCGTGACGGAGGCAGGCCTTCTGTGCAGCAAAAGCACTGCCGAGCAGAGAATCCTCCCAAGACCAGCAAACACGAGTTGTAGCAGCAGCAGAGGCGCCGTCATACGGCTGCAGCTCTGAGGGAAGCAGGCTGCTTGGGGATCTCTGGTTTGTAGTAGATGATGATACTGATGATATATAGACTGAATGGATCCTGAGACAGGTGCTAGCAAGAAATACACTTAGAAACTCTGGGGTTTTTTCATGGCTACTACTGTAGAGGTAAGTAACAATAAGGCAATGAAAACCTTGATCACAGCCTTAATGCTGTCAAACTATTCTACATGTGTAAATTAACTCCCCCCCAAAAGTAAACTGTGTTTAAACGAGGTTTATTTTTCATTTTTTTTTCACATACTTAAGCAATGGTGTCCCAAAGAAAGTAGGTTTTAATGATACTAACAAGAACTGAAACTTCAGCTGTGGCTGTGACCAGGCTGGACCCCATCACACTACCTGTGAGCGGTGAACCGGGGGGGCTGCTGATCTCTGCTACAACCAGGATGGCTGCGCTCTCCCCTCTGCTGCTGAGTGCTTGCTGCAGGTTACCTGCAGGTTAGAATCTAGCATTCTTTTTGTCTTGCAAGCTCTTCTGAGCATTAAAAACAAGGCAAAATATGCTCCTTCAGGCCCAGTTCTTTTCCCATTCAACTGCAAAAGTATGTTCTGATTGCAGCAGGGGCCGAATCTGTCCCTTGTTAAGTGGAATTACAGTTTCTCATTGTTATATTGGAAGTAGAAACCCACAGAGTAATCCTACCTCATCTATGTCTGGTCCGTTAAGGAAACGGCACGGAAGAGGATTATGAAGCATTCCAACATTGTTAACTAATCAAAGGAAACATAATGATAAGAACCAAGTCTAGACAAAGTGCGTATTTCAGCTAGTTAAACAAATGGATTCTCCTTGAGTCTCAGAAGCTTTTGAGCTCTATGTGAAGAGAAATGCTGTTTAGCGTTGAGTCTTGTTCTCACTGAAGTCATCGGTACTGATCAGTACTGACTTCAGGGAACAGAAAAACAGTCTGTTGCTACAGTTTGGGGTTTTGTTTGTTTGTTTCTGTTTTGGTTTTGTTATTTCATTTGTTTCACTATTAAAAGCATGACTTTCTTAAAAAAAAAGAAAAAAGAAAGACCAAAACTTCCCCCTAAAACACGTTTTCATTGTTGCTGTGTGGATCATACCAATTAGTGTTAGCCACAGGCTCATTTCAGATTGAATATAAGAATTGCACACAGCTGTAAAACAACCAATAGCAAAAATTAATTCCTTGAGGCCAAACAGGGAAGAAGTCACCCCACAATATGGATGCTGCTTGTAAAGCAGCAGAAGAGGTTTCACAGTAAAGAAGCCAATGGGTAGACTTTGGAAAACCCTAATTCACTTTTAAAACTTCTTCATGATAACTAGTGCTCAAATGCATTAGGCAGCAGTATGGTTGGGTTTAGGTGTTGGCTAACAAGTTGTTATGACACATCATTTATACAATTCTCTGTTTAATACACTGCAGCCATAAAATACTCTTCCAATTAACAGACCTTAGCAACTCACCCAGAACACCAATATCCAAGCCTTGCAGGGCTTTTTCTATGTCCTCGTATACCGAATTCTTGGTGAAATCAGCTTGTATAACCTTCACCTTTTGACCTGTGGCCTGCTCTGTAATTAAGAAGAAAATAAATAGACGACCTCTTTGCATCTGCCCCGGGAGAGGGAAAGCTGTAATTAAGTAATGAAACAATTAGATGTCTCATTTAGTAATGTCTGCTGTACAGTAAGAAATTGTTTCAACTTTTTTGCTCTAAGAAAGATCAGAACACAAGCAAAACACACTCAGTTGTTTTCAAGGACATGGCCTGGCAAATATAGGATGAATTTATGCCCCAAAATCAATCCAAATTCCCTCACAAAATCTAAACACCATTTGTTCCTTCAGTAAGAAAAATACCCCAGAAATAAACAACGCAGGACCTCTTTCCCTGGTTATCATAATATTTATAAATGAACACTGTCAGCATACGTTAGACAAGTGAATGTGGGTGCCAGATCCTCTACATAAGCTCACTTTTGCAGAATTGTTTTAAAGTGTTTTCATGTATAAGATGAACATTTTAACAAGCAGAGCTTATCTTTTCACGTAGGAGGAGGGGAAAACAGGGCTGGATGTGATGCAATATTTTCTGCATTATTTTCAAACAATTCCTCTCCTATTTTGACATTTGCACTCCCATAGACTGAACCTTCCCTGGGATTTTGCAGGAGTAAAAGGCATTTTAAGGGAGGATATAGCTTAAATTTTACAAGGTCAATGTACACAGAAGGGAAAGGGAAGTGTTATGATTTTTCCAGTGTCATTGCTATGCAGGAGTGGAGCCCAGGTGTACATTACCATTTTTCTCAGCAGTTGATTTATTGCTGTCCATATTTTCAATGAAGTTTCATGAGGAAAAGAGGTAGAGGCTCATACTTACTCATTTTAAAGGCAACGTTCTCCTTTAAAGGGGCACAGTAAGGTCTCTTCTAACTAGGTGTTCACATTGTAAATTCTTGCAACTAAACCTGCTTTCAAGTTTTATGGGCAACCTGAAATCCAGATGAAGTTTGCTGAAAAAGTGACAAGCAAGCTTGGAAATGTCAGTAGACAACTGGATTGCAGACTCGTTGCAAGTGGCAGGAATTCAGGTGCACATGGATGGCAGAACGTCTGCTTTTGATCCTGTTTGGGAAACTGCCTTTGCTTGTTTGGAGCCTGATTCTATCGTGCAGGCGACAGGGAGCATTGCCTTGACTAGGGATCAGACTGGCTAACTTTCACCCAGAAATCTTACCTCGTGCCTTGTGTATATTCAGAATTTAGGAAGACACCTTGCACCAGCTCTTGCAGGAGAGAAAGGCTGGCAGAAACCTGGATTTGGGTCCAGCAGGACAGCGTGCAACAAAACAGGGCCTGGGTTGGAGTGTGAGGGGATGTTGTTCCCTGAATGTTGTTCCCTTGTTGCCCCTCACCACGTTGCAAGTCTCAACCACTTTACACTACCCAAGTAACACAACTGGTCTGAGGAAACAGCAGATGCTCTGACTCCAGATTTGAAATGCGGGCTGCGTCTTCTGTGCAATTTTAAAGGACATCTGTCTCCATGACAGAAGAAAGGAGGAAGGAGTGCCCTTTTTCTTGCCCTCTTTCCAAGCTGCCATTGTGTATATAAAAGGGACGAAACAGCCTTTGAACCTTCAACCTATAAAAGCAACTCTAGTGGCAAATGACCCCCTAGTGGTCCCCGGCTTGGCGAATGGTACAAATATAAAGAAAGGGACATTATGAGTGTAAATGCAGCAAAGGGAAAGAACAGAGCAACAGCTGGAGCAGACACCTACAGTGACCTTCTGATGGAAGAGCTCTATAAACAGAACGAGATGGTCTTAAAAAGTGTAATGATGTTGTGGCCATCTTTCTTACGGGCAATGAGAAGGGCAGCCAAAACTAGAGCAATATAAAAATGAGGATCAAACAAACCATTTGGACTTTCTCTGCATCCCCTTGTCTGTACAGAACTGTACTGCTGCAACCAGCACTGTCAGCCAACAAACAAGTACTCCAGATGGCATTCCTCTGTCTCATTTAAGAATAAAACAATATATTAAAAAACAATAAAACTATCATGCTGATAAATGAATTATCCAGGGATAGCTCTTCAGAAAATGATAACAATTCTGCGAAGTAGAGAGCCAAAAAATAACTTCCAACGTTTCTTATGTCTTTCCCTCTCTGTGACAAAGATTTATGACAGTCTTTGAAGACACGAGCCATTCCAACTCTTTTAAAAAGTCCTAAGTAAGCCAGAAAGCAAAAAGCCTAGGTTTTCAGACATCAGGATAGGTTATCGTCTTTTTTAAAAATGACGAGAAAACCAATTTAAGGAAAACTAAAAACTTGAACTGAGTTGTTTAATCCGATGTGCAATAAAATGTATCATTAAGAAGGATACATCTAACTCCTTCTGACCTCAGATCACTGGGGAATCCCACTTGTCAGATAGGATAATGTGCGGTCTTTTGAAATTTATCAAGAGGTGAATAAATCAAGATGAAGCATGAAGTTGGTTAGGACATGCATTTTGCCAGAAAATCTCCTTTTCTCTTTAGAGGGTTATGAAGATCTTCTGAAAACCTGAGGTAGCAAAATGAAGGCCTGAGAGATAGAAGGACTGATGTTTGTAGAAAGACGAGACCCTTTTAAAGTACTACAGCAAGATTTGAATATGAAGAAAGAAGCACTCAGGCTAAGATGGCATTCATATCCAGTGGAAATTTGCAGAGATGAGAGCCAAATGAGAAGATATGTTAACAACAGAAAGAGGTTTAAAAAAGATTTAAGACTGGGGAGAAAAATAAAACTTTCTGTTAGATTATAAGGCACAAGTTCTGGCTACATTTTGAAAGTCTTTTGGAGAAATGTATCTCCCCAGAAATATAAGACAACTCAGTTTCAGAAATAACAGGAAAATAGAGAAAAAACAAAAAGAATGAGCGTAAGAGCAGAACTACAAAAGATAACAGCAGGTACCAGGAAACACAAACTCAGTGAACAAAAAAACATGGGAATTGTTACTGGCCACCAGAGCACTCAGAACACGGGTCAAGGCCCTGAAGTGCCCAGTTATGCAGTAGTGCATATTGGGAAAACAGTCCTGAGCAATAATGTTTTAGTTCAAGGGATCAGCAAGACACAACAGACCTGTGAGGACAAAGGAAGGGTGTGCCAAGTGAGTTGTTTTATGCTAGTAGGTGATCTCAGCGTGTTACCTGCTTAGATCTCGGAGCAGGAAGGGTGAGAAGCAGAGGACGCAGTACAGCAGATGATTGGAAACTGAACATGTAGCAGAGGGGGACAGCAAAATGAATTAGCACCTTCACAGGTCTTAGTGGGAGCAAGGCACATTTGGCTCTCGATGTGGGGCAATTTTTTTCTTCACTGCTTTATTCTTTGTTAACAGGCATAATTTCAGGAGGGAGAAGTGGATAAGCTACTTCCTGCATCACAAAACCCAAATTCATTAACCGCGTGCTCAGCTAGTCTAAACAGGTGCAGCTGTATTTTCTACTGCTTTCTGGGAATCATACACCTTATCTTTCCTTGAACGCAGATTTGTTTCTTCTCCAAAAAAACCCCGAAAAAAACCCAAAACAAATGAAAAAAAAAAACACAAAAACCCACAACAAACAAAACCCCACAAATCCCCCCCCCCCAAAAAAAAACCAAAACAACCAAACCCAAAAAAACCCCAACCACCCTTGTTGTGAATAATTTTTATGTCTTAGAGAAGTGGATTTTTTTGTTTGTTTGGTGTTAATAGCCAAACAGTACAGACCCTGGTCACATGAAGAGATCCTAAGATATAACTTTTCAATCAGGACCTAGCTGTGCCTGTACAGCTTCCTTAGGAAATGTAGGCAGAAGAAATAAAATAAAAAAAAAAAATAAAAGCAGTGCAGTTAATAACATTCCATCATTTCTAATCTCCTGGTTTATGGTTTGATCAATGTTTCACAACCACAGTACTGAACGTGTTAAACAAGCAGTATACCTGGTGTTGTGGTCCTCTCTGTCTGCCCTCAGCAAGACTTATTTTGTTATCTTTTATCTCATTCTAAAAGAGCTTTACAGTCAGAGTGGATGGAAATCTGGTTTTCAGTTCCAGTGCTTCTTTGGAGAAACATGTTTCTTACTGTGGATTTCTGCCTGCTGCAGCTCTGAGAGCTGTTCTCAGGCACACCTGTGGCCCACAGGACTTGGAAATCCGACAAACACTGAGATGTCTGGAATTAATCACAGTTTAGACTCTTTCAATTTATATTATTCAGTATACAAACTGAATGTGACAGCATGTTTAGGCAAATAACAATCAGTTTGAAAAGGGAGGCAAGTCTTTTAATTATGGTGTCCAACTGATTGCAAAAAGATGCGCAGTGCAGCAGTTAAGAAAAAGGAAACAAAAGTAATATGTCCAGTTCTGCAACAAATTTACATAGCCTACAACAAACTTTTTCTCTCTCTCTCTGTGCCTTGATCTCCCTGCATATTAGTTCATTGTAATGATAGCTGCTTGGAGCGAGATACTGCTTGTTTAAGCAGTTTAGAAAGAAAAAGTCAGTGAGAGTTAGAAAATTTAGAAAACAGTACAATCACTCTGGTTAAGTTTCGGCTCCATTTTTGGTTTTTGTTTATTTACTCACATTACATCACAGTAAGTTTAACTTTTCTTCCTTCCCAATGGCTACTTAGCTTAATTACAGTAAAGCATGTGTCTGAAAACTGGAATCAGAGGAACATTTCCAAAGCTTTAACATAATAAACCTGCATCCAGAGCTCCCTGATGATCTTAGTGGCCTCCAGATCAGATACTCTATGCTTTTCATCACTTTATCGTCCTCTCTTTCCTTTTGTTTGTGCCATCTACTTGTTGTTATGTACTCATTTGCAACCTGACAAACTAAGTAACAGATGAGTCACTCTGTGTTTCAGCCAAAACCCACTAAAAACAATGGAAAGATCTCACGGGATTTGCAACCAATTTCGGCAAGCTTTGGGGATGACTCTGTATGCCCACAACACAGCTGAACATAGCACGGAAACCTGATCAGTGTAACCTGAGCTCCTGGAGTCACACAATCCACCTCCCCACACCTTGGATTGCATGAATGACACTGCTGCAGTCGGTGAAGCTGCCTCACTCATGAAAAGTCACAGATGACTTTTGCACAAGGCATAGGAGTGCTTCCAGGGTAGGCTATGTTGGCAGTACCTTTCAGAACACGGGAAGTCCTTCGTTACATGCTGCTACACAATTCAGCATGGTATGGCCTCAATTAGGAAGGTGGCAAGTGGATGGCCTTACAATAAATCACAGTGCAGGGGAATTTACAGTATGTCATCTTTCCAGCCCTACACCACTTTTTCTCTTTACTTAGCTATGTTAGTCTCAGAAATCTTATTGTTTGCATTCTTTGCTTCTGATTATAATTTACAATGCAAAGAAACTATAAAAGTGCTTTAGCCTTTTTTTATTCAGGTTTCTATTGTTGTAATTCTTTCACATTCTGCAGCAATAACACCAGAGCTCAGCTAATTCCCACAGAAATTATTTTTTTATGGCTGTTTACTAAAGAGGGGATAGTGTAGGCCACAGTCACACTCACCTCAATGGATACAACTGCTTATAGAGCCCGTTGAGGGAGTTGGTGCTTTCCTCCTCCGATACCCCTTGCTTCACAAGGGAAAACAACTCTAACCCTGGAAAAAGGGGGATGGAAATTGGACAGAAAATTTCAGGGTCCAATCCTTGATTTTGGTAGCTGCAGGTTCAGAAGTTATGGGCTTTTTCATCCCCTTCAAGTCTGCCACGTCCCTGAGAGATGCACTGCTCACTTTCCAGGTAAGTATCCTGGACCCAATACTCTGTTGGAGTCAGCTGCTAAGCCTGCTCAAAGGCAAGTCTTTCTGACAGAGGTGTAGTCTTGGAGCAACACAACCTTAACACAAGAACATGTGGATCAAGGAATCTGGTGGATAGAAGCTACATACAGAAAAAGAGACAGTGGAAGAATAACCTTCATTACAGCAATCTTTAAACTTAATGGAGGATATAAATTCATTTGACTCCTAAAGAAATCCTAACAGTCAATCTTAATGTATTTAAACAACCCATTCCCCAGTGTAAATGGCTAATTTCCTTTGAAGAAAAGAAAGGGAACATTAATTCAAAAGACACACTATTTAACTGCTTTATCAAAAGCTAAATGTAGGTTGAAAACCTTTAAAAACCAACTGAACAAACCAAAAACAAAATGTGCACCTTGATTTCATTTTTACTCTTCCTTTGCTATGTTCCAAGAACAATGCTAGAAGTAACCTTCCGTTCCCAAGCATAAGCTGTTTCACAGATCGCTCCAACAGCTCCAGTATTACAATCTCTTTTGCCTGTATTTACAGGCAGATGAAGCCAAGAACCCATGTTCACTTTTTTTATCAAAGCCATTGCACTGTTTGAATGGTAGCATATACTTTTAAAGTGATCCATGACTAGGAGCGTTCAAGCGACACAGTAATACCAAAACTTATTTGTAGTATTGTAGTATACCTGGGGCTATATTTGCAACAATATCTGGGGCCCTACTGTACTAGGTACTGTACCAAGGGAAGAGACCTCCAGATCTCTGTAAAGCCAGCCTGCTAAATGGGAAGATAAGTTTGAGACAAACACTTACCAACTTCAGAGGCTACTCTCTGCAGTTTTTCAAGAGTTCTGCTTATCATAACTATATTTAATCCACGTTTTGCCAGCTACAAGAGAGGAATATAAAAATTGTTTCATTTCTTTTTCCAGTTTTGCAATAAAAGCAATCGTGGATTTTTTTTTAAAACTGCTTTCCTTCACCTGTCATCTGCCTGATGGGTAAACAACAGATATTAAAACCAGGCAAAATAATAATCAGTCTTCTAACAGTCTTCCAAAACATCTCCCTCGCTGTATAATCTTGGACGCTTACAAGAAAAATATAGTGGACAACAATCAAACCCCAATAATATGAACAAAAATAAATAATCTGAGACAATGTCAAATGAATGAAAGTCTGCAGGGAGTGAAAGCAACATGACATTTCCCAGAAACACGTTTTTATTTCTACTTGGATTTGGGAGGCCAAATATGTTGATTACTTCCTAGTCATTTTACAGTATCACCTTCCACCTTCACATTTTTTTATCCTGAGGGAGTACATTAAGCATATTGAATTGAAGGCTCAAGGCTTTGAAAGGATTTGAACTTTATTCATAATTTTTTCAATAGAAATAAAATCTGATGCAGGTCAGATAGATAAATTTTAACTGGTTTTTTTTTTCATTAGATGCAAACTAAAAAAGAAACGAAGGAAAAAAGGCGAAGTCCATGCATAAAAACTCAAAATACAGTCACACAAATTTACATCCACAGAGATGTTGGCAACAGTTGAAGTTTATAGCTGCAAACACCATTTAACACAGCAGTCTGTTTATAGTCAGTTTGGTATTACCATGTGCAGAACCAATAAAGAATGGTTTTCTCCTGTTTTCCTGAGGCCTCTCATTCCCATCGGTTAAAGAGTTTTAGGCAAAGCCTGAGACAGAAATATGGCCCCAGCTTTTGAAACTAAGTTATTAACAAGTGGAAGCTGAATGGACTTGTGTGCATAAAGAAAGGAAAGATAAAGCTGAAACTAGAAAAATGCTCTTGAGAGCAAGGAGAAAGAGAGCTAAATTAGTCAGCACAAAAGATAAAGCCAATGTCATCTGAAAGTACCAGGTCTGATTAAAAGAAGAAACTAACCCGCTGAGGCCACACACTGAAGACCCATCCATTTCCATAGCTGACTCCCTGCAACACTTTCTCCTTAAACCTATTTGAGGGAAACAGTTTGTCCTGTTGGGCTCTTCTGAAACAATGCAGAGAATGTTAAGGAATAAGGACCTTTGTTCAAAAATTTGCTACATCACAAGTACAAGGGGCAGACCGTCTATTAAATGCATCAGTCACAACCACTTGCATTTTCAGCACAAAGACCTTGCTCACAATTCTGTGCTTTTGGAGACCCTCTAACGTAATTGACCGGTGCTCCAAAGAGACCTGTACAAACTTAGATGCTGAGGAGTTTCAAAAGCTTGTTTTAAAGGCTCCATTTGAAGTTTTCAGGAAGAGAACTCTAATTGCCTACATACTGGCAGATTTCCCTTTGTTGTTTCCAATTGCAATTTCCAATTCCAAAAGTTGTTTCCAATTGGAGACATGGTCTCCATTTCCATGGTCCCTTGCTCTTTTCTGCCTTTTGGGGGTGTTTGGATGGGGTTTATTTTAATTTTTGGGGCGGGGGGAAATCCCTCCTAAACCTAAGTAAAAAGTTATTCATGTTGCTAAGATTGCACTGTATTTCAGCTAAAAGCACGTGTTTGTGCAATCTTATAAAATTGTTAACCGTATGAGAGGACTCTCCCTTGCTGCTCTATACCAGACTAACCAGAAGTATAAGGCTGTAGGAGCCATTTAGCAAGGCAAAAGAGGTTACACACCTGACTAGTCTTTTTTGCTTCCTCATCCACATAGAAAAAGTGCATCGTTTTCAGAAATAAGTCTTGTAGGACACTGTAACTCCCATGAGATTCAAATGCACCCTCAAGCAAACAAACTGCGCTTAGAAAAAAAAGGGCCATCCACAGGAAAGGTTAAATCAGATTTAACACTACAACCTTTCAAATAAAGGTAACTTTTAATGTAGATGTCTTTAGCACAAGGCATTTTCTGAACATACAAAGGCTTTGATTTTAGAGGATGGTATTTCCCCTCAGTTAAGTTCTAACTACCAGCACTGTGGAACGTGAACTTGCTTGTGTTAGGAAATCCTGACTCCCAGTGGCAAAGGACTAAAATGCTCCTGAACCTCAGTCTGCCAAAATGTAAGATTATTACTGTCTCCAGCCATAATGAATTATAACAACTTAGCAATTTGAAATTGGGCTAATAATGAAGCATATAATATCAAGCAGGATATGCACTCTGGAATCTCACAAACTCAAGGTTAAAAAGTTGAAACCTACATTAAATTAGTATAAAGTCACTGTGCATTTTCTAGAGTGTTTTTGCAGCTGTCTGAGGTGATGCTTTTAGATACTTTTAATAAGGAATTGAGAGGCAATCTCTCAATATACTTAAAATATTTCACTTTTAGGGTACACTTTTAGATTCAGGAGAACGTTAAACTTATGAGTTCCAGTGAGCCAAATTGTAATGGTGGAAATGTCACCATATTACACGCACGCATATCTTTTTCTTAAGGGCAATACGTGCTTTCAAGTATCTCACTGGTTTCATTGTGGTGGGAGACTTCGTGAAAGGCAAGACACACATTTTAGATTCAAACCATGCATGTAATTACTACAGTTACCCTGACAAATTGGTTATACTCTACATGGATCATTAGATGTAATAATTTAAAATCCCCAATAATGCTTTATGGAATTTGTAGCTGCCTACTGTAAATTTCTACCTATTACAAAGGAGATTCTTCTCTCTTCTTCAGGACTGTGCTGATATAGTCTCAGTTCTTGACTCCTTTTCTTTCTTTGCCTGGGGTGCAGACCTCTAGGGTCTCCGTATTCGTATGTTTCAATCCTTTTTTCTGCAGCAGACCAGGGCTGACGTGACAGGGCAGAAGGATTCTGCAGTCTTTCTGCTAGCTCTTTAACTGAGACGAGCAAGTAGAAGAGCAGTATTTCCAGAAATAAATCCAAGACCAAGTGGAGAAATTAGAACAGGTTTGCAACTGGAGCAGGAAACCTCAGATTGTATTTAGCTTGTATTATACTGCTGGTAATACCACGCACAGTTTCAGGAAATGACACAAAGTTTTAAGATTTGAGAAACTGTTGTATTAACAAATGAATGGAGTGCCTGACTCAACATGGTCTGCTAAGTCCTTGATTAAATACAAGCGCTGGCCTGGCTTATAAGAGAGTTATGAACCATTAACAGTAACAGAAATGGTGACCATGTGAGCCACCAACATCCTGCTTGTGCCCTGCCATCAGATGAAAAGTATGCAGAGGCTAAACTGTAAATCTCAGAGTATGGCATGGCCGCATCCATAAAACCAGTATGTTTGAGGTGCTAAGTCAGTAACAGATGCTAACACAGATCTGTAGATATTACATCAGAAAAACACAACAAACAAGACTGCACGATACCTGAAATGCTAAAGGTTGAGCAGAGATGTGACAACCTAGCAGCATGCACACAGTTGCCTTTTTTTTGGTCCTTGTTATAAGTCTGGTAAGTCTAAATCCCATCAGCCCAAGAACTAATGGACGAAATCTAACAGAAACCTGGCTCTAGAAATAAGTATAGCAAACTAGATTCAAAATTCCAGTACTCTGACATCACACCAGTCAGATAAAAGGTCAGGGTCTTTATGCTCAAGAAGGCCAGTCCTTCCAAATCTCCCTGATGTGCTAGAAATACAGACAGAGCCTTCATGGAAGCCTGAACGTTCATGCAGAAGAGGACAGGCTCAAGTTCTGTGTGTGCTTGCCTTTCAATACAAGCTCAGGAAACTAAAGACACAGTAATTTGCTCTGAAAAATCTGTGTCCTGGCATCAACAGAGTAGTGTTCTGAGACCTTACAGCTGCCAGGCTCTTCACACAGCCCTAGCCAGCTTGTGACCTTAACAGACTTTGCAGAGACCTGTATCTAGCCATAAACCTTGGAAACAAGGGTACTGAATCAGTAAAAAATGTAATCTTTGAATTGATCTCACTCTGCTGGGTTTTACCAAATGAACCACCTACTGGGATTTCCACATAAAACACCGAACAGAGAAAGTCACATCACATTTGCCTTCCAAAACACAAGAACTGCTCTCCTTAGTCTCCTGTACCATATACTACCAACAAGTGTGGAGCCCTTACATTAGTTGTGAATCATTACCAGCCCATGCATGAGCTCAGAATGTCAGAAAGAAATTCATCACTTTGTGTCACAGTTCAAACTCTAGAAGAACAGGCACTGTGACCATCAAACAAGGCTTGCCTTCACATCAGCCCATTACACTAGAGGAACCTATGCCAGAAGAACATCAGAGAATTTTGTACCCTGACATCAGACCAGCAAGACAGCAGTGCTTAGCCAGAAACTCCAAAGGCACACAGATATTAAAACAGCAGGGTCAGATTTATTTATCCACAAGCCACACACAAGTGTGTGTTCCACCTCAGCCAGCAAGATGATGTGCCAAGCTATGACCTCATGTGGTGTGGGCTTGGGATCTGCCCCACAGAGCAGTAGCTGAGCACAGCTTCAATCAAAGGGACCACCTGGGGAAGAAGGTACATCTCAGCATGGATAAAGATGGCTCTCAGTCATCCCACAAAAGCCAAAAATAATGAACAAATGTTCCGCAAAATCTAGCCAGTTCCAGCCAAGTTTTAAAACAAAAACACAGTAGTTTTATTTTTTCTCATGGTATAAAGCAGCCATTCGCATGCTATATCTGGCCTTTTAAATGGGATTTACTCTTGCATAACACATATAGCACAAAGGAAGCAGAACAATGACAGAGGATCTGATCTAGACATTCACAGGTTCCTGCAGCTTTCATGTGGATAAAATATCACCAGGTGCTCACACACAAAGCTAGTTCAGCAAGTTGCATGAGCCAATGACCACACCCAAGAGGCACAGTGTTAAATAAATGTTTAAGCACTTCTGATGATTCCTCTTCCTGTCTCTAACCCATCCCATTCCCCTCTGCCATCAGATCCTTCCTGTTTGCTCATCACTACAGCAACTCATTGACTAGACAGAAAGCAACATTTTCCCTTCTCTCCCACAGAAGACCTTGCCCTCTGATGCCAAATGTTAAACTATAATACCTGGTATTTGTCTTTGTGCTTCCTCCATTCAATGCACTTTTGAAAGCAGTTATTGTACTGCCATTCTCAGTAATGAAAATCATGAGGTAGGTACTTAACCAATGCATACACCTAAGAAGACTAGCTTAAAAATCCTGTGAATTAATTCGAAAGTCAACTTATTTTCGTTTCCTGTGAGATATATTTTATAATTTATGAACAGAAGGCATCACATCTAAACCCTTGAATATTAGAGGTTGCTAATTTTCACCTTGTCACCTCAGCTCTGAAGACAACAACTCGTGTTTCATTGCTCCTTAGTTTCTAGTAAGGGACAAGGTTTTGAATGAAGACACCAAAGAGAAAATCTACTGTTCAGTCACCATCACTAATAGCAAGGCTTGTACAAGACCGTACAAGGCCACCCTGCCTTCAGTGTTGACTTGCACAGATGAATAAAAAGGGACGGCTGTGGTGACTCTGCACAACAGCAGCTACCGGGACAGCACAGAGCTCCTCTCTCCACCTGCAGCCTCCTAGAGCTACTGATTCTTAATTAAACCATTACGTTTCCTTGTAATTTCCATAAATTGTAGCTTTTATTCATTTATACAGATTTCTACTTTATTTGTTGTTTCAGGTACATCTTTCAAAATGTGTTTGCAAGTGTAAAGGCTAGAAAATTGCAATCTGTATGTTAATGCTGGATCACTGAAAGTCAAAAAGCAGATTAACTTGCAAACTGGGGAAAAAAAGACAATTTAGGAGACTTCCTACCCTGGACAGACAATGTGAAATCTTTTGGATTACTCATTTTATTTCCTTGGTCTGACGAGACCATTGGGGCATGAATGATTTTCCTCTGAAATGCAGCACCAGTTTCCTTTCAGAACTTGATTAATGATATTCTGCACATACAAGGGAGAAGGATTAGCACCATGTTTGTCACAGTGCCTTTGAATCCTAGAGTAATTTTACTAACTTGCAGAGACTGATTAAGATGCAGCAATTACCATTTTGTTAAAATAAACTTAAGGGTAAGTAATCTATCTTACCTCAAAGGAATACGCTTTTCCAAGCCCATCTCCTGCTCCTGTGACCACTGGAGAAAATGAAACAAAAAATAAGGATTGCATTTAGAGCTTTGCTTTTGTTTGTTCTTTCTTGAATTCTTTAATCTTCATCATTTGTGTTTCTTGAGCATTGCAACCTAAATGCTTCTACTAAAGGACAGAATCAATCTTTTAAAAAAATTTATTTTGTTGCGACCTTTTAATTTTTTTGTTACTTCATTTAGCACTTTTTGTCTTCAAAGCAAATCCCTCCTTACAGTAACCTGTCTGATGCAGTAGACAGTTATTACTCTCATTTTCAATGAAGTCAACAACAAGCAACAAGTCAACCACCTAAGCAACAATTCTCTCAGCAACAAGTCAATTGCCTAAGAGGTGGTAAGATTTTCTTCCATATACATATTTTTACAAGTTCTGCTTTGCAAGTTTGTCACTTATATGCTGGTGACAGAACGGTAGGAGACAAGGACTAACTGGGCAATCAAAGCTGATATAACACTTTCTCACACAAGAAATCTGTCTGTAAGGAAATATCACGGCAAATTTACCACCACCTATAAAGAGCTGTTCCTTCAGAGCTGTCCTACTTAGTTAACCTTTGGATTCAGCGTTGCTGGGAAAGTAAGCAGGCTTTGGCATTTTTAAAGCATCATGAACTTCAAATGTTACACAAATACCAAAGAGGAACTATGGAAAGAAAATCCTCATCAACTTAGAAATAAATAAATTAAAGAGAAAAGCACCACAGCAATTCCAAGCTAACCCTGGCAAGTTTTCAGAGCAAAATGGAAAATTACTCAATATTGAAAAAGTGTGGATTAAGGACTTCTAAATTGCAAGAGACACTGGGGAAGGAAGGTGATTTTGAATGGTTAGGTTCGCTGACAACAGAAGCGCAATTACTCTCTCATTTCAGAGAAAAGAGACCCCTCAGTGAAGCAGAAGTGGATCTTTAGCTTTCTAGAATACCTGCAGAGGAAAAACAAGAGTCTGTTGGGAAAAAAGCTTCCACCTGCCAACTTTAATTTTCATGATTCTCGGGATCTCATGGCCCGCATGATACCGCAAATCATGTGAGCGTTATGAATTTTACAGGGCCCCCTAAGACATTATGTTTATAAAAAGGACAGAGCATAAAAGGTCCACTGAAGGAAACAAGTTTCCCAACCTCCAGCGGAAACAAGGATTTTTCACAGAAAGTTCCCCACACTGCTACTTACCTCATGCACAGAATGGAGGTCCTTGCCTCACTTAAATCAAAACAAGACCTACGTATTGCTTCAGAAGCAGTTGGTATTCAGGCACGTCTTTTGCACAGGGGTGGATTTCATTTCTTATTAATACACTGTGAGATGTGCTTATTAAACACGTATTCAATCCAGTCAGATCAAGTCTTTAAGCAGGGAGAAGGAATGAAGCACAAGCATACTGTTTGGGTCACTTCTTAACAAGATGCCACCATCAGTGACATCTGTCGCCCAGAAACTGTAGTATCTGTTCATTCTTGTTTCATACTGATAATCTAACAAGCCTACAAAAAACATCAATGATCAGTAGGAAGAAGAAGGTGTTTATTAAACATTTCTGTTATTTTATGAGACTGTGTAGTATCTTTTAAAAAGTACTGCCAAGTTGCAGCCTTTGAAGTTTTTAGGCTAGAGTAGATTTGGCTGGTTAATGGTACCATTAAGGATAGGTCACCAGTTCAGAAAAAACACAACGGAGCAATGTTAGCGGGAACAAAGAAAAGTTGCTTTGAAAAGTGGAGACTATATGCTAGACATAAACTAGTTGCTTCACATATCAGGAAACTGAGGATATAGGCAATGCTATTAAAACTGAAGTATTTGCAGTAGAGAAAAACCATCAGAGGTAGGAATGGGGAGAGAATTCACATCTACATACCAGGTATGTGAGGTATTACCAGTTTGACTATTTTTCTATTTTCCCCAAGTATGCAAAACCTTCAGGATTATAAACCCACAGTTACTAGGGAAAACAAAAAGAAATTAAACAAACCTAGTGGACCTTTCCACACCTAGTGGAAACTGTGTTTTGTTCTGAAGGGACAGAGTAAGGAAATGCAAGGAAAACCACTCCCGATTAGTCATGTAACAATCCACTACTCAGTTACAAGAAGAAGAAGGTGAAGAAGTTTCCTTTACCTGCCCATTCTCCCAGCGACTGAAAGAAAGTCTCAGGCAAAGCACTCCAGATATGTGGGAAAATGTATTTCATAAATCTGATGCATTTTACCAGAGCACAGAAACAGATCAGACCCCCAATAAGAGTGAGTAGCTGGTGCTGGAACGCTTCCATGGTGAGCGAAGGCAGTGAGCTAGTATGAATCAGTTGCTCTCTCCCCGGGAAAAGCCTCTTTCCAGCACACTGCTAGTCTCTGAGCACAGGCAGAGAAGTAAGAAGTCTAATCAAATCACGTGATTTTCTTTTTCCAAGGAATGTCCAGGGTTTAGATTAGAAAAACATCTCTACATTACACCTAGATTTGTAAACTACTGAAAAAATCGAAACCAAACAACGATTTCTGGTGCTTGCTTTAGAGGAAAGGTTTCACTCCTTTTCTGGAAACTACTCAAGAACAAAAAGAAAAAAAAATAATTTTACTGTTATTGTTTAGGATTCATAGAGACTAAAGATGGGTCTAAATCAAAATCCTGGATAAGAATACTCCAAACCTTGGGGATAACACACATCAGCACTAATTCTTACAGTGCTGAAGAGTTAAACTCTAGCCCACATACCTCCAGGGCAAGTTCACACCAAACTTGTGCAGAGGCCAGGAAAACAGATTTATCTACAAATTCAAAGACAAAACAATGAAAGTTTACTAAAGTCACCTAATTAATTCTATACAGAGAAAGCAATATTACATATATATAACCTCTGAAAAGAGGTTAATATCATTACACCTGTTTTACAAATGGTGGGATTCTGTCATGAACAAGAGCAGTAATCTATTAACAGGACTTTCAGCTTTTCTGAACAAGGTATGTTTGAACTAGTATTAAAGTTGAGGACATGTATCAAAACCTTAAGGGGAAAACATGCTTACAGGAACAGCATCTCACTGCAAGACAAAGACGAAATCAACGAAATTCAGACTTCAAGTGATTAAAAAAATTTTAAAAAGTTAACATCTGGAATTTCTCAGGGAAGGCACAGAAACAACCTTCACTCTTCTTCATTGTGGCCATTTGAAACATCCATTTTTCAAAGATCAGTTTAAACTGGAGAAGAGGAACACTGATGCTTACACATGCACTTAGGATAAAATAAAATTTGTCTACATATTTTAAAGATATTCTTCCACAATTAATATAAATCATTGTTAAAATTTAACATAAACCTGACACCCAGAAATCTCCAACTGAAGAACAGCAACATATGTCAAGTGTCATGTTACTGACACCTTCAGCTAGAAAACAATACGCCAACATATTAGAGTACAGATGATGTCTGAATCACAAGGAATGTAACACTAACTGTACCTGTAACAAGAATATATAAAAATCATTACCATCTCAGCTTAACAACCCAGCTTCCTCATGCATAAGCTCTCTTAAATTCAGTATAATTACTGTTTTCCATTCCATAACGCCTGTTGTTTTACCCCATAAGTAAAGCAGATCAACAAAGATCTGAATATTAAATTTCAAAAAATATTTACGTACAACCACAAATTCCCCAAAGCATCACCCGGTATTCAAGGAATATTTTAAATTTGAACAAGTTGCACTGTGTTCTTCATAAGCAACAACAATGCTGAATACCTCCTTTAAATGAAAAAGAAACAAAAACATTTCTATTTGATGATGGAGTTAAAATGCAAACTTCCATAGCTGCCAGTCTTTGCTTTTGCATTTCCAGTTCTGCCCATGCTTCCTCAACATTTTCTCTTCTGGAGACTGGTAACGAGTCTGAGATACACTTATAGTACTTCATGGGCCTAATATTTGTAAATCAGGCCAAGATACTGAAACGAAAAATAATAAATTCTTATGAATGTGAAGAATTTTTCATCCAGCTCAGTCCAAGTTGTTTTCCTGAGGTATTGCTTCTCTGACTCTCACAAGAATCATTGCAAGAACCTTACACATTGCATGGGTAGAAAGCTTCTTTGGGTAATCACTGTACCTTTTCACTCCTAATCTCATTCCATTACAACTAGGCCTTTGCTAAGCAATCCCTATAGAATTAAGAGTATGAAAAGACAAACATACAGTACAATATTCATTTTCAATACAGCTACTGTTTTTAGGTTTCTTTATATGTTCCCTTGTAAATACACCTTGTCACATGTAGTATTTTAAAAATATTGGACTGACTTCTGAAAATCAAGCAGCTGTAGCTAGCAGCAAGTATCCACACGACACTTCTGTGAGGGAATGTGACTTTCAGAAGTCAATCCAGTATTTCTTAAAACTACCCTACTTAACAATTCTTTCACATATGTATTCTGAAGAGTAGTATTTTCTCTAACAATTTTTACCTCTTTTCAAAAAGAAAAGAAAATTAAGCTTCACACAGCAAGTAAGTCATCTAGTTTTACAACTGGTTTAACATTTCATTAAGCTAATATGAAATCTGTAGAAAAGTAAGGTTAGGACTATCTACAGATGTATCCTAAGAGAAATCAGTTTTAAATTACTACTTCATTAACTGAGAGACACAGTTACTAAGATTCTGAATGAAATAGCCATTTCCATAATTGCCTAAATTCTAACGTGAGCGTTGTGCCTGGTTGAGCCCATATTCCCAGAGTTTCAACTAGTAAATTTACTGGAATCAATATTATCTCCACAGCTACAGAGGAAAGTAGTAACAAACTGAAGCCGAGTTGCTTTGTGAAAGGATGCAAGCACTTGCAAATTCTTCTAGATAATATCTACTTTTGCTTATTCTTAAATGTATATTTTAAATGATTCTGAGTAATACAGAGACTTTGGGAATCAGGTCTGTGTTTTAGGTGAGAAGTCTGAAGGACTTCAAAAACATGACATGAACAATGAATTAAATAAAATCACTTCCACTACAGTACAGAATGAACTAATGAAACCACTTCAAGTACATCGTATAGAAAGCAAGTATTTGTGCTATCCATGTGTGCTTAAAAGCATTTTATGTGTCCATCCACACAAAAAAACCAAAAACTTGTTAAAACTATAATCTGCATCTCTTTATTTATAAAAGATACAGCAAAATATTAACGAAATAAATGCATACAGTAGCTGGTCCTTTGAGGGAACTAAATATTATTTAGGGGGTGCCACTATGTGTCCATTTGTTTTGCAATCAAATGGGTCTCATAAACTTTTCATAATTAATGAAAACCTTCCAATGACTTGTCCCACTGTAGAGAGATGAGGTTCAATAATTAGGATTCTAGAGGTAGAGATGATCTTGAGAAAGAGGAGTCCTACAAAAGAATACGCTCAAAAATATTGAAGGCTTTTTAAGGATAAAAAAATATTTAAAAACAGATCTCTCTAAAATATTTTCAGCAACGCTTTCCCTTCCCAGCTCTTCAATAGGTAGAAAATGGAAGTCACATCTCTTAGCCAGCTGTGAGAAACGGATAGCCCAGACTTCTGTTTCCACTTTGACTGTGCCCTTAAATTCCACTTCTACTATCTGCAGTCACTCATCCTCTTGCCATTCAAATCCATGCAGGTAGTCGGCAGCCCAGTCATTCCCTGAAGCTTCTGGTATGAGCTACTCAGATGTTTCTTAGATCTAATCCAGTCTGATCATTCACATGTTACACACAGAGTAATGCTTTACAGATTTAGCTATATTTTAAATCAAGTAGGGATAAAACAAGTCATTAGATCACCCTGGTTCCATGTCATGATCTTCCAAAATCTTCTTTTGATTTGATTATTTTAAAAAATCTTGGCTCATGCTTGCAGGGAGTTGAAATCTTCAAGAAGATTAATTACTCTGATGTCCTCCAGTGCCACAATGCTTCTGTGGTGCTTTCAAAGATTAATGCTATATCCTCAGAGACACAGGTAAGCATTATCAACTGTATTTGCAGAGAAGGAAATTAGGATACAGAGTGGTGCCATTATTGTCCCAGATGATAACCCAAACAATCAGATTCCAGACTTTTTTTTTTTAAACCACTGGACCAGCCTTGCCTACTGTAGCAACCCCTTGGGCTTCTTCTGATTCCTTATTTTGAATTTTAAGCACAAACTAGTACCAGATAAGCTTTCACTGCACATACAAGACACAACAAGACACTGATCCTTTCTCCTCATTTAAACACAAGTTAGTCTTCCATGTATCAATCAGTCCATATATCAATCAAACTGCTCTTCTAGTTTGTATACACTAGCATCACTTCTCTGCAGCATTAAAAGGTAATTGTAGACAAAACATCAGAGGAGGGCACTGTGATATAAAAAGACTAATGTACCCAAACAAAAATATTTACCTTTGTTATCTCTCCTAATTACCTGTTTGGTACTGTCTCACATGCACAAAAGATCTTTTTAAATATTAAAAAATCTTCTCTCAATTTCCTCTCTCCTTGATCTCGCAGCAAAGTTATGAGATTTCACTTTTAACAGTGACAATTACAGCAGAACACCATGATGTTATTGAGGATGAGCAAAAGATTGAGAGAGAATATCTACACAATGCATACTGAACACACTAGGCCATATCCTGAATTCTTCAGTCAGCACTTACACAGGGAACAATCTTGGGGCTTATCTCCTCTTTGCCCCATATGTTCTACGGTCACTTACACAAGAGCAAATGCATATGTGAACTCATTCTGAATCACTAGCATCTTTCACCTCTTCACTGATGTCAAAGATTGCATATGGCATAAGGCAATGGTGAATCAAGCCTCATGATCTTTACAGGCAGTTTTGCCTCAGAGAGCACTGGCAGACACTGAAACAGAACAAATAGCACCAAAGTACACGTAAATGAAGAAATTTACAACTTGAGATTTGCTTGCAGCATTCCTTCCTAAAAATTACCTCATGGTGTAAAATTAAACTGGCCCACATAAAAAACATGGTGTTCAAGAAAATTTCTGAACCAATGAGTTGTGTGCACATCTGTGGCAATTGAGGTAGATGTTTTTTCTTATTCCAAATATGTTCCAGCATATACTTATTTAAGTTCTCAGCAACACTAAACAAACTTGTGTCTTCGGTCTCTTTCAAGGCAGGTCTTTTGGCTAACTCTTTGACTCAGGAAGTGTGTTCTCTTCATCACCGTGTTGCATAGGCTTGCTGTTTCCTCTTAATGTTAAAAATGAGTATCTCAATCCTCCTGCCATACTAAAGAGAAGAGAATGAACAGAGGTGTCAGAGATACCTGATGTTGTATACACCCTTTTATAGGTAAATAGCATAAATATAGCATAAATTAGGGAGTGCCTCAGAGCTACGTAAGCCATCTGAAACGAGCCCTGAGTAGACAAAGATCAATTATCAGTTGGCTCCAACAGATTCATACAAACAGATGTAACAGTTCATCCAAACACAAAAAGTAAGAACTCACAAGTCATAACTCATATTCAACGTGCACAACTCATTCAGCCAGTGTTCTCACTTCCTACATCACTTGGCTTTTACTTGGAAGCCTCACAGCTCAGAACTGCTGCTTGTGAAAAAAGAATGAACTTCAACCCTACATAATTAAACTGTAGGCATGTTTCCATATTTAAGATCTTACCATAGTAACATTCAGTATTTGAAAACAGACATGAAAAGACATCACTAATTGTAATGAACTGTACATCCTGAGGCAGTGCGTTCCCAGGCCAGTAGTTTCAAAACTGCATCAACCAAGTGGGCCAAACAAAACAAAACATAAAACTATACCTCACTGAGAAATCTTCAGCTTTAACAAATAAAAGCTATTCAATTCTACTCACCAAATATTTAGCCCTATAAAGTTTAACACAGAGAATATGTAATCTCCACCAATCAACATTCCGATGTAAGCAATGGATATATTCTGAAAGGAAACAAAAGTCATGTATTTACTGAAGTCAGTTTTCATCTCCAAGAATATAAATGATATCAATTAATTTACTTTTCTAAGGAAATAGCTATACTCTGCTGCTGGCCACTCTAAAATCAGTGTTTAAATTACTTTCACAGGATGTCAGCCTTATGGATAATGTAACAGCAAAATAGAATAATAGAATCACTATGTTTTCTAATTAATAACTCTCTGGGGAAAAAAAAGTAAAAAAAAAAAAAGCGCTATTTTATGTTAGGTAAAATGGAACTATGGCCATCCTCTGAAAATGCACTTTGTTTTAATCTTTGGAAGGCTGATTTCAAATTCTATTTCTTAAAACCAGGTTTTGGATTCTGAAGTATAAAAATTATGCTTTAAAGTTACAATAAAAACTCTTTACTATTCCTTTACTATTGCTCCTTACTTTGCCAACTAAATGTGCATTGAAAGCACTTGGCTGAAGTTCAAGGTAGGCACAGTTTAAAGATTCTAACCCTCACCCCGTGCCCATCAAGTTTTGGGAAAACTGTCCCCTATAGACAGAATGAAAGCTATACAACTGTGTGATCATTTTACCAACACTTTGTTGATTTCAAACGTTTTAGCAGTTAGCCTGGATGATTACATCATTTCTACCAATTTCTGCTGGGGACTTCTGCATCATAAAGTGCTTCTCAACTTTAAAGCCGTTCAGAATGTCTCAAAGACTAATTATTACTCAGAAAATAGAAATAGTGTTGCTCTATCTTAATGGTTCAATGCAGACGTATAAAATTTAAAAGAACGCTTTCTGGACCACAGAATGAAAACTACTAGATTAATCTTGACAGCTTTAAAAAAAAAAAAAAAAAAAAACAAAAACCAAACAACTGTAGAAAGAGAAGTGCCATCTTCTTTTTGCTGATTTTGCTGTGCTGGAGGTATTGTTTTCCTTAGTTATCCATGAAAGGGAGCACCCTCAGGACTGTTATTCCTGTGCCTAAACTAGTTTGGATTCTGACAGTTGTTTGGCCCACAACTGCACAAACTTTAACTCTTGCTAAAACTCTTATAGCTTACAGCTCCATGCTTCTCTCCAAACTGGCCTACAAAAAGGTGCTTTTGCAGTCAGTAATCTTCCCGCTTCAGACATGCTGGCCTTATCAACACAAAGGAAGTTGCACTGGTTTAAAATTAAACTGAGATAGAGAAAACAGACTGTAAGGACACCAAGTTCAGTTTTTAAGACAGACATGTTTTGGTGTTGATCAAATTGACCAGAATTTATACAAACCAAAATGAAAGAGTCCATTCAGCTAGAACACAAGTTCTCAAAGAGACAGAAGCAGTTGACCATAAAGCAATAAACTCCTTACTACAGCTCAGCCATTATCCTGTATCTATGAATGCCCTATTTATTAGCAGCAATGGAAACTTGCTCAGCCCAAAGTGAAAGTGGGTTAGTCTGTATCAGTTTGCAATGGATCTGTACCAGGCTACCTTGAGTAACCCACAACAACTTGAACAGAAGCAGGTTAATTGTATATCTTTTAACTAAAGTGGTTCAAGTTTCTCATGTAGGAAAAATAAAAACAAACCAATACATTGCTTCCTAGAGTATACCTAAGCTTCACTGGAAGAAAACAAGGTCACTTTGTTTTGTGGATCTGCCAAATGTACGGCACAAGCAGTGTCTCAGTATTAGCCCTCATTTCAAGTTTCCAGCTCCAAGTATAATAAGGATCATTGATGAGTAAATGCTCTTCCCCGTCTATTTGAGTGTCTCATCTCCCTCTTCTCCATAACTCACCTTGATGGCACCAACAACTGTCGTTGTGAGCGCAGAATTGTAATGACTGCACAGGACAGTAGAATACATCAAGAGAAACCTATACAAAGCAAAGGAGGAAATTCTATAAATTCCTTCCAGGGAGCTCAGAAGTTTAGCAACACTTTGAAATGTTCAACATTTTCTGGATCAGTATTTTGCTGGGATTTTCAATCCTACCTGTTCCAAACCCTAAAAAAATATTCTGTGGATCTGTATTTGAAGTTAATGATGTGCATATAGAGAGTACTCAAAATACACATTAAAATGTGCTGCTTGAGCTCTAGCAGAGTCATCCCTATTTTCTGTGCTTCTTAAATGTCAGTATTTGAAGTTAGTTTGATCCCTTGGTTGGTGACGTGTGAAAGAGCAGAACAGGATCCAACAGAATTTTTTATTCTTGCTTTGACTCTGCAGTTTGAAGAGAAACAAAGCTTTGTTTCATTACTTTTGAGTCTCTCATACTTTTCCGGGTACTTTAAAGAACAAATGCACTGAAACAGTTCCTATACTAAACAGCTTACATTCTATTAACTGCAAAGAAGTTAGATAATCAGAACAGAAGGCCAGCAGAGATATACTGAGTACAGAAAGTAAAAAGCTAATGTCATGTTGTTGACCACTGTACTGTGAGGTCAACAACACAGATAGTACTGAAATAGTTACACTATTAGAAATAATTAAAAGACAGGAGAGAAGCCTGGAGGGAAATACATTTTCTTTGAATTTTAACATAACTTATTAGTGAGCCTTACATTTGAGATTTGCAATTTGAAACACTGTCATTACACATTTTACTTGATTGCCCTGTGTCCTTACCCCAACAAGCAGGAAAGAATAAATTGAAAGACAAATAAAATATTTGTCCAGTGCTGGAAATGTGTTGCCTATTAAAAAAAAAAAAGACAGAGAGCAAAAATTATGTGCTATATAATCACCTGTAAACAGATATAAAATGTAGTTAAAATAAAAATGTGTAAAATCACAAAATACATTTGATTCATACTATAATTACAAAACATTTTATTACTACTGGAAACATTTTGATGCATTTAACTTCAGAGACAGGATGACAGCACCCATGACACCTAGACACATTCTTGTAACACACATAGCAGTGCAGATATAAAACTGCACACTACAAGCAATGAATATAAATATGATACAGAGAGTTTGTGGTTTTATATTTATTGATACAGATACCAATACATAATTAATATTATATAATAAATAGTGTTGATATGAGACAGAGAAAAAAAGCAAATAAATATCTCCTTCATATCTATTTCATACCATAGATTCATTCATGAACAGCTTTCAAGCTCCAAGCCTGCATTTTTGAGCTCAAAAGTAAATTAAATAACCATTACTAAGGTCTCTCATCAATGAAAGTCAATGGAAAGGCTAAATCATCACTTTGAAGTCTGCTTCTTAGTTATGGGCAGCAAACAAACACACAGTGCCACACAACAGTCACTAAGAAACCTGTCACAGATTCTTCTCCATCTCTAGTAACTCAAGGATATGCATCATTTTAATCTGATTAGTTTAAAGTCACCTGTATCAGCACAAAACTCAGCAAAGGCTGAACACATCCCTGAAGAACAGGATAAAGGCTGTTAGTCCATGCTGAGTTGTGGGTAGCTGAGCCTCCACCACCTCAGGTAATAGATTAGATGGATGTCGGGCAGCTCTGCCCTGCTAGAATTCTGCTGGCGTGCAACAACAAACTGCAAAGTATTACAGAACGATATCTGGGGCTTCCTTTCTCTTCCACTGCATCATGCTTTCCTGTCCTCCTAGTCAGTCACCTGGTGAAGGAGAAGTGAATAACTGGGATACTCACAACCTGCAGTCTCTACAAGATGTGGCAGCTACTGCTCCAGAACTAGTTAGAGGAGCAGAAGCAATGTCCCTATCACATAGACATGGTACCGATATTTTGACTGGTGAAAGATACATGCTGTGCATTGTCTGTAATGGATCAAGGTAAAAAGGTCTGCTAGGGTAAAAGCAAACCAACCTCTATGGCCTGAAAATCTGCTAAATACAGCTGTATCTGCAATGATTTCTTGACTTTTCATCAGTATTTTTCCATTTTCTCTCTTTTTTCTTTGATAATCCCTGTGCATCACATTGACACTAGTTTTAATGGGACTTTTAATATTAAATGACCAAGCCAACAAGTATGCACAATAGACACTATGCATTTCTCTGATATTCATTTATTCTTTTCGGGTAATTGAGCATTAATTTGTTTGTGACAAATTAAGATGGGGGCACAACACACTCTTCATTTTTCCCATAGAATAAACCTAGCAACAAGGTAAACTTCCCTGTCCACTTCTCCCAAAGTGCCGCCAGCCCTGTCTGCTGGGAAAGCATTTGAAACCTTACAGCTATACAAATCTGGCCCCCACTATGTCTGCCAAGAAGGGCATCAGCTGCATTTTCCTAAACTGGCAGAAGGTCATGCTGGACTGATGTCACAAGAAGAGATTTCACAATAAGAGCTGATATAAATCCATCATTTTCAGGGAATAACAATTTTTCCACTTAAAGCAGACTTCTAAGAACACAATGACAAAATCATGCGAGTACAGGGCACAACAACATACAACAAAGGACAGTGGAATGATTTATGACACTCCCAAGCCCTGTAACATTTTTCAGTGGCAAATCTCAAACATTTCCAAAAAGGAATACAAAGTGTCTAGACTCATTTTACTGGTAAGAAAAAGGCAACTCAGCAGGTTTGTGAGGGAGCCAGAAAAACACAAGCCTCCTGGTCTGATACTTCATGTGCCAGGACATACTGCCTACAGTATTATACTGTATTATGATTAGCTATGGAGAGTCATGCTGTCGTTCTATAAGAATGTAAAATACAGTTTACTAAACTAGACTGAAACTAAACAGGAATCTGTTTTGTGCATCAGAATGAGAGAAGGCCTGGAAATTGTCTGGTTTTGGTACCTGCAATCTCATTTTAGAGCATGTGGCAAATCACACAGTGCAGCTGGTTTTCCAACTAATTGCTCTAGTTGAGAGTCCCCAGTCACACATTAGTTCTTAAACAAAGATTAATACAAGGGCTACCACAAAAACTCAGCTTCTCTTTAAAATGAATAATTGCAAGTTCTTACCTGTGAAGGGCAACTCCAAGTCACATATTTGAAGTACTGGTCACTCACACAGAGATAGGACTAGCTCTTTAAAAATAAAATAAAATAAAAAAAAAAAAACAAAACCACCCACCCCCCAGCTGAAGAAATGGAACACAATACCATTATCAGTCTGAGGTATCCAATATTGCTCCTTACCTGCTGTAAGTCTCCAGTAGAAAAGCTAATAATAACTGTTGGAATCACCATGAAACAAGCATTATAGAAAAGGACACCATATTTTCCCAACTCCTGTGAAAAATGAAACATGCTGTTTGGAATTACAAGCCATTTGGGAGAAAAATACTAAATATTATTCTGGCAACCCTTCTGACATTATCATCAATGTTGTTCAATAGTTTGTCATGACATTATTGAGATGTACTATGTACATTTCAATTTAGTACATTTCAATTTAAAATACAAGCTTGTGATCGTTGGCTTTAATGTTTAGTACTGAGCTGAGTTTCCATGTCAGTCACTTTGTCTGTACACTCAGTAGAATATTACTGCTCTGCTATATCTTAAACAGTTTCTATACAACAGCAGTTTGTCAGAAACTTCCCAACGCACTGGTCCAGAACTGCTTTGTGTTAGACTCCACATAAGTCTGTGCCTGGGCAAGGGATTACCCATTCCATCTACTGCAAATCAACCATGAAAGCATAGGGCAGGGTGGCTCCCTGGGGACAGCATAACAGGAAAATTAATGAATTCGGACTCCTAGATGGAGCATCTCTAATCACTGGTACTGATGTAACTCCAAGCAACTTGAGGGATGCCATATATCCTGTTGGTTAACTTGCTTGACAGAAAGGCAGAAAATTGGGAGAATGAAAAAGCAGCCTTCCCTTCCTCCTGATTAAGCCATGCTACTTAGCAAATCTTTCCAGCTTATCTCTTGCTTTAAATGAAACCCCGTACTGTGCAGAAAACTGTAAAACCGTTATGTGCTGCTTACAAAGCAAAATACAGAGTCTGGATTCAATGTGACTCCTGAGATTATTAAAAGATCTATATTTCCACTGTACAGACTGAACCACAAAAGTCAGTGACAAAACCTCTATCCAGCGTCTCCAAGACTGCTCTTTGCTATGGGTTGGTATGTTTTTATGGCACTGTATTTGAAAAGCAGCCTGCTCAATGTTTACATAAAGTATTACGTATAATAGTATCGCATTTGGCATATCTGGGTTTGGTGTAGACTTGTTTTTAGATAGCCAAAAAAGATAGCAGTTGTTGTGGTTATTGGCTCAAACTGGACAGGTCTCTGTTCCTACCCACAAGCTGATTTTACATAAACCTCAGTTAAAGTGTGTTTCTAGTCAAAAAGCCATCTTCCTTAGATATATATAATCCAGTTTACAGGTAAACAATTTGCTTTAGGTTTAGATGTATTTTATTTTTTTAGACGAAAGCAATGTTTTAAAGCCACTACAAACTCTGCCTAAAAGACTTGGGAGAAAATAAAATACACTGTTTATCTAAGCCTGGCCCGAGATACTAGTAACACATTTTTTCCAGGCTGTTCTGTATTAAGGAAGCATATATCACCTGAAATATGAAAGCAAATAAAACTATTTATTAGTTCATAACTGTATATTCATAAACTCATATAATAAGTAACCCACTGTTACCATACTGTCATAACATTAAATTCAAACTAATCATCCCACAGTTACCTTTGGATCAATTTTCTGCTTTGTGTAAACTCCATTTGCCGCTGTGAAGATATCATTTAGCAATACAAACGTGTAGCCCTCCAGATTAAAAGACAGATCGGACCTGAGAAAGAAATATTATACTGTAAACAAGCAAAGAGTATACAATGCATTGCATTACCTAGAGAAATATCATAGATGAGGAAATGCAAATTCAGAGAACTCCAGCAAGTCACAGGTTTGGCTTTAAGCCTTCTTTCTAAGTCAAAATACTTTACATTTCTCCAGTCACAGGACCATCACAAATAAGTCATCAGAGAGTTCCCAGCACTCAGTGCAGAAGTGGCAGGAAATGTTCAGTTTTCATTCTGTGAAAAATTCCATCTGTCTCAATCCTGACAAACTGTCCAATTATTACTGAGTATACTTATCTATTTCTTTCAACACAAAAAGTAGCTAGGAAATAAAGTCCAACTACTTGCTTTTTGCAGTCAGACCAGACATATTGTCATCCTTTCTGTTTCAACTAGTTACCTCATGCATATAGGGCAATTCATTTATTAGGACATGGCTCTATCCAAGTCACATCACATGGAAATTATTTACCTTTGTACGTAGCAAAGCCAAGAAACAAAAAACAACATCACATTTCCTGCTAAGTAAAGGAATATTCAAACAGACAGAAAACAGAGACTAGCATATGAGTGCTTTGTGAACTTAATCTCACATTTGAACTTGTTCAAAGTAATTAAAAAAAGTAGACATTGCCTAACTCAAAATAGTATTTGACAACCAAAAAATGAGTCCTTCTATCAAGAAAAAGAATGTATTTTTCTGAGATTATTAAAATACACTGATACTATGAAATGAAAGCAGCATTCCTTACAGTTTTAATTTACTTCATTTATGATCCTGCAAACATGGAAAACCTACAGGGGGAAAAAATTTAACTTCCAGCTGGAGTTAAATTTTTCCCTTTGTATTGCTGCACCTCTCTATGATATCAGTAGAGACATTTTCCAAATCAACTTAATCTGGTGCAACTGATCTCAACCTAGGTTTACTTGGCACTTTACAAGGAAAAAATCCTCCTGTGGTCCTTTCTCTCATAACGTGACTTCGTATAACAAATGAAAACCTTACCCAGCAGCTATGAAAGCTCCAAGAATGATGGCAAACACGCTGACTATAATACTCAGTGGATATCGTTTCCTGTAGACAAAAATTAGATCACGTTTTCATTATTTGAAGATGAGATTAAATGGCTATCTGCCTGAAAAGCTTCAAGCACTTAGTAATGACAGAACATTTAACAGGAAGGCACAGTCTTCATAACCTTACAGAAGCAATGTGATTGACCATGTGCCACGCTATCAGACCTTGGCCCTGAGAACAGAGATTGAAAAAGTATTGTAAGCAATCTGCTAGTAGATAATTATAAAAGTAAAGATTAAAGATTCAAACTAACAGTGCTGGAACAAACTGTAATTTACTGTGTATTGGTATTCATAATGGATATATTTCAGTGTCTTCCAGTAATCCAATAAAGGAAAATCACTACACATTTCTCATGTAGTTTTTCATCTCACATTTCCTTGGGAAGACCCTGTACAGCACACTATCTGGGCTATTTTTCAGATAGATACTTATTTTGAAGTCAAACTGAAACCTTGTACTCAAATGGGAAAGCAGGGAAGCTTATCATATTCTTCACTGTGTCTACATCAGCACTGCCACAGAGCAGGGAAAAGCATACCGTAAAACTATTCTGCTTCTTACACCTGAATTACTTTATTTAGAAATGTCTTTATTTAGAAATGTTTAGAATTTTTGCACCATACTGCAATGTGCCTTATAGACGTTCCCCTAGTCATTTTCTCAGGCTAGTCTCCAGCTCCAAGCTGGCCAGTGAGAAAAGATCCATCAAAACAAAACGTACAATGCTCTCAGAGAAATCCCATGTGTCAAAGGAGCATAGCTGTGGACCACTGTCCCAACAATAAAGCTGTATGCAGTCTCTAGATATATTAGGCTTTGATCACAATGACTCTCGACAGTAACAACCCAGACCTTCACTGCTTTTCAAATCCTGAGGTAAGCCAGTACAGACTCTCTGGAGTCCTTTAATTTTCAGTCCTGAGGAAATACACTGCGGCAGTCTGTATGAATAGTGTATTCTGCTTTTAAGCTTTCCTTAATTTAGGATGTTGCTTGCATTCATACACCACATTGCTGTAGTCCAGCTGAGAACTGATGACAGCCTCTCTGACTTACATTTTCCTCACTTGTTTGCAGGAGTCCTCAGGCCAACAGGAGAAGACAGCAAGTTCTGCTTTCCCTGTGAGAACTTAAAACCAGAAAAGAATCCCAGAGCATCCTCAAATATGAATCACATTGATCAACTGCTGTTTCAGCCAAAAGGAGAGGATGGTCTACTTAGGGGCCTTTTGAAAAGCTTTTCCCCTGACCATCACTCTCATGTTGCCTGGGTTCAGCTTCAACAAGCTGCTTTTCCCTTTGTCACCTCACCTTAGCCAAGCAGAAGCCATCTGGATAGAACTATGATGGTGACAAAGTATAATGTATTTATATGCATGTTCTTCCAAGTCAGTACAACTGAAATTAGTGATCCCAAGCTGCAATAGCATACACTTCTTAATTTCTCATTAAAAATAATGGAGGTATCTATAATTAAGGAGTTTTCTGATCTAACAGCACACTGGTAGATACCATTTTGTTTCATTAAGATGGTATGGTTTTAGACTTGACCCAGAAAGCTACTCTACATAAGCAGACTGCCACACTATCATCACTGTTTTGTGTCCTAAGGACCCATCTGTTTCAAACAGTTTGTCGCTTAAGGGACTCCAAGACAGGACACAAAACATAACTGCTAAGTGTCTAAGTTGTGCACTCCTTACCTGATTCCTGCACAACAGTCAAGAGAAGAAGCTGTGTAAATGAGAGCAAGCTGACTTTTTTCCTGTATTCACTAAATTGTATGCATCTGTCTTCAAAAAGTCTACTTAAGATCACTTTCTGTGCTTTTCTCTACTTGTCAGTAAAAAGTGCTCATTCTATATTCTCATGATATGCCACACATTTGACATGATCTAAAATAAAGTTATCTTAAAAGAAAAAAAAAAAGGATCACCCAAGTATGATGATTTCCAGCAGTAAAGTAAGTGGAATGGTAAACTTCCTGAGCACTGTAAACATCGGCAAACTGTCAAAAAAAAAAAAACAAACCCAAGATAAACGTCATTTTTTTGTTCCAATTCTTATCTAATTTTACTAACCAGAGGATGGAACCATTACTCCAGCAATAAGCAACCAAAACAAATTCCCAGCCACTTAGCAAGTATAAAAAGATGTCAGTCTGACACTAGAGGCAGATAACCAAATCACTGAAAAATAACAGGATTTGCCAGTTTGTAAAACAATGCAACTGACTACCTTTTAAAAGGTCCCTCTGCATCAGTCAAAATTTAATATAAAAGCTATTTTCTACCTGCCGTAGCCCTTATGAAATAATTCCTTCTGTAGAATTCATGGGCAGGGTAAGTAAAAATGATTTCTATTGCAAACTTAAACAACACGCTATAAACCTGTCTCTGAAAACACAGAACAGAAATAAAATACACAGCAATCATGCTTAGTAAATGAGTTGTACTTTCAAAAAGTCAAATAGATCCACAAGAAAAAATCAGAGAAAATACAAGAAACATGAAAGGTGGTACCAGCTGCAACTACCAAACAAACAGATACTTTTGAACAACATATTGCTGGTCTACATGAAGTAATGCAGTTGGAAACCTTTTTGATTAATTTGAGAAAACACTTGCATCTAACACTGGAAATCTGGTAGCATGGCCATACGGACCAATCAATCCTCTGCTTAAGGTAACTATTGGCAACTGCATTAATAAATGATACAAATCCTAACACAGAGTTTAATCACTTTAAACAACAGACATTTCGAAGTCATGCATAGGATCACCTACACCTTACAGACAACCCAAACAAGGTGGAAAGTTCAATAATGTAAACAAATGTCACATAATGTAACAAAACACAATGTAACAAAATGTTAATGGTAGAAACATTGCAGCCATTCTTACTTTTCTGTTACAAAAATTAGTTATGCATAGTAAATCTGAAAGAGATATGTCAGCCATACGAGGAAGAAATGATGCACTTGTGTTTAAAACTACCTGCTAAACTTTTTGTTTTAAAATTACAGTTGGGAAAACAGGAAAGAAGAACCCATGAATCAAACTTTTACAGGACCGAAACTACTTTCATATTCACATTGGCTGAAGTGCTACTAGGGACAGTACTGCTGAAGTCCTTATGTCTGCCTGGTCAGTCACTTCAGTGGAAAAGCTTCTGAATGCGTACAACAAAGAGTTGCAGAATCAGGCGTCTAATATTGCTAGTCAAGAGAAAATTAATTCTATAAAGAAACGTAAAAAAATTAAAAGTAATACATGTTCTCTCCCAGCTTCTGTCTCAAAGTTATGAAATGCTGAAAACCTGAAAAATTCTCCATTTTGGTTTAGGTTACTACCAAATCCTTGGGAGCCTGTCATAACATACAAGAAACCACCGCAATGGTAGTGCTAAATCTTCCAGTTCAGTGCAGCTGTTATGCTTCTGCCCTCTTCTTCCACAGAAAATTTGGTCATTCAATCTATTAAAGCATGTCCTCTACATAACTTACACTTTTTTAGCACTAGCATGGAAGCAACTCTCATGAATCTACGCTTACATGCATACAGGAGCCAGCGAGCGAGAAATCTCTTGGTGCTCAGCAGGGCTAGGCTGCTGTCACCACCCCACTGCACCGTCGTTTTTCCACCTCTTGGTGATTCCTAAATAATCTGCATTGACATCATGGTACAAATCTTTCCCTTCTTGTTTCAAAAATGTCTTTCTTACAGCTTTCAAACTCTCTGGTTAGGACACACAGGAAAAGCTGGACGCTTGGGTGTGAGGGGAAAGTGAAAGTACTTTCATTGTCACAGAGGAGTATCGTGATTTTCTGTCAATACAGGCCTGGCTAAGCCCCCCTTAGAAGAAGCTTGTAACAGATACAACTTGTAACAGATCAAATGTTTGGGTAAGAATTTTTTAGACAGACAGACATCATATGCATTTAAGTCCCTGCACAATGCTCTTCTTTGGTGATTATTTTTTACCCCCACAAAAGAAAAGGGTAAAGTCCAAAGAGCTTACTTATAACTTCCATTTACTGTACCTGAGTTTGCTGGTACTTGATAATCCACTTATGTGGTTTCCAACATAAATCAGAGGCAGAGGAAACAACTGCGATAAAATTAAAAGCACAACTCAGATTATTATGTTTTGAAGCATTGTTAGAAACTTTACTTGATAGAATTTGATAGCTGTGGTACCAGGAGCACTTTTAGCTAGGAAGAGGGTTTCTTCAAGGAAAAAAAGAAGTAAGTATGTTGCAAACTGATCTGTAGCTCTCCTTCATGTGACCTTGCACAACTATAGCTTCACTGATTTCATCAGAAGAGTTGCAATCTACCTCTAATGGGACTCAGACTCTATTTACAGTAAATGTTAATCAGGTTTATTTTAATTACTGTAATCCTCAGATCAATACCCATTCTAACACTTGAATTTTAGGTATAAAAGTAATATTAATAACAGTGGCTAAATAAGCATGAGAACAGGTGGAATAAAAGAATAAATAAACTGTAAGTATGCTCTGCTTCTCTAAGTATTCCACATATATTAGTAGCCTGGAAGATACACCATTGTAGATCTACTGAACAAATTATGCTATGCGAGATACTAGAAAGGTAAGTATTTAGGGGTAAATTAAACTTTACCTTTTTTTGCTTCTTGCATAATGAGACGGACTCACACAGAAACATATGGGCCCTAACACAATACAGAGAAACAATAACAGAACTTCAGAGGCTTAAGAAAATGTACAAGAATTCAGAGATCTCTACGCAATATTCAGCTGCAGCTCAAAACTGTTAATTCTCCCACTACAGAAAAGTTGCAGATTAAAAGCAACCGAAGTAATCAATGGGAGCAAGGGTGGTGTGTACATCTAGTTCTATTTACTATCAGCCAAGCGGAGCCAAAATGGCAGAAAGACAAACCAGATCCTCTACCCTAACGTGTAATACTTGCTGCTGTTGTGCCTACACATGCTTCAGTGCCTACACAGTGTGTGTGTTGGAGGCTATGTCCTCTCAAAGCATTGTGTGCTGGCAAAGCATATAGAGGAGTGGGCTGCATTTTGCCTATGATAAAAATTCTGCATTTGTTTTAGAGCAAAGAGGAGAGGGGAGAAAAGTGCAGTAAAAGTTAACTTTTAAATGAAAGTAACAGTAAAAGTAAACAGGACTATAATCAGGAGTATAAGTAACAATAAATATTCAGACCGTCAACATAAGTTTGCAAAAATTTTGCAACGCGCTATCTCTTCAGCAGATTTTTATTTAGAGAAATTTGTTTCATTTCATTCATAGGATGAAAACAGAGCTGATATTACATTCTCTTTCCTCTGGACTTTGCCTATTGTAAAGACCAAATTACAACACCCAGCACAACATCAGAGATCAGTGATACATTTACTTAAAAAGAGTCAAGAACTCCATTAAAATAAACTTTGCTACTTTAAAACTCTAGCTGAAAGCACAGCCCAGGAGTGAAAAACAATGACAATCTGGGTATCAAAGAAAGCAAAAGTTGTCAAAAGGATAAACAGTTGGTCAAAGGGTGCTTTAAAAAGTAATCAACAAGGAGCAATCCAGCTAATTCACTGTGACTAGTAAAATCCAGCACTACAAGCAAGTTCTGGATGCTGCAGTGCCGACTGCTCCCAGCACACCCAGGAAAGTCTTCCAAAGGATAGATATTATTAGGACAAAGAAAAGAGGTGCTGTATTTTTTTAATGCCTTTGCACTGATGTTAAAGTGAAGGCGACAGCAGAGACTAGTGGGACTAGTGGAGCAGAGTAGTGGGACTGCAGGAGGTGGAGGGAAGAAACTTCTCGAGGTCTCAACAAGTTGTTTATATGCAGAACTCAAAACTCCACACTGGGAAACCTTTCTCTTTCAATAAGCATTGTCCATTTTGTAATTGACGCTATAGATATTCCTACAAGATTTTTACACGCAGAAATGCCAATGATTTCAACATGCATTAAGAATAAATAGCATTCACCAACAGCTGTGAGACGTTTATAGTAAACCTCATACTGATAGTAAGACAAGATTCTGCAATGAAGATGCTGGCCTGATCTTCATTGGGCCATGATATCTGAGCCCTGCAGCATAGCTGGGAGCTAACTCCCTCTGTATCTCTGAGCAGACACAGAACAATACCCTGCAACAATCCACAAAAGCTCAGGCTTATGCATCAAAGTAAAGCTCCAGCAACATTGCACATGGATGCAAAAATCTACAAGGATCATCACAGTTCCCAAACTGAGATACATAAAAGATCTTCCCATATTTCCTCTGTCCTGTCTCTTTAGACCATACACACTTACGGTCTCTACGATGCAGCCAGCCCCCACCTACAGTTGTTTTCAGTGAGCATTATTTTAGCCCCTCCTATGGAACATGAATCTTGCCTTTGGAGTCAACGGTTGGTCAGGTTTTTGGTCTATCAGATATTCTTTCCCTATTGTTTTATCACATGTCCCATTCAAATTTCCAAGCAGCCTTTCTCCCTTCATGCTGTGATCAAAATTCTTTATTAAACACAGATCTCCCATTGATCCCACAGGGAGCTGTATACATCCAGAAAAATACTTGGGAATCTGAAAGAGTTCATCCAGCTGTATGAACGTACAGCACCCTTTCCCATGTACTGCATAACAAAATGGCACCAGATTTCTCTGCAAACAAAAGGCCAGAATATTGCAATGAAATTAAAATTAACAAATCCAGTATTAAATGAAAGAAAGATACAAATATTCACATTTGACAAACAAATGCATATTTTTTTCTGTTCTTCTATCTTGTCTCCATAAGAAAGAATGCCACTATAAGAGGTAATATTTTCTTATTAATATCAGGACCTACGTAATCCTTACCTTCACAGGTATACTTTTGTCAAAATCAGGGAAGTGCACAACCTTATTCAGTTTTGACACATACAAGATAAGTATAGTGGCTGCCATCTAAACAAAAAGAAAAAACAAGAAGCCATGTAAGAGCAAAATTGTAATGTATGAATGAAAGAACTGCTTCAAAGACAAAATCTCCATATGCATTTGACAAATGCTAGGTATTATGTACTTCTTTCAAAGAACAACACAGCACACAATTAATAAACTGGAATAACGGAATTCTTATAGATTTTGCCAGATAGTTACTTGAAAGTACAACATAGACATATGCTTTACTATCTTGTGAAAATTAGCAACAACCTGTGAAACAATGCATGCTGAGAAGGAGCTGAGAAAATAAAACAGGACATTATCCCAGAATAATCATGCTATTTTCACTCAGAGTGTTGTTTAGTCTGCAGAATCACTCCTACAGCTTTTTTGGTAATGTAAGACAGGGGTTGTGCATTGATCAGTCCATCGACAACATGATGAAGAAATAATAAAGATACAGACAGATTGAAGGAGAACATCTAAGCAATCACACACCATAAGAATCAATGCTGGCCCCAAGGGAGAAAAGAAAAGTTGTAATTTTCCTTATGCAAAAATACAGTAATTGGCTACCTAGAGGATGAGGTGGAGTCAGGTTCTGCAGACTAAAGCATTACACACCATATTACACGCAGGAAAATTTTGCAACAATCAGTCAACAAAAAATGGAAATGCCATTCTTAGGTTATTTGCAGTCTTAGGTTCTGCAAGGAAACAAAGCCATAGCATTGCCCTTAACATGAATTACTGCCACATTTTCTAGTCTTTGGCTTCTACTGAAATGTGATGTGTGGCTCCTTGAGCAGTCTGGATGTGTGTCTCTTTCCCCTCTCACACAGCAAAGATTTTACAAGACATTTTACTCTCTTCAGCACCGAACAGTAGAGATGTCAGACTTGCAGTACCCTGTTTTCACCTCTTCCCCACCACCCTGTAGTTTGTGACCTTGGCAGAAAGTAAATCCTCTCTTTTAAATGTATTTGCCTAAACAATACTTGCTTCAAGGCTCCGTCTTTCCCTGCCATCTCTCTGCAAAGTCACATGTCCTTTTTATGGACCAGGTACACAAACATTTGAACTTTGGTTTTACTATGATGCCTACTAACAACAAAAATAACAAAAAATGTATTTCTGCTGCAGTACTGCAAATTGCCCACAGGCAACGCAAAAAAGAACGAAAACTGTGTGAGAGTCCTGCTGGAAAACTGCTGGGAAAGAGGGAAGAGATTTATGAGGAAACACGCTGTTTGTCTACAAATAGGGTTAGTATCTCTGCATATAATCCACAAATGCTCAAGGACTCTCATAGAATCTATGCACTTGCTAGAACAAATCTTGACAGTTTTGGAGGCCAGATCTCTCAACTACTGAACTCTACAAGGGGAAATAAATGGCAATTCCAGTCCTTTACATGACTCTTCCCAGCAAGACTTTTGACTTTAGCTGAAACTTCTTTGATTTCATTAAAACAAATCACTCTTCCTTACAGTGTATCTAATCCAGAAGACAAGCAATACAGATATCTTCCCCTGTACAACAGACCTCTACACTAACATGACTTTAACTTCGAAAATAGTAAGTACATTTAGTATGCTTTACTTGCGAACATACCTGTCCAATTCCAAGAAACATTGGTGATGGGAAGCTGAAAAGCATAAACAGATATTTAATACTGAGGGAAGAAAAACAACAAAAAAGAAGAAAAAGAAAAAAAAGAGTTTAAATTCAGCAACAAAGTAAAAACTGGACAGGTGGATGACTGGCCTGACTTTCAGAAGAGCTCAGGAGGTGCTACACTTATTGGAGATCTAATATCTCTACAGAAAACCACAAGTTGCATCAAAATAATATAGCATATGCACAGTTCAACAATTCTAAATTGCTAACTGTTTTGGGGATATTTGTAAGTGAAGGTAACACACTTGGAGAACTCTAACAATGCATGATTTTTTGAGTGGCCTCACATACACAGTATACATCCTGAGATAGTATAGTAAGTTACATCTCTTGCACTTGCCCTAAGTTTATCTCCACTGCGCAAACACACTAGCAATATGTTTTTGTGAGAAGAAAGTACCTAGGGTAAATGTTGTAGAAACATTTATTGTCTGATAAAACAGCTAAATTTCTACCATACCACTTCAGTTAGCTTTAGCTGAAAGCATGGACACTTGAATGTCAAGAAAGCAGAAACTTTAGCAGGACACCCGAAGAGCCTGAGTGCCTCCATTTTTACCCCTAAATCTACATCAAGTTAAAACCAATAGGGGTGTGTCAGTAACTGCTAGTTCTCTGTATGCATAATGAAATACAAGCAAAGAAGTTACAATGGATGGCTGCTTTATGCCACGATCAGCAGTGTCTGGAGCCTCTCTGTCCAAAAGCCTTAGGTGTCAAGGAGCTCCCTGAATGTGACAGCTCCTGCTGCTTCCCAGGAGTCTCACAGCATTTTGCTGGACTGCCCTGTCAGGGCTGCTCACACACAAACCTGCATCCAGGGAATCTAAATAAAACCCATTCCCGTGCACATCTGCACTAACAAATGCTTAAGGTGGTTCCATGTTCTCAACAAGCTTTGTAATTTTCTATTTATCAAGATTCCCTGATGTTGTCGTTATTTATTGCAGAAATCACCAGGAACTGCTATACTGCTACTTGGTGCGCTGTGAAATGTACATCTCAAATGAGCACCACTGGGACAGGAACATAGTATTAGCAAAAGAAACGCTCTGAACCACAGCAGAAGGCCATAAGCACACTGGATTCATAACACAGATAGAGGGTTAGGAGCAGCCAGTAGTAAAAGAGATTCTGGCAAAAAGAGATATTAGGGGGAAAAAAAAGAGTAGAAGAAACAGGACTTAATCATGTGACACACAAACTGTGTTTTGGTTTGCATTTACAGCCACACCACATAAATATGGAGACTTCACTCATCTGTACCACACAGATTTCTCCAGACATTTTTGATTTGCAGAGCCCTAAACATTCCCAGCAAGGCTGCAAGCTCTTCACACAAAATTTAGGCTAACTGATGGCATGCTGTCCTTGACTATCTTCCACTGATCTGCTAGATGTATGCCAGGGACTTACAGGGAGCTGCAAACTGTATGATGAAAACCACTTAAAACAAAACCTCAGCTTGCCTCATGTATCATTTCTGGGAGATGTTCTATACACCTGTTACGCGTTCAAATAGTACTGAACATTATAAAATAACAGCAAGTTTTGCTGTTTAATTTTTTTACTTTGGTTTGGTTTGTTTTGTTTTTGTTTTTTTTTTTTTTGTTTTGTTTTTGTTTTGTTTTGTTTTTTTTTAGTTCATGAGGTAGAACACAGCAAAACCAGAGCAAACCTTTTAAGTAAAGAATATTGACAGTGAGAAGATCACCGCTACAGGACATCAATTGCATATGGGATGCCCTATTGAGTCAAGACATAGTTTTTCAGTGTTTTTATCATTAAGAGATTTTCTGAGGTTTGCTTCCTGTTTCTGGCTACCTCAGAAAAGAAAGGGGCTCACAGGAAGGTAACCTGACTGTTTGGCAGCAACAGTTAGGGGAAACACTGTTTCCCTGAGGGGTCTGAGCTGGTGCGAGTGGCGAGACACCACCCTAAATGCAGTGAAAGACGACAGGCCTTCGAGGGAAAGACTGTCACACTTCAAAAACACACCTGCACAGGACTCTGCCGCTGGGCAGTGTTGCAGAAGTGCTGCATGCTGGGCATAAACAGGGTCTGCAACCAGAGGAACCGACCCCAGCCTCAGCACATGCCCCGACATCTCCGGTGCTAAAAGTGCCTGTGGCTGCGGGCCAGCTGACTGCCCGGGGCTGGAGCAACACAGACACCCCCGGGTTACGCTCAAGGTCATGAAAACGCTTCCCCGCCGGCTAAGTGCCGTGCGGCCCCGCTCGGCTTCGGGGGCGAAGCACTGCCTGCTCTCGCCGGGAGACGAGCGGCACCGCCGCCAGCCCGCGGGGATGGCCGGGCCGAGACAGGGTCCGCCGCTGCCTGCGGCCCGGCCTGCCCTCACCTGTAGGCGCTGAGCAGGGCCTTGTTGACCAGCACGATAAGGAAGGAGCAAGTCCCGTAGAAGAGGGCCGAGAGTACCCTGGGCAGCGTCGAGGCCGCAGCGGCGCCCGCCGCCTCCCGCGCGGCCTGCCCAGCGCTCATGGCGGCGAGGAGCGGCAGCGGCGGACAAGGCCCCACCGCCGGCTGCAGGAGCGCGGCCGGCTGAGCCGCCACCGCCCCTTCTCCTCCCCCGCGGCCCGGCCCCGGGCGGCGGCGGACGCAGGGCGCCCCCTGGTGGGGCGGTGTGCGGAGCCCGCGCCCGGTGTCCCTGTCGGGGGTTCCCGCAGCGGCGCCGCGCCTCCCCGCCGCTCCGGCAGCGCCGCCGCCCGCCCCGGCCCGGACCTCAGCCGGGGGTCTCCATTAGCGCCAGCCCCCCGCCGCCGCCGCTCTGCGGGGCCCGGCCGACAGGGAAGGTAGGCAGGGGTAAAAGTCCAGCGCGACGGGCCGGCCGCTGCCGCTCCCGGGGGCGCCACGCCAGCAGGGCCCCTCCCAGCGCTGAGCCGTGTGCTCTTCGCCGCCGGGTGGCTTTGGTTCTCGAACGGGTGTCCCGGGAAAGTTGAGCGTCGCGGAGCGCCCGCCCTCGCGTTGAAACAAGCCGGGCCCCGGCTGCAGCCCGGCATGGCCGCCACGGGCCCGCGCCTCCTTCTGCAGCACAGCGCCTCCGGGCTTGGCTTCGCAGGAGCTCTCACAAGTTTGTCAAACTGTAAAAAAACCAAAAAGCTGTAAAAATTTGCTTTGGGTGGTTAGCTTGTGTCAAATTTCAACAGACGGGGAGAATAAACAGCTTCGTGCTCTCTGGCGAGTTGGGCTGGTGGGGTTACAGAAGCAGGGAAGAGCCCGAATATTGAACAATTAGCAAACAGCACACACCAAACGTGAAAGTTAAACCAAGTTTTTATTCAAAGCGCCTATTAAAACGACAGCACATCCACTTGTCTGCTGTTAACTCATGCCAAACTACAACTTAATCTTTCAAAGTACTGAATACTTCAAGATCTCTTGTATGTAACCACTGCTTAATAAACGAAAAAGCAGTTTTCCACATCTCAGTTTTTTTAACTTGGTATTTTATCCAAAACTTGTCATGACGTAAAACTGCTTCAGCTGTCTGAATTCTGCCTATAGCCAAGTACAATTCAGTGTACTTGTCATACTTGAAGAAATACTCTGTGACTTGCCCGATGCATTACTGCTGACTGAGGGAAAAAAATTAAAATCAATCCCAATGAAGTTACAACTCCAGTCTGCAACTGGCTGGTAATTACTTAGTCTTGTGCCCTGTGAAATACTACTTGGGAGCAATTCTGAGTTATGACTCAGAAGTACAACAGGTTGATGCTGAGGGCTCATTTTGGGATCAGACCATTTACATGCAGCCTACTGAAATACTTAACTTACTTGACAAACTCCAAACCTACACACACCAATTACCAGTTTTACATAGGCTAAGAAGCCTAGAATGATTACAGTGTTTCTTATTTTTAAGCCTAAAAGACTTAAAACAGAAACCAATGACCCTGATGTCAGCTAAGTTTAGGAACTGAAAGCAAAAGTTTAACCGTATCACTGGTGCAAAATTATTTACATTCAATGGAAGTGATTTTTTTAAATTATTCAATTACTCTTTAGTTAAGTGCATCAATACATGACTAAAACTGGGTTGATGAGATTTTCAACCACAAAAAGTTATCAGTTATCAGAGAACAGAATCCAACAGTTGCAGTTTCTGGTATAAAAACCACAGTACTTTTCTGGAACAGCTGTATGCATCTGGTCAGTCTATATCAAGTGACTGATAAAATGATTTCTTCCTCTTGTTTAAGCGAGAGGGAAAGTGGCTTCCCTTCTCATCTGAATTTCCTGACCTTCAGTGAGAGGAAGGAGTTAAAGCAAGCAGGTCAGTAAATACAAATTATTAATATCCCCTAAAGCAGTAGCTTAATGAAAAAAAAAACCAAACCACACAACAAAAAACACCACACAACAAGAAGTTCAATCTGAAAACAAAGTTTCGTTAGCATATTAAGGATCTCTTGTTGCCTTCAAAGGAAAACACAGAAAAAGATCACCATGAGACATTGCTATTTGAAAGTATACAACATTCACGAAGTGACAAGATATCCTGCTAAACATTTCATATCAGCATCTGAGTACTAGGCAGCGTTCTGTAACTTCACTATTTGGGAAATGCATGAAATCACACTCTTACACTTGTAACTATCTTTGGAAGCCTATTTTCTAGTTGTATATTGAATATTTTTCTGCAGTGTTTAATTGATAGCTGTGCTACAGTTAGTGAACACAAAATTGGCATGTTATCCTGAAATAAAGCAATAAGGTGGCTTTATGCACAGAAAATATGGAGGCTTCTATTATGCTAATAATCATATAAAAGCAATACTTTAAAACTTAGTGTTTGCTAATAGGACATCTAAAATAGTTTACTACAAATCCATACCACCCTGTAAATACCCCCTTTATTAACAAAATCAAGTGCCAAATCACTACAGGGTCCAAAAATATCTGAAAAAAATATCACCAATTGTTTACCTTTGTCTAGACTTTGCAAGACTAATCATTTTCAGACAAACCCAACAATGTGCAAAAGTTCCCAGCATCACATGCTAGGAATAACAAGTGCTACCAAGAGATTCTGCTGAACTCAAATCAGAAAACAAAACAGCAAAGTCAAGCCTCATACCTCGAGCAGTCACAGTGAAGATCCTGAACAATCTTACAGTTTCCTGCGTGAAGCAGTTTCATCCCCTCTATAAGCTGCGGTATCTAAGCTTTGCCTTCCGCCTCAGTGATACTAGGTAAAGATATACTGACACTAGAAAAAGACTGTTTCGTTGCTGCTTAACAATATCTTCAGACCTATCACTTAATATAAATTCACTTAAATAGTCAGATAAATACTTTCCTTTTTGTCAGCCTGCTTTGGCCACGTGTACCATTCTGCTAATCACAAACACTTTGTTCAGAAAGTGCTTCCTGTGAAAACTGCTTCAACTAAATGAGTTAACCTTGCAAAATCTAGCTTCCCACAACACATAAATTTGTCAACCCTGCATTATGCAGTCCCATATTTACAAAATACTTAGAAACTTTACATCTGTCTTTTACCTTACGAAAAGTGCAATTCTCTTACCCCATGTTATGGGGCAACAACATTCTTCATAAATTCTACAGAATAGCAGCCTATGATAAGCAAATAAGGTGCTTAGCTTATGCCCAGGATCTAACTGGTTAAGTACCACCAGGAAGTACATTTTGCATATAGGCAGACTCTGCCCCAATCTACTGTCGAAGCGGTGCCACATCAAGGTTTGCAAGCTCAATGAGAGCCAGTGCGCCATGCATGCGTTCACGCTGTTCCTGGAGGCGGCTGCGGCAAGCAGCTGAATGAGCGCTGTTTTTCTCTTCACCATCCTCTTCATCAGACTGAAGGTACTCCATTGGGTCCTGCTGTTCCTGATCCGTTTTCTGGATTGTTTTAGTTTTCAAAGCAGGAGCACGCTGTTCTCTTGTCTCCCAGTACCTGCAAAATCAAACGTGGGGAATGCTTTTAAAATACATACAGCGGACTCACACACCAACAATTCAAAGCTGGCAAAAAACCTCCCAAGTACTAGCTTGCATGGACTAAGCACTGCATTTGGCTTTATCTTTCAGCCCTTATATGGTAATATTTAAGCTGTCAGAAAACTCCTTTGTTCAGTATTTTAAGTGAACATGTGTGACAGATTTCTTCTCTAAATGGTATTCCCAGCAGGCATGTGTTCCTAGGCATACACAATCATTGCCTCTCATAGAGGCAAATTCAGCAAGACTGTAGCACTAAGTAACAAGGTACTAGCAAGTGTTGGTCAAGCAAAGAGAAGCATTTAAGCAGAGGGGGAAAAAGAAAGAAAAAAAAAAAGATATGAAAAAGTCTCCTGAGGAACTTTGTCTTGACCAGGAGTTCACGCTTCTTTAAGGAAAGGCAAGGCTGGGCTGAGGAAAAGCTGGTTTTGGTTTGTTGGCTTTGCTTTTTTTTTTTACCCCTAAAAATAAAATGCTTTCTCAGACCACCCTTATAAGTATTTAGAGAAAGATGACACCATGAGGGAACTTACTTTGCTAGCCACTCAGCCACAGCTTTATTGTCAGCCGTCTGCTTCTTACTCAGCATGTCTGTGAGCTCTTCCCTCTTCAGTCGGGCGTATGGATGTTTGGGGCAATGACGGTTTGCATGTGTGAATCTGCTTAAACAGCCTTAAAAAACACAAAGTGACAATGAAGAACACGTTATGGAATGCAGCCCACCAATGAGTAAGCACAACATCTGTGGGATGAAGATGCTGCTAAATCCAGCCTTCCTCACACACAAAACCCTATGTTTGGTTGAAAACAGCAAGCTCTAGTTGCAAGGTTCCTAACATGCCCCATCATCTTATACGTTAGTATCAACTGACAGAATTACTGATAACCTGCTTACATAATAATGTATGCAATCCTTAGATACATATTTGCATGATTAATGCAGGTTCTGTGTGGCTCCTCCCTTCCCTGGAAGCTCCTCCAAAATTAAAATCGGAAGCTTTTATGGATCTTCGCCACGTGGATGTGCATACATTTCCAGTATTTGACTGGCCGCAGTTCTGAAAGCTGCAAATTTTTGCCTGATAGCTCACCATTCTCTGAGCAGACGAAAGGTTTCTCCCCTGTGTGGAGACGCTGGTGAGTTTTGAGCTGCCCACTCTGAACAAAGGCTTTCCCGCAATCTGGGTAGTCACACAAATAAGGCCTTTCACCTTAAAAATAATGACAGAACAGATTTATGAAAGCTGAATATAAAAGAAGAGTCACAGTATCCAGTGGTGGTCCCTGGGTTGAGACTTACACAGTCAAGCCCTCCTCTTACCCACTTTAAAAAGCCCTGGTGTACCAAATAGCGGAGATCCACTTTTAACCCAAACCCATCTTTACTTTGAAGTACATGCTGAACGCTACTGGACAGTACAATTATTTCCAGAGGGGAAAAGAAAAAAACCCCAAAACAACAACAACAAAAAACCCCCAAAATTATATTTTTTCCTCATTATATTTTCTGACTTAAGCCTCTTGGACAGCACTACATAAGCTTTGTCCCATGAAACTATGTACCTATGGAGCAAGAAATATATTAAGTGAAATTAAGAAATGGACATGTAATGTAATTCAAGTTGTTATCACATAAATTTTATCCCTAAGATAGCCCGAACTAGGGTAAAATAACTGAGGTCAATAGTATAGTAATATACAGAGTTGCAGAAATATCTCATTACGGAAGACCATTTGAGAAAAGTTGCAATGGATAAACAGAGGTCACAAGAGAAACTTATTCTGGACTTAAACCAAGAAAGTTTTCTTAGGCCAGTCATCAAGACTTCCCCGTGCAAACTGGAACAAGAAGAACAGAGATGGCAGGTGTCTCCTCCCTTGAGAGGATCTGACTGCGTGTAACTACCCAAAGGCATGCCATGCCACTGCTCCTCAGGAAGGACAACAAAATGAGGGTGATGCTGACTTACTAAGTCAGAGGAATAACACCAGGGTAAACTCTGCTTAGGTAAGTAGCTCATACAAGTTCAACACCTAATGCAACCAAGTGAAATAAAAACATCTAGTGACCAAACAGCATGAGGAAACTGCTGTTTAATATTAGTATTTAAATTAGTCTTAGTGACTTGAGTCAGAAAAAGAGACAATGGGAGCCAAGGTTTTTCTGGGGTTTTGTTTGTTTGGTTTGGAGGTGCAGGGTAGAGTGTTGGTGGTTGTGTTGGTATTGTGAGCTACTGTGGGTCACACTTTATTGCAAATAGAGAGTCCTGCTGGAACATGAAGGAAAAAAAGAAACACCCAACATATTTGCTTGGTTTAAAAAGACAGTGTCTCCTATTCAGCTGAGTATTGATGGAGTTGATCCTACATTTTAACTTAATTGGAAGTTGACTTCTACATACAGTTCAGTAACTGAGTGTGACCACCTCCACCCCAGAAAATGAATTCCAGGCAGTGGAAGAGACAACTGGATGGTGATTTTAACTCTCTTCTCAACATTTGAGCAACACTTCTAGGGCATTACACTGCTCAAGTTACCAGCTACTTTTTAAGTTACTGTCTCCTCTTACAGCTAAACTTCAATTACCATGTGAAAAGTACACCAGCAAGAAGGAAACAAATCACAAAGAAGAGGCAGTCAGAACAAAAAGTGCTACCAGGTACAGAGCATCAAGCTCAAGGAAAGCTCTCCCTTGTGCACAGTAAGTCAGCGACAGCAGCAGATAAAATATTTGCACAATTTGCCTATGCTATTTATTGTAGCCCAGATTGCTGCCACACTTCCCCATAACAAACCCAGTTACAAAGACTTTGATTGCACTAAAAAGCCTTGGAAGCACGATTAGTTTACATTACAATAGAATAGTAGCAGGTGGAGTTCGTTGGGGATTTGGAGGGGTTTTTTTTGAGTCGCATGGTGTCCCTTTACTCACCGGTGTGAGTTCTTTTGTGGGCCTGCAGCGATTTCTCTCGCGGGAAGACCCTGTAGCAGACGTTGCAGCGGATGCTGCTGGAGGAGTGTACCCCTTCGTTGATCAGCTCCGGGACGGTGTCCGCTCTCGGTCGGCCGCGCCGCAGCCTGTCCTGCGTTGAAATAACCGCCCAACTGAAACCCCGCACCTTCCCACCTCCGCGATTTAGCCAAAACCCACAACTTTAGCCCCCCCTCGCCAAGTGACTTTTGAAGCCAGGGGTGTGACGGAGGCCGTGACGTCGGCAGCGTCAGCAGGGTGGCCGTTAACCCACCCGGGGGGTGTCGAGCCCGCACCCAGCGCGTTGCCGGTAGGTGCGGGGGTGGGGGGAGACGTCAGGCACAGACAGCGCTCTGACGTGTGCGCCGCGAAATGGGGAGGAACCGACAAAATAGAAGGCCAGCTTTTTTTTTTTGCCCCTTTTTTTAAAAAAAAAAAAGAGTTTTAAACGGAGGGCGTGCAGGAGCCGCGCCGGGCCCTCCTGCAGGCGGCTCCCCGCCGCACCCTTCTACCCCCCGCACGCCGGACAGTACCCGGTCCCGCGCGCCGCCGCCGCCGGAAGTGACTTCACTTTAAATCTCCGGGCGGAGGCGGGGGAGGGGCGCGCGGCGCGCGCTCACCCTTTAACTCCGCTGCCCGCCCCGCACCGGCCCCGCCGCTGCACTCACCTTCAGGTGTCGGTGCCCGCCGCCACCCGGGCTCCCCGCCTCCTCGTCGTCCCCGGTGGGGGCCCTGCCCGCTCCCGCGCGGGGCGGCGGGAGGGCCGAGAGGGCGGCGGTACCGCCGGGGCTGAGGGTCACGTTGTGGGCGTTCTCGCCCCAGCGCCAGGGGTAGACCATGAAGTCGCTGAAGCCGGGGCTGGTGGGGACGGGCAGGGCGGCCGCCGGCTCCTCGCGGGGCTTGATCGGCGTGGTCTTGATAACAGAAACCAGGATGCGCTTCGGGGAGTCCTGGCAAAAAATCACCGGGAGGCCCGGCGGCAGCCGCTCCGCCATCGCCCACCCCTCGGGGGCACCGGCGCGGGAACGGGGGTGAGGGCGCGGGGCCGTTCCGCGGCGGCTCAGCCCGGCTGTCCGTCCGAGCCCGCCTCCCGGGAGGGGGGTCTGCAGGGGCACGGAGGTCCCGCGGCCGCCACCCGTCGCTGCCTGGGCCCGCCTCAGTCGCTCATCGCCGGGGACGGCGGCTCCCGGCGGGTTCTCGGTGCCTCCCTCCCTCCGCGGCCAACCCCAAGCGGATCCGCAAAGTCAGCGGCGGCCCCCGGCCATAGCAAATGGCCCGGCGAAGCAGCCGCCACCTCCCCGCACCTTTCCGAAGCGGCGCCGGACCCCGCTAGCAGCCCCAGTCCCGGCGATGCCCGAGGAGGAGAAGGCGCCGCGGCGACCCCTCCGCGCCCACAGCTCGGGCCGAGCCCCAGATTTTCCCGCGTTACATTTCGCGCCTGGGCGTAACCAATCACCCGACCCGGCGCCAGCGTCACACAGTGGCGGTTCCCGCCGACCAACCGCTAGGCGGGCCGCGCCCCCGGGGGGCGGTGCCCGAGAGCGGCGCGGGCCTCGCCTCTGACATCCTATTGGGCAACAGCCCGGCTCGCCGGCAGAATTCGAAACTGAGCGGGCTCGCGGGGCCGGCCCGCCCCGCCGCGGCGCCCCTGCCTCGGGGGGGACGCTGATTGGCCCGCCGCGGCGCCCCTGCCTCGAGGGGAGGCGCTGATTGGCCCGCTGCCGCGCGGCGGGGACAGGGAGGGAGGAGGAGGCGGGGCTGGCGCGCCCGGGCCGGCTCGGCGCACGCCGGCCGTGGTGGGGCCGCCCGGGCCAATCGCCTGGGTGGGGCCAGGGGTTTTGGGGCGGCGGTGGGCAAAAACCCTGCCCCTGCCGCCGCGCTGCCCGTGGCTGAGGGCAGGGAGGGCTCCCCGTGAGGCGCTGCGCGGTGAAGGCGGCGGGCGCGGCCGTTACGGCGGTTGCGGGCGGCGCGCGGCGGGACGCCCCTACCCCTCCCCACCGTCCGCGGGCGTTGGCCGGCGGCGGCCCGGCCTGATGGGTGTCCTGCAGCGGTGGGGCTGGCCTGGCGGGCCCACCGACACCGCCGCCGTGTTGCGGTGGTGGGCGGGAGATGTGCCAAATGGCACAGACAAATATGGTATCTGTGTTACTAAAATAGTACCTTAAAATCTAGATTTCCGGAAGACATCCTTTGAAACGGGGGCCCGGTCAAGTTCTGCGGCCTGTTGGTGCAAACGGCTGGATGCAGGGAGGCTGCAGGCCTGCTCGGGTGCTGGGCTGCCATGGCCATGGGAAATGGGGATTTGTGTCGGCCTTGGCTCATCTGTGTGACTTAAGAGGTCTATGTGGCTTATCGGTGAAAGGTGTGGTGATAGCAAGGAATGATTTGGAAATACAGCGGCATACATCTGGCTTTAGCTGGTAAAAATATTAAGCAGGTCAATATGTTCCCTTTTAAAATCTGCAAGTAGCCACTCTGCCTTATTTACTGAATCCTTTGGAACTAAAAAGACTTTAGCTTTATCAGATATATCAATACTTCGTTGTTTGGGGTTTTTTTGCTGGTTTTCTGCATTTTTTAAAGCAAGAGCACATTTCTTGGCACTTGATGTAGGCCTGTGCTGAAACTAACTAGTAGCATTACATTAACATGCTACTTTTGCCTCACTGTCTTGCCATCGCAGTAAGTTTTACTGACTAGTTATAGGTTGTGAAATAAGTAACTCACATTTCTCACATTAATAGCTAAATTTTGAGATAAATATCAAGAGCACAGATGCTACCAAAGACAGGCCTCTGCTTTGTTTATAACAGTATGCTAATTAAAATGTTGTTTGTTTCCTACTGACCTTACTGTGTGAAAAAATAGCTAATTACTGACCTTCTTAGGGTGTGAGAAAATAGTTAGTCACTGAGTTGATGTTACAGATAGTGATAATGAGGAGACAGCCAGAAGTAGCTAATCACCAAGGATAGGATAACAAGAAGTAGTTAATCACTTCAAGGTTATTTTATGCACCAAGTATGTATTCGTATATCAAATGCTATATTTCTCAAACTGAAACAGAACACAAATGCATGATAAATGAAGAGGAAACAAGGTACTTTGTCTCTCTGAAGCATGCAGTACTTCTACTGATATTCCGAAGTTCAAACCAGAAAACTTTGAGAAAGGAATTGCCTTTAGGTAGGTAATAGCAAATACTTAACCACATGGCAAGTAACTTTATTGTATGTTGTAATATGCATTTATAGAATAACTTAGCAATAGTCATAGTATCTTTTATCAAAGTGTTTTTTACTACATTTCCCAAGTTTTGCTTTATATCAAATCAATATATCAAGACAATAACATTGCTTATATTAATGACTCACTCAAGGCCAGATACTGACTCTTCTGGAGGGATGGAAACAGAATGAGATAAGCATACCCATTCCTCCCGTGAAGATGATCGAAGAATAGTAGTTGCCATAAGCAGGTCCATCTTCGGTGATGTAGCTCTTTACTGCTCAGCTTAAAACTTTTAAGTAGTCAATAGAGTTCAGTGGAATTACATTCCTGGAAAATGTACATGATGGCTAGATCCACCGAGTGACACAATGTTACCCTCTCTACCTGTTAGGGTGCCCTGCTCCAGAATGGGACCTTGCGCCCTGCTCAAGATGGGTTTGGGAGGTTTCTACTCCAGCCAGGGCAGATTTAGGCACTAGAGAATGAGTTTCATGTCTGGGGATGAGAGAGTGGCTGTAGGAAAGGTCAAGGACAAGGTGCCCCGTGCTGGTGATTAAATGCTTAGCTGTAATGGTCAGAGGAACATCAGCCTCCACTGTCTCCTGTAATTAGGCACCTTTGCCCTTTAAAAAAAAAAAAAAAAAGGCAGCAAGGGCTCTCTTGGTAAGGATGCGATATTCCATATCTGTACCTGCTTGGGAAGCTTGTCTAGGGCAGCCATTCTGTGTATGTGAAAAATCCACTTGCAGAGAGAACCTGCATGGAGGAGCATCTTTATCAGGCAGCCCTCATCATGGCTAAAATAAGATGAGTAGTCTGGTGTCAGAAAGGTTAGGCATCCGTGCCTCAGCACTGCAAACGTGAGATTCAGGCTCTGCATGCAAATATGGGATCATATCGAATCCATCACTGTTACTTATCCAGTGTAAAAATCCAAGCAGAACATTTGGTTTCATGTCAGCTGTAAAATTCAGGCTTTCTTTGTCCATCTCTTGTTTTTGTAAGTATGTAACTTGACAATCACACGCTGTTTGCACATAGTGAAAAGCTGCAAATGAAGAGGTTACAGGTTGCTTTAATTTGCCATGCAAGATTAATCGGTTTAACCAGACACTTAATCAGTTTGGGGTTTGAAATCTATATTAGAGAAATTTTGTTTTGATTGATAATTCAGAGCATCAGAAAACTAAGAACTTTTTGTAAAGGCTTACATTCATTTTAGAAAGCAGAATTATGCAAAGACAAGATATAATCAGTGCTATTTTTGGCTATCATTGTGGAATCTCTATGAGAAGTTATACTTTTTTTTTATTGATTTTGAAACTTCATGAAAACAAAGCCAGATTCCACAAGACACCAAATCTCTAATCTTACTGATGAAATATTTCTTAATTCCTCGTATTTGTCCCTCTCCAAAGATACTATGACCTTCAAAATGCCCATTAAAGCTGCAAGCACAGTGTCTCTACAGTCAATAATGACACCCTTTTGTCTGCCGTCTTTCACATATAGCATAAATTCAGGAGGCTTTGATTCAAGCTTGTAGAATGTTTAAAAAAAAAAAGTTTCAAAAATTTCAAAAAAGCTTTCTGGATACAGGCCTTTCTTGAGGAAATCTACTGCGGATGCTGTGACTGATACGAAAAGTCTCTACAAAGGCCTGCACAAGATTTGGTTGTTTTTTGTTGATGTGTTGCCGTACTGTGGTGGTGTTAATGTGTTTTCTCCAGAACAGAACAAAGTAGCTTTCCAATTCCTTCTTGTCACTGAAAATACATGTAGTTTTGTCTTTTTACAAAATAAAGCAACTATTCAGAGGCAAGCACAGTTGATCTAGGTAAACATTTCTTATACAGTATTTATTACTGTATCGTATTTATGGAAATGTCTTCAGAAATTTGTTTTGTTTTCAGTTATGGCTAGCTGTTCTTTACAATTCAAGAACTGTGCAGAAATAATGATAAGATATTCTCTTTGCTGAGTTAGAATTTCCTGTGCTTCAATTTGAAGTGTGTCAGAGCCTAAGAGATCTGACTTGACTGCCAGGATTTTGTAAGGCTGTTTGTGAGCAGATAATCACCCTAACTTAGTTGCTGTCATTATTTCCATTGATGCAAAACTGTTTGTGATGTGTTGAACAAGGATGAAGCTAGAAAGGGCATAGTCTAATGAAATTAGTTTTATTCTGTAACAAGCATGCCCTGCATAAGTGCGTCTACGTGAAAGTTAGGGGAGATGCATTGATTATGTTCAGGGCTTGGAGTAACATGTAGAGGATGCGCCGTATTTTGTTTTATGATGTATGCCTAGACCTATCTTCACTCTGATAGGGAGGGAGGAGATGGTTGTTATGCTGCCAACGATGTCCCTAATCTTGCCATTTGAAGCACAGCAGGGAGTCTGATTGATTTTCAAGGTCCTGTACTAACGAGAAGATTAATTTCAAAGCAAGGTGGGATGTACAATGAAGTTATGTAACAAAGCGTTAGTTTCCCATGAATGATCAGGATAAAAACATAGCCTCATCGCAGAAATCATGACTGCAGTTATCATTCTTTGGGCAATTGTGTCTGAAGGGCTGAGATTTTTACAGCATGTGTTTGCGGTTACTGTAGCTGATAAGAGGGGGCAGGGTGAGACACTGGGACAGGTTGCCCAGAGAGGTGGTGGAGGCCCCATCCCTGGAAACATTCAAGGTCAGGCTGGACGGGGCTCTGAGCAACCTGATCTAGTTGAAGATGTCCCTGCTTGCTGCAGGGGGGTTGGACTAGATGACCTGTAAGGGTCACTTCCAACCCAACACATTCTGTGATTCTCTGTTTTGTCTGCAGAGTTGCCTGTCCCCTGGGAAGGAACCCTGTCGAGTCCCCAGGAGTGTTTGCACTGCTGGTCATATTCATAAACCTCAGAGACAGTAAGTAAAAGGACTTGCTGTTCGCTCCAGGCCTGGAGCTGTGGCCAACACGGCTCCTACAGTCACAGGGGTGGCTGCACATACAAGTCTCATGTCACAGAGGCTTAGTGACAGCTGGGGAGCTCCGGTCACTGGTTTTGCTGGGCAGGTTAAGCTCTCCAGGTTAAGCTGTGAAACCCACACAACTCGCTTGTGTGCTGCACTTGTCAGCTGTTGGAAGTGTTAACTGCAGTAACGAACACCTCCACAGTCTTAAGTAGAAAGGAGCAATTTGGACACTTTGTGGGAATACCAGGCTAGTTTCTGCAAGTGTGCTGGACACCGAAAGTGGAGTCACCCTTGGAGCTCCCAGTCCAACGGGCTCCGTCTTTCATTAAAGTCACAGGTCAGTGGATGTGAATTATATTACAAGACCCACGGTGACACAGTTACATGATGACATCAGATTATAAGCTTGTACTAAATAGTCTACCCAGACATGCATACTGCAAAGGAATATGGAACATTAGTGGTTCAGTTTAAGTGCTAGGCTGCACTGGTGTACTGTATATATAGAAATCACTTGGTCTAAGTAGCTCAAGTTGCTGAAGCCTGGGGCTGCTAGCTGCAAAATATCACCTAGATAAACTGAACTTGTTTTGAACTTCTCAGTCCCATAGAAAGTGGCCCTGACACAGGAACACGCTGCGAGATAAGGAAGCTCCAAGCTCTGCCGCCGGTGGAGGATGCAGCTTGGCAAGATAAGAACGGTTAACGGCCCTGCTGGCGACGGAGCAGGAATCTGCTCGGGAATAAGTCGACACCAGACCACAAATTGCCATTGGAGCAGGTGGCGCATGCAGAGGCATGAGGGGACGCACGGGTTGGGAAGGGTACGACCGCACAGGCGTTCCCGGGTTCTGGGTGCCGGTCTGGAGGGCCAGCCCTCGCTGCTGTGTCACTCCAATCGATTAATTATTTCTTTTCCCTGTGGATTATTGCCCGACCCCCTGCTGCGGGAAGCCGAGGGCGAGCAGAGCCCTTGAGCCGGCACAGATAGAGATCGCGGTGCCCGCGGTCGCGCCGGCCAGGCGCAGCCATGCGACCCCAGCCCCGCCGCCACCAGCGGCTCCTGAATAATGCACAGTCATGAATAATTAATCAGGCCAGACGCCCTGAACCGCGCACCGCATTGGTCGGTGGGCCATGATTGACTACGTTGGCGCCGCGCGCTAATTGGTAGTTGCGGCACGTCAGGGGCGGGGCGGGCCGGGCCTAAATCCGGGATTGGTTGCTCGAGGCTTGCTTTTATTTAGTATTGGCCGCGCCTGTTGGCGTTGGGTGGGGCCCCGGCAATGGTGGGTCGGTGCGGGTAGAGCTGGGTCGGGACCGGTGTGGCGGCAGTAGCTCCGTCGCTACCCCGGCCTGCGCACCCACTGTGCCGGGGCCTGGGAGGGGACTCCTGCGGGGACAATGATGAAGGGGGCGGTGAGGAGCCCCGTGGCTGCTGTCATGCAGGAGAGCTTCGGCTGCGCTGTGGCCAACCGCTTCTACCAGCTCTTGGACGACGAGTCGGACCCCTTCGACATCCTGCGGGAAGCCGAGCGCCGCCAGCAGCAGCGCAAGAGGCGCGACGAGGCGGCGGCGGCCGGCCGGAGAGACGGTGCCGGCGGCAGGGCGGGCGGCAGCAAGAGGGAGTCCCAGAAGGAGCGCAAGCAGCCCGGCAGTCAGCCGGCGCCCGGCGGGCCACCGCAGCCCGGTACGCCGGCGGCTTCGCCTCAGCGGGCGGAGCGGCGGGGCCGGCGGCCGGTGCTGCCGAGGAGTGCGGGGTCCTGGCGGGTGGTGCCGGCGCGGGCAGCCGCGGCCCGGCCGCTGGCTCCGCGCTGCCTCTTGGCAGCCGTGTTGTGGCGGGCGGCCGGTTGCGGGGAGCAGGGTGGGAGCCGGGCTGAGCAATCCCGGCTGGTTGCGTTTTGCGAGTGCACACCTGGAAGCCTCCTCGGCGACACAAGTGACGAGTGTTTGGCCACGTGCATACTCGGGCACGGGCCCCAGGCGGGCTTGTGGGGCTCTGCTGGCCTTGGGGAGGCTTCCCAAGGGAAGCGGGGCTGAGGGCGTGCGAGTGAGAACTTCGGGAATGGTCCCAGGCGACGACTGGAGAGCATCGACTCTTATGCTGCAGCATCTGTAGCTTTCATACTGGTTCAGCATCCCTGTTGATGTGTTCCATTGCTCATCAGACTGGCTATTTTACTTCCATGTATGATGCTTCCAGGCTCGTTTTCTTGTACGTGTGAGCTTTCTGTCACTTCAGCTTCTTCAGAGTTATGTGTCTGGGGATCTGTGCTTCAGTTGCCGTAAGCTTCCATTGATGTCCACGCCTCTGAATAAAAACTTGTTTCCTGGGTGAACTCTTTAGCACAGTGTTCAGGAATGGTCAGGGTTGTTTGTCAGCTGCTGCGTTTTTATGCTAAATGTTGCCTGGGGGAATAGGGAGCCAGTCGACTTTTATTAGAATGTCCGGCACAGTCCTTGCAGCTGAAGACTTTGCTCGGCTATAACTCCTTGCATTTGGAGGCATTTTTATGAATGTGATTGTTATTACTTACCTGGTAATGAGCTTCAGATTGCTGGAGTCAGTACCTAAAGTATCTGAGAGCTGTCTGATGGTTTCCAAATATTGAGAATTTCTGCATAGAAGACTCTGGTTTTACCCTCTTGAGTTGTTGTAAATTCCCATTCTCCTGCAGCAGGCAATGAAGTTTAACACATTAACTATTCTTAAGATATTAATTTCTTCCCATAGTAAAAGCTCTTGTTAAATTCACGGTAACTGAACTGTGTGTTTTAATGCCTTAGAAAAAGGTGTGGCCTTTGAGTTGGGGTTATCGCACCATCACGTCGTTGCCAGTCCTGCCAGTTCTATTGCTTAGACTTACAGCCTCACACTGCTCCTATGGTGATTATTTGGCCTTGTGGAGCAGAGAATCTTTCAGTGCAACAGTCTTTCAAATATGCACTAGTTAACGAGTGTCTTTGTAGAGGATGATCTTAACAAGTTGTCACTGTCCCTTTGGACAGTTGTATGAAAATCATCTTTTGAGATTCCTCTGTGGTTGTTATGTGACTTTGTCAGAGATCCCTGCCTGTGTGACTAATACTTAGACTAGTAGGAGGCTTATTTTATTTAAAGGATACTTCACTGTGGTTATCAACAGAAGGTGAAGGAGCCTGATCAATGAACAGCAGAGTGTCAAGTTTTGATGGAAAAGTTCTTGGACAAGAACTGGTGGTTATCAGGAGCATGGAAGTATGTGAAGAGCACCCTTTACCTCCTCCTACTTGTCTGTAATTCTGTGGTAATACACAGTGACCCCGTGGAGTGTGTTTGACTATTTTCTGCTACCTTGATATTAAGAAACCCAGTTTCTCATACACAGACATCAGGCATGTGCACCTTAATTTCCTGCTAATTTAAATTGGAGAAAAGACTGCTGGCTTATAGTAGCCTTTGTGAAAGTGAATTAACATCTATCTTAAGAAGGCTTACTTGCTCTGAAAAATGCTGCACTTTCTTCTTTAAAGAAAGTGGCTGTCCTGGGTTTTGTGTGCGCTGTATGTTTATGTCTCAGCCTTGTTTTGAAGGAAGGGCTGTAAATGCATGGTGCTCAGGATGCTAAACGAGGGCAGAGAGTTGAGTCTTGGTCCTGTGTGCATGCTCCTCCATTGGTTGTGCTGTTTTAGCAAGCCTGCTCTGAAGGACAGAGATTGCCCTCTGACTTAGGGCAAGTACAATGATGGTGTAGACAACAAATATAAAGCAAGTGTCAGGCTGAGGGAAAAATCTAGGTATTTTTGTAAGAGTGGGGGCAGCTTCTTATTTGGGCCAGACAAAGTTGATTTGTTATACAGGATTCAACCAGAAAACTTCTGGATGCAGTGAATGATTCAGGGGGCTATCAGCTTCATGGTTGAGAATGTCTAACCACTTGGGAAGGACCTTGTACCAGCTCAATTTCGTGTAAAGCTTCTAATGATGGGCACATTGCTAGAAGAGTGTACCTTCGTTTGGGGAAGTAAAACTGATTAAAATTACTAAATTGTGAAACTAATGACTAAACTTGTAAAAAAAAAAAAAACCCAACTCATAACCCAAAAACAAACTTAAAGATTTTGTTTCCAGTCTTTCATAGTGATTTTTTTTTTTTTTTTTTTGGTCAGATTTTACGCATAACTCCTTCTCATTTCACTTCAGTGATTAGGAATTAAACAACATAAAGAAGCATCTAGACCCATCTGAACAGCTGAATCAGATTCTGGTATTATGGTTGAAAAAACAAAATTCAGTCTGTGTTGTATTAGTGTTTGTAGAATCATCCCAGAACAGCCCAAGTTGTAAGGGACCTCAAAGGATTGTCCAGTCCAGCCTTTCCTTTGGAAGGCACCCTAGACGAGATCATCTAGCACCCCGTCCAATTGCATCTTGAAAATCTCCAGTGACGGGGCCTCCACCACATCCCTGGGCAGGCTGTTCCAGTGAACGATTGTTACCGATTTCTTTCTTGTACTGAGATGAAACTTCTCCTCACGTAACCTGTTGCCACTTGTCTTCTTTGTGTGGCTTCTTGTGAAGAGAGAGCCTCCATCCTCTTCGTAGCTGCACCCCAAGTACTGGAATACTGTGATGTGGCCCCCACCAAGCCTTCTCTTCCCCAGGGAGAAGAGACCTGGCTTCCTCAGTCTTTCCTCATAGGGCAGGCTCTCCAACCCTGTGATCATCTTCATGGCCCTCCTTTAGACCATCTCCAGACTGTTTTATCTAATTACTAGGGTGTTCTGCTTGTTTGGGTTACAAAAAGTCTTGTTAAAAGTTTCATGATTTTTGTTTTATTGTTGTATTATCTCTTGAGCATATTAAATATAAAGAAAATAGTCTTTACATTTAGAAAGATGTGAAGCAAGGCTTGTCTTCGACCTTGCAATATGTAAAAAGTTTTACAGTAGTCTGAGAGACTTCTTTCAGTGTTATGTTTTGATTTTCACATTTTACTCACAAAGTTCTGTAATTCAACATTTTGTAATTTAGTTCTTCACTGCATTTCCAGGGGAGTTTTTACTTAATTTCTGGAGATGTTTTCAATTTGGAACAAACCTGCTAAAAGGAATTTGCCAGATAATCCAGCGCTTCTACCTTTAGGACCCAAACTACTTATTATGAATTGACACAGCTGCAAGGACACTGGTTTTTAATCTTTCTTTAAGGAGAAAATGGACTCCTATTTCATAGCCTACGAGAACCTACACTATTGGGCTTAATAATGTATTTCTTCTGTATGTTGGTTTATGACTTATTTTTTTTCAGCCTGTCTGCTGAGGATTTGGGTAAAGGCTGTTTGTAGGTATTGCAGCTCTTATAATTGCACCACTTAATGTTAACTCAGTTCATTCTTAGCACAGTGGCCAAAAGGCATTTGCCAGCTCTTTGTTCAAAAGGCCCAGTTGCAAAGCTTGCATTCTTTACTGGTGCAGGCAAATTAAATTTGTTGATCATGCAGTAATAAGCTCTGTTCTCTTGAAATCTCTAAACCTTTGTTACTAATACCTCTAAAAGGTTTTCTTCTTTCATGTACATTTGATGACTCATGTAACGTTTAGATGTAGTTCCTGAATACTACATGTTCGAGTTTTTAGCTAAAATTTTAAGTTAATATGGCACAGAATATCCCTGGGAAATTTGATCTTATACTGACTGCAGTTTTCTTATTTTTAAATAACTTATTACGGTATCATTCTTCCAGCTCCATAGTCATAAGGATTGTCCAGAGGAAAGCTGCAATAGGCAATTTTGTAATTGAGTACTGGCACACATGAAAACAGAATACCACGGAACAGAGTCTAACTCCATGCAACTGTCTTTGATGTGTTGCGTGCAATAACTGAAGCGTTTTTTTGTATCTTGGGATAATGTGGTATTATTCTGCAAATGGTGTAATTAGCTGTGCTTTAGTTCATAAAATTATTTGCTTAATGTCTGTAATTAAAATCACATGGACATGTACTTGGAAAGGGGAGGAAGTAAGGTTGTGCAGGCTTGGGTGAGTTTATAACGCACTATGATGCAGCATTGTCAGCTGCATTTTTGGTCAGAATACAAGGTTTTGATGCTTTTTGCAGCAGTGACCTCCCTCAGCCTGTGAATTGCGTGCAAGCAGCCACCCTCGCCTACCGTGCTCCTTGCCTAAGGGAATGGGGGAAATTGAGGAAGATTTCTGCTCTAACTTGTAATCACTGATAGCAGTCTCAAGGTGGGCTCCTTGTGGTGTTCATCTAAAGTCAAGGTTTGCTGAACAAAAAACCTATTTTCCCTTAAAACTAAAAACTAAAAAAAAAGTTGAGAGCATGCTGTCTCAATGGGGGCCAGTGAAGAGCCCACAAAACCTAAAAAAACTCTCTCTTCATCAGCAAAAGTCCCACTTGTTTGAGGACAAATTATATGGATGTAAAAACTTGGCGAGAGGGAGACAACAACACTGCAAAGGCAGCTAGATCTTGCTGCGTTGTTCTAAATCTGTCTGTTAATACATAGAGATCCAGTATCTGGGAAAGCAGGCAATGCAGCTCTTAAAAATACCATTTTTCTGCTTTCCCAATTGCTACTTCGGTGATGTGTGCTTATTAATACAATTTTTCTAGACAGTCTTCCTGTCTAAATGCTGCAGCATAAACAAAACTAATACTGATAGTAAAGTATTATTGTGGGAAAAGCGAAAACTACTGAAGTATACATTATCTCTGTGTGAGTTAGAGTTTTAACAACAGCTTGTAAAACTGGACTTTTTTCTTTAGTCATGTCTAGGTCTAGTACCTGGTATTTTTAGTATTTACAGGTGTCTTTCTAGTAATAGCTCAGCTGCTGCTTCTGGAAAAAAAAAAAGCTGGATCTGTTCAAACAGTTTAAGCATCAGATTTCTTTTCTGATTCCTCAGATTAGAAAGTAAAGTGACAGGCAACACAGCCAACAGACGGGGCTGCTGCACTAACCTCCTGGGGAGGTGGTGGTGAGGTGGGGAATGGTGGGCAATGTCTTCAGCTGAATAGAGATTACAGGTGTAAGACACAGGAGAACCACCTTAAAGACAGGATAAACTTGGTGATCTTCAGTTTTCAGCACAGTGTTTGTAAGACATCAAGTAGATGATCCACAAAATCCCAGCACATTTTTTGTGGTTTTGAAGAAGACCTGTGTACCAGTCTACATATGCAAACAAGCAGACAAAATTGGGGTGTACTCAAAGAGGTAGTTAATGAGCATTCAAAGCATAGCCCAGTTCTTCTTGAGTGAAAGCTGTTGTGGCAGTGCTATGCCAGATTGCTCACGTTTTGTTTGTCTGGGTTGCCTTTTGTCAGAGTTGCTGCATACTGTTTTAATCCTCTGCTGCATGTCTGTCAAAGCAGTTAAAAATGTTTTTATACAGGCAATAAGAGCCACAAATAATCTTTCTAGTATTTAAAATCTGTCTTCAGTAATTATAGGCACCTGTTAGAATCAGAGTGAAATAGCCTTGCAGTGAAATCAGAGTAGGGCTGACTGCTTTGTCTACCACAGTCAGCACTAGTAACATGTAATACACTGGCATATCTGTCAAGAAGACGTGTTTTGAAGTACTTTTAAGTGGTACTGGGTAGCAGAACCAGAGTCCATTTTTTTAAAATGACACTTGCATCTTCCTTTTTTTTTTTTCCACATTGCTTTACTAGTTCTAAGGAGCCCCTTGAATCTGAAAGTGAAATTGAAGTTAATACAAAGTAAGTAAGGAAGGTGGTTTCTGACTACTGCATTCTTGCCAGGTTATTCTGTTTGGAATAACTGATGTTTCTGATAGCTAGTGAGAGGCTCAAAAATAAATAAAAATGCACTCCTGTATTGCAGTTGTGCATTCAGATCCAAACAAAATAAGTAAAAACAAGTTCAGAAATGAGTAGTCACTTTTTCCATAGCAGGATTCCAATTTGGAATTAGCACTTGTATAGTTGGTTGTGTAGCTGAGATGTGCATAGAGCAGACATGTTTCTGAACAGCATGTACAATTCTGTATTCCTTATAATTTTGCTTTTTATTAAAGCATCCCGGTTTGAAAAGCTCACTCAGAAGCTGATTTCAAAACTTGTCCTTTATCCAGAGATTACGTAGTAATTTTTGGGATGGAAATATGCCTACTGCTCTAGGGATCGAGCAACTATTTTGAGAAGAGAAAATTACTGGAATATATTATGTCAAGTGGTTTGTAGTTTAAAGAAAACCAAAGCTAGGTTTGTTTCTGCAGCACAAATAAAACTATCTTCTGTGTACAGAATACGACTGTCCTTACTGCATACAAAAAGCTTTATTTACCACTCTTCTACCTTATTCACTGAGTGGATAGTTCTTTGAAGTTTTATTTTTTAAGACAACATTACAGACTTTGTTTGCTGCCTAAGCTTTTGATCGGAGATCTTATATGGGCATTTCTATGGAGCTGCAAATTAATTTGTTTTGTAGTATTGTGACACAGAATAGGCTTTTTTCTCTTTCTATGCTAGCAAAAGAGGCACAGCAGACAGGGCTGTCATTTGTCCAGTATGAGTAACCTGAGTTCAGTAACTTGCTCAACATTGCAGAGGGGCTTCTTGCAGAAAGAATAGCTCAGATTTCTTGGTCTGAGAGCAGTGGTTCTGTAGTTCCTTGCTTGACTGACTTAAACCAACACTTTTTCAGCCGATAGTGTAAGTATACGGGCCTAGCAGACAAAAGGCTTGCTTGCTTCTGGAGAACTTTGGCCTAAATAGAGCACAGAATTTGGGAAAATGGGGAAGGAAACACATAATGAACTTTAATCTTATGCTAAATGTATGAGTTGAGTGGATAACCTCAATGTCTTATAATACACAATTTCTCTCCATTCACCCTTCCCAGCCTGCTTCTCTTTAACCCTGACAATGGCTGAACAGAACCCCGAAAAGTTTAAATGTGTCTTTTCTTGGAATTTGTTGACATTCTAGAATCAATTAGTGGTGTTGGAGAGTTTGTACTTGCTGCTTGGGTTTCTGCTACTTCAACTCAGTGACTTGTAGTGTTGGTGGATGGTCCTCTCTTCCACAGAACAGTAGCAGAAGGAGGTGACCCTTTTCTGGTTGTTGGATACCATAGCTGTGAGCTTAAAGTAGAGGTGCAGGCTCAGACTTCTAATTCTAGCTCATGTGGCAGGAGGTGTGTTGTCTCATGATCAACAACCAGCACCTGTGTGTAATGGTCCTCCTCTTTCCTTCACCTTCATTGCTTCTGCAGCCGTCTTGCAATTCACGTCTTCCATTGAAGCTTCTCTGCCTTGTCCTGTAGTACACTAGCAAGATCTTCAAGAGAACATGAGAGAAAACAGATTTTGTTCTCCGTTTCTTTGGTTTAATGTGAGCAAAATGAGATTTTTCTTTAGCCTGTCTTTTCTGGAAATGTCTGAGCCATGTCAACAGCCGTAGGATTTTTGCCAGAGGCAAGTTTGTCAATACAGAAGGAAAAGTAAGTAGATGTCTTTAAAACAGACAGTGTTTGGCAACATTAAGTGTAAGTGCTTTTAATATTTTGGCAGATTTGGGATTGGAGACGGTAAAGCAGGAGACTGTAAGGTGTAAACAACTCCTTTCAGTCAGTTTGGTAGCTGCAGTTACTAAACTGCTAGTAATCTGTGTCTATGTGTGTAGGCTGGAAGCGAGCACCTAAGTGGGGAGAACAGCAAGGATTTAATAACAGAGCAGCGGAGGTGAAACAAGACAAAACTGAATGGAGACCGTCTTTCAGGGAATACCGTTCCTATGAAGGACAGGTGGAATTCACAGTGGAAAGGTATGTATCATACTGGGAGAAGTAAGGGTCTGCACAGGGGTGGGAAGGGAAGACTTAACTTTTTCAAAAAGAGATCTAGTAGCCGGATGTGACTTGAAGGCATGTTTGCATTATTAGTGTGTAGATTTGTTGCAAGATGACTTAGTTCGTGCCTGTCAGAGCTGTAATTTCAGCTTCCGCATAGATCAGTTTAGAGCAGTTTTGTTACATGTTAGAAATATAAGGCAAAACTGAAAAGTGTAAAGATCTGAAAATGTAACCCCTAGTCGCAACATAAATGTTACTTTCTGAGCTTGCACATCAAGCTTTGCAGAACATGTGGTACAGGTTCCACGTTGAATGAATTTTGTAGTTCAAACTGAAAATAAACACTTGTCATACTATTTACTGCTTGGACAGTGAATGCATATCAATTTTACTTTCTATATAAGTACTAGAAAATTCCATCTAAACCTTTAACACTTGAGTGCATGGCTGTTTTTACTTTACATAACAATAGTTGCTTTTTAACAAGTTCACTGAAATTGTTAGCAGTTGCATATAAAATTGGATTTAGACAGTGGAGCTATTGCTTGATAAATGTCTGTAATAATTCCCTCTGAGTTAAGTTTATGTCCATTTTAATGACAAAACTAATACAACTGTACTGTGTACTGTGTAGAGATGCACTCTAAAAATTGTACAGTGGCTGTCATACTGATGTCTCTCACAGCTGCACAAATACAACCATATGAATTTTTAACTTGCTAACTGTTCTGTAGGAACACAAATCTGACTAGAAATCTTCTTTTTAGACCAATTGAAAGATTAGACCGTGAAAGGCCAGTAAGAGGTCGTGGTGGAGGAAGAGGTGGAATACGAGGTAGAGGAAGAGGTGGTGGAATAAATAGAAGTTTTGCTGGCTTTGACCAAAGAGGAAAACGAGAATCTGAAAGACAAAGTGGGAATGATAAAATGTAAGTGTTCTGTGTGCTGCTTCTTATATTGTGTACAAGTAAGCAGTAGTCAGCACTCCAGTAGTGTCTCTTAAGTATTCTGTTCCCTTTTTCTATATCCAAGTTGCCTGGCAAAAAGTCAATAATGGTTTTAGTTTGAGGTTCTAATGAAAAAATGCTCTTAAACTCACATAATACTGTTTCTGTCTCTAGAGGGGTGAAAGCAGATGACAAAAAGGGTGGAGGTGGAGCTCACAACTGGGGAACAATTAAAGATGATACAAGGTACAATGTATACTTGCACCCACCACAGATCATCATGTTTCCATGGCCCACCTTAGGTCATAGTTTTCTGTTCATCAGTTTCATGTCCATTTTGAGCTTTATGAACCTTGCTTTCTATTAATTGTTGTGATGAACATAGTTTTACAGTTTTCTGAACTTGCTTCCTTCATGTTGGTGAGATTAGATTGTAGCAAAGGCCTGGTGTTTCTTAGTTAGGACTGCCAAAATCTTTTGACTAGGACCAGATTGTCTCTTAACTGAAATAAGTTATGGCTTTTTTCAGTAGTCAAGTGAGCGAGACTCTGGTATCTAATGGCATTGCTATAAGAGGCTGATTAAAAGATTAAAACTCTGTTAGTTAACTTAAAGTCCAGTCTCTTTCTCACATTTAAGTATAACTTCTAAATTCCAAAGCTGTGATACAATTCAGTGTGGCTCCTATGGTAATATTTAGCTGACTGTACTACTGAAATATATTTTGAAGTGCACAGGAGGATCAGTAACAGAATGTGATGGCTTATTAATGGTCAGCTAGATTGATAAAAAAATAGGAACTTTCAATTCAATTCTCTCTTACTAGTTTATGTTCAGATTTGCAAAAAGCTCAGTGGAAGTGCTGGCTTTTGTCCATTCTTTGCACCTAGCAATTTGCTACCCTTTCCAGTAGCTTTTGTTCTCATATGCGCCTAGAACTCTTTAATTGAAGGCTGATAAAGGACAGAGAAAAGGCAGTGCTTTGAACTTGCAGCAAAGATCTTTGGCCACTTACACACTTGCTCACAAAATTGTTTTAGAAATAAATTTTTATTTTTAAAACTTAGATCGTGGCTTCAGGCAATCCTGCTAAAAGGAAGAAAAATACAGCCTTGATGGGTAATAATTTTGGAGCTTGATAGTTCAAGTTCTTCTGAAAAGCTGTACTAACTTCTATCTCTTCTATAATATTTCATACTAAAAGTAAAAGATTGATTAGGGACTCTGGCCCTTCAAAACAAAGGATCAGCTGGGTTCACATAGTTCTGAGCTGACAGCACAAACCTAGCTGACCAAAAGCACAAAACTAGCTTTTGTAGGATGTCTGAGAATGTTGTGTGAACTTCATAAAGTACAAGAAATTTAAGATCCTTATACTTATTCTCCCTAGTTAATTTTTTTAAGTTCAATAGCATCAGAACTTATGATATAAACATGAGATATCCATGCTTTGGTGTGATGTGGTGTGTGTGGTAGAAGCGAAATTAAATTGGAGTTGTCTAAACAATTCTAAAAGTATGTCTGTGCCTGAATTGTGCTCAAGGCATCGAAGCTAGAAGGTGTTAATTTTAAATGCGTGTGCCTACCAGTAGCATGAAAGTAAGTATGCTACTGCTCTCATTTGACAGTGAACTAATCTCTGTGTTACAGAAAGTATGAACTTGGAGTATGAATTTTACCATTTTAATAGTTGGAAAGAAACAAAAAGGCAAACCCAAGCATCAGTGATATACTCTAATCAAGTACTGGTATTAGTATACTTTGTGCATGCTTTTCACTTTTTTGATTAAAAGTAGAAGTTGTATTTTCCTAATACTTCTCATTTCGTTAGTTGTTCAACTAGTTACTTAGTAAACCTACTTTCTGCTTATGATCCTAGATTTTTCTCCTCTATTTTTTCCCTTCCCAAGGAATTCTGGAAAAAAGTGAGGTATTGATCTGTGAGGTTTTTTTCCAGTGTGACCCGTGAAGACTTCATAGTTTTTTGTTTATTATTTTAGTGGAATGGAACAGACTGCTCCTACGGAGGACACTGCAGAAACAGCTGAGGAGCCAAGGGCACCTGATGGAGAGCCTCTGAACAAGTATAGTCAGACTAAAATATTTTCTTTCTAAATGCAAAGAAAACAATTGACTGTTACTGATATACTTGTACTGGGAGGCGCACTTGAAATGTCAACTGTGAAGTTTTGCTGGTGCACGTATCTAGAAATAGAAAAGCTTTGTCTATATTTGTAAGTCAAGAAAATGCAGCCCTAATTCTGACTAAAGCTTGGTTTATACAGCTGCAGATTGCATTCAGTTGCTCAGTGATGCTTATGTTCCTAAGATCTGGTCACAATTTAAGAAGCAGCTATGTTATCGTCTGTTACCTTTTCAACTTGGCTAATTCGTAAAAACTACTCTGCATTGTGATGTTCTCTATGACAGAAAGGTACTCAAGGTGCCTATGCAATTGTATAAACACACTTAAAATACACTAAGATAAAATTCTCTAAGTCAGTATTCATCAATCACTAATACCATACATTTGTCATCTGTTCATGAAGAGCCTCTGTAGAACTTGAAAAACTTGCTGGAAATGGTCTTGCAGTGAGCCTTAGAAGTAGGGAAATTGAGAGAGAAATCTGCCCCGCGTCTTCTGGCTTTTGTTCTTGTCAGTGTCCAGCAAAAATTTACTTTGCAGCAAATAAACAGTAGCGTAAGAAAATAATGGGACAATCTTGTCCAAGTAAGAGTCTTTAAAGAATAACCAAATAGCATGTAGTGAATATCTCCTATGAGTGAAAGAGGGTCAGTGCAATATGTCAGCCTTCTCTTCTGCTGTGAAGAGAAATCAGCTTATTATGAAGCCTTTTTTTACCTAATGATGCAGCTACTGGTATTAATTGCCTTGTTTCACTTCTTAATTATAAAGCTGACTAGACTGCAAAGCCTGTTTTACATGCTCATGTTGTATAACCCTAGAAGTTGAATTGACATAGCTTTGATTCTTTTAATTTTAAACTAGCTTTTAAGATATAGCTAGAGGTGCGTATACATGGGGAAGTCTGTCTGTGAAGTTGAGTGACTATGGTTTCCAGAAAACTGTTTCTAGACTAACTTAAATCAGATGGTAGTGTAGATAAACTGTTGAAAATGCACTGTATTAGCTAAACATGAGAACAGTTATTCAGCTTTTTTTTTGTCAAGTACTGGTACCCTTACTTGTTTCAGACTTGTATTTGTTTCTGCTCCAATTCAAGCTCTTTGTACATGTGTCCTGACATCGGTTCCTTGTAAAGCGTAAGGCATGATAAGTATATGTAGTGGCAAAAGCATTTGACAGAATCTGCCAGTTGTCTTTAATTCTTTTCCTTTTCTCGGAGATCACTAGGTATTCAGTCAGAGTGTAAGCCTTTCTGGAGACTTTACTCCTCTTCATGGTTTTTTTTTTTAAAAAAGCTTCGTTTAGGAATAGTCCATTGAAATCTGTAAGATTCAAAAATGCAAGTAACCTACAAGTACAAAATTCTGCATCGTTTACTCTTTTCAGCATGGTAAATACTGTCCTCAGGACTCACAAATCTGTATACAGAATATGAATTACATGTACCTCATTGCATTCACTTTTGGAGTTAGTGTCAGCTTGGTGACTCTACGTATTTTAAAATAGAAGAGGACACATTGTACAGGTAGTGCCTAGGTAATGAGGGATGGTTGTATGGCAACCTTACCAAGGTAGAATTTTTTTTATTGTTCCTTTAATATTTGGAAGCTGGTGGGGTATAGTTTTCAGGCTTCAGGATGTATTTTAACATCTTGTGTGCTTAGGTTGCCTCTGCTCTCCAGAATTACTGTCTGCTGGCAGGTAACATACACCAGCAAAAGATCCTAGTGAGGCTACCTTCCACTTTCGCTACAGCCTCAGTATTGAGAGTATAGGGCTTTGTGTTCACTCTAAGCTACTGCTAGGATTGTTTTCATTTTGACTCTTAAATGCAGCAACTCCAAGGAATCCATTTCTTTTCTACTACTTAATTGCAGTTGTGTGCTTGTATTGAGGAAGACATGGAAAACTTGGGTTTGTTTCTTCTCTCATTCTCTTTCCTGTTTTACCTGTTTCCATTTACAAGAAAAAAAAAAAGGGTATTGCAGTAAATTGGGAAAAATCTGTCTGCATGGAGATACTGTATAGCTTCCTGTTGTGGTACTAGCTAATGATTTCAATGCAACTCTGGAAAGACTCTTATGGGCTTCTGTAACTTATGGGGGTTTGCCTTCTGGATTGTGTCAACACTGTTGTTCTTGAGCTTCCATTTGCAAAGTATTGCAGAACAAGAGTTTCTTTGATACTTTTTATAATATAAAACAAGTTATTTCTTTCCATATCTTCAAATTTCCTTGAGTGTATCAACAACATCTATCTCTGTTTACAGCATCCCAAACTGCATGCTAATAGTTGTGGAGTTTTTGCTGCAAGTAATAAGTACAAAATATATAAATAGTACAGCAGTATAAGCTTTCCTCATAGCTGCTTTCCGGTGAACTTATCTTCACAGCCTGAAAAACGTAACACACTTCTGTTGACTGGTAATACAGATGAATAGATTTTTCTTTTTATTCAACACGTCTAATCAATTCCTGTAAAAGGTATTTGCAGAGTTAGTATTTATTCTGTGGGGGTTTCTTCCATTTCTTCACACAGGACTTTCTTCCTTTTTGGTGGAGCTATGTATTCTTCTGGGCATTTAATAGGAAGCCTTCAAAATTGGTCTTCAAGTTTGCTGGGCTATTTACCTTTCTTGCTTGTTTTTCTTGGTTTGGTTTGGTTTTTTAATAGTGACATAAAGCTATCCATAGACCAGGCCAGATCTTCATAAATATTTGGTTCAGTGTTTTTCTTCTATAGTTAACTAGTACAGGTGTTGCTTGCTCTTACCTTGTTTAACTTTGAACTTTACTATAACTGGTGCTAATATTCTTTAAATGGTGTTTAATAGGAAGGGTTCATGTCATTGATTTCTTGATAAAAGCTTAATTAAAATTTACTTTGTGCAGCTGAATAATACAAAAACTCATCTGAAAAAGACCCATGTAATTGTTTTTAATAATATGAAAATAATCATCCAAACAACTGACCTGAATGCTATTCTTTTCCATTCACATTTCTTCTGCATACATAACATGTTCACGTTGAGCAGTTCCTGCAAGAAAGGTATGCATAGTAAACAAGATGTAACTGGAGAGTTATGGTCATCCATGGAGAACACTGAAGCAGGAGAAACTGTTACTGAAGGCTCCCATTTGATGTTTTAGTATGGACTTGTGTTATGAATTCAGTTTGTTTGTGTCCAGAGGCTGTGCTTACTGTCTGGCAATGGTTTTTGTAGGCATGATTATTGATGTGCCAAGGAGCTTATTAAATTGATTAATGAAAATGCTCATCAAGCAGTTACTAAAAATGCATAAGGTTAGAAGGTATAAAGCAATGCGCAGAGTGCACTTGCATGAGGGCTTGGTGCCCAGAATAAGTTCCTACAATTGAGTCTGTCCAAACTGTGATATGCAGGTTCCTGTTGCTGTGCTTCGCTAATGGGAGGTGTTTCCCTTGGGAGTCTTGGCATCCTAAAACAAGTTTGTACTGCTAATAACCTAGCAGTTGAAACCATCCTTTGGAGTAAAAATCAAATTGTACTTGAGTTGAAAAAAACAAACATTTGCAGTGTAAATGCACCAGTATTTCCTTTAGAACAGGCAAGTGGTTGTTCTTGCCTGATAGATGTGTACTTTTCAAAGCAAAACCTGTGATTGCTTTTTTTGAGAGGTCAAGTTGCTGTGTAGTGAAATGTCCTCATGTTGTCTTTACAGTCATAGAAATTTAGATCTGAAATGGGTATTGCTGGCGCAAGGCATGACCAACCATACCTGTGCTGCTTCTCATACTTGTCTGGTTGATGTGGGAAAGCAATGGAAGATCAGTGAGGAGGACTGTAAATACGCTCAAGTGACTCGCACCTGGCGTGCTGGGAAACACCTATATCACACTAATTGTTTTTCAGTCTTGGGTGCATGCAAGTAAAACAATTGCACTTAGATAACGTAAGCCTGCAATGGGCTCAGGCACACCTTATCTAGCTGCTTGAGAATCCTGCTCTGTTTTTGAAGAAGACCAAAGCACAGTGGGAAAACCATGCCTGCTTGAACCCTTGAAATAGCAGCGAGAGCAGGGAGTCTGGGCGCTCTTGCTCTCTTGCTAAGAAGGCCGCTCTTGCTAACAAGGTCTCTCTCTCACTCCATGGTGCCCACATCCTCTGCTTGCCTGCCTCTGCCCAGGTGCTGCTTTGGAGATTCCCCGATCCATGACATATCAAGATTAAATTTGTTCTTTGCCTTTCATCCGTGGTTTTGTTGTTGTTTCTGCATCCTGCCTGCATCAGCTCACACAGTTGATTTTGATGTCCTCTGCTGATAGAGATTTCAACGTTGTTTGATGGTCTTTCCAATACTTTGAAAATAGAAACTATTGTGTTTGGGGTTTTTTTTCATCCTGAGTGTCTTGCTTTAACATCATGGTTATGCAAAATTTTCTTCTTTTTTTAGTGTTTTTTTTCCTCCTCAGCATCTCTTTAAAGGCTTCCTGTGTAGATCACGTATTTTAGACCTCATATCTGTCTTGCAGTTCAATTCTGGAGTTTCTAACTGTTCCAACATAGAAGATATTATTCAGCTGAGACCTTGTTCCACCCTACCACTAGTGACATCTCTTCCAAACAAAACTGTATATGTGTCTCCTTATAATAGTATGCTGTTGCAGAAGGGACAAATGCTGTTGATTTACAGTTCAGCTTGACTGGGTTACCTGCAACACTCTTCCATGGTTTGGAGGGTTGATGTCCCTTCTTCAGAGCTTCTGCCTTGCTAGTGGTTCTTTCTGTGTTTGGGCGGCTGATACTTTTGGCTGAGAGTACGTATTCCTACTTGTGCTTGGGACTTCCTGGTGGTGGTTGTTTTGGTTGGTTATTTTCAAATCACTTAGTCTCTTTAGCATTTCATATCACTTCAGTATTCCTGAACGCTTGTGCTATTGCCCTTTTCTTTTGCAAGCTTTGTGCCGTAGAAAATGCAGTAAATGTATTATGTACTACAGTGTGTATAACTTCACAGAACTGGCCTTAAAGCTCTGCTCAAATGCTTCCTTTTCTTTTGCAATTTGAAAGATGGATAGCTACTTTGTAAGAGCTTGTTGCAACTAGTTCCGTATCTTTCTACAGCTTTCACCAAGGACTGAAACAGTGTCTCCCTAAGGTGGTGAAAAATTACTGGGAGAGGAGGACAAAAGGCTTCCTGAAGTTCAGATAGGCAATTTTCTGATTCTGTCCTGAGCTAGTGGCTTGAGAAGAAATTAAACCAATTTAATAGAGCTCCTTTTTATTAGTTTACTTTCTCTTTTTTTCTTCCTCTGGGTGCTTGCAAATAGTCTTGTTTTTCCAACACCTGTTTCCAAAACTGAAGCTTCAGATAATTGATCAAAAATTATCTGGCTTCTTACTCTTGAGGACAACAAATGGAAATGTTTGGGGTGCAATTGGTTCTTAATGCTCTTACCCATGGAACACTATCTGTTGGTGTTTTTCCAGAAGTAGCTGTATCTTTCACAAGTATCGTTTTTATTTAACTCAGTAAACTGGTTAATTTTTTTCTTAATAGTCCTTCTAGTCTAGTTTCAGATCTTCTTGATCAGTGTGGAACTACAAACTGCTTACCAGTCTTTTAACCTTTGGTTGATATAGCTGGAATCTTCAAAATAACAGGGCATGAAGACATGTCAGAGGGTAGGCGTAAAGTACAGGACTTGCGTATTTTTTATTTACTTTTTCTGCAAAGTGCATTTAAAACCATATTCATCCTAGAACCAAAATTAAGACTGCCTCACTGCTCAGTTCTGCTTCTCTCTGTCATATGTTGGGTGCTTCAGGAAAATGTTCTATGTTTTTGACTGGCAAGAAATAGAATGGTTCTCTGTGAGATCAAGTAGGAAGAGGGAGCAGGCCAGTTCTAAATGTACAGAGCACTCCCAACAAATGTGTGTGTTCTGACGGGGTGTGTATACAACTTCAAAACCAAAATGTACAGTTGACTGACTGTCATTTGACTCTGCATCTTTCTGTTATAAAATAAATTTCCAGATTGCATCTAATTGTATATTTACATTGGAAAAATCATCAGCATTTGGGACAAGGAATTGGGTGAGGAAAAACAAATCCATAGTTCTCCCACCAGAAGGGATCTAATGAAAGGGTTTTCTGGAAGAATCAGTGTTAGGGAAATACTTAACCAACTTTGACTGCTATTGCAATGTGTAACAGTTTTGCATGGAAAAAGTTTCTCAAGTTTCTGGGAGTAATCAGTGAAGGTTTTCCTGTAGTTCATGGTATTTGACTTGTTTCTTCAGCAAACACTTACGGTGATGAAGTGAGTTATGCTCCCTGCACCTGATGCTGCATAGTAGGGAACAGCTTTCTGCAAATATCATTAAAAGGTACACCTCTAGTGTACTGTAATAGCTGCTGGTCCTGGGCAAGTCAGTCTTGGTCAGCATCAGGAAAGTGAGAGAAGAGTAGTCAAGCAGTGATGAATGGAGAAGAATCTTTAGTTTTGTCTTATGTATCTTGTCTTATGAATACAAACATAAAGCCTTGGGTTCTGTCTTTACTGTTCAAAAACATGCAAGGCAGACTCTGACATATTCCATATGTTTTCCTTGCACATATTATCATTATTGCACTGTGTGACAAATTAAAACTGGACCAGAATTAAATCTGGTTTTGCCAGGTGATAAATACTCTCTCCTTGTGTGCTACTATGTCTGACAAAAAAAATCAAAGCAGCATCTTGTGGAATTAACAAAGGAAATGTTAATAATTGCCTAGATCCCATGGTGTAATCATTGTGTCTTTTTGATGACTGAAGGCCGCACTGAAACATGAATCCGTCTCATTGTCATCCTGCAGTACAAGTCAATAAAACTATGAAATGGGGGTGCTTTAAAACTGCTTGGTATGCTCTTTTTACTATGGCTGTATTTGCTAGGAGAAACTTCAATATTAAACAGTAGGGTTGAGTATATGCCAGATCAAAAGACAGACTGGTTTTGTCTAGAATCTGAAGTGCTTGAATTTAAAATGAGACTGGATAAATACCAGAACTTACTACAGGAGGCTGGAGACAGCATTTGTTCATATTCCAACAGGCCGTAAGTATATTTTCTAACTTGCATTAATGTAAAACTTGCACATCAAGTTACTGTGGGGAGAAAGAGAAACTGAGGATAGTAATTTGGTGAGAAACATTCTAAATGTTTAGCATTCATACTTTAGAGATTAGTGTTCTTGTTCATCCTGGCATGTTGCAAGCTAACGGTTTTTACTTTACAACTATAAACTTTTAGAGCTGCTGAAGGAGAGCCTATGGAAGTAGTTCAAGAAATGACATTAGATGAGTGGAAAAATCTTCAGCAACAGAATCGACCAAAGCCTGAATTCAACATCCGGAAGCCAGAATCCACTGTTCCTTCCAGAGCAGTGGTGATTCACAAGTCAAAATATAGTGATGATGTAAGCATTGCCTCAGGAATTCTGTAAACTCTGCTTTATGCCCAGGATTAGGAAACTGTCTCTCTTCTTCTTCTACTAGTTTTAGTATAATCTGAATAGGCTAGAAATCAGTATCTAAGCTTTGTTACTGTAATCGCATATGTCCCCCAAAACTTGCTTTAAACTTACTGTCTGTTCATTTTGTTCTCTGAGATCGTCACCCCTATTTTGTGTGCAAATATATAATACATCAAGTTGTTCTACCTTATGGCTCGGTCTTAGCAATATAAAACCTTTGTCCTTGCTGCTGCCACCTATGTAGATCTCTGGTAATGCAGCTAGAGACATTTAGTTCATTGAATACTTCGTATCCTAACTTTGAATCCTGTTTAGCTCACTTGCCAGTATATACTTGCATGTATATATTAAATTTGGGGTTTAGCATCTGCTAGTCTGGATGCTAAGTGTCCTATTTCTCATCTGTACTGGATCCCAGCTTTCATTGTGCACTTGAAATATATAATATTTTTTTCCCAATTTTATGGTCCTGCTTCTTAGAAGTAACTCTGGAGAGCTTGTTTTATAGTAATGTGCTTTTTCTTCCCCCTTTTCTCTAACTTTTATTCCACCATGTTACTGGGGCTGACATTTCAGGGAGAACTTCTAGTTTATTGATATGACTGGGGAGATGGGAGGCTTCTTTCACAGATTCTTGCCTGCTTAAATTTCAGATTCTGGGGGTTGCAGAAGTATGTGCATATACTTGTATTATAGCATAATGGAATTTTGATCACTAAGGTCTGCATGCACATATGAATACACATATTATCCTTGGTCTAGTTATAATATTAACATCAAAACTTCCAACTTTTTAAGCCTTAATCACTTTAGGTCATTGAGCCCTTTCAGGGACAGACACTAGTACCGAAGTGGCATTTTTAGCACGGCTTTTGATGGTCACGATTGCTGTTATCCTCTCTTCCTTCTCTGAGGGAGATGGTGGTAGGGTGGGGAGAATATGTTCCACAGGCTTTCAAGAGAGCATGCACGTGTGTGAATAGTGCATGCAAGTTTCTGTCCTTTTGCCTCGCCTCTGTTAAAACCCTATGCAAGTTGAGGCCTGTCTTCTATTCTGAATGTCATCTTGATTTATCTGGTCCTTAGTCTGTAATATAAAAGCGTGTCAAGGAAGGGAGAAGGTGGTGCATGGAAGCTATAGGCTTTAACCAGACCTTATTTTTAGTTGCAAAAGGAAGAATTTGAAGATGATGCTCATGTCTTTCGAAGACCGGTGAATGACATAACATCTCAGTTGGATATTAATTTTGGGAATCTTCCTCGCCCTGGTGGTGGATCAAGAGGAGCACGAGGTGGTCGTGGTCGTGGCAAACAAGTTGAGGAAATAGGATCTCGACCAGAAGTAGTGGTAATGTTTTTTATGTTTTTTGTTCTTGTTTGCTTGGAGATTTTTTTTGGTTGCTGGTGTGTTTGTGTGTCCTGCCTCCTTTTGTGTGGAATTACTGATATCCGTAGTGACAGACTTTGTTTCTTATACCTGCCTCATAGTATGTTGGCCTGGTTATTTTGAGTTCCTGACCCATGTCCCGTTACCTAAAATTAAATACAAGTTCAGGCACACAACTCTTAACGCATAAATTTCAAAAGGTCTGATTACTAGTTGCTGTAATGGTAACTAGAGGAAAGGATGCAATGAAGATTTGTTTCTACAGTGAGTTTTGATATAAATTGGGAAGTAATTAAAATGACTAAAGGCTTATGTCCCTTACCAAAAAAAAAAAAAAAATCAGTATAGTACAGTAATAGTACTTTGAGTACTGAGAGTGAGATCAGCAAATCTGAGATCCTACAGATGAAGACAGAATTGTACAGCGTCCTACAGAATGATACAAGTGTTCAGTATAACCATTTAAAAAAAAACTTCCTCTGACCTTTTTCTCTTAAAAAAACCCTGAACACTGAAAAATGTCATCTTTATTTTTCGTACTGATTGAAGGTATCAGTTTACTTCTGTCTAGTATGAGTAAAATGCTTTAAGGTTGGGAACTTACAGAATGATAGTGAAATGATTTAATGCATTTGTTTCATGTGAATGAAAAAGGCACTGTATAATAACAGAACATAGAGTTTAAAACTACAATCTGGTATGTGCAGTAGCCGTAGAATGTAAAAAGATAATAATACTGCTTCTAATATCAGACAGTATGTTGGGTGAGATTGCTTTACTTCTCTTTTTTTCTTCACTTTAGTGCTTCAGAACTTGAGATCTTCTGGTCCTCTCCAGGCAGTACATCAGCATTATAAATAAGTTCACTGAATAAATACTGAAGCAATTCTCGTAGTTACAACTTCTGAGATAAATGCTTAGCATTTCTGTGATAGTGACGGATACAAATCATTTAGCTTTAATAGAAGAATGAAACCTTTTCAGGGTAAAATAAATATCCATAGCTGTCAGATGCTTTTGAAATATATCCAGTTTTATAAAGCTTCCTTTCGTACTTTATAGGTGCAGCTTGTTGCTCCAAATCCTGATGATCCTGAGGATTTCCCAGCTTTAGCTTGAGGAACCGTCATGAATGGTGTTACCTCAAAGTAGCCTTGGTGTAGCTGTGAAGCAATCAGTTTTATGCTGGTGTGGATAAAGAAAGTCTGTTTCTACTGGAAAAGCTGTTTGGGTGTTTGGTATGGAATGATAGCAGCCCCCTGCTGCTAGAAGTTGGGTCCTGGGAATACTGGTGGACTGGGATCCTGTCACAGGTTCCAGTGTCTACCTCCATTTATGAAAAGTTTGTGAAGGCTTACAGTACTTTACTACAAGGCTTCAGATGAAGTTCAGGAGTACACTGTTTAAAAATGTGTATAAAGATTATATCAAGATCTCCATGACACCATGGTGAAATGTAAACTGTACAACATGGTCTGCAGTTGGGACTCTATATCACTGTATATTTGAAAGCTGCTTTCCCTGTTTCTGTGAGTGAAGTGTATATTTTACACAGTTGCAGTTCTTTAGAATTTCACAAATAAAGGAAAGTCCTCATTGGTTTGGGTGTGAGGTATTATTGTCACAAGTCAGAGTAGCAGATTGAAGCTTTTGCTATTTGGAAGTAGTCTGAAAAAAAAAACCCCAAACCACAAACCCAAATTCAAACCTAAAAAGTAGGCATTACTCACCCAAAACAGTGACCATCTCTCTAAACAGAAGTGATCTTTAAAATTAAGGCAGCATGCATGCTTATAATTGATAGCTAACCATAAGTCTTGCTTCAGTAACAAGATAAAATCAGCATCTACTTTGAAGATGTTGAAGGTGAAGTAAAGTAAGAATTTTGAGTTAAAAGGCAGAACTCAAATGTTAAGGAAGCTTTTAATTTTAGCAGGAGCAGCTACAAACTAAAATGTTACATGCCTTACCAAGAAGTTTGTGTGACACTGGGGATGTGGTGGGATGTCCTTTCCATGCAGTTTTAACATGCTTCCTCACTTGAGCCAGATACCCTTACTTGTTCCCTGTCAAACAGGACACTCAGAGCCATTCTCGGGGCTCTGAGAGAAACAAGGAAGTGATGAGGGAAAGAAATGAGTGGACAACCACACTGGACTTTTTGGAAGTAGCTGTCAGCCTCAAAGGAGTCTTCAAATGCCTGCTCAACTTGAACTCATTCTTTCAATTTACTGGGAAAGCAGATTAATAGAAACCTTTTTTCCTTGTCTCTGCCTCACTTTGTTTTGTATCACTTCTAAGCAAATAGTGGATGTGACTTGAAGGAAAAAAGATGGTTTCCTTCAGAGTAAGCTCTAAAAGTATTCAGAAACTTAAAGTAACTCTTGTCTCAGTGGTAAGGTGTTAGGCAAGTAGGATATAATCATCCTAGAAAGACTACTGACCCTTTTCTATATGCTCCAAACAGATGGTCTGCAAAGTAGTGCTGCCCCAAGGACTTTTCTTACATTGTTAAATTACTTACAGGACAATTTGCTTTAACGTGAGTTTTGGGATTCTGCAAGGAGCTCGTTTTAGTGGCATGGAGATACTCTGACAACCTGTAGTAGAAAGAACGTGCAAAAGCCAATGAAGTGCTGGTGCTAGAGGAACACATGCTGCTGCTTTTTAAATAATTGACCTGCATGAAATCACGTAAATTACTTTCACCTTGCAGGAGCAAGCTACTACTTGAAGTCACTGCTGCTACTTTTTTAATAAGTGTTTGGGTGTTTCTGCCAAAAATGGCAATTTCATGATTGTGGAACAGAAGTGATTTTTTCTGTGGAGGTCTTGGAATTTTTTTGCTTGTTCTTCCCTTCCTGTTCACCTTATCCCATTGGACAGGGAAGAATGTGTCTGAAATTTTATTTATGTTTTTGCTTGCCGGGGTGAGTATATGTGTAGGTGTGGGGAGCTGCTTTGCAAGGTTCACTTCTATTTTCTGTCATGTTTTGAAGATGTAGCCTTTTATTTTTTTTTTTTAACTTAACAACTCGCTTTGCTGAGGAAAGCAGTGAAATACTTAAAAGACTGACTTCCTTTTTCTACTGAGAATTTGAAACCTTGTTATGCCAGTGGGGTGAATCTGGTGTAGTGCAATTGGTTCAGTTCTGACTGTTCTCTGGGAAGGCTGAAGGGTTGTTTTGTTTTTCAGTCTGGTTCCTGCTGCTGCAGAGTTACTGTTTACTCCTCTAACTTTGATCTGTTTTTCAAAACAGAATGACAAATAGGTTCTTTGGGGAATGTTGTAAGGGACTTGTCAAAGTGCATCTGTATAATCAGCATTTGGTCAGCAGATTGTTTAAAAACTCTTGGTTTAAAAAACCCAAGTGGCCTGGCGTCGTGGTTTGGCCTTAAACGGCAACAAAGAGCCACGTGTCGCTCGCTCAGCGCTTCCCGGTACGGGAAGGATCAGCAGAAAAAGGCAAAACTCTTGGGTTGAGACAAAGGCAGTTTAACAGAACAGCAGAGGGAACAAGAAAACAATAACATGGACAGATGAATATACAAACGCGATTAAGGAACCGCCGCTCCCCGCCAGTTCGGACCCCGGACGTGCCAGCCTGCTCCAAACCTGACTTCCTGCCCCCTCCCTCCTTTTAATCTCAGGGTGGGCGTGGCTCACATGGCATGGAATACTTAACCCTGTCCCTGCTGGAACCAGGACATTATCCACCCTTTATTCCATACCATTTTTGCCATGCCCAGATCTTACAGTTTTCGGAACATGTGACTGTATACCCGGCGTAGCTCATGCACACAGTCCATGGGCCGAGGATGTAGATCTTGAGGAAGTTGCTGGGTGTCAGCTCTGATCCCATCACCACTTTGCTTTACTCAATTCTTCATCAAAGTCCATCTGTCCTTAATTTGGGTGATTCTTACTGCAGTACAGCCGATAGCAATTATAGTAACGAGGACATACAGTGACAGTGTTGCACAAGATTTGATTCAGTGGCTACTCTCACCCAAAATCAGATCCTCATGAAGTACACATCGAACTTCCCCATCCTGCCGCATTACCCACCAAGTGCACTCAGGTCCTTGGGCAAAAGCAATCCCACGGATGGGTTTGCCTTTGCCTGAGGCAGGACTAACCCAGACTGTCTTCCCTAATATATTCTTCATGTGCACTATGGGGACCTTATCCCCTTCTGCAGTACGTGGAAGTTTTGACTGGGCAGGGCCAGCCCCATTGGTAGATCCCCTGGTATTAACTAGCCAGGTAGCCTTTGCTAAATGTGCATCCCAATGTTTTAAGGTCCCACCACCCATTGCTCTCGGTATAGTTTTTAACAGTCCATTGTACCGTTCTGTCTTCCCAGAGGCTGGTGCGTGATAGGGGATGTGATATACCCACTCAATACCATGCTCTTTGGCCCAGGTGTCTATGAGGCTGTTTCGGAAATGAGTCCTGCTGTCCGACTCAGTTCTCTCTGGGGTACCATGTTGCCACAGGACTTGTTTTTCAAGGCCCAGGATAGTATTCCGGGCAGTGGCATGGGGCACAGGGTATGTTTCCAGCCATCCAGTGGTTGCTTCCACCATTATGAGCCCATAGCGCTTGCCTTGATGGGTTCGTGGCAGTGTGATATAATCAATCTGCCAGGCCTCCCCATATTTATATTTCAACCATCGTCCTCCATACCAAAGAGGCTTCAAACGCTTGGCTTGCTTGATTGCAGCGCATGTCTCACATTCATGGATGACCGGTGCAATAGTGTCCATGGTCAAGTCCACCCCTCGGTCACGAGCCCATCTATATGTCGCGTCTCTTCCTTGATGGCCTGAGGTCTCATGGGCCCACCGAGCTATGAATAGTTCACCCTTATGTTGCCAGTCCAGATCCACTTGAGCCACTTCAATCCTAGCAGCCCAATCCACCTGCTGGTTGTTCTGATGTTCCTCCGTGGCCCAATTCTTCGGTATGTGGGCATCCACGTGGTGTACTTTCACAACCAGATTCTCTATCCGGGCAGCAATATCTTGCCATAGTTCAGCAGCCCAGATGGGTTTGCCTCTGCGCTGCCAGTTGCCCTGCTTCCACTGCTGTAACCACCCCCACACAGCATTTGCCACCATCCATGAGTCAGTGCACAGATAAAGTACTGGCCATTTTTCTCGCTTGGCGATGTCCAAAGCCAGCTGAATGGCTTTCACCTCTGCAAACTGGCTCGATTCACCTTGTCCTTCACTGGCTTCTGCAACTTGTCGTGTAGGACTCCACACAGCAGCCTTCCACTTTCGATGCTTTCCCACAATCCGGCAGGACCCATCAGTGAACAGGGCATATTTCTTCTCATTTTCTGGCAGTTTATTATATGGTGGGGCCTCTTCCGCACGCGTCACCTCCTCCTCTGCTGACATTCCAAAATCCTTGCCTTCTGGCCAGTCCATGATCACTTCCAGAATTCCTGGGCGACTGGGGTTTCCCATTTGAGTTCGCTGTGTGATCAGTGCAATCCACTTACTCCATGTAGCATCAGTTGCGTGATGTGTGGTGGGGACCCTTTCTTTGAACATCCAACCCAGCACCGGCAGTCGAGGTGCTAAGAGGAGCTGCGCTTCTGTACCAACCACCTCCGAAGCAGCTCGAACCCCTTCATATGCTGCCAATATCTCCTTTTCTGTTGGAGTGTAGCGGGCTTTGGATCCTCTGTATCCCCGACTCCAAAACCCTAGGGGTCAACCTCGGGTCTCCCCTGGTGCTTTCTGCCAGGGGCTCCAGGTAGGGCCATTCTCCCCGGCTGCGGTGTAGAGCACATTTTTACCATCTTGTCCTGCCCGGACTGGCCCCAGGGCCACTGCATGGACTATTTCCTGTTTGATTTGTTCAAAAGCTTGTCGTTGCTCAGGACCCCACTTAAAATCGTTCTTCTTCTGGATTACTTGATATAGAGGGCTTGCAATTAGACTGTAATCTGGGATATGCATCCTCCAAAACCCCACAATGCCTAAGAAAGCTTGTGTTTCCTTTTTGCTAGTTGGTGGAGACATAGCTGCTATTTTGTTGATCACATCCATTGGGATCTGATGGCGTCCATCTTGCCATTTTATTCCTAAGAACTGGATCTCCTGTGCAGGTCCCTTGACCTTATTTCGTTTTATGGCAAAACCAGCTTTCAGAAGGTTTTTATTTTATCCCCTTTCTCAAAAACTTCTTTGGCTGTGTTTCCCCATACAATGATGTCATCAATGTACTGCAGATATTCTGGAGCTTCACCCTGTTCCAGTGCAGTCTGGATCAGTCCATGGCAAATGGTGGGGCTGTGTTTCCACCCCTGGGGCAGTCGATTCCAGGTGTACTGGATGCCCCTCCAAGTGAAAGCAAACTGTGGCCTGAAGTCTACTGCCAAAGGGATTGAGAAAAATGCATTCGCTATGTCAATCGTGGCATACCACTTGGCTGCCTTGGACTCCAGTTCATACTGGAGTTCTAGCATGTCCGGCACAGCAGCGCTCAGCGGTGGCATAACTTCATTCAGGCCACGATAGTCTACAGTTAGCCTCCACTCTCCATTAGATTTTCGCACCAGCCATATGGGACTGTTAAAGGGTGGGTGAGTCTTGCTGATCACTCCTTGAACCTCTAGTTGACGAATCAGCTCATGGATGGGAATCAGAGAGTCTCGGTTAGTGCGATATTGCCGCCGATGCACCGTTGTGGTAGCAATCGGCACCTGCTGTTCTTTGACCCTCAACAACCCCACAACAGAAGAGTCCTCCGAGAGACCAGGCAAGGTAGACAACTGTTTAACTTCCTCCATCTCCAAGGCAGCTATGTCAAAGGCCCACCGATACCCCTTTGGGTCCTTAAAATACCCTCTCCTGAGGTAATCTATACCAAGGATGCACGGAGCCTCTGGGCCAGTCACAATGGGATGCTTTTGCCACTCATTCACAGTTAGGCTCACTTCAGCCTCCAATACAGTCAACTCTTGGGATCCCCCTCTGACCCCAGAAATACAAATGGGTTCTGCCCCTCTATGGCTTGATGGTATCAGAGTGCACTGTGCTTCTGTGTCCACCAGAGCCTTATACTCCTGTGGGTCGGCTGTGCCAGGCCATCGAATCCACACTGTCCTATAAACCCGGTTGTCCCTTTCCTCCACCTGGCTGGAGGCAGGGCCCCTCTAATACTGGTCATGGTATCCGGTACTCACTTCTTGCAGAAATGACTTGGAGGTTCCTTCAAGAGGATCAGAAGCAAGATCAGGCCTTATGCTCTGCCTGGGGAACTGCCCACTGGAAACTGGGGCGGCACTTTTCCTGGAGGGATCCCTTTTTGTGGTTGTCTTTCCTTGCAACTCCTATACCCGTGGCCACAGGATCCAAGTAGGTTGTCCATCCCACTTCCTCATGTCCTCTCCATGGTCTTGCAGGTAGAACCACAGGGTGCCTCGTGGTGTGTACCCTCTGTACTCTCTCTCTTGAGTGGGGAAACTCCTGCTCCTAATAGCTGAGATGCTGGCCCGTACAGGTGGGGAGTAGGACATATTCTCTTCAAGTTGCTGGACCTTCCGGGACAGTTTCTCCACAGCTGAGACAAGGGGGGAAGAGAGGTTTTCTTCATATCGCCGGAGCCGGCCAGCCACCTCATCCACCGTTGGTCCCTCTTCACCTTTCCATTCCATTACTGCCAGTGAGTTGGCATATGACGATGGTGCACTCCGTACAAACTTCCGCCACATGGGCCTTGTGCAGTGCACCTCATCAGGGTCTGTGGGTAAGTCTGCATTGTCCAAGTCATAATAAATCATCTCCCACACGGCTAATTCTCTCAGGTACTGGATACCTCTTTCCATGGTGGTCCACTTGCTTGGGTGACATACAACATCTTCACTGAAGGGGTACCTCTCCCTCACACCTGACAGGAGTCGTTTCCAGAGGCTGAGGGCTTGGGTCTTCTTTCCAATTGCCTTATCAATGCCGCCTTCCCTAGACAGGGATCCCAACTGCCTGGCTTCCCTACCCTCTAATTCCAGGCTACTGGCTCCATTATCCCAGCACCGAAGCAGCGAGGTGACAATGTGCTCGCCTGAAAGTCAGCTAAAATCTTCTCGCATATCCCGCAGCTCACTCAAGGATAGGGATCGGGTAATTATCTCTGGTTCTGCCTCTTCCTCCTGTCCTTGTGATGGCCCTGGTTCATCGTCATCTCTTACTAAGTGAACCAATTTCTTTTTGTACTTCTTTTGTATGGGGGCAACTGATACTGGCACGGGTTGGTTCCCTGGTTCAGCAGCAGTGGCTGTCACTGGGGTTGGAGTAGCTGCAGTGGCTGCCACAGGGGTTGCGGTAGCCGCAGCGCCTGTCGCAGGGGTTGGAGTAGCCGCAGTGCCTGTCGCAGCAGTGCCTGCTGCAGGGGCCGCAGCAGCCGCAGCGCCTGCTGGTCTGGTCTCTGTCTCTCTCCTGAGGGTGCTGCATAGCACTGAGCAGTGCCTGGTAGACACTAGCCAGGGCCCAGCACAGTGCGGTGAGTTGTGCCTCTCTGGAATAGCCACAGCATTTTCCCTTCAGATATTCTACTACTCTATCAGGGTCCTGTAATTGTTCAGGGGTGAAGTCCCAGACCATTGGAGGTGAGAAGTTCTCTAAGTACCTGCCCATGTTCTCCCACATGCCATGCCACCCCTGACTGTCCAGCCTTGGAGCAGATCTCTGGGTGGTAGTCTTAAATAGTCGTTTAACCCTAAACGAGACCTGGAACATATTCAGCAGACATAACACTAGGAACATGCTGGTTTGAGCATCCCAAGGATATTAAAAATTCTCAAAAGCTGTCCTACCTGACCCGAAGGAGAAAAGGGAGGCAAAAGAGCTGGGGAAAGTGTCCCCTCCTGTTTCCCCCATAGACTGGGTGTAATTATTAATAAATTCTGAGAGGTGGTGCCCAATGTACGGACAGGACAGCAATACCACATAAACGCCCCAAAATGACTGTCTAACAAGTGATGTTATCATACCATAAACCGATATTGCACAGGACAGTAAAATGATAATCCTCATCCCCCTCCCAGAAGTAACAAATATCATCACAGGGAGTGCATAAGACACATAGGAATTTACATAACACAGCCATGAGAACAAACTAAGCAACATAGTGACTGGTGACTATTTACCTAACACATTCGTTTTTTCAAGCTCTAGTTGGATTCTGTTGTTGTCTCAACCCTTCGAGCCCCACGCTGGGCGCCAAAAAAGACTGTCGTGGTTTGGCCTCAGATGGCAACAAAGAACCACGTGTCGCTCGCTCAGCGCTTCCCGGTACGGGAAGGATCAGCAGAAAAAGGCAAAACTCTTGGGTTGAGACAAAGGCAGTTTAACAGAACAGCAAAGGGAACAAGAAAACGATAACACGGACAGATGAATATACAAACGCGATTATGGAACCGCCGCTCCCCACCAGTCCGGACCTGGGACACGCCAGCCTGCTCCAAAGCTCCAAACCCGACTTCCTGCCCCCTCCCTCCTTTTAATCTCAGGGTGGGCGTGGCTCACATGGCATGGAATACTGTCCCTGTCCCTGCCGGAACCAGGACACCTGGTTTTAAGATTGTTTAAACCAAACCCCTTCCAAACATAAAAAAACAACCAAACAACTCCCCCAAACAAAAACTACAACCTACCGAACACAAAACTTTTCAAGAATGAGAATTAGTATAGTTAGTTACTGCTCATTACATCAAAAGTGTCTTAGAGCAGTTAGGTGTGACAATTTTCAGTCTTTCAGACTTGAATATGGCTTAAGAGTTTCTCTAGTTGATAGTATCTAATTATAGAGAAAAAATTACTAATTGTAAGTGGTAACAATGATCAGATTCCTTTGCGTAGCTGTGAAAAGAGAACTAAATCTCAGTCATCTGTCATATTTAAGGTACCAAAATGACTGCATCTGTTAAGCACGTCTGCTGCTAACAGTCATTCCTGGTTTAGCTTTACTCCTTCATGTAAAGCAAATGGTACCAGGTGTAAATATATACACAAACAGTATTGAAACATGGCACACATCTTAAGAAGAGATTAAATACTGTTGCAGATCTTAATGTTACTCCAAGGTACTCTGCTCTTAGGATTACTGTAGTGAGTGGCCTAGGAAAAACTACTGCATTTCAGCTTTGAGTTTTAGATTTAGTAAATCACAGTAAGTTTGCAAAGAAAGGAATTCACTTTTCTCCACAACTGTCATTTGTATGTGATAGTGTTGTTACTGTGTGGTCTGCTTGAATCAAATTTTTGTCATAATGTGGTATAGGAGTGAAGAGTGTATTACTATGAAAATGACTTTAAAGGAAAGAGGAGAGGAATGTCTGTGCTGAAAATAAGAATACTAAAGAATAACTAAAAAGACCCAGAAGTGAAAAAGCCCTGGTAAAAAACCTTCAGTTGATAAATAGGAATATTAGGCAATTGATCCCATGGGAGATGAGCTTTCAGCTCTGGTTACACTTTTTGATATGAATACAGGGCTAGCGGCACATGCAGCCTTTGGGCCCAAACCCAAAAATCATAGAATAGTTTGGGTTGGAAAGGACCTTTAAAGGTCATGTAGTCCAACCTCCCCTCCAATAAGCAGGGACATCTTCAACTAGATCCCGTTGCTCAGAGCCCCATCCAACCTGACCTTGAATGTTTCCAGGGATGGGGCATCTACCACCTTTCTGGGCAACTTGTGCCAGGGTTTCACCACCCTCATTGTAAAAACTTCCTTATAACTGGTCTAGATCTATTCTCTTTAGTTACCATTACCCCTTTTAGTTTAAAACCATTGCCTATTGCAACAGGCGCTGCTAAAAAGGCTGTTCCCATCTTTCTTGTAAGCCCCTTTTAAGTACTGAGAGGCCGCAAGAAGGTCTCCCTGGAGCCTTCTTCGGGCTGAACAACCACAACTCTCTCAACCTGTCTTTACAGAAGAGGTGGTCCATCCCTCAGATTGTTTTTGTGGCCTTCCTCTGGACCAATTCCTCATCCACCAAACAATCCACGCATCTGATACGTGTCTCTCTAATGTAGAGAGAAGGCCTCTGCCAGGGGCCTTGCAGAAATCCAGACAGATGACATCCTTAGCTCTTCCCTTGTCCGATGATGTAGTCACTCCATCACAGAAGGCCACTAGGTTGGTCAGACAGTCGAGTCACCTCCCTGTCCTCCATGTGCCTTAGGGTAGCTTCTAGGAGGATCTGTTCCATCATCTTCCCAGGCACAGAGGTGAGGCTGACAGGTTGGTAGTTCCCAGGGTGCTCCTTTCTACCCTTTAAAAAGGGGTGCGATGTGTAGTAACCTTTTCAATGAAGCTTCTGCTGAAATGAAAGAAGACTATAGGCTGGTAAAGGTCTGGTCAGTGGAAGGAAGGGAAGGAACCCTTCAAATAAGGGGGAAGAAAACCCAACAAACCAACATTAAATAATAGTTCACTTAAAAACAGAGATGATGATGGTGTGGAAGAGATGGACAAAAAGCACCTAGAAGCAGGAGAGCAGGACAAACATCACCTGTTGTGAGTACTGAGTAGAGATTCATTCCTAGAAGCGTGACATTTTGTGAAGAACATTTTTGATTAGAAATATTCGAGTTGATCAGTATTTTTTGCTGTTGTGCTTAGATTTATTTTTTTAAAGACTAAACCAGACCACCATCAACTCCTATGTAGAAAGAAGTGTTCCTGAAAATTTAGATTTTACTTTTGAGAAACCTTCACTTTCATGGTAAGTGTCAACGTGTATAGTATTTAATATGATGATGCCTGTTTCCAAAAATAAGTACTATATGATAATAAGAGGAAGGAAACAAATTAACTAGAACCCCATCTCTTTTTTTTTTTTAACTGGGTAATGGTATCCCAGTCCCAACAATTAAAATACAATTACTATTATTTTCCAAAGTGAGTCCCCTGATTTTTGGAATTAGAAAAGTATATGTTTTCAGGATTTGTGCTTTAATTAAAGGTTTTCAGGCATCTGAGATTCTTGCATTATTTTTCAGAGCACATGTAAGTTAGTGTGGTACAGATATGATAGTTTTGTGCTGAATATTTTTAGATAGCTGGAAATAAAAGTGAGAAAACAAATCTGATTATTATTTTTAATTTTACACAATTCATGTTTACAATTCTCACTATTCAATATTTTGTATAAAATCAAATACAATATGCAGTATTTTCAAATGAGACACAAATGCATATTGAACTACTTAGTATTACAAGATAATATGAAGCTTTATCTTAAAAATACCTTCAGCAAAATAAACTCCCATTCTGTCAATCCAAGTTAAAAAAATATGATTAGAAATATACAATTTAAAAATAATCAGGATGAACAGTACTGATTAGTCAAGAAATTTCAGATCTTGATAGCCTGTACATGAGTTTATGCAAGACGAACAGTCTGCAAACCATTAATATAAAAACTGCAGTGCAACAAACTAGTGAACATTTTTCTTTTTATTTTTTTCCATTTTAATGCATGAGTTTCTACATATCTTTTTTTTATTTGTGTGTTTGTTTTAAATCAATCAGCAGCACTTCTTCTATTGTCATACTGGGGCAAAAAGACAAGGTCTGGGTTATCATCTGAGTTATTGATGCTGTAATGGAAACTAGCAATTTGACCCAAGATATTACAGCTTTTGAGTATGCTGCATACTTTTGATCAAGGGAGAATCCATCTGTCATGTATTTGAAAGAGGGGAACGAATTTCTAAGGAAAAACTCCTAATTGATGGCAGCAGAAATAACTTCCTTCAGCTGCTCTGTGGTACAATGGTGATGCAGCTGCTGCCACACATTCCGTTTTGGCACATAATAATACTTCACAATTCAAAAAAGACTGAGAAACCAAGTCCTCCCTCACCCATGCCCACTCTTGATTCTTGTACTTAAGACAGCTTTGGTATGGCATAATAAAAACGCTAGACAAAGTACTAAAAACTAAGCAATACAATTAGATGGGACACAATGAGGTAATGCGTTATTTTTCCATATAAGGCTGTTTGAAGAGTTCAAATGTAAAATCCCCTTGACGTTTATGTGTTTCTCACTAAGATACTGGGTAGTGGAAGGGGTATCCTGAAACACATTCACACTAAACATGCAGTTTTGGTTTAGCTAGAGTTGCTATTTGTGGGTTTGTGTACTTGTTTTATGCAAATTTACTTCTGATGAACATGAAAGTGCCAAGGCAAATTCCAATTTGGAATTTGGAAAGGGTGTGAAATGGACTGATTATTTTTAGGTTAAAAACGAAGACGCTAAAAGAAGCAGCTCAGCTGAGAGAAGGGCAAAGCCAAACACAATAAATATTACTAAATCTTTCTTGCTTTGACTCTTAGCCTCTCACATTGATATCCATCATCAAATTTAAAGTTACCCATGCCTCTGTAGTTAATCAAGCTTTATGTACTGGCTCTATAGTTCAGGATGATCGTAGATGCTAAGTAGTTGCTAAGGAGTGGATCAAAGGGAATTGTTTGAAGGAACATCTGTAGCCTAATTGTTTGGTTTTCCCGGGACACTAAGACCTTAAATGAATATCTAATCAAGATGTTTCTACAAACAATGCCACCTTGGCAGTGAAAACCCAAGTCCAGGTGTCCTTAACTGAACTATCTTCATTATAATACTATAACACACCCCCACAGGTCAAGAAGACCCTTCCTCCACACAGGTGCAGTGACTGAAAGAATGACACAGCAGTATGATAATTATATGTAAATTACTAACCAGCCATTGTAACTGGGAGTGTACTAGCTTGTAACTTTTGTATATAAATATAAGGAGGAAACCAACATGAGGTGTGCTTGTTTGTGGAAAACCCGTGAGCACCCAAGCCTGAATAAAAAAACAGTATCTCCCCTATGTGTGAGAATTGGTTCATTGCACACCGGGCAACACATCGACTTTTTGGACAACTACCTCACTATTTTCATCCCTTCTGTCTTCCAAGATAAGAATTTTCTTCAAAAATAAACACAGATTCATAGTTGCACAATATACCTACTATTGTGGTTACCTGTACTTCAGCTTTTGGGCAAGTGGCTAACTTAAAAAAAAAAAAAAAAAAAAAGTCAGGAAATGTTAATCACTGTATCAGGGTGAATTCTGTCCCTCTCTCTTAGATGCTTTTCACCTAGAAGAAAACGGTGGTGAGGGCGAAGAGGAAAATAAAACGTATTTGGGGTCTGAACCTCAATGGTCCTTTATTTTGCACCATACAAGCCTCTTCTATTTTCTTTGTGTTCATATTTGCAAATTTTGACTATCCAAACTCATGGATGAGCTATGCTAAGGCACATGGAAGACAGGAAGGTGATTCAAGACAGCCAGCATGGCTTCATCAGGGGCAAGTCCTGTCTGACCAACCTGGTGGCTTTCTACAATGGAGCGACTGCATCAGTGGACAAGGGAAGAGCAACAGATATCATCTACCTGGACTTGTGCAAGGCCTTTGACACTGTCCCCCACAACATCCTTCTCTCTAAGTTGGAGAGATACGGATTTGATGGGTGGGCTGTTCGGTGGATAAGGAACTGGCTGGATGGTCACATCCAGAGGGTAGTGGTCAATGGCTTGATGTCCACATGGAGAGCAGTGACAAGCAGACTTGATGAGGCTCTAAGCAACCTGATCTAGTTGAAGATGTCCCTGCTTACTGCAGGGGGGTTGGAGTAGGTGACCTTAAAAGGTCCCTTCCAACCCAACACATTCTATGATTCTACCTGTAAGCTTACTTACACTTCACATCCCGCTTCCCCTTCCACTCATGATGTTCTTGCCACAAAATGTTTTCAAGCCAACATGTGGTTATCCATATTGGCATTCAAAAATCACCAGCCTAACAGAAAGCTTAATTTAATTTAAAAGGACACAAATTGAAACAAGTCACTGAACCTGCCTGTTTACATTCATTAAAAGAAAATTCTCCCCCCTGGCAGAGGTAATCTGTGTCTTTAAAAACTTCGGTTATTCTATTGCTACCATTTCAGATCTCTCCATTTCTTCTGCTTTCTAGTGTAAGACTCACTACATCAACAGATAACTGTATCACATTTAAGGCTATGTGGTAACAGTCCTCATCTGAGGGATATGCAGCTATAAACTTCAGTTGTCAGACAAGGGTACATCACTGCAAAGCCAGCTTTGAGATTTCATAATGTGAAAAGTGGTAAGGAAAAAATGGTGCCAGTGTTTGAAGACAGGCTTGTAGTGGATGAAAATTTCAGTCTCAGACAGATTCCTCTAAAAATTACACTGCCTTTTAACAGAGGTAAGCTGTTAATTAGATGTTAAAAACTATAACTGCCTGAACTCATATAACAGTGGAACAGTTAACTGAGTTCCACTACCAATCTCAGTGTACAGCAATCTTATTTTCCCTTTTTTGTGTGCTGCACTCATTAAGTGTCTCAAAGGTAAAAACCAGTGACACGCACATGTTAAGTGTACTGATAAAACCTGGGGAAAATGCTTGCATTTTAGACACAGTAATCCAAAGTTTCACCTAAGAGACTTGAAGATAAGAGAAGAAACAGTAATGATATTTCAATATGACAGCACTGCTTTAAATGGTAAGCTGTTTTTTCTCCCCTTTAAAATCATACCAGGTTTAAAGCAATTACAACTAGTTAAAAGAGCCATTGGTTGTGAACAACTAAAAATCTGTTACTATTAAAAACTGTACGTTAATTACTTATAGTTATTTTTTTCAAAATAAACAATCCACACAACGTTTGAAAATAAAGCACTCTTTGGTGGACAATATTTACTTTGTGTGCTCAATACTGCAGCTTCATAAAAAACTTCATACAAAATAAGAAAGAACAGCCAATTAACACAGAAGAGTACCAATACTATAGGAAAAAAGCTTTTGTGGTTGATTTTCAGTCTCAAGTGGGGACTTGAGCCCAGTCTGAGTGGACAACACAGATTTATATACTTAAAAGCTCCCACCATCTTTTCATTTGTGGCGGTCAGCAGCTAAGTGATTGCCATCACAATCTATACACATGCATCATACATACTGGCAAGCCCTCTTTATAATAGAGAGCTTAAGTATTTACACCTGAGTCTAAACGTACACAGATTTGTTTGAGGAAGTGTTAGCACATTAGGGAAGTGTCTACCAAGCACGTTGACAGTTCATTTTTTCTACATGTATGGAAGAGATTCTTCTGTTACACTTTTTCTGAAAAATGAAGCCACAGTAATCTTCCTTGAATTGCATCAAGTCCCCTCTAGAAGTCACATCCCCTTCATTCTGAATATCATCTTCAACACTGGTTGCTTATTTGAAATTTAACGAAGTACTGTTCTAGTCCTTGAGACAGATTGGCTGCTGAAATAAAACATATTTCAGGAAAATGTTAAATATGTACTCAACGTATTTGAAGCAAACATTTCTGGCACGGTAAAATGAGCAAACAATGCTTCAAAGAAAGAAACAAGATAAAAGTCACTGCATTTAAGAACATAGCAATATTGGTTGTAAAGAAAGCATGAACTGGTCTGATCACAGACAATATGAAGAAAGGTTGCGTTCCATACAGAAAAGCAACAGAGGATTGAAAGTACCATAATTTCATTAAGCGCATTTGCTGTAAAGCATTCCTTTTCTTTCTCTCCCTCTGAGGTATCAGACTGTAGGAAAAGTAGAAAGAATAGTAAAGAAACATTAATTTTTTTAAAGCTAGATTTAGATTACATACAGACAAGCTCTGAAATGCTGCAGGTACTTTTCAGTGTTTGAACACGAGGGTGCGTAAGGCTGCTTTACAATTCCCAGCAAAACAAAAGCATACGAGATTTTTGAAGCATATTCCTCTTTGTTAGTTTTTGTGATATACCTCTCTGGTTAAAAGTTGTAAGGGAATCTATACAATACAGTTTTCATACATTTCCCCACATATTCCCAATTATTATTTTGTATAAACTTGACCTGCATTCCCTTAAGCACGTCTACCTTCCAAAATTCTTCCACCACTCAGGATTTTACTTCTAATCAATTACTTACTATATACATAATCCTAATTCTGTGATGTGTGGTAACATGGAACAGACTGTTTCATTTGCGTCTGACTATGATTCAGTATGTATGCATATGTGTACGCACCTTGTTAAAATACAAAGATGAACTTCTCAGTAATTGCCAAATTTACAAGGACATCTTAACTGGAGAAACAAAGGCATCCACAGAAAAAGACTGTGGATAACACTCTAGTAATACCATTTCTTGCAGTTCAACAACAGTGTTATTTCAATCACAAGATATAATGTGTTATGTCCAGCAGCACTGGTCTTTTTGTAGGTGGCAGCGGACATCTAGAGATGTTCTGTAAAGGGAATTCAATGAATGCTATGAATAGGATTGAAATTCCCTAAATTCTCTTTGCAAAGCCAGAACAGAGTGTTCTAGCTATAAATGGCTGTTTTGGCTGAAAAATCATTCATAGTGTGTCCAACAGTCTGAAGGATGAAATGACAAATTAATTACCCAGCTCTGTAGATTATACTGCATTAGGAGGGTCGCAAATGTGATTCATCTACAGCAGGAATTGACTAAATGACCTAAAGCATCAACAAATTAGATTAATGTAAAAATACTGCGAGATGTTTCTGCTGGAACATGTCAGACAAGAAAATGAAAGAATAAGGGTACACAGTAACACTGGAAGTTCAAAGAAGGCAACAAGGTCTTGACAAAGACAGGTGTTGGTTAGGGCATGATCCCAATTTTTTAATGATAATTATTCTCCTGTACTTTGCGATCCACTTGATCTGGAATAGATGAATTAATTTGAGCACTATGAGGTAATGCAAACTTCACAGACTTCCAAGAAACTAAAATACACTTAAAGAGATGGAAAAACAAAGGTATGCTTAAAAAAAAAAAAAAAAAAAAAAAAATAGTGAGGTTTTGCTAAATGCTACAGGAAAAATAAAAGGACACCTAGAAGATTAACAACAAAGTACTGCATTCCAAGTCCATGAAATTGTACAGTCATACCAAAATACCCTTTAGAGGGATGAGCACCCAATTAGTCCTCTCAGATGACAGGGTATTTAAGAACTGCAGAACTGCGACATAACTATTTGTTGGATTGAAGTATAAAGTGACTGAAATTCTTTGACCTCATAAGTTATTAGAAAAGAAACAGTATACGGAATGAAATATTTAGGGTAGAAGTTTTAGAAAATATGAAAATATTAAGTACTTTATGAAGTTTGAGATCAACCTGATCCTTGGTCCTCAAAGTCATAAATCTGGCAATACACCTAAAGGATTTCTTTAAAAATAACTGAAATCTTCTATGAACTGTATTTTAGGGATGTTGATTCCTCCTAAGGATAGTTATTCTCATCTCACACAACACAAAGGTCAGCTTGGAGGTGTGTTTTCCAGGAACTGAAAATCTCTTCAATTACACGTGTGCACATATACAGCTACGAAGAGTTGCATGGAGCTTAAAACTGGGAGAAGCATGAAGAATAACAGCAGGCAGAATCCCATCAATCTGTTTCGACCAAAACTGATACGGTGAAAACAGTGCAAAATGGAGGAAAAACCCAACCAAACAGCAAAACCCCAAGAAATACTTCAAACTTTTAGTAAAATATGCATTCCAGGAAAAAGAGATTATTTTTTAATGTACTACTATATGAATCAAAATGTAATTCATATAGCCACTGCTAAAAATTTTCTGACTAGAATTTACTGCAGTCTACTCTTAAACTGTTGCCTGATACGAGTCAATTTTTGGTAACTTCTGTTACCTTCAAGGTAACAGGATGAGGAAGGGGAAACAAAAGCTCTGTGGGTAAAATGCTGCACAACAACTTGGAATTTTCAGCAATATTTATAAATTGAGCTATGTCACTACTTTTTATGTTATTTGCCATCTTTTACTCTTCCCGCAGAAGTCTCTTCAGTACCTGACAGACCCATTCAAAATGTTTTTACTATAGGCACAGGACAAATTCTGGTCATTGTAACCACTGGGAATTGCTTGGAAATTGTATTAAGCTACACTCCCAGGCTCATCTTTGATAACGACCTGGAGAGCTGCCATAGAGGGGCACGGACACATGCACACGCAAAGAAACATAGTTGTAGTGTGGCCATGCGCTTCTGGGCCAAAAGGCAATTTCAGTCTTGCATAAATCCCTCCGGATTTAAAATTTCATTAAGCTTTACCCGACAGGTTCAGTTCAGATTATCAGTCATACTCTCAGCACAAAATCTCATACCATATATGAGTATACACATGCATTTTATACATTTCACCTCTCCACTACTTCTGCGTTTGTTATCCATGAAATTCCTCTTGGTTTTGACTTCATGTACTGACTAATAATTGACGTAATGTTGCGAACATCTATTCCACCTCTTACTCCAAGCAGAGGTTTGGTAAAGAAGGGTGGGGTTTTTTGTTACCAAAATCCCTCACCTTCAGTAATTTGAACTTACATTAGGAATTACAATATAAAATTCCCAAAGTTGAAAAACTAAGCAACATGAACAAATGACAAGATTTAAGGTTCCAGATATTCTCAGTACATGACATAAACCATAAAATTGTTTCTCATTTCCCATTGCTTGGAGGAGGAATTGAACTGTGGCAAAAGCTCCTGTCAGCAATGGATATGCCAGCTCAAAGTATTTGCCTAGAGAACAGTTACTGGATCTGTAAAGAGGGTAACTCTCACCTTTTTAAACTGTTTTTTCTTGCAGCAGACCTGGTAGTTCTTTTAGTAATGTCTGTACTGTCAGAAATGCTAGGTTCAGAGGTTTTATTTTTCTGAACACTGGACTGCAGAATTACTCTGAAAAGAGTAGGAAAAAAGAGAGATTATATAACCTGAAAGTTTGTAGGAAAACACTGAGAAGAGGATATTACAGTTGCAGCAGAGTTTACAAATATCGGCTGGCTTTTCATGAATCATTCTGAAAAGCAAATTGTTCTGCCTGAAACACATCCTTCTCTTTATAACATCCTTGTTAAAATGATGGTAATGCAAGTTGTTTTAATAGCAGCATAGTAGTTTATTTTTTTGTTTGGTTTTTGCCTTTTTTTTTTGCTTTCAAAGAATGGATTAAATTAATGGTTTTGAATTTTCTGCTAGGTTTTTGGAAGACAAAAGGCTAAGAAACTGTATTTTAAATTACTGCAACAAAAAAAAAAAGAGAAAAAATCTGAATTATGCAATAAAAACATACATTATTTTCCAGGCTGACACAGAGAGGAATTGAGAAAAAAAACCTAAGTCATTCAATTACAATTGAATGGACAAGAGTAATTCAATGGACAAGAGGTAATGGGCACAAACTCGAACATACGAAGTTCCATCTCAACGTGAGAAGGAACTTCTTTAGTTTGGGGGTGGCAGAGCACTGGAACAGGCTGCCCAGAGAGGTGGTGGAGTCTCTGTCTCTGGAGACATTCAAAACCTACCTGGACGTGCTCCTGTGCAGCCTGCTCTGGGTGACCCTGCTCTGGCAGGGGGTTGGACTAGATGATCTCCAGAGGTCCCTCCCAGCCCCTACCATTCTGTAATTTGTGAGGATCAAAGTCTAAATCTCCTGCAAGTAACCATGAGATATACCCTTCAAATACAGTAGGAAAATCATTGCATATGCTGGCATTTTGTGCTTAGAGGGAATTACTACACCACACTCAAAACTCAGCTTTACATGCTGGTTGTGCTCAACCGCTTCTCTGGAAGACTCTAGAGCAATATATTGACTATTTCCTAAACAGGCAGATAAATCCTAGTGTTGCTTACATCAATAACAAAAGAACTCCAGATTGTTAAAAGCAAACAACTATTTTTAGCCACCAGCCAACTGGTTCGTTGGGAGACCACATCTTCTGTATTCCTAAATACTTGTACTGAAATTGTGATACTATGGAGATAAAAAGTGACAACTGGTCAATGGAGTCCACATATATCCATTTAGTGCATCATTTTACACATCTGTTCCCTAGTCATTGCATCTGTGCGAGTTTGCAACTATAAAACTATGCATCATTTTAGATGTTCAGAGCTAAGAGTAAATTACTGTTTTTTCCCCCTGCTGTTATTAGATTCTAATTTTCAGTGGCTTCACTGAGTCCATCTGTGTCAGCAAATTATATTAGATTGGAAATCAAAACCTTCATTACGTTGTATAAACTGCAGTCTGGTTGATTAATACTCTGAAGAAACTGTTTTCAAGGAATCCTAGATATGAACATAAAACATAACTTTTGGAGCAAAAGTGGACAGAAATGCATGGAAGAAAATACATGTATTTTCATACTTATGTAACATATTCACCAAAAACAGAAATGGAAAAAAACCCCTATGCTTCCACTATTTTATATGGATTTGATACCAGAATCAGGATATGCATTGGAGATAACACAATTTCATCTAAAATAAATTCTGTACAGCAGTAAAACTGATCAGCACCCTTATTTACTACGTACTTCTAGATTGTTAAGCAAACAGATGACTACAGAACCACAAAGTTCAAGTATTTTAAATTTTTAATTGAACAAATGTCACTTAATATTTCAGACTTGCAAAATCTTGTCACTTGATTTGCAAAAGTCCAAACAGTCCTCTCTTCCTCTGAGATAAGACACAAGAATGTAACGACAAGTACTATCAAAATGCAAAGCAAATTGTACTGTAAACACAACACATTCAAAGTCAAAGGAATTGGTTATATGAGAGGCTGAAAACAAAAACCAGATACCTTCAACAACGTATCATGCTTCTGTAGACAACACAAATTCTTCTAACAGAAACCTGTTTTCTTGCACGCCCAAAGTGAAAAGGTTCAAAAACTGTAAGTTCACTTCATAATTTCTATTGTGCTTGTAAACCACTTCTAATAAGTTCTAATATTAAAACTTAAAATTCTCTTTTCAGTGCCACAGTTGTCATACAACTGAACAAATCTAGGCTACTGCACTTTCAACTAAGCTATAAAAATAACACCACTGGTGAAAAAAGGCTGGCATTTTTCCTTTTATCTGTGCCACTAGCAACTTCCAGGACTGAACAGAAAGGTACAAAGCTGGCTTAACCTAGTCACTGAAATATAACTATGACCAAATCATGGTACATGTTGGTTTATTAGTGCTCATTAGTGCAGACAGAAATGTGGAAAAATCATGTTTTCTCCCTAAATATATATATATATACACACATAGTGTCTCTCTGTATGAAATATATGTAATGTACATATAAAAGAAAGAAAGTTATTGGAATGTCATCTAATGGTTATATTCTTTCTCTGAAAGGTGCCCATTCTTTCCAGACACCAGAAGTTCAGAAAACTGGTCAATATACATGGCTTAGACCCACATACTTATCAAGTATGAACTGAAACACCATGAAGTGTTAAGATATCATCTTGCACAAACACTTAAGTATTCATCTTTTTAACATATCATAGGTAAGTCCTTACTTCCCACAGAACTTCATTTTATGTGTTCAAAACAAAGAACTAAAAGAGGTTTTAAATGGGAACATGACTCACAAAAAATAGCCAACATACATAATTGCACCTTAAAACCCAATCAACCACATCATCCTCTTAAGACTGCTCTATCTACCAAAGGGTGGAGAGAGAAGGAGCTGGCTTATGGGATCAGCTCAGAGCCAGCTGTGAGCATGGTAGAACATTTAACATCATCTGCTCTTCAGTAGATATGTCTACTAGATATAGTGTATATAGTATATACTAAATATCTACTAGTAGATATGGCTACCCAAGAGTAAAGATTAATTGAAATCCCTGTGAACAAAACATTTCCTGAATGATCAGATAGACATGTTTAAATCAGACTAAAACTCTAGACTTCCCACGCTGATAGCACCTCAAGGAAAACAGATGAGGTCCCATTTACACCATTGTCCGACATGGTGTTACAACTCCACACCCGGAGTTGCGCTGGGGCCCAATAAATGCCAGCTTAGGAGCAATAACAGTGCTAGCAGAGCTTTTACTAGAATGCTACTGCTTGCACATTTAAGGTAAGAGAAGAAACTAATGTACAGAATTTTGATTTAACACAATTAGACTAGCAGCCTCATTAGATAGCAGGTGTAATAGATAGGTTTTTGTAATGGACATGTGATGAGGCCACAGCAGAGGAAATCCTCCCAAAATCTCAGCACCAAAAAAAAAATCCCAAAGTATACTGGAGAAAGATAAGATCCTCAGGACACCTACCTTACTGCTTTGTAACTGTTCATGTAAAATGGCATGTCATGCTGTACGTGACAACAACCAACTTCCAGAACACCAGCAGAAAGCGCATCTAATGTACGCAAAGGTTTTCTAACTCAATAAAATATGTTAATTTTTTTTTTTTTTTTTAAAGAAAAGCAGAACATTTCCTGAACACAGGCTATAGGATGCTGTAATAGCCACGCTACTAAAATAGGTAATCCATATATCGTAAGAATTTTTCATCCCCAGTTAATCTGTAATGGACAGATCACTCGCTAGTTCTGAACCTAGTATACTCCCCAAACACCACACTAGTTTGTATACTACTTTCTTGTTCAAGCTAATATATTGGCCTTTAAACAAATCAAAATCTGCTTAAATGGAACTGTGTTTGGGTCAATAGCACCATCTTTTAAATAGTTCACAGCTTTTTCTCATCATTTAACTCAGAGCTGGGTGCAGGGACAGGTGCAGCAACAGGACGCAAAAGCCCAAACCTCACAACCCAAGACAAAATCCAAAAACCTGAAGTGCCAGCAAGGTAATACATCTTGGAGAGAAATCAATCCACATAACAAGCTCTTTTAAAAGAAAAATTATTGTATTATCCAAAGAAGGAACAACGGGAAGAGAGGTTAGAAAGGAGCATGTCTTCTCTGACCTGTAGTAAGCATTTTATTCTTGCCAAGGCTACCTGTTTTATGAGGTCTGTCAACTGCAATATTACATTCTCCTTCATCACCTCATGATTTTTAGGAAAATAGGCCAGAGATCTCCACCACTGTTCCAAGTCATTGACAGGCAACAAGTGACTGACACTCTTCAGTCTACAGGGCTCCAGCCAACAGGACTGCCAGGCTAGCCCAGAGTAGTTCACAATCCTGATTGACTATTTGATTTCTTAAAACACAAGGGACACTAGCTGCATAATGGAGAGGATGCCAGCCTAACTTTTAAGAGAAGCTTAAGTGTTTTCTTTTCCCAGACATAAACCAACACTGCATGATTGTCAATCCTGGATATGAGGCGGCAGCACCAGTAACGTAATTGCTTGCATCGTGACACATTTACCCACATCAAACAGTCTTTTCTCTTTCCCTCTAGGAAGGGAGTTTTTAGACAGAACACAGAAACCGTAAGAGAAAGAAAGGATGACAGTTGAGTGAAACTGATCTTACAGTACAGGAAAACAAAGGACAGATTGTTTCATTCTTTTTTTAACCAGTGTTTTAAGTTTAGGTTTTTAGACTGCATTTAGAAATCTGAGGTCTGACTTCTGGAAAATGCTGAGACAAGAAATACTGCTACATTCAGTGTAAAACTTTGAAAACAAGCCTCTCATTTAAAGTTTATTCTTAGACAAAGTTAGGTACCAATGAAAAAAAAAACAACCAAAACAAACAGCTAAAGTGATCTTTAGTTTGTTGTGGTTTTTTTTTTTTTTCCCAAAAAGAATAGATCAAGATGACCCCAGCTAAGGCTAATAGGATAACTAAATCGTTCACAAGTCCCTCAATTCCCATTCTTTAGTTATTAGGTCATTTACTTTAGCAGAAAGAGTCTCATGCTTTTTAAAAGTGTGGACAAAAAGTTGCAAGGCCCAAGGTAACAAAGACAGAAACTCCTAGCCTTAATGTTCTGCCAGGAGAGAATGCCTTTTCTTACTTAGTGCTCCAGTGAAAAACACTTTTTCTGACCTATTTTTTCTTCGAGAACACCAGAGTTTCAAGCATTCACCCAAAGTAACCATTTAGCTTTGAGGCGGGGTGTGGTGGAGCAGCTCCCGGGAGACACGGTAGCAAGCAAAATGTTCTTCTTCGGGTTTCCTGGCAGTTCTGCATTCTGATGAACTTTTATTTGGCCAGAAGATGGAAGCTGTCATTTGATGAAAACATTGCACTTTCTAAGTGGAAACAAGGCACAGCAATCCCTGCAGCCACTCTGACAAAAGCAGAGTGGAGAAAGAGTAAAAACTGTACTCAAGGAACTAATATGTTTTTAATGCTTTACTCAGCTCCTGAATCCAACAGAAAGAAGGGATTTAAGTAGTCTCATAAAGCTCTATAAAAAAATAATTGAGAACGAAAGAAGATGAAGCTGGACTGGCTGGGTAAACAAGTGAGCCTTGACCTAATACTGCAACCTGCCTCATCTTCTGTTATGTTAAAAAGGAAAAAAGAAGTCCCATTTAACTGTTTCTTAATGGCATATAATACTATAACGCATTAGTAAAAGAAACTGACATTTCTAGCAAATTCTAATTCCTGGCATTTCACGTAAGTAAAACCATCCTTTGGGAAACTAATCTCCTTTGCAAATTCATGAATTTCAAAGTAAATCTGGAGCTAACATCCTAATTTGCGATACGCAAAGGATAGGATCATATTTTACAGCAGTACTTTTTCTTTTTTACAAATATAGTTTTGCCTATATAGTTTTGCTTATTTGCAGGAGCATGCAGAGAAGAAAGGCTTCAAAATTATGAATTATCCTAATTACAAAAGCTTTGCACCTTTTTTTATTGCAAGCCAGCCATAAAAATCACTGAATTATTCCAAACAATATATACAAAAAATACAACAAAGCCAGAGCAGTGAAATTTACTCTTGCAACAAAGCCAGTAAGAAACATGATATGAAAACATGCATTTATGAGACATACTAGACAGAAAGCATGAGGTATTGTAGAGAAATGGAATGGGACACTTACACAGTGGCTCTCTCTCAGGGGGTCCTGATGGTTACTATGTTCTTAAACCATCTAGACAGAATAGCAGGCTGGGCAGAAGTGAGCCACATACAATCCACCAGATGACAATGCTACACAGTGTAGACACCAGCATAGCTAGGAGCCATCTAAAAAAGGGGTTGGAGGGGGAGGAAAAGATGAACAAAAATTCAAAAGCAAAAGCTATTGGTGCATTTTAGCTTCTTTCAACTTCTTCAAAAGCATATTGCTCTATAACCTTTGCCAAGTATTTTCTTACTTTCTATGACTGTTAACAATCCATGCAACGATAAATTGCCAAATGTAGTATCCACATGTTGCTGGAATCAAAACAAATTTTCTGAAATCCTCACTACAGTCATCTATTCCAAAGAAAGTCTGTATCACTTTTTCAAAAATAAGCGTATGCTGGAACAGTACACCTCTGACCACTTGCTGCCATCTCTTATGCAGTTTGATCAGCCTGTATTCATACATCCTACTTGACAATCATATGTTTTAACACTAAAACAGTAGATCAGATCAGTTTGTAGGAACAAACAACTTATGTACGCATGCAGATGATGGGGTATATTCTGTGTTCAAAGTAGCAAAAGCTAATTTGTAATCCTTTGCCAAAGGTGCAGAACATTGCTAATTAGAACATATACAAAGTATCCATTCATCAAACATACAGAGTTCATACAACCAACTTAATGAACATTAACAAATGTTATACACAAATCCCTTGCGACTTAAACATAAGCAATGCCTCTATCTCTCAAAGACTGTAATTGTCGCATCTTCTGGTGTTCTTATTTTGCCCTTTTTTTTTTTTTTTCTGTTCTGTGAAATAAACCTACATAGAGGACTTAGAAGCTTCTTTCTGTTTGCTTAGATAAAGTTAATCAATTTCACTGCAAAATTAATTGTTTTTAACAGTCTGAACTAAAAGGGAAAAAGATTGACACCTCTTCTAGCATGGAAGACTTCTGACTCAGGTAAGGCAGCTAAATATTCCTAGTGATATTTTCATTTAACAATAGCAACACAAAGAATTTAAGTTATACATTCATTTTTCACCAAACTATTTCAATACAAGCTGCAAACCACACAAATAACTTGGGGGAACAGGAGGAGGGAAATTCCAACTCCCTGTGCCACAATGCACACTATAAAAAACAACTATAAGCTCTAGATCAATTATTTTAATGCTACAGAAGTAAAAGCTAACTAGTTTTAATTAGAGCAGTCATGTTGCAGAATGCTTCATGAATGGAATAATGTTATAGCAGTTGATAAGCTTTCTGCATATTAAGACAATGGCTCTGAATAGATTATGATACAGTCTACATTCATTCTATGGAACATACAATAAACAAGATCCTTCACAACCTTTATTATGTGACTTAAAGTACCTATTATGAACAAATATTATGAAGTGGAAACTAAGGCTCTATGTGTCTTAGAAATTAATGTGCAAGGTAGTCATTTTTTACTGTCCTATTTGAGGTAACTGAGATGATGTGTTTTGGGGTTTTTTAATGTCAATTGGGTACAGGCTTTGTTCTGAACCTGTTGTTTCTTGTATGATTGCCCGTGTAAATGATGAGCATGAATAAAAGAGAATCTTTTAAAACAAAAGCAGAATTCATACACAGCAATGTGTGATGGTTTCGAAAGACACATTCCTTTACCTTCAGCACATTCTTACTGTGTACCTCTCACTTTTTCAAAAAGTCTGATGACACTGTTTGGTTTTTAAAAAAAATTTAAAAAATTAAAAAAAAAAGGCCAGCAGCTAGCAGCAGCATCCCCTACCAAAAGACAGGACAACAAAAGCCAAGTTGCATTTGGTCTGTGACTCTGGTTCTGCATTACTGGCAAAAATCTGACAGCCAGGGGTCACCATTTCTTTCCTAGCAATCAAATGAGTTACAGATAGGTCTTGCAAGTCTTGCATTCTCTTCTTGTTTATTTAAGGACAGACAGAAAGTTTTTCTACTTACAGTTGCTACAAGCTATGATAGACGCAATGGTGACTACAAACTTTCTTTTACAGGTGGTGTTTCAGTACTTGTCTAAAATAAAGAGACTAGCATAACCAGGTTCCCTGACAGAAGTGCGCTCCTTTTGCATTTATTTACTGAAATAGTGCTACTCCCTGCCTTCCAGATCTACCAGCCGTTATCCAAAAGCCCACAGGATTTAGGGAAAGTTCCTCTCCAAGGAAGAGGAAATGAAAGGAAGCTAAAAATTCTTTCAACTCTTCCTACGTAGCTGACTTAACTTCAAAAAATGCTTACTTTATTTCAGCCAATCAAACACCACCACACAGAGTCAGACTCTTCCATTTTTATACTACGACAGGAAACACAAGGGAGCATTTGTGATTAAATTAAAAGTAAAGCACTCAGAAATACTATGGGAGCTTGTAAAGCACAGACTACTGGGATCAGAAACAATGCAGAAAACTAGAAATTGAGTAAGGCAGTTCTTTAACCAAGTCGTCCTGCCTCCTTTGCACTCACCAAGCCTTCAGAGAAATTATGAATCTCATGCTTGTTTTAAATGAGTAAAAGCAACCTTGGCAAAAAACCTTTGGGGGCAAAGGGAAGTATGCTTAAAGAAGAGGATAAAAGTATTTCTTGCATTTGTACATTCAGGAACTGACTTACGTTAGCGGTGATGCAGTTGGAGATTTTGTCTGCCTTCTACTTTTCAGAGCACGAAGCTTATCCCCCTGTGTTACACAGTTTGTTTCATCTTCGTCACTGTACTGGATAAGTGGAGGCGGGGAAGGGATAAACCGCGATTAAAATATAGACACTTACACACTTAAGAATTAACGTTATCTTAAATCTTAAAATTAGAATTATCACACCAGAAAAGTTTGTCAGCATAAAGTCAAAGAAAATATTCACTTGCATAAATACAATTCTGTTCTTTAGAGTTTCCTGTTTGCTGCTATTAAACCTGTCAACCATGGAGTGGTGTCATGAATTACATGCACCAGAATTTCGTCTACCTTTAGAACAGTGGAAACATATTATCACGTCTTTGCTTAGGTACAGCACAATTTTCACTCAAGTACATCATTTTGCTCCTTCACTTGCCTTCTTAAAACAGCAGTACAGTTTTTTTAAAAGGCAGCATCAAAAGGTATTATAGAAGTTGCTGTTACTTAGAAACTACAAAGAGCAAAAAACCTTTCATCTCTTCCCTCTAATAGACAATCCAAAACAAAATCACAGTGGTTTTGATTGCAAACTGTAAGTACTTTTCTTGTTCTAATATCTACCTAATTATTAAAGTATGATAAGGATGCTCCTACTTCACCTGTGTACTGCACTTAATTTTTCATACTTGCTGTCCATAAATCCCCCCCCATCTCTTGATTCAAAAAGGGCAAACAGAAAAGAATCCAATTAACAGTTTTACTGTACCAACAGGTTTGTTCAGAACGTGACAGATTCTCAACAGCAGTTACAACTTTTACAAGAGCACAAGGTTCAGATGGTTACCAGTTCAATGTCCTTTCGGCTCATTCTCCTGTTTCTTGTGTCATTAATTGAAATATCATCTACTCCTGAGAGAATTCTTGTTACAGCAATTTTACAGTTTCCTTTCAACTTTGCACGGAAAATGTCTCCTTCTGTCCAAAGTTCTGCCTGTTTGCTATCATAGCATGGAAAAAAAGCCCAAAACACAACAAATTAACACCAAAGATTATGACACGTACAATAAAAGAAGAAAAAAGACATCTATATCTATTTTTGAAATCATTTATAGTCAATCTACTTACTCCATCAGGAAGTGTTGTTGTGGTCCAATCACTGAACCAGGTCTATTTATTCTAATCCAGGCAATAGTTTCTGCAGCTGTCATCCGATAATGCTTCATAATATAACAGGCAATAAGTGTGCCAGTTCGTCCAAGACCAGCTGTGTAAGATGAAAGAATGGCTTCTTTTATATATCCATCTTCATCTGGAATCTGCTGTAGCTACAGACATTGTTACTTGGACAAATAGTTACTTGCCTAATTTATTAAATAAGCCTGATCCTGATCAAACTTGGTAAGTGCAACTCATCTTTTGAATTTTTTTTCCCATATACAAGGTTGCTAACACATGATTCACATGTTTTTTGAGTGAGGTAACTTTCCAAATCCATCAACTTTACAAATATCTGTAAGTCTATCTACCTATGAATATGTATATAGGAATGTTTTTATGCATGGGATAAAACAGCTCGCTTTTTTCAAAAACTCTCAAAGCACCTCTTGCAAATCGATCATACATTGCACAGAAACCAGTTGCTCTTCCAACCCTTGTCTAACTGATCTCTTACTTCAGTTCCCAAGGAAAAGACAAATTTTGCAAAAACCAAGTCTGGGTATTAGCTAACACAGACAAAATGTACTCCAGAACGAGGAACCTTCTTTGCAAAGGCCCTCAAGACAGTTCTATTTACCTTGGGAAACATGAGAAGGACAGGAGGACAGCTCCAGCTGAGTGGCTCCTCTCCTCAATCACTTGCTGTAAATGCCAAACCACACATCACCTTCTCCCATTTAACAAGAGACTAATCAACACCAGTATAAAATCTTCAGTACAGCACAACAACCAAGACAACCACCCAGCACTTTCCATGCCTTGACCAGCTTTAAGAACAAGGTACAGCATTCTACTCTTTTCTCAAGAGTAAGAGCAGGTTGAGGAACATAAGATAGTCTAGACACCATTACAATGATAAAATATCAAAAAAATCTTAATTTGAATGAAAACAAAGCCTTGTAACCCTGATACTCAATATTCAAGTGTAATCAATTAAGCAAATTTATCAGCTCAGTGGAGTGTAAGAGTATGCACTTCCTTCACAACCGTTAAGATGATGTTTATACCAATTCTTCTACTTCACAGTATAACCCTGTTAAACATGAAGCAAACGGATGGCAGATCCAGGAACAAAAATGCAGTCTTTGTAGGTCCCACGCAAATGGGTTAAGAAAAGGCCATTCTCCTTCAACCACAGCATTATCAGGTATCCTAGTGAGGCAAAGTGTCGTGAACAAATGTCTGATCGACTATTAGAGATGGTGTGGGAAGGGAAATATAGTTCCTCTAGAACCACAGAAAACTGTATTTTTATACTAGCTGCATTGGGCATGCTCTAATAAATCTTTTTCTTGGCAGACTAATTCTGGAGGAATAGATATTCAGAGCATGCCCAATGTCGCTAGTATAAAGGGTTTCTGATGGATAAAGATTTCTGTGGTTCTGGAGGAACACTCATACTTTATGAGGAATCTCCTCAAAAAGCTGCATTGGTATTTTCAGAAGTTTATGACTTAGTATAATTAACCATGCATTTTCAGAAAAATCTATAAACCTTGCCAGGACTTCAAGTTCCAGCTCAAAAACTGGACACTAATGCTTTCTAATGCTTTGACACTAATGCTTTCTAGCAGAAAAAGCTGTTAATATTGGCAAGCTCACTTTCCCCGTTCTTGGAAACAGCTGGGAAGACTTTTCTGGAACTTAAAAAATGCAGAAGATGAAGTGCAGAACAGATGCTTAGAAAGCACTTGTATGGAAAAGCTGCAGTTTGGCAGACATATTGATAGCTAGATATAATGGAATTATAATGCAAAATACCTCTATACTATAAGCATCACTTGTAATATAAATTGGTTTTACACTATACCTTTGCAATGAACGGCTATAACACCTTCAGCATTTTCACAAATATTTAGAAATGTTTTAACTATAGTATCACTAGGTGTGCTTCCATCAGCAAAGAAGAGGTCAAAATGCTCAAATCCAGCATCTGTAAATCGTTTGGCATCATACAGTTTTTTGTTGAGGCGTACTATAGTGGTGACCTTATGTTTCCTGAAGTATGGGAAATAAGCCTCTGGAGCATGGTGGGGATAGCCTATTTGAAAAAAGAAGGGAAAAACAAAGGAGGAGAGTAAGGCTCAAACTGCAGAAATAAACAATGACTCAAAAACAAGAGATGAAAAAAAACTTCAAAATAGAACTCATGTTCAACATAAAGAAATAGACTAACCGAAAATGGAATTTTAACATAATCACCTAGGTCAGATACAATTAAACCAAGCATTAAAATTTTACTGCCAGGGTTCTTATAAAAGAAAAAGAGCCAAGGAAAAAACACACTGTTCGAGGAACAATTTTTAAAGCTTGTTCTTACTGATAACAATCAACTAAGAAAGCAGTGGGCTTGTGTCCCCCACCTCCTCTTTTAAGCATACCATTTTCAATTTTACTTCTTGAATGAGGTCCACTGAAGGCAATGAATTTGTTTGGTATTATCCAGTTAAAATCTCCATTTTCTGCTCTCTGTCAAGAGAAAATGCTTGGTTTATCATTATCCCTGTATTTTCAGGATTTTCCTTATTGTTTCAAAACACATGCGAGATAGAAGTGATGTACAATTTTGCCAAAGGAAGTTATGTTAGTCGCCTGCTCTCTTTTCCATTGGGAGGATGCCAGATGCTCTCAACCTCACTTTTCTTGATTGTGTTCTCCTCTTTCTTTCTAAATTAGTTTTAGAACAGCACAACTGAAGGACAGCTTCCAATTTTTAATTTTTTTATAGGTTTTGAAATTACTACCTTGGCCTTATCTCTGTTCACAATTTAAATCATGTTTTTTTAGATTCTAAAACACTTAATTTTCTCTTTACAGATAACTGGCAGCTTTTCATTTCTGAGACTGCATATAGTCAGGAGTTGCAGTCCTTCATTGTCACATTTGTTTCCCAAGCCCTGAAGTGAATTTTATAGGCTTGGAGTTTCCCAGCCCTGTTTCCTTCTTTACCTCAAAGAGTGTTATTACACCTTTGCCATGTATTCACAGATACACACTTCAATTGCTCTCCAGAATTCAGTTAGACTTGGACTTGCATGCCCTTGAGTTTCTCATCAAGACTGCTCAAGAATATGCACGACCTCTAACAGTGGCCAAATTGCCACTCCACAATCATCTTCCAGGGCTTTAATAATAATGGGAAAAAAGTATTTCTTTCCATTTTAGTTTCTGCTTTCCCCCCATGTTTGAGGCTGACTATGCTTAAATCTAGATTTTAATATTCTCCCTCTGATCACACACCTTTACAATCAAAGTTTAAAGAGACAAAACAGAAATGGAACCTAATACTACAAAAAAAATAGCACATATTATGAACAGTTATCTTAGCATTAGTAACAGCAAACAAATCAGAAGATTGATACTGAACACTTACTTCATAATGCTCATATTCATTTACATCAAATGTATTGAAATCCAGGAAACCATATTGCAAAGCCTAAAATTCAGAATACAGCTTTTAACAAAGACAACACCTTTTCAATGAGGACAGTTTATCACTCTTTCAGGTTACTGAAAGCCCCTTAATATCTTCTGCTCTTTCAGAGAGATTTTTTCATATATTTGAAAAAGATACAGATTAATTTAGTCTTGGTTCAAAATATATTTGTAAATTGTAATATAAGTCAAGTTAGACAAGCAAATCCACCCTTTTCTCTTTTCATCAAATCACTAAAAAATTCCAGGCTACAGAAGCATTCAGTCTTTTTATTACTGCTAGGAGTACAAAATAAAAGAGAAAAATAACTCACAAAAATTATATACTGAAATTATAAGCACATTCTAAAATCTGCTTTCAAGGACTGCAAATATTTTTGTGCATGAATGCTATGTGCGTTCATTATGATGCTACTATCTTTGTTGATTTTAAATTGTTTGCAGATGCAAAGTCCTAAGTAGACACTAGTGTGGCCGTTGATGTCCTGTAATTACCCAAAACCATTATATTTAATACTGTATAAAAACTGTAAACATTTGGGTAACTGACAGTTTACCCGCTTGCTGAGTCAGGAATCACAAACACAGATAATCCCATATTTCCAGATATTTAAAATACTACATTCTAATCTCCTCTTTCACTGCATAATAATCTGTAGTTCTACTTTCTGTTCATTGGTACTAATAAGAATAGCAATTCACTCTTGGCATACAAGCAGCCAATGACAAAACATCCAGAAAAGCTGAAAATCACAAATCCACCCGCAAGTAACCGTCTTAATCAGTAAACCCACTGATATTTGGCAGGGATACCCATAATACAACAGACAGTAGTAGGGTGGAGAGCTGCAGAATTCACCATTTCACTATTCATACAGACTAAAAAGAATTCATATAAATTCCCCTGTCTTTCAATGCCATGGTACTTCACCATAATATTGTTATAAAACACTAGATTATGATAATTTGTATTTGAAAAAAAAAAAAGCATCTGCCTCCTAACATTTGTTCTATTTGTATTATTAAAGCAAAGCTTTAAGTCATTAGCACATGCTGCAAATGCTTCAAAAGTATCACTGATCAATTCAAAACCACTTTCAAAGGCTATATTCAGCCTAAAATGCAATGCTAGGGGGCATATAATAAATTTATCACATAACTCTTAGGGATTAGATGTGTGAATAACTGTCCTGAGAGATTACATAAATAAAACTTCAAATTCTCTCTTTAAAATCTTCACTAGTTGATTACATAAGGTATTGGTCAACTTCTACAGATACCGTATCTAGAAACTTTGTTATAATGCATAATACATAATAAGATAGGCAACAATCAGAAAATTCGCTACTGCACAGCTCTAATTGGATCCTAGTTTACTAAACCTTCTTTTTCTGGTGGGCAATATTTAGCTGAACTTCCACAATACGAGAAATATTCTTTTACTGACCTTGTTTATTGCATGAAAACAGTCCAGCAATGTCAGATGAAAACTGCAAGTACCAAAGGAAGCATCCCTATAACATATGATGACCAAAACAGTAAAATTATCCCATTTTACTTCAAGTGAAAACAATTGAAGATATTTCTTTAAAACACCTTTAAAAAATTGCTTCAAGACTGTTCTTGATGACTATTACAGTGAAATAATTATATCAAATTATTATTTCATTTCCCGCACCCTGCATCTTACAACAATAACAAAACATAAAATAAGTTATGTTAACAGATGATCCAAGAGTAAGATTACTCATTATAGTTTTGCTAAAACTGATACATTCAATTTCTGGCATGAACATTGAAACTGGCATGTTTCACTGTTCATGTCAACAAAGAACTGACAACACAAACTCCTTGTGGGAAAAGCTAATGCCTAAATTAGTAGTACATTTTCAGCAAAGTCAAATTGTAATACACTGCAAGTTTTTTCTTCAAACTCCATTTAGAAGAAAAAAAGATGCTGTGCACATGCATTCTATGTACATGTGAACAGCATCTTCTTAATAAAACTGTCAAGATACACATTTGTGTAGATCTATTAAAAGACTTTCCTTAAGATGCATAAAATAGTTTATGCTTAAACATGAGGAGAGTTTTTTTTAGAACACCTTTCGACTACAATTTTTAAAATTCTCTTAATCCAAGAATGGCATGTGCTTAGTATGTAACCATTATTAGATTCCATAAGCACTGTACAATCAGCATTCCACAAGAATATTATAGTCAAGTAAAATAAATAAATTTAAACTGAATTTACATCAAAGAATATTGTATCTTGTCAGAACACTTTCTTTTGACATCATGCAGCCCTCATCAGAACGAGTCATTAATATCAAAAAAGTAAAACATCACATTCAAATTTCAACTGAGAGGAGGAAGAATTTCTGAAGAGTCTGGATGGCTGCCTCTACAATTTGTTTGTATCCTTTTCCTCCCTATTGAATTGGTGTGAAAAGTAGGGGGAAAAAATCAGCAGGAGAAGGAAACAACAGAATCCCATTCAGGTAAAAGAGAAGACAGGTAAAGGTGACATTGTAGTGAGTGTCTGTGAGACCACCTGACCAGGAAGAACCAGTGGATCAGGCCCTCTATAACCAGAAAGGAGTAGCCTCACATTCGCAGGCCCTGGTCCTCACAGGGAACTTCAACCACTCTGATATCCGTTGGAGGAACAACACAGCAAGACATAAGCAATTCAGAAGGCTCCTGCAGTGAACTGGTGACAACTTCCTCCCCCAAGTGACAGAGATGCCAATGAGGAACAGTGCTCTGCTCACACTCACCAACAAGGAGGTGCTCACTGCCTTGGCTGCAGTGACTATGAGATGGTGGAGTTCAGGATCCTGAGGGCAGGGAGGAGAGTGAAAACCAAGCTGACAACACTGGACTTCAGGAGGGGAGACTCGGGCCTATTCAAAGATCTGTTCGTAAGGGTCTCATGGGATAAGTTCTCAGGGAGAAGAGAGGCTCAAGAAAGCTGGTTAATATCCAAAGATCATGCCCTTCAAGCTTAACAGCAATTCATCCTAATGAATATGAAGCACCCAAAAACACCAAGAGGCCTGCGTGGATGAACAAGGAATTCCTAGCCAAACTCAGACACAAAACGGAAGCATACAAAGGGTGGAAGCAAGGACAGGTAACCTGAGAGGAATATGGAAACACTGTCTGAGCATCCAGGAATGAAGTTAGGAAAGTTAAAGCCCAAATGGAATTGAATCTCACCAGGAATGTCAAAGAAAACATGAAGGGCTTCTACAAGTACATAGGCAACAAAAGGAAGACTAAGGAAGATGTGGACCCATTGCTCAATGAGACAAGGGACCTGGTTACACAGGACGTGGAAAAGGTTGAGGTACTGAATGCTGCCTTTGCCTCAGTCTTTACTAGCAAGACCAGCCTTCAGGAATCCCAGGTCCCAGAAACCAGCTGGAAAGGCTGGAATAAGGAAGATGGATCCACTTCCTTAGTGGAAATGGATCAGGTCAAGGAATAACTCTGCAACTGGACATACCTGGGTCCATGGGCCCTGATGGGATGCATGCATGAGTGCTAAGGGAGCTGGCTGATGTCATTGCAAGGCCATTCTCAATAATCTCTATCAATCATGGCAAGTGGGAGAAATTCCTGAAGACTGGAGGAAAGCAGATGTCACCCACAACTTCAAGAAGGGCAAGAAAGAACTCAGGGAACTACAGCTAAGTCAGCATCATATCAATCCCCAGAGAGGTGATGGAATAAGCTAATCCTGCAAACAATTTCTAGGCACATTAAGGACAAGAAAATCATAAGGTGTAGTCAGCATGGATTCACCAAGGCAAAGTCATGCTTGATCAATTTGATAAACTTCTACAATGAAACGATTAGCCTGGTAGATGAGGGGAGAGCCCATAAGATCCTCACAGACAAGTTGCGGGCTGGTCGAGCAGACAGGTAGACTGAAAACTGGCAGAACGGACGGACCCACAGGGTCGTGGTCAGTGGCACAAAGTTTAGTTGGAGGCCAGGAACTAGCGGTGTACTCCAGGGGTCAATACTGTGTTTGATCCTGTTCAACATCTTCATTAATGATCTGGATGAAGGGGCAGAGAGTTCCCTCAGCAAGTTTGCTGATGAAACAAAACTGGGAGGAGTGGTTGATACACGAGAAAGTTGTGCTGTGCTGCCATCCAGAGTGACCTTGACAAGCTGGAGAAATGGGCTGTCAGGAACTTCATGAAGTTTAATAAGGAGAAGTTTAAAGTTCTGCACCTGGGGATGAACAACCCCAGGCACCAGTACAGGCTGGGGGCTGCTCAGCTGGCAAACAGCTTTGCAGAAAAGGACCTGAGGGTCCTGGTGGACATGAAGTTGAACATGAGTCAGCAATGTGCCCTGCAACAAAGAAAGCTAATAGTATCTTGGACCGCATTAGGCAAAGCATTGCCAGCAGGTTGAGGGCAGTAATCTTTCCCCTCTCCTCAGCACTAGTGAGGCCACATCTGGAGTACTGTGCCCACTTTTGGGCTCCTCAGTGCAAAAGAGGTATGGACATAGCAGAGAGAGTCCAGCAAAAGGCCGCAAAGATGATTACGGGACTGAAGCATCTCATATAGAAGGAAAGGCTGAGAGAACTGAGACTGTTCAGCCTGGAGAGGAGAAGGCTTGCAGGGGGACCTCAATAATATATACAAATACCCGAAGGGAAGGTGCAAAGAAGACAGAGTCAGGCTCTTTCAATGGTGCCCAGTGACAGGACCAGAGACAATGGGCACAAACTGAAACACAGGAGGTTCCCTCTGAACATCAGGAACCACTTTTTCACTCTGAGTATGACTAAGCATTGGCACAGGTTGCTGTGAGAGGCTGTGGAGTCTCCATCCTCAGAGACATTCAAAAGCCATCTGGATGTGGTCCTGGGCAACCGGCTCTGGGTGTCCCTGCTTGAGCAGGGATGTTGGACCAGATAACCTCCAGAGGTCCCTTCCAACCTCACTGTGATTCTGTAAGTGAAAAAATAAACTCTTTGCATCCTGCTAACAAGTTTCAGTGTTGATAATGACCCTAAGTAGAAACTACCTGATTGAGTTTTTATTATTCTATGGGAAGGTACTGTTTTTTGCAGAGATTAAGAATATTTTAAAGGAATAGAGCCCAGTCCAACATCTCAGTTGATTAATGCAATCTGAATTCCTCTATTTGCACCAGGTTTAGCTGCACTAGTAAACTCAAGAAAATGCTAAAGTTTGCAGACGCTACAGCAGACTACATTCTTTATTCGAGAGGCTGGGCATGTCTGCAGAAGTCATCTGTCTGTAAGTCTTACATATAACACATCTTTGCATTTCTTTCAGTAGTGCTGTTGAAGTGATGGTCTGGGAATTTGGGCAGGGTACATTACCTGAGTGAAAAGCTACTATCTCCGTTACCCACATGCACCTTTATGATATTTAGAAACAAACCTTACAGCCTTCCTAAGGAGGACTTTTGCTCTTCTGGGAACATAAAAATGGAATTTAAAAGTGAAAAATGGGAAAATGGAAATATGCAAATAAAGACTGGTGCTACTACACCATTATATTTTGGTGGTGGCAGGGGGAAAGTAGTATAAATTCAAATCATCAAAAGCCTATCACTTGTCAAGACAGCTAGAAAACACAAACAAGCATGGACTTAAATTAATCACCCCATAACAATATATTTGGACAGTAAACTTGCTCCTAAGCAGTTTTTGGACATTCTTTTCTGCATATTGTGGCAGCCCATGGAATGTTAGTTTAGTCCAACTTTTGTTTGGAAGAAATGAAGAAGTTGTTCCTCTGCACATCAGATCAACTTTATTTGCTACATTAAGCAGCACAGCATATACCACAAAGAGAAGTCTGTGGTCTGAAACAGCTAGGATTACATTCCCTCAGGGTCAAGCAACCATGAACCAATGGTTTTACACGTTTCCTCATTGGTAAAAAGACACACTTTAAAGTTACACTAAATCATAGGAGGTTAGCTAGCATTCTTTATGCACAGAACAGTATTTGCAGGCTACTGCATACATTCAACAAGTGGGAAAAATGGACTGCTAGAAGCATTACAAGCCATTTGTGATGAATGACAGATATTTTGATACATTAATCTATCAACTACTGGCACAAAACCAGACTGCCAAGTGAGAAGCAATGTAGGTCAAAAAGCTCAACAGAAGCTCATACAAAGCAGCATGGCTCCTTCACCTTCTGTCAGTACACTTAAGTACCAACTGCTAACATCCCTGTTCAGAAGTCTGCACTTAAAGCTCAGGCAGTCAATGTCTCATATGTTAAAACTTCAACACCATCCCCACCCCCAAACTGATACTGCTAAATGCAGTTATCAGTTATAAATTCTTTTTCAAAACATCAAGGTGCGGGAAGTTCTAACTTGTTGTTTACCTGAAAGGAAGATACGAAATGCTTCCAGCCAATATAAGCCTGTACACATCTTCTGGGGATTCTCTCAGGTATATTATCTATTTTTGTGGAAAAGGACAGAAAAGAAAAATATTATTTTAAGATTGGTATTAATAACTTCAAGTCATTGTTTACTACAGAAGGTATAATGAATTATCACAGAGCTCAAAAGTTCTGGGAAAGAGTGGCATCAAGAACAAATGTATGCAAGTGTGCAACAATAAAACTTACATAAAAATACAAAATACTGGTCAACCTAGAGGGATATATACTTTTAAAGGAAATTTATAGATTTGTGCAGGAGTTGTTCAGCTGTAGGCTACAGTGAAAAAGTCTTCTGTCCCTCTGGATTCTTCCATGTTTCTACAGCAACTCCACCGGACCAGTCTGTAGATTTTTATTTTTTTTAATTAAGCTTTTAAGATGTAAATCAAAACACAAAAAGCCACAGAGATATCAGCAAAGCTATGAATCATCTGCTCTACAAAACAGTGTGTACACTCAGCAGACAAGATTAAAACAGTCATTTGTGTATGTTTTGATTTTCTTACAACAGTACATTAGCATTATTCCAAAGCCTGTACTTTCTCCTTTGCACTGGTGAGGCAGTATCCAGTAACTGAATCCAGATGCCATAAATGAAAAAAAGTAATCTGTAGCTTCAGAAGCAAAATCCTAAGAACAGAATGAAGTAACATACTTGAAGCACTATGTACCAGACTTTCTACTGTCAAATACACTCAGAATTCACAAAGGACAAACTCACGACAAATACCATATGGTCTTCCATCACAACACGCCTGATCCCTCTTGCATAGCCTCTAACACTAAACTCTTCTTAAAGAATACCATAAAACTCCTCTTTTATGCAAATCATGTCTTCCAATAGCATCAGACACCATCCCCAGCACAGCCAGGAGATAACAAATGTTAATAACAAGCTGTCATTAACAGGTCAATATTCAGCAATTTCAGGTTAATACTTTTTTTTAAAAAAATGCATTAACTAAGCTTTAACACACTACAGAAAGTTATTTTTTTCATTAACATTTGGTAAAATTATTTACCTCTCTTATATTAATGACCTTTTTTCTTAGAGGTTTTTTCAATGTAAGAATTCTAATTAAAAATCCCCCCAAAAATCTAAGTGTGGCATTTTTTATTTCTGTTGCTTTTGACTTTTTTTTCTTTTAAAAGTTGGCATTGCCTTTCAAGTTTCTTTGATGATGCTCCAAATCCGGTTTGAACAAATGGCTTAGCATACCTTCAACATCCTCTCTCCGCACGCGCTCTTGTGAGGTGTGAATAGGTGGTGGAACAGATGTTGCTAAAAAAAACCCACAAAACCCACAAAACAAACCCAGCTCGAAACATATCCTAAACAGACAGCTAAAAAGTACATGGCAACAGGTGACCCCTTTCATTTTTCCTCTGATTCGATTACATGTGTTTTCTGAGCATTCTTCCTGCGCAATTAGCAAAAACAAAGAAAAAAACATCTGTCTTAAGTAGTTTGGTCAAGTAATGAAAACTGCATGGGGGGTGTGTGTGTGTGTGTGTGCACACATATTGCTAGCAACCACATATATCTAACACTGCTTGCTTATCAGAAAAAGAGCCCTGCCCCAGAAAAACTTACAAACCAGAGACAGGAAATGGCATTAGCAAACAGAAGTTAATTAAACAACAGAAACAGAGTTTCTAGCCAGAAATGAGTCACCTGGAAAAAACTTGGTATTCAGTGATGTAAGGCTGGGTACTATACAGAGTACTGCTTGTACAACAGGCAAATAGAAACGCAGCTAATACTAGCTAATACTGTAAGTATAGGTAGCTCAGAAAGACCAAGGATTTCTCCCGTATCTCAGCTGAGCTTTCACCAGCTTCTTAAAAAAAACAGGGTTCAATGTAGAAGCATTTGTTTGCAAGTGCAACAGCTGCAAGAGGCAAGTTTTTTTCCGTAACTTTAAATGTTGTATTAAAATAAGTCTAAATAATGTTACAGTATACTGAAACACGTTAGCTCCTAAGCACAGATCCAGCTTCTGAAATCACATTACTAGTGAAGTTGCTAGAAACACCTTTTTAATGTACATGCACGTGTGTACGGATTTCCGTATGAACACTCGCTATATACAAGGACATTTAAAAAAAGTCAACCTGATACTGACACAAAAATCCAATATCTACCATTGTTTAGTATATACAAATAGCACACTGCAAGAAGATGGCACTTTTCAAAATACACAGTACTTTCTGTACATCTGAAGCCTATACAGCTCTCCGAGTCGGCTTTCTCAGAATTTTCTGAAATAAAGAGAGATCCTGCTGCACTTCAGCTGTGACACTACTAAACACATGAGACACAACATGTGAACAGCTGCAGAGACAGCAGTTGATGAAACGGTCACATGGTGTTCTCAATGAAAAGTGGCTTACAAAAAAAATCAGGTTAGTATGAGGGTATCTGGACAGGTGCAATGGCATGGTGTGCTTCAAAAGGGAAGAATGGTATTCAGTCTCTATACAGAACGGGAAAGACCATAAACAGATACTTACTTCACAAGGAAAGTATCCTGGCAGTAACACAACACAGGAAGCTGTTACAGTCAAAAGGGAGACAGGATCAGTTTCTGTCACAGTTTAAAACCGTAAGAGAATACCCAGCTGGAAATCTTGGATACAAGCAAGGCTGGGTAGAGGCTGAACATGGGTGAGCCTGGGTTCAGGCTGTGGGTGAACCAAATTCTGGATATGGAAACAGGTTAAGACTGAAAGGATCAGGGAAGGAGCAGCAAAACCCAGGGAAGCAACAGATGCCAAGGCAGCAGAGGCCCTATCTGCATTAGGAAGCTGATGCATCAGCAGAAATGCATCTATAGACTGAGAGCCAGCGCTGAAGATCTGACATCTGCACTATACACTTCCAGCAGCCTTTAAACTTCACAGCTAGCCCTGTGGACTGAACACCCATTACCTACTGGGACTGGTCCTAGACTGCTCCATGAAGTGAATCAAAATGCACTGAGCAGGGTTTAATGAAAGATTCACTTCAAAAATACACTCCTGACACAAACTGAAACTGTAATACAGACTTATATATAACTATATGTATAACTATATATATAACTATATAATACTGTTTCTGACCAGGAGGCTGCTAAAGCCTTAAAGATGAACAATTTAATTGGAATGATATGGGTGAACAAAGGACTAAAGAAAGCTAGTAAATGACACAGAGAAAGTAAAAGTGATTAGAGATGTAGTAGGCAGAAGTGTTGAAAGAGAGAAGGCCTTTCTAAGGCAGTGAGCAGAACTGAAATTTCAGAAAGGAAGAGAATGGAAATGTTGATCTGATGAATAGCAAAACATCTATTTGTAAATTCATGAGGTATGTACTGGAAGAAGGAGGGGAAATGGGAAAAGACATAACCTCCAGAAACCAAAATATACAACAGCTGAAACCCATTTGTCCAGATGCTGATTTTATGTTATGTTTCTGCTGTGCCTTCTAGGATGACAGAAACTTTCACAAATAAAGTTGTTTCCTTAAGATTAAAAAGTTTAAGGTTAAAAGATGTGTAGACGTGTCACTTAGGGACATGGTTTAGTGGTGGACTTCGCAGTGTTCGGTTAAAGGCTGGAGTCGATGATCTTAAAGATCTTTTCCAACCTAAATGATTCTATGATTCTAAGTTAACGCCAATAAAGCAACCAATAAGAAGTACTATTAAAAAGACGAAAAATACTAAAATATATTTCAAGCAATGATATTAACTGTTATTTAGCAGAAGTATTTTCTGGGATAGTTTTTGTTCGTTCTTGTATATACAAATGGAGAAAAGTCTATTAGAATTTTACATTGATTTCCCCAGGGGCTCCTTTCCTGCAGGTCAGGCAAATAGTATTGAAAAAAAAAAAAGCAGCTTTTTAAAAAATCTTAGAAAATTCAGCAGACCTGAAAAAATCATCCACAAGTACAGTACATTTCAACAATCATATGCAAGTGCAGATGGGCGTGCATACACATCTACATACAAACACACACACAAATACACATGGAAAAGCTCTTAAAATCCTTTACAAGTCTTTTACATAAGTACCTTTCAGGACAATTGTTACCATAAGGAACTGACATCTTTCAAGTCAAAATAACATAGCATTTTATCACACTATGTGATCACTTGTGTACCAACAATTTAGAAATTTGCTTTCTTTATGCATATAAAAAAAAAAAAAAATCCTACTGAACTTCAAAATACAGCCAGAAATTTGCGATTAGCAGTTGAACCATTAACATTGCTCTAATCATCCTTTTCATTTAGGACATCTGTTTCTAATTAAGGGACTGCAGGCAGCTCTGTGCATGGTCAAGAACCAGTCAAGCGTTGAGTACTGGGAAAGGTGCACTCCAGCACTGCTCCTGCCAACACTGCTGTGTAGTCAAACAGCCACTATAATGTTCACTGAATGAAACAGAAGGGCTTGCAGGGCTAGGTAACCCAGTCTTTATTTATAAGCATTTAAAATCAACCATAGAATGAAAGCTCTTTTAGCAAGCCATGTCATTGTCTGATTCATATTAGTGTTTTCAAATGAGCCCTATTTTTTAAACAAAGGTTTCCTAGATTAGCGTTAAAACCATGAAAACGGTATTCACAATAGGATGAGAAGTGCTCCTGGTAGAAAACGAAATGAAGCTCTGGTTGAAAAGGCACCTTCATCTTCAATACATGGGATCGCCAAGTGAAATAGTAATGCTGCATGCAAGACAAAACCATGTTTGATAATAATCACCTATGACATACATTGGTTTTGCAGGAACATTAAACAGGATATTTAAATATGCTGTACTGTTAGAAACTATCAACTCAAGTCTGTAAATAGCACTCTAAATTCACGTCTATGATGTGCTTAGTGAAATCCAGTTTACCCACCTGCTCACCCTTAACTGCAAAATCTACTTAAGGTTGCCACCTAAATCACACACTTTACCAACCCTACTGACTAAAAAGCAAGAAAATAATGAAATGATTAATTTTAAACTGCTTACAAGCAAATTTCATGTGATACAACTATGTTCCAAAAATGTCACTCACCCAAAATAGCCTGAATTGCTATAAACTGCAAATAATCACAACCGACACATTTTGAACTAATACAAATAACTACCGTGTGTGACTGGACTCAGACACAAGCTCACATACAGGCGTATTTCTGCTGTAACTTCAAAGTACTTTATTTCATTAAAACCTCCACTGGATATACTAGTCAGTTAATACATTAGTTTTTCTAGCAATGTTCCTTAGAAGAAAAGGTCAAATACAGCAAAATTAAAATAGAAATATAATAGAATCAAAAGCTTCCTGTATGGACTTGTGGTGTACTGAAGAAATGCACGTGACCAACAGTCTGTTCATTAGCAGAAACACAGCCATTAAGTGGACAAAAGTGGCAGAGAGGGAATAACTGCCTGCCTCTAGCAGCTCTCTTTGTCAATCATAAACAAAAGCAAGAAACCTCCAATTACCTTTTAAACAGAGGAGGAGAGGAATAGAAAATCCTGTTAGCTGGGAACTGACTGGGCTGGGCACATCAATACTTCGACAGCTAAGAAAGCAAGCTAGTACTATTGTGAGGGACCCCCAAAGAGCAACCCCTGTTCTCCTATAAAACAAGCGGTCTGGTAAGAACATTGTGAGGAAGAACCTAGTACAAACAGTAGGAAAAGCTGCTGTCATGAAGGCTAATCATGATTTTTCCAAATACAGTTCAGAGAAGGTAGCTTTTTAGAGGACATAAACACAAAGAAAGCCAAAAAGACTTGAAGCAACTTTTGCTTAAATGAAAGGACAGTACTTTGTCCATCTCATCTCTGCCACTCGCTTGTCAAGCACAAGTGCCTCTCACCAAAATGTTACTGAGGGTAAACACAGTTTACCCACCTGTAACTTGAGCACTGCCACAGTTACCCATTTACCACCACTCAGCCCGGACCACTAAACAAACAGGTTTTCCTGCTTTCCCACGGCTTAGCCAGAGATAATTCTGCAAATGCCAACATAAGAACAGAGCAATTCAACATCACACAGAAGGGTGCTAATTGCTACTGCAACGTCCAGCTTCTACCCAGCATTAGGTCCACAGCTAGGAAGGACACTAACAAATTGAAAAGGCAAAAAAAACAGTACTATGGATCAGAACAGTTGAAGGAAACGCTGCTTACCCTGAAGAAAGAAGATGGGAAAATAGACAAAGTACAGAGATGAGTCCTGGAGAAGATGACCTGAATTACAGCAGTTCATGGGGCGGTACCCTCGGAGGGTCAGCCTCCAAGTACATAATTAGTGCCAGGCCTGAGAAAAAAAACACTGTTACCAAGTTAATGCAGTCAAGGGGAGAGGGGGGAGCTTGGGAATTGGGTGAACAGGGCACAGAGGGTACATTTTCTTTCTTAATATAGAAGGAGCAAAGATGGAAGAAGCAGACTTTCCTCACCCACAGCCAAGTCCTGGCGAAAATCAAGAGAAGCCACTGTAGAGATCAACTCAGAAGATCACTGCGGCTTTGGTAGAGTAGTAAGGCCTGAACAGTGCAGATAGCTTCCAAGGAAAAGCAATTTTTCTTTAAAAGGTGAAGAACACAGGGTTTTTTCACCCCCCTCCCTTCTTTCCCCTCACCCCCTCCGCCCATATAAAGTTCAAACATTCAACCCCACACACAGAATGCTGGCTACCCTTCATGTCACTGAACATGCCAATTTTATGCTAATCTACACAGAAGAATATTATCCCCGTTATGCAGTATATAATCTGTAAAAATGAAACAAAGTACAGAATTAAAATAGATGGAAGATGAACAATAAAGGTATTAAGATCTAAATTGTTAAGATTTACTCTAAAAATTCATATTTTATTCTAAAACTACACATATAACAATGTATCTGAAAACTTTGTTCTTTGCTTTTAAGGCCATGTTATACTGAAGAGCCCTGTAGCTTGAGTTAGGCTCTGCTGTCACATCAAAGTACACCTGGAAGGAAGCAGCAGATGTAGGAGGGGGGAGAAAGAAGTGTGTAGCCTGGAGAGTTCAGAAACTATCTCCACTGAAGAGGAAAGAAAGACAAGTTAGATGAAAGGGGGGGTGAAACATTAAAACACAGCAATTGTGAAGAAAAGACTGGGAACAGACTTTGCTTGTAAACCTAAAAGCTGCCCTTGCACTTCACCATAGTTAATGAAGACTTTCATGATTGGCTTAGTAGTCAAAATGAGCATATCCCCACACGATATGTATTTAAACAAAAGATGCTGAATGATAAATCATGCTACTATATCCCAACCCCTTTAAGCAGAAGTTAATACTCTGTTTAAGTATACAAATTTAAGGTCAACAAGCCATTAAAATGACAGGCTTGGAAGTTGATAGCATAAAAATATTCAATGTTTACGAGGACACACAAGTTCCAGAAGAGAACTAGTTATGTGCAGTTCATTATAGCTTAATGTGTTAAAATGTGGCTGTGCTTTAAAAAAAAAAAAAACAAACCAAAGCACACTTATTGTGACTGTGCTATTGCCGAAAACCTTGCAGCCTGTTATTCCTAACAAGTAACCTAGAGTACCTGCATCTGCAGAGCACCTTGCACCCAAAACTATGCTAAGTTATCAAAGGCCTTACAGCACATGCAGACAAGCACTACTTTCATGACTAACTCTGCAAAGGTAACTTTCCCTTTCTACTTCCTTGCTTTTCCCACCTCAACTCCCCCAACCTGATGCACTGACACACAGTTCCTCAAACTAAGGTAAACCATAAAGCTAAAAAACCAAAATCAAACAAGGAAACACATTTAACCCACAGAAAACAAAACATAGTGGCAACCTACCACTTACACTGTAAGGGATCAGAAATTAAATGATGATACCCAGTTCAAGCAGCAAAGAGCATTACCAACAGGATACGGTCTGATTACAGAAAAGCTTCTTAAAGTTTCGACCGATAGCTGGATACATCCTTCTTCATCAAAAAGCAAAGCACTCTGAACTGAAGAAGTAGGTGGATACTTAAGCCTACATATGTTTAAAATAAGAAGGCTTCAACGTATTTCCTTTCAATCACGAAGTATGCTTATAGACATATATTTATCATGCATTCTGAACAGATCCTATACCATTGCTTGCCCCATAGAGAACAATCCAACCGTCCCTGTAGAAAGCAGAAATGTGGGATGTGTATGTCTGAACACTTCAGCAGTGAATGCTGTGATTAAGCCTGCCCCTTCATGAAAGATCATCAAAGGGTGCCAGGGGAAAAAGTAAGCCTCAGGGACACAGTCCTTCTTCTGTGATCTTCCTTCACTGGAATCCCTCCCACAGGAATCTGGGAAGAAACTACCCTACTGCATAGGAAAAGCAGTATCAAAGCAAAAGTCTGTTGCACTGGAAAGAAAATCAGCATCTAGCTTGAGCCACCTCACCATCTAGGACTTGTGATTATGCAAGACAGACACCCCCCCAGTCAAGGAAGGGACTGATGTCCACATAATGCTTCACTATGCACTTCTTGTATTGGATTGTTTTGACATTAGTTAACGTTCCTTACTGTGGATTATGCTCCAAATGTCAGATGCTGTGCTGCACAATAATACTACACATATTCAGAACAAAAGCTTAGGGAAAAACAAAACCCATTTCCTTCCAAATAATGGCTGATAACTGAAGGCAGTCCATTCTTGCTTTCTGGGCCTTTGTTATGATCAAGTCACTAGGAATAAGTAGTTTTCCTAAAAGCTACAGCTGTTTTGTCAACATAATGCCTTAACTGCAACAATTTTAGTAACTCATGTTGCTGGTTTCTATGTGTTTTAAGAATACAAAGGTCAACAGCAACATTCCTAAGCACATGTTTCAAATACCAGGAGTGACACATTTTGAAATCTAGTTCTTAATTTCTAATAAGTACTGTAGGAAATAGACAACACAGAAACCCTGTGGAGCAGGAAACAGACCTCCTGCATGACGTACAGAGGCAGCAATGAGACCGCCAGCATCACAGCAAGAACTGTTCAGCCTTGCAACCAAGAATAGGAATGACCTCAGGCTACATGAACTCTGACCCCTCAAATCTCCAAGATCAAAGTACGCATAGGTTCGCACTTGTTTTTATTCCTCAGTAAACATGAGAGATGGTTACAATCAAGGTGTGTTACAAGTCAAAACAGAACATGAATATGGTACATCACATCTTTCATTCTGAAGCATTCAGCATTTTATTCCTCAACTACACTTCTATGTACCAAACACTGATTCTTTAGATGCAGTTGTGATGTAAAGCCAGTCATTTTCTCCTCTACAGTCAGGGACCTGTCTCAGTACATTTTCACCCATCTTGTATATTCTCAGGCTTTATACCAGCTCTAAGCCTACCACACAATCTCACTCCTCCTAGGTTAACTGAAGAGATCACCTTGCATTAGAAAAGTAGCAGCTGGGGAAGAAAAGGTCTATTTAAATGTGCATGCAATGAGAAATTATATACTGTACTTCATGCAAGATAGTATTTCTCTATTTTAAAAAAGAAAAAAGAGACCATTTGTGGGCAGGGGAAAGGAAAAACATCAAGAAGCAGTAATTTTTTTTCTAAATTAAAATATTCATAAATAATTTTTTTTCAGTGGCATTCTTATCTTTTAGGAGCACAGATTGCAGTACAGATTAAAAAAAATAAATCCATACAACTTCATTCACATACTTGCCAGACTTTAAAAACTGTCTTTGTATGTGGTACCTTACTATAGAATACATTAGTAGGAAGATGATTCAAGAGAAAAGAATTGTTTTTATCTTGCTGTTTTAAAAATTGAGTATGAAAAAACGAACACATTTATCAACCTGATGTAATGTAAAAATGTAAATACTTACTGCGTAGGAGCCTATGAGGAATGCAGCATTTGCTTGTTTTTTCTGATCAAAGCCAGTATAATGAATTATTTTCTTCCTTATCAATGAAAATGACTGTATCAAGAAACGAACAAGATTATGATTTTGCATTTTAGAGTTTTCATGCCTTCTTTTAAAAAATTAGAGGAACGCAAGGGCCTGTTCACCTACTTTCAGCCTCCACCTCAGATGAACCAAGTACACTGCAGACTAGTCCCTGAAAAGTTTTGGAAGACTCTGTTGCACCCCTACCTAGATTTTTCCGGTATTCTTCTCAGTATCCAGTGTTAATAATTTTTCATACAAATTACAGTAATCTTTCTTTCACTCCTTGAATGCATTTACTACTTCTGATTTTCAGCCCCATGTAACAGACAGGCATTTGTGAGATGTAAATACACAGTGGCATTCTCAAAAACATCACAAACCTGTTAAAGTTGCCCATGGTTTTGAAAACAGAATTTAGACTTTTTTATTCTTAAAGAAAATCTGACTCTAAATAAACAAACTAGTAGCTGTTCCTGAGGATCAGAACCACTGGAAAACATATGCTTAGATTAAAATATTTTGAAAGTATTTCTAAATTTCAACATATATAATTTTTTAAAATATAGCGTCTCCAATTATCTTAGAAAGGGAGTGGAATGGCATTGCCAATAGAAAGGACACATACCTGTGGTGGCAGCAAAAACTATCCCCTGACTGGCCCTTGAAACAGATTTTAGTGCTCTTGAAATTGTATACTTTGATCAACTGCTAAGCTACCATAAAATGTCACTATTTAAATAGCAATGTTACTTGCTCAGATACTATTCAATACACTCAAGACAAATAAACCCCAGATCACTAGCAGTAGTATGTTCTCAGCAACCCTAACATGCATCTCCAATACCAAAGCCAATATTTAAAGGGATTAAAATATAAACTTGTGTTGCTTCATAGTATCCTGTAGGCAAAAATCAGAGGATCTTGTCTCTGGCAGACTTGTTCATAGTGTCATAGGGACAACACAAGTCTGAATTACGCAAACTAATACCAGTGACAGACATCAAGGAATGAAAAAAAAAAAAAAAAAATAAAAAAACCTCTGTTAATGTTCTGCATACTTCCCAGTTTTCACAGTTCAGTGGCAGTTTCAAGATCTAAGCAGTTTTGAAGAGGCAAACTGTGATTCACATTAATGCTAATAAGCTTTTTTATCTGCCTAACAGGTTTTATACTCCAACATCTGTTAGAAGTCAACTAATTTGAAGTCATTCATGTTAATTAATATAGGAACTCTCTGTTTTAAAGACACTTTGCTTTATCAAGAGTCCAATCCCGACAATTACTGAGCACCCTTCAGAGAAGATAATCTGCAGTAGGAGCATGGTAGTCTCCCTCAGGACTATGTCATAAACGCTATCAAAGATCAAATGTTGCTTCTTACCAAAGAGATGTCAGAACCAGAAGAGAAGCCCAAGTCAAATAAAAACCACCTCAAATGAAAATCTGATGCATTGCATGCTCAAGTTCAGTCACTACTGGCAGATTGCCAAGATGACTGAATTTCAGGACGGCAGCTTTTCATTTAAAAAAGCCAGTACCCATTTAGCAAATCATCTTTTAGGAGCTTAACATTAGTTACTGCCATGGTGGTGCACCTTCTGGATCTTAGAAGTGGTTTTTCCCTCCTGATGCTCCTCCTCCTCCCTGAATTCACCTTAACAAAATTTAGCATTTATACATTTATATTCAAAACTTAGCTGGATTAGGAACCCAGAAAAGCACCCTAACAAAGAACTTTTGGCCTGTTTGGTTTTGCTCTTTAAAAAGTCAAGAATATTGAACAAAAAACCCCAGTGTTACCTTTAATTTCTTATTTAGCTTGCAGCAGTATCTGTAGACCATTGCCAGATTGAGTGGTCCAAAGTCTGCATAGAAGCTGGTAGGAGAAAGGGGAAAAAGCATACATGACGTCTGTAAATGCCTTTTTCTTTTTAATCAGATGCGCAAAGCAAGGAGTAATAATATATATGTGATATATGCATATAATTCTAAAAACATTAATGCCTTCTTACATACATACTATTTTGTTGGAGGAAACCGTTTTGTCATCTTTAAACATGGACAGACACCACCACCCAAACCAAACTGGAATACTCAAGGGTTGAAAAATTCTCACTCCTGTATCACTGTGACACCAGTTTAGAAACTCTATTTTAAGAACAACCCAAAGCTTTACCTTAAAAGAAGGCAATTAACATCACTAGAGAAAAGTGAACACAGAGAATAAAGACTGATTAGTACTTTAAAAAACAGTAACCACACCCTTGGTCAAAAATATTTAAAGAACCACCAGCATTTCAGTTCACATACAAAGGCATACACTGTTTACTACAGGGGAAATAATATAACCATTGTCAGCTCATAAAGGCTTGAATTGATTTTGCCAGTTTTTTCTCTTATTCTAGGAAGTTTAGACATTCCACTTAATACTTGAGCAATCAAAGACATCCCCTTCAGCCTGGCAGTCCAGCGTACACTTCTGAATATATATTGTTATGTCATGATCCTGTGTCTTCTGACAAGAATGGGCACAATGAAAGCTTCTGCTTTGAAAAGATTTTTAAGAAATCCTAATGGGAAGCCAAGAAACCATTCTAAGACATATAAATCATCATGGCAGATAAGTCTGAGAGGATCAAACTCGTGTAATTAGTTCTATAATGGGAATGGTATGCTTCCCTCAGCTACATTTAAAAAACAGAATGTCAATTAGACTGGTTCCTCATTGCTGTTCTTCTGACTAATTTATTTCTGTAAACACCAGGAAAAAATAGGTCTGTACTTACTTCTCATATACAAGTTCATCATCTATGCAGAAATAATGGGTATTTGCAGCTCCACTCTTTGGTTTTTGGCAAAGAATTGCAAAATAAAGGCGATCTGAAATGCAAGAAAATGTAAAGCCTTTATAAACATTACACTTTTCTGCTGAAAGTCTGAAATATTACCTGTCAACAGAACAACTTTAAATGGTTTAAAATGAACCAAATCTTCTTTTAAGTATTACCAAGCTAGATATTATTATTTATCTGTTGTAAAGCAACAAGGCACACAAAGATTGAGGCTTTTTGCCCAGCAGTGTTACTGTAAACCCCGGCTCTTCAGTGTTCTTTCCCAAAGTGTTCCAGGAAAGCTACCTGTTTGACGATGTTGCAATAAAGCAGGAGCCTGACTTGCACCCACGCACACAGGAGACACCCACCTCCTTTTGGCAACAGACCCCACCTGTTGCACTCCAAGTACCAACACACACACATACACACACCCCAACTAAGCCACAATCTCTCAGCACCTCAGAGCACCTATTTTAAACTAAATGGCAAAGTGCGCTTGCACCGAAACACAAGCACTTCCCATCTTTCCATGGGGGGAATGTCCCACATTCCACAAAAACAACTATTTTGACAGTAGTGGCATTCAATTAAAGCCTGCAGGTTACAGACACCAGAGGGATGCAAGGGGGCAGCCCACTGCGGCACACAGAAGCGCCAGTGGAGTCACCACCTGGACATCCCCATCCACATCCCCACCCCAGCCGCCCCTCAAAGCTTGCCTGTACGCAGGCAGAAGGCACCTTGTGCTTGTCCTATCTTCCTTTGTTAAGCTGAGGGGAAAAAAAAAAAAATGCCAGCGGTATTCACAGAGGTATAAATTATTTTTATGGCTGGGGGAGCTGTAGCCCTAGTGAACTTTAAACACGGACTGTGCTGCTGCTGTAAATTGCTGTGCTTGCAGTAATTGGTCAATGAAAGTTGAAGCCTTGCAGCACCACAGCAATACTTTTCTTCCTCTTGCTGAAAAAATATCATTATAAAACACATGGATTAAAATTCACCCCTAAAATAAAAGATTTTATTTTTTGCAAACTAGCTGCCTGGAATGGATATATTACTTAAATATCAAAACAGATCACCTGCATATAAATGTATAATTTCAAAGTATAATTTCTGATAAAGAAAAACTGTATCTCCTTTTCGAGAAAGGAAAAAAACAAAATCACTTTATGCTTCAAAACAAAATCCTTCAGGACTAGTGCTTAGAAATCACTACTTGTATCTTGAAAATACACAGTATGCCAGGAAAGGAGTCCCCATGTCTATATTTCAACACTCACATGCTCATTTCTCACCTATGTACACCAATACCTCAGGGGGTGGAGGCAGACAACACCACCAAAAAGTGTACATTTCAGTACTATGTACTAAATGCACATTTCACTAGAACAGCAGCCTGATGTAAATCGATTGGCTTAAACATTTACAGGTCAGGTGCAACGAGTGGGATGTACAGCAACTCCTGAGCAAGTCAGGCACCTACTTCCTTACTCTCTCAGCAGAAGGCAGGCACCAAACTTGCTTATTCAATTTCTAATAGTCCCATCTTGTAGGCACAGCAACTCAGTACTAGCTGGGAAGTGCATTACCTGCTTAGGAACTTTTGTACCTCCCAGCTTTTACCAAGGCATCTCCTGAAAACCAGCCAAAAGATAAAATTTAGAGCAGTGCTGTGCATTTTTAGGAAGTGACTAAACCGTCCCACAAAGGGAAATATACGTGTGGAAAAGCAAGTGCCCAATACCCCAACTGGATGCAAAATATGCTACAGGGAAAACCAGTCCTGGGAAAATGTTTAGACCAACACTTTGGGGGCAGAGGGAGCCCCAGCTTCCCACGGCTGCCCTCCATCTGTCCCCACCACTGTGTTACTCGCTGTGCTCTGCCGAGGTGAATTTGTGTGAATCAGAAACTATAACAGGTATCCTAGCACACTAGTTAAAAAAAAAAAAAGGGGGGGGGGGGGCGGAAAGCTGCTTTATTGGTTTACTTCCATCTGCCCGGAGAATGAGAGCTAACGGGGGGGGGGGTGGGGGGGTGGGGCGTGGAGCACGACTGAAGGCAAAGGAGGAAGCAGAAAGGAGAACTGAGAGGACATGATATCTAGGGATTGTGTTTAAACTGGCACTGCTAGATTAAACACATGTCACACTACAGCCCCAAGCTATAATTTCACACCACTTCTAACTCGATTTAATGGCTAGCTGCCACCAGGTTCCTTACAAGGAAAAGTTTTCTGTAGTACCCTCACTTATCCAGGCCACTGGGGGTTAACAGTGGGACTACACAGCCAGAATGTTTCCCTAGATGGCATCTGTCCTTCAGATCCGGTCTAATTATTGACTTAAACTGAGATCTCAGTGTACACAAACAACATGCGCATCAAAGTCTGGGCAGAATGGCTGTAGTACTCAAACTGACCCCCTACCTTCTTGCACACCAGCTTCTTCACATAAACTTTACATCACTTTTGAAAATATAAAAGCACTACACAAGGAATTATCCAAAATTCCTAAAATACAACATTAGCATCAAAATTAAAAGAAATATATTTGCACGGGTCAAAGACATAAAATAATTTAGCATTTTGCTCCTGAACAGGATCTGTAGTAACAGAATCACTTGCATCCTCAGCATTCCTACTTCTACTGAAAATCTTCGTGGCTTTTTCAAAAACGCCCAACAAAAATACAAATTCCTATCTTGAGTGAACAGTGTGTACACGGTCTTTTGAATTGCTGTTGGCATTCAATTCTGTACTGGTATCTCTGGATCGTGTTAATTGTTGCTATTCTTAAAACACCTGAAAGAATTCGAGTTTAATGAATTTACAGAAGTAGCTCACAATAACAGCATTTTGTGTCAAATGCCAATATCCTGACAAGCTGTCTGCTCCTGAGCACCGCTGACAATTGCTCCCCCTTACGTAAACAGCGGGCTCCGTCTTTTTAACATGTTTCCCAATAGGGAGATTTTAGAAATGAGCTACGCAGAGAAGTCCTTTCCCATAAATATATTTACCTTTCTACTGGCTTACCAGTCCAATATCAGACAAATGCTCACCATTTCTGTTTTTACGTGTTTTTTTTGCAAACACATACCCAGTTCTGTTTACAGTAGTCAAGGATCAGTGTGTTGATTTTTGAATAGGAGTAACCACACTGAGAAAGGAGAATTCCTTCGTTAAGGATCTGATTGCAGGATGTGGGCTTACACCTAAAATACACTACAGCACTGATAAACTGATTTCACTAGGACTCCACAAAGGTTTGGACTGCAGGAGCAAGGCTTCCATTTTATTATTTTTGTGCTTCCTTTGCTAATTTCAGCTTTTTAGTATTTCGTTTACATATAGCGGTGCTTGAGTACTTCCAGATTCCTGCAAATTTCTGATAAAAGGTCATCGTAAAACTATCAAACTAGAGCAGACCTTTCTAATCATCTCTCAGAAGAACAAGAGAGTAAGGCTCACTGCCTTAAATGCTGCATCTGCACTATAATTAGGAGATATGACTGCTTATGGTAGATATACTTCAATTACAGTTAATTTTGTTAGCCTCATATAACAAAAGTTAAAATATAGGAACACAGAAGTCACTGCAGGCAATTAATTTGAGTAAGCACCCAATGTACAACAAAATGAGCCTGCATACCCCTAACCGAGGACTGTGGTACCATAGCTTTGCTACTGCTGGTATGTGAACTAGTGAGATTAAAGCTAGCACAAGCATGTCTATACAAGCTGTAATAATCACACATCTGATTGCAGTGTGCATACAGGAGGAAAAGCTTTTTGCTTAATTTTCAGATCTACAGTGTTCTGTGGCAACAGACGTGTAGAAAACCGATAGCTACCACTTCAAAATCACATTAATGTGAATATAGAGATGACAAAATAATCTCCTTCCCTCTACTCTCAATAAACGTGACGCTTCTCAGGATCTGCCGCACTGGCCTTGGAGAAAGAAATTTTAGTAATTCAAGAGACAACTAAACACCAAACAGGCACTCCCTGCAGAACAAATCTGCATATGATCAGCAAAGATTATTTAATAAAAAAGCTAACTTCTACAGTTCTATTGTTAAACAGATGTCTTAAATGAGAAATTCAGAGGAAACTGACAGTGCAACAAAAACCAACGTTAGTGTGTTTTGAATTACCAGGAATGTAACCAGAGTTACTTACTATTGTAAGAGGAGGGTATTTCTAAATTCAGAATTGGTACACGGTATTTAGTTGTGTTTGATTTAAGAGACTCCAAAATATCAGGAGGACACATGAGAAAACATAAAAGACAAATTCTGTTGCAATGTCAAGATGAAAAGCAAAATTGTACGAGATTTGCTTTTTAGTCATTCTATCCTTGAAAAGATTCATTCACTCATCACTATGGTATTTCAAATATAAGTGATGATAGAGTTGGCAATTAGAATAACAACGTGGCCTCTGCAAAAGAAAATGAAATCACACTAAAAAGCTAAAGGAACTTTTTATTTAACAGAAAACGATGAAAAAAAACATTTTCAGGGCCACATCATGCCTGACCAACAGCACTATGTTACTTTACTCAATGAAGTCCTTGCACTCTGCCGCTCTTGTCTGATACACAAGACTACTTCATATATGTTCATGCACTTTCAGTGCTGGATGAGATACTAAAAGCCTTAAACTCATATTTAAAATATTAACTTTGAGAAAGACTCACAAGTAAGTGAGCTCATATTGATAAAAGAGTAAATACAACTTTTGTACTGAGATAGTTGTATAATGAAAACTAACTGAAAGTGTTGATAGTCAGAATGCAGGAAAGACTAATGATACTCGGTAGACGTGTCCTTAGCATTCAAAAAAACCCATTTTTTTCCATAATACACAAGGTTTAGAATGACAAGCCAGCAATACTGGAAAAAAAACCAAAGACAACTCAATGGTTTGGAAAAAAAAACAACACAAAACCAAATAAACAACCCACCTACCAATGAACATATTAAACCAAATGCTATTTCATAAGAACTCCAAGCGACGGTGTAAGTCAAACTTCTCAATAAAGGAAAAAAAGGCACATACAGTACAGCTTAGACCATCCTTTAGGATGTTAGTTTCTCACTGTAAACGAACTGGATATACATTTAGCAGGAGGACAAACAAATGTGAAGAAATACCCCATGGTGTTATACCACTTAAAATTGAATTCCATATATAGTTACTGTAGTTACTTCGTTTTAGAATTAACTACTGAAAAAAGGCAAGAGTGAAACACACAACTTTTGCCTGAGGTTTAAGCATTATAATTTCACCTCTTCTTTAAAATATTATTTATAAAATCAGAGCAATGACAAAGAAAAGTAGCCAAGGAAAGGAAATCAACAGCTTTCAAGCATCTCACACAGAATTGTTACATTTTTAGTTCATATAAACTACTTCTTTCAGAGATCAGAAGGATATGGGAATATGCTTCTAATAAACAGAAGAAATGCATTCAGTTCCAGCAAATTGAATTCATACAAGCAAGCCTCATGCATTAGCTGACAAAGAGGAAATGTAAAGGTGCAGCTTAACGGACCAAAACAAACAATTTTTTACAAGAATAGTTTTCCTGATCTAGTCTTAATAGTGAGCAACAATATTTAGATTATTATGATTAAAAATCACTCTGGCATATGGCTGATGCATACAATTCATTAGGAAATAAATGCAATACTTACTGTGAGTATTTTGAGTATAAAATCCATGCAAACAATGCATTGCAAACTTTGCTGTCTATGAATGTAACATCACACAAGAAAAGATCCGTAGATCTTTACAGCTATTTGGGTTTGTTTTCTGCCTCTGTCTGTTAGCGAAGATGAAAATGAGGGTAGCCTGCAATGTTTTTAACAAGTTTGGCACTGTTTCTGTAAGCAGATAAGCTAACACAGATCTCTCAGCCTTTACAGAGGCTAAAATATTTGCCAGTGTGTCCATTTGCAAGAACTAAGGCCTTATGCTTTAATCTACCTCCAGTCCAGAACTATTAATTAATTTCTCAGAACTGCATTATGAGAAGGCAGAACTGACAGTTCAAAACTTGAAATAACTTTTAAAACAAATGAATAAAAGGTAAGCCTGTGGGCTAATTATTTTAAGGTTTCTCTTTAAAAAAACCTATGACATACCAGCATAATAAAAATTAAGACTATAATTGTTCCATTATTAGAACAGCAGCCACTGTGCACAGTAAGATCAAGAAAAAATGAAATATTATTAAATATAATAATCTACTGCATTTTAATCACGTTTGTTATACTGTGTACTGCTGAATATGGCAAAATCCCCCTGAAAAAAAAACACAAGACAAAACCTAGGTGCTCTACTGTGATACTTAAATGGGTGAACATTTCTCTGGTGGAGAAAATACAGTAATTTAAGGGGCCTACACAGATGTGTATCATTAGATCCAAGTAACTGCTGCATGAGAACAGTTAGACAGACCTGTTTGCTGGAGGTCTGAGCTGGACTGGGCTACACGGTGCTCTAGGTAGTGAAATTACTTCGACAGCCAGAAGTCATCACCTGCCAAATCAGGGGTTTCTACATTTAACCTTAAAACTACACCATCATAATTTCCTATATAAATGGTTGCAGTTGCAGAAAAATACATGTGGAGTTATTGTTCTGCATTATAGTTCTGCGTGTAAATATACACCATTATGTTTCTCTGTGTAGATTAGGCTTAAAATGCATTATTTTAGGCCGGAGTATTTAGGTTTTTATTCCCTGACAGTATTAGAGCTTTTTAAAAAGAGGAATCTTACACGCTTTGGGAGTTTACATTCTTTCTACACTGCTATGCCCAATTTTTAAAACAAAACGTTACAGTTTTCTAAACATATTGTTGTCTAGGAGACACACTGGTTAACTGAAGGAACCCCGTTTCTTAGCACAGGTAAGACTGGTGTCTTTTGTCCATGCTTACTCTTCGTATTTTTGCTTGCTCTGTCTACAGACAATTTCCCATGTCCTTCACAAAGAAGTGCTAAGTGAGGCTCATTTCTTGGGTTTTTTTTAAGAGAAGTTGTAAATACTACCACTCTCAAATTCTGACACAGGACATAAAAAGTAAATTATTTTTTTCAACTTTTTTTCCCTTTCAGGCAAAGTAAACTCACACATCTCTTTTACCTGGGGCACTACTCAAACCTAAATCCAGAATTATTTCGGCTGTGATCCAATACACTTCTCCACAGAGGTGGGTTCCTGTGCCAAAAGTACGCACGCCTCGAATCGCTGGGCCACCGAGAGGAGGGAGGACCCTGAGCCGGTGGCACTCGTGTGTCAAGGAGAGGTGTGACGCTTGTCCATTATTTTACCCATGAGCCAGCAAGCCCAACGCAAGGAGGAAGCTCTACATCCCCAATATAGACAGAAATCTGTTATTTCTGTGACCCCAGAGAAACACGTTTTCCTGGTTCAAACACATTTTCCCTTTACTCTCTTACAAGCAGAAACAGGCAGCACAAGGCAACTGCTCGGCATGGCCGGAGTTACTAACAAACCCCCCGACATTTGCTCTCCGGGACGAAGGGCCGGCCTGGACGCGCATTTCTAAAGAACGCTTCACTGTGAAAACGCCACAGGGACGAAAGAACCGACCCATAGCACTGATGTCCCAGGCGGCGGCGGCCGCCGGCCCAGCGTCCCGGCGGCGACAGCAGCCACCCCGCGCCGAGGGGAAGCTGCCGTCCCTGCGGCGGGACGGGGCGGGACACGCCCACGGCCCCCGCCCGTCCCGCCGCCGGCAGTCCGGCCCCTACTTGCGCCTCAACTCTCCCGCCGCGCCGCCATCCACCCCACCCGCCCCCCGGCACGCCCCTCACCGGCGATCCTCAGGCAGGTCTCCAGCCCGGCGGGGGGAGGCGGCAGCTGCCGCCGCCGCTCCGCCTCGCCCCCCGCCGCCCGCGACGCCGCGCCCCGAGTTCTCTTCAGAGCCGGCGGGGCCGGGGTTGCGCGGCGCCGAGCCTCGGCCCAGCTCTTCCGCTTCATGGCGGAGGCGGCCGCGCCGCTACGGTGGGTGCGAGGCGGCCCGCCTCATCCTCTCCGCGCCGCTCCCCGCGGGGCTCGGGCCGCCGGAGGGGAGGGACCCGACGACGACGACGACGGCGGCGGCGGCGGCTGACGCGTCTCCCCGGACACCGCCCCCTCCCACCACCGCCCCATGCACCTACGGCCCCCCCCCGCCCCGAGCCGGCGGCAGCTCCCGACACCCCCGCCCCCCCCGCCGCCTCTGATTGGGTCAGCGCTGTGTGGCGTCACCAGCGCGGAGCGGCGGGGACGGTGATGCCATAGCGGCCGCTGTAACAGGTGGGTCGGGGGAGCTTTGGAAATGAGCATTTTCGGTTGGGTTTCTCGAGGTGTCGCAGTCTTCTGGGTGCCTCTCGCGGCACATGGCAGACGAGGGTCCCAAGGGGACGCGACATCGTGTGAGGTCAACTGAAAGCGGTCAGGTATGTGCAGCCGACTTCTGGTTGGAACGTTAAATGGATTTATCTGGAAAGCTAAAATAGCTGCGTTTGAGTCTGCTGCTCAGACGCAGTAGTGCTTTAAAACACACCATTATTTTAAGTAGGTGTTGAAGTAGATCGAGCTAGCGGTTAAAACAAGTTCTGAAAAATGCTCCTTCCCCACCTCTGTCTAATTGCCCATGACAAGTATTCTAGCATCTGCCTGAGTACGAGGTCAGTGACTATCTCCCACTGGTTTCCACCTTTCACTGCGTAACTTTTTAAAAATACTTTTTCTAAGTAACAGCAGAGACCTAAAATTCTGCTGACACTTCAAAAGCCATTTCTGCCACGAGTGTGGCTGTTGTTCCAGTTCATTATGCATGTGGGAATCATTGTCTCGCAGGGCTCCAGTGAACTCAGTGAAGCTGTGGCCAGGTGCCACACTCCACACAACAAATGCAGGGCTGATGCCCTAATTAGGATTGTTCTTCTGCTGAAGAACAGCAGAAGCCTCTGTCAGAGGCTCTGAGAACCTCTCTGTCTTCTTCCCTCTTTTTGTTTGTGTTTCGTGAATCTTTCTGAAAAAGTGGTTTTGCTGGGATAACGCAGAGGCCGTGGTATGGTTCCTGACAGTATTGACATGGTGAGAGTGGATGACTTCAATTTACAGAGCTGTCAAACTACAACTTAATTAATTCTGATCCCTTTTAAGAGTCCACAGTTCTTTTTAGCTAAGGTTAGTTTTATTTAATGCATTTAAAATGCAGCAATAGAACTATTCCTATTGCATTTAAATTCTACTGAAAGCAAAACAAGCAGAAAAACAGCTAGCCAAACACTTTCTTTAAAATCAGAAGCACCAAGGACATGAAAGTGAAATGACTGCTTACCAAAGTGGAACTAGAGCCAGTGTCCTTGGGAGTGATGATCAGGTGAAGGAAGCGGAGTGGAAGGACTGCAAGTAAACTGAATATTTATCATTCTTTCTCTTTGAAAATAATCTAAGTTTTGTACATTTCTTGTCTTTGTTTTACAAACATAATACCACTTTTCTAGCTTGCTTTCTGCTGTGGTTTAAGTCACATAGAGGCAACTGCATTACAGAGTTTCCGATATACTCAAAAATATCGGTGAGGTGGGGGAGCCTTGGAGGGCGGGGGCAGCTCCTTATTTATGCATGTTGGGGCAGTGGTCACAAAAAGTGACTTTACTCCCCTGACAGCCCCAGCTGCTGGTCCCAGCCCGTTATGCCAAGTTCTAAGGAAGCCTCTGGCCAGCCGTGAAATCATGTGTGTTCAGAGTGTCCACATGACTACTTTTAGCCCTGTGCCGAGTGCTGTTTAGTCAATACAAAGAACTGAACAAAGCATTTTTACATTAATAATATCATCTTTCTAAATACACTGTATCAAAATGCATACGTAATTAATAAGGAGCTAAAGCGTAGTACCTTTAATGGAATTACATTGCTCAGTATCATTATGTTTCTTAAGAAAGCCTTTTATTTTTTGTCAAGGAACACTGCATTTAATTTCACATGCTCTTAATGGCGTAGAGCTCTCCGGAGGTTGCTCTAGGCCTGCCAGTGACCTTAATGGATGCTGGGACAAACCTCTTCACAGAATACTGTTTTACAATTGCATTAGTGTTAAGGCTTAAAAGGGGAGAGAATCTGCAGGTAAGATATGTATGAACAGTAGCATTTTACAGTGAAGGCCAAAGATCAGAAACTGCAGAGGGGGATATGCTCCTCCATAAATCCTGGACAATCTTATTTTACAATTGCTAAAAAGAAGTGTCTCATGGATGAAAGAGGGCACATCTACTTTAATGAAAGCAATAGATTCTGAACATAAATATTACTAGAAAAATGGATAATATGCAGACAGAACTGCAAACCGAAATGTTGTTGTCCTTATCTCAGTTGTCTAGGACAGAAATAACTAAGGCCATTTTTTTCAGAGACTTCTTGCTCTGAGAGAAAGTACATACACACAGGGGAGAATACTCTGCTGCAAACCTTCATAGGAAAACAAGTAATTGACTATGGCGTACTCCAAAACTGACAATCTGATCAGAAATATGCTTAAGACACCCTCATCCCTGGTCTTAGACCCACCTTTTCATATGACACAAAAGACAATGGATGACATATTTAAAATATTTATTTAAAACTATAAAATGCATTTCATAATGTCTACCAGTGCCAGATGCAAAAGTAGGCATAAGCTTACTCCCAGTGTTTGAAAGTGGGATTTTTCAAGGTATTTTTTAATACAAGACCGGCACACAGTGCTGGAAGCTTTAAGACATCGATGAGAAGTATTGGATTGAAAGCAAGAATCCCAAGTTCTTCCTGAGCAAGACCAGATTTTATAGTTAAGTACATCTTGAACACAGGTTTTTAAAATCTATTAGCAAGATTGTTTGACAAGGAAATAATGAGCTACAGATTTTTTTGCAATAAGCCTCAGTTGTGTTTTCATTTTTGTTACCTTACACACAGTGGAAATAATAGCACTTTTGTGCCCATCTTCAGTGCCAAGTAGTTTACTCTGTGCTCTCATTTTCTAGAAAGGGCTTCAGATGTCCCATAATGACACAACAGTGCCAATGCTGGTGGGAATTCGCTTGAGAATTGTCCTTGTAGAGCACAAATTTAAAAAATTACATACTGTGTCAGCATCATACATCAATAATCTGGGGCTTGTTCATGAAATTTACTGTTTTAACTCCTGCCAGCTGCAAAACTGTGTTAATGGGTACATGATCCAGCCTGTTTTTATCAAGATGCAAAAAATGAACTTCATTACCTGAAATGGAATAAGAATAAACACGTACATGGTTGAATAAAACATTTATTCATTCAAAGACACAAGTGAATCAAAGAAGCATTCTGATTTACTGCTAGTTCTTGTACAAACGTGTACTAGCTCTGTAGATTGCACAATATACTGTATTTTAAACAGTGACATAGATTATTTTTTTAATTGTTATAAAAGCAAGGAACATTGAGACATCTAATTGAATTAAATCTGCTGTAGCATGATGTTTCCTAATGATTTGATGAGATGACTTTGTCATGGTACAGCATCATGCATTATGCCTCTACTAAAACCACATGAAATGCTTAGCATCAGATGTGAAAGAATGTAAGTGAACACCAGGATGTGAAAAAAAAAACCCTCCAAACTTTGAGGCACTTGTTCTATCAGCACTTCTATCGATTTTTGGAGGACTGTGATCAGCTTTGTGCCACCTCTGTGGGAGGTGGGACTACACAATGACACCTCCACAAGTTCCTTCAGCCAGCAAAATCACACAGTTCAAAACAAGAATGTTTCCTTGGGATCCACAGAGACAGCAGCTGAGATTTTTGCATTAAAGTGAGATGTTTGTGTTACAGCAAACAGCTACCAGAGAAGACTGTAACTTTCAAATAAAACAAAGAAGCTCACCTGGGCCTAAAATCAAAGCTCCTCCCTGCTGAGCGGGGTCTCCTTGAAAATCAAAAGCTGGGCCAGTCATTGCTCTCCACACACTCCTAATACTTCCCAGGAATGCATTTGATTTCACGTGAGGGCTCCGCACTAAACAAAACCGCAAAATACCTGTTATCTAAAAATAAAAAAGTATATAAGGAGAACAACAAAATCAAACAGCTGCTATGAATAATGTAGAGTTTCCTGATTGCAAGTGTTTTGACAAAACACAGCCTATAACAGACTGTCTGGTGGGCAATTCCCTGTTTACATTGTGATCATACTATTTTATCAGAGCATTCTTGTTTTGTTCTGCGTAAGTCCAAACAAGGTGAGAAAAATTATTCTTACCTGATACGTTATTACCTTCACCTCTTTTCATGCCAAGTGTTCTATAAATTTCCCTTTGTGGATCTACATACATTTCATGGGTATACCCAGTTAAACTGCAAAAGGGCTGCAAAATACATGCATACAAGAAAAGTAATATTTTTTAAGGTTAAGACAGTAATTAGTTAGGGTCTACTGACAGTGGAATACTGCCACCCCATCCCCCAGTTTGGAAACCTGTGGGTTTGTCATGTTAAATTAAAGGACAAAATTTTTTAGCCCTGAAGGTCTTACTAAAACAAAGCTTCCAGTGAAATCAAGAAAAGCAAGCCCCAGTGGTTTCTAAACTGAAAGTTTTAGTTATTTGCTTTATTCATGTACCGCTATTAGAATTGCTTCATGAAAAAGAATACTGTCCTCTTTTCCTGTGGTTGCAAATGACCATCTTTTCACTCAGAGCTAAATCTCTCAATGCAGACCATTAAGACACAACAGAGGATACAATGTGTTTAGTGACTACTTTATTTACCTTGATGTGGTGGTAAGATGACTGTCCAATAACTATAAGCCTCACATTTGCTTCCTAGAACAGAACATAGGTATTGAAACTGTAAAGAAGAGCTCTGTGTTTCTGCACAACTGCAAAACATCAGCAGATTCTGGTGTCCCCAGTTAATGATCACAGTGCACTCAGTTAAAATTATTTGGAATTAACATCACTTAACATGTTTGGAGCCTGCACCTTTGTGTATCACCCACAGTTAGCAGCTACATTAATTTATTAAGTGCAAAATTACTTTTAAGGATAAATTTTAAGTCACAGATGTGTAAATTTTAATTTTTCTGTAGCATTAGTAGTGTCATCTTTTCAATTGATTGCAACCTGCTATGATTTTGGAAATTCAAAATTTCCACACAGTTGTACCTGCATCCACAGAAGGAGCATGCAAATACTGATGCACGTACATCTGTGATTTACATATACCGATGCTCATTAATAGATATAACTTGCATCTGCATGTACTGCTGTCTTTTGCAGGTGCCACATTAGGCCTGAGTCTTCTTAAAATAGAGGCCAAAACTTAAGCTCAGGTGCCAGTAAAACAGTTAATAAAATACAATGTTGCTTTAATATTAGGGTACACTACTTGCCTTTCCCATATAGAATCATTTTGCTTGTTATGAAAAGAAGCCCTCCTAAGAACAGAATACTCACACTAATAAAAGTATGGATGGCTTTGATTCTCTGTATACATTTATTTGAGCAGCCAAATTAAGAAAATGTCATTCTAAAACACTGATTGAGCAGTGTAGAAAAATATGTCCTGAGAAGGGCGAGCCACCAAAGAAATCACCCCTTTTCATCCCCAAGTTCCTAGTCCATCTGAGCCTTGATGTCAGCAAGGAGCTGAGTCTCTGTCATCGGCTGTGCTGCTATTGGGAATAAAATATGACAGAATTTCAATCAGCAGCCTAGAAGAGACAGATTAACCTTCCACATTTAGCAGGGCATCATTGTCTTTCTCTCGTATCTCCTACCACCCAACAAATACCCATCCATAGCAACCCCTGCCCACTCCATTTCTCCTTTCCGTCACTTTGTCACTCCTGTTTGTGCAGCTGCCTGGAGAACAGGTTACACAACTGATGCAGCTTACAAATAACCATAGAAAAAAGAGACTATTTTTAATCCAGATCAATTTTCTGATTTTGTTCCATGCACAACCATCAGTCAGTCATACCGGCATAATGGAAAGGGCAATAGTTAGTTAGTGGTCAGGAGAAGACAGCTGCCCAGGGCACTACAAATACGAACAGAAATGCCTGTCAGATGTTGTCTAACTGTTCAGAACACAGCAGAAAAAACAGCACCAAGCTAATAGGGCAGGGAGAAATAATGCTGCTGCAAGAAAGCGTGTAGTGCAATAAATCCTTTCCTGTGTGTCCTCGGCAGATACATTATGGCTATTGTAGCAAACAATGAAAGCGCTGTCTTTCTTCTGAGCCTTTTTTTTTTTGATTCCTAGAAGGTTTAAGCCTCATGCAAGCCTGCAGCAGGACATAACAAATCTGCTTGATGACAGCAACCCCATGTACATATTAAGGGCAGAGCACTTACTTGTAAAAACGCCTTGGGGACTTTTGCCAGGTCTTCTACATACTCCTTACAGGTGTAACATAAAAAATTCTGCAACACAGTTGGACACGTCAGAAACAGAAATAATTGCACATCAATGAAGCATGAGATTCTGACTTGGGGCACAAATCATTTTGGAGGTGATCAGGAACTGGGAACAGGAACGATTACAGTTCTTTGCAGTCACCAGATTTGGATTAGGATCCTGGTTTAATCCAGGCCTGGAGGAGGACACTGGGCTTGGGGCCTTGCTAATATTTTTATCTCTGGATATTTAAGGAATGTGAGAGCTGGCTTGCCAGCTGGGAAACCGGGGAACACAATGCTTGTTCCCCTGAATGCACGGTTGAAGAACTATTTCCTTTCTGGCAAATACTGTGTCCTTTTACCAAAGAATGGGGGTTCTTAGAAGCATATAACTGTGTTATATTTTATTTTCTCTCTGCTCCAGTCACGCTTGTGTAAACCACCCCCCTTCCCGCCCCCCGCCCCTTCCACAGCGAGTCGGGGCTCCCCTCAAGGACCCCCTTTGAGACTCCCGGCCAACCCGCCCCGGGGCAGCCGCTCCCTCCTCACCCGCACGAACACCACGATGGCTTTTTGTTCCCCGTACAAGGCCTCGAAGGGGACGCTCCTCCCGTCCGCGTCAACCACCGGGCAGCGGGCGGCCTCCCTCAGCTCCCCGGGGAGCTGCCGCCGCTGCCCGTCGCCCCGCGCGCTGCCCACCTGCCGCGTGACGGCAGGCGCCGGTGGCCCCGCCATGGCCGCCACGCTGCCGCCGGCGCCTCGGCCCGGCCCGGCCGGGGAAGGAGGAGGAAGGGAAAGGCGGAGCCGGAGGGGCAAGCTGCCGGGGCTGCGAGGGCGGCGGCTGGTTCCCTTTGCTGGAAGAGAGCCAGGGTCGGCCGGGCCGGGGTGCAGGCCGCCGGCTGAAGGAGGAGTTAGTGCGTTCAGGGCCGTGGGATAAAGAGGGAGAGAGAGAGAGAGAGGGAGATCCGCTGCGCGCCGGCGTTGGCCGGCATGGAGTTTGTGCCTAGAAAACAACAAAGCCAATCCGAGCCTCCCAGAAATGGTGTGGACGCAGCAGCAGTGAGGCTGTGATCCAGTCACAGGGTCAGGGTTCGCTTCGGCAGGAAGCCACGGCGTTTCAGAGGCCTGAGGGCGAGTTAGAAAATTCTGGTTTTGGGGAACTGTCAAGCTGTTGTGTCAGAAAAAACAGAGCCCGGCGCCTTACTGAAGTGAAAGCAGAACTTCATGGGACTTTGGCAGGTGAATATCAGAGACTGCTGAGCAGTGCAAGTGCTCATGTGATTGTATTGAGTGCACACAGAACAACACTAGACAGTTGAAGAGTATGGCAGGCTCTTTGATTGTTGCGTTAGCTGAAAGCTTACAAGGAGCAGAGTGCTTTCCTTTTCTTAGTGGTCAGAGAAAAAGAAAAATCAGAGGAAATGGGACTGGGGGGGATCTCTAGAAGTTATTCTGCTTCATGAACCTCTCTTGATGATCCTAGTTCCAGAGTATCTCTTGGCACACTATCCCAGTGTCTATAATGTTAATGTTACTCAAAACCTATATCCCCAGTACTTTGTGTGAAGCTCATGACTTTTATATTAGCAGGAGTGAGCACATAGAACAGGTTAATCCCATTACTGCATTGACTTTTCAACTGTACACAGACTATTGCTATATTGCCCTCAACCTTCTGTTTCCTATGCTAAATAATCCCCTTTTTTTTCCTACAATTCTTTTTTCTCACAGGTCATGCTTTCTAGAATTTCTAGAATACAGATTATGTCATTTTGTCTGGACTTTCTAGATAGTTTCTGTCATTCCTGAAGTTCAGTACCTAAAACTAGACACAGTATTTTAGCTAAGCCTTAGGTTTTCTTCACCTCTTGGGTGTGTATGTCCACTTAAACATGCTGGCATTGTGGTTGTGCATTTTGCAACAGCATATTTTTATTGACTTCTGTTCAGCCTGAGAACCACTATCACTGCCAGCTGCTCTGCTCCAGACCTTCCCTAAAAGGGAGTGCATTACCACCGCTTCTTTAACAATACTTGGTGAAAGAAATTTTCTCTAATGTCACAATATCTGAAAAGTCAAATTTGCTCTATATAAGACATTTACACAGGACAATACAATACAGTTGGCCCGCCAGTTGGGATACCGTCCAACTCTGTTTTGAAACTCTGGCCAAAAAGATCTTTAGGGCACATACGATGCTTTGTGCCATCTTAACAGCAAAGACAAGTCAGCTCTGCATTATAAGTAACAACATAAGGGAAAGTGATCACTGGCTGATAGCTTTTTACAAGTTTCCAGCACACACGTGAAACTATCCAGCCACTAGTGCAGCCCTGTTGTTTCAGTAATTAAAGTTTAGTTCATAATATGGATCCAGCTTGTGGCTTTGCCAGGTTAACTGTGATCATAATAATAATACTTTGCTGAGCTAGTGAATTAGTGTTTGAGTGTTAGCAGAGCACTTGTGTATTTGCCTATGGCTGTGTACTTCAAAGACTAATTTTGCAGTCCAGTATGCCCTCACAATGACTTTGATTTAAAAGGCAACGAGCTCAAATTGGTAAAGAATTGCTGAAAATTGTGAAACTTACATTCTGCTAGATATGGTTGGACTCAATGATCTTAATGGTCTTTTCCAACCTAAATGATTCTGTGATTCTGTAAGAATTTGAGCAGTATTAATTCCCCATTGTTGTTGTTATCAGGCTTCTTTGTTCACTTAACAGTTACCTATATATTATGCTGTCAGACAGATTTCTGCAACTAGCAGCCCATGAGCCAAACATGGGCTGCGCAGTAGTGCTCTGTGGCCCCTCAGCAGTACCGGTGGGAATGGCCTGCCTATCCTTGACTACTGCAGCATGTAGCAAAGCAGGGAAAACCCAGCTTTGGCATGCTTTGCTCTTCGTCTTGAGGCTGAAGTGGGCAGGCTGGGCACATAACCTTGCTGTGTTACATCTGCAATAAAACCTGCAGGTACTGTTGGGCAGAGCCCAGGGGCACAGCTCAGCACTTGGCCATCAGTACAGCTTGGACCTTGCTTTTGCAGCTGGAAATCAGGGTCTGTAGAAGAGGCAGTTGTATCACTACAGGGGGTCTGCCGCCACAGCCTCTGAGCAGGAGCGCAGATCAGGATGAGGCTGCTGATGAAAAGAGCTGGGCAGGGTGGTGTCACAAACTCGAAGAGCACTGCCGCGGCTCAGTCTGCACATAGCTGACCTTGTGCCTGGAGTCCAGAGAGCTCGTTCTCACTGATTTGAAATGAAATCTCTGAGGAGCCCAGCCTGTCTGGGAGAGCTGGTAAACATTCCTACTAAGCCAATCAAGGCTGCCTGCAGACCTTGCTCTTTTATGCTGTTTGGCCTCCTTAAAGTAGCTGAAGAAGCATATCCTTAACACCCAGTTTCAGCAGTATTCAATTGAAGAATAGCAACTTTCTTCTGAGGGTATCCACCAAAGCATTCTCTAAGGCCCCTCAAACAGGGTGGTTCTAATTTTTGATGGAGATTCTTAAGTGTTGCTGGAGTACAAATATAAATTACTGTCACCCCCAGTTTTATGGAGAAAGGACACAAGCGAAGGCAGTTGAACACTAGCATATGCTGTGAACAAGGAAACACTCAAAATCAGCAGTCACTTTTGAAAGCTGAAGCTTAAAGCCCTTCATTTATGTATGCGTAACAAAAATACAGATATAAGTTCCACTGACTTAGATGGGAGGAAAGACTCCATATCTGCTCATATTCTGGACAGTAGTGACTGTTTAAGGGTGCAGTCCACTAAAACCATATAATTCTTCAGTGTGAGCTGTGATTAGGGAAACTTCCCCTTCTTTCTCTTCTCTTTATAGCTCTTAAATATAGAAATGTGAATTTAAAAAATGTGGTCATCAGAGTGATGTCTTTTTCAGTGTCTTAAGGAGAATCAATTAGTGCATTGGCATTATTAATCACGATGTAACATTCAAGAGGCAAGTCACTTTCTTCAGTGCAGTGCAGTTTACAGTGGTAATTAACCAAGGGTTGGGTTACTTTGTTCTGTGGATAAGAAATTCAGATTCCTGCCACTTCAAGAGGAAGAAAAATAATTACACACAGATGTGGAAAAATTTTTTCTCTATAGACTAATGAAACAAAATCCTGGCTGTAATTATACAACCCGAATTCCTTTATATGCAACAGCTGAACAAAATATCTGACAAGAGAGGTGTGGCCTATATCAGTAGCATAAACAATGTCTAGAGTATGTGCTGTGTATTTGTAAAGCAACATGTTATTATCAATTTACTGCAAGATGTATTGTTTATTTAGCACAAGTACATTTGTTGTTCTTGTTTATCTAAGTACTATTTAGCTAGAGATAACACGGTTATTACTTATCAGCTAAAAATGAAATAGCACTTACAATTCCAGAGTAAAAATGTCATGGTAAGTGCTAGCTAAGAATGAGATGGCTTTAAACTGTTGTTTTAATTAAAAAGCAGTAAAATATGTACTGTTGTATAGATAAGAGACTTTTTCCTTTATGGGTGCCTTTCATTGTTTCCATAGTGTCATGATATACCAGGGGCATCCTAGACTTCTTAGCACAGGGTCATGGGAATGATTCTTCTGATCAGTAAGGGGAATCATCTGCAGCCCTGAAAGTCACATTGCAAATCCTGGCTTCATCTCCAATTTTTCTGCCTGGTGTGTGCTCTCTCCTGATGTGGTTTCTCTTTAGTTTTTCTTTCTAATTTTTTTTTTTTGCTGAGGAGGAGATACCGCAGTTTCAAAGCTTGCCTAGGTTTTGCACTTTGATTTTTCATTCCTTTTAAAAATTATTCAGGACTAGGGGCTTTGTCAGTCTAGTTGCAGTGTAAGTATGTGTTGCATACTGTTGTTGATTAACTGTTGTTTCACAACAATTAAAAATTATTCTAATAGTTTAGTGGTTATACTGACATGGAGCGAAAAAAATTCTCGTGTTATGTTTGGCATATTTAGTTTTGTAATACAAACCTGACAGAGCGAACAGTAACTACAAACTTTACTACACAACAAAATGTAAAAATATTAATTGAAATGTCCACACTTTAGTTAATGTAGCCTCAAGGCATAAAGAGAGCCTTTAATGCATTTAGTAAGAGCTCTCTGTATTTGATCTATTTTGGTTTTGCAACTCCCTGCTCTGTGTACTGCAAATGAAAAACAGAGATGTCCATCTATCTGTAAAGAAGACTAAATGATATATGAAGATGCTGTTTAGTTGCTCTAAGAGGAAGCAAGTCTCTCACCTGAAGAAATCACTAACTTAAATAGATGAGATGTCATCAAAAAGCAAATAAAAAATATGCTGTAATCCAAACTGGCCAAACAGACTTGTCTTATAGCTTGTTAGCAATAAGACTCTTAGAAAGTAAGCTAATTATCTTTCGTGTTTAAATTATAGTGTAAACTAGATCAGGGGATTAAGAGATGAAGAATGTTAAGAAAAGCAGAGGTGGTCTCATGGAGTGTTCACGCCAAATTACGCCTTATTATTTAAGACTCCTGGCACTGGTGTCCTAGAAGGGAAACAAAAACTTTCTGGAAAGTTTTAGATACTGTTCCTTTTCTTACTTCCAGTAGAACAATCTAAAACTTTTTGTACCCTCCTGCTTCCCCCAAGTATTCTACTCATTTTTGCCTATGCAGGAGAAGCATACTGTCAGAAGGTTGCAGTTCCCAGCTGCTATTTCTATTTTCTGTGTTCATAGAGAGCTGGGTGTGTACTTAGCAGTGGATTCAGTTCAAATTGCTCTTTTACATATGGCAACGCTGACATTTAGCTACAATTAGGAAGTCTCTTCTTGAGGCCAGTGGATGGTCTAGTATATTTGCTGGAGGTTAATAACTTAAGCTAATTTTAGCACACACTTGAAACATATCTCATTTATTTCCTGATATATAATTAAGAGCAGCATCACTTTAACATGTGCCTCTGTGCTAGAGGGATCAATTAGGAACCCAGGCCAACTCCCATACAGAGGTAGATTTAATTTTTTTTGCAAGCACATAAGCTTGCCTGACTGCTCATATCCTGAGGACTACAAATCCACGGCCTGTGTCTACCGTCCTCCCTTTCAAAATGGCTAAAATCTGTCGCCTAATTATCTCTTATTATTGTGTGTCTGACTGAGATGATGTATGTGCCAAACTTGGATGAAGTAAGCCATAGGTTTCATTTAGTAAGGCTTTCCTGAAGAAATTATTTAAATAAGAAAATGGAGTCCAAAGATAAAGTGTCTAATGTGAATCCTCTGTCAGGAACTTCAGAGATCACAGCTTTCCAGCTGGCTCTTCTAAGAGAGCCTTTAAAATCCTCTGCAGTGAAAATAATGTGTTTGGTTTCTTAACAATGAAAACTCCCACCACAGCCAGTAAAATTCATGCCAGAGCTGAGGTGGACGGCCTGGCCCTGAAAGCCTTTTGGATCTGGAGTTTGTGTGGATGTTGGTGTGAATGGTGCTTTGAGAGTTGATCCTTGGCTTAAGGCTCAAGAATCTGGCCCCTGCTGTATCTTCCAGTGTTTAAACAAGAAAGCTGTTTTTCTTCCTACTGTTTGCATTATAATTATATTATTATATTATTTATTTTAACAAAGTTGTCAATCTGCTTCAGAAGATTTTTGCATCTTAATGAAGCTATTTATTCTTTCCTCATTTTTAAATTGGTATTTTCAATTCTCTTTATACATACATTTCTGATGCAGTCATTTGTTTGTGCACAAAGCTAGCAGTAGAAGTGAAGAATAGAATAAAAGGGGGGAATAGAAATACATTAAATATACTTTAGTAATGTAGAAATACATTAAATATACAGACAAGCATAAATAAAAATGTTTAACATGAGCTAAAACACAACTTCTCTAACTGAAACTTCTGTAAATGTAAAAAAAATGTTATCTTGCTTTGCAGATTGGTGAAAGGTCATTTAAATTCATTCTAATTTATGTACTATTGTTCCATTACACCATCAGCTTTCATGTTATAAGTTAGCATGTGCAATATCCTTCTGTCTGCAACGAAAGATTTTGCACATAAGAGCTGAAGAATACAGTACTCACAAAAAAAAAAAAAAAAAAAAGAAAAGAATGGTAAAGGAATGAAAAATGGCTGATCACATTCTCCTCAAAACTCTATTACTTGGCATTTTTTGCACTTTCCTCATTGTTCCTCTACGAAGTGTTTGCAATAATTTTAACTTACTTTCCGTGATGCTGATTTTCATGCATCAACAATTTGTTAAAAGCAGCTTCTGCCATTTCTGCTAAGTACATGAGTCAGATTATTTTTTCAGACTGAATTGACTTGCTCTAATGCTGTCTCCAGAAAGAGGGATCAACAGCCACGGTTTAAAAATTCTCATTTGGCACTTTAACATTCAAGCTGTGGCCCTGCCATGGTTTCCAAGGTCCTGACATAGAACTCTGGTGAACTTCAATATATGTTTGACCATACAAATAAGTTATGTAGGTATCATAACAGCCAATCTTTAAAATATATTTTTTAAAAAATATGTTATTGCTACTGTTAATTCTACAAAGGGAAATTCTTTAAAGAAGCAATATTTGTTGTTTGAAAATATCAGAATAGTGAAGAAATCTGGCTGACAGTCCAAGTGGGATCAGTGCAGCACCTGGAATTGGCATGCCAGCAAGAATCACTTCTAATTTGTGTGTCCCTTTCTAAGCGATTATAACCGCTGTTTCTTCTCTTAAATGGAAAGTCCATAAGACAGAAACAAATTAATCAGAGTTGTTTGGGTGATCTTTATGGATCCCATCCTACTTCCCTCCAACTGCTTAGTAGGCTGCTAATAGCTAAGGCAGATGAGTCTCAGCAGGGATTATGTGTGTGTGTATGTATGTATGTATGTATGTATTTAAACTTGTATAAAATGGCTTTTGATCTGCTTAGTCTGTGGGCGTGGTTATTCTACTCTAAAAATGTCTTCTTCAGGAAGTATGATCCATTTGGAAGATGCATATGTAATTATTCTTTTTCTCCATAATACATTTTTCACGTGGGCGGTGTGTGTGTGTAGCTACTTTGGAATGCTTCTGGGTCTGTGGCCTGTGCCTCTGTGTCCTTATGGCAGTGACTTTTGGATGAAAGCTTTAATAAGATACTTTTAAAAATCATACTTTTAATTATCTTTCCTTGTATATCTGTGCAACTGTTTTCTAACTAGATCATTGTAATTCAGCCTCTGTTTCCAACAACTTAATAAGGAGCTTGTTCACACTTGAAAGTTAATTCTGATTAAAGTAGATGTAAATTTAATTTCTGTAGCTATTGCTGAGTAACTGCGCTTGTGGATGTGCTTATTTGAACTCTACTTCTCTGAAATAACTTTCAAATAATGAGACTAAATCAGAATAAGGGATAATTCTGCAGGAAAAGACATGAAAAACCATGAAGTTTTTCAGAATAGCTATATCTCATTGTAGACAAGCTGTGATAGTCTTTTAGTTTGGTCCTATTCTAGCTTTCAATGTGAATTTCAGGTGATAAAAATTTCTGAAGTCTCTTTGTTATTATCTCTGATGTCACTTAGATAAGAGATGCAGTTGAGATCTCTGAGGACTGTCAGTACTTCAGGTATAGGTTTAATACTGCATCCTAAAGACAGTGCTTCCAATAATTCAGCCTGGCACCATGCTGACATATTATTGAATACCACCTCAGGGGTAAGGATACTACCTATGGAGTCACTAGTGTTAATGCCTGCTATCTACATATTTAATTTGAAATTGAAGTAAGACGACTGCTTTCTTTGAAAAAAATTGTCGGTAATCTTCTAGAGTAAGTTATTTACTGGATTCCAGTTCCAGAAAAAAAGCATGAAGAGCATGGAGTCAACTGCTGGCTTGCTGTGCTGAATGATGGATAGACAAGACTTGGCACAAAGAAGGTGATACTGTCACCCTCTGCAGTTTTCCAAACAAATTTAAGTATTATAGTCAAAACCAAGAGGTCATACTTTCCTCAAGTTCTATAAGTGTTAGAGTCATAGAAAGAGTTTTCCCATGTATAGGGGAAAAGCTGTCTGTTGTGGGTGTAAGAATTTCATTTTCCTGCATGCACCATCTCCTTCTGTGCATTGTTGAGGCATTCCTGGGATCTAGACAGTGGTTTACTTCTAAGCGTAGCATGCCACAAAATTAGATCCTACATTTTTGCAGGGTATACTAGAACTTGCACTGAAAGGCTTGTAAAACATGGAGGGAATGGGAAACTAGTGTGTCGTGAGTGCAGAGGATTCATTATTAGTTCTCCTGACTATTTGAATGACAGGTGTCAACCTGAAATCACAAACTTTCACTAAAAGTTACTAGTTTTGCTTTTGTAACAAACAGAAGCTTGAAAATAGTACTTATGTACCTAAAAATTCAAATTCAGTTTAAAAAGATCCCTAAATGTGCCACCCTTGTAAAGATTCTGGGTCAAGAGCTACTTTTATTTGAAGCTGGCAATATTGAAGTTACCACTGACCACTTCTTTCTAATGCTTCCTGTAAACACTGCAATGTTTAGCCTGTTCCCTTCAATTTGTCACAACATGGCCTGTGCTCCCTACTTTAAGGGAGGAATGTGGTTGCATACTAATCTTCTCAAATCTGAGTGAAGTAAAAACACTTTTCCTGTTGAAGTTGTGGCATGACCTTGTGTTTTCCTCTCCAAGCATTTATTGATGTGGGCTTCTAAAAGTATGCACAAATACTGCACAGCAGTTTAAGACAAAAGGCAAGTGAGTATACGGTATCTAAACAAAAATGCAGTGGAAATTTACGTTGACAGAATGCAATTGCAAAAATGTGATTCAGTCAGAACTCCAGGGATAACCTTGTTCACAGTGCAGCTGAGATCTCTGCGGACTGTAAATACTTCGGGTATATGTTTAATGCTGCATCCTAAAGACAGTGCTTCCAACAATTCAGCCTGGCACCGTGCTAGCATATTATTGAATACCACCTCAGGGGGTAAGGATACTACCTATGGAGTCACTAGTGTTAATACCTGCTATCTACATAGAAACAGGTGCTATTTGGCAGTCATTTTTTACTTTAAAAAGAAGAAACCATACAGCATACATTTTATATAACTTACACTTAACAATCTTTCAGATTTAATAATCTTTTGGAAGATTAGTGCATATAGCAGCAATTAGAAGAAAAAAGAATTTGTGAAACTAATGCCAGGGTGGAGACATATCCATTATCTCTGGGTGGGCAGGAGGAACTGGTGGGGGATCCACTTCTCATGTACCCCTCATATGAATATGTCTCATTTGCAAGCACCAGGAGTCTCTTCCTTCACTGAACCTTCTAAGAGCATCTTGAGATGGTGGGATTGCACTGGGGACCAGCTGAGATGGTGTTACAAGCAAAACAGCCATGATTTGGGGAACTGGGGTTGGGGTTGGACACATAATGTTTTCTTTCTGCCAGTCTTTTCTTCTTACTTGTTTCCTCTGCTCCGGTGTGGTTTCTGCATGGATCACAGTCCCTTTGGGAGAATTCCTGCCCTGGCATGTATTCTCCATGAGCCACAGTCCCTTTGGGAATGTCCCTGTCCTGGTGACAATCATCCATGGGCTGTGTCCCCTCAGTGGTGTTCTTACCTTAGTGCGTGTCAACTGTGGGCTGCAGTCCCTTCAGCACACCCCTACTGTGGGCTGCAGTCCCTTCAGAGGTGCACCTCCTCTGGCATGGAGCATCTCTGAAGAGATGCACACATCTCCATCTGTGTCCTCAGTGATGTCCCTGTCCATGTGCCTCCTCTGTTTCTTCTTTCCTAGCAGCTGCCACTCTTTCTTAAACACATCTGAACAGAGGCATCATGTGGTTGGTTGAAGTTTTGGTGTGTGATATGGGGTTCACACTGGTTTCAGAGCCAGCTGGAGGCAGCTGTGACTGCACAAGGCAGCTAATGGATTCCTCCCTACAGGGCACCCTTGCAGCCCCTGTCTACAGAAAGCCTGACATTTGTGCCCAGTAATAGCTGGTGCAGTCTCTTGGCATAGCATGCTGTGGCTCTGCAAGACAGACTCTTACTGATGGGGTTCCCAAAATGTCCCACAATAGTTCAGCCTCTAATAGCAAACTGTTTTGCCGCCTTTTGGTTTGTTTTTCCTGTAGTTGTGTGTTGTTACTTGATATCTATGAAATACCTAAAACTGCAATAGAAATCAATTGCATTTCTTGTTTGTTAGTATCAAACTCTCTTTTGAAAATGGCTCCTCCTCAAGGATGTCAGAGTGTGCACTGGACATAACTGTTGAAAACAGAGGAGCAAAGTTTAAAGCAAATGGCATGGAAAGTGAGGCTATTCAGAAATTAAATGTGCTGAAGATTTGTCACAACGCTTACTTTCTTTGAAGGTATCTGCCTTCAATTAACAAAGATGAGTTCTGCAAGCTCTTAGTATGAAGACTCAGGAGATGCTTTCTTTCATGTATAGCTTGCTAGACGAAAAGTGTTTATCACAAAAAACTACTGACAATTCATCCCTGTGATCATCAGCTCAGCAAAGACTGCTATAATGATTTATATCTGAAGCTTGTGGTAGGCACCAGCTTTACCTGGTGTAAATAATGCAGTTCATTTTCTTTGTATAAAAGATACACTACTGGCAGGTTGCTATAGTTCCCAGGAACCTCCACAGTCTCTTATTTGACTTCTAGTATCCTTTCAAGAGCCCTTAATCTATTTTTCTTCATTTGCAGCTGGATGGGAAAGCTATGCTTTCAGGAACTGGATAGTTAGAAAGCTCTGGACAGATGGGGAATATTCTTGGAGAAGGTCACCTGACTGTGGGGGAGCTAATTGATGAAATAAAAATGAATTTAAACTGCAATTTGCAATGCGTACCTGCTAGGAAAATCTTTTCTGTGTTACTGCAGAGAGAATTATATTAATAGAAAGGTCAGGAATGAAAGAAATCATCGAACAAATGGGAATTTGGACATACTTGGTTTAAATGTCCACCAGGGACACACAGAGAGCAGAGTCCACTGCGAAGCATTCACTGAATTTCCTAAAGACTTGAAAATACGTAGGCATTGTGGTGATGACTGCCTTATAGGGAGCAGAAGTAAACGTAATTGTACTCTCTTTAATTGTTAATTAGACATAGAAATTTAAAAGGAAAGTGAGTGGGTTTTTTCCTTAATGCTGATCACAGTTAGTCAATGGGGGCAGATTTTTTACTGTTGAGAGAGTCTGAAGACATCTGGGCCCAATAACCTTTAACTTTGAGAAACCATTTGTCTCAACAAAATGACAATCATGATGGTGCATTTGTTTTTCTGTTCTTAAAAATGTTTTGTTTCTGACTTGCTTCTGTAATAGCAGTAGGGGAGGCTGATGAGGCTGTTCCATGTCAGGCTTATTTTTAACTCCTGTTGGGGCTCATTCATTCTTTGTGATTTCTTTTTAAAGTGTATTGTATAGGTGTTTGGTAGTGTCCACAGAATGTGGATATGGTTTCTCTTAGGTGGGATCTTTTAAAATACTTAACCTGACTTCTGAATTGAACACTGTTTTGAATATGAACAAATGAAAATTCATTTGAAAGGTAAAGGGGCTGAAGTGAAATAAAAAAATGTTTAGTTCATATTATGTGTCATTCCTTTGAAAGAGCATTTTAGGACCTGTAACCCAGCGGAGGGCGGGCTGAGGAGGATTGTCTTTATAAGTACAGCTTCCTTTTAACAGCCTCTTGAAGTGCGGAGGAGCATGTTCAAGAGATCGGCAGAATGCAACTTTACAGATTAACCACTTGATGTCACGAAAGCATAGCCCAGCATTGCTTAGATGTTGTGATGTTAACGAGGCTGACTGTGGCTAACATTCTCTAGGTTTATTTCGAAGATGTGGCATCAGCAAAAGGCAGGCTCTTCTGTTTCTTTATTCTTAATTTTCTTTTCTCTTTTCCAGTCTTTAGGTTTTCATGATTAATTTTCTCCTTCCCCCCCTTCCCCCACCCATCTTTATCTTGCTCTTTAGCTGCATATTTTGGTTTGCTAAAATATGGGTAAAACCAAATCCTGCTGGAATGTGTTTGGCAGGAGTTGTGTGCAAGAAACACAGGCCTTACCTGGGATATTTTCTGTGTTGAGAATTTGTCACCTGCATTGCAGCTTGAAAGAATGAATCTTTAAAAGAAGTTGTCTGTCCTTAAAATGATTTATACAGGGGAGTAAAGAAGTAGGTTATGCATATACTGAGAAATTAACAAACTCCCCACTGTTTTAGTTAGGGAAAAGGATGCTGTGAACTGAGGAAAGAACATCAAGGGTAGCTAGATAACAACCTGATGTTCCCTTTTAAGGATTTAAGTGAGTTTGTTTTTTTTTTTTGGTCTGTATTACATTGTTGCTAACTTTTGTGCAAGCATTCAGCAAGTTACTGTACTGAACAGTACTCTCCATCCCTCCCACCTTACAAACATTTTGCAAAACCGTAGCAGCAAGAGTTTTGCTATCTCTGTCCTGGGGAAAGCACAGCTCATGTTGCAGCCAGTTTCTCTGCCACTGTCCTGCTTTGAGCATGGCAGGGTGAAGAAGAAAGTACGGAACAGATGTGATCAGCTGAGTGGAGAACGTAACATAGAAATGTGGAGTAGTACACGCATTTCTAGCCAAGAGCTTCCTCTGGAGAAATATAGTGTGATAATGTATCTCAAATTAAAACACAGTCATATCTAGTACTAGTATCTAGTAACTGGTGTCAAGTTATTTTAGAATATCTAAAATCTAGGTCTGTTCCCAAGTATAACAGCGCTTGAATTAATCTCTGAAAGTATTACAGCTTTTTAGAGGTCCTGGCTTCTCCCTTAGATAGGAAGACCTTACTGTAAAACCACGTAGGTTCATATGGATACTCCATTGGTGGCTACTTGCTCAATTGTAGCTCAGGTGGTCATGTTTTTGTGAAAGTATATTTGACAGCGAATCCACAGTTCACTTCAGTTTTGTGCAAGTTCCCTCTGCAACAAAAATGAGATTTAGGTTGTGACTGCCTCTTCAAGGAAGCATCCCGCAGGAGATATGTTTGTCCAATAATGAGTTAAATTTAGATTGGGATTTACTGAAGTCGTGATTTGCAGAAGATACCCTCTGAGAGCATAGAGGCACAAAACCAGAACGGAGTAGATCCTATTAATTGTAGTTTACTGTAGCCTAAAATGAGTGCTATCTGAATGCTGGTTCTTTCCAGCCACAAGCAACCCTGTCATAAAAACAGTTAAAAAAGACACTAACCCACTTTTAAGTTACTGAATGGAAACTGTAGTGAACTCCAGAAAGTGAAGTCCTCTGACTCTAACTGCTGACTGATGCATTAGCTATGGTATTTTTCAGAAAATATAAGGAAAAAAAAGAGATATGCTAATGAGGATTGTATGTTGTTGTATATACAGTCTTTCTAGTTACGTAAATAATTGGCTCTCACATCACCTGCTTGCTATCTCCTAGCTAAAGCTTCCTGATACTTTAGTGCTGTAAATCTTTGAACTCTAATGCAAATATATTTAGAATACAAGTATGAGGTTACAAAGCATTATGGCTTACAGGGAACTTTTAATGAAGCTTCCTATCCATTTCCTTTATGATTCAATTGATCACCCCAGTCTTTGACATGGTTTTCTGGTAGTTGGCAGCTTTTCCTTTTTCCTAAATCAAAATTGGCCTGTGGGTATCTTAACCATTTGGACATGGAAATCTCATCTTCTGCCCTCCAAGGCTATCAAAAATAGTCCAATTTGGAAAAAATGTCAACTCCTTGAAATAAAGAAGAAAAGGAATAGGTAAAGCTACAGAATAATCATGCACTTATTATATGCCATATCCCTGTCACTGCCCGACTCTTTACGCATCTGCTCTGAATTAGTTTAAATAGTCATTAGCATTCCACATAGTGCAGGGTATAATAGGGATTGCAGTGCTGATTCTAGGCGAGTGGCAATGTGAACTTCAGGGGGTTGTTTAATATTCATTGTACACACTTTAAAAAAGACAGAATGTGTTTTTCAAACTTCTCTGCACATCTGTGCATCATTGCACGTGTATTGTGGGCCCTTGTGGCCACTGAACATGCCGGGCCAAATCTGCCTTCAGTTGCACTGTTAAAAATCTGGATAAATTCCATTCCTTTAAAAACAGAGATACCCTATTTACACCACCATAGCAGAAGGCAGATCAGGCCCTTGTTTGTTTCTGGCTGCTGTGACCGGCTGATGGTCTCTGCTTAATGATATTACAGGCCTATAGGGGTATCCATGCAACAGTCTCAATTCAATTTGCTGATTTTAAATAAACACGCTGCACTGAGACTCTTCTTAGGAAGAAATAAAAAGGGAATGAATCCCAGCCTCCTCTGATTTAAAAAATGATCTTTTGGTAGAGCCTTCTGGTCCTTAATCTTCTGTGTTCTTCTACGTGCACCTACTCCCCTAAGAGCTTCTCTTGTCCCCAGGGTCAAAGCCTTAGATCCCCTTGGATTTTCTTGGCTATAATGCTGGGTTTCTAGGTAAAAGTTTTGCATGGTAGTGTGACAATGTACTTAAAACACTTCTGTTTATATATTCTGTACAGAATATGCTGCGTATATTCTACTGTACTTCTTTGCTGAGTGCTAGAACCAAGCCCAGTTTTCATGTGGCAGAACACACCACTACATACAGATATATGTCAGGTAGTCTGATAAATTGATTGTGTTTTTTATTTGTCCTGAATTATGTGGTTCTGGTTCCTCTTTTCTAATTTGCTTGGTTTATGTTACACAGCATTGATATGATTATTCCTGTAGCTGCAGAAGTTTCAGGGATAAATTTACATTGAAATGTGTTCAAAGGAAACTGAGATACACAAGCATGTTACTGGGATAAGTGATTTTTGTTTGTTCCTGTATGTCTATTGTCAATAGAAATTATGCTAATAAAACATGTATGAGCTAAAATTCTTTACTTCATGGTCCTTGGTATATAGAAATGTAGAAATTTCTGAACTGACTGTAAACATGGAGATAACTTCTGTGCCAGCTATATATATATATAAAACTGTATATATAGTGCCAGCTATATATATATATAAAAACTATATATATAGTGCCATATATATATATAAAAACTATAGGTATAGTGCCAGCTATATATATACATAGTGCCAGCTATATATGTGTGTGTATATATATATATATAAAACTAGTTCACTGTGTAAGTATAATGTATGATGGTTATAAGAGGTGCTTTGTGAATATGGCAAAGATGTATTATTTTTAGGTACAACTTTTGGAATTAGGGGAATATATTGAATCACCTTTATACAGTGCCTGGAAAAATAATCTAAGATATTTTTCTAAGCTCTGCCACCATGGTTTATAAGAATTGACATTTACAACAGTTCATTCTGAATCACTGACATTACGTGACAGTATATTTATTCTTTCCATGATGCTGGTAACAAATTTGCTCAGTTCATAATGTAGGTGGTTTTTTTCCTAGCTGCCAACCCGATCTGGGATCTGAATTCTGAACATTTTTTCCTAACTTTGTTGGCCCCATCCTGCTTGGTAGCAATGATAATCTTAATTAAGGTATATGAGAAAAAATTTATATGGCTCCCTCCTTGGGGCAAAGGTTAAGGAAAAAACACTGTAATAAAAATTTGAATGGAAAATATTAAATTGATAAAAGTGTATGATGCAAGATGTAATTCATCTTTACAGAATTGCAATCAGTGGGTGTAGTTTAGGCTAGGAGTTTGATGAAATTTAGGTGCATTTGGTCTATTTCCCTCAAGTACCTGTCACTTATAGCATGCATTCCTGGCATTTCCATTTGTGGTTTTTTTTCTTCTTACTTACATGAAAGCAACTGAATAAGCACTCAATAAGCACTTATTTACTGTCTGTGGAACTAAATGTGACCTGCAAGCTCTTCTTCACAGCCATTGCTCAAGTACAACTTCATGTCAGCCTAAATCTGTGGTCCTGCTTCTACTTACTGAACAGTGACACTCATGTTGTTGTTCTTACCAACATACTGCTCTACACACCTCCGACATCCCTTCCTGATGCCTCTGATGACATCACCTTGCGGTAAAAAATGACTGCTTTTATCCTTTTCACTGGTGGTTGTCTACAAAAAAGACCACAGTGATAAATAAATCTGTTTAGTACTCTAGGTTGAGCAGTGCATGTACTCTGTGTTGCACTGTTTAAAACTGGGTGTCTTTATCTTTACCTAACCTCGAAGGCATCACTGAGTGACCTTGAAGCCATCTTTTGTGTTGCAATGGATTTATCTTTGCTCCTTTCTTCTCACACTTAAGCCACACTTACTCACTCAGCCAGATGATCATGCTATCTGCCTGGAAGCCCATTTGCTTCATTTCCACATGGTGATGATTTTCATCCGCCCTCTCACATTAGTCATCTTGACCAGACAGTGAATGCCAGCCAATGTCATTCTTGTTGGGGTTCAGCTTTCATCAGCTCTTCAGCAAAATGTTGGTTTAGGTGAAGTATTATGAAACCTGTGTGAGGATAGCCTTTTCTTTGGCAAAAACGTGCAGAAGGTGGTGCAATCTCTTGCACTGTTGCCATCTTTGGCATGGCTGTAGCTTACCAGGTGTCCCATTTGATAAATTTAAGGAGTGATAATGCTAGAGAGGGAACTGGACTTTGTTGCTTCATAGTGAAAAGGCTTTAGGTCTAACAGTAGTTGACTCGGGAGAAAACAGATTGGGAGATTGCAGTTTGGAGCATGTTTAATACTGTAGCAGGAGGACGAGTATTTCCTTTATCTGTGAGTCAGCTCTGTAGAAAAAAAATAATTAAATAAATTAAAATTGAAGTGTAATAGCTGGAAATTAATCTGAATGGTGAGAATAAACAGAGACCAAGCCAAAAAAAAAAAAAAAAAAAAAAAAGCCACAAAAGGAACGACAGCCAGCAGAAGGGCTATATCTTTTATTTCTTTGGTGTTATGGTGATGTGACTCATCCCTCTGTGGCTTTGTTTATTTGGTATTCATTAATCACTCCACAGATAACTCCCTGACTCATCTGAGCTTGGAGCTAAACATCTCAATTTTTGAAAGAAATTTCATGTTTGGGAAGGTCACCGAGCTGACAAAATTGTAGATCTGTGTCTATGAATTGGCATGGCTTAAGTAGAAGAGCTTCAGATTTTCCCCCACTGGCCCACCATTCTTCTTCAAACCTGCCCTAAAGGATACACCCGTCTAAGCATAATAAATGTTCAGTCACCTCGCTTGTTAGGTGTGGTCTTAAATGTGAGATAGAGCACTTTATCAGTCATGTTCTTCTTGTAAAATGGAACAGACAAGTGTATTTATTTGTTTTACTTCTGATTTGAAGCAGTGCTTTAAGGGTGAATGGTTGTTTTGTCTTACTTCCCAACTAAGGTATCCCAACAGAGATTCATCTGACCTAAACTGTAACTTTATATCTGGCTGTGAACCTGCGTTTAAGACTCTCCACTTATGTATCTTAGAAAAAATTTTCTTTTTTTTTTTTTTTTTCAATACCAGCTTCGAACAGAGTTGATCCCGAGTGAAATAAGCCTTGAGGTCTCAGCAGTATGCTCTGTCGGGGCAGGTTCCACTAGATGGCATTGTGTATCCAGGTTCTGTTTCCGTCTGTTTTAATGGGAGCTCTTCCAAGTGCATCAGCAGATTTTGCTGGTGGAATAAAATATTAAAAAAATCTATATGACAAACCCCTTATTTAATTAAGTAATCTTGATTATTTTGTTTGAATTAAAACCATAGTGCTCTGCTTTATTATTGCCAGTTTAATGTGCAAAAAAGGATTGTTTTGTGAAACGTATGTTTTCTTTCCCTGCCCCGTATCATAAAATATATCTTTGTTCACACAGTATTAGTTTATTGAGACAGATGACTCTGTATAGCAAATACAAGTAATTATGTCCATTCATAATTCAAATAATACCCTTTTTTAGTGAAGGAAACATTGCAAGTTAATTGTGCCTGTCTTTGTATCACTTTCTCTGCTCAGTTCTAGCCTGGTTGAAGATTGATTTTGAGAGCATCCTGACTCACGCATGTAAATTGTAAACCACCAGTCAGTTCCCTACAGATTAGGGAGGTCTTTGTGGGGCAGAGATGAGCAAGGAGGGAGTTGTCTTGTCAAAGGAGATAGGCAGGACATACATTCCCAGTGATGAAAGGCAGGAATAACTCCCTTTTCAGCCTGTGTATAAGATATTCCTTGCTCCTTTATTACTGTTGGGCTCTGGTGCCTTTGTTCTTTACATGAAGTAATGGATAACTAGAGGCAGTTAGTCCCAGGGGCTGCATGCAGTAATACACAGGGAGCAGAAGGACTCAGTGCACAAGAGGCTGCATTTCATCACAGAAGCAAAGTGGAATCAGGGTGATACTAAGGCAGGATGTTTTAGCAGATTTTAAACAGTTCATCACACACACACATACAAAATGAAGCTCATTTGTGAGACAATGAAGGAAGAGGGAGCAGGGCTGTGGGAGAGAGAGAAAAACAGTTCCTCCAGGAACTACAGTACTATTAAGACTTGGTTCCCAGTGGATGTCTGTGCCTTATGGGGTCTAATAGGTATGAACTCAAATCTAATCTTTGCTAGCAATTGGAATATTCAGAGGCTGCTGAGAAACACCAAGTTTCTCTTTCAGGGGGTATCTCAGGTGACTAATAATGTCAGAATGCATGCTTTAGCCTCTCCATCTTTGGGGCACTAATGTGGTCTTTCTCTTTTCGTTACCTGCCTATTTCCAAGCAACTTCCTTTGAGACTCCTTTGTCTTATTTGGCTGAAATTGAACATAAAGTTCAAATATTGTCAAAGGGAAAGAGACTGGCAGAAACAGACTGAGGTATGGGCACATAGCAAGAGTATGTAAAAGCAAGTTTTCATCCCTCATGGTGGTGGGGGGAAGAGCAGAGTGAAAAGATTAAATTTCTGTTCCTCGCGTTAAACTTTTGAGGAGACACAAAGTCAGTACTGAGGAAATGAGGCTGAACTGTATCTCCTGCCACACATGAGATGACATGTATTTTAACAAAGATGTAAATATTTTGAGTGATGAATATTCAACCGAATTGGATTCCTCAGGACAAATGGAAATGGACTTTATTTTATGTGCTGGTGGGCTGCTTGTCTCTCATTTTACCCTCCTTCTAGCCTCCTGAAAAGAACCTGCTAATTTTCACCACTAGAGCATCTGAACAGTTCTTACGAGACATGGTCACCAACTTTCCTATAATAAAGGCAGGTCTATAGAAGTGCACATTACTGAGGGGAATTTTAAAGACTTGCTTCTGTGTAAGTAAATCTGTGAGCCGTAAACATGCATCTTTAAAAATTTCATTCTGGCATGTTGTTGAGTTTGTTTTGGTTACTTTAGGAAGATAAGAAATTATTTGCACAGTGTTGTTGCCCTGCCTAGTTGTAGTCTGTCTTTTGAGAATATCTAGGAATTTAGCAATATATCTGAATGTCTCAATTTTCAATTTGTTAAAAGCACTGAGCATTTTCACAATGTTTCAAAAATATGTCATTTGGTAACACAAATGTGTAAGGTAACATGTAGGCTTGTTGAGTTATCTGAGTCACCAGCGGAAAATGCCTGTTTATTCATTCTTCTGTCTGATTGATGGCATAACTGATTTCCACATTGATGTGAGACTGACAATGTGATTCTCATGTTCTGGTACTACCTAGCTGCTGCAAGCCTAAAGTGACCCTTCTCAATTTTTGCTGTATAAACAGAAGTGAAATTTTGACTTCAGTGAAATTACAACAAAATTCTCGTCTGCCTTAATAATGATGGGGATTTCAGCCTGGAGGTGAGTAACGGAGGTACAAAGAAGCTATGTGGGAATTTTTTAAAAACACATAGCTGATATGGAGAGCTGCCTGGGAGTTATCAGAAATGCCTATGTATAATGCCAAGCTAAGCAGGATTCTCGGCAGTTCCACTGTACTTCCTGTACACCTCTAATAACTCTAGTCCTGTGTGAGTTGCTTGATGATACCTTGGTGGGTGTAGGCATTGCACCACTTTCCACAGCCATGTCTTGACATGACCACTAAGCGTTTCTCTCCCATGCAGTGGGATTGTGCAATGAAATATCTTGTGACCTTGATTGTTGCATTCTTGAAAAGTTCTGAACTGCGTCTCAGTTCTGCAAGCAGGTAACTGCAACAGCTACAAAACCAGTATGCAAATAAAAAATCATGCCCTGAAACTACTTTGGGCAAAACAAAACCCAGCATGACCCAAGAAAATAGAAAAATACCCTCCAATCTGCCACCTTATGTCCTACGACTAGTTCTGCAATTCAGTCACCAGTGCAAACCAGACACTTTGAGCAAACCAAATGTTCCTGCCTTGCACGATGCAAAACTGCAAACAAGCTCTTTGCAAAAATATCAACCCAAAACTGAAACACTTCTTAAAATTGGAGATGTGGTAGGTGAGAGCATCAACAACATATGTTACACAGCATATGAATAAATCAGTCCCATCGATGGCTAATGAAAGGCTTTTCGATACGCTTAACACTAAATTACTTTTGATTAAAAAGCTTACTGGAAAGACAAATGTAAACTATAGCTAGGTGAACTCATGTTAGACAGTTATGTGCTGAATCTAATTTGAAATGGATAAGTGCTAACACATTTCATTTCCTGCATACTCAGTGAGACAATGTTCACATTTTTTTAAAACAGTAATTTTGAGTGAGTCTTTCAAAGTGCTTGAGTCAGCAACACAGCAAGAGTGTTTGGAAAGATGATAATGCAAATAGAACTTCAAGTGATTTAATATGCGTACCATCACAGGTAGATAGCTTGATCTATGGCATACTTAGAATGATGGAACAAGCTGTGTACATCAGTGGCATATTTCAAGCTCTTAGTATTCTTAGTAAAAAATGTTTAATATGGGTTTATCTTTAGTCTGGAAAACTTACCAGGAAGTGTGATGAATAGCAAAATTATGGAAGCAACAAATAAGTGAGAGTTGGTATCTGGATGTAATAGCATAGGGAAGAGAGAAAATAAACTGGCTGGGCTGCACCATAACTATTTTTGAGCTCCTTATGCTAAATTGTGTCAGACCTATGATTTCTTATGAGTATTCCTCAGACTGGAATCTGGCAATCTAAGAGGAATAGCATGTGGGGTACTACTCATCACAGAAAGGAAAGTGTGTAATTATGTGGGAGAGGGTGCAACACGGAGTTCAGGGTCAGTCAAAGAGGAGAAGCAAGTACCTCACTAATATCTGAGGTAATGGAAATACTGGAAATTGGATAACTTTGTACCAGAAAAGGGTGTTTCCAAATGTAAAAAGCATTGAGGTAAAGGAAAGAAATGTGCACTGATAAAAGCTTTTTAAAAAGTTAAGAGTCTGTAATGATTTTTAAAAATGTAGCTAATTCTGTTTGTGATTGGTTTTGCCCAGAGGTTGCATTCTAAACAAAGCAATAGGCACATAGTTCTGTCCTGGCATCATCCTTTTAAAACTCCCAGAAAGCAATGAGTACACTCACTCTTTACTCAGTAACACTCCCCGAATGGTTATTGCCCTCTGTAGAAATCAGTATAAACAGAAATGTGTGCCTTTTTGGAAAAGGATGTAGTCTTTGCAGCTGTGGAAGTCTGAATCAGTAGACACTATTTTTTGCACTTCTGGTTGTACTTAAAATCATTTTGAAACATACTGATATTAGTAAGTTTTTCAATGCAAAGGTATAGTTTGAACATAACTGATATTGTTAATTTTCTTCTGACCAGACTTTGGCCACAATTTCTGTGATGGCAGCAGTCTGCTATCTGGTTTGGTGTCAGGCCTGTAGCAGGTAAAGGAGATGTGAGGCCTCTGGACTATAGTGAGACAGGGTACCAGCTGAGTAGACACAGGTCTGTGCTGAACTCAGCAGGAGTAACACATTTCAACAGTTCCAAAACATTTGTTTTATTGTGCTTTTTTTTTTTTTCTGAAATTTCTACTTCAAAGTTATACTTATGCCCAATAATAATTTGTCTTTTGGTCCAATCTGGTTGCAAGCAAATTGAAAAACAATATTAATTTCCTGTAGGATAGAAATTGAAAAGTCTACATTGAAAGGGATCCCTGGAAATCACCTTGTCCAACTTTCTGTTAAAAATGATGTCCTGGATTAGGTTATCCAGGGCCCTGTCAAGCTGACTGTTCAGTATCTCCAGCAAAGGACATTCTACCATTTCCAGTGTTTAGTTGTCAGACTATCAAAGAATGGTTGAGGCAGGAAGAGTCATCTGGTTCAACCTCCCTGCTCAAACAAATTGCCCAGGACTGTATCCTCACGGTGAAGTATTTTATTCCTATAACCAAATGGAGTTTCCTCTGAAGCAGCTTGTCTTTGTTGCATCTTCTGTCATTGTGCATCCCTGTGCAGAGAGTACCTTCACCTCCTCTGCATCTGCCCTTTAGCTATTGTAAGACTGCCATTAGGTCTCCCCTGAGCCCTCCCTTCTCTAGGCTGAGCAAACCCCATTTCTTCAGCATTTCTTTGTATATCAGATTTGTCAGTCCTGTAATCAACTTGGTGGCTCTTTATGGGACTCTCTCCAGTTCTTCCATGTCCTTCTTGAGGTGCAAAATAGGATGAACTATTCCAGGTGTGGCCTGACATACACCAAAACAAATAATGACAGCCCGCAAGCTCTGGCTGATGCAGCCCAAGACTCTGTTGGTCTTGTTACTGCTAGGACACACTGCTCACTCAGGCTGAGCTTGCTGTCCCACAGGGACCTTCCTAGCAAGGCAGTTAGATGTCCCCAGCCAGGCAGTTATGTCTGTCCCCGGACTTATCCACCTGTCTGATCTGCTGACTCTTCTTACTCAAGATACCTTCACAGGCTCCCCTCCACCACTCTTTACTGCCTGTGTGTGTGTCTTCTGTGAGAAAAATCTAAAACATAAATTAAATGGTTAAATTTTTCTAGTCTGAGGGAAATAAAAATACAGTGCTCCTGCTAAAGGTTTAGAAAAAAGGGATAGGCATGTCATGTCATGATGTAGTAAGCTTCTTGTCAGAGAAAAGATACCCCAAGCCCAAATGGTATTTGAGTTTGGCCATTAACAAGGAGTTAGCCTGAATACTTAACCACCCCATCTCTGAGGAAGGAATGACAGGTTGGTTTTTTTCTGTTCAGTGAATTACTTAATTAATCATGGATAAGTGTATTTTGTCTACCATTTACCTAACTGCTGTGTTGTTTGTTTTTTTTAAAAAAAATTTAAGTACAGAAGAAAGGAGTCAAATACAGAAGAGGTATAATGGAGGGCACAAAAGAGGTACAACCAGCTCTCCAGTCCAGGTGTCGCTATCTCTGTTGATTCCATTTTACCTTATCTGGCTGAAATATCCTGTTCCTTCATGCCAAAATCAATTACATCATACCTCTTCCTCAGCCAGACCAATGGTAGTTATGAAGAGAATATCACTAAACCATTATCCCAGAACAGTGTTTTTTCTCTGACTCTTAGAAACTGACAACGGTTTAACTGTGTTAAGGGTATTATACACATTGTGTTTTTAACTGGGCACTGTTTCTAGTGTTCATGTAGACTATCTAGCCTATTGAGACAAACATCTGTTTTTATGATTCATCACCATTACTGTACCTGTGGAAAAATGCGCATTCTTTCTGTGCTGAACCCAAATTGGAGTTTAAAAGTACTATTTTTTAAATTCCCTAAATCAGTTTTGGACATATTGTTATTAATGTTCTTTTAGTAAATCTTAGATTAATCCATACACATATGCTTTAAACTGCCCTCTGTGTTTTCTGCAACCCAGAGGAGAGCACCTTCTTATATGTAAGATAAAGAAAAAAGAAGGATAAAGAAAATAGAAGTGGAAGAAACCATAATCTGTACTCCACTTGCAAAAAATCTTTGCCAATCTGCCTAATAGAAATAGAATACGTAAGTTAACATTTGAAAAGGAAAAAGTAAATGTAATACATATTGCATAAACATATTAGAATTATATAAATTATCTGAAAACAAATGCTTTAGAAGAAGACATGACTTGAGTTTATAACAAAGACTGAGGTTTATCAGATCAGCCTCTGATCTGTAGCTGGGTATAAATGCTGAGATAGTTGGGTAGTGTTTAAAAGAAAAATCAAGATAACTTCCAGTGATGTATCGTTGGACAGCTCAAGGAATAAATGGTGGGATTCAGCTGAATGTTTGTCAGAAAGGGCAATGTACTGTGGCTTTAGGATACCATCCCTCCGTGTCACTTCACTTTCCCACTTCTCACAGCCATGGAATTGGGTATGCAAGCCCCCTGCACAGCACACAGCTCTCACCAGTCATGTCTTCATTTTCTGCGGTACTGCTTGCTCAGCTCATCACTTAGGTTGCAGCAGTCGGTGGATTATAGGGGCGTATATATCCTCATTTGAAATCTTTTCACACACAGTTACACCCCCTCTTGGCATCTTTGCTACAGCTCTGCTTATGAGGCTTTAACAACATAGGATAGGTGCAGAAAGATGCTCTGGGAGACTGGGAGTGTGGAGCCTTGTAAGTGAACTGAGTCAAGTCTGACACAAGAGGAAGAGCTGAGATATAGATTAACAGTCTAGTTACTATAGCGACGAAGGGGAGTATATATCGAATGTGACAGTGTCCTTTTCAGCACCTGACATAATACATATCTTTTCTAAAATAACAATATAATTTACAATAGCAAAAAAAAAAAAAGGCAAATGTGTGAACTGTGTATGCTGCTTTCTGATGTATGCATATTTATTTCATAAAGCTACAAGATGAAAAAAACCTGCAAAATATCAAGCCTGGTAACAGAAAAAACCTGCATAAATAGGTATACATGAGCTGTTACATCAATGAACTAATGATTCACTAGCACTAATGCTTTCATGTAAGCTCTTTGGTTACCTGGCAATATGTGGAATAGAATCTGATCAGTAAGCATAGTCCTATTTTTAAAATCACCTCCCAGTTTCTATTTTATTTGTAAACATCTACTGTTGGCCTCCTTTGTGACACAGCTCCCACAGAGTGCATAAAGAATTGCATTATCAATTAATTTGCCTGGCTTCATTTCCCAGCTGTACATCAGTGTCACACTATGCATTAAAATAGCTGTCTTTGTAATTTTTCCAGTAGGAAATAAAAACAGAATGATACTTTTAGAAGCCTAACTGAGAACTGATAATATAGACATATGTTTACTCTATTGCAAAGAGAAAATTTACATTTCATACTGATAAAAATCCCTCCTGTTGAAAATTAGGAACAGTAATTTTTTCCTAAGAGATTTTAAAATTTCTTTTTCTCATGGCTTCAGTGTTCTCTACTGCAATGCATGTCTTAATATTATTATATAACTCTTTTCTACTCTTGGATGCTATTTCAAAGAGACCTAACTGTTATCATATAGTATTTTCGACAACTTTCATAAAATGATTGCTTGTTTTAACCTCCCCTCATCATGACACAGTTTAATTCTGCATTCTCCTTCTTATTAAAAAGATTTCTTGCAGATCTGAATTCTCACTTTAGACAGCAGAGTTGTCATTACCTAAAGAACTACTATCCTTCGTGGAACATTAATGTAGGTATTAAATGTTTATCTGTCTAATAGGTTAAATCTGTATGAAGGAAGAGCTGGGAGGACGTGTTGTAATGCTAATGGGATATAGCTAGAAGTGACTGGCTGAGAAGTGTTGCAGGTCCTCTACCAAGGTAGTGTCTCATAGTGATTGCCCTACATGTCAACATCTCTTATTCCTGGCTTCGGAGAGTGACTTCTACAAAGTGTAAGCTCATGTATGTACAACGCTCATTTAATCTTTGGCTGACTTGCTGATACTGCCGACAGAAGGGTGAGTTTGAGCCATCTGCAGTGGTCACGTGCTGGTGGACAACTTTGCTGTAGGATCTGATCTAAGATGACCAACTCATTTCGCATAGATTACCCAACAGCCTTCACATATAGCAGTGTTGGTTGTTACTGACTTGGGCTGTATTCAAACTGGCACTTAAAGCATGAAACTCTCCATATGCTAGTATCTCCCCTGAGCCATTAGGTGACATATGGTTTCAGTCTGAAAAAAATGTTGCTAAGCTGATCTGAAATTATGTATGCAAAGGTTAAAGGTGCCTTTTGCCATACCTCGTGGGAGCTTTTTACTGATATTCATATCACAGAGGAGAAATTGGTACTGTGGAAATTATAAATCCTCTCATTCATTTAGTATGCCTACTCATGTTAAATTGAATGATCAGTGGTATCCTAAAATGACTGAAGAAGCCTTCAGGCCTTACAGTTCGGGTTTTTTTTGTTTTGTACATTGCTTTTTTTTTTTTTTTGAGGAAGAGTGAGAGTAAAGATGGTTGTATTCTTATTTGTTCTGTTTTCATACAGCTATGTTAATTGCTTATGAAAAATATGTCTATTAATTTAATTTCTGTCCACAGTTACCTTGTCAACTGTCCAGAGTGCTTGTATCGGCTGTCCAACAGGACTCCTAAATCTCCCTTTGCTGCTTTTAGCTGATAGGCACAGCTGAACTCCTGTTTCTGTACTACTCCAAAATATGTTCAGAAAAGCTTTTGAGAAATTGTTAGGAGATGATTGGAATAAGCTATCTACAATTGAAGATCATGTTGAAATTCTAATTTCTTCCAGGCTATGGATAAAATTTAAAATATTCAATTTTCTTTTCCCATTTGAGTGACTCTAAACAACAACACAGAGATTAGCTTGACCTAACTTATGTTTCATGCAGTCCAGCAGAAAAAGAATCAGCAGACTACAGTTCCCTCCCCCACCAAATTTTTAAGAAATCTACTAAAATTGAGCTTTAAGTACATGAATATTTAGAATAGCAAGGTGACCTCATAGCTAGGTCTTGACTGAGTCTGAAAGACAGTGAGTAGGGGAACAGGCTCAGGTTAATTTTCCACTTCTGCTAGACCTACCCAGAAAATTTCAGCTGGAAGGAAAAAGAAGATTAGGAGGATCCCATGATCTGGACTTGCAAAAATCTGGTCACAAATATGTCTTCCAAGACTTGTCAACACCAGAGAATTACTGCTATGCCTACCCTTAACTAGTTCTCATCTAAAATGTTTATACCATAGGCATTTTAACTGGGAAATATGGCATGAAACCTGAAGCAGAGCAGGTGATTTCACTGAGAATTTTGTTATGTTTTTATTCTCCTCACATTTCCTTCTTAGTATGCAATATAAGTGCAGATACTACATTGGGCATAAGAGACATGTCATTATTCTCAGACATGGGTCTACAACTGTTGCACCAAAGAAATGTTACTTCTGATGGCCCTGAACTTTTGTTGTAAATGTGTCCCCAGAAGAAGAAAATACGCTTGTTAAGGGAGGGAAATTATATGTGAGAGCATGCCTCAAGAGGAGGCAGGGAATGATTGAAGTTTCAAGAGAAAGCCATAGGAGAAAATATCTTTTATAAACCACAGAGAAGCCTGGAGCATACTCTGTGGGATCTGGAAAAAGAGATGAAACTAAGGAATAAAAAAGTGTGCACTGAAAGAATGATGTAAGTTACCAGGAGAAAGAAGAAGTGGTTGCAAAGAATGAAAATATATTTCAGGCACCTGCTGGAAATAAAGGTGTGACAGACTAGGAACCCATTTAGAAAGTGATCCTCTCACTAACTATATAAATCAGTTCATAAGCAACAGGAATGGAAAAGGTGATTTTAGCCTTTACTGCAAACAAGAGAAAATAGCATGTATTTTAGTAATTCAATTCTGTTCATCATTTTTGTAAACGTATTATAAAATACAATTAGCCAAAGAATTGGAGTTAGGAATTTTAGACCACCGAGGGTGTCTAAGTGGGTTGGAATGGATGGCTGCCGAATAATTCTGAGGACTGAATATATGAAATACAATATGTGTATTATCCCACACTCAGTATATTTTGCTTCACTTTGTTTCTGTGCCATGTCAGTCTTCTGTTTCTTTTTCTACTCTATGCTATCAGGTATAATTAACTGCAGTTTGATTTTGTTGTTTTGTGGTTGTTTTTTTTTTCCTGGAGCCGTCTACAAAAACTTCCACTGTATGTGTTTGTGTAGCTCTTTTAAGCGCAACCATGAAAAGAGCTGTCAAAAAAGCTGTTATGAGCTGGGCAGGGGTCAGTGCTAATTAACAGAAGGACTTGGAGGAGGAATAGTGTGATTCTTAGTTGAAGCTTGGGATGTTTGGACAGAAAAGAGCGAGGAAAGGCAGTTGCTTCTTTTAGTGTGAGAGCTCGTAAAGCCACAGAGGAGGAAGCTGCAATAGTAAAGATGAGACGATGAAGCAGATGTGTGAGGATTTCAATAGTGATGCTCTTCAGGCAGTGGCACTCCCAACCTGCTGCTTGATGGGTGGTAAGGAAGGAGAGAGGGCAATCAGCTCAAGGATCAAATTCAAGGTTCAAAACTGGGTCAAATTTTTCAGTTGCTTAAAATTTTTGCAGCCTCCCTCGATGTTAAGTGTAAATCAGCATGCTTTCACTTAATAGGGACTAGAAGGCCTGAAGGTATAGCTGGGGAGGGAGTGAGGAAAACCCCATAAATTTATCTGTTCATTGGACACAGAGAAGGAAAGAATTCACTTGTGGCATTGCCCGAGTATCTTCTCAACAGAAATGGCAGCTGAAGAACATTTTATTAAAACTGGTTGTACTGTCCCAAGACTGATTTGTAGGCTTTCTAGGGGAGGAAAGGACTGTTTTATCCCAAGGTAATTTCCATAGGGAAAATTAATCATCTACATTGAGAGTCTAAAACACAGCTAAACAGTGTGACCCTAAAGATTATGTATGTCTCTGCAGAGTGCAAACCAGGATCTGATATAAAGTTTACACCAACAGTGGACATAGAGCTTAGTAATGTGAATCAGGTTTTAAGCAGTTGGTTATTCTACTGGATCTGCTCTGATTTTTGCTATTTTGTACTCCAAGGCTGTAAATCTTTACCACTTTCCAGTATTTTACCCCTCAGAGAGGGTGATTTTTTTTAAGTTACATGCTGATCTAAATTTTAACATAATTATGAATGGAACATGAAATGTATGCATTTTCAAGCCTTTTAACTTGGTACACTTAAACGAACACTTTGGTAATAAATGATTATTTTATGCAGGTTAACCAAGATCTTTTTCATTTGTACATCTATTTCCAGTAGGTGTCACTCCAACAATTTCTGTAAGCGTTACGCTGTTTGAGGCTGAACTCTTGCAAAAGCAGAAGAGTCTGCAAATAATGAAAAATTGATTTGTAATTCTTTTATTTATACATCACACCAAAATCTTAAGTGTTTATGAATTATATGTTCGAGGCTGTAAACTGGGGAAATAACAGGGAAGGAGGAGAAAGAAATCTGTTGAATTGTTGGTTTATAAAATGTTGTGAAATGCGCTATGGTAATTTGATTTAGTATTCTATAGTCATCTCCCGAGACTACTACAGTCCTTGCCCAGGAAGGCTGGAGTCCCTGGCATGTAGGCAGCTCTCCTGCCTGGGATGTTCTGGCATTTGATTCAACGAAGGAGTGATTCTTCTGGCCCTCAGAGAGCTACTGCCAGTGAGACAAAAAGGGAAAGAACAGAGTGAAAGAGAGACTAGATTACAGGAGGACACAAGAAGGAACTATGAGGCTGGATTTACCTAAATTCACAGTAATGGTGAGATATTCTGAGTAGGTTTATGTGCTGACTCCTGAAGCTGAGCTGGCTGCAACTCCCTGCCATTCTTTGGCTCATGAAAAGCTGGGGTGAAATCCTGGCAACACTGAATGCAATGGCAGAACTCCTTTGAGTTGACAGGGGCTGAGATTTTACTTTGTGGCACTTACCCTCCATCTATCTGTAGCCATCACTTGTGACACAGATAATAGCAGAGCTATGGGAAAAACCACAACTTTTTCAGAATGCTCTTTAAATCTAGTTTGGCCAAGAAAAAAAGTGTGTGTTCTTCGCTTTACATGAAACAAATTTGGTGACTCAGTGCAGTCACTCTGCGTGCCAAGCAGAGGAAGGGCATACAATTCAAAAGACTGGGGTGTCTCATTCCAGAAAAGCTTGATCTGCCAGGCAGCAGCATTATGACTGAGACCTTGTTATGCTGCTGGTGTTACATGTGTTTCCTATGGATCTTTAGTTTTATTCAGGATAGTCAGTCTTGCACAGTGAAACTTTGGCAAAGTGAAAAGTAATGCCTGGGTGAGTTCTTAAATATGAGTTTTAGACGTTCAGCCTGTCATTCTGGGTAAGAGTTCATCTGTCCCTCTCCCCAAAAGAAGCAAATTTGAAGGTATAATATGTCTGTGAGTTAACATACAGTGTAGTAACAATATTCTAGCTCCATTTCCTAAGGGATAGTTTGGCATGGTTAATGGAGGTGGCAACAAAAATTCCTGAAGGGTAAAAGTGTTTTTTAGTGAAACTTGCAGAAATCTGGCAAACCAAAACCAGACGTAATATTAATTAAGAAGTTCTGACATTGTGTAGATTTAGTTTCATTGTTGCAGTAAAGGGTACAGGATTTGCCTTCACTGCAGGTTTACCTGGAACATAGAGGGCTTTACCCTATCCTAAAGGTATTATTTTTAATTTTGAGGGGATAAGTGAGCATCAACATGCAAAACCAATACATAAACATGCATTGCCTCATTGTGAATAACTGTTTATAAGCACATAATAAGGAACTTTTTTGGAACATTAACCGCACTGTAGAAAGTATACCCTTTTGACAGCTGCTCAGATCGTTCCTTTGCCATGCCCTTCAAGTCATGTTTGGTCAGAGCATCTTTTTGTGTTGTCTATATTTGTGTTGATTAGTCTGTCACACCAAGTTAAACAACACTACAGCTGGACTGTGCAATATACTTTATTTTTAGGTTTCTGAAAAAGGTCTGTGTCCTGTGTGAGAGCTGTGGAGGAAAGGCATCATTATGGAGGAATCCTAATTGTAAATTGAACCACATAATTTCCTCCATCCCCAAATTAGCAGTATAAGGTAAGAGAGATTGGATTTCAAAAGCTATGGCACTCTTCCCTCTGTTCCAGTTTACTTGTCCTTGATTCATCTGGAGAGAAAACAAGCATGTTAAAAGGCAGTATAAAGCAGATAACTTCCATGTACAAACAAGTGTCTCTCAGCCTCACGAAGGTTTGAAACGCCCAGCTATTTATCATGTTACATTCTTGCTCATTGCCGGGTTTCAGATATCAAAGCAATATGATCATACTTATCAGGCAGAGGAGCAAATTTCTTGTTGTGCCTTCCTGGTGAAGGGTTCAATGTTTTAGTTCATTTGTTGACCCTTCTTGCCATCCTACAAGGGCTAAGATTTGACTCCTTTGATAATTTACTTGGTTTAATAGATATGAAAAGTAGGTGGTTGGGCTGCATAGGCTAACCCTGACTTTTCTTTGGTGCTGACCAAAATAGTTTGCATAGGCTGGCTCCCTGTGACGGCTTCAACTGGGGGTTTAGGACTCCAACAGATTAGCTATGGCGGATTTAGCTGCAGGAATTTTGGACGTTACCACCCCCACCTGCCCATTTCTCCTTACCAGCTGCAGGCTACTGCATTTCCTAGCCAGGATGACAGAATGGAAATTGCACCTGTACTTCAGTTGTCTCAGGTCAAGGACTTGTGTTTGGTGCAAAACCTTCTCTCTTGTCTTAAGCTGGTTCCCCAAATTGTAACTGTATGCTTAAATGGGCTAGGAGCCTGGGAACTTGGGAGAGAGAGAACTGGGACCAACAGTTAACTGCCGCAGTACTAAATCTGCCAAAACATCTCGGTGGGAGCCTTATAAAACACCAAAAATTGGAACTTCTGCCTTGTGTTGCACCAATAGGTCAGTTTTCAAGCCACAGAGCAGCAGCTGTTCAGAAGAGAAGGAAAAATGAATTTACCATTTGGTTTTCATTTCTTAAAAAAAAGAATCAGATCTATGCAGGAATTATGACTCTTCTTTCTTTCCTTTTGCTTTGAACTCATCAAAAAATATTTAAATTTGGCTTTTAGCTTGGCTATGAATAAATCTGTGAAATCGTAAGTGGGGAAAATCTAAATGCATAATTGGTAAAATATTTTAATGTATGCATATGCTGTATTTAATATTCATATTTTGTACATTATGTTTAATATATTGAATATACAAATAATATTTTTGTTAATTGTTGCTCAGCATTTTACTTTGTTCAAAGGTATTTATATTTTTATCACAGTCTATGCCTACATAAAGTTAATTTTTAACACAAAGCATATCTTGCATTTGGTTGTATTGAAGATCTAAGTTATATGAATGTCTGTGCTATAGAAAGAAGGGTTGGGTTTTTTGACAATGTTTTTTAAATACACAGTTCTCACTAATACAACTTGACATGACATTTTAGGATCTTTTTAAGACTTCCTCAAAAAAACAATACCGCGTGTGCTTTTGGAGTTCTGTATTATGATATAGCAAATCCTTTCTTCAGGGAGCAGGTAAAATGATGTCAGTATATTACCTGACAGTTGGGGAAAGATGTTAATTAAAGCATGAGTTTGGTTACCTGAGCTTATTAGCCTATCCCCAACTAAAAATTCAAAAGCCTGCTGAGTTTTGGGAACTGAACTATATTGTGTTGAACTCTTTTCCCCCCATGAGAATTGCTGAGCTGCATCTTTTAATGATGCTTCCTCTCTTCGGAGACAAAGAAATGTTAAATGTTGTCAGTACCCTCCTTCCCAGTTTCTCTTATAGCTCTGTCTGAATAACTTTCTGCTTTTACTTATTCCCTTGATGCAAATTTTATTGAAATCTCAATTCCTTGTAAATTGGATCTCAAACTATCTTCTGAATTTTATCTAGAGGAAACATAAAGCTACTGAGAATGACTGTTCCTCCTTGTCTCTCTCTTCATGCACTCTCAGTAACTCCATAGGCAGTGAATTATTATATGACTCATTTCTGTGGCACCTTTGCTCTGCTAGCTGACTAAGATATTTATGTCTTCTAGTGTGACTTGAAGGTCATTAATGCTGGACTTTGAGAAACTGCCAATGAAGAGAAGTTTTTAAAAGTCAGGACACCTCATCAAGTCCTGCTAATTTGATGAAGGAGGCACACTTAATTGATTGAGATCCTTTATGAATTTGCTGGATTTCCTCTGCTGCTAGGTGTAGTCAGAACTTGTCTCAGAATTTTGAATCCCCCAAAAGGAAGGGCTTCCCAATCAACCCTCAAAGCCTCACCAGGACTACAGCCAGAAAAGGTTAGCCAAAAGCTGACTGCTCTTCCTCAGGTCACATGAATCATGAATGAAAAAAGCAGGGGGGCAACATACCATGGCTGTATATTCACACTTAGCACCATAAAGCTGGAAGGAGGAAGCTATGCTCCGCATTGATTCCATTTCCCAGGGGAGCTTCCGGGGTGTCTGGAAACACCCTGTACAATTCTCAGTGCTAAAGGCAGCAAAGGAATGGGTGAACCTTCTGGATGTAGCCCTAGATATTGAAGACTGTTGAATGTAAGTGATTTTTTGCACATGGCTTGGTTTGGGTGCCCATGGTGAGGTGTGGCATTAGGCAATCTGAATGTGAAGATACGCCACATACCTCTTCCCTACTAGGGGTCCACTCCCAATTTCACTTACATGATGTTTCATTGTGCCCACCCCAGGGGGCTTGTCGTGCATGAGCCAGGTCTCCCTAACCTAGTAGAACTCTCACCCAGGAAAAATCTGGCTAGGCTTCTGCGACACGGATTAAGTTAGCAATGTGCGGAGTTGTGCAGCTGCAGGGTGGAAGAGGCAGAGCAGAGGCATGGGCAGGGCAGGGGAGACATGATCTTTCTGGTAGCAGCTGAATTGTTACAGCGGCTCAGTCTTTTTGTGTGATGTTGAGAACTCAAGGGGGTGAAACTAGTGCAAGCCTCTCTTTGGGAAAAGTAGTCCTGTAGAGCGATTTGCATCTGGGGCAGGATAGAATTATCGAATCATTTAGGTTGGAAAATGCGGTTAAGAGATAGTCTTTTGTCATCATTTGTTTGCAATGTAATAATTCGACAATTTTAACTTATAATTAGCACTGACAGCTTTTAGGATTGGATCTGAGGATTTTTCAAGCTCTTATTACTACAAGACTGTAGAGCTTGAAAGACTGTAGACAGACTGAAAGTAATGTTTCAAGGCTGTTTAGGGACTTAAGATACAAAAGATGTTGAAGCCTGCAAAGTTGTAGGAAAAGGCCCAAAAGCTTGAAACTCCAGAACAATAAGAACACAGCATTTTTACTGATTGATTTCTTGAATTTTTAAAAAAGTGTTATGAATTTCAGAAAGGATAGTCCATGAAGTTTGAATGCCATGGACGAGCAGTACTGAGTGTTTTTCTGTGGTGTTTGAGTTAAAAATTAGCACGACAAAGAAGAATTCTACCATAAATTCTGAGAAATGTTAATAGGGAAGAAGGGCACCCAAGAAAGCAGACTTCAAAGAACATGTTCAAAATTTTAATTTAAACAGTCTTTTACTTGCCTAGAGAAATATACAAAAACAGTTCAAAAGCTTTCTTTTCTGGATCTTCTGTTTGGCTCCAGAGCACCTGTTAGTCTGGGTAGTACTGTGCCCTGGCACTGTTGCCTTGACTTTAATTTCCATCTTCCAATTCACACTTGCTTATACATTCCTCCTCTTGTCCTAGGGTTTCATGGGAACACCAAAGAGAAACTTTGCTTCCTGTGCACTGAGCAGGGTTTGTCCTGTGGCTGCCCTGCTTCTGCAGCTGGTTGCATTTGGAACTGAAGTAGGGTTTTATATTATTAAAGCTGTAAAAAAATTGAAGTAGGTGCTTAATATATTAGAACTGTAAATTAGAGTAGGAGCTTAATTTAGGAGTCTGGGTGCCTTAAGGCTGTACAAAGAGCAGATGCAACAGTTGTAGTACTAAATGTCAGAACTTACCTCCTATTTTTTAAGAAAGAATGCTTCAGGACAATACAACCTTGTAGTAGAAGCTTATCTCTCAAAACAAGGGGCCCAGGATTACTGAGGAATGCAGAGACTAATCAAAGCTAACACTTTTGATGCGCCACCAAGAATAAAGGAGTAGAGGCCCGCAGTTCACCCAGAAGTCACAACGATGAAGAGGAGTGGAGGAAGTAAACGACCACCAGATGTCTCTGAAGACCACCGAGAGACTCTAGGCGCATGCGGGAGTGGGCAGTAACCTGTAATAATCAGTTAATGAATAGGTAATGATTTCTTGGAAAACTAGTGAATATGTATACATAGTATGTATTTAAACTGTACACCTAAATCAGTCAGTGCGCACATTAGGTGGACCAATCCCCTGTGCACCCGGTGCTGCAATAAAGAATACCTGCTTAATAGTCACCAAGACTGTTGAGTCTAAACTTTGGCATTTCACTGCATCAGTTCTGACATGAGAGCAGGCAACAGTTCTCAGGCAGCTTCTGTCCCATGCAATTTCAGGGTGACAGGGAAGAGAAAGCCAGGGTGTATCTAGATTCCTGTCCTCAGAGCCCCTTCCCACGTTGCTACTCATAGACCTAGTGGGGAGTTGCTGCTACTCCTAATAACTGGAAGGCAGCTTTAAGTAGCTGGGGGAGGCTGTGGAAGAAGATCTGGAGGTATCTTTGGCTCTTAGCCCTGCTAGCAGGATGGTAGTTATGGAGGTAGCTGCCCTGGGTGGCCATCCTTATGGCATGGCCTTCTTGCACATATCTGTGTGTCTCTTTGGCACTTGGAGAAGATGGTGGAGACATTCTCAGTGATACACCTCAGATATCGAGGTATAAAACACATCCTGCAAGAAAACGCAAAACTTCGTTTCAGACTGAGCTTGCCAATGCTGTCATGGGACTTGAATGTTCCTTCTTTGACCTTGCTCCTCTGCCAGATACCCACTGCCCAAAAAACCCCTTCCAAAACCAACAGAAAAACAAAACAAAAGAATAAAAGTCTTTTACTCTAGCAGCAACTTTATTTTGTGTTTAGAGGTTCCTAGAACCTGTGTGCCTGAGGCTGCTGGGGGGATGTGCTGGATCAGTGTTTTACATTCCCTAGTATCATCTTCTTCTCTGATGTATTCCTCCTGTGACTGGCATACAACCAGGTAAAATTGTGCAGAACACCAAATATTAAGAAACCAGGAGAGAGACCATGGTGTCTGTGTTGCCTCCAAATTGGAGATGGGGCATTATAAACTGACATTTTCCTAAATTTGAGATTGGAATTGCTGAAGCATTTAGGATAGTGTGTCTGCATGTACTTTTCTTTGGAACAGAAAAGCTTATTTTTAACTGCAATTCCAGTCCTCCGTGTGGAAGGCTTTCATTGTTTCAGTTTTAACTGATTAAACGCTGCTTTCACACAGGTAAAATTCACATACATGTGCTTAGCTTGGTTTCCTTTTTAATTGACATATTAATCTGGAGTAATTTGGAGCATCGGCAGGCAAATTGATTGCTTTTATTTCTATTTGTTTTCAATGATTAAAAATTAATTTTCTGAGAGAAGTTTTTCAAGTACTAGTTTCTTAGAAGATACAGGCACGCAAGTCAGGAGTTGCTCTGCAGCTTAGGAGATACAGCTTGCAGATCAGGGATACGTAGTAATTACATGCCAGATCAGAGCAAGGCTCAAGAAGCTTCTCACATTAACTAGAATTCATGCATGAAGGCTATATTTTTCCCAATTAAAATTTTGCTCTTGTCTCTTTGCAACATAAATAAAGCTCCTCTGTTCAAAAATCCTGCAGCCTAGCTGTGAATTCTTGTTGCCTACTTGCCAACAGAAATACCAGACTTTCTTAAGGTGCATTGAGGACTGGCAGCCAGGAGAGTTTGTACTTGGATGGGAGCCTTTACAACTGAGTGCGAGAGATTCCAGTTAAGAGAGTACCTGAAAGAGAAGATGGCACTGATGGAACTAGGCAGGGCACCTGCTCAAATTTGCTGGCTTTTGTTGAAAACGGTGGCTCAAAATAGCAGTATTTGGGTTAGTCAGTATTATACTTTTCAAAACTAGCTTGCTGGGAAAGGTGCTAGTCTTGTCATCGGGACCGGCTGTTTTCCCTGGTGATTCCAGGGTACGTAGTGGCAGTGTCCAAGTTAAACTATAAATATAGCAGCTAATGTAGTTGAAGGTATAGTTATTTTCTGCATCCTTAATCTTTGTACTGATATATAAACTGAGTGCTGTCAAAATCCTCACGGTAAAGCTGCACCTGTACCTCCCTTGAGATCTTCTTCAGAGGTGCCTTGGAATAAAAAAAAAAGTTTTGGTTTTGAGATAAAGAGGATATTCTTTAATGCGTCCACCAATTAAAGCAATAAAACATCCCATGAGACACTAGGATTTTGTCAGAACACAGCGAAGTGTTACATATTAATTACTTTTATGTATTGATCCTAATTATTTGTAATGGCCAAAAGTAACCAAACCAAAAATAAACAAAGCACGTGCAGAAACAACCTTGACCAAACACATGCTACAGAATTTTGATATGGCTCCAGAGGGCTTATTATGGGTTGGAAGTACTGAAATTTGTCTGTGGTTTAGGCATAAAACTTTTCAAACGTGGCTGCACTCTGTTAGTTTGTTGACAGACTCATTCCACACAATTGTCAGCCCCCTGGTACATATTATAGAGGGGTCATTAGTTCTGTGGAAACAGAGTATTTGTCATCACTGCAGCAGAAGTGCGTACATATCATAAATGGAGCCTGAAGGGATTTAGCTCCAGGTTATTAAGTGTTCATTTGAGATGGTGGATAATAACTGCTGTTTCTGATATTTTAGATTAGACTGCCCTTACTGCTTATAGGGCTTATTTTCAATGACTGTTAGTCTTGTTATTACAAATACATACTTAATGACTGAGGCAGTATCAACAAAATCAGTAAACTCATGTTCTGTCCAAAAGCTGCAAAGTATCAATTGATTAGTTAGCACTTTATCATTAACCAAGCTCTAACAAGAACTCTGCTGCAACAATATCCAGTAATTAATGAGATAATGTTGTTATTTGGAACTTTCTACATGTGAAAATGAACAATTGTGTGAGTTCGTTCACTTATTAGAATATATATAAAATCACTGATACAAATCTTACAGAATAAATTTCTGTAACAGAAGCTGCAATGGAATCAACATCACCCTGAAAAAAATAAAATTAAGGTATCAGGGCAAACACAGGTACTTTTTCAAAAAGTTGTCTGAAATAACACAGTTGGCCACTCCAGTAATTTTGTGTTTTCCTTGCCTAATTAGACTCATAGACTATACTGCAACCTCAAACTCTAACAGTGGTGATGCAATTGTTAAATAGAATAGCACAATAGAGGAGAAAAAAAGCATTAACTATAGAAAATCTCTTTGAAAACATATTTTTTCTGCTTATTTGCAAGTAGACAATGCAGACTGAGCTTTCTGCATCAGTATTTTGTAGATAAGATTCCCCCATGTTAGATATTAAATCTAATAGAATCAAGAACTTTTCACTGCTAGGTCTATTCCCTAGGACTGTTCCCTATGGTTGAACAGTCAAAATACATTGGGAAGTTATAGTTCTGATCAAATGGCATCAACGTTCATGTTGGATATCTAGTACAATCACAGTGTAAACCAAACACAAAGGGGCTATTCTTTAAAGAATTGACCAAAATAGCTAAAGTAAATATTATTATTCATATTGGTTACTGCATCTTTTTTCCCCCTTTTGATTTTTGTCAGATGATTATATTATTTCTGTAGTTTGAAATTATAACTCTCCCTGGTGCTGCTGCTATTTGCTATGGAAAAAATACTGACCTTGATTGTGAGCCTTTGAAGTCATACCATTGAGGCTGAAAACTGGCACTAAGTATCAGGTAAAGATTAGGCCAGTAGCCTCTCACATTTCTATAGTCACTAGTAGGAGATTACAATTTAATTTAAGAAATGGCATTTGAGACAAGTACATTTAATTATGGAGGTAACACATAACAACCTATTGTTAAGTTTGGTTTCTCTGGTAATATAACCTTTTTCCAGCCTATTTGTTAGACTGTCATTTTTGGGGCCGGAATCTTCCCTGCTTTGTGTCCACCTTAGCTTGAAATATGTTTAAAATTCTGGTGACTAAATAACACACAGATAAATACAGCTGAAATAGGTGGGAAATAGGAGAAATAAGGATATTTTTGTATTGTCAGACCTGACTACTGAATTTCTGTGTGCAATTTTATCTCAAATGCATGACACCATCGGTAACTCCTGTCCTTCTCCATAAGAAATAAATAATATAGTAATGCTTAATTCATGAAGGGAAGCGTCCTCAGGAAGTATAAGATTTTCTAGAGCTACTCTTTGTTTCATCCCCATTTATCTACAGATGCCCTTTTCAATCCACAAGGTTTTTCCATGTGATTTACTATTCCTTATTCACACTGTGGCAGTGAAGTTACAGTCAAGTGCTGTTTAATAGGCAAGGTAGAGAATAGCATCCCTCAGGACACAGACAGTTTGTAATTAGGAGGAACATTTTGTCTAGGAAATTAGTAATTATCCTCATATTCCTATCATTTAACTGTTGAACTGTACCACACATAGCAGTTTTATGGTTCCAGAAGCCAGATCTATGCTATTTTATTGTAGTATGGGTAGACTCTGTTCCAATACATTCAGCTCCAGTAAGTCAGTTGACCACGGTGTGTATAGTTATGCGTGCTAGCACATCTGCATGACTGTACAATTAAATTATCATTCCTGAGCTCAGTTGTTGTATCTGCTAAGGTCCACCTTTAGATCTACATGAAACACATTAATGTGCTTTGATCCCATCTCTATTGTTTCGGTTGGGTTATACAAACCTGCATCAGCAAGTGACTCAGCATATTACCAGCAACTCAGTAGATCAAAGTGGCTGCTGCTAAGGTCCCTGTGTTCAACTAAGCATGGTTCAGGGGTTTACGTTGGACTCAAGTCTAATTTGGTTAGTTGAACCAAATACCCCTACTGTGCAGGGATCAAAACTGTCGGAAGAGCTATTGTTTGTCTCAGATCCTTAGAGGCTAGGGTCCTTTGGTGTGCTCTTGGACCACGGCTTCTGTTTCGGTTTAGTTTCCTCTGAAAGAAATCCGTTTTGCAGGCCTTAAATTTGCTCTGTGATCCACAGCAGTGTGTGGTAAGGACAGTCAATCAAGGATTTCACTTAAGAAAGGCTCTACTGCTCTGAATTTAAGTGCTAATTCAGGTGTAGCAGCTGACAGGTGTTGAGTGGCTGCTTATTTAAACATGTCCTATCTGTAAGTTACTGTGTGAGTGCTTCTGGATGGTATCTAAATGAAGTCAGACTGCAGCTCATGTGATTTATATTCACCCTTTTGACTGCCTGAGTTTGAGTAAGCTGGACTTCAGCAACTGGCCACAGTTCATAGACAGTTTAAGAAAGCAATCCTTGCTGTCTCTCAAGCACTAGTCACTGGTTCCCAGATCAGACACAGCACTTGAGAGTAACCATGCGAATGAGTGCAGTATGTGCTCACATTATTTGCCATGCCCATAAGTTTGGTCATTGCTAAATGGGTGTTCTGCAGCTGACATCAGTATGCCAGCTTAAGTGCATTATCTCATAGATGTGATCCACACCTATTGCATCACATATCATATGGTTAAAGTCCTATGACCACAAACATTAGTTTGACCTATCCTGTACAATTTTAGTTGTTGCCTGGTGTAGTCAAGTGCTGGACTGGTTTCTATACAGATGTAAGACATGGTAACATCTTGCTAGTGCAGGCTCAGGTGATACTGATTATGCAGACTAACATATTCAATTCCAATTATTTTCCTATTAGGCAAATTAATACTCTCCAAGGGAAAAATATCTGGGTAATTAGTTTTTCTTCTCAAATAGCTACTCCAACTTTCTTAATATAACTATTGTAATCTAAATTTTCATTTGAATCTTCTTTGTTAAATTTTCATTTGAATCTTCTTTGTTATTTATTGGAAAGGGGGAGGAACTAGGGGCAAGGGAGGAAAAAAAATTCTGTGTTCAGTTGAAGGGGCCTGCTCTCCCAACAGCTTATGCTCACTGGGTATCCTGTTTTATCAATGGGGGCTGTGTACATGAATGAGACAGATGTTTTTTAATATGACAATTCAACTTGAACTGACTTTTGTTTGCTTGCTTTTTTTAATGAAAACCAGGTTTTACATTTTCAGGCATGTCTGAAATTCCTAAATTCAGGCTTGAATTTCATCAATTCAGTAACTAAAGCAAAAGAACAAAACGCTGTCACCTTACTGTCTGCCTTCAGCTTTGAGATTTGCAAGCAGCAGCAGCATATCTGGCTACATCTGGGTGTTAGACTTTATTATTTCTAGTACTTGGTTCCTTTCTCAGTCTGATTGTACGTGCAGTAGCAGTGAAAAACAGATGAACACCCACTTTTGGGAACAGAAAACATCTGGTGTTCAGTATCACAGAGGTGCCACAATACTGCTATCCTGTAAAATATGTGTTAGAATAAGTAAGTATGACTAATGCATATGCACTGGAGCAACTTCCAAAGAGCTGGTTTTGACTAAGAGTGGGAGGATTTTAGTCTTTCACACTTGTGATGCACACGTTCTTCACTGCAGTAGATGTATCAGAAACCCATTCACTGCTGAACTGGGTTCCATGTACTGGTGAAGATAAACAATGCCTGCAACAGTCCTCCAGCGTGTAGTCAATGTGATGCCACCTGCTTGCAGTGGAAGTGATTTCATACATCCCTCAACCTTCTCAGAGCTCCTGATGGAAAAGCTACTGCTCGGCGACCTAATGTGGTTTTTCAATACTCTCTGACAAGTGCTGAAAATTGCTGTTGTGTGTGGATTGCATCTACTTGTGTGGTCTTTTTCCTGTGTCTCATATAACTTCATAAACAGCCAGATATACTGTCACTAAAGTGTTCCTTATGATTAAAAACGTTGACATTAAGTGTAAAAGAACAATAAATGCTTAGTGGACCATCTTCTCTTGGATCTTCTCTTCTCACACTGGCATAGAGTAGGTGTAAGCTGCACTGATGTGGTTGGCATTACAACACCATAAAGCAGTGGTTAAGTTAGCAAAACTGGTAGATTGGGTTTTTGGAAGTGGGGAATCTGGCGTTTCAATAGCCCTGTCTATGTCCTTTAGCTACTGCTATAGAATAGTGAACTACTGTTAATTCTTCTTCACCACAGATAATGTCTAGCCTGGGTGTCAGCAAAAGAACTTTTTAAAGAATAGTGGGAAATAAATGAACACAGAAGAAAGAGACCAGTCTGCAAAGGCAAAAGCAGCTACAACTCTATTATTTTTTAGCATTGCTTTTCTAATAGAAAAAAAAAAAACAAACAGTGGGAGAAACAATAGCTTTTTGGGTTGGGTTATATGAAAAGAGACAGATTCTACGTTCCCTTCAATTTTCAATAACATAAGAACATTTTATGAGATTTCTTTGTTTTAATCCTTTGTTGAATAGCAACATTTTTGTGATTTTTTCCTGTGGGACAATGTCACTATGTAAAAGTGTGAACATTCTGTAAAATTGTGTCTTTTAATTAAATGTTGTTTTAAAAGGATAAAAAAAGCATTTCTGTGAGGTCAGAATGGTCTAAATTTTGTTTTGTTTTGAAATTTATCACATGTATTCCTATCTACTTCTTCATTGTAAACACAGATGCAAGGTAAAATTCCATCTGGCTCAATATTGTTAGAAAAAAAATAGTTGTTTATACTTATGGCTCTTCTCTTCCATACCAATGAAATAAATTGAAGAGATAACAACATATCTTTTTAATCCAAAAGATATGGTGTTTAGATATGCAGATACATAGGTAAACAGAACACACTATTATTACCCTGTGTTTGGTTATTCCTCCCTGTATTTCACCTAACCTAGAAGATGAAATGCAGCATTTGGATTAGTGCCCACCAGGTATGGCAACTGATGCCTTGCAAAGCATTCCTGTGCTGTTATGATGAATTGATTCACTGCCTTCTATTTCAAACTCTCTTTCATACTCACTTGCTCTGACATTTCTAAGACTGATTCATGATAACCTCAGTAGTCTTTTTCTTACTTACGCCACGAAAAGCAAAATCCTTTCCTCTCTTCATTTAATGATTAAGATCTGTAAATTTTCATATATGTTGATCAGAAAAGCTTGTTATTTTTTTTTCCTGGTTCCATTAAATAATATATTTCTCCTTCTGTCCAGTGATCAGACTAATCCTTAACTCCCTCCACTGTGGCTCATCAAGACAGGCAGAACAGCTTATATCTGCATTAAGTCAGACTCAGTGAGCTCTGTAAATGGAAATGTGCTATTTTGCATGCAGCTGTCTGATTGTATTATTCCTATTAAACAAGTGATCCTCTTTCCTAAAAATATGTTGTGTCACTTGGAAATGCAGAGTTACATAAGAAAGTCCTGCTGCATTGCAGTAATAATATATCATGGAGAATTAAAGGTGTCTGCTTCTCATCTATCCCTTTGCATTTTTTTTGAGATTATGTACTGTGGCCTTATTCTTGCACTGTATTTCAGTAGGAGTTTATTAGTAGCTCAAGTAAGTAGTCTGGAAAGGGGCCAGATTCTGACCTTTTGCTTGTTCAGCAGTGTAACTGCAGGTTTACAGGTGCATGCAGAAGGTCAGAGTCAAGCCCAATGCTTTCTGTGTTTTCACAGTAACTTTAAGCAACAGTTTTATCTGGCGAGGGAAGAGCCTCGATGGACAGCAGCGTCATCTGTTCTTTCTGTGTTTTCATGTGCGCCTGAACTTGCCTTGCTCGGCCTTCCAGCCGCAGAGTCCATTCTTGGCGGAGTCTGCAAAGAGAGGACAAGCGCTTAGCAAGTACTGAGCCAAATCCTTCAAAAGAATCCAGGCCTTTTCAGCAGGGTAGAAGCTTTCCTCTCTTTCATCACCATAGCACTTGTCCCGTATTTACTTACCATCTACACATCTCTCTAGATTGCTAGATTGGGAATGCAGGGGAGAAAGGAATAGCGCTGATGCTATCAGTGGTTGACATTGCTGGATTCCTAATGAGTCAAACAACTGCTGAAATACTGTCAGTGTGAAGAGCTCTGTTTTTTCCTCTGGGGTGTTCTCAAAGCCACACAGAAGTACTGCCTATGCAGAAAGGTCATTCAATGTGTAAATTAAAAAATACAATTGCACTCCCTGACCTCCCAAGTTTACTCTAAAATGCGATGAAGAAGAGCAAGAAGACCTTTAAACATGTCCATTTGGTTTTAGTCTGAAGGAAAATACAGAGAAAAAAAAGTAGCCATTTTGTACCTAAAATCTCTGCAGACATTTAATGAAAGGAATTGATGTCAGATGCAAGCAAAGCCACATAGCTTCAAGACACTAGTATAGTAGAGACAGAAGAGAAAATCACTAGGGACCACTGCAAGATATTGTTGGCTGGGTCATTTTCCAAAGGAAATGGTGTTATGAAACACCTGACACAGCATTGCTATAGGATTAAGTATCATATGGTAATACCAAATGCATCACGGAATATATGGGTTTTTATATTACATTTGGTGTGTTAAAAAGAACAGTAGTCAATGATTTCATCTGAGAATAATTTAGCAGTAGCTATTTCATATGGATACTTGTGTTAGTTTGGCTTCTGAGTTTGATTTCAGATTGTGTTTTAAACTTTTCTCATTTGGTCTACCCTGTTGTGGCTTCACTATTCTCTTGTGCATGGAGTTAAGCCTCAAAATATCTGTGCAATTAGTTAGTAAACTTTTGCCATTGAAAGCACTGGTGTTCATTGTGAACTAGTGTCCTTGTTGTCACAGAGGGAGTTCTTGCCTGTACATAGAGCCATCTAATTCTCCAAGGTGCCACTTACATAAGGTAGTGGACCTGTAGATTTTGAAATGACAGCGTCTATTACCTCCTGAAAGCCTCTTTTTTTCAAATTAGAGAATACTTTGTGAACTATCTGGGTTTTGGTCAGGTGACCTTGAAGGAACTTGCTTGGGTCTATTTCAGTGGGAACCAGTCAGTTAAGACACATTGAATATGTAAGTTAAGACATGTTCTAAGTTCTTTTGCTGATTGGTTTTTGTTTTGTTGTGTTTTGGTTTGGTTTTTTTTTTTTTCATTTTAGATAAGATCTTATAAAAACTTTTAACTTTTTTAACTTTATGAAGTTGAAAATATCATCTACGCTCCTAATTGCAATTGGTTTGAGATGTCTTCTTGTGGTAATTTTTTGTGAAGCTAGAGTGACAAATGTTTCCAGTGCAGCTGAACACTTTCCTGGCTTTTATTATACATGCTTTGTCTCCAGCAATTTGGAGATCTGTTTTGGGAATATTACTGACTAACCAGATACTGGGAGCAAGACAGTCTGCATCTGACTCTGTTGGGACACAAAGCCTGCCCAGATCTTGATTTCCTCATCTTTAATATGATGATAGTAGCTTCCTCCTTGGGCACTAGGGTCAGAGTACGTGGAATTTTTTTAAAATAAACAGCCTTTTACCAACACATTCCAGTTTGTTGAAGCCAAATTAATTTGTTTGAATGTCCCAGTTTTGAGGAAAGTTTACGCAGGAAAATCTGTGTCAACTTCAGGAGAAAAGCCTGTCAGAAAAACACAAGAGGCACAGGTATTTCTCATCCTCTTTCTCTGTCTGTTATTAGTTGGAGAATTCATTTAATGTGTGGGACATCCTGGTTCAAACTGCTGAGGTGCAACAGGTTGAGCAAGTATTTGAAGCAGTCTACCAGACTTGTGTGGAGTATATATATATCACAGTCACAGATCTTTCTAGGTAGTACCTGTTGTTTTATACTGTTTTGGAAAAAAAATTAAATAAATCTGAATAACCTTAATTTTATTTGCTGTACGGCAGGAATGCTTATGAAATGCGTTTCATAGGACAGGAAAATCACATTGTACCTTTTCTATCTTTGGGCTTATATGATGCAAAGTGTTGTTAAACATGATAAAGATTATATGGATTTGTTTATGCTACACAATAAATGAGTGGCTTGCCTGTCCCTTTAAAGTAATACTATTTTATTTGTGTAGCTGTACCAGTTCCAGGTAAAAATCCTGATATTTTCTGTCTGTCACAGGCCATAGTGCCAACGTGCTTTATTTTTATGTGGCTATACTCCAAGGCGTTTGAAGAATGCTCATGAGGTTCAGGGATAAGGAGCGTCTGAATTTCCATGCCGAAGAGCCATGGAAACATGAGACAAGCAGCTGTGAGAGAGAAAGTGCCAAGATCCAGAACACAATCTGTGCTATGAATAAAGCAGTACAATAACAGGTTACCGTATTTTAAAGCACGTGATGACATTCTTTGCTGTCTTGTGCAAAAGAAAAAATACCACTTACTTGTTCAGGGCGCTTTTGCTTAACCTAGACTCTTCACTTTCTCGTTGCTTAGTTTGCTCTTGGATTACTTTTTCCCAGAAGTTCTTCAGCCCTTCTGCATCATGACCACCCATCCTGTGGTGTCTAAAGTTGGTATGCTTGCTCATTTTCTGAAAAGCAATTCAGAGGTCAGAGCAGTCAGAACCCTAACCTGAGGCAGACACTGTGTTGCTTAGCTCCTTGCAATTTCTTTCTCATGAAGTGCTATTAAAGTATGTCACTTGAGAAGAATAGGTAACATGCTTACTCTGCCTTGAAGCAAATACAAGGCATCGAAACAGGTCTTGGGTGATAGTTAAATGGTACACCTATATTTTTGTTACTGAGTAATGACTACGCATGGCACAGTTCACTGAAATATTGTGGAGGCCTCAGTAAGTGTGAGATTTTAAGTGGTTTTGGAAGAAATAGGGAAAAATACTTCCAAATATAGTGCCATCGTCACTGAAGTTCAGATGAGATGTTGTGAAGAGCTTTCCTTTTTCCTACCTCCTGTAGTTTTAAAAGAGATCATAGATGGTTGTTATCTAAGGGAAATATATTGCTCTTAAATGATTCTTTTTACTACTCCAAATGATATCAAACACAAAATATGCAGGGGAATTACGAATCTAAAGTTGAAGCATACAGAGTGCAAAGCCCTGGGGAGCTTGTTATGGCCTTGTTCTTTAATTCATCAAAATTCAGTCTTAAATACTGTTAAAAGTAGACCTTGTTAAGATATAGAGACGAGTGAATTTCTCCCTGCTAAATGCATCGTATTCAAACATAGAGGGTTTTAAAATTCTCAGCATGTCTGAAGTGCTTGCTGATATTACCAAATATACATTGGTTATCAGATCTTAATGGTACTTTGAAAAGTTGAGTCCTGTTGTTTATTCCTAAAGGAAGTAAGCATATACTGTATTTGTTGCTGGCCAAATACTGCTTTGTTAAATAAGGTACCAATAACCCATTATACTTCTATCCTGACTGTGAAGCAGGGTTTCCTGCGTCAGTCTCCTCCACTAGGCCCCTCCATTAAGTGAAAGAATGCAAGAAAGAAAAAAACAAACCAACCTGTGCTCCTGAGCTTTCTGTGACTAGATCAGCACATAATTTGAGGGTTCCTGTGAAATCCCTTTGCGTCCTTGCTTTCATCTATATTCTGCTGTCACTAGATACTTTTACCAACTGTTCACTCCATAGTGCTGATGAATTAATGCCTCGTAGACCGTGATACGTACTTGTGAGTCTGCTTCATAGACTATGTCATACTTTATGAGCTATCTTTGATAAATATTATGAAGAATATGCTAATGTAGGCCAATCTGAGGAAACCTTTGATTTGTGCAATGCTGCAAGTGGAAGATAGAGAAAAAGAAAAGGACAGTCAGATGCAACACAATGAAGGCAGAGTTGTGTAAGATCTTCCTATCAAAGATAGAGAAAAAGAAAAGGACAGTCAGATGCAACACAGTGAAGGCAGAGTTGTGTAAGATCTTCCTATCAAATACCGTTTTTAAAATCCTGAAGTTTTAAAAGGGCACAAAACTAAGATCTTGGCATCTTCCTAGATTGAATATTTTTAGATTTGGCATCATTTTCACAAACCTGTTTTTCAGAAAGATCAATAATAACAAATAATTTTGCCAAACTCAGTGCTAAGTGTGACTGGACTGGAAAACTTGCTTAACAAAAAGAAAATTCTCTTCCATTTCCAGATGCAGTATTTTCCCACATAGAAGTCCAGTTATTTAAAGACTGACACAGTCCAACTGGAGTAGTAAGTGTGAACTGGTTAGTCCATGAAATATAATCTGCTATATGATGGAGTATCAGACATGCTTGAGTGGTTTAGATACTGGTCCTCTTCACAGCAAGGTCTGCAATATCACCAAAACAATCATATTTTCTTCTGAGGCAAACAGCAGTTTTCTGGGGTTTCCCTTGCTGTGGACTGGGGGTGCTGTAGATGAATCACAGTGGGATACAGCAAGTGTTGTTGCACAGGTGTGGGCACAGCAGCTTTACTACCACCTTTTGCTAAATGTGCTTTGTTTAGCAATTATGTGGTCTAAATGGGAATATGGGTAATCTTTTAATAATCTTTTATCTCACTCTGAGGCTCTAAAATAACACTATTACTTAAGGCTTCATCTTGCAAAAAGATATGCATGTCACGGACAGACTGGAACATGCCCTATCTGTATCTTAATTCTGTAGGCTTTAAGCAGTGTTAAAATAAAAGCTCTGGTAATAGCTTGTTACAGTGAGTGATGGAATATGATTATTTCATCATTCCTAAACCAGCAGGTCACCTGGGTCTTTGCACCATTTAAAGGCTTTTCTATCAGTAACAGCTGCCCACTTGACACTCTTCAGATAATTATCCCGTTGACTCAGAAGCCAAGTGCAAGCTGCTGACAAACTGAGTAGGTTTGCCCTCCAAGCCCTATTATACTTTGCCTCATGTAAAAGTCTGCCATAACACATTAACCTTTCATTAGAGATTAAGTTTTTATCATTATTAAACTTAGTGTAGATGTTCTTCAAGTGGTAGAAAGAGGGCCTCCAGTCTTTATCTGGAGTCTAAATTGGTTAGATTTTTGGGGGGTGCATGAGGGTTTTGGCTGCCTTGAATCTTGGCTACTCCACTCAGAGGAACAAGCTGTAGTCAGACAGGTACCCAAAAGATGGAGGTACTTCTGCAAGTGTTAGTCTGGTACATCTGTGGGACTTTTTGCAAGCCAAGAACATTTGACTTGATAATAGTTCCTAGAAATGTCAGTGAGTGTAAATATTTCACATGGTATTGCTGTGGTCCTGGCTAAGACAGATTCTTGATGTAAGACTTTTGAAGATAGTGCTGTCTGGCATTATTAGCCAGCATCTGTCATGCTATGATGTGTGAAAGCATCCTTTTTTTGAGCCTGGCATTACAACATCCATGTATAGACATTAGAGTTCACTTATACTGTGTAATACCTTCTTTTTTTCTAATTGAAAAATTCTTCTTAGGACCTTGATTTGGATTTCTGAGTAATTCTCTAGGTTTGTTTTCTTTGTATCAAACAAATTCTTTATTATTGTTTTAGAAAACATGTTTTTCGTTGTTGTTGTTGAGTGATTTTCTGCCTTTTTTTTTTTTTTCCAGATGTCCCAATAACATAAATTGGAGTTACACTGACAATCAGACTTAATTCTGGCAAACTTGTTCTTGATTCCTTCACTCAAATCCTTCAAACTACGAGGATAATTAGGTTTTCTCTGTAAGTAAAAGCCACACTTTCTTAAAGTGACTCCACCAGTTTTGCCTGGATGGAAGGCAAGCAAGAAAAAGAGGTTCTTTATCATCTTTATTTTCATTTTGGATAGTCAGGTATCATTCCAGAGAAATTAAAGAAAAGTCGAGGTGGTGTCTTTCTGGCTACTAATGTCAGATTGTTTTGACATGTTTTTCCACTGATATGAAAGCAAAACAAGCAATAACAACACTTCCATAGGTTAAAAATGGTTCATTCAGAAGACTTGAATCAGTGTATGTATATTTTATGGACTGAAAATTTATGGTATGGAAATTTCTCCAGTACATTTCCTATGAAGGACTACTAAAATGTGTATAACACTGGTGCAAGGCAGAATCCCTTATTAAATCTTCAAATAAGATGGTTGAGGAGGGCCTATCTTTGTATGGTTTATGCAGCCTACCTGCCCATTTGAAGTCTAGTTGGCTGCTTTTTTTTTTGGAGCCAAACTGATAAAACAACATTTAAATAAATGTAAAACTAGATCTTGGCTAAAGTGATTTATGCATTTGGCAGCTTTGAAACTCAGCTGTCAGAAATACGTGTACATGTGTATCAAAGAGGCTTTTACAGCATTCATTATTTATGGGAACTAATTTATGTGTTAAGAAATTATTCATTTATAGAGAATGACCACAAGAAGTAACAGAAAATAAAATTAATGGCACTGTAAAAGAAAAGTCTCCATTTATAATCAAACCGTAAATCACATGGCCATGCAACAATCTGTAAGACAGCATATCACTCATGAAACACAGATAACATCTATGTACAATATACTGGTTTAAACTCTGAGCTGCTATCCCAGAGCATGTTTAAAGGAAGTTCAAAGTGTGAACCTCCAAAGCTACCTGTGGAAGTAGTTTTCCTCAACAGATCTCTCCAGTTCAAGGGAGAGGAAATTTTGCTTCTAGCTGGAAGTTATTACGTGCACAACTTTTATTCACTGCCACAAAATTAATATAGAAACAGACAATGGTACAACCTTCTGTCTTTCAATCTGATCTGCAGGATGAGTGTACTTTGGAAAAGTGTTAAATTAGTATGTTTCCAAATGCTCTGGTTTTAGCCCTTTCCTGGTCTGCATATTTTGAATTAATAATCTCAGACAACCTCCACTGAGGTACAAAAAGGAGTTTAAACGAATACCTAGTGCAAGGAGTTTCTCTTCTACACACTTTGTAATTGTATTTCTATTTTGGACTCTTGCCGAAGAAATTTTTGGGGTCAGAAATGGCTATTGATGTTTTGAACAAAAGAGCTATTTTTACTAACCTTTATCTAAAATAAACAAACAAAAAAAGAAAAAACTTGTCTGAAACTTCAGGAAGCATTTTTTGCCTTTTTTCAGTCTTTCTATTTAATACCTGGCTTGAACTAGTCATTGTCTTCAAAATTCAGTATTTTGTAGAGAGAGACAATACTTGTTCATACAATGAGATTCTCTGAAAATTTTTTAATTTTTAGTAAGAAGTATTTTCATGCATTCAGTAAAGCTGTTAACGGAACATATTTTGAGAATAATGTCGGTATAATTTTTAATCTAAATGATGCATAATTTAAAAATAAATTGGTTTGGCTAATAAAAAGAAACCAACCTTATTTTTTGTCTTATTGGAGAGTATTCCAACCAGCAAGACAAAATAATGTTTGAACATTTCTAGATTTTATTTCCAAAGTGTTTCCAGAAAGAGCAAAATCTTTAACAAGAATGATTGGGTTTTTGTATCTTAAAAAATGTTTCCTTTCTAAAAGGTGGAGGTAGGGCTAATTTCAACACTTTCAATGAATTTGAGGATTCAGCCAATTTTGATGTTGAACATGAACATGTTTCTGAAAGAATTTCCATAGTCATTCAGAGTTTTCTGAAGACCATTGTAAGCAATGGAAAGATTATCTTTGACTTCATCTGGACTCAGTCCCTTGGGTTATATCATGACCATAAGCTATTTTATCTTTGTCAGGCCACTAATTAGCCTCCTATTCCTTTTGCCCTTCACTGGGGGTTGTTTGCCTAAGCATACAACATTTTCCAGCATTGTAGAATTATTACAGTAAAGAGTTCAAAGGCTGTTTATGGTGTTGTGTTTGTTTGTTTATTTGTTTGTTTTAAAAGCTTTATGTTCTAAAAAGTTTTAAATTACACTTATAGAATGCATCATTAAGGTGAATATCCCCTTATATATTCATTTTATGATGGTTTTCCTTTCAGCTGAAGTATGTGTAATACAGAAGTTCTAGTAATACCATAAACAGACTTAGGAACAAATAACAAGTTAATAACTGAAGTTAAGGTTAGAGTCAAACAAAACAAAGGCAGGATACCTCTGATATTTTATAAATCTGACTGTATCAGATTATCTTCCAATGAAGTATACCATAATATACTGAATTCAAGGTCATGGAGAGAAAAAGAATGAAGCATTATTCAAATTTACTCAATTTAGCAAAAAGTAAAATAAATGTATATGCATGTATGTCTAGGCATGTTTAATAATCAAGATAGGAAGAGAAAATCTTACTTTGGCCAAAATACAAGAATATAAATGCTTACTTTGATTGTATAGTAGCTTCCTCTTCTGTCAAAGTATGGATTTCTTGAGTGATTACTGAATAGTGTCAGTTTTACCTCTGGGTTCCCCTTTTCAAGAGGACTCCAACTGCCAGGAATAACTGATGAAATCTTTTAATCTGTCACTCATTTTTATTTGGGAGTGATGACATCTGCTATTATGAATTAGTTTAATGGCGGGGGGAAAAAACCCAAACCCACAGTCTCATTTTGTGTAGTGTGCAACACACCAAGTGGAATGACCAGACAGTTACAGGGCACAAATTCTGAATGCCACATTTGATCTGTGCTATAATTTTTGGCAGGTGCCACTGATGTCATAACTTGGCTCTGGAGAAACAGTTATTCTTTGACAAGTGCAGATCACTGGAACATAACTTCCATATGACTTGTGAGAATTCAGTAGCGTTCCCTCCAAGAAAGTGGATAGATCTGAAAAGAACATCTTGAATAACACAGCTTGTCTCAGGATTGTGCTACTGAGTGACTGACAGATAAATAGATTTCTTTTTCACCCCTTTTGAAGTGCTGGTCTGTAAGAGCACCTGGTAGGCTACATGACAGGATTCCAGCTAAGCTGTTAATACACTGAATAGTGCAGGAACCTGAACTCAGCCAGCTGCGAGCTGGAATCAGAGTGTATATAATTCGTTACAGAATTTAGCACTTCCACTTCTTGGACAGATTCTTCCTACTTCCACTGGTACTGCTGGGTGAACAGAAAAACACAGGGAAGTAAGGTGCTATTTACTCTGACAAAGGGAGCGAAGACTGAGAGGGACCTCCTGCTCTTAGCTGTTATTGGCAACCTGATTCCTTATTTTGTTTGGATGTCACCAGCTGAATCTGGAATCATATTTATCTTTTCCAGAGATGTACCGTGCTCACAAACACTCTGTAATCGATTAATGCACCCACCTAGTTCTCCTCTTATTTTTTCCAGCTGATAAAGTCCAGTTTGTAACAGAAGTTTTAATTAGATCCTAAGTTCTTGACCTGCCTTTTGTGCCACTTTCTCTATTTCAGTGTTTCAGGTCATCTGTTTCTTTTGTCTTTGAAATTCAGTTCCTTGTGATGATGGCAACCTCTCTGTCCTCCTGAAAATTTCTTTAACTCACTGCTTCATTTTGTGCCAAGTGTCACCACTCAAAACAGTAGTAAGACTGCTTCTAAGACAGCTCTGGAGGAATTCCTTTTTTAACCTTCTTGTAGGCAGGGAGCTTTTGCTAAAAGATGTTATCTGATTTTAGCCACTCCTTATCTACTTAATTGTCTTGTATGAGGGTTTGTTGTTTTTTTTTTTAACAGCTTATCTAATACTTTTCCTGTGGCACTATGTTAAATATTTTACTGAGGTTCACAGTTTATCTGGTCCACATGTATCTGCCCACATTTATCTTGGTTGAAGAGCACTGAAGTAATGTGCCATGGTTGACCTTTGGCAAATCCATTTTGTATTTATTTCATTTGCCTTCAGGTCTTTAATTATTAAATCCTCCAAAGTTTTTCTGAAAGCCTTGAATGGTGTGAAGTCAGACCAATATCTCTATTTGAAATTTGACAGAATATGGCTCCGCCTATAACACAGTAGGTTGCATTCCAGTTCTCTGTCAATGCTTGAAGTTTGGATGAGATTCATATGTAGAGGTAATATCTTTTCTTAGATCAGCTAGTATAAGGTGCAAAAAATGCGCAAGGTCTGAAATAGAATCAGCAAACTTCAAGGCTAAATATCAGTTAAGAACAATTGTTCTACATTTAAATAGCTACACCTCAGTGAGACCATCAGAGAGAAAAGTTGGTTCCTCCGCACGAAAGAGAAGATAGCGCAGGAGAGGTAACGAAACTTACCTTATCTCTCACCATAAAGAGAAACAGGTTATTTCTTGGTTGCTGAATGTACTTAGTAGATGGGGAGAAAGGAAGACAGAGGGAGATTGTAATGTGTCATTAAGTATCCCTATGGAGTCCATAGCTAGTTTAGCTGAACAGCAAAATTAATTTTTCCACTAATCATTCATTAAGACACTCAGCACCACTATTGCTCATGGAAGATAGCCATGAAATGTAACACGAGTTTGGTAATTCACTGCTCTGGGGCAGACTGCTGTCTGATAGCTGATCCTGAGCCCTAGGCAAATGCCCAAGCCGCTGATGATGGTGTCAGACTCTTGCAGTTTCTGTTCTTGGAGCTGCTCCACTTTATGTAAATAATGCAATACTCTGGGCTTGAGAGACAGAGTCAACAGCACATTTGTTTAATCTCCTATATGACTCAGAGTGGGGTTTTGCACTTTTCCACATACTGGATAGATTGCCTCACATTTTGGCTGCTAGGGATTCTAAGGAGTGTATTTTCATGGCAAGGGAGTTACTTGGAATTTCTTTTGAAATATCTTGATTTCACTGTGGCCCTGACATAAAACAGATCTCAAAATCCTGCTTGTATTCTTGTGTTTGAAACTGCTCAAACTCAACATGTCTGAGAACTCACACACAGTTCTGCTGTGTAATTTCAGTAATGCCTAGTGGCAAGAAAGCATATGAAACTCTAGGCAGAGGACTAGGCCACTACAAGGCACACAGTGAAATAATCAGAGCTTTTTGATCTTTGTAAAATAAAGTGGATGAGACTTGGCATGCAAGACTCAGTCTGATACTACATAGAGATCAACAATATAGTCTACTCTGGCCTTCTGGTAGTACCGAGTAAATTGTGTGAATATTGTGTAACTTCAGAATTTTCACAGATTTACTCTATAGATTTGCCAGACAAATCAATATTTTGAGTTATTTCCATTATTTCAACTTGAAAAAGCACTTAGATACCTCTGTACATTTGGAGGTTTATAGCCTAACCTGATAGTTTCACCTAAGAAGTTGGCAGGTCAGCAGTGTACTGCTCCCAGTATGGCTCTCAGAGTTGCTTTTGCTCATTTGTAAGGATTTAGAGCTGTGAGTAGGTCTCATGTAGTGTTGTCTTGCACTGACATAAATATAACTGATTGTGTTTTGGATGTTGTATTATAGAAATTCACTTTGGTACCCCGTCAACACCTTGGGTTTTTTGCTAGTTGGTGCAGAAATCACCATTTGTATAGGGCTTTTTGTGCTTTATGTGAGCAGTTGTAGAATATGGCTGTGAACTGTGGTGTTTATAACAGTCTCTTTTGGAGTGTTTCCTTACTGTATTACTGCCAGGGCCTGGAGAACCTCAACAGGCTTTCACAGACTTGCCCAAGCATCCTGTTTCAGCTAAGGGCCAGGAATCTTGTTCCTGACTGAGTTCTGCCAGACAAATTCCTGTCTCCAGCCCTGTTTCTCACCCTGCCCATAGACAGACCTCAGACCTACATTGCAGAGCAAGCATCTGGCAAAAGTATTTAGTGACAGCATTATAGGTACTTTGCCTCCGGACCTGTCTCCTAGATGTGCCTTAGGCCTGTTTCATCCCCTCGCCATTCCTGGGGCTGACGATGGATGCTGTTACCAGCACCTGATGTAGGAACCTGTTTGTTCTGTCATTCTGAGATCCCACAGGAGGATGACTTCTTGGTGAAGGTACTGCCTGTGCTGCAGTCACACTTGGCTCCTGACTCATTCCCCTGTCATAGGGCAGCCCCACTTTTGTTTCTACCTGACCATTACTGTGGATGCAACTCCTTGATTGATAGCAATATAGGTGCATCAAAGATGGTGGAATACAGTCATTAAACCCAGGAAAGAGTGTGGAAGAAAAGACTGCCTTGCCTGCAGTTGGGGATCTCACTAATCTCTGTGTAATTTTGTAAAAAATGCTGAAAAATGTTACTGTTGACGGTACTACATTGTACCTCGTTGATGTGGAGTCTATGTTATGTTACAAATAGCTACAGACAGTCACTAAACCATCTCCTACGCTGAGAAACCATGAATCCATCTTCCATGGCTGTCATTGCTGTTTGAGATGCACTTATATTAGTGACTCAGAACAGTTTTGTTTCGTCTGAATGACTGAAGGAATACCTTATTACTGTGAAGTGGAGGTCTATTACTAAGAAGGTGGAGAACAGCTGAACACAAAATACTCCCCTAGCAGTTAGTGGATTCTGTTATTGCATGTGGTCAGTTGTGTAGATACCTTTATCTAAACGAGGTACCTAAAAGTGGATCCCTAAGGCTGCAAAATGCTTATTTCTTTCCCCAGTTATGCTTGGTCATATGCACTTGACTGCCTGAAGAGGAGGATGCCCAGTCTCAGATTTTTGTTTGACTTCCATTTCCTTATCAGGACTATGTTTGCCTTTTGTATATTGCACATTATTTTCAAGTATGAGGGGAAGCAGACATCAAAAGGAATGAAGACTAAATTGCACATTACTGGTTTTTACTAACACAAAGCTCCTCCTAACTTGCAGGGCCTGCAGTACATGCTGTAAGCTCCCTCATGAAGGGCTATGTTATGGATGCAAGATGCATGAAACAGGACAATGTGAAAGGTGCTGATGAGGTGTAGATGGTACTGCAGTCTTCCTATGGTCTGGGAAAGTGTCCTTACTGTCTCAGCATTGTTCTTCTTGCTTTCCTTCTTGGCAAACTCAGCCACCAACTTCTTATTCGGACATCTCTGTAGCGTTCGCTTGCTGAATCTTGTCTTACTGCCATGTCCTTCTTTTCTTTACTCCCAAGCTTTCACCTATGCTGTGTGGATGTGTCTTCAGTTGTGTGGCTTTGGCCAGAAGGGTCAAGCTTCCCTAAGCTTGAAAATCAAGGCAATTAATGTTTTCTCTGCAACTAGACAGATAAACATCCCACAGGATTTAAGACTTTGTATCACCATCTTCTCTTCTGTGTCAGGGGACAATGTCGCTAGTGGTAAGGTCTATTTCAATGCTCTCTGTGTGCACCAGAGAGGGAGACATAGCATGGAGAGTTCCCAGGAGAAACATGCCAGAGAGAGTGCAAAAGTAGGGGACAAGGTGAAAACAGTGCAATGTGTTGGCCCTGTGAATGATATCTCTGAGCCCGCGTGGACAGACATTATGCTGGATGATGTGACATTATTTCATCTGTGTTGTTGCAGATTGGCAAGCATGTCTCTCCAATGAACTCAGCTGTTATTGTGTCACTGGTCCTGCATAAGCTAACTGAAGAAATGTAAAATAATTGGACAAGAAAAGCAGTTGGAGAAGCCTGATATCTTGAGAACTAGGACATTGTGTAATACTACCTTGATCTACAGCTTAAAGGAAGGCTTGAAGGACTGAGCAATGTGAAGCAAAAGTCTAAGTACAGAAAATGTCCAGAATGGAAGACAGCACAGGGGCCCAATGCGAGGGGGGTTGCAGTGTCTAGAGAGGAATGGGAAGGTTCTAGTACCAAAAAAGAAATATTTGTGAAAAGTCCAATTGAAAAAAGTCCAATCTGCATGAACAGACACCAGGGAACCAACATAAAATCTATCAGTGCAAAATTAACCTTTCAGAATATTTTGGACGAATCTGATTTTGCAATCTGAGTTTATAGCTGGTCAGTGCTTTGCACTGTGGATTTGTATTACTGGAACTGAAAAGCTGGCCTCGCTATTGGAAGGAAAAATGGCTTAGAAATGCTTGCCTAAGAAGCTATAGCAGCCTATCCAACTTGTTCAAAATACATTTTTAATAACTTAATAGCTCTCCAAAGTAGAGAAGCAATGGACAGATTATTATACCCATAAAATCTGGCAAAATAGGCAGTGTAGAGGAATTTATACTTCAGCTGACAGTGAGAAAGGAATTATATAAGAACTGGTATTTCCCAAGTTGATGTTTTATTCATATTAACATGTTCAGATCTGCTAATTACCCTTTGGCTTGCTCAGGAAGTAGTGCAGTGGTTTTCTTGTTGGTGGTGTTTTGTTTTTTTTTTTTTAATTAATTAGTTTATCTACAGAAAAGAATTTCTGTTAGTATTCCACTGAATTTTAAGCCAACTCTGCTTGATGGTAGTTGCAAGCCGTTGCAACCTGGTGTGTTCTTATAACATTTCAGGAAATCCTTTTATGGACATGAACATTTAAATTTTAAATACTTCCTAATAAATGAGTGAGCTATTCCCAACTCTATATTATTTATTTTACTGAGCCATTCCTTTGAATTGCTTCTTTAATGATTTATCATACCCTATCTCATCAGGGCCACAAGCTGTTCAGGATGCAAACCATATTATACATCACAGAATTTAGCATAATCAGTCTGTAGTCCCAATGGGCTGCTTGGTCCTTGATACTCTATTGTAATACAAATAAACAGTATTTCTGTTAATAAACTTTATTTTTAATAGTACTTAAATATCAACCTCCTCTTAAATTTTTGGCTGTTGTCTAGGAATATCTGTGGGCTTTACACAGACAAAACACCCATGATCTCTGGTAACTTTTTCTACATGTTATTTTAGGCTGTGGCAAAAGTGAAGAGCCTGGAGGTTGCGAAGTATGCGAAGAACAGTCTAAGTCAATCTCTACAGTAACAAGTAGGGCATAATAAAAAAGCATCATTAGGGCAACACAGTTGGTGGTGAGACCCTGAAGTCCGCAGTCCGTGCATTTCAGGCTCTTTAACAGGCTCACATCTCTATTACAGACAATGTCCACTCTGATCTGCAAGTCTGTTAGCAGTTGGTTGATGTGTACTGGGTGGGCTCTTGCAGCGTATCTTTTGGTTTAGCCTTACCTGAGATGTCTTCTTTTTTTTTGTCTTTTTTTTGGTGGTCTGAGGAGTGAACCAAAGCCTGGTAAGTGAGGGCGGTTGGGGAATTCATTTCAAACGTGCCCTTTGGTTTCAAGCCCCAGTGCTAAAGTATAAGCAACCTAACTATATTTTAATTCCAGTTTGTTACAGGCTAATAAAGTGGATCCACAGAATTAACATCAATCAGATGATATATAGTAACTTGCTACACATAGTAAGATGTTTATGTATACAAGCTGTTGAGGCACTGTATTCCCTTTTTTTTTTTTAATACTAAACTGAGATAATTTCACAAATTATGCAAGAATATGGTCTTCTGACTTACGGTTAATAATTCTTTTTTCTAGGGAAACCTAGGACAAAAACCCCATTGCCTCATACGTTTTAAGTTAGGCCGGGCAAAGCACTGCCAAGTGCACTGAGGAGTCAGAGTAAAATGGCAGGAAAATGGATTAAAAGACCTTATAGGTCTTTTCCAGTTATGATTTTTATGGTTCTATATCCCTATGTATTTGCTTGCTTTTACTTTTTTTTTTTTTTTTTTTTTTTTGGTGACAGGTAGGCTAAAGTTAGGGAGGCAAAACTGATTCTATGAGGCACAAAACTCAGTAATGGAAGGGTCAGCATTTTGTGGGGTTTTTTCCCCATGTGCAACATTTCACAATTGGGCAGTTGTAATATGCATTTTGTTATTATTTTTTGTTGTTCTTGAAGCTTGGTATGAGATTTGATGAAGGAAAGCTCTGACCTGAAATGAGGAGTCTGTCAACAGTAAGGCCAATCACAATCAAATGCAGACTCTGAAATACTTGGGTCTGGAGCAAATTCGTCACTTTCAAAAAGCAGCCCTCCTAGGCAAACCTCCTATACTTTCTGTATAGGTATTGAACAGCTTTACAGTTACTCTGCCAGTTCCCATAATTTGTGTAGTTTCTTTATGAGACCCAGCTAATACTTTTTCTAGAAAATGAGACCCATCTTAGCTAACATTGTCTGGGTCCTAAATATTTTAAACACAGACAATGAGAATGTTGAAATTTCTGGTGGCAACACTGATTTTCTGGCCAGCTATAAGTGACAAGAATCCCTTCTTCCTCTACACAAGGTCAAAGGGAGGCATATCACAGTGAGGACTCTTAGTTTTGGCTGGCATGCAAGCATCACAACATATCAAAAACTTTCTATCTTTTTCTAAATAAGCAGTGGCTGTCTCAAGATAAAAAACAGTTTGCTGCCAGCAGGTGATTTGTTGACTTTTGTGCCTTGCCTTTGCTTTGGCTTACCTTAAAATATTTCATTCTGGAGCTTCCTCCTAACATATTCTGTAGCTCTTAGGCTTCATTTTTACTGTATTGTTCCTCCTTTCTGATTTTATTTAACATTATATATCAATGTCATATGTGTTACTGGCACCCCATTATGAACGTTCAACACTTCCACACCCTGGATGCAGCTGCACAGGCTGAGGCGGTGGCCACCACCATCCTGCCCCAACTATCCATCACCTCCCCCATGCTAGTAGCTACCTCCTCTCCTGCTCTGCCAGATGCAATGCTGAAAGGAGTCACCAAGCTCTTCATCCAGTGCAGACCAGAGGTTTAAAGGATCTGAAGAGTAGGTCCCTGCTCTTGCAAATCTTTTGATGGAAATGGTTTGGGGCAAGATGTCATGAGAATCTCAGCTGGCAGGTTGAAGAGAAGAACTGAGAGTGTCACAGGGCCAGCTCACTGCAGCTAAAATCCACTTGTAGCAGCCTGTATTATCTCAGACATGAAGGAGAACGTAAGTCTGTGTTTTCCAAATGCTCTTATTTGCTCTCTCTAGTCACATTGATTAACTAAATGCTATGTTTCTCTATTCAAATGTTGTTTAGGTTTTGTCCTAGTTATAATTTACTTTAGAACAATAGTTAACTCCAGGAATCTAGGAGCAAATTATAAAAGTAACAAGTATTTTCAAATGAGCAAAGCATCGCCTGAAGGTGGTGGAAATAAAACCATTCAGAAATACTTAAAAAGAATAAATGTCCATCATGGTGATGGATGTTTCCAGGGGGGGAAAGTGCTATGGCTAAGAATACTTGCTACACTGGGTTTTGTGCAAATATGGATAAGGCAGTGAGCACCCTGTTGCCAAAGCATCTTTAATTTAAATTAAGTGATAGCTTAAAGGTTGAGAATAAAGATGAAATCAGTTATATCACAGTTGGACATGCTTTCCAAAAGGTACAGAGGATGTCTAACAACATATTTAAGTGTGAACATCCACTGATTCTCTTTCAAGGCGCAGATTGCTACTGAAAAGTTATGTCTTTATGAGTATAGGACAGATGATTTAGAAAAGTAAGAATTTTTTGAGAAATAAAAATATTTTGGCAAATGCAGAAATAAAAATCAATGCTGGCATTAGACTTTGGGAACTCCAGGGTCCTGGGCCCTGGACAGTCATCCCAATGAGCTTCCTTCAGTCTGCCAGCTAGTGTGTGAAAATGACTTCCACTTTGCTAGTCTTACTCATTTGCTTCTGTGTCCTAAAAACAGTGTTTTGTTTTGGATACCCTACAGCCATTTTAAAGAAACTGTTTCCTTAAACTTCCATTCCATGAAAAAAACTGCAGCAAAAGAGGTGTAATCTTTTATGGAAGAGATTTTTTAGAAAAGAAGTTTCCAACATACGAGACATTCTAAATTTTGGTCTTTTCTGCCTTCATCTCACTTCTAAGCCTTTTTTACGTCTTTGGAGTATGCTATGAGTGCAAGGTTGTGGGCAGGGATGCGGACTTTAGTGTCTCCTGTTTCACAGCATAAGAGCTCCTCAGGTGGCAATGAATGTCAGTTTTTCAGACTAATTTCCTTAGAGGTGGTCAAGCAATTTGTAAGCTGTCCCAGAAGGGAAAGGTTCCAAGTATATTGGAAAACAGAGATAGAAAAAAAAAGAAAAAATATCAAAGGAAATTAAATTAATAGATATATTGGGGAAAAAAGGGGAACCCCCTCCCCACATTCTAATAATTCAGTGAAATTTTGTTTGGTTAAGAAATATATTTCTGTTGAGATGTTACATCCAGGTTAGTTTAAAATTAGATCTGAATCTAGTTATGTTCTGCCCAGCCTATTTTAAATGCAGTAATTGTCCTTTATAATCAAGCTATTAGAATGACATTAAAATGTAATCCTCAGAAACAACATAGTCATTTATCAAATGTTGCATTAGCCTGCTTGACATTTTAATTTACAAGCTTTTTATTATTAGTTTGGTCTCTCAGTTATTAATTGCTTGAAAAACATGTCATTTTTCATGTCTTATATAAACAAATACAAGAAAAGGGGTCAAATTTTAGTCTTGGTGATATCAGCATAAATCAAAGATAACTGTACTAAGTCAGTGAAAAGTTACCCTAGTATAAGACAGGCATCTCCTCTCATATCTAAGCAGACGCAAATGAAAGTCTGCTTCAAGCATTATGTAGGAAAGATATAATTTCTTTACTTGGATTAAAAAAAAAAATAGGCTGGGTTTCTTTTGCCAGCAAAAGAGACTCTTTTTTCCCTTTTGTTTCTTCCTTAGTAAAACCCTATAAAGCAGCATCCAATTTCTCAGCTGTTGTGTTTCTTCCAGTCCAGACGTGTCTTGAAATGGTTCCTGAAAGGACTTGGATGTCAGTTTCTGAAGCCTATAAATAAGGACTTCTTGAGCAAAAAAAAAGTAAAATCACCTTCTGCTCCCATTGGAAAAGCACTGGACTTGTGCTTGTTTATTAGCTGGTATATATGGCACATATTTATTTTATTGAAAAATAATTCTTCTAAGTTTTAGCTGAGAAAACTTGACATTGATGTAATGCTTATTGTCATTTTATTCCATTGTTAGGACCATGATTACTGGACTGCTTAACAGTCTGCTGTTCTTGCAAGCTGTATGTGAACAAATTCACCAAAATCCTTCTGTTAAATTGTCGTCATTGAAAGTAAAATATTGAGCACATATAACCATCTGACCTGGAAAGCACAGGACTGTACATCAAATCAAAACTTGCCCTTTACATTCGTATCTCAAGTAATAAACCTAAAAAAAATGATAAGCTAACACTGTGGAGGTGGTATCAGAGGAGATGTGACTTTTTTTTCAGAAATTTGGAGAAACTAAGAGTGGCACAGCCATCAGTAGCAGAAGCATGAGGAGTGCTCTGCTTAAATACAGAGCTTTTTACTTACAGACTTTGCAGTATTTTATTTGGAATATAAGTGTTAATGTTTTCATTTTATAGATGGTAAGAATGAGACTTTGAGGAGTAAAGTCATTTGTTCAAAGCAACTCTATAGCTGATCCAGGAATCCATTTATTATACAACTGCAGTGAACCCACCCTGTCCCACACGTACACTGGAGATTGAAACAGAAACTTTTGCTGAGTTATTCACTTTTTTGTCTCCTTTTTCATCTCAGTGGGCTTTCTTTGGACCACTTTTGGGCATGAACTAATGCTGGGATAAAATCTGTTGATGTGATGTTTCTAATGCAGGAAAAACCATGAAGCCTCAGACATCTTTCATGTTCTGCTTTTGCTATAGAAGCTCAGTAGCCCTGTAAATAAGGTTGATGTGGCTGTGTCACCAGTGAGTAATAACTTCTCTCTTTATTTCTTCTATCTTTTAATCTCATTTGGCCTACTATTTTCTGAATTGCCATAATTAGACCTTGATAAAGTATTTTAAAGAGAGAGAGAAAAAAACCACACCACCTTTCAGCATAATATCTGTCTACCTTCACACCCTTTAATGTGTATTTTTGAGAACACCATGTGTGTTATGAAAGCAACCTTATTTCTGCTTTACTGTGAGAAGTCAGGGCATAAAAGAACCGACATATTATTACCACTCTGTATCTTCTACAGACATACCACAAGAAGCTACTGGCTTGCTCCATATTTTTTTCTTTGTGTGTTCTCACATTTATACTCTGTTCTTTTTCTTGCTATCCTTTATTTCCAGATAGTGTTCAAGGTCTTTATCCAAATAAGCCAGTGAAAATTTTCAGTTAATCTGTTAAAAATTCCTGATGGGATCTGACTTATTTCCAGACAAAATCTGCATGTTTTCCATTTGTTATGTGACAGTTTATTTATCTGTCTGATGTCCACAAGTCTACAGTTCATCTTGTCGATATTACTTTTTTCGTTTTCTTGGTTTTCTTTGTAAATATTTCTCCACCAGACCTCTCCTAAGCAAACAAGAGCTTCTTAAAGACCCAGTTCTAAATCTGTAGGACTAGCTGGACCTAACATCATATTTTATTATGACTGAAATTCCTCATTCAGTCCAAATTCAATGCCATGGTACTATCTGAACATGTCAATTAATTTGGTCTGAATGTTATGAAAAATGGGAAACTCTCTTTTGTGGATTTCCTGGGCCAGTCCAAATCCAGTCCATAAGCAGGAGATACTCATCCTCCTTTTCTTTGGAAGAGGGGTTTCTAGGATTTGGAAACAACTGTACGTGGTGGCAGGTATATGAGTGCTGGAGATGTAAGAGAATGGGAACAAGGGGATGGAGGAAAACAAAGCTATAAAAGTTGAAAATGTGAAGTAAGTGTTTTATTTATGTACCCTGAGTAGCCAATGCATGGCTTGGAAAGTCTATGTTCCCTGCTCCTCTGTTTTGAGCGGGGTTTTCATACTTACTATAAATGACTGAACGGGCAGTTTTAATTATAGTAAAACACAACAACAGAAATGAATCCTCATGGTTAACAGGTCATAAGACTGCATCGCAGTCCTCAGGGACTGAGACGGCAAGGACTCAAATGCTTGTAAATAGTGCAGGTGTTGAAAAGCAATATGAGGTTATATAACTGCTTGACCAGAGAAGTGCCAGCACATGTCTTGCAGCATTGTTGTGTATGACGGTAGATTTCTGGTGGCAATTTACAGGCAGAGAAAAAGGTCTTTGATCTCACTACAGTTGGCAATCTTTACATTTCATATTCACTCATCACCCTCTCAGGATATGCTGTTTTCAGACAGAAGTAATAAGACTAAGAAACAGTGGCCAACTGTGCTGCTAGTTTTTTAAGAAGAGATCCACACAGTTGATGTGAGTAAATTTTAGACCATTATATATGAAATATTACTGTTATCAGTTTCAATTTGTTAATTACTCTTGTGTAACTAGGGATCTAAGCCCCACAACTCTGTATCTATTGTTTAACTGAGCGACCAAAGCTTGACAGGAGAGCAGAAAAAATTGTGAATGGCTAATGATAAAGAACTGCTGTAAAAATAGTGGCATTTCTTTGGTGGTTGAAAAGTAATCCATTGACATATGCCCATGAAGACACAAGATGGGTGTCAAAAAACTGCATACCAGTTACATTGGTTCATACCATTTCTCTGAACAAATTTTTCTATTACATTTTGTAATTTTTGGTCACTGTTGATGTCCATGTTTAAAGCTGAACTTGTTCTCTTGTCCAGTCAAACTTGCTGTGTTATGTAAGGTGATTCTCATAGCCCAATAAGGGCATAAGAAAGAGCAGACTTTATGAGATGTTTGTAAATATATGCAATACTTTCAGGGCAAGATTTTCAGGAACAGTTTTCTGGTTTGTTTTTGGTTTACTTTTCTGAAAGAACTTGTGTTTCTGTGGTGCTACAGAAATATTACTCCTATAATTGCTCACTCAAGCCTCCAAAATGTTACAATATTGTAATTTCAAGTCAAATGGTAAGACATTCCATTTAAACCACACTGTTGCTGTACAGTTGCTCACACTGTGAGCTGTACTCTGGTTTCTCTGTAATCCAGATTTATTGCTCTTCTTATTGTCAGCAAATGTGAGCAAACATGAAACAGTTTTCTGTAATTATATAAAAAGGAAATATAAACCATGTTTCAAAACCTTCTATGAGATGGCAAGGTCAGCCATATGCCTCTGAATAATATCCTAAGCATCTGTTCATTCTGGCTATCGCAGTGTCCAGCAGTGCAGATATGGTATAAATAATAATGACAGTACCATTTACTGGGGTCTAATCGTGCAACTGTATGTTTTGCAAAAGTCCTGCTGAAGGACATGGAGTTTTGAACATGGAAATTTTGTGGGGCTGAGCTGGGATTTTAGACCAATCTTAAAAATCAGTATCCTGCTTCACCTTTGCTTCAACAAGGTGCAACTACAGCCTGAAATCAGACATGTAGCTACACAAAGGGAAACACAAAGAGTATATCCCAGCACAGGGAATTAGCTGTCCTTTTCATAGTTGGATTTTGCAGAAGACGGGGGTTTGAAATGTGATGGGCTGCAAAACTTGGCAGCTGGTGCACTTAACTGGTGCACAATAAAAATCTGATAGGAAACCTCACTTCTAACTGTGGCTTCTCAAATGACTTTCATGGGTTGTTTTTAATGTTGAGTTCATAAAAGACATCAAGAAATCAACGACTTGTTAGTTCAGAACCCCTTTGCACAGAAGAAAGTGTCACAGATTTTATCCCGTGGTGACACTATTTTTTTGTTGAAATTTCTGCTGTTCCGTGGTATGTCAAGTAGGAGAGACATTATCTTGATAGCTTTTTTGGTGACAGCTACAATGCATATTCTCATACAAATACACATTTTTATAACATTTTAAGAAGGGCCTGAGTCATCCAGAAAGACTTGGTCCCTATTCGGGTCATCTGTGTTTTCCTTGGCTTCCTGGCAGCTGTTCCTATGTCCCTCTAGGAGAGGGAAACTCTCTACATTACACCAACAGTACACAGACCTTGTGTACAGCTGCCAACACTGCCTTCCTAACCAGAGACACACTGTGTCTCTGATGCTGTCTCAGCAGATAAGACTCCAAGCATGGCTATTTACTGTCTCCCAAAGGCTGTAATTTTACCAAGATCAATTTAGCAGTGTGTCTGTTCCAGGATCACTGAGCAGACCAGGTGCTTCAGGATACCTTTGTGGCTGAAAATTATGGTAACATGCTGCAACATCTCCTCTAGAGAACACAGGAACTGGCACATATCTGGGTTGCTGGCAAGGCACACACAGGTGTATTTGTGGTCCAGACCCAGATCTGAGCCTGCCGTTTATCTAGCCCTGTGCAGGAGCATGACAACCTGCTCAGGCAAAATGGGCTCAGTGCTTCCCTGAGAGAGAAGGAGGATAGGGGCAGTTGTTTCCAGCTGAGGAGATAAGCCTTTAATTATGACTATTGTAGTGAAATTTGCCTTTTCATACAGTTCCATAAAGAATTGTGGAGAGCAAAAAATTAAGAATAAGAAAAATGGAAAACTCCTCTGTATTTCAATATAACTAATACTTAAAGTAAGGCAATGAACAGAAAAAAACTGAGTTTTGAAAGAATAAGAAAAGTCACCTCAGTAATTCGTTAATGAGTACCAGCTGTAATGAATAGATTTCATCAGAAAAGCAGAAGTATAAATATTGGCTGTCTTTTGACTGGTAATTGTCAATCTTGTGCACTCCTGTCCTGACCCCTTCTGTTGCCTAGTAAAAACTAATGATCACTTCCATGATGGGATAACGTGTACAGTGGGAAAGTATGTTTAATCTAATTTAATTGTTTCTAAGTTAAACAGCATTTTATCTCTCTGGTAGCTCTGGTTCTCCTTTTGTGATGAGAGAGATATCAGAATTAAGCTAGTCTCCGTTGAACTGCTCTTCCCACCTTTACATCTAATGATCACTGAGTGCACTAAGTGAAGAATTGGTGTTCTATTTGCTTTCTCGTTTTCATTTATTTGTACATGGATAAGAAAAATATACATGAAATGTATCCCCTTAAGTGCTTAAACCTTACTAGAAAAAAACCTGTGTGTTAAAAAGGATTAACACAACTTTCTGCTGTTATCTTAACTACATATCAGTGTTTGCTATCTTACAACAAAGTAGGACATGGATGGCCAGTTTGGGTTTTATGGAATGCCTTATGGACTGGTTCTCTTAGCCTGGAGAAATGCCAATAATTTATTAGATCAATCAGGTTGTGGATATTGCTATGTGTGAGCGTGTGGATGGAAAGTGTAGAGCCAGATATTGTTGGCAGAGTTAATTGAGTGCAGCTGTATACATTGCTTCTGAAAAGTTGTCTGAAAACAGAACTTGTCCCACGTATACATTGAACTTACTTGTCACAGATTTGGCTGGGCAGGAAAAAAGTCCATTTCTGAGCTCTTGATGATGACTTTTTTGTCTTTTCTTGAAAAAATTAAAATATTTTAATCAGGTTGTCTTAAGTGAGGAAAAGACAAAAACTCGTAGGACCTATGGGGAATCAGACAATCTTTGAAGAAAATTTTGGTTAAATAATTTTTGACTTCCTTCCATTACACCAGCTCTATCATAATCAGCTAACAAGTGTTTAAGAAAGATTTCTGTGAGTAAAATGCCTACTGTTGTACTGGGTAGAGCTGTACCTGAATCCATTTTCCCTGCTGAAAATGATTAACAATGACTAAGTTACTAGTGGTCTGTACAAGAGCAGTTATGTGACTAAAATTCCCAACATAGGAAAGAGTTATGAAGGAGAGACTATTGCTTGCACAACAGATCCCACCTGAGTATGAATGTATGTTGTTTTTCATACCCTACGTCACTGACTGTATACAGGTAAACATGGACCTTTTTTGTGTGTAGAAGTGTATTGTGAGATACAGTACCATATAAGATTATGCTGAACTTCCTGTGTTAGGACAGGCAAAGACCTCTTCTAATTCCTTTGATTCCCCTGTGGGGAAAAAAAACCAACCCAACCAACAAAATCTGCTCTTGGGAGTAAAGAGATCAGTCACTGAATATGTTGAGAATTAATGAATTAACCATTGCCCAAGGATGCTGTGTGACCTCTAGATAAATATTAATATTATGAATCCTACTGCAGTGATCTATGTATCATAAGTAGTTTCCTAAGATTAGTAGAAAGATCAGTTTTTCATTCAACTGGTGCTAGTTTTAAAGACATCATGCTTAATAAATGAATGTCAATAAACCATCATTGAAACATATATTTTAGCATTTGCCTTCAATGATGCACTAGCTCTGTTGTAATGGGCATAGGTATAAATCTGCTCTGCAGTACTCTGCTCTGCAGACTCTTCCCTAGAGGAAAAAAAAAACACGAAAAGTGGAAATGAGATTGAATTTTGTGGTTTTCCTTGCCCCATTTTTAGTTTCAAATAAAACTCTTCAAAGTAGAAAGTAAACAATTTGATCAGTTAGTTACTTATCAGAACTGAAAAGGCTCTGAGTGTGCACATTGAAAATAAAGACATCTTTATTTTAAGGTGTTAATACTTCTCATGTGAATTTTCCAGTTCTGCTGAAATAAAAAAGTATAACTGAGAAGACACCCCACGATAAAAATGTTAAAGAAAAGAAAATCAATAACACTATTTTAGTTTTTGAAAGGAAGATTTGATATCTCAAAATTTCCCTACTCTGTATTACCTGGTGTTTGCTACATAGTTTACATGTTGGAAACGCAGCTTCAAAATTCTGACAAGCATTAGTACCATATGCTTGTCATTTTAAGAAATGGAACATACTAAATGTTTGGATTAGTTTTGAAACAAAAAAATAACTACAAATGGTAATAGCAACTAGAAAGGTGAAATACACACCTAAAACCTCAATAAGTATTTAAGATGCAAACTTTTAAAATCCTAATTCAAGAGAAAACTTTCTCTTGGAAAAATATCAAAACCAAATAACCCCACAAAACCAACAAAACCCTACCCCCCCGAACAACTTTACACATAACACTATGAAAACAGTTTTGTCTTCTCAGTAGCTGAAATGGGCAAACAATTAACAATAAGTTTTAAGAATAGCTAACGAGTATATAAAGAAGTTTTTTTTCTTCCACTGAGAATTGATCTTTCAATACGAAACAATATGTCAGTTGTTGGATGTAATAAGGCCATTTCAAGATGCAGAGGGGTGGGGGTTTTTGCATTTTCCTTTCAGTTTCCAGGAAAGGTGCTATTCCTCTAGTGCTGTAGCCCTGCCATTCGTGCAGCTATGGGGAAGGTGGACATGGAAGTACCCTGCAATCCTCCCACCACAGGCAGATATCAGTCCACTCTGGAGCTGCCAGCTACTTGAAGCTCCGTATGCAAACTGTTTTGTCAGTCAGGCTAACACTGTTTTGTTCCTTTCTGTCGCTCCTTAGAGAAGCTGCCAAAGCAGTGGGAACAGGGTTGGCACAGGAAGGATGTAGGCTTTATGCTGAAGGCTCAGTCCTTCAGACCTGGGCCCAACCTGCACCCGGTCAGGAGGATTTTCTTTTGTGAGACCTGAACAAACGAAATACTTCCATTTAAATAGCTTTAAGTTAAGCAGAAAGAAGAATGATTTGCCTGGGTTGTTTCAAGTTCTTTATTGCTCTAAACTACTTCCTTTCAGCCTTTGCAGAAACTACTTCAGCTGAACAGGCAGTGATCGAGGGTGCTTAAAGACAGCGTTCACAGTTTTGAAAGAGCAGCAAACAGCAGCTCAGAACGTTTAAGAAATGACTGATGAGATTTTATGGTGCTTAGGAGAGAAAATATCTGAGTATTCATATGTAAATCTCAGATATTCACCAGAATGTTGCTTTTTAAGTACTGCCATATTTTTCTTTGCAAGTGCATATGAAGTAAGTAGCTGGAGGTAACGTTCCCTCTGGAGACTCAGAAATTTGTTTTAGTGTGAAACAAAAATGTCAGAGTATTAAAGCTCTCAGGCCTTTTCTTCCTTTGCAAGGAAAGTCCTCAAGGGAACATGGATAGAAAAATTCATTCTAAAGAGATTAACAAAATCCAATTAACCTGGTAAAACCATTAAGTAAATTAGCAAATTTGGTAATCAGAATGTTGTCCCTTTTTGTTTGCTTAATTCTAACATTAATAGCTTAAATGGTAAATGTTTAACAAAGAAGAGCCCTCTTTTTTGTCACACATGAATGTAGGTAAGTTCATGCATTTAGAAGACTTGCTCAAACTGAAGAGCCTCTGAAAGAAGTTTACCATAGTTACTCATGAATCAAATTAGATCAACATCACCTCTTTTGGATATAGAAAGCCAGTGTTTTTGTATTTTAGTATATTGTGTATATGTATACACGATACACATAGATAAATATAACTGTGTATTCATATCTCTACATGTGTGCCTTTTTTCCTTATGTACACATGTATGCATGCACAGATATGTTTTAAGTTTCTAGTAGGTCAGATAAATTAGAATCACTCATGACTGAAAGTCGAAAAATTGAAGTGTTTCCTCTATTTGCTTTCCCACAAAGGGTAAGTTTCACACTTTGAACAAACCTAAAAACTCCAGATATTGTTTATCCAAACCTTTCAAGCTTCACATTGAATTTAATTTTCCACACTGTGGAAAAAAACCCTCAAACAACCCACTAGCAACCCCCCAAACCTCTACTTCTTTCCTAAGCTAACACCATAAATAGAAACTATATAAGCAATGTCCTGCATATGCCTCAAATCTGGGTCTCCAGGAGTCATTGTAGGACAGAAGAGACTACATTTGTTTTTCAAGTGTCTCTCCATTACTGTGATGGGTCAAATGTTATTGTTTCTAATGCAGAAAAGATTTGACAACTGTTAAAACCTAAGGTTACTAGTGACAGACTGGGCTTGATGCTAGCTAGTGGAGCCTGTCTTCACACCCCCGAGAAGATTTCTACAACCCACATTCAACAGCCCCAAGTCCCATCTGTCCCTTTCCAATTTGCCCCAAGCCACATCCGCCCTTTTTTCTGTGGGGAAAAGTAAGTGCCTCTTTTGTTGCAATTACAACTTTCTGTCGCATTGGTGATCAGGGTCATGAGAACATGGTTATGGTCAGGGGGAAGTATGCTAGATGCCTAAGAGCATTTAACACTTTGCAGCTGAAACGGATCTCCACAAAGAGTTTGCCATTGCTTTAGGCAGGTAAATTGACTCAGTGATACTCAGAGGCATGAATAACGACAATGGATAGCTGGGTGCTGGCTTAAGGACTCCCATCATACAGGGCATCCTGTGTCTTTTAGCACAGCCGTCTCTCAGACCATGGGGAAAACAGTGAAGGACCCCATGGACGTACTCACAGAGCAGGCAGCCGTCCTTGGTCCGCTCCCCATGCCTCACAATGCCACAGGATCTGCAATGTTAAGAAATAAGAACAATAATTTAAAAAAAGCCTGGAAGGAGAATTACATGTCTTGAAAGCAAGCTTGATACTATTTCTGGGAAAAAATTTCCACTCCACATTATGCTCACCTGATATGTTTATCGTGTTCAAAATGTCTACCAGTAAAATACTTTGGACATATGCAAAAAGTCACCAGGAAACAGGTTCCTCCCGTTTTTGGCAGTGGTTCCTATTCAGCTCACAGGCTACAGTAGGAAATAAGAAGTTATTGCAGGAAATTTGTTGAGCAAATGAGGTACCCAGTTTAGCTGCAGAGGCCCATGGTTTAAGCCTAATGCTTTTAAAATTTGCTTTGTTTGCCTATTGGAAAGACTCTACACAGTTATCCCTACTTCTTAGCAGATTCAAAAGGTCAAAGACTAAATTAAGCAGCATTCTCATAAGTTTTAATTACTCTTTCAGTGACAGATACAATTGCCTTCAGGCTTTTGTTTTAGTTTCTGTGCTTAATCAGAGATTAAAATTTGTAGAGGCATTCAGTTGAGGACCTGACCTTTCATATGTTCTTTAAAAACACAGCAGGAGTTACCTTCTTTGATCCAGTTTTCTGGCTACCAAGTCTGGAAAAGACATGCATACTCTGGTGTCTGAACAGGCGACTACAACTCTCAATTAGACTATTTCTGGGCTAGACGCGTCTGGATTCTTAATAAAAGGGAATAGATAGGAATCTGGTACCAAGAAGAAAACTCTCTTTATTAGTGTGTATTTTCAGAGATTTTTCCAGAAGATGCTTCCAGAGAGCGAAGAGAGACAAGAGTCATATATTTCTAGTGAGCAGGCACTATACACACAGCTGCAGTTGAAGCTGGTAACACACATCTTACATCAAGTATAAAAGTACCAGTTATTTATACTCTCCATGGGAGCTAGGAGAAATGTTGGAAAACATAAAAGGAAATAGCTCTCTCTGAATCAGGGCAATTGCTTTCAGCACGGATCCCTTCATATTCCCATTGCAAATACAGTGCTACAACTTTGTTAATAGCACTAAGAGCAGGATAAGGGAGATATCTCTGTTACTGCCATTTTCTTTCTTCATCTAGAAATTTTGAATTAAAAATCTAGAATTTTAGAAATGCTCTTCTCCCCAAGTGAGGGGAGGAAGAGAATCTATAGGTGGTGACAATCAGTGCTGCTGATGCATGTTCCAAGGCACTGACCGGGGGATCTGAGGTTGGCCTTCTGGGCCCTGTGTGTGAAACACAGGGTGTTTTTACATACTGGCTTCTTGAGCTTGAATCTGCCCTCACATCTCAAATTTGGGAGCACAAGGTGAAAAATGTTTTTCTGATGACATACCATCCAGTGTTTAATTGGCTGTACAACCTGAAGTTGTTGCATTACCTCTGAAGGGGGAAGGATTTGGCACAAGCTTCTGAACTTACCTCTACATCTTCTTCCTTTTCTTAAACAAAATCATCAGCCCTTTCAAGCTTTCTGCACCAACTAACAAGAGTAATGAAATGATGATGCAGCACTTCCCATTTCTCCATAGGACCAATGTATTTCAAGTGCTTCGGTGGCTAGTTTAGCAGGCATTTGTGATGTCTTCAGGAGCGCAGAAGAGTGCATTTGTGTTCACGAAAGGGCTTGCTAACCGTGCTGCTGATGGCTGCCTGCACACTTACCAGGCTTCACAGGTTCAAGGACACCTTGCTATTTGCTAAAGGAACCACACTGTGGTGTAAAGGTCCTTTGCACGGAGTCTGCATGTTTTCACTAATACATAAGGATTTTGTTTGTGTAGGTTTTTTTTAACTAATATAGCTATCAATATGTACCAACACCTTTTGTGCATTTGATTGTGCATTTAAAAGATGGTATCAGAAAGCATCGCCTGGAAAACAGACTATTATGTGACCTTCATGCCTTTTTCCTGCCCTCTAGAATCACCTTCACAGTGGACACAAAAGTCAACTGTGTCCTCATGTGATGGGCAATTTACCATGTGTTAACCCAATGAAAGGAAAGGCATCAGAAAGGTCTTTTCTTCTTGGATCTGAGGTTATTAATTTCCTTAAAGGTGTTGAAAGAAGTGCTCTGATTTTCCTGGTTTGGGGAATTGTTACAGTTTTCCTCTTCACACCCTTTAAACATATAAATTACAAAAAGGACAGTAACATTTTTGGGAACAACTAAAACACAGAATTAACATATGACATTACTTAGAAAAAGTGACAGCGTAAAATTATTTCTTAAGAAGGAAATGAGAGTCAAAGCTGTAATTTTAGAAAGTAATTGAGAAGCTAAGGTGTGTTTTATATCTTATGCTAGCTATTTCTCTTTTTGCTTCATAGTTCAATTCAGTGTTATTACGTGGGTTCAGGAAGTGGTGGAATGGTAAAATAAAAAAACACTGGAATGTTTGAAATGTTAATTTTGTTATTTACATGAAGAGTAACAAGGGATCAGGGCATATACTATGGGTCCTGAACAGGCAATAGATAGATCCTATAACCAGATCCTGCTCACTCTGAAACTCCATGTGGATGTCCTCCATCTTTCAGCATGCAACAGAAACTGGCACACTGAAGAAGCCAACAAGAGCAACATTGTGGAAAATCCTAAACCTACAAACACGAGGGTAATGTCACTCACAAGAGTACCTTCATTCATGCATGAAGATTTCTGAAAGCTGAGACTATAAGACAGTAGTTATTTTAATGCTAGTTATTTACAGGAGGGAAAAGGAACAAAGTTTAGTATTTTCTTTGCTTGATAGAACCATCATCCATCAAAAAACCCACAAGAAATAAAGGTAATGTCTTACTGGTTTCAAACTGGAGTACTTGTAAAGGTAGTGACGTACTTAAAAGAGATCTGCAATGCAAAGATAAAAATACATAAAGAATTCACAAAAAACTTATTAAATTATAGCATGAAGTTAGTTATTTTAACTATAATTTTGTAACATAAAACGGTAAGGGAAGTAAGCCGTTGTCTAGGTAAAACACAAGGATTCTGGGAGACGTGACCTCCCCCCCGCACTGTTTTAAGTAACTAGCAGAAAAAGAAGTGCGAAAGGTACAAAATGCAAGAATTTACTAAATAAAACTGATAGATTTTTTTTTCCTGTAAGCAGTAGCAAACATTTTAAAGACTGCACTTTTATTCTTTTTTTTTTTTAAATATTTTCTTACGTAAAAAGCTTCATATTTGTTCTCTTTGATCTGCCTATATTTCACTCCTTTCTTTGCACATTAAATTATTCTGCTATAACTTTACACTACAAGGTACACAAAAAAGAATTACCTTGACAGGGAAATTTTGGTGAAATACAGAAATGAAAGTAAAGCCAATCCTCTGCTTATCATCCAAGAAAAAATTGGTGTACTTTACTCTCTGAGCTTTAATAGTGTACTCCCTGCAGCAAGTCATTTACAGACTATCAACATCTTTCTACTCCCACCTCCCATTTCCCTACTTGACCTCTCTTCATTAACCCAGCAATTTGCAATGGCATTGGGTGTTGGATTTATCACACGGCCTGCTCTGAAGTGGTCTCTGGGGGCAACAGAGCTAGAGATAAATTGAATTTCCTACATGAAGGCCTCTTCTTCTTTTTTCCCTTTTTTGTTTTCTCTTGTCTTAAAGTGTAATATTATTGCCGTGATTCAGGTCTGGTTAATGACATAAATATAGAGCTATATGGTCAACATACTATAATCCCTAGAATAAATCAGGAATTGATCTGAAAGGCAATATTTTGAACTGGATTCTATTTTAATAATTTTGATATGGCTTTTTTGTTTAGAGAATATTTTTTATGTTACATGTAATATTTTCCAGATTGGTTTATTTTAGCTTGACAATATAAGGGTCTCAATATTACTGTCCTGGGACATGAGAGAAGGAATTTGAATCTAGACTGTTGTGACTTAATCGAAACCAAAAAGTCATTACGTGCCAGAATTTGCCTTGCTTTAACTAAACAAATGTCTCTAAAATAGTGCAAGTTTGTGTGGAAACAGTTGCAATGAAATCTGTTACCCTCCTGGACATGTACATGCCTCAAAGAGCATGTCTTTCATACGTCATTTGCAGTAATGTCAAATCTCTGCCTTTTTGAAATAGCTGGTTAACGTCACCACAAAGTTTCTTCAAACAGTTGAGTTAGCCTGAGCCTTTTGACTTCACTTGGCTTGCATTTTGTGTCCTGATATTGCTTTTATTTTCTGGCTTCACTTTTCCAAAGATTGCACCTGAACTCTTTGGAACAGACCGGTCATTGAATGAAGACCAGGATTGTCATAGGACTGTGTCATACCAGGAGTTTAGATTAACAGTATATTGACATACCAGGAAGAAGACACATGGGCTTTACGTACAGGAAATACTTTTCAGGATTATTTGCTGGACTCTGGAAATTTGATCGAAGATTGAGCTGGTGTAATCGTCCTATCCCTTGTTTGGTTTTGCCCTTGGAATTCAATTGAGAAAGAGTGCCTATTTAAGAGGCATAATGAGCAAGGAGTAGCTTTGCTCTATTGGACTAATTTTCCAAAGCAATTCATTGCTCCTCTAATGACTTACTCCCCAAAACTTATGCTATCTCTTCCCACCATACATTTGGCATACACACATGGAAACGACTTTGAAACAATTACCATCCTCAACATCCTGGGACAATATAAGGAGAATAAGATTTGCAAATTGAAGTGGTGATCATTTCTGTCAACTTTGATTTAGGTTAATGATTGTAAATAATAATTAGTAGTTGATATTTGAACACCTTGTCATTGAAAGCTCCCTGGTGATTACAGCACATTTAGGTCATTCAGATGAACAGTTCCACTCTTTCCAAGGCAAATGAGCAGGATTTGTGGCTGAAATCTAGGGCCTTAAGCATGACTTAAACTTTTGCATGCCTTGAATAATCCCACTGGAAGTGTTTCAGTGCGCTCTATCACATTTGTTTTGTGTGAATTACTGTTTCACCATTTTGCCTCTCAAGATGAAAATTCTGGAAGCACACATGATAGTTGAATAATTTTAAAACCTAACATTTCCTTTTTGATTCTTTACAACACCTTTCATTTTTAAAACAATATTTAATTAAAAATTAGGACAAATGTGAAGTTGCTGTAGTGAGCCCTGAGGAGTCTAGGATTACCACAGGAACACTAAGTGTGAAATGATCTTGCTTAGTTAACAGACATTACTAGGAAGTTCAAAGCCCTTGCTACACTATTTGAATCAAAGCCTATTTATTTTCTCTACTATCCTGTCGTTTCTTTAACATTTGGTGGGTTTTGCTAAGGTTTATTAGTAGAGAATTTATTTTGGCCAAACATTTTCTTAGAAGTCTTCATGTAAAATCAGCTTATTGAAGATTGTTTTGAAATACTAACCACTGTTTTAAACTTTAGCAGTAAATCTCAGAGATAAACTTGCTTTTTTATTGCTTTCTTGTTAAAATAAAAATAATGATTTCCTGCTTTCTTTAGATTTCTTTTTGATTTTTCTGCAAGGCAAAATTGGAAGACAGTGCTTTTGGATATGTGCAATAGAACTTGGCAGCTTTTTAAAACCTAATGGCTCTCGGGGTGGGAGTGAGTGTGTGTGCCAGGGCAGAAGGCGTTGAAATAGCAAGGCAGTTTACGCAGACTGTTAGAGTTTGTCATTTTGGGTCTTACCATCGTGATGGCCTGTGCCTGATTCTGTGAAACCAGTGTGGTTTCTCAGAAGCATAGATAATCTCAAGAATGTTAGAACAAATAGTAAACTAATTTTTTTTTCCAGTTCTATCAATATAAATGACAGATTTCCTTAACTTGCCTGCTTCTTACATGAATTTCGCAGTTTCTCTGCTGTTGCCATATGCTATATGCCAGGTATGACCAAATCCAGTATTCCTTTAGCACAGTAGTGATTGAAACACTTTAGCTGCATTCTAACCATAACTCAGCGTGAGTAAAACTGGTAAATCACACCTCTTCCAAAGACATTATCCAGAAAGTGCTAATGTTCCCTTACCTGCAAGTTGTTTCATATCTCTGTGGTTCAGTTCCCGATTTATAAAACACAGATGAAAGTATTTCCTTGCATCAGGAGAGCATTATGAACCTATAGTAATTCATAAAAGCAATGAGTTACATAAAGATGTTCACAAACATATTGCTGAGAAAGTAGTGTTATAAATGGCTTCAGGATAATGGGCCTGCCTATCTAATGGTTAAAATTGTTTTCAAAACAATTACTAAGATTATTGTTTTCATCTTTTTGATACACATACCAGGAAAATGTATCTCTGAATCTTGTAAAGATGATGTATAACTCTCTTTTCCATAAGCTCATGGAAATTTAACCTGGGTCACTGTTGTCAAATATGTCTCATATTCTACCTTTGGCTAGAGATAATTTACAGACTGACGTGCACATTTTGTGCACCCCAGTGGCACCATTATGTAGTCATTTCTGCATGTGTTTTTGGAAGGAAATGAAGGCTTCTAGGGTGCTTGAGGCATGCGGGGTTAAAGAGCAGGAGAAGAGGGAATTTTAAGAGGCTGGAGTTGTCTAAATGTACGTTCTTTGTGCAAGGTAAGTCCATGGTCAAGATAAGCAAAAGAAAACAATGACAAAAAAATCAGATGTTAAGGATAAAATCGACAGGCAAAACTGTATATGGAAATTATGCTAATACTTTAAATATATCCTTATGATTCTTTCTGTTATCAAAACTTTTAGGGGAATTGCAAAAATCTCTCTTCAGTTGCCTTAATTAGGGAGAGATTCTCTATGTGCATACTTAGGAATCTCAACTTTTTTTTCAGGTTTGGCTCATACTGATGTACTTTAGACTCCACTTTTGGGACAACGGTACTTCAAATGTCTGTTGACTCTGCTCAGACATCGTGATTCTTTGAACCAAGAGGATTTTCTTTGTGATGACAACAAACAAGTCATCCAATGAAAAGAGCTGTTGTATTCAATCTGTACAAGACCTCACTTTATAAAACTTAGCATGGGTGCCAATATGTTTGCTCCTTGAAGTATGTCTATTTTAAATGCAGGTAAACTCCATGTGTTTTGTTACTGTGTACCACAATATCATAGTAGATGTGTCTTTATCTGTTATTGGTGTTGTCCAGTCAAACAAATATAAATTGAAACTTACTAATTGGTGTTTACAAAAATCCATTTCCCAGTCAAGTTCAAAATGAGAATATAATGCCTTGTTTTCTGAGAGCTGCCTGTTTCAAGGAGAGGTCATGCATGGTACTGGCACAAATAAACTGAGAGTTAATTTCTTGTTAATGAGTTAAAGATGTCAAAAGGACAATAGCTTTAGGGCTCAATTATGTCTTTGCAGAAGCAGATGAGAGTGTAGAAGAGCACATCAGTTTAGTTTTTTTCCTACCCAGTCATGTTTTATCATGGAAATGTCAGTGAGTTCCTCTTTTTAAAGTCCTTTGGGCTCACACGTGCTGTTTCTGAAATAAATCGTTTGGTATTTGAAACTGTAGATAATAAGTACTTTTTTGAGTTGTTTCAACACAGATTATTTCTGTGATCTGTTACAATTTGACCCCATAAATGTTTGTATTGGTAATCTCAATGTGTGTAGACCTGAGACACAGGGCTAAGAGCTAAAATATGGTGTTAGTGTCATCCTGAAATTGCACCAACCATCTTCAGGGAAATAATATTTCCCAAAGGAGTTTATTTGTTGAACGATACGGTTGAAGGATTCACAAAAGGTCCAGACGCTGCCCCACACTGTGCAGCTCCACACCTGGAGTGACCCCTCCCGGTACCTCTGTGCGTAGCCTTCGTCCTGCTAAGCAGTGTCTTGTCTCGCAAGTTAACAGGCAACACAAGCGAAGGCAGAAGGGTATCCATATGTCTATTATAAGCCACTGCCTTCTTCACCTGTACATGTGAGGCTGACCGAGAGAAATGTGCATCTCTCCAGGGCTGTAGAATATGACACGCTGGCTGTCTTCTAGTCTGAATGAGAACAGTGTGGAGGAGAGCTCACTAACAGCCAGTGTGAAGTGTTGGAGAGGGAACTTTTTTCTCCAAGTGCTTTGTGCAGTTACAATACAACTATAATTTTGGTTTTCAGCTGTTTCCTTCAGGGATTAATTATACACTGCTGTAAGAGACAGAGGTAATAACATTTGTCTGAATACTCACTGTTTAAGCCTCAATGATGAACATGGTACCTCCGCTGTTGGCTTGAAGGTTTATACCTATTTCCCTGATATATCAACTTCATCTTGTTTATACTTACGGCCTTTGCTTGCTCTTTCTTGTCTTGCCTGCTCTAGCACCTCAAGCCTGTGCACTGCATCCCTGCCCACATGTGTTCAGAAAATGGGTATCAGCAGGTGTGACAATGAAATATATTTCTTGGTGTTTCGCTTAAAGAATAAGCAGATGTAGAGAAAGATCTTAAAAAAAATTTTAAAAATAAATTTAAAGATGCCTTGGCCCCAAATATCACTAATGGACAGAACCTTCACAGCACCTGAGATCCCACGAAAAACATTTCTCCAGTCAGTATCCTTACAGAGATTTTCAACTTGGAAAAATAATCAAGGAACTCTGCTTAATGCTGAAATTACAGGTAATGGTCTATATTTCCACAACTGTGCAAGGAAAAAAAAATATTTTTGTTTGTGACTGGTCATGTAGCCACTATTTCTTTTGCTCCCCTTACCCATACTGAAGGCACATGATCCTGTTCCATGCCAGTCTTACCTATCTTCGGTATTTTTCAGTGATTGGACAAGGTGTCTGTAGATTTGGCTCTTTCTACCTTAAAATTTTCCAATATTGTCCTCAAAGACTTTGCATCTCCAGATGCTCCCACACTACTCTCATGCCTTACCTAGGGCATGCAAAGACACCACCTCTGCCAAGTGAAGAAAACTTCACTCCAATTGGCTCCAAACCAGCTCCCAGAGAAACCAGAAGCTCAATTCCTCCTTCCTATCCACACTTCACAATAATTGTTATGTCTTAAGGTCATCAGGACATGACAAGGGGCTAAGGTCTCTTTCATGCAGCTGCAGCCAGTTTGTACAACTTCGTCTCACAGGCAGAGAGTTGTCCTTGTCCCTGTTTCATTTAAGGAGAGATTTCATTACTAGTGTTCTGCTGCATCTCCATCATTTCCAGGCTGTGACTGGTATAAGTTTCCATTTGGCCTTTGTGACCTAGAAGTTCTACTCTTTCTGCAGTCTTTCAGTTCTGCATCACTACCCTTTCCTGTAAATCAGTTCTAGATGACAACATCCTGAATTGGTACTTTCCGAGTCAGGTTGATCCAGATATATAGTTTTCCAAAGTAAACATTAAATTTAACCCCCTTGCTCCTCCTCTTCTTCCATTAGTTGAGTCAGAGTAGGCATCTGCATTCCTATGAAACAGCATAGTCAAATCCAGCCATCTGCATCACTGCAAATACATGTGCCATCTGTTTCTTATTAAGGGCTATGAAATTCACATCATTCAGAATGGGGTCTTTGCTGCCGGAGGAACTGTTCAGAAGTGGCACTGGAAAAATAATGAATTCCAAGAAGATAATCAGAGGAATGTGTTAGTTTTACTTCTCATACAATTTTTATATTTTCTCATGGATATGCTACAATCATGAAGAGAAAAATGGCAAGAGATGGCTTTCCCATCTGAGATACCTACCCATAGTACAAACCAGTTAGTATGAACAAAGGTAGAACTGCAAAGGGGCAAAGGATTTACCATGAAAACTACGTATGGTAAGATAAGGTGTGGTGGATGCTACTATGCTTAACAATTCTGTTCTTTCCTGCAAGTGAGGAAAGTAGATTAATGTAATGTTGCCATGGAGGCATGGGCTTAGTGACACTGTTTTGGTATCAAACAGATTTGTAAAACATCATGCTATTCCCACATGGTAGAAACATTCAGAATTGTGAAGGAGAGAGGACCCTGATAACCACCAAAAGACTGAGGCAGGATGAGCTTGACCTTGATAAGGAGTTCAGCTGAGTTACCAGTGACTGATTTTCCTGCCAAATTTGGAAGGTTGTAGTTCAAAGACCTTCTGGAAAACAGGAGTGCATTGGTGACCCCTGATGAAGATCAGAAGAGAGGGACTGTAATTTTCTGAGGAGAGCAGAGTAGTTGCCTGCTAAAACTGAACTGGGGAAATGCCTTGGACTCCAGGAGGGAGACAACTGTGCAGAAACTGGCAGAAAGAGCAACATTCATTGCCTTCCACAAAAACGGTGTAACAGGCTCAGCAACTGAAACGCATGAATGAGCTACAATTACTCTTTTTTGTCTTGCTCTTGCGCTAATCAGGATCACATTCAGTTTAGCCAGTTCCTCTTCAGCATACATCAGAAAGTGGATGGAGATGTAGCAGGTCCTCTCTCAGACACTGACAGCTGGGGGTGATGTAATTTGGGTTGTAATACTAGGAAGCGTCTAGTCATTCATTTGTGGTGTGCTTTACTAATTGACTCCTAAAGTGAGTTCTGAGTCATGTTTAACATGGCAACTAATGGGGATTAGTGTCTTCTAAGGAGATAGATTATGTCAGAACATTATATCTGTGTCACTTTATTACTAAACTATCATGGGGAGTAGTACATTGATTATTTGATGAAAAGTTGCTGTTTACCCATTAATGAAAATCAGCTGTTATAGGTGAGCTGACAGCTTTTATGAAGAGAGAATAAAATGAAAGTGAGGAAAATGGCCTCTGAAAACTGAAACACTACAGACCTAAATTGTTAATACTAATACTTTAGGATCTCAGCCTGGACCCCTTGAACAGCCTGAGTCTCTGGGCTTTTGTTGTATCACCATCATCAGGATTGTGCTTGGAAGAGAAGACGGGTAGGGTGGCTTTTTGCCTCAAGGGACTGTAAGGTTGCCATACCCCATTTCAAAATGAAGCTGTGAGACCTGTGGGAGATCCGGAGGTCCTCTTCCATCAGCTTCCCAGGATATATATTATACTGATGTGAAGATTTTGTGTACAATTTATAGGTTCAGGAAAACTGGTTTCCTTTCACATATTGCTTATATGTACACGTGGTCAGCTTCACACCAGTGAATTTGTTTTTTTCGCAACCAAGTTCAAATACCATAGAATAGTTGAGTTTTTACTAACAGAGATGCAGTCAGGATCTGTAGGGAGATCTGGGGCTGAGGAGAATCTGTATCTCCTCCTTGCTGGGAACGTGCTGTAACTGCTGGGCAGAGTACCTCAACTAATGAAATGGAAAGGTTTTTCTTTATCCGTTTGTTCCATATACCTCCTGTACAAGCTGGTATTCTGGCCCTGCTATGTTCTGCAGGAGAGATGCTCTTCTTCGGACTTGGGAGAAATATGCTAACCACACAGGCCCTGTCAGAGCCCTTGTTTGCTGTCTTGCCTACTTTCATGCCTGAGTGAGGCATGAGTGAAGTGCCTAATGGCTCAGGCTGGGGCAGATCTGGGAAGTCCAGTAACAGAGCTGTGGGTATGTAGGGGAACACTTAGGCTAAAATGACAGAGGTTTTGGAAATAGCTCCTTTAGGGCTATGCAGCTGCTGTATTTTGATCTCACATGTCTTAACCTGTTGGTTTTGGTTCAGCATGCTGGATCTCCTGAGTCTTTGGAAGAAAAAGATCAAATTAAATAAGAAACTGGTCCAAGATGAGTTTTAACATTTATGTTCTGAAAGAAAAACTGGTAGTACCGTAGCTAAATCATTCTTTCAGCTCATCTATGTGTTGTCTTATTCTTTGAGAGGTATGAAGGTAAAGAAACGTTACATCAGATTTTCACTGGGAGCAATCTTTAGCTCCTGAAAGCCACTCTGTTCAGGTAAAGCAAAGTCTTTCTCAGGTCATTTGTACTGTGAAGTTGAGGAGCTTTATTTCCATTTTCTTGAAAAAAATATTGCTCTTGAGCTGAAAGAAATTACAAAAGAACATACCAAGGTCATCATAATCACAAAAGTAATTTTTGGTGTTCATAACCTATGTGTAGAGAAGGATTATTTGGTTGTATATAATAGTCTCTGACCTGAGAAGGCCACTTCCTTGAATAACCCATTTTAATGTGAATATATCTTGGATGAATAAATGCTTTGTACAGAAGATGCCCAAAATGAAGAGCTTCTGTGCAAGCAGTTCCATATACAGTTCTTCCAAAAATTCAGCCTGGATCAATTTTCATAAAGGATTGTTAAACATCATGTTGTGTACATGCTGGATTTTTCTTTTTTGTTGCTTTGCCCAAAATTTCTGGAGGGGTAAGATTGCAAAACAATAATGGAAAAAGGGTGTTTCTCCCCCATCTAAGCATGGGAATGAAACATGGCTTTAATGAGAACAGAAGAAGCTGTCCAGGACATGTTTGCTATTTGAGTGGTCATGATAGAGACTACTGTTTTCTGGAAAATGATGAACGGAGTAAATCATAGTACTGGGACATGTAATTTATGAATAAGCCAAAGCCATACACACTAACAGCCTGCAATTTTTTCACCACTTTTGGTGTAGTTTGATTGTGTTTGGCAAACAGGTAGTGTTTCCTGCTAGACAGGGAGCTGGACTAGTACAGAGCTGGGATTATGACCAAGCTCCAGCACTGTCAAGTTATGTGCTCTAAACCACAACAGTTCCCTGCCTTATTTTCCCTATTGGTGAGAGAATGAGGTAATAATTCTCATCTTTGAGTGCTCTGTGACTTATTAATAAAAATCACTGTCTAAATTTTGTGTATATATTATTGTTTGGTGGCTTGGATTATTTTATTTTTTTACCTGTTTAGAGCAGTTATTAATGAAATACATTTGCATTAAAACAGACTGGGGAGATAGCATGTTAAATAGCTCAGATATGGGCAGAATGGAGTCTGTCGTAAAAAGCCAGGATGAATGGTGTGCTGCACAGCTGTATTGGGTTTGCGTGGCAATGTTTTAGTAGCAGGGGGGGGCTACAGGGGTGGTTTCTGTGAGAAGCTGTGAGAGGCTTCCCCTGTGTCCGATAGACCCAGTGCCAGCCAGCTCCAAGATGGACCCGCCACTGGCCAAGGCTGAGCCCACCAGTGACTGTGGTAGCACATCTGTGATAACATATTTAAGAAGGGGAGAAAGTTGCTGCATGACTGCAATTGCAGCCAAAGAGAGGAGTGAGAATATGTGAGAGAAACAACTCTGTGGTCAGTGAATAGGGAGGGGGAGGAGGTGCTCCAGGTGCTGGAGCAGAGATTCACCTGCAGCCTGTGGTAAAGACCATGGTGAGGCAGGCTGTCCTGGAGCCCATGGAGGTCCATGGCAGAGCAGATATCCACCTGCAACCTGTGAAGGAACCCACACCAGTGCAGGTAGATGCCCGAAGGAGGCTGTGACCCTGTGGGAAGCCTATGCTGGAGCAGGCTCCTGGCAGGACCTATGGACCCATGGAGAGAGGAGCCCATGCTGGAGCAGGTTTGCTGTCAGGAATTATGACCCTATGACCCCATGGGGCACCCACACTGGAGCAGTCGGTTCCTGAAAGACTGTACCCCGTGGAAGGGACTCACACTGGAGCAGTTCATGAACTGCAGCCCATGGGAAGGATGCACGTTGGAGAAGTTCATGGAGGACTGCCTCCTGTGGGAGGGACCCCAATCTGGAGCAGGTGAAGAGAGTGAGGAGGAAGATGCGTCAGACAACCTGTGATGAACTGACTGCAACCCCCCTTCCCTGTCCCCCTGTGCTGCTCATGGGGAGGAGGTAGAGAAAACTAGGAGTGAAGCTGAGCCTGGGAAGAAGGGAGGGATGGGGGAATGGTGTTTCAAGATTTAGTTTTTATTTCTCATTATCCTACTTCGATTTGGTTGGTAATAAATTAAATTAATTTTCCCCAAGTCAAGTCTGTTTTGCCTGTCATGGTAATTGCTGAGTGATCTCTCCTTGTCATTTTATCGACCCATGAGCCTTTCTTTACATTTCTTCTCCCCTGTCCAGCTGAGGAGGGGCATGATAGAGCAGCTTTGGTGGGCATCTGGTGTCCAGACAGGGTCAGCCCACCACAGCAGCTCTGCTCTCCATCAGCCATGCTGCTGGCAGCCCTCTATCTCCTGTACAGGTATGTGAGCAGGGAGAGAATAAGATCATGGAGCAGACCTGGCTGAAAACCACCCAAACATATGTGTATATCTGTTTATTTCAGCTGGATGGGTTCTCTGACTTGCTTCACTGTGCAGCATCCCCAGCAGCTCTGCAAGCAGAAGGAGGGAGGTGGGGAGGCTAGAGTGGAGGGCATAGCTCATGGGTAGGAGTGGGGCTATGAGACGCTAGTATTTGTCTGCTCACTTATTTGTTAAATTGCAGACCATGGATCACCCTGTGAGCTTGTGTTGAGGAATTTTCAGGAAGAGTCCAGTCTCCTGGCTCTCCAAGGTTTCCAGTCACTGAAGTGAAAACTTAAGGATCAGAGCAAAGCTCTCCTAGAGAATCCTGCAATACACAAAAGACATGGGGGCTGAGAGATGGGCATGGAGCAAGGAGGCTCTCTTATGTGAGGGCCTGGGCTGTGCTGCAGTGCTCCTCTCTTGAGCTCAGCTGCTTCTCTTTACACTGTGCATCAGCTGCACTAAAGGATCTCTGTATTCACACAGGTCAGTAGGTCCTCGAGGGCTGTAGCAAAAGCCTTGGTAGTTCCAACTTGCTGGTTCTTGTTAATATGACTGCTTTTGGGCTGTTTTGTTATATGATGAGGGCTGAATAATGGTGCCTGGGGTGTTTTGGTACCATTTTAGTGTGCAAATCTATGCACATGTAGCTCTAGTAACCACTGAGGAACCATTTGCAGAGCTTCTTTTGAGGCAGCAGCTGATACTGTTCATGGGACCATTCAGCAACCCAGAGTCCCACTGCTCTTTTGGTACAGCCGATCCTCAGCTTTGAAGCTGCTTTCTGTGGGTAAAAACACTATCCTAGTATTCGGCCTTCAGTGTAACATTGCGTATTAATAACCTGCAAACAACACAAGGATTATATGAGCTGATTTCTATTTGCTTTTATTTTTCAACAGACTACCCGATAATTTCCCATATTTTCCTTTTAAAACATGACCTAAATCATGAAACACTGTTTAGATATTCTGACAACAACATTTAATCTAGGTAAATGAAGTCAAACAGAGAACAATTTTTTCCCCTAGTCATTTTCTGCTCTAACCTTTCTAATTACAATAATCTTAAATGACACATGAAGTTTCATTCACATTGCTTGGACAGTAAATGAACTGTTAGTTAGTGTAGGATTAGAGCAACATCAAAGCCCTCATAGACTTTCAGCATTATGCAAAGCCTCTCATTTTCCTTTTGACTTAGAGCACCATGAAGATTATAGGCTGTACTCAATAATTATACCAGTACTGTTCTTTCCTGTCCATGGGTAAGGCTGTGTCAGCATTTCTGTTATAATCCCCTAGTTTCAAAGGACTTTCTTACTTATCCATAAAAATTTGTTCTAGGATAGAATTTGGTATTAAACTCTCATCCTGGGATAAGGGAAAGAAAAACTATTTAAACACTTGGTGGCTGCTCCCTGGTCTTAGAGATAGTATGCGCGTTTTCAAGCAGTCGGAGTCAGTGCCTGAAAATTCTCTACCAGTTTTACAATTCAAAACCAGCTTTATTTTCTACAGTGAATGCTGACAGCTTTAGACTGCTTGGCAGATTTGTTCTTCCTCCTTCCCAAAGCACAGAAAGAGCAAAGGGTCACAAATACAAAGCACTCAAATCTCAAAGTAAACTTCACCAGTGACTTCTGACACCAGGCCTACTGCACTGAATCCTCTGGGACAGAAGAGTGGTGAGATTATAAAAAGGAATATGTGCAAGGAGTGAGATGGGAATAAAGCCAAACCTCTGGGAAAGGTTCAGTGCTTTTAAAGCAGCTGCAACCAAGATCTTGAACACTATGCTCACTAATAAGAAAATGGTTGCGGAGGAGGATGAAGAGCTGAGTTTTCTCTGTGAGGAATGCTCTGGGGGTGCTCACATTAGTAATATGTATCCTAAAAGTAGTATGAATTGTAGAAGTGTAGGATAGGTTGAGGGTATCATATTTACTCATGAGCAAAAGTATTGTGTTGGTATAAGGGTAAGTTAAGAGATGTAAGTAGGGTATCCTGTGACAGCACTTTGTCTAACTCTCCAAATGGATACCAGCAGCTACAGACAGCAGGTTACCAGCAGAGAAGTGCCCTGCAAATGTAAGGATTCAACATAAAGAGCTGTGAGCTAGGTGCATCACAGCTTTCTTCTCTGGAGGCTCTCAGACAGAACATGTCTTTGGGTACTCTGGTTTGATTTTCCCTTCTTACTCCAGGCACTGTGCTGCCCTTGCTCTCATTATAGAATTAGAAAATTACAGAATCATAGAATTACAGAATGGTTTGTGTTGGAAGGGACCTTCAGAGGTCATGTAGTCCAACCCCCTTGGCGTGGGCAGGGACATCTCTCACTAGATCAGGTTTCTCAAAGCCCCACCCAACCTGACCTTGAACATATCCAATGATGGGGCATCCACAACTTCTCTGAGCAACCTGTGCCACTGTCTCATCACCCTTGTAAAAAATTTCCTTCTCATGTCCAATCTAAATCTACCCTATTTCAGTTTAAAACTGTTACCCCTTGTCCTGTCACTACAGACCCTGGTAGAAAATCTGCCTCCATCTTTCTCATAAGTCCCCTTTATATATTGAAAAGCTGCAATAAGGTCTCTCTGGAGCCTTCTCTTCTCCATGCTGAACAACCCCAACTCTCTCAGCCTCTCTCCATAGTACAGGTGTTCCAGGTCTCTGACCATGTCTTTCTTGTACTGGGGACCCCAGATCTGGGTGCAGGACTCCAGGTAGGGTCTCACCAGAGTGGAATATAAGGGGAGAGTCACCTCCCCAAAACTGCTGGCCACACTCCTTTTTATGGAACCCAGGATATGATTGGCTTTCTGGGCTGCAAGCACACATTGCCAGCTCATGTCCGATTTTCCATTGCCCAGCACCCCCAAGTTCTTCTCTGCAGGGCTGCTCTCAATCCATTCATCCCGCGGTCTGTACTGATACTAGGAATTGCCCTGACCCACAGGGCCACTCTCAGAATGGGATTCTCATCCTAAGGGGGATAAATTCAGACTTGAAAATTCAGAGGCCATTAAAAAAGCTATCTATATTTTGATATACTTTGTAATGGATATGAGAATTCCTCATCATCTTTGAAATTACCAGTCCTGCTTGTAGGATGTAAGTCAGTTTTACCCAAAATGAATCCTCTTTATGCAAGAAGAGGGTGGCTGCAGCTTTTAGCAAGGAGAAACATCTTACCAGAGCGTAGAAAGGCTCACGCAACACCATGACTTATGGTCCAGATCTATCTCTAATGTAACTTCCACTGAACAGTTGCTGCAGATCATATATGGTTAATGTGCATGTGGCTGAGCTAACACCAGCAGTGATGTCTTCGAGAGGCTCCATGTGTAACATGAAAAGGTGAGAGGATGGGTTCAAAACAGCAAAACCTGTAATCAAAGTTAGGCCTTCAGCTGAATCTCTCCAAAACTCTTTCAGTTTAAGACATTACTTCTTCTTCATCTTCTTTAACTTTCCTCCCCAAAGATATCTATCCTGCTTCTCCAGACTCAATGAGCTCCCAATTCTGTTAATGAATCTGTCATCCCAGTGGCATCTGACTCTTAATTTTCCTCAAACTTTTACGGTGAGAAGGCAGTTACGTGAGTAGTGATTCTCTTGACATGTAGTGTATTTTGCCACAGCTATGGTATTTTTCATGGATTAGTTCAGGATGTTTTCATTTTTCAGACCTGTTTATTAGAAGAAACTATGGATTTCAGTTCCAGCTGGAGCACTAGCTACTGTGTACATGGATCACATTATCCCTGTGGAGCAATTAGACCTTGACTTTGTACCCAACCCAGGTACCATATCTCTTCCCTGACCTCTGGCTTTGGCCCATCTTTCCACTCCACCTTCACTCTTTCTCTCTTGTTTACACAGTGAGCTCTATGTGGCTGGAATTATCTCTCACATTGCTTGTGTATCATGGTATCATAATCTTGGAGGTAGCCTGTAGGCTTTTCTAAAGTGCAAAATAACTCATCTATACTTAATGCTACACTAAACACAGGATATGGTAGGTGAACTTTGTATTGTATGGTGGGTTTATTTCAGTGCTGACAACTTGAAGCACCTCAGAATTGGCCAATAGATCAGTCTCCAGTGAATGCGGCCAGAAGCCCAGAGGTGTATTTGCACAGACATGAAGTGGTTGAGCAGTAGGAAACACATGACCTTTGGGTGTAATGTTGAAGGCAATCTCCTGGGTGATTCCACACTGGGCTGCAGGACAGGTTTCACTGCAGAAACTGCTGTGGCAAGGCTGGGGATATTCAGCCAGGCATAGCTGAACCATCTCCCTGATTTGTATCTAGCATCCTACCAGAAAGACATCTTGCCTTTTGCCTGACTTGCATTAGTTGTTCAAATTCAAAACCTGGCTGCAGTAGCTGAGTTATGCTTATTTGCTGCTTAGAGTGCTCCAGAAGGAAGCGCCCTCATTAGGGAAGGACATTGGTCAGGAAGGACTACTGGGCAAAGAACTGTACTTAAGCTGCCCCAGTTTAGGCTAAACTGCTAAAAATTCTGTTAAGTTACTGACAGAATCATTCTTCACAGCTGTCAGCCATTATCCATGCGCTAGAAGGATCATTAAGGTGTCTAAAATGGACTATCTGTCACTCTCATGCTAACACACAGTGTACTTCCCATAAATGGTATTCAAAAGAACTTGGGTCCAGATTATTTAAAATCCTTCAGAGGATGGTAAAACCTTGCTACATTTTACTTTTGTCACTGTCACAAGCTTTTTCAAAAAGTTCTGTGCCGTGCATTCATAATGAGAAAGCTACACACATTTTCTTGCTATTCAGTGTCAGAATGAAGGAAAGGAATGGTAAAATAATGAAAGCTAGGAAGATGAGCAAGTGTCCACCATATTTTAATTACAAAGCTAATATAATTAGATTGGCATAACTCAAAACCTCTTACTGTTACACACAAAAGCAATGTGAAAATATGGATAGGGAAAAATAAAGAGAAATCATAGAATCATAGAATCATATAACAATTTGTGTTGGAAGGAACCTGTAAAGGCCATCTAGTCCAACGCCCCTGCAATGGGCAGGGACATCTGCAACTAGATCAGGTTGCTCAGAGCCCCGTCCAGCCTGACCTTGAATGTTTCCTGGGACGGGGCATCTACCACTCTCTGGGCAACCTGTGCCAGTGCTTCACCACCCTCATTGTAAAAAATTTCTTCCTTATATCTAGTCTAAATCTATACTCTCTTACTTTAAAACCATTACCCCTTGTTCTATTGTAGCAGGCCCTACTGAAGAGTGTATCTCTATCTTTCTTATAAGCTCCATTTAAGTATCGAAAGACTGCAATAAAGTCTCCCCAGAGCGTTCCCTTCTCCAGGCAGAACAACCCCAAATCTCTCAGCCTTTCCTTGTAGGAGAGGTGTTCCATCCCTCTGATCATTTTTGTGGCCCTCCTTTGAACCCACTCAAACAGGTCCACGTCCTTCTTATGTTGGGAGTCCCAGAGCTGGACGCAGTACTCCAGGTGGGGTCTCACCAGAGTGGAGTAGAGGGCGTGAATCACCTCCCTTGACCTGCTGGCTATGCTGTTATTTATGTAGCCCAGGATGTGGTTGGCTTTCTGGGCTGCAAGCGCACATTGTCTCCTGCTCATGTCCAGCTTTTCATCTGCCAATACTCCCAAATCCTTCTCTGCAGGGCTGCTCTCAATCCCTTCATCTCCCAGCCTGAATTAATACTGAGGGTTGCCCTGACTCAGATGCAGGACCCTTCACTTGGCCTTGTTGAACCTCATGAGGTTCTCATGGGACCACTTCTTGAGCTGTGTTTCTTCAAGGAGCTATTTTATTAACATAGTTATTAAGTTTAACTTGTTTAATTGAATACTGCACTCCTCTGAAACAGCATATTGGTGAAAAATAGTTTGAAGAGCATTTAAGCATCCTCTCTAACCATAATGATTTTATAAAACACAGCTGATTTTATCAGTTTTTAGCTGTTGACTTTTCCAGTCCTGCAGTCATGTTTCTCTGCTCCTTTTTATAATGTTATGGCTCATTTCTGAGTCTCACAGAAATTGTAGTTTACCTTTTTTTTTGCTGCCTTTTAATTTCTCTTATGACCTTCAAGGTAAATTAAAGATTTACATTTTTGTGTTTTCAAATTGCTAGAACCATTTTCATATAGGAGTCTGCTCCAGCTTCTGATTAAGATTGTTTCTTGACATTTAGATTTGACTTTTAATATTATCATACTTCTTTATTTTCACTGATTGATTCTAGATTGTATTTATATATATTCTTTTTAGGTGGTAATTTACAAAACCCCGAGGTAGATTACCCCTGCAAAAATAGTGGTGTTTGTATCAAAACATGTTGCTAGCACTTAGATAAATAAAGATTACATGGCCTGAAGTTCTGAATCTAATGCTGTGGAACCTGAGCCTGAAATAATTCATCTAGACACTAAAGGTGAAATTGCAGAACTCAGAAGAAAAGTGGCTTAATTCTGGAAATATGTTTTCAGAAATCTTCTTGGCCTTGGGCTGGAATAGATGCAGTCTGTAAAAAATAAGTTCATTTTTATCATTTTAGAGAGATGATTTCGGAGTGTCCTAGCTTGATAGGGACATATTCCAAAGCATTCTTAAGTGACACAACCATATGAGATGTGCAATGAGGTACTCAGCTGGGAGGCACTTCCTGGCACTTCTTTTCCTGGCTCTCCATGGATTTTCCTCATTCTGACTTACTTTATGAGAAGAGGAGAAGGTGGTTTTCAACTGAGATGCAAAGAAAAGCTTATTCCAGGGATACTTCTTTCATTTTTAAAATATGCCAACTCTGATTCCCTCTGCTTTGCACATTGTGCAGTAACACAAAGAATAAGGGGATGCAAAATGTTTCCTTGTTTCCTTTAGCTCAGTTCAAGCTTTAATTTAAGCCAAAATGGTATAAAATAAATGCTGTTTCATGATGGAGTTCAGCTAGAGCTTCAGTAAGCAAAAGGCACGCACAGATGATGAGAGAATTAAAGTGAGTGAACCAGCATTTTCAAAGAAATCTTATTTTTCCTAAAAACCAATATTAAGTTGTGTGTCTACCTGGTGGTTGTTTATTAAACCACAGCTCTATTGTAATTATGCTGTTACCCTGCATATTCCCAGTTGACGTTACTTTAAAAATTGCTTAAGAAAAAGACTCAACATGAGTTTAGCACCTTTTTTTTTTCAGCTAGCAGGCAGAGCCTGGTCTCAAGTTTGGTGATATACCTGCTGATGTCGTGATTTCTGAGTATGTGTTCCAAGGTCAGCTTTTTTCTATGCTTTCATGGATTTCTCTGGCTTCGCAAACATTATTTAAATGTTTAAATTCCCATAACAGATTTGGCTTGACCTTACGACACCCAAAAGTGAATTTAAAAGGTGATGGATAAAGAGAGAAAAAATAGCATTTCAAATTTTTGCTTTGCTTTAAAAAGAACGGATGTTCTAAATATTTTAAAATCCCAACCCTTTCTGCTGTTCTCTTCTCACCCCACTAGCAATTAAAATCTTCTTTACTCTGAAACAATATGAATCAACAGAGAAACAGTGAAACTGTCTTATAGAAAGGGACTAAAAGGTTAAGCAATTGAGGGAAGATATTTTTAGCATGCTCAAGAGAACCCATTTTGCAGTACAAGCATTCTGGTAGCAATAAAGCAGTGACCCTGAAAAGGAAACATTTTTATTACACCAGCCTATTGAAATGCTTTGATAGTATTGGAGGAAATGCCACATTTCCTCATGAAGCATTAGGAAGGGAACTAGAAACATTTTTGACTAACGGTGAATGTGGGAGAGGAAACTTGCCATGTTTCTGAAGGTAATGGTTTTTAAGAGATACATACTGGGTCTTAGAGGCACAAAGTGTTAGAGGAAGAACTGTGCTCCTCACTCATAATGACAGACAGCTGTGAAAATGCATCAAGATGCTCTGTGAAACAGAGATATCAGACAAGCTCTAGACAAGCCATCTTGGGTACCAGAAGCAGGCTCAAAACTCCAAGTTGTTTTTGCCTTTGCTCATATAGTGTCTTAAGTTAGCTAATGTGGGTTTACTAATTAAGCAACTCTTGGTGTCCCACAGAGTCTATTTCTCAGGATACATATTAACAGATTCACAGACTTTTAATATGGCAGCCAGAATTTGTAATTCCCACCAAGTTTGGCTCTGTTAGTGGTCTGCAATGTGGTGGCATTGTCTGTGCATGTGCCCTCTTCCTTAGTCTAAGTTGGGCTCTGCTGTGTTAAAAAAACCCACAAAACACCCACAAAAAACCCACAAAAACCCCTCAACTATTCATTAAGCATTTTTGAAAGAAAATAGCTTAATTAGATTGCAATCAGCCTATATAGAAACCTAAAATGTTGAGGAAATGCTTTTGCTGAGCACTAGCTGTGTAACTATTTTTCCAGGCATCTGCAGCTGAGTGAACCATGATTTATTAGTCTTGAAGACTTCAGAGTACTTCAGTTTCCATTTATCAAATGAAGGGATAGATGCATAATCTTAAATGCAGCAAGAGACATTTCACATATGAAACTTCTAACAATGACGGATAATTAATGATATCTCATTTAAGCCAAAAAGTAAAACTTAAGCTTTTGCATCACACCAACATGCTTTCCTACAGAACAAATTTCTTTTTCCCCCAAACATGTAATGAGTGTGGGATCTTCAGCTAGATGGATCTTCAGGTTGGGTCCTCAACATCTTTATCCGTTTTTCCAGCCTCTCCATCCATTCATTTCTGAGCCTAAGGACAGAAACATGGATCAGCTTGTCCCCATATTTTTACAGGGAACAGGTTTATACTCCTCATGTTTCCCACTGGTGCTATCCTTTACTGCTTTTTCCCAGTTGGCATGTAAACTGTCCTGCCCCTTTAGTGTGCTTTGCTGGATGGCATTTCAGAACTTGCTCTTAAATCGCGACGAGGGCTCACTTGAGCTTTGTGGTTCATCTTTATCCCCAGTGTGCCCTCTCTCAAGTGCCTCTGTGTGCCGAAGTGACTTGTCATCTCCACAGAAGATTGCCTGCTGCCACCTGCTGGGTAGCATCACCCAACATTTCCCCAGCCCCCCTCCTCCTCAGAAACACGTTTAAAAATGTAGTGCATAGAGGTTTCTCAGCACTATTTGGCTTGAAAACACTGTGTGTGTTGAAACGTTTGCTAGACCCACAGAAGACAGCTTTAGGTGATAGGCATCACTTTGTTTTCTTTTTGGTAGTATCTATGTACCACAGAAAGACTGCCTCAAATAGAAATGACAGGAATTTCACAGCTGAGAAGTTGAGATGTGGAAATTAGACTAGCTACAAATATATAAAACATGCTAGAGATTAACTCCAGTGTTCCTTCATCCAGGGTTATTAATGCAAGGCCATCCTTGCTCTTATTTTTTAAGCATCATTCCAAAGAGAGGTATGAAGGAGATTTTGAAAAAATGCTTTCTCATTGAATGATCTCAAGCCATCTTGTGCCTTCAAACATAGCATGTGCCTTCAAGTTACGGAGACGTAATGTGAAGTAAAACTGTACTGCTGCAGACTAGTCTTTCTCATTGTGGCTGATTAGGGTAGGTATGACTGAATGAGGTAAATATGGCTATGGACGATGGTTGTCCTGGTCAGTTAGTACACTTGGTCCATCTGCTTTATTATGGATTTACCTTATGAAAATTAAGCCATCTCAATTAATTCAGGTTATATTCTTGTGAAAACAAGGCCACAGAGAAAGAAGGTGGGCCAGGTACACATCTGTGCTAGCTCTGCTGTGAGCATAAGCCTTGATGTTCAAGACCAGCCTGCACTGCTAGATGTTGCCCTGATAACTTCAAAAAATTCCACACTTTGGAGCCTTTTACTGAACAAGAGTGAATTATTGTCTTATCCTGTGAAACCGTAGGTCAGACATGTTAGCATTAGCATCCCAGTTTGGGAAGCTTTATAATTTTCTAACAATATAAGAAAAATACAGCTTTCATTGCATGACTTAAATATATGTATCACTTTTCTTTAAAAAAGAATTACAATGCAAACTCAAATAACCTCTCTGGATGCAAACTACCCACTTTGTCAGAGCACTTCTTTGCTGGCGATCTTTTTCAATTTGCAGATACCGAGTTTGTTGTTCAATAGTCTTTTCCCAGAAGTTCCTCAGGTCACTAGTTTCACATCCCCGCACTTCATGACGTATGTATTGGCTATTCATTCTCTCTAAAGGAAAAATTTGAAACAACAATACCAAGTTATTAGTTCCTCATCTGTTTCCATGACTAAAACACACTCTTGCTTTTTTTGATTTTCTCAGTGTTATGGTCACACAGTCTTTTTTCTGTAGGATCAGGATAACGGTGGGCATGACCCAATATTTAAGCTTTTCATTCCCAGCTCTGACACTTGAGGATATGCTTCCTGCAGTGATTTCAGTTCTTACTTGTTGACCTCCAATATCTCTCACCTCCATCTGCCTCTGACCTTTAAGCTCACAATGCAGGACAATTCTGTTGTATTCTCTATCTTAGTGATTAAGATATCTTTTACTGTACTCATAAATGGAAAGGAATTACAAAAATTGCCAAACTTAGTGGGATTTTTCCTCACATTTTTCATGTCTATAAAATGATAAAGTGACCATTGTAGATTAAGATTAAAACTATGAAGTAAAAGAGCTCTGGTGATTTGCTGTTAATCATTGTAACATCTACCTTAGCTTTATTTGGGAAAGGAGAAAATTGATATGTAAAAAGTATGTACATAATTTTATAAGATGCTGCTTGGAAAAGCCACCTTGCTTACTAAATATTCCTCATTCTTCTACAATTTTCAAAACAAAGCAAAGTAATTGAATATATATCTCTGCCCATTCTATACTTCTCCCTTCATTTAATGTCATCTTAAAAATAAATTTTGGAGTGAATCTTACACTAGGAAAATAATATCTGTCTCTGGATGACTCTTCATGGGCTAACAGTCAAGCCCCTGTATCCCACATTACAGCCAGAAAATCATACCATTACTTTTCAAAACTTCATTAAATATGGGAGGTATATCCATGCTGCCTGTCAAATTGCTGTGTGGTTTTGCAACATTATAATGTTTTCCAGAACATTTATTTTTTTTAACAAATACTTAGGGCTCTCTTCTGTGTTGTTTGAATTCATGGCAATTATTTGTAATTTATTTTAATCAGAGCCATAGGGAGCTAGTAAACAAGCCCCTCAAGGCTAGCTTGGAAAAGCCTGAAGAAACTGCTGCCATTCCCCTGCCAGGCATCATAAGAAAAGCAAAATTTGGAACTGACAATCTTTACATAATTTCATTTGGAGATTTGGTTGTTTTTTGAAAAACCATGAGACGTTATAAAGACTCTATGAGCAGATAACAAAAGCAGCCCTTTTGAAGAGGTCCCTTTCTTGCTGGGATTTCCCTGTGACTCCCTTGTGGTTCCCTGCAAAACCTCCATATATCAACTCATGTCCTCTGAATGATAGAAGCACAGCATTTGAGCCTGACTTTTGCAGACAAAATTTACTAAGCATATTTTCAGGTTCTGAGCAAATTATAGCTGGATGTATAATCAGCCTGTAATGTAATTGCAAGTATAGCTGAACACCACCAGCTGTGCTAGAGGTAACCAATTCCAGGTCACAAGTTCTATTAATGCGAGTATGTGTTTTCATAAAATATATGTATTCTATAAATATCCACATATATATCAATGGCAACACAAATATCTCTTCCCAGGTAGCAGTTACTACCCTTTTAAACTTTTTGTGTGCCAGGAGTGATCTAGAAACATATGAAAAAATAGGGTAATAGCTATCAGGTTTAGACTGGTGGACTTTCCACTCCAGGAGTTAATCTCTGAGAATAACAATATCTCTGAAGAGCAGCAAGCAAAGTTCCCAGATATCCCTGAGTCTCCAAAATAAAATGCCAAGAAATAATGTCTTCTGGTTTCTTTAATCAGAAGTGATCCCAAAGCATAACAACTTCATCTTTCTGAATGATTATGATTTCCTGTTTAATATATTGTGGATCTGTCTTTTCTATATATATGAGGGTGAATATCTCTCCTGAATAAGGCAAAGTTGTGGAACTCATTGCCATGAGGCATAACTGAGCCCAGGTGTATGCTTTCAGAATATACGTATCCTTTATTGTTTTTAAATGCTCTGCCTCCTGGTTTGATTGCATATATCCTTGGTGCTGGCTTGAATGTATTTTATAGATGTGTCTCTCCAACACCCCCCTCACAGCAAAAAATCTCAAGAAAAAATTTTACACCCAGTAAAAGAGAAGTTCAGAATAAGTTTTCATTGTTATTCACCTTATATCTGGTGCTGGCAGTATTTAGAAGAATGTTAGAACCCTGTTGAGACTCCAGTGTGTATAGTACTACACATCACACGTTTGAGTGGGGCATTTTTTTTTGGCGGGGGCGGGGGGGGGGGAGGGCAGGAATTAGTGCTTTTCTCTGTCTCTGTGAAATTTTGTGTGTGCTTGTTAAGGCACACTAAGAACATTGTCCAAACTTGTCCATCTTTCCTAATACTTTATTTTGTGTTAACATGGATACCTTGGTGTTGAATTTTCTTTTACTCAGCCCTTAATCTTCCTCTTTATTTTCTTTCCCCCTAATAGTGGAGAACACTCAAATATGTATTAAAAGAACAGAACTTAGAATTTCTGCATCATTATTTTACTGATCTTCCTACATCCTTAATAAATACCAGTGTGTCAATGCACCAGTATTTGCTTCTCTGAACCGTAAAATCATCCTACCCTAAATTACCTTTTATTTCAAACTCTCTACTTGAGCCTGTTCATGCAGTGATTGTAGGAACTGCACAATAACTCGGCTAAATAACCCACCTAGTTTCCTTTGCCTTTATGAATCATGCATAGGTGTTTGAATTCACCTCTGTCCTGCCATCCATTTCAAAACTGTTGCCATAAACTTTTAGGGTTGTTGTGTGCAATCAGGGATATCAAACTTAGCCTACCAGCGTTCCATTTGCCCTAAGATAAAGTTTCCATGCTAAAATGTTCTCAGTCAGGGAAGGTCTTTATTTTCGTCTCCTAATTCAACCTTTTTTTCAGAGGACAGTAACAGGACTTAAGCCTATATTGTGGCTTTGCACCAGCAGTTATCACCTGGGTACAGTTTATTTTCCTGTCTTGGAACCTCATTCAAAATAGTTAGCAAAAGGGATCTCATTCAATAGTGAAAGAGAAGAATGGAAAAGATTTCATGGAAGGAGCTCCCAAAGCAGCCTGATCAAATAATCTCTACATATGATAAAACAAATGGGCAGAAATATACTGTTAAAGCATACAGGCAGTTCTAATAGCATTTTTATAGATCTTGCAGTTAGGTCTGATTTTAACTACCCTGCAACACCTAAATGAAGCTTTATTTGAGTGTCTAGTGACAATCCATCAAGAGGACAATAAGGAGAGCCTCTTTCTGGTAATCATCTTTGACAGATCCGTGGTTGCAAGCTGGTGAACAAATATAGGAAATGAACAAATGCTAGGAAGGATTTATCATACACAAGATGAAGGTGATAGTTTATTTTTAGATTAAATATTTTTAGAGCAAGTTGATATTATTTAGATCCAATTTGCTAAAGGAGGTAGGGAAGCTGCAACACTTTATCTGGAACTTAAAAATTATGTTGGTAGAACAAAAGAGAAATGTAAGATCAATTCAATGTGAGAGCATGACTTTTTTTTGTAAGTAAAAAAATCAATAGTTTGAGGTTGGAACTCTCTAGTTCTATGAGAAACCATTACCACCACAAGAAACATGCTGTTTCCTGGAGAGAATTGGAAGTCACAAGTTTCTTAGATAGGAAATTGCATATGAAGAAAAGTATGGGTCTTTTTTTCCTGTAGTAGAACATAAATTGTTATTTTAAATGCTTTTTAAAATTTACAAAGCGTCTACATGAGTCAGGAAAGCTATTTTTTTCCCTTTGTATGCTTCTTCTGTAGCACAATTGGTCACAGTTTTCAGGGTGTTATGCATCTTCTTAGAAATAATAAAATATTTTATTCATCTGCCTTTACATGGACCTTCCTTGGTGACTGTGCTTATTATATAAATGCATTGGATTAATAGACAATTGCATGGTGTATAGGAGCGTAGACTATCTATGCTAATGCTGATGTTTGACTTCAAAACAATATGAAATCTGCTTTGATTTTAGAAAATGGGACTTGTAATTGCAGCCATAATTTCCCTCTTTTTCCTTGGGTCTTGGATTTATCTTCTGCTTCTGCAGCTAGCAGCAATTCACATCTCAAAGGACTGACTGAGGTTTGCTTTGAGATCCTGCCTGGGGAAGCATACCATTTACAAGTCTAACTTAGGTCTTTAGACCCTGATTAAAATTCTTCAGGGGCAGAAGAAAGCAGTTTAGTTTAATCCCTTGTATCCTTCTCTTTGTGTGGCAGGTCGCATAGCGCAGTCTGAACTGAACTGCCTGAGCCTTGGTGCTGTTTGTGAGTGACATGGAGAGAGGTTTCTCACAGCTCTTTCTGATTGCCTCTCTGGTGCCCAGTTACAGAGCTGCACCCCTCAGAGCTGACCTGGAGCACCAGACCGGGGATGGGAGAAGGCTGGTACGGTCTTCTGGTGCACGCAGGTCCCTAACACTGTGCTGGTCTCTTTCAAAAATTCGTTAGTGTAGCTCATCAAAGATGCATGGCTTTGCGTGTGTACTGTACTGTTCTCTTTCCATATGCACTTGGGCATCACAGATTATCAGTCTATGCTTTTCTTTTGTAAACAGTCTTGTCTGGAGTTTGCAACGAAATAAGGTAATTCTACACAAGTGGTTTATTCTTCCAGTAGTATTTCCTAGTTTGGCAGAATTTGAAGTACATACTTTTTTGGGGATGTGTGCTCAGTCAGGAGGTTGTTCTCTGGGTATAAACTCCAATCAAATTAATTTTCCATGAAATGAGAATTTTCTGTGTATGAAAATGACAACCATACCAACATGTGACTGAGAAAATACTAGTAGGAGTTACCTGCATGCATGAGTTACAGGTATGCATCTTAGTATGCATCTAATGTGCAAGTGAAGCAATTTTAACATTTAAGTTTAAATGTTTGCACTCAGGCATTATGCAGCACTCTCTGTTCAACCATCCTCCTTGTTCCTGATTTCCACTGTTCATTATTGCTTTTCTGTGAAATGGTGATGGGTCTCTGTCTGTTTTTCTGATCTGGGGAACAGTCATTTTTAAAACGCTTTGAATGTAACAAAATTTGGACCTTTTCTCATATGATACCATTATGACAAAAACACACATTAAGGCAAAGCTTATGGGCAGGTATGCATTTTTTGCATCTCATACTCCTATAGTGGCAGTATCAATGCCTTTGAAGACCCTGCACTGTAAGTATTTTCTTCTGTCCTCCTCATCTGGTGGACTTGTTATCTTCATCTACTTTCACTCTTCCCTGGACACCAGACACCTGAATGACTGAATTATCGAACTGGAGGAAACTGATTTTTCTGCCTTGATTTTCTGTGCCAGAGGGCTCAGCAGTTCTCTGTCTGAGAGTTAAAATTCTTAAAACATTTTGAGCAAAACACTTACAGAATCAACAGTTTCATTTCCCTCCAGATCATACATTCAATTTTTACTATCCTAGTTCTGCTCCCGTGCCTTTCTATTTATTTAGCTACTTGCTCTCCTCCACTCTGTGGTTCTCACTGACTCTTGTCCTTCAGCCCACAGCTTCCATGAGATGTCCCTTCACTTTTCCCTTCTCTGCCTTCTCTGTTGAGCCTCTCCTCCTGGCCTCTTCAGCCTCCCATTACAGCCTTCCAGCCTAACCTGGCTGACTCACACGTCCTCTTTCAAACATCTTTTCAGCTGATTTCCCCAGCTCTGTTGTTCTCTCTGGAAAATCTCTCTCCACTTCTTGCTGGAGCCGCATTTCTCCCTGACTGCTCATGCTGATCTCACTAAACTTTTCCTGGAGCATCTTTTCAGTGACTCTCTGCTTCCCAGCTTCTCCCATTCCCTGCACCTGGATCTCTGTGGTGGCTGCATGTGTTCCCACACATCCTGCCACCGGCACACACGAACAGGACTGTGGTGGCAGTTGCACAAAGGTGAGCATCAAGCAAACAGGCATTCATAAGCATCACGCAATACAGAATGTCCAAATGTTTTTCCTGAGCTTTTCATAGATTTGTCCAACTCATTTTGGATTTTAATTTTCAACATCTAAGGCATATTCAAAGCGCCTGTAGTTTGCTTGCATGATCAAATATTGTTTATGATCACTAGGTTTTCCCCACTGCCAGATACATTTGAAGCCCGATCCTATGAACTGCTCAATTCATAAGATCAAGTATATAGCATAAATTAATATCTATTAGTCAAGGATCTTGAACATGTTTTATTCTGTTTGATTTTTGAGTACAGGAGGACTTGATGGTCTAGGATCAAAGAAGTTAAATCCTGCCCAGGGCTCATGTTCTTTGTTAGGTCATTCAGTTCTGACAAAATATGCACAAGAAACTGATCCTGATTCATGTGAAGGTGTCTACCATTAAATTAAAAAGCCTCTCAGCAGCAGATGGCTGTTAAAAAACCTCCAGGAGAGGAGTGTGTGTGTAACCTTGGCTACTGTTTAGCCCATCCGTTGAGAATGTACAGCCACATCTCCTGGTGTTTTATCCGTGGTTGTGGCATGGAAATTGCCCGTAAATATTTTTTCTGTATCAATGCTACTCAGCTTCCTTAGAATGCTGCTAAACTGGGCACCCTTCCCTGGCATTTTCCTCACACTCTCATCTTTCCTAGAATGTACTTTTGTGAGAATTGAAGTTAAAGAACAAAAGCATTTCTTGATGACATTATTATGAAAAAAGTTGCTACAAAGCCGAAATACTTACTTACCTTTGGAGTTGGACTCTTCCTGCAAATAAATCCTCTGTGTGACACAAACAAATGAGGAATATTACCACTGCAGCCCTGGCTTCTCCAGTGTCACAGGGCAGTAATGAAATGCATCCCTCGGTACTTTTTATTTGAAGTGAGGGTAACATAAATCCTTCATCATATCAAGGCTATTTTGAACAGAACCAGCAGTAGAGATAAGATCATTTAATGAACTTTGCAGCCCCCTGCCTGAGATGACCATGAAACACAGGCCCCCTTGAGAGCATGCATCCCTCCCACACTGGCAGATGCCTCAGAGAGCATGACTTGGCAAGTGCTGAGAAATTTTCTTTAAAATGCATGCTAGTATTATCCATTTTAATATTCCTCCTGTGAAGCTTGAAAAATTCCACACTACTGTCTTAGCTGTAATGGAGGCTGAAATGGTGTGACAAATCACACTTGGGTTTGCATTACAGGGTGACTTACAGAAGTATACAGTACTTTGGAGCTGTTAATCTAAGGATGTTGCTTCATTATGACCTATCACACAATCTGTTCTCTTCAAGGCAATCGTCATAGGAATTGTCTGTTTGGTTAACATTAGCTGATGAAATGCATTACACCAGCACTAGTTTTACCATTTGGAGTTGTTATAACTCTATTACAGATGAGCATTTATATCATTACATTTCATTTTCTGAGGAAAATATTTTGTAGGTTTGGTTGATGACAGATGTATGCTCTGATCTCAGTTTTCATTAAATCCATCTATGTTGCTAATATATCATATGTGACTGCTGGAGTAAGTAATATTTATAACATTCCTGATTATTTTAACCTTCCTTTGTTGCAATTTTTCAGGGTCCAAGTAGCAAAAGCGGTAACCATTAGATGGATCCTTTCTGTAGTTCATATATGCTTATATATTTTTTCTGCAGCTGGCTTTACAGCAGAAAACCCTGAGCAAAACCTAGCAGCTGCAGCCTTTCTCTGTAAAGGAAAATTTCAACTCTTTCCAAGTACTGGTCAGTTTGTTTAACTCCTTAAAAACATTAAAATACTAACCTTCTTCGATGGGTTGTCCCACCTTATATCATATGAACCAAAGAAATCAACTCTTCCCTCTACACTAATAATAATAACAAGGGTAATGTGATCTCAAAGCTTTTGATCCTAGACACATACACGGCATTCAAAAAACCCCATATCATAGGTAAAGTTCATTCCTTTGTTTTTGGAAAACCATATCAAACTCTGGCTGGCTTTGGAAATCACAAGCAAATACAATCTGCTGGATGAATTTTAAAAAAATATGGTATTATAAAGACAGTTTGGTGCCCAGACTCGATACAGCAGTGGTGCTAACCACCATGGTGCTGCAGAGCAGCATAACTTCTTCCTTCCTGCTCATTTGACTCAGAGCTTGAGTAACTTCCCCTTCTCCCTAAACATATCTGCCTAAATTTACCATAAATCAGTTTTGTTTTTTAATGTTATAATGTAGGCAATACCTTCCCTAAACATTTGCAAACATCTAATGTCAGGAGGGGACTTCAGTGTCCAGGCTTCATCAGACCAGAACAAATATTTCTGGTTTGATATGCTCTAGATGCATTGACATTTCTGCATTTGTGCAGATTAGATGCCCTGTGTAAAGCACAGCTGAAATGTGGTAGACGTTGCATGCACTCTGATCACCTGCAGTAGATTAGGTACATAGATTAAATACACACTGTATTTACAATGAACAATTCACCTGTGCATTCATAGTAGCCTCTTATGCAAGATAAATGGATACCCAGCATCTAGAAATCCTGAATAGAACTGGTATCTGCTGGGCTACCCGTATCTGAAGAAAGAGTGATGTAACAGGTGACTGGAAAGACATAGCTCACCCTCAAAAGCAGGGCAGCTGTCAAGTAAGCTTTTATGTAGTGAAAATTATTTAGGCTGTTTGTGCACCTCAGCCTTTGTTTACTTCATAAACAAATCTCAGAGCTGCTTACCATAACCTGCTTGTATGACAGCACTCATCTCTAATTTGCAAAAGTTCTTGTAAACACCTGCTTCGTGTCATTAGCAGAGACCTCAGAAGAATCTGTAAAATGACTGACAAAGTGCAAACTTTTGGAGGGTCTGAGGTGTTACTTACTTGCAGTGATCAAATTCTGCCTCAGTGTTCTGACTATGTGCCCTTGCTCTTGTGTGGCAGAGTTGGAAACAAAAGTAGCAATCAGCTCTTATTCTTACACAAGTAATCCCTCTATGTTTTGCCCGTATTTTGTCAGTCTGGCCCCTTTAGTCTTTTAATGTTAGACCTGAAGCTAAAGAGGAAGAGGTGAAAGGAGAAGACATACAAAATCTATAAGACCTTACTGGTTAAGTAAACGTCTCATACCTTTTTTCTCTTTGATGCTAGAGAAAATAAAATCCAGAGAGGTAAATTTTTAAAGCAGGTATTGTACCATGTTATTGGGGTGGCTTTCTTCTGTATTCATGATGCACCTGGTATTCACATCCTTCTCATTCTTGATTGATGAGACGGCAGTCAGGAAGTGGTGAGGATAGATTTCTGTCACTACCGGACCTTGCCCTCACTGGTCCATGAGCAGCACAGGTCACAGCAGTTTGAGCAGCCCTCTGCAAGCTTCACAAATTCCAGAATGAAGCAGAAGACTCAGATGGTAGGTAAGAGCCTGATCACTTTAGGTGTCTATCTTCCAATGAAAATTGGTTAACTGGCTTTCATGCTTCTGTAAAATATGCCTTTCAAAACTATCATGGGTCTACAGCAGGTAAGAAGTTCCTGGATGGACTGTCCTGCAGCTGATGCCATGCATGTGTGTGGAAGGCCAGTGTTTCCCTGTTTCCCTGCTGTACATGCATTGATTTGAACCCTGCTATGCTGTGTTGGCACCTCTGAAAGTGCATCTGGAGAAAACAAATCTGTTTAGAAGTTTCTAGCCCTGCCTGCTGGATATGACATTGAGTGCTGGATTAAAGTATATGGGAAAAATTGCTATGATTGGACAACTGAACGGGTCAATTGATTTCACTGAGGTTTTCAAAACCATTTTTCCCTCTGTTGGGCTGAGCCCTAGATGGGGCAATGAGAAAGCAGCAGGGACTTGTTTAAATATCAGAAAAAAAATCAGGGTTAAGTAGGAACTGGAATTCCACTTTACACACAAGAATACCTTTTATCTGCACTAGATTTTTCCTCTGAGTGCATTTTGGGTGGTGCATCATCCATGTCTATGACACACAATTGTTTTCTTTATAATATCTCAAGGTCAGTAAGCAACAGATTGAAGAGCTGACATGTTTTATTGCTGAATGAAACTTCTTATTGACACCACTTACATGATATCTGAAATATTTATAGAGGTCATTTCATTCTTATTGCAATTGTGATATTGCTTTTGTGACACAGGCCAGAAAAATTATATATGTAAGATCCACTAGTACCTTTTGGTAATTCTCTTGTTACTTGCTTGCCTGCAGCTTTTTTGTGACTCTATTTTTTCAGGAATGTAAAGTTTTCAAGCAAATTAAATTGTATCAAACTGAAATTTACCCACTGGAGCTGCTAGATACACAGATGCTTTCCCATGGATGTGTAATTAGCCTGGCTCCTTGCACTGCAGGGGGGAATTCTGCTACAAAGGAAGGAAAAGGCTGCTGGTGTCACCTGCCCTCTCTCAGCATTTCCATGTATTTGAAACTACCTTAAATTCCACATCAAATGAACTTCTACAGTGACCTGTCCAGAAAGGCTTCTACAATGATGTGTTAAATTTGCCTGCAAATTTGGCCTTCATGTTTTTCCATCTTACTATGGCACTGGAGTTAGGAACTCAATTGCTCTAGACACCCTCAGGAATCAATTAATCAAAGCAGGAAGGAGGTTTCTGATCCTCTGTTAAAATCAGCCAATGCAGAAGACGCTTCAGTGCACATGGTGTTTGAGTTGGGTTTGGGGCTGTTCTACCCCCATACAAACCATGGAAAGAACAGTATTTCAGTGGTTTAATGCAGTCTTCTGTGACTTTTTATAGCATCATTTGTCCTATATAGACAAATTTTAGTTGCTTCAGTTAGATAAAGTTAAATGGGATGAACTGGAGCTGTTGAAGACTTCAAACTTGCTGCTAGAAAATTAATGAAGGTCCACAGAGACTTTGCTATTGGTATCAATTACCATGGGATGATGTCAGATATTTTGGTGATAGGGAAGTAGAGAGTTAAGGCAGTATATGAATTGCATGGCTTTTTATGTTCTTTTAGTATTTACCAGAACTTAAGTGTCCCACCCTTCTGTACCTGTGACAGAGGCAAATACTACTTCACTGTTTTCTTTATGGAGGTTCAAGTCTTCCCCAAGACCATCTTTGGATGAGTTGGAACAATTTTACTTGGGAAGAAGGGTGATTAAGGTCCCTATACATCCTTATTTGCTTTTAAAAATAAAATTCATGGTCATGAACAAATCTGTGGTTGGAGTCCCTGTGTAAATAGCTCGGGGGTGGTGTAGCTGTACCCCTGCTGTACCCCAGCTGAACCCCAGTTTTAACTCAATTAAAACTCAATTTAGCACCGAAGATAGGTGCTTAGATGTACTCACTTTCCTTCTATCAGTATATCAGAGGGAAGGGATGTGGCTATATTATATCTCAGGGCACCTCTGTGCTGCCCTACAGTGCTTTACTACCGCCAATTAACTGAATTGAGAAGCAGACTGTATTTCTTGGCTCCTGTTAAGACTGTATCAGTTAGCATTAAAAAGGCAGCCCAGACTTAATTCTGGCTGGCCTGAGACTTAGGAGAACATGAATGTGAGATCTGAGGGCCCATTCTGCCTCTTATGTGTGCTTCCTGTAAGGAAATCTGATTTTAACTCTTACACTCAATCCAGTAACGAAAAGTAATGTCGGATGTGAAAGGTTGTCACCAACATGTTTCTTGTAAACACTGAGACCCAATCTGACCGTTAGCTCTTAGAAGCTGCCATTATAAAAGTCTCTGACAAAAACAGTCCTCAGTGACCAAAGATTGCTAGGAAGATTACAAAGGTACCAGCTATGTGTTAAGTAAAATTTAAGTCATGGTAGATTAAGATCACCTATTTACAAGACAGCAGGGAGTGGCCCAGGCCATTACATAGTAGCAGACATCAGCATCCTGAGCGCTGCAAAAGCGCTGCTTGTTAAGTTGCAAGACCTACTGTGTGAATAGTTTGGAGACACAGATCTATCAGCTGTGAAATGGCCAAACTTAGACGGACAGATGAAAGCAAATAGAAGTATTTTTCTGTTCCTTTTCCTTTGCACTAGTGCATATAGCAAATGCAAATTAGTATAGATGACAAATAATTTTTAAGTGTGGGTGCTATGGCCAATAAGACCACTTAGACCACTTCCTAAGTATGAATTTAAATGCCTAATATTATGTGACAAGAGTTGACACTTCTGTCCATAGTTGTTGAAAGAGGACAGGTTTGAAAAGTGACTTCACATAGAATAAAAAAAGGAAATTATACGTTGAATTGGTTAAGAACATTTTTCTGAACAGGAACAGAATAAATTCTTTCCTTGCCTGTTTGTGTACACATGGATTGCTGATGAAATTTGGAAATGTTTAATGTGTCAAACACATCAATCAAATTCATGTAAGGAGCCATTATATCCCTAGCAAGTGCCAAAAGAACCTCCACAAAATGTATTATCCAGTGTCTTTAACTTGAAGGTAAAAGTTCTTCAGTATGTTTGACCTATGCTAAAGTAGCTCTGGAGTTGAATTATCCAGAAAATAATCTTAGCTGAGCAGGCAGTTAAAATCTCTCTTTGCAGGAAATTGGATATAAGATTGAATAGACTCAGAAATCTCTTCACAAGCATGTGAGGGGTGTTCTCAAAACACATCCGTGCACTTGTTTGAGCTCTGCTCCCTGGACTATCATCTTGTTTCCCTTTTGGTTCATCATATTTCTGTTCAGATATGGCGGAAAGCCACCAGGAGGTGGGCCAAGAATACCTTTGACAGAAGAGACCAGTGTGCCATATATTACTCTAGCTACAAATCTGGATGGATCCCACCCCTGATGAACACAAGTGGCAAACCGGTAACAATGGATGAAGAGGAGGCTGAAGTACCCGACAAATAGTTTGCTTCAGTCTTCACTGGCAACCTCTCTTCCCACACCTCTTGAGTGGATGGACTGCAAGGCAGTGACTGGGGGAGCAAAGTCCCTCCCACCATAAGAGAAGATCAGGACCACGTGAGGAATCTGAAGATACAGAATTCTATGGGACCTGACAAGATGCATCCCAGAGTCATGAGGGAACTGGCTAATATAGTTGCCAAACCACTCTCCATGATATTTCAAAAGTCATGGCAGTCAGGTGAAGTCCCTGGTGACTGGAAAAAGGGAAATATTGCGCCCATTTTTAAAAAGGGTAGAAAGGAAGATCCTGGGAAGTACTGACCTGTCAGCCTTGCCTCTGTGCCTGGGAAGACCATGTGGAGGACAGGGAGGTGTTTCAAGACAGGCAGCATGGCTTCACCAAGGGCAAGTCCTGCCTGATCAACCATGTGGCCCTCTGTGATCCACTGACTACATCAGCGGACAAGAGAAGAGCTACAGAAGTTGTCTATCTTGACTTCTGTAAGGCCTTTGACACAGTCCCCCCACAACATCCTTCTCTCTAAATTGGACAGATATTGATTTTATGGATGGACTGTTTGGTAGATAAGGAATTGTCTAGATGGTTGCATCCAGAGAGTAGTGGGCAAGGGCTTAATGGATGGAGATCAGTGACAAGCAGTGTCCCTCAGGGGACCATAATGGAACCAGTAATGTTTAATATCTTCGTCAATAACAGAGACAGCAAGATTGAGTGCACCCTCAGCAATTTTGCAGATTACACAAAGCTGAGTGGTGCAGTTGACACGCCTGAGGGATGGGATGCCATCCGGAGGGACCTGGACAAGCTCAAGAAGCAGGCTCATGTGAACCTCATGAGGTTCAACAAGGCTAAGTGCAAGGTCCTGCACCTGGGTCAGGGCAACCTCTGGTATCAATACAGGCTGTCAGATGAAGGGACTGAGAGCAGCCCTATGAAAAGACTTGGGGGTACTGGTGGATGAAAAACTGGATACGAGCCAGCAATGTGTGCTTGCAGCCCAGAAAGTGAACTGTATCCAGGGCTGCATCAAAAGAAGTGTGGCCAGCAGGTCAAGGGAGGTGATTCTCCCCCTCTACTCCACTCTGGTGAGACCCCACCTGGAGTACTGCATCCAGTTCTGGAGTCCTCAGCACAGGAAGGACATGGACCCATTTGAATAGATCCAGAAGAGGGCCACATAAAATTAGCAGAGAGCTGGAGCACCTCTCCTAGGAAGGCAGGCTGAGAGAGTTGGGGTTGTTCTGCCTGGAGAAGGGAACGCTCTGGGGAGACTTTATTGCAGCCTTTTGATACTTAAATGGAGCTTATAAGAAAGATAGAGATACACTTTTCAGTAGGGCCTGTTACAATAGAACAAGGGGTAATGGTTTTAAGGTAAGAGAGTATAGATTTAGACTAGATATAAGGAAGAAATTTTTTACAATGAGGATGGTGAAGCACTGGCACAGGTTGCCCAGAGAGTGGTAGATGCTTCGTCCCAGGAAACATTCAAGGTCAGGCTGGACGGGGCTCTGAGCAACCTGATCTAGTTGCAGATGTCCCTGCCCATTGCAGGGGCGTTGGACTAGATGGCCTTTACAGGTTCCTTCCAACACAAATTGTTATATGATTCCACCTGACAACGGAGGATAAAGACAACCACCCTCTATGTTTGCAGAAGAATTAATAACTTCATTAAATGAGCCAACAGAATTGGAAACTTCCAAGTAGAGAAAGATTATTATGTCTGAAACAAGATATATAAGCAGCAGTAGGCAACATACATTTTGCTTTCCACCTGAGTTTAGAAATGTTTTTTCTTGAAGAGAAGACTATTCTTGTCAGTGTTCATGTCATTGTCACTTCTGATCAGGACAACACAGTAGCCACAGGGCTTCACCACTCAGAAAAGAAGTGGTTTCCTGCTCTGGTCTTTTTTCCCCCTCCTCTCTCCAATCCTCTTTATAGACTAACTGCTCAAGGTTTCTGGCCCTTATGTTGTATATATACATACAAATCTGCTGTATCAATCTCTCTGGGAAGCTACCTATTGTAATGTGACGAGAGAATCTGGCTCTAGTGGACTGTATTTTGTATTAGTTGCCTTCTGGCTTTGAATACAATTAATGGTATATGTTTTGACTTTCAAGAAGATCTCAGGGATGAATGAGTCTCTGACTTTATTATCAGGGAGGTTCCTCATGGATAAGATCATCGGGTGACTGTGGAAGTTCCTAGTGGAAGTGCATTAATTTGAGTACTTCGGCCTAGTAGGGTGCAGACCTGAAAGTATGAAAGTCTCTGAGAAGCCCATAATTGGGTTGTCCTCCAGTTATCTTGGTCTGAGCATCTGCGCTTTTTTCAAACTGTGACAAGTCATGTAGATATTCTTGGGGCCTTGAGGTCAGCAACCAGAACACACTTTGATGAGTCACAAGTGCTTAGCACCTCTGAAAATGAAAAGCCACATGGACAAAGGAGACTGTTTATGCAGAGAGTGCAAAATCTCCCTCTTACGTGCCAGTGTTAAGGTAACTATGTAAAGCAATGGCCCTATAAAAGAAATAGGCCTGAAATATAACCTCCTTCAATATAATGTAAGCCCCATGAAATCAGTACCAATGGCTCCTCTGATCCTGGCAAGAAGGCTGTCAGCACTGAGAATGCAGCTTGAATCCCTTGTAACTCCCCCATTTGACTTCATATTCACAGTCTTGTGTAGGCAGTTGAGAGACATATGTGATCCTCATCACAAAAATAGAACTTGTTCATCCTTTGCAGGTGTCTTGCAGTGGTTCTGATGCTATTTCTAAATTGACTTTTTGAAGACTTTGAGGGAGTTGACCATTTATTTTCAAGGACATTGAGCCTTTTTGGGGAATTTGTTTGGATGTACCTTCCCCTCACTGTTGAGCTCCTACTGTGTTCCTGGAAAGTGACTGCTCTTATATGATCATTTCCTCCTTTTCTGTCAGGGTTTCCCCATCAGCTGGTGCTGAAGTTATCTACTAACTGCTTGGTGAGGCTGGGTCCTTGAGCTGTTCCTCTAACTATCTGCACTAGGTGACTGCACGGACCAAGGCAAAACACATAAGGTTGCATGAAATGTGCAAATCTAATAATCATGTTAATGTCTGCATCTTCAATTCATGTGTCCTGTACCCTGTGACTTAACATTTGTCCCTGTGACATATACCCATGTGTTTTGTACGTATCTCAGCATTCTTGAACCTCGCTAACCAACAGGAAGGGGTGCTCCAGGAGTTACTTCACATGTACTGTGGGAATACTGGCCTCTCCTTTCCAGACTATGCTATTTATACCAATGCATGGAAGACTCTTGTGAGAAGAAATATGTACCTGTGTTTTTTTCCTGCCTTTTGTTTAATGGCAGCACAGGTGTGGTGTTAGCCTAGCTGTACCTGTAAGGATTTTGTATGAAGCTGGAAAATGGGCATCCAGCATAGACTTTTCCTCAAGTCATTAAAAGAAGGCAGTTCACTGCCCAGAGCACCATATGATTTTTCATGATCTTAATGTTTCTGTGATTTGGGGTGCACTGGCATAACTAAAGTACCAGCCTCTTTTCACACTTAATTGCTGAGAACGCTATCACAGGCAGAGCTGTTTACTTATAGCTTTTTCTAAGGTTAGAGCAACCTTTTGCCTAGCAGCAATTCTCATCAGTATTCAGGAGCAGAATGATACAGTAAAGGAGACCAGGCAGTATATACCTCAGTACCTGTTTCAATATATTTTGAATTATTAAAGAAATATTTTTATTGTAGTGAAGATAATCACATATACAAAGTATCAAGGTCAGTGCATGAGAATGTTAAGTAAAAGCAATAATTGCAGCAGATAACTAATTTATCTCTTGTGAATGTTATTTCATGCACTGACACATTTTCCTCTTTAACATCAATTTATAAAGCTGACTTCTGTGAAATGCTTTAATTAACTTACCATCATGTACTTACTTATGGTGTCCTCAAATGATATTATCAAAATACAATAGCCTGTTTTCTACCACCACTCTATAAAATGTTCCAAGATGTGAATATTTATATGAAATAGTGTTTTTTGAAAACAAATATTTTCAAGCCTATTTTATATGTGTGTCTTGCCACACTGTCAAATTTTAATTGCCAGCAGCCAAGCAAAACATATACTCTTGAAAATTAACAAGTCCCTGTTACTTCTTTTCATCTGGCTATCTGATAAAACTCCTTTAAAATTAGTATTCAGCTCCTCAGAATCCATGCACACAGGGCTGGTACAATTTGTCTTTCTGACACACTTAACCCAGCAAGTGGATTCCTTGGTCTCTTTGACAGAACAGTAAGATTAAAGGTAATTATTTCACTTTCTGTAAGTCTTCGCACAGTGATACAAGAATCACTCCTCATCCCTCAGTAGGTCAGATCACGCTTATTCACTCGCTGCAAGCTTGATTTAACACAAGTGGAATAGTGGAATGAAAACCACTTGAAAAAATAATGTGTTGCTGCCCATAACTTTATTTTTTTTGATAACCTTCATATAATTGTATGCTCCTTTTACCAGCCTAAGATTTTCTTTGTCTTAGTTGCCTAGGAAAAACAGTCTCTAGTTGATTCTACAGTAAATGTAAGAACAGTCTTTGCGATGTGCTGACAGTATGCTCAGTATACAGAGAGATATATGGTTTGTAGCTGAAGTAGCAGATAGTAGCAGCTTCATCTTTTAAAAATTACATTTGAAAAACTGACACCTTGCATTCAAATACTTGCTGTGGTTGGCCTTGGGTATGTTAGGTTTTATCAGTAGTGTGAAGGCTCAGGAAGTCATTCATTAGTGCTATATTCAGTGTCATGCTTGTATCTTACTGCAAAGTTAAGAATCAGTGTTATTAACTTCTAATGATGCCATCTCCTGGTGAGCAGTGCCTGTGCTGGCGTTGTGATCTAGAAGCAGTACAGAGAAGATGGAAAATAAACAGCAAAACCAAGACGGCTGTTAAAAATATGACTAAAGTAGGAGTGTGTGCACACTAAGGGTTTTGCCTTGGAGCATGGAGCCAGACTCTGTGGTGACAGACATTTTTTTAACTGTCAGAAAAGAATTCATCAATTTTGTCAGTTGCTGAGAGCGGTTCATTCTTCATATGTACTTGTACAGTGCCTAGCACAGCAAACCTCAATCTTGGTCAGGGCTTGTAGGCACTCTACTAATATAGCCATGTTTTAACACAACAATGTTGCTTGCAATTCATGTTCATGGCTTTTAATGTTATTATTTTTTGCAATGAATCAGTGCACAGATTGCTAATAATGTTTCATCTTCTTTGCTCCATTTCTTTGAGTTTTCTTTCTTCACTTGTAGCACTTCCAGTGATTGCGGTGTCAAAGCCTGCTCCAGAATTGCCTTAATTCACTGGGCGCATAATGCATGCAACACTGCTGGTTCATTAGCTTGATAGACTTTTAATAAGCAGTCTCTGCAAATACTGGATGAATCTAAACTTTTAACACTGGTAATGAATGGCATATTTCTCTCCTGGTGAAATGTGCACTTGCTGTATTGGGGCACGTGTGTGTATAGCAGTGAAAATGGCTCTGTCAGTTCAACAAAGTAATGGGACTGAGTATCTTCCCATGTGATCCTGTTGGGGATCAAGTTACTGGTTATTCTTGCCTTCATAATGGACTGAGCTTGCTACACTTTTCATTGTAATGTATATTTTCATATCTAAATTTATGCCTGTATGGTTTTCTTCCTGGAATTTCTACATTATGACAAAGTGTCATGTAACATTCCATTAATGGTGTCTCTACTACCAAATACATAATTATATTTTTCTCTTGTTCCCATGGCATGCTGTACTGCTTATACACTGTAATGGGAATTCATGAGCAGATTTTCAGCCCATTGACATTTAGTTTTTTCCATTGTTTCTGCATTCCAGGTTGCTTTCTTCTTTTGAAAACAGGACATACAATCTTTCTAACTAACTAAGCTATTAGCGTTAAAGCAGTGATTATGTAACCAGTTTTGGCTTGTCTAACTGTGGGCTCCCCTTCACCTTTGTTGCATGTCTCTGCCACATCCTTGCATCAGTAAAGATGCAGCTGGAAACTAGGCCAATAAAATCAGAAAATAAAATTTTGTGTGGGTAAGTGAGTGGACCTGTCTGACAGCATGTCCGTCCCTGATAGCGGTACAAAGGGGACAGTAGACACATGTCTTTATGGTCTTGTTATCACCTCAAACTAATTGAGAAAGTTGCAGCATTGGGCATATACTTTGCACCTGGAATTTGCATTTACCACATGGTTTTATCTGCATAGATGATTCCCTCTTGCAGCTGTTAGTCTGGGGGTTGGCCTTCATACATTTTAGCACTGATGTCTTACTGTTGAACTTTTGCAGTTGTTTTTGGTTAGCATCACTCATGACAGGCATATCACTAAGAAGATGTGCTCAGATAAAAGGAGAACACAGTATAGGAACGTACTGAATTGGCTCTTGTTACATGTTGTTGCAGTAGTGGAGGTGTTGTACTGCACAGCATTTCTGTACAGCATCTTCTCCACAAGTCTTTTTTCACACTGAGTTGCTACTCACATCTCCACAGGAACAGAGAATAGCGGAAGAGAGAGACATGGAGGAGGGAGCACACTCCTGTATTTCTTGTTTCCTCTGAAGGCTGATGTTAAAAGCAGCAGAAAATTTCTAGCCGTGTTACCAATACGCATTATAAATGTTACCAACTAAATTTAGCAAAGCAAAGCCAGCGTAGCAGACAAGGAAACAGAGCTCAGTTCATTTTCAGCATCAGGTGGCTTTCATAATCTACCTTCAAAGCTAAAGGCAACATTTACTGACACTTCGTTTTCCAGCTGGGATTCCCTCCTCCTACAAGAAGCAGCTTTGTTACTGGTGCTGCATTATACAGGTTTAAGGTGAGAGAACATAATGTTGTGACTAAAAAAATAGGCTGACGTGTAAAGTGTGGGACTTGTCAAATCTGTTAATCTTCCTTCTTTTTAAAAACTTTCTGGTCCAAGAAACAGCCTTCAGAAGAGTGCATGTACAAAGACAGATGGGAACACAGAACAAGTAGGGACACCTGTTCTTTTTGATCCTGTCTCTCTGCTTGTTCTGTTTAAAGCTGCTTTTGCAAAGATTGTAATTCCAGCATTGTACCATTTCTTCATCTTTAATTAAATTTTTCATGGTGTCCCTTTCCATACTTTTTGGAAAGCTGTAATCTTGGCAATATGAAAACAAGAAGTAGAACTTTCCCCACAAAACTTTATAGAATTTGGCTAGATGTTTTCTGTCAGTACAGGAGACAGAATTGTCATTTCATTGGTCTATATATGAGATTTCCTCTTAATTAAAATCTTTTGAAACTCTTTATGAGTAGGACAAATCACATAAAGTGTTCTGTTTAGTGGGCAGATACAAGCATCATATTGAAGAGAAGGGGCAAAAGACAATCTGCTGGTAAGGCACACAGGCCTTTATGTGGCATGCCTATAAAGGAAGTTAATGTTCAGCACTGTTGTGCTGTCTGATAACAGAAAACTCTGTATGGGTGGATTGAAAATGTCTTCTATAGTCCTGCCAGACCCAGTCTTGTAGCCTGGGGCCTCATAGGTTGTATGTCTATTTCTGCTCACAAGTGTCTGTGTCTAGTGAAAGGTGACCAGGTATGCCCCAGACAACACGTGAAGCTCAGAGAAGTATCTTGGCTGGCAGAAAAAGAGATCTTCTGAGTCCATAGGGCCAGCTGCCAGGAGACTCAGCCATGAAAACGTGCCTATAATTCCAATGCCTTTCTGGCTGTTTGCTTTTGAGCCTTTACCAGTGCTTCTGTCCTGGTGGTACATTCCCAACATTTCATCCAGACATTCTCATACAAATAATATCTGAAATGAAGACTCACAGGCTGGTTTATAAATTGTATTTTTGTAAAGATGCAGTTGGTCTGCAGCAGATGAAGACAGCTGCTAATGAAAGCTATTGCTGTACCACCATGTACCTGAAGACAAATGCTAGACTCAACATGCATAAAGCATCTGGTTTTATTCCAGTGGCATATGGCAGCTTCATGCCCTGAACAAGATGTCACCCTCACAGCAGCATCAGCCAAAGGCAAGGTCAATCAGCCAAATGTGGAGGGAATTACATGTTTTAATGTCTGCTCTGACAAAGAATGTGCTTTGCAATGACAAGGAGTAGTCATGATGCTTGGGTAATTTTGCAGAGTGCAAGAATACAGCTGCTCAGTTGTCATTAAGTCTCCCATGGTCATACATGACTGTGCTGTAAAAAGGTGAGACAGGCGGTGAATTACAGGCGATAATTGCAGGGTGATTAGATAGGTCTCCACAAGACATACACCTATAACTTGCAATTCACAGGGCTGTTTAGTACATGAGCCAGCCTGCTGTACTATATCACTCTTCCAATAAATGGAAACCAAAATATAAAGCTGCTATACGCTTGCTCAGGCACATGAAACTGGTGGGTGTAATGATCCAGACACATAGCCTGCTGACACACTGCTGGAGTCAATGGAAGACGAATAATGAAATGTGTGGGAGTAGACCTTAGCAATCTTAAATATGCCAATTAAAAAAAACTCTGGGTAAACAAGTGTGGGGAATTAATTCTGATTCTGCTTTGGCTGGCTGGAAAAAAAAGGTCTTTTTCACAGTTACAGGTGAGGAAAGCTATTGGCACCTATGGGCACCATTACACTTCTCAGGGACAACAGAAATTCATCTCTCCTTGCTAGGAATAAAGTCACCTTGAGAGATAGCCATCAGATACTCAAAGAGCAGAATGAGTGACACTTTCTCAGCATCTGGTGCCTGCAAGTTAGTTTTTCATGTTTGTATGAGGAACTCTTGGCGCACTGGATAGCCTTTATACAAAACGAATCACTAAATGGGTGGAACGTTAACGGCAGCATCCCCCTGCAGACCTGTTCCAGGCTGCAGAGCTCCAGCTCTGGGGGCTCATGGCCACAGAGGAGGCAGCCCCTGCCACCATGCTGCTCCCCTAGTCTGGGATCCTTATCAGTGGCATGCCCCAAGGAGTGGTGGAGGCTGGAGTGGTTGCAGGGGTGAAGCCACGGAGGCCAATCATGGGTTGCACCATTTGTTTTAATTTTGGAGTTAACTGTGAGGAGTGAAAGGCCTAATGGCTCTGGGGCCTCTGAAGGATTTGATAAATATTTCTCTTTGAGGGTCTTCCCCCTGCCCAAACATGGCTGCATATAGAGAGGGCACATGCATGAACTTGTGGCAACAGATGTCTATTTTGCTGGGACGTGTCAAGTTTGACAGAGTGGCCCATAAATAGTTAGCATGAGGCTGGAGAGCAAGCATCATTGTTAGCTATAAACAAACCTTACCAATGTGCCTGTAATTGCAGTGTTAGAAAGTTGGCCAGGCCTCCATGGTAGCAGGGGAAGAAAATAATGCTTTTATCTGTTCTTGCAAACAGCTGGAGACAGATAAAAGCGGAGAGTTTTAACCTAAGCAAAGATTGTGACTGTGTGCTTTCCTTTGTTCCTTAGTGCTTTCTGTTTTCTTCCTTCTTAGTTATATTTTTACTTGAGAATGAGACTACACACAGGACAGTTTCTGAATGCTTTTTTTCCCCCCCCTCTTCTTTTTTTCTTTAATTTAAGGAAATTTCTCCTCAAACTCAACTCCTGTAGCTGCCTCTGCTTCATAGGTATGCAAGGACAACAGACTCTCTACTCCATTCTGCCTACTCATGGCAACTTCCAGAGCCCTGACACCAAGACCAGAGAAATATCTCACACAACTAATCATCACAAAGGATATGTTTTGCCATAGTATGGTAGATGTAAAACAGTCCTGAAACAATCATTTTTGGATTTTCCAGTAACACAGAATGCAATGGCATAAGATAGAGAGAGAAAAGGAACTGTTATCTTAAAAACAAATCTATCACTTCCAGGTACTCGGGGGAAAAATTTCAAATCCTATCATTCAGAGTGAGTAGTGATTTACACTGACATTAATTAGAGTCACTTACCAAGCTATGTTCCCCATGCAGTGCTTTGGAACTGTAGATACTGTACCTTGCTGCTTCTAATTAGGTGCCTTCGATGAATGTTTTGGTACAGCAGGAAAATGTTGCTTTGCTAGACTTTTCAATTGCAGTAGTTCAAACCAACCCGATAATGTATAGCTCTATCAGAGTGACTCATGCAGGCACACAGGCTGATCTATGTAAGGAGTTATTCCGGATCAGCTTTTCCTGATTAAATCTGCTGTGGATGTTGTTGCAATCTGTTGTAAAACCTGTACTAGACCACTCTTTCCTTTTGTTAATTGCAATCTTTTATGGCTCTTTCTTTTCTGTTGGGATAAAAAATAAGATATACTTTTACTGTACTTTCCACATGTATTGCTGCTTTCCTTCAAAAAGTAAAGCCTATCTGAAACACATTACAAGCTGTTTTGCCTACAGACTTCTCAAGTATGCTTTACAGCAAGCCAAGATGTTTTCACAACGTCATTCCTGCAATTTCAACATCTGATAAAGGCATGAGTATTTTCCTCCAGATGTTCTCTCTGATATTTGATTGTCCTAAGCTAGTACCTCCTATTCAAAGTCTGTGGAAACACAGAATTTGTGGCAAATAATGAGAAAAGGACCATTTCTTGTCTAGTGTATCTTAAGTGAAGAATGAGAAGCCTTACTCTTTCCACTCAAATCTAGGGTGTGAAAAGGAGCAGTGTGAATCCTTTGCAGTATTTAACATTAATATGCTTTAACAGAACTAATCCCTTTAAGTCTCTTAATGAATAGTAATAGACTCAACAGAAGCCACAATATTATGCCATTTGTTGTCGATGCATCCTTCTCTGCTTAATAGCTGGATTGTTGTCTTTGTTTGTGTCACCAAAGAAATTCATAAAGAAATTTTAATAATTAAATATATTGAACGTTTAAAAGTCATTAAGGATTTTATACAGAAATAGTGTCTTTTAAGCCAACAAAATTATAAATCTGATTGTTTCTAGGTAGTAGCTCCACATTCAAAGATTGAAGGTACATTTTAGGATTCTCTTTACAATTTTTTTTTTTTTTTTTTTAAAAACAAACATGTTTCTGGTGTTTTATAAACTTGCATTACAAATGCAGTTTCACATTCCAAACATTTATTTTACAGCCTAGAAATACTCATATTTAAATGATATATAAATCAAGACATGTTTCCTATAGAACAAGTTGTCCTTTTAAAAATAGAAGAGGAGCTCCTGTTTCTAGGATGTGAAATAAAATAAACCTCCAAAAGACAAATAAGTATTAGCTATGTGTTCTTAAGAAACGTGCTTCCTGCCTAAGAATACTCATAGATAGAATAAACAGTAATGAAGACTGAAAGCCAATATAACCTATAGAGTTCTTCTGTATATTAGGGTCTGAAATATACCTACCCTTAAACCCCTCCTTATCTCTTCAAATTTCAGATTGTTCAGTCTACCCTGACCTTTTCTTACTGTTTTGTTAGAGGATACAATGTAATGACAAATGGTAGATAAGAATTTGCAAGTTTAAATAAAGCCAAACATAAAAGCTCTTCAGAAATGAAATCAGCTTTATTTGTTAAAATAGTTGTACCGTGTACAAAGGAAATTACTATAATTTAGTATACTTAAGGCATAGAACATTGGGGTTTTTTTTGCTTCCACTGGAAGAACAGTACTTTAGAACTAAAGAATCGGACATTGATAGCAGTAATAAAATATTATAATAATAAATACTTCACATTCATATAATCTGAATTTATAATAACCCAAACATTTCAGCATTAACTAATATATCGTAATCTGCCTCCAACATGTAGGTAGAAGTGTATTCTGCATCTCACAGAAGAAAAAAGTTGTACGACTCGTGGTGAGGGTCACACCAACCCTAAGATATTTCCCTTTGTCCAGTTTCACAACTGCTACCAGCAGAGCTCCAGGAGTACAGTGAGCAGGCAAGTGACTGCACACACGGTCTGCTGTAATCTTAGTCCATTGGAATGTAGTCTGGTAATTTCCTCCTTTTCTGATTTAAGTTCTAAAAAAATATCAAGAAAATAAAATCGTTAATGACTGAAATATGTAAGTTTTAAAACATAAGGGTTTTCAACATACTTTGGAAGTCCTCCAACAACTCACAGGTACTTAAGTTAAAGGTATCAGCTGTTAAAGCCAATCAAAGAGGCTATTCTCAGGGGAGAGATGTGAATAGATGTCCCATCAATGATCGTTTGAGGAGCAACTGATAGCACTTATCAGCTCTTGCAGGCATTAATCTCAGAATAATCAAAAGTAAATACCAAGCAAAAGGAAGAGCAAGATCTTCACAAGAGGTATGTATTCAAGGCTGCATGTAGCCTTTTAACCCTTCCTTTAACAAAAAGGGGCTTCATTTATTGGCACAAGCAGAAAGCCGCATGCATGTGAAAGCCACCGAGTCTCTGCTCAGAGGATGAACAGATGATTCTCCATTGCCACCTTTATTGCCTTTGTTAAGCTGAGCTCAAGAGTAGTAAGTGGCAGACTGCTATTCCTGAGCTTGGCGAGGCCTGTTAGGTCTTTTGCTCCTGTAATGGGAAATAAACAAGAGAGCTGATTCAAAGGCAAACACCCAAGGAATCTTGAACATTTAACTCTTCAGAAGAGTTTAACAAGCAAGTTGGGTGCCACACATAAGTAGTCAAAGCAGAAGACTTCAAGACAAAAGTGGTTTTGGTGGGGTTTGTGGTTTTAGTTTTGTTTGTTGAGGTTTTTTGGTTTGGGTTTTGGTTTTTTTTCTTCTTTTTTTCCTTGTGGTTGTAAAGATAGAAATGTCACCTTTTTTTTTGCATTTAACTTCTTTGGACTTGTGGCACAGTAGGACATATCCTGGGGACTAGGAGGCTCAAGTTTTGAAATTTTTATTTGCTTCCGAGTTGGTGGTGTAACCCAGGAGTCACAACTTCAATGCATTGCTACTCAGATAGGAATCTGGTCAGGAAAGGCTGGTAGTTCCTTGGGGTGCAAATGAATCTTGAAGCTATTAAGGTCTGACATTTTCTTACCCTGCTAACAAGTGATGTTGGCACAACTGAAGGAAAGTATGTTACAGCACAGGGTGGGATTGATACATCATGGACGGAGAAGGGCAAGAATATTTTGCGCTAACTTTGCCACTGGAGATAAAATAATATTAAACTCATATTAGTAATCTCAGAGTACTGGAATACTCTGGACGTCAGTAGCCAGTTCACCATGGAAAATAATTACCTGTAAGTAAATCCTTCATGATTTATGCTTGCTGGTACATTTTTTTTCAAAAATACTGAAAACATTTTTACGGTGACTTTCGCAGACTGATGTATAAAGACTTGACTTAAAGTAATATAGTGCTTTTGAGGAGACTGGGTGTTACTACTTTGCACTGATCAGGACTATGGCTATGTATTTTTTGTGGAGTGTACTCAATCTTGGAACTCTGTACAAGAATATTTTGAATATTAAGGTACAGATCTTAAAATAAGGGTCACACTAGTTTTCTTTTCTGCCATTTATCTCCTATGAAGCTTATGCAAGAACATGCAAGTTTTCAGTATTTGTTCCTCTAGTGTAATACTGGTTTTTACTACCACACCAGCTTATGCTACTGTTTTTTGTCTTTCCTCATCTAAGAAAGATTTTTGTATGCTTGAATGTAGTTTAGTCGTATAAATTGTCCTGGTTAGGTGACAAGTCATAGACATGTGCAGGTTTTGCAGAACAGAGAAACATTTTATCCCTGTTATTTTCAATCAAAATGGGGGAAAGTTTCCTACTGCATGGGATTATAAAGACCTCAAAGTATTTTATGTGATGTGCAATACGGGCAAGAGCAGTGTTATTTACTGACTCACTAACGCATTCTCTAAAGCAAAGGAGGCCACTGCAGAAGTATAAATAGAGCATATACAACATCCTCCGAGTACCTCACCTTTGCAGAAGGCAATTCTGTTACTTACAAGATAAAAATTGTTGATTTAACGCAAGTCCTTACCACAGTTGTCGTGTATTATTTCTGAGAGACAGTTCAGAGTACCATAGCCGCACCGACACAGCCAACAGCCCTTCAGCACCCAGGCACCGTGAGCAGTGCTGCCGCAGTTGCTGTCAAGGACAAGGGAGACGTTTGGTACGTCCCTGATCCCACCACAGAAAATAACCATCCAGAGCAGCTCATTAGCACTGTCTCTGGTTTTATTCTGGTTTTTACCTTTGCCGCTCATCATGTTCACAGTATCTGCCAGTGAAATGCTTTAGGCAGGCACAGAAAGCCCCTAGGATACAGGTCCCTCCATTTTGGCAGCAGTGTCTGTTCAGTTTTTTACCTGGAGGGCAATATTACAGAGGTTACCAAGCATCCCAGAGGCTTAGAACCTCCCCTTTTTCTCACTTGTTCTCTCAGTTCTCTCCATCTGTCAGAGGATCTTAAGGATATCTTGTTTTATTGTCTGTAGAGACAATAAAATTATCTGCCTGTTAAGAGTGTTTGTTCAGTTAAACTCAGTTTGTTTAGTTAAGGATTAGAAGCAAACTATTAGGGATTACAGGATGGTCACAAAGAAATGTCTGGCAAGTCCCGTAGCAGCAGCATACATTCAAGTGAAATATTTCACTTTGACAGAAGCAGGTTTCAGTCACACTAAGAAATGGGGCATTGCTACTGGGAAGTGGTGCTTGTTTTTGAAGAAAGGAAGCTTTGTTACTGGGAAGAGTTGCTTAATTTTGAGAGAGGAGGGGATTGCTCTCTCCTCACTCCTCAAGCCTTTCTCAGAATCCTGGGATTGAGTACCAACACAACAATTTATATAGGGGGGAAGAAACATGTCTGTCCTTGTTTGGTTCCTCCCACCCCACTCCCCATGCCCCTTTTTTTTTTTTTTTTTTTTTCCCTGTTAGTACTGTTGCTTTCAGACAGCTCAAACTTTTTTTTTTTTTTTTTTTTTTTTAAAATCATTTTTGGCCATGAAATACGGTGAATTTTAAAAAATGAACAGAATTTTCAAAACACTTTTGCAAATTCCAAGGGACCAACCCCTTCTTAATTCCTAGCACCCATCCCTGTTTTCCATTTCCACCTTTTGCAGGTAAGAGATCGTCGGTTCTACCTTAAATTTTTATCACCATTTCCGAAGTGGCCACGGGAATAATTTAAATAAACAGTCACAGAAAACCAACAGGCTGGAATTTTCCAGGACAGCAGTCAAGGCATTACGGTGATCCAATATTTTAAAAAACAGTTTTTATGACATTGTTTAAATATATAATGTTACCTACTCTCTGTAATCCCAGTGAAAGGTACCAATCCCCTGGAATTCTGTTGCTTTCTGCTTTCGTAACTCTGATTCATGTCACCGAGAGCATTTATAATAGTCCCTTCGTTCTTGGGCTGCTGCTTTTGTGCAGTGGCATTGAGACTTTTCCCATCTTCTTCACGCTCTTCTTTTTCAGGGCCTTGACAAGAAGTGCAAATATGGAGGAGAAGGGTAGCTTGTAATGAAGCAATGCATACTGTAAATGTACCTGAGAAACACGGGAAGGTGGCGTGAAACACGAAATTTTCCTTACCTTTTCTTAAATGAACAGCCTGCCAGACCAGAGTGACAGTGAAAAGAATTCTACAAAAAACAAAGAGCTGAAATAAATTTGTGCCAGTAAGACGTAAACACCAAAACGAAGACGGGGGCTGGGGAAGGGAAAACCTTTTCCAAAGCTTTATCAACCACTGATAATATAAACTATAAATATTTTATGCCAGCAGTAATTCGAATTAACACATAAAAAAATCTCGAATTATCATCTTGAAAACTGGGGGGGCGGCGGGGGGGGAGATGTGGGTTGTGTGGAGGGGGGCGGGCAGATAACAGGGACATACTGATTAGTCTTGCTTCCAGAAAGTTACAGATTCCATACTTTTCTGGCTGACAACCAGTCAAAAATATCTCTTCCTGTGCATTTCTTTACCACAACTAGGTTGTTGCCAGCAGTTACAAAAGCAGCAAAGGCAAGAGGAAAACATCAGCCTTCACATCACCCACAGTTCCAGGTACATTTCTCTCCTTTCAGCTTCCCGGCCTGATTATCAACCAAAAAAAGCACTGCTAAAAGGAAAAGCATCCTCGGCTAGACAGGGTCCCTGACAGCTTAGGAAGCCTTACCTAACATAGTTTCTCCAGTGCATTTTCCTGCAGCCTGAAATACCGTGAGATCCTCCAGGAAAGCTTGAGCAGAGGGAGAGGTCCAAAGCCTGTCACTGAAGGCTGTTGCATGCAGCAGTCCTCACACCACACACAGCAACAAGAGAAGGAGAAAGGAGGATGGACGAAACTTTTGTCTTTCTGTCCAGCTTATAACACCATCGAAAAATCATAGTTCCCAATTGTACCGCTTGCTGAGCCCTCACTGAGGTCCTGACAGGCAGGGACCATCTCTCCAAGCTGGAACTCCCTGGCCTGCTCCCGATTTACATGTACTGCTGAAGGGTGGAGCAAAGTCAGGGCGTCTACTGTTGGGGGGAAATTTAAGAGCCCCTGACCAGAAAAAAAACCCAAGCCAGGAAGATCTCAACTCCAGTTTATTTTTCAAGATAAAAAAACCCAACCCAACAACATTTTACCACCACGTGCTGCACGGGGAAGAAAAAGCTGTTCTGCAGAACTGCAATAGCTCTGTAATAAACTGCTGCAGGCATATAATGAAGATTAAAAAGCCTCAACTCTACCTGCATGGCTTGTTTCTACCAGGGTTTTCCATAGGGGGCTGTACTTTATGAAATTTTACCACTTCGCAGTACTCGAATCTCGCAGAGTCTGCATTAGGGATTTCTAAAAAAGTACTACAGAAAGCAGTATAAGGTTTGTTCTCTCATAAGATCTGTTAATAAACTCTTTAAATACCTTTTGAAATTTTTTTACTATTAGTGAAATTAGACCCATTAGTGAGTATTCCTAGTCTGAGTACATGCAATATCAGCAGATGCCTAGATTTGATTTACCATGTGTAATGAAATGGGCTAGGACTGCTCACACAACTTTGGCTAGGACTGCTCACACAACTTTGGCTCAGCAGCGTCAGCAAATGGACCTGCAGCTGGACATTGGTAAAAAAGCAGCTCTGGGCAGTGTTTTCTCAAATGGCTCTACCTGTACCCAGGAATGCACATGGCCTTTACATAAGTAGTAACAGGAAACTGCAGCAATACAGCTTTGTGGTTTTGGTTGGGGTTTTTTTTTTTTTTGGTTGGTTTTTTTTTTGGTGTTTTTTTTTGTTTGTTTTGTTTTGTTTTTTTGTTTTTGGTTTTTTTGGAGGAGGGGTGGGAGAGGGAATGTGGAAGGGGGATGCTTTCACTATGCCAGCGCAAATCAAGCTGGTACAAATTGCACCTTGGCTAGATATATCATCACATCAGACACATGGGTCAGACTTTCACTGAAGAAATGGCTGGGCTGGCCAAAGACATTGTCATCTCTTGTTGTTTGTAACTCCCTGTGGCTGACACTGGTCAGCTTTGTCCCATCTAAACTAATGGTTGAACACCCTTCATCCAATTTGGTACAAAAGATGGCTTAATTTACAAAGAGAGCTGTCTGAATTAAGCCAACCCGCTTTGCACTGAAGCAGACAGAGAACGTTCTTAGAACATGCTCTTTCATGTCTCCTGTGGGGACACTGGTCTCCAACAAGAGGATACAAGTGCACGGCTGGAGACGTGAAACGACTTTTTGTGCAGGCAATGCTTGCAGAGGGTGCTCTACTGGGCTACATCAATCTCAGTGGATGAGGCATTCCCAGTGCTGGTACAACTATTGACTCCAATTGATCTAAGCTCAACCTTTTTCTTGTAGATGTAGGCTAACTCCTTTAACTTCATTGTAACTTGTTTCATTATGTTTGTTACTAATTTTAAATGATTTAGACTAAGGTTTTCTTGTTCCAGACTTGTACCAAAGTACCATGTCTTTTGGTGTTGAGAATCTGCAGTGTACATTTGTGTGTAATTCAGCTAAATCATTGCTGGAAGAATTTACATGGTAAAACTTGTAGGTAAGATATTTAATAGAAAGAATGCTATGATAAAAATCACAACATGTTAATTCAGGAAGGGATTTTGTTTTTGCTATCTCAAATAACAACAATTTTGAGAGACAGATTACTCTCACCATTATGCTGTCTACCTCTACCTGCTGTGATTCACAAGAACTTCTAAACTAAACATGTTAAGGTTTAGGTACTTGCTTAAAGGTTATCACATCTGTTCAAGTACTGTTGTGACAACAGATGCTGTTCTCAATTAGGACTGTAATATGTTTCATACAAAAGGAAAGAGATATCACGTTTGCATGTATTCACAAAACTTGGATGTTTGTTTTATCAACACATGACAATCCAAACAACTCTTGCTTTCATTTGAGTTCTCTAGCTGTATAATGGAGTTTTTTTGAGTATAAAAAGAACACTGTAGTTATGCTTGTTCACTGTTTTTTTCTTACTATATTAGGTACAAAATATTCATTTTAAATTTGATCTAACTGGTAGTATCACTTTAAGTTACAATATTCAGCTCCTAAAATGCTGTAATTTAACATCTAGTTTGTTGGTTTTCCCGTTCCCATAGACAGAAGGCAGAAAAAATAAACAGAGATAAGTAAACACAGGAACATCACACTTACTGGTTTTTTTTTTACTAAATGTAGTGTCAATATAGTTCTCCTGGAGAGCTTTTCTGGGTATCAGATTCTCAGCGTTATACTGGAGATAACTTTCAAAACGGGGATACTAGTAAAGAAATATTGATCAATTTACACACCCTGTGCCATTTGTTTAAGATCAGAAGTCATCCCTGTAACCGCAAGAGATAACCTGGGGAACTGTAAAGCAGTTAGTAAACATTTCTCACTGTGATACCTTGTTTCTTCCTTCCATCTCCCTACAGCCTCACCAGCAAGGCACACATAGGAATGGGGACAATATAAATTGCTCAGATGCTGCTGTTGCCTGACTGCCCTATAGAGGTGAGATTGGTGTGACACTGTGGAAAAGTGCTGCTGTTTGTTGTTGACAGAATCTGCCAGAAAGTGATTGCTTCTTCCCAGGGATTTGCGAGGAGCTGCAGTAAGGGTAGACAGACCTCCTTTATCAGCTTCAAGTCAGGTAAGAGTGGAGCCAACTAAAGAGCTAGTCCTGAGCATTTCAGTTAAGCCCTGTGTACACAGGAGATGGTTAACCATTAGTTAGGGGCCTTCAGTGCTGTTAGTTCTGACAGCAGGTCGGATAAGGGTGGTAGGAAAACATCGTCTTACTTTATCAGTCCACATAACCCCTCTTGTGCTCATTCAGGGAATTGTATGTCTGTAGCCTACATCTTTTGGCACTGTTTTCCAATATGCAAGTGGTCCACTACACTGAAAGATAAAGTGTGGATAATATGTGCTGTTTTTTGGTATATTAGTGTTTCATACTAACTGTATTGCTTTGTAGATACTCAGTATTTCTGAGAGCTTCAGGATCAATAGATGCCTAAGAAGTGGAGATAGCAATGGAAAAAAAAGAAACAATGGTGAGGATAATGTGGGTATTCCTGGCTTCTGGGGAGCCTGCTAAGGGGTATGCAAAGGTCAACCATGACTGGTGCAGGCAGTGTCTGCTGACTAGAAAGCTTTAGGTTCCCAAATTCCAGTTTAGGGTTTGGATCAGATCTCTGACCAGATTGGGTGATGTTAAATTAGTTATGCAGAATATTATGGAAAAGAATGAAAAGCAATTATTCCCCCATGACATTTATTGAAATCTTGGGAATGGAGTCTTCTGTGAAGCAAAGCTGTCAGCCAGGGTGACTTACAGTTCTCTGAGGAAAGGGCAGACCCCAGGCAGTCCAGGCTGGGAGCTCTCAGGGTGTTCTTAACTCATTAAACGGTAAGGATCTTGGATGGAAAGACCTGATACTAGCCAGCCTGAGATTTTTTTTTTTTTGTTTCTTTTTTGTTGGCTACTGCTGCCACTAGGACTTCTGACAGCTGGCCAGGCATCCTTGCTTTCTAAAGGCTGTGTAAAACTTCAACAAAGTCAGACTGAATTATTTTTATGGTGTCATAGAATTTTCTCATCAGGGCTGGTCAGACCAGCTCTTACTACTGTCAGAAATTTCCTGTAGGATTGTGCAGGGGTTGCTGTTGTTGCCTCTTCATCTTAGTGTATATATGAAGCGGAGATCATACATAGGCACAAGTGCTTGCATTCGTTCAAATGGGCAGTATAAATGCCCCGAGCAGCCTTTTTCACTCAAGGTTAAGAAGACCTTACATTGGTTTAGTTGGAATCTGCCACTAATTGACTTGAGGAAGAAAGAAGCAGGAAAATAAGATAATCCATACACCGACTAGCACCAGTTTAACTAATGCCACAGGTCCATGATCAACTTAAGCAGGATAAATGGCTGTTGCTGCTGATAAAAGGATGAGTTTCCCTTTGTCTTAAACCATGGGCTATTTTTTCATACTGCCTCCCTCGCATTGCCATTACTGTTTGTGCAGCCCTGAGTGAGCTGGAGCAGGGAGTTTATCTGAATGAAAAGTCAGCTGGGAAAAAAACTGGTTAGTTTTCAGCTGGATCAGTTCCCTCATGTGGTTTGTCACATGAGCACTAGATAAGCAGCCATGGACGTGTGATAGGCAGTACCTTTTTGTATCAGAGCTGATTTATATCAGATTAAATTGACTGTGGAAATTGTAAATAAATTTCTATTCATAAATTTAAACTGGTGTTTCCTTCCCTAGGAAATAAACCACAGCCAATATATCCACATGATAATGATACCACCTTCTACGCTCTCATCCTATTGACACTGACTACTAAAGAGAAGTAGAGTGGTCATCTCACACCTCACTGACAGCATATGGATGAAGGTTAGTACAAACAAGATGGGAGTGATGTTATCTAATGAAAGGAAACAGCTACAGCAGTCCCGTGGGGAGGGAACTTTATGTAGATGTCATACGAAGATGTAATGCTCTGTCACAGACTGACATAAATTTCTGGAGTAAAACCAGCCTCGTAACAGAGCATCCTGTAGATTTTCCTTCTACTGAGTCTAACAGTTAGTCATTAGACACTATGGAAAAAAAAATCAGTATGATAATGAAAGGATTTTGTAATGAAAATGAATGTTGTTTATGTCTTTTGTGTACAGAAAAGATAAAAAAAATAATTCTGCCAGTACACAGGGGAAGTGACTAGAAGATCCCTCTTATCTTCCTCTGAGGGAAAGGTACCTTGGCAAACGAACCAACACAAACACCAAGAGACTGCTAGACTGAAACTTCTTTGCTTCTTCTCCTCCTTCTTCAAATAAAAGTTTTAGTATTTTATTGAAGAAAAAGAAAAAACAGAGAAAAAGGCAGTTTTGCACAATTTTGAAGGTTGAAAAGATGATGCGTTTAACTACCTCAAGCCCTGCAGAGAGCCAGAAACTGTTTTTGTAGTTACTAGTGCTGAGCTCTGGCACTTTTTTGGCTGAACACAGTTCTCCTTCACATGCTGTCAGGTGTCTGTCTCTGTCTTGTTCACCATTCAGGGAATTGGTTTAAGAATGGGCTCTTTTTGGCTACGTAAAGCTTACCAAGTGTTGTGCTGTCTTACTAAAGGACCATTTGGGGACACAGTATTAGTGCAGTCATGTGCTCAAGCTATATCTGTCTTGCAAAATTACCTTAGGCATCTATCTGAAAATCCATCCTTTCCATATACAAAATGCAATTTCTTGAGTTTAATGGCATATTTTGACCTGGCTCAGCAGTCTTGTTTGGTGCTGTCAGCTGAAACCAGAGTGAATATTTCATTCAGTCAGGTGATCCATCCTACCAGTAAAGACAAAAGCAATTCAAAGGTTGAATAGCTGTTAGATGTTTCTTCCACTGTTTTAATTTGGAAGTATTGCAGTGTGACTTAGACTGGTGTTAACAGTGCTGCAGTAGGATGTGACCCCAGAAAGCCTTCTGGATTTATGTGGCATGGTACAAACTAGGAATTTCATAGCAGCCTTGAAGGAGTGCCAGATTGAACTGGTGATCCCACATCTTACTTAATGATGGGGATGCATATCTCAGGAAGCTGTGAATGAAAATCCCATGACTACACTTGCTGATAAAAAGTTCCTCCCTGTCTTTCCTGTAGGCCTCCTTTAGGTACTGGAAGGCTGCTATAAGGTCTCCCCTTATAGCTTTCTCTTCTCCAGGCTGAACAACCCCAACTTTCTCAGCCTGTCCTCATAGGAGAGGTGCTCCAGCCCTCTCATCATCTTCATGGCCCTCCTCTGGACTCGTTCCAACAGGTCTAAGTCCGTCTTATGTTGGGGGCACCACAGCTGGACGCAGTACTCCATGTGGGGTCTCAATGAGAGTGGAGAAAAGGGGTACAATCGCCTCCCTCAACCTGCTTGCCATGCTGCGTTTGGTGCAGCCCAGGATGTGATTGGCCTTCTGGGCTGCAAGAGCATGTTGCTGGGTCATTGTCCTGCTTCCAGTGGGGACAGGGTTAAGTATTCCATGCCATGTGAGCCACGCCCACCCTGAGATTAAAAGGAGGGGAGGGGGCAGGAAGTTGGGTTTGGAGCTTTGGAGCGGGCTGGCGCATCCCAGGTCCGGTTGGGGAGCAGTAGGGAGCGGCGGTTCCATAATCACGTTTGTATATTCCTCGGTCCATGTTATTGTTGTTGTTTTCTTTTTCCCTTTGCTGTTTTGTTAAACTGCCTTTGTCTCAACCCAAGAGTTTTGCCTTTTTCTGCTGATCCTTCCCGTACCGGGAAGCGCTGAGCGAGCGACACGTGGTTCTTTGTTGCCTTCTGAGGCCAAACCACGACAGTCTTTTTTGGCGCCCAGCGTGGGGCTCGCAGGGTTGAGACAATGACAGAATCCAACTAGAGCTTGAAAAAACAAATTTGTTAGGTAAATAGTCACTGGCACTATGTTGCTTAGTTTGTTCTCATGGCTGTGTTATGTAAATTCCTATGTGTTTTATGCACTCCCTGTGATGATATTTGTTACTTCTGGGAGGGGGATGAGGATTATCATTTTACTGTCCTGTGCAATATCAGTTTATGATATGATAACTTCACTTGTTAGATGGTTATTTTGGGGTGTTTATGTGGTATTGCTGTCCTGTCCGTACATTGGGCACCACCTCTCAGAATTCATTAATAATTACACCCAGTCTATGGGGGAAACAGGGGGGGACACTTTCCCCAGCTCTTTTGCCTCCCTTTTCTCCTTCGGGTCAGGTATGACAGCTTTTGAGACTTTTGAATATCCTTGGGATGCTCAAACCAGCATGTTCCTAGTGTTATGTCTGCTGAATATGTTCCAGGTCTCCTTTAGGGTTAAACGACTATTTAAGACTACCACCCAGAGATCTGCTCCGAGGCTGGACAGTCAGGGGTGGCATGGCAGGTGGGAGAACATGGGCAGGTACTTAGAGAACTTCTCACCTCCAGTGGTCTGGGACTTCACCCCTGAACAATTACAGGACCCTGATAGAGTAGTAGAATATCTGAAGGGAAAATGCTGTGGCTATTCCAGAGAGGCACAACTCACCGCACTGTGCTGGGCCCTGGCTAGTGTCTACCAGGCACTGCTCAGTGCTATGCAGCACCCTCAGGAGAGAGACAGAGACCAGACCAGCAGGCGCTGCGGCTGCTGCGGCCCCTGCAGCAGGCACTGCTGCGACAGGCACTGCGGCTACTCCAACCCCTGCGACAGACGCTGCGGCTACCGCAACCCCTGTGGCAGCCACTGCAGCTACTCCAACCCCAGTGACAGCCACTGCTGCTGAACCAGGGAACCAACCCGTGCCAGTATCAGTTGCCCCCATACAAAAGAAGAAGTACACAAAGAAATTGGTTCACTTAGTAAGAGATGACGATGAACCAGGGCCATCACAAGGACAGGAGGAAGAGGCAGAACCAGAGATAATTACCCGATCCCTATCCTTGAGTGAGCTGCGGGATATGCGAGAAGATTTTAGCTGACTTTCAGGTGAGCACATTGTCACCTGGCTGCTTCGGTGCTGGGATAATGGGGCCAGTAGCCTGGAATTAGAGGGTAGGGAAGCCAGGCAGTTGGGATCCCTGTCTAGGGAAGGCAGCATTGACAAGGCGATTGGAAAGAAGACCCAAGCCCTCAGCCTCTGTCAGGTGTGAGGGAGAGGTACCCCTTCAGTGAAGATGTTGTATGTCACCCAAGCAAGTGAACCACCATGGAAAGAGGTATCCAGTACCTGAGAGAATTAGCCGTGTGGGAGATGATTTATTATGACTTGGACAATGCAGACTTACCCACAGACCTTGATGAGATGCACTGCACAAGGCCCATGTGGCGGAAGTTTGTACGGAGTGCACCATCGTCATATGCCAACTCACTGGCAGTAATAGAATGGAAAGATGAAGAGGGACCAACGGTGGATGAGGTGGCTAGCCGGCTCCGGCGATATGAAGAAAGTCTCTCTTTCCCCCTTGTCTCAGCTGTGGAGAAACTGTCCCGCAAGGTCCAGCAACTTGAAGAGAATATGTCCTACTCCCCACCTGTACGGGCCAGCATCTCAGCTATTAGGAGCAGGAGTTTCCCCACTCAAGAGAGAGACTACAGTAGGTACGCACCACGAGGCACCCTGTGGTTCTACCTGCGAGACCATGGAGAGGACATGAGGAAGTGGGATGGACAACCTACTTGGATCCTGCGGGCACGGGTACAGGAGTTGCAAGGAAGGACAACCACAAAAGGGGATCCCTCCAGGAAAAGTGCCGCCCCAGTTTCCAGTGGGCAGTTCCCCAGGCAGAGCATAAGGCCTGATCTTGCTTCTGATCCTCTTGAAGGAACCTCCAAGTCATTTCTGCAAGAAGTGAGTACCGGATACCATGACCAGTATTAGAGGGGCCCTGCCTCCAGCCAGGTGGAGGAAAGGGACAACCGGGTTTATAGGACAGTGTGGATTCGATGGCCTGGCACAGCCGACCCACAGGAGTATAAGGCTCTGGTGGACACAGAAGCACAGTGCACTCTGATACCATCAAGCCATAGAGGGGCAGAACCCATTTGTATTTCTGGGGTCAGAGGGGGATCCCAAGAGTTGACTGTATTGGAGGCTGAAGTGAGCCTAACTGTGAATGAGTGGCAAAAGCATCCCATTGTGACTGGCCCAGATGCTCCGTGCATCCTTGGTATAGATTACCTCAGGAGAGGGTATTTTAAGGACCCAAAGGGGTATCGGTGGGCCTTTGGCATAGCTGCCTTGGAGACGAAGGAAGTTAAACAGTTGTCTACCTTGCCTGGTCTCTCGGAGGACTCTTCTGTTGTGGGGTTGTTGAGGGTCAAAGAACAGCAGGTGCCGATTGCTACCACAACGGTGCATCGGCGGCAATATCGCACTAACCGAGACTCTCGGATTCCCATCCATGAGCTGATTCGTCAACTAGAGGTTCAAGGAGTGATCAGCAAGACTCACTCACCCTTTAACAGTCCCATATGGCTGGTGCGAAAATCTAATGGAGAGTGGAGGTTAACTGTAGACTATCGTGGCCTGAATGAAGTTATGCCACCGCTGAGCGCTGCTGTGCTGGACATGCTAGAACTGCAGTATGAACTGGAGTCCAAGGCAGCCGAGTGGTATGCCACAACTGATATAGCGAATGCATTTTTCTCAATCCCTTTGGCAGCAGAGTGCAGGCCACAGTTTGCTTTCACTTGGAGGGGCATCCAGTACACCTGGAATCGACTGCCCCAGGGGTGGAAACACAGCCCCACCATTTGCCATGGACTGATCCAGACTGCACTGGATCAGGGTGAAGCCCCAGAACATCTGCAGTACATTGATGACATCATTGTATGGGGAAACACAGCCGAAGAAGTTTTTGAGAAAGGGGATAAAATAAAAACCTTCTGAAAGCTGGTTTTGCCATAAAACGAAATAAGGTCAAGGGACCTGCACAGGAGATCCAGTTCTTAGGAATAAAATGGCAAGATGGACGCCACCAGATCCCAATGGATGTGATCAACAAAATAGCAGCTATGTCTCCACCAACTAGCAAAAAGGAAACACAAGCTTTCTTAGGCATTGTGGGTTTTTGGAGGATGCATATCCCAGATTACAGTCTAATTGTAAGCCCTCTATATCAAGTAACCCGGAAGAAGAATGATTTTAAGTGGGGTCCTGAGCAACGACAAGCTTTTGAACAAATCAAACAGGAAATAGTCCATGCAGTGGCCCTGGGGCCAGTCCGGGCAGGACAAGATGGTAAAAATGTGCTCTACACCGCAGCCGGGGAGAATGGCCCTACCTGGAGCCTCTGGCACAAGGCACCAGGGGAGACCCGAGGTTGACCCCTAGGGTTTTGGAGTCGGGGATACAGAGGATCCAAAGCCCGCTACACTCCAACAGAAAAGGAGATATTGGCAGCATATGAAGGGGTTCGAGCTACTTCGGAGGTGGTTGGTACAGAAGCGCAGCTCCTCTTAGCACCTCGACTGCCGGTGCTGGGTTGGATGTTCAAAGAAAGGGTCCCCACCACACATCACGCAACTGATGCTACATGGAGTAAGTGGATTGCACTGATCACACAGAGAACTCAAATGGGAAACCCCAGTCGCCCAGGAATTCTGGAAGTGATCATGGACTGGCCAGAAGGCAAGGATTTTGGAATGTCAGCAGAGGAGGAGGTGACGCGTGCGGAAGAGGCCCCACCATATAATAAACTGCCAGAAAATGAGAAGAAATATGCCCTGTTCACTGATGGGTCCTGCCGGATTGTGGGAAAGCATCGAAAGTGGAAGGCTGCTGTGTGGAGTCCTACACGACAAGTTGCAGAAGCCAGTGAAGGACAAGGTGAATCGAGCCAGTTTGCAGAGGTGAAAGCCATTCAGCTGGCTTTGGACATCGCCAAGCGAGAAAAATGGCCAGTACTTTATCTGTGCACTGACTCATGGATGGTGGCAAATGCTGTGTGGGGGTGGTTACAGCAGTGGAAGCAGGGCAACTGGCAGCGCAGAGGCAAACCCATCTGGGCTGCTGAACTATGGCAAGATATTGCTGCCCGGATAGAGAATCTGGTTGTGAAAGTACGCCACGTGGATGCCCACATACCGAAGAATTGGGCCACGGAGGAACATCAGAACAACCAGCAGGTGGATTGGGCTGCTAGGATTGAAGTGGCTCAAGTGGATCTGGATTGGCAACATAAGGGTGAACTATTCATAGCTCGGTGGGCCCATGAGACCTCAGGCCATCAAGGAAGAGACGCGACATATAGATGGGCTCGTGACCGAGGGGTGGACTTGACCATGGACACTATTGCACCGGTCATCCATGAATGTGCGATGTGTGCTGCAATCAAGCAAGCCAAGTGTTTGAAGCCTCTTTGGTATGGAGGACAATGGTTGAAATATAAATATGGGGAGGCCTGGCAGATTGATTATATCACACTGCCACGAACCCATCAAGGCAAGTGCTATGGGCTCACAATGGTGGAAGCAACCACTGGATGGCTGGAAACATACCCTGTGCCCCATGCCACTGCCTAGAACACTGTCCTGGGCCTTGAAAAGCAAGTCCTGTGGCAACATGGTACCCCAGAGAGAACTGAGTCGGACAACGGGACTCATTTCCAAAACAGCCTCATAGACACCTGGGCCAAAGAGCATGGTATTGAGTGGGTATATCACATCCCCTATCACGCACCAGCCTCTGGGAAGACAGAACGGTACAATGGACTGTTAAAAACTACATTGAGAGCAATGGGTGGTGGGACCTTAAAACATTGGGATGCACGTTTAGCAAAGGCTACCTGGCTAGTTAATACCAGGGGATCTACCAATGGGGCTGGCCCTGCCCAGTCAAAACTTCCACGTACTGTAGAAGGGGATAAGGTCCCCATAGAGCACATGACGAATATGTTAGGGAAGATGGTCTGGGTTAGTCCTGCCTCAGGCAAAGGCAAACCCATCCGTGGGATTGCTTTTGCCCAAGGACCTGAGTGCATTTGGTGGGTAATGCGGAAGGATGGGGAAGTCCGATGTGTACCTCATGGGGATTTGATTTTGGGTGAGAATAGCCAATGAATCAAATTGTGTGTTGTTGATTGGTATGTAACACCGTCACTGTATGTCCTCGTGACTATAATTGCTATCAGCTGTACTGCAGTAAGAATCACCCAAATTAAAGACAGATGGACTTTGATGAAAAATTGGGTAAAACACAGTGGTGATGGGATCAGAACTGATGTCAGCAGCTGATGCCCAGCAACCTCTTCAAGATCTACATCTTCAGCCCATGGACTGTGTGCATGAGCCACACTGGGTACACCAGTCACGTGTTCCGAAAACTGTAAGATCTGGGCATGGCAAAAATGGTATGGAATAAGGGGTGGATAATGTCCTGGTTCCAGCGGGGACAGGGTTAAGTATTCCATACCATGTGAGCCACGCCCACCCTGAGATTAAGAGGAAGGGAGGGGGCAGGAAGTTGGGTTTGGAGTGGGCTGGTGCGTCCTGGGTCCGGTCGGTGAGTGGTGGGGAGCAGTGGTTCTGTAATCGCATTTGTATATTCCTCTATCCATGTTATTGTTGCTGTTTTTTTTTTCTTGTTCCCTCTGCTGTTCTGTTAAACTGCCTTTGTCTCAACCCAAGAGTTTTGCCTTTTTCTTCTGATCCTTTCCGTACCGGGAAGAGCCGAGCGAGCGACACATGGTTGTTTGTTGCCGTCTGAGGCCAAACCACTACAGTCATGTTGAGCTTCTCGTCCACCAACATCCCCAAGTCCTTCTTCCAAGGGCTGCTCTCAATCCATTCTCCAGCCAGCCTGTATTTGTATTTGGGATTGCCCCGACCTGCGTGCAGGACCTTGCACTTGCCCTGGTTGAACTTCATGAGTTGGTGAACTTTGTAAACTTCTTGCCTTTGACCTTCAAGCTAGCCAAGGATGCTGACATTTCCTTAAGGTGAAGCTACATGTTAAAGCTCAGCCAATGTTAGGAGGCTAGTTCCCAAGTCAAGCATATGCTGAGATTTGCACTGGCTCTAGTGGCCTTGGACCTCTTACGGAGTTGAATCTGTTTGTTAACCTGGAACAGACCTGTCTACTTTTTTTTCTCGGCAAGTTTTCTACATGTGGGGGTATGTGAGCAAATGTGTGGCTTGGAGCCAGGCATTGAAGGAAAGAGGTGGGCAAGACATCTTTTCAGGTGTTACGAGGTGTTAGGTCATCCTAAACCATAGCATAGAATCATAGAATTGTTAGGGTTGGAAGGGACCTTAAAGATCATCTACTTCCAACCCTGCTGCCATGGGCAGGTACACCTCCCACTAGATCAGGTTGCTCAGAGCCCATCCAGCCTGGCCTTAAAAACTTCCAGGGATGGGGCTTCCACCACCTCTCTGGGCAACCTGTTCCAGTGTCTCACCACCCTCATAGTGAAGAACTTCTTCCTAACGTCCAATCTGAATCATCCCATCTCTAGTTTTAATCCATTCCCTCTAGTCCTACCATTAGCGGACATCCTAAAAAGTCCCTCACCAGCTTTCTTGTAGGCCCCCTTAAGATACTGGTAGGCCGCTATAAGGTCTCCTCGGAGCCTTCTTTTCTGCAGACTGAACAACCCCAACTCTCTCAGTCTGTCCTCATAGGAGAGGTGCTCCAGCCCTCTGATCATCCTTGTGGCCCTTCTCTGGACACATTCCAGCATGTCCATATTTCTCTTGTAGTAGGGGCTCCAGAACTGGACACAGTACTCCATGTGGGGTCTCACGAGAGTGGAGTAGAGGGGCAGAATCACCTCCCTTGACCTGCTGGCCACGCTTCTCCTGATGCAGCCCAGGATATGATTGGCTTTCTGGGCTGCTAGTGTACACTGATGGCTCATGTTGAGCTTCTAGTCCACCAGCACCCCCAAGTCCTTTTGTTCAGGGCTGCTCTCAAGACAGTCACTGCCCAGCCTATATCGGTGCTTGGGATTGTCCCGACCCAGATGGAGGACCTTGCACTTGGCCTGGTTGAACTTCATGAGGTTGGTATGGGCCCACCTCTCCAGCCTGTCAAGGTCCCTCTGGATGGCATCCCTTCCCTCCGGCATGTCAGCCACCCCACACAGCTTGGTGTCGTCGGCACTTGCTGAGGGTGCACTCTATGCCACTGTCTGTGTTGCTGACAAAGGTGTTAAACAAGACCGGTCCTAGATTGATCCTTGAGGGACTCCACTTGTCACTGGCCTCTACTTGGACATGGACCCATTGACAGCCACTCTTTGGGTGTGGCTGTCGAGGCAGTTCTTTATCCACCAAATTGTCAGTCCATCAAACCCATATTTTATCAGCTTGGAGACCAGGATGTCATGTGGGACAGTGCCAAAGGCTTTGCTCAGGTCCAGGTAAATGACGTCAGTTGCTCTCCCCTTGTCTATTGATGTTGTGACCTTCTCATAGAAGGCCACCAGGTTTGTCAGGCATGATTTGCCCTTGGTGAAGCCATGTTGATTGTACCCAATCACCTCTTCGTTATTCTTCTGCCTCAGCAGTGCCTCCAGGAGGATCTGCTCCATAATCTTACCAGGCACAGAGGTAAGACTGACTGGCCTATAGTTCCCTGATTCATTCTTCTTTCCCTTTTTGAAAATGGGGATTATGTTTCCCCTTTTCCAGTCAGTGGGGACCTCACCAGACTGTTATGACTTTTGGAATATAATAGAGAGCGGTTTAGCAACCTCATGCACCAGTTCCCCCAGTACCCGTGGGTGTATCCCATTGGGTCCCACGGACTTGTGCAATTTCAGGTTCGTCAGATGGTCATGAACCTGATCTTCACTTACAATGGGTAGTTCTTTCCAACCCCTGCCATCTTGCTTCATCCTTTTTTTTCCCCTCTTTGAATTCACTGTTTCAAATACAAAGTAGAAAGCAGATTGTATATATATATATATATGTCACTTTGCAAAACTGGGTGTTGGAGATATGTGTAAGGAACAGGTCTGACACTTCTCGGAGAGTTGTCCTTGTAGGCACCAGGGATGGCAGGCAAAACTGAAAGACCCAGTGTTTATTTTAATCTATGATAATAGCAGTTAAATGTTAGTATCAATTAAAATAGAAACAAACCACTATATCATAATTTATACTGCTGTCAGCAGTCCAGGCCTTCCTTTTGTCGCCAGTCTGTTGCCCCACTTGAGGGTTCCTGTCCCCTGTGCGAGTACTGGGTTCCAGCTCAGCCCCGGCCCAACAATTCAAAATGTGCTGCACGTGCCACTGTTTGCAGATGGCTTGTGCTCCAGGTTGCTTTACTGTGAGGAGTGTGTTGAAGTTGAACTTCTGTCATTACAATGGCTTCATTTCTGCTCCATAATAAGTGGGGAACTGTGTGAATTCCTGCATAGGTCGGCGTCTCTCAAACACATCTGTGTACCAGAGCTGGCACATATGTAATGATGCTTGGGGAAATCTGCATTTGTCAGCAGAGGCCAAATGTTAATATCTTCATCCAGGCACTCAGAATGGACTGCTATATCAAAAGGCAGTTTTGAAAGTTTCTAGCATGTGGGCGTTAGGCACAGTCTATGAACTGCTTCTGAGAATACAAAAGTCGCATGAAAAAGAACAAACTAGAAACCCCATGAGTGAAGTCTGGAATATAAGGGTTACTTTAAGCAGTTAGATTGCACATGGGGCTACAGAAGGAAAGGAGCCATATCTCTTTCAGCAATGGTTGACTACAGTGTGCTGGAGGGCTCTGAGCTAACAGTGGAATTAACGTGGGGGAAAGCAAAATCAACATCTGTACAGATGGAGTCATGCTCTTAGGGACAGAGCCTGTCTCAATATATGCTTGACTTAAGGATTAACCTTCTGACATCACTCTTCCCTTTTGGTTTGGGAAGAGTGATTACAGATTTAAGGAAAAGTGACTGGTGTCTTTCCATATTCTGTTACTAAGTGTCTGCAAATAATAAAACTTTCTCTTTTTTTTTAAGCATGGCTATATGGTGAGGAGAAGATACAGTTGTGAGTGACAAAACTAATTATGATAAACTCCGCTTGATAGCGTTTGTTTGTTAAGACTGGAGAGATGCATTGTGAAAACCCAATTTTCTCGTTACTCTGCAGGTTAGGGAGGATGATGTAACATTGGCGTGGTAGTTCAGTCATTCTGCTACAGAAACCAGTGGTTATGGCATCAATGTTGTTAGTATAATTCCCTGAAGACAAGAGGGTAGAAATAGTCTGTCACCTAACATGGGCATATTGTGAGCAGTTATATTAATGGTGTGACTGCCTTTTTTTTTTTTTTTTTTGGCAGAAAAACTGATTTTTATGATCTTCCTGCCTTGCTTTTCCTCCCACAAACTTTTGTCTCCTCAATTGTGATGCCCAAATCATTCAGGTCATCATTCACAGCAGAGAAAAGGTTTCCAATTATTTCAGTTAAATTTGGGCCTTTTACAGATCAAACATAGAGGGCAGTCTCACAAAAAAGTTGAATTGATATAACTGTATTTAAATGAAACATTCGCCTGCGTGCTCGGCTCCTCTGAATACGGCACACCTGAATGACTGAAGAAGAAAAACAAATTTCTGTGCATATGATGATTTTTCAGCAGTGTTTGCTTTTAGCCACCTTTAGGGGTGAAAAAAAAATTGAACCAGTTTAATAAATTACTATTATGTCCTGAGTCTCCAAAGGACATAGAGACCTTAAATGAGAACATTTTGTTAACGTAGCTTTGTTTGGCTAAAGATGAAAAAGAAATAGTTCGGGAATTCTAGTGAGCAGTAAACTGCACCCCAGGCAATGACAGCAGAGAAAATATCTTCGAATGTGGGACACCTTTACAGGTCTGGATGAGTATGTGTTTAACATTTATGGTGAAACTTGGCCTAGCTTAATTCATTTCAACTGGTGCTTAATGGTTGCTCTGGGAACACTTATAACCTTGCTCTTTAAGTGAAAATCTACCATTTTTTTCTGCTAAATCTTCCTGGTTTTAGAGGGGCACAGATTTCTAGGGGCCTGTGACAGTTTATAATTTGGAAAACTAACCTTCATTTCCACATAAAAATTGACAGGAAAAAGAATGCTTTCTTCTTTTAGTAAATTGTGTTAATGTTTCCCTAGTGGTATAAAATTTCTTCCACAGTCCTTTCTCTAGCTACGTGTGTATTTGTCATAGGTTAAATCTATTCAACAGAGCAGATTCTGTTCACAAGAGTGGAACCAGAAACGTTTGTAGAGAGGAACACAAGCCCTCATCTAGGTGAAGGAACCATGTCATCATGACGCACCCTCTGATGTATGGAAGTGTATTAGCTGGGGATAGTGCTTGTGCAGTTGGGGCTGATACCACTGAAGCACCTGTGCCCACTGATCCCACAGTGACAAATCTGCACTTGCATGCACACGTCTTATGTGCTTTTATCAAAATTATGGCTGCCATCTATAAACTACTGCAAAACATCTGGCAAGTTAATTTGAAAATTAGATGGAGTGCTACACTAATGAATATTTAGTCTAGCACTGCTTTGTGGGACATACTTAATCATCCAGATAGTGATCTGATCCAATGCCTGTCTATGTATGCCTGACCTTGAGTGACCACATCACAATAATTTTCGTGTCTTGTCTTCACTGTGATTTTACTCTGAGAAAACTGTCTCCAGTTAACTTGTATTTTCCCTAAAAATACCACAAGTAAGTATATACATATCTATTGAGGTGAAGCCACAATGCTATGTTACCTCTGGAGGCACTGGCTGGAGTTCTGTAGAGCTGCATTTGCCCCTTGAGGATGGGCTATACCCCATCTTTAGCCTTGTGTGGGTATCAGAGGCTAGTCTTCACCTTCCTGCACACACTAGGTATCAAAGTGAGCTTGCTTTCCTCCACTTGTGCAAAGAGGGGAAAGAATTATGTTGGGGATCATTTTGCTTTTTTACCTCTTCCTGCACTGAGTGAGCTGGCAGATCGGCTGGAATTTATCGCAGAGGCTGAAGGATGTACCAAGGCTAACCTCTCACCAATTGCATTTTATGTTTCTAATGGGCATTACCACTTCTCAACCTGGTGGCTGTCATCTAGGGCCTTGTCATTATCTAAGACTCCGTTGGACAGGTGTAACCAAATATTGACAAGAAAGAAAATGTCTACTCCATAAAGCTAATGAATCGCTTAAGTACTTAGAGTAACTCCTAGCTTCACAGTTTTAAGTTAATGAAGGAGAAAAAGGGAAATGTATAGCTACTTTTCAAAGCACTTATCCACTGACTACTTCTACTACATGTTAAGTTTGATCTTTAGTCTGGTGTTTTTTCTTTCTCTAGCATTGAGTGTATCTATTCTCTCAAACTTTTAGCCCCAGTGCTAACACTTTCATGTAGCGGTGTGTTCCTCTCATCCCGGTCCACCTCTCCTGGATGTTCTCTGTTTCTGCCTTTCATAGGCTTGTGCATGGGAATGCAGATGTCGGTGCATACCTGCGCTTGGTGTCCTGTAGGCTGTGCAGAGGATCACAGCCGAGTAGGGGCAAGTGGCAGTTCTCAGTGTACAGAGTTACTCTGTGATGTGTCAACTCTTCATTAGTAGCTGACAGTTTTGCAGCGTTAGGAGCTTCAGGGAAGCATCTACAGCTGTCTGCAGATCAAAGGGCCAGAACAATATATCTTTTTTTATGAAACAACCCTTTCAATGAGCCATGCCACATCTGTTCCCTTACATCCACTCTGTCACTTTCCTGCTAACAGGAGACTTTTATGTACATTTAAATTAACAAGACAAAGTACCAAGCATACTCAAAAAATATTTTGGGGGATTTGGTATTAGAGGGTTCTCCTGAAGGATTTTTCTGCTGCTTTACAGACTTTGCATACCTCCTTTCTCCTCCAACTGTGAAAAGACTCCTTGTGCATAGATTGCTATCTCAGAAAGACTCTGTCTAGAGTCTCTTAGCACTGGGTTGCAATATTAGACAATAAGAGCTGTCGTACGAAGAAATTACATCCTCCCCCCCTGAAAAAAAAAAAAATCACAGGGACAACTTTAGTGATGCACAGAAAGAAAATGGAAAATAATGTATTCCCCACAAAGACAAGCCTTGAGAAACCAAGGTGACAAAATGTGTAGGCTGTATACAGTACCGGTACATACGTTAGATATAGTTCATTTGTGTGTTTTAGGTGAGTGATGCTCACACCACACAGGACAATGCTGGTGTGGGTGACATTAATACTGCAGGCTCGTTTTTACTACAGGATTCCACTGCACTTCAATGCAGTTCTGAAAAGCTAGATTTGCTGGTGTGATGCTATTGTGGGACAATGGGGATTGAATGTGAACTTTACATTGCCTCTAAAGGAGCAGTCAGACTAAGCATGAAACAACTCCATCCTAGAGATCAGTGAACATGTGAGCTACAACCTCCTGGTGTCTATTCCAGTTTAACTTTCTGTCTTGTAGAGACCTGCCTGTGAATTTGTACCAAAAAAAAGGGAGGCAGATGCATAAAAGATTTTGTAGCAGAGCTTATTTTTCAGTCTCCCATCTAGTTTACAGCATAGCCTCTCAAACACTTGAGTAGCATTTCTGAGAAGAAGGTATACCCTGCTGTGGAGACTGGAGGAAGGAGAAGAGGAAATGGGAATATTGTAAATGGTTATTGCTCCTGAAGGGGGAATTGAATCTCTGTTAGGGAGTAGAGAACAGAAAAATCAGAACCACATTGAAAAATAGCCTGTTGTAAAAAAGTCAAATAAAGGGTTGGTTATATTGTTTTAAAAGCAGAGTCCTGCTGTCTGTATAGATTATTCTGAGTTAAGGTTTTACTCTGTCATAAACTGTCTCCATTCCCAAGTGTCCGTTTAGCAAAAAAGAAGACTCATCTTTGGATGCCAAGAAAAAAATAATTAAAATCCTCTGTCATTATGCCAGGTTGAATTTCTAGGCTTGCATAGAGGTAGCCTCAGGCAACCATTCTGTAAGTCTGACAAAGAGGATGCAGTCCTGTAACTATGACTGGTTGGAAACATTGAGAAATTGGAAAAGGCCTGATGTCCAAATGAGATGCTGTGGAAATGTATTGTTTTGACAGAGCATTTTCAGCAACAGGGACTCACGTTCAAAAAAGGGAAATAACTTGACAGTTGTAGCTCTCAGCTGTGATTTTTGAGACCTACGTTTGAATTCCTACTTTTTCTGATTTAACCTAAGGAATGGACTTGGATTTTCGCAACAAACTAATTTTAGTGTCCTAGCCAAAAGTCTGTTAGCTATTTTGAAGCCTGTCTCTGTTCATCTGTTTCTGTCTTCTCTGTCTTTTGTGTCTTGCAGATTTTCTTTCCATTCTTTTTATTAAAAAAAAAAAAAAAAGACAAAAAAGAAATAAAAGCTTTAGATTTGTCCTCATGCAAAACAGGAATATATTTTTGTCTCAACATTTGCAGGACAGGGAATCAATTTTCTGCTCACCTCTGTCTGGAATGTAATTATAGCAATTTTAATATCCTTATCTTTAGTTCTTATTATTGATCCTTTTATTGACCCATGTCTGCTTGTTATTGTGTAAATGCTGGCAAAGAAACTGGTAGAAAATAACAGTTATCATGTGGTACCAATTTATTTTTTTTCTTTTCTGAATGGAGAAGGAAAGAATCTTTTCAATGTTTCTGCTGCAAAAATCCAAACTTCTGCTGTTCTCCTCACAGTCTCCAATGTATCCTTTGACTTTCATTTGATTGCAAACATTTCCTAACTCTCTACTCTCACATTCACAGTGGGTGACTAAAAGATCTGTTGTGGACTAAAATGTCAGAAATGGAGGCAGCATAAAGCCATAAGTAGGTTCTATGCCCACTTTGGAATCAGAATGTAGGAAAAAAGCCAGCAAAGGGCATTGCACTGACTGCAATTTTTACATAATGAGTTTGGTTTTGTTTTTCAAGTATTACATTCGAGCTAACTGCTTTGCTGAATGGCTGCAGAAATCAGGGGTGGAAAGGGGGTAGGATACAGTCACTCAAACTGTGGGCTTACATCTGATGTGAGTTCTTGGCTACATCTAGGCCATTTCTGAGCTTCTTCATTTCTGATGTCAGAGCATGTCTGGCATCCAACACATACGTAACACAGTACTTGGATTCAGTCTGTTTTAGCATGCTTTGTGCATAATTAAATGGGTTATGGGTAGCTTGTCTTTGTCAAGCACCTTGGTAGATTGTTTCTTCTTCGTGTTCAACATCAGGAAAAATTATCACTTCTACTTACCTTACCGTTGTAAAAAAAGGTCCTGATCATGATTGTGCTGTGCCCATGTATGCAGTCATGACAGACATTTGTTTGACTGAAATGTAGAGCTCTTTTTTTGGGTTAGTGAAAGCTAGTTCTTCCCACAGAAGCTAACTGAAACTAAACTGTTGGTGTTTGAGCAGATTTTAATTTTTTTCTCTCATTTTATTCCTACAGAACTACCTAATGCAGCTGAAAGTTAGTATTTCATTACTAACTAGCAATACCATGTCAGTCTGCTCATATTCTTGTTGGAAGTGAAGTGCTTTGATGCAAGCAGTGTGTTGCAATCATAATGAACCCAACAGAAGTAGGCCAGGTCACATTCAGGGACAGATTTCAGGAAGGGTCTTTTTTGGTGCCCTTATTTTGGTGTTGCTGCCACTTCTTTCTTCTGGTTCCCATGTGCAGACGTGTGGAGGCAGAGGGAGGCAAACTGTAGCACAACACAGCAGTTAAGAACATGCAGTTATATCATGTAACAGCTGTGCATGAAAAAGATGGACAAGGTTGTGAGTTCTCTGTGATAGGGCTGCATCTGGCCCTCGAGGCCCTCGAACCAAACCCTGACAGTGGTTTTGGGCGAAGGCAAGACTGATGCCTCAGCTGTGAGTGCTGGAACAGTTCCAGGCCATGGTTCCAATGTGTGGCTGGAGTCAGCGCAACTCAAGTTGTTACTCACTGTACCAGGACATAATAAATTGTGAAAACAAAAAAGGCTCTGAACTTTTTTCTGAAACCACATGATAAAAGACAGGATGAAAAAATAATGACAAACAACCAAAGCTGTCAGGGGAAACGAGGGAAGATGTTTGGTTGGAAGTTTAGAAAAAAGACTTAAAGAAAAACCTACAGGCGATGAAATGAATTCTAATCTGTTTCCCTCTCTGCAGGACCTCTGGACTGGAGTGTAATCTCTGTTATTGTCATATTGCTTTCCAAGGATGGAGTTTTAAAACTAACTCTTGTTAATTAGTTTGTTTATTTTGCAACCACCAGGCTTCTTCGCTCCCATCCCAAAAAGATATGTCAGTTGTGCGCTTTGGTGTGTGTGCATGCACATATGCTCAATGAGCTTTACTGTTATTGACAGAAAAACTTCTAAAATTTTGAAATCCAGGTTCATCTCATATTTAGATATTTGGAAAAGAGTTGGGGAAAAAAAACTTAATTGAAGTTAGCACTTTTAATTTCATATTGTTTTCCCTTTGAAAATGTTGCTTGGACAAAACAAAAGATGACAAATGCCCTGAGGATAGGGGGAAGAGGGAAATTTAAATATCTTGCTAGAAATTTGAAAAGCTTGTGTTCGAATCCAGTCATGCAACTTTACTTCCACACTCTATAGATTCTCTGTAGATTACTTGGAGGTGCCCAGGGATTTTTTTTTTTTTTCCTCACCAGGGAAATAAAGAAATGCAATAGAAGCAAATTGCAAAGCTTTGGGACTTCTTTGAAACCACCCTGTTGTTTTCTAGGCAACTGTATTTTGGACAAGTGAGCACAGACTCCAGGACAAAGTGGGGTGTAGTTTGTAGTGGGCGTTTCTCCTTGCCCCTTCAGCTCTGAGGCTACTTCTCGTAAGCGGCAGGCTAGTTGAGAGGGAGCCCAGCATGAATACAAAGAGAAGAGGAAAGCAGGAGAGGTGCTCCCCCTTGCACATGCTGTAAATGCCTTTCTTAGTCCTTGAGCCTCATCTGTCCTACCAAATCTTAGCTGTAGAACTTGTCTTTTATTGTAATAATCTTCACACCGTGCTTGGGCACTCAGTTTAAAGACCTGAATTCACCAGGCTCTCAGATTTCTCCACCCATGCAGCTCTACACAGGCAATGCACTGTAAAGCATTTTACTCTAAGACATGATTTTCCTGAAAGTGGGGGCACCATAAATTTCAGGGTTGGTTAATAATAGCTTCTTTTCCTAAATGAGTTCAAGTTAAATAGATACAAAATGCACATTGCCTTGGATACCCTAGTATTTACTGTGAGGTACAGACAGGGTTATATGTAAACTATTACCTTATGGAGTTGAAAATTACTCTTTTTTTTTTACCGGAGGTCAGGGAACTTCATATTCACTCCATAATCAGAACAAGTATCTGTGCAATTACTGTGAAACAACTACCACGTTATTACTTGTTACATTGCTTTTAGGGCTCCTATGTCTTGGTGTGGGAAATTACTGCACAAAATATAAGCACAGTGAGTGTAAAATGCCTGGGACAAACTGACCAATCTGTGTGGTGGGTGGAAGGTATATATAATAAAAGCTCCCTATATCACATACAGGTAAATGATAATGGATTTTAGTGTGTGCCTATCAAGGATTTCCGTATTTTATGGAATCCTGGCAATGGTATTGCTCCAGCTGGGGTGGTTACAAAGTATTCAACAAAATACGCAAAGCCTGTCACAGGAGTTTGTCCCTTCACAGGCAAAGGTTCTGTCTGAATGTCTCTTCTGACAGAATGTCTCCACCAGCAGCTCCTCTGTTGGGGCTACCAAGGTAGTTCCTGATAGAGCCTGAGCTGCTGCCTTACCTAGTGAAAGGTTTAAGATTTCCTTGTTGCAGTAAAAGAGAGTTGAATGGCTTTCTGTTAACTGATCGCAGAAATAACAAAATCTGTGCTAATAATGCAAAAGGATCACCAGATCTCGGATATGCCAGGGCTCCATCAAGGAGAAGAAGCTGTAGCAAGGTTATTAAAAGCCACAAAAAAGCAAAATATCTGTTTTCAGCTTTTCTTTCTTGCCAGTCTTAAGGCAATGGTTGGTTCCTTTTTGTGTCTAAATGAATACGGTGACACACGGTATGACTATGAGGCAAAAGGACAAATATCTCGCTCTTTTAAATACCAGAGGGTACTGAGGGACTTTTAGTACTTTTCTGCTTTATTTGCTCCTATAAATGACACATACATCTTGGGTATTCAAAGTGCTTTCCTAGCATAGCTCTGCTTGTGTCTCATGAGTTGTCAGAGTCAACGCACTTGATCCGTGTGACTTTTGTGCACCTCCTTGCTGAATATTTTATTGATAAGAGTTATTATACCAGGGTTTTAGACAGTAGGCAACTGGAGACATGTATTCTAGCCCAAGGCAATTTAAACTCACGTCTCCTAGATCTGGAGAGAATGACCTTACCACCTAACTACAGTCTGAATTCCTAGCAGAGTGGGTCTAAACTTGTAAACTGCTCTTTTGAAGATATATTCCTATGTAGCAAAAATCCCCATGGGCTATAGAGAACAGGAGACATAAATCTGTACTGCTTGTGCAGTGACAAATGTATGCATTTTTATCTCAACGGTCTCTATGTAAATCAGAAGGAAATCTGTTAATGGAGACTGGCAGCCTAGATCTCTGCTTTGAAAATGAGTGCCCTTAACACCAAAGTAAATCAAAAGCATAACTCAAATTTCTCTCTAGTCCAGCGTGCTTGTGTGCTGGCACAGCTTCAGTAGCAGCAGTAAAGGATGCCCTTGCTAATACCTAAGCTTTAACATGGTGCTTACAGCTCTCAGCGAGGGAGTAAGAGAGATGAATGGGAGTTGCTCATGCTGAAAAGCAGATTTTCCATTTCTCGATGAGCAGCTGTTTGAATAAAGATGGGCGTCAGCTCAGAATTAGGAAATAATTATAATTCAATTAGCTGAAGAGGCATGATGACTTGATTCCTTAAAGACTGTTGTGCACTTGTGTTAGCTGTACACACAGATGTGGTAGATAGAGACTGAGAATACAATTTTGGCATTGATCTAGGTAGTGCTTGCCTATGAATAATGACAAGGAAGTCAACAGCAGGTAACCTACACTATGGATTATAGCTCTTCTTTACATCTGTGTAATTTTTCATATTCACTCTTTAATGACAAGCATGATTCATCCATAATTTCATTGTAGATTAATCTTTCTAGAGAGGACCCTGTCTTCAACTAGAGAGATTAGCGCTTGTTAAATAACATGTCTCATGGTCTTAGCTCCCTTGGTTCACTTCTGTAGAAGTTACTTCATCTCAAGTAGTGGGAAAGATGTGGAATGACTGTTCTTTTACCTAAGCACCTTCTGAAATCTAGCTGAATGCAACTGAAGACATGTGCTGAAACAGCTGTTTTGCCCTTTGGTGCAAAAAAATCAACAAAGACCCTTTGCAGAAATCTTTCTCCTCTTTGCTTTAGGTCAAAACCAATTGTTTAATTTTTTTTTAAAGGTTTCATTAGTAAATATACTTTAAAAATGTTCCACTAGCAGCATGAAAATTTTACTTTCTGTATTGTTTTACATACGTATACATAAGTAGTCAAAATCTTCTTTCAGCTAGATTATGTTGTCTTTATCCTGTCTCAGAAAACTGAAATTCTGAATTTCTCATTTATTCATTTGGGTGGACTGAAGCTTTGCTTTCTGAAGATAGGTATCAAACTTTTTATAGAAGTAAACCCTTGGGCTGTTCAAGGAATAAGAAAAAGCACCACAGAAAGAACTAGAAACACTTGTAAATTCTGTGGGTGTAAGAGTTCAATGTTCCAAAAGGCCAAAGACTTAATACTGTAATCAGTGTAAATTTTGGTTGTATAAAGACCAAATTCTGCTTCCTTTTTGTAGATGTCCAGCCTGAGTGCTGAAATTAATGGCAAGTGTCTGGATTTTTATGTTGGTGTAATAACTCAGATCTCTGAAAAAGTAATTTGGAAGGATAAACTAGACAACAAATTTATTATCTATAACTAGCTTTATCCTGGTTGCAGCTGGGAAAGAGTTAATTTTCTTTCTAGTGATTGCTGTGAAAGGAATGTCAATAATACCTATTCGTTTTAGTTGTTGCTAAGTGATGTTTACACTACTCAAGGACTTTTTTCAGCTTCCTGTAGAAGCATAGACAAAACTATGGAATGACCAATGAAATACTCCATACAATAGATGTAATGCTCAGTATATAAATAGGGGTTAACCAGGGGGTGGGAATCCACAAACACTGCTCGTGATGGTGCCAGTTCACTGGGTAGTGAAAGTGTCATTATTATTGTTATTGTTATTATTATTGTTATTTTTCCTTATCTTTTACAGTTTTTATTATACTGTATTTAACTCAACCTGCGAATTTTTTTTGTCTCCCTTTCCCCTCCTTTTTTCCCTCTTCTCCTTATCCTTTTTGAGGGGGTGAGTGAGTGGCTGGGTAGTTCTAGTTGCTGGCTGGCATTAAACTACAACGAGCTTATATTTATAGGTGTTATAGGAAAAGTTTTTAGTTGGAGTAGAATTCAGCATTTGAGTCTTTACCATTTTCAGTTCATTGCCTACCAAGGAGAAGGACTGAATGAATTATAACAGGGTATGTGTCATAGTTGCAAAATTCAGCAGAAACAAAAGAAGAAAAGGCAGTTTAAGCTGAAAAAATGTTATTCTTTAACTCCCTATTATTTTTTTAAAACTTAAGATATGTCACTATGCAGCTGCCATAGTCTTTGAAAGGCATTTAAATAATAATGCAATCATGGGACACAGTCAACATGGGTTCAAAAAGGGAAAATCCTGGTTAACTAATTTGATATCTTTCTATGATGAGGTCACTTGCCTAGTTGATGAAGGGAAGGCGGTGTATGTAGTTTTTCTTAATTTCAGTAAGGCTTTTGGTACTGTCCCTCATAGCATCTTTCTGGTCAAGTTGTCCAACTGGGAGATGAGCAGATACATGGTGCTTTGGATGAAGAGCTGGCTGAAAGACAGGGCTCCAGCTGGTGTTGTGAATGGGACTATATCTGGCTGGTGACCAGTCACTAGGGACATTCATCAGGCTCAATTCTAGGGCCAGTTCTGTTCAATATTTTTTCAATGATTTGGATGCAGGAGTTGAATACACCAATAACAAGCTTGCTGACAATACTCAAATGGGACGTGGTGTTGACTATCTCGAGGGACAACAGGTTTTGCAGAGGCATCTAGAAGGATTAGAGCATCAATGGCATGAAATTTAACAAGAACAAATGCCAAATTCTGCACCTGGGATGGAGTAACGCCAGTCACAAGTATAAATCCGGAGAAGAGTGGCTGGAGAGCAGCCCTGCAGAAAGGGATCTGGGTGTGCTGGTCGACAGCAGTCTCAATGTGAGTCAGCAGGGTGCTCTGGCAGCCAAGAGGGCAAACCATACCCTGGGGTACATCAAACACAGCACAACCAGCCAGTCAAAAGAGGTGATTATCCCATTGTATTTAGCCTTGGGGTGGCTTCACCTTGAGCACTGTGTGCAGTTCTGGACCCCACAATTTAAGAAGGATGTGAAGGTCCTTGAATACATCCAGAGGAGGGCAACAAAGCTGCTGGAAGGGCTGGAAGGCATGTACTGTGAGGAGCGGTTGAGGACACAGGGTTTGTGTAATTTGGAGAAAAGGAAGCTGAGGCACAATCTCATTGCTGTCTATGGCTTCCTGAGGATGGGAAGTGGAGAGGGAGGTGCTGAGCTCTTCTTCCTGGGATCCAGTGACAGGATGCATGGGAATGATTCAAAACTGCATTAGAGGAGGTTCAGACTTGACATACACTCTTCATCAATCCTGGCCATCCATGGGATGAAGAGCTGCTGGTCTGGATGCTGGGGATCTCCGTCCAAAAGCACATGGCAACATTCATCCAATAAATTATCCATATTGCCATGCAACACTGCAATAGGGCTGCATCTTTGCAGCTGGTCCAGGACACATGTTTTCATCTGGGGGCTTTTCAGGGCCAGCCTGTGCCCTGTCGCTCATCACCCCAGGCCTGGTCTCCTCCTCCTTGCACCATCTGCCCCCACGTCCCGGGACTCTGCTCTGCTACCAGCCTGTACTGCCCAGAGCAGCCTTGCTATGATGGTGCCCAAATTCCTCCTCCTGTGCAGAGTTATGACTTGGTCCTGCTCTTTGCATCACCCCAGGGTCGTAGTCTGACAAGGCAGGGGCCCCAAGGAGTTCAGCATGGGGAAACAAAAAGTCCTGCACCTGTGGAGGGACAATGCCAGGCACCACCCATGTGATAGGCTGCCCGTCTGCTGGGTTGGCACCAAGAGCTGCTGCTGTCCCCAGTGAAAGACCCAAGTCCCAATACCAGGGCCACGGGTGGTCCCGTGTACCTCAGGCATGCAGCAAGAACCTGGAGAGAAGTGGAGTGGGGTGAGGCTTTGCAGGCAGACAGGCAGAAAGCAGCGAGAGCTGGCCAGGCCCCACTGTGCTGGGGCTGCACAGAGGCCAGAGGTCTGCCCTGAGAGGAGAACACAGCTGCAAGACACGGGCTCTCTCTGGAGACCATACGATGCAGGAAGTTCAGACCTGATATTAGGAAACATTCCTTTACCGAGGTGGTGGTCAGACACTGGAACAGGCTCCCTAGAAATGTCCCATGCTTGTCAGTGCCTTAAAAAGAGGCATTTGGACAATGGCCTTGAAAATATGCTTTAACTTTTGGTCAGCTCTGAGATGGTCAGGGAGTTGGACTACAGCATTGTTGTAGGTCCCTCATAACTGGAGCTATTCTATTCTATTCTATTCTATTCTATTCTATTCTATTCTATTCTATTCTATTCTATTCTATTCTATTCATTTCCATTCCATTCCATTCTATTCTACACATACCCCTCCAAGAGACTGGTTCTGCTCAGAGGTGAAGGCCCATTCATTCAAAATCCAATAGTCCCGCAGATTTCAAACACAAAAAGGAAGCCTACAGAGGGTGGAAGCAAGGACAGATAGCCTGGGAGGAATGCAGAGAAATTGCCTGAGCAGTCAGGGATTAGATTAGGAAAGACAGAGTTAAATCTGGCCAGGATGTCAAGGGCAACAAGATAAGCTTCAACAGGTACATCAGAGATAAAAGAAAGATGAGGGAAAATGTGAGCCCTCTCTGGAAGAAAATAGGAGACCTAATTACCTGGGATATAGAGAAGGTTTAAGTACTCAATGACTTTTTTGCCTCAGTCTTCACCAGCAAGTGCTCTAGCCATAGTACCCAAGTCACGGAAGGCAAAGGCAGGGACTGGGAGAATGAAGAACTGCCCATTGCAGGAGAAGATTGTGTTTGAGACCATCTAAGGAACCTGAAGTTGCACCAGTCCATAGGACCTGGTGAGATTCATCCACAGTTCCCGAAGGAACCAGTGGATGAAGTTCCCAGGCCACTATCCATCATGTCTGACAAGTCATGGCATGCCAATGAAGTTCCTGCTGACTGGATAAATGGAAACATAATGCCCATTTTTAAAAGGAAAAAAGGAAGACCTGGGGAGCTACAAGCAAGATTGTCCATGGAGCAGATCCTCCTAGAAATTATGCTAAAGCACTTGGAAATAAGGAGGTGATCAGTGATAGCCAACATGGCTTCACTAAAGGCAAATCGTATATGACAAATTTGGGGACTTTCTATGACAGAATTAGAGCATTGATGGATAAGGGAAGAGCAGTTAACACCTACCTGGACTTGTGCAGAGCATTTGACATGGTCCCATATGACATCTTTGTCTCTAAATTGGAGAGACATGGATTTGACAGATGGACCACTCGGTGGATAAGGAATTGGCTGGGTGGCCGCACTCAAAGAATTGCAGTCAACGACTCGATGTCCAAATGTCAAGCAGTGACAAGTGGCATTCCTCAGGGGTCCGTATTGAGATTGGCACTATTTAACATCTTGGTGACATGGATGGTGGGATTGAGTGCACCCTCAGCAAGATTGCTGGTGACACGCAATGTGGTGTGGTTGACACACTGAAGGGAAGGGAAGCCATCCAGAGGGACCTTGACAGGCTTGAGAGGTGGGCCTGTGCAAACCTCATGAAGTTCAACCAGAGTAAGTGCAAGGTCCTGCATGCAAGTTGGGGCAATCCCAAATACAAATACAGGCTGGCTGGAGAATGGATTGAGAGCAGCCCTTGGAAGAAGGACTTGGGGGTGTTGGTGAATGAGAAACTCAACATGACCCAGCAACGTGCTCTTGCAGCCCAGAAGGCCAATCACATCCTGGGCTGCACCAAACGCAGCATGGCAAGCAGGTTGAGGGAGGCGATTGTACCCCTTTTCTCCACTCTCATTGAGACCCCACATGGAGTACTGCGTCCAGCTGTGGTGCCCCCAACATAAGACGGACTTAGACCTGTTGGAACGAGTCCAGAGGAGGGCCATGAAGATGATGAGAGGGCTGGAGCACCTCTCCTATGAGGACAGGCTGAGAAAGTTGGGGTTGTTCAGCCTGGAGAAGAGAAAGCTATAAGGGGAGACCTTATAGCAGCCTTCCAGTACCTAAAGGAGGCCTACAGGAAAGACAGGGAGGAACTTTTTATCAGCAAGTGTAGTGATAGGATGAGAGGTAATGGTTTTAAACTGAAAGAAGGTAGATTTAGATTAGATATTAGGAAGAAATTCTTTACTGTGGGGGTGGTGAGGCACTGGAACAGGTTGCCCAGAGAGGCTGTGGATGCCCTGTCCTTGGAAGGGTTGAGGGACAGTTTAGATGGGTCTTTGAGCAACCTGGTCTAGTGGGAGGCATCCCTGCCCATGGCAGGGGGGTTGGAACTAGGTGATCTTTAAGGTGTCTTTCAGCCCAAACCATTCTATTATTCTATGATCTATTCTTTCTGTGTTGAAAACTGGCACTCAGTCTGGGGCTAGTAAAATAGTATAAAACATAAGTCAATTTTACTTGCTGTTTAATTATGTGCCAGTTTTGCAGTTGAGGCACAGAATAACTTCATTTACCTTCCTCCCAAACCTGAGGTGTGTGAAAGATCTTAGGGAAAAGAGCAATGCACCTTACATCAGCCTCAGTGAGTGGGGTGTAGCATTTCCACACTTAGGATGCTACTGCATGGCATAATGCCTGGTGAATCCTAATTCCATTATATATAACTTCCCAAGAGAAGTCTGCACTCCTTGAGGAAGCCTTCCCACAGAGAAGAAATATATGAGGCATCTCAGCAAGATAAATTTAACTGGCCTAAACTTTTAAGTGTTTTCTTGTTCCAATCACTTTAGCGAGGGGTATGATATCCTGACATAAATCCTTATGTGAATGTGCTCTTGTACTGCAGTAAAGACAATTCATATTACAGAATTGCTCAAGAATAATTATAAACATTTTTTTGCTGCTGTAACTTTATCTGCTTGGTACTGTATTGGTACTGTTTTAGCCTACCAGACTAGATAACACAAACATATTAACTGTGTAGTTAATATGGCACCTCTTTCAAAACCGGAGGATAAATGATAGTGAGTCTCATAAGAAGGACTGCTTTTTTGGAACACCTGAACCAATCCATAATGCGGTATTTAGAGTGGTATAACTTACAAAAGCCCAGCATATATCCCTTTTTCTCATTCTGGAAGAACGGGTGAATGGGAGGAGAAACTTTTTCTTTACTCACAAAATAAATACATTGCTATAAGCCTAAAAAAATATAAGAATTTCAGTCTTAAAAAGGTCAAGCAAACAATATATGCTAAGCGTTTACACCAGCATCAGCAGTTCAAGATGATCACTCAGTCTCTTCAAAGAGGTAGTCAATTCGTAAAATGGATGATATTGTCTGTAGGATGATTTCAGAAAAAGTTGCTACTCATTAACAAAAAAAATTGTAAATGCCCATTAGAAAGAAAGAAAAATAACCCCACAGACAACAAATTATTATAGCAGCATGTCATTCACTTACAATGAAAAATTTAAAATGATGAAGGCAGCTGCCAAGGTTTTGCAGGGAGGGGGTTAATTTTAAACATATGGGAAAAAACAGACCTTGTCACTATCTATCTTGTGAGCTTGCAGCCTGGCACCAGCTCCTGCTGTGCACAGCAGGCATTTCCCCTCCAAACTAGAGCATATACTCACAAGACACTAAAGCGGATAAGAATTTCTCCTGATCCCTCCTTGAGGAACACATATATTTGTGAAGAGGATGTAGATACATCCTGAAATGGGATTGTAAAAAGCCAACAAAAACAACAAAAAGTCAGGCATAGATTGAATATTATAGATGCTGTTTGTGACTTTTGGTAGCCAAAAAACTCCCCCCAAAACCCCAAGTGAGTACACCAAAACCAATCAAAGCACTGTAAAGATGTTTTCCTCCCTTTCTGTCTTTCTTCCTCTCTTTTTCTCCGTGTAAAAGTTCTGCTGATACAGAGGGTATAAACACACCAGCAAAATACCCCTTTTTTTCCCCTTAAGGACCAGCCAAATCCATTCTTGTATTTTCAGCTACCTCTGTAGAGAGATAAAGCAATACAGAATCCATGGTGTGGTCAGAGTTGTAGTGGAAAAGTTGATAGGTATTGCTGACGGTAATTTTGTACAGGCAATGAAATGCATCGGTCAGAATAAGAAGTATCTGAAAGAGTTTCTTTCACTAGACCTGTACTACCAAAATGCCTTTAAGATCAGCATTGTGCTACTGTTCGATGTCATTGCAGTCACTTATTCACGCTTATAGTGGTGGTGTTAGTGTTTTTTCTTGCTGCTTCTAGGCGTTTGTTGATATTATCTGTCTCTGTTATACTTTTGGAGAAGCACAAAGGGAAAAGATTGGCTTTGGCCCAGACTTTGGCTTTAAGCCATTTTTGTCCTGTTCGGGTTTGGGACTCAGAAAGGTTAGATTTTATGTGAGTTATTAGTTGGGGTTCCTCCGAGTTTTTTTCTAGTTTATGACAGCCTAATGAAGACTCTTATAAGGCGCATCATAGCCTGAACCTCCTGCTACAGCTATGTTGCCCAGAAGGAATTGCTGAAGGAAGGCTTACCGTCATCCTGTCACTGGAAACTGGTTGGGTTTTTTTTGTTTAAATCAGGGATGCTGTTAATAACCGGGTCATTTCAGACAAGTCTTTCACATCCCTCAGTATTCAGTGCAAGGTTGCCTGGACAACAGTGCTGCTGTTTTGCTCTTCCACCTGCTATCATTCAACACCTGGAAGCTGAGTCTGAACCTACAGTGGTATTTGAATGCCTTTGTGTCAGTGTGTCTGCTCCTTTTTCAGGGGTGTCCACTGCACAAAAACTTTATCTAGGAACAACAGGGAATTAAAAGCACCTTTATATTTCACATTTTTTGGCCTACTGTATTCTTTGACATAATTGGTGGGGTCACCCAAGGGCATTCACATGTCTTACTTTTCCTCCTGAACTGAAGGGGGACCAATGCCTAATCACCAAAGAGTATCTGGACCTAGTTATCCATGTGATACATAAACAGGCTGTTGAGCTTTTCAGTTCACCTTCTGAAAAGATTAGGTCTCACATTAATTAATTAGCAGTGGTCATTTCTGTTTAATACACCTTTGTTTGAATACTTGTTTTTCTGTTAGAAACACTTGAACAGCAAGTGAGAAACTCCCATTGTTGGTTGCGTGCGAGGTGAGGTAACTGTACAGCTCAGAAAAAGGCCACGAAACATGACCCTGTATCCAGTATGTCCCACCGGGTAAAGGTGCTTAGACCTAACATTTTGATTCAGGCCCCATCTTTAATTTAAAGTTTCACTTGACTGCTTTAAACAGAAGACTGATTGCCTAGAAGGATTTTCAGTGCTCCACAGCAGCAGTCTATTAACCTATTTAGATAGTATCTACAGTAGTAATGAGATTAGAAACTATAAAGGAAACTGGGAGATAAAGAAAAGTCAAGAAACTCAAAAGCAGGTTAAAATTTTGTTACTTTTTTTAATGAAAGCACCAGAAATAAGGGTCATATTGTCCCACAAGTGAGTCTGGCCAGCTGATACGAGATAATCCTGTAAATACAGTCATGTACTAGCTAGATTCTGAATGAGGTTAATGCCTAGATAATACAAAATGGTTAGAAGATGTTCTGCATTTCTCCGCAATGACACTTCCTCACAGATTAACTGTAGCTCTTGGGAGCACTCTGTTTGCAGTAAAGCTAGTTTTTCTGGATTACAAAGAGCTGAAAGGTGTACTTTCCAAACTCACTGTTGACATTGAGTGTAAGCCTGCTTCAGCAATTAAATTTCCATCAGGATCCTAATTTGTCAGCCACCGCTGTAGGGTAGAGACACTATTCTGGGCCTCAGAAAATATAGTGCTGCTTTCTCCAAAAGTACACTTTGTTCCAGAGCTACTTTTTCTCATCTCAGTTTTACAGCTTTAAAATGGTGATGAATTTTATTTTATCCTTAATTTGTTGGTTTTGCCTGATATAAATTGTCTTCTTCCCAATGGTAGGATCTGTTTCTCTTTATAGTGGACCTGTCTTCATGAGATCTTCATGTTGCTTGTGGGACAAGGAGATGTTATTGTAAAGCATATATGTGAAATCTGTAGTTGCTGATTTGCAGACTATCCCTTCAAATCAGCAGTTTAGGACTTTATTCGAATCTGGGGATCAGAGGTCTTCCACAGTAGGTCTTTGTAGCTATTTTTTGTCATTGTTTCGATTGAAACAAAGGCTGGCCATCCTACAGCCCAGCAGCAGGATGGAATTTTTTTTTCATGGAAAGCCACAGCCTATTAGCAGTTGTGAGCACAAGGTATTGCCCATTGCAGCCATTCTTAGAAGAGACTGCCTGTGCACGCACATGGAAGAGTCTGATTCACTGGACTGTCCAAATCAGGAGATGGCCACACTGAGATTAAAATCAACCCTGTTTAAAAGTCTGCATCTCAGCAAAAAGTCCAGCAAGTATTACGCTGTAAAAATGCCTTTATATAGAAGATATTCTCAAAATACAAAGTGGGTATCAGCTGTAGAAAAATGTGAGGTTTGAAAATTGTAAATAGTTCAAGGAGTAACAGAAAACATAAGTCTCTAAGGATGGTAAGCCTTTTTTTAATTAAAAGTGTAAGCTTTTGGTAAGAGGTAAAAGATTTAAGATAGACCCTGGGAAAATATTATGGGCTTTGTTGTTTTGCTGTGACTGAAGTGCAGAAATTGAGGTACCTAAAATAGCAGGTTATAACACAATTAAATTTATAATTCTTCTATTGCATTTGCTTATGTATGGCAGGAATGCTTATGACCATAGCAGGAGACATGTATACATAGAAAAGCTTAAAGTAAGGTTAAGTGGTATTCAAATTAAACTTCTTGATGAAACAGAGAAAGGAAAACTTAGAAGGTGTGAGGAATAGTCACCTCAGTTATCTGAAGAACAGTCATAAGAAAAGTCACAGCCAACTAGGAAAAAAAGTTTTGATAAGTAGTTATTTGAACTATTTAAGTGGGTACTGCATTATTTAATTTGTCATTTTAACTTTCGTATCAGTCACTGAAACTAATATATTATACCCCTAGAGTCTTTCCTAAAAAAGATATATTCTTTTCTACCTTGCAGTACTTGGGAGAAAAAAACCACAGCTTAAAAAATTCCTTTCTTCTCAAGGAAGATAATTTGTGGAATTAGAGATGTAACTAACAGACTTGCCCAGATGTCTGTGAAAAACCTTCACATATTTAAGGGAACCAATGTCTTCTCTATACAGTTGTAGAAGACAACATCCTGTGTCAAAATCTCCATTTGTAAATCCCCTCCACTCCCCCCTTTCCCCCCCACCCCTCACAAAAGCGTGTGAAGGTCCCAGGACAGTGACTTGAGTTCTGACAGTCGGCTTGATTTCTATGTTACATCTTTCACGGTGGCAGAAACAGATCCCTGCAGGTACAGAAAGCCACGGATTCAGAAGAAATATCTCCTTCCATTTCTCAGGACTTTTAAAATGACCAGGAGAAGCTGATATTGCTAGTTAGGTTCTACAAAACATTTCTGTTAAAAGAACAAAACTCAACCCTGAAATCTCACTTGTAAACTCAAAGACAAGTGGAAGTGTTCTGGCCTGCTTCCATACTGTAAGGCAAATTATAAGCAGTGTGAAAAAACCACAGATGTTTTCTGCTGGTAACTCTGGAGACATATTTTGAGAATCTCCTCTTCGTCCTTACTTTCCTCTGAAAAAGTAAATCAGAAGGAGGAATTCTTCCAGCAGTGAACACCAACATTTTCTCCTTCTGTTCAAAAAACCTTTTTGAGCCATTGGAATGCATTTCTGGTGGGCACTCAGGAGCACAGGAAATTTGAAAGGAGCTGTGAATAGCTGCGAACAGTTGCATTCAGAAGAGAGAAGAGAGTGGAAGCTAGAAAAGCTAGAGCAGCAGTTTGTTCTTTACCTAGTAGGCAAAAGTCAGATTCTCGGACTTCTAGGTGACTTACTAAATTAATCTTTTTGTAAACCTAGATTTTTCCTTTTTCGTTGTTTTATTAACACAGACCTTAGATTTAGCATTTTCCTCCTCAACTAGAGAGTTATCTTGTGGTATCAGGTTTCTCTGAGATGTTTTTTAACATATTTGATGTCCTAGTTGTAATGTTGATGTCAGCTGCCTTCTGCAATATAGCAGTTTAGGATCCTGCTTAGTGAGAAAATGCACACTATGTATCTGCTGTCTCAGCCCCTGAAGCTAATTGACTTACCACAGTCATCTTGAAATATAGGCTATGCTATGCAGAGTCCTACAAACAGACTTGTATACAGGGGAGTTATTTCCTTTCTACCATGGATAACAGCATCACAGTCTCTGTTAAGCACAGAAAAATACAGTGCTTTTAAAACGAGCCTATTAGTAAACCAGTATAATATAGGCTGCTTTTAAAAATTTCCTTTCTGTTTTTTGTTCATCAGGCATGGTATCAGCCACAGAAGTGTTTAGGTCATTCACAAAAACCTGTCCAAGATACAAGTTATTCATTTTTGCTGCAAAGTTTAACAAATTTAACAATTTGCCTGTGAAATTTTGTTAAAAACAGTGTTATATTCCTAAAACCTACCTTCACGTATGCATGTGTTTTTACATCTGCCATCATCTGAGAGTTATAAGTAGTGATGTTCCTTTAACTGTATTGAAATACAATGAACTAGGAAAAAAAAAAAAGATATTTTAAAACAAAGAAATATTGGAAATGTCTGTTGAACAAGGACTATATTGCTTTTGGGTATTCTTCATCCTGTCCTGGACCACAGGGCAGGATGATAAGGTGACCCCTTCTTGCCTCCCCTGTTTTTTGTGGCTCTGTAATTGCTTGATATTCTTTCAGCAGAATCTGAGAAACTGGATTGTCCTTCAGTACTATATTTTCCTCATGTTATTGCCTAACACAGATTGAAGTCAGGGTGAAAGGAGGAAGTGGCTCTGTAAAACCATTTTTAGTAAAAAATCATCCCAGTCTGCAGTAGTCAGGGAGCTGTATTAATTCATTGCCAGCATCACTTTGGCAAGGATACAGAGAAGACTTGTCTTTTTTTCAAGTAAGCGCAAACCTAAAAAAATCATTTTGAGAAAAGAAATCTGGGATATTGCCAAAGTTTTAAAACATGATCATGAAAACACAAAGTTGATTGCCTCACCCATTACTGGCCTTTCGCTATCAAGACCAAGTCTCTTCTAATACAGAAAACAATATTTTCAAAGCACAACATGTATAGTTCATTCACTACATGACTTCTCATTTTTAAAACATATTTGCTTCAAGTGATCAGAAAACAGGGTGTTTGAAACCAGCTCTCCCTGGCTTCCACTGTGAAAGACTTTTAACAGCTTCAAGTAGACGCTGGTGAATACATAGCAAGGTTACACACCTGAATTGTCATAATTGGTGGTTCTCCTTTATTGTAAATTTTCTAAAGTGAGAAAACGTACTAGCAGCAGAAATACTTTCCTATAAGAATAATCCCAGAAATCCTGAGCATTTAAGTTAGAAAGATTTTAAAATAAGAGCAAGTAATCTGAATTAGGGACTAGAAACATGCAAAGCAAGTATGGTGGTCAAACAAAACTTTAAATACAGATAGAGAGCTTAGTTGTTTAATAACTAGTTGAAGAGGAATTAAAGCTGCTCAGATTTAGTACGCAATTAGCAAAAGAAGGAGGAGAGGCAAAAGTCACTAAGGTAGTTAGTGTGAATTATTCAGCTATGTTGTCACAACTCCTATGGCAGAAAGATTGCTCCAGTGCATATTTCTTAATTATAGGATAGCACAGGAACTTACTGTTTGTGAGGCCAAGGACAGGCAGTTGAGGATATACCTTTGAAAATATATTTGTTACATTAATTGACTCTAAGGAGAATCCAAAATATCTCAGGTATAGGGTGTCCTAAAGCAACTATCTCTCTCCAACTGTTCTGTGGATGTCTTCTGTTGTGCTCTAAATTTTAAAAAATGAAAATACACTATAACAAAAAAAAAAAAAAAAAAGGAAAATATTTTCAAATCCTCCCTAGCATACTGACACTGAAAAGGCTCTTACCAGTTACTGGTCCCAGCTTCACTGTGTCAGAGAATAGAAGCAGAACCTAAAGAGATCTAAGACACAAAAGGGGGTTCTGCAGAGGCATGAAGGATGAGTCTAAGTTGCAGCATAGGTGGGAAAGGTGGAGGAATCCCTCAAAGCAGGTATACATATGATTTTTAAAAAATTAGTTAGCAAAATTTGGGAAAACAGAGAAATCCTTTCCCTTCAGTTAGTAAAAAAATCAGTCAAGAACACAGACAGAGCTGTAAAGAAGATCTTGACCTTTCTAGCCTAGTAGGGAAGTTCTTACTCATTATCTTTCTGTAGCATTTCAAAACCAAGCAAGAAATAACAGCATATTCTGTCCTCAAGTCCCTCTAGCCATTGCTTACCATCATCTGTTTCATGAACAAATCAGTGTGAGAACCTGATACAGCTTTCCAAGTTGTGCCCTGTAAGACTTAAAAGCTGCTACTTCTGCTTTCCTGCCTAGCAAGTCAGTCAATAAGCAACTGAAAGACAATTGTCATCTGTCTACCCCCCAACCCCAGTATAGACATCTCCACTACAGCTCACCAGAATGAACATATATCACAGCAGATATGTCACAGCCTCTTTCTGGCATGTACTGCCCAGTACTGCACACCTTGTGCAGCAGGTGTCAGAGGCAGATGCAATTTCATGGATATATGTGGAATAAAGATTTATTTATACCTATGCAGCCTTAATTGCCCCAGGAACATATTGGAAAGCCAGCAGATAATGTAGAAAGGTTTTTGTGAATGAAAATACCCCATCTGTAACATATTCAAGGAAATACCTAATTAAAACCCGAAGCACTGCAGCAATGAGTTGAATGATTTCTCATCTTTAAAAGAAATCCTAATTATGTTAATTCTAGGATGTCTAAATAGGGTTGAGTTATGCAGTAGCAGACAATTTTGAAAGTTGATTGAATCCCTTCCCTCCCAAGCAGGAGCCCTGACTATTACTTGGTCATGGAACTGAAAGGTGCTACAAACTGGCAAGTCTTCAGTCCTGTTAAAGCCTCATGAAATCACAGTTATCTCTAGTTAGGCTTAAGAATCTGCCAAGCCACTACAAAATGGAAAGCCTTGTATGTGAACTTTGCCTTGAATGCAGATGGATGCCTGCCTCAAGGAAATTTGCACCTGTAAAGTTTAAATTTGAACAAATCATGAGGTGAATGTCAGGCAGGTGGCCAAGGCTCTTTAACACAAGTCAATGGAGCTTTGTGGGCATTGTAAATTATACACAAATTGACACGTCAAAGGGCTAGCCCTCTGGGACAAATGGTATGGTGATATGGATTTATGCATTCATTTTGTGACACAAAGGCACAATACAAGGTCAAAGTAATAGAAAATAAAGGGTTAGAAGCCATACCTTCATTAAGGAAATATTAATGTCATTTCATATGGGGGGTAATGATCAGCCAGTTCCACTACTGTTGAAATTAGTGGGGGCTCCTTGGGTAACCACTGTTGATGTTTTGAGTACACTGTCATCTGCAGCTATTGGGGGTGGATCTCACAGAATTTGTGCAGTTTCCTGAGTGCACAACAGAATGACTGTACTGTGGTCTTTAGAAAAACAAGCATCTCCTTTTCTCCTATGCAAATCTATGTGAGCAAATTGCGAAATGACTTGCTAGGTAGCTTGGGGAACTTTAAAGGTCAAATATAAATAAATTATTATTAACATTTTACTCTGGGATACCAGAATTCCTTGCATGCTTATACAGTTCCCTGGTTTTCATATAAAGCAAAAAGAGAAATCTACAGTAAGGGAGCAGCAATGTCTCTTCCAGGATGTACTGAGAAATATCTCAAGTCACAGACTCCCTTGTAGCACTTGTACAGTTTTTTTCCTTACTTTCTTTTACTAGCTTTGGCTTCTTGGTGTTAAATTTAGCTGGCAGTGTTACAGGCCATTTTAAACTGATGCAGAACTGCAAGAAGTGTGAAGCTGCCAATGAAGAGTCAATGAGGAGGTAGTGATAGCAGTTATCAGCTCCTCCACAAAAATGTCCTGAGTTTTCCAGCTGTGTGAACCTTCCCAAGTTTGATTGAAAAGGGATTATTAATGTTCTTTTTTTTTTTTTTTTTTTTTTATTAAGATGGATATGTATATATTTAAGAACCAGTTTGTGTAGGCTTGCAAGTTACAACTCTCCAGACAGGTTTACATTTGGATGCACATTTTCACAAGGTGAACCGTGATTTCAAACAGCTAAGTCGGTTTTGGACTGGACATATTCACACTAAGTTGCATGCAGTTCTCACCATTTCACTGTTCTGCCAGAACTGGAAGAAGCTGTGCTTCAACAGTGAAGCCAACGTGTTGATGACAAAATTGTTCATAATCCTCTGAAAATACAGAAGATCCGTGGTGTGTGAGTGAGGGCAGAGATTTTTTTCTTCCCTTGTATTTCTTGCTATTGATGTGATGCAGTTTTTTCTGGATTAGACAGGGAAGGTCATGCTGTTTAATACGGAATATATGACCTGCTCCTGTGCAGTGAACTGCTTCTAGTCACTGGCTGATCACTTTCTCCTATCCCTTCAGATAGAAAACACATTGAACAACAAGAAAATTATCTTTTTCTTTCTTTGGCCTGTGACTTGAATTGGCTCAACTGATATCAGATAGATTGTTTCTTGGACAAAAGCAGGGAAGGTGGGAAGGGGATTTGGAAAAGGAAAGAGTGGGAAGCACAGCTCACCCCCAGCTCAGCAATCCCATTGAAATTCATTTTGCGGATAGAGTTGGCTAAATATATAAATATGAAATGTTGGATCCTAAAAGTTGGGTCAGAAACATCACAGCCTCTCTCATCTGCAATGTGATGATAGTCCACAATTATTAAGACCTTGCAGTGAGTATACTGGGACAAGGACTGGCCAGCAGGCAAACAGCTTGTTTTTATATGGTTCATATCTGTAAAGATATATTACCATTTTACATTAGCCTGATAATCATTAATAAATGGGTACGTGCTGAGGTCAATTAAATTATAAGTTAAGTTCCTGGCTATGTAAACTGGAATAGAACAAACTATGTTTTTCTCTGCATGTTTTCAGGAAACAGTTTATACAGGGTGCCATGAATGTATCAAACACAAACAGAAAGAGATCCTGCAAATCTATGTCTTCTCTTAGCCGGAGTTATATTTGCAATTATCAGGATGTAAAACCAGGCAAAATAATCTGTGTTAGTAAACGTACTGTGAGTTTTTCCTTCGTCTAACTATAAATACATTTAAATCCTAGGGGATGATTTGGACATGGAGTGTCAAATGATACTGAGTTAGATAGTGAAGTAATGTGACTCCAGAGGAGAAAAGGAATGCCACCTCTTCCAAGAACGTACCAAGCATTTATAGCTTAAGACAAGACATTCTTTTTCACCTCCCACCCCTCCCCCTCTTTAAAAAAAAATGGTTTCCCATCCTGCTGAACCGAATATAAAAACTTGCTGCCTCTGATGGGGGAAATCTCCCTCTGCCTCTCTGTTTTTTTTTTCTCACTCCCAGCCCAGCAGCCCAGTTATGCTGGTATGTGTTAGATCCAGAAACCCTATACTAAACTCATTTATCTCTCAGAAAGCTGCAGATATATTTTGCTGGAACAATTTTCTTCTGAGTTTATAAGACGCTCACAGAGAGGAACTGATGATTGCTAGAGCTGGCACAAGGTCAATGGTGGGAGTATCCAGCTGGGAGCAGGGAAGGAATTAAGACTTAAAAAGGGACATGAAGACCTCTCCATTTTAATGAAATTGAGCTTTGGGTCAGTTCACCTTGTCTCATGAAATCTTGTCCTAATGCCTACATTCAGACTTGGACTACATGCCATTAGAGAGAAATAAGGTCTGCAGACACCTGCACATGCTACTCACTCCTTAGATCTGCAGGCAGAAACTGCTATGGCATACGTTGTTCTCTTCCAGAACAGATTTTTGAAGATATAGGGAAAACTTTGATTTTGGATCCCAAAATCTTATACCAGCAAATTACTGTCCATGTGGATTAAGCACAAACAGGGAAATAATGGCTCCTAAGAGATGGTATGGATAGACTGATCAGAGATTAATTAAAGCAAAGCAAAGATGTGATGCTTTCATTGCCTGGCATTTAGCTGATGATCACTGCAGAGGACAAGCACAGCAGAGTAGGTGGTTCTCATTGGTTTTTACTAGAACTTCTTCAAGATACCGTCATCCACACTTGAGCCAAACATATCGATATTTATAGTTAACAGTCAATATTAAAAATATAAAATTTCAAATACCTATGCAAAGTCTATTGATAGAGGTCAGAAAGGTCTTTGATGTCCCTGAGACTTTTCTGAAGACCCTTAAGTCTCTTTTAAAACCTGCTCAGTAGCAGTAAGGTCATTAGCTCTCTTGTCAGCAGTCTGAACAATTGTGGTTGTTTATCCTAGACTGTGCTGATTATCCAGTTCCCCAAGAGCTGAGCTAAGTTGGCTTTGCTGTGGTCCTGCTTACTTAGAGATGTGCTTGTGTGGGACACCTTCCTTCAGCTGGTGCTCACCTGAGAGCTCACCTGGTTTGCCAGGTGGGGATTTAACCAGAAACAAACAAACACTGCAAAAAGAGATGAATTTTTTTCCCCAGATGCTTTAGTTCCCCAAATTTGTTGTTTCTGAAACAATGCAAGTACCAGTGTCAGCAGACGAGAAGGGAGGACATACATGTCCAGGGCAGAGAAAAAGATAAGATGACTGAAGCAGGTCTGGTAGGTTTTCTTCTTTTTCTGGGAGGTTTTACCTCAGCTTCTTCTTCTTCTGCGTCCTATCAGGGTCTCAGGTAGCCCTCCACTAGTGAAAAAACAGGCTCTCCGAACTTGAATCAGTCACAAAGTGTCTTTTCACCTTTTAAAAAAACGTTTATCTTATTTTCCACGTTTTTCTTCGTTACTTGCTTGTAATGCAGATCTCAAATCTCTGAAATACAGTCTTCCAGTTAGCCTCATCAGAGCTAATGAAAAGCTATTTAAAACACAAACTACCTGAGAATCAATGACGGTCAGAAAACAACCTATTGTCTCCCTTTCTTTTTGGCACTCACTACTTGTGGATACAAAGTGCTGCTTAAATCCTTTTTCTTCCCATGTACAGAGAAACTTAAGTTTTAATTGCTCTGTTTTCCACACAGTATGTATTTTTCCTAGTTCTTTTAGTCCTGGCATCCTGTGCTATTTTGTAATTATTGCAGAGTCAAAGAATCTGATAGAGATATCAGATTCAGCTCCTGTGCTGTTGTGGGTCAGTGCTGTGCAAGCCTCTGCGCAACCCAGCAATCTGTCCCAGCACAAGCTGGCTTTGAGTAATTACATGTAGGACACAAGGAGAAGGCTCCTCACCTCCAAACAAATGAGATGCGGGAGCCTCTTTCTCAATAGAGCTGCTGGAGTTTGATCAGCTGGTGAAAAACACCATCCAACTGATGCTTGCAGTAGTAGGGGACCAAATTCAAAATGCCCTGGAGCTTAAAGGACCTTCTTAAAAGATGTTCTCATCACAGTGGTTATCTATACAGTGCTAGTTGAATAATGCTACTTGAATAATGCCTCTTATTTTTGGGGTATTTTGTTACTTCCATTGTAGTACGTAAGTACTTCATATGTTTGTTTGAATATCCATGTTAGAAGCCTGTAATTTGCTTGCTACAGATCATAATGTCTTACAGTCCTAGTATAAACGTACATTTATATGTTGTTGGAAATAGTGAAAAACATAGCAAAATATTTCCATTAAAATTATTACCAATCTCTCTGATTTTAAACTTTCTGAGAAATTATTACTGGCCCTACTTATAAATTCATTGTATTAGGATCTTTTCCACCTCAGACATTCATCCATAAATCTGTAATACAGTTATTAAAGCTGTGCTAAAGGTTGGGCTTATTACAACATCCCTTCCAAATCAAAATGATGAATTTGGGTCTTAATGGGATAGTTCATTTAAACAAACTAAACACCATTTAAACTGTTTTAAAAAATCATTAAATTCTACTGGGTTAATTATTTTAAAGTTATTGTTCAGTCTGTATGAATTGCCCAGACAGAAAAAAGGTCCTTCATCCTTTCTTGCAATTGATCATCTGCTGTGATAAACTGCTGTGTCTCCACCTGTAATTACCTTCTGTAATTGCGACTGCCCCTCCTGTAATGTTTGCTCAACTGACTGGGAGGTAACATACATTTAATGATTGTAGCACCTTTAATATTTGCTGTTGCTGACAATACAAAGCTCAACTGCTTAAATCTGCCCTGGTAATGGATAAAGCTGTTGCTAGTGAGCTGCTAGTACAGAACTGGCTGGTGTGGAGCTTTTAATCTGCATGGCTGTCAAGATCTTCAAGTGTGTCTTTCATCTTGTGACTATGGCACACAACTGGTGGTGGTTCTGTGTGGACACAGAAATAATTAATATATCCGACTAGGCAGGGGGACCCAGAAAGCACTGCAAGGACCAGTGACAGTAGTGATTCTCAAAACAAAGCACCTGTCAAACCCAGTCCTGGATCTTCTGCAGCTGTGTGGTGGAAGCCCTGGAACTCAGTGTCACCTCCACCCTGTGCACTATTCCCAGAGCTCCCCAGGCCCACATCTCTCCATGGCATGGGGGTATATATCTTGTGGCTTTTGGCCATGTGAAGATTCATAGGCTGTGGGGTCAGCAAACTTGGCAACTCTGTCCTTGCAGAATAGAGTCTCTTTTGCCAGAGACTGTACTCCATTCCTGCTAAATATTTTATTCAGTGGAATCCACCTTCTGTTAACTAGCCCCATGAGTCATGTGTAGAGGAGATGCCTGACTGTTTCTGGGTGAATGACCTTATCAATATTAATGTGTGCTAAGAATGTTCATAAAATTAAATCTCTTCCTTAGCCACCTCCAGGACCTCATTCTTATTCTTGATCTTTGTATTTCTCTCCTCATAAGTTAAAACCCAGTATTCTATATGAAGGAAAACCATTAACAACCCATCAGACTGACACAGTTATTTCTCTTCCTTTCAGGGCTCTTCTTGAAGTCTTTACAACTGCAGTGTTAAAATGGTGTCTTTTGAGGTTGAACTTTCATTCAGAGTAATTTCTTTCTGCTCCATCTGCAGTATAGAGCAGGAAATAAAGCGCGGAGAGAAGCATTACAAAATTAGCTAGATTCTGATGGCACAAGAGCTACAGTGACCGTAAATTTTTCATTAGAACCCTAAATTGAACTTTGTTGCTCTAAGTTTGAACTAATTTTTAATGTGTCACTTCAAAACTAGAAATTATCTTTGTCTGATGGCCCTCTCGTCTGGGCTGCAAGCATAGGAAATTCACCCAAACTATTGTCATATTTATTAGGTCATACCAGTGTGATCTAAATTTAATGTATAATCAGTACCATGACACTGAGTTGAGAAGTCACTGAGTAATTTTTTTGCTGTGCTTGTCTGAAAGTTGCTTCTGAAAGTTGCTTCTGTTGGAGAAGATCATGTCCAGATTCCCATTCCGTCTACTCATAGTTTGTAGATATGGATTAAAAATCCTTTTCCGCATCACTCTATCTTACCTTATAAATTTATGATAAAAATTTGGCAAGTGTTCAAAAATACTATTCAGGTAGGGGCAGAAGAGGTAACTGGCTGCACGTGAGCAATAAATAAGTTTTAAAAACTCTCAAGGCAAATTTTCTATTTAAGCCACCTGAGTTACACCTTTACTGTAATTAACTCTTTTTTTCTGTCCCATGTGTAGTCCAAGAGTTGGCTCCTGAGACAGCAAAACATTAAAACTACCTGGTGTTTTTAGGTAAATCTAAACTGGTGCCAGCCAACCTCAAAATGTTGTCTGCAAACGTGCTTCAGACCCCCTTCATGATCTGCTCTTACATCAGCACGGTTGGTGGGAAGCAGGTGACATAAGGTTATTTGCTGTCCTGGTGGGCCATTCTTGGTCATGAGTTAAAATCCCAAAGTTTGCTGTAAACCTTCAGTTCAACTTCCTTTGATTAACAATGTGGCAATATGAGATCAGATTACATCTTTTACCGTCTAAAGACTCTAAGGAGACCTGGCACTCCAGGGCAAATTTGTTTTCCGATGTCACAGTTTTTCCTCACTTGCTGATTTGACCCATGTGACAGCCTAATGAGTTCTCATAAGGAAGCTACAATGATATTTTGTGTGGTTTTTTTTTTTTTTTTTTTTTTTTTTAATTCTTTGGTGTCTCTATTCCTTTATTTAATCAAATTCAAGTTCATTGCTCTTGGATTTGAGGCTCTACAAAGGGCATTTCTATTTTATTACTTGCCTTTGTGTCTTGTGGCAATTAATTCCAAGCAGGAGGTATTTAAGGAATGTTTACAAGGCATGCTGGCTGCAAAAAAAAAAAGTTAAATATCAAAGGTTGCTTATTGAAGGACTTTTTGGCTTACTAGCAGCAGGTCAGGAATTAAAAATAGAAACGTGTATGTATTAGAAGACAGAGAATGCCTCTCTCTCTCTCTCTCTCTCTTTCTTTTCTATCCGTACCTAGTACTCATACATATTGGTCCTCCAGGAAAATTACTGCCTGTAGCCTAGTAATAGAGACATAGATTCCTGCGTACTGCAGACTGTATATGGGACTACAGTGGGACTACTGGGACAAGGCAGTCACGCCAGAGCATTACATGTTCTAGTAACATATTCTTGCATGTGTTCTGCAAAACAGACTGCCAAAGAAGATTTAGGTCTGAGGCTCTATGTGAGACACAGAAATCAAGGAAAAAGCACATATTTCTATTCATGTCTCCGTAGCAGTTTGAAGGCAGAAAAACCTCAAGGTGCAATGCTATAGATACGATGAGCTAGGTGTCCCTGTCATTTGAACAGTAGATGGCACCATTTGTTTCATTCTTAGAAACATCTTCTGCTGTGGTTTTGTAAAGCAGCTGGTCTGCAGGAGGGGGGTGACAACAGCATTTGTCCTGCTTTGTAGCTGGCTCAGAGTAGGAAAATGTCTTTGATTTTCTCTAGTGTACCACAGCAGAGTGCAACGGGGCATGAGTCGTAAGTCTGTTGGGATCTACGGTGCAACATGGTTTTCACAGGACCAGTGAGTCACCTTGTCCTCTCAGACATATTATGTGAATAGGCTGCCATGGCAGGGTGTTGCATTTGATAGCTCAGTGGTCTGTTTGCGCCTGTGATCTGGGTGGACAAAGGTGACTACACAGGGAACTGAACTTTTGTATTTTTCCCTTTTTTCTTCCAGGTTTAACCATCCTTGGAAAACAATGAGTTTGTGTCCCTTGATAGTGCCCTGTTACACCTTGATGAAGATATGCACCGTGGAAAGAGCTTGTGCTGCTTCACTGGCTTGGTCAGGGTGGAGGAATAGTTATTGTTTTCTCCCTTTAATGACACATCTAATGAGGCTGTCTACTGAGCCTGATTCCTACCAAAAAGCCGCCTGTTCTCAGCAATTTCTGGTCAATCAAATGTAACATACATCTCATTTCTGTTCATTCCCACCAGCGGGCTCTGGTGCCTTTAATTTGTTGCACAATTAAATCTAATAAGAGAGAGATCAATAGATAACATGACCATTATTTTGCTCAGAAAATGCTTCTTAAATGAGGTGACTCAGTTCAAGTCAGATACAAGTGTAAGTAGCTCTAAAAGAAGCCTGGAGTAAAGCTGTGCTTCCACTTACATCTCTGTGCATCTTTCACAAGGAGGGCTGATCATCAAATGCTAATGCTAATATTAGTGCTGATATGGTTTCATCCTGGGATACCTTATAACCTTGTTAACAGCCTCCTGGGAAGAACGCAACCACTCACAGCCTTGTCTACTCAGAGATACTGGCAAAGTCTGTGGTGTCTTATCCAACTCTTGATTTTAAGTGCTGAATTTCTTCCTCACAGTGCCTGCAAATTCCTTCAGGAACACTTAGACATCTTTCTGTTATGATTTTAAGGTCCTTGCACATCCATTGGAAGGTGATTTGCCTCTGGACAAACAGCCACAATGAGCTGAAATTATTTTAAAGACATTTATGACTTACCAGGGACAACTCTATAGTTATCTTGTGGTTCTTTGAGAGTTGCTTATTCCCAGGTCACTTGGGAGCTGCGACTCTTGACGACTTATCTACTATGTCAACAGGGTGCCTGATCAAGTCCCCAAACAACAGCAGAGGAAGGGTTTGTTTTCAGCAGAGCTATGCAACCTCACCAAAAAACATAATTGGAGCCTGCTGAAGTACTTGTGCAACAGCAGAGGTAAGTCTGTACAAAGGACTTCATAGCACAGGTAGGACAGCAAGATGGTGTGACTCACAGCCCAGAATTACAAACATTGCCTGAGACTTTGCCCATCACACTAATGCCCTGGGCACATTTCAGAACAGCCACCTCTGGGCTGTAGCTCTGTCAGGAGTTGTAAATTGGATCTTTTCCTTAGTGCATACTGAGATTGTATCAGAAAGGGCTGACCCTTCAAGACTGAAAGGTCACAGACTCTGCCCTGATGAAGTGATTTGTAATGTGACTTATGGATTCTGCAGTATTATTACAGTTGTTCTGCAGCTCTCACAGCTCTAGACTGAAAGCCACATGGATAGCATGAAAACAAAGAAACAAGCAAAAATATTTTGTTTTGCTGAACAGTTCTGCTCAGGACATGATAAATTAGTATAGCAAGTTCTATCCCCTCTTCAGCCTGACTTTACATAAGCCTTCTCAGACATTTTGCTTTGTTGTATGTTTATGGGAAATGTGTCCCTAAAAAGCTGTTAATTGTCATATGTTTCCTTCTAGTAGGGATTTTGATGACAGCTGTGCTAGAAGCACTTCTGTTGTCAGTCTTTTTTGTCTGAAGTGTTAGTGTGAAGGTGCCTTGTCTACAGTAAGTGCTCTTCCCGCTTCTACCCATGCTAGGTTTTGGCTGGAGCCTGTGTTACCCAGACACTCACTTGAATGTCCAAAGTCTTTTACTGACCTAAATTTAATTGCATATTATTATCCGTAGTAGAACAAACAAGGAAGACATACCAAAAAAATAAGCATATCTATTGCAATTGATTTGCTGTAGCAGTCATTTATAATTTACATAGTAGATTTTGTTGTTAGTATTTTTGTTGCCTTTACTTTGTGATTTTTCTATAAAGTGGCACACCAGAAGAGATTGTTTAAGTAGAAGAACTGTGCTGCAGTTAGAGCACAAGTGGAAAAAAGAAACATCCCTTAGTTTGTTTGTTCATAGTCAGCTCTTGGTTACCCCAGCTGGATTATCTGAGTTGTGGATTTATCAGTGCCATGATTAGAGGATCTGCTATCTTAGGACAGTAGCAGGGTTAGATGAGTACAGTGATTCATGACCAAGGCTGTATTGCTTTCAGGATGAGATCATCACTGGAAGCATATAGCTGCTGTCTCATGGAGCAGCTGGCTTCACACTGCGACAGCTTGGACATTTTTGCATGTTGTTCCCAAGACTGGGATGCTGGGGATTTCAGTGCAGGCTCCATGTCCATTTGGCAATAGCTCCAGCTTGGTGAGGCTGCTCCAGCAGCCAAAATGGACCTGCTTCTTTATGAAATGGCTGCTTTGGTACCGCTTCCCAGGCAGTGCTTCTCATCCAGGAAGATAATTCAGTAGACTGCAGCGTCACAGGAGTATGTAGACCCTAGCTGGTCTACAGCTGGTTGATCAGCTGGATGAGGAGCACTTCCCAGGAGAGCACTGTGGCAGGTGTGCAGTGCCATGTTTGAGACTCTGCTGAGGACACTTTGGTTCTAGCAGACTAATGCTGCCTCTGTCAAACAAGCATGCCTTAAATTGGTTCAAGCCTGCCAATAGGTTTTGTTGGATGCAAACAAGCCTTCTGTCTGTTCACTGGTCTGTGCCGTCTACTTTGTGCTGTTATCCATACTATCCAAGCTTTTCCTACTGTTTGCTGGTGTAGCAGCTCCCCTGTTAGCTCCAAGAATGGGCTATAGTTTGACTGGATTTGTGCAACCTTAGGTGCAAGATACTCTTTGAATGAAGCTGGTTTTGGACACACATTTAGGTATTGACTTAACTTACAATTTTCCTTAATCGCTTTATGTAAAGTACACTGACATCCACCACTGAACAATAGCATATATTCTGTCTGTCTGTCTCTATCTCCCTATGTCTTCAGTCACTTTTTATACCTCCTCTAAATCTCTGACATGCTTCCTCAGTTATTCTTCATTTGCATCTTCTCCTTCATAGGAAAGCCTTAAGCTTTTTTTTTTTTTTTTTTTTTTTTTTTTTTTAATTAGGTGATACCTGTTTCACCAGCTGATCTTTTTTTCTCGTTCCCTTCACAGCACACATCCCCAGTCTCTCCTTCTTATGGGTAGGCGATGATCGTAATTTGAAGACCGGCTGATCTATGACTCTTTATCTAGGGCCAGGGAAGTAACTACAAGGTCAGCTGTCTGTTGTGGAGACACATCTCAGAATTTCAACATTTAAAAAGCACAAGAATTCTTACCTTCCTCAGACAAAATCAACACCTGTACAGCAACTGATGGACCCTGAAAAAATGAGATATGGAAGATCACATATTTCTTAATATAATTGCTAATTAAGAATTATTTCATGTTATTGTGTTCTGAACAAAAATATAGGAACATGTTTTTCTAGGCAGTGTACAAGAAAGCAAAAATATGGAGTGTGCTTTTGATCACACAAAGGATGCACTTTCTCTGCTCCAAAGTATTGTTTCCCTCATCGATTGCTTCATCAGCTCTTGCAGCTGAAGGCTGATATGCATCACTGCTACAGGAAACCCAGATGACTCTTTGGTAAAAATGTGCATGTTGGTGGCAGGTGTATCAGGTGACAAAAATATCTTAAGCAACTCAGATGTGGTAGCGGTGATCAATACACTTTTTATCACCAATATTTGTGATGAATTAGATGACCAAACAGTAAGGACTTGTGATTCAGATCCTTCACGTATGTCACCATACCTTGAAGCACACTGCATCGAAAAAGATCAAAGTGAATGTTGATATTATCTCCTTCAGGCTTGAAGACAAAATCAAATGTTTAAATCCACAGTTCATGGTTTTCCATGATTTTCCCTTTCCATTCATTCTGATGTGATGTGATTTCAGCAAGGGCACTGAAAATACAGCAGTATAAAACTAGTATCTGAAGTTTCAGCAAAGCCCAGCTGCTGTAGTTAATTCTTTTTATTACTGGCAGTGATAAATAATAAACAGAGACTGCTGAAAAATACCAATTCTCTTTTTCTCAAAAAAAAAAAAAAAAAAAAAAAATCGAAAAGCTGAATTTAAAAGGAAATTAAATCAAAAGCAGTTTTTGGAAATAAATCTGATGAAAAACTTTATTTTTTAAAAACATCAGACCCCAAACTTTGTCCTAAAAGTGCTTTCTTTGTTTCTCTCGTTCGGTGTAAATCAGTTATTTTTTTGACAAAGAAAGATTTTCCAACTAGGAAGGAATAGGCTTATTTTATCAAAGGTACAATCAGAAAATATCAGCCATTCATGTTGAATTGTCAGGGCTCTGACAGTCCTCCCTGTCCCTGCCTGCATCCTCCTTCTGACCCCCCAGTCCTGACCCCAGGGAGTTCCCCATCTGCCCACAGCCCAGGACCCCATGTCAGCCCCCCAGGACTGCCCCAGTGATGCCAATGCCACAGTAGGGATTGTCTCCAGCTCCCCATAGCCCCACCCTGCCGGGTAATGGGGCAACACCAATGGTAAGCAGGAATACTGCCATCAATACCAAGCACTGAGCATTAAAAAAGTGAGCCACCATCAGGAGGTAAAAGCAGAATTTTCTGTAAATCAATCACTTATGGCAACTGCACTGAGAGTGAGCGTCTGTGTGCATATGTGTCTATTTATCTTTTGCACTTGGACAGATGTGGGGTGGAAGAGATAGTCTGTACCAGAAGAATACAGACTAAGTTCTGGTTTTTTTTATTCTCCTTGCCCTTTCCAAGGAAAATACATGAGCATCAGACTTTCTTTGGTGCAAATGAGATGCTGCCCTAGAACTGTTGTTTCTCGTCCTGTGTTGTGTCATGCAGTGTAGATATTTTATCCTGCCCGTGTCTCTGCTGTAAGACCACAGATCATGTTATCACTTTACAAATATAGCATATTAGTACATCTGGAAGGCTAGTCACGCTGTGGGGTTCAAACAGGTCTGGCTGGCCATGAGCTATGCTGCTGCTATAAACAACCTCAGTGTCCGAAATTGAATAACCGCAGAGCACACTCAGGAGCTCAGGACAGCTCTGGATCATAAGTATTAGAAGTAGGTAAGTGACAGTTTTGCTGATTATTGTATTTCTTCAGATGTGTGGGGTCAAGGTGGGAAATAGCAGGGAAAGTGAAAAATCGTTATCAGGTCTTCGTTGCTGCTACTGTGCTGTGGATTTTTAAATGCTAATGTATATGGGAAAAATAGCTGAAACATGGAGTGTTAGTCTAAAGTGGTGTGTTTGCTGGATACCTTTATAGATAGTAAAATTCACTCCATACGTAGTTCCTCTAAGTAGATTTACACCTGTGACAAATCCAAACTTTATAATTTAGGAAAGCTTTCAAGACTCACTTCATGACTCAGTTGTAATAAACCCTTGCGATTACATCTCAAGGACATATGCTGGTGTGAGAATGATTTTCAATACAAAAATGGTTGGAGAGGTTGGTCATTTATCTTTGTTGTCTGTCAAAATTTAGAGTGGAATTTAAAAAGAGTTATACAACTTCAGTTTCTGAAGGCCACTTACAGCTAATCTAACTGGTATAGGAAATCTAGCCTGCTAAATCTTTTGTGGACAAAACCTATTATTTAAAGTCAAATATTGTCATTATTTTTGTTGTTGTTGCTACCATAAGTATTTATGTGCTATCACTGACATATTATTTTCTGTAGGCTAAAAGGCACTGATGAGCTCTCTCCCTCTTAAGAGCAGTTAACTGAGCACCATTTCAAGGATCAGTGATGGATGATAATGCCCATTAGCCAAAGAGGTAGATCTTACCAAACAGTTTTATCCACTTTGCTTGTCTCAGACAGAAGGTGAAGGTGGAGAATTATTCCAAGGAGGATGTCCAGCTGCCCATGCCACTTGTGTTTCCTATCCACAGGCATGTGAAGGTTTTGTGGGAAAGGTTAAAGACACAGCTGTGGTGAGGGAAGAAAGCTGATAAAATACACCTCATAACTGTGTGGTGGGGTTTGGACCTTTTGAGCTAAAATAACTAGGCTGCTGGAGCAGTTGAAAGCAGCATCTTCTCTTGCTTATCTGAACTGTCTGCTGTATCTTCTTAAATCATAAAATTTGACTGCTTGGGAAGTGGCTATGAGCATTTTACTCACAATATGACTAAAATGATCTAGTGTCTAACATGGGAAATAGGACTAAGAGCCTTGATGTCATAGATCAGACATAGATTTTTGCTCTCCTTCTGCAGTAGAGGAAGACACAGATGATAGGATTGGATGCTTAGATCAATACCTGGAAAATGTGTCCCTGGGAGCAAAAGGCAATGATCAAAATTTTGAGGGTTTTTGGTTTGTCTTAATTAGGACAGTAAGCCTAAAATAACATTTGTGATGCTGTCATCTCCATAGATAACTGCAGAGGCTGGAACCTGTACATGAAAGGTAACAGTAGTAGCCTTACTTCCTAGGGACAGTCTAGGTCCAATAACGTTAAGATAAATGACAATAAGCCAATGAAACATTGTGCAAAAAAACTGTGTGGCATAAAACAGTTCTGAGAAACCTTAGACTAATTTTATGCTTAATTAAGATCATCTAATTGTATATGAAAGCCTCCATGTTTTGTTCAGTGTCAGTGAGTGCAATTTTATTTGCCATTGGTCTTTGTACGAGTAATTAAGCGGGGTCTTAGTTTAATTTTTAGCTATTAACCAATTCTAACCAATTCTTAGCACAACCTCTGCCTTTCCCAGAACTCTGTTATCTACTACCTAAGACAATTATTTTCATTTGCTGACTACAGCTACATTTGTAGATTCAGCCACTTTTAAAAATTTGTGATACACTTTTGAGCTTACTGTTTTTCCTTTGACAAGAAACAACCTTAAAATAGATGCCCCTTTCAAATACATCAGCCCTCTCTTGATCTTATGAGAATTCAGCAACGCCCAGTGAAAAAAAGCCCAGTGGATTTATGTCACAGACGTCAGTCCAGTGTTTCATTAGCTTCTTGTCAGTGGAAGAATCACTTTGAATAATTACTTAGCTCACTGAAGTGCTAGGGGAATACATCTGTAATAAATTCCCTTGCATATGTAACACCTATCATGCTTGATGGCAAACATATTAGTGCTACATGAGTTGAGGAAGTATAAGGAATATTGGAATTCAGCTGCTAATTAATCCATAATTAAAGACCTAATTAATGAATAACTGTTAAAAATTGTCTAAAAATCAAAATGTGAAGACTGCAGTGATAAAGAGGAATCTTGTTTGTGAGACTAGTTAATTTACATCTAGAATAGGAACTCATTACTGAAAACTGTCAGTAAAACATTGTGCTGCAGCACTGGAAAAAGAGAAATACACACATAAAAATGCATGTGAACCAAGCTCAGCCTTTGCATATCTATATTCACATATCTTTTAAATTTTATGATGTTCATAGTTATTTCTACCTGAAGTATAAGGAGTAGGTTAAGAAAAGACATATTTGCTGTCTTCGCCATGGTATATAAACAATGCAAAAGTTATTTATATGTATGTGAAAGACGCTAATGTCAGATTCTGTTCTTAAATGCCTCTTTTATGAAATAGCTAAAGCAGAAAACTCAAAAAGAACTTGATTCGTCAGAGCATTCAGGATTAAGCTCCATGATATGCAAATACACTAATTTCTGAAATTAACTTCGGTGAAGGCTGGACTAATTAATAGCTTGAAAGTGTCACTGTCTGTCTGTGTTTGTTTATGTAGAAGCCATCTGGCTGAGACTGTGCTCTTGAGAGAGCAGGAGGGAATATTTCAAACTTCCAAAACATCTGGCTCTTGTCCAGGTGTCAGGACTGCTTTCTCCAGCCCTGAAGCAGCTTGTCCCTATCCGCTTCTATTTATTCCGTGGTATAGCTGCATTTGCTGGATCTCTGCAGACCCAGGCCTTCAGTGCCACACCGTCTGCGATCCACAGCATTGCACTGCCCATGTGCTTTGCAGGACCCAGCCATCACATGCATGTATATATGGTCTGAAGCACAATCGAACTTGGATCCTGACCCGAAACTCTGACTGTCAAATATACACATTCAGCAAGTCTAAACACAGATAAACCAGCCAAACTAGCAGGGACAGTAATTCCCTGCTGGTGTAGAACAACAAGAGATTGTTACTGGCAGCAAGACTAGGTAGGAAAGAGCAGCTTCCCGCTTTGCAGTCCTTTCCCACTCCCAAAGTGGCACAGGGAAGCAATACCCCACTTACAAGCTGCGCACAGTAGCGCAATAAAGTTGTATATTATGAACTTTGTCACCATTTCTATTGCTCTTTCAGTCACAACAGGTGACTGAATTTAATCTTCCCTTGATAACACAAAAAATGTGTTCAGTTGCTATCCAAATGTCAGGTTTCCTTTGAATTATTTGAAGACTCATGAGATAAATAACTTGATCATTCTGAAGCGCAGCGTGAGCAAGCTTATTTCCTAAGAAATTATTTGCAGGATTGGTAGGAAATACGTTCACCCACATTTTCCCCTATGTAATCCTGCCAGTAATATTCATAAGATTGCAGCAGATCTCCCACAGTGATTATCGGAAAGAAAAAGGACCCGAGTGAACAAGGCTGTTAAACAAATTGAAGATACCAAAACATTAATAATTTGTTAACTCATGTAAAGCAGCAAAGGGAAGTATACACAGTGCCGTTATTGAAGGCAACCAGGCTCCATATGAACTCAGGAAAGCTGTAACAGAGACTAATATTGACTGTATCTCTAGTATCAAAACTATGTCGGACATATTCCAGCCTCAAGAGAAGACATAGGTCTTGTTCTACAGAATGCACTGTGCATAGGCAAGTTGGCCAGCATTAACACCAATGCCAGCTATGTTCAGAGGCTAGACTGTAGTATGATAACGCCAATATAATTTTGGTTTATGACTGGCTGTATTCAACCCACTCCAAACAAGACAGAGATAATGTTGGTAAACAGGGAGGAGACGTAGAAGGGTTAGTACAGTTAGTCCTGGAAGGCCACACAGTCATCATATGTAAGAACACTTTTCCCCTGTGCTCCACTACCTTCTTTCCAAAGAAGACCTTGCCTTGTCCTTAAGTTTTTGTGGTATGCTCCTCAGTACATCTATACATTGATATATCTCAGAAGCTGATATGAGTGAAGAAAGGCTGCAAACTGTTCATTCAATGAAGCTGATGATTTGAAGAGTGCTTCTCTGTAGAAAGCCTTCTGTCTGGAATTCAATGTTACTTTTAGCTTATGTATCCTTAAACAGTTTGCTTCTCGAAGATCAGGCAGACTATGGCATCTTGTGATACAAACACAGGTAACTGAGATGAACCTTCTTCAGCATTAAATACCAGGAGTTTCCAAAAGGCAGTCCCATTTTAAAACCCAGTTGCCTGAGAGTTCCTCCATGTGCCAGGTTGGTTACACTTCCAGACGTATTTCAAGTCATCATTTCCCCCCTTTTTATTAAGCCCAGGGGAAAAAAAAAAAGAAAAAAGAAAAGGACAAAAAAAAAGCAGTCAAGTGCCTGCTCTGGGTTCAGAGGCCAAGTGGGAACAAATACAAGTAAGTGGGCATGAGGTCAGTGGCTGCTGTCAAAAAAGGCTGTGGAAACATCTGGTGGAGCTGAAGGGATCAAGGGCATTTAAAGGGTAGCATAATAAATCATAGAATCATAGAATTGCCTAGGTTGGAAGGGACCTTTCAGATCATCTAGTCCAACCATCAACCTAATTCTAACAAAAAACACCACTAAACCATATCTCTAAGCACTATATCTACCTGTCTTTTAAATATCTCCAGGGATGGTGCCTCGACTGCTTCCCTGGGCAGCCTGTTCCAATGCTTAATAACCCTTTCAGTGTAAAAATTTTTCCAAATATCCAGTCTAAACCTTCCCTGGCACAACTTGAGGCCGTTTCCTCTTGTCCTATCACCTGTTACTTGGGAGAAGAGACTTCTTTCCAGTAGTTGTAGAGAGCTCCCCTCTAAGGTCTCCCTAATAAGGTCGCCCCTCGGCCTTCTTTTCTGTATGCTAAACAGTCCCAGCTCCCTCAGATGCCCCTCATAAGACTTATTCTCCAGATCCTTCAACAACTTTGTTGCCCTTCTCTGGACAACATTATCATATAAATGATAAAATAAAAATAATCCATGCAGATACGCAAGCAGGTATGCTTTTACTAGCAATAACACTTGACATAAATGTTGTATCATTTAAATGAAAACATATGATAAGTATCATCACTAACATTTTGCTTTTTTGCCACCTAATCCTCCAAATGCTTGAATGTCAATATCCTTATACATGTAAGGACTCTGTGTGGTTTTAATAGGCCTATTTATAAATAAAGTTAAATAACTAAAATTTTTGCAAGATTGTTAAGGAACGGTGTTGTCTTCTTTTTAAGATATGTAGCTGCTTATGTAGGGAAAATCTTGCAATCATTAAAAAAATAAATGTATCCTGAATGACCAGCTTTGTTTCTGAGCTAACTATGAAAAAGATAAGAAATCAGACTGACTTCCCAGTATGTTCCCTTTTAAGGATATTGATTAAGGCCTTGTAGATTACTTCTTGGGAGGTGTAAATGGCTAGGGATAAGACTATTTTCTTCCATAGACACACAGAGAGAACTATTTTCTCGACAAATGATTCTCTTGTAAATGACACCTTTGCGTTCTCTTTATGCTCCTGAATCCCTTTTCCCCAGAAGGCACTGTGCTTTCATTATCATACATTACTGAAGAACCTTGCTTTTGTGATCTACCTCACTAGTAATTTGTAAGACTGAATGAATGTTATAACCATGCATCATCTAAGAAAGTTGTGATCATGATCTACAGCATAATTTAGATGCAGATGTCACCCAAGGAAGGTGGCATAAAGCTAGAAACTCAGTGTAGTTGTGAAGTAGGGCCTTGCAGATGCAGGTGATGGTTGCTTTTGTGGTCAGGACTTGTCCATAATGAAAGCAAGGTGGCCTGTTTCTTGTGTGAGAAGTAACTTGAGTATGGTTTTTTGTTTGCCACTTACTGCCGTACTTGTGGGTTGGGTACCCTCACAAATATCACCAAAGCTTGTCCTTAATGAGGTTCTGTAAGTATGGGGTGTGAAAGGAGCAATGCTGAATTACAAAAGGATGGGGAAATTGGAAAAGGAAGGGGGCTGCATTATGTGTAGATTTGGATGAACAACCATGTGACTGCTTTGAGCAGGGCAGTTGGACCAGGTGACCTCCAGAGGCCCTTTCCAACCTCACTGGTTCTTCAATTTCTGACAATGGGTGAAATGCTGATGGTGATTGTCTGTGAAGAGTCTATGTGCGGGAGGCAACACAGGTATGGAATGCCAGTTGAAGAGAAGACATTAGAAAGAAGTCTATAATGAGGCATTTCTCTACCCAAATGTAACTTCCCACTTGTGACTAACAGATGATAGCTTTGGGTTTTCATGTGCAGGCCTAACCTGATGATTGGAAGAAAGCAACTGCTGTATGTAAACTTGAACAGGTACAGCGCTATGTATTTCTAGAAATGGAAATTATTATTGCTTCTTCTGTTGCAAATTCTTGCCATGCATGAGTAAGCACCTGGAAAACTTACTCTTAGGATCAGATTAGTCTAGTTTCTGCCAGCTTGCCAGTCTCTCTTTTCTGGGCAACATATCATCAGGAAAATGGTGGCATTTGAACTTTGGGATGTATGCATTCTGCCATCACGCTTGATACTTCATGTCTGTTTTTTGGACTAGGGTATGGGGTGAAGCAACAGCCCTGTGAAAGTTGTTGGGGAACCTTGTTGGAGTTGTAGATAGCAACAAAGTTTCATGTTTGTCCTGATAAAGATTTCTAAAGCCCTATCCACTCTGTGTTCTCATCAGGATTTGTTGCTTTGCTTCTTCTGAAGAGATTAGTCCTGAGGAGCATGATGGGCACCTCTCACCTCCCATCCACATTCCTCCTCTGCTTGGTTTTACCATTGAAGAAAAACCCCAATGCATTGCAACCTAAATGAATATGTGGATAAAAGTTGCACAAACTTTTCCAACCTAATAAATCAGTGTCTCAATAAAGAACAGATGACTTAACCTGGGAGACAGGAAAGTGGGGAACAAATCAAGGAAATAGAGTATATTCACAGTTTATTCAGACTTTGTGTTGATTAAGGCCATTTAGTTCCAACAGAGGTCAAGTGTCCAGCTGCCACTTCACCGTATCTCATCAATTCAGCTCCTGCAAAAGCCCATCTACCAAAACACACTGCTATGAATTGGTCTATTAAAATGAATTAGATCCTGCAGAGTGACTCCTTGTCTGTAGCTACTGTGAGGGGGAAGTCCTTGTAACTCGGTTTCATTTTATTTTATGCAGTAAAGAGTTTCCTGTAAATTATTAGTGAATATGTTTTAGAAGGGTACAGCTGATTATAGATAAACCTTTCTACTGAGAATGAGGTCACCATTCTCATTACATTGCTATTAATGGGGTTTTGACTCAGCTGTTGTCAGCAATTTGTTCCAGATAGGTTGGGAACTATTTTTGCCTGATTGTTAGTGCCCATAAAGATAAACCAGCAATGGGAGCAACTTTATGAACAGCAAAGATAGCAGTTTATATAAACATCCTACGATACAGGGGACTATGTCATAGAAAAATATTGGCCTCTGGCTGGAGATGTTGACAGGTAGGAACCTTTCCTCTTGGTGTACCTATGCATAATCCTTTTTAGTCTATGCTGTGCATTTTCCAGAGGACATGAAGGTGTTTTGCTGGCTCAGAAGAAATTATTCCTTTACGTGTTACATGTTACAGAGGTATCTATAGGTGAAAGGGGATGAAAGAGAAAAGGGACAGTTATGAAGTTACAAGCAGAAAAATGCAGAGAGGAGAATAATTTCCCCTTCTTCCTCAGTATTATAACAGAAGGACAGATAATAAATAGCCCCAGTTGAAGGACATAGAGTTTGGAAAAAATGATCACAATAAGGTCTGAGGAAAAAGGAATAGATACAAGCTTGAAAACACCCAGAAAAGGGAGAGGCAGATTGTTTTTAAATGATCAACAGACAGTTCAGTGAGGTTTTCTTTTTTCCTTTCTTTATTTTCTTTTTAAGGTTATGAATGGTATAGTAAATGTGGTATTTAATGAAACCTCAAGCAAAATTTAAGTAACCAATTTTCCTTTTATCTGTTTTTTTTTTTTTTTTTTTTTTTTTTTTTTTTTTTGTCTTGGTAGAAGTAATTATTTTTAAAAGGCTTCAAACTTCTGTTTTATAAGACTTGTTTGCAGTGGTTCAGCAAAACACTTTACAAAGAAGTAAGCATGACAGAAGTCCTCTGTAGACAATCTATCTGCATTTCAAACCATTGCTACAGTTTAGTAAAGAATACCATGGTGCCAGTGATGCTGCATTTCATAAGATGTAAATCCGAGGTCTTCATCTCTTGTGGTTATTAAAGATACTACAGCATAGTCTTTGTCTCAAGTAAAAAGAAGGTAGTATTCATACTGGGTCAAGCTCAAGCATAATGTCTGCTAAAGGGAATGAGAGCTTTGTCATGGGCTTCAGTAGGGGCAAGGTTCCTGCAAGAAGTTTCTGTGGTTTTAACTGAATATGGAAAGCTTGGTGATTTAGGATCCAGTTCAGCTCAGTTCTCAACTGCACATTACCAAACCTTCAATTGTTGGAAGTTAATTCTACATATACTAATAAATGGGGACCATGAGTTCACAAACCCTTCACCTTATCTCTGCCTTAGGTCAGTTTTCATTGTATCTTACAGTGCTGGTCTTTCAATGCCTTTCACAGATAAGCACCTACTTATGTGAACACTGGAAATTCTCATATGCCACTGGAACAGGATAGCTTGGGTGCATAAAAATCAATACATGAGAACCCAAAATGAAGGGCTTTTGCATGATTTACAATGCAAAAATTCTTCGTGAGCTCTCATTTTAATATAATTACATAACTTGTTAAAATAATTGTTAAAAATACAAAGTCTTTAAAGTTCTTTTCATCAGTGTTACTTAATCAAACTAGTATTTCTTTGCAACTATGTCTTTATCTTGGAAAGGGAAATGTGCAAGGAATAAAAAAAATTAAACATTTAGCTGTTGCCATGGATTTTATGTAGAAGTCAATTGTATGCCACATTGAATTTGGCCAGCACAAAACCCTAGACAAATTAGGTAAGATGGAAAACATACTATGTTAATATTTCTTATGATGTCATCTTTTTTTTCCTAGATAATTTTAATGAAACATGATCATTTAATTCCTCATTTTTCTCATTATTTCTTTCCTGAAGTGCTCATGATGGCTTGTTCTTACAGGAGAAGCTTAATGTTGACAGTATGGGGCATCAGGCGATAATATTTGACTTTTCTCTCATAAGAGGACTGTGGGAAACTCGAGTTAAGAAGAACAAAGAACGTCAGAGGAAAGAGAAAGAAAGATTAGAAAAAAGTTCACTGGAGAAGTAAGCCAGCTTTTTTTCTGTTCATTTTATATGAATCCTTTATTATTATCCATTAACATTGCCATATACTAAGTATTATCATATGATTCAATTTTATTTTTTTTCACATTTGATTTCAATGATTTCTCACCTCCTTTCCTGTAAGGTTTTAAGATGGCTGTAAGAGAAATTCAGCACAAACGGTGCTTGTATTTCATTAGTCCCTGCTCTTGCCTATGTAGATTGTGATTTACTAATGGTGTATTTTATTGTCTACTGTGTAGATTTAATTTTAAAAGAAAAATAACATATTTTCTACCTTCCTATTGCTTATATGCTATATAAAAATATGGCTTTTTGTTGTGGAATTCATGAACATATACTCGTAAAATTCAGTACTAAGCAATACTTTAAGTCCTTTGTTGAGTTGACAGGAGAAACAAAAAGAATTAAATAAATGGACACATACAATTGCTTCTGAATAGGAGAGAGAGAATAGAATGAAAGAATTATAGGATCTTTTTCTTGTTCAAATACTAAAGAGAGCCTTGATGATAATACTTACACCCACTAATCCTGTTATTGTTTTTATTATATTTAATTTCTGTTTTCTTTAAGCAATATTTTGGTTTCTTTATGTTCATTCCCATTAGAAACAGTGAAATATTATACTGTGCTGGCAATGTTGGAAACATATGACTTGTCATTTTTCCCCTCTGAGAAGAGAACAAAGCAATAAAAATAACTTTCTGCTTTAAAATAAAATTCATGGAGTTAAACAGTACCCTTCTTTAAGACTATCATTGCATTAAACCTTCATGTGGTGTTTTGGCCATCTCAGGAGACACCCACTCACAGATTCTCACTGCCAGTACAGCTACACTGACAACAGAGCCGCTGGGCTAAGAGGAGATCAGGGTAATACAAAGTCTGACTGCCTTTACTGCAAGACATTTCTTTTCAAAACATCCATACTGATAGTCTTGGTTCTCCCATCTCTACCCAAAGTCTGCATTAAAAACCATAAACATAACAAAAAAACCCAACACCCAAACAAAAAAAAAAAAAAAAAAAAAAGAAAAATGAAGCTTGTCCTTCAGATTAAATTTTCTAGCAAGGATAAATTTTTTTTTTGGTATGAGCTGAGCGGTAGAAAAAGTTTGCTGTTGTGAGTGTTACCCTTACACTAGAAAACAGAAGGGAAAGGTGTTAGTATAAAAATTGATTAAACCTTATTTCTGTCCTAGATACTTTGTGCTTTTCTAATGCAGATAAAGCAGACAGCTCTCTACTTTACTGCTGTCTATGTCAGCTAATAGCTTTTGGGGTACCACTGCAGCCTTCTTCATAAAAAAAGATATTATGACTTGGAATGCACATCTGTAGCTTCTAATGGCACATGCAGTCATCTTCAGAACTGACAAAAGATCAGTCCCAATGTCCTGAGACCTAAATGTCAACATCTCCCTGACACGTTTTGTTTGTTTTTTAGTTTTCTGTGGTGCAGAGGATAACTTCTGAGTTTGCTAGTACAAAAGCAAACCAGAACATTTTTTGGCATGGGGAACTTTGGTATGGAAGAGGGGAAGAGGGAAAGAGGGTAGCCTCATATGCTCTGATATAGCTAATTTCATCTCCCATGTTTTTGTCAGTTGCATATGTTAAGCCTCATTTCTTACTGCGACTTGTATTTTCCATAAAAACTATACATTCTCCCTGCTGTTTCTGCCTGTAGTTATTTGTCTGTAACCACCTCTCTAGCTGAAAGAGTGGAGCTTGACCGCCTGTTCTGCTGTTTTCCACTAATGAGGTCCAAAGTCATTCTGTTATCTTCCTGCACCAACTGGAGCTGGGGAAATTGGAATCTAATGCAGAGAAGTAGAAGGTTCCAAGTGCACTTTCAGCATTCACAAAGGATTTTTGTTTTCTTCCTTTGGCTTGCAATTTGCATATGGTACTTTGTCTTGTTGCATGCCTTCATGCAATCAGATTGCTTTCTAGTCAGTCCTACTTTTTTTAGAGCTCCTGGAAAAAAGGAGGAAATGCATCAGCTTTGTTTCCTGAACATGATTGACCAGTATTTCACCTACCGAAATGAATGTCAAAGTTCATGTTCATTCTTATGATGCAGGCCTCATAGAATGGATAAAGTTGATAGAATAATGGTCAAAGTCATAAAAATATTGTTAACGAAATGCAAAATTCAGTTAAAGAAAAATCCTCTCTGTTTTATGAGGTGTGCAGTGACCATTGGCCTTTAGGTCCTAAAAGTCAGATCACAAGTTATTTCTTAGATGCTTTTCGGTGCTTCCAAAGGTTGGGCCAAAAATAGGATGAGATTTTCCTTGTTGTTAGCTTGAAAGTATAGATAAAATTGTACTTATAATTAAGTGCTCAATAGAAATAATGTTTCCCTGTAAAAATAAATTTCAGTATTTTAGGGAGTTCTGTGTGTGATGAAATTCTGGTATGCTACTTAGAGATTAGAATTTTACCACTGTCAAGTAGGTTCTACTGAAATCAATGACAGTATTTACTGTCAAGTCACAGTAAGAAACCATTTTGGAAAGGATTGTGACCCATAATTATAACTACAAAAAAACATTCAAAGACGGCAGTTTCCTGAATTAAGGACTTCATTCTAGCATTTAAGATTCTAGATATTTACTTTTGCCAGCAGCCCAAGTGAATTCCCAAGTAGGGCTGAAATTAATAGAGTTTCTCTGCAAATATACTTGTGTAACAGATGCATTTGAAATCTTGCCTGCTGAGGCTGCTTAGCTTTTTTTTTTTATTTAAACAAAATCCAGTTTTTCTCAAAGTGGTTAAAATTCACTAATGCCCTTGAGATTGTGCAGTTCCTTATCAGTGGTGTTGCTATGTAAAATGACCTGATAATATGTAGTGAAATATAGTATGTATTATTTGAGGAAAAACTCCCAATTAACCTCTCGGGAACTTACCTTGCTTATGGGCAAGGTAATTTTGTTTATGCAGGGTCAGTAAGCAGTTATATGTAAGATATTCTTCTTTTTTGACTGAAGGTTTTCTAAGAGGGAAACCTCACAAATATATTAAAAGCTTGAACTGTGTTTGCATTAACTGTGAGGTCTTGTAAAGATTTTGGGAATTTACAGGTCTAGAACAGATGTTTAAGCAGGTGGCCAGTGAAAGCTGTTTCTGGAGAGGAGTCTACTGAGAATATTGTGAGAGGCTCATATCTGGCTTTCTGAGATACTGGTATCAGATCACTTTGTGTGGAGTTAATTCAGTCCTCTGTTTCCTTTTTGATTTTGTGGGACTGTGGAAATACAGCAGTTTAAGGAACCCCTATTTCTGGGTGGCACATACAAACCAGCAACTAAGTATAAAAGAAAAAGAGACAGTACAGAGTTGTGCATGAGTACTTTCATTTTACTCTATGTCTTTAATTCCATCAGACAAGTGCATTCTGAATCTCACATACGAGATATGAAATAAGAACTGTTACAAAAAATGTGCATTGTTCTGTGGTTATCTACATCTTTATGACAGTTTGTATTATGGAAAGAAGTTTGTGTTTATAGCACATTTTTATATTTCATCTTCTAGATTGTGATAGTGCTGAACAATCTTATGTTGTACCCTGAAATCCTGAATGCTGTCAGACTAACTTAAGGTGGTATGATGATTTCCTTCATTATTTTTTGCTTTCTACTTGTAATTTTTTTTAGAAAGGGAAAGAGAGTGAGCATTTACAGTTATGGGTTTTTTTTCTTTTCTTTTTTTTTTTTTTTTTTTGAAGGATTGCAACATGTTTGTCTTCTGTGTAAAATGCAGGTAAGGTAAAAATTGAAGGTTGACAAATTAAGCAGTCAAGTGAGGAAATGCCAGAGCTGTTTGCCCAGATTAGCTATCTAAATCTTTGCTGTGAAATGGCAAAGCATCCCCTGTCCAGCAACCAAACATGCAGCAAAGATAACAGTAGATAGCAGTTTGCTCAGCCACCTCTTCCAATGTCTCCTCCAAAAAATTTCCTCTCAAGATCTGGCTAGCTAAATGTGCATGTATTACTTTTCTGAGCTATGTACTTTAATATTAAAAGTCAAAAGAAAACTTTCACTCTACAGTCAGACAGTGACTTTTTTCCCTGAGAGGTTATGTGTTTGTTTAGTTGAACGGATTTGTCTCTATCTCTCTGCAAAACCTCAGTGTTATAACTCTGTTTGTACCTGAACCAAGATTTTATTTGGGATGCTTATCTTTATTCTCCCACTCATTCCCCAGTGCAGAAATTTTTCTAAGCAAGACTGAAACTCAAGCTGGGAGTCCTGAGCCCCAAACACAAATTATAAGCAATAAATTGGGAGTAGATCTGCAGCACTAATAACCACTTAAGTTATTTCCTTTTGTTCCTAGGCACTTGTGCATACAGACCTTGCATCTAATATGCACGCAAATGGGTTTGAAAGAGAAAAGCTGCTGTTCAGCTACAATCCTTTACAATCCATGGAAGACCTTGGCAGAGGGATTGAAATTAAATTAATCCAATTGAATTTGAAGCAAATGTTACTTGACCATCGGGAATATTAGTCTGGGCTGAGTTCCAGTTTAATCGTACTGCTCTCATAAAAATTCCATAGGATTATTTAATGATCCTGTGTGGCTAGTGATTCTGATTTAGACATCACTCAGGAGTACTAAACTGGTGTCATCATGTAGTGTCTTGGCTATTTCTTCCATCCTGATTTAAAGGAAACAGTGCCATCTAATGAAACTTCCTTTCTTTACCAAAAAAGCATAGCTTTTCCTCAAGACCTCCTAATCAGACATTGAGCAGTGGATAACTGCAGAAGGAAGAACCACTCAAAAGAAATCCAGCTACACCTCCTTTACTGGAATGGGTCTGAAACCCTTACTAATGCAAACTTGTTTTCCAAGCTGGTCGCTCCTTTGAAGGGTCCAATCATTGAATATATTCTACAGTAATTCTTTGCGTCAAGTTAATTAGATTCGTGATTTTGTTGGAGAATCTAAAATGCCAAGCAACGAATTCCCATATCCTCAAAAGGAAATATTTATAATAAAAAATTTTAATTATATGTTGTCAAATTTCTCTGCTGCAAGTATACTCCAATAGCGAAGTAATGTTTAGGGAATGATTACCTGAATGATTACATTTATTTGTGTGGATTTTTTTTTGCATTTGCCACACTGGTTCAGATACCTTTCCTATCTTTGCTGAAGATTCATGCAATAACCCCCAGATAAGACAAATGTGGTGGTAATTCTATTTTATCTGAGGATTTTTGCCAAAGGAAGACTTAGAATGGTCTTTATTTTCATAAAGATCCTTTAGGGGTACCATCATCTCACTTTTTTTGCTAATGACAGAGCTGAGTGACAACCACATAGCTGAACAGATCCCTTTGGTTTGATCTCAAATGTAACCTGCAAATTACAGCTTTGTAATCTTTGCTTAATGATACACACCAGCTTGATGTAAGTCACACCTCCAGGCCAGGAAGGCTAATATTGATTCATTTGGTGAATGTATACCCCAAGGGTACAAGTGGGGGTTGAAAATTGTTAGACCCTTTGCCCTTGGGTTATATCATGTTTTCATTCTGAGATGTACTGTACGAAATTAATTCACTTTCCATTTGTTCAATATGTGCTTGTGCATAGCATTTAGACTGGTGATCATAAGCTGGCATTCTTTAAAAGCTTAATGAGCATGTTGCCATGATTTAAGGTATGAGTAAAGAAGAAATTTTACACAGGATTTCCACATCACTGTGTGATATCCACATTGAATTCCTAATCAGGTTTAATTTTTAATGCTTATCTTTCTTCTGAGGTCAATATTTCACTGACTGATTTGATTAACAGCAGTTTTTGTTGTTTGCATTTTGTTTCATTTGTAATGACCTCCTGAGATTTGTGTTTTGTGCATGTTATCAGCAAAGTGTCAGAGGATAGTTTATTCTTTCATCTTCAATGTAGCTTCCTTCTTACCATTTTCTATGTTACTTGTGATAGAGTACAATTTTAGATCTGAGCCCTCTGCCGTTGTGTTCCTGGGGTCTACCTGACAGAGCCAGCACTGAGGTGTGGTAGAGCAGCTCGGTGCTTTACTTTTTATCCAGAGTTAGACTTTTTGACCTCTTCTTTCTGTTTTTTAAGTTTCTAACATTCTTAGAATTAATACTGTGAGGAAGGGTCAGTCATTTTTTGTGCTTAAGTGAAGAGCAATGAATACAAAAAAAGCATCTTGGGGGCAAGATTTTTCAGTGCATTGAATTATGCTCTGAGATGTTTATGACTTTGGTAGAAAATGAAGGAATTCCATGGAAATGAGAGGGCAGTAATGCAGAGTTAAGGTTCACAGAGGGAGAGAAAAGCTGTATGTGGAACACTGGAGGAGGATGTGAGAAACAGCAGTACAACCATAATAAGTAAAGGTAGGATTATTTAGAGTATTTTAGAAAAAAAGGAATGCCAGGGTTTTGGTCCTTTTCAGTTCCTGCCTTTTGTTGTTCTCTTCCTTGGGGATTCAATTAAAATTATTTTTTTTTTTCCCCTGCCCACTTTACCTCCCACCCACAGTAATACAGAGCTCAGAGCTTTTATAGCTAATTAGCTATGCTCACTGGTAGATGAGTTTTGGAAAAAGGATGAGTAGGTGGTTTTGGCCTGTTTATTTTTCTTACACTATATGAAAGTGTTATTTTCTAGCTTTTCCTACTGATCTCTTGCTGTTGCGTTGTCTGCCTTCTGTTGTGCTGGTGGTCTGCTGGGTTTAAATGACAGAATAAGATCAACAGTAAAAACTGAATTGGCTCATGTATCAAAGCATGTGTGACAGAGGTGTTTCATGTCTGCTGGTATGGAAAATTCTGTTATCTGAGTGCTTCCAGACTGCAGCTGGAGGGGATACCCTTCAGTAGGGCTAGCGATGAGGTACTCGGGTTTCTCTCCCTCTCTAACCAGAAGTATTAGATGCAGAATGTTGAAAGGGCTAAGGAGCTGTGTCTGCTCTAACCTGTTTTCTTGTCTTTGTTATATCAAGTAGCTTCAGAAGAGATTTTGAGATGATGTGGGTTGATGGTGCGCTCTTCCTTGACTGTACCAGCAGGTTCAGTATTCCTCCAGGGACTCCCTGAGCTGAGTGTCTTGCTGGACATGTTTTCTGTCTGTCCAGTCTTTTTCTTCCTAACTCATTTACATATCACAGCTTGCTGTGGTATAAAGCAGTTCACAATTAGATACTGAGAGAAACTATGAGATTTACTTCAAATATACATTTTTTTTTAGCCTCAATCCTCCTCTATTGACATTTTAAATATCAGAAAGTCCTCCAGCTGCCTACTTGTAAAGAGCATGCTGATCTCGCTACTGAAAACTGAAGCCAAGGATGAGTAACTTCTGGAGCTCTCAATAACTTCTTTAACTCTTCCTTCACTGCTCGTTTCATACCTTGATAAGTTACTGCTCCCACTGTTTCTCTCAGAGGATTTCTGCTTCTGATATGCTAGAAATCCTTTTTCTACTAATTTGTATACCTACAGTAAGTGATTTCACTTGCTTTTTTGTGTTTTTACATTTAATTTATCAGACCTTATGCTGCCTTCTCATTCCAAATCTCATTTTACCTTTTTTTCCCCCCCATTTTTGGAAATGAGGGAAGAAAGAGATCCTTACAGTGGCTTCGTTAGAATGTACGTACTCTGAGGTTGTGCTATCTTCATGCAGTCTGCCAACACTTTATCCAGTGAGCTGTACTTTTAACCAACTTCACTGTTATATGGAGCTCATCTTCTGAAATATTTGTAGATGTTCTTCCTTATTTTCTGTTTACAAAGTGCTGCATAGGAATACAACATTGTGGTCATTATTACAGAAAGAGCATTCTGTAATTCTCTGATGACCCATGTATAGTGTGCTGCTCCTTGAAACTAAATCAGGGCCTCTTGTGGTCTCTCAGGCTAGTTGCTCTGATAAAGTCATACATAGTTTCCAAACTTGTATATTGTCTGCAGTGTCAATGTGCTGTATGTATGCCGATAGCTCAAGTCTCCTGCTCTCTGCTTTTAAGTGTCTAGCATCCTCTGAGGTTTCAATAAGTGCCACAATTTGTGCTGGGCAGTTTAGAGCTGTCTCAATAATATCTCTCGTACTTAGGCATGCAGTTTTGATGCCTAATGATTTATTTTGATACCATTGCATCAAATATGACTTTTAATCTGTGGTATCATATTCCTATAAATATACTCTGCCCTGCAGTTTCTGTCTCTTACCTTGCCCTATGAGTGTCCAGAAATTGCTTATTTTGACACCAAGTTTGGAAGATACTTCTTGTACCTAAGTTTGTAACTCATTTCTTGTATGTGACTTAGAAGCAGACATTCTGTTTCAGGTGCCATTATTTTAATATCTTGGCATTTTAGAGAAGACTACACACTTGGCTGGGAATGTTTGTACAAGTTTTGTTATTTACTACGGGAACTTTACGAATTTGCATCTGATTCTCTCTCTAGGACATGTCATTTTTGACTTTCTCTAGGGGGCATATTATCCCAAACTCTGTGCCCTTCTTCACCTGCCAGTTTTCTTCAAGTTTTTAGCTTAAAATTTCTGCCAGAGGGTGAAGGTCACATAAACCCACAAAAAACTAGCATTCAAAGCGTGAGATCAGATTTATGATGCAAGGGGCTCTGCAGTGTCCTGTTTTGGTATAAGGAAGGCTTTCTTCAATTAATCAACCTGTTCCTTAATTCAGTAAGCTGAAATACATCTCTCTTAAATTAAAGCACATACTTTTGGCAATGTTTAATTTTATCGAATTTGCACCTGAAGTTATATGGATAAAAGTTTGCCCTGGAGGTGAGCCTAAAGTTACACTGAAATTGAATCTGAAATTAGTTGGGATGTGGTAACTTTGACACTTACCTCCACCTTCTAAGATGACATTGGAAGATAATGTGTAAAAAATGAAAAAAAATCATTATACTTGAACAAGAATAGACAGGCAAAAGGGAATGTTTCTAACTTCTTGCTTTCTAAAATGACTTTTTTCCAAATGAAAAAATTTGCATATATTACCAGGTCCTTATTTTTGTTTATACATATAACTTATTCTGTGAAAATGTGTTTCCTACCCTATTGAAATAAAGGGCATCATTCATGCTGTTTTCTATGACAGTCCACTCAGTCTCCACTTATTCCCTGGGTGTCACTGTTTTATAGCCACCAAATGAAACCCTGCTTATCTGAAATCTATGTGTAAGTCTAGAAAATCTAAGCATGACTCCAGAAATGTCTTTTTTCCCCTTTTCTTTGAAAATGGTCAATACATTAGGTGCACAATTATATTTTGTTAATTACTTGTGCAAACAAAGATCAAGCTTCAAGATTTATTTGCCATACTGTTTCAGCTGATTCTCATAAACCCCTTTTTTGGCATTATTTCAGGATAAAGCAGGAATGGAATTTCATACTAGAGTGCAGGAAGAAAGGTATTCCTCAATCAAAATACCTCAAGAATGGCTTTGTAGACACCCATGAGAAGATCTTGGACACTTATGGAAAGAATCCTCCGCTCCAGAAAAGGCATGCTTTGTCAGATGAAGCAAATAAGGAAAAAAACAAGTTTATTTTTCATCTTTCTGGAGAGCAGTGGATGGTAAATATAATGGAAAATATATTTCTATTGTTAAACAGTTTGGGTAGCTTGGCATTGTAACTTCTAGTCCCCCAAAACTTTTTATTTTTTTGCCAATGCATATGAAATTGATGCTTTTTCATGATGTTAGAAGTGATGAAAGCATTTCCTATCTTAATCAGAATGAGTGGTTTAGTTTTCAAATATGCTTCTTTTAAATTCTCTACTGATACGTGTAATTTATCCCTCTCAAAAAATTTGGTATAAGCAATCATATTGCAATAAGGTATCTTTCTCTAAAATTCCCCAATGGATGGAAAGAGATGAAAATAATATTCAGCTTTGTTGGCTTGTTGATGTGTTCTACTACTCAGAGATCTGTCTTTTTGCCCTAATGGTGTGATAACTTTTTTTTCTCATCTCTGTTCAAATCAAAACCAATATTAGCATCAATCCACAATGGTCTTGCTGAAAAAAGCACTTTCTACTTGCAATAGTGTTTGATGTGAAATATCGGTTTGGAAGTAAACTCTGATTTAATGCTGTTTTCAAATTCAGCAAAAGGTGGATTAGACTTGGTCTGAAGTTTTCTAGACCTGTCAAAGCTTTGACTGAAATGTATTTTGGATATGCACTACTTTATTAATTCAAAAGTAAAATTCAAATTTTGAAACATGATTTTGAGATTTTCATTAACAAAAATGCAAGTTAAAAAGTAAATTGATAAAGTGGCTACATTTTACTAAACCTGAAATGTAACTTTGTCCCAGATTTTATCTTGAATATGAAGACATTTTCTTTTTCAGCTTTTTTTTTTTTTTTTTTTTTTTTGCTTTAGTTCTTTTCTGAATAAACATAAAATAGACAAAATTTCTGGAAAACAGAAAACCCCGGTTCCCATCCAGCTCTAGTAAGGACACTATTTCTTCAACTGATGCCAGTCATTCACGTGGTTAGATCAGTTGCTGGAGGGTTATCATGTCTCACCTTTCAAGAACCTTGTATATTGAAAATTATGTTAAAGTTGTATAGTCTTATACTGTACACTTACTGGTGTGGTGATAAATTAGGAGAAAAAACCATGAGATCTTACAGTTCCTTAGGCACTGATATAGTAGCAATTGCAAATATTTTCAGTGCATCAGAGAACATTATGCCACCTTGAGCAGTAAACTCTTAACCACCATGTGCTTTGATTCTGTCTTCTTATCATATGCTCACTGTGGCCATATCACACAACCACTGTGCCTCATTGTCCAGCTCTAGCCTGGGTACAGTGGGCTTCCTGTTTCAACAAGACACTGTGACATAGTTCAGGTGTATGCAGACAAAGATAAAATAAAAGCTGCTTTATTTAGAGAAGACCAATGCTCCTTCAAAATCAAAGAATATTTCCAGACTCTAACAGCTGTTATTATTTAAAAAAATTGAAAGTGTAAACTTTCCACTTGACAAAATTATGAAAGAATTGTATTTCCCCTTATTGCAGAAATTTTGTAAAAATTACATTGATTATACAAATCTTACCAGTTATTTTGCTTTTTTGAAGCTCAACTGCTCCTTCTAAACCAAAGACAGAATCAGACGTGACACTCTTTGCCCTATTACTCTCTCAGAAAAAGGTGCACTAAGGCAAAATGAATTTACAGACTGTGCAACCAAAGCTGCACAGATTGGCAATTTGCATGTGAAAAGATTTGTGAACATGTGACAGTTTTCTCAGAGAAACCTGTAAGTTATGTAGCTGAAAGCTGTGATATTAATTGTGGTTTAGTTTTTGTAAAGTGTTTTGAATACAAATACATCTACGAGTTGAAAGTTTAGAAGATTAAGCACTCAGACACCAGGAGAAGTCAGAGCTAGGATTGCCTGTGCAGTTTTATAGGCACAAAACCAGCTTGGTTTGCTGTTGGCTGGCCACTTACCGTTGACAGCAGCAAACAGCACAGCCCTGTGAAGTGTCCATTTGGGAGCTAGCTGCTGAATCCTGTCGCACTGGCTTTTAGCTGATAAGTATTTCCATTATGTTTTCCCTTTCTTCTCATCAATGAGGCAGTAATATATCCTCTAGACAGTTGATAGCTAAATCCAAGTAGGTTGCTGGTATGACTTACAGATTTAATTTTGAGAACTGGGCTTGCTTCTGGGTTGTGTCAGTTCTCTTTCTGGATACTGTGAAGTTAAGTCTCACAGAGAAGTAATCCCCAGCATAAGGATTTTTCAAGATCAAACCAAGTAGCTTTACCACATTGCTCCCATAGGTCTCAGTGTAAGGGCTCTCACTGGAAACTTTGCAGCAAGCGAGCTGAGTCCACAAATCAACTAATGGACTTGCAATGTTGCAGTCAATTAGAATGGTAGCTTGTGTTGGGCACTAAGCAGTGCCCAGGCTGTCTATTGTCTCATGCTCCATATCCATACAGCATAACAGTGAATCTGTTCCACTGATTCTGCATTTTTAAGTATGAGCTTAAAAATGGGCTTTGTAAAACACTCCATCATATACTGGGATAGTTTGGACAATTATTTTGAAACTCACCCGGATAGTTATTTTTTGAAAATCATCTCATATCCCCTTCTGAGAACCTTTGTAAGGGAGAAAAACAGAGCAGATCACACATTTTGAATTCCTAAAAGGAGCTTCTTCCTTTAGGATCTCTGTGCCACTTTTTTCCCCACCTCTCAAATGTCACTGAAATGATAATGTATTTTCATTAGGTGGAGACCCCCTGTTTCTTGTACTTGTAAAGTAATTATTCTAACATATCTGAGGAAATTAAAAGCTCATACATACCATATGTTAGGTAAATAGGCACAGAGTACTAACTAAAGAGAGTAGGGCTTGATTTTATAGTATATGAATTCTGAGGAATTCTATTCTGTTTATGCAGATCCATAGTTATCTTCCAGTTTTAAGCTAATTTTTTGAGACATGCAGTTTGAGCACATCTCAAGTCGCGATAATTTTCTAACTGCATGGTCACAATAACTTAGTGGAAATCTGAACTACAATGCTGTAAGTAGGATTAGTATCAAGCCTTTATGTTTGAAGAACATATACTCAATGAATCCCTCTGAATCTGAAAGTCATCCAGTAACTTGGGTACTGGTTTGGCCATGCCTGTCCAGGATGGTTAGCTTCTGGCTGTGGACAGTGGTTGGTAACTGCAGTGATGAGATAGTTTTACCCTTGTCTGTCAGAGCTCCACTAGAAGAAGCTGTGTGACAACATCCTTAAGGTTCAGTGGTTCTTGATTCCTCTTTTACATACCAACTAAACATTTATGACTCAAGTGTCTACATCCGTGTGATGCATTTCTGCTAGCTGGGAACAGTTACAAATTAATATTTGTATTGAGGAAAGAAAAGGTTTTACAATATCAAATGGGCTAGTGTCATAATCCGATGTTGTGAATGAAATCAAACAGGCTTTTTTCTTCTCTTTGTAAAAAATGTGCAGAACCCAGTTGTATTACCCCAGCAGTGAGTGTCCTAAATTCTCCTGTGTTTGCAAAACCCTTGGGACTTGACAGCATGAGAACGGTGTACTCTGACACAAGTAATTTGAGGTTCCCAAGCGATGTTTCAGACAAATTTCTTATTTATCTGAGAGTTTTCCAGGCAAACCCACGATGAAAACGAGCTGTATAAAGACTTTGGACCCTTGAATCGTGTGTTCAAATCAGTTACCTAGGAGAGAATGATGGAGAGTTGATGAAACACTTAACTGAGATCCTTTGTACGTGTAAACATGTATCTACTGAATTAAATCAGTTCTTCAGAGAAATAGCACTGCTATTAGAGCAGAATGAAATCTGTGGCAAAATAATGCCATGAATATTCATATGAATTTTTCAATGAATTTACTTTAATTTTGTTTTTCCTCTCTGAGTGTTTACTTTCTGGTCCTAACTAATGAATGTTTATTCTCTAGTGGATCAATGAATTTTAAACATTTTTCAGAAAATATTCAGGAGAGACAAATTTTTGAATTTGTGATATCAGTATTGGTAAAGAAAAGGTAATGATGTTCACTCAAATACAGAGCAGGACCGTTCTTGGCTGTGCTGCTTTACCTAAGCAGAGGATCTGGATGCATACCTGCTTCAAAAACTTTCATGTCAAATGTGCACAACAAGTAAATGAATGATCAATGGTCAAATTCTTTATTTGTAAATCATGACCTTCTTGCATGTCATTTCTTCACAGAAAAAGGCAGCATATTAATCACTACATTTGTGTTTTATTCTCACAGTTTTATAGTCTAACATGCCATATATTTTCACAGAGAACAAAGAGTTTCTATTTGTTATTCTCAGCTGTTAGTAACAGTGAGGTATTTATTTGCCACAAAGGGTCAAGTAGAATCGCTGTATTGTGTATTGTACATATTTACTTTAAGAGATCTTTTTTTCCACCAAAAAATTGTGTCCTGGTTCTGGCGGGGACAGGGTTAAGTATTACATGCCATGTGAGCCACGCCCACCCTGAGATTAAAAGGAGGGAGGGGGCAGGAAGTTGGGTTTGGAGCGGGCTGGAGTGTCCTGGGTCCGGTCGGGGAGCGGTGGTTCTGTAATCGCGTTTGTATATTTCTCTCTCTGTGTTATTGTTGCTGTTCTTTTTTTTTTTTTTTTTTTCCCCCATGTTCCCTCTGCTGTTCTGTTAAACTGCCTTTGTCTCAACCCAAGAGTTTTGCCTTTTTCTTCTGATCCTTCCCGTACTGGGAACAGCCGAGCGAGCGGCACGTGATTCTTTGTTGCCGTCTGAGGCCAAACCACTACAAAGTGTAAAATTCCTTTCCCAGTCAGGTAATACACATGGCCCTGAGACATACTAGCTTTGGACCTAGCTTCAAACTTTCTCAGAGATGAGGGAGATTTGGATCCAGGGTTTTGGGTTGGCCCATGACAGATAAAACTACAGGGCTGTAAAAGAAACAAAATTGAAACTTCTCAGATCTTTGATCACACTTTTAGTTCAGGCTCATGTCTAGTAGGTAAATTCTCTCCTAATTAGAAATAGTATAATCAGCAATTGGTTGTAGGATTGCTATTTATTTCCTTTTAAGTCTTCCCCCCCCCCCCCCCCCCCCCCCCCCCAAAATCAAAGGAGTTTGAGGTATTGTTTTGCTGTTAGAGGCAAAAGACTGGCTATCCTCCAAGTGTCAGTCTTTGTGGAGCAATTTATCAGCAAACTGTCAGCTTTAGCATGGCAGTAGAAGATTACAAAAGAACACATGGGAACCAGAGTGTAAAGCAAACGTAAAGCTTGTGCACATTTCAATTCCCACCCCTATCTAGTTTGTAAATGAAGTAAAATATCATGTCAATTTATGTTTCAGCAACAAAAATGAATGTATTCTAAGATGGAGAATGCTAACAAAACACATTAGAGCAAAGAATTTGTAAACTTACATTTGCAAATTGTAAATATGATTATAAGATATAAAGAAATAATCTCAAGAAAGAAAAGTCAATCAGGGCAATTGGTAGAATGGAACCTCCTTCCATTCTTTTGAAGTCCTGTTTGAATTTATTTCAGTTGCCGCACAAGAATATCTTGGTGTTTTAAACTACCTTTAATACAAAAGTAAAGATTTTTAAATCTTTTTTTTTTTCACTTTAACATTAATAAATAATTTTTAAAATATTTTGGCTCAATTACTCTAAAATTATGAAGGAGTTTGATCTTAATCTGAGAGAGTGGTTTGTGTGATGCACTGTTTTCAATGTATCAAGGAGAAATTTGTGGAATACCCCCTTCAGTCTGGGGGAACAGCAAGGCAGGTGGCTTCAGAGGGGCAAGTGTTCCCCTTTGCTCCCTGTTCTATCTGCCAGTAAGGAGCTGGAGATGCTCTGTTGTTACAACAAGGAGCAAAAAACCAGTAAGTCAGTAGAAAGACAAAGACAGACCAGGGCTGCGGAGAAAGAGAGTGGCAAATGGTATCTGTTACCTAGACCTCTTTTTCCCTCCAGTATGACTATTCTGCATCTGCTTTCTCTGTGAATCAGGGTTCTTCCCTACAGTGACACTTATGACACGCCAACTAAATGCTATCCCCTGTGTGCTGCATTTTCAATTCTGTACAGGTGGAAAGACAATACTAATTGAATTTGCAGTTGGTATTTTTTCTCTTATTTTGCTGCAGAAAAATGTGTGGCACTGAATGCGGAGGAGTAGAAACCCACTCCAGAAAGCTGGAGAGATTTCTCAGTACCAACCTTGAGGCATTTCGGGCATTTTATTTTTTAACCACCATAAACTGACAAATATAGAAGATGGATGACAATGCAATACACACTGAGTGGGAAAATAAAGCAAGAAATGAAACAATCCATATAAAATATGGAAGAGCAGGTAGCAAGGCAGAACTACATATACAGGCTAAGTGTCTGCACATATAAATTTGAAAAGAACTGAAATTAGAGGCAGCAATAACCAAAGAAAGAACAGTTTATGATCAAAAATCCAGTATATCTTTAATTACAATTAGATTAGATGTTTTAATTTAGCTAAAAGTTAAGTAGCACTATTCGTAGTTGAAAAGTTCAGAATTAATAAAAAACAATTATAATGCATTACTTTTGTTAATGTCTTTGGGGACTTACGAAGTCTAAAAAAAAAAGCAAAACGTGGTCAATGTCCTCTGTATAAAAATCAGTAATTACTACTGTGTCCTATTCTTCTTGCACAAGAACCAAATTTGGTAGCTGTAAAGGAATTAAATGCTGCAACTCTTATATCTCTTTATGAAGCAAAGTTAGTAATAGCACCTCATCCGGATTATTTATTCCAGATGTTACCAATGCACAGTGATATAACACCCAGGACAGACCAGTAAATTAGGTGCTGCTTTAGAAAGTGGAGTTTAAATGATCTAACCTTCAACTTGATGAATTGATTTTTGTCTGTTTCAAGTTCAAGGAATTTCATGTCATAATTCAAAGAAAGATGTGTACGTCTGAACTGAAAGCTAATCAGCTAAAGTAATTTTGTAAGAACTAAAGGCTTTAATAACTTTTAGTTTCAGTAACTGTTATTACATTGGAGTTACATTGGAGACTTTGGACAAAGAGAATAGTCTGAAAATTACTGAGAGGCAAATTTATTTGCTGTGTATTTGGGACAATACTAGAATTCCTAAAGAAAAAAATTCTGCATGGCTAAAGCAAGAATTAATTGCATTATGGACTTATTTAAAATGAGTATTTTTATTCTTCCTAAAGAAGTTTGGTAAAAATTTTCAAACATTGCTGAAATACCTTAGAAGTTAAGTCACTTATTTGAAAAAAGACTTTGAAAAGGTGATATGCGTACATCCTATCTGAAATGTTTCTATTCCTTGGACTGTGTTTCATCTTGGCAAAGAAATTTTGAAACATTGGTAGGTATTAAGAACATAGTCACACTTATTTTATTTTATTTTTTTTTTTGCAAATCCTATTTAGATATTCCCCATACACCCACTCTTCTGTTCCATATTGCATTTTACTACATCTTGATGTGTGAATTAAAGCACTGAAATGTGTTTTAAAAAGAAATCCTCCATCTGGAAAAAGGAGATAATATGGGAGACACTGAACAGTTTGAATGCTTCAGATGATAGGTTTCAGCTTTAGAGCAAAATGATTGCATTAACAAAAAATGAATATGTGGTGACAGACAGCTGCAATGTTCTTCAAAAGCAAACAGCTCCTATGAGGGTTTGGCAAACTGCTGTTCTACATCAAGATAATTAAGGCAAAATTATGAGGTTTGGCTGTGGAACTTTCCCCCCGTGCATTTAGAAACATGGTAGAACAAAATTCTGACTTGGTGCTTTCATTTACCTGTTTTTATTTCATTTACAGGAATTCCCAGATTCTCTGAAAGAACAGATCTATCTGAAAGAATGGCATGTGTACAATACGTTGATACAAACCATTCCAGCCTACATTGCATTATTTCAAGATCTGAGAGTACTGGAGTTGTCAAAAAATCAGATCAGCCATCTCCCAGTGGAAATTGGTAAGTAGGTTCAAGATATTCAGCTGTTAATACTTATGCCTTTTAACTATATTGCAGGGAAATGAATGTCCATGGATATACTTATTCATTTGCTGGTAACTGTCTTCTCGCTTGTTTCCAGTGAACAGTCCTCTCTAAATTTTTACAGCTCTCTTGCTGTAATTGTACTTGCTGAATTGTATGCAATACCACGTGTGGATTATGGCTCAAACATGGGAAAAAAATGACACATTTTTGTTATCTGACTATAAGGCAGTTATTGCTGGTATTCAAGTAGATGGAGAGTTCTTTCTGACAACAGGTGGTGTTTCATGTTCCTTACAGGTTAATAAAAATAGAAGTATTGCAGAACTGTAAACCTCAAACAAGAAGAATTGAAACAAGATCGTGGTAAAAAGGAATCAGAAATAGAATGCTGGATAAAATCCATCTTTTGAATTTTATAATGAGTTTAGTAATGATCCCCATTTAATAAACTGGTATATCCAACATGACATCAGAGTTTTTAAACAAATTCTTATGCTTACCTACTTCAGCTTTTGCTATTGTTACTACAAGAATCTTACTGTTTGGCTCTCCTGTGTTTTCTGATCTTACAATATAAAAAACTTGTTTGAAAGACTGTAATGGTTTGAGAGGGATTTACTGCTCTGAGAAGGAGGAGTATTGCTGTAACCAGTGGTATCTTTGAAAGTTGAAGAAACTGGGTCCACTATGAGGCACCCGTAGTTCAGTCTATGCACCCAGGTGTACTAATACCTCAGCCTTTGTTGAGTACAGTAGTCCTAAGCTTCCCCCATGACCGGTATTCTTCATGTACGCTAAGACCTAACAACTTTCAAAAAAAAGGTAAAGACTAAAACTTCCGTAGTTATCATAGGTTTAACTAAGAAAACCAGGAAGAGGGAGAGCATCCCAAAACACAGAAATCAGTGCTAGACTTTTCTACTCTTTTTCTATTCTATTAGTAATGCTTTTGATTTATTTACTAACATCATATTTTACACACAGAATTTCCCACTGACGTCGAGATATAATTTATAGTTTCAAGCTGGCAGCTAAATACACTAATAAATTATAAACAAGACACAAGCAGGAGATAATGGAGATAAAATAAACGCTAATGGTTTTGTCAGTACTTTGTCTGTGGAACTCTGATGGGTCATTGAGTTTAATGGACAAACACCTTCTACCAGGTGGTGTGGAAGAAAGGGGAAATGACATAGTTATCTTCTAGAGGGTACCCTAAGCCACTACATATAAGTTTTTAAGAGGTTACTGCTTAACAGTTGAGGCAGATAAAGGCTAAGAAAGTTTTTTGTTTCTTCTTGTAGTATTATGCATTGTTAATGATCTCCAAGAAGAAGTGATTATGAACGCTAATAAAGTCTGTTTCCTGAATAAAGGCACAAACCCAAATGATTACATAACCAGTTCTCTGTAGAGGGTAATGTAGAAGCCATATCAGACCTTTCTTGGGAAACAAGGAAGAAAGTTTCAAGTGCTTCTAGTAGCAATCACTGTTCTTTCAACTGCATTTAAGTGATGTGATTTCTGCTCCTCAGTAGCTTTCATGTTATTTCCATTTATTCACTGCCCCTCCAGTATACTCAGCCCTCTAGTTTATAGCCAAGGTGTTGCTTTCTTCCTTTCAATGTTTTTGTTGCTGGTTTTTTTATGTAAATGTTTGACTGGGAGGGATAGTGATTATTAGAAAACTGTTTCCTGGAGGTCCTGCCTCAGACACAATGTTATAGCACTCACCATCCTCCTCTTAACAGTAAACTCCTGTTCAGATGTTTTTTTTTCAAGGTTCATTAAATGAGAGCAGATATGACTGTACTAAATGCTCATCTGGAGAAACCTGGGTTTGAACCTTTCCTTTTGAGACACTGCATAACAAAATTAGCAAATTTGATTAGCCGTCGATGCTATTTATACAGTAATTCTACATCACAACAGTAATTTCTAGCCTATCCAAAGACACAGATTCACTAATGTAGTTTAAAAACAGATAGTACAAAAAAAGCCACTCCAGGACTGTGAAACTGAACTGTTCAGCACTTTTTTTGCCAAAACTGCCTAATGATTTTCAGTCTTAGTGAATGTCCTGTGTTGATAGACCACCTATTAGTAATGCAGTGGAGCTTGTTGTTATGGCATAAATTACAGAGAAGTTTTGATCTCAATTTGTATAATACTCTCTTTGTTGATATGTAAGGTGGTATGCTTGCAAATGGCTGTGCTTTTATTTCATGTAGTGTATATGCACATAGACATAGACAGTAGTATGTATTGGAAATGTTCATTATTTTAATAAGACATTATGGAGGTCTTGGATTTTTTGAAGCTTTTGAATTCTATTTCAAAATGAAACCCCTCATACTTTACTTGTCAAGCTGCTAAATCATCACAGCAAAAATAATCAATGTGGGTTTGGTTTGGGGGCTCTACCTAAGCAAGGAGTGAGGACTGGGTACTAAATCAGAAGGTAAGGTCTCTAGAAAGGTTAAGTGCTAAGGTATTCATCATTTTGTGTTCTGTTCACAAAACAGCAGCTAGTAGGTAAATATCACAGCTAAAAGATACTTGAGAGTAATGACAGATGGTTGAAGTTGGCAGTGACACGCATGCTGTTGAGTCTTTAATCTTCAGATAGAATTGAAGCCAAGTTTAGATCAACAAATCATCCAGCAGAAGCTAAACTGGTGAACCATCTTTGGACTACTGTTGATTCTCACAAGAGGGTTTTAATGGTGTGAGAGAACAGGAAATGATAAGATTTTTTTCAGTGAAAAAAAAGGTATGGTTGCAGTAGCAGTCTCTGGACTAAAATGTCTGCAGGGACTGAATTTCATGTTCCTGTTTTATCTGATTTAGGATGGAATGCTAGACTCTCAATCAGAGAGAAGAAAGACGTGAATCTATTCTCAGATATTTCAAAGTACACTCTTAGCTGTAATCACCTATGCACTTGAACAGATCAAATTTGGATCAGAAGACAGATGAGAATACTTTTGATTTGATTCTTTTTGTGGAATAGGAAATATTTTCACAGAAAGAAAGTAAACAAAAATGGAGAAAACTGCAAAATGGAGTTGTTTTCTGTCACAAAGTTGTCAGGTCTGTTTTTCCCAGGAATAACAGAAAAAATCATGAGCCGGGGTGTAGCCAGGGGTTCTTTTTTGGCAATGGCTTCTGGATGAGTTTGCAGTTCTGCCTCTGACTACATGGCTACAGTGCAGTCACTGTATACCAGTTAGTGCTAATACATTAGCAATTGTTGTAATTGAAAATATCCAATATATTCCCGTATTCCCACAGGAAGTAGTGAATTGCATTTTCATGTGATCCCAAAGATTTTGGCCGGGATGGGATAGTGATATCAGGATTTTTTTGTCCCACAAATTATTCATGAAACATCTCAAAGAGCTGTTAATAAAATCTCTGTACCTCATTATGTTCTCTCACATTATTTTATATGCCAAATATTTAAGAGGAAAAATTGAGACATATTTTAATAAGAAATCACAGGGATTTTTTTGTCTCCTCCCTACCTCACATTATAAAATTTCGTTTGTGTATACCATTAATCCAATTTCCTAGAACTCAGAGGGGAAAACTATAACTAATACAGTTTTAAATGACTTCTGGATACCTAAAATATCTTTTTCTATTAATAAGATTCATAGTGTGCTGATGTGTGAGTATCCAAGAAGAAAATATATATTCTCAGTTTAAATGTGGTCTAGTTCTGAGGAGTTGCAGTCTCATCTCTTACCCTTGCCATTTATTCAGTTTTGAATATTATCTGTCCAGCAGCTCAGTCTTGTATACAACTGAGGAAAATTTTGTTTATATTCCCCATTTGAAGGGGAAGTATGAAACACCTCGGTTGCAAGTTGACTGATTTTTAGAGGATGACAGTTGCTTTAAGGCTAGTGGCTCAAATAATGGCTTGCTCCTACTGGAACAGCTGGTAAGCTCCCCAAAATTTAACCCTTGGTTAGTGCATCACAAAAGTACAAAATTTTACTTTTTATTGGACCAACTAGAGAGGAAATAATCTTTTTTATTCATGTACTTAAACCATCAAAAATGGGAATATTGTACTAAAATGTAATACAAACATGCTACTTAAACAAATTTCAGCATCATCGGATCTTACAAAGGCCAGTACTTTATTAAGCTGAATTTCTTGAAAGGATTTTAAATAGCGCCATTGGGTACTGAGCTCGAACTGTGAACACTGCCATGGAAACCACCCATTACATAAATTATTTTTGCCAAAAGATACCTATATATTTACTTTGTCATATTGCTTTATGTAACTACATTATATATAACAATCTTAGAACACGCTCCTTCTACACACAGCAGATTGGTATTAGCAGACTGTGGCTTATTCCTCTGTCTTCACTTGTGTCACAATGGGAATGTTGGAGGCTGTGCACACCACATATGATAGAAAGGTTTTATCCAAGAAGTAGACTTTTCAGTTTCCAAGGTGATAAAAATGTTTTGTTCTACCCTTCCCAAACAGTTTACTCTGTTTATTTCTGATGCTCAGAAAGTGTTTTCCAGCCCAGACACTGCACTTATACTCTACTTTGCCCTTGGGAGATACAGCCTTTTTTGGGGATCCCCATGGAGTTCAGAGTCCATGTTTCAGCTTATCTGCTCACATGAAAAAAGGAAGTCACATACTTTTCTATAGAATTTCTGATCTACCAAAATATCTTCAGTTCAACGCATTGCATTTTTTTTTCATTAATTTCCTTTTCAGCCCTTTCAGTAGACCCTCACCCTATATTTTTTTCCCCAAAGGTCTCTCAATCTACCATTCAGACCACAGGAAATTCTTCCTGTTTTTCTAACTCTATTTTGCTACAAGAAAACCTTCTCTTTTTTTTTTTTTTTTTTTTTTTTTCTTTCTCTCCTTACATTGTACTAATACTCTTCTGACCACAGACCAAGATCCCAAGCTTTATCCTTTTTATTTTTTGTTTGTAGTAGTCACTCACAATTTCTCTCAGCATGTTTAAATGTTTTTAATTAAACACATGAAGGTTGGTTAAAGAATTAAATTTTACTAGCCCAGGGTCAAACTGTTACTGTGCTACAGCTTTTATAAGCCCTAGTGGTAAAAAAAGCTTTTGCAACTTTGTTATGCAAAAGGAGTTCAGGAATTCTTCATTCCTCCTTTGCTTGGATGTTTTGAGCAGAGGTTTAAAAAATTAAAAACTGATGTTTCAACTGTTACCTGTAGCTTGAACATCAATATCTCCTTTCAGACAAAGGCAATATTGCCGATTCAGCATAGAAGACTGGAAATAGGAGAATATTTGTCTTGGCCTGTAGGAAGCTGCTATCAGATCATTGCAGATCAATGCAAAAATTTGCTTTGCATTTTACTCCAGATTGTACAAGTGGATTTGCATTTGCATTGAATGGGTTTCTTAGATAATAAAGGCCCTCTGTAGCCTCATCTGTATTTTGTCTCTGACACCTTGTCAGGAGTACTAACGTGGGCTTGTCTAAATGGTGAAGTTGCATTACCATTATTACTATGCTGCATTGTTCATCAGAAATTATAGAGTTTAATTACTGGTTTAATTTTTTAAAATAATAAATTAAAAATTTAAAGTGGGAATAAACACTATCTTAGGCAACAGCTATAGCATTTTAACTCCCACTTAAAAAAAAAATATTCTTAGTTGTGAAACTACCAGGGAAGCCATGGATTTCATTACTGCTTTTACTGCCTCTCCTTGAAAAACAAAGAGATTTCAGCTGTTTACCTCCCTAATGTGCATTTTTTATAGAACTGAAAATTCAGTGCCATTAAGCGTAATTAACAAGAGTGGTGTACCAGCAGCGATTTTATTATTACTACTTTTAATGGGGAAGTTGTGCTTGAGTATTATTTGAATGTATAGGTGGCAGGTGTGGTGTTCAAATCCTGCTCTACATTTGTCCGGTTGTGAAGAGGGTGTCGCCCCCTCTGTCCCCTCCTAAGGCTGCCTCAATGGCTGTACTGCATGCTCATTAAGCCTGGTGATGGCTGGGGACCATACCTAAGAGGGTGGAGAACTTCTACACTAAGAAGTTACAAATAAGCCCCTAATTACAGAAGGTCTTTCATACTGCCTTACCATCCCCTTCAGCCCCCCCTAATGTCCCAGTTGTTATTTCAAGCAACTCCAAATGTAAGTGAGAATGTCTGGAATCTTACTGACAACTCCTATAACATTTGAAGGTTACTTAAGGACTCATTGCTCCCCAATTTTGCACTCCTTCAGCCAAGATACCTGGATTTGAGAATCGTGAATTGTCATAGGTGTTGTCTTATAGTTGTACATTTGTGGTCTTTCTCTCACAAAAACAACCTAGCAAAAGGCAAGTGACAGTTGTACTCCTTTTGTCTGAGAAAGGAAAAGATTTCTATCTGTAACCTGGATTACCATTCAGGCAACCTAATTCTGTGCCTGTGTAGATTGTTGCTTGTAAGAATGTTGAACAATTTTTTAGAGGAAGGAATAATTAGATACGTGAAGCTGAATGGAAAACAGGTTGAAATTAAAAATTTATAAAGGAAAAGCAAGTTGTGCCCAACTCATTTGGTTTCTGTCTTTCTTTTCAGAAAATCATTGAGCTTCAAGTACTAGATCTTGTCTATCTGGCATCCCATAAAGTATTTGATACAGTGAACTATAGAAAATGAATGTTTGAATCTAAGAAACTGGACTTTGTTGCAACAATGATAAAAATGAACAAGGAAGTTGTTAAAGCAGAGGCAACAAGGCACTCATTTGGAAAGAGAAGCTATTGGTCAGGAGGAAGATTACTTGTGGAGTTTCTGAAGGATTAGTTTTGAGTTTATTTCTTAATTATTTTGAGGAACTGGGCTACTGAAATTTTCTGCTGACACAATTTGGGTGTTATTGTCACTGCACAAACAGGAGGAAACATGAAAAACTGGATGTGCAGGTGGGCTTCCAAAAAAAGTAGAGAGATTAAATTCATGATTGCAGAGTTCAAAGTCATGTACTCAGGAGCTAGTAATTTGTGCAGCAAGTCATGAGCTCATTAAATGCAAATAGCTGAAGAAACTAATTTTCTAATCTAACAGTCACAGAAGGGCAATCCAGTATGATACGTACATAAAGTTGTGGTCACCCAGATTCAAGAAAAGTTATTTCAGGTAGGAAGAGATGCAAAATAAGTCTATTAGGACCATTCAGGGAGGGGAATTTTTGTTTTGTGAGAGAAGATTAGAAGAATTGACTTATTCGGGCTAGTAAAATAAATTCTGATATAGCTACTACCTATGAAAACATCAGAGAAATAAATACCAAGGAAGGAAAAAAGCTATTTAAAGATAAAATTGGCAAAAGAATTAATGGTTATAAAACTCTTATGAACAAATTCAGACTGGCAATCTGAAGACCATTCCAGATCATGAAAAGGATGAAACTCAGTAACTTAGTTTTTCCAGAAGAGCAGTGGATGTAAAAAAAGAAACTACTTTTAAGGTGGAAAGTGATAAATGTAAAAAAAATAAATGGGATTAGGTAAAGTGGGGCTGTAAGGGTTTTATCCAGGAGGTCCTGGTGAGTCCTATGTATGTCTTATGGTCCTAGAGGGAGGGTTAATTCTTGACTACTGGTCAGCTGTCAGGTGGCATAACTTAACCCACTGGAGACCCCAGAGATGAAAAAACACCCATTATACAGAATTCCAAGAGATTGCTCCCGGCAGGAAGGTCTCGGTGAACACTCATCTATGTTGTCCCGAGTTTGTTCTCAGAATTAAATTCAGTTCTAAGACTCATGGCTTTTTTCCAGTAAATTTCATAATCTTAGCCACAGCAATTACTGGCAATTGAGTGTAGGTTCTGTAGCGTGCTTCTGTCAAGATAAAGAAAGATTACATATGACAAGAAAAAATGTGATGCACCTTCTGTTTCCTTGCTTTCTCATATCTGCAAACTAAGACAAACCATATTGTGAACACTGGCATACATGTTGGAAATTGTGAAAGGAGAAAAAATCTTGAAAAGCCATGGTTTCAGAAGGCAGGAAAGTCAGGGAGGGAAGCTCTGTTTGACTCCATCACTCTGCCCAGAAAGGCTGTTAAATTTTTGTGATATTTTTTTTTGTAAGCAATTCTGCTCCATGCCTTCTGGTTATGCACCAGAGATGCATCATCTGAGCAGTTAGACAAGAGGATGATGAGGATGTTGGTGACAGATGCCTTCTCTGCATTAGTTCTCCAGCTACTAATGGAACTGAGAGGTAGAAATTTCAGTGTCTGAAAAGTTAGCAAATAACATCTGTTGTGGGTTAACACTCATAGGCATCTAAACCTCACACAGCTTGCTCAGCACCCCGCAGCTGCTTGTTCAGTCTCCCACAGCAGGATGGGGAGAGAATTGGAAGGGCAAAAGTGAGCATCAGCATAAAGACAGTTTAATAAGTGAAGAAAAACAAACAAGCGAACAAACAAGTGATGCAAAAGCAATCACTCACCACCAGCTAACCAGTGCCCAGTCAGTCCCTGAGCAATAGCTACCTTGGACACCAGCCCCGCCCCGCACCCCCCCCCCCCCCCCCCCCCCCGGTTCCTTCCCCACTCCCAACTTTTACTGCTTTGGTCAGTTTGGGTCCAGTGTCTTGGCCCTGTCCCCTCCTAGCCTTTTGCCCACCCCTAGCTGACTCACTGGGGCAGCAGAGTGAGAAACAAGAGAAGACCTTCATGCTGTGTAAAAACTGTTCAGCAATAGTGAAAACATTGGTGTGTTATCATCACTGTTTGGTCACAAATCCAAAACAGAGCAATACATGGTCTGCTATATAGAAAATTAACTCCATTCCAGACAGACCCAGTACAATATCCCATTGCTAAAAGAAAAGACAAAACGTTCCAGTGCTAGTGAGTGAATTGCTCCTTTTTCATTTCAGTGGGATTTGTTCTCCTTCACTGAAGGATTAATTGGATGAGGAATTAATTTGCAATTCTCTGATTCTCTATTTTGTTTTAAGGCATTTCTGCTTCAGTGATTATTTTGTTGCAATGAGGTGGTAAGTTGATGTTTACGTAGCTTAGCATTGCATACATTAAGATGTAATCTCTTAATATGCCTACATTGTGGTATTAAACCTGGTGAGGCTTCATGATGGGTAGGCTAGACTTTTATTACTTTTGTGTGCTTAAAAATCCAGAAATAAGGTGGTTCACATATGTACCCATTAAGTCACTTCTATACTCTCTTGCACCAGCCCCAGTGACCCTTGTTGGACAGTAATGTACTGCGAAAACAATGCCTGTTATAGTCTTACAGAAAATTTTTCTTCTGCTATTTTAACTAAAAGAGCACTTCACAGCGAATAGCAAAGACAAGGTTACCTCCCTAAAAGGACAGCTGCATTTTGAAATGCCACCTCAGTTTCTATTTCTAGCAGAGCTAAAACTGGGAGGAAGCTGAGTGGAAACTTCTATATTTTTCTCTGTTGCAAGCTGTAGAGATTAATATAATGGAGTTCTTACCATATGTGGTTTATCTGCCACGTGTGAGAAAGATTTGAGTTGTCCAGCCATTAATTAAGACAATGTGTTGTACAAGGGAGACTCGTGTTTGTATAAAATGCTTAAAATGCTGTGAGGTTCAGTGTCTTTTAGTATGGGTCATCAAACTGCATGCCCCTTCCTCTAACAACAGTAATTTCTCAGGGGAAAAATGTGGGGCTTTCAATTCTCTATGTTTCTTCTCTGCCGTTTTCTGTGGAAGCACCATCTGACTTCTGGTAAGGATTTCCACATTTGCAAAAGCTGAGAAGCTCTAAAACAACTTTTGCTTTAGAGAGAGTTTAGCTAAGCGTTGGTGCCTTAAGTATAAACTCACTATTGCGACACTGTTTTGAACACTTGAGATGTACTGTAGAGAGAGTCTCTCCAGTGTCATACAAATCCCGTGAAAAACTAGATTATTTTTTTAAAATTTGATTATAAATAGAAGAATGATATAATATAAAATTATGAATCTCATGTATGTTTTGTCTTTGTTTGCCAATACAAGTTTTTGTTTGCTCTGAGAACCTATTGACACAAGATACTGTTGTTTCCTGATATCCAGCTGCTGAATTTCATTTAATTTTCTTACTGCTGCTTTTCCTTGGGAATGCTCTATCACTGATTTGAAGGGAATACTGCAGATTATACGAAGTTGGGTGGTGCGGTTGATACACTTGAGAGAAGGGATGCCATCCAGGGGTGCCTTGACAGGTTTGAGGAGTGGGACAACGTGAACTTCATGAAAGTCAACAAGGCCAAGTGCGAGGTCCTGCACCTAAGCTGGGGCAATTTCCAACATCATTACAGACTTGGGGATGAATGGATTGAGAGCAGCCCCACAGGGAAGGACTTTGGGATACTGGTGGAAGAGAAAATGGATATGAGCTGGCAACGTGCACTTGCAGCAAACTGTATTCTGGGCTGCATCAAAAGAAGCATGGCCAGCAGGTTGAAGGAAGTGATTCTCCCCTTATACTCCATGCTTGTTAGATTACAACAGGAATACTGCAACCGGTTCTGGGATCCCCAGTACAAGAAAGACATGGACTTGTTAGAATGGGTTCAAAGGAGGGCAGTGAAAATGGTCAATGGGCTGGAACATCTCTCCTACGAGGAAAGGCTGAGGGAGTTGGGGTTGTTCAGCTTGGAGAAGAGAAGGCTCTGGGGACACCTTATTGGAACCTTTCAATATATGAAGGGGGCTTATGAAAGATGGAGAGAGATTTTTTACCAGGGCCTGTTGTGACAGGACAAGAAGTAACAGTTTTGAACTGAAAGAGAATAGGTTTAGATTGCACATTAGGAAGACATTTTTTATGATGAGGATGGTTAGACGTTGGAATAGGTTTCCTAGAGAAGTTGTGAATGCCTTATAATGGGAAGTGTTCAAAGTTAGGTTGAATGGGGCTTTGCACTAGATGATCTTTGAAGGTCCCTTCCAACAGAAATCATTTTGTGATTCTGTGATTTTATGATCATCCAGGTAATACAACAGCACAGCTGTCCATAGAAAGTTCTCATTTTGTTATGTATGTATTTAAGGACCCCTTTGCTAACACATCAACTCTATGTGATATATTCAAATTCCTTACTTCCTTCCCCTTTGATTATATCACGATGTAGTTTGCATTTTTTCAGTATAATAGGCTTTGCATTTTAATTATATTTCTAAACCTGTTTTTGTGTAGGTTATGTAATTTTATAAGCTGAAGAAACAGAAAGTAGAATGTGACTATATGTAGCCTAGAATATTACAAGGGCCTGAAAATTAGGCTGACAAAGATAATAAATTGCAATAAAGAAAATAGTGAAGCAAATGGACATGTCCGTTATATTATATAATCAAAAGTATGCAATGCTGGATATGAAAGACAATTCTTGATGTAATAAGTTTAACAGAAGTGATTGTTCACAATGAATAAGTCCTATAAAAAAAACTAAGATGCTTTTCAGTTAGCAGGCAAGTTTTCTACAGCGGCCAAACCAAAAGCCAACTTTTCTAGTTTCATCTGAGGTCAATAGGCATCTCATGCCCAGTAGAATGAATATTTTTGCAAGTCTTTGCTGCCTCCTTTCAAGCTCTTGCCAAAACCATTGCTGATTAAGGGAAGTCCATATGAGTGCAACACAGCACCATTGCACTCACACAATGTTAGTGATCTTTGCTAAACTGAGTATACCTTTTATTTTTACTTTCTCCTTTTTTTTTTTTTTTCTTTTTCTTCAAATGCACTGATTTTAATTATCTTTCCCTCACAGGCTGTTTAAAAAACCTCAAAGTGCTCAATGTGAGTTTCAATAATTTGAAGTCAATCCCTCCAGAATTGGGTGATTGTGAGAATCTGGAAAAACTGGATTTGTCTGGAAATATGGAAATAACAGAACTCCCATTTGAAGTAAGATAACAAAATATCTTTTTCATTTTGCTTATAAGGTATCTTATCACAGTCTTAAAATCTTTTCTTAACAGATTAAATCACATTCCTTGCAGTTTTTAGCAATAATGCTTTAGTAGTAATATCACTGGAAATGCCTTAGCAGCAGTTAAACAGGACCAAGCTTCTTTGTTTTGGTTTTCAAGTGGCTAAATTTTGCTTGTATTTATTCTGATATATGAAGGAGGGCATGATCCCAAAGGGGATTTGGCCACTGGTGATAAGGAGAAGGCTGCAAATAGCTATTTTCTGTGAAAGTGAAGTGCATCTTGACAGTGAAATTGATGTACTAACCTTCATTTTTTCCCACTGTTTCCCTTTAAAAAGAATATGGAGAGTTCTATAAACAACACTGCATGTTGCTATGAGCATAAATACCTTTCTGAAAGGCATATTATGTGTGAGGCACAGCATGAATATGTAATAAAGACTGAGAAAAGGACTGCCAGGCATGAACCAACATTATTCTTCTGTTGGATGCATAACTGCTCTCTGCCTCAGCTGCTCTGAGACTTACTGTTCATGGAGGTTGGTACCTAACCACAGTTTCAGGTGTCATCTGTATTTTTCAGTTCTTAATATCCGGATTCCCAGAGGATGACTGGCAGAGCTTTAGGGAGATGTGTCAGGCTGTTCTTTACTGATTCCTACTTTTTCTCTAAACGTCTGTTACTGATGCAGTGTTGGAGTGGATTAAATTTATGTGAGATCTGGTTAGACCATGCTTATGTTCTGTTCCGAGAAAATGTGAACAGCAATTAAATTTTCTCTCTGACTTTTCACTGTTAGGTAATTTATCTGAAAAGAATTGTTAAAAAATGATGTGAAGGAAACAGAAACAAAGAGTGAACATTAGCTTCACATCATAAGTGAACACTGTATAGAAATGCTAGCAAAAGCACAAACAGTACAGGTCTCCTTTCCTCTTCTCCTACTCCTTCAGATAGCAAAGATAGAGGATAAACCACATGAAACTTAACTGGTTAAAAAAACCCATAATGGAATCAGAAAAAAATATATCCTGAACAGGCAAAGGAATTAAGTATAAACATCTAGGAAAAGTATATTCAAACCTGTGGACTAGAATGATGAAATTAACCTCAATTGTTGGTATGCTAAAATCAATGAATATTTTCCCAGTTGCTTCTAAAGGCCTATGTCTATGCATTATGGGTAGCCTTTGCATGTAAACCTAACTGTGCATGTAAGTCTTTTGAGGGCTGAGAAACACTGAGACAACTTTCTCCTGGAAAGCTCAAAAATATTGTTCCCTTCTGGCAGTGTCCTATTCAATGGGATTGAAAGCCACTAAAAACTGAGTGTAGGCTACTGGGTAATGGTTCACTTACAATCTATGGAAAAAATTTGGAGGTGTGCAAATGACCTTTATATATCAGCAAAAACTGGAAGAAACATCATGTCAGTATGGTATAAAAGGTCAAAAAGAAAAAAAATTGTCATTTTCTATTGTGCTTCCTTGTTTCTCTGGAGGCTGGCACTTAATTTATACTTGCAGTGGCATGGGAGGTAGGCTGCACAAACTCTTCTGATTCAGTTTATAAAATTAGTTTTCAAGAATCAAGATTTCAAGGGCAGCTTTGGAAGCCAAACATACAATTAAAGGAGCACTTTTCTCAAACAATTTAAAATGCTGCTAAGTGTTTGGCCTTTGGTGTACTCAATGTGGCTGATGTTACTCAGACCAATTGCATCAGTATCATTTCTAATGTAATAGGTGTCTGATGTTTGTTTCTCAGATGAACAAAAGTTGGTAGTCACTGGCAGGAAACTATTTAATGAATTAAAATATTGAATTAGTCTGAACAGTCTTAAAAGGGAAAACAGAAAGACACTGTGAAATGTTGTGATGGGCTAACCTTGGCTAATAGCCAAACACCCACCCAGCTGCTCACTTCCTTCCCCTCCTCAGCATGACATTGGGAGAAAATAGGATAAGAAAAGCTCATGGGTAGAGATAAAAGATGGGGAAGTTGTTTACCATTTACTATTGTGGGCAAAACAGACTGTACTTGGGAAAGATTAATTTAATATTTGCCAATATATATTTGGCTAATGAGAAACAAAGACTTTGAAACATCTTTTCTCCCCTCTCTCCCAAGGTCAACTTCACTCCTTCACTCCAGATTCATCTCCCACCCCTGAGAAGCGCAGGGAGGCAGGAGGAGTTATAGCCAGTACACAATGGATTCTAACTGCTTCTCCCTCCTTGTCACACTTTTCCTTTGCTCCAGGGCAGGGATTGCCATGGGCTGCACTTTCTTCAGGAATATATATCTGCATCAGTGTGAATCTTTCACAAGTTGTGATGTGGAGATCTGATCCACCATGGAGCATCTCCCCCTCCTCCTGTTTGGACCTTGGTGTTCCCTCTGCTTTTTCTCACTCTTTTTATTCTCTCCCCCTTTCTTCAGCATTTTTTCCCCTTTCTTAAATAAGTTTTCAGAGTGACACCACACACGTGGCTGAGGGGCTCAGCTTTTTCCTGTGGTAGGTCCATTGGAGCCAGCTGGAACTATCTGAGTCCAGCATGGGGAAGCTGCCAGAACCTTGCCATGGACACCCAATAAAAGTATTTATGAACCCAAGTTAGACATATTAGATCAATTATTACCTAATACAATTGTTGCTAACATCTATTAATACAGTGAAATGCTCACAAAAGTTGCTCATCATTCTCCCCTGTGGTGTGAGTACTGGAAACTGGAGAGTGTAAATGAGCAAGTACGTGCAAGCTGTGTTTTGGTAGGTGAAGGAGTTCCCTTTAAAAATCTGGCAACTGATACACAGAATAGGGTAGAGGATTGCTAAAAATGTTCCCTGTTCAATTTTTAGGAAGTTCAATTTTTATTTGACTTTCAAATCCTTAAAAGTTTCTTCTGGGAAGGTTAAAGAAATGCATGAGAGAAGCAACAGTATTCTCCAGTGCAAAACTTACTCAAAAGAAAAAAAGGCAAACTTCAGCCCAGCAGAAATGATCAAAGTCTAATTTTACCTTGCTTTTGTACATAGAATAACAGCCAGGGAGACACTGATAACTTATATGAAAATGGATTCAAAGAGATTGATAACATGCCCATAATTCAATCAAGAGTTTTTGACAGACCCATAAAGGTTTATGAGATCATCAGAACTCTGAGACTGAATTACATTGTCAGTAATCAGTCTCCCTATTCCCTTTCTATACATTTTCTTTATGACAAGTGCAAAAAATAGAGAAGTCTTGAAGCTTTTAGTTTATTTGGTTATTTATTTTTTTGCTTTCTTAGGAAAAGGGTTCAGTTGAGGTTTTTTGGGGTTTTTTTTTGTTTTTTTTTGTTTTTTTTTTTTTTAAATAGACACAAAATATTACACAATGAGCTAATTTAGTGGGAGAAATCTGAAAGCGATATATGGTATAATACATGACAGTTACAGAACTGGTAGAGGATGAACGTTGGTTATTACACAAAACCATGCAGTTTCACCAAATGCCCATTTTGAATTGAAGTTCCTAATTTGTGAAGATGGCTACCATATATGTGTATAAATTTTTGCTGGCATATCAGTTGTTTCTGTGCCTGAATTTGTCAGTCAGCCATGTAAGAAATTCACAGACTGTTATGATGTCTGTTAAGTCTGTTAATTTGTTTTGTAAACAGGGAAACTTCAGGAAAGACAAGATACTAAGCACCTTATCTTGTACTACTTTTCAGGCAAACTAAAGTTGTTAAGGAGGTTTCCAGCTTGTATACTGACTATATTTCGTGCCTTTTTAATCTACCAGTTTCAGTTTTCAATGCAGCTGTGTTAAGATGAGGTATGCTAGGACTGAGATGCCCTAGCATAGCCAAAATCTTGTGGATCTTCATTCTCTGTTAATAGATTCAATATCTGGTAGCGATACATCCACCTTTTTGTGTGGAAAACCCCCCACCCCGAACCTTAGCATTCTGCTTGGCCTAATGAAAAGTGTTTCAATTTATGTTTCACTCTTCTACTGGTGGATGTCTAACATTTTTAGATTTTAATAGTTCTATTTATCTTCAATATTAGATTAGTACTAGTTGCAAAGTAGGTCCTTTGGCAGAAAAGGTTTATGGATCTGCAGTTGAAATAAAATCTGTTTTGGCGACATTTATAAATTAAGAACGCCTTTCTCTGGACATGAGTGAAAATATAAATTGAAATCAAATGTGTATGTCAGAAAAGGCAACCTACATGCATTATATTTATGCAGACAGTTTGTAATAGATATTTCTAGACCTCAGTAAGCAGGCTCAGGAGGGGAAGATGTACTATGAAGTTTAGGGCACTTTCTTCCCTGAGATGACACATAGCTGATAAGACTCCTCTGTGGAGGTGAATTTGTTCCTCCAGCTAAGATGCTCAGAAGCCACATGCCCTGTATGTTATCCCGTCCTTCTCCTAGCATAGTGAGATTATACTGGCTACCATACACTGTAGCTGCACAGAGAAGGGGAGGGAAAGATAAACTTTTTTCTAAATTTCTTGTACCTTCTGTGTGTGAATTTAAGAATTAATTTCACACTGGTATTTGTATTTTCACCATTAGATAGAGTTCCTATTGCTATTTTCATACACATTATGCAACTAATTTGTTTTTTAGGAATAAAAATGTTATTATAAATAATGTGTTTTCTGATGTAGGTTTGTAGAAAAACTGCTCTGACCCTATTTTGAGCTGTGCTTCCTTCAGAAAGTATTGCTTTTTACAGTTATTTACTGAATCACTCAATTAACACTTCCTGTGCATGGCAGAATACCTACTTTGTGCTGATTTTTCAGAGACAGCTTTGCTGTGTTGAAGGGCCAGTTCTTCTTCCATACTATAAAATTCTGCTAATAATGCTACATCAGCCAAGAGCATCTTTAGATGTGATCTGAAGGAACTTAATTGTTAATAGAGGGAAGATGAAGAAATGCTCATTTCCTCCAACTCTGACATTCTGTGTGGTACAGACTGTCAGTCACAGGACAGGCAAGTCACTCCACACTACAGAAATGCTTACAGATAGATGTTATGATATTGAAAATAAATTAAAAACTGGCTTTGCAAAGTTCTTCTGCTTTGAACAGTGTTCAGTACCACATCTGAGCAGTCCCAGCAAGTGATCTGAAGTGTTTTCTCTATCCTTTGTGAGATCTGGGTAATGCAAAGTGAAAGAATGAGACAGAGACTGTTACAACATACAAATACTTTGTCAAAGAAAGACCATACGTATATATACCTACACTTCCATGTCAATCCTGCATAAACTGATCTTTGAAGTTCAGAGAAATGGCAAGGTTATGCTTCCTGGTTGTTTTAGCACACTGTGTTTAAAACAGATTAAATAAAATCTTGTTTTGTATTTCTGATGCATGGAAGGTTTCAGCTGAGTTCTGATTCAAGCAAGTATAGACTTGGGGAGCTTTCAAAATCATAGAATCATAGAATAGTTTGGGTTGGAAGGGACCTTTAAAGGTCATCTAGTCCACCCTCCCCTGCAATGAGCAGGGACATCTTCAACTAGATCAGGTTGCTCAGGTTGCCCATCCATGACCTTGAATGTTTCCAGGGATGGGACATTTACCACCTCTCTGGGCAACCTGTGCCAGTGTTTCACCACTCTCATCATAACAAATTCCTTCCCTATATATAGTCTGAATCTACTCTACTCTCTTTTAGTTTAAAACCATTACCCCTTGTCCTATTGCTAGAGGCCCTACTAAATGTGTATCCTCGTCTTTCTTATAAGCCCCCTTTAAGCACTAAAAGGATGCAATAAGGTCTCCCCAAAGCCTTCTCTTCTCCAGGCTTCCAGGAGACCTTATTGCAGGTCCCTCCTCTGGACCTGCTCCAACAGCTCCATGTCTTTTCTCTGCTGAGGACTCCAGAGCTGGATGCAGTACTCCAGGTGGGGTCTCATCAGAGCAGAGTAGAGGGGGAGAATCACTTCCTTCAACATGCTGGTCACGCTTCTTTTGATGCAGCCCTGGATATCGTTGGCTTTCTAGGCTGCAAGAGCACACTGTTGGCTCATGTCCAGCTTTTTGTCTACCAGTACCCCCAAGTCCTTCTGCTCCCAATCCCTTCATCCGGCAGTCTGTATTGATGCTGGAGGTTATCCTGAACCACATGCAGGACCCTGCACTTGGCCTTCTTGAACCTCATGAGGTTCACATGGGCCCACTCCTCGAGCTGGTCCATGTCACTCTGGATGGCATCCCATCCCTCAGATGTGTCAACCACACCACTCAGCTTGGTGTTATCTTGCAAATTTGCTGAGGGTGCACTCGATCCCACTGTCTATGTCACTGATGAAGATACTAAACAGTACTGGTTCCAATATGGTCCCCGAAGGGACACCACTTGTCACTGATCTCCATCCGGACACTGAGCCCTTGCCCACTAATCTCTGGATGTGATCACCCAGCCAATTCCTTATCCACAAAACTGTCCATTCATCAAGTCCATATCTGTTAGTTTAGACAGAAGGATGTTGTGGGAGACCATGTCAAAGGCCTTACAGAAGTCCAGATAGACAACTTCCATAGCTTTTCCCTTGTTGACTACGGTAGTCACTCCATCATAGAAGGCCACTAGGTTGGTCAGGCAGGACTGGCCCTTGGTGAAGCCATGCTGTCTGACTCAAATCACCTCCCTGTGCTCCACGTGTCTTAGCGTAGCTTCTAGGAGGATCTGTTCCATGGTCATCTTCCCAGGCACAGAGGTGAGGCTGACAGGTTGGTAGTTTCCAGGATCCTCCTTTTTACCCTTTTTTAAAAATGGGTGCAGTGTTTCCCTTTTTCCAGTCACCAGAGACTTCACCTGACTGCCATGACATTTCAAATATCATGGAGAGTGGCTTGGCAACTACATCAGCCAATTCTCTCTGGACTCTGGGATTCATCTTGTCAGGTTTCTGTATCTTCAGATTCCTCAGGTGGTCACAAACCCGATCTTCTCTTACAGTGGGAGGGACTTTGCTTGCCTAATCCCTGCCTTGTGGTTCATCCACTTGAGAGGTGTGGGAAGAGAGGAAAAAAAGTTGTTGAGTACCTCAGCCACCTTCTTGTCTGTTGTTACCAGTTTGCCAGTTGTGTCCATCAGGGAGTATACACTTTCTTTGACCTTCCTTTTCGGGCTGACATACCTGCAGATGCCCTTATTATTCTTTGTGTCCCTTGCCAGCTTCAGCTGCAGCTGTGCCTTGGTCTTCCTGACCCCTTCCCTACACAACTGGGCAGCGTCCCTATACTTTTCTCAGGATACCTGTCCCTGCTTCCACTGTCTGTGCATTTCCTCCTTGTCCTTTAGTTTTACCAGCAGGTCTCAACTCAGCCATGCTGGTCTGTTGCCTTCCTTTCCTGATTTCTTACAGCTAGGGATCAGGAGCTCTTGCACTGTGTGTAAATCGTCCTTAAAGGTCTGCCAGCTCTGTTCTGCTCCCGTGTCCCTGGGGTCCTATTGACTAACTCCTTGAAGAGCTGAAATTTTGCTTACCTAAAATTCAGGGTCCTGACTTTACTCTTTGCCTGAACCCATATCCCTCAGGACTTTGAACTCCACCACTGCATGATCACTGCAACTCAGGCTGCCTCCAACCTTGATGTCATCGATTAGCTTACTTGCATTGGTGATCAACAGGTCCAGTATCACATCCCCACTGGTAGGGCTGTCTAGAGATAAAGGAATTATATCTGGTGCAATTTCTCTGCTTTGTTTACCTGAAAAATATAATTATTATTACTGGTCTCTTGCATCTTTCAACAGTGCTAACGTGTGACCCTAAAAAGAAAAAGCAGATGTGATTAAAGATTCATTAAGCACTAACATTAGTCTCCTAAGATTTTCAATCACAGTAGTATCCAGAACAGACATAAATAACCTTTTTTACATTAATACAATTTCAAAAGATATTTTGAAAATAAAGTTTAACACCTGAAAAGTTTTTGGTCTCTTTTGGTCTGGTTCTGTTTCTCTGACTAGTCCTATTTAGCAAAGGAAAACATTTAGCAGGAAGAGCAGGCACAAACTCTATGCAAGTATGGGGAGACTTCAAAATAAATCCCCACTGGGCATTTCCATGTAACTTGTTGTCTTTGTGATCTGTGACTCACATCTCCAAAAGCCATACCCTGGTTATGCAGGCAGGACACCAGCAGTCTCAACAGAAATGTAAAATGACAGGTTGATTTACCAGCACATTATTCTTCAAAGCTGTAAAATTCCAAACCTGTTTCTTTCTCCTGCCATTTGTTTTTTGTGTGTGTAACAATTATAAAATGAAAAACACAGTCAGGGGGATGTACAGAACATTAATTTCCTGGGGGTTTCGCTGTCCAGTCAAGCACTGGAAGAACTCACCCTCCGCTCCTTTGTCTCTCATGCAATGGGATTATAAAGGACCTGTAAAATCTTCACATTTGTAGGATCTTTAGAAAGTTACAAAGGAGTCATGTATGGCATTTGTTAAAAACTAATTTTTTTGGTGGTTTTGTTTCGGGACCACAAAACAGAGAGAAGTGGTGTAATAAAGTGCTTAACTTGGTACTGTGAAGCCAACAGCATTAAGCCAACCAACCAACCTCTGGTGAAATTCTTCATTTTAAATTACTGGCAAAAGTCTGGTTGATTTTAATCAAACCAGCATTTCTATATGTACATTTTGCAGTCTCAGAAATGTTTTCCCAGTTGCTTGGCTTGCATGCATTTCTGTTAGACAGGATGTCATCTTACCCTTCTTTGCTCAGTACTTTGAATTTGCATAAAGCTCACAATGATTTCCTTCCCAATACAGTTGGCCAAAGTGCTGTCAATCCATGCAGAGCAACAGCTGCTTTATGGAACTGGTGTAAGATGTAACACCAAATGTTAGCAGGAGGGGTGTGAAACTCAGAAGAGCAGGTGCAAAGGTGTTAGGTGTCAGAGGAGATTCATGGAGACCTTACTGTTGCAGGAGCTCTCATAAATGTTTTAATAGACAAGGGGCTAAAGAAGGGCATGTGTCTATGTTAGGAAACAGGATTATGCAGTTAGGCTCACGAAAGTGTGTCAGTTGATCCTGTTCTTCACACTGTGCTTCCAAAATCTACTAATTAATATAGCATCACTTCAAAACCACTCCACTATCAGAGCAAATCAACAGCTAACAATAACAGCCCACTTCACTGGAGAACCAACACATGCTTGCCTCCATGCTGGTGTGCCAGTGACCTTTCCTTTACCTTTCACGAGTTCAATAAATGTAACATCACATTTGACAGTCTGAAATTTTTTATAGCAGGGAATGACAGAGAAGTAGTTTTACAGCATAAGGGAAGATTTAACAATGAGCAAAGAGGCATAATATGAACACTCCAACACGCCTATGTTGTTACAAAAAGCATGAATCTCATTGTAAAAGAATTCTGTGGTAGCAAAGAGTGCTCCTCTTCTAGCTCTGCTTTCTCTGAAAACAGTTCAAAATCTCACTGAGTGCAATAGCAAAATAGGCTTTCAAAATCCTGATTGTATATCCTCCATTCATTAGTGGCATAATCTGAGGCAGATTTTATGTAACTACTGAATAGAAGCAGAGAGGAGAACAAATACATAGCACTATCATATTTGCATATTTTAATTAAAAAAATTGTCTCTGATGCTCACATATATGGATTGATGAGAATCAGAAGGGAGTTGTAGGTGAAGGGAGAAAAGCATGTTATTTGTGAATAATAATAATTTGTGAATAATAATAATTTGTGAATAATAATAATAATATTCTTCTCTAAGAAGAATAAAGTTGGAGAGTCTAACTGAAGTGAATGCATTTAATTTATTACTGAAAACATTCCTATCATTGTTAACTAACTATAGGTAGTTACATGATTGATCAGGTCTTCACACTGTAAACAACACTTGATCAGGCGGATTGATTTTTATTCATCATCATTGATCAGTGAGAAAGGCATAAAGACAAGAAACAGCCCTATCAGTTGAAAGGATATATCATCTTATGTTTTTGTTTCATACAGAGCTCAGCCAGGTAAGATCTCTGCTCTACTAGTGCTGGGCAAAAGAGTGTAAAATTATACCCAATGTGAAGTGGAAGTGATACTGAAATTGCAAGGGAGTTCAATGGAGGATATGGCCCAGTGGTTCCTGCTTTTCTTTTTGAAGAGATGACAGCTCACAAACCTGGGCCTCTGTCATGCTTCTGAACTGCAGTGCAAAGAATGATGAGTTTCAGATTAAGAAATTAATGACTGGAAAACTCAGAACAAATATAAAAAAAAAGGCATCTTTTCACCTGCTGTTTAAGACTATCCATCTAATTCACTATTGTGGCTTGTGATTGATGAATTTTAGAAGGAGGTGGATAATTTTATGAACAATAAAAACACAAGTAACAAGGGTTATGATAAGGTTAAAGTAACTTCAAGCTTTATGGTGTAAATGCAACTTTGCAGGAATAAGGTTTCCCAGACCTCCCTTATCTTTTACTTGGCAAAATCAATCTCGGTAATTTTTCTGTTTCTGTATATTTTTAATTGACATACCTTTTGTTTGCTTCCCCATCACCTGCGTTACTCTAGCCACATCAACCAATTGCTTTGTGGACTAATCTGAGGTGATACCATTAATCCCAGTTTGCCAAATTCCTTGAACCAAAACTGGAGGCTCCATGTATCGGTTTACAGGGACAGTATGGATGCTGGGTATATGTGGCCAATGCTTGCCTCTACGTAGAGTTTACACAAAGAATGTGTGTGACTATGCAACAGAACAGAACTAACTGGGGAATGTGTCTGGTTATATGATAAGTGTCTCGTTATATGATAAGTGATTATATGGCGGTATGATTGGGTAGAGTGCATCACTAGACTGCTGAAGTGGGCTATGACTCCTAACTTCAATCTTGTTAGGTGGAGTATGCTGGCTGCCAAGCTGTCTTGACGCTGCTATTTTGCCTCATCTTAAAATACAGAGCCGGTCAGTTAAAAGTTGTCTCTGACCCACATGATTGTGGTGACAGAGCGGCTGCAATGAATTAGAAGATACATATGTCAAGATCACGTGGGCATCACCATTTCAGGATTCATTGTTCTTCTTTTCTGCCTTTGTTGCTGGTTTTAGGTTTTTCATTTGTTTGTTTGTTTTTGTTATTGGTGTAGGGTTTTTTTTGGGCAGTGGGTGGTGTTTTCTCTTTGAATACACTCCTTGCAGGGCAGGGAGATGATTAAGAAGAGGCCAGGTTACCCCAAACTTCTTTTAATATAGTTGAAATATTTTTTTATTCTCAGAAGCTGGCTTTAAATCTTCAGGTTACTAATACAAAATGCTCTTTGAAATGCTGGTTAGAGGCAAAAAACAGTTGACTAGACTCAAGGACCTAATATGATGCTTCAGAATTCTAGAATACTGGAGTATATTTTTTTAAAAAAGGAAAGAAATGAGTATGTTATAAAAAATATAGAGCCTCTTAAATCCCCACTAGTTTCATAATCAAAGAAAGTCTTAATAGATGCCTGAGACTTTTCATAATATGAACCTGGAGTGGTCCTTACTATCTCAGGACTAGAAATCAGGAAGCCTGTGTTGTACTTTCTCTGATGTATTTCTTGACCTTGTAAGCGACTTCTTGACACTGTGTTTCTGTTCAGTTCCTCCCATTTCCTTGTCATGGCTATTAATGATATTAAAACTGCACAGTAGAGATCTCTCAATGTGTTTTTACAGCATAGCATCACAGAGCTTTATTTGCAGTTCTTTGTGTTCTGGTAGCAATGATGCTAGTATTACTAGCTACTATTACTATTACTAGTATTACTGCTACTAAGCAAGCTGAATATAGAGTGTTCAGTATTATTCTACTAGAACATCAGTGAGGTGTTTGTGTCGTATTCTGGGGCTGAAAAAATCTGAACTCTGCTTGTTTGAACTGTGACGTAGAAATGGAGGTTTTAATTATTTGTGTAAATGTCAGCTTCCTCTGAATTCTGCAAAGTTCTTGAACTGAAAAACATGTTGTTGCAAATCCTATAGCCTAATTGTGCAGAAGTTTGATTTTATCAGGAAGTGCAATGCTTTTTGGTTAGGTTGCTCTTGTATTGTGAAGGAAGAATGCACCATGCATCTACCATTTCTTGCTGAACTGTTTGATTTTTTACAGTCTTTCCTAGTCTATCTAGGAAGACATAGATGTAGGTCTTTCAGAACTACTGCAAACCAAAAAATTAACAAAAATAATAAAGTCTTTCCATTCTGTTAATGACTATTGCTCATTTTTGATTCCCACCTGCTGTTGTATTTTTTCGTGATAAAATTGACAAGAAGTATGGTGTTTTGTATATAGGTGTACAATTGTTTTATCTAGTGGCAAGTAACTTTGGGATTAATTATTGGTTTCATACTACATATACATCCAACTATTTATTTGCCTTTTTGACCACTAGTGCATGTTGAACACAAGACTTCCACTGTTATATGCAGTTACTTTTTTCATCTTTCCATCTTTTGCCAGGTTTCAGTCAGTTTAAGAAAAGTGTGCAGTTCACTGTTCTTATATTAATTTGTAGTTCTGCATATTAGATTTTATTTGCAGTTGTGAAAATCTTGACAGTTTTAGATTCATGTGTTAATAATAAATGTTACTCCTAAGTATTTGCTCAGTAGTCATAGTTTCCTTTGTTATATTCATGTTTTTATATGCTCAAAGAATTAATAGGCATTTGTAAAATGTCATATTCACAGAATAATTCACAGAAAATATTATCTGGCATTGCACATGACATACATAAAAACGCAGAAGTTTTTTGTTGTTTACTATTAAAAAAGTACTATGGGAATATATGTCTCTGGCACCAATGTGTAGCTAAGCAAAGATAAGTTGCTTGGACACAATCTGAAGGGTACTGGGTAGCAAAAAAAAAAGGAAGGAAGGAAGGAAGGAAGGAAGGAAGGAAGGAAGGAAGGAAGGAAGGAAGGAAGGAAGGAAGGAAGGAAGGAAGGAAGGAAGGAAGGAAGGAAGGAAGGAACGGAGGGAGGGAGGGAGGGAGCAAGAAAGAAAAGAAACTTTAAAGGATTTCCAGTAAAAAACAGATGAGGTTTGCAGGCTTGCTATGTTCTCATCTGTGGGGCAGTATCAAAGATCACATGGCAGGGTGGTAATACTGGAGGGCTGCAATGTGTCCAGTGCCTGCACCAGGTCTCTGTAAATTCCATGTTAGGGGAATTCTTCCTGTAAAATGAGTCTTGAAAGCCCAGCTTCATTATAAGCTTTCATAAGTAAGTATAAGTTTTCAGTTATATTTTTACTAGCAGACAATTAATAAGAATGATAATAATTTAATACCTTAAATTACTTCGACACACCCAGGCTACTTGGACACAGCCTGGATGGAATAGCACAAAATAACAAAGAAGCACGAAAAACCTGCAAGAAGTCATAACCTCATGCTCTTAATTGCACCATCAGTTTCTTAACAAGCAGCCAAATGTATATTTGTGCAAAAAGCCCACCCACTGTGTGTACAGCATATGTGCAAATCCTTGGCTTTCTTCTCCAGGTCAGGAAAAGATCTCTCCAAATCTGAGTCTTTTACTAATATTAGCTGTATTTCCAATTTTTACATGTTTGTACCAGAGCAAGACATAAAGCCTCCCAGAAATATTATTACAATATAGAAAGAAAAGAATCCTTTGGAAAGAGAATAACTCAATTTTTTTCCTGTTAGGTTTATCACCACCTCAAAGAAAGTATATAAAAAAACCCCACATGTATCTAACAGCACTATGAGAAAGGAAAGAAGAGGAGGGCAAGAAAATTTGCTGCAATCCTGACAAGCCACAAAGCTGTGAACTGTAGTGTTCAGTTGTCGACAGTGTTCTCAATTGTGGGTTTGTGTACTATCAGTGTCATGCACATACAGTTTGTGGCATTAAAAGAAAAATAATCTTGATGATAGATATTTTGCAACAGTTTGCTCAGCTAGATAAGGTCTAATTCCAAACCAGATATGTCACAGGGTGCAAAACAGACTTAATCTCCATTGTGACCTGCCTGAATTTGAGGATTTTCTTTATGAAACCCTTGCTTCAAGAACAGATAAATGCAGTTCCAAGTTGCAGGGTTGTCCTGCTTGTGAGCCAATTAGTTGTATTAATCAAACTGCTCTGCTGCCCAGCACCACAGCAGGTGAGAAACTTGTGCATTTTAGTGAAGTTACTCTGTGCCAAGGCGAAAAGTTCTACCATTCCTGTTTGTAAAGCATAAAAACATGGAGATGTTTATTCCTGTTATCCTAGAAGGCCCTCCACTGCTGAAGTCAGAATGTCTTTTCCCCCTTAATATTCTGTCTTCCACTTACCTTTTTAAACAAGTTGATTTCTGTCTAACATTCCACAAAAGCCTTGTTTCCAAGTTTATCAGACTATATCTGTTCAATCTGGTGTAGAAAGCTGTTGTCATTGCCCAGCATCAGTGTATATAAGGTGAAATGATTTCATCATCAATCATCAAAATGATGCTACTGTAATAAGTTAGAGCAATAAGAGCAAATTCTTAGTTTCACTTGAATGTTTTTCTCACATAATTTCATTATTTATTTTGTTTCTGTCAATATTACACCATTACCTGGTTCTCTTCTACTGATACCTCTTCAAACATCCTTGATATTTTTTTTTAAGTGAATGGTTCCTGTTTTATCAATGCAAAACAAAACCATCAACCAGTGTGTTATAATTCTTTATTTTTACTACCATCTTTGTTTATAATATCATTTTTGAATTGCTACAGAATAAAATTGCCTTCTCTTTTGGGTTTTTTCCCCTTGCCCCACTTTAGCAAATAATGATTTGCTCTGGGTTTCAGAATGAGCTCAAATGAACATACTCAGGTTTTAAAATCAGAAGTGTAACTTCACAGACTACAGTGTATAGTCATGGCAAAACAGAATTGTTGCATGTGTTGATAATTATGATGGCACCATTTGAATAGTGTCTCTTCAATTACTGTTGCATCTTGGAGCAGAAATGAAAAAAGTTTCTGGCTTTATCTCTGTTCTGTTGTGAAAGGGAGCAATTTTGGTCATCTCTTGGTGAAGGAACTTGTAATTGACTTTTGGTAGAGCCTAGTTTTCCTTCTAATGTGTGCCCCTAATTTACAAGTTTTGGAGATCCGAAGATGAGGTGACTTTATGATGGCAAAGTGCAGACTGTTTGTATCTGCAGGAGTAATACTATGAAAATTTAATGTAACTAATCAACATAAATTTATTTTTAGAGACAGTAGACTTGTTTTGGCTTCAGTCCAGAAAATCATTTATTGTGTGCTTAATTTCATGCCTGTGACTCATCTGTTGGCTTGGAACAACTCCTATATTCAAATTTAAACACATGATCCACATTCTTAGGGATTTTAATGTATGAAGATAGTCCTGCTCTTATTGCTATGTGGTTCTTCAATCACCTTTGAATGATCAATACCTGTGAATTGAATATTTTTGTGAATATTGCAGCCAGCTTTCTTATTCTTTGCAGACTGGATGAAAGACTTATCTGCGCAAAAAACTGCTCTAAGAAAAAGCAAAGGCCCTCTCTATGAACTTTTTATGCTTAGATCATCATAGCTGTAATTACTCTATTAGACTTTAAACTTTAGGTATTTGAATGAGGGTAATGCTCCAAAGATGAAAGGGGATAATGTTAAACTTCCAAGGAGACAGTCTGTCATCAGAATAACAGTGCCTATTCATGGATTAACTGTGCAAAAGGTTTAGCATTTCAGCATTGCAAAATGAGAATAATGTAATTTGGGTGAAGACTTGCTTCCACATATATTTCTTGGATTCAGCTTATCATGTTACCACCAAACCAAGTGCTGTTTGAAGTCATGCATTTTTATGCTTCAGAGGGTTTTGTCACAAAATACGTGAATGAGTACCCTATTACTAAGGGGTGGGGTTGACTGTTAAATACCTTTGCCTTCTCAAGTTTAAGAGCCCAGTTTGGAAGTCCAATGGTGGACTGGGCTATAAATGTACAAGTATATCTTCATGAAAGATACCTTCTACCTCTAAAGGTGCTTGTACACTGTTTCTTTAATTGATTCTTTTCTCTAGAAATGTGAGTGGGATTATAGAAGAGCTTAAATTTACAGCTCTGTGAAAGAAAAGTTGGGGATTTGGTTTGAATGGATGAGATCTAAGTGGGCAACTGTGCAGTTTGCACCTAGGGTGCTCCTTTGTCATATATACTGTACTGTTTTCAGCAAACTAATGAGATGCTGAGTGCCAATCTATGTGTTTTGGGAGACAGCATATGTGATAACTTGATCTTACTGAAGTGGAATAAATTTTCTTTGAATTCATGGAGTCTGAAATCTCTGAGCAAATGCATGTTTGTAATGCAGCGATAGACATTTCTGGGTTAATCCTTTGTATGTCTTGTCATACATTGACTTTGATGGGATGCTGTTTCTGTCACTGAATGTTTACATGCAATTGAAAAATAAAGCATATTTTGTGGTAAGGTTTAACATGACTTTACACCTTTTCATTTGTTGGTGCTAAATAGTAGGCAACTCATGATAAAGTTACATGCAACCTTATCAGTAAATCCCTTTCATGGCAAAAAGCAGAACAGAAATAAAACCACGCCCATTAATCAAATAACTTGTTCAGCCCAGGACATGGTGTCCTTTTCTTTCAACTGGAGGTTTAACTGTCAGAGAGAAAGGGAAGCAGTGGAGTTCTACAATGTTATCTGGGCTATTTCTATGAACAAAATTATTAAGATAAGCAAAATGGGGTAGTTTGTAAAATAAACATGACTATAGTGATTGAACATAAGGACCACAATTAGTACAGGTAGCTGTACTATCAAATATAGCTATTTTTAAAAATGGAACTTGCATAAAGCCTATATACTGATTGATTCAAAATCACATAATAGATCAAGCAACAATAACGTAAAAATTATAAGGTAGCCATGCTTGTTTCAAAATGAAGTGTTATAAATGGTGCAAAAATCCATTAGTCTTTCAAGAAGAAATATAATACACAGGGTTTTCTTCAGAAAATATAATACATAGCTGACATAATTTCCAATGCATTGTATTTCATAGATGTTTGTTGGTAACGTATCAGAGACAGATTAAATAACAACTCCATTAGATTTCAACATATTATAGAAAATGGACAGATTTTGTTAAATATTAGCCTAAAAGAACAAGCATGGAGGGCCTGCAGCTTGCACAATATAACCATGGCTCCATACATTCTGCTGATACATGCTGAACCAAACTTTATCTCATATGAGTCCATGACCTTATATTTTGTTAGTACATTTTTATGGGAGTACAAACTCCTGAAAAATGTATGTTTTCATCTAATCAACTATTAAAACAATCTGTTTTCCATACTATATGAAAAATGGCAGAAACAGCTCTGTTTATTAAAAAAAGAATACTGCTATATTAATGTTACTTTTAATATTTAACACAGTAAAGCAATTTCAAGTGAACATATAAAACTAGTTACTGCTGTTGAAGAAATTTGCTACCTAGTGTTAAAGTTACCACGTTGTTTCAGCATGACAGATGACTGCATGTGAAAGCAGTGTGTTTAGAAACTTGGGTGAGCAGTGATGTCAGTTTATTTTAAAATCTGCTCCTTGGTGTTTAGAGACTGTGGCTTTTCTTCCTTTGGGATGGTTTGAGAATATTTTGGGTGACATTTAGGCCTGTGGGACATTATTCTAATTCTGTGCCTGCTAAATTCCCTTTGGGAGAGTTTGTTGAAAGAAATATGTCAGCAGTTTTAGCAAATTGTCCTGAGTGCAGAGAAACTTGAAATATTTGCTTAGGATTTGGAATTGTGACAATAATTTGAAACAGCAAAGTAACTGCATTGTAAAGATGGTGCCGATTATTTTTTCTATTCTCTCATTGCTACAATCTAGAAGAGTGACTCTGCTTTCCTTGTTCAAAGGGAGGTTCTGTTTTCTTGGAAAAAAGATTCAGTATTTGGAAAATTTACAGTATAGGAGTGAGTGTTCATTCCTCAAGATGACAAAATGACAAAAGTGAGAAGTGTCAGAACAATAGGAGTGCTTTCCTGTTCTGAAACAGGAGTGAGACATTTTTGTGGTAATGCTTCACCTAGGCTGTTTTAATGCAGTGGTCAGCAGATTTAGGAATTACATCTTTGGCTTGAGAAACTCTGAACCTTTTCTTTTATTGTTTTGAAAGGTTAACTTAATTGTGTAGTCAGTTGTAATATGATAACTTCAGTAAATCTCCCTGAAAAAATCTCCCCAAATTTTAAGGGCTGGCAGCAATATAAAGTTAGATCTAGAAAAAACAAAACAAAACAAAACAAAACAAAAACTAACCAACCAAAACCCCCATACCCCACAGACAAAAAAAAAATCACCCCAAACCCCAAACCAAACTGGTTTTGACACAGCACCATGCTGTGAATGTGGGCATTTTAAATGACAAGGGTCAAATTAAGAGGGAAGTCTGATAGTATTGAGGTAAGAAGAAGTTTGGCCATAAAATGTAACAAAATAGGACTTGATTCTTAATAAATAAGAATAAAAAATCCTTCTCAAGGATTCAGAATATATTTTATCACTTTCTAATTTTTTCATAATTTGTGCTGTTGCTTGCATTTTGCTTAATTTTGGAATGGAAAATATATATGGTTTGGGGTTTTTGGTTCCTAATTATTTTCTACATTCTAAGAAACCTTCAGGCAAAGACCAATGAAATTTTTTTGCTACTTTCTCTCCTGTATCAGGATCTATAGAGCTAAATGGTGATGGTGACATATGATTAGAAGCTCAGAGACGTAATTTCCATTCTAAAGTACTTCTTTTGGTTAACAGTTACACTCCTTTGACATTCACTTTAGCTAGCTGCATGGTTTTATGAACACTGGTATTGTGAATAATTGATTCAGTACACTGAGAGCTTTATTTAACACATTTATTTCTTTAACAGGTGTATTTTACATTTGTAGTTAACTTTCATTGCAGTTAAGGTTTTTAATTTAAAAATGTAATTCCTTGAAAAGTATTCAAATAAAAAGCTCTCGTGCACCTTATTTAGTTTACAATATGGATTATGTATTTTTAAAGATCTTTGAAAAATATTGGACCAAATTTTCTGTTGACTTAAGTCGGCAGTTTCATTTTCTAAGGGTCTCCTAGCAATACACTCTCAGTGCATAACAGAGTTACAGCAAAGGAAATCTACATATTTTTGGTGGGAGTTATAAAATCTCTGATTTTGAGAAAGATAATCTGTCATCTTTTAATTACCAAAACTGTGTTTTATCACCTCAGAGCTTAGTTTATATGTAACCTAGGAAGGAACCAAGTCATTGTCTTGTTCCAGCCTTCGTGTTATCTGAAACTATAGCTTTTTTTAGAGTGAAAATTTCATTCAGTACTGTAACAGTGTTACAAAGATGATGAACGCTTTGGGAGGTAGTTATTTCTGAAATCGTTTTTCCTATAAAATGATGAGTAAGAGATAAGGCTGCCAAAAAGTTGAGTAAAAAAATAATGCAATTCTTATTTTTCTAAGTGCTTTGAGAGGAATAAGAATGAAGAATGGAATGTCTTCTTGTATTTGCAAAATTTAACTAAAATAAAGCACTGCTTCTTTCTAGCTAAGTAACCTGAAACAAGTCACAGTTGTGGACATGTCAGCAAACAAGTTCCATTCTATTCCAATTTGTGTACTCCGGATGTCTAACTTGCAGTGGTTGGATATTAGCAGCAACAACCTGAAAGATCTCCCAGAAGACATAGACAGGTAGTTTATTTTTTAATTCATTGACAGGCTTGTGAACTATAAAGCAAATCTAGAAATAACAAGATTCAAAGGGATCCCATTAATGAAAAATCATATGAAAAAGTCATAGAAACTACATTTTCTATCTTGTTGATGGCAGATTGCACAGCCAGTGCCTTTCCTGTTCAGTTAACTAATTACATTTTCTGCTACATTCATGATAATTTGGTATTATATTCAGGCATTGTCATTTGGGAACTTCATGGGGCATAGTCTGCCCCAGTTCCAGCAAAGGGGACGCACCATATGGAGTTGGCAGCAATATCTCCCTGGAGGATAGATAGGGTGAAGGGAGAGATGAACTAAAGCATACCTAAGTTACTGAAAGCACTTGATAAACTTTGGCAGGAAAGCAGAAAAATATTGGTAAGATTAAAAAAAACACTGACAATTCTCCCCTCCTACTCTGAAGTATATATGCATGTGCACATATATACTCAATCTCTCAATTTAGAGATACACTAGAACTAGTTTTAAAAAACCTCATGCTGATCCCTCTAATGGGACTTACTAGCCTGAGAAAGCACTTTTCTTACCTGCGGGCCTATTTATTCACTCTGGAGTCCTGTTGTAACTTAGTTTACAAAACTTTACATAGCCATAAGTAAATCGAAACACATATTAACTAAAGTTTAGTAAAAAAAATATGGATTTTTTTATTGATCTGGGAATAGAGATCCCTGAGGCACAAGAGACTTCGCAGAAAACTCATTCAGCCTTAGCTTTTGCAGCTTTGTTGCTGGGCAAAAAGAATTTTCTGGGACATTGTGTAATCACAGATTTCTCTGACAGCAGGGCTGAAGTCTTAATCTGATTTAGTAATTCACATACTCTAGCCACAACAGCATAAACCTGCCATTTTTTTCCAGGGGATCTGAGCAGGGATTTGATTAACTTCAAAGAGCTTCTAAGAGGGCATTTTCACTTTATGGAAGGATACCCACTCAGCTTAAGGGTCATTTTTTCCCCTGTAATCTATCTGTATTTCTCTGTCTCCAAAATATTCCTTTTCTACATTTCATCTTCTCCATTTTGTACTGAGTTGCCAGCATCTATACTAAAGCATCATAATCAGACACCACAAAATAAGGTTTTCTTTGTTTGACTTTGTGTTTTGAATTTCAAGATCACTTGGGATCATGAGCATTCTGAAGACTAGAATATTTCAGGATATCCCCCACCCTCCCAGTAAACTGATACTCTTATTCAGACTCATGATTTCAATGCCTGAAGTGTTGAAGAACCTCAGTGAACTACCAAGAAGGCTGTGATTAAAAAAGATGAGTTGGCAGTAAACTGAAACCTTACTTAATATCTTTCCCTGAATTCAAACAAACCATACAGGCCTGATAAGCAATAGCCTGCAACACTGTTTTAGGAATGGACCCTTCTGGTCGAATGATACAAACTTGTTTCATCAGTTTGCTATGCTTTTCATCTTCTATCTACTCCAAGGAATAAATGCTCAGCCAGAAATTACTATTGCATTAAGAAAAGCCAGGGGAAATAAAGGAAAAGAAGCCCAATGCATTCCTCTACAAAACATTGTCACTAAATTGATTTCAGTGGGACAACTTGCAAGAGCCATATGACCAGGAGCTGGTCTTTCTCTTGCTCCCCACAGTACTAATTACCAGTGAAAAACAATAGATGGGAATACACTGCCTTGCGTGGATGTATCTCGTTCACAGAAACCAGCATGTGGGCAAAGGTATGAGCTGGTGACCTGTATTTTTCATTAGTTCTGGGATACACATGATGAGACTTTGTGTCATATTATGTCAAGATCTTCCGTATGAAAGCACAGTAGTTTCTGTAACCTTTTATCTTGGGCATGCTTCTGAGTACTTGTCAGAGAGACGCTATTAATATCTGTAATGTTGAGCCATGACTGGATATTTCCACTAAAGTTGATTACAATTTCTGAAAGTGTGGTATGAGTAATTTTGAGAAGCCAAAGGTGGTGCATGTAGTTGTTATTCTTTCACACAAGATTAATTCTGTATTGCTATTTTAGATAGATGCACCTCTCTGAAACAAATATTTTAGTTTTTACATTTTTACAGGTTAGATCAACTTCAGACACTTCTCCTACAGAAAAACAAGTTGACTTATCTTCCACGATCTCTGGTCAATATGCCAAAGCTCAGTTTGCTGATTGTCAGTGGTGATGACCTGGTTGAGATACCCACAGCCATCTGTGAATCAACTACAGGTTTAAAGTAAGTAAAAGTGAGAGAGAAAGGAATCTGTTCTTAAGAAGGTAAGGTAGATGCACCCAGGGGAAATACTGTCACAAACATCAGTTTCTACCATACCTGCTCGTCAAATTCTGACCCAATTTATATCAGAGCCCTTAAGGAAGTTCTAGAGAGATTGGAAATTGCAGAGGAGCTGCAGTTTTCTGATTTTCATCTGACAGTTCCCCATGTTGTGCATCCATATGTCTAAACTGCTATTCCTGTGTATAGTTGGTCATAGTAGCTCTAACTCTGGAGTCACAAAGCCATGCTGCAGAGTGCCACCGGTAGTCTGGCAGTTAGCTGTTGATAAGCTCAGCACTGTCAAAAGTATGCTGCTGGGAGTAGGAGACATGGCTAGTTAAAAGGCTAAATAGCGTCACATGAGTTTAGTAGTTCATACATGCTTTGTTGTGAAACAGCACCTTGTTGCTGCATGCAGGGTAAGACTAAAAGGCCTTTTAGTCTGCAGTTACAATGATCTTGCATTTCTGTAGGCGATGTTCAGGTTTTTGATTATGAAACCATTTGACACTATACTGGGTCTGTCTGGTATGGAGTTAACTTTCCCCATAGCAGCCCTCATAGTGCCGGGCTTTGTATTTGTAGTTACAATGCTGCTGATAACACACCAAGGTTTTTGACTACTGTTGAGCAGTGCTCCCACAGCATCAAGGCTGTGGGGGAGTGGCCCTCCCCCACAAAGGCCACTAGGCTGAGGATGAGAAGAAGGTGGAGGGGACATAGCTGGGACAGCTGACTCAAACTGAGCAAGGGGATATTCCTTCCCATATGATATCTGTTCAACAGTAAAAGCTAAGAGAGAAGAGAAGGGAGGTGGGTCATTTGTTTCCAAAGCAACCACTACACGTACCGAGTTCCTGCTTCCCAGGAAGTGGCTGGATGTCACCTGTTGATGAGAAATAGAGAATAATTTTTTTTTGCTTTGCTTTGCTTCCATGCATGGCTTTTGCTTTTCTTCATTAAGATGTCTCTATCTCAGCCTATGATTTTGTTGTCTTATATTCTTCCCCTGTCCCACTGAAAAGGGGGAGTGAGTGAGCTGCTTGGTGGGCACCAGGCCAGCCAAAGTCAACCTACCACAGACTCTCAGCAATTCATGAGGTTTTAAAAAGCCACATGATTTGCTGGAACATTTGTTCTTTTGAAAGTAAGAATTCTACTGTTTGGTTTTGGTTTTGTTTTTGTTTTTTTTTCCTTCTTGGAGTGGTAATATCATCAGAGATTTTCAGAATACTGTGCACTGTATGCACAACATTGCATGTTATGTAAGTTGCTTATGTAAATGTCTAGTTTTTCACCTGCAATATGTAGCTTTAGGAAATTCGCACATACAACATAATGCACATCCAGTCATGCATTGTGAAAGAGAAGTTACATAACAACTAAAAAATGGAGATACATATTGTCAGCTATGTGATACTGGCAATATTCCAGATTAATAGGAAATATTGTTAGGATGGAGTTCATATTACTCATTAACAGATGTGAAATTACAGTGCAGTCTGTCAGAAGTTCCGTAATAAAGAAATATATTTGTTATTACAAAGAATGATGTATGTAGATAGGTGAAAAGAAAGAGATAAATATGATCACTTTTATATGGAAAGTGGAGTAGAGAGAAGGTGCCATTTGAAATCTTTATTTCTAATAATAACAATTAATCCTAACAATGCCATAATGCAAAAATTAAGAAAATGTTCTTTATGTTTACCCTTGTGGCTATAGTAGCAACTTCTAAAATGTTATTCATATTGGCCAATGATGTTCAGAAGCCTGTTGCATGTATTCTTGTTTTAATATCTCTCTAGATTCGTAAGCCTCAAGGACAGCCCAGTTGAGACTATTGTATGTGAAGACACTGAAGAAATCATAGAAAGTGAACGTGATAGGGAGCAGTTTGAGAAAGAGTTTATGAAAGCATACATTGAAGACCTAAAGGAAAGGGGTATGTGCTAACTTGCAGCAAACTTCCTGCTCTCTTGGGTATAAATGTAGACATACATTAGGAAAAATAATTTTTAAGAGTACAAGCAATAAACCCTTAAACCGTAATTGTTTGTTATGGTGTTAAATAAGACTAAAAATTAAAATGTTGAATGGGTTTTGTTAAAAGTTTGGACCCCAAAATAAAACACTTGATATTGAAAAAATGCATACAAAATTAATGGTGTGTTTGTATATGCATTAACCTTAATTGAGTGATAATGTATGCAATGACTATCGTCATTCTCCAGATTTACTTACCTCTCTTAGGATTGGCATTAGTGATTTTGAGTTCCTGCAGAAATGTTTCTCCTTCTCAAAATGAAACAGACTGTATATATGAAATGCTCTTTGGATTGATAGAACATTCTTTAACAGTGCATCTATATCAATGTTCTAATTGTTTAACCACTGTAAAATTAATGTAGTAAAATCACTGCTTTTGCCTTTATTGCACAGCACCTGAAAGTTTAAATATTACTTTATTTTGCTATTCTGACCTATATTTACTGTCAATCTCTTGAGTCCTCTTTAGTAAAACGTGTTAGGAAACAAAGGGAAAATTTCCTGTGAGCCAAAATACTCTATAGGCTCTGTTTAAATCTCCTTGAGAATTTTTGTGTAGAAATGAATTTTTGTAGAATGAATCTTATGGTATCTTCCTTTCTTGCATTTCAGGTAAGTAGTCGGTACAGTAGTCCTACAAGACCTGGTGAAAAAGAAATGTAAAGAAAGGCCACAGGATGTGGCTGAAGAATACTTTTCATGTTCTGATAATGGGCATTTGTTCCTTAACGTCCATAAGTTGCACGCTTGAGTATTCAAGACTTCTACTTCTAAAGTGAAGTCTGCTATAAAAGTCCCAGATTCTGATAACGGTAGAAATAGCAGTTTAAATGGAGAGAAGGAATGAGGAAAAATTGAAATCATAATTTGGCTTTAGAGATACTCATGAAATATGTAGTGAAGGAATTTTATTTACATACTTGTGAAATGTGGAGTCTAAGATAATGTCTGCCAGGCTTCCTGCTTCTGAATTCTTGTGCTATAGATTATGCCAATACCTGCTTTTGAAAAGTGGACTGGAGCAGGAATAGCCTCTGTATAATACAAGCCAGCAGAATTTCTGAAAGACAGCACAGAGATCACTTTGAAATGAAACCTATCTTTTTCTAGCTAAGGGCTCCATTTATTTGTGCTGGATTACATAGCTGAAATCTGAGATGTATTTCTTTTTTCTCTTTTCACAGATTTGACCCCTTCATACACTACAAAAGTATTACTCAGTCTTCAGCTCTGAAGATCAAAAATCTCTAAATCACAAGAGAATATCAGAATAACCCTATTTTTATTCACCTGAATAGGAAACACTGGAAAACATAGATGGCCAGAAGCACTTAAAAATCATCACAATTTTTTTTGTTGCTGTAGTTGTTCCCAGTAACTTCAAATAAAAGAAGGAGCAGAAGAGCCTTCATAAGATGCTGTTTCACCTTTTAAATCAACATATTTATTTTCAAGTCCACAGCAACAGCCACTAATTTACATATGGTACTTTCGAAAGTAACCATTCACTGTAATAAAGTATATACAGGCATAGATGCCCTCAGGATGAAGACATTGTACATTGTAGTGGAAATGGTGGAACATAAATCATCATCTTAAAAAGATATTTTCTTTTACAAGAGGGGACGGATTAATTTAGAAAACAAATGTCATCTGTTGCATTCTTAAGACCAAATAGCACATTTAATTCTTTACAATATTTAAAGTGCAAACACATACATAGTTGTTTGCATTTACTTTCTGTTCTTCAAGGAAATTGTCCTCCTCAGGATTATCAGTTTAGATAAGTATCAACAATTTTATATATAGAAACTGTAGCAATTCTGCGTTTTTTTTCAAGCATATAAGCTTTTACCTATTTGCGAATTCAAGTACCAATGTGACTGAAACCTCTGCGTTAAATAGTCTTATAACATAGCAGTGTATTAAATAAGATTTTAAGGACTGAGCAGCATGAACAAATACCATCAGCAAAATGATGATAAAGGTCTTCTACTAATGGTTTCAGATTACAGGATTTTGTGGATATTTATTGGAATTTTCCAAGTTGTGTAGCAATGAGTTTGGTGGAGTTATGTTGCTTGCTATTTCATAATCTGTTTACGTATAATTACATAATTGTAAATACTATAGTTTCAGAAATCAGAATATTTTTGTTTAATAAATCAATACTTTTTAATCTAAAAAGACTTGAGACTTTAAGAATTTAGACTCAAATTAGACTCAAGGTAGAGAATTTTAATAGTCCTAAACTTATGAGTTTTGTACAGTAGACTGCCACTTAAGTGAGTCATATTTAAAAAGTAAAGAAACAAAGGATGTTCACCTCAAGATTTCCGTATTAAAAATACTACTTTTGACATTTTCATTACTTTTTAACCTCTTAGTATTCATTCTTTGGAAAGAAGAGAATTTATAAATACTAGATGTGTTATTTATTCCAGTCACAAACTCCTGCAGTCGTATTACTGTCCTAAATGAAACACTCTTGAGTTGGTTTCTAGGTGTTAATGTTGATTTTAAGCAAGTCTTGGAACAAAGAGAGTTTCAAAAAGTTGTAACTTTAAGAAAAACTAGGGGTGCAAATGTAATTAACTAAACAAAAGTTCCCAGTGCAAATTCTAGTGTCAAAATTGTTGGATATATAAACAGAAGGTACTTGAATAGAGAAGTTTTATTAGTACTTATTTAGCATTGTTCCTAGTCTTACTTGAAAGACTTCTGCTGTTCACAAATAAGAGTGATGCAGATAAACTGGGGAACATTCAGCAGAAAACCATTAGCATAAACAGAAAACATGCATTTTAAAGTTCATTGAACAGTGAACAAATCCATTTGCTTGTCAATGTTTATCAATGAAAAATCACAGTCTTGAAACAGGATTTTTTACTGCACCAAACATAAGGCAGAAGACTAAAACTTGAATTCACAGATTTGAACTAGAAAAAAAAGGCCTGTGTTTCAGTAAGAGCAACCATGAGATAACTCACCAAACACTGATAAATTCCTTAAGTCGACGTTAACATTTTCATTAAACAATTGCTGTAACAAGTAAGCCACAGAAAATGCAAGGTCAGTGGTATACAGGAGATCAAACCAGTGTTCACCAACTTGGCTTTGAACCTCTGAGAATCTAATTTTCATAGAATCCTAGAGTGGTTTCGGTTGAAAGGGACCTTCAAAGATCATCTAGTCCAACCCTCTGCCACAGGCAGGGACATCTTTTACTAAGTCAGGTTTCTCTTAGCCCCATCCAACCTGACCTTGAATACTTCCTGTGATGGGGCATCCACAAGTTCTCTAGGAAACCTTCCAGTGTCTCAACATTCTCATCATAAAGGATTTATTTGTGAAATCCAATCTAAAGCTACCCTATTTCAGTTTAAAACTGCTACTCCTTGTCCTGTCACTACAGGCCCTGGTAAAAAATCTTTCTCCATCTTTCTCATAACCCCCCCCCAAACACTGAAAAGCTGCAATGGAGTCCCCCCAGAGCCTTTTATTCTCCAGGCTGAACAACCTTAACTCTCTCAGACTTTTCTCATAGGAGAGGTATTGCAGCCCTCTGACCATTTTCATAGTCCTGCTCTAACAGGTCCATGTCTTTCTGGTACTGGGGACTCTAGATGTGGATGCAGTACTCCAGGTGGGGTCTCATGAGAGGACAGTAGAGGGCAAGAGTCACTTCCCTTGAGTTGCTGGTCATGCTCCTTTTGATGCAGGATACAGTTGGCCTTCTGAGCTACGAGTGCATGTTCCTGGCTCACGTCCAACTTCTCATCCACCAGTATCCCCAAGTACTTCCCTGCAGGGCTGAGAGATTTTATTCCTGGCTCTTGTAGAACATTACTTCCTAAAATTTTATCCACAGAAAGAATGGATTATTTTTGTGATGGAATTTTCCAGTGCCTCTGTTTAAGGGGAAGATGGTGTACACGTACAACTGTCTCCATTACACCTAAGATGTCCAGCTATAACTGATATTCCTAATTTCAGCATAACTGCATTTGAGTTCTACTTCTATGTCCTATACAGCAAAAATAGTCTGAGAACATACTTAGCACATACTGTTAAATACGATTTTAGTAATGTCATCCATTGCAGTACAAAATCTGTGTGCCAAAAGACACTTCATTTTGAATTTGGTCTAATTTTATTGCTTTTCTATCCAACGTGTTTTACTGGTAGTTCTACTTAAAGGTATTATCTTTTAATAAAAAAACCAAAACATCCAGATAAGAGAATTCTGTTATTGACCTGTTGCATATGTTCTTTTTCAATTTTTGAAACTGAATAATTTTATGAATGAAAGGAATTGTGTGTACTAATGGCAATTTATGCTGTTTTCAAGCTTTTGATGACAGATACTTAGATACATAAAGGAAAGCAATGTTTTTTTAATTCTGAGCTGCAAAATGAACATGCACATGTTGTGTACAGCATTTTTATTGGCTGTGACAAGCTGCCAAACATGACACTTGCTAAAACTCAACCATTTCCTTCTGCTTTGCAAGTAGCTGCTATTTAAACACAGCAAGACTGGGAGCAATTGAAATATGTGTTATAGAATACTCACCGGCTCAATGTGTAAAAGTAAATCAGATAATTACTTTTCATTGTGTTCCTTTTCCTTGTTCTGCATTGTTTTGACCTTGTTTTTAAGGATAGCAAAGTATAAGTTAGGAAGATAAACTTATAATAAAAGCAAATAACCTGAAATTTAATTAGTAAGTACCTAGGAATAACATAGTTTTGTATTAGATATTGCCTTAAAATTTACAGTTAACATTGGGCAACATATTCTTTTTTTTCCCCCTTGAACATTTACACACCATTGGAACTCTTTACTGTGTTTATTTTCTGCAAAGGAAGCAATGAGCAAAATAATAAACAGGGAATGCTCTTTTCTTGATGATGTGACTTGATTTCAATATCTGCTAGATCCTGGTCTGTGGATGATTTCAGTACAGATTAGCTCCTGCTTCATAGAGGATGGGAGCAGATTGGAAAGCAGGTTTTTTTTTTTCCTCATTTTGAAGCCTCATTTGAACTAGTCCTAATAAATAGAAGAACTGTAACTCTGTTTATCTACCTCTCAGGTAATCTTTCTATATGTTCATCAGTTCAGGAAAAGCTTCCTCTCTGTTCAATAGCTGAATCTGCTACTTGGGCTGATTGCAGCTGTGACTATATTATATGCTTGCTCTCTTATTCACTTCACTGGTCCATTTACAGCTGTGGATGTTGCTTAGTGTAAACAGGAGATCTACATGGTGTTTTCATTATGTGCTGACTGACATTAATACAAAAGGATCTTTAATCTCTTTTACCTCTCCCTGGAACTTTCTGTTCTCTCGTTGCCAAATCCAAAAAAGCTATTTGAGGTTCAGCAAAATCTTAGTAAAGATGCATTTTATATCCAAAAAGCAATTACATCTTAAACCATATTGCCTCTGCTATGTTCAGAGCTTCTATTTTCCACTAATGCTTCCAGCCTTTTCCTAAAATCAACAGTGACATTTATGAAGTAATTAAATTAGCTGTCAAAACATGGTGAGTAGATCTGTAAGGAAGGATATCAGCTCAGAGAACTAAGAATCAGTTTTAGGCTATACAAGAGCACCATTTGAATCCAGATTTACATATACAACACTATATTTTCATTTGTTACCCAGGTCGAGACAAGTTGAGGCTGAGTCAGCCTTTGGCCATACATAATGTGTTACACTGCAGGGCCTTAAGCTGATAAATACGTGTGGTACTCCTCTGAGCTACTGAAACTGCTGTCTGTGCCTGGGACATGTCAGCTTTTTCATGTGTCCACTAGTTGCAGTGTTTTGCACAGAGGAACACCACAACATATTTCTTTGACTCCCTACATGAAAGGTTATTCAATGTTTCATTCTTATTCTGTGTTTGCTGGTTTAAAAACTGTAACGGTGTGTCAACCCATGGTATCTGTATTACTTTCTGTCAAGATAACTATTTGAAAATATGTTGATCAAAAAGTTTGTTGTGGTCTGCCCTGTCCCCAGGGAGGTAGAGCAGGTCAGCCGTCTGCTCAGAGTGCATTCAGAGAAGGTGGGTTGAGTGGTTAGACATTGGAAACTGTAGGAACCACGAGTGGCAACACTTGATGCAACCAGGTAGCTAAAGGAGATAGAGCTTTTAATTTTTTTTTTCTGTTTTTGTTTTTACATTTAAAAAATGTATTAAAATGTCCATATCACCAGGGTTCCTTTCTCTATAGCTATGGGAGCTGTACGTCAAAGCACAGGTTGGCACTTCAAGGTAGCACATGATTTAAGGAATGGGGGTTTAAAGAAAGCAATAGTATTTTAGTTGCAGTAAAGTGACCATTGACAACACTATGATATGGCTGAAAATGATTAGGATATATCTGCTTTTATGGTATAAGTAAGTTTTGCATATGTTGGAAGGTCTTGCTATAGAAAAGCTCCTGCCCAGAAGATGTCCTGCAGCTCCTTTTCCTCTTACTTTGGACTAATGTAAGGTTATAATGTATTAAGCCAAACTATCTGGAGCTTTCAGGCTCAGGGTAAATGGGGAAAGAATTCAGGACTCTGATCCATCCGTCTTTTTCTTTCCTACTCTTTCTTTTTCTTTCACTCTCTTATTTGCCCAGAGAAACTGTGGATGCCCCTTCCCTGGAAGTGTTCAAGGCCAGGCTGGATGGGGCTTTGAGCAACCTGGTCTAGTGGAAGGTACCCCTACCCATGTCAGGGGGTTTGGAACAAGATGATCTTTACAACCCAAACCATTCTATGATTCTATGTTTCTATGATTCTACAAATCTATATGATTTATCTGACAATTAAAAAAATCAGAAGTTCGTATCAGAAATCTCTCCTACAAATTAAAAAGAAAAATCAGCACGTAATTTTCAAGAGCTTGTTGACTACCTCATACCAACAATCAACTGCCAAACTGGGTTGTCCCTGAATCAGTCACAGTAATTAGCATTTGGCCGATGCTATGTGTATAACAGGTGTTGGCATAGAATCATAGAATGGCATGCTGGTTAGAAGTTCTTAACAGAGAAATACCATATCCTGGCTGAGGGGATTCATTTATATCTGTTTTCTCACCTGCTTGTGTGTCACTTAATGATCTAGGTATGATACTAAATTAACACTCTAATGTTTGCTACTTAATGATTCCCTCGTTTGTTAAAAACATGTTGCATGTTTCATCCCAGGGCACATTGCAAACTATTAGGAAGGCTCCTGCTCCACCTGAAGCCTTGCAGTGTGGGACAAATTTATTGCCTCAAAGCTGAAGAGGAGATGGGTGTGCTTTCAAGGGAAACAACCAGGACAACTAACTCTGAACCATGCAGGATAACCTGGAGGAATTGGCGAGTGATAATGGCGGGCAGCTTTCTTCTGCAGGGGATTAAGGCACTCACCTGCTAGTCTGACCTGTTGTCCAAAGACTTTTGCTGCTTCCTGGGGTCATAGATCTAGGATGTTGTGGAGAGACTGCTAAAGCTTATCCCACCCTCTATTACCCCCACGTTTATCCCATATGGGTATGGGTAATACTAGCAGGGATATCCTGAAGAGTATCAAAAGTAACTATAGAATTCTGGGGGTGATAGTCAGGGTTGTGGGACCCAGGTGGGACCCTCAATCCTGCTGGTGAGGTGAAACGGATGACTACATGGTAACAATTGATTGAGGAGCTGTCATTGGCAGCTGGGTTTGGTTTCTATGACCATGGCACCCCTTTTGGTGATCAACATCTGCTTGGGAGAGATGGGATCCACCTAACTGAGTGAGGCAAAGGTATCTTTGCCAGCACATTGGTTGGCCTGGTAAGAAGAGCTTTAAACTGAGAATGATAGGAGAGGGAGAGAGTTACCAGCAGCACTGTGAAGGAGTGATGGACAACATTGAAGTACAAAGGACTGGAGCTATGTGAGTGAAAGGGAACAAAATCCACAAGACAGGGTTGAAGTATTTGCATATAAGCAAGGAAATGCCTACAAGACACCATTATGGGGAAACCTCCCAGACTGTTTCTGGGAAATCAGCATGCTGATTTGAAATGCCTGCACGCTAATACAGCATGGGGAATAAATATGGGTAATTAGAGAACAGTGTGCATTGGCAGGGCTGTGATCTTGTTTGGATCAAGGAGATGTGGTGGGGTGTTTTCTGTGACTGGAGTGCTGCAATGGAAGAATTCCAGCCCTTTAGGAAGGACAGTCTGGAAAATGGGGAAGTGTGGCTGCCCCTTATGTGAGAGAATAGCTGCAATGCATGAAAATCTCCCTGGGGATGGACAAGGAGCAAAAAGAGAGTTTATGGGTAAGGATTAACAAGTAGACTACTATGGGTGACACTGTAGTGGGTGTCTGCTATAGGCCATCTGATCAGGAAGAACAAGTGGATGAGGCCTTCTACAAACGACTAGAAGCAGCCTTATGTTAGCAGGCCCTGGTCCTTGTGGAGGACTTCAGCTACCCCAATTTCTGCCGGATGGACGTCCGGGCATAAGCAATCCAGGAGTTTCCTGGAGAAGATCAATGAAAACTTCCTGATGGAAAAGATAGAAGGTACAGCTAAGAGAGGTGTTCTGCTGGACCTCATACTCACAAACAAGCAAGGGCTTGCTGGGGTTGTGAAGGTGGAAGGCAGCCTTGGCTGCAGTGACTATGAGATGATAGAGTTTGTGATTCTAAGAGGGAAGGGAGTAGAATAAAAAACAAGCTCAAAACTTTGGACTTCAGGAAATTAGACTTTGGCCTCTTCAGGAATGTGCTTGAAAGTGTCCCATGGTATAAGGCCTTGGAAGAAATAAAGTGCTAAGAAAGCTTGTTGATCTCCAAGAATCACATCCTGTAAGCTCAAGAGGAGTTCATGCCAGTAAGTGAGAGGTCAAGTAAAAATACCAGGAGACCTGTGTGGATGAACAATGAGCTCCTGGCAAAACTCAAAGATGAAAAAGTACACAGAAGGTGGAAGGAGAGGCAAGTAACCTGGGATGAATAGTGAGACACTATCTAAACATGTAGAAGAAAGCATGGCTAGGAAAGCCAAAGCTGACCCGGAGTTGCAATTAGCAGGGAATGTCAAGGGTAACAGGAAGGGCTTCTCTAAATATATAGGAAAGACTAGGGAATATGTGGGCCCATTGCTGAATGGGGTGGGGACCCTTACAAAGGACATGGAAAAGGCTGAAATACTGAATGCCTTCCTTGCCTCAGTTTTTACTAGCAAGACTGGCCTTCAGATATCCCAAGTCCCAGAGACCAGGAGGAAAAGCTGGAGTAAAGAAGATACACCTTGGTGAACGAGGATGAGGTCAGGGAATAATTCAGCAAACTGGACATACCTAGGCCCATGGGCACTGATGGGCTGCACCCATGAGTGCTGAGGGAGCTGGTTGATGTCATTGCAAGGCCACTATCAATAGTCTTTTATCAATCATGTGACTGTGAGAAGTACCTGAAGAATGGCAGAAAACAAATGTCATTCTAATCTTCAAGAAGGGCAAGAAGGAGGGACAGGGAACTACAGGTCAGTCAGCCTCACTTTGATCTCTGGAAACATGATGGAGCAGCTCATCCTGGAAACAATTTCTAGGCACATTAAGAACAAGAAAATCATCAGGAGCTGTCAGCATGGCATCATCAAGAGGAAGTCATGCTTGACCACCTTGATAAACTTCTACATCGAAATGACTGACCTGGTAGATGATGGGAGAGGAGTGGATACTGTCTACCTGAACTTCAGTAGGGTCTTTGACACTGTCTCCCATATGATCCTCATAGACAAGCTGTTGACGTGTGGGCTGGATGAACAGTGAGGTGGACTGAAAATTGCCTGAATGGCCAGGCCCATAGGGTGGTGATCAGTGGTACAAAGTCTAATTAGAGGCCAGTAACAAGTGGTTCAGCCTAGGGGTCAATACTGGGTTTTATCCTGTTTAACACCTTCATTAATCATCTGGATGATGGGGCAGAGAGTACCCTCAGCAAGTTTGCTGATGACACAAAACTGTGAGGTGTTGTTGGTACATAAGAGGGCTGTGTTGCCATCCAGAGGGACCTAAATGAGCTGGAGAAATGGGCTGGAGAAATGGGCTGGAGAAATGGGCTGACAGGAACTCCATGAAGTTCAACACGGAGAAGTGCAAAGATCTGTACCCGGGGAGAACCAACCCCATGCACCACTGCAGGCTGCGGACTGCAAAGCTGGAAAGAAGCAGTGTAGAACCTGCCCTGAGGGAACTGATAGACTCCAAGTTGAACGTGAATCAATGTGCCCTTGCCACAAGAAGGTGAGGGCTAATGGTATCCTGGGATGCATTAAGAGGAATCTTGCCGGCAGGTCAAGGGAGGTGAGACTTCCCCTCTCTTTGGCACTGACGAGGTCACACCTGGAGTACTGTGTTCAGGTCTAGGCTTCCCATTACACGAGAGGTATGGACATGCTGGAAAGAGCCCAATGAAGTGCCACTAAAATGATTAAGGGACTGGAGCATCTCTCCTATGAGGAAAGGCTGAGAGAGCTGACTGTTCACCCTGGAGAAGAGAAGGCTCAGGGGGACCTTATAAATGTATATAAATACCTGAAAGGAGGGTGCAAAGAAGATGGAGACGGGCTCTTTTCAGTAGTGCCCAGTGACAGGACAAGAAGCAATGGGCACAAATGGAAATACAGGAGATTCTTCCTGAACATTGGGAAACGCTCTTTTTACTATGAGGGTTACTGAGCACTGGCACAGGTTGCACAGGGAGATGCTAAAGTGTCCATCCTTGGGAGATATTCAAAAGCTTTCTGGACATAGTCCAGGGCCACCTACTCCAGATGACCCTGCCTGGGCACGAGTGTTGTACCAGGTGATGCCTAGATGTCCCTTCCCTCTTTAACCATTCTGTGACCCAGGGATAGAATGGATGTCCTGCAAGCTGCTTTGCCTCATGTGGCTAATTCCAGCCGTAATGTTTCAGCACTCCTGAAAGTTTGTTTGTATGACCTGGGTGCAGGTTCCGTATGGCAGATGTAATGGAAGAGCTATGTTGTCAACTCTGACATCCTGAATATAAATCCTGACTGAATATTTCTATAATGCACTAGTGTTCAGGAAAACTAGACTGAAATAATATCTTAAGTCATGAGTGAACACTACCTGACGTTCATCGCCATTTGTAGATATTACAAGCTACTTCAATAAACAATTTTCTCTGTGCTAGAACTGCTTCCCTCTGTATCTGCTAAAACCAGTATCGCTGTACTGTACATCAGATTTTTGGATTAATACATGTGAGTACCATAAGGAAATTCAGCAGAAGTTTGCTATGATGCTGTCATTTTGCACCCTTATGGGAATGTTTCAGGCCTCTGTTGGGTACCCCTTGGTGCTGCACAGTGAGAAGGCCTGCATAGCCCTGGATTTCCTGCTAATGCATGACCTCTGGACTACATCTTATTTTCTATTAGCCTAGGCTGTTGGAAACTGCACAATAAATGGCCAAATGTCCTGTATTTTACAGTACTCCCTTCTTCCTTGTTAGTACTACAGGGCTTTCCGGTAAAGGTAGTGAACAAGTGTCTAAGTGGACAATTGGTTTGGTGTGCTTGGATGCTATGCTTTTCTTAGAGGTTGTTCTTTTGGTATTAAAAATAAAAATATTAAAATCCAGTCTGAATTTTGAGGAACACTGACAGGCTCAGGTCAGTAAGTAAAGTAATTTTAAATATAAAAGACTGAGTGAAGGGGAGAACAATTTCAGAGGAAATCTCTGAAGACACTAATAAGATATCCTGGTCAGAGTTTCACAGTGGGAGTGTGTCCTGGTTCCGGTGGGGATAGGGTTAAGTATTCCATGCCATGTGAGCCATGCCCACCCTGAGCTGCCAGGGGAGGGGGCAGGAAGTTGTCGCTTGGAGCGGGCTGGGGCATCCCGGGTCCAGTTAGGGAGCGATGGGGAGTGGCGGTTCCGTAATCATGTTTGTATATTCCTCTGCCCGTGTTATTGTTGCTGTTTTTCTGGTTCCCTCTGCTGTTCTGTTAAACTGCCTTTGTCTCAACCCAAGAGTTTTGCCTTTTTCTTCTGATTCTTGCCATATTGGGAAGACTCGAGTGAGCGGCACGTGGTTCTTTGTTGCTGTCTGAGGCCAAACCACGACAGGGTGTCAGCATAATTAGTTCTTCATATTGCTTTCTGTCCCCTCAGAGAACTGATGTAAGTCAAGATTTTTGTGGGTTTTCTTTAGTTTAGATCAAATACTCAGTCTGAGTGTATCTACTATCACAAATGGGCTTAGGAAAGCATTTCCTTTGAAAAGAAACTCCAGCATTACCTCTGAAATAAATGTTTACCGAACTACAGCCTTGCTGCATTAGCAACTAGGTTGTGAAGGAGCCGTAGTTAGCCCTGGCTTCTGATGTTGTGTGATCTGTTTAAAATTAATGTAACAGATACATGTGGGAAGTGCCACTGTGAACTATCAAAATAACAATTATAATTGGCATGTCTGTAATACGGGAATAGGAATGAACTCTGGAAAACAAAATGTCAGCCATATCTGCGGTACTTAATATTTTATTTTATATACAATCTTCTGGGAATTGTACTCCATCCCTTATACTCTGTGCAGTTCCCAATTTCAAGGGCTTTCATATGTGGTTGATTGTTTTACTTCCTTTCCTCAAAAGCTCACAATGAATTCTTTATGACCTATTTAAAACCCATATAGACATAAAAATATGAGAAACAAAGAAAACCCAAGGCAGACTAACCACTGCCTGGCAATGATAGCTCTGAACAGAATTCACTGATCATTCCTATACTTCTTTTGTAGGGAGTAAAATGTTTCTGGAGCAGTTTTCTATTGGAACTTTTAATTTAATCAAAACTGATTTTATAGATTGTACTTGGGGAAAACTAATGAATATTCTTGTGTCCTCAACATGTTTTTTTATAAGCTCAAGGCTTTAATTTTGAGTACAGCATCAGGGTCAGCTGATTGGAAGGAAATGCTGTTATTTATGCACTTTCAAATCATGGTTCAATGTGTTACTGCAATCCAAAATGCAATGGTTGCTTTTTTTAATATCTTACAGTTTTATGGTATTTTTCTCCTGTTTTATTTTCTAAATCTCTGGGAGGCATTTGCAGGACAAATGATTGGAGGGGGGAAGCTTGAGACTTTGGGAGAGGGAAAGTCTAAAAAGGTTACAATAGAGTAACCTTCTATTGTCTGGAAGGTATGACTGTACATTTCAGTATTTTGGAAACATTTTAATTTATATTGATGCATTACATCCATCTGAGGCTTCAAAATTTTCACTTGTTTTTTGGGCAACTGTTCTTTTAGGTGGCTGTAAATGTTAGATAAATAATTGCTGCATGATACCTGAGAAAGGAGTTTGAAAAAGTATCAGAAATTTACATCTTTACCCAGGATCACCTTTTCATTTCAAAGTACATTGCAATTTCTAGCAACTGTAGTTGGAACTGTTTTTCAGTCTCTGGATATAATTTCCTTGGGCAAGTGGGAAAAATGGTCCACTCTTTATTTTGATACAAGAATGTAAGTTTTGCTGGGATCTGTTCCATGAAAAATGCTGTAAGGCTGCTGAACCTATGATTTGCCATTCTTATTAATGTTGCAATACATAAACAAGTGTGTTCTTCCAAGCCCAAAAGGTTCTCAGTAAATACTGGGATACCTCAAAAAGCTTTTTAATTTAAAAGATGCACTGGAATTTAGATGTGAGTTATGTACTTCTTTCCTCCCTATAATTGCTCTGGCTAAATTGTCAAATTTCTATTTAGAAACGGATTATTTTCCTAGCTCTCCAGCTTCATGTCTTATGTAGGTCTTTACAAACGCGAGCACAATTTTTATTCCTCTAACCTACTAACAGAAGTAGTTTTTATGAAAACTAAACCCAATGACAGCGGAACCAAAGCAACAACTTAATGGAGGCTAGATGAGCTACTGTACTTTGAAGCTGTGTTGACTATTTCAGTCAAGTTTAGTCCTTATCAAACACCTTTATCAGATATGTTTTTTATGTTTTTTCCTTGTTTTACCTTTTTATCATGCCTCACCCTACGTTGCACCCTTACTATTTTATTCCTTGTGTATTATATGGCTTTAAAATACACTTGAATTTAAGAAAAAAAAATCCCTTTTTAAAAAATTATTTTATTTGCTTAATGTTTTTCATCTCTAGCCTGCAATATTAGCTACATTTCAAAAACAAAACCTGAGATAAAACTATTTCTTAAACAACTCCCTGGAAAAATGTTTTTTGGTCATTATGACCAAAAGTAGCATCCTGGAAGCCTGTGCCCAGATGCAGCAACAACTATGGCAAAACGTAATGTGCAGCCAGACAGTTAGAATTTGGTTTTATCTGGCTATTTCTCTAGGTAACATTTCAGCACCTGTTGGCAAATAACAAGGACTGACTAGCTAGCAGAAGCACTGCAATGTAGGGACAGTAGAGGCTGTAGGACCTGTGCAGTTTTAAGAACGATGCCAAGTTTCACAGTCACATAGGTTGTCTCTTTCTTGTAAAAAAGACTGCTTGCCATCTGTTCTAGACATGGTAGCTTAAATTCTACATTCAGTACAAAAGGCGTTTATTAACTTACCATTTACCAGTGGTCTATAAAAAAAATAGCATGCCTCCAAACTTATATGAGCTTTACTTTCTGAGGTTTCAGACAGATTTTTATCCCTTTCTCCTTCTTGTTTCTGTCACTTCGAGATACAGTTTAGCCAGCTATCTTTAAACAAATCTTTATATTAAGAAGTAGTACACACTGGGCATCAGAAAGGAAATTTATCCCGAATCTCTGTGCACTCATTTTTCTGGGAAAGAGATTTCCATTTTAATTTTGCAGCAGTCTGTACTTGTACATAAAATCTGTGGCAACCATGTCTGTTGGTAGAAATTTCCATAACTTAGTATAGTTCTTCAGTCTTTTGTAATGTGATTAGGACATTTAATGCTGTAGCCATGTCACACACACAGATGCAGAGTGAGGAGTGCTAAGAGTGAGCACAGGACCACTTCCAGCTCAGCTGGATGCAGGCTGCACCTGATTTGTAGGAAACATGGGTGGGAGCATAGAAGCTGACTGTAAGGGCAGGTCGTGAGAGAAGTCATGTATCTGGATGACTTCTGTGGTGACAATAAAACTAGCTGCTCTCCTGTCTTCTGCCTGAGAGTAGAGCACTGAGGAAATGACAGTAGAGTGCAGGGGAGACTTGCTTTCTTATCTGGTTCAGAGATTCCTAAATGTGACATATTTAGGCACAACTCGCAGCATGAACAAAGAGGCTCAAGGACCCAGACCTGACAGCCACTGCTGTGTGTAGGAGCCAGGTGGAAGTCTCCGCCGTCTTTCCCCACTCCTACTCTATACCTTGCTCTGTCCCCTTCCCTGCTGTGGGAGACTGGCTACCTGTCCCCAGACACCTTCTCACATTCACAAAGCAGAGCTCCAGCCCATCCCGTAATCCTAATATCTCTTACTTTATCCTGCTTGTTGTGGCTCTGCAACATGCACTGGTATGAGCGCAGGCCAAGGAGAGCAGGTTGCTGGCACCTCAGTTCATTGGCATTTCACGTCCTTTCCTTGGCTAGAGAAAAGGTGTATGCCCAGGACTGGCATGCAGCTGCTGAAAGTGTCTTGTGGAGTACAAATGCTAGGTGTATCGCCATCTGCCTTATCCTTGGGATTTGTGTTATGGCCTAGAGGTATACAAATATGTGTTGTATACTTTTATTATACCTTTTTTTCACAACTACGTGAGGGAGGCTTTGAACAAATTATTAGGAATCATGTTTAATAAGTACACTGTAGAACAAAAAGATTTTCTTCCCCAGTATTACTGCTACTGAAGATTACTGTAGTATCTAGCACTTTAATTTAAAGCCTTGTCATACTTTAGATGTAGAAAGGCTTATTAGAAGGGAAGCTATCTGAAATTAGGGTGATTACTTTGATTTCATATAATTCATGCCTTGGAAATCAGTGGGTTCCCAAGATCTACATTGACTTCTGAGTTATAGCAGAATTTTTCAGGAAATTGCATAGACTCATATACATTAATTTCTTTTACATTAACAAGCCTTAGGGTAGACACTTGGCTGCATTTTAATGTCTGTTCAGATTAGTTTAGTTAAAGAAAATTGCATGAATTTTATGTTCACGTAATTTTTTTTTTAATCAGGCATTTGTAGTAGAACTGTTGAAGGAAGCAGACTACAGCAGTGAGTATACTGCAGCAATGAAATTGATTGAAGGGGATTATTTGGCAACATAAGTAAGTTTAAGGTTTCTAGATGCAGCATCCATCACTGTGGAACAGACTATCAAATGCACTGTGTGGGTGGATGAGTAGGGTTTTCTTTTCCCCCAGAATTTTTATATAAAATGACAAAATTAAAAAGTAAGTGTAAATTCACAGTATAATGCTTATATTGCATGTGACTGATCAGATGATTTTGAATGTTTCTGGAGCTGGACAAATATTTCACTTTCCTTCAGCTTGTACATTTGCTAGTACTGTCTCCTTCAGGTCTATGGGGCAATGTCTTTAGATTTGCAAGATACAAATATCCTGCAGACTCTAGGTTCTTCCTGGGTTCATAGTGATTTTAACTCCTAATGTAGGTACCCTGTAACTGATTTCTAGCCAAAATACCGTACAGACCTGCCTGCCCTACAAATGGGTGTCTTCTGTGTTTTCTTGCTTCTGTGGAATGTCTCACGGTTGAAGCCACCCTTTGTTAGAATACTGGAATTATCAGTCTTGTTGACTGTCCTTCAATGAAATTTTTGAAGCTTGGTGATTTAACTTCAAAACTGAGACTTATTTTTAAAAATGCAAGCAATCCCCTGCTCCCCCTTCACCCTACCCTAGTTACATGGAAAGTTTTGCAGAAATTATAGCATGATGGCAAAAAGGCAGGGGAGTACACCATGTTAATTACTATAGCTTTAACGCAATATGGGTGTAGCCTGATTTATGTCATGGCTGTATAAATTTCACAGGGTTATCATATTGCTTTTCTTGACAGTTTAAAAAAAAATTATATTTTCTTTCTTTCAACCATGCTTTTTAGATCAGATATATTTTCATTGCTTTTTATTGTTTACAGATGTTTACAGCATATTTTTAGCTGTTTTAGAAATCTATTTTTTCTTGCTGTTTGTGATGTTGAAAATGGAGTTCTTCCTGAGAAAAGAAATTATAAATTGATGTTATTAATATATAATGAATATATTAATATATTTGGTGAAGAGTTCTGCAGATATCAAAAGAAACTAGTCAGAGAATTAGGTGGCTGGGTACTGGCAAAAAAGTGTTCTATGTAGCTCAAATCAGCAGTTGCTGTTTTCTACTTTGGCTGGATTTTGGAAGTGTTTTTCTTTTTAGTGTTTTTGTAAACCAGCATAGGTGTTAATGTAAAATGTGAAATTATTTTTGTCTTTTAAAAAAAAAAAAAATCCTCTAAGATGTCGTTCCAAACTTAGAAGTCATTAAGTGAATGTATTGATGAAGTTTGGACTTGGTTCTTCACATTCATCATTTTATTTCTAGACTTGAGTGCTTGCTCTTAACTGAGCATTAAGTTGACCGCTTATTGAGTATTTTGAAAGATTTGCCATTCATGGCATCTTAAACATTTTACAAGTTGCACTTTAAATACTTATAAAATTGTATGGCTTTATAGTTTTTTATATTATATAATTATGTTATGCTAGCACTTCAGTATACATATTTCTTAATAACATTTTGCTGTTGATGCTGTGGGAAGACTGGTATGTCTTATTGTAAAAATTGCTTCATCAGCCTGTCTTCTGATGGATATAACTTTTTACATAATCAGTGAATGGATGTTTTCCTTTGCCAAACAGTATGTGAAATACCATAACCTCTTGTTACACCAACACAATTCAACAGACACAAATTGTATGTTTTTAACATTCTTCTCTCTCCTTCTGCAGTCTTTGACAAATGTTTTCAGGTTTATTCTTTTAATGTTTGCATACTGTGATCCTTATTACTACAATGACATGTTTTTTCTTTCAGCTGGAACCAATATGTGATTTATAGCATCTCGTGGTCACACTGTAATGTATTTTCTTAGCAAAAGGTTTCTTTTTCGCTGCACACGTTAACTTTCTAAAATAGTGAAGACTGTGTTGTTCTGTATAATGCCAGGTGCATGGAATTTAACTTTGACAATAACTTGCAGTGTATATTTCAGATTATGAGTATTCATTATTTTTGCATTCATTTGTAATTACAGAGGAATATTTTGGAAGTAAAATACTTGTTTTGCTTTTCTCCAAGATACAGCAAACTGTTTTAAAACCTGAGTGACATGCATCTCATCTTGTCAAGTTTGTTATTTCTAGAAGACCTTTATAGCTTGTGCTGCAGGCAGTGTGGTGTTTTGGCATGTTGGACTGGAAGGCATATCCTTCAAGTCCAAGCCTAATTCACTCATGACTAATGCTCATAACGTCTCTCTTTGAAACTGGCATGTTCCATCCGAAAATTGCAGGAGCTCATTTCCTTACCCTTTTTCTGAGTTCATATGTTACCAGTGCTCTCAAATTCTGCTGTCAAGCCTTGTACTCTGACAATTAGAAACTTCCTTCTCCCTGCTTATTTTTATCCAGTCAGTATTTGTTTAGTCTTGTACCAAGGTTGGCCTTAAATAGCTTTTTTTCCTGTCACTGAATCACAGAATCGTAGGGTTGGAAGGGACCTCTGGAGATCATCTAGTGCAACCCCCCTGCCACAGCAGGGTCACTTAGAGCAGGTTGCACAGGAACGCATCCAGGCGGGTTTTGAATGTCTCCAGAGATGGAGACTCCACCACCTCTCTGGGCAGCCTGTTCCAGTGCTCTGCCACCCTCAAAGTAAAGAAGTTCCTCCTCATGTTTGGGTGGAACTTTCTACGCTTAAGTTTGTGTCTGTTACCTCTTGTCCTGTCCCCAGGCACCACTGAAAAGAGCCTGGCTCCATCCTCCTGACATTCACCCTTTAAGTATTTATAAGTGTTGATAAGGTTCCCCCTCAGTTGTCTTTTTTCCAGACTGAAGAGACCCAAATCCCTCAGCCTTTCTTCATAAGAGAGGTGTTCCAGTCCCCTAATCATCTTCGTAGCCCTTTGCTGCACCCTCTTCAGGAGTTCCCTCTTCTTCTTGAACCGGGGAGCCCAGAACTGGACACAGTACTCCAGGTGTGGCCTCACCAAGGCAGAGTAGAGGGGGAGGATGACCTCCCTCAACCTGCTGGCCACACTCTTCCTGATGCACCCGAGGATGCCATTGGCCTTCCTGGCCACAAGGGCACATTGCTGGCTCATGGTCATCCTGTTGACCACCAGGACTCTCAGGTCTCTTTCCGCAGAGCTGCTCTCCAGCAGGTCAGCCCCCAACCTGTCCTGGTGCATGGGGTTATTCCTCCCCAGGTGCAGCACCCTACACTTGCCCTTATTGAATTTCATAAGGTTCCTCTCTGCCAAACTCTCCAACCTGTCCAGGTCTCTCTGTATGGTGGCACAGACTTCCGGTGTGTCAGCCACCCCCCGCAGCTTTGTGTCATCAGTAAAGTTGCTGAGGGTGCACTCTATCCCCTCATCCAGGTCATTGATGAATATATTGAAGAGGACTGGGCCCAGTACTGACCCCTGGGGAACACCACTCATCACTGACCTCCAACTAGACTCTGTGCCCCTAATCATGACCCTCTGAGCTCTGTCTTTCAACCAGTTTTGAATCCAACCCACTGTCCATTCATCTAACCCACACTTCCTAAGCTTCCCTATGAGGATGCTGTAGGAGACCGTGTCAAACGCCTTGCTGAAGTCAACATCCACCACCCTCCCCTCATCTATCCATCCATCCAGTCATGCCATCATAGAAGGCTATCAGATTAGTCAGACATGATTTCCCCTTGGTGAATCCATGTTGAGTACTTCTGATAGCTTTCTTTTCCTCCACATGCCTTGAGATGATGCCCAGAACAAGCTGTTCCATCATCTTTCCAGGGATGGAGGTGAGGCTGACTGGCCTGTAGTTCCCTGGGTCCTCCTTCTTTGCCCTTTTTAGAGATTGGAGTAACGTTGGCTTTCCTTCAGTCCTCAGGCACCTCGCCTGTTCTCCAGGACCTTTCAAAGATGATGGAGAGCCACCTGGCAATGACTTCTGACAGCTCCCTCAGCACTCTTGGGTGCATTCCATCAGGGCCTGTGGACTTGTGAATACCCAGTTGACCTAACTGATCTCTCACCTGATCCTCCTCAACCAAGGGGAAGCCTTCCTCTTTCCCTGTTACTTTCTTCAATGTCTGGGACTCCTGAGGGCTGGGCCGAGCAGTGAAGACTGAAGCAAAGAAGGCATTCAGTGACTCCTTGTATATTATTCTCTAATGTATACTGGCAGCAACATTGTTTCTTAAACCATTCTCATTTTCTCTGATAAAATCTGTTGCTCTCCCTTCATGGTATTTGCACTGATTTTAGGAGCTTTACTTTGTATGATTGTTTTGAATAACCCTTTTTTTTTTGTTTGGTAACTTTTTTTTTTCATTGATGATTAACAGAGCAAGTTTAACATATGGTGAAACATCTATGTTTCAGCATTGCTGTGTGCAGCAAAATTAACATCTTGCCAGGTACCCAGAAAAATATGCTGGTTTTCTGTGGCTGGTGACTTATATTCATGCTGTTGCTTACTGACCAATCTGGATTCTTCTCATCATGTTGGAAATGATTGAAGAGAAGCCACATGACTCCCATTTTAATCAACTCCTTACCTCACAGAACTAGTGCTAGTCTTCATCTTCTCAGTTTCAGCTTCCCACAAGTACTTCATCCATTCATTTGCAATGAAGCAAAATGAACGTGCTTCATTTCAAAGGATCTCTTTTTGCTTTAGGAAAAGTTTTATGAAAAAAAGAGGTATTATTGCAATGACTCTTAAAATAATGTTCATGTCTAGTATGTTCTCTCATGAAACATTCCACCTTAAAAACACAGATGATAGTGCTACAAAGTTTTGAGTTATGGTCAAATGTAAGTCCTTGTGCTTGTTTATAATACTGTAAAGAGTCTATACAGGTGTTTTTAAATGTTTCTCAAACCTTAAACATATGCCTTCAGCCACCCTCAACACAAAAAATTAAACTTATAATTCTGTTTAAGAATCTTCATTTTTTTTTGTGAGTGGTCAAAGATATACATAGTTGTTTCATTTATCTCATTGAATTATCTTGTGTTTTTAAAATTTTCAAGCACATTTTTCCTGAGCGAAGTAAAAAGGGGAAGGAAGGGCAAGAAGTATTTTCAAACATAAATCAGAGAAAACAAACAACGGAGACGAGATATTAAAGTAAATGGACAGTGCAAAAAATCATGTTAAATCATAAAATAAGTGTGGTGGGTTGATCCCTGCCAGCACTCAAACTCCCACCCAGCTTCTCATTCACTCTTGCAGGATGGGAAGAAAATAGAAGGAAGGTGAGAAGACTCACAGATACAGACAATGTCAATTTAATAAGAAAATCAAATGCTGCATGAGCAAGGAAAGCAAAATGAGGATTTCATGCACCATTGGCAGATGTCACTCCCTGGGAAGCAGGACCTTAGCAAGGACGATGGTTACTTTGGAAGATAAATGTCAGAACAACAAAGGTCCCTCCTTTCTCCTCTTTCCGAGCTTTTATTGCGGAGCAAGACGTCATATGGCATGTTGTACGAGTCAGCTGTCTTGGCTATGTGCCTCCCAGTCTCTTTCCCACCCCAAGCTGGCTCACAGGGGGAGAAGGGAGAAAACCTTAATGTCATGCAAGCACACACTGTTTAGCAATAGCCAAAACACAAGTGTGTTACTAGCACTGGTCGAGCCATGAATGCAGAACACAGCACTGTAAGGACGGCTACGTAGAAAATTAATTTCATCCTGGCCAGAACCAGTACAATGATAAACACAAATGCCATTTAGAAATGTTAATTTTGTGGACTCTCAACATTTCAGAATGAATTTTGTTAGTCAGTTGAATATTAGATATTTTTTTTTCCCTTTCCAACTGAAAAATAACAAGGGCACCCTGTGCAGTTTTGCACTTTACAGCAATTTGTCAGGTTGTTACAGTAATGCAAGAACATGATAATCAAGTGCTTCACTAAGATCAGTTTCATTATTTGCTGGGAGTTGTTATCAAAAAGGAAATGGAATTTTTTCTTTGAAGATGCAACAACTAGATATTGGTCATATAGTATAGAGATCTCAGTTAATGCAGGCAAATCTGTTATTGTACTCTCACCTTTGTCTTCCTCTGTCCTTTGCATTTTCTTGTAATTCAGGTTTACAGCATTTGTTTGCTCTGTCCTCACACCAGTACCATGCTAAAGACTTGATTTTTTTTCTTCCTTCACTCTATTTCCATATGCTAACAAATCTCTTCTCTCAACTCTTTCCTTCCTGCTTTTTCGGCAACAGGCAGTCATTTTTTGGTCATCTGCAATGTCTGTCCATCTACAGAGAATGCTTCACAGTACATTGCAACTAAGCCTTCTGCTTCCACTAATGAAGGATAAAGCTATTTTTGCTTTAAGTCCAAAGGCTGAGGGTTTTTACTTTTATTTTACCACTGCTGGAGATCTATGTAACACTTCTTCCTCAGTTGTCAGACGAGTTTGTGTTCTATACAGGTGACCCATTTATATTGAATTAATAAACAGAAGCTTGTGTCCTAGATGTACAACAACTAGTTGATGACAATCATGATTATGATGTTCAGGAAGAGCTTTTACAAATGTGCTAATGTACTTGAGTTAACAGTTGATAAAAATAGGTCAAGTTAGGAAAGATATGAGGGATCTTATATCCCTCTGCTTTCACCAAAGCAAAGGTTCTCCTATTTCATCCACCACTGAAATGCTCAGAACAGCATTTCAGCCACTACTGAAAAGCTCCTTGTAGGCTGAAGGCCCACAAGTCATTCCTAACACACACATGTAGAGCTGTGCACTGCACTTGTGAGACTGTCTCTGTCTCTCAACATCACATTACACTGTGATGTTTGATGTAGTTTGCCTTGCCTTTGTTTGTATGTGGTCTAGTGTTTATTTTCTAAACCTTAAGAGACATTCCTAATTACTGAAGCAAGGCCTGAAACTGCATATTTAAAGTTACACTTTTGTCAGCCAATGCAGTGCAGGTGCCAAATGTTAATTCAGAGGATATTAGCTATGTCTTTTTTCAATATTTATTGTTCATATAGTTCAATATTTTATTTTTTAAAACCAACTTTAATGAAAGGAAAAAAAGGCCCAGTGTTTTATACCAGCTTTCAGATGAGTGTGAAAGTAAATCTTAGTGCTTCTGCTAAATTTATGACAGCAACATTCCACATAGTAGGATTAATTGCTATAATGAAAATGCGAGTAGGAAAATGTTAGTATGAGGTCAAAGGGAAAAGAAGATACTGTGGCATAACTGAATAACAGGGCTCAAAATATCTTTCTTGTAATTAAATTCTTTCTTCTATTAAAAAAAAAAAGCTGTTTCAATTTAAGACAAGAAAATATTTTCCTTTCAAAATCAGTGCTGATATAAAGTATAACTTATATGGTGTATGGTCCACATTCTCTGTCTTAGTGTGGCATTTTCTACCATTCCTTTGTTTTATATTTGCTATATTTTCTGAGCCTGCCTTACAGATGTATTTTGATATAGTGGATTTGTATCATAACCAATAATTTATAATTGTGAAGTGTATGTTTCATATATTGATAAATGAGAGATCTTGCACATTTTGGTTGAAATGTTTAACAAGTGTAGTTTCTGTGATGCTTTTTTGCTGTGTGTTTTTAACTGCTAGCAGAATAACAGTGTATTGGAGGAGAAACTGAGAAGAAAGACTTTTTAAAAAGACTTCTTGTAACCCAACAGGTAGGAAACAGGCTTCATAGAGTAAATAAACAAGATTAACCTGATACTACATTGTTAATTGACATGATAATGTTATTTCTATTGCTTTTAGACATATTTCAGCTACATAAACAGACATCATCCTGTAAGTTTATTTAAGCTTTTGCAAAACAATCAAACAAGCAAGCAAACAAAACAAACAAGCAAACAAAACAAACAAACAAACAAAAGAACAAAAGGACAGACCTCTTTATTGGCTAAGTACACACAAGAACTTTCAACAGAAAAGTAAAAAGTGTTATTGGTAAGGACAAAGCCACTTTTCTCATGCTGGGAATCCCTGTTTTCTGTAATATAATGTATGAGGTGCCAACAAAGGTTATTATCTTTCACTCAGGGAAATATTTCCCTGTCCGCCAGCTGCCTGTCCCAATGGACAAATAAAGAGTATATATGTGGTTTTTAAAATCTTTTTTTTTTTCTATATCTTGAGTCTGGTGTGCTTTTCTTTCTTTTTACTAGATGGTTTCAGAAGTGTCTGTAAAATCCAACATGTTTACATGACTTCATTAATTCCCTTTTCCTGCTTGACATTCAAGGTTAGCATCAATTCCAGCATGAACAGCGAAAGAGAGATGGAAACAATGTTTGGCAAGAAACTAAATAATTTAGAAAGTAGGATATTTGAGCTGGAAAACCATAATGAAGGTCTTGCTGAAAGAAAAGACAAATCTAAATGTCATGAACAGGAATAGAGGTCCAAGCTTTCAGGGTCTGAAGAGATATTCAAAGGATCCTTTAGTAGTTAGTTGAAAATTAGCTCATACAGTGTTGTAGGGCCTGTACCAAGGTGTGCTCTAGTCACTTAAAAAAAAATTAAAATAAAAATTAAAAGAGTGGCAGGTGCATTGTGTTTTTCCTGCTTTCTTTTCTTTGAATGAAAAGATACTGCGATTCAAGAAAAAATAATATTTATCTTTCAAACTTTCTTGTTATGCATTTGTGAAACTTAATATCAAACTAAATGGTCCAGGCACTTACGTGTTGTAGCTGCAGAAAGATTATACCAGAAGGCATTACTAAATTATTTAATCCCACCTTGTGAAGGCAAAATGTTTTGCCCAAACATCTGCCACTAAGCCCAAACCATGCAAGTCCTGTGAACCCTGGTGTGTAGCACAAGCAGAGAACTGGGGAGACCAGGACGATGCCAGCACTTATAACTTTGATACTGTAGGGAATTGACCATAACTCCACAACACCAGAGGTAATGTCAACTCCAAACCACATTTCATGCTGCAGGGAAGCTGAAAAAAGAATTCTGTAATTCTCTAAGAATTTTTTCCTTGGTTCCATGTCATTGCCTTCTTGATTGCGCAGCACACTGACTTATTCTACCAGTGCTCTGTTTCTAGCTATAGAAATTGGTGTAGCTCCATTTCAATCAGTGAAGCTATGCAGGCTTTCAGCAGCTGAGGATTAGTACTTTATTTTGATGTGTAGAATGAAATTTTTCATAGGATTCATATTTCTGTAGACTTAGGCTTAGCATGCTGCATCTATTCCCTTCAATTACGCCACATTTTTGGTTTAAGTACAGTTGATACTGAAACATTTCCCCTCAAGTACTTCAATGCTGTGCCACTACTGACCGATAATTGTATGTTTATTTCTCAATTATTCAAATCCTTGCACTCTGACTGAGGAAAGTTTGATTTGCATAATTATTAGACAGTTATTTCTGAATAACTATAAAGTGTCTATCAGATATTTCCACGTTAACTTCCTACAGCCGTCAGACTCTTTCTCCTGAAGTCATGCCAGAACTTTTTGTTTCCATGCTTACTGTGTCTTTCTTTGCCTCACAAATGTAAATGCAACTTGTCTTCAGGAAGGAATCCCTATCTCAGAAGAGGAAGAAGAAATAAAGATTTGACAGTAACCTAATCAATTAAGACTGACTGGCTGATGCCTTAGTGCTTCTTTCTCTCTCTTCTCTTCCTTTCCTCTCTCCCTCTCTTCAGCTCTCCAGTCTAGAAGACCATGCTGTGCATTTGAAAAGCTGTAACTGCTTTGTACATCAAAAGTTTTGAATAAAACAAAAAAACCCTTTCCAGAACAAAATATAGAAGGTAATAAGAATAAAAGCAAATTGCTATCCAATCAAGTTTAGGACAACAGGTTTTCTATATACAGAATTAGAGTTAAATAATAAAATGACGATTCTGTGAAACCAACGAATTACAGGTTAGAAGTCAGCTGGCTATGAGTTGTAATAAAATCCTATTATGGAAGTTGAAATCTTCAATTTTGATGTGATTAGAAGTCTGAATGTTGGAAACCATTAAAAAGATAAAATGGTTTTGATCACATTGCGAAAAGGGATGGGCAAATCTAATGAAAAATGCCGTATAAATGGTTTATTCATTTTCACAACCCCTCTAACTATGGTTAAACCCATAATTTTTCACAGTGCGTCTAACACTGATTAAAAACAATTTATGTCTTGTGGATGGGAGTGTGTCTTGGTAACTCAAAACATTTTTTTCCTGTTAAAAAAATAGGTTTAAATCAGTTGAAATCTGTTTAAAGACATAATGACCATCAGCTTTTTCTAAAACCTGTATTACCAGGCCTAAATAAATAAAAGAGAATGGACATCAAGGAAGAAAATATTGAGATGCCTGGGCCTAATGGCATAGGATGCATGATCACACTAGTCAGCTAATCACATACTGAGGAATGAGATATCTGTTGATTAAGTCCATTAATTTTGCAGTGAATATCATTTCTGAGCATTCTAATTGACAAGGAAGTGATGTCTTTTGTTGGGAAATGAACTGCTCAGGTTTGCAAAATAGGCTGAAAATCTTAATATAGGTACTGATGTTCCAAATAATAATTAAAAATATATATTATCTATGGCAGAATCACAGCTATTTTTGCTAGCCAGTCAGCAAGAGTTGCAATAAAATTTGGTGTCAGATTCTCATGAGCAGCCCAGAATTATGTGTCTTTTAATCATAGAGCTCATGATATTCAATATAATCTGATGTGACTCAAAATTTGCTGTTCTTTCCTCCTGTGTTGCCGTCATGAATTCATGAAGCTTAGAAATCTGGGACTGTTGTAATTGCATCTTGAGTCCTATATGTTGGGAGAAGTTTATCGTAAAGACTAGGAAACTAAGGCCTGTGCAATGAAGGTTGTCCTTATTTGCTAAACCTTCTTCCATTTTACAGTCACAAACTTTTTCTGAGGTCCTGTTGGGTACAAATGCTCTGCTTGCATGAGGCTTCTTGAGGGACTGAATTTTTTACCTGTTATTTCATTCAATTCTTTTAATTTGGTGCTATTATATACTATTAGCAGCAGTAGCAGATTTCCATTACAGTGAAATGAACAGGATATTATTGCTGCCATTATTATGCATACCATATATACAATTATTCCACTTAGTTTAAATTTTAATTGAGCAGAGAGACTTGTTTGGAACTAGCAAGAAGATTTTTTTTTCTTCCTCCTCTTCCCACTTTCAACAAACATTTGTTTGTACTAGGAGCCAGACTAACCAAAGGCACATGATGGAAGAGTCTATATTTATTCTGAAGCTGACACAAAAGAAAGGTTTCCTGATTTTGTTATTACTTAGCAGAATTAATCCATAAAATGAATTGGTTACTCTGTTGGTGGCCAACCTTTTAGACAAGATTTCCATATTTATAACTCAGTAAAAAAGAAAGTACGTAAGTTAATTGATGTTTTCAAGCATTAATTATAGTCATAGGTTAACTTAGCTGTCTTTTGTGTTTGTGTTTTTTAGTTTTTCTCTGTGTTTTCCAAATGTTCTTCAAACTCTTCTATGCAATTTTCTCCTATTTTCAGTCAGGAACTCCTACATTCTTCATCAATGAAATGATGAGACTGGTGTTTTATCAATGTGATGATTTGCCTTATTGTGTACAGGATTCTGTTTGTACCTGTTTTGCATTCGTGCAAGGGTGCTTGTGATTTCTGAGATCAGATAGAATTACCACCTGAAATATAACTGTTTCAATTTATTAAAAGATTAAAACATAAACTCATATTCAATTTCAGATGAATCAAAATTGACTTTAGTGTATCCTTTGCTTCAAGCAGTGGCTTTCAGATGATAAGTATGAGAAACTCATATGTTTCAGGGAAGATTTATAGGTAACAAGTTTGTTTATTGTTTTAAATTGACACCTTATATAGTCCCTGTTTAGGCTCTACTTAGGAGGTGTAATACATATACCAAAAATGTATGGTCTAAATGTAGTTACAGTGATAGAGCTTCTTTCTGGCACTGTGGCTGAAAGTAGGATACATTTTTATAAAGTTTTCACTAAACCAGACAAAGGTTAATGGGTTACCAAAAAATTCAAGTGAGGTAATAGTGTAACACAGGATTTAAAAAGGTTCATTCATTGCATAAAAAAAGACCAAAATGTCTTCTGTTTAGTTCCCTCCCCCATCCTTTTCTTAATACTTTCAACTGCAGTCATCAAAGAGAAATTTTTTTTGTTGTTGATTCTAACATGCAGTTTCACTATTTCTCTACTATCTCCTGCTGTGTCTTCATTTATTAGGAATATAGGAAGGTTAAAGGGGAAGTATTTCTCTGCAGAGAAAAAAATTTACTCATGGCATGAAAAGAAAGAACTACTGAATCAACACAGGAAGCATATTACTGCCCTGAAACAAGAAGTGAGAGATAAAGAGCAAGTAATGTTAAGGGACACAGATGTCTATGAAATTGCCCAAGAGCACAAGGCTGCAACTTATTTCAAGAACATGAGGCAGCAACTTGCTTTCTGAAAAGTCTTCAAATTAAGTGGTGAACTGTTAAGTCCTGAAGCTTTTTTAAAAACTCGCTGCTGAGAAAAGTCTTGATATGTAAACACTTATTTAGCTGATCAGCCCTTCTATCAAATATGAAATACAGATATATTTCTGGAAATTTTATTTCATGAATACTGACATAATTATCAACTTCAAAAGGCAAATATTAATAATGAAAATGTAGCAGTGTTTGATTTCCTCTCTTCTGTTGAAAGTTACAAGAAATCTTAATTCTTTTCCCAGTGGTCTTTCTCAAGCTGCAGCAAGGGTACATATTTCAGTTATGGTACCTGATAAGGGTATTCTGTACTGTGCACTGACTGGATTGTCAGAAAACTACCTGTGCAACCCATGTGCTTTTAATATAAACACTAGTTTCTTGCAGTTTTTTCAGGCTTGCTGCTGACTTGGATTTTGCAAGCTAAAAAATTACGTAGGAGCTAAATGTTTTATCTCTTATTGCTGATTCCCCACGCTTTCAATACCTAGTACTGCTAAATTTCAGCATTAGTTTATATTTTCATTTCCCTGCCATTAGTCCAAAGTTTCCTTGCAGAACAGAACAGAACAGAATAATCTCCTGGGAGAAAGAAAGCCAGCAAAAAGAACAATGCCAAACTGAAAAGCCTGAAGTAGCTGTGAAATCTATTTCCAGACAATTTCTGGAAGTATGGTGCTTTCTAAATAATGAAGCAAGTCTGTAGCTTACTGTGTTCCTGTTTTATAGGATGAAAGCTCTAAAGAGAAATGAAACATTTAATGGGAAAGATTAAGTTAGAAGATATACTGATACTGCAACAAGAAAAAAAAATGTTGGGAAAAAATGAGGAAGCTCTACAAAACAATTTAACAAAATGTAGTAGGCTCTTTAGCAAGAAGATCCCATGGTGTCAACGTGTGTACCTACAGCAAATTTAGAACAGGCCTACAGAAATAAAGCTGAGCTATGGCACTCAGGCTCCTGTGGTGGTTTCAGGGAAGGCATGTTTCAATTGTGGTTGAAAACTTTCCCCTTCCTTTTTATAATTGTATGTTAGAGATGTTCTACATCTTTTGGATAAGGAAGGCAGAGGAAAGGAAGACAACAAAATGATCCTTTGTTTGCACTTCTCCTTCCTTTGTAAATTATACAAGTAAACTCTTGCCATGTTTCTTGTGAAGACTAAGTTGCCAAATTCATTAATTTGCTATAAAATTATTTTTTGTAGGCCTTAAAATTGCCTGATACAAACTGAACAGCTGATCAAAAGGATCTTCGTTTTGCTGCAAACCAAGCTGCAAATAAAATGACTTCTTGCTTTTAAAGCTGGTTGTATAACGTAACTCTATATGTGCATGTCTAACCAAGACAAATTCCACTTTGTGTTTAAATTTATGGCATTTAGAACACAAGAGAAGGCTCCAGTAAGACCCTATAGCAGCCTTCGGGTACTTAAAGTGGGCCTACAGGAAAGATGGGGAGGGAGTCTAGTAATAGGACGAGGGGATTTATACTGAAAGAGGGTAGATTTAAACTAGGTATTAGGAAGAAATTTTTTACTGTGAGGGTGGTGAGGCACTGGGACAGGTTGCCCAGTGAGGTTGTGGATGCCCCTTCCCTGGAAGTGTTCAAGGCCAGGCTGGATGGGGCTTTGAGCAACCTGGTCTAGTGGACGGTGCCCCTGCCTGTGGCACAGGTTTGGAACTAGATGATCTTTAAGGTTCCTTCCAACCCAAATAATCCCATGATTCTATGATTCTTATTCAGACTTACCAACCTGTATGTGACATGGCACAGACCAAGATTAAGTACAAAACTCTTAATTCTATGTTGTAGTAGAGTTGTTGTCTAACAAAAAAACAACTAACCAACCAACCAACGGACCAACCAATCAAAAGAGAATAAAAAAACAATGAGGACTATCTTTTTTATTTCTACATCATGACAGCTGGGACATACTTTTGGAAGTATGTTTGCTGGACCGTAATCACAGTTCTGGTTATTTTCAAGTAGACAAGGTACCTTAGCCAGTCATACCTCCTCACACAATGCATTAATTCATAATCTTGTTATGCTATTCCCTTTTTACAATATACAAAAACTACAGTGTACTTTCAGTCAGGAATTGACAGAATAATCAGGAATCCAGTTATGTTTTCAGCAGAGCTGGAGTCAATTTTCCAAGTCATATGAGGAGAGGCTGAGGGAACTGGGCATGTTTAGTTTGGAGAAGAGGAGACTGAGGGGAGACCTCATTGCCCTCTACAACTACCTGAAAGGAGGTTGTAGAGAGGTGGGTGTTGGCCTCTTCTCCCAGGTGAATATGACAGGACCAGGGGAAATGGTCTGAAGCTATGGCAGGGGAGGTTTAGATTAGATATTAGGAAGAATTTACTGAAAGAGTGGTCAGGCACTGGAACAGTCTGCCCAGGGAGGTGGTTGAGTCACCATCCCTAGAGGTATTTAAGAAATGTGTAGATTTGGCACTTCAGGGCATGCTCTAGTGACAGAGATTGTAGGGGATTTTTTGTGTGTATGATTGGACTCAATGATCTCAAAGTTCCTTTCCAACCGTGAAGATTCTATGATTCTATTTTCATTTAATTTTTCCTTTAGTACTTTACTGCATAAATAAGCAAATGAAAGAAAATGAAATTTTGTGGTGTGGGATATTTGTCCACAATGAAGTGCCACGTGCCAGCAACACTACTAATTTAGCAGCAGTGCAGTCCAGTCTAGTGAGTATTTGTGCTCTGTAATGCTGAACTGTGGAACAGGCAAAAGCTCTGTATGCACAGATACAACACTAGAATATGCTTTGGGTAGTAATTAAAACTAAACAAAGCTCCCAAGTCCTCAGGTTGTCTGTGGATGGGTTACAGTGCAGAGTGCAGAAGAAACAAGAGCTAGCTGAGCCACCTTGGATACTGGAATCAATCAGTGCTTTTGCAGTCTGGTTTACTGTTGGTTTTTGTTAGTTTACCCTGCTTTTTGAATGAAGCTCTGTGCAACAACTGCTAGATGTTTCTGGTGCAAACTCACTTCTTTAGATACAATTTATATACTTGTACCACTATCTGAAGTACAGACATCTCAGTCTTGTGCTGAGCCGCTGGCTCCATGAGGCTTAGTTCTGCCTTAGCCCAGAGTCATGGTAAGGCTGCCCCAGAAGCATTTTTGAAAATGTGACTATACTTTATTTCTCCAATTTAGAATATCTTAGAGGATTGTGAAAGGTTATTTTTCAAACTTGAGGGAAATTTCTGAAACAGATAATTTCCTTTCAGACCACTCAAACCTGAGTATATTTCTAAACATTGTTTCAAAGGACATAAAAAATAATTTACCTATCCTTGTCTTCACTCAGTTGTCTTCAAACCAGTTGCTAGTTCAGCACCAGAATTTTTACCCTTATCTCATTGCTTGTCCTTAAATCTGGTGAACTGAGGAGGACCGTTTCCAGAATGAAGGCCGTCCTTCATAAACATCCAGGCAACAGAGAGTATCAGCGACATAGCAAATTTAACATGCCCTCCTTATGCTGTCTCTTCTTCATGTTTTATCACTTTCAAATCAGCAGGTAAGGGAGAGCAATTCTATCTAGCTTGCGTTGGCTCAAAACGCTAATAAAAGGAAAAGGAAAAAAAAAAGTAAGGAAAAAAAAAGTAAGTAAAATAGTCAGTGGAGAAGCATTAAATGAAATCTCTGATTGTGTGATGTTTTCCATATTATACCAATGCAATAGGGGATTTTATGCCTCCAAATGATTGTTGTTTTGAAAGAAAAGGCTTTTTTTTTTGGGAGTCCTAAGGTGTATAGCAGATGGTACTGAAATGAAGCTGTGGATGATATTCACAGCAGAAAGAAAAAAGTCTTAAGATGTCATTGACAGGTTGTACAGAAGTGAAAATGAATCCCAGTAGCTCAGTGAAAGAAGCAGGAATATAGCAACAGGCTGAGGTATTATGAAAAAAACTAGAGAAGAGCACGTTGGTGTACACTTATTAACTAGTGTTTCATTAATTTTGAGCCCATCTGGAATATGTCTTCTAACAAATGTGAAAACCAGGGTGATCATTGTGCTTGTTAGTTACAGGACTGGCTACCCTTAATCTTTCTGTTCTACTGATGAGGCATGAATAGGCACTTTGTGGGTATTAAAATAAATGCTTTTTTTTTTTTTTTGGTGTGATTTAAGGCTATGAATTAAAAAAAAAAAATAAAAAAATTACAGGTAGGTGATCTGTTTAGCTATTAATTTATCTATGTTTAACTCGAACTGCAGCAACTGAAAAAAAATAATGACATAGGTAATACCCTTGTTCTTAAATGTTCTTGAAAATGAAATGCACAACAGCCAGATTGTGTCCAGCAGAGCTGCAGCTATGCAGAGTACGTTTTCTAATAGCTATGTATTTAAATTCCTGGTCTCTCTTGAAGATACCAGGCCAGTCTTAAACCTGACTTCTATAGGCTTTCCCTCGCCAGCTGCTGCTATAGTGCTCCATTAATTAACTTTCAAAATAATAATTCAGATATCATTCTCTTTTCAAATATAATTGTCTGATTGCAATAATACTGCTTTGAAAGCTTTTATTTTTTCTGGTTTCCTTTTTTCTTTTTTTTTTTTTTTAAATCTCTGCTCTCTCAAAATTGCTGATGGTCATTCACCTAGGACTATGAAGGATTTGCATCAAATGACTTAGTGTTTACTAAGCAAGTTTCTTGGCAGTGGCTCCAGGAGCAAAACTGCTGTCTATGATGACCCGTACTTATTGATATTCTAGTGCTACAAAAGCAATATTACCTTTTTGGGGCCAACAAACTGACTCTGCAGCTCTGAAGCCAAGGAAGTTGGTCAGCTTTCCTCAAACACACTAGGAGTTGCACCAGTTAACTTTATATTTAGAAAACTTACATGAATATTATTTAACTTCTGTTCTTTTTTTTTTTTTTCTAGCAATTCCCATGGTATAATTGGCCAGTTTCTCCACTGATGAAACTAAAGTGTAGTATATGAGTCTGGGAAGTTCTTAAGTGTGATCATGACTGTCAAAATATCTTCAGAGACACCACCTGGATAAAACTCTTTATGCTCTTCTGGTGACAGGCACAGCTGTACTGCTCAGTTATCTTTTATCTGTACTTTTTATAGTTGGCAAGTATTTGCACTGCTAGCCGTTAAGCTACAGGGCACTAAGTGGGCTAAGATGTTTTGCAGAATGTATTCTAAGATGCTACTGGAATTGAGAGTGAGTTTATAAACATTTTTATAGGCCACGTAAATATTTATGACGTGAGTATGATGATCATCCTTGGTACATGTGGCCAAGGTTAGCAAGGGGTGCAGATATTCAGTAAAAGATTCTACTTCTGTGTAAGATTTTCTATTAGCAGTGAAATTTGTCATGAAACTAGAGGACTGTTGATTTTAATTTCCTTGTAGATGCCTTTTATATGTTTATTGAAGCTGGAACCATGTAATACTTGCCTTTTATGACACATACAGAACTTCTATCATGTAGTATTGGGATAAAGATGTGCGAAAGCTGTCTAAAGCTTTAGTCAGTCTCTTTCCTTTCCTTAATCCCACCTCCCCAACAAAAATGTCCTTAAAAGTAGGCTTCCCAAGTGACCTATGTTTGTTGCCTGTGGCACACTGAGTTTGTTGGGTAGCTTGTGTTGAACCCTGCTCAGTGGGAAGCCGATTACCAGCTGCCACTCCTCCAGGTTGCACAAGTGCCATGTGGTGCCTGCACTGCTGAGAGATCAAGTCCTCCCAGGCCTGAAGGTACGAAAAAAAAATACATTTGCTGAAAGATGTGGACAAGTCTTTGCAAGCTTAGGGGATCTAGGCGAAACGTGTTTATGCTTTGGGCACAGGCCAGAATATGCTGTATAAGTAACCCTGACCTGTTTGAACCAGAATTACACTTTGAATAGTTTTCTTTAAGCTGACAAATTTCATATTGGAGACAAGAGGAAAAGGAAGAGAAAACTTTGAGTAGTATGGATTTTTGCAGTTTCCTTAATTGACTGGCAAATTATTTATGTTAGAATTTTTGAACTTCAAATCTCTTTCTCAAGTGTCTGCTTATTTAGAATCACAGAATGGTTTGAGTTGGAAAGGACTTTCAAAGATCATCTGGTCCAACCCCCCTGCCACAGACAGGGACATTTTTCACTAGATCAGGTTGCTCAAAGTCACAACCAGACTGACTTTGAATATTTTCAGTAATGGGGCATCAACAACTTCTCTGGGCAACCTGTTCCAGTGTTTCACCACCCTTATTGGAAAAAAATTCTTACTCATAGCCAATCTAAATCTATCCTCTTTCAGTTTAAAACTTTGCACCTTGTCCTGTCACTGCAGACTCTGGCAAAAAGTCCCTCTCTGTCGTTCTTATATGCCCACTTTTTATATTGAAAGGCTGCAACATGAGCAGAGCCTTCTCTTCTCCAGGCTGGACAACCCCAACTCTCTCAGTCTTTCTTCTTTGGAGAGGTGTTCCAGGCCTCTGATAATTTTCGTGGCTCCCCTCTGGACCCACTCAAAAAGGTCCATGTCTGTTTTGTGCTGGGGACACCAGAGATGGATGCAGTACTCCAGATGAGGGTCTCATGAGAGCACAGTACAAGGGAAGAATGAACTCTTGCTGGCCATGCTCCTTTTGACGCAACCAGGATATGGTTGGCTTTCTGGGCTGCGAAGGCTCATATCTATTTTTTCGTCTACAAATATCCCCAAGTCCTCTGTGCAAGGCTGCTCTCAATCCCTTCACCCTGAGTCTGTACTGATATTGGGGACTGCCCTGACCCAGGTGCAGGACAATGCACTTGGTATTTTTGAAATTCATGAGGTCCCACTCCTCAAGCCTGTCAGGGTTCCCCCGGGATGATATCCCATCCCTCTAGGATTTCGTAATGCTCAAAACTGTAGATGAAAAATGCTGTCCTGTATTAATGTAGACTGGAGAGGGAAAGGAAGATTGGAAAGTGATTTTCCAATCTGTTGGAATAAGGATTTGTATTTTAGTTCTGGGTTTTTCTGTAAAAGGGTTTCCATCTACTACTACTGCAGGTATTTATAGATGTAAAACAGCCTTGCCCAGGGGGCAATTTCTGACAGTATTTATGTTTCTGACTTACCATTTACTGGTACACATGATGTTCAGCTCTGCAGAAAGGGATCTGGGGATGCTGGTTGAGAGCAGGCTCAATATGAGTCAGCAGTGTGCCCTGACAACCAAGATGGCAAACTGCATCCTGGGGTGCATCAAACAGGATAACAAACCAGTCAAAAGAGGTGATTATCCCACTGTATTTAGAGATGGTGCAGCCTCACCTTGAGCACTGTGTGCAGTTCTGGGCCCCACAATTGAAGAACAGTGTTAAGATACTTGAATGTGTCCAGAGGAGGGCAACAAAGCTGGTGGAAGGGGTGGAAGGCATCTCCTGTGGGGAGCAGCTGAGGACTCTGGGTTTGTCTAGTTTGGAGAGAAGGAGGCTGAGGGGTGACCTCCTTGCTCTCTACAGCTTCCTGAGGGGGGGAAGTGGAGAGGGAGGTGCTGAGCTCTTCTCCCTGAGATCCAGTGACACAGCGCGTGGGAATGATTTAAAGCTGCACCAGGGGAGGTTTGAACTTGATATTAGGAAATATTTCTTTACCAAGAGGGTAGTCAAGAGTGAAGAGGCTCCCTAGAGAGGTGGTCAATGACCCGTGTGTGTCAGAGCCTTAAAAAGAGTCATTTGGACAATGGCAGCGTGTATATGAGAGGCTGTATACACACACATGCGCGTGCACGTGCACCTGTATATATATGGATTCATGAAAAAAACCCTCCATCATATATGTTATAAACATGTGTACACATATACACCCCCCCAAGTATATATTTATTTTAAAACTTAGTTTTGAGATTTTTTGCTACAACTGGAAAGAAAGTAGCCTATATTATAAATAAATTTCTGATTTAATATTTCAGAGAACCTTGTCAACAGTTAAAGCTCTAGCCTGTCCAGCTGTTCAAGCTGACATTGTATTATACTTTATATAAAGAAATCAAAGCTGTCATATTCACTTTAGAGAAGACTGGCAAGAGTAATATTGATATTTACAGCTCCATAAGGTGAAGCACTATCTAACTCTTCATAATGCCAAACTTACCAGACTACCTTTGCTGACTGAGGCTTTGCTGACTAATAAAATCATAGTTGGCACATTTGATAATGAAATGTCAAACTCTCAAAAATGATTGAAAGCAAGACTGGAGGAACTGGTCATGAACAGGCATTTTCATTCTTTCCCCTTGTCTCCATCACTCCAAAGACTGCAAAAATATTTCATTGTAAATTTGATGCAGAAATACCTGTCATTTATCTGCTCTGGACAGAGGCTCTCCCTGTAAATACTTATGATTCTAATCATGTGGCCCAAAGTTAAACAACAGTGCTCTGAAATAGCTGTCTAGAGCAAATGTCAAGCTGATTCACAAGTGGGCTCTGTCTGCTGCTGTTACCGTCATTTCTGTTCTGAAGCTTAAAGCTTTTTGGTCTGCCCATTAAAAATATGTAGTGGGAAAGGTAGTCTCTAATCTAAAAAATTTTCAGTACAAATTGAGTTTCTGTCAGTAACAAGTATAGGTGTAAGCCAAATGTAACCTGTAAATTAAGGTGGCTTAATTATACTGTTGCATCACTTTAAATAGCTCGCTGCAGCCCAATCACAAGTGCCATTCTTTTAATACTCTAACTGGCATTGAAATCAATGTTGGGAGTGTATAGAGACTTCTTTCTTACCCTGATGCAGGACATCTAAACTCTTTTGCACAAAACTGAAAGCAATGGGATGGCCAAGACCTCATTTTTTCATTCCCCAGATGTTAAAGTATGGGATGATACTTCTGGGAACTGTGGGCTCAAATGCTTGTGGTTGAGTAGAAAGTGTTGTAATTTACATTTCAAATTGTTGTTCCTAATGCTAAACTTTGTGTAAAAGGGAGAAAAGCCACTTCACCCTGAAGTATGATGACAAACCCACCCGTTGTGACTTATGCTAATGCAAACAGGAATTTGGCCAGCTTTAGGTGTATTTTCTGTCTTGGAAGACGTCAATGGGAAGGGTCTGTTTTGTCAGTCTCAGAGAATCTATTCCCCCCTAACAAACCAGAAGATCTAGTAATGCACTTGTGCAGATCTTCTGGTGTCTGCGGAATCTGTCTGCTAAAATCAAATATTCATGAGCTTGGGCAAGATTTTTTAGGCTTGTGTTTCTGAATTTGTGGAAAATATAATTGCTGTAAGGTCCTCTATGGATCTGTCATTTAATCTCCTTGAGGAATATTTTGGAAACAATTATCCTCAGGAGTTTGTGACTGCCACCAATGGAGTCGACTGGATTATCTTTTTCTGTATTTTTTTTTTTTTTTCTGAATTTGTTACAAATTTGTTTCTACCGCTATGAGTGGCTGTATCCCATTTAAATGTATTACTCTTTAGACAGAATTTTAGTTTGGATAAGGGTTTTAATATGTTGTTATGTATAGATCTCTTTTGCTGTAACTTGAACAATTACAATCCTTTCAAGTTTTTAGAGTTTTTTCAAGTTCTTAGAATTATTTCAAGTTCTCTTACCTAGTAAGTCCCATGTTAGCTATCCCAAGTGTGTTTCTTCCTAGTCAGTTTCAAACTGTCTGGAACCTTGCTGGGCTACAGGCAGTCATCAGGATATTGTCTGTTTCAGAAACTATTTAAATCCCAAAATTTGTAAGATTTTAAAGACAGCAGTTGCTTTTAGATCTAGAAGAAATTATTTTAAAACTTCCGACAGGAATGAGTCATTGCCTTTGGGGGAAAGGGATAAAAGTAACACAAGAGTATTTTAATCCAGAGTCTTGGAAATGTGGATGTCACAACTGGTTTCAGCAAGCATGGTGTCCTGGGTAATGTCTTTTGCTGCTTAGGTAAATTGTTTAATTGAACATGTTTCTGGTGAGGGGAGGTTATTTTATGAGAGGATTATTGTGATATAAATGTGCCTTAAGAAGTGATGGTCTTGTTGAGGAAAATTTGTGACAAGTTTATGAATGATATGACTATTGCAATCCAATGAATGGTAGGATTGATGTCTCTAACCTTGAATCTATTTTAAAATATTTTAAAGGGAAATTCAACCTAGAATCCCACACTCTGGAAAAAGTTGTGTGGATACTATTAGCAACACTACCAGTGGGTCTGGGTGGGTGTTTTTTTTTTGTTTGGGTTTTTTTGGGGTGTAGGGGTTTGGGGTTTTTTAAGTCTATCTTTCATAACAGAGGACAAAGTGTGACAAGTCTTGATGTTAAGATGGTAGGAGAACCATTTTTTGAGAGAATTTGAAAAACGATACCTGTATTCTTACTTTTTACATTTATTTTAGTTCAGCTAAAAAAGGAAGTCTCTACAGTGTATCTTACATTTTTTTTTATGTAGAATGTAAAAAAGTGAAAAAAAGTACATCACATAATTTTAAACAATAAAAGGCCTAAAACTATCTGCAGGTTTGGTGAGAGTTTTGTTTGCTGAGTAAAAATGTTTTTTTCTTATCAATATTCCTAAAACTCCTACTAAAATACGCTTTAAAACATCTTCGTGCAAAAGATATTTAAGAAGATTTGGTTTTGATCTCTTATTTTTTTGGATAAATTTTTCATTTATATCTATGGTTTCCACATCACAGTGATTTTTCTTCTGTTTCTGTGATAATGCAGCCAATTATGTCTGCTTCTATCTCTAATTATCCTGAAGGTAAATTAATATTCTGTCTGCAGTCACCAGTGCTACAAGGTATGGTACTTGATACATTAATGTTATTTTTTTAATTGTGAATCTAGTCTGCACTATTCTTTGCACAAGACCTTGGACACGGTCCCCCACAACATCCTTCTTTCTAAGTTGGAGAGATACGGATTTCATGGGTGGACTGTTTGGTGGATAAGGAACTGGCTGGATGGTGGCATCCAGAGGGTAGTGGGCAATGGTTCGATGTCCAGATGGAGAGGGGTGACAAGCGGTGTCCCTCAGGGATCCGTACTAGGATAAGTGCTGTTCAATATCTTCATCAATGATGTAGACAGTGGGATCAAATCCACCCTCAGCAAGTGCTGATGACACCAAGCTGAGTGGTGCGGTTGACAGGCCAGAGGGATGGGATGTCATCCAGAGGGACCTGGAGGAGCTAGAAAGGTGGGACGGAGCAAACCTCATGAAGTTCAACAAGGCCAAGTGCAAGGTTCTGCACTTGGGTCGGGACAATCCTTGTTATCAATACAGGCTGGGGGATGGTGTGATAGAGAGTAGCCCTGAGGAAAAGGACTTGGGGATACTCGTGGATGAAAAGCTGGACATGAGCCAACAATGTGCACTTGCAGCCCAGAAGGCCAATTGCACCCTGGGTTGCATCAAAAGAACCGTGGCCAGCAGATTGAGAGAGGTGATTCTGCCCCTCTCCTCTGCTCTCGTGAGATCCGACCTGGAGTACTGTGTCCAGCTCGGGATCCCTCAGCACAAGAAGGACATGGACCTGATGGAGCAGGTCCAGAAGAGGGCCACAAAAATGATCAAAGGGCTGGAGCATCTCTCCTATGAAGACAGAAGAATGAAGATAGGACACGGGGTAACAGCCTCAAACTGAAGGAGGGTAGATTTAGATTAGATATCAGGAAGAAATTCTTTACTGTAAGGGTGGTGAGGCACTGGAACAGGTTGCCTAGGGAAGTTGTCGATGCCCCATCCCTGGAAGTGTTCAAGGCCAGGCTGGATCAGGCTTTAAGCAACCTGGTCTGGTGGGAGGTGTCCCTGCCCATGGCAGGGGGGCTGGAACTAGATGATCTTTAAGGTCCTTTCCAACCTGAACCATTCTGTGATTCTGTTATTCTGTGACAGGCTGAGAGAGTTGGGGTTGTTCAGCCTGGAGAAGAGAAGACTCCAGGAAGACTTTCTAGTACCTGAAGAGAGCCTACAAGAAAGCTGGGGAGGGGCTGTTTGCAAGGGCATGTAGCGATAGGACGAGGCGCAATGGTTTTAAACTAGAGCAGGGTAGGTTTAGATTAGACATTAGGAAGAAGTTCTTTACAATGAGGGTGGTGAGACACTGGAACAGGTTTTCCAGAGAGGTGGTGGAGGCCCCATCCCTGGAGACATTCCAGGCCAGGCTTGATGAAGCTCTAAGCAACCTGATCTAGTTAAAGATGTCCGTGCTTACTGCAGGGGAGTTGAACTATATGGCCTTTGAAGGTTACTTCCAACCCAACACATTCTATGATTCTATGATTCTCTGCTTCTGTAAGTTGTCACTGCCTATTGATAGATTTATTCTCGATATTGATTTATTAGTTGATACATACATTCATATGTATGTCCACATGTGAAACATATGCCAGTAACAGATTGCCCAATGTCCATTTTGAGAGCATGTACCACTTGGAAATGGTCAGTATTCACACTTAATATTTTTCTGCTTTTTTAAGTTTTCTTTCCTCCATGAATGTAAGAAAGGACATGATTTATATGTTGCTCTGGGAAAGCCTTATTTGTATTTAAAGCATAATTTGAAAAACTACACAAGTTGCTGGAGTTATTTTTGTAGACACAAAGAAGAAAAACTCTGAATTGCTTTTAAGGTTTTTTTTGTTTGTTTTGTTTTATTTTCTATTTTCTTTTTTTTTTTTTTTTTTCCTTTCTAACATGGAAGGTCTACTGTAAAAACTGATCTCTGAAAGTTACTGCTAGCTTCTAGCAACAGTAGAAATTATCAGTCCTAGTTTCATGCTGAACAGAACTTGCTCTAGAGTGGCTTTTATCTCATGTTGCATGGTTGATCAGTGTTAGAAATGTTTGCACTGAAAAGCTAGGATCTGGCTTTTTCTAGTGATAGTCATGTTTTTTTTCTGGCCTTTCTAGTGACATGCTGAAACACTTTGTTTCTTTTCTGACAAAAGATTTTGTTTTAGTTGTTCTAATATATCAGTATTTATCTGATAATTTTTCATTTCATACATTTGAAATATTACTAGATTACATAGATTCGAAAAAAGCTTTGCATAACTGGAATGTGTGAGCATTAGTACCACTGGCATTTGTTAACTGAGCTGTTCCAAAACACAGCCTCATCAAACAAAACATATGACCAGGCATCTGTTAATTTCATACTTCTATTGACATCTGTGTGAGATGTATAGAATTCTCTCTTGCCATACACAAATAATTTAATAATCCCAAAATTTTCCCCACTGATATCTTCATTTTACTTAGTCATTATGTTAGATTTACTATTTACATAACTTATTTGCTATTGGTCTATTAAAGATAATAAGCCCTGTGCTGTAATGCAGCCAGAGAGTTATGCAGTGGAAACAATATTAGTATAAATTTTTTGTTATTGCAAATTGGCTACTCTGATCCTCATGCCACTAAATTCAAGAAGAGTTTTGTTATGGATTTTTTCTTTTGATAGCAGCACCTACCCTCTAGCCCAAAATAATTATTGTTCCCTACAGCAGTTTCCCCAAGTAATATTTAAAATTAAAAAACTGTTATTTTGAATTATAAAATCTCAACTGAATCTGGGAAGAGTATATGTTGATATAGAGATGCAAGTTTTGAAATGATACAGAAATTGGTTTAGAGAATGCTGTATCTTTGGTTTTACTTTTCACATTGTGTAGGAAAAGTTCAGCTCATCGGTCAATACCTCTGGCACTCCAGCCAGCGACTAAGAACCACACAGCCACTGACTTCCTCCCCCCTGGTGGGATGGAGGAGAGAATCACAAGAGTGAAAGAGAGAAAACTTGTGGGTTGAGATAAAGACAGATTAATAGGTAAAGCAAAAGTCATGCACGCAAGCAAAGCAAAACAAGGAATTCATTCACTGCTTCCCATCAGCAGGCAGGCATTCAGGCATCCCCAGGAAAGCAGGCCTCCATCACATGTAATAGTTACTTGGGAAGACAAATGCCATAACTCTGAATGTCCATCCCTTCCTTCTTCTTCCCCTGGAGTTTTATTGCTGAGCATGATGTTATATAGTATGGGATATCCCTTTGGTCAGCTGGGGTCAGCTGTCCCGGCTGTCTCCCCTCCCAATATATTGTGCAGCCCCAGTCCACTTCTTGGCAGGGTGGTGTGAGAAGCAGAAAAGGCCTTGACTGTGTAAGCACTGCTCAGCAATAACTAAACCATCTCTGTATTATCAACACTGTTTGCAGCACAAATCCAAGACATAGCCCCATACAACCTACTCTGGAAAAAATTAACTGTCCCAGTCAAAATCAGCACAGAGACAAAAGCCCTTCACTGCCAACCTCCAGTCCCTTAGCTCCCTTAGCATCTTCTCATTCAAAGCATGTAAGCAAGTTACATTGTATTTGCTGTTGATTTATATGCTTGTGGTAAAGAGGGGGAGGAAAGTGCATAGCGTCTTTTTAACACTTCGGTGACAGAAATTTTTTTTCCCTTCCTGCAGAGACTAAAAACTTTATTGCCAATATGAAATTGTGATTTGTTTTTTGTTTGCTTCAGGAAGTCCTGCATTGACTGTCAGTCAGTGTTTTCTGGATTTTGTCATTTCTGAGCCAGGAGACACTCAAAATGGCATAGCTGCCTTTTCGCTTCAATTATGAATTCTTAAGGTTTCCCACTGACAATTTTCCTGAACAACTCTGCCCACAAATCTTATTATAGATTAACAGGCTAAACTAATCCTATTTTTGTGCCCTTAGTGATTTCTATTTTTCTCCTAACGGGTTTGATTTCTGAGCTGTTTTTAAGCTTAACTGATACTTCTCAAAGCTTTTGAAGTCCATCTCCTCCTTTTCCTCCACCCTTGCTTCCCACTCAGACCACCCAGCCTCTGCCTTCAAAATCAAGCCTAAGAAATAACAATGCTGCTGTGGAGAACCACCTCCCAGAGACAAATATCCTCTTTCTTGCTTAGTGAACGTAGGCACAGTGAGGGGGTGGTGAGAGGCTGATCAGAGGGGTTGAGATGCGTTACCCTGATTGGGCAACCAGCCATCCACCCATCCAACAAACCTGCTGTCCACCTCTCTGGACATGGAAAGAGAAGTTAATAGTCATACCATGGTGGAGGAGCAAGAAAAATTCTGTGGGTGAGAGCTGGAGTATTTTAAGCCCTGCTTAAAATAGAGAGGTACACTAAAAGAGAGAAGTACGTTAAGGGCAGAGTGTGAGAGGCTTTGCTTAAGAAAATACAACTTGGAAAACAAGAGAATATAATTTAGATTTTTTTTTCTTTTGCTCCATGCTCACTCCATCAGAGCAGAAACCTTTAGAGCAACAGGTTTGATTTCACCACCAAATGCCACAGCTCGTTAAACAGTGACACCTCTTGCAGAAAATGTTATGACACTCATAAGGTGACAAATTGATCCTTCTTGTGTGACAGTAGAGATGAAGGCTGGGATTTTTGAAGAGTACTTGATATTGGCCAGGCTCTGCAAGTGATATTTTTTGTGGTAAAAGATTGGTTTCTTTTTCTTTTTCTTTGAAGGAAAGAAAGGCAATACATGTATTTAAATACAAACAAATTTTGTGAGTACTACAGATACTGCATTTGTAGCATAGTAAGGCGTTGACAAGAATGGTGGTGTTTTAGGCTGCACAGGCTGGGGATATTTCAGCTGCCTCTGAATGTGCTGGCTGGACCCTATGGAACAGTGCCAGACTTTATAGAGGCACTTGATGAGGTATCAGAAGATATGGGGCACCATCCCAGCAAATTGTCATTTCTTTCCCGTGCATCAGAATTGATCAGTTGGTTGGAATATGACACTGTACTGTGGTTTGTGAGGAAGCACCATCAAAACCTGTGTAGATGCCTATCTGACCCTATAGGGGAAACTTGCAGAATTGAAAAACAGTTCTTCCAGCACAGAAGGTAACATGCTAGGCCTGAGACTTTGCCTCATAATTTTGCACTTCAATGTGACTCTTCAAATGAGAAACATGGGTGCATACACAGATTTCTAACTACAAATGGTCAGAAAGACTAGTTAGAAAGCCATGGGAAAAGTTCTCAACCATTATAAAAAAAAAATGAACACTTTAATAAAATATTTGATAAAATCATGTTCTCTTCTGAATTGTTTATCTGTTTCCTCTCTGGAGATTGATGCTGATTTTCCCTCTTGAATAATATTCTTCCCCCAATATTTTGATGTTGTGGCACCTGAATTGATAAAGCTATTAAATGTTTGCAGAAGGATGGAAATGTACCTTGGAGACAACTAAATCTTTTGACTAGCAAGTGCTGCTAAGATGATCTGACACAGTTAACTTGGTTGGGAGGTTACTCTCTGATCAAAGGAATGAGCAAGTCCTGAGCAGTCTGGGTGAGTTACTGCCATAATGTAAAGCTTAACACAGAAAAGTCAGTTGACACGCTTAGAGTAGTATTTGGTCTTGTTTTCATGTCAAAGTACTAACCCATTTTTCCATGTTTACTGGAAACAAGAAATTATTATGGTTACAAACTTGAAAGGAGTACTGAAATGAGTTCAGATTTTTGTTGGCACTATCGCTGTAGTTGGGATATTAAAAAACTCAGTAAAACATATTTCTAGAGGCTGAAGAGGACCAAAAAATGTTTTCTGAACTCCTTAATATCATGTGAAAGGAGCTAGGGAGTGCATTTTGACATTCAGATCCCTAGCCATCCTGTTCTTAAACATTTTTATGTTTTTTCTGTGTTAGCTTGCTGTAAGTTTGCGCACTTCTATTTTTGCAAGTCTGTTACACCATCTAGGAAAAATGCAGTTAGAGACTCCTGTCTTACTGAAACCTTAAGTTTTTTAGGACATAATTTCATTAAAGTTCTTATCATTAATTTTGTTTTTAAGCCTGGACAGCTCTTCAAAAAATGAGTGAATTCAGGGCCAATATGATACTATACAAAACCAGGATGCTCTTGCTATATTTTGGTCTTCAACAAACACACTTTTTTAAATAATACACTTAATATCTATTTTCTAAAAAATGCATGGATTGGTAGGAATGTTTTGAAATGTTATTAAAGTATTATTATGACTTGTATTCTCCAAGTAAAGAAATACACCTGTGAAGTCTGCTTTCCAGTGCCATGGCCTAATTTTTTTGTTTCATGCTTTGGTCTAAAATGATTGCATAAAGAAAGACTCGAAATTTGTTCAAAGAAGCAGTGGTCAGTATCTATTAATTTTTAAATATGTGACAGAAAAAAATATTATTGAGTGTGACTTTATGAACTATCTGAAGGGTTATTTTGCACCTGATGAAGTCCAAGTTCATTCAAACTACTGAAACTGCTCAAGAGATAAAATTGACTAAATAATCCAATTAAATTTCTAGATCTGTATTTATGTTGGAATTTATGAAAATAATGTAAAATCAGGAGAAAACTGTGAGTTGACTCTAGAAATACAAATCTGCATACATGGTGTGAGTGAATTAGATATATTTTTTTTTGTTCTTTTGGTGATTAAAGCTATGTGTACCTGTAAAAGATTGCAAACTATGTTACTTTGTTAGACCAGATGCTTTTTCAGCCATGTTTTAAAGTCACACTGTAAAATAGAAAAAAGTTTGGTTTTTTTAAACTTTAACTAGAAAATGAAAGCAGAAATGTTTCAGATGAAATTAAATACTTTTCCCATTAAAATACTAATGATTTTTTTGGTAACTATTGTCTCTGTGGACACAATTAGTCTCTAACAATCTATTTACAAAAATCTTTTTTAATTGTGTTGCATACTTATTTATCACATCTTCAAAATGCACTTTATATGAGCTGTTCACGAGTAATTACATTCAAATAAATTTTTTTTTTTTTTATAATGATGCCTTCTGATAAGAGACAAAAGAGCTAACTACTGAAGCACTAAGCCTGGATCTATGTCTAATATTTATCCTTTAAACTTTTGCCTGTTACAGTTCAAGTGTAACTCTGAATGTGAAAACTGGTTTGCTCACCATCTCAAGACTAGTTGTAATTTTCTTAGGGCAGTGTAAATCAAGAGTGTAAAAGGTTCCACTTTCTTTTTTAAAAAAATCCCAAACTTTTAGCCGAATTCTGTAGTTCATGTCAAAATCACTTGAACTAATACAGCTTTTAAAATGACTGAGACGCCATCAGTGGAATTCATGTTTGTCTGGATCAGGGCCTCAGCATCTTTTTTGTTTCTTTCTCCTTGTTATCAATTTTTCTTTCATCAATTTCTCTGTTTCTGCCTCCGTCCCTCTCTCCCCCTCTCCCAAGTGCTGACTCCCACGACCGTATCACTTCTTGAAAAACAGAAACACCTGTACAACTTCTTCCCATCTTTTTTTCAAGCACATCTAACATGAAATTTGACCAATAAATATTTGCAGCTGTGATAGAAAACCTAATTAACATTTAACACTGCAGTAGTTGTGATATATGTTAAATTCTACTTTCGTGCTATGTATTACTCTTGTGGAATGTTACAGGGAGACAAATTTCATACCCTACTGTAATCTAATAGGTCCTAACTCATCACAGTTGTCAAAGAAATATTGAAACAAACATCAGAACTATATATTACATTTTCTGTCAGCATTAAGATATGCATGTATATGTGTGTATTTTTATCTGTCTGTCCATAGATATGTTTTTCCTGAGCTCTGTATTTTTCTTATTTTCTTATTATTTTTCTTGCAGCATGTGGTTTTCCCATGAATTTTCATCTCTGTCAATGTTGCAGTTCACTTTTTTTCTGGAACTTAAAACTGCAGTGCTTGTGTCTGGGGACAGTTTTCATTCCTGCGCTTCTCTGGGTGTATCATTTTATGGAAGAGCATTTCAGATGTTTTCAGGAATGCTAGGAATGTATAATCTGTACTCAATGCCTGACCTGTACCTGACCTTAATATTTCAATGCATTGTCAGTATTTTACAAAAACTGGATTGCTTTTGTTTTGTACGCATTGTACTTAAACTTTCTTTATATCACAAATAAAATATTTGAACTTGAGAAAGTTTTGTTCTATAAAGAAGTAGAAGCTGTTTTGCAAAAAATAGTATCCTGGGGAAAACACACAATATGAGGAAATTTTCATAGAATCATAGAATGGTTTGGGTTAGAAGGAATCTTAAAGATCATTTGGTTCCAACTCCTCTGCAATGGACAGGGACACCACCACTAGACCAGGTTGCTTAAAGTCCCCTCCAGCCTGGCCTTGAACATTTCCAGGGAAGTGGACTTCTCTGGACAACCTGGTCCACTGTCTCACCACCCTCAAAGCAAAGAATTTCTTCCTAATACCTAATCTAAATCTCTTTCAGTTTAAAACCATTACCCCTCATCCTATTGCTACACTCCCTGATAAAGAGTCCCTCCCCATCCCTCCTGTAGGCTCCCTTCAGATACTGGAAGGCTGCTATAAGTTCTCCCCAGAGCCTCCTCTTCTCCAGGCTGAACAACCCCAACCCCCTCAGCCTGTGCTGAGAGCTATGAGCACCATAGCATAGGTGCTACAGCCTCTCATCATCTTGGTGGCCATCCTCTGGACCCGTTCCAAAACGTCCACGTCCTTCCTGTGTTGAGGACTGCACAGCTGGACGCAGTACTCCAGGTGGGGTCTCATGAGAGAGGAGTAGACGGGTAGAAGCACCTCCCTCAACCTGCTGGCCACGCTTCTTTTGGTACAGCCCAGGATATGGTTGGCTTTCTGGGCTGTGAGCACACACTGTTGGCTCAATGTTGAGCTTCTCATCCACCAACACCTCCAAGTCCCTCTCCTCAGGACTGGTCTCAAATTTTGCTGTAAGCTATCCTCTTACCTGAAGAATATAGAGAAGCATGAATATATGAAAGATTTTTTGACAACAGCTGGATAAGCATATTCACATAGAGATCCTGCCAAATACCTCTTGCAGGAAAGTTTTGATCACCTCTGTGACTTGTTACAAAGGTGCTGTGCATCTGACTGTTCTTAGAAACATCTGCAAACAGAAATTAATTTGTGATCTGTCATTTGGAAAGGTCATCCTCTCCTTACAGCCCTCATCTTGCAGGTGTATCTGATTTGCTGCCTTCATTCTCGGGGTGCCAGAAGCCATGCTGAGAACTCAGGAGCAGGGAGGAATGCAGACAGAAGTGAGATGTTACGTTAGATTTGTTCCTGATGATATTTAACAGAAATACAAGTTATTTCCTTTCCTATGTGAAGCATGAGTGTAAGGTAGAAATTTTGTTGCTGCAACCTCTGGTCATTGTTTGCTGCTTCTTCTAGATGTTTCATGCAGGTGCAACTGCTTTGCTTTCTCTGTGCTGAGTTTTTTTTTAGATACCTCATGGTCATTTCTTCGCATCTTAGCACAGAGGCATCCAGCTGGAGCTCTGCATCTTCCAGCACATTGCTCTGGCACTTGCCTCAGCCAAAAATCAGCCATCTGCTTTGGTTAGAGATTGGCTTAGGCTTTAAAGAGTAAAAAATATTAATATTGGTTCCAAAATCTGATAAGTTATATTAACCAAGGGAAGATATCAGCTGCTTTGTGAGAAGAGGAATAAAGGCCCGTTAAGAGAAAGGGCGCCTGAAGGTGAGCAATTGGCACCAGCAGAACAAACCAGTGAACCCATCTTTGCAGACATAATTTACACTTATGATTTCAGATCTTGGGGAGGGGAGGATTCTGCTATTAAATATAGCAAAGACAGGTTTTGTAACAATAGTTAGGCTATTTTATTTATTTATTTATTTATTTATTTATTTATTTTTTAATTCTGTTGTGGAAAGCTGTCTTGTCCACCCATTCTCCTTAACTGAGAAATGTTGGGATGAAGAAAATGTGTGAAAAGACAGTTTTTAAGAGATTATTTCAGTGTATGCTCTTGTGTGTGCGTGTCTATATTTTTTAGGAAAGAGAGTAAAAAATTTGCATTCCTTCTTTTGAGATAAGGAAGATGCCTGTGAGTACTTAAGGCTGTTGCACTCCTGAACTGAAACACTAACATGATATGTGGCCCAGTAGATGCACAACACCTGGAGCTGGGAGAACAGAAGGGTTGAAATGATGTGGCTGGGTAGCCAGGCAAAAAAAGTAACCTTGGCTTGCCTACCCATAGTCAGGCATGTTTGCAGGACTGGGAGATATGTTCTGGGATGGGATGTCTTCATGGACAAATTGATTTGTTAAAATCATTATATTGTGTTCATTCGCCTCCTCTTAAAAAGAAAATCCTTTTTCTTTTTCTTTTATGTTAGAGCCTCCTTAGCTCTGTAATTGAGTGGGGAAGTGCTACTCCCCACATTACTCTGTCTGTGGTGTAATTTGCACACTGGGAAACATCCCACTTTCTGTGGTGGTGGCTTTACCCACTGTTACTTACATAATTTAATACAGATCCCTCAAAACTGACTCTCATCCTTGTTACTGCCGGTCAGTGCTTGGCAGAAGGCCTACAATTACAGCATTTGTTATTTGTGATGTTCAAATGAATATCTAATTCCCTTTCATTCATTTCATTAGTGTTTAAATTCTTGTCCCTTGCAACCTGCTGTGTCAATAACATTCAACAGCTAATTACAGGTCATGTTTTAAAAGTATTTATTTTAAATGGCTTTGTGAGCCATTATTTATTTAAATGTAAGAGCATAATATGCTTTATCACAGCGTCACTCCATGTAGACTACCAATACATTTAGCCTTTTTTTTTTTTTTTTTTTTGGATTGCAGCTGGAATGATGAAGAAAAATTTTCATTATGCTGCCCACAGAGATGGCAAGGTGCTTTTTATGAGTTGATATGAGTCCAGATGAACAGTAACTCAGAGACTACTGTTGATTTCCCAGTTTCTCTTGCATGAGTTTGCTGACACTGTTGAACTGCTGGGTAAGCCACTTGGTAAAGTTACCTTGTTTTAGTTCTATCATGGAGCTTACATCAGTCATCTGGCAAATAGAACTTAAAAAAGAGACAGGAGCTAAATTAGAGAGGTTTTTAAATTTTTTTTTTTTTTTGACTTTGTAGCAGAAAAATCACCATGAACTGCTTTTAAGATACATGAAATTAAAACAAAGTAATATATTTAAATGGTCAGTGTGTGTGTGAGAAGAAACAATCAAGTTGATAACATGGTATGCATTGCACGTAAATGGGAGAAAAACACTGTTCAGTGGATTAATGAAATCTTTCAGCCATGAGGCTGAAATAGGAAAGATATCCACAGTGAAAGCAAAGAGGTGTTAAGATGAAGTTTGAAAATATAGTGGTAATGAAAGACTGTTATTTTCTGAGACAGGAATGATTTTTATCACAACAGGTCAGGGGTTATGCGCAGGCAGAAAACCAAGAGTATAGCTGGAAGCCATGAGAAGGTAATTGGAAGTGGCATCCTGAATTGAGAAGAAGTCTGCCTTTGCATGCACAAATGTGCTGACAGGCATGTGGGAACATTAAAACAGCCATTTTCCAGGCAGCTGGATTTAGAAACTGCAAGCTTTTGTAACTAAAAAAGAGGTAGAAATGTCTTTTTCAGCAAAGGGTGGAATAATTGTGTTCATACTTAATGAAGCAAATGAGGTAGTAATCAGGGTTACATACACTTTTTTGGTAGGTATGGGAATACAATGAAAGTTTAGGCTGAAAGTTAATGAGAAGGTTATGCAAAATGCTGGGAATTTGGAGGAGAATTGCCATTCTTGCCTGAAGAAAAAATGCTTTAGGAGACTCATCTGAGAGAGAGGAACAGACTACAGGTTTAATTCTCTTGGTAGCAGCATTTTTCTGTTTTAAAATTGTTCCAGATATACCTGTTGGATACAACAATCCTTTCTATAATCTGGTACATAGCAATGCAAAGTAGAATTGTATTGGTTTGATGTCAGCTGGGACTAGATGTGGGAATATGGTATAATTCTTTGCGATGGGTGTAAGAGAACATTCATCTCTTTACAGACTTAATGAGAAGTCATCTATTCAGTTTGCAAGGCTCCAGTTGCACTTATTACTCTCACTTCTCCTGATGGCTGAGCCTTTTGCAGTTTGGCTGGATCAACTAATCCAGTCAAAACATTCTAGTGTAAGCAGTGGCTAATCGGGCTGCTGGACAGCCGTGAAGAAACTGAGGTTAGGATGATTTCAGCATTGTTTAACTTTGTACAAAATGTGCTCATAAAGATGTGAAGGATGGTTAACCTAAGGTAAATCTAATAATGATGGAGGATAGAGAGGTTTATACCTCCATTATTTTCTGGGAGGATGGTTTTAATAACCAAAGATATCTAAAGGCTAAATAAAGCAGTATCTTTCTACTTTAGGTAGAAAGTGACTTTTTTTCTTAACTTGCTTCTGTGAGCTAACACCATCTGCCCCCCCTCCCCAATTCCCTCCCAATCAAAAATATACACCAAAAGAACAGTTGCTGAAATATTTTGGTATCCAATTTTTTGGTGTGCACCTGCACAAGTTCCTATACAGCTTAATCCCCTTAATCCATTAATTTCTTCTATATTTGAGTTATTTGCAGTTCACAAACACATCCTCTTACTGTTTAAAAATAGAGCTTGGCAGAAAAGTAGACCAACATGTACTTATTTTAGCAATTAAATCCTTTTCCAAGAGGTAGCGTTTACTTGCAGCTCCCAAAAAGTTCTTTGAATAGCATGTCACTGAGCAATTAAACACAGATACTTTGTTTAAGTGCCTTTCAAACCAACAGCATTGCTTAGCTATAGGCATCTAGCCTTTACGGGATCACGCCTTAATAAAGGTGGATTGCTTTTTTTTGCCAAAGGCGTGGTTTTAAGCCTGTTTGCAGATACTTCGAATGCAAAAAACTCACCCCAAAACTGTGACATCCCCCACCCCAGTTCAGTGTATTCGATAGTTATTTGGGACTAGAACTAACACAGGAGATGGCTGCTATACATTTGAGAAGGATACAGTCCCCATTTTCTTTAGAGTTGTCTGTATATCTCCTACTTAGAACAAAGATGAGAATCCAAAATCCTGCATCTTAGAAGACTGTCCCATATACTGTATTGTGCAACATTTTTTGGGGGGGTATCTCTTGCTGTCCTTCTCAAATGTTTTGTGTTACATAAAATATTTGTTGTAATGGAAATGTGCTTGTCTGCTTGTACCCATTCTCTATTTCATTGACAGGGAGGATGTTCAGGTTTCAGTTTTTCCACTAACACATAGATATTCATGCAAGTACCAGCGGAGATGTCATATGTTGTAGCTGGGTATTTGGGACATTACAGCCACTTAAAGCCCAATCTTCTGATCACCAGGCAATGGGAATATCTGAATTCACACCTCAAGTATTGGTTCTGTTACCATTTTGTGACTGGAAGAGAAGTGTTTTTATGTCCAGTTTTTCAAGGGTTTGTTTCCTTTGTTTCCATTTAATAGATTATCTTTTTCAGTTTAAAACTTCCTTTTCTACCGTCAAAGGAGAAGGAAGAAGAAATTCTGTTAGGGCCCAAACAATATTTTTTTCAATTTATCTGCAAACTTGAAGAATAGTCCTGGTTGCAAACTTCTGACTGTTCTCTTTCTCTTTGTATCACAGTGTTTCTAAGTTATTCAGTTACCTTGTAAAACAAAAAGTGTGAGGCTTTGAAAACAAATTTGCAATGGTTACAGATGGTAAATGAAGGACTGTCATTGCCTGTCATTGTTGCAGCATGCTAGAATTTCTAGTAATCTGTGAATGTATTCTGAGCATGACATTCCCAAGGCAAACAAGCATAATATTTTTGGCTCGATAAAGTTCAAGTAACTGAACTTGGATTAAAAAGGTAGCTATTTTTAAAAATCATTTAGTTTAACAAGTGTCACGGTACTTAATGGAGCAGAATATTATACTGTGAATTGTTAGCATTAGCACCTGGCAAATAGCATAAGTAAGTATATTCTAATTGAAGGATATATTTTCTAACTGCAGAAAAATGGCACTCACTTGAACTGAGCCGGCTGGTCAGACATTCACTGAAATGTATGTTTGGAGTTCTTGGCTCTCCTCAACTCAGTGAGCATGACATAGTGTACATACAGAAATGCACATTTTATTTTCGTGTAGAGTGGTCAGGGAGGGACATGCATGTGTCTGTAAAATGCATATTGTTTATGGTGTTCTACAGTAGTCTGTTTATTAGTTTTCATTTTCACTTAATCTATTCTATGAACAAGTGAAATTAAAATGGCATTATGAACAAGTGAAATTACAATGGCATTATTTGAAACCAACTTAAACAAAATCCCATTTTTATGTGGAATAGTTAGTATTTCTCAATTTTTTTAAAGCTTTAAGTTAGGTATAGTTGCGTCCTGGCTTACTTTAGGAAAACTGGAGGAAATCTTGCTGTCGGTCAGTTTCAATAGTTGTTCAAACATTAATTTCTACAATGACTAGTGTAAATTAGAGATGGTGAAGCAGATATGGAGAAATTTAGTGACTAATCCAATTTGTCAAAATATGTAACAGGGAATGCCTGATTTCAAGTTCCAAATTGTGGGCAATACTTCCCCAGGTTTTCAAGCAGACAAGACGAGACAGAATCAATGGACTGAAAAGAGTACAGATATGCTAATACAAGTAATGTGTTTCTCCAGAACAGGCTGTTGCAGAAAATATATATATAAAAAAATAATAAAATTAACTGTGCCCTCAGCATACGATAATTTTTTTTCTGTAAGAATGACTACATTTACACACAGGGAAAAAAAGAGTACATCTTGTAACTAATATGGAAGATACTTTTTGAAAAAATAGATAAAAAGATTCCTGAAAGAGTAATCGCCAGCCATTAGTGCTTCAGTTATTGCCATCAAAAAATAATTTACAGATCTTCTGGCAACTGCTTACCGAGAGACTGTTGTGAGAAAAAGCTGTGCCAGAAGAGGTTTTGCTCATCATGCAGTCAGTGTAATTAGTTTAAGAATAATCTCTCCCTTGTGTACCTGAAACAGTGCTATCAGGTAATAGTCCCAGCTAAATAGACACCACTGGCCAATTAGAGCTGGATGGGTCAGCAGTAGATTATTTTAGGATGCTAATCAGTATGTTAAAAGTGGTGAAGATAAATCTTTATAGAGTTAAAAAGTTAAGTATTTGTTTTCATGTATTTGCTAATGATGGTATACAAAAAGCTACAGTGAATTTTTACCCCATAGCAGTTTATCTTTTTATCTTGTAGTAAGGATATAGAGTTGTCATATATTTTTTACTTCTTTCTGCGTGGTCGTTAAAGGGAAAAGCTATGAAACAGGCCAAATTATCTGAATGGAAACATCCCTGATTTTGATATGAGATTTCTGTTCCTACCTGCTGCATTTAATGGTTATTATTACTGTGTGGGCTTTCCACTCCCCCCCCCCCCCGCCCCTTCCCCCGTCCTGCCCCGCCCCGCCCTGCCTTGAGAAATGTGCCACTAGATGGAGCAAGCGTTGTTTAAAAAAAGAAAAAAAAAAAAAAAAAAAAAAAAAGAAAATAAAAACCCAAATCAAGAATACCGAAGCCCTCTACTAAAGCCTGAGATGGCTAAATACACACATAATTTGGAGATGCAACATCTTTGTGATTAAAAGTTATGTGCTAAACTATGGAAGCTTAATGTAGTTGAAAGCTGTCTAATAAGAAATTCTTTTAATTTTTTGGCAAATAGCTTAATAAAAATTATGCTTAAAGGAACTGTAACATAAGGGGCTGGTGGAGAAAAAGGACAACCGAAAAAGCAATTATCTAAAATTCCTTGTGGAATTCATTGCATATCTTAGCTAATTGGGATGCCATCATTAAATATTTTTAGATAATGAGATGCGGAATGGGTTTATTAGAACATTTCTCACTGTATTCAGTAAATGTTTTATCAATTGCTTCAAACTTGAGCACAGAAATTAAGATTGGCCTTGGAGTGTGAGACCTGCCTGCAGGATGTAGGAATGGCAGAGTCACTTCAGGGTGATGTGGGGCTTTGTACTGTCTCAGAGCTACTCTGGCACAGCATCACCTCTGGTGGGTGTCAACAGAGACTCAGGAGGTGAATGTTGTAACTCTTGCTAGTCAGAGGTGAGACTAATTTGGTAGAATCTCTGATGATATATTCAAAAGTCTTAAATAGCATATGATCATTATGACATAGCAAAGCCTGGACTATTTTTTTCCAGCTCTCTCAAACTGATTTATTTTAGTGGGCTGTATTTAGTGTAGAACGGATGATTATAATGTTTTTAAGATGGTCATCTTTACCTGGAATTAGAAGAAGTTGGGAAAAAAAAATCCATAAAAATGCTCTGGATTAGATTATAAAGCAGTTTACTGACAGAGTTGTGCAGTCTCCTGTGGATGACATCCCAGTGTTTGAAAGACAACATAATTTGACTCCTTGGGGATGATCTGTTCCTATTTAAATTACAGTTTCAGGGATGTAAAGTGTAACAGAGGTTTGCAGATCTTTTGACTGGATAAACTTCAGTAACTATACTGGTATCTCCCAATCAGCCAGTGGAGAGTCTTCTTCTTGTGCCTGTCTGACTTCTTGCATCACACTAATCTAGTCTTTGACTTCTCCTGATTTGCAGCGAAGTGTTTGGTTACTTTTTAGAGTGTACACAGTAGTATTTAAAGTATCTAAACATTGTGCTCTCAAAAATTCCTGCTCTCTTCCTCTTTCAGTACAACTTAGGTGACTAGGGCACACCTTGATTTCAGTGGAGTACACAGGTGCTTTTTAAAAAGTACACAAAAGACAGAAACATGTTGGAAGTACAGGCATAAAACAAGCAGTGGTGATGCAAGCCTGCCCATGCAGTTCAATTGACATATAGCAACAGTGACCCAGAGAGACTTTCTCTAGGGACAAGGATTAGTAGCTGTGCTTGACTAAGCCATGGTCTCTTTGCTCAGGCTGCCAGTAAGGCCACCAATTAGTGTCAGTTGTGATGGTAATTTTTTTTGAGATCTGACCATTAGGAAAATTCTGTAGTGTCTCTACCTAGTCATACTGAGCACACTTCATAGCATAAAAATAATTTTCTGTGGTTTCTTTTGATGTGTTGAGTTTGCTTAAGGAGAAGTAGTAAGCAATAGAGGATCAGGGAATATTGTATGAGGGCATTAAAGATTTTTGGTACGTATACTCTCTACTTTATTAAAACATGAAATTTATGATCTGTTACCTCAAACTTTCACCATTCTTTCTATACAGATCCTTAATTTTTGTTTAGGTCAATTTTTCTGTGATGGACATTAGCTCTTAAAGAACCATTAGCCTCTCTTTCTAAACCATCATGAATAATAATAAAAATCATACGGTTAGGATTTTCAAGGAATCAATTTTAGAATGAGACTATTTGTTCTCAAGATGGATAAATAAATGATAAACTTGGAGCCAGACGTTAAATACAGGTTAATGTAAGAATGAGCAGGCAGATAAAGGAACAGATTGAAGACTGAATTTGTTGAGCTGACATTGGCCTAGTTGCTGCTTTTTCTAAAGCTTTTAGGGAGGGAGATTCTTCCGCTGGGCATATATGACTTAAGTATTAGCTGCTGCAGTGTCTACTGGGTGGTTCTGGGGTTTTAGTTGGAAGAAGCTGTTTTCCCCAGTCTGTCTTACTGTGTCATGACCCTGTTAGGTACAGGGGAGCCTGCTTATGGGAGGCTATAAGACTTCCACAAAAAAGGATATGTTACTTCAGGATTAAATTTTTGCACTATGTTGATGGAAGAGGCGGGGCCATTTTAGGGTAAGCTTCAAATCAAGCAAGTAGAACGTTTAGCAATTGCACTAGAACAAATCATGTTCCTTTGTGATTTACATAATCTAAAAATCCTTAAGTCTGTCTTCCTTTCCCATACACACAATAAAATTCCTCAGAGACTGACAGTGGAAACTCTTATCTTATTACTTGTGATGTAAACACATATTTAATGACGATTTTGTCACATATTTGCTGTCTGAAAATCCTCTTCTGCTGGAGCTTCAGTGACCTGGCTCTTTGTCCAGGGAAGCTTGAAGACATGTTACAAAATTTTGTAAGAACTTAAGCAAGTGTTGTTGCCTCCTGGCTGAAATATGTGCATGCTGGCTTTTGTTTTCCTTCATCCATGAGAAATTATCTGCTCTTATACTGCTTCTCATTTTTCATTAGAATAGCTGATAATTAATACAAGGAGGTCTATGGTTGAGAAATGTTTCTGGGTACATGAGCACTCTATTAGAGATGGAAAAGCAGAGGATGATATAAACATATATGGGGGTTTTTTTTAATATATATATTCCCAGGATATAGCAGTAGCCAAAATACCAGCTTCCCTCTCTTAGCTACAGTTATCGCTTGGATGCAGGTCTGGCACTGGTGATTCACTATTTGTCACCTTCATATTAGACAATTGCGATGTATCCTACCTCTTGCACTACACCTGAAAAGCAAGTCCAAAATAGATGGTTTAATATGAAATAGTCTTCCTTTTTAGAAGGACAGAGTAATGACTACAGTTTTCAGATGTTCTGATCATATATCCCCTATCAGTTCAATTATGGACCCATTGAACTTTCTTTGAATCGTTGTCACTGTTGGAGTCTTCATAAGAAATTACTGTTTCTCGAAAGGGAGATATGATATTTGTGTTCTTATTATCAAGGGGATGTATATGCAAACATGATGCTGTGAAATAGCCAAAGCATACATAAAGTGTGTCAACTAGGCAGGTAACTGCCTGTGTGCACTCTTTGTAAATGCTGGGTAGTTCAGCTACATAAATTTTTCTTTCATTGACTGTGGTGCTCTTTGTATGCCACCCAGGAGTCTACTTTGAAAATGGCAAGTAGACAAGGGTTAGCAGAAAGAGAATAAACTTGGCCCGCTCTAAGGTACTATCTGTATGCTAAGTTTTGGAACAGGATTATGATCATTAGTCAAAACCAAAAAGTGAACAAACAGGTGAGTTTCAAAGAGACCAAGAGAGAAGACTGAAAAACAAATGATGAGAATGAAACCTCAATACATCTTAACATTACTCTGTACCTCCTGGTAGTCAGTTCCATTTGGGCATCTATTCTGACTTTGTAGGCTTTTATAACAAATTTTCTTTCACTTTGTAAAAGCAATGGTCAGTCATATGTTTGCTTCTTACCACCTAAAGAAATTCTCAGCCCACAGAAATATAAAATAATCTTGAAGACAATGTGTGAAATATAATCCTCCTTCATCCCCTTTTCCCATGCAGAAACCCAGAAAGTTTATGAAAAGGCTGTAGTATTAGACAGGTCTTTTCCAATGGCCCAGTAACTGTGATCTGATGACAACTTCCTTTCCCAGTGAATGGAGAGATGGATCTGTTTTCATTTGTTAAAGTTGTGCTGGTGTGTTGGTGGGTACAGTTATTGTAGACCCAGCTCATAGCTCTAAGGAATTGGGGTGCTACACAGGGCTTAGATCTAGCTTAATTTCTGTTGACAGGTCAATCTACTGTTTCATATTTGTAAAGGTATGAAACAAGCTGGGTAAAGTAATGCCTAGTTTTGAGTTCACCTCAGGAAATCCTGCTGAAATATTACTAGATACATTCTTGAAACTAGATGCATTTTTGCACTTCCGTTAAGTAAGCTGAGTACTGAAACTCCTACCCACTAAAAAAAATAATCTCAAGAATAGGTGAAAATAGTATGTCCTTACAATAAATCCAGCAATGGTCCTCTGTTTTGAAAGATACGTCACTAGGTTTCACTCAAGATTCAGTCTTGTGCACTTCGTTTCTGAGGAATAAAAAGTGTTATCTAAATAATTAACCTCTGTGATAAAGCAATGCACAGCACTCACTGCACAGCAAGACTTCCAGTTAGCTTTAGCACCAAAACCTTGAGTGTAATTTCTGATACAGTAATCTGTCCTTTTAGTAAGAACGAATCTAAAAGCAGCTTTGAGTATAATGACTCATTCCATCTTCTCATTTATCATCACAGGTTTTGCTTTGGTATTATAAAGCCTTATTACCATTTTATCCATGGCACCTCATCTAGAGGTGTTTTCTCTGCTAATTGTGTTCCCAGCTTCAGTAATCTCCTCTCTGGTCTGATGATAGTCTTGATCAACTGATTTAGCCTACATTGTTTTCTCTCTTTTTTCCTCTTCTGTACAGTCTAACTATGTGTGTGGAAAAATTTCCATGGCACCTTTGCCTTCTTTTCCTCTAAGGATGTCAAATGTACTGTTATTTCTGTAGAATTTCCTTTCTGTTCTCCTTTTTCATTGTCATATAATGAACTTTTCTGCTCTCATCTTCCTGTCTACTCATTGGCCTCTCATTCTGCTTGTAAGCATCTGTGCCTCAACAATCCTTTCCTGCTCCCTCACCCTTTGCCCCATGGGAGTTCCTCTACTTCCTTTGACAAGAGTTCTGTGTTTTTACGTCACTTGATGGCTCTAATCAACGGAGATCACTGTTCCAAGGTTCACCTGTTTTCTCCATGAGCTTGTTATCTGTGTGAACATAAACAATACAAAAAGAAAACCAAACTGTTCTCTCAGTGTTAGTGTCTCTGGACGAAAAAGGTAACTCCTTCACCTCTGTATAGTTTCTTGGCTTGCCCTTTGTTGTTGCAAATGGAAAATTCCACAGTTACAGAACTAAAAAAAGATTAAAATCTCATCTAGGTGCACTGTGGTCTGACCAAAATCTCATTAGAATCAGTGGTATTTGTTCCATTAACTTCCATGTGCTTTGGATCAGATCCCAGATTAACTTTTTTTTCTTGCCTTTAATACTGTGAATACTCAATTATGCCTCTCCTAATGCTAAGCCATGCCGGGAAGGGGAAGGAATTACACTGCTGGAGCTCTGGTTCCTGGCAAACATATGTCTTTCAAAGGTAACATTCCTCCATGGGGGAATGATGGAAAGATTCCCTCTGCTATGCCCCTTTAATTACAAGAGCAAGCATCCTCCTACTGCAGTCCTTCCAGCATCTACAAACAGTGCTATAGCCTTTCCTGGTGCAGTCAGCAATGCCAGAAATGATGAAAACCTTCCTCTCTGCCTTCCTAATCCAACACTCGCACCTCTCGTAGCTGTTACGTATTATTCCAATGCACTCTTTAATTGAAGGTTCTCAGGACAATAAGGATTCCCATAGGACGCTTGCAGCAGCTCTGAAACTAGAAAGAGCCTTCTTTGCTATTTCTCTTCTGTAAAAATATCTTTGGTTAGAGAGTGTGGGATGCTGCTTACTTATTGGCTGGTTTTGGAACGTTTACAACTGACTTTATATACATATATACACACACATATATATGGATAATGTTTTTTTCTATATATATATACACACATGTATATAATTACAAGTCCTTGCCATTTTCCTTTCAACTTAATAACAATAAAGGCAGAATTTCAAAAAAGAGCAATTTGCTTTTGTACCTGACAAAGTTACACTGCCTGAAACACTGACACCTCAAATCCTGTTTTAACAACTGGTAAAACCATTTAATAAAAGCAGCCTATTACCTGTAGCAAGGCTGTCAAAATCCAAGTTTCAGATGAAAGTCTAAACTGGGAACAAAGCACGGTAAATATGAGAAGAGTCATTCCACAAGTCCATCCTTTTCTTGCTCACCTGAGCAGGCAATTTCTCTTTATAGTTTTTATTAGAGTAACAGAATAATGATTTTATTTTTTTCCAAGTATTCTGATGTGATGGAGAAAATCTTCCTCCCCTACTACAACCCATCCTAGTTGGGAATTCCTAGTGTCATCAAAAATGTTTTAACATCTGTGTAACTGCCTTCAGATTCTAGACTGGAAAAATAATCAACATTTTAATTTTAGGAGGCAAGAAGAAAACAGGTTATCTAAGTACAGTATAATGTTTCCAGGTATTCCATGTAACAGATGGATGCAGGAAGGAATGTGGTAAGTGTTCAAGAACTCTAGGAAATGCTCTCCTGGAAATGCTGGAGGCATTGTATTTGTATGCATTACATTGTCTCTGGGAATTGTGCCAGCATGTACCCCTTGTATGGGTTTAGGGTATACTGCCCACAGCATCCACCTTTGGCAAACGCTTCTCATCTCACAGCCAGTGCTCACAGAGTGCTTCAGAGAGTGGTCTTGGTGCGCACACCTAAAAGGTGGGGTAAGGTCATCTTTGCACCTACTGCACACCCTGCCCAAGGCTGTGCAGTAGGTGCAGAAATTGATGCCTTGCAATGGCAAAAGTAGTTTCTGGGATTAATGTGTTCTGTAAAAGTCAGAGAATGGGTGTTAGTTAGATGGTGAATCTGAAATACAGCAGCAGCTGCATGTACAATCAGAGGAGGAAAAATTTGTTTTCAAACAAAGCAATAAATGAAGCTTCTCTGATGATGTGGGTTTGTCCAACTGCCTCAATCTCAGGCAGCAGAGGCGTAAAGGGATGCTAATCACTTCTGTGAGTGGTTATCAGGCACTAAAAAAGCACCGTGTTTCTTTAGCTTGTCAGTGCTAGGGTTCTCTTCAAGTCCACAAAATGGTCTAGTCAGGTGGTAAAGTCTGGTAATAAAGACTCTATCTTGAATTCTGTCCTAGAGAGAGACAATGAAAAGAGCTACTGGCTGCATTACTTTCATGATGGACTCATTATTGGTTGCTGTCAGAACAATATATTCCCAGTATATGAAATAGAAGAAGAAAGATGTTAATGGAAGCAAGAAAAAAAAATTAAACCGATTTCCACCCTCATAATCTTTGACTCAATCCAGATTTGGATCCGCCTAGGTAAAAATCGGAGCAGCTTGGCACTGCTGCTTTGAGATAAAACAAAAAGAACAGGCCCTGAAGAGCTGAAAGTGCTACACCAGTTGCACCTGGGCGAAGCTGTCTAATATGAGGAGTGGAAGCCACGTGCGCTGGTTAGAAACTACTTCAGAGCTCCTTTATGACAGAAACATACCAGTTTGTCCTCATACAGCATTACTTTTTTTTTTTTTTTTTGTCCTTTGAGCAACAGAAGAAAGTGGAACAAGATGTTAGGAACTAGCTCAGCGGTTAATTTCCAGTGCAGAATTCAGCTGGGAAACTACAGGCAAGAGGTAAACCCAAAACCATTCCTCATGCTTAATCATTCATGATCGTAAATTCACAATAAAATTGCCACAGAGATTTTTCTCTCATAGATGGTTATTTATCACTCAACATTATTCAAAAATTATAACTGATGGATCTGTTAGAGAGCTGCACAGTAATAAAAGTTATCTTTCTCTATGTCTTTTGTGATAAAATGTATTTGGCACTCATAGATTTCATAAACTTAATTGCCAATTCTACTCATGCTAGTGATCATCTCTATTGTAGACATTATTAGTTGCCCTAAAACACACCTTCTGATGTTCTGTTCTACTATGCAAGCCATCTGACATTTAGAAAGAAGGCTTTGGCAATGCAGAGAGCAGGATACATGTGAACTCCTCACCAACTGTGGGTGGAACAAGAAAAATAATTGTCAGCTTTCAGATAAGTTGATGAAAAATGTAGCACTACTGAGTGGTTGTGTGACCATATTACCAAGGGAGGAGGAATGCATGTGCCACAGAGACAAAGGAAAAAAACATTATTCCCCATTTTATGACCCAGACAAAGTGTGTGTGCACCTAGAGGGATTGGGCTCGTGGGCACAGCAGCTGCTTTCACATATTTTTCTAGAGGGAAGAGAGTATGGAAACCTTAAGCTTCCCCCATCAATTTGTCCATCAACAGTTGTAGTAGGTTGGAATATTTATGAACAAATAAAATCTGGGCACATCCCTGGAGCAGAGAAGGGGCACTGTGGGTTTCTCAGGCCGCACTCACCTGGAAGATATGGATGGCCCTTTATATTTTCCTAAATATAGGAATACTTACTCTTTATTGTTGAAATCTTGCAGATGAGACATCTCATGCAAAACATGTCACTACAGACTCCTGTGATCTGGAACAATTGATAGTTTAAAATGTTTATGGCAGAGGGATATACAAAGAAATAAGCTGTTCTGGTAGGGCTACTCATTCTAGGATAGTTTACCCTGCTGAGGAACATTTTTGTGGCATGGTAGACACTGTTTGAATTAATCTTCTAAAGGCTTTACGAAGGTGGTAGATAGGTTGGGTTAGAGAAGGGATAGGGTCCTTGTTTCACTGGGGATTGTAGTTTTCCTGCTGTTTTCTTTTACGGATTGATTTTTTTTAGTCATACTGGCTCCAAAAATGGGCCAAATTTCAACAGAATATTCTGAGTGGATGTGGAACATGAGTGCAGAATCTGTGTATAAACAGACCTACCTGTTCAGCCATTCCCAGGCCAGGTTTTGTCTTTTTTTGTTTTAATCCTGAGTTTTTCTGCGTTATATGTGGACTGAAACTGGTAGAGCTAGAAATGTCATTTCTTCAAATGAAGGCAACTGTATAAAGAAGGATTCTGTTCATTGCACTGGTGTAATAGAATTTATATTTTTCAATTTTAATTATTTCAAATTTTTTGACATGCAATTAATCCTATGACTCACTGGTGATATTTTTCGTAGGAGGCTTTACTTTGGTCTTGTCTTATTGTAATTGTTTTTAATTTTGAAAAGGATAGCTAGATGTTCCAATAAAAATTATTTCAGTTGGGGTTTTTTGCGTTTGGCTTTTATTTATTTATTTTGAAAAAGGTGTTATGTTCAAGGTACAAAGTTCAGGTTTTTGTGAAAAGGTTTCAAAGTTTGAAAAGTCTCATGGTTATCACAATGGTGTGCTATGCCAGAGGCAGCATACCTCAGCTTTGATATGGCTGGAGATGCTCTCATTTGAAAATTCTTTTAGTCAGGAAATTTATCACTGACTTAATCACACAATGTGATTGGGAAACAATGAAAGCAAACAACCTATATTCCAGAAATAATTAATCCTAACTTCTTTTAAACCCACAAATTACGTCTCAGGTTCTGCCCACAAAGAAGCAGTTCTAGACACAGGCACACTTCTGAGAGAAACTAAACAGAGACCTTGTGGCAGTGAGAGGGAGAGAGAGTAGTTTTTATTTGTGGCGGTGGTCTTGCTTTCAGATGACCTTTCTTTATTCTGAAGCTGCTCTGCTTGAAACAGTTTTGGATTGAGCTTCTCCGACTACACTGCTGCGCACAGTCAGGAAAAGAAAAATTGAGAGACTGGGCAGTTATGTCAGCTCAGTCTTCATTTGTTTTCATATCTCATTTCCTCTTCTCCTCATCCTGGACAGTTCTAGCAACTTCAGTTGTATTTGTCTCCAGAGGTATCGCAACTGCATTGTTGGACAGGAATCCAAATGAGCAGCTGCTCCAGGCAGAGATCATTGCACACATTTGAACTTCCATCAAAACCAAACAAACAAACAAGCAAAAAACCAAATGAAAACAATACCCAATGATTGTTCAACATGATTCTCAGGTATGTGCAATAAGCAGGAACCAGAGTAATTCCTTGATATCTCTCTTTTCCCCAACTACTTTTTTTTTTTTTTTTTTTTTCTCTCAGGGGAACCTTTAAGCATGTTTTCTGGGATTGTTTTTTCCAATTTGAGAAACATGAGAAATCGCCACAGTGAGAAGCTGGCAATTGGATTTTGACAGTTAAATGCTTTCATGTGCTAGTATGACTGCAAGCAGATAGAGGTGAGAGGGTGGTGGGTGCATAAATCCAAGTCTTCAAACTCATTCCACTTTTGTAAATGTGTGCAGCCCCAAATAAAGGAATTGTTTCTTTTCCTAGGAAAAGGCATTTTTTCTCCTTATTACTCTGGAAGACTTACGTTTGCTAAAGCTCTTGTTCCCTTTATTTAAAGTCTGTTGAAGTAAGACAATCAGTACTATACCCTTAGTACTATATTGGTTAAGTCCTGAGGCTAATGATTAATCTAAATATATTTCTTCAGGTAAAAGACTGCAATGTTACTGTCCATCTTCCTTTAGGCAGTTTCTTTATTGAAACGTGTACGTTCAGCATTATTTTGTGTGTAGAAATAATTTTTTCCCCCTGATTTCAAATTAATATTGATTTTTTCACATAAAAGGAAATGGTTTAAGCTGCAAGAACCAAACCGTACCTACTTTGGGTCATAGAACTTGCATAGGAAAGTCCTACTGATTCCAAATAATATATCCATTTCATATAGTACAACCTAAATATACATCAGTGATGGACATAAAGCAATAGGCAACTGCCTGTTCTAAATTTGTATTCCTTTCTTACCTATTCTGAAATGAGCAATGAAAAAAAAAAGGTTATCAAACCCCGTTTTTTGTACATACTATATGATCATTCAAATTCATAGTGGTAAAACTGCTCCATGACTCTAAGTGAATGTTTGGAGGATGAATGAGCAGTTGTATTTAACAGGTATTTTGAAAGTGAAGTACCTAATTTTGTCCCCCTGATCAAGGTCATCACATTCACTATTTTTAGGCTGGGTAAATTCAGTAATATCTATTTTTAAGGGCCCTTAAAAAAAAAAAGACTTTTTTAAAAAAAGACTCTTATTAAATGATCCACTTTCCCCAGAATAAGTCTAATATCTCTTATGATTTAAAGTGACATAAATATGTGTTTTGCTGTATGTGTACAACCTGGAACCAGTCTTTGTTGTGTCTTCTTTTAGTGCTGATTTAAAGACTATTGTTACTTCTGCAAAGATATGCTGTTGGTATAAGGTGATAACTGAATTTGAAACTCCTTTTGGGAAAGATTATGTTAGTCTCAGATTAATTTCAATGAAATGAATTAAATGAAATTCATAAAAATGACAAAAAAAACCCCACTTGTAAGGAATAGAATATGAATTAGTAACACCTGCAAGTGAGGTGGCAGAAAAAAAAAAAAGATGAATGGTAAACAAGACTGGAAAACAGTGTCTGGTTGCATTTTTGAGTAGAAGTTGAGCATTTCCAAAATTCCTCGAAATGTTCTCTGTGACTTTGTGGCAATTAGTTTTATATTTATATTTATATTAATTCCTTCTTCTCTTAGGGCATTCTGCACATTTATATACATTTCTACATCATGCTTTTAGCATTTGACAAGATAAATACACTTTATGCAACCTCATGATTATTTTTGCTTGCTGAACAAAGAGGAAGGAAAGAAACTTTTTTTTTTTTTTTAAAAAAAGAAGTGCTCTGTGGCAGAGGAAAGGGCTTCAGAGAAGAAGCAGACCAAAGGCTTGCTGGCTGCATTACAAGAAAACCTCCAATATCTGCCCTTGTTAGGTCTGACATCCAATGAAAGCAATGAAGACATTACATCCAGACAGATCACCACTGTCTCTAGGAGACCTGTAAATGTGTGAGAGTGTGAGAGTTGTTCACTTTAGCTTAAGGGAAGGATCTTGGTTTGAAAAGCAGCCACTTGCCAAAAAATGCCATCTTTACCAAATGTAGCTATCAGTTTGGTTTTCTTTTTTTTTTTTTTTTTTTCTTTTTTTTTTTTTAACTTCTCATTTACTTATGCATTATTATTTGCTTAACTTCTTTGTCTACCTGTCTACCTTCTAAATTCTTCTGGGCCAGGGATTGTTACCCAGTCACTCTGACAAAATCCCCACAAAGTCAGATTATGCACTGGGAACTTTCCTAGCACATCCTGAGCTTTCCAAGTAATACAAAAGAGCAGTCTGACTGTTTGTGAAATTGCTATTCAAACCCAGTAATTGTCCCGCTGTTTGACTGGAGGATTAGGTTACTCTCCGATGGTACACTGAGATGACTTCTTGGTGACTGCTTCACAGCTACAGAAATGTTCAAAATCCAGACATAAATAAAGGTTAAAAAGAGGCAACTCCTTAGAAAACTTCATGCCTGAGAAATGGAGGCCATGATATAACGACGAGCCTTAACAGCCTTGATGTTAATGGGCATTATCCTTAAAAGTATGTGTCTAAATATTTTTGTTAACTGAGACCTCTTATTTCAAAGTTTTATCTGTATGTCTGCTGGTCAAAGTATATAATGCTCTGTACTGAAGGATAATAATCTTCAAACATTTTTGTTCCATGCTGTCTAGAAGAAATAGGTCTAACAGATTGCAAGAAGAAAAGTAGTACATTTTTTGTATATGTTAGCATGAAAGTCTGTGGGTTTCTCACTGGAGATCTGGATTGATCTGCAGAGTACCTAAGTCTGTGATGATCCATATAGTGTCAATACTTTCTTTCTAGTATTTTTCACAGTTAGTCCTCATGTTTAAAGTAGATTTTGCTTTTCCTTTTTTCTTCCTCTTTCAAAGGGAAAATAATCACATTAACAAAAACTCACTGGACCCCAACAAAGAAGGATAAAATTCTGTTGAGTGTGAGAGCAAATGTGAGCTTGACATTTGGTCAGAGACTTGATATAATTCTTAGTGGCAGTGGATATTGACAAAATATCTTGCCCTTATAAAATTAAGTGGTGAATTAGCAAACTTTTATTGGAAGCATCTGTAGTCAAATTGGTTGACAGATAAACATGTTGAAATCAAGCATATGGAAAGGAAGGATTGACTCTTAATGACTTGGATTTCATGTTTAGAAATGTTTATTTCTGTATTTGAATGCAGCTGCTGCTGCCAATGCCATTCATGCTGCTGGGCAATGAAACACAGTGTGTTGGAAGTCACTGAAGAAACCACGTATGACAGAATTTATTCTTATAGCTGCATGGTAATGACAGTTATTATCACCATTGTATGGAAATAGTTTTATGGTTGTATGACTTAGCAGATATATTCTATTAAAAGATATTTTGCCACTGCTATTGCAATTAGCTTGTATTCTTCCAGAATCAACTTCAGCTACTATATCCATCTCTAATGCATCAAGAAGATTGCTGGAATGGCAGCTGATTAGGTGGAGAAGTGATCCAAAACAAACCTGCTTTAAACATGAGAGAAGTTCTCCTAGCTTGGTCATGTGAGGATTCCTTCAGTGCTGTGCTATGCTCTTTAAACAGCTAGACATATTTCTAAGTCATAGTGGGCATTGCCTAAAGCAACTAACCGGAGACTTCTCAAGTCCCGTTAACACTTTGTGTGGTGTATGTTATAGAATCCTGTGGAATTCAACAGCAGTAAATCACATGGAGATGAAGAGATGAAAAAAAAAAAAATTATGAACTGTGACAACTGGCCAGCAAGCAGTGGATTTTAAAATCTTTGTCTTTTGATGTTGTGTCAATAAGAAGCTCTTAAAGAGTTTTCTGTGTTGTTCCATTAGAAAAGAAAAGAGAAGCAAATTACCTACTAAGAGACAGAGACTACAACCATTTCCGAGTACTTTTGCACAGCAGCTGAGCAAAACATTTATCAGAGGACTTCAAAACATGCAGTGCACAGGACATAAAAAGCAGTTCAGTTTATGCTTTGATGAATTATTTAGCCTATTTCTTCCTCCAGTGAATGCTGCAATTTCTTTGAAAGATCTCTTACATAGTAGCTTAAAAGTACATATACTGTAACCCGTGGCTTTATAATATACTCTGAATAATTACATTTCATATACTTTCCATGCTATTTTGTGTTCTTATCTAGGATACTATTTGCATATTTGACTGAGATTCTTCATTAGGATTTGTTGGCATCAATTCTCTTCCTTGACATCCATTATTAGCTTGGCATCATCTGATTTGGCACAATAAAGTTACTTTCATCTGATATCAATAAATGAAATTCAAAATAGCTCCAAGCTGTGGCCCAGCTGTGGAAATTTCTCTTGTGACTGTTCCTCAACAGGCAGGACATTATTATCAGCATAAAATTGACCACATTTATTTGTACAATTATTAGCTATCAATTTGATTACTTACTTTATAATAGTTCTTCTACACTTGTTGAGTGCCTAAGTGAATGGGTAGCATTGCCAGTTGCTATGTTGTTGTTATGAACCAGAAGTAGTACTGCCAGGAGCTTGGAAATAGCACACCCTTATCTCAGGGGAAACAATATGTAGAATATTTCATGTAGGTATTCATAAAAACACTTTGATAAAGGACGATTTATTCAGCCTTCTGTATGTCTTACTTCACAGCTAACGTAGTTATTATGGAACCAGAGACTTAATTATTGCAAATTTTAGAGTGTCCATCAAGCCTCCTGGTTAATATAAATAAGGTCAAACATAAATATTGTATATAAATGGATTTTAGGCTTGGATTCAGATGTGAGTCTTTTGATTTTTTTCAAAATATTCTCCCATCATGAACCTGATAGTAATTTTTTTTCCAGCCCACCTGAATAATAAAAAAAATACAGGAATGAGAAGAGTGATCCATCTAGTCCAGCAGTCTCCCTTTTGTATACCGTCCCTGTGTGTTTTGCAGCTAATGAAACTGTTGAATTTCTTACTGAGTTATAGGCCATGGTAGCGATGCTAAGTCATGATATGCATGTTGACTGTCTAGCACAGTGGGATTCTTCCCTGTGTCAATGGACACCATGCATGATTTTCCTACAAATAAGGAATACATAATTCTTTCCAGATTCTATTGGAAGAAAACTTAGACACTTAGAAAACAAGTGTTAACAAATTTTCAAAAAAAAATACAAACTTCAATAGAATATATATTTCCTGGAAGCTGACATGAGTCATTTCATTTGAAAATTTTGTCTTAAAGATGAGGGTTGTCTGTATCAAAAATAAGCAGGCCAGTTAAACAAGGATATGCTTTTGACTATCAGTGTTGTAAATATATATTGGATTTCCTTTTCCCATGATCATTGGACAGTTTATTATTAGACAATGTCACATTGCACTGGAATTGATTGCTGCTGTTCTCTCTATTGTGCTTTTCAGTTTCTCGCATTTATTGCTCTGAGTTTTCAGGAAGTTTAAGAACAAGGTAGAACATTTGTACATAAATGCCAAAACCTTCTCAGTTTTCCTGTAGTAAAAGGATGCATTCTTTTCCCAGTGAATACTTTGGGCTTAGTGTCCTTTTTTTGAATAATTGACCAAAAGTCAGATTATTATATATGTGTGTGTGTATGTGTATCTACTTACTACGTAGAATTCACTTACTGTTAATTGCATTTTATACCTGCCAGAATTTTGCAGAGGCAAGTGCCTTTTGACACTGTATCTGCACATGTTTTCTACTTTACACAGATTAGGTTCTTTGACATTTTTATTTTTACTAAGCAAGACCAAAATTTAAAAAATGTCAAAAATGTAAAGACAAAGTGTATGGTGATTTGTGTAATGTTTATAAAGACTAACAAGACACACTAAAATCAATAGTCAATTACACAATCCATGAGTGATACCAATAACTATCCACCTTGAAGTATACAAAAAAATATTGCCTTGTATTAGTTCTATTCCACTATGGCTCCAGTATCAGTCCTTGCAGAGATCTGTCTATATCTGTGACTGTATCTGTATCTGTATCTCAATATATGTCTATATCTACTGTCAATTGTCAACAGAAAAAGGTTTAGCAGAACCCCCCCCCCAACTGAATAATGGTATTTCAGGTTGACTGAAGTGAAAGATCTATATGTGAATCCACAACATTCCAGTTTCCGAACTATAAGTGTGGAATATCTTCAGAATTTTATTATTAGAGTGACTCGCAGCACAGTTCATGCTGTCTTTTATATGACTGATCGGTAATCCTTTACTTATTTCAATACACAAGTTGTTTTTACCATATTGATTATTGCTGAAAGGACAATTGGGCTGTTGAGCTGCTGGAGACATTCCTGAAGAAAGTACTGTTCCTAAATGATGGGCCTCAGAGCTGACTGTAGTCACCTGGGATGCTAGGCTGACAAATCATGAGATATTACTATGACTGATTTGTTTCAATACTTGAGAAGAATACAGAGAAGTTTCAATACAGAGAAGAATCTACTGAACAAATATTTGTCATCAATAACACTTCCCAGAAGAAGCAAAAAGGCAGTATGTGTGCTGCTATGAACAGCAAAGTGTATCATATGGTTGGTTAAACAGCTGAGAAAATTAGAAATAATGGAAATATTTGTACACAAATACCAGTACTCAGGTCAACGACAGTTGATAGTGACATTATAAGTAGAACTAAGGCATGGTGATACAGTAATGATGTCAGAGACACATGCACTGAGGTAGGTAGACATTTGCCAGGAAAGAGAGCATTAAGGTATGTTTCAGGTAATACACATCATTGAAAGTTTGTGTTTTGATAGACTGTAATGAAATGAACATAGATGGATTAGAGGAAACAACGAGGTTTGGTCAAGACTGTGGAAGGATGACAAGTTTCTGGTGAATGATGTTTTGTAATGCCATAGATTTCAGAACGAAATATTGGTGATGATATGCCCTATCACCAGGAACAAATGTTACTGATTGTTATGTTAATGTTATTTCTTCCCAGAAAGATGTTTGAAAGAACAGATTACTTTGATGTTGGTAGTGCGTGAAATTCCTGGATGAGATTGCTAGCAACCTTCTTCACCAACTAATTGCTGAACCAATAAAAAGTGTCATTGCTCCAGTTTCAGCTTTTGGTATGAAATTAGGATATTAGAGAAGAATGAGCTTTGTATAACTGGTTTAGATGAAGTCATCACAGATGGATTCCATTTAAATGAAATGGTAAGAAACAGGGAAAATACTCTCACTTAAAACTAGTCACTCAGATTAAAGGAACTAGTTGGAAAAGGTGCATTAGACTAGGAGTCTGGGAATTGGAAAGCAAGCAGCACTGAAATTCTGTATGATTAAGTGCTGAAACTCTCAGGAATCTGGATTTCAAGAACAGGAGCAAAAAGCCAGTAGGAAAGGACTTGCCAAAATCTGAGAAAACAGCCTTCTCAAAATGCATATAAAATGCTGAAACAAAGAAAAACCCCTCAGCATACATACATAAAGACAATATTCATCACCAAAACCCCATTTTTTAAAGATCTGAAACGTAAGGATAAGCCTCAAATAGCAAGCTGTTATAGGCCAATGGAAATAGACCTTGCAAATTACTAAAATTGGTAACAGAAGGTTATTTAGCTCTAGAAAAAAAAGTAAACGAAGAAGAAAGGAGGTGACTATGTATTAAGAATGGGATAGAAATTTAAGCTGATGTCTCAAAGTGACGTGACTATTGTGCCCTATTTACAATAAGGGCAATTATTTTTTCACAGGAGAGAATGGTAGCACAGGGAATCAGTTATCTGGATGACTACAAAGCTGGTAACACGTAATATGCAACACTTGATAATAAATGTTGAAGGAAATTATCTTTCCAGAAACAGAATTTTAGTAGATTTAAAATGATTTAATATATTTAGAATTTTAAATACATTTAAAAGGCAACATGAATTTACTAAAACTGGGCTGACTGTGCCAGATTTCGTTAGTCTATAATTCAAGGCACAGGAGACATGGTAAATCTTGTCTAGCTATACTTTACAAACATATGTGAAACCATATGGAAACTAGAAAACTGACATGATTTCTGATGACAAAACTGGAAAAAGTCAGCAGTACAGCAAAGCATTAAGAAGAAGAAACAACTAAATGATGAGGAAGAGCGCTGTAAGCAGATAAGGCATAAAATGCAACAGTGCAAAATTATGTGCTGACAATCTAATCACAGTCGTTTCAGCTGTAACCTCATGAGTTAGAAAAAATGGCTGTGGAGATCAACCTGAGTGACCAGCTAGTTCAGACTCATCACTGTCAGTTTGATGAGACTGTAAAACCTGTACTGCACCCTTGGAATGAATCAGGAAAGGTATTTCTTGAAGAGATGAAATACAGTCAATGTTTTTGTACGGGGCATTGGTGAGACTTAAATCTGCAGTACTGCATACAGTTCAGGTCACATTCAGGAAAGACAGATTTCAGTCTGGAACATTACCTGAGAAGGACTACAAGATAAGGGGAATGGAGAGCTTGTTCATGACAGGAGATTTAAAGAGCTTGGTTTGTACAGTGTTGTAAATTAAAGGTTGAGAGAGATATGATAGATACACATAAATATGTCAGAAGGTAAACACAAAAGAGGAAGGAGAGCTTTTGTGGTGAAAGGGTAACATTAGCAGAAGAACAACTGGTCAAAAATAAATGTGGCCTGGAGGTTTATGATTGTGAGAAAAACAAAGACACAGAAGCATTAGGGACAAAAAGCTAAACACCTTAAAGATGTAGTTCATTAAGTCTGAAAATCTGTGATACGGTTGGCCACATTCAATGTATCAGCAGGGCCTTTAAGGTTAGATGAGGATGTCTCTGTTGGGAGGATAAATTATTAGTGTCTCATTTATTCAAATAGGAAGGGTGTGTTTCCTTAATTCCCAGTAAGTATGAAATACCGGGCTTTTTGCCCCTATTCCTAAATCTTTTTTTGCTTTTAGTAGTATTATCCACGTGGGGTCTATTCCCAACACTGCTCCTTATTCTCCTAGCTTTATACTGCTTTTGCTATGATTCTCTCAGACACACTAACATCTCTAAACAGCAATGTAGCCTACTTCAAATTTTTGCATCCACTTTGTTTAAGGGTTGTGCTTATCACCTTCCACAATGTTTGACCTAAGTCCAGTATGCTAATAGTGGAGAACAGTTCTAGATCAACTTACTGTCATGACAGCAGAAGCAACACACTTTTTCCTGTCGAGCTGTAACAAATTACTGAACCACACATGGTAGAACCCGTGCTGTGTATAAGCAGTACATTTCTTTCTTGTATATCCCTCCTTCACGTTGCTTTAAGTAGAAATGGTGCACTAAGGACCTAAAGGTATTCCTTGTCTTTGACAGGAGATATTTATTTTCCACTCACAATACACAAAAGAAACATGGAGGGAAAAAGCAATTTCTTGTGCTGCTGTTTTAATACATTGGCTGCTGTGTGATGTTTAAGCAACTCCATTCAGCATATTTCTTCCTATCAAAGGGTCCCAATTCTAGCTGAAGGGACCTGAGCAAGAATGATAGCCTAATTATTTCTTTGTCTTTAGGAGAAACTGATAGACTCACTCTGAGCAATGAAGCTTCTATGAGGTAAGGACCAATGGGAGGAAGTGCTTGAGACTGCAGTTCTCCCTTGATATCAGAGCAGCTGTAAGTATGAACGATGAGTAAAAAGCTAGGCTAGGATCAGGTTTGGAATGGTTACAGGAGTTTATACCTGTAGAATATATTTCTTTAGCTAGTTCCTATCATAGCAACTTTTTACCAAATGTGACAAAATTACCATGTTAGGAAGTACACTGTTTTCTGATGTAGATCATTGCTTTGTCCAACTGTTCTATCAGTGTGCAAGAAATGTGAATGCCCTCTTCTCCCATAGGAGCTCAAATGCAGAAATCCATTGGATCAAGCCTACGGTTACAACTGGCCAATTTGCCTTTATGAAAAATGTTGCTCAGTATTTCTTCTTATCCTAGACTTTTCTCAACAGTGGTGATTAATCAACATGTATGAAAATGCTCACTTTTAGTTTTGTGTCTTCAGTTAATTTCTCTCCAAAATAAAGCTTAAAATCTGGCCATATGTTTTCTAAGTGCCAATCCCATTAAACTCAAAAGAAAAGGTTTGTTGGAGAATAGGTCCCAGGGCACCTATCCTTGTTTCCAGGCTACAACAGCAAAAAGCTTAGCAAGCTTAGCAAGTTCTATGTACTCTTTCCCAGGCAGCTCATGGGAAAAATACAGAATTACAATAGTCTTAGGAATGGTTGTATATGAATGCTTTCCTTACTGACCCAACTGGTGAAAGTCTAAAAAGTGTAGTGAGGTCTTATGTGCAGTCTTGAAAAAGACCTTCTAATGCAAAATCCTGTTTTTCTCTTATTTTGTTAGTGATAGGGCTGGCTTGTTGTCTGGACTTTCAAAGATCGCATGATGCAGGGTCAGACAGTAGGTCAACTCTATATGCAGAGAAGTAGGAGCCATTTTGCTGCAGAATTGCTCCATACCGCTCCTGGCCGGCTTTTAAGCTTGGTGGGTCAGGTGCTTGCTGAAAACCATCCGTATTCAATTGCACACAGAAAAGTAGAAAGTTTTAAGTGTTAATCTGTGGTACATCAATAAGCTGCCATTGCTGGAGTCCTCTCTGTTCTTCAGTGGGAGTGATTATCATGGTATAAACGTGGAAGAGCAGAGAACATCTGCCTGAATGCCAAGTGAATTTACTGTGATTCCTTGTTTCACAAAGGAAAACCCATGAATTCAGTGCTAGAAAGCTGCCCGCTGTGCTGTGCAAAACAGCAGTGCAATGCGTAGGACAGATTATTGTGTTTCCAACGTGGCTTTTGAAGTGAAGATGGGATTTTCTGTACTATGTAAATTTTGCCTTTTCTCAGAAAGTTCCTTTGAAGTTACTGAACTAACAAAAGGTAAGCAGCTTTTAATTGATTTGTGAGCATTCAACTAATCATAGCAGAATGCTAATTAAATAATTAATATGGGTTCCTTAAATTTGAAGACATTAAATAATAAACCAAAATCCTTTTGCAGTGAATAATACCTGTTAGCAGCTGCAATTCTGTGCCAGCCTTGTGATGCAGAAAACAAACAAAGAAACAAAAAAAAAAAAAAGGTAAAAGCATGTCTTTGTAACATATTTGTGAGACTGTGTGGGCATTCTGCATGAAAAATATCTGCAGATTAATGCGGATGTTTTTCAAAGCTAATTAAATTGAAGTGTGTCATTTCTCATGATAAGTGGCTAATTACAGAAGAGCAGAGTTGGATAGATAAGAAGTACTCAATGCTGTAAGGACATCAATACAACCGAAACAAATTCAGTACTAGTCCTGGATCCTAAGATATGCTTAAATAAATAATAAGATTCTGGATAGGAAAACATAAATCACTGCCACTACATTCAAATTGGTATTCACTTATAGCCTTATACCACTCAGGGTGCTGAAGTCAATTCAGTGCAGGAATCTCTGGGTATAGATGAGTGGTGGGCAGCTTTTGACTTTCAATATTTTTGAGATCTGATAAATATTTTAGTAATGACAGTTTGCATTGCAGAAGGTCATGTTATTACTATTCTTTAGAAAATAAGCTTTAGTCTTCACTTAAAGAGATGGTTTTGCAGTACTGAGCCACAGTTCTGAACAGACTTCATAAAATATCTGGACCCATAGGATGTTTTAGTGGCACAGACATTTTAGAAGGACTATAATCATATATGGATTTTCAAACCTAATCAAGAATCCTCAAATATTCACACTTCACCATGAAATCTCATGGGAGTTTACACACAAGAAAACAAAGTTAGGCCTATCAGAAATCCATTGCTTTTTAGCAAGGCATTGTTGATATTTTTGTATACTAGACAATATTTCACATACCTTCTACAACTGCCACATCAATACAGCTGAATTTCAGTCTGTGGGGGAAGATGTGTACCTGGCCAAGCAGATGGCTGCGCCATTACAAGAAGATCATCCTATCCCATGAAGAACAAGGGATGCAACGGGATATAAAATCCTCTCACTATGATAATCTACACCCTATTCTGCAGGAGAAAGCACCTTTGACTAAAAGCATCCAATATTGAGAGCTGTGATTACAGGAATTTCAGTTGCAGTTTTTATAGATTATCACCATAAAAACTGGTAGGAAAATAATCCAACTGGTGGCACCAATGTTATTAAAGCTGTAGCAGTGATATGATATAATATTATCAAAGAGGGATGGGATAGAGAGAGGATTTGAAGAAATGTTTGGGAAGCTCTGGACATGTTCATAAGTCAGTGGAAGTTTAATGTCATATTATTATATTGAAATGGTGAATACAAATGGAACGTATACTAACTGTACAGAGGCACTGTTTATCTTCACTTTGTATATGTTCACTCCACTGTGGTGGTGGATCACACATTTTCTTCCACACCTTTTGAGTTTAATGCAGTCTGGACAATCCCTTCAAGTGCAGCATTTTAGGAACAACCAGGAGTGTATTTTCCTTAACTGGTATTCCTTCTTTGGCATATGAAAAACCATGCTAGCTGCTCAGCATCAATAGTGAGTCTTCCTAACATGTTATGCAGACTTTTTGCAGAGCTCTGCTCTTGTTAGCAGTCTGTCACACAGCTGCCTTTGGTAACATGAGAAATCATGTAAAGGACACAGAAACTTCTTTTTGGGAACAAATAGGTTTCAGGCAGGCATGCCCACATCCACTATTTCCGTTTTGGCACAGTGTGAAAAAAGCAAACAACTATGTACTCTGTCTTCTGGCAACAAAACTTACCTCTTCTGAGAATCTTAGGTTCAAGCTATATGTGAGATGAAATTTTTCTCTGCTTTTCTTCCTCTTGTAACCCATTGACAGCTATTTCACCATTTGAAACAGAAAAGAGTGTGGAAGCACAAGCATCCTTGGGGCTTTCACTTAAACAGGAGACATTCAAAGTTCATTTTTTCTTTATTAAAAGCCAGACAGTTAACAATAAAAGTAAAATCCAATATGCTGGTTACAATTTGTTCTGAAGGATGTAATCAAGTATATACTCAAAATGGAGGCTGAAATATAACACACTGTTCACAAAATAAAATGAGAATGCCAATCCTACCTACATCTCATTTTATTTCCAAGTATTTTAGAAGTATTTCGTGATTACAGATAAACAGTTATTGGTAGTCATTTGTCATGTTCAAAGAGGTTTGGGTTCTAGTGGTCTCAATTTAGAATAGATTGTGTTTTCTTGTTACAGTTCTTTAAATCTTGTATTGGAAAAAAAATAATGAAGGAGACTGAAACAGACCTGACACCTAGCTGCTGAGTTGTTAGCTTTGTCTGAGAGTCTGTACACACGCTCTTCACACAATGAAGTGTCTTAAATTAAGTTGCTTTCTGTTGCAATTGCAGTGATCTGGAAAATGATAGCCCATATGTCTTGGTTAATGACCAGTAACTTATCAAGCCTTGGGGACTCCGTTGTTTGCAATCATTGATCCATAGCCTAGTTTATAGTTTCTGGTTATGGGAGCTACATACTAAGACCTGTTGAAAGGGACTAGATACTGATCACAGCGACAACGTTAAACACCTGGAAAACCCCAGAGTAAACACTGAGGTACTATATAGTTTATCTTTTCTTTAGATAGCTGAGGCTATGTGGAAGTAAAGATTTACAAGGGAATTTAAGCTCCAGAATTTTTATGTGTTTAAGAAATGTTGTGGATCTGGGTCTTATCCTCTCAGTCTTATTTCTTATAAAATAGGAATAATGATACTTCATATATTAAAAAATGTTAACATTGTGAGGTATTCAGAGTTGTAGTAATTTTACTCACCTAATAAACAGAGATTATCTCTAAAGATAAAAATTAAGCATACACTAAATTATGTGAGTTGGAAAAATATGAATTGTCAGCTAAAACAATGACACTGTAAATATATACGATAAAACAGTTGTGGACATCTGTTACAGAAAAATTTTAGGTAAATTTGTTTCATATTCACAGCTGGAATCCATGGAGCTCCACCTGGGGATTGATGAAGACCCAATGGAGAGTTTATGGGCCAAGATTAAAGGGAACACAGGGGCAGGTGAGTAGGGGTGTGGTACAGACCACCTGACCAGGACGACAGAGCGGATGAAACCGTCCATAGACAGATAGGAGCAGCATGACATTCACAGACCCTGGTCATCATGGGGGACTTCAATCACCCCAATATCTGTTGGAAGAACAACAGAGTGGGGCACAAGAAATCCAGGAAGTTCTTGGAATGTGTCAATGACAACTTTCTTCTTCAAATGGTAGAGGAGCCAATGAGGAGAGGAACTATGCTGGACCTTGTGCTTACCAACAAGGAGGGGCTGGTGGGGAATGTCAAGCTCAAGGGTAGCCTCGGCTGCAGTGATCATGAAATGGTAGAATTCAAGATCTTTCGGGCAGTGAGGAGGGCATGCAGTAAGCTCACTACCCTGGGCTTCAAGAGAGCAGACTTTGGCCTCTTGAGGGACCTGCTTGGCAGGGTAACATGGGAAAAAGTACTGGAGGGAAGATGGGCCCAAAAGAGCTGGTTAGTATTCAAGGATCACCTCCTCCAAGCTCGGGAGTGGTGCATCCCAAGAATGAAGAAGTCAGGCAAAAAAGCCAGGAGGCCTGTATGGATGAATGAGGAGCTCCTGGACAAGCTCAAAAGTAAAAAGGAGGCCTACAGAGGGTGGAAGCAAGAACGGGTTGACTGGGTGGAATACAGAGAAACTGTCCGAGTGACCAGAAACCAGATTAGGCAAGCTAAAGCCCAGATAAAATTAAATCTGGCTAGGGACATCAAGGATATCAAGAAAAACTTCTATAAGTATGTCAGGGGTAAAGGCAAGACTAGGGAAGATGTGGGCCCTCTCAGGAAGGAGAGAGGAGACCTGGTCACCCAGGATATGGAGAAGGCTGAGGTACTGAATGACTTTTTGAATGAATGAATGAAGACTGAATGAAAGACTCAGTCTTCACCAGCAAGGGCTCCAACCACACCGCTGAAGTTGCAGAAGGCAAAGGCAGGGGCTATGAGAATGAAGAACCACCCACTGTAGGAGAAGATCAGGTTTGAGACCATCTGAGGAACCTGAAGGTATATAAGCCCATGGGGCTGGATGAAATCCATCCACGGCTGCTGAGGGAGCTGGCAGATGAAGTCGCTAAGCAACTTTCATTTCAAAAGTCGTGGCAGTCTGGTGAAGTTCCTATTGACTGGAAAAGGGGAAACATAACCCCCATTTTCAAAAAGGGAAAAAAGGAAGACCCAGGGAACTACAGACTGGTCAGTCTCACCTCTGTGCCTGGCAAGATCATGGAGCAGATCCTCCTGGAATCTCTGTTAAGGCACATGGAAAATAAGGAGGTGATTGATGGCAGCTGACATGGATTCACCAAAGGCAAATTGTGCCTGACAAATTTGGTGGCCTTCTACAATGTTGCTACAGCATTGGTAGATAAGGGGAGCGCAACCGACATTATCTACCTGGACTTATGCAAAGCATTTGACACTGTTCCACACAACATCCTGGTCTGTAAATTGGAAAGGCATGGATTTGACAGGTGGACCACTTGGTGGATAAGGAACTGGCTAGATGGCCGCACTCAAAGGGTTGTGGTCAATGGCTCAATGTCCAAGTGGTGACCAGAGACAAGTGACATTCCTCAGGGATCAGTATTGGGACAGGTGCTGTTTAAAATCCTTGTCAGCAACCTGGACAGTGGGATTGAGTGCACCCTCAGCAAGTTTGCCAATGAGACCAAGCTGTGTGGCACAGTCAACATGCTGGATGTAATGGATGTCATCCAGAGGGACCTGGTCAGGCTTGAGGGGTGGGCCCATGCAAACCTTATGAGGTTTAACAAGGCCAAGTGCAAGGTCCTACACCTGTGTTCTGACAATCCCAGGTACAAATACAGGTTGGGTGGAGAATGGCTTGAGAGCAGCCTTGAGGAGAAGGACTTGGGGGTGCTCGTGAATTAGAAGCTCAACATGAGCTGCGAATGTGTGCTAACATCCCAGGAAGCCAACCTTATCCTGGGCTGCATCAAGAGAAGTATGGCCAGCAGGCCGAGGGAGGTGATTCTACCCCTCTACTCTGCTCTCATGACTCTCCACCTGGAGTACTGTGTGCAGCTCTGGAGTCCTCAGCAGAAGGAGGACGTGGACCTGTTGGAACTGATCCAGAGGAGGGCCACGAAGATGATCAGAGGGCTGGAGCACCTTTGCTATGAGGACAGGCTGAGAGATTTGGGGTCGTTCAGCCTGAAGAAGAGAAGGCTCCAGACAGACCTTTTAGCAGCCTTCCAGTACCTGAATGGGGCCTACAGGAAAGATGGGGAGGGACCTTTTATTAGGGAGTGGAGCAATAGAAGGAGGGCTAATGGTTGTAAACTGAAAGAGGGGAAATTTAGATAGATTTAGGAAGAAATTCTTTACTGTGAGGGTGGTGAGGCACTGGAACAGGCTGCCCAGGGAAGTTGTCAATGCCCCATTCCTGGAAGGGTTCAGGACCAGTTTGGATGGGTCTTTGAGCAGCCTGGTCTAGTGGGAGGTGTCCCTGCCCATGTCAGGGGGGCGGGAACTAGATGATCTTTAAGGTCCCTTCCAACCCAAACCATTCTATGATTTTATATATGAACTTCACACATTATGAAGACATGTAATCTTCCCCTAATAATGCATGTCCTTCATGTCTTGAAAGTCTTCTCTTTTCTGTTAATTATTAGATGATTACCACATTTAGCCTCCACTATAAAAGATCTGTAAGAACTGTGTCAGAGTTCATGCTTAGCTAGGAAGTATTATAGTACTGTTATTTCACAGCACTATCTTATGTGAAAGGTTATAATTTAACATAGAGAGAAGGAAACACTTTAATGAGTAAATAGGTTATAAACATGTAGCAGTTTGGGCTGGGTTGGCCAATGACAAGATGATGGATGGTCTCCCCCACCTCTTGCTCCAAGGAGTGGAAGGAAAGAGATAAAGAAATTTATGAGTTTAGAAAGAACTACGGTACTTTAATGAAATATTAATAATAAAATAAAAAGGAAATAATGAAATAGATACAATATATACGAATATATACAGAAGCATGTCAAGCTTGCAGGGAGATGTCACTGGCAGGCACTGGGGAAGTCCCAGGACCAGACTCAGCAATGGATGAGAGCTGGATTTCAGATCTACATTTAGGAACACACAGGTAGGGATCGAAGGCAGAAGAACAGACAGGGTCCTCCTCAGACATGAGTCAACAAAGACAGAGAGCAATTGAAGAAGCTTACCATTTGATTTCTCAACTTTTATACTGAGCATGGCAGATCAGATGGAACAACCTATTGGTCAGTTTTGGGTCACCTGACCTGTCCACAGCTCCCCACAGGTGCAACCCCTCCAGGGGGTAAAGAACCAAGTCAGCTGACCCTGGTTGCCACACTAACAAGACTAAGCAAGAGCCTCTCCCTGAACAGGAAGTTAGCTCTGCTGCACCTCAAACCAGGGTATTCCACCCCTTATTCCATACCATTTACATCGTGCTGAGATCCTTAATACTTCTTATCCATCAAATATATACATATACAGATGCACACATATATACACATATCAGTCATTTATAATTTATCTTTAGATGTAAAATTTTGTTAAGTCCATTTAGTTCATTATATGGTGGGGCTTCCTCAGTGTGAGTCACCACCTTCCTCTGGTGGCATTCCAGAGTCCTTGTCTTTGGGCCAATTTGTGATCACTTCTATGATTCCTGTATGATCTGGGTTTCCTATTGGAGCTCTCTGTGTGACTAAGGCAACACACTTACTCTGGGTAGCATCAGTGGCATGATGAGTAGAAGGAACTTCACCCTTGAACATTCAGCCCAATACTGGTAATCAGGGCACCAGGAGGAGCTGTGCTTCAGTACCTATTACTTCTGAAGCAGCTCTAACTCCTTCATATGCTGCAAGGTTTCTCTCTCAGTTGGGGTACAGTTGGCCTCAGAGCCTTTGTGTCCTCAACTCCAGAATCCTAGGGGTCAAGTTCGAGTCTCCCCTGGTGTTTTCTGCCAGAGGCTCCAGATAGGGTCATTGTCCCCGGTTGCGGTGTAGAGCACATTTTTAATGTCTAGTCCTGTTCAGACTGGTCCAAGGGCTACTGCATGCACAATCTCTTGTTTAATTTGCTCAAAGGCCTGTCGTTGCTCAGGACCCCACATAACATAATTTTTCTTTAGAGTCACTAAATAGAGAGGTTTCACAATCTGACTATGATGTGGAATATGCATTCTCCAGAAACCTACAACACCTAAAAAGGCTTGTGTTTCCTTTTTGTTAGTAGGTGACAACATAGATGTCATTTTGTAAATCACATCCATTGGGATCTGGCAATGCCCATCTTGCCCCTTAATTCCTAAGAACTGGATGTCTCATGCAGGTCCCTTGACCTTACCTCTTTTTACAGCAAAACTTGCTTTCAGAAGAATCTTGATAATATTCTTACCTTTCTTGAAAACTTCTTCTCCTGTATTACCCCACAAAATGACATCATCAGCATATTGCAGGTGTTCTGGAGCACCAGTCTTCTCCAGTGCAGTCTGGATCAGTCCATGGCAAATAGCAGGGCTTTGTTTCCACCCCTGGGGCAGTCGATTCCAGGTGTACTGGATGCCCCTTCAAGTGAAAGCAAACTGTGACCTGCACTCTGCTGCTAAAGGAATAGAGAAAAATGCATTAGCAATGTCAATTGTAGCATACCATTTGGCTGCCTTTGACTCCAGTTCATATTGGAGTTCTAGCGTGTCTGGCACAGCAGCACTCAGTGGTGGTGTGACTTCATTTAGGCCACGAAAGTCTACTGTTAACCACCAGTCTCCGTCAGACTTTCTCACTGGTCATATAGGGCTGTTAAAGGGTGAGCGAGTCTTGCTGATCATTCCTTGGATCTGTAGCTGACGAATCAGGTTCTGGGTGGGAATCAGGGAGCCTTGGTTCGTGCAATACTGTTGTCAATGCACTGTGGCAGTACCAATTGGCACCTGCTGTTTTTTAACCTTCTTCACTCCCACCACAGAAACGTCATCTGAAAGACTGGGTAAAGGTAGACAGCTATGTAACGTCCTCAGTCTCTACAGCTGCTATACCAAAAGCCCACAGATACCCTTTCAGGTCTTTGAAATACCCTTTTCTTGAGGTAGTCTATGCCAAGGATGCACGGAGCATCTGGACCAGTCACAATGGAGTGCTTCTCCCATTTATTCCCAGTTAGGCTCACTTTGGCCTCCAATGCAGTTAGTTCTTGAGACCCGCCTGTCACTCCAGAAATGGTAATAGATTTTGTCGCTTTATGATTTGATGGCAATAGGGTACACTGTTCACCAGTGTCCACCAGGGCTTTATACTTCTGTGGCTCTAACGTGCCAGGCCATCAAATCCACAGAGTCCAATAAACTTAGTTATCTCTTTCCTCTTCCTGGCCAGAGGCAGGGGCCCGCTAATGTTGAGGACAACATCCACAATCACCAGGTGAGTTCCTACCTGGACCAGAGAACCACTTATCATGGACTGGAGTAGCCACCCTCCTGCAAGAATTTTTTCTTCCATTTGCTTTACCTTGCAACTAAAGCACCCATGCCTGTAGGTCCGGGGTAGGATTTTTATCCCACTTACTCATGTCGTCTCCATAGTTCCAGAGGCAAAGACACAGGAAATCTTGGAGTAGGTCCTGTTTCTCTTGGGTTGGTTTCATAGGAGGGCATTTTTTCTTAATGACTGAGATGTGGGTCTGTTCAGGGGAAGAGTGGGATTTTTTCTCCATCCCAGGCAGTTTTTCAAACAGTTTTTCAAACAGTTTACTTTTTTTTTTTTTGCTATTTCCTCATTTTGCCTGGCTATTTTCTTTTGATTTTCTCTACTTTCTCAGACATTTTCTCAGTTTTCTCAGCCAGTTTTCTCAGATCCTCCCCAAACCATTGCTGACAATGTGTCAGAATATGCTGATGGTGCACTCTGCACAAATTCCTCAGCAAGGATCGTTTGCACTGCGTTTCATCAGGGCTTGCATTCACTCGCCAGTCACCATAAATCGCCTCTTGCACAGCCTATTCCCCCAGATAATACCCTTTTCCATGCTGGTCCATTTGCTTGTATGGCATTCAATATCATCCTTAAAGACTCTTTATGGCTGATACCAGTTGCCTTCAGAGACTGAGAGTGTTTATCTTTTTCCCAATTGCTTCATCAATACCTCCATCTTTGGCCAGGTTTCCCAATTGCTTAGCTTCTCTACCTTTTATGTCTATGATATCAGCCCCATTGTCCTAGCACGGGAGCAACCAGGAGATAAGTGTCTCCCCTTCTTGAAGACTAAAGTCCTTCCTCATATTTTGCAAATCCTTCATAGAGAAAGATTTAATGATTATCTCTGCATCTAAGTCCTCCTCCTGCATTGATGCTGCCTGAGAAAGACCATCTCCTGAATCTACTTTAGAAGGACCCTTTCCTTGATCTTCGTCAGAAGAACTTTCTCCCATGCTATCTGGCTTGTGCTGATCTTTGTCGTATGGGGCAGGGGAACGAGCTGATCTCCTTTTCTGATTATTGGTCACCAGGGCAACTTGTACCAGTTCTGTTGGAATTTGAATAGCAGCAGTACTTGTTGAAGCAGCAGGAGTAGTGACACCACTCATTGTCAAGGCTGGAGTGACTGGTGCTGGTGCAGGTGGCAGAGTAACTTATACTGCACGCTGCTGAGTGACTGGTGCCAGGATGGGCAGGAGCATGCTGGTGGCAGGATGGCCGGCATGGCCAATGCCTCTGGGGTGTTGCTGGTGCTGGTGGGGCTGGTGTTGGGGTAGCCAATGCTGGAGTAACTGGTGCCACAGGTGCCAGTGGGACCGAGGGTGTAGCTTCCCCTGGTACAGGCAGGGGTGGAGGCATGGCTATTGCTGGTGGCAGGGTAGCTTGGGGAGTGCTTTGTGCCTGTTCTGGCTGTGAATTTGCCTGTGGGATTTTAGTAGCAGCATCAACACCCGCTCCTGCACTGATGTTTAACACAAAACCACCCCTGCAACATATTCAGGAGAATCAGAAAGAAAATCATGATCTTCTGAAAGTAACATTCATTTTCTAAACTGCCCAAAAGGTTTCTATCCCCTAATTCTTTGGCATAAGCATTAAAGGAAAAAATAAACATTTTCCAGATGAAACCGAAAGTGTAATTAGTAATAGAATCCACCACATGATGCCCAAGATATGCAGGTAGAAGTGTTATCCAAGTAAACATATTATACAACTGAATGCCAATCCACACCAAAATAGCACATTTAAACCACCGCATACAAACACAAAGAGCAAATAAACCATGCAACATATTTGGCAGATTAATCAGTATTGCATCTATTAACTTCAAACATAGCACACAGCTTTCTAAAGGCACGATATAACATTTTGCTTAAAAACAACATGATGTGAGCTGCCTGTACTCTCTGAGCAAGCTGGAGCTCAAAGTATTCACGCATTCTATCAGAGCTCTGATTGAGTTCCACTTGAGTCCCACATTAGGTGCCAATAAATCTGTCATGTTTTCGGCTGGGTTGGCCAATGACAAGGCAACAGATACTCTCATGCAGATTCATAACTGCAGGATTTCATCTACCCTCGCAGATTTTCAGGGCAGGAAAGGTGGTATGAAATTCATTGTGGTTTGTGCCCATGGACAGCATGTCCATCTTGAAGAGTCTTGCTGGATTCCACTTGATGAAGCTAGCTCAGGTTTCATCACTACTATGTTACCCTGAACACTCATTGAACACTCTTAGTATGGTATGTCAATTAGCATCATACAGTTCCAAGTCAAGTATTCTCAACAAGGATCAAATGTCCTTGAGGTACACATTGGACTTCTCCATCCTTCAGCATCATCCACCAAGTACATCCAGGTCCTTGACCAAAACCAGTCCCATGAATGAGTTTGCCTGAGGCAGGAAAACCTAAATAGTTTTCCCTAGAATATTGCTTTCCTGCACCCCTTCTATGGTATGTAAAATGAACAAGACGAGCTCAATTGATGGATCCCCTGGCATTAACTAACCAGGTAGCTTGCGCTAAATGCTTGTCCCTATTTTTAAAGGATCCACCACCCATTGCGTTCAGGGTAGTTTTTAATAATTCATTTATTGCACAGTTTTCCCAGAAGCTGATGCATAATACAGGATATGATATACCCACTCAGCTAACACCAACTATACTGACTGAATAAGCAATTTGATTCATTTGCCATTTCATTCTTCACTTTCATATTTCACTTTTTCTTGCATGCAAATTTCAAGTTTCTAGGTGTGTTTAATATTTTTTTACACCTTTCTTGTAAAATAAAAAATATAGAAGGATGACAAGTGAATGATGAAAAATACAGTAGCAGAGAAATCAGAGTAGCTCTGCTATCGATTCACTGATGACATTGACTGTTTTGTAACATATTGTCTTATGAGTAGCAGGAGAGAAGCTGGCAGTTGCCTGCATTTACCAAAGACATACACAGAATTTGTCTGAATAGAGTGAGTTGCAAAACTGAATGTCATAAAAGGTTCTTGAGAAATCACTAGTAGCAGGTCATATTCATGCTTCCTAACTTTAGCATCAGAATTACCTACATTAGTAAATGTCTTCTGGAGAAACTTATTTCCCTTAATTGGCAGATTGACAATTTTCCCTTAATTGGCATATAGGGAAACTAGCCCATAAACATTGGCACCCAAGTTAGATGCCAATTTTTCATCAAATTGTAAAGATAAGAAAATATAACTCAAAATGTAGATATGGGTAACAGAGCACGTATTGTGGTATTTGTTGTATATTTTCTTCTATTGCATCTAGAGTGGGGTTCCTATATTGAATCTTTTTCAAGCAACTAGCTATAGTTTTGATATGTTTTATTTTCCTTTTAAATTACTTCCTGCACACTGCTATACACTAGTTTGCTTAGTAAGTAGACAAATTAGAACCTTAAAGTGAAATAATTAATTAGCATGTGTCTAATGTGACCTGCTCTTAAACACATTAACTACAAACAGCTGCTCTAATATATGTGTTATAGTGTTCTGTTGCATAAAACACATATAAGAACGCATGTAAATGATATAGGTATTAATGTATATAATTTTTATTTTGTAATTTTCGTTAAAAAATCATATTATGGTATAATAGGAAAACTTCATTTTTATGGCTAGCTTTTTGTCATACAGACAAACTTTTAAAATACAAAAGTTAGTTTAAAGAAACATTTAATAGTCTCTATAGGTATAAACCACTTGATTGCATTTAAACTTTAATTTCACCTCCATTGTACAAAGTAGCTACACATAAAGCTTTCAACTGTTTTTACAGAGAAAAAGATGTGCAATCTTTTTAAGATGACTTGCAGGACAGAGTCCTGGAGAACAGCTGATATCCCCATTAGCAAACGCTCAATTAAAAGGGTAAAATGTTTTTTTCCTATTGTGACATGAAGATTATATAAAATAATTGACTTGAGTTCATGAATTTCTGAATGGAATGAGGTGGAATTTAAAGCAGGGGCTTATATTCTGAATTTAGTGTACAATTCTGTATCCTATTGCATAGGATATCATAGACTGTAGCCTTATGGTTGTTAATTGTAACATCAATTATTTATTTCTTCATTTATTTATTAATTTATTTATCATTCTCTCTCCCTCTTGCTCTCTCTCTCTCTTTTATATTTGTTTCCATAGTGTGTTGTAAACCCAGTTAAAGGTGAAGATTTATGATGTTTGCATCTGGCCTCTAGTCCATACCCTAAAGAAGTTGTAATTTTAAATGGCAGACCAAACAGCTGGAGAAAACAAAAAGAAGAGAGAATACAGCACAAAATAATGGCAACTATCACTTTGAATTGATAGACAGTGAAGTAATAAAATTAATAGAAGTAGTTAAAAAGGTGGGGGGGGGGGGGGGGGGGGGGGGGAAAACTTCAGGTGTACCAAATATGAGATTATATGAAAATTGTAAAACTACAATGATGTACAAGTACAAGTACAGTAACTTTTAGTCAAACAACACAACTTAAGGTCTAGTCCTACATATTACAAAGCACTTGCAAATTTTCAATCATGTGATTTTACATTTAATATATTCATACCATATTCCTCTGCAAAAATCGCTTACTACTAAGAGTCTTTGTCATGGCTGGTCTCCTTAGAGCAAATGTATAGAAAATGCATAGTTCTTTCATGACTACAAATATGGACATTTTTCCATTAAAGAAACAGATCTTTTAAACTGTATGGTTCTTTTTGTGACATAGTGAGCCTCACAGCCTTTACTGGGGACTAGCTTTCCTAGATCTCTAGAAGAGGAGTTGGCTGCCCAGCTCCACTGCAGAAAGGTGTGGGGCACTAGGCCAAGTTTCAGGGCTGAACCTTTGGTTTAATATGCTGGGGTGGGGTTGGGGCCGAGGCTGATTTACTGCTTGGAAAGATACAGATCATAAAACGCCGTTGTTCCTCAAAAAGAATTAAGGCCACGTATAGCTATCCAAGAAAACTAAATAAAGATATATGTGATTTGTACCTTTAGAAACTTAAGGCAGCCTCCTTATTGATTTACTTTGTGTAATGGGAAGCAATATAATCATCTCTTACCACAAAGTCTCCTTATAATCTGATTTTAATCCAAACCCTAGTTTTATTTTGTTATTCATAGTATTGGTTTTTTGTTACATCCTGCTCTTTGTAAGGCTTTAATTTCTGATGTTATTGAAACACAGGAAGGATTTAGTTATTAAATTATTGTATCTCTTCCACTCCTAGCATTCATCCTCCCAGTCTTGGTGACACTGAAGGCTGTAACAGTAGGCTACTATTTGATGTCTCAGAACTATCTTAATTTGTTAATGATTTCTGTTATGCATGATTGTAAGGGTTATGGTCTCTTCTTTCTTTAACTGATCACCACAAAAACTAAGAAATTCTTTTGATTTGCTTAACAATATCCTTTGGAAGAATGTTACTTACATCCAGTGCACTGTGACTTCGAGCATTTAAGAAAATGAAAATAAAGATGCTGAAGGTTGTACATCTCCTAGTAGCCATAATTTTTCATTTCCCTTGTATATATCCAGTACTGTTTTCTATATTCCATTGTGTACAATGTTCCAATATGTGTGTGGTTGCTCTTCAGGAAACAGAAATTTGTGTGGTAATAAATCAGTATATTTAATCTCACACCTGTGACAGTCATTAAGAAAACTTCTGATGCAAACTGAATTTTAAGATAAAGATGGAACGATGATTAAATGCAAATTGATAAAAAAGCATCATTATTTCATGCAGTGACTGGGGAAGGATAACAATATAAAATGTGAAGAAGGCCAAAGGAAACAGAAAAGAGAGATGGAAAAGTGGAGAAGAAATAGAATAGTACTTCAGTCTGAATAAACTTTGGCAGAACTTGATGTATACAGAGCACAAATTGTAGACTCAGTTATTCCCATTTTCTTCAGAGGAATACACTGTTCCTGTGACTTGGTACAGCCTTGTCCCCACACTGCAGTCACCTTCCACTAAGGACATTTCTGATGCAGGCTGGGCTGGTCAAGCCTTGGAGGATCTGTTGTTAATCAGGCTGGGCTTCTGAGCAAGATGGATTTACACAGACAAAAACCAGGTCATTTGAGTCTGTCTTTTGATGCTTAGCATTATGTCCAGAATTTAGTGTTAGTATCTCATCTTTTAAGTTTAAGTTTTTAACACTATTTGCACTTTTATTTCTCCACACAATGACCATCCTTGCCTGAGGGTTCCCAAGTTGTATGCAGTAAAAAACAACATATACAAATAAATGGTTGGAGCTACAGGATGCAGCTGGAAAAGTAAATTCTTCTGTCCTATTTTCTTAGGTTACTTGTTTGAGTGTTTTATTGTTTTGATTGACTCCCGCTTAACATCTTGAGTGGCTTTCTTATGGAGCGGCAAAGGGAAAAGGAGACCCAAGGGAGCCCACAGTAATACTGGTGACCTTCTGTATGTATTTATGTGGGCAAAGTTTCTGGACAGAACTTTCAAATCTGTGTAAAAAAAACTTGCCTGTAATAGCTTTACAACAACACTTAATAAGTCTAAGCTGATTTTTTTTTTTTTTTTTTCTGAGGCACTTGAATTGCAAATCACTGATCCAAGGTCTTATAGCCTTGAAGTTCAAGTCAGATTATCTGCGAATATTAGAACATGCACATGTGAGGCGGCCTTTACAAGCTTTAAGATCAAAGAGTCACTGTGCAACCTTCAGAATAATATCATTCTGTCACTCAAGCAAGCATAAGAAGGCTGGAAAAGTTCAGGCTTTCAAATAAACTTTAAAACTCCTTTTGTGTAAAGTGATTTTGACCATAGAAAGCTTGTATGCAAGAAAACAAGTTCTTACCTTCAAAAAATAAATTACCCTTCTTCTAAATGAAACAGAAAAAAAATCCCCAAATTTATGACTGTATTTGCTGGATATATTGTAAAGGTCAAATATCTTTTGATATGTCTGCTTTTAGACTTGTCTTTTCAGACCCAGGTTCCCTAGCCTCCAGGGTCTTAGCAGTCTAATGTTGAAATATAGTATATATTATTTTGAAAATATATAATAATAGCAAGTTTTGAATTCCTTACATATGCTCTAATAAAGTGTTAATAGGTCCAGTGAAGTCCATGAGATTACTTTTTTGTTTAAATTACAACAAGTACAGAAATACTTTGCTAGGTCAGGGTTGTAGAGTTCAACACCTTTCAGCACCTCAGTATCATAGCTATGCTGCTTATTTTATTAAAGATTCTTATTGCAATTGAAGAAATCTAGTGCAGACATATTTTTTGAATGAAGGATAGCTCATATTTTTCCTTGCAGAGTTGTCTGAATTTGTTGCATTAACCCCCCATGAATTTATTACCTAATCACATTTCTGTATAGGAAAGAATCTTTATTAATTTTTATCTTATTCCTAAATGGCAATTTTACTGCTAGACTTCCATCTTTTGTTGGCTTCTTCTAGGTAGGGCCTTTGCTTTTCAGACTTGAACTAAAAGTGAGTTGGCTGGCATTATGGCAGCTTCACAGAGGGTGATGATAGAGGCACTCAAAAGGTTAAGGGACGTGTTCAGTCTTGCACAGGTTGCCAATGACAGAGGAGAACACAACATTCCTGCATGCTAGTCTTGATAGTTCTGATCAGTAGATTACTCCCTTGTCATGTGTATTATCTTTCTTCCCTTTTCTTTCAGTTTTCCATTTGAACCATATCCACTGATGAATATCAAACTCTGGCTTAACTGTGCTCAATTTCCAGTTCCCTTTCTAGACCTTCTCCAGTTCAAACCATGGTAGTGGATATAGATCAGTTGGAAAAAAACCCAATGAAATAAAGAACGTACCATTCTCAAATTATATTTATTCATAATGTGTACCTGTATTTTTTTCATTCACTTTGAAACATTAAAATGCATTCAGATTGTTAAATTTTAAACTGTCCAAATTAATAGAAGCTGGAGTCTCCTAAGAGTCTTCTGTCAACACCCTGGTGTAATTTTTTGTGTCCAGAGTCATTATCTTTTTTCTATAGAGCTGTGAAGGAAAAAAGTATCAGGTCACTTATTCCTTACAGCATCGTATACACTTATATATACGCATATTACACTTAACTATATATCACAGCAGATGAAGGAAATTATTTTCCCTGGTAGAAAAAGAATAATGGATTTGTAGAGTACTATCAGAAGTACAGGTACGCTAGGCTTGTAATGTCTTTGTAACCTGAATTCTCCCTGAAAGCTCAGGGTACTGAAGAAGATTTCATTCAAGCTGGTGAAGGATTAAAGTTTAAATCAAAATTACACAGTGGAGTGAGAGTGCCATGCACTGATATTTCAAATATTGAAGAGTAGAAATTGGATTATTTGTAATTTATTTTGATTGGACTCAACATTTGGGTTTTTAAGTAATATTCAATTGCCAATTAAGCTATAACACCAAATATTTTGTTTCTAATAGGATCTGCTTTGATCTGCTCTTATATGAGAAAAGGATCTTGGATATTTGTGGCTTCTCTTAAAGCAACTGCAAACCATAGCAAGGGATATCTTAATGCTATAAACCAGGATCATGCCTGTAATTTCTATAGGCAAAGCAGGGACAAATTATTCTGCACCACATTTTAGCAATTGCTGATCTACTGTCTAGGACTATCTTATGGCTACCAAGTAGTCAGAATTAGTGCTAGTGGCTGGCAGAGATTCTAATAGCAATTACTTAATTAGAAGACATTCCTGGATGTATTTCTACCAATAACAACATTCAAGGAGACTTACTGGTATCATTATCCCCTTTCACTGATCTCTTTCCTTCAGAGTAGTTTCATGAGCATAAAACTGCAATGCACTCATAATGCCAATGCATACACAGCCATTTCAGCCTCTCCTTTTTGTTAGCTTTGAGAATAGCAGCAAAAGAAATGATAGTCTTTGTAAGGTCATTATATTTTTTTCAAAACTTTGAATCAAACAATGGTAGATGTAATTTTCTATTGAGTCACTTATACTGTTGATACTGCAGTTTTCTGCGATGAGCTGAATAGATACATTTTATAAACCTCCAAACAAAAACATTATGTTGGTTGTGTCCATTTCACAAGAAAAGACTTTAAAGACAATCTTTTCAAAAATTCTTGACTAAATGCTAGCCTGTAATTGGTTAACTGGCTATTTTTTAGGAGTTATCCAAGGCTGTTGATGGAGGAAGGTTCTCCTTTCAACCAGGAAGAGGCATAATGATATTCCCAGCTCTTATTCTTTCCTTGTTCCTTTCCTATGCAAGGGTCTTTTTATGTTACATTTTTGGAAAACCAACTTGACAGAGAGGAATTTTAAATTTGAAAATGTAGTTTTTCTCTGCTTAAGTGTTCTTATCTGATGCACTTTTTTTTTTTTTTTTTTTGGCATTGTTCCAAGGAAATGGGAAGCCAAGTGAGGGAGCACCAGCTTCTGCTGCTGCTGGAGAAACAGAGTGCTGCGGTACCATCTCTAGGACTACCTTATGGCCATGTGGTCAAGTAGAGGCCACATTCAGTGTAAGACAGATCTGTGTAAGTAGCCAGTTTTAGATTCAGTGGCCGAATGGAAAAGAGAGCAATCTCTTTTTTCCATCTCCCTTCCATCTCCAAAATCCAATTTCATGCAAATCCAGCTATTGCTTCCTGCTCAGTTTGGAATGACAGAGAAACAAATATCATTGCTTTGAGCCAGGTAAATATGTTGTACCAAAAGGTGGTTACATGCTACGGGAAGACGATCACTTGTCCCAAAAGTTTCCCTCCATAAGTATTACATAGCAAGTGGAAAGATATTTGATTATTTTCCATACACATCAAGAGCTTATGAGCATTCCCATGATGTTTTAATGGTCTAGAATCCATGATTTTCTCCTGACCATAACCAGAGTTAGAAACTTGAATCTCAATATAGATACTTAAATAAATTTATATTTATTCATATTGATAGTTTTGGATGAACCCAAAACTTACTTTTGATCAGAGTTTCTTAAGACTTCTGGTCTCAGAGTTTATGGTGTGATCCTGTGAGGTAAGGATCCAGTCTTTTCACTAAATCAATATGCATATGTGTATCTCAGCAACTTTTTACATGAATACCTTGAAATGCATCAGCAAAAAAATATGTGTATGTATCCATGCAATAATACATTGAGCCTTTAGTGTTTATTGGAAAAATATGCAGCTTCTCTTTGTACAGCAAGGGTATTTTTCACTTAGTTGAATTTAGTCTTTTAGATTTTGGCTTTCAAATATAGCTTGGCAAAGGATGCATAATGGCTCCATAGCAAGCATCCATATCTGTAAAAATGCTAGCTAAGAGTCTGCGAGGAATAAATTATGCGTATCTACTCAGGTACTGAAAGATGGACCAAATGGAAATTAAGATCTTTGAGGAAGAGAACCACTGTTAAAATCACAGAAAAACACCACAGTGCTTGGATCCAAAACTTTGATATAACTAACGTGTTTTAAAAGAATGATTGGTGAGGAGAGAGGAGAGATGGGGCACCAACAACGTGGTAGACTTGGAGAACATCTTTTTCTGTTTTTTGGTGTTTTTGAAAAGATGACACTTCATAAACATTTGCAACTGTGCCTCTCTCTACACCCACAAGATTTGCACCTCCAGTTTTACTCTCATGGAATGACTGAATACTTAGTATAAAACTGTCTTTCTGCATGTTTCCTTGGATTGTAGTCATGATTTGATGTGACTTGTAGTCTTCAGACAATACATGGATCTTGAGTGCCAAAACATATATTTTGGATCTCAGGTTATGCTTCTGGTCTAAGAATAGTTGATGACATATGGAACTGTATTTTTCAGGTATGCTTACAAAAGATATAGAACAAAAAATAAACCAACAAGAAATCCATGGGAGGTAAAAAGAAATGAAGGAAGGAAGAAAAACAGATTAGCTTTACTTTAGCAGAGGAAATTCTACAGAACAATTTTTTTCTGTAGTAGTTCTGGTTTTTTCTAACTTCACCTGGATTTACAGTCTGTTGAAATAATAATATGCTGAAGTATTGATATGTTTTGAATTTTGTGATGATTCAGATATCCTGTCACTTATGATTGACCAGTCTTGTGTTGGAAAATGGAACAGTAAGAGGAAATGAAGCAGAAGTTGTATGTTTTTCTCTATATTCTTGCTTAAATTAGGACAGTTGCCAGAAATATGGCATTTGCATTGACTTAGTTTTGGAAGTAGTCAGAAAAAGGTTATTATTTCTAACAGGCATATCTTTCCTTTATATTACCACAGGATGAAAGAGAAGCCTAACTCTTAGGTGTTTAAAGAAAATTGGAATAAAATTTAGACAGTTCATGGTTGCAGATATTTTTTTTAGTTGTGTTCTGAAACTGTGTCAGCTCAGAGCAAATTAATCAGAGTTGAGGAGACAGAAGAGTGTCCCCTTAAGATATTGAGGGGAAAGCCAAGGAAGTATAATAACATAATATTATGTTTTGCAACACTGAAGCATAGAGCCTCTCTGATGGCAGAGGAGGAAAAGTTTAGTGTAGTTACACATAACAGGTTATGTTTAAGGAAAGAAGGGTAATTTGGTGCATATTTGCCTGGTTCCCTGCTTGAAATGTCACTATTTGGCCAAGTTGCTATTAGCAAATCTTAAAATCCTGGGGAAGTTCAACAACTGAGATACCTACATGCATTTTAAAGGCACCGTATTAACACTTCTGGGTGCCTTGGAAAAGTCTGACCTGAAATCTTTCCTTACATAGTTGTGATCTGAGGGTAATGTAATACCTTGTTACTTAACTGGAAGTCTTGGAGGCCATGTTTTAAAGGTTGTGAGTTGATCAAATTCTATTGTGATGGATGCCATAAGTTGTCTGTGGACACAGACAACTCTTGACACTGTATTGTTTCAGCTTCTTAAAAAAATTAGTTATTGCCTTTGGGTGTGTGATGTGGAATGAACAAAGTCTGAAATGCAATGCAGACCACATTTTGGATAGAAATATTGAATGGCAGTTTTTTCATCTCTATTAGTTTTAGAAACAGAAATGTGCTGATACTGTCAAAAAAGTTAGCTGTTGGCAAGCTGTGAGACAACATGAATGTGTTGCTCTGCCTGCCTATTTATTTATATTTTACTTTTTTATGTACAGTGTTAGGATATAAGGTGTCTGATTTTTTCTTCTTCCCACTTATACCAGCAGAGGCTAGTTGATCTTATTTTTATGCAGCTTTTGATGGAAATTTTTGCAAGTGCTAAGCACAATATTTCTGCTGCTCTGAGAAATTGTATGTCAATGTTAACAGGGGAAAGTACTGACATGTCTCTATGCAATAACCTAAGTTGATGATGGGCAAAAATAATCACTTCCTTGGTCTAAGCAGAAAGGAGAAACCCATCATATACCCTCCTTGCAAACATGCACAAAACTTACTAGTCCATGCACAAAAATGACCTATTGCCACTTTTTCATTCTGATTGAAGACAACAAAAAAATTAATGTTTTCCCTCTTTCAGTCTCTTCTTGGATGAACTGATGAATGCATTATTTCATATATTATACTCTACGTAATTTGTCCTACAGGATTCTGTCATCAAAGGAACAATTAGGGGTTAACATTTTTCTTTAAGTCACTGGAGCCTCCGGAGGGCCATATATGCTTTAATTTTCACCCAATCTAATGGATGTGCATGCACTTTTCTGCAATTTTTGTGCATATGGCTACTGTTAAAAAAAAAAAAAAAAAAGAAAAATTTTACGTTCAACAGTAGTTTTCTCAAACACTGTTGCTTATAGTTTTGAAATCTTGTATTTGGGAAATAAATGAGAATATTTGAATGACAGTCATCTTCATGACCTAGTAGCAGTGAGGAAAGTGAATGAATCTTGCATATATTTGTGCTGGACGTACGAATGCATAAAAGTTTGTGACAAACAGTGTGAACTTTTAAACTAGGAAGACCCTCTCTCTCTCTCTCCCTCTCAGCTTATCTATGCATTAGTGCCCTTCACTGCTCTCTAACCTGAGCATCTCTGCAGCCTAGCTATAAATTGGGGTCAAGTGATTAAGGTCACCAAATCAAATTCTAGGATTTTATTCTGTGCTTTTCTAAGCTGCCTGTTTTTCAGGATTATTCTTTGCACTCTGCATATATTTTAAAGCCCTGGCAAGCAGTTATGACTGATACTATTTCATATAATATTCACAATTACTTTTGCAGTTCCTTTTTTGAATATGACAAAGGGAGGTCAATATGCAGGATCCAGCTGAAAAGGGGATGCAGCATCATGGTGCTGCATCCTCTCAGTGGGGCCAAAATCTATGCTGAATCTGCCAACAGGTTACAGCTGCTTGCTATCAACAAACTGAGAACTGCCTAGAATGTCTGATTCTTCCAGTTTCTTCCAGACACTTCTGTATGTCAGAAACACAGCTGGTATGTGACATGATTATTTAAATGCTTTCATAAATAGCAAAAAAGAAGGATTTTTTTTTCCTCTCAGGAAAACTGTTGTCAGTCAAATTTTGTCACATTCAACATTTTCTTTTCGGCCTGCTCTAATCAGAACTTTTGTGCATCCAGCAGATGCTGAGTGCTCATAACTCCCAGTAACCTCAGCAGGGTTTAGCATTTTGCACAGGAAAAAGCACTAATAGAACTCAGGCACTAATAGCACGCATTTTCAGGGGACCAAAGCAACTGCATCCTCCATTGACTTTTCCTGGAGTTGAGAGTGCTCTGAGTCTCTGAAAAATATGATGATTCCTAGTAATAGCTGGAGATGGGGAACTGATCAATCACAAACATGCAGAAAAGGCTGGTTTAAAAATATTTAGCTCAGGAAGCTACATTAAAATGACTCCATTAAGGTGGAAAACTATTAAAACTTAACAAATGCCAGAATTAAAGGTAGTTTTAAGAAGCTTCATGTAACTCTACAACAAGTATGTTGTCACACAGTATTTAATTTTCTTCTATTTTTTCCATTGGAGCCTGTGCCTAGCAAGTGCACAGAATGTTCCTGTAATGAAAAGTTATTCATTATGTTACTTCATCAATGTTTGCCCTATTTACTATATCTTATTCAAAGTTTTAATTTCTGTGGGATCTTTCCTTTCATGCTTATTACTATGGTAGGCAAACAGCATTAAATGTAAGGTCAGGCATATTGTGGTAATATGCATATATTTTTTAATATATGGTCCACCTGCATTGGTTATCAATGTCACTGGATCTATCACACTGAAGTGTAGCTTTGGAACTGATACAGCAGCTGATGACAGCAGCCAGTTGCCAGGCTGCCAATGTGTTTTCTATATTTGCTGATGATATAATAATAATGAAATTCAAAAATGTCCACTTCAATTCCTGTCTCTAATACAATATGCTTTTATAAACACACACTTCTGCTGTTTTGTTTTCCCCTGTTCCAATCATCTTTCTCCCCAACCCAGTTTCCTTCTCCCAGTCTTGCTGCCTTTATCTTCTCTCTTTCAGTTTCTGTTCTTCAAGCTAAATCTTCACTGCAGCCAACCCATCTTATCTGCTGTAAAAGGCCCAGTCTTCTCTTACTCTATATGTTCTTTTTCTTCCCATTTTCATTCCTGTATCCTTGTTAAGCCAACACACTTCCCCTCGTCTATACTTGTTCTTTTTTCTTAATCTGCTTCTTCATCCAAACAAACCTCTTACTGCTGGCTCTTTAGTCTACCTTTCTTTCGTTTCCAATGAAACTTGAAATTCTCCCTGTTAGAATACATTTAGTCTCTATCCACCTAATGTTGTTCCAATCTATTTGCCTAACCAGCCACAGTCTCAGCAACCTCCTTGTCAAACAAGTGCTAGACGCTTAGTCTAAACCCAGCCTCTCAGCAACCACCACTTACGTGTGTTCAGCCCAACCTCTTCCCTCCAAAACTAGTTTCAGCTTTTTGTCCTCAGAGCTCCCAGTTCTGGAAGCTCAAACACTCCTGTAGGCACAAACCTTTCCTCCCTTATATTCTCCCTTCCCTTCAGCCCCAGGTTGGACCAGCGGTGTTTGGGATCACGGGATCCACTCCCAGTCTTTTGCTCTTTGTGCCAATATGTAACCTAGCTAATGGTCACAATTGGTCTACCTCTCTTTCTGTTTCAGTCTTCCCAGATGCCTTTCAAAAAGGAAAGGGGAGCTCCCATATGTAGTCCTGAAGGACAGTTAAACTGGGTTTTGTGAAACAGTCATAAGAAGGAAGTCTCATTTGGATTTGCATTAGAGCATGTTCAGTTGTCCGATTCTGTTGTGAACAGGATCTTATTGGCTGTAAGAAAGCAAAAGAAAGCAGAGTAAAATTAAAGAATTTAGCGACAGAGTGTGATGAAAAGGTGTGACTAGCTGTTTTTAACCCACTTGCCTAAGTATGGGTTCCTTTTCCCAAAGATGATTAAAAGCTTAATTCCTTCCACTAAGGGCAACACACTACCAAGTTCTACATCCATCCACCAAAGTACTAGAGTGATTGAGAAAAGAGCCATTGTGATTTTTAACGTGAGTAAAGTATAGTATTTATTTCCAGAAATAAAGTTAAATATTTTTTGCTTAAGTTGTCTAGAAAAAAGATAAAATTTGAGCTGCCACTCAAAATTTCAGCTCAATTTCAATTTGGCAAGGACAAGTTGTTATAAACAACTAAGAATAGAATTTTATTATGGATACTGGGCTAATCTTTCTTCCAGATTGTAATAATGGATTTACTCACTAATTTCTCCAGACTCTGAGAGGCCAGAACACTCTCCCCATTTTGCTCTACTGCTAGCTGAAAATATAGACCATTGTTGGAAGATTCGAGGGACACAACTCCAAAAATCAGACAAATCAGATAGCATATTTTTCCCAATTAAAAATATTTTTTTTAAAAAATGAGTTCATTTAACCATGCTGCTTGAACAGTTACTTTCAACTCCAATTCCTTAATTTCTATTAAAAGTCATTGTTATCATATCCTAGAACCATGCCAGCTTTCATCCATGCACGTTCCCGAAGGTCAAAGCTTAAAATAACTGTCAAGCCTCTCTAACCTAGTAATCATTTTCTGCCTTGAAGTAGTTCCTTCTGCAATCAATGGCACAAAATGTACAATTATAAATGTTTGATGTTGGTTGGTTTTGTCCTTCATGTTACCTAAGATGCTGGCTATATCACATAGTTAATTTTTATATAAGAAGTCTATAATTTTGCAGCATATAAAATTGAATTGCAACACATGCAGAAATTGCAGACATTGCATTTTGCAGAAACAGCCATCTAATTAAAATGTATCACATAAAGTAGATTTTGAAATTTTTTTTTTTATGACATTCTAACATGAATACTTTTTAATCCAGTTTGGAGTAAGCACGTTCTCCTTAAAACACTGGGAGTGCCACTGTAACTTCATATCGCAGCAAAAAGGCAGATCAGGAATTTTGAAACATAATTTTAAGGGGATCAGTAAAATCTCTGGCAGATAAATGTTCTACAGTTGAAGAGAAAAGAAATTACAAATAATGACTTAATTTTCTCTTTCTGTCTTATCTCATACTTTTGTATCCATTTGTTTTTCTTTGTTGCATTAGTTTCTCTTTTTCTATTCTATTGGTAGTAGCAACAGTGACTATATTCCAAAAGCTATGTCTACCAGTTTAATAGACATTGTTTACACAGTGGCACACCTGGATCAAGGCATAAGACAAGCAGAGCAACTTTCCTCTTTGAAAGAAAGAAAGAGTAAGGGGAGAGAGGGAGGGAAAAGGGGAGAAAGAAGGGGAAAGAGACATAAACTGATTAAGAGACAGATCTGGGAAAAAATGTAGGAACTGAAATATCCCATCAGGAAACAAAATGAAGTCCCTGTTCTGAAACCCAGCCTAGCCGTCCAATCCTACCTAACACAGTGATCCTTTACACCACATAGAGAGGATGAAAGTTTGCTACTCTTCTTGGAAACTCAGGAATATGGGCAGAAGTGTTCCTTGAAGTCCGAATGTGGTTGGTATATATTGCTCAAGATCCTGATCACTCTGAGAGCAGTCAGGGGTGGAGGCCAGGAACGAGTTTGCTTTACAGGAAAGAAACCTGGGGCTAGAAGGAAGTTGCCAAAATGCAAAGGCACCTTGCAAGGTCCTGTGAGAGCATCAATTTGTTCACAGCCTGCCTGTGCTCAGGCTTCCCAAGTGAGGGGCAGGCTGGTGGAATCAGATATAACTGGAGAAGCAATGAATGATCCTAGCTGCAAGAAATAAACTTCCAGGAGTCCAGGTAATTGCAGTGTTTCAGGGAATCCAAAACTTGTTGCTTCCTGCTATCTCTCAAAATTGGGCTTTGGGAAAGGGCATAGGTTGCAGTAGCAACCTTTGCTATTGGTAAGCCCTCGTAACTCCTCTGCTTAGCATTTATTTTGCTTCCCTCATGCTACGCTTATGATACCTGAAGTCCCAGTTAGCTTAAGTTTGTGATACTACTTTGTATCTGGATTTCTGCTAAGTATACTTAACTGAAAAAAGTTTCTTCACTCATTCATATGGAATAAGATCCAGAGAATAGTAAGAAAGCAGGTATTTTGTAGGCAATCATGGGAAACTTGTTAGATCCACTTTTAAGTCCCTGACGAGAAATCATGACCATCTAAGCTTGAGTCGAGGCTTCAATTTTTAAAAGTCATTTGTGGAAACACTTGTGTTCTTTTGGAAAGCCTGGTGGTTTTTAATGTGATCTGTTTTTTCGGAAATCACAGGTGATAACACACAAACATGTCGTTTCAGTTGGGATGGACAAACGACAAGACTCTCCTTAAGGGTTAAGTTGAGCTTCCTCCTTTATTCCAAGCTTAGCTTTCTTATATATCTAATCTCTTGTTCACGCGCCGTTCACGCATTCCTTCTATGCTTTCAATTGGTTAGGTTACACAGCATGCGCGCTCGTAGCTACAATGTGATTGGTTATCGAAATCCTGTCTACGTTGCTCAAAATCCAGCTTTCTCACAGCCTAGTTTCTTCTTGTTCTCTGAGGCAATCTTCTTCTTCACTCTTTTTGTTACATTGTCCTTATATGACGCAACTCATGGCCTTCTTATGGATACACTGCAATCTCTGTATCTTCTGTCAAGGGGTCTACGGACCCGCCGTATCCCCCAACACAAACCTGCTGTGTTTAGTGAATGGAGAGTTTTGTTTTGCATGTGTTACAGAAGACATTTATGCTAATAGAAAAGTTTGCACAGCTGTATTAGAGCCATGCATTTCAGACTTGTTTTGGTCAAGGTTGTGTCAGCAATTTGGCTTAAAACGTACTTAAGATGTTACAATTTAGCAGAAGGTAAAACATTAGCTTCAAAGCTGGCACTATGTTTGGGAGTGAAATTTTAAACCAAATCCATAGCAATGCCATCAGCTACTTTAATGTCTTTTTTTGTGGAAACACAGTCTGAGTCAATTCATGCAGGAAGCTTAGTTTACTAACCCACTAGACGTAGAATATCACAAGACAGTACACTAAATTCTCAATGGAAAGTGACTACTGCTTTCCAGCAAGCTGTAGCTCTACTTGTTCCTGTTTCTGTTTCAGTCAACGAGCATTTTGCAATTATTTTGAAGAGAAAGGGAGCAAGACCCTGTCTTTTATGAAATGTGTGGTTATTTAGGCATTCTTAGCCAGGTATGAATGTTTTAAGAATAACATACCCTATTATGTCATGTATTAAGCAATAAAAAAAATTAATGTGTATCACAGTCCTCTGAACCTTGAAAAGATTTGTTTGAAACTGGATTTAATCTAATTTGGGAAATATTCGTAGTCTAACATCTGGAAGAGATTTCTGTGGTTGTCTCACGAATTTTGGAATCTATACCTAGTAGGGACAAAAGTCCATTGTTTTCACATGACACAGAACATTGTAGCAGTACATATTCACTCTCCTGACTCAAATTTATTAAAAAAAGATTTTAAGTGGTAATTTGTCCCAGAAGGCTTTATGTGGGACCAAGTATTGTCTGTTCTTCTTCAACATAAATGAAACATAAATTCAGATTTGTGACCTGGCTAATTTTGGGGAAAAATCTCATCATGTGCTGTCATCCCACCTGGGTAAGGGTTGTACCTCCAGGCAATGAAGCATATAGAAATCTGCGTTAATGACTGGAGAATCACAGTCCTATATCTCTGAATAAAGCCTGTTATATCTTTTAATTGTTGCTTACTTTCTGTTACATATGAAATACAATCCATGAGCCTGTGTTCAACATTCTTTGGCAAGAATAATCATCAGTCATATGACTGAAGTTATATGCATGCTTAAAACAATGGAAATTCAGGAGTTAAGAGACTATTTGTTTTCTTCGTCTTTTGTAGAGTCCCTGCCAGACCTTTGGGAGTGATAAAGTAATGGGAAATTAGATTAGCTAATAAAAGTATCTTAAACCACTGTATAACATAGCATGGGTTAAAGAAGAACCCTCTGGTTTTGAGGAGCATAGGAACGATTGTACTATATGTAATGCTATTTTGTTTATACATGAAATGTATATGTGCTATATGAAGATAGAAGTATTGCCTACACCTAGCATGTTTATTTTCTAATCATGGAGCGCAATAAAAGTAATGCCAAATTTTGCTGAACTGGTTCAGTTTCCTTGGTGAAAAAAAAAATCACAGATCAACTCTTCTGAACCTGAAAGAAAGCTAAAACAGAATTTTACCTATGATCCAATTAAGGACAAAAGGGGAAAATACCTGTCTCTCACAGTTTCTGTTCCAGCACTCATACTGCAAGAGAAATATACATGAATAAGATGTAACTGATGCATTGACCCATTCAATAATGTGGTTAGTTGGCACTGTAGTTCTTTACCTGTTTGTAACTTCTCTGAAATATTAGGCAGTAATATAATGACCAGCCAATCAAACTGCAAAGAAGTGAAAAGGCCAAGGTAGTTTCCCATTATTGCATTCTGTTTTGCTTGATACGATATTGTCAGAACTTGTATTTTTGATGCCTCCTGTACTGGACAAAGACAGTGAAAAGAACAGGAAATGACACTTGACTCATCTATTGTCCTGGCAAAGTCTGTAATGAGCATGGGTTATAGTATAACCATTCTTCTTACAATTTCAAAACTGTAATCTGCTGATCCTCCCTGCTTGTCACATCCAATTTGTTCCAAGGCATGTTTTACACAAGACCACATTTCTATTCAGTGGTAACCTGAAGTTGACAGGTATTATGGTTAAATTCCCTTTCTAATGACTGTGTAGAACTAGAAAGATCCTGTCATATCATCATTCTTGAGGCTATACAATTACCTAAGTGGAGTAAAGAAAATTAATTGATAGAACAATTATGTTGAACACTTATGTATTTTTCATTTTCAAGCTCTTTTCAAGAGAATTCAGATTAATGTGAGACTATGATTTAGAATTAGAAAAAAAAAGTGAGAACAAAAAAATAACAGAGATACAGTTAAGCAACACTCCCCAGAGCTGCTATTTTATTTTGGATCAAAACGTAGTCAGAAAAGCTTTTTTCAGAGTGTTAGCCACCACAAAACTCTCCTGAAATCAGGACACTGCAGGAGTCATATCTACTTAGTGAGCAAAACAAAAGCAAAAGCTAGCAAAGTTTGAAAAACTGAAAAACACTTTCAAATCAAAACATAGCATTTCTAATGATCTTTTGTATTTTTATTGTGTAACCACAGTAAAAATAACGAGTAACAGCAGATAAACCAGCAAAAATAAATGCTTTAGCAAGAAAAACCTTTTTCCCTTTTTTCTTCACCCTGAATTCTTTGATTCGTATTTGAAATTAAGTTGGATTTTAGAGGTCATTCAGCAGAATTACTCAGGAAGCAGTAGGGAGAGCTGTAGGAGGAAGCAGATAGGCAAAAGACAATATGGGTCATGCTTAGACATGCATGAATAAAAAAATTAATCAGCCAGATAAATCATCAGGGATTTGCATAAATCTCTCACCAGTTCTTCCAAATTGTGGTCAAGATTTTGGCAGTGGCAGATGCACCCTGGAAAAAGACACATGGCTTTGGAAGAGGAATGAGCCTTTTCAACTGTAAAGTAAATCTTCAGAGTTGGTGGCACTTCGTAAATGAGGAAAAGTGTTTTTGCATGCTGGTTTCATAATCTGTTGAGGACAACTTGAAACCTGATGAGTGGGGGATGGCAAAAAAAGAACACAAGAAGGGTAGAACAAGTCATCTGCACAAGTGCCAAAAATTAGCAGGAGAAAGTTATTCACAACTGGACAAAAGAAGGGAGAAAGTGAAGAGTAGCAGGTCAGTTACCAAAAACATCTCTGCTTTTGTACTAATTGAGGGACCACAGGAAATAGACACAACCAAATAATGATTTCTTGAAATAATAAAGTGAAGAAACCTATTGTGGACATCCAGGGTAGACAGAGATATTTTTAAAATCGACAAAATAATTCAGATCTTAGAGGTTAGTGGGACTTCTTCCTAGTCTGCAGACACAAAGGGAGTACAGCAGCCATGCAATGTCCAAAACTTATGTAGAGTGTCCTGCTGAAGATTTAGTACTTAAGTTGGAGAAATCAAGTGATGGAAAGAGGATGTTAGGGGGTACTTTTAGATTTGATTCAGATCAATACTGAGAATATTAAGAGGCAAAGTAACTGCTTGAGAGTGAATGCTGAAAAAATTAAAATTTTACAGTATTTTTGAATTTTTGAAAGGAAGATTTCAACAAAATCAGAGAATCAGTAAAGGAGAACTGGTCTGAGTGCCAAACAAAAGGTGCTGTCCTCTAAAGAAATGTAGAAATATGAGCAATACTAAAGCTGGGGAATGACAAATCACTGTGATAGAAGATATGACTAATTCATGGATTTTTTTACCTTGCTCAAACTCAGTTACCTTAAACACAGAAAAATACCCCATACAGAAAAGACAGGTTATGTTACTGAAGATGCATATAGAAATGGAACATAATAATACAGAAGCAAAATCAGAAAAGCCGAGATACATAATGACATACAAGAAATAATGTATCTCATTACATAAAGAGACACACTATTACATAATTACATGATGAGGCACAAAAAAATCCAATAATTCATTCAATACATACATTAATAGCATGGGGAACACCAAGGGCAGTGCTGGTTTGCTAGTCAGAAGAATGAAAAGACTATCACTATGAGTGAAAGCTGGGGTGCATAATACCATTTTTTGTTTGTATCCATCTTCATGGAAAAGGTCAGCTAGTCAGTCTATCATAACTCATACTAGCAAAGGAGGAATAAGATTTTAGTTTTGACTCGGGAAATACAGTTTAGAGAGTACTTAGATTTCATCAGTTGATTCTTTAAAATCCAAGATGAAGTTCATCAGGTCCAGTTGATTTGAGATCATCTAATTTACCTTAAAAAGCATTACCTTTGCAAACACATGGAGGACCTATAAGACTAAGAACCAAAATGCCAGAAACCAGCAAATGTAATACCTATTTTAAAAAGAAGAAAGGCAGGATCATGAATTATAGAGTGGATGATTCTGTTTCCAGACAAAATATATGACTAGCTTTATTTAGGGGATATGTAACGACCAGGAACAAGTAATCTCGTGTAACTTTTTCTGCTCTTGTAACAGATCTTACATGCAGAGATGTCCTGTATCTTGAATTTAGCAAGACTTTTGGTGTTGCCTCAGTTGGTAGTTTTCAAAGACTGTTGTACGTGACAGTATTAAACGTTTGAAAACCCACTGGAAAATCATATTAGAGAATAGCTATTAGCAGTTCCTTCTCAAAAGGGAAAAATTTATTAACCTGAATTCTGCAAGGTCCTTGGACTTAAACTTGTCAATATTTTAATGAATGATCAGAAGATGGCAGAGAGATAGTATTTTTACTTAATTTGTAGACAACACTTAACAGAGGGAACTGAGGTATGTTTGATGATGGGGGGGAAATCAGAATGATTCTGGAAAAGTTCAGAAAGAAGTAGATGCCATTACTCTGGATCTCTGGCAGTATAACTAGACAGGGGGAATAACTGGAGGGAACAATGGGTGTGGTTATGATGGCTTACATTATTCTTTTTATTGGGACAAAATGGAAGCATGCCTCCTGCCTAAGCAACGTCGCAGAGGAGAGAAAGGCAAGGGTGTGCTCACTCCTAAACTCTTCATATCTGGCAGATCGTATGATATGTAAAGCTGTGCAGTAATACAGCTAAAACTATACTGTTTCTGTTGAACTGCATTTCTTGGTAGTTAACTCTGTTAAAAAATGTGGAAGGTAGTGCTGTGGCATAAGAAATCTCATTTTGACTCAGCTCCATTAAAACTATGCAATGCTGACACATGGCTTGTGCAGATGCCACTGAACTCCCTGATGATCTTTATTCTATTATTTGTCAGCTTGTCCCTCTGTTTCTGAGACATACTTCTGTGTCTCCCAAAGACATAAAATACAAAGACATAAAATAAAAAATTCAACTCACGTTTCCTTTAAAGTCCTGACAGCTCTCTAGTTTTTCTCTTCTCATCATTGGTGTTGAATCTCTGTTTGATATGGGTCGAGTCTGTATCTTTCTCATGTTCTGGTTTAGCATATTTCTCCTTAAGTATTTAAGAATAAAGGCTAGCTGGGAAAGATACTTGATGACATATATTGCTCTACTTAATGGCTGTTCCAGAGAAAAGCTGTCCGACGGAAGTAATTAACTGACTTTAGATGAGGCTGCAAGCATTGCTGCAACACAACATTGACAACTTGCTTTTATCCATGTGATTCCTAAACAGGATAAAAATCAAAACCAAGCATGTTATCTTCTCTTTTTAGTTCAAGAACAACTCAAGCCTGCACCCATTAGCATGGGTGGAAGAGCTATTTTTTGTAGACGCATTGAAATATTTTACTATAGTATGTTAGGTTGTTACTTTTGAACAATGGAGTTTCAAACCAACACTGAAGTTTCTTTGTCTGCTGCTTAGCTTAAAAGTGGGTGGGAAGACAATGGAGTATTGATGGGAAAGGATAGAAATAGCTATCCTTTGCTTTGCTTTGTTGTAGTACTAATATGGGGTGATACAGTAACCACTTCGAAGTTCTACGTAATCATCTGGTCTCTTATTACGCTATCTTGAATACTAGAAAGCTGAGATGCCTTTTCATATATGCAGTGCCAGTCTGAGAAGTGTAGAAGCCACCACTACTTGCAAGGTAGAACTGCAGCGTTAAGGCAAAGAGCACAGGGATAATTGCAAATTAAAATAAAATTTGGTTTAGAGACTGCTCATACTTACTCTAGAGATCCCCTTTCCCTTGATTATACTGCAGCCCAATTCACCAATAGCAATCATCTGAGATGAATTAGTAAGTGCCTCTGCCTCATGTCTTGATTTTTAGCTTGGATGTGGGGATTATCATAAACTACCCATTCAAATGGGTAGGAGAAGAAGTGGTGCTTAAAGCCTTACAGTGTTTCCTTAAAGAAAGCTCATCAGAAACCATTCACAGATGCAACAACTCCTTTATCATGGAACTAGAAATCATGAGGGAGAATCAGAGCCACCATTGCAACCTGCATGTCACCATAGCAACTGCTATTAAGACAACTCAGATAGAAGTCCAGATTTTCTGTTCAATGATGAAAAATTGGTCCTCCAACAAAGTGTTTTCACCTAGCATGAATCTTTCCACCTAGTGGAATAAGGGGAAAAGAAATTAATCACAGAGAAGAAAAGAGGCACATAGAGAGTAGAGCATGAAAAAGCAGAAAATAAGGGAAAGAACCAAAAGATGCATGTATTGTCATTGGTCCCTAAGAATGAAATTTTTAAACTGTATGTCTGCATGTCATTCCCATTCTATTACTCTAGGCTGCAGGACTATCAAATTGGAGACGTATCTTCAACAGAGGCTGTGTCTTCTGACTGTCATCTACAAATGTCACAGGTACACACCACAAGGAAGTAACTAGCAAAAATGGTGGGGGGCAAGTTGACCCCCCATTACTCCGTTACTGTAATAACTGCCCTTTCAATATTACTCATTGCACTTAGCCACTTTGTTAACTGTCTATGGTGGGTTGACCTTTGCTGGATGCCAGACTCCCACCAGCCTCTCTCTCATTCCACCTCCTCAACAGGAAAGGGAAAAAACAAAAGATGGAAATGCTTGTGGTGTGAGATAAAGACAGGTAATTTACTCACAAATTATCATCACAGGCAAAACAGAATTGACTTGGAGAAATTAATTTAATTTATTGCCAATTAAAAATAGAGAAATATGATGAGAAAAAAAAGACAAAAACTAAAACACCTTCACCACACCTCTCCCCCTTCTTCTCAGGCTCAACTTCATTTTCAGCTCCTTTATTTCCCGCACTGAGTGGCACAGGAGAAAGGGGAATGGAACTCTTAACAGCTCCTCTCTGCCACACCTGCCTCCTCACACTTTTCCCCTACTCCAGCATGGGTTCTTCTTGGGACATGCTTCCTACCAGAAAATCTGCTCTAGTGTGGGATCTCCACGCTGCATCTGCAGCTTCCCTCAGGGCATGTCTACTTGCTGCAGCACGGGGTCCTCCACAGACTGCAGGGTGGATATCTGTTCCAGAACGGTCCTCCATAGGCTGCAGGAGGACAACCTGCTACACCACAGTCTTCCCCATGGCCTGCAGGGGAATTTCTGCTCAGGGGTCTGGAGCACCTCCTCCCCCTCCTTCTTCACTGGCCTTGGTGTCTGCTGGTGTGTTTCTCTCATTTTTTTTTTCCCCTCACTCCCCTCTCTCTCTCACAGCTACTGTGCAGTGTTTTTACCCTTTCTTAAATATTTTTTCCCAAGGTGCCATCAGCTTGTCTGAGGCCTCAGCTGGGTGGGTCTGTTGGAGCTATGTGAACTAGCTGGAACCGGCTGTATCTGTCAGGGGATGGCTCCAGCCTCTCCTCACAGAAGCCACCCCTGCAGCCACCAGCTGCCAGCATCTTGCCAAAGACACACAATGCATCATCTCACTGGTTTTGCAGTAATTTCTGCATTCCTCACCTTACAGGATAAATTCTTCTGAGGCACTGAGTGAAATGATTTACTTAAATCTAGTTAGATTACATTTACTGCATTTCTCTTGATTAAGAGGTGAATTATCTTATCAAAAAAGAGATATTAGGTTAGTCTGACATCGTAAAGTCTGACCTTTGATAAAAAGTGTTGCATTTTATACCATTTTCCATTTTTCTCTGTGTCTTTGATTACTATTTCCTTCAAAAACTATTTTAAGACCATGCATAGATCTGAGTTCAATTAGAGATCTGTCATTCTCTATGACTCTTTTTTCTGGTTTTGTGAATAAATGCCATGTTTGCCATTTTGCAGTTCTTGGATACCTGCTCCAGAAGAGACAGATCCATAGCTGTTTTTCCTGTAATACCACAGGTTAGTTTTGTGGCAATCACTGTTTTACAATACTGGTTATCTGCTCCTCTTTTCCTCTCCCCTGCTTCATTGCCTGAAGAGTAGAGTATAAATTATTGCACCTCATCTGTGGATATTTTTGTTTTCATATTTCCCACCAGGGGAATAATTACAGTCATATATTACCTTCTTAATGAAAATTAATGTTAGTTATTTAGAATGTGTTTAGGCCATATGTCAGTGTGGAGTGGTTCCACTTTTTTCCTTTGTTCTTTTTTTCCCTTCCCTGCATGAAGAAAATAGTAACATTGTTCTTGGAAAGTCCTAGTTGGAATGGCCTTTTGCCTGTATGTAGTTTCCTTGCTGTCAAACACTGTCTTCAACAGCCTCTGTTTCTTCTTATTATTGTTAGATGATTCATCTAGGTAGCCCCTCCTTGCATACCAGTCTCCTTCCTTTCCTTAGGAGACAGGCTCCAATAATGAATATAATTATGTGCTTCTTTACCTTCAATCCCTTGAACTCTCCAGTTCAAGATTAAACTTTTCGGTGTAGTCATTCTCAAAAGGTGATTTACTTAATTTTTAAAATATACCCTTTTACATACATTTACAGAAATAACTAAACCTTATGCATAACTCCATGTTTGTCTGTCCTGTTACTTCAAATCAATTCAATCAGTTCAAGATACCCTGGTCTGAGAGCATTTTTCAAGCAGAGCTTTTGTGATTTTTTTTTTGCTAATTATGGGAATAACTCAAAAATATCATGCAGATCAGTATTTGGTGGAGAAATCTAACAGCTATCATTCTTAAGAGAATTCTACAGTGGAGAGAGTTTGCACTGCATAACATTTCCATTACTACTGTTTTCTATCATCAATTAATAGAGCTCTGAATCCCTATCCTAATTAGAGCCTGGGAAACTGAAACTGATGGATGGTATATGACTACTTTTATGGGTGCATTAAAGTAATGTGTCAAGGTTATACGGCTCAGGATTAGGAGAATTTTTCTAACTATCAGAGCAGTGAAATTCTAAAATGTCTTTTAAAACAGAATACTAGGGATCCTAAACTATCTCAAGCTAAGATAATAAATTCATGGAAAAAGTGTAGGAAAAGATAAGGAAGATGCTGGGACTAGAAATAAAATTTTGAAATTTATTTTTGTCAAATTTGATACATTTGGAGACACTGAAAAATCCTGAAATATTATAAAAGGTCTGAAAGTACCCCTGATCACAGTATGTCGTTACTTGCATGCAATGAAGCTTGCATTTTAGAATATTCTAAAATGTTAGACACTCCCCCCGCCCCCCCCCCCCCCCAAAAAAAAAAAGTTACCAGGAATAAATCCTACAAATTTAATTATGAAAATATTTAGATTTTATTCTCAGTCTTTCATTTGTTGCAGCAATCCTCTTCCATAAGATAATATTGGCATTTCCTCTGTTAAATAAATCTTTTCCTCATCCTTCAAATTTGACCATTTAGTAAAATAATTCAAGGAGCTACTAACTCGTTACATATATAAAAAATGTGTCTGAAAGAACACCTTTGCAACACTTTAGTAATCTTGTCCACAGATATAGTGATCACAACATACAGTGAAAAATTCCTATGGGAATTTTTTACTGAGCTCTCCTTGTCTAATAGAAATAGCTTAGTTTTGCTTTGGATGAGTCTGAGCCCATAACATGACTTAATACTCTAGAAAGAAAAAACGAAAATTGACACAAAGGATTCAAGACCAAAAGGCTACTGATTTTTCAGGTGAGATGTCTCTAGATACTCCATGTATCTAGAGTAAATAAAACAGTTTAAATTTGGATTTGTTAATTGCGTGTTTTTCTTCAGTGATATTTAAAAAGAAGAAAAAAAACCCAGCAAATGAAGAAGTGAAGGTAGAAACTATAGAAGATAGATGGCCAATAGCAAAAAAAAAATGGAGATGTTGAATAAGGCTATAAAATAGCAATAAAGCAAAGAAAAAAACGGGATCAGTAACAGAGGTAGGAAAATAGGAAAAGATTAATTGCAGGAAGAAATTTTAATAGCAAAGGTTATGATATTTTAAGCATATAAATGTCTCTCTAAAGCTGTAAAAACCTTAACTTCTAAGTGGATAGGATCTTTTAAATGGAATTACAGTTATAACAAAGTTATTTTTTAAATAATTATTTCTGAAATTGTCAATCCACAGAAAATCAATATAATTTTTTTCCCTCTTCTAGTCAAACTAATCGTGAATGTGACAAACATCCTTATAGATTCATTATAGAGTTAAAGGATAAAACTGTGTGTGATTAAGTTTACCCTGATTTTCTCTTCCTGATAAAAATGTAATTTTGCCATTTTCTGTTCTTGATGTTTTCTGACCATCACAGCTTTAATGTTAAAAGCGTATATCAATTTATCATAGTTTTCTTTTATTGCTATACTGAGATGACTCAGCATTCATTCCTTACACATCAAACTTAAAGGGGGCCTACATGAAAAATGGGAATGGACTCTTTATCAGGGAGTGGAGAGATAGGACAAGAGGTAATGGTTTCGAAGTGAAAGAGGGTAGATTCAGATTGGATATTAGGAAGAAATTCTTTACTGTGAGAGTGGTGAGGCACTGGTTGCCTAGAAAGGTTGCCCATCCCTGGAATTGTTCAATACCAGTTTGGATGGGTCTTTGAGCAACCTGGTCTAGTGGGAGGTGTCCCTGCTCTCTTATGGCAGTGGAGTTGGAAATAGACGATCTTTAAGGTCCCTTCCAATCCAAACCATTCTATGATTTTATGATTCTAATTCCCTTCTTCTCCATCCTTTCTTCCCTCCCACCAGGTATTTAATCCATCTTGCAATACTAATACTAATGATAATGGTAATAGTAATGTTAATGTTAATGGTAATAGTAATGCTAAAAAATTCAGGTTTGAGTTTATCCATTAGGTTAGTAAGAAAGACCCTTTCATTAAAAACAAGCTTTGTTTTTAAGTAGAAGTAAACCACCAGTGTATTACAGAAATACTGAGACATCTTCAGTAAAATAACAAGGGATTTACATTGAATTTAACGGAAGATGTGAAAGTGTTTTTGTCTGCTTCACTCTTCACTGGACAGCAATTATAATTTATTTCTTTTTGCCTGAAGTTGTGATATAGGGTTGAAAAGCAAAACAACTGATTTATTTTCTCTAGCTCAGGAACTATCACAGTTGTTTGTTTGGGTTTTCTTTTTTTTTATTTTTAAGCTTTATTTCTGTATTGCACATGAATATGAATGACTGAGAGTCTTCATACAGGTGGATGTGCAAAATAAAGAAAATGTCTGCATCAGACATGGATTTATAAAGACTGATTGAAATGGCTGTTACATAAGCAAGTCATATTAACAGTTATTACTGTAGGGTCTCATTTGCTCTTTCTCTCTTCATAGGTAACATTTCTTCCTTGAATGGAACTGCTGCCTTGCTAAACCATTAACATTTGTCAGATGGTGAGATTAGATTCCTAACAACTTGCAGATTGACATTCAACCATAGCAAACCCTCTGCGGTTGTTGACAGTTTGTCTAATAAGGGTGTATACTGCCGACATTTAGACAAGAAAATGTCTGTGAAATGTGTATTCTTACAAAATGTCGGTGAAGCTAATCTTAAACTTTCTGAGAGTTGGGGTTTTGTGGGGTCTTTATGTGTACATACATATTCTTTGTAGTTTGCAAACTTTCAGAAGTGGAAAGATTATGCTCTACTCAGTCCCTCAAAAATATAAAAAGTGTTGATGTGTAAGTTAATTTTAAAACTGAATTTTCAGAGGAATATGATGAATTATTCATACTGAATGTTTTGTCTCATTTTCTGCTTGTAAATAGTATTTGCAAAAACAGTTTTCTAAAAATATTATTCAGCTTCTCAACATAATTTCTGCAAATATCTCCTTCTTGTAAACGATTCATTTGAAAATTTTTAGATGTATGAAATTTAAGGCTGTTTGATTGGAAAGATAGCACACATTGCTGTTACCAGATTGGAATGGTTCTAAATCAAGAGCCTACAGCATTTGTTTAAAATCCATTGTTATGAAATATTTTTCAGCTAGCAACTTCTTGCTTGCACTTTTGAGTGGAAAAAATTCTGCAAATAAAACAAGCTCACTTAAAAGGTCCAAATAATAAGGGAAATATTAACTCAGAATTTGCACTGACCTGTATTGCAAGAAAATGTCCTCCACTTCAAAAATGAAATGGCAAATATTAGGAAGGGGGATACATTTTCCTTAATTTTCAGACATTTATTTTTCTTAATGAGTAATTTTAGTAGTTTCTATTGTTCTGTAAATTCTGTATGAACACTTTCCTTAGGCTCAATTTTTACAAAATGCTGATTGTTGCAAAAGTGTAGTGATTTATTTTCCTTCACAGATGTATGTTGATGTCCATATAAAGTAACTGACTGTATAGTCAGACCCAGATTTATTAACTAGCAGTGATAAAATAGTGACTGATTAATTTTGTCATTTTATCTCAAGATGCTTTGTAAATCAATCCTGTGAAAGGTGCTTTTGAAATTCCACAGTAAGGTTTTTAATGTATTTCTTTATTGCTATGCTTAAAGCTTGCTTAACTTTACAGAAACCTTTTTTTTTCTTTGTAGCTTTTTTCCCTGAACTAATAGTTCTAGATATCAGCTTCATTTGGTTGTATGGATGTTCAACCTGCAATTGGTCTTTTTTTTTTTTCTTCTGTTTACTCAGGTAATTTTTTACTTTTAGCAATTTATAGCTTGATTAACACAGAAATCCTAAACCAGAAACTAGAAAATTGACTTAAAAATATGGGTTTAGCATTAAAGGCCATTAAGAACTTCAGAAAAACAGAGTAATTCACACAGAATTTCAGTTACACAGGTTTCTCAACAAAATTTTCAAATTTCTCTTCATGCTGTGTGAAATTCCTGCTATCGGGAACTATTTATGACTAAGTAGTGTTTTAAGAACCAAATGAATAAGCTAAAAACAATGCTATTTAATATGTGATTATTGGCCATGCAATGCTGAATACATTTTCTTAAATTCAACGCAGCCTATTGTAGAAACAAATTGCTTGAAAGAAAACATTAGAATCTGCTTTTCCAAGCATGAGATGACAAAGTGAGTTTCAAGATTGTGTGTCGTTGCCATGATGTTTTGGCTTTTGGGCAGCTATGGAGCAGGAATATAGTTAGGAGAGGACTGGACATCAGATGACTAAAACTTGACTGACAGATTGCCTGAGGAGTGGACAAACTGCATGGTGGCTGGCAGATGTGCCACACAAAAGGGTTATGCCACCCACAACACAGACAAGGAAAAACAAGGGATAACTCTTCTGTGACCTAAAAAAGATAATTGTAGCTTCCAACTGCACAAATGTTTAATTTACCATAAGAGTTTGTGATTTTATTGCAAATGAGCATAGACATTATGCATTATTAAACAAAGGAAGAAAATTTTGACTATTCTTGACTGTATTAAATGCAAGCAAGGAAAAACTTCCACGTGATGTGTATCTCCTGTTTGACTGACTGATTTGGTCCAGATGGAAGCTGGAATGATATGTAAAATGGTCTTGCTGTTTTAAAAAGTTTCATGTGCAGGTCTGGTTGTGGCTTTAGAAACTGTTTAGTAAACGTGTAACAATGAGAAGATGATAGCTTGAGTGTCCTTTTATTTTTTTGACATATGGCAGCAGAGTAGCAAATTAAATACCACAATAACATTCATATGTAGGTGTGAGGATCACACTGTAAGAGGAATAGGAGCACTAATTGGCCAGCAAAACCAAATACAACAGGTTTGTAAAGAAAGAAAACATAAGGGGAATAAAAAACTCAACTAAACCACCCCAAACAGCTAGGAATAACCCAAACATTTCTGAACCACTTGTGAATTACCAAGGTAATGGATACAAATTATTTGTAGTAGCTAACAGCTTATCCTTCCAAAAATTTGTGGGATCAAATCTCCTTGTGGGTCATTCCATAGATTTTTCTCTGTTGATGTTCATTGTCATCTCCAAACATATGACAAAGTGCAAATCGTATAAATATTCAGGAATTTATCCCAAGGGCTGATGCTTCTTTTGCACCCCACTTCTCTGCCACAATGGCTGCAATCTTCTGGTGTTCCCTACCAAGCAATTAAATATTCCATAATGGAGACCAGATAAAGGAAAGGGAGGAACGATTTGCCTATGAAGAAAGTTAGTACCATTGTTTCTATCTTTGAGGCAACCATTTGAGATTGAGGAAAGGTTTGTTCTGTGTTGAAATTGGGTACTAGAAAAATATAACCAAGTTTCTCAAGTGCTTTAAGATGTAAAGCATCTCCTCTGTTAAATGAATGCCCCTAAGAGCAACTGGAGGTTTTGTCTGGAGTAAATTCTTAAACAAATGAATTGTTTTCATTCCTGTGGAGAAACTTTTCATTTTGGAACAGGGCAACTTACTTGCAAAGGCATTGGTTCATATTCTCAAGTATACATATGCTAGTACCCAATTGACTGCTTATGTATATACTGCAATAGACACCTTTCTAATACTGGTTTCTTAGATTTTGAAGTCCTGTTAAAAATACAATGCAAGTTTTTCAACTAAAGCTGGTTAAACAGCACAAATAGTGTTTGGTGTTAAAGAAACAAACAAATATAAACTCGAACTTCATAATCTCAAATAATATGACAACAACAGTGGTTAGTATTTTTTCCCTTTGATTTTAAATTTTAAATTGTAAGCCTAAACACACAGGGAAATCCTAAAATCAATTTTCAATTTATAGTACACAAATTGCAAGATACTTCACATTTGCGTTGAAGTCATCTGTTCTCCCAGGGTAATTTTTAAGCCATTTTAGTTGAATCTGCTTTTACTTTAAGAAGAGACTATAAACCATATCCCCATTAGATATGCTTTTAAAATAAGAAAGATTCAATAGACATTTACAGAATAATTGATTTGTGTCCGTAGTGAAATATTATGTTTATTCAATGTGGCTTGAAACTCTTACATTAACAGGAATATACATTACTGGTACATGTAAATGGATGATAACCTTGGATTTAAGGTAATTAGTAATAATCTCATGAGAACTTTTTATATTTTCTTATGATTAATGATAATCTCAGTCTTGTGATTGATATATAATCTATTTAACTTCAGGTTGCATTTATCGAGTCATTTAACATCTCATAGATAAATCACGACTATCCATTAATTAAATGGAAAACACACAGGTATAAATCAGTTCTTTAGTTTGGAGGAAACCTTGATAGGAACGTAAAAATACATAAAATTTCTCAATTAGGAAAAATCAGTCACCCAACTGTACTTTTACAAATATTTAAATGAAGTAGTTCGTAGGTAAAGGGAAATGGGGAAATACGTTTTAAAACATACTTTTGTGTCAGAAATTAAACTGGAAAAATTAGGCTGGTGGGTTAGGTAATCAGGACACTGAGTCCCAATTTTGTGTCACTGGTTTAAATCTGTCCATTAACAGATTTGATATAACTCTCTGTGCTGGAAGAGAAAATTACAAGTGTATGGTTCAGGAATACTTCATAAAAAGTCACTTTAAAAATCCTCATTTTCACAATATTTAGGTGAAAGTTGCTTTTCAAAGGGAAAGTTTATTAGTACAAAGGGAAAGTTTTTTAGTAACATAAGTATGTATGCATTTTATTGTATGCATTTTAATTGAGCTTTCTTATCCTTCCCTTTTCAAGTGAGGAAAAAAATCCTCACTTGTTTGCTTCTCAGTTTGAGCTTTCTTGGTGTAAGTGTTACTATCTACTTTTGTATTATTTTCTTTGCTTTGTTCTGTGGCACCACCAAAACTTATTACGTAAAGTTACCTCTGACTGTTACTAACAGAGCAGAGGAGCCTTGTTATCTCAGGAAGAGGAAAGGATTTGAAAAAATTTGAGATTATATACAATGTGATGCTTTCTTGTTTGAGACAAAAATGTTCTGCATTTGGGGAATAATTGCTTGTCACCCTTCTGAGGCAGTCAGTCTTGTACTCATTATTAAACGGGAATTAGGTTTACATTAAATACACAATTTCAACTCCAAAGTGTCTTATAATTTGTATCTTAGACATAAATACTTCTAAATCCACCAGCGTTTTCAATTTATGCTATTTGTTGCTAGCTGTTTCTTACAGATCAGTAGAGGGTCTTAAACTTTAAAATATTTTTGTTTATTATATGTATGAGATACTTGTTGTTTGTATTTAGATGAGATAACCAAGATCCTCATCCCATAATATTAGTCAACGAGTGGATTGAAAGGCACATAATCTAAACAGTGGAGCATTGCAGACACAGGTTAAGTCATTTCTTTAAAGCACACCAGATTTGTGACAACTCAGAACTGAATCCAGACTCTTCAATTCTGGACTCAGGTAGTGACTCCCATATTGTTCTTAGTTTCTCTTTAATTCTAAGAGAAGCATTTTAAAGTTATTAAACATTTTAAATTGGGTATGTGGGACAAATAAAAACGAACAATTGAGACTGTTACAATACTTTTAATGTTATTACACCCTAAACCTTCTGAAGGAGCATTAGTACCACTGGTTGAAATCTTCTTTTTCTTTATGAAGGCAATGATTATTCTTATCTGAACCATGTATCTTGAATAAGAACTACTAGCACTTATAATTAGACACCTGTGCCTTCAAGAAATGCAAAGCTGATGAACAATCAGACATAGTAAATGTGTGAGTTAAGGCTTTGTCTAGCACCTATCTAAGTAGTATCAAGAGAAAATAGACTTCTTTCCCTCCAGCCCCCTGGTGAGCTTAGTTTTTCCACTTTATATCCAATATAGTAACTGCAACAGCCACAAAATTTTGTTAGGATCTAAGAAGTCAGTTTGTTACTGTTTGTGCTGAATAAAGTGTATGAGTCTCATTACAGCAAGGGAAAGATGTAAAAAGCCACAATGAAATAAAATGTGGTGTAGTTGTACTATTTCACCTGAAAACTGATTTCTGGGGCTGCTGAATTTCATTTTACTTTATACGAATCCTACAGACCTTTTTTTTTTTTTTTTTTTTTTTTTTTTTGCAGTTGTATTTGATGCATTTATCCTAAAGGTTTCTTTGCTCTCATATTCTGAATCCAAATAATCTCCAGACCTTAGCTGCATCCCAGTGAAGGATCCAGCACATACCCGGGCTGCTAGAAGATGTGAAGGACAGCTCAAGAGGTGGCAGAGGAAAGGAGGAAGGACACAAAGGGAGTAAGAACAGCCCTTTCCCAACAGCAGCACACTGTTAGATGAGCTTAGTTGCTTGTGCAACTGCACCTTTAGGCTAAAGTTTCACATTACAGCTGGGCTAATCAAGCAGCTAACAGCCACAGAGAAAGGCTGTCCTGTAACAAGTGATGAGGGACTGAAAACAGGATTGTCAGGAATTGGTCTGATTTTTGTCAGCAATTTAGCTGTCTTGTACTGCCACTGTTTTACAGTGAGCAATTCATCTTTCACCACCTGTTATGCCCAGTATCAATTTGTACACAGACAATCCTACCTGATGGGAACTTTAAGTGGCATAAATATATGTTGCTAATTTCTGTTGCTTTATGGTGTGTGGTCAAAATTGTCCTGAATGACTTTTGGAGTTACAGTGGACCTGAAGTGGTCCTGGGGTGACTCTTTCCTGAACACACTGTAGTGGACATAGTAGAAAGACCTCATGCATCTTCCAAGGGCTGTGAACCTTAGCCCAGAAATTAATTGCAATTGTGGTGGTGAAGTCTAGAAAAATGCATGATCTTGTGTCATATTTAGTGGGATGTATGAGGTTGTTGACAATCCTTGCCACAGCTTCTCAGCCTATGTAGTATGAAGTTTTTGTGGAATTATTTTTTGGCTTGGAGGAAACAAAACTACCTACCTGTCTCTTCAGTGTTTAATGTGTAATGTGCAATGGGTGATTCTGTTCAGCTGTGTCCTGTGTGCCTATTTAGAGAGCTATGCTTTCTAAATATATGTCACTGGGGTACGTGTGAAACTGTTCTAGCAGAAGAGTGTTGTATGCCAGCATTTCCTGCAACCGCAGTTGAGTCCACTGGGCAAGCACAGTTTCAACAAAAGTTCAGGAGACACAGGGTTCTTGTTGGTTTTGTAGTGTGAAATGGATTTTGGAGGTGGTTGTACAAAATACGAAGGTAGAAGGAGGAGGCGATGTGGGAGAAAGAGTGTCTTCTTGAGATAAAACAGAGTTGTGTAGAGCTGAAGTAATAATTTCATTGTCCTTTCTAATTAAACCAAGTATGTGTAATCAAAGAGCAGAAATTTGGATAATTTCCCTAATTTTAGAGAGCTGGAGGCTTGGTGTGACACTATCTATGCATTCACATTCTACCCCTGAAAGTTGTCATTCCTAAGGAAGTTTAAGTTTTGGTTGCTTTGACAAAAAGGTAAGTTTTTGTTTTTTCCATAGTAAAGACTATTGAGTTTTTGCAGTTCTCCTGTTGTTTGGATCTAATTCTGTTTTCATTATAAGTCTATTACTGCTTTTCCAGCCTTTCTGAGGGAACAGGGACAGGGTTATTCAAAGTCCTGTCACAAGCTGGGCTCTTCAATGATAAAATAACGTCTTTAAATGATCAGCATTTGATCCATGTTTTAACTGCTTTTTTTCTATATGCATGCGATTTAGTTTGGAATGCTGTTTACAAAACACCAAATCACAATTTGTTCTTGCAGGCCAGTAGAGACCGTCACTAACAGTTTCTGATGTTTTATGTGGGTTTTCTTTCTGTCTCAGTAGGAAAACAATCAAGGTGATGCTTTTCTGCCTTCGTTTTAGTTGCTAATAAATCACTCTGCTTGCACATCATGCTCTCCGACACACATCAATTATCATCTGCTCTCTTCTTCAGGAGATGACTAGAGGTGCCTCTGCCTTAAAAACCAATGTTCTCTTGATCTTTAAGACTGATTCTGGATGGAGCAAAGATGTTCTAATGAATCTGTCAGCACCTGGCTGTCTTGGATATTCTAGGTGCGTGCCAATTTCCCCTTCAATGCAAAATGTCTTCATCTGTGACCCTTTAATTATGTGTTAATGTGACCAGGAAAGCACAGCCAGAGAACAAAGAAAAAGCAACACATTTTAAAAATAATATTTTAGTAGATCATGGAATAGGCTGTGTAGCTTCTATAGCCTAGGAACTCAGGAATTTTGGATTTTTGTATCTCACATGTCTTTGCAGGATGCTTTAGTATTACATTCCCTGAAACTGTGATAAATTTAAAAACAAAATTAAGTTCCTTAGATCGTCCTTCACCATATCTTTTCTTGAAACAATTTTCAGAGTCTATGCTTCCAAACATACTTACGGTTAAAATAAATAATTTTATACTATCTCAGTATCCTTGGATGGCTAAGATTATTTCCCAGCACTTTGCCAATAGCTGGAGTGATTATGACTTTTAGCTCCTATTATGTCAGAACACAAATCTCAAACCCACTTCAGTGGGGCATGATGCATTGATGAGGGAGAGGCCGTGGTCGTCTTTCTAACTCTCAGCATGAAACTTAGGATCTCTGCTTAATTGCCCTCTGGAACACGCAGAGATTTGTGCACTGTTCTCCTATGAGAGACATTATTTTATAATAACATAAACATAGTTTAATACAAATACATTACAAATATCATTTAATAAATACATTTTAATAATATAATTAACAACAGTTATAAAGATGTTTATAATATTTTTTGATAAGTGTTACATTATTAAAGGGCAATATACTTAGGCATGATGAAATTGGCAAAGAAATTACGTGGACAGTTGTTATTTCATTTGTGTTGATTTTATTTTTGTAGTGTTGTTGGTTTCTCTTGTAAACAAGAATTAGGGATTTGTTTTAAATATTATCTATAAGACCCCCCCACTTAAGAGATGTGGGCAAGATGGTGTGCTTATACTGTACATCTGTGTAAGGGTTTGCTATCTGGTACTTAGATCTTATAGTTCTTTGCTGGACTGTTTAACATTGTCTCAATATTTTCAGTGCACAAACACTTATGACATGGTTCACTACCAGCTGAAGTGAATGCAACCTTCAGTGGGCATCTAATTATGGGCCATAAGCAAATCAGATTGGATTACCACATAGGTATGAGAGGACAAGTCAGTAACTTGAAGTTCTCCAGCTAACTTTTCGTGTAGTCCTTCAGTGTTGTGTTTCTATTGCTCTTGTCTGCCCAGCCACTCCTTTTTTTGAACATCTGATCACCTGATCTCTGCTTGGGAGAGATGGGATCCACCTCACTAAGGGTCTGCAAAGATATTTTTGCCAGTAGGATGGTGTCGTGGTTTGGCCTCAGATGGCAACAAAGAACCACGTGTCGCTCGCCCAGTGCTTCCCGGTACGGGAAGGATCAAAAGAAAAAGGCAAAACTCTTGGGTTGAGACAAGCAGTTTTAACAGAACAGCAAAGGGAACAAGAAAACAACAACAATAACACCGACAGAGAAACATACAAACGTGATTACGGAACCGCCGCTCCCCGCCGGTCCGGCCCCGGGATGCGCCAGCCCGCTCCGAACCCGACTGCTCGCCCCCTCCCTCCTTTTAACCTCAGGGTGGGCGTGGCTCACATGGCATGGAATACTTAACCCTGTCCCTGCCGGAACCAGGACATTATCCACCCCTTATTCCATACCATTTTGCCACGCCCAGATCTTACAGTTTTCGGAACATGTGACTGGTGTACCCGGCGTAGCTCATGCACACAGTCCATGGGCCGAAGATGCAGATCTTGAGGAAGTTGCTGGGCGTCAGCTCTGATCCCATCACCACTTTGCTTTACTCAATTCTTCATCAAAGTCCATCTGTCCTTAATTTGGGTGATTCTTACTGCAGTACAGCCAATAGCAATTATAGTAACGAGGACATACAGTGACAGTGTTGCACACGATTTGATTCATTGGCTATTCTCACCCAAAATCAAGTCCCCATGAGGTACACATCGGACTTCCCCATCCTGCCGCATTACCCACCAAGTGCACCCAGGTCCTTGGGTAAAAGCAATCCCACGGATGGGTTTGCCTTTGCCTGAGGCAGGACTAACCCAGACTGTCTTCCCCAACATATTCTTCATGTGCACTACGGGGACCTTATCCCCTTCTACAGTACGTGGAAGTTTTGACTGGGCAGGGCCAGCCCGATTGGTAGATCCCCTGGTATTAACTAGCCAGGTGGCCTTTGCTAAATGTGCATCCCAATGTTTTAAGGTCCCACCACCCATTGCTCTCAGTGTAGTTTTTAACAGTCCATTGTACCGTTCTGTCTTCTCAGAGGCTGGTGCATGATAGGGGATGTGATATACCCACTCAATACCATGCTCTTTGGCCCAGGTGTCTATGAGGCTGTTTCGGAAATGAGTCCCATTGTCCGACTCAATTCTCTCTGGGGTACCATGTCGCCACAGGACTTGCTTTTCAAGGCCCAGGATAGTATTCCGGGCAGTGGCATGGGGCACAGGGTATGTTTCCAGCCATCCAGTGGTTGCTTCCACCATTGTGAGCCCATAGCGCTTGCCTTGATGGGTTCGTGGCAGTGTGATATAATCAATCTGCCAGGCCTCCCCGTATTTATATTTCAACCATCGTCCTCCATACCAAAGAGGCTTCAAACGCTTGGCTTGCTTGATTGCAGCACATGTCTCACATTCATGGATGACCTGTGCAATAGTGTCCATGGTCAAGTCCACCCCTCGGTCACGAGCCCATCTATATGTCGCATCTCTTCCTTGATGGCCTGAGGTCTCATGGGCCCACTGAGCTATGAATAGTTCACCCTTATGTTGCCAATCCAGATCCACTTGAGCCACTTCAATCCTAGCAGCCCAATCCACCTGCTGGTTGTTCTGATGTTCCTCCGTGGCCCGATTCTTCGGTACGTGGGCATCTACGTGGCGTACTTTCACAACCAGATTCTCTATCCGGGCAGCAATATCTTGCCATAGTTCAGGAGCCCAGATGGGTTTGCCACTGCGCTGCCAGTTGCCCTGCTTCCACTGCTGTAACCATCCCCACAGAGCATTTGCCACCATCCATGAGTCGGTGTAGAGATAAAGTACTGGCCATCTTTCTCGCTCGGCAATGTCCAAAGCCAGCTGAATGGCTTTCACTTCTGCAAACTGGCTCGATTCACCTTGTCCTTCACTGGCTTCTGCAACTTGTCATGTAGGACTCCACACAGCAGCCTTCCACTTTCGATGCTTTCCCACAATCCGGCAGGACCCATCAGTGAACAGGGCATATTGCTTCTCATTTTCTGGCAGTTTATTATATGGTGGGGCCTCTTCCGCACGCGTCACCTCCTCCTCTGGTGACATTCCAAAATCCTTGCCTTCTGGCCAGTCCATGATCACTTCCAGAATTCCTGGGCGACTGGGGTTTCCCATTCGAGTTCGCTGTGTGATCAGTGCAATCCACTTACTCCATGTAGCATCAGTTGCGTGATGTGTGGTGGGGACCCTTTCTTTGAACATCCAACCCAGCACCGGCAGTCGAGGTGCTAAGAGGAGCTGCGCTTCTGTACCAACCACCTCCGAAGCAGCTTGAACCCCTTCATATGCTGCCAATATCTCCTTTTCTGTTGGAGTGTAGCGCGCTTTGGATCCTCTGTATCCCCGACTCCAAAACCCTAGGGGTCGACCTCGGGTCTCCCCTGGTGCCTTCTGCCAGAGGCTCCAGGTAGGGCCATTCTCCCCAGCTGCAGTGTAGAGCACATTTTTCACATCTTGTCCTGCCTGGACTGGCCCCAGGGCCACTGCATGGACTATTTCCTGTTTGATTTGTTCAAAAGCTTGTCGTTGCTCAGGACCCCATTTAAAATCATTCTTCCGGGTTACTTGATATAGAGGGCTTACAATCAGACTGTAATCTGGGATATGCATCCTCCAAAAACCCACAATGCCTAAGAAAGCTTGTGTTTCCTTTTTACTAGTTGGTGGAGACATAGCTGCTATTTTGTTGATCACATCCATTGGGATTTGGCGGCGTCCATCTTGCCATTTTATTCCTAAGAACTGGATCTCCTGTGCAGGTCCCTTGACCTTACTTCGTTTTATGGCAAAACCAGCTTTCAGAAGGATTTGGACTATTTTATCCCCTTTCTCAAAAACTTCTTCGGCTGTGTTTCCCCATACAATGATGTCATCAATGTACTGCAGATGTTCTGGAGCTTCACCCTGTTCCAGTGCAGTCTGGATCAGTCCATGGCAAATGGTGGGGCTGTGTTTCCACCCCTGGGGCAGTCGATTCCAGGTGTACTGGATGCCCCTCCAAGTGAAAGCAAACTGTGGCCTGCACTCTGCTGCCAAAGGGATTGAGAAAAATGCATTCGCTATATCAATCGTGGCATACCACTCGGCTGCCTTGGACTCCAGTTCATACTGGAGTTCTAGCATATCCGGCACAGCAGCGCTCAGTGGTGGCGTGACTTCATTCAGGCCATGATAGTCTACAGTTAGCCTCCACTCTCCATTGGATTTTTGCACCGGCCATATAGGACTGTTAAAAGGTGAGCGAGTCTTACTGATCACTCCTTGAACCTCTAGTTGACGAATCAGCTTATGGATGGGAATCAGAGAGTCTCGGTTAGTGCAATATTGCCGCCGATGCACCGTTGTGGTAGCAATCGGCACCTGCTGTTCTTCAACCCTCAACAACCCCACAACAGAAGAGTCCTCCGAGAGACCAGGCAAGGTAGACAACTGTTTAACTTCCTCCGCCTCCAAGGCAGCTATGCCAAAGGCCCATCGATACCCCTTTGGGTCCTTAAAATACCCTCTCCTGAGGTAATCTGTACCAAGGATGCATGGAGCATCTGGGCCAGTCACAATGGGATGCTTTTGCCACTCATTCCCAGTTAGGCTCACTTCAGCCTCCAGTACAGTCAACTCTTGGGATCCCCCTCTGACCCCAGAAATACAAATGGATTCTGCCCCTCTATAGCTTGATGGTATCAGAGTACACTGTGCTCCTGTGTCCACTAGAGCCTTATACTCCTGTGGGTCTGATGTGCCAGGCCATCGAATCCACACTGTCCAATAAACCCGGTTGTCCCTTTCCTCTACCTGGCTGGAGGCAGGGCCCCTCTAATACTGGTCATGGTATCCGGTACTCACTTCTTGCAGAAATGACTTGGAGGTTCCTTCAAGAGGATCAGAAGCAAGATCAGGCCTTCTGCTCTGTCTGGGGAACTGCCCGCTTGAAACTGGGGCGGCACTTTTCCTGGAGGGATCTCCTTTTGTGGTTGTCCTTCCTTGCAACTCCTGTACCCATGCCCGCAGGATCCAAGTAGGTTGTCCATCCCACTTCCTCATGTCCTCTCCATGGTCTCGCAGGTAGAACCACAGGGTGCCTCGTGGTGTGTACCCTTTGTACTCTCTCTCTTGAGTGGGGAAATGTCTGCTTCTAATAGCTGAGATGCTGGCCCGTACAGGTGGGGAGTAGGACATATTCTCTTCAAGTTGCTGAACCTTCCGGGACAGTTTCTCCACAGCTGAGACAAGGGGGGAAGAGAGGCTTTCTTCATATCGCCGGAGCCGGCCAGCCACCTCATCCACCGTTGGTCCTTCTTCACCTTTCCATTCCATTACTGCCAGTGAGTTGGCATATGACGATGGTGCGCTCCGTACAAACTTCCGCCACATGGGCCTTGTGCAGTGCACCTCATCAGGGTCTGTGGGCAAGTCTGTGTTGCCCAAGTCATAATAAATCATCTCCCGCACGGCTAATTCTCTCAGGTACTGGATACCTCTTTCCATGGTGGTCCATTTGCTTGGTTGGCATACAACATCTTCACTGAAGGGGTACCTCTCCCTCACGCCTGACAGGAGTCGTTTCCAGAGGCTGAGGGCTTGGGTCTTTTTTCCAATTGCCTTGTCAATGCCACCTTCCCTAGACAGGGATCCCAACTGCCTGGCTTCCCTACCCTCTAATTCCAGGCTACTGGCCCCATTATCCCAACATCGAAGCAGCCAGGTGACAATGTGCTCGCCTGAAAGTCGGCTAAAATCTTTTCGCATATCCCGCAGCTCACTCAGGGATAGGGATCGGGTAATTATCTCTGGTTCTGCCTCTTCCTCCTGTCCTTGTGATGGCCCTGGTTCATCGTCATCTCTTACTATGCGAACCGATTTCTTTGTGTACTTCTTCTTTTGTATGGGGGCAACGGATACTGGCACGGGTTGGTTCCCTGGTTCAGCAGCAGTGGCTGTCACCGGGGTTGGAGTAGCCACAGTGTCTGTCGCAGGGGTCGCAGTAGCCGCAGTGCCCGCCGCAGGGGTCGCAGTAGCCGCAGTGCCCGCCGCAGCAGCACCTGCCGCAGGGGCCGCAGCAACCGCAGCGCCTGCCGCAGGGGCCGCAGCAACCGCAGCGCCTGCCGCAGGGGCCGCAGCGCCTGCTGGTCTGGTCTCTGTCTCTTTCTTCTGAGGGTGTTGCATAGCACTGAGCAGTGCCTGGTAGACACTAGCCAGGGCCCAGCACAACGCGGTGGGTTGTGCCTCTCTGGAATAGCCACAACATTTTCCCTTCAGACATTCTACTATTCTATCAGGGTCCTGTAATTGTTCAGGGGTGACGTCCCAGACCATTGGAGGTGAGAAGTTCTCTAAGTACCTGCCCATGTTCTCCCACCTGCCATGCCACCCCTGACTGTCCAGCCTTGGAGCAGATCTCTGGATGGTAGTCTTAAATAGTTGTTTAACCCTAAACGAGACCTGGAACATATTCAGCAAACATAACACTAGGAACATGCTGGTTTGAGCATCCCAAGGATATTCAAAATTCTCAAAAGCTGTCATACCTGACTCAAAGGAGAAAAGGGAGGCAAAAGAGCTGGGGAAAGTGTCCCCTCCTGTTTCCCCCATAGACTGGGTGTAATTATTAATGAATTCTGAGAGGTGGTGCCCAATGTACGGACAGGACAGCAATACCACATAAACACCCCAGAATAACCGTCTAACAAGTGATGTTATCATATCATAAGCCGATATTGCACAGGACAGTAAAATGATAATCCTCATCCCCCTCCCAGAAGTAACAAATATCATCACAGGGAGTGCATAAAACACATAAGAGTTTACATAACACAGCCACGAGAACAAACTAAGCAGCATGGTGACTGGTGACTATTTACCCAACAAATTCGTTTTTTCAAGCGCTAGTTGGATTCTGTTGTTGTCTCAACCCTTCGAGCCCCACGTTGGGCGCCAAAAAGGACTGTCGTGGTTTGGCCTCAGATGGCAACAAAGAACCACGTGTCGCTCGCCCAGCGCTTCCCGGTACGGGAAGGATCAAAAGAAAAAGGCAAAACTCTTGGGTTGAGACAAAGGCAGTTTTAACAGAACAGCAAAGGGAACAAGAAAACAACAACAATAACACCGACAGAGAAATATACAAACGCGATTACGGAACCGCCGCTCCCCGCCGCTCCCCGCCGGTCCGGCCCCGGGACGCGCCAGCCCGCTCCGAACCCGACTGCTCACCCCCTCCCTCCTTTTAACCTCAGGGTGGGCGTGGCTCACATGGCATGGAATACTTAACCCTGTCCCTGCCGGAACCAGGACAGATGGCTAAAATTCTAAGGAGGGCTTTAAACCAAGAATAACATGAAAATGAGACAGTTACCAGCAGCCTTGTGAAGGAGTGATGGACAAGGTTGATGAGCAAAGGGTCTGGGATGATGGGACAGGAAGGGCTCCAAAAATTGACAATGTACCCTTGATGGAAGAGGATCAGGTCAGGGAATACTTCTGCAAACTGGACATACCTAAATCCATGTGCCCTGATGAGTCTCACCTACAAGTGCTGAGGGATCTGGCTGATGTCATTGCAAGGCTGCTCTTGATAATCTTTGATCTGTCACGGTGACTGGGAAGAGTGCCTGAAGACTGAAGGAAATAAAAAGTGACCCCCATCTTCAAGAAAGGAAGAAGGAGAACCAAGGAAACTACAGGCAGGTCAACCTAATTCCCAAGAAGGTAACGGAGCAGCTGATTCTGGAAACCATTTCTAGGCACATTAAGGACAAGAAAATCATCACGAGAGGTCAGCATGGCTTCACCAAAGGGATGTCAAGTAGATTGAAACCTGGCTGAATGGCTGGACACAGAGGGTGGTGATCAGTGGCATATATTCCAGTCAGACTCAGGTAACTATCAGTTTACCCTAGGGTCAAGTTAATGAAAATGTTTAACATCTTCATTAATGATCGGGCAGAGTGTACCCTTGACAAATCTGCAGATGACACCAAACTAGGAGTGGCTGATCATAGAATGTGTTGGGTTGGAAGGGACCTTTAAAGGTCATCTAGTCCAACCTTCCTCCAGTATGCTGGGACATCTTTAACTAGATCAGGTTGTTCAGATAGAACAGATGGTTGTGCTCCCATCTAGAGGAACATTGACAGGCTGGAAAAATGAGCCTATAGGAACCTCATGAAGAGCAACAAGGAGAAGTGCAAAGTCCTGCACCTGGGGAGCACCCAAGCACCAGTGCATGCTGGAGGCAGCCCAGCTGGAAAGCACCTTGGCAGAAAAGGCCCTGGGGGTCATGGTGGACACCAAGTTGAACATAAGCCAGAGATGTGCCTTTGTGGCTGTTATGGTTTGAGAAAACCCATAACAATTTATTGACATTTAGACAATTATTCTATCACCTGATGACCCCTCCCCAGCCAGAAAGGGGAATCGGGGAAAGCAAGGGAACACAAGGGTTGAAATATAAATAGATTTAATAGGATAAAGACTAAATAATTAACAACAAAACTAAAGAATGACTACTAATCCCAATACTAATATAAGATATATAGGAGTTATACTCAGCCAATTATATCAGCAGGAAGCTGTGGGCTCCCAGCAGTGGACAGCAAATGTTGGACAGTGTGAGCGCAACGGCTTCAGAAGGAAAGAAAAGCCTCAGGCGTCCAGCACCGGGGCAAGGAGTTCTCTGGACTGCTGCCATCAAGGGAGAGAGAAACTATGCAGCAAACTTTCTAATTTTTGTTGAATGTGACATTCATGGTATGAAATAATCCTGTTGGCCAGCCTGGGTCAAATGCCCAGACCTCACTCCTCTTCATCCATGCACCTTCCAAGGCTCGAAAACACTGAGATCTTGAATGCCACATAGCCTAACTGGCTATAAAGTAAATATTTTCCCAAATTCAGACACTAGAGTCTTCCAAAAGTTGAGTTTTCCCCAGCAGTAGAAGAGAAGTTAGTCCTGTGTCACCCAACCCAGGACAGCGGCAAAGGCAGCTAATGGTATCCTGGGCTGCATTAGGAGTGTTGCCAACAGATCAAGGGAAGTGATCTTTACCTTCTACCTCTGCACCGGTGAGACCACACCTGGAGTGCTGTGTTCAGTGCTGGGCTCCCTAGTATAAAGGAGACATGGACATAATGGAGAGAGTCCAGTGAAGGGACAGTAAGATGCTTAGGGGACTGGAGTACCTCACAGAGGAGGGAAGGCTGAGAGAGCCAAAACTGCTCAGCCTGGAGAAGAGAAGGCTCAGGATGGATTTATCAATGTATAAAAATACCATAGCAGAGGCTGTGTAAAAGACAGATCCAGGCTCTTTTCAGTGCTGCCCAGTGAGAGGACCAAAGGCAACAATCACAAACTGAAACATGGGAAGTTCCTTCTCAACATCAGGAAACACTTTTTTTACTGTGAGGGAGGACTGAGCAGTGGCACAGTTTGCCCAGAGAGATGGTGGAGCCTCTATTCAAAGCCATCTGGATATGGTCCTGGGCAGGTATCTCTGGGTGGACCTGATTGAGCAAGGCATTTGGACAAGATAACCTCTAGAGGTTCCTTCCAACCTCAACCATTCTGTGATTCTGTGACTCTCACTTCCTTTCTCTGCTCTCCTCCAGTCATGACTTTCATGCTGATTTATCATCCCCATTCTCCCCCAGATCCTACTCTAATTTCCTTTCTGGTTTTTCTTATCCAAATTTATGTATTAGCTCCCTTTACTCATGCCACGTACATTCACTTTGGTCTTTTCTCACTGCTAGATGTATTTATTCGGGTACCTCTGGCTAACTATTCTGTCTTCCTGATCCCTGTCACTTCAATTTCTTGTCTGCTGTCACGGTAGTTCTCATTCACAGGACTCCACAATTTCAAACCTACCCCTGTCTTCTCTTGTCAGTTCATTTCTTACCTCTTTCTCGCTTACACTCCTTCTAGTATCTCAGATCTGATTTACTTTCCCAGTCATAGACCCAGCATATGCACGCCAAACTTAGTTTCTTTTCCTTTTTCTTGTTACCCAGGATACCTGCTGTAGCCTATTACTATTCTAAGCCTCAAATAACTAACCTCTGTACCCCACACATTCAAATCATCAAATCTTTTAGTAGGGTTTGAACTTCAGATGAGACCATCAATAAGCCCATTTTTTCTTCGTTCATGGGGTTGAATGACAACTCATGCTTTTGCATGGTCTGGATCATGCCTATGGCATATAGAATCCAATTTACTGTCTCTCTCTCTGTTAAGCATCTCAGAAATTTACTTCTAAATTGATGGCAATAAATTCTGCTAATAAATTTTCAGGAGAAAAGGAATATAGACCTCTGTAACAGAAAGGCTATCTGAGAGTCAATATGCCTGTAACATAAAAAGTGTGTTGAGTTTTCAGTAAAAGCCTTATCCTTTTTCTAGAAAATGGACAAGGTATTTTGGTTTGTATTTTTCATAACCTAGTCCCCAATGGAGATGTTATATAAAAGGTGTTATGAATAGTTTGACAAACTTATAAACTATTGAAAATAGGTTTGTTGATGGGAAGTGCTTGTAATTGTTAATGACAGGCCATACTGCCTTCCCCTCCTATAATTGCAAATTCTAAATAGATTAAAGCTGCCTCATGTAATATTTTTCTTTCTCAGGGCCTCCTGTAGACTAATTTTTATCATTAAAACTATTATTATGATATGAGATATTCTTTATTATTTGCACAGATGATTGCTTATGTACACACAGTAGTAATTCATGTACAATAATTGTTCATGTACTTCTACAATAATTGTCTTATTTGTGTACTTTATCTAAATAGTGTTTGTTGACAGCTGAATTATTCATTCTAAACTCATGAGCAACTGATACCTTTTGTTGCCAGCTACTGCTATAAAGCACTGTGAGAACAACATGGAGGTTGGGAGCTGCATTTCCTGAAGTCACCAGCAGCTAAAGAAATCCCTCGGTTTACTATCAATCAGCTTGGACCTTATTATTTATATCTGCCTGTGGAGCCTGGAAATAGCTACTGCAGAAAACACCACTAAACTTTTACCAAGGATGATTTCATTATCAGATATCACCTTTTCTAATTCATTGTTTTTCGGTTGCTATCTCCCTCAGCTGTACACCATTTTCTTGTATGGGTTTGGTGTTTTCTCCACTTAAAGTGGCAGCCTTTTCAGGCTAGGCATGTACTTTTAAAATAGGATGATGTAAAATTTCCTGAGATGAGTAACAAGCTGGGCTGCATTCCTGCTGAAGTACACAAGATGTTCATTCTGCACATTTTAGATTTAGGTTTCTTTCTCCAGACGTATGTATGACTTTAAATTTTAGCCATTTGCATTTACTTATTTTAAGAGGGCAAAGACTGTAAGGCTAGATAAGAATGTCAAATTATTAGTTACATAATTTTTTTGCTTTAATGTTTATGTAAAGCATTCATGTGCCTAGTCTGTCTTTTGGTGAAGTTGTTGGGAAGTAGTGCTAGTAACAGAGATTATCTCATTTGTTTTAACGCTTCAGAGAGAAAAGTCACCATGAATATGTAATCTGTAGACAGTGAAGTCAGAGTATATACCTATATGTCAAAGAAAACATGCTATTGAAGTCAACAGTTATGACAGCATTTTGATAGGGAATTCATCAGAATTAAAGATCTTATAAACTGATCACACACTAAGCAATCTAGCTTTTTTTTTGTCACCAAAAACTTGTAAACAGAAAGGAGGGACCACTTTAAGATTACTTCTTCTATTTCCATCCATGCTGCCTTCTCTTCCCAGCCCCATTTATTGAGGAATAACAAAAAAACCCCAACTTTTTTTAAATAAAATTAAAAATGATAGAATGAAACTGAAAAAATTGATAGAATGAAACTGAAGTTTCATGCTGGAGTGAATTTCTTGCCCGTCTTTCATTCATTCGTCTTTCTAAGCACTTTAACTCAGTGCGCAGCTTGTAAACAAGAGAAATATGTTGAATACTGATGGAGACAAGTAAGAATTGACTGGTTAAGAAAGGCACATAGATTGTTCATATTTAGAATGAGCTATGGACCTACTTGTTTATTCATTGAAAACTTAATTTAAAGAAGCAATTTATTTGGTGCTAATTACATAATCAGCATTAATTCATTATAAAGGTTTCTTTTGGGGGTTGTTTGTTTGTTTGTATGTTCTTAACAAATCTAATTACTGTTACAGTTGACTAGGAAGTGCATCATATTCTAAAAAAATCAATGAAAGTTAGAAAATGTTTGGTTTTTTTTTTTTTTTTTTAATTTTCCTTTCTCTACCTTCAGTTGTCTTCTATATAGGTACAGAGAAGTCTGATGAGCAGCAGAACCATATCTAACAGATACCTTTATTCTGAACACGTATGGTGTTAAGGTGAACAGTATGCTAGTGATATACATAGCAGTTAGGTAGAAGTCTCTGTCCTGGAATTCATCCTTAAATGGGGTAAAAATCATGGCAGCCACAAAAAGAATGGATGGAAACACAGAAGTGTGTTGTTTATGTGTCAAAGATGATACAGTGATATGGACATTTAGACAAGCAACTTGTTTCTAAGGTTCATATGTGAATTCAGACAAAGACTTTAATATTCTGATTTCCCCTCCATTTCTTTCTGTTTGATTTTGTACTGGTAACTATAGCTCATTATTACTTCCCTTCTGGTGTATGGATCACCATAGAATGTTTATTATCATTTACATAGTTAAAGTATCCAAATGCTGAATGTTTTGAAAATGTATAATACAGACATACTTCAAAAATTCCCCCAAAATTGTAAAGGAAAAATATAACTGGGTAAGATAAAATGAAAGGAAACCAGCCTGTAGCACAGAATTAGTGAATTTCCACCCTTTTTTTTCCTTCATTCTTTAGCCCTGTTTCAAATATTCTTACCTTTCTTTTTTGGAACAACCATGATTCAAGTTTTATCTCTTTCTATCTCTCCACCTGGCCTTTTTAAAAAGTGGCTGCATGGGCTGAGAAGTAAATGACAAAGCACTGTCAGAAGTTGCAGATCTCCTTTCTCATTTTGCTGTTGCTTGCATTGCTGAGGAGTAAGAAAGGCAAGGTCCTTCATTGTTTATGTCCATTTTCTGGAATGTTTTTTTTTTAACTCATTAGAAAGAAATGTATATACCATAACTTTTGTAAGTAAATAGGTTGTATTTTTCAGTTGGTACAGATGTGGTGAGAAGAAAATAGTGTTTCATCCTGCATAATGAGAGAAAAAATGAAAACAAGAGGTTGTGTTTCAGTTTCTTGCTAGGTCTACATAGGAATGGATGCATTTCCTCTAACTTCAGGCATCTACAACATAGATGTCAATATCTAGTTTGTTTTCTAGACCCTCTTTGTAAACAATGGAGAAAAAAAAGCTTTTTCAGAGTGCAATTCATCTCATTTTAAGGGTGATAACTAAAATAGGCTGGATGAATTGTGCAATTTAGAAGTACATATTTCTCTCTATTGACTAGAAATGGAGGCAAAGAAGTTAGCATAAATATTTATGTCTGGAAATCAGATGAGATATTCCTCATTTCTGATGACTATCAAAAGAGCAGATTGGTCTCAATTTTGTTAATGTGACAATGTTCTACCATATTGCTTTTGGAGGTGTTACTTTGCCATAGACAAAAGGTTATTTTTATTAAATATTGCCCTTGGAAAATCCTGTGGAGGCTCAAAGCAACTGAAGTCTATTCTTCCTGAGCCATTTTTAATTCTCCAGCTGTTTTTCTTCTCTTGGTGATGATTTATCTTCTCTGACTTCCCTGCTTTTCATTCATGTTATATTTTTGTCTTTGTGTACTTATAAAAAGGTAAGACTTATGTTTTTCTCTAGGTGATATTTTAAATTTTAAATGTTTTTAAGTATTTAAAATTGTATTCTAAATTTCTCAGTATTTTAAATTACAGCCTAAGAGAAGTGGAAGGAGATAGCAAATGTAAAAAAAAAATAAGTGTTTTATTGCATTTTTACTGGTTTTCAACAGGTTCTACCAAATATCATAGTTACTACCTGAGTAGTACTAGTACCTAGGTGGGCAGGTCCACTTCAAGACCTAACCCGTGGCAGTATTTCCGTGGTAAGCCTTACATAATGCTGAATCTTTTGTCTAAGCCCACATGAAAATGTTTAATTCCCTCTGAACTCAATATGGACTTCTCAAGAGCACAGGATAGAATTGGATTTTAGGCAAAAGCTAGCTAGGAAGCAGGAAGGATCTCAGTTTGCAGAGTGCCAAGCCTATTTCTGTCACTTTATTTAAATTCTTCTTCCTTTTGAAGTAACATGAAAACAACATTTACAGTCTACAAATAAAATCAATTAAGAAGTTACAAGTGAGACTTGAGTTGTTTACAAAACTAAGGGGCTGTGAGGTGCCAGAGAGAAGTCTAGTTGTCTGCTTGAAGGCTATGCTATTACTCTGCTAATAAAAAATAAATAAATTATAGAATATCTGCAAAATAACAATTAGTGAAAGAAGAGGGAGCCCATATTAAACATTAGAAGACAGTTTTGATTTCCTGTTGGGATGCAGATTAATATTCATTAGTATAAGTTTAGATACTGAAAGGTTTTTTTAATCAATGTGAGAGGCAATTTTCATTAGATGATCTTTAAAAATGGATAAATATGCATGAACAGATTAAATATCTGAGTCACAACACCATTCTAATAAGGATCAAAAAATATACTGCTCTGTAATCCACCACAGGAAACAACATTGCTTTTCCCCTCAGTTGAAGAGACTGCTATTGTGATGAAGTTAAAAAAAATCAAGGAACAGGATTTTTTTTTTTTTTTTATATATATATATATTTTTTTTTTTTTTTTTCACTAGAAAGGAAGAAGAAATTTGCAGGAATAACTTAGATCATCAGTGGACCATTGAACTGGTAAGCATTATTTGTAAGCATTATTTGTGCTTACTTGCTGCATTTCAGTTCCATCCACCATGAATGAACTACGTTTTAACCAACTATTTTGAGGTCCTATTGCGGACAGTACGTGTCAGAGGGCTCCTAATTTATCCTTGGAGCAAAGATATGCAAGGTACTAACTTTGCACTAAGGATAAATTTGATCAGTTATGTGGGAGTATATCATAAGTTATAATAAGTAGCCCATTACAATGAAGTGGTCAAGCAAAATCTTATATCTTAAGATCTTTGTTGCATGTTATGGAAATTATCTGGTGGTTTGAGAAGAGAACTGCATCATACTCCAAACACATATTTTGACACTCTCTGTTTCTCTAAATTCTATGGTTTAAAATAACCTAATGAAAGTTTGGAGGTAATATATTGTACATCAATTGATAGGAGGATGATCTAGAATCCAAATTTCATACATTATACAGCAACACTATTATACTACACTACTGACACTCTTTTAACTGTAGTGCATTGTCATGTGTAATGTTGCAGGTGACCTCATTACACCTTGGTGAGACATAGTTTCAATGTGATATTAATTGAAACTACAGTTTTTTTTTAATTTTCCCTGTTTATTATGGGACAGTGGGAAAGAGTGTAATAAAGTTTCTGACTGGAGGAGATTTGTTTTGCTGGAAGAAATAGGTTGAGTTTCACTTATAGGAAGAAGGGATGAGTAAATTTGTTTTAAGGTCAGCATGGCATCTCTGCAGCATCCTGCCTTGTATTCAGCTCCGGAGTTTCAAAGCTCTGCATGCATCTGAAGTAGGCTAATGAAAGGTAGTAGCAATAGGGCAAACTCTGCTGTCAGATCACAAAAGCAGTGTAGTGGAAAGACAAACAACTTATTAAGAAGAAAAATAAATAGAGAATAATGAGACTCTTCAAACTGAGGAAACTGTGGGGAAAAAACATAAACAAACCGTGTGCAGGTGGCTATCTTATTCCTTCTGCTAAGAGAGGCTGAGGAAGAGAGGAAGAACAATACCTTAATTGCCTACTCTGTTTTGTTCATAGGTGTCCTTGGGATCTGAGCACAGCAGCTCCTGTCTCACTTTTAATTTGAGTTAACCACAACTCCTTTAGAAGCCTTCCCATATGTGCTTAGTTATCAGCTATAATAATAATAGTTAGGTATAAATCCAGCTGCTGAAAGTGAAATCAAAATGAAAATTCAGAACATTACTTGACCATTTACCTAACCACTGAAATACTTCTTTATCTTCCCTTCCTATCCCCCTTACCCTCCTGCTGATTTAGGGCAAGTTCTGGGAGGAGGTAAGGGAAACCATAACTGCTATAGCTGGTTCAAGTATGAAATATTGACTGATTCAGTCCCTGGATGGGTCCAGCTTCTTCTTCTTCTGGTTGGGACAGCGAGCAGAAGCAGCTTGCAGACTCTTCCTGTGACACCTGAGCTGAGGGCCATCATTTCCTGATGACTCAGTGCCTGCTCATGTTGGAGAATGGTGCTGTGCATCATGCAGCTGCCTGGTAAAACTTTCAGAAACAGTGACACAGTGGCCAGGCAATATTTCTGAAACTGTTTGTGAAGAGAATTAAATGACAAATGAATGAATGTCAGTTGGTCTTTCTGTAGACTTTGCTATATATTTTATTTCTTTAAAAAGAAGCTAAGTAATTTAGTCTTCTCCCTTGGGAGCACTTATAAATGCATTTCTCAGAAAGGATGCTGGTAGTAGAGAGAGAATTGTTCATTGTTGAAGGCATATTTTATCCTCCTTAGAAAACAGATCTGTGGATTGTTTTTTGTTGTTCTTGTTATGTAAATGAGACATTTTGACTTTGTATTTATCAGAAGGAGCTTTGGAATTTGCATTTTATATCAAAGAAATAATTTTGGAAAATTAACATCTTGAAGAAAAGAGAAGGAGAGATAATTTTTTGTTTTTCAGTGAACTAAAGGCTTCATTAGGAATGTGGCTTTGTATCTGGAGAATTAATTCTGGGAAAAAAAAAATAAAAATCACCAGAGATTAAGTTTAATAAAAGACCTTCTTCTTTCTTTAGAACCAGTATCACTCAGCTAATTTTTTTTTTTGGTTGTGATGGATCTTCTTAGCATGTCACACTTTCTGATGAGCCAGTAGCTCATTTATATCACTGTTATCAGATTTGCATTATGCAATATATTTGGGTTTTTTTCCCACACAAAAGCATGTCTTTATTTGCATTCCCAATTCTTGAACTTTGGTACTTAATTACATAAAATATTACATACATGCATCAAAGGTATGCATGATGCAAACTAAAACAGTAGAATAGAACAAAGAAGGGCACACTTCAAGGCCAAAATTTGTACCTAAACTATTAGGGTCTTTTCTGAAACAACAGCTATGCCTGATTGTTATGAAATAAGAACTCAGACAATCTGTTCCTTAGAAGAAATAAAGCTGTTGCAGATGTTTCTTTACATCTGTGTGCAAAAGCCAGTCTTCACTTACAAATTCTGGAATCTCAGTTATTGGAACATGGACCAAATGATAGGATGTCAAAGCATTGTGGTGCCCAGTTTTTCCTGTCAAGTGACTTTTGGACACTGTAGACGTTACGTGTCTGCATAAACCTGATGAAACTCTATATGACATCACATAACCATACATAACATGTGAATTAAAGGTTCTTGATTTGAAATGTACATTGCTGGGGCAACTTCTTCCTAATCATGAATCATCTTTGACGAAAGATTATTAGGATACATAGGTTAGAATAAAGAATTAGACAGTATTTAACATCTTTCAAGACAGAGTGGCTGGGTAGAAACGCTTAAATGGAATCTAACCTCTTCCAAATGTGCCGTGGAAATGTAAAATTTGGTCTAAACCATGGCCAGACTCTTCACTGTTACTGGCATGCAATATAGGACAACACAGAAGAAGAAGGCAGAGATGAATGCCCGAAATTCATATTAAGGTGTTTTAGTCCATGCAAAGGATAATGAAACAAAAATCAAAATCTGTTACAAATAATGTACAACTCAGGGAATATAGACTAACTAATGAAAACACGTAAATGTCATCACCAGTCATACCTTGTAAGACGAATGAAGAAAAATATATACCTCGCTGTTAAAATTAGGGTGAGGAGAATTAGCAATGTAAAGCAACTTGACCCTGAAACAAACCTATCTGATGATTATGTAATTTTGGTCTATATTCTCAGATTGTGGTTGTTTTTTTGTTTGTTTGGGTTTTTTTAGTATCCTTCTCTATACTCTAAATCTGAAGTGACAGATTAATGTTAAGAAAAAGTTACGTGTTTTTCTTTTTCCACATCAGAAAGAGAAATTAGAAAGCTCAACAGTCTTTTCTCACTACTCAAAATTTTGTGTTGAAGTTCTGGGTAGGAGAAGGCACCTAATGATTGACTTGTACTGCTGGAAAAATGAAGTGAAAATTTGCATCCAATGAAAATATTCAAGCCAAAATTAAATGATACATAACCTATGGCATGATAGCCTGTTCAAGGCAGAATGAAATGATATGTAGCATGGCATATAGCATGACAGAAATGTGTACACATTTTCTATTGCATTCTAGTCCACATTTTAGTACAGACAAGATAACAGAAAATAGGTAGGAGAGAGGACAAAGCTCATGTTAGAGCTTATCTTGTTTGCTCTTTCTAATAGTGTCCCTTTAGTTGAACAGACCTGGAGACAAACTTGGCTAAATGAGATCACAGTGATGCTACAAAGAAATGAAGTCTTTATCACATGTGATCCAAGACTGTGTCCCAAGGAAAGCTACGCTGACTTCGATAGAATTAAGGAATGCAGTTCTGTATAGCTAAAGTTTGTTCATTGGACATTCGTCTTACAGTGATTTTAATAATACTCTTGACTTAACGAAGACTGTAGGCTTAAGTCTATGAATAAGAGTGCATCAATAACGTGGCTTTATAAAACACTCTTCAACACTCCAGGCTAATCAAGAACAAAAATATCCATAGTATAGAGAAACATTAACTTCATGTTTGTTGAAACTTAGTTCATGAGGATTGAATTCTCAGCTATGTTTGATCTAAGTATCTGAAAAGGGGATAATCTAGGTTTTTAATCAGAAATTTTCTTTTCAAATTGGAAATTTAGGTCTCAGGGAACAGGAGCTATTATGCCACTGTTATAACACAGCATAGCAGATATCTAATCACTTAGATAATTCTTAGATAATAGGTATCTAATTCTTAGATGGGTCTATATTAGGAATATAGTGCAATATTAGGAAGTATTGCACAGGGTTAACACATCATTTTACACAATGAATTGCTAAGGTAAAGTTTAATGAAATGTAATGACAGGGAACAGAACTTCCACTGTGGAAGCTCCAAGAGTCTTGTGTTCTTGATCAACTGAGAAAGCTGCCTGCAGATGACAGCTGATGATGTGAAATGCAAGTGGGACCTGTGGAAGATGGGGCCTTCAAACATCGAGGGAGCTTTCTCAAATTTTGCCTGGACTTTTTCTGTAGTGTACCGACATAATAGTTGCCCCAGTTCTTTTCCTCTACCTTTATGACTCGCATACTTTTCTCCTGTCTGCTCTGGCATAGTCACTCACTTTACCCTTCTCTGTGTGTAACACTGTAGCTATAATTTTTATTTAACATGCTTGCTGTCATTTCACATCGTGATCCTCATGTTGCCTATCTTGTCTATTCAGATGATATTTGAGCTATGAGGCATCTGTTAACATTGGACCTAAACCAACACAGACTGCAGGCCCATAAACTAGGTACAATTGTGGGTTTGGTGCTCCACAGGGACAAAATCTATTCCAGTTCAGGAGACCTGGTCACCCAGGATATGGAGAAGACTGAGGTACTGAATGACTTTTTTGCCTCGGTCTTCACCAGCAAGGGCTCCAACCACACCGCCGAAGTTGCAGAAAGCAAAGGCAGGGGCTATGTGAATGAAGAACTGCCCATTATAGGAGAAGATCGGGTTCGAAACCATCTGAGGAACCTGAAGGTATATAAGTCCATGGGACCTGATGAAATCCATCCACGGATCCTGAGGGAGCTGGCGGATGAAGTTGCTAAGCCACTTTTGATTATATTTGAGAAGTCGTGGCAGTCTGGTGAAGTTCCTGTTGACTGGAAAAGGGGAAACATAACCCCCATTTTCAAAAAGGGAAAAAAGGAAGACCCAGGGAACTACAGACTGGTCAGTCTCACCTCTGTGCCTGGCAAGATCATGGAGCAGATCCTCCTGGAATCTCTGTTAAGGCACATGGAAAATAAGGAGGTGATTGGTGACAGCCAACACAGCTTCACCAAAGGCAATTCATGCCTGACAAATCTGGTGGCCTTCTACAATGTTGCCACAGCATTGGTAGATAAGAGCAACCGATGTCATCTACCTGGACTTATGCAAAGCATTGGACACTGTCCCACACAACATCCTGGTCTGTAAAATTGGAAAGGCATGGATTTGACAGGTGGACCACTTGGTGGATAAGGAACCGGCTAGATGGCCGTACTCAAAGGGTTGTGATCAACAGCTTAATGTCCAAGTGGAAACAGTGATGAGTGACGTTCCTCAGGAGTCAGTACTAGGACTGGAGCTGTTGAACACCTTTGTTGGCAACATGGACAGTGGGATTGAGTGCACCCTCAGCAAGTTTGGTGATGACACCAAGGTGTGTGGTGCGGTCCACACACTGGAGGGAAGGGATGTCATCCAGAGGGACCTGGTCAGGCTTGAGAGGTGGGCCTCATGAGATTCAACAAGGCCAAGTGCAAGGTCCTGCACCTGGGTCATGGCAATCCCAGGCACAAATACAGGTTGGGTGAAGAATGGCTTGAGAGCAGCCTTGAGGAGAAGGACTTGGGGGTGCTCGTGAATTAGAAGCTCAACATGAGCCAGCAATGGCCAGCTCCTTGCAACCCAGTCAGCCAACCTTATCCTGGGCTGCATCAAGAGAAGTACAGCCAGCAGGCCGAGGGAGGTGATTCTACCCCTCTACTCTGCTCTCATGAGTCCCCACCTGGAGTACTGTGTGCAGCTCTGGAGTCCTCAGCAGAAGGAGGACATGGACCTGTTGGAATGGGTCCAGAGGAGGACCACGAAGATGATCAGAGGGCTGGAGTACCTATGCTATGAGGACAGGCTGAGAGAGTTGGGGTTGTTCAGCCTGGAGAAGAGAAGGCTCCAGAGAGACCTTATAGCAGCCTTCCAGTACCTAAAGGGGACCTACAAGAAAGACGGTGAGGGACCCTTTATCAGGGCGTGCAGTGATAGAAGTAGGTGTAATGGTTTTAAATTGAAAGAGGGGAAATGTAGATTAGGTATTAGGAAGAAATTCCTAACTAGGTGATTTTTAAGGTCCCTTCTAACCCGAACCATTCTATGACTCTATGATTCATGCTACTGGATTCGGCCTCAACCTTAATGCCTGGAGAGACAACAATGACCATTTCCATAAGTATTCAGATACTTTGCAGAGTAAACTAGAATAGGCCATGCAGTACAGCTGGCATTGTCACTTGAGGTGAGATGTTTAAAAGCAACAATTGGCAACAGTTATTACAACTCACATTGACTACAGTCATATCACTGAAAGTGGTCACATCACTGAAGGTGGTCATATGCTTCAAAATATTTTAAAATATCTCTAAGAGATGAAATGCCTGCTAAATGAGTAGATCAGGAAATAAATTAGTATTTTTGTGCACTCTAATTATATTGCTTTATATCATCCAGATAATTTTTGAAGGACTTTTTTTTCCAGAATTGATACAATTAGCTAATGAGGACTTTTCCTGGCTCTATTCAGAAAATCAAATACCTTAGTTGTCTTACTATATGCTTCCCCTTAATGTGCATGACTATTACAGCAGAAATTGCTAATTTACTTTAAAACCCGTTTTAACATTTTGCTGCTTTTCACTTCATTTTTTTTTTTTTTTCTGGGAGGCAGGATTGTTGTTTCTTTGGTTGGGGGGCTTTTGGTATTTGTATTTTTGTTTGGTTTTTTTGGTGGTTTTTCTTCCCTTGTTTGTTTGGTGTTTTTTCTTCCCCACACATGTTGAACGTAAACACAGGCTGAATGAAATCTGTGACTATAAAACTGCATCTGTTGTACTACACTAAGTGGTCTCCCTAGGAAATTTTCAACACCTTGAGGAACCTACAAGGAAATTTTACTGTATGTAATGATTTGTTAGGAAAAACAACATACATGCAACATATGTACAAATTCATTTGCACTAATGGTATGTAAACTACTCTTGTAGATATGAGTCATAAATGTGAATGATAACATCTTTTATCTCACCTACAGCATCTCAGATTTAAGGAAGCAAATAACCAGGTTAGTAAACAGAGACATCTCTATCTGCCTGCTTTTTCTTAAGTAATGTTTTATTTCCGATTTATTATGCTGTAGTTATAAATAACATATTGGAAAAATAAGTAGCTAAACAAGTTGCAACTTGACAGGCTTCTTTGTGAAATACACATTATGGTTGGGGGAAAGGTGCTATGGAAGCTAATACTGTTATGGGGTTATACGTATTTTTGAATTTACAGGATGAAATTTCTGAACAACAAATGCCACCTCAGAGTAAATGGAAGAATTTTGGCAAATAATGTAGATTAAGCTTTTTCCAATTTCAGAGATTTTACTAAACTAGAAAACTGTGCTGTAATTTTTGAAAGAAGTGCAAGTAATGATTCCAGACCATGTTTTTCAATGTTTTAATATATGTCAATAAGCAACAGAAATAAATTTAATTGAGGAGCTGGCATGAGTAAAAGATATATTTCACATAGCAATCTGAATTCAGACCCTGAATTTGAAATTTGCCCTTCATTACATTGAGACCAGCTTGCAAACTGCTCTGTAGAGAAAAATTTTCCTTGAAAAATAAACATAAAGAACTTCCTATCAGAGGTGTCAGGGAGATCCTCTCGTTGAGCCACAAGGTTCAGAAAGGGCCCCCTTGCTTTCTAAACTCCTTCTCAGAGAGGAGTCTAGATGCAGATGGATCCAATCCTAGTCCCAGACTTGGTCAACGGTTTATGTCTAAATATGTCTAAACTGTATATTAGATATTAGGAAGAAATTCTTTACTGTGAGGGTGGTGAGGCACTGGAACAGGTTGCCCAGAGAGGTTGTGGATGCTCCATCCCTGGAAGGGTTCAGGGCCAGTTTGGATGGGTCTTTGAGCAGCCTGGTCTAGTGGGAGGTATCCCTGCCCATGGCAGGGGGGTTGGAACTAGATAATCTTTGAGGTCCCTTCTAACCCAAACCATTCTATGATTCTATGATTCATTTCTACTGTGCTACTGGATTCGGCCTCAACCAAATAAATAATTTATGTGCAATCAATCCTTTATATCGCTTTTAGCTAAGATTTCGAAGTTTAACATGCTATTAGTCATTTGCTGAGGATCTGTTGCAGCAAGGAATCTCTCAATCTTGAGAAGTAAATGTATCCTTAGGAAGTATTCCTGCTCAAGGGGAGATCCTGGCGTGCAGCCTGCTGGGGTTTAGGAGAGCTCAAAAGGCTCTTGGGCTGTTCATTATTTATGGGGGTTAGATGATTGACCTATAGTCATATTTGCATATTGACCACAGTACCGGTATTGTTCAAGTTAGCCCTTGGCTATTGTGTTGTTACCTGTGTCACTGAAAACACATTGAGCCAGGTGCAGCCATCACAAGTACATGCACCCATTGTGACCACCACAGGTGGTTATCGCGTGGGCAGAGTTATGGGAGATAAAGGTCAGGTTGGTGCCTGGGAAAGGGAAGCATGCTGTCACAAGAAGCAGCTATCTTCAGATGTCTCTGCCACTGACTGCATATCTCTGCTAAAGTATCCATAGGAGCCTTGAAAATATTGTTATGGCTTCAACAGGGAAGTAGCTGAAATGAAACTAAAGGGCTCATTTTCACAATGCTAATACTAAATACAATCATGGAAAATGAGTATGCAGCTTGAGCCTTGACAGTACTACAGAAATACAGGTTGGATCAGCCATTGAAATCTGCTCTTAGAAATGTCATTTTGTTATTGGTCATGGTCTCTTTTCCAGGAATTTAATATCTTTTTCCTCTCAAATTAAGTTCATTTATCCAAATACTGAATAACTGCATTGTTTCTGATCTGAAGCTCTGACTTTGGGATATTCTTAAACAGGCATCTTGCTTTATTATTAACCACTAAAGATATCAGATTTCGTATGTTATTCAAATGCTCTCTAAGCTGTAGCAGATTTAATGTAACCAGTGGTTACCATTAACTTACCTTGAGTAACCAAACATTAGTTCCCTAAACATTGATTACAGGTAATATTTAGCGTCTAATATTGGAGAAATTCTCAGTATCAGTGAAGTCAGTGAGACTATGCCATGAAATTCAATTTTTTTTTTTTTTTACAAACTGTTCATATGTCTACTGTATAAAATAGACCATTATAAACAAAGAGATATTTTTTTTTAGTCAACTGTTAAGATTCAGGAGCTGGTTCAAAAAGCTTGTGGGCTGGCATTAAGCTGCCTACACCATCTTGTGATTCATCATTGCAGTATTACCATGTTCAAAACATCACCTTTGAAATCATTATTCTATCCTCTCTTTGCGTTAAGCATGCGTCGTCTTCTTCAGGTGGTGCAGCACTTTCAGAAAAGGCAATTAATCACTGAGGACTGCTAGGCAATTCAAAGATATCTATGGGGAGACAGTATCAAAGACACTGTAAGCTCTAAAATTAAATCAAAACTATTATATCCAAAAGAAAGACTTGTACTTACTACTGCTTTCACAGGTGCAAACATTTTCATTTAGAACATTTTGTGTATCTCATGGTTATGTTGTTCACAGCTTTTCTAAAAATTTGTTTTTCCCCATGGAAACAAGTGCTTATTAATGGGAGATTAAAAAAAAAAAAAGGTCACTTAAATGTGCATATCTGTTGAAGACTGGTTGGATGTGACCCAGAAGCTGCTGTGTAATGGGTTTTTGAGCCTATGCAATCATTGAAACTCACCATCAGTATGTTATGCAAGATTGCAAATATTGGTTCCACTTGAAGAATTACAGAATTATCCAATCTTGTCATCACTAAGTAAAATTCTAATTCAGAATGCTACAGTGAATGGAAGCACAGATGTGCAGGCTTAATATTGTCAGTCAGATATCATCTGGGACTATTTATCAGAGCAAAAAGAGGAGAACATTGAAAATATTTTTTGGACAGTTATCAAATTTTGATTCTTTCATATGCCATAGTCAAAAATTCTTTACTCAGAAAACAAAACTGATTACAGATCTTATGACTGTGAATACAATTTTAATGATTGCATAAAAGATTAAAATCAGAAAAGAACTTTGTTTCAAAATAACTGAAAAAAACGCAGCCACCACCTCGTCCCTCTGCACCCCTTGTTTTTTATCTCACAGCTGCTGCATAGGTTGCCTTTTTTGTTCAAATTCTTCCTGTTTTTTGCCTCTGTGGAGACATTTTGCATTTATATTAAAAACGCATCTTTAAGACAGTCTAGTAAAGTGCTTGAATAGTTTATATAGAAAAGTTGAACTATTTTCACAACACAGTCTCTGTTTTGCAGGTGCAGAGGAGGCCCAGTAAAGTCCTCAGGGCAATAGACACAGGGCAATAACAGTTGATTCTGACTTTCGCTGTTCAGAGACAGACAGAGAGATAAAGATACAAATACCAAAAGAAAGGATAGTTTGGGATTCCTCCAGAGGAATAAAGATGAGAAAAGGGTCTGGATTCAGACAGACATATGTTAAATATGACCCAAAATTTGAGTTCTATCTTCTCATGTTAAATGGACAAAACCTGGACAAAATCCTACAGGTGATTGTAGCAGATGAAAGGAAAAATTAAAAATAAGAACAAGATGAAGGACAAATGATTATAGGGTCTGATTCTTAAGATTTTGATGCAAAATTGAATATACAATATTAATCATTATACCTTTTTCCTGAGAACTATATCCAGAAGATCTGCATTTACCATCACATATCAGTTATGTGTATTCTTATTTTTTATTTTAACATAAATTGAAGTTCTGTATTATGTCCTTAGTGGTTGACACATGTTGTGTTTAGATGTGATATTGATATGAAATTCTTAGAAACTTATTTAATTGTCATCAAATATTTATGCCTTATGCAAAGCAAAGCTGTTTCATTGAAGTTAGCAAAAGCATGCATGTTTGGAAGAGTTCTTTCAATCACATTCACAATAATAATATTCTCTTTGGAGGCTGAAGAGAGTGGCTAGCTTCATCCTATGCTGTGTTGGGTAAATTTTTCTACTTCCATTACTTTTATCACAAAATATTTATCTGACACAGTGCGAAAGGCTCACAGGCAAAAACAAGAAATGTGGTAAATGGTTCTTTGTTTTCACCATACAGCATTTCTGAGTGGTTTTGATTAAAAAAACAAACAAACAAACAAACAACCAACCAAAGTATTTGCTGTTATGGTGCTCTGTTAGCAAATTACTTGTGTGCTGAAGTAACAGCTAAACTGGACAATCATTTCTTCTGACTACAAGTGACACACACAAAAAAAAAGATGTAAAAAAATCATTAGTGCAGAGGACTGTTGAATGCCAATATAAAGTGATTAATTATCTACAGGGAAGATTTTCAAAATCACTTATGTACCCAGGAAAAGAAATTGAACTGAAAGTTACTAGCACTTGTATTCCTAAATCTCGTGGGTATTTTTGAAGAGTTTCTACATGAATATGTTACAAACAATGCTGTTGGAATACTTGGAGAGAACTGTTTGTTTTTCAGTTCTCCTTTTAATGCTCAATGATTCTTGCAGTCAACATTTGCCTCCAAAAATGTGTACACTTTTAAAGTCATTAAAGTCAGTTCATTATTTTGCCTTGCTATTCCTTAATCAACCTGCAGATCTAATTTTGTGGACATATGTTGAAATTACCGATAGGAGATAATGTTGTAGTTTTTTCTGTTTTTTCTTTTTATTTTTCTGATGAGCTTCTGAGTTCTGTTTATCTTGGCTGTATTCTTTGCCATGAAGAGAGATTTTTCTTGTCAAATTTGGTATTCTTTCTGAAATGCTGCTTGATTTAGCCATCAAGTCTATACTTCCTTAAAACAAGAAAGAATTTCAAACCCAATATCTCAAGTTTGTGAGAAGATTAGTCTTAGCAGCTAGACTGTTTCTCTAACTAAGCAACATGGTATGTCTTCTGAGCACATTCTGTTTGTGCTCTCAGCTTCCAGGAAACCTGATACTGCTGTCTGATTTGATGCTTGTTAGGTTTACGGTTTTAAATGTTTCATTAGTTTTTACAAATTCCCAATGGCTCTCCTCCTAAAATACTCAGGCTATGTATTTGGCTCGTATCAGGGAACTCTGGGGCTAATAAAAGTGTGATTTGCTTCCTGTTTTCATAGCCTTGATGATTTTGGCCTACAATGCTGTGTAGGAAGAACTTTAGTGATGCAGTCTAGTAGCTTAGTGCTGCATCGCTATTAGTCTGAAGTCATGTCAGGCAACCTAAGTCACTTCAGTGATGAAGTGTCCCCCTTGCCTTGCTTGTAATACCTGAGGGATTAGTAACTTCCCTCTACATGGCACCTTATATTTGATTCCTGTTTTTTCCAACTGATCTCCATGGTCATTAATAGCAAACTTTCATCAATTCTGTTTTTAGCAGGAAAATGCCACTTAGCTGTTGCCTTGCCTTGCCTTGCCTTTGCCTTTGCCTTTGCCTTTGCCGTGCCTTGCCTTGCCTTGCTTTGCCTTGCCTTGCCTTGCCTTGCCTTGCCTTGCCTTGCCTTGCCTTCCCTTCCCTTCCCTTCCCTTCCCTTCCCTTCCCTTCCCTTCCCTTCCCTTCCCTTCCCTTCCCTTCCCTTCCCTTCCCTTCCCTTCCCTTCCCTTCCCTTCCCTGGGACCATAGGTCAGGGTCACCTCCCACTAGACCAGGCTGCTCAAAGACCCATCCAAACTGGCCCTGAGCACTTCCAGGGACGGGGCATCTAGAGCCTCTCTGGGCAACCTGTTCCAGTGTCGCACCACCTTCACAGTAAAGAATTTCTTCCTAACATCTAATCTAAATCTTCCTTCTTTCAGTTTAAAACTGTTACCCCTCACCCTGTCACTACACTTCCTGATAAAGGATTCCTCCCTGTCTTTCCTGTAGGCCCCCTTTAGGTACTGAGAGGATACTATGAGGTGTCCCTGGAGCCTTCTCATCTCCAGGCTGAACAACCCCAGCTCTCTCAGCCTGTCCTCATAGCATAGGTACTCCAGCCCTCTGATCATCTTCGTGGCCCTCCTCTGGACTTGCTCCACCAGGTCCATGTCCTTCTGATGTTGGGGGCCCCTGGGCTGGAAGCAGTACTCTGGGTGGGGTCTCATGAAAGCAGGGTAGAGGGACAGAATCATAGAATCACTGAATCACCTCCCTCGGCCCGCTGGCCATACTTCTTTTGATGCAGCCCAGGATAAGGTTGGCTGACTGGGTTGCAAACACACATTGCTGGCTCATGTTGAGTTTCTCATCCATGAGCACCCCCAAGTCCTTCTCCTCAAGGCTGCTCTCAAGCCATTCTCCACCCAACCTGTATTTGTGCCTGGGATTGCCATGACCCAGGTGCAGGACCTTGCACTTGGCCTTGTTGAATCTCATGAGGTTCGCACGGGCCCATGTCTCAAGCCTGTCCAGGTCCCTCTGGATGGCAACCCTGCCCTCCAGCGTGTTGACCATGCCACACAGCTTGGTCTCATTGGCAAACTTGCTGAGGGTGCACTCAATCCCACTGTCCATGTTGCCAACAAAAATGTTCAACAGTTCCAGTCCTAGTACTGACTCCTGAGGAATGTCACTCATCTCTGGTCACCACTTGGACATCAAGCTGTTGTCCACAACTGTTGAGTGCCACCATTCAGCCAGTTCCTTATTCCTTATTCCAAGATAATGATCTTCCATTCTTAATTACGCTGTCAGATACTCTATTTTCTGCTAAACTCCTGTATTATGAGAAAGATGTTCAATATTTACTTTGATCACCATTATTCACTATGTGGCTTTACTTTTTTGTTGCACATCATATTAGTCCTGAACTTTATTAATTCTTTGGAATTTTTTAATTTTTTGGAATCTCTTAATTCTCTGGAATTAATTTTTTTTTTTTTTTTCCCATCTGCATAGCCTTTGGTTACTTAACAAACATTAATGAACTCATCTTCTCAGTTCTCCTTTGAAACTGAAAGGTCTTGATTTTTGCATTTCAAACATTTTCAAGCTGTCAGGAATGCCGGACACTTCAATATTGGATATCAAATCCAAGGCCTTCCTCTTAGATTTGTGATACATTTTAAGTAATTCTTAGAGCTGGGCATATGGGTAATGTGTGCACACTCCAAGGTGATGGAGTGCTCTAAGGGCTTTCTAGCTAAAAGAGAAAGCTGAGGCCATTTTTAGCAGGGGCCCAGTAATACTCTAAGGGTGGATAGAATTTCTTTGAAACCCACATTTGAACTGAATTTAGGGAGCTCACAAGAGGGAAACAGACATGGAAAATAAGGTCTGTAAAAGAATTCAATCATGTCTATTGCATTGTTGTATGTAGTTGGCATCAAGCAATAGATTTTGTGACCAACATGAAAGAGGAAGAATGTTTTCTACTACCTGTGTTCTGTCAAACAATACAAATAATGCTAAAGAAATTTTGTAAAAGTAGGAATGGACTTCTTAATAACTCCTGCTGTGCTGGTGTGGCACACAACTAAACTAGAGTAAATGTTGGATAAATACCTTTAACTTCACTTTTCACTATGCTACACATCTGATTTAACCTTTTCCTACAGTAATTTTTGGGCTCCCTGAAATCATTCTCACTCTGGAGTATCTTCCGTCCTTTTATTTTTAGACTTCACCGTATACAACGCTAATCTGTAAGCCTAGGAAACCTCTTTTCAATTACTGCTAATTGTTTCAAACTTCCTGTTTTGAGACAGTAAATATCTCTGTTCCCTCACTTCTTTTTATGTGGCATTTTTTCATAATGATAAAAGTCTTGCTTATAAAAGTAGCAAGAATTTTTTCTTATCTTTAAAATATCACCATTATTTTTCCAGTATATAGTGGCTGTAAATAATCATAGTCATTTACGTAGCTGTAAGTCCAACAGTGAATCTAGAATTTTGATGTTTGTAAGAATGGTTAATTTTATGTAACCTAAGACCTGGTAACATTTTGATTTAGTATGACAGATTAGTTGTTCAAACAAAGATATTTCTGTAATTCACACAGAGAGGACAATGAAACTCTTTTTCTGTAAGATTTTTCCATTTCTAGCCATGTAGATGTATTTGTTATGTACATATGTCTGGACATTCTAATGAGACCAGCAAAAAAGTTGTTATGGAACAGGAAGGTGTTGAAGTTTCCAAACCACAGAAGTTAACATATTTACAAAGTACCAAAGGAGATGGAGTACTGTAAATATCCAATTTTTTTTTTTTTGCCCTGCTTTGCTAACTTTTCATTTACATTTTTATTAACTTATGCTAAATCAAGTATTTGTTACATTGATAGGCACAGCAAATAAATTAATTGCAATTAGTTTTATTGGAATGAATAATAAATGAACTTTTTGATAAGCCGTTTATCACAGAATAGTCTTATTACTGCATAGTTTTGCTCAGGCATCAATGTTTGCATTTTAATTTGAGAATATTTGCACTGTATTATTTTACAGTACTCCTGTATTCTTAGGAATGTGAAAATCCACTGTTTATTAATTCTTATACAATTTAGCTGAGACAAACGAACAAACTATTCATTTTCTGGAAGTTATGTACTTTCAGCAAAATATTAATATCCAAAAAGATAACCCAGAACAAAGGTCTGATTACAGAAAGCTGAGATTGGCGGGGATCTCTTGAGAACCTTTATTCTAAGTGCCCTGCCCAAGTAGGGTCAGTTGGAACAGGTTGCCTAGCATTGTGTCGAGCTAGGTTTTGTATATCTCCCCAGATGGAGATTTGACAACCTGTCTCAGCAACCTGCTCCACTGTTAGACCACCCTCACCGTATAAAAGTGTTTTCTTGTGTTTAGATGGAATTCCCTTTTTTAAAATATGTGTCGTCTACTGTTAGTGGGCACCACTGAATCTGTCTACCTCTTCTTCGTTCCCTTTTAACAGGTATTTATACACATTATAAGATCCCCCTAGTCAGCCTGTTCTTCAGGCTGAACAGTTCCAGATCTCTCATCCTGTCATCATATGGCAAATGCTCCATCCCCTTTATGATCTCTGTGGCCCTTCATTGGACCCTCACCAGCATGTCCATACCTCTGTTGTAGGGGGAAGCTCAGAACTGGATACAGTACTGCATGTATGGCCTCACCAGTGCTGACAAGAGGGGAAGGATCACCTCCCTTGATTTGCTGTCAGCTCTTGCTAATGCAACCCTGGAGGCTGTTGGCTGCCTTTGTTGTAAGGGTGCATGACTGGCTCATAATCAGCTTGTTGCTCACTAGGATACCCAGGTCCTTCTCTGCAAAGAAAGGAGAGCAAAGCTGCTTTCCAACTGGTTGGTCCCCAACACGTACTCATGCCTGGGTTTATTCCTCCCAGCTGCAGGACTTTGCATTTCTCCTCGTTGAAGTACATGAGATCCCTCTCTGCCCAATTTTCCAGCTTTTTCATCTACCTTTGAATGGCAGCACAACCCTCTGGTGTATTGGCCACTCTTATCGGGTTTTGTTATCTAGGAACTTGCCAAGTGTGCATGTTGTCTCAACACCCACATCATTAATGGTTAGGTTGGACAGTATTGGCATAGGTATTGACCCCTGGGGTACACAACTAATGACTTGCCTGCAACTGGACTTTATACTGCCAATTATAACTCTCTGGGCTTGACTGTTCAGCCAGTTTTCAATCCAACTCTCTGACTGCTTGTCTAACCATTACATTGTCAGCTTATTTATGAGGATTTTAGAGAAGACAGTGCCAAAAGCCTTCCTAAAGTTGAGGTAAATAACATCCTTTTTACTCTCATCCACCAGGCTCTGCACCTCATTGTAGAAGTCTGTAAATTTGGTTAAATATGATTTCCTTCTTATAAACCCATGCTAACTACACCCAATCACCTTCTTGTCACTCGTGTGTTTGGAAATGGTTTCCGGGATTAATTCCCCTATCACCTTGCTGGAGATTGATGTGAGGCTCATCTGTTGTTTCTCAGACCTTCCTTCTTGCATTTCTTGAAGACAGGAGTGACATTTGCTCTCTTCCATCCTTCAGAAACCTCTTCCAATTGACATGACCTTTCAAACTTAATTGAGAGTGGCCTCACAGTGATGTCAGCCAGCTCCCTCAGCAATCGTGGACACATCCCATCAGGCCCATGAACTTGTGTATGTTGTTTGCTTAAGTGTCGTCTAACCTGGTCCTCCTCCTGTGAGGGTAGGTCTTCCTTCCTCCAGACTTTCCCTCTGCTCTCAGGGCCTATTGATACATGAAGGCTGATCTTACTGGTAAAGACTGAGGCAAAGTTGGCATTGGGATCCTTGGCCTTTTCCATGTTCTTCGTCACTAAGTCCCCAGACCCATTCAGCAATGGGCCCATGTTTTCCCTAATCTTCCTTCCTCTTGATGTACTTGTATCCTTTCTTGTTGCCTTCGGCATCCCTTGCCAGATTCAACTGCAGGTGGACTTTTGCTTTCCTAACCCCACCCCTGCACAATTGAACAGCATTCCTATACTTCTTCTGGGTCATCTGTCCCTCCTTACACCTCTTGTACACTTTCTTTTATATCTGAGTTCAATCAGGAGATCCTTGCTCCTCCATGCAGTCCTCCTGCCACCTCTGCTTGATTTTCTGCTTGTTTGGATGGACCTTTTTGGAGCTTGGTGGAGGTTATCAACCAGCTTTTGCAGACTCTTCTCTCTAGGGTCATATCCGACAGGATTCTTCCACGCAGATCTCTGAAGAAGTTAAAGTCTACTTTCCTGAAATCCAGGATGTGATCCTGCTTTTTGCCCTGCTCTCTCCTCCCAGGATCCTGAACTCCACCATCTCTTGGTCATTACAGTCAAGGCTGCTCTCAGCTTTCACATGCACAGACAGTTTCTACTTACTTATAAGTATGAGATCCAATTTTCATTGTTGGCTCCTTGATCACCCGTCCCAGGAAGTTGTTCTCAATGCACTTTAGATACGTCCTAGATTGTTTGTGCTGTGCTGTGTTGTCTTTAGAGCAAATTGTGGAATAATTACTAAATTGGCTAAAAAATACAAAAGTACAACATTGTTCACACATTAAGGAAAAGTATAAAATCAAGAGGCCTCTGAGGTAGAAAACAGCTGCAGCTGGCATGAAGAATGCAACATCCGCGGTTCCCTGATAAGAAGCTTGTGAAGCTACATGAGGTACGGAGCGGGATGCAATTATTCCGCGGCTTTACCTTATGATGTATAGCAGATACGGGGATGGGACGATACCATGAAACAGATAAGCTGCCAATTAGCTGCCTGCTCGATACTTGGAGCCAACATTTTGTCAAATTTTGATGAAATGCTGTCCTTTGTGCGAACTTTGCTCATTATAATGTCATTATAATACCAAAACACACCTCCATCCCAAAGGCTACCCACCTCCAAGGTGCGACCACTCCTTCTTGAGTCTGCGCTCTGAATTTTTTGTAAACTATACCTTTAATTGTGAAGCGAGAGAATTTTACACCAATCATAATTAAAGTATTTATGACTAAAGTCACTCAAACTCCACCTTGAAGATAACAAATAGTATAAAAATAGCCCGAGAGAGGGGGATACTCAGGGAAGACACCATCACAAAGAATTTCATCACTGACTTCCGGGACCAGCCGACGGGCTGAGCCTCTCTTCCCCCCCACAGGGACGCCTTTGGGTAAGACTTAGATTATACCGAGTGCTTTCTCAGGAAACTTAGAAATTTCTCTAGAGAATCTCTTTCCTACATTTATAGCCAGGCTGTATCGTTTATAACTTTGTCGCGCGTTTGATATATGTAATAATACTTTTATTTACACGTGCTTTGCAGACAGTGTATTTATCACCGGCAATCCTAAGAACCTATCTATCTGTTGTTTAAATAAACTGCACTGTTTAAGTAGCTAGTCATTTCGATTTCTCACTGAACGCGACCAAAGACTCGAGAGTGGCCGTGCTAGTTCATGAGCACGACTAGACTGAAGGTGCAGTCCACTATTAGTGTATCCAAATCGTAATAGTTTAATACATATTAAACGCGATTGGACTGATAGTGCTGAATTGGGCATCACTCAGAATTTAAACCCAGCCGCACCTAGCCTCCCACCTCGGTGAGGAGTGTTAGAACGCAAGGGGGTTTATCTTCTGCCAAAACTGCTTTGCCCCTTTCCACGCAACAGAATCTGGCGTAGTCGGCAGGATTGCCATGGATAAACTGCTGCAAAAATATGATTGTGCCCCTTCCCAGGCTGGGAAGGAGTGGGCCCAAAAATTTTGGAAGGATGAAGAGAAAGTGGTGGAACGTATTGAAGAGTGTCGAGCTTCACTAAAGCTTAGAACGGGGAAAGGCAAGGGTGTGATTTGTGCGGTGTTAGGCGCCTGTTTATCTTGTGCACAACAAGAAGCTAGGGAAACCCCTGCTCCTAGTCTGATCTCAGCCGTAGAATACGCAACACTGAAATCGGAGAATGAGGTGCTGAAGTCATCATTAGCTTTTCAGAAGGAGACAGGAGAAAAATTAAGAACTCAAGTTGATAAGCTTGTGAGTGAGAATGAATGTTTAGGAAACCGAAATGCTCAACTTGGGAGCGAAAATCTCCAACTTAAAATGTTATTGGAAAGAGTGACTGGGCTCTTAGATAAAATGCAGCCCTCGACCCAGGTCCAACAAATTCGTAAGTTAATGTGTTATCCAAATTCTGGAACCCAGACCGGAGGTTTTTGGTCTAATAGCGAGGATGAGGAAGAAGATGAGGAGGAAAGGAGTTTTGCTTTGAAATCCCAAGTCTTTCCTTTACGTCCTCTGATTAAAACTGAAACTGCAGTTGATGATGATGATGAAGTCCGCACCACTGTGCGTACTGTTCCGTGGACACCAACCGAGTTAGCGAAAAAAAGGGAGAAATATTTGAGGTGTCCAGAAGAATCAGCTGTTGAGTATGTGTGGCGAGTTTCTTCTGAAGGGGGAGACAGAATTATGTTGAGCGAGGAGGAAGCAGGAGACTCTTGGGGACCAGGAGTGTTTTTAACTACTATGCCCGGGGACCATGATTACTCCCTAACTGCTCGAGCAGTCTATTGGGCCGGTGGTATGGATCCGCAAGAGAGGGGGGAGCCGTTAGGGATTAGAGCTACAGGCTACTCTGATCTGTTTGCGGCTGTGCGGAAAGCAGCTTGTCTGCAAACCATGTATAACAGAGAGGAATTTCGGAAATCCCCAATGTCAGCCCCTGTTGACCCTGATAGATTAGCCCCTCTCATCCGTGGTCTTCCCGATTGCCTGAAACCATTCGTTGTCCACACTCAAGATCGCATACGAGATGCTCGGAGTGCTCATAGGCGGAGTCGTCATAACTACATGCCCACCTGGAACGAATATGTACAGGAAATAGATCAATATGGGCGCCGAATGGACTGGGCCAACCTAACTAGTGAAAAATCCTCCGAACACCCCTGGAAAGTTCGCCAAGTCTGAACTCACACTCAAAACCCTAAATCGGAGGGAAGGTTTAAGCCTGATAAGGACCGAAATGAGTTGTGGCGTAAAGCCCTACAATTAGGTATGCCCCGACAATTCTTGCATGGTGTCCCTACAGGAGATCTCCGTATGCTAGTCCAATCTCTAACCCCGTCGGTCAAATAAGACCGAGCAGATTTTCTTTTCCTTTGTGTCTTACAGGAACCTTAGATGAACCGTACGTGGACAGACGGACTGGCTTACGCTAACCTTGAGTGTCTCCAAGGAATCCTGACATTGATCTTGGCAGTAATACTATTCTTATTATGTATGGCTATCTGCAGACCTAGATTCTAAAATGACAAATAGGCAGATGCAACTGATGCTATTCAGTTTTACCTTTTTATTCCCTGTTTGTAGTCAAAGAGACCCAGAGTGGCCATGGTCTCAAGCTTTTGTTAAACACAATGCAATGGCAGGTACAAGAAAGGGAGAACTGAGTTTGGCCACTGTAGTTTTACAGGAAAATTAGGTGTTACATGAGTGGACCTGGAATAGTTGGTACCCAACCCTGAAAGGTAAGGCAGGGGTGGAAATCCGAGTAGGGTGTAGAATGATCAACAGCTCAAACCATGAGAAGGCCACGAGAATAGAGATATTTCGCCCTAAGAACCCACGCTTAATGACAACAAAGCACTGTGTCACCGACGAGTGGGATTGCTGGTATAATTTTACTCTTGTGGAACCCACTCTTGTAACTTGTCGTTGGCAACAGAATGAAATAGCGCTGTTATTTGAATTCAAGATAGACATAGTACCTGAGCTTTGGCATAGTGCATTGTCACGGTACACTGCAAGCACTGGAACACCAGAAAACAAAAGGGGTTTAAATGTCTCCACTCTGGTTATACAAGGAAGTGAAGTATATTCCAGAGAGAAATGGAGATGGAATGAATCACTTCGAATGGCAAAAATCGAGGCCGCCCTTGGAAAAAGAATACAAATTGGTTGTTGATTTATCAATGGGTCTACCCACCACAGGCCAACTATAATTAAAACCATCCATGTAGACTCTACTAAACTGAACAAATACAACACTGATTGTTACAAAATTACGGAGCCAAATTCAGATTGCTGGCACAATTTCACTTTTATCAAACCTGTAGTAGTGTATTGTATTTGGGGTTACAAGGGCACAGAATTGTTATTTGAATTTATGATTGACTCTAACACATCTGAACCTGCTGAAATGAATCCAGAACCTACACCCCCACAAACTCCCAAAGCTGTACCTACTCAGCCCTCCATTAGTCTAACTCCTTACACCTTCAACATTGGCCCCTATGTTATTAAACACACAGGTCAACAACGGATATTGTTCAATCCAACGTATTCCCTCAAACGAGTAGAACTGTCAATGCAGATTAATATCTCTGCGATCAAACCCACCTGCTCACCATTCCTGAGTACATCTTATGCAGGATGGTCAGCATGGTTACACAGACGAACTCTTGCCACTTCACAATGGCTGAAGAGAGATGTGACTGGTATCTTAGGAACAGGACTGGGAGTCCTAAATAGTATAGATGCTGAGATACTTGCCAACAAACTAGTCACAGTCACTAGTGATCTAGACAAATTAAGACATCCCCTACAGTCCTCTCTATCAGCACTGGGAAACCACCAATGGCTTTTGTCGAATATATTGCCTCAGTGGGAAGAAACGGGTGAAAAAGACCATCAGCTGATCACAGATGCACTTAGTACAACCCAAAACAATGTTTCCTTGGCTCTTAGTTGTATCCAAGCCCAATTGTGGATGCAATCTATGACAGCCGCAATCATAAGGGAAGGTGAAGAAGGCACCTTGCCCACCAAAATTCGAAAAGTAATATGGGATAACGCAACAGAAATATCAGGGTGGCTAAAGTCCTGCATGTAAACCAGGGCCTGTGAATGTGAAGATTCTTCCAGTTGCTTGAGAAACACTTCATTTTCTTCCTGTTCAGGACCTCTGTAGCCGATACTCACCACAACAGCACCTGTGTTGGTCTGCCTGCTAATCTTGAGCTATATGCTCTTAACTGACTCCTGAACAGTCCCAAGAACAGGATGCACTCCATACACCTCCACGCCTTCCACTGCTCTCTCACACGAAGTATAATACCTTTTTTTCTTTGCAGTGTATGCTTCCTAAAGAGCCTGTAATCATCCATTACAGCATTCCAGTCATGTGAGCTATCCCATCATATCTCTGTGATCAGAAGGAGGTCACAGCCTTGTAATTTCTCACTCCTGCTGTTTGTTTTCCATGCCATGTGCATTAGTGTAGAGACACACCAGAGAGGCACCCAAGCATGCTGATTCCCCAGAACAGGTTTGACAGCTTTCCCCATTACATTTGTATTAATTTCTTTCAGGAAGGAATACTTTGCTTTCTTTAAAGAAGAATAGAATTCTCAGCACAACTCTGTCTCTTGGACTACAGGTTTAGGTAATAACTTAGGTCTTCTTTTTTTGTTGTACACTGTAGGGCATATACTAATCTAGACTTCTTTACTCAGACAATAATTTTATCATATTTTTAAAACTGGGAAACGTTTCAGAAGCAGAAGTTGAACAAGGCTATTAGGTAGAATTGATTGTATGTGATTTTAACCCCTCATGTTAGTTGAGATGAGACATTTGACCATGGTTATTCTAAACAATAATATAGTAAATTTTTCTGACTCTCACATCTGGTGCTTAGTTGCAGTTCACTAACTTACAGCATTATAGATTTTTGAACTAATACAAATTACGTGAAAAGTGAATAATTCTGACCTACTTGAGTAGTGATGGAAGATTGTGTTTAAGATTACTTGGCAATTTTTTCATTTAAATATGAAAGAAAAAAATATAGATAACCTTTACAATCTTTCAAGCTTCTATTTGTTTTTGCCTTTTTTTTTTTCTCTGTTTTCCTCTGATTTCTGCTACAGGTCAAAGATGAAATTAAAATTATTGAAATGAGTGGAAAATTTCACTTCTTTTCATGTCTATACAGAAACTAGAAATTAAAGACTTAAAAAATATGAAATTTGGAACTGAATTACATCTTCTCTTTTTCTACCTGGATCATCTAGAGACATCAGAGGATAAACTTGTGAACAGAAGTATTATTACTTAGATAATCAAAATGCTGATATTATGTCTGTAGGTAGTAGAGAATTTTTCAGAAAGATTGTGTGATTTCAGAATATGACTATACACATAGACCAATGAATTTTGATTTAGTGTATTCTTTGTCTGCACTCATCTATTTAAGAAAGTTAAATGTCAGTATCCAATAGTGCTTCAGTAGTTACATCTAGAATTAAAAAAAATATTTAGAAAACTTTCTGTGTAGTTTATGACTGCCAGTACCTTAACAAACAACATCAAGTAGCAGATATTTAACCTGATGAGTTTGTTGCTGGATTTGCTTTTTTAGGAATGATGAGTTGGTTTATATTTTGAATTCTGTAGAACCTTCTGTACTGGGAGCCTTGCAGAAAACATTGTACTTGAGGGGTTATATCTGGTCTATTTGGCCTCGTACTTAGGGCTTGAGAAACCTGTGTGTTATTAATATATAGTAGTATACAAGATCTTTGCGAAAGTTAAACTGTGTGTGGATCAAGGGTGGAATGTAGTGATCCTAACCAGAAGATCGTTGTGCTTTTAGGAGTCAGTGATTCATCTCACAGTTAACTTCTTTCCATGGAGGGCATGCATGGAGCATGGCATAGGAAAATCCATTCGGTGTCTATAGGAATGTGGGGTTACCAGTATTTGAAGGAACAAAAGATTTACTCATTATCTATATCTATCTTTATATTTTATCTTATTAAACAGAACCCTCAGCACAAGAGTGACATGAACCTGTTGGAGCAGGTCAGGAGGAGGGCCACGAAGATGATCAAAGGGCTGGAGCACCTCTCCTATGAAGACAGGCTGAGAGAGTTGGGGTTGTTCAGTCTGGAGAAGAGAAGGCTCCGGGGAGACCTTATAGCGTCCTTCCAGTACCTGAAGGAGGCCTACAAGAAAGCTGGGGAGGGGCTGTTTGCAAGGACATGTAGCAATAGGATGACGGGCAATGGTTTTAAAATAGAGCAGGGTAGGTTTAGATAAGACATTAGGAAGAAGTTCTTTACAATGAGGGTGGTGAAACACTGGAACAGGTTGCCCAGAGAGGTGGTGGAGGCCCCATCCCTGGAGACATTCAAGGCCAGGCTTGATGAGGCTCTGAGCAATCTGATCTAGTAAAAGATGTCCCTGCTTACTGCAGGGGAGTTGGACTAGATGGCCTTTAAAGGTCCCTTTCAACCCAACACATTCTATGATTCTATGATTCTATTTTATTAAGTAATTTGCTGTAGGGCCTTTCTTGATGAGAATCAATCTCTTTCTCTCTCCCTCTTTCTCTCCCTTCCTCTCTCTCTGCCGTCTCCCTCTTCCCCCACTGGTGCAAAACACCTTTTTGGCTTTTTTCCTAAAGATGAAAAAAATTGTTTGCTAAATGGCAAAATGACACTTAAAATGGTGTGATTTAAAATTAATTTTTATTTAATTATGTAAATGTTTAAAATAATCCTACAAAATAATGGTGCTCAACCTGAAAAAGAAGCAAATTACAAAGTCAAGAGTGTGACATTTGATATACTGAAGGAAATTATAGTATTTTCAGATATCTCATTACACTTTTGAATATGCTCGAGTTTGTTGGTGGTCTGAATAAACCAAGTTCTGAACAGTGAAAACAATAGTAGTATACTGTGTTCAGCTGTTTCTGAGCAAGACTTTGGTGCTTTTAGGATGTAGAACAAGGTTTTAATTTCTTCAGTCATAGGAGAGTTAATTATTCCCATTGTATTGATGAAGTGCAATATGGCAATGTATTTAATCCTAAACAGAGTTTGTTCATCACTTACATATAAAATTGAACTGGAACAGCTTTTTCTGTGCAACTTTCTGTGCATAGTTTTAACTCCTCCCTCTTCCCCATCCTCAGTCTTGATGTAAATGGAGTGTTAAGAATGCTTTGTGAAATCCCCAGCCTTGCCCTGCCTTTAGAGTAATTAATGAAGCTGCAGGAGATATGGGTTCAAGCATTGGTAATATAAGACAGTTTGGAGATGTCCTGACTTCCAGATCTTATGTTTAATCTCTGTAGCTCAGTGAGCACTTAATTACTGTTTCCTTCTCTTGCATGTGAGAAAACACATTGGTTTTATATTTAAGTGGAGTTAAAGTAACACGAAACTCTGGAGCTACCTGCTTTCTTTCTGTTGCTTTAGCAGCTTTACCAGGGCAATAAAACTTCTCCCTCTATTCCAGGTTTGCTGTTTGTGAATATTTCCATGATTTTCCAGTGTATGGGTATTTCATGCAGTTTAATTTCAATTACAGAAACCTGGTTTTATTTCCTGCAGGTGAGTTGGAAGACTTTGATTTCTAGAGGTGATGTAGTTTTAGAGTTCTGCTGTAAAAATAGGACCATAAAGGGCAGGGTCTTTATGTAACCAAAGCAAATTCACTATAATCGGCTATAAATGTATTTTCTTTTTTTTGGTCCTCCGTGAAAATTAGCATCAGCAAATTCATGTCACACAGCATTGCATGTTTTTCTCTTGTAATTTTAATAGCATATAATAAAGAGCTTAAAAAGGGAAATTTTCTTAACAATGTCATTTTTTACTAGATTGCTTGTATTTTCCCCTTTGTATGTCACAGTACAGCTTAAGAAACAGCTAACCTCTAGTGACAAATGATAGACTTGTGAAGTTAATGTTGTTACAGCAATTAAGTACTTTTATCTGGATTAGAACATGGTAAGAAAATCATTAGACAGATTCACTATGCATGAAGAACATAAAAACTATTTGTAGATGATTCCAAGAGGGCACACATTAATTGGAAGCAAAGTATAGCCTTGGGGCATTGTAAAAAGGCTCTGATTTCAAGTGGATGATGTGCTTTCTTTCTTTTACTACTGCTTTTCCTTTAAAAAAAGAACTGAAGTATAAAGCTTTTAAACACTAGTGACTCCTCTTTTCATAATGCTGCATCTGGTGATTCACAGCAGGGCTGCTACAGTTTGGAAACACCATGTTAGTGTCTCAAGTGGACAAATAATATCCATGTTATGGGGTTTTAAGTACAAATGTACATTCTCTTATTTGGTACTCTTCATCAGCAGTGGAAGTTCACACTGTAAACATATATGTAGACATATTTACAGCTAAGTTTTTATAGAAAGTAACTACGACCAAAGTTTCATCTTTATGTAAAAGTTACATTTTTTCTAAATTATAGAATTGATTGCTAATGATTCTTTTATTTAGATTTCACTCTTCTCTCTCTTTTTCTATAGTGTATGTCTCTATACATAAACTGCATCTCAGTGTGTAAATCTGAAATTGAAAAACCTGTTCAGAACAGAGCTGACGTGAAAATAGCACTGACCAGAATCATTGTTCTGCTTATTTTAAAGAGCCTTTTACAATATGAGAAGGCTGTAATGAGTAATATTTAAACATGACAACTCTGGAAGGAGAGTTCTGTAACATTCTGCAGAAATAGCCTTTACAGTTCAAAACTGATTCAACATATGTATACAAGCCAAAAGTGGATTGTCCATGAAATCAGAAAATAAGCATACAGATGAAGATATCTCAGTGTGAGCAGGGAAGGCATTTTTCACACAATGCTAACATTCTGGTGGCTTTCTAACACTTAAAACTTACCCTTGATATAGCTGTAGTCTTTTATAGTGATTAGGACTTTGATCTGTTTGGATTTGATAACTGAGAATGCCCTGGCATGTGTTTTATATTTGCGTTTCAGGATCATGTTAAATGTGGACTGAATGCAGATTCTGGATCTGTTTCTCCTCTGGCACAGATGGTAGCACAGGGAGAAACGCTGCAGATTGTGTCTCTGTGTGGGAGCAGCCCCTGCAGGAGTTTGAACTGGTGATGCCCCAGCATTGTCTGAGGTCTGTGGGACTTGCAGCAAACTCCACTCTGGTGCAATTAAAGGTGTCATTTTCACAAATGGCTCCACTAATCATAGGCATATTGGTAAGCCACACATCATCATGCAGCAACATGGGTTTCACAGAGAATAAACCTAGTTGAGAAGAGAAAAGACATTGCTGGTATAAGAGCTGTTGGGTTTGACCCTTAAAGAGGAGGTCATCGTACATAAAAGCAGGCTTAGTTATTACCTAATCTGGCCCTAAGAGCTCTAATGCCCTAGACAAACAAGAAAACGTCTCTGCAGCCTAGCATCTAGGTAGACATGCAAGCAGTCAGGAAACATTGTGCAGGCCTGCTGTTTTGTTGCCCTCAGCAACCAGCTGTCCTGCCCACTACACAGCTAAATAATCTGCAAGATGGCATAGTCTCTCCTTTTAACTTTAGGCTTATATTATTTGGAATAGAACTAAGTAGTACACATCTTCAGAAACACGTTTATTAATTGTAGGTTTGTGCTCATTTGGGATAAATACTTCATATAATAGGATGGAGATTATTCTTGTGCTATCAGTGAGAACAGTGTAACTTACGTGAGATAAAAATAATTGGTTGGATATCAGATAGAAAAAAATTCATTTTGAAATGACAATGTCACTTTGACATCTTTCTTCCCCCTTTGAATCATGTCTGAATGCTGAATACTGAGTTAGTACAAAGATGGTGTGTTAGAATTAATGTAGAAAAATAATGACAAGTATTGCCAGATGCTTTTGTCACCTTAGCATGGATCTACAGAACATGCAGGAAGTAACACCACTGACAAATTACCAATCGTGGAATGATTTAAATTAATGACTTCCACTTTTAGCATGTTCCAAATATGATTAACCAATAGGGCACCAGTTCAAGTGTGTTTGTTTTCTCTGAGTGATCAAACGATGACAGTCCCCAGACAGACTATGATCAGAGGAGACTGTGATTGAGAGTTTTCTCTGGGCAGAGATTTTGTTGTGAAGAAGGGACAATTCTAAGTCAAATAATTTTCATTTGAAGATTTTATCCTGTAACTATGCTAATTAAATAGTTTTCAGTTTAAAAAATTAACTTTGGGTCTTTTGGTCAGCCAGTGCAATTTCTAGAGCAGTAATAGACACTCTTCATGAAAACTTTTTTGTTTTGTTAAAAATCCAATTTTATGTTTAAAAGAAAGGCACAAAAATACCTGTAATATACTGAAGTCTAAAGAAAGTCAGTTGATGAAGAAGGAAATAACAGCATAATGGTTTTGTTCTAATGAATGCAATGAACTTTTAAAGTTTATTATTATTATTATTATTATTATTCTCTGTTTACTGTTTGCTGTTCTCATTCACAGTGCAAGGTCTACGATTCAATTGCAAGTCCTGTGGGTCATCCACTGAGTCATTATTTATATGTAAAGTGTCTAGCCTTATTCAGGTCCTATATGTACAGTAATTGCAGCCAAATTCAACCTTGACCTGTTGGAATATAATTTTCTTTGATTATAATAAGACCTGTGGCTATACCTGCAGTTCCAAGTTCCATCTGATGTCCATAGAAAAAGCTTATAATCACCTTCCCTGCATCTACAGAATGATTAGTTTTTTAAACATAATTTTATTTCAGCATCTAAAAAAGGCAAACAGCAGAGCATTATAAGTAGTTGCATTCTATTTTCCAGAAACAGAATTTATTTCTTATAATATACATTATACTGATTTTGGCTGATCTAGATTTAATTTTCTTCTTGTTAGGACATACGGTGCTATGTTTTGGATTTGTGACCAAAACACTGCTTGTAACACAGGGATGTTTTAGTTATTGCTGAACAGCATCAAGGTCTTTTTTGTTTCTCACACTGTCCCACCAGCAAACAGGCTGGGGGTGGGCAAGAGGCTGGGAGGGGCCACAGTCAGGGCAGCAGACCCCAGCTTACCAAAGGGATATCCCATACCACACGATGTCATACTCAGCAACAAAACATGGAGGGGAAGAAAGAGGAAGGGGTTGCGTTTGAAGTTATGCCATTTGTCTTCCCAAGTGATAATTATGTGTGATGGAGCTCTGCTTTTCATGAAATGAGTAACCGTCTGCCAGCCGATGGGAAGTAGTGAGTGAATTACGTATTTGTTTTGCTTTTGTGTGCAGCTTTTGCTTTACCTATTAAACTGTCTTTATCTTGATCCACAGGCTTTCTCACTTTTACCTTTACAATTCTTTCCCCCATTCCAGCGCTGGGGAGTGAGCGAGTGGCTGTGTGGGGCTCAGCTGCTGCCTGTGGTTAAACCACGACACAGATAAATGAATGTAGTATACAGTGTTCTTGACTTGCTTTTTCCATGCTTAGTCATTGAATTCCAATTTTATGTAATTTGATTTTTTAATATGTCAGGGAAGTCAGCTGTGATGGAATCCATAAACACATTCACATATTTTCTCACAGGAAGCACCATTATATTTGACAGAAGAACTTGTGATCTAATCAGCAAGAAAAAGGGGTGTCAGTCCTGTAACATAAATAATAATAAAACCCCCTATTTAAAGAAGCTTGACAGCTATGTCCAGAACTATTTATATGTTTTGACAAAAGGTACAAAATATACTGCCTGTTAAGGGAATATAACAACATTTAGTTTCTGTGTTGTTTTTCAAGTGTATGCCTTATTTTTCAGCCTTTGACATCCCTATTCACAACTCCCTGAAACATCACAGTATTTTCTGACTATAGTTTGTGAGTGTTTTGTTTATTGTGAAAGATAACTGTGTGCATCAAAGCAATCTGCATCAGTTAGTTCAGAAGAGGAATTTGACCAAGGTCCAAGTTCAATGCAGGCCCTAGGACAAAGTACTAATGCTGATATTAATGCCATCTATAAGTGGCTTACTTAATCATTCAGTGATACATAGCTTCCTTTATTGGAAAACATAGAAGTTGCTTAATAGTGCATTGCACCAAAACACAGAGTTGGACTAATGTTGGAGTATAAATGTAACAGATGTGTTTTATTGGAGTCTGCTCTTGAAGGATTACTGGCGTACAAAGATGAAGGTAGAAATTTGGGCAGAGAATAAAGAATTTTAATCCTTTTGGGATATTATAAGTATGCAAAAAAAAAAGCTGGAGTTAACTGGGATAGGAACAGAGTACCATATTATTTCCTTTCAAAGCTCAATTTATGTGGAGACATAATAAGACATCTTGTCTCATATCTGACAGAATTACTTACTTTGAAAAATGCTTACCACATAAAAATGGTGCTGGTCACAGCATAGCATATAAAAGTGCATGGGTAACCATGACAATTAGAAACATTAAACTAATTAGGTGTGCAGAATGTTTTGTTTCAAAACTAGAATGAAATAGAGCTCAGGTAATCAAGAGACCAAAAGTTTTCTACAGTAAGTGTTTGATTTGCTCTCTGATTATCAAAATGGATACATTTGATCAGAGAGCAAAAACATAAAAAATGCTAGTGAACAAGCTAGTTGCAATTGCAGAAGCAGTGGCAGCACCACTGTGTTTTCAAAACTAGAAAAAGCATCTAAATCAAGTTATGCACTTGTTATGTTATGTTTCCCTTTTTCTTTTTCCTTTCTCATCAGGAGAATTACTACAGAAATTGATAGTTAATGGCAATGGGTAAAAGAGATGAGACTGTCAAGTATGGAATACTTCAAAGGAAAATACAAAGTTTATGTTGGGGAACTTCTGTGATAATCAGTTTGTGTTCAGATACAGCACTTCAGGCATTAACAAGAGAGCTAACAAGGAACTCCTAAAAAGTTCTTCATTCGGTATTAAAGGAACACTCCACACTCACAATTATAACTTCAGAAATTTAATGAACTTTTAATAATACTTTGATTACATTTGATACTCTTAGTCAAGAATTTTGTCAATATTCTGCAGTTCATCTGAGACTAAGGGGGTTAATTGTAATTGCACCCATAAACTCACTAAGAAGGATGAATGTTTAAATATATTTAACTAATGTAATTTAAAGTAGGAGAGTATGAATATATGGAGATGAATGAAATATAATGAGGGAAAATAAGACTTCTCATTGTGCTTTCTTATTGCAAGAATAAAGACACATTCAAGTATTTTTGAAAGGAATTACACTTACAACTGATAAAAACATTTTTTTTTAAAAGTTGCACAGTTCAGTTGAAAACTTAGTGTTCCTAAATATTTTTAAGGTCAAGACCTTGGCAGAATTTAAAAGAGATGTAAGTGAAATAAGGACATAAGGAATATATACAGTATTGTATTAATAAGGTTAAATACAGAAAATGAAAAGAAAGACACCTGATTTAATAATAGAAGCAAGTAATTTTTTTTTCTATGTCTTAGGAAGAAACTTTACCAATTGTCCTTGTGGGATTTGTGTCTCTTTCTCTGAGGGAAATATTCTCTGGAGATACTGAATTGAAAAAACTCTCGCTAACATGGTATTTACTTTTCCCTTATGCTCTTAGTCCTTAAAAATAACTTTGGCAAAATATTTTGCCCTCATTATTTTAATTTTTAAATCAGCTTTCCAAGCCTGACATATAAAGTGTTTCAGATACGGAAGACGAAGCACTTTTTTCTGTTATGGATTTCACATTTTTATTAACAGTGAAAGTAATCAATTCAGTTTCTACCCAGAAAGTGGACTGGAACACAAGCTTTGTTTTGAAATCTTAATTTATCAAATGTGAACTTGATGGATCACAAATGAGATCATTACATTGCTTCTGTACCCTGAAAAGTAAACTATGTGAAATAAGTCAAGAGCAGGACTTTAAAATCTACTATAAAATTGTGTTGTAAATCAGGGAATTGAGAAACCCTGATACACACTTTAGAAACCCTGATTAGATACTTTAGAAGGCAGCTTACTACTGTGTATTAATTGAATAGTTATTCCAAAATACAATGTTATCACTGACATAAATATGTAGACAATATTATTCTTAATTCAAACATTAAGGGAGCATGGCTATAAGATGAGGCAAAGCTGTGCCCTGATTTAGTCAAATTTGGCTTGTTTCTTTCAAAAAAATTTTTTGCACATGCAGCCTGAATATTCAAAATTATACTTTGTCAATATCAACCATATTTAAATGCATGTAGGATTACTTTTTGTGCTTTCTATCTGTGCAAAATGCCTTAAGAACATCTTTCTGTTCTGCATTTGCAAATAAAAATTAAATTAACACATTTTTATTAAAAAAAAAAAACAACCAAACAAACAATTAAATAACATGTTTCCAACCTGAAACCTTTTATTCTGAGTTTCAGTCCAGTGTGATTTTTACAGCAGGCTTGTATAGTGTTGAAAATCAAATTTTTAATAGAAAGGCTCACAGCCCCTTCACTGCAGTAATGTGAGCAGCAAATCCATAACCTAGTGCTTATAAGGCTTTAATATATTTTGCAGTGGTTTGTTTAGTATTCTAATGTATTTAAAACATATTTTTTCTCAAACTGGTTTTAAACACTGCAATATCATATTTTTACCAAATGAATGCAAAACCCCTACCTATTTCATATATTTCTTTTGCTGATATCCATAAATCAGATATGCTCCAAGCAAGAGCAGTATTGGATTAAATTTGTATTCAATGTCTGAAGACCTGATTCACTCTATTCTAATGCCAAATCACAATTGCAGCAGTTAGTCATGAAGAAAATAGAGAAAAAGGAAAGGGAAAGTCAACCTGCAAAAAAAAAATCATCTCAGTTACAGAGCCTAAGTGGAGCATTATTGTACAGTGCAATTCACTAAGATCATATATCAGACGGATGGTACATTCTTAATGCAAAGTTTAAGCAGTGTTTAGAAATTAACTTATTATATGTTTTGTACCTTAGTGAAAAAACCCTTTATTAGATCCAAAACAATTTTAGAAATGCAAATACAGCAATTGTGCACTACAGTGCACCACGGTCACAAGATCATTTATTTCTCCTGGGAGCACAGTTTGATAAATGCAGTGTAAGGCCTCCCGCTCATATTCTGGTGTCTTCTATTCTGTGTTGCATTTATCATAAAGAATTATCTCTAAAATTGTGGTAAACAAATTGATGCTAATCTAGGTTTAATTTTATTCATGTCATTACATTTCAATATATGCACAAGATAGATGCTTATTATCATACCTTAAAACTGTAAAAAAAAAAAAAAAAAAAAATCAGGTCTGTTCTTGCAAGAAAAGTTGTCCTGAAGCTTTCTATAGTTCTTAAGTTTTGTCCATCTGAATATGGTTGTAAGTCTGACATTCATCATGGAAATCTTCTAGCTGCAAATGAGGTCTCTGAAGCCACATTTCTCATATAACCACCCTTCTTTCTCTGCCCTTTCCTGTAATAATTTGTTATTCTTACAGTTTTTCTTCAGTCTTAAATTATTGTGTAAAATATGGGGCAGGACTCTGTCTTTCTGAAATGGACACAAAGAAAAATCCAAGAATCTTACTAGAGATGGGTCTTGAATCTGATAAAAACTTACAAAGCTTTTGTCAGTTACATAACATTCTTCTTTTTTTATACAAGACACTTACATATCCTTCTCCATAGTTCCTGTAATCCTTTACAGCACATAAAAACCCCTGTGACATACAAAAGTTCTGTGACATTTTGATGCATGTAACTGGTTGTTTCTAAATGACGGAGCGTGCAAGTTCCCTTGGTTGTGGCCAGCAGCTCTAGTTCCCTCACCTTCACCTAGTTTTGGGGACTGATTTAAATGTAATCTGGCCCTCTTTTTTATTCCTCCACTCCAGGGAGAAGAACGCGGCTCGCTCACACCCAGGTTCTCATCCTTACATGCAGTCAAGGTCAAACAAGAGCTCTGCCAACAAGGGTCCAGGAGTAGATGAGAATGCCTCATCATTTGATTTAGGTGAGACAAGGTTTCTGCTTTAGTAAAGCTCTTCAGCATGTGCTGAACCCATAACTTTTAAAAGAAGCAAGAACATTAAACATTTATCTCTTTCTGAAAATAAGTATTTTCTTCAGCTTGAGTAAATTGTAATATTTCCATAATTATCCTGTCTCAGTAACTTGGCTTACATGGTATGCACAAGGTTATTAACATTTGCTAAATTGTTATTAAAAAAGGCCTGAAACATGTTTTTAGTGTTTTTCAAGCTTTTTCATCTAGAGAAAAGAAAAATTTTGAACAACAAAAGATTCTTTAGCTGGTAAAGAAAAATCTGACATAAGTTTGGTAGAGAAAAAGAACAAACATGCAAAACTGATGTGGTAAATACATATTTTGCAATACTGCAGCCTTAAAATTGATTTCTATTATAGTAGTAAAAGTTACAGAGAGACACCATTTAAATAAAACTTAATATTTTATTGGGTAGAAAGAATGAGTAGAAAGATTAGTGATGTCTCTGTTAAAAAGGGAAGAATATCTGTTTTCTAAATGATGGATGAATAAGCTGGCTGATGACAATGAATTATTTTAGAAAGCGGCAGAATGACTAGCAGTGATACAAGATAGTATTACTAATTAAAATAGAGTGCCAAAGTACGGGTTCTCTTTTGATACACATGAAAACAAATGTGCAATTTTAATGAAATTTTACAAAGGATGGAAGAAGACAGTAGAAAACACACTGGTTACCTACCACATGCCAAAGATGCATATCCTATTAGTTATGCACTTGCTATGTCACCTAGCTCCCCTCCTGTTGCTTTCCATCCACCCTGAAAACAGTGTTGTGAACCGCATTCATCCTCTGTATTTCATGAAGAGTATTATCATACCACATGATGATGATGACACATGGAAGATGTTGTGCTGACAGTGGTGGTCCTCATTCTTTTGCAAAACCATATGAAGTCCACTGATATTTTAAGACTATATAAGAAAGTGAAGTAAGTGTGGCCTAAGGGAACATTACCCCATTGTTGTGCAATCAGTTTTATTCCCATGAAAACAACTCACAAACTGAACAAATGGTTTAGATTTGCTTACTCTACTCTGGAGATTTCAAATACTATGATGGGTAAAAATAGGCAAGACAGCAAAGAATGGAAACAACACTCTTTCTGTGCCAGGATGTACAGAGCTAGAAAGAAGGTGCCCACATGGAGACAACTACTTAGAGGACTATAAGATCAGGATGCTGCTAGTGACCAGGCAGCCAGTGGAACCTATCGTGCCAGATGTTTGTTGGCAGGGCTCTGTTCAGCTTCACCAAGTTGAGCCACCTTGTACCAGATGACAGCTAAGTCCACTGTAAAGACATCTGGTAGTTCAAGATAAATGAGAAAAGAAATAGTGGCTGCGTTTTCTGCTTTTCGATCACTTGATAAGTAGAATTTACAACATAAACTCTCATGTAACCAACTTTCTTTCAAGCAACTGTGCTGCCCACTTAACTACCAAGAACTTTTACTCTGCACGGAGTGTCTGATTGTACTTTTCATCAATGATGAGCAACAAAATATATCAGTCAGATATCCACTTTACATTATTAAAGATAAAGAAAGTAATTATCGTTAGAGACCTGTGAGTTCTCTAATTAACAAAGAATCTCAGTAACAATGAAGGCAATCCAACTGTGTCATACTGTTTGCTCTTGTGCTCTCATTCATTATCATCAGGGTATGATCTCAGTGATCCTTGAGTTTTGCAAAGTTCACCAGTAATTATTTCAACACATTAATTTTAAGGAGGACCCGTTTTTCACCTTGGCATTATTCAGCTGTAAATGCATTCTCATTTTTTTAACTAAATCAAGTTGTAATACTTATAACTTGAGCTGGGAAAAAGGGGCATTGATAGCATGAGTCATACAAAGATGAATACATGGGCTCCTAAGTTAAAATATGCTCAGAGCTCTCCAAGAACTTCTGAAGAACTTTACAAAGTGATAAGATCTTCAAAAGAGATCAAGCCATTTTACAGTCACATCCTGTGATGATTTATTAAACACAGATTAGGAGTCCATTCACCTGCTGTTTTGAAGCTTATTGTATTTTCACTTCTTGAGAGATTAAAAGGAAGGGTAGGCTCCCCATTCACTGAAGAATTTCCTGACAGACTATTTTCAAAGAAAATTGGAATTGATAGTGTACTGATATCTATGACAAATATTTATTTTACAGTTAACTTACAGGAAATGTATCTCTGGGAGGCTCCAACTAAGGATGGAGTAGAATTAGAGAGAGACATGAAATGGAATAGGAAAAACCTCCCAGGTTCCTGAACGACCTACCAGGCCTTTTGAAGTGACAAAGACAAGACATTTAAATGGATGAAAAAACCTGTGTCTGATATATTATGTTCTTACCTTCCAGAAGATGTCCTCATTACCCACACCAAAACTGGGACAGGACCTGCAAACAGGATTTCTAACATCAGCATGAGACCAAATATGCTAACAGCCATAAAACAGGCTACTTCATTTAAAGAAAAAGAATAATTTCTTCTGGAAGTAGTCTTACTCATTGTCTGCCCCACCCATTAATTCCAGTGGCATATGAATTTCATTATATAATTGATGTTCAAACAGCTATACCTCATCCTGCAAAACAGAGCTGTTTACCAAGGTGTTAAGGATTTATTAAAGGTGAAATTTTCTCTTTGCAGGGAATCAATATAAGATGAGTGCATTGCTTATACCAGCTAATTTCTGCTAAGAGGGAATTTTATTTTTATTGATCTAGAAATTCAAAGAAAATTTTAAGGCTGCTTTTAGTAATGACTCAGGATGTAAGGTGGAATAGAAGGAATGATTTTTTTTCTAGTTAATTTGAACCTATGTTTTGACTTACTGATTTGATATAATACCAGCTTTTCTTTTAAGTCCATCTTTTGCATATTAGAAGGATGAGAAATGCTATGGATAAGGCTATACTTTTCCTTTTTCCTGACCTGTTTTTGCCTTCCCCCCCTCACCCCCAAATATATTTTCTTTCTTGCAATGGCTTTAAAAAAGCAGGTGGACATCCAGCAGTGAGGGCTGAAAGACTCTTTGCCAACACAGAACTGCTTTTTTTAGGGCAAACAATGCTGTCTCCAGAACAGAAATTCTGACTGTCATTCAGCCCTATCAGTTAATTTGAAGCTATTCTCATTTGGATTGAGAAGTTTGCCATGTGTTTACAATATATATAAACACGACAGTTTGAGTAGAAACAATTTTCCTCATTGGAATCCTCAAAGTTGCTGTTTGTTACAGAAATTAATAGTTTAGAAAGTTTACAACTTCCTAAATAGAAAGTTTACAAAATACATTAATGGACAGAGTAGCCACAAGTTTTCTTAACAAGGAATACCGTATCAACAAAAAAAAATTAGCACTCAGAGGCTTCATTATTTCTAAAGGACACTTCCTTTTTGCTCTGTCTTTTTTCATATTTCATGTAAGGTAAATATTAATGTAGGAAATTAAGATTCCACTTTTGTAAAAGGAGTCCTATGGTACTTTTAGGGAACCTGAAGTTCCCTGGATGTCTTTGACAAATATTTATACTGGCCTTAAGAATTATTTCTGTTTATGAAGAGAGATTGTTGCATTTGCAGAAGTAACCACTTCGTGGGTTTCTTCTGCTCATGCTTCTCTCTCAGCAAAAATGCAAAACAAAATTCAGCATCCTTTGAATGAATTGATATCATGATTGTAATGGTGACAGATTAAGTCATTTACAGCATATGGGTGTATGTACTTCAGCGTATGTAGGTAGTTAATGCGCTCTGCTGATGCACAGAACAGGAATGCAGACAGGATGAAACTGTTACTTTGAAACCATTTACTTTGAGGGTGGCAGAGCACTGAAGCAGGCTGCCCAGAGACGTGGCGAAGTGTCCGTCTCTGGAGGCGTTCAAAACTCCCCTGGATACATTCTTGTGCAACCTGCTCTGGGTGAACCTGCTTTGGCAGGGAGTTGGACTAGACGATCTCCAGAGGTCCCTTCCAAACCCTAGCATTCTGTGATTCTGTGATTACTGCCACTGTGTGTGAGTGCTGCAACTTACTCATCCTCAGCCTGCGTCTGAGTCAATGGCCAAGCAGAGATTTCACTGGGAATGCAATTAGTTTTGGGGAGTATTTTTAATTCAAAAAAAATTACATCTAGTATAAGTGAAGTCCTGCTGAACACAGTGTGAGTAACAATTAAGTAGAAAAATACGAGTGTGTGTAAACATTGACAAAACAAGAATCAAATGTATTTTGGCAACAACAATCACCTCATAAATAAATATACTGAGTTGAGAAGTGTACTGCAAAGCTCAGGCTGATCTTTCACCAAAAAAATAATTTTATAATAGCAGTTATGTGGTATCTCTGGGAATCTATTACAATAAAGCTGAGCTTTCTGCTTACTATTTTTCCTAGCTCTTTTGCAAGTGATAAAATAGGATCTCATTATGTGAGTTTGTACTCTGGATATAGTAATCAATTCATGAGTAATCTTGTATAATTATTTTGGAAAATTGCTTAACTTTCAATAGTTTTGTTCGTTGTCTCGCTTCTGCAAGACATAAGAGTGAGATCTCACTACTTTCAGGGGAAAATTAGTTTCTACAGCCAACTCTTCTATGAAGATTTTTTTTTTTTTTTTTTTGTGAATGTACAAAAATGAAAAAATAAAAGTGGAAACTAATACAGAAATCTCTTTAATATGAAGAAATCTGGCTGTTTTTTTGTCTGTTTGGTTGATTGGCTGGTTTTGTCTACAATGTGTTAAGCAATGAAGAGAAAGTCTGTTTCAAGGCACTTGGCAATGCTTTGAATATTCTGATGGTGGAGAACATATAAATAAATTGATAAATACATTTTTCTGGTGTTTTGATAAGTAATCTACAGCCTGCAGATTTTAAATGAGGAAACTGAGGGACTGTTCTTTGTGGCCTGGATAATTTGCAGAAGCTGTTGTCTGTATTGGAATATCTTTCAGAGCACATAAATGCTGGTCAGCTTAATTTACATGTGCAACAGAAGTTTGATAAAACACCTGAAGTTGCAAGGTCTGAATTATCCCTCTGTTGCATTCTCATCTTTGTTAAATATATGACGAGTCATTCTTTGAGAAATGGAGGAAGGATCTGAAAGTGATAATGTATAAGATTTATTCATTCTGGGGAGCAAGTGACCTTCTACTACAGACATTTGACCAGAGTGGATAGAGAAAACCAAACATTTTCAGAGGAGATGGATATGCCTTTTAATTTTTTATTTTTTGTTTTGTAAATCCCGGAAAAGAAGGATCTTTTCAGATCTTGCTGTGGTGTAAAGAACATCAGATGACCACTTCAAACACCTGCATAATGCAGACAACTCTACTGTAGCAGAGTCGGAGTAGACACACTTACAAGCCTTGCACATGTCTGGCAGAGATATGATTTAAATTAGTTTGCAGGAAAGAAATTCAGGCATGGAATTTCTGTGAGTTTAATTTTGGTAAACCATAATATTTTTCTTAGACCACACAGCACACACTTATATCTCTGAGATTACTAGATCCTACATGCTTTTGTCTCCACAGGAATCAACTTTCACAGAGGTGATTGGGGAGCCAGAAGTAAGTGCAATGAGAGATGTTAATTTGAACAAATAAAGTCCTTCCTTTCAAGAAGAATTTTACAGCAGTATTGAAACCTTTCCTTTAATAATGCTAAAGAAATCTGACACACGCATCTTCTCAAAGGTGTGTGTAGACTCCTATTATGAAGTTAATTGAGTAATATTACATTAATGAATATTTTTAAAAGCCAGGTTGATGATTTGTTTATGTTTTGAAGGGCTATTTCTTTTATTACTAACTATTCAATCTCATTTCCTTATTTATACAGTGGCAAGTATGTGTTTACAAACAGTAGGCACTTACTTATCCTACTTAGGGTAGGTGTGGAGGTCATTGTTCCTTTTTATTATTTCCAAAAGTCTAATGAATTACCTAATATCCTGTTGCAAAGAGAATAATTCCACTTATTAATACTGTTTTGCACATCAAAACAGCGATCTAATTAATTTTGGAAGTATTTCCTTTTAATATCTTAGGGTATTCAAATACTAAAAAGATGGAAGTAAGAAGTGACAGTGTTAAAACCTGTAGTGTTTGTTCTAGTCCCTGACTGCATGGTTTTCTGCTCTTTTCATTCCTGTGCTTCACTGAGAAACTAATTTCTTGAAGACTTCGCAGCATCTGGCAGAGGGCCCTTAATCCAGCCTTCCTTGCTCATGCTCCTGCATGTGTCAGCAGCCCAGGACTCAGCTGTAGCTCCTGTGGGACGCTGGCTTCCTGCTTTTGGCCTCTTCTTACTGTATGTAAGAATAAATACAAGGCCCTCTCTGGATGCTCTGATACAATTTTGCCGCTTCCAGTGTTACTAGTTAATAGTTTTGTGTGAAAGTCACACTGTTTCCTTCTCGGTGGGATGGAGCCAGCCATTACCAAGCATCTCTGCTCAGACTCCCCTGCTCTGCTGCAGAGTTGGATGCTTATAATAATAAAATATTTCAAAGGGTAAGGAGTGAAAATGTGGTAGATGAATATTTAAATTACTTCATCAGGTATTTAAAAAAAAAAAAAAAAGAAACAGAAAAGACTTTTTTTCTCCAAGAGCAGCCTCATAATCATTACCTTACTCTGAGCTTATTCTGAGTCTTTAGCTGTCTTGCTAGTTGTTGTGAGCCAGAATCTTGATGATAGAAATTCTTACAGAGATAATCCAGTGTTTTTGTGGCCTGGAAAATGAAATCCTATGTTTACTTACCCTGGCAGTGTTTATCTGGAAAGCCAGCACCTCCCTTTACTTTTTGGGATAAGGCTAAATTGTAATAGACTAAAGCACTCTTACCCTGTAAACATGAAGTTAAACCTGACTAGATGCACAAAATCTCCACTAAACTGAAATATATATTTTTTTTTTCTTCCATTCTCTGGAGCATGTGACCATGTGAATATCCAGTTATTAACTGATAGGCAGATATTTGTGAAATAAATGCCTTTGGAATCCTACAGTAAACAACTCAATCAAAGCAGGCTGTCACTTTCATATTTACTCCTCATTTATAGTTCTAATACCCTGCTTGCAGTTTTAATTGGGGAAAAGTGGTTTTTATAGAATAATTAAGTCTCAACACACACCCCATTTATCATCAAATAAATTAAGATATGATGGGCTAAAATAAAGATAATGACTTTTAAGATTTCATGTAGCTATGTCAATGTTCGGAATAGTAAGTGTAGGTAAAAAACTTTTCTATACAGGTAGTTGGGGCCAAAGTGCCATCTGGTACTTCTTATGGCTGCCTAGCAGAGGGGATAGATTTTCTGAATTTTTCTTTTCTGAAGAGAAGGTGGCTCCAGAAGTCCCTTATTCACATACAGAGTATCGGGCCCTGCAGAGAGCTAGAAATTATAGAAGAGAAAATCCAAGTAAAATGATCTTTGTATCTCTACATATTCCACTGCACGTGACAGTTAAGAAAGTTTTCTCTCTCTCTCTTTGAAGCACCTAAAAAGAACAGTTAAAGGTGGGAAGGGGAAATGATTAAGAAAAAGAAAATTTCTTCATCCTTAGCATTTTCAAAAGATCCATAGGATTGGGGTTAGAACACAGTACTGATTTACAAACTCTCTAACATTTGCCCATTCTATACATTGGCTTTGTTGAAAATAAGGGCTATGATATTTTTTTCAGGAAGTTCCACTTCTGTTTCTCCAAAGGAATTTGAATTTTGATGGGCTTGCTTACTCCTGTGAAAAGCAAATGGAATCACACTTTGCATTTTTTATGAGTGAGTTTATGAGTACTCTTCCCCCAGGAAAATGGTGGTCTTCTAGGGGAAGCATTTAAGTCATGAAAAGTTGCTGCGTATTTTTCCTCTGTCTTACAGACTCTGTAGGTGTATCAGCAGATTTTGTTTCTAGGTAGAACACCTGAACCTTTAAAGGAGTAGCAGTATTTCTTCATGTTCTCTTCACACTGTCCCTTTCTATTTTTCTGATCAGGTTTATTGTCAAAGCCTTTTTTTTTTTTTTTTTTTTTTTTTTTTTGTATTGTAGGTGTGCGGGGAACAGCGGGAGATTGTGGTCAGCTAAATGTCAGTGACTCAGGCAAGAAAGTGCCTCTACTCAGAAGACAGATGTTAGAAGAGTTCTATCATGCTGTAAAAGATCGTGGTCTTGGTGTAAATTAGTTGGTGCTTACTACAATAAGAATCAATGATGCTTAGTTGTTATCTAAAGGATTTCCAGTGTTTACAGTTTTGATTGTTGAACTAAACTAGAAAGGCCTTTGACTGTTTTTATAACGGGAAATGTATGGCAGAACAACGTATTAAAATGCCTGTAGGGCAATTTAGAAATTACTAAATGATATTAATTAGTGTCTTGGCTAGAAAGTAATGAATATGACTTGCTATTATCCTTCTTTCAGCTCAGTAAAGTAGAAGAGAGCCAGTTTTGCTTCACACAGAGCATATTCATACACCAGACTGGCTGCACCAGTTTATGTAGCCATAGACTACATGATTACCAAATGCATAGCTACCTCTAAAAAGTAGCAGCTCATTACAGTCCACCAGTGCTTACACTGTGAACTGGAGGATTACAAAATGCAGATTAGTTCCATTGCATGTGCTTAAGCATTTATTATGAAAGAGTTGAGTACACCCATTGGCTGACGTAAAAGGTGAATTCTTAAATTGATTCACCTTTGAGAAGTCTTACAGGACTCCGAGAAAAGAAATGTGTTGGTTTATCCCTCCTCCCCCTAAAATTTCTTTTCCAGTTTAAGAAACTGCAGGACAAAACTGCAAGATTGCAGGACAAAGCTTTAGTGTTCTCAATAGGTTTTGTTGGACTGACTCAACATGGTTTACTACCCTGAAGTAAGTTGGCAAATCCATGAAATCTACTAAGAACTGTCAACGTGAAGCATGAGTAAGCAATGAACATTCACTGAAGTGAACCTGAAAGGCAGGCAAGGAAAGAAATGACAATTGTAATATATAGATAGATACTTAAAATAATTAAATAAAGGTATTTTCCTAATATTAGTGTTGTTACTACTTTTGTAATAGTTATTCTCAGACAGCACTATAATTGTTAACGGGAGAGTTGCATTTAATTGATTTTGCAGTTGGCTCTAAAAACAAAAACAGACTATTGGTGACAAGACGGTGGCTTGGGAGCCCCTAGGATGAATTGAGAGATTTCTAAAGACCTAAAAAAGATCTCTTAAAGCACTTAGAAACATTCAAGGTTACTTATATATTTTAATATAATTCCCATTAAAAAGGAGATTTAGCTGGCTGTAAGATTCCCCTTACACACTGAAACCTAAACTTGCTTACATTTCTGGAGACTTAAACAAGACAACAGGCAGTTAGACTGTAATTTCTTACAATTTCTACCACATAATGAAAACCAAACATGGCAGAAATACCAAATACTGACCATTTTTCCCCACAGAAAGAAACTACTGTTTAAAATGCAGCTGCAGTAGTAGTTGGTTGAATGTGTCCCTTGAAAATTGTATACTTATTAATTATAGCTCAAAACAGAGAAATGGAGATGTGTTTTATCAAATATTTTGAAAAAAATTGCTCTCATTCTTACCTTTCCTACCTTTCTTACCTCATTCATACCTTTCAAGCCTATTCCTGTATCTTGTTGAAAGCCAGAATTTCAACAGTAGGCAGAGAGTCTGATGTATGTTCATAAGCTATGACTATTTTACATCCTCAACTTGATAAAGCCTCGGTAGGACCATCTGGATTTGATTTTGTCAGTCATTGGAAAACCAAGAAGCATAGAGGGACCCCAAGTGTAACTAGAACAGAATTTATGTACCTGAGTTGAAATCTGTGTTCTTACACCTTGATGTATCCAAATTCTGATGTTTCCGAGACTTACAGATAGCTGGGGTTTTTTTTGAGACTTGAAAGGGCTGAACCACTCCTTGTCCAACTGCTCTGGAGTCACCACTGCAGAAATCCTTGGTAAAGGGGCTGCAATCTACTATCACCACTGTCAGATTGAAGAGGCCTAAGCAGTTGACCACAGGATCACATGCACCCTTGCTTTCTTTTTCTGGCAAAGGAATGAGGAGCTGCTTTCTGCAGTGTGGGACAACTTCTGCAGAAATTGTTGAACACAGAATCGTTGTTGCTAAAATTGCCAGATCAGTCCTGGGTTTGCTATTACCCAGATTAATGCTATGATTAGTCTTCTTACTAACTTTTGTTAGAGATGCTGCTGATTCTGTTTTTCTGTATTATTGATCAGTGTCTTACTTTATCAATAGGACTTCCTTGAAAAGAACATTGAGGTTATAGTAAAAGGTTCTCTGAAGTCAACAGAATGATTTCCTTTATGCATTTTGTCAGGCTCCAGAAGATACATAATCACTTTCTCAAGGTGATTACGAAGCAAAACACAGAGACAGAGTCCACGATGTCGGTGAGTCAAAATTTTTTTTGCTTTATGAACCAATTTTCAACTGCTCACTTTACAGAAGTATAGTATTGATAATGCCAGAAGATGTTGGTTGGTTGATTCTCAGCATCTTATGTTCCATATATGGTCATGTATGAATTTGGATTCAATATGATATTTTGCAGCATCTCACTTACTAAAATGTGTTAGGATTGGGCCTTGGCCAAGATTTCTGTTGCTTCTGTTTCATCACTTGGATACTTTACCGTTCACTATTTTGACAAAAAAAAAAAAAAAAGAACCCAAACAAAAAAACAACCCCAAACCCACTCTTTCGTGGTTTACTTTCTCTTGGCTTCTTCTATGCTTTCACTGTGAAAGCAGAAGGAAGGACTTAGAAGTTCCATATTTGTCTCGCTATCTGGATCTATGTGCCCCTGTGATGGTATTGCCTGTCCCAAATCACTGTCATAGCTTCTCTCATTGCTCTCCTTAGTATCTCCACTTCCTTTGTTTTTTTACAATATAGAAATACATTTACAAACAAGAAGTGAAAAAAAATTAAAATAAATCCATCCCCCATCCAGATGAAAAGAGTAACTTTTATGAAGAACGCACATAGAGTGTAAATAAGATTAAATGGTTATTCTTTTGATAATAGTTCTCAGACACTCCTTCAAAACAGAAGTGGCTTTCATTTGTTTGTTTGCTTAAGTTCAGATAGCTGGTCTAATGGAATTATCTGAACTGTGGGTTCTTTCTGCAACTAGAAATTTTCTTCTTAGTCCTAAGAAGTCTTTTGAGGTGGGTGTCACTAGTAGGAAAATAACCTGTTGCATAGCTCCCTGTCATTACAGTTCTGTCCGGAATGACTCATGCAGAAAACATTCTAGTTTCTTTTCTAGATAGAAACAAAGACCAATGACATCAGACTGAAAGCAGCATTGGGAAAGAAATGCAAACAGCTGGAAGTTCTTCTTTGGTAAGAATTTTCTGAGAAATTTCTAAGAAACAGGTGGATGGTAGAATTCTAAATAGAAAAAAAACAACATACATATCTCTTACAAACAGCTTAAATTTTACTTAAGGTTTTATCATACATTGAGTTTTGCATGCAAAAGAAATCCTAACACAGGATTTTTTAGAAGTTTTGTCAGTATATATTAGAAAAAAAATCCTTTTTTTTTTTATTAAGCTAATATATCCTACCTTTCTTCTACAGATATCTTTGGCATTTGAAAGAGAAGAAAACTACTAAACAACTAATACAACTTTATCTGTCATAATAAATACATCTTTAGATTTTTCATTATGTATTTGACACTTTAGATACACCCAGTCCATCCTCCATCTTTCCTGTTTTGAAATAAATCAAATGGAAACCACACAATCCCTCAGTTACAATTCTAAAGGAGGCCCACTATCCTCGTTAAAAGAAAAAGTGTTGTTTGCTTTATAAATGATCTTTATAGCATCAACTGTCATTGACCTTCTCTATTTGCATAATGACTACCTCTTTAGGTAAGGCATATACCAGTTTGAGGGCTGGAAAACAGAAGACTTCAGTGTTTTTCATTTCTAGATAAACAGCAAAAAAATAAAGATTAGCAGAAATAACTGTGTCAGTATTATAAGCTGTAGTTTCTCTTAGCAGTCAAGCACAGAAATACCTTGACAAATAGACTTTAACAAACTCTTGGTTGCCTTGGCAAGACTGTAGCTAGTGGGTCAGGAGTAGTGGCTACTCCCATCTGCTCAACACTCATGAGCCCACAGCTGGAGTATTGGGTCCAGTCTTTGGCTCAGCATGTTCAGTGAAGGGCCAGTGAGATATGGTCAGGGGGCTTGTGCACCTGACATACAAGAAGAAGCTGAGAAAGGTGAGTTTGTTTACCCTGAAGAACAGAAGGTTAAGAGGGGATCTGTGGGATGCTGCTGCTACTGTAATGTCAATTCTCAATAAAAGAAAGGTGTGGAGAAGATAGAGTCTTCCTGGAGATGCACAGAAAAAGAAGAGACATATGTCACAAGCTGTAAAAAGGGAAATTCTAAGTAGACATAGGAGAAAACTGAGAATATGTGCAATTTGGCATTAAGTACTGGAAAATGTTGCACAAAGAATTCGTGGAATATCCTTCCTTTGAGATTTTCAGAACCTACCCAGAGGACACCTTGAACAATCTGATCTGGCTTGCTGACTTTGAACAATAAGCTAGACTGGCTGACCTCCAGTTTTTTTTGCTTTCCTTAGCACAATGATTGGCCCAAGGTTTACTCTCTCTCAAATACTTTGCATAAAAACTTTTTTGAAGTGGAAAGTTTTTGAAGTGGTTTTCATATGCCAGGGTGCAATACGAAGAACGGAAGCATTTATGCTACAATAGTTTAATTCAGTTGTTAGAAATTGGTAAACTGATGAATAGTCAGCTAATAAATGCATTGGTGAAAGTGAAAATGAAGCTTAGAGAGTTTTGTTCTGAAACAGGTTGGTTAGGACAGAAAGTCATGACAGGATAGTCAGGAGACTATGTTTAGTTTAACAAAGGAATTGCCCACAAACCTATGGCTTATTTCCATTGCAGAGCGTTTACCAGAGGCTTTCTAGTCTAACAAAAAAACTAATAAATTAGGACTTGGGACCTGATGAAATCTATCCGCGGGTCCTGAGGGAATGGGCAGATGAAGTCACTAAGCCACTTTCCATTACACTTGAAAGGTTGTGGCAGTTTGGTGAAGTTTCCGCCGACTGGAAAAGGGCAAATACAATCCCCATTTTCAAAAAGGGAAAAAAGGAAGACCCAGGGAACTATAGACCAGTCAGTCTCACCTCTGTGCCTGGCAAGATCATGGAGCAGATCCTCCTGGAATCTCTGCTAAGGCACATGGAAAATAAGGAGGTGATTGGTGACAGCCAACACAGCTTCACCAAAGGCAATTCATGCCTGACAAATCTGGTGGCTTTCTACAATGTTGACACAGCATTGGTAGATAAGAGCAACCGATGTCATCTACCTGGACTTATGCAAAGCATTTGACACTGTCCCACACAACATCCTGGTCTGTAAAATTGGAAAGGCATGGATTTGATGGATGGACCACTTGGTGGATAAGGAATCGGCTAGATTGCTGCACTCAAAGGGTTGTGGTCAATGGCTCAATGTCCAAGTGGAAACCAGTGATGAGTGGTATTCCTTAGGGGTCGGTACTGGGACCAGTGCTATTTAACATTTTTGTTGGCAACATGGACAGTGGGATTGAGTGCACCCTCAGCAAGTCTGCCAATGACACCAAGCTACGTGGTGCAGTCGACACACTGGAGGGCAGGGTTGCCAAGCAGAGGGACCTGGACAGGCTTGAGACATGGGCCCGTGCAAACCTCTTGAGATTCAACAAGGCCAAGTGCAAGGTCCTGCACCTGGGTCATGGCAATCCCAGGCACAAATACAGGTTGGGTGGAGAATGGCTTGAGAGCAGCCTTGAGGAGAAGGACTTGGGGGTGCTCATGGATGAGAAACTCAACATGAGCCAGCAATGTGTGTTTGCAACCCAGTCAGCCAACCTTATCCTGGGCTGCACCAAAAGAAGTATGGCCAGCAGGCCGAGGGAGGTGATTCTACCCCTCTACTCTGCTCTCATGAGTCCCCACCTGGAGTACTGTGTGCAGCTCTGGAGTCCTCAGCAGAAGAACATGGACCTGTTGGAATGGGTCCAGAGGAGGACCACGAAGATGATCAGAGGGCTGGAGTACCTATGCTATGAGGACAGGCTGAGAGAGTTGGGGTTGTTCAGCCTGGAGAAGAGAAGGCTCCAGAGAGACCTTATAGCAGCCTTCCAGTACCTAAAGGGGGCCTACAAGAAAGATGTGGAGGGACACTTTATCAGAGAATATAATGATAGGATAAGGGTAACGGTTTCAAACTGAAAGAGGGTAGATTTAGATTAGATATCAGGAGAAATTCTTTACTGTGAGGGTGGTGAGGCACTGGAACAGGTTGCCCAGGGAAGTTGTGGATGCCCCATCCCTGGAAGTGTTCAAGACCAGGCTGGATGAGGCTTTGAGCAGCCTGGTCTAGTGGGAGGTGTCCCTGTCCATGGCAGAGGGGCTGGAACTAGATGATCTTTAAGGTCCCTTCCAACCCAAACCATTCTATGATTCTATGTTTTTTTTTCATATTTTATTCAAAAATGGTGTATTTTCTATTGTTTATGCCCAACTAGACCAAAAATACCAGCAACTTCTTCTGCCCATCTGTCAGGGCTTGTGCTCAAGCTTGATATGGTGCAGCTGTGAAACCTGGTGTCAGTCTTCTTGAAAAAGAGCTAAAGTGAGAAAAAAACCTCTGTAAGAAAGATCTAGGAAAACAACCCTTGCACCCTCCATCTGCTTTGGGAGCTGCATTTACGTCAAGATCATTGCTCTTGCTCCTTGCTTGAGGTATTGAGCTATGTAGTTATGCTTCTGGCCAGCCTTGGACCTGCTGATCCTGAACTTTCTGGCTTGTCCTTGGACCTGTCTTGTCAATATGGACTCATCTGACAGCCATGGAACTCATGGCTGACTCTGGTTTCTATGTCCAGAACTGCTCTGCTCTTCTTGTCTGGGTATTGCCAGAGTGCACCCCTGGTCAGTGAGGGCACAGTCCTTGTTTGCTCTCTCCCTGGTCTCCCTCACAGTTTACTTCTATAGGTGAATATTTATAAGCCACCTCTCTCTCTTTTGTATATTATGGTGAGCTATCACTACCATTTAGTCTCAGACCCCATGAAAAAGACATCAGCAAAACTCTGTTCAGAGAGCAATGTCTCCATGGTCAATTGTGTGATGGTTTACTTTGTGAAAAACAAGGGGTCTGATGTTTGCTCAGTCCTCATTCTTGATATGCATGCACCACTTTGACTGCTTCACTATGCATCAGTCCTGAAGCTGAAGAAAAAGATGGTGCTTTGACTGCAATAGTGCCTTTGAAACCTTCACTTCCATGTGTTCTTCCAGCTACTGCACTGCCTCTTTCAAGGTGGATGTATCCTTCCAGTGAGACTCCTTACCATATTAGATTGATATGCCAAAGTCCAGTTTTTCCCTCTTTCTGTACAGAGCAGAAGCTAAATAACCATTGCTTTCTCAGTGAATCTATGAAATACAGATAGGTTGTCATTTCCAAGGAAGAGATCCACCTGAGTGCTTCTCCAGTTAAAAAAAGCATTACAAATAAAAGTGCAAACAGAACATACAAAAGCATCAAAGTGATAAAGTGTCAGCTCCTTTGGTTTCTTTTACAAACTCCATTAGAAAACTCCTGTGCCACTCAATCATATTGAAACAGCACTGAGGAAAGGTTAAGTAATTTCTTACTGTTACCAGTTACTTACTGTAAAGTTTCTTCTTAATAAGAAATGACTACAGAAGTAAGAGCAACACCAATTAGATAAGTTCTTACTGCCCTTTTCATAGTGAGTCAATTTGTATATACTTACCTTTGACAGACTATAATTTTCTTTTGAGAAGTTCATGTATTTCTACAGTACCCACCATCAAAGCAGTTCTGAATAAGACATAAGAAGACATAACAGGCAACATGCAGGTCCCTAAACTGCGGTCTGTGGTCCTAAAATTGTAGTAACTCTGAAAGAAGATTTGTTTAATCTTGTTGGATAGGTAACATAATAGAAGTGGGAAATCATGTTCAAAAATGTGATAAAGAAGATTTTTGTGAAAGAGGGTTAAGAAGGATTTTCACATTAGTAACCCAGAGTTTGCTCTGTAATAGATAAATATTTTCCTACTGAAAGAGTACTGCAAATAGTTCTCAATAGCTGGAATGCATACACATTTTTCAAACTTAATGAAAACTTCTACTAAACATTTTATCTCACTATTTGATATCATAAGGTATCAACCGCTTGTTTGTTGGAAAACACCACCAAAGCCAATCTGAAATGAAAAAAAAAAAACAAAGCTTGAGCCTGCAACAGAAATACCACATGGTTTCTAATGGTTTCTTCAGAACTTCTGTTTATATCATCCCCAAATTTTTCAAATATTTGAGGATTCTTGGTTGCTTTTCCCATTTCTATGCCATTTGTAAAGAAAAACTATTTTGTAAATACAGCTATCCCATTTAACTGTCAAAACAAACATAAATGCTGACGATAATTCAAAAATAATTTATTCAGAACACTTTGCATGGTTTGTTGGTTGTCAGCAACTAGTTCACTAAATCATTAGATCTTTATTATTTTAACTAATCTGTTAATTTCTTCTGTAAATAATTCCTGGTCTCCAGATCATTTGTGTACTGTAATTACTATTCAGTATAAATAATTTTATACAAGTTTTATGAGTTTTAAATTGCACATTTAGCTGTGACTAGGCAGTTTAAAATGGGTTTTAAGAATGTCAAAATGGATTTTACCCTTGACTAGGTATTTACTTATATAGCTTCCTTTATTTACCCGATTTCACCTTCTGAAAAAAAATTGTTTAAAAGATATCAAACATATCAAACAGAGTAGAGCAGCTCTGCATTCTACTTGAAATCCTGACATTGCTCAGTGCTTCAAGTCTTTCAGCACTTAAGGACAGAAATATTCTACATCCCTCAAGTTTGATTTGTTGGCTTCTCTGAACACATGAGAAGTTATCAGGACAAATCTTGGCAACATGGTCTCTGCTATGGAGGCAATTAAATTATGCTTGTAGTACAGATAGTAGCAATGATATTTAGGTTAGAATTCAAAGTACAATATGGTGGAGAAGATCTCAGGATTTTCAGAATACATATACAAAAGACAAGCTAAGCAAGAACATGAACATAGTTCTTCACACACCTCTTCCTTGCTGCCTCCTTTCTAAATTCCACAGGGGCTTAATATGCTGGCATTTCTTGCACAGGGTTTTTTTTTTTGTTTGTTTGTTTGTCTTTTTTTTTTTGGTGGTGGTGGTGGTGCTTTTTTTTTTCTTATTATTGTTTTGTTGATTGAGGCCTTTTTTTACCATCCAGAGTCAGGCAGTGTTAGGTAAAATACTTCAGCTGGCTGGTTTTATTACCCTCTTTACTTTAGATATTGCCAGATGCCCTAAAGAAGGCTATGTAAATAGGTGCTTAAAGGTAGCAAGTCAGTGCTAGAGACATCAAGTTTACAGTACAAAAAACAGTACATGAAATAACTTTGGCTGGGTCTGCTGACATTGGCATCAAAATTGTCTGAACATCACTGCCTTTACTGCAGCAATGGAAGTACCAATGTGAAGCTCTAGAATGTCCTTCAAGTTGACATAAAGTCAAGATCACTGAACTACGCTCCCTCAGCAATAGTCACACACCAGTACAGTCACAGTCTGTTAGCACATTCCTCTCTTGTGGTGATGTGAACTTGAATCATCTTAAACTGTGATTCATGATGAGGACACAGCTACTTTTTCCCCAAGGTGATATTACCTTGCAGAGTCCAGTAAAGACTTCATTACGATGAGGTATGGCTGATGTGGTATGGGCTAGATGAACAGACAATGAGTTCATTGAAAACTGATAAACGGTCAGTGCCAGATGGTGATGATCACCAGCGTAAAGTCTAGTTGGAGGCCAGTAACTAGCAGTATACTGTAGGGGTCAATACTTGATCAAGTCCTGTTTAATATCTTCATTAAAGATCTGGATGATCAGCAAGTTTACCGACGAAACTAAACTGTGAGTAGTGGCTGATAAGCCAGAGGATCATGCTGCTGTCCAGAAGGACCTTGATGGGCTGGAGAAATGGTCCAACAGGAATGTCATGAAGTTCAACAAGGAGAAGTGTAAAATCCTGCACACAGGGAAGAACAGCCCCATGCGTGAGTATATGTTGGGGGGTGATAATCTGGAAAGCAGCTTTGCAGAAAAAGTCCTGGGGTTCTTGGTGGTCACCAAATTGTACATGAGCCAGCAATGTGCCCTGGTGGCAAAGAATGCTAATGGTATCCTGGACCATATAGTAGGATTGCTGCCAGCAGGTCAAGGGAGCTGATCCTACCCTTCTACTCAGCACTGATGAAGTCACACCTGCAGTGCTGTGTTCAGTTCTGGGCTCCCCAGTACAACAGAACATGGACATACTGAAAAGAGTACAACAAAGGGCCACAAATGATGAAGGGACATTAATCTTACATATGAGGAAAGCCTGAGAGAGCTGAGACATTCAGCTTGGAGAAGAGAAGGCTCAGAGGTTATCTCATTGAAGTATATAAATACACAAAGAGAGGGTGCAAAGAGGATGGAGCCAGGCTCTTTTCAGTGCCAGGACAAGAGGCAGTGGCCACAGATTGAAACACAGGAGGTTCCCTTGACATCAGGGAACACTTTTTTACTTTGAGGGTGACTGAGCACTGGCACAGGTTGCACCTGCGAAATTGTGTAGTTTCCCTCCTTGGGAGATATTGAAAAAAACATCTGGATGTGGTCTTGGGCAACCCACTCTAGGCAGCCCTACTTGACAGGGGTGTTGGACCTCCAGAGGTCCCTTCCAGCCATTCTGTGATACTGTGAAAGGAACCATGGAGTCAGAAACTGGATATTTCCTAGCATAAGACCTTGAAAATAGGTTTTATCCAGAATAGCATTCACCCTGAAAGGACATTCATATGAAAGCCAGTGTTGCCACCCTAATTGTGAAGTTAATTTTGTTTCCTCAGCATTAATCAGCTTATCCATTCATAGTACCTTATGATCAGCTATGAAATGTCATTTTAATATTTTAGGACATTAAATAGCTTCTTCAAGAGCAGGTAGATGGACAACATGGTGGGCTAATACGTATTTGCCTGTACCTATGACACTATTCTCTGATAAAAATTCTGGCACAAAAAAAAGTGGGTTTCAAATGGTTCCAATTATTTCATCTGGTAGCAGGCAAAACTGAGTCCTGAAGACCACTCTGCTTGTGCAATATGACTGCATTGGCACTAGCTAAAGCTGTCTGAAAGCTTTCTGGACATTAACAAAAGTTTGAAACAACTGTCTGCTTCTCCTTCCTTTGGTATGCCCTCACAATGTGTTTGAGATCATCAGCAAGGACAAAAAAATCCACCAACCTGTAAAATTTATTGTTGTCTATTACCACCACCCATTGAAGACACTGAATTTCAGAGTTATGTTTTTCTAAGGTGCAATCCATTTTCCAAAACCAAACACACAAATCTGTTGTGCTGATGAGAAGACAACATTTGTTCACAAGCCAGTATTGCTTATGGATACATGGCAGCCTACCTATGTTCTGTAACCTGATAGTGGTCCCACCTCAGTACTAATATATGTCTTTTCACTTGCATGGATGATGCCATTTTGCACTGTTTGTATATTTGTCAAGAACTGTAAGAAACTTGTGCCCTAACACTGGTTTTAAGAAGTTTATATTCTGCATAATCAAAATTTTTAGCATGCAAAGAGATGCTTTTTGTTACTTTTGTTACTATTTCCTGACTTCTCATGTCTTTTTCTGACACTTGCAATTTCATTAATATTAACAAATTTACCTCTGATAGACTGCTACAATCAAGGTACTTTGAGTAATTTGTTTTTAACGTGACTCGTCTTGATTTGCAACCTGCTAAGCAGAGACTTCTTCAGAGGTGACATTTGGTAAAGATGCGCTTTCACTGAAGCAGTCAATTTCAGTGTCGTATTGTGATGCACTAGTCTCACTGCTAAAACCAGTTGAATAATATTCACAAAATAATTTATTCAGTCAATTGTGATTTTTATTCAGTAAATTATTTAACTAGTATTTCTTCATTCATTGCCTAACTCTTATTTTGTGACAGTTTTTCCTCTGTGCTTTTCATTGGTATGGAATTGGACTGATTATATGCAACATTGCTCATTATCTAAGCATTGAAGTGGATGTTACATATTTTGAATTGAATAAGAACACGTTCTATTTACAAATAGGCACACTTAGCCTTATATTTATCCTTGAATTCTGTGATACAACTTAGTGAAATATTGTTAATTCACCACTGTTCAAATAAATTATTACAATCTGATTGATGTTCACTGTCTGCAATGTTTGACTGTTTCAACTATTTACATTTGATGATAAACTTTTTTTATAGTTATTTACATATTTTTCAAAGAGAACAGTCCTTCTGTGTAAAAGAAATTGATTACAACCTTGGATTTCAGGAGGGCTAACTTTGGCCTCTTCAAGAAACTGCTTGGAGAGATCCCGTGGGCTAGGGCTCTGGAAGGCAAAGGGGCTCAAGAAAGCTGGTTGATATTCAAAGACCACTTCCTCCAAGCTCAGGATCGGTGCATCCCTAAGAGAAAGAAATTGGGCAAGGGACGCAGGAGACCTGCATGGTTAAGCAGGGAGCTTCAGAAAAAGCTCAAGTGGAAGAAGGAAGTTTATAATAAGTGGAAGAAGGGACTGACCCCTTGGGAGGATTACAAGAATGCCACCAGAGCGTGCAGGGATGAAACAAGGAAAGCCAAGGCCGCCTTGGAATTAGACCTGGCTAGGGATGTCAAGGTCAACAAAAAGAGCTTCTACACATATATTGGAAGCAAAAGGAAGACCAGAGAAGTTGTGGGCCCACTGTTGAATGAGACAGGAGTCATGGTGACGGAGGATGCGGAGAAGGCAGAGTTACTGAATGCCTTCTTTGCTTCGGTCTTTTCTGCTCGGCCCAGCCCTCAGGAGTCCCAGACATTGGGTAAAGTAACAGGGAAAGAAGAAGACTTCCCTTGGGTTGAGGAGGATTGAGTGAGGGATCAATTAGATCATTTAGATATTCACAAGTCCATGGGCCCCGATGGGATGCACCCGAGAGTGCTGAGGAAGCTGGCAGAAGTCATTGCTGAGCCGCTCTCCATCATCTTTGAAAGGTCCTGGAGAACAGGCGAGGTGCCTGAGGACTGGAGGAAAGCTAGTGTCACTCCAGTCTTCAAAAAAGGCAAGAAGGAGGAGTCGGGGAACTACAGGCTGGTCAGCCTCACCTCCATCCCTGGAAAGATGATGGAACAGCTCGTTCTGGGCGTCATCTCAAGGCACGTGGAGGAAAAGAAAGCTATCAGAAGTACTCAGCATGGATTCACCAAGGGGAAATCATGTCTGACTAATCTGATAGCCTTCTACGATGGCATGACTGGATGGATAGATGAGGGGAGAGCGGTAGATGTGGTCTATCTTGACTTAAGCAAGGCGTTTGACACGGTCTCCTACAGCATCCTCATAGGCAAGCTTAGGAAGTGTCGGTTAGATGAATGGACAGTAAGGTGGATAGAAAACTGGTTGAAAGATAGAGCTCAGAGGGTCGTGATTAGGGGCACAGAATCTAGTTGGAGACCAGTGACGAGTGGTGTTCCCCAGGGGTCAGTACTGGGTCCAGTCCTCTTCAATATATTCATCAATGACCTGGATGAGGGGATAGAGTGCACCCTCAGCAAGTTTGCTGATGACACAAAGCTGGGGGGGGCGGCTGACACACCGGAGGGCTGTGCTGCCATACAGAGAGACCTGGACAGGTTGGAGATCTGGGCAGAGAGAAATCTTATGAAATTCAACAAGGGCAAGTGTAGGGTGCTGCACCTGGGGAGGAACAACCCCATGCACCAGTACAGGTTGGGGGCTGACCTGCTGGAGAGCAGCTCTGTGGAAAGAGATCTGGGAATCCTGGTGGACAACAGGATGACTATGAGCCAGCAATGTGCCCTTGTGGCCAAGAAGGCCAATGGCATCCTGGGGTGCATCAAAAAGAGTGTGGCCAGCAGGTCAAGGGAGGTCATCCTCCCCCTCTACTCTGCCTTGGTGAGGCCACATCTGGAGTACTGTGTCCAGTTCTGGGCTCCCTGGTTCCAGAAGGACAGGGAACTGCTGGAAAGGGTGCAGCAGAGGGCTACCAAGATGATTAGGGGACTGGAACACCTCTCTTATGAGGAAAGGCTGAGGGATTTGGGTCTCTTCAGTCTGGAAAAAAGACGGCTGAGGGGGGATCTTATCAACACTTATAAATACTTAAAGGGTGGGAGTCAGGAGGATGGGACCAGGCTCTTTTCAGTAGTGCCCGGGGACAGGACAAGAGGCAATGGGCACAAACTTGAGTACAAGAAGTTCCACCTAAACATGAGGAGGAACTTCTTTACCCTGAGAGTGGCAGAGCACTGGAACAGGCTGCCCAGAGAGGTGGTGGAGTCTCCAACTCTGGAGACATTCAAAACCCGCCTGGACGTGTTCCTGTGTAACCTGCTGTAGATGACCCTGCTCAGGCAGGGGGGTTGGACTAGATGATCTCCAGAGGTCCCTTCCAACCCTATGGTTCTATGATTCTATGATTCTATGATTTTATAAATAAAGGCACATTTGTAAGATTTGATATCTTGCCTTCAACACAAGGCAGTTTAAAAGGAGTCCCAAAAAAGACCTGTATTACAAAAAAAACGAGTACTCCATAAAACTACTGCCTAGTTTTAAACTCTGAACACCTCATTAGAGAACCCTAAGATTCCAGTTGTAAATTTTCACTCAAGTCAATGTTGTTTTTCGTGGGCTTTGAGTTATACAATTTTCTTCTCAGGACAGCTGTCCTATTGCTTTTAGACAAATTGGGTTTTGATGTGGTAAGTGAAGTTCTCAAGGACTTTATCTGTAGTTTTGATGTACAGTGTTACTTGCACATAAGTGATACAAGACATACTTATCTCCCTCAAAGATTCATGTACATCAAGTTTGTACACGCAACTAAAGCTTATGATTTACATACAGACCATTTGTTTACCTCCTTCAAGTGTGTCAATAAGGCTTCAAGTTTGTGGGAATCATGACAGGATTAATATGGAGAGGGTCCTGACACCTGAAATGTTAAGTTGCTCATCTATGGTCCCTCCTTATGATGATGTTCAAGATACATTTACATGGGGGATTTGTGTGATATGGTACTTGGCAAATCCTATCCCACTCTGCTTTCATTGGATTCAAGAGTGATTACAAGCAATGCCAAACTGAATATAGAAACTTTCCCAGATTTTCTTAAAAAGATACATACCTTGTGTAATCTCCACAGCAGCACCTAGATAATCTGATGGATGTCAGTTCTGTTTCTCACAGGGAATTGAGTGAAAAGAGCAAAACTACTTAAAAATGAAGGTTTGTTTTAGGCAACATACCGTATAAGAAAGGCCACACTACCTTAGAGCACAATCCACCTAACCACGTATTCTGTCTCCATCAGCACAATAAGAGATATAAAGCAAGGTGTTTGCACACAGCTTCATCATTCTCTGAGTTCCTTCCCCTTGGAATCACTGAAAACATCAACTTAAGAGGGTCCAGTCTCGGCAGACAGCCTGCAATACCCGTTAAGTTGAGATCTGCTGCCTGTTAATATGCATTTATTCTTTATCCACCTTGATCTGGGGAGGTTGGACAAGATGATCTCCAGAGGTCCCTTCCAATTCCAGCCATTCATGACTCAATGTATAAATGAGTAAGTGGTATGGAGAAAAGCATTTTAGGCATATTTGCAGCTGTAGTACTTCTTCGGATAAGAAGTTGTACAGGAAGGGTTGTTGCACCTTAAAATAGACAGGCCACTGGCTCTGAAAATAAAAAAACCCAACAAACTTCTGTGTGAGTGCATGTGTGGATGTGTGAGTGTGTGTTTGAAGCTAATAAACAGAAAAATCTGGTCCAGACAGACCCTTGAGGGGAGACGTTGAGTAACTTCTGAATTGGCAAGGAGGCAAATAAATAGTCTAATCTTAAAAACGGGAGAGGAACATTAGATTGTTGAAATACTGTTTGATTTCCCCTGCTTTGTAGCTCAATATCTCAAGTGCCAAAATTACTTCCTGACCAACACTGAAAACTAAGGTGGCACTAAAGTGCTCTTTCAAACAACAACCTTTATATAATAAGTGACCCAAACCTGCTTGATCAAGAATAATCAGTGGGCTAATGTTGCCAAGCAGATGACTTTGTTGGGATTATGGAGCAGAACATGTCAGTGGAAGAATGGCACTGACGTTAAGAAGAAAAAAATGGTCCCCAAATATAATAATGGAATCTTTGGTTGCAAATCTAAATGCTAATAGCAAAAATGTAATGTTAGGACAATACTACCAAGTATTTGACTAGGATGGTGATTGAGATGAGGAAGTGTTGAGGGTGTCGGACACATTCCCCTTCTTCCTAAACCTTTTGCTGCCTGCACCCAAGGCAAGATCTCTGATACAGTGCAGGTGCCTAATCTTGGTTCAGAAAGCTGTGAAGAAAAAGCTGTAAGAAGCCTCAGCTGGAGATTCTCTTCCATATCCATTCACTTGGGAGCAGCTTTTTAAGCCAAGACTCTTGGCTTAAATTCTATTCCATTCTACTCTTGTCCGTGGGCCTTACTGGAACCGCACCGCACATCCCTTCTTCATGACCAGCCCTGCCTGGTCATCCCACATACGTATCTGATCCTGGATACCTTCACCAGGCCTGATCCTGACCCCTACACATGTTCCAGACAGGCCTCAGCCTATCACTGTCCCCATCCCCATGGGCCACCTTGTGGCTGTGTCTGATCATGGTCACAGTAAACAATCTGCTCTTCTTGTTTGGGTGCTCTGGGACTATGCACGTCCTTAATGAGGCACTGCTGATGTATCTCATTAAGCTGCAACAAACAGACTAAATTTGTTGGTATACAGGGGATCTGTCACTAAAGTCTAATCCATTCCAAATAATTTTGCACACGTGCATAAAAAAAGACAAAGAGAAGACAAGGGGAAACAGGTACAAGTTGCACCAGAAGGGCTTTCACCTTCATAAAAGGAAGTAATTATTTACAGTGAGAACCATCAATCACTGGAACAACCTCCCCAGGGACTCTCCATCACTAGAACTTCCCAAGATGCAATTGGACAGTGTGCAAGGAAATCCCATCTAGGCTCCCTTTCCTGTAAAATATTGGACCAGATGATCTTCTGAGGTCCATTCCAACCTAGGTTGTTCTATGGTTCTATAATTCTAAAATAACCCCCAATCCCAAAACCAAACAAACCCCCCTTATCTAGGGCTTACGTGAATAAGATTTTCTACTAGATTTCTACAGATTTCGAATAACTGATGTAAAATGTTTAAAAATAACCAAAAAACCCTATGGTATAATGACCTAGAAAATGTCCCATGAATTTTTTAGTGGATTTCTCTGTTAGTATTCAAAATAATTTTCACTCTGGTACATGTTTAACTTTAATCATGAGTGGTCCCATTCACTGAAATGAAGATATTCATCCCATTTATTTAAATAGAACTGATCCAGTGCTAGAAGTCAAGCAAATAGATAAGCATTTGGAAATATGAGGCCTATATTTGGGTAGAGAAGATTTCAGAAGCAGTGAATATAAGTGTTTTCTTGAGGTGTATTTCAAAAGTAAATATGTTTGTTATCTCGTTTTTCCTCCATTTTGATTACCCCATTTGGTCTCCTAGTTTTGAGTTTCTATTTCCTTAAACAAGCTGGGCATTACCTGTTACTATATACCTACTTTTTCCTTCAAATATTCAATTTTACAGTTTCCTTTTATGGTGGTGTTGTGGTTTGGCCCCAGACGGCAACAAACAACCACGTGTCGCTCGCTCAGCGCTTCCCGGTACGGGAAGGATCAGCAGAAAAAGGCAAAACTCTTGGGTTGAGACAAAGGCAGTTTAACAGAACAGCAAAGGGAACAAGAAAACAATAACACGGACAGATGAATATACAAACGCGATTACCAAACTGCTGCACCCCGCCGGTCCGGACCCAGGACGTGCCAGCCCACTCCAAACCCGACTGCCTGCCCCCTCCCCTCCTTTTAATCTCAGGGTGGGCATGGCTCACATGGCATGGAATACTTAACCCTGTCCCCGCTGGAACCAGGACATTATCCACCCCTTATTCCATACCATTTTTGCCATGCCCAGATCTTACAGTTTTCGGAACATGTGACTGGTGTACCCGGCGTAGCTCATACACACAGTCCATGGTCCGAAGATGCAGATCTTGAGGAAGTTGCTGGGTGTCAGCTCTGATCCCATCACCACTTTGCTTTACTCAATTCTTCATCAAAGTCCATCTGTCCTTAATTTGGGTGATTCTTACTGTAGTACAGCCAATAGCAATTATAGTCACGAGGACATAGAGTGACAGTGTTACACACGATTTGATTCATTGGCTATTCTCACACAAAATCAAATCCCCATGAGGGGATCAAATCCCCCATCGGACTTCCCCATCCTTCCGCATGACCCACCAAGTGCACCCAGGTCCTTGGGCAAAAGCAATCCCACGGATGGGTTTGCCTTTGCCTGAGGCAGGACTAACCCAGACTGTCTTCCCTAACATATTCTTCACGTGCACTACAGGGACCTTATCCCCTTCTATGGTATGTAGAAGTTTTGATTGGGCAGGGCCAGCTCAATTGGTAGATCCCCTGGTATTAACTAGCCAGGTGGCCTTTGCTAAATGTGCATCCCAATGTTTTAAGGTCCCACCACCCATTGCTCTCAGTGTAGTTTTTAACAGTCCATTGTACCGTTCTATCTTCCCAGAGGCTGGTGCGTGATAGGGGATGTGATACACCCACTCAATACCATGCTCTTTGGCCCAGGTGTCTATGAGGCTGTTTCGGAAATGAGTCCCATTGTCCGACTCAATCATCTCTGGGGTACCATGTCGCCACAGGACTTGCGTTTCAAGACCCAGGATAGTATTCCGGGCAGTGGCATGGGGCACAGGGCATGTTTCCAGCCATCCAGTGGTTGCTTCCACCATTGTGAGCCCATAGCGCTTGCCTTGATGGGTTCGTGGCAGTGTGATATAATCAATCTGCCAGGCCTCCCCATATTTATATTTCAACCATCGTCCTCCATACCAAAGAGGCTTCAAACGCTTGGCTTGCTTGATTGCAGCACATGTCTCACATTCATGGATGACCTGTGCAATAGTGTCCATGGTCAAGTCCACCCCTCGGTCACGAGCCCATCTATATGTCGCATCTCTTCCTTGATGGCCTGAGGTCTCATGGGCCCACTGAGCTATGAATAGTTCACCCTTATGTTGCCAATCCAGATCCACTTGAGCCGCTTCAATCCTAGCAGCCTGATCCACCTGCTGGTTGTTCTGATGTTCCTCCGTGGCCCGATTCTTCGGTATGTGGGCATCTACGTGGCGTACTTTCACAACCAGATTCTCTATCCGGGCAGCAATATCTTGCCATAGTTCAGCAGCCCAGATGGGTTTGCCTCTGCGCTGCCAGTTGCCCTGCTTCCACTGCTGTAACCACCCCCACACAGCATTTGCCACCATCCATGAGTCAGTGCACAGATAAAGTACTGGCCATTTTTCTCGCTCGGCGATGTCCAAAGTCAGCTGAATGGCTTTCACCTCTGCAAACTGGCTCGATTCACCTTGTCCTTCACTGGCTTCTGCAACTTGTTGTGTAGGACTCCACACAGCAGCCTTCCACTTTCGATGCTTTCCCACAATCCGGCAGGACCCATCAGTGAACAGGGCATATTGCTTCTCATTTTCTGGCAGTTTATTATATGGTGGGGCCTCTTCCGCACGTGTCACCTCCTCCTCTGCTGACATTCCAAAATCCTTGCCTTCTGGCCAGTCCATGATCACTTCCAGAATTCCTGGGCGACTGGGGTTTCCCATTCAAGTTCACTGTGTGATCAGTGCAATCCACTTACTCCATGTAGCATCAGTTGCATGATGTGTGGTGAGGACCCTTTCTTTGAACATCCAACCCAGCACCGGCAGTCGAGGTGCTAAGAGGAGCTGCGCTTCTGTACCAACCACCTCCGAAGCAGCTCAAACCCCTTCATATGCTGCCAATATCTCCTTTTCTGTTGGAGTGTAGTGGGCTTCGGATCCTCTGTATCCCCGACTCCAAAACCCTAGGGGTCGACCTCCAGTCTCTCCTGGTGCTTTCTGCCAGAGGCTTCAGGTAGGGCCATTCTCCCCGGCTGCAGTGTAGAGCACATTTTTAACATCTTGTCCTGCCTGGACTGGCCCCAGGGCCACTGCATGAACTATTTCCTGTTTGATTTGTTCAAAAGCTTGTCGTTGCTCAGGACCCCACTTAAAATCGTTCTTCTTTGGGGTTACTTGATATAGAGGGCTTACAATCAGACTGTAATCTCGGATATGCATCCTCCAAAAACCCACGATGCCTAAGAAAGCTTGTGTTTCCTTTTTGCTAGTTGGTGGAGACATAGCTGCTATTTTGTTGATCACATCCATTGGGATCTGGTGGTATCCATCTTGCCATTTTATTCCTAAGAACTGGATCTCCTGTGCACGTCCTTTGACCCGACTTCATTTTATGGCAAAACCAGCTTTCAGAAGGATTTGGACTATTTTATTCCCTTTCTCAAAAAATTCTTCTGCTGTGTTTCCCCATACAATGATGTCATCAATGTATTGCAGATGTTCTGGGGCTTCACCCTGTTCCGGTGCAGTCTGGATCGGTCCATGGCAAATGGTGGGGCTGTGTTTCCACCCCTGGGGCAGTCGATTCCAGGTGTACTGGATGCCCCTCCAAGTGAAAGCAAACTGTGGCCTGCACTCTGCTGCCAAAGGGATTGAGAAAAATGCATTCGCTATATCAGTTGTGGCATACCACTCGGCTGCCTTGGACTCCAGTTCATACTGGAGTTCTAGCATGTCCAGCACAGCAGTGCTCAGCGGTGGCGTGACTTCATTCAGGCCACGATAGTCTACAGTTAGCCTCCACTCTCCATTGGATTTTCGCACCAGCCATATAGGACTGTTAAAAGGCGAGCGAGTCTTGCTGATCACTCCTTGAACCTCTAGCTGATGAATCAGCTTATGGATGGGAATCAGAGAGTCTCGGTTAGTGCGATATTGCCGCCGATGCACCGTTGTGGCAGCAATCGGCACCTGCTGTTCTTTGACCCTCAACAACCCCACAACAGAAGAGTCCTCCGAGAGACCAGGCAAGGTAGACAACTGTTTAACTTCCTCCGCCTCCAAGGCAGCTATGTCAAAGGCCCACCGATACCCCTTTGGGTCCTTAAAATACCCTCTCCTGAGGTAATTATACCAAGGATGCATGGAGCATCTGGGCCAGTCACAATGGAATGCTTTTGCCACTCATTCCCAGTTAGGCTCACTTCAGCCTCCAATACAGTCAACTCTTGGGATCCCCCTCTGACCCCAGAAATACAAATGGGTTCTGCCCCTCTATAGCTTGATGGTATCAGAGTACACTGTGCTCCTGTGTCTACCAGAGCCTTATCCTCCTGTGGGTTGGCTGTGCCAGGCCATCGAATCCACACTGTCCAATAAACCTGGTTGTCCCTTTCCTCCACCTGGCTGGAGGCAGGGCCCCTCTAATACTGGTCATGGTATCCGGTACTCACTTCTTGCAGAAATGACTTGGAGGTTCCTTCAAGAGGATCAGAAGCAAGATCAGGCCTTCTACTCTGTCTGGGGAACTGCCCGCTTGAAACTGGGGCGGCACTTTTCCTGGAGGGATCCCTTTTTGTGGTTGTCTTTCCTTGCAACTCCTGTACCCGTGTCCGCAGGATGCAAGTAGGTTGCCCATCCCACTTCCTCATGCCCTCTCCATGGTCTTGCAGGTAGAACCACAGGGTGCCTCGTGGTGTGTACCCTCTGTACTCTCTCTCTTGAGTGGGGAAATGCCTGCTCCTAATAGCTGAGATGCTGGCCTGTACAGGTGGGGAGTAGGACATATTCTCTTCAAGTTGCTGGACCTTCCGGGACAGTTTCTCCACAGCTGAGACAAGGGGGGAAGAGAGACTTTCTTCATATCGCCGGAGCCAGCCAGCCACCTCATCCACCGTTAGTCCTTCTTCACCCTTCCATTCCATTACTGCCAGTGAGTTGGCATATGATGATGGTGCGCTCCGTACAAACTTCCGCCACATGAGCCTTGTGCAGTGCACCTCATCAGGATCCATGGACAAGTCTGCATTGTCCAAGTCATAATAAATCATCTCCCGCATGGCTAATTCTCTCAGGTACTGGATACCTCTTTCCATGGTGGTCCACTTGCTCGGGTGACATACATCATCTTCACTGAAGGGGTACCTCTCCCTCACGCCTGACAGGAGTCGTTTCCAGAGGCTGAGGGCTTGGGTCTTCTTTCCAATTGCCTTGTCAATGCTGCCTTCCCTAGACAGGGATCCCATCTGCCTGGCTTCCCTACCCTCTAATTCCAGGCTACTGGCCCCATTATCCCAACACCGAAGCAGCCAGGTGACAATGTGCTCACCTGAAAGTCGGCTAAAATCTTTTCGCATATCCCACAGCTCACTCAAGGATAGGGATCGGGGGATTATCTCTGGTTCTGCCTCTTCCTCCTGTCCTTGTGATGGCCCTGGTTCATCGTCATCTCTTACTAAGCGAACTGATTTCTTTGTGTACTTCTTCTTTTGTATGGGGGCAACAGATACTGGCACGGGTTGGTTCCCTGGTTCAGCAGCAGTGGCTGCCGCAGGGGTTGCGGTAGCCGCAGTGCCTGTCGCAGGGGTTGCGGTAGCTGCAGTGCCTGTCGCAGGGGTTGCGGTAGCCGCAGTGCCTGTCGGTCTGATTTCCATCTCTTCCCCCTGAGGGTGCTGCATAGCACTGAGCAGTGCCTGGTAGACACTAGCCAGGACCCAGCACAACGCGGTGGGTTGTGCCTCTCTGGAATAGCCACAGCATTTTCCCTTCAGATACTCTACTACTCTATCAGGGTCCTGTAATTGTTCAGGGGTGAAGTCCCAGACCATTGGAGGTGAGAAGTTCTCTAAGTACCTGCCCATGTTCTCCCACCTGCCATGCCACCCCTGACTGTCCAGCCTTGGAGCAAATCTCTGGGTCGTTTAACCCTAAACGAGACCTGGAACATATTCAGCAGACATAACACTAGGAACATGCTGGTTTGAGCATCCCAAGGATATTCAAAAGTCTCAAAAGCTGTCCTACCTGACCCGAATGAGAAAAGGGAGGCAAAAGAGCTGGGGAAAGTGTCCTCCCCTGTTTCCCCCATAGACTGGGTGTAATTATTAATGAATTCTGAGAGACAGTGCCCAATGTACGGACAGGAGAGCAATACCACATAAACGCCCCAGAATAACCGTCTAACAAGTGATGTTATCATATCATAAGCCGATATTGCACAGGACAGTAAAATGATAATCCTCATCCCCCTCCCAGAAGTAACAAATATCATCACAGGGAGTGCATAAGACACATAGGAATTTACATAACAGAGCCATGAGAACAAACTAAGCAACATAGTGACCAGCGACTATTTACCTAACAAATTCATTTTTCAAGCTCTAGTTGGATTCTGTTGTTGTCTCAACCCTTCGAGCCCCACGCTGGGCGCCAAAAAAGACTGTCATGGTTTGGCCTCAGATGGCAACAAAGAACCACGTGTCGCTCGCTCAGCGCTTCCCAGTACAGGAAGGATCAGCAGAAAAAGGCAAAACTCTTGGGTTGAGACAAAGGCAGTTTAACAGAACAGCAAGGGAACAAGAAAACAACAACAATAACATGGACAGATGAATATACAAACGCGATTACAAAACTGCTGCTCCCCACCGGTCCAGACCCCGGACACGCCAGCCCACTCCAAACATGACTGCCTGCCCCCTCCCCTCCTTTTAATCTCAGGGTGGGCGTGGCTCACATGGCATGGAATACTTAACCCTGTCCCCGCCGGAACCAGGACAGGTGTCCATACAGAGCCTGTCTTTCTCAGTCTCACAACTTGCCCTCTAGTCAGTAGTCTTTTAATTCAAAACGCATGGGCCAGACATCATGTTCTTCGTTGCTGTTTGTGAAAGACTGGAACTTTAAAATAATTGTCTCAAAGCTTGCTTAAGCTTCTGCAAATCAACAGCAGGCTTGCAGGCCGATAAGAAGCTTGCTTGTATCTATTTAACACCGTCTGCAGACCATCCTCTTGCTTGCCAGTCACCACCCAAGACTGCCATCAGCTGAGGAGGGTGTGTTGCTCCCCCCAGCTGGAAAGGGTGTAGGCTTCTGGCTACCAGAGTGGCCAGACCCTGCCTAGCCCGATGCTCACCCGAGCCTGTGTTGTTAACTCCAAAATTGCTGAAGCATAATGACTGTGCCAAGTGCTGCCCAAACAGCAAGGGGCAGGAAAAACTTACATGGCAACCACGTAAAATGACAATTGTCTGGGCAAAGGCCACCGTCATGCTGATTGGCCAAGCTACAGACTGACCTGGGCTACCTGGACTATAACTGGTGCGGTGACCCACCACAATTTGGGAATCAGGACCAAGATCCCCACCACCATCAACCACGGATCAACAGGATGCTGCTGAACTTTTGGAGGACCGCCGAGACGTTGTTGGGCCTGTGGTGGTGACTATACTCTTGCTACGCTCCATAATTCTGCTTCTCTTTTCTGCCTTTCCTCTACTTCTGCCTTTACTCTATTGCTTGTCTTAGTGACTTTTGCTAGGGAATAACAATAAACCCGCAAACCTGCAGTGAATGGCACCTGACCTCGTTTGCATCTTAATTTCACACTTGGAATGATTGTGAACCTCTCCTGGGCCTGATGTAATTGGACCGGGACGTAACACTGTTTTAGCCCAAATGTGCTATGTTGGAGTGGGTGATTGCCTTATGAAATATAGTGAGTGGTAGTGTGTTGTGGTTTAACTCCATTAGGCAGCTAAGACTTATCCACAGACCACAGTCCTCAGAGGTGTACCTGCTCCCAGTGGAGCATTATCTATGAGCCAGTCTTTTCAGGTGTATACCTGATGCAGGGTGGAATTATCCACAGCCACAGTCATTTTGAGGTGCATCTGTGCACCGGTGCAGCCCTACCCATGGACCACAATCCTTTCAGGGGTGTACCTGCTCCAAGGTGACCTTACCCATGGCCACAATGCCTTCAAGGGTGTACCTATTGTGTCATGGACTTATGCACAGCCACAGACGCTTTGAGGTGTCTGGCTTTATGCACAGCCACTGACACTTCAAGGTGTACCTGCTGCAGCATGGGCTTAGGGTTGGGGCATAATCCCTTCAGAGGTATACTTGCTGCAGGACAGACATATCCACGACCACAGATGCTTCATGGTGTACTGCTCCCGTGTGGGCTCATCCACAGCCATAGACGTTTTCTGGTGTACTGCTCCCATGTGGACTCATCCACAGACCACAGTCCCTTTGACTCGAGGTCATACTAGAGTTCCAATCTGTCCAGTAGGGTGGCACAGGAACAGTAATGATGTCCCGTCCATCTGCCAGCTCATGTGCATGGCCATTGCTGTTAAGAAAGTGTTCCCAGGCACAGCAGAGTTAGATGATAAAAAGTACAACAAGCAGCAAAAGCAAAAAGCAGCCACTAATGACCACTAGACTCTAATATACAGTAAGACAAGCAAGCCCCGTGGCAAGCACAGGAGCCTGCCAATTAATAGCTAAACAGCTATAACAGCTATGAATTTGATCTAGCACGCTCCAATCAAAAGTCTCATTATCTTGAACCCTTCGAGCTCCACTTTGGGTTCCAAAAAGGACTGTTGTGGTTTAACCCCAGTAGGTAGCTAAGCCTCACATAGCCACTTGCTCACTCACCTGTGGTGGAATGGGAGAGAGAATCGTAATTGTAAAAGTGAGAAAACTCGTGGGTTGAGATAAAGACAATTTAGAAACTAAAGCAAATCCAGACAAAGCAACACATGGAATTCATTCACCACTTCCCATCAGCAGGTGTTTAGCCATCTCCAGGAAAGCAGGTCTCCATCACATGTAACAGATACTTGGGAAAACAAACATCATCACTCCAAATGTCTCCCCCCTTCCTTCTTCTTCCCCCAGCTTTTATTGCTGAGTACAGTGTCATAAGGTATGGTATATCCTTTTGGTCAGGTGGGGTCAGTCATCCCGCCTGTGTCCCCTCCCAATTTCTTGTGCATCCCCAGACTACTTCCTGGCAGGGCAGTGTGAGAAACAGAAGAGGCCTTGGTACTGTGTAAGCTGTGTTATCAACACTGTTTTGGTCACAAATCCAAAACAGTATCATAGATATATATGTATGATTTAAACTTCTTCTGTGTGCAAGGTAGGCTGAGGGGTTGAAATGTAACTGATAGGCTTTCTTCATCAACGAAAGAAAGAAAAAGTAAGTGGAAAAAGAAGTTTACACAGTAATCAATTATCCAAAGCAATATGAAATTACATCTCCTGTTGTTTCTCATTATTGACCAGTTCATCATATCTTCTCAACAATGGAGTTAGTGAAACTTTTTTTAAAATAGGCCTACATAGTTAAACAATATGCAGCTTGTCTTTCAGCTACCTAAAACTAGCATCTAAGCAGTTACACTTGGGGAGCAATTACTGGTCTTTGACTGCGAAGTGCACAGGAAGACAACATGAACTTAATTTTAAACTAACTTAAATTTTGCAAATAACTTGATGTGCCAGTGATCAGCACTCATGAGGTACAAGCCTTCAGGTGGTATGAAATTCTCAAGAAGACTATAATATCCAAATGAATACATGTTGTAGCATCATTCTGTCTGGAACAGGTCCATTTGTCATTTAAAGTATACCTTATAGCATGATCTGATATACAGAGATGTTTTTTTTCTCTGATGTCATACAAATGAAGGACCACAAGTGAAATGGATTATTCAAGATAGAAATAAACATACTCTGAGCTGTAAAACAGGAAAAAAAAACAACCAACAAACCCACGTCAAGAAGTGATTGGACTCATTTGCCATGAATAAGGTGGTGCTTTTTTTTTAAATACTGTTGTTCTCATAAATTGTTGCCACAACTTTTGTGCTGTATACAAGTAAGACAGTGGTTTGAAATATCTTTAACTCCTCAAACAAATCTTGATAAATATTGATCAAAATGTTTACAGGAAAAAGCTTCTGAGAAATTTGTGTCATTTGCATAGCTTTTTAATGGGAGAATTGCTGAACGGAAGCAGTAGCAGAGAAAGCAATATCTGAATGGAGATATACTCCTATTCCACAGCAGTAACGCCCAGAGAATTACAGTGATTGTCATTATAAACATGGGATTTACAGATAAGTTTTAGAGTGACTCCAAAATCATAGTGTCTAGGATATCATAATATAGTTACAAATGTAAACTTCAGTGATGACCTCTGTAACTGTTGAAGGTGCATCAGGATGTAGAAATTTGTATACCCTTTAGCAAGCAGCAGCGGCTCTATTTATGGATGAGCTTAGTCTCCTGGGCAGTCAAACCATGACTAAATTAATCAAGAATGTTAATACAGAGTTTCTATTTTATACATTTACCAACCTAGATAGTAGTCATCTAGTTTGTAACCAGCAATTTAGTCAGTGGAGATTGTTCCTCTGTTTTCAGCTATCAAACAATCCCTTTGCTTTTCTATTAATTTCAATAAGTGCAAACAAAATTAAATTTAGAGACTGCCTTTGTCTTGGTGCAAAAAACATATGAAAGGTGAAAATGCATTTTTAGAAAAACTTACTGATGTGTTCTAAAAACACTTCCTTCTTTTTATTTCCCCTCCTAAAATTTTGATTCTCTAAAAGTTATAATTTGAAGCCAAATGATAATTTTGTCTTTGCCTAAATCTCTGAATGTCGCTTTAAATGAGGGTATCTGCAGATGCGGAACCTGCAGTACTTATGAAATCAGAAGCAAAACTGAAATAAAGGAAAAAACAGAAGCCAGAGGAAAAACAAGCCTTTGGAAAGCTAATTGCCAGTAAGTGTTCGGTACATCTTGCGGTTTGTATAAAATAGAAAAATGAGTCTGTTGTGGTTTTGGCCAAATTGGCCAATGACCGGTGATAGATACTCTCCCTGCACCGGAGGAGAGGGGGAGGAGAGATAAAGAGATTTGCAAGTTTAGAAGGAACTAAACTACTTTAATGAAATATTAATAATAAAGTAGAAAGGAAATAATGAAATAGATACAATATATACAAAACTGTATCAAGGTCCCAGGATGACGTCACTGGAAGGCACTGGGGAAGTCCCAGACTGGACTCAGCGACGGGTGGGAACTGGATTCCAGAGCTGGAGTCAGGAACCCATGGATTGGGATCAAAGGCAGATGAACACACAGGGTCCTCCTCGGATGTTGGTCATTGAAGAAATGGAGCTGACCCTTTGACCTCTCAGATTTTATACTGAGCATGAGGCAGTTGGGATGGAATACCCCTGTTGGTCAGTTTTGGGTCACCTGTCCTGTCCACTCCTCCCTGCAGGTGGGACCCCTCTATGCTTTTCCATTTCTGACCCTCCAACAGGGCAAATAATGAAATTAGCTGACCTTGGTTGTTACAGCAGTAAGTATAAGCAAGAGCCTCTCTGCACACCATTCCTTGGCACTAATTGTAAACATCGGTCTTATCACTCTGAGAACAAACTGTTTTCGGCACAATGTGCTGTTAAAGAGTTAGAAGAGGCCTAGCTAAGAAGTAAAATTACTGAACAGAAAGTTGGTTCTGTTCTACCTCAAACCAGGACAGAGTCAGTAAGTTTCTTTCATTGAAATAATTTAAATTATGACTTTCCTTCAGTTTGAATTGTACACTGATTACAAATGGAGTGTTAAAAAGAATCCACAGGATTCTGAATAGGAGTTATTGCTATTTATGCAAATATGAGATTCTTTAAAATGCAAAGCCTCCAGAAGTATGAAGGACCTGATTATTGTGCACAGAACTGGTGGGTCATTGAGAAAATAAAGGTCTATATATTTTAAAAAGGTTACATTATCCCCAGGTAGTATTTACAACTCCTTTCAGCTCAGATGCAACCCTTCCAGTTTCTAGAGAAGCCAGATGATAGCCCAGGTCAAATACGGTGATGCAAACTGAGAACTGAGCAATGATTACTCAACTGATGACTCTATGGAATTTTCTTTGCCCATTTTTTCTTTGCCCTTTTTTTTGCCTGTTTTTTTTTGTTGTTGTTGTTGGGTTTTTTTTCTTGGAAAACTGAAGATCTCAGAGTTCCTATCTTGCAGGCTTTTTTGCTGTAGTTCAGCACATCTTCTGTGCTTTTTTTTTTTTTTTTAAAGGTAACTCCTATGACTAGGAGACATTTGTGCCTCTAGGTGACTGCTTGTTGATGTATTAATTTCCTTTAAAAGTTTGTTAAATAAAAGACTGGATATGTGGTGAATTAATTCAACTGCAAAACTCAAGGAACACAAGCAACAGTTATTCATCCAATAGCTTATTTCATGTTCCAGCAGATAAAAGCAACTTTTATATAACTTCTTCATTTTTACGTATTCTCAAGCTTTTTCTGCAAAGACTTTGAGTCAGACATTGAACAGCATTAAGTGTGAGACAGAATCATCAACCTGTAGGGAATGTGGATATTGGAGTTTAATTAAGTAACAAGATTAGAGCTTTTACCTTAATTGATTAACTTGTTTGCTCATGCCCAGCCACCCCTACCTCCAAGAGGTCTTGAATTCCCTGCCCAGTAGGAAGGTCACTGCTGGCCTGCGATGGCTGGGCAGAAAGTTGTGTTGGTTCCTGCTGTGTCACTGCTCGCAGTCTCAGACCTTTAGGACTGAGGTCCCTGGGCATCCTTGACATTCGTCTCCACACAGGTCTCTGACTTTTAGCATCTTCTCTCACTTTCAGGATCTTTCCTCCAGCCAAGGTCTTCATCTCCTTCTTTCAAAGGTCACATCTTCCTTTTGAAAACATATATTTATATTTAAAATGATTATGAGTAAAGATTTTTTTTTTAAAAAGCAGCTGTTGTAATATCTTTACTAACGTGACCTTGCAGCCAAGGTGGTGGAAACAAGAAACCCCACACAAATGTGGAATTGCACTGGGTGTGGTTGCTATGAAAAAAGTTAGCTCCATCCCAACCATGCTATGTGGCACTCTGGTTTTTGCTGTGTGACCAGGGAGAGGACATGAGGAAGTGGGATGGTGAACCTACCTTGAAGCTAGAAGCCCATATACGCAAACTGGGGGAGAAGACAGCTGCTAAGAAAGAGGTCATCCAAGAAGGTTGTTATTCCAGCTGCTGCTGTGACAGTAGAAGGCAACCAGTGATAGCCCAGACATAGAACAAGGACTGAGAATTCCTCACATGATTATGGTGAAAATACTTCTGGTTTTGCACTGCAATGATCAAGCAGAGAATATTCTGACCAGGAACAGAGGGCTTCTGCCTTATGCCAGGAAGAGGAAAGGGATAATTGGCTTTACTGGACTATGTGGATCTTTCTGATGGCCTGGCATATCATGTCCACAGAAGGCTTTGGTGGACATCAGTGCACAGTGTACCCTAATGCCATCAGGATATGGTGGGAAGGAACCCATCTGAATTTCTGAAGTGACAAGGGGATACCAACAGTTGTCTGTGTTGGAGGCTGAGTTGAGCCTAACAGGGGACAAGTGGAAAAGCATCCTATTGTGACCAACCCAGACGCCCCATGTATTCTTAGTATAGACTACATCAGGAGAGAGTACTTCAGGGACACAAAAAGGTGTGTATCCACCATGGATACAGAGAAGATGAAGCAGCTGTCTACCTTGTCAGGCTTCTTGGATGACCCCTCTGTTGCAGGATTGCTCTGAGTCAAATATCAACAAGTGCCAATATTTGTATATTACAATTGCAAATTGCAGCATAATCCATAGAGAGTTTCTACTTATTTTACTCTGTGTTACGCAGCATAGGGTAGAAATGATTCTTCACTTGTGACTTGAGCTCCTAGCTACTGCTAAAAGTCTACAGCCTCCTCATACAAGGTTACAGAGAGCTTTAGAAAAATCTTTAGTTTTTTAGAAGATACTATTTGATGTTTTTCCTCTTTTTTATTTTTACTATGGAATATTCTTTTTTTTTTTTTTATTTTTAATTTGTTCTTCCTCTATTATTTTTATTTGTTTTGTTTTAGGGAAAAATGCAATAAAGGAAGATCATACTAGAGAAGCATTAGGTGATTTTGTCCAGCTCTCTGCATGCATTTTATTTGTTCTTATATCTGATTTGTTATCTTTGTTCTCAGCTCTGATTTTGCTGTTCTTCTTAGGATGCTTCAATGTCATTTTATATGTTGCTTCAAAAATATTGAGTATCTCTCGCTTTATGTTACACCAATCAATCTAATATCAATAAAATCTTAACATAAAATGTTGGGCATGTGGGGGAAAGTTTTGTTTGCTTTCAGTTTGATAGATGTACTTGAGGTCTCAAGAAAATTTATTCAGCAGATGTGCCTTCAGTTGTCCTCAAGGGAAAAGAGGTTAATTTTAGATAATATGTTTTTTTAAAAAGCTATGATCGGAAAACTATTATGAAAGTGTGAAAGGTTTAACACCCAATTTCAAGTTGCATGTGTGGAGAAAACCCTTACCTCCAATTTGGTCTTTAGAAATGTCCATATCAAATAAAATATATCATGTTCCAAGAAGAAGCTTTTAGATACAAAACAATATACTTCTAGAGTGCAGAAAAAGTTTCACTCATTTACTACTAGTGTGCCTCAATCAAGGCTCCAGTATTCTCCATTGAGGTAATTTCATTGCAATGGCTGTTACAAATACAGTTTTTTCATCATCGTGTGCTTCCTTACTAATTAACTTTTAATGTTACAGTAATACCTGGAACTAATTGACTTGTTTCTGATCTGCAGCTAGGTCTCAGTCAACAGTGACCTTTTGCACTTTTCATTGAGAACTTGCACATTAGTTTAACTAACTGAGAAAATGGTGTTTGTGCCTCAGATTCATTCTAATTAAGTGTTAAGTAATTTACACTGATAGTGCTGACTGTTTCTGTTCATGAATGACAAACACATTAGTCAAAAAATTGATTTTTCTGTTCTTTTCATCATAGTTGTATGGTCTGAAACTCCAGATTCGTAAGCAGTAGGATGAATCTGGAGGACTTTAGGATTTCCTTAGCTGCAGGCACCTGTCTGTGAATCAATAATGTAACTTTGATATGACTTTACTTTTCATACTGAATGACAGAATTGTACTAGTAAAACATGAGCAGGGAATAACCTTGGCTTGAACCAAATCAAATGTAGATACTGGGTTTGGTATATGCTCACTCAACTGTTTAGAAACTATTCCCATTGATTTCAGTTGGCTTTGTCTTCAGTACCCAATATGTTTGGTTTAATCAAGCACCAACACATTTCAACACTCATCCCTAACCACAGTAAGAGTACATGTTGAAATACCATTCTAAATGGAGACTGGGGGTGAGTGCAAAGAAAATTTAGAAAGAATTGGGCACCTGTGTTATGGTAATTCTTGTTTCCACAAGAAACTGGAACTATTAAGTGACAGTCACCTTTGCTGCTAGTCTCAGGAAGCACCTTTAAGTTCACAAAGCTAGTACAAAACTGCAAGACAATCAGCAGAAATGATTGAATTATTTCAACCAATCAAAACTGTGCAATTTTTCAGATTACTTTTTTTCATGGCGGTTTCTTGAAGAGAGAAAAACAAGAATCTAAATTAAAAATAAAAGCCAAGACTTCTCCTGCAGAAAGATGATTTTTTGTACAAAAGCAGGACAATATTCTGCTCTTTTACATCGGCACATTTAATGTAGTGCCTTCCTACATACCTATTGTAAAAAGGCCAAAGTAAATTGTTCTGCTCATCTTCTACTGAAACTAGTAATTTGTACATCCACTGATAGTGAATTCTGCAGAACACCTCATGTAAAAATAAGAACAGTATTTGTATTAAGTTCTATTACTCAGAACTCCTAGTTAAGAAAAACAAAGATAAAAGCCTAAGTGTCAAATGAAAATCGAAAAATGTCGTTCTTGTATTTTTTCCGGGGATCTCAAACGTAGCAGTTGCTTAAATTTCAAAAACAGCCAAAATAGCTGACAAACCGGGAGGCTGTGCCTCCATCAGCGAGACCTGGACAGCTAGAGACATGTGCCAAAGGAAATGTCATGAGGTTCAACGAGTGCATGTGTAGAGTCTTGCACCTAGGGAGGAATAACCCCATGCACCTGTACAGGTTAGGGGTTGCCATGCTGGAAAGCAGCTCTGCAGAGAGGGACCTGTGAGTCCTGGTATACAAGTTGATCATGAGGCAGCAATGTGCCCTTGTGGCCAAGAAAGCCAGTGGTCTCCTGGGGTGCGTTAAAAAGACCATGGCCAGCAGGTTGAGGGAGGTTATGCTCCCCTCTACTCTCCCCTGCTGAGGCCGCATCTGGAGTACTTAGTCCAGTTCTGGGCTCCTCAGTTCAAGAAAGACAAGGAATTGCTGAAGAGAGTCCAGCGGAGGACTACAAAGATGATCAAGGGAAAGGAGCATCTTTCTTATGAGAAAGACTGGGACACCTGGGTCTGTTTAGCCTGGAGAAGAGAAGACTGAGGGGATCTCATCAATGTTTACAAATATCTAAAGGGTGGGTGTCAAGAGAATGGGACAGACTCTTTTCAGTGGTGTTCAGTGACAAGACAAGAGGTAATGGGCACAAACTGGAACACAGAAAATTCCATCTGAACATGAGGAAAAACTTTACTTTGAGGGTGAGAGAGCACTGGAAAAGACTGCCCAGAGAGGTTGTGGTCTCCTTTGGAGATATTCAATACCTCCCTGGATGCGTTTCTGTGCAACCTGCTCTAGGTGAATCTGCTTTGGCAGGGGGCTTGGACTAGATGATCTCTAAAGATCCCTTCCAACCCTACCATTCTGTGATTCTCTTTTTGAAAAATTCTGAGCTTTTCTGTATAAATATGGTGACTGAGTAAGCTTGATACTGTAAAATAGGAATGTTTTCAATGGGCTCTAGAGAAACACAGTCCTGTTAAGTAAAATAAAGAAGATTATGGTAATTTCTGCTAGCATATTGGTTGGTGGAAAAATATTGAGTATATTTTGTGCTTTTTTTTATGTTATTCTGTCATACACATAAAACCATTGATGATTATTTTGAAAAGAGTCATCACTTCCGTTATAAAGCATTTATCAGCCAGATGATAGTTTACTAATTCTTCATATGTTTTTAGCTAAAAACACATTGTGGCCTGAGTTTGGGAGAAAACTACCCTGTACGTTTGAAACAGCAAAATTTCATCCCTTTCTAAAAATAGATGTTTAATTTTTCTTATTAAAATTATTTTCATTCTCCAAACGCAGATTCATTCCAACATTTTCTTTGTCATGAGTATATTTATAGGATCTGGTAAGTTTTGAGATAGTTACTGTTGATCAGCAAATCAATTATGAAGGAAATCCCAGTAAGGCCAAAGTGAGGACACTGGGTTTTTAAGACAACATTCATGTAATTTCACAGTTTTGAATGTGTCATTTGAATGCATCATATGCATACTTGTGCCAAAAGGAATGATAATTGTTAGAAATAGTTGTAGAGTGTGTCAGACAAACTTCTGTCTGTTAAGGAATGTTAATGTGAAACTTGGGATTTTTTTGCAGGGCATTTAACTTCTGGTTTAGGAGGATGAAGAGGATGAAAAAGTCAGATGTTTCATCTAATATGCAAGTTGAACTCAGTCCTCTAGTAGTCTGAACCCCATTTGTTTTTTTTTACACCTAGTTGGTAACTGCCTGGACTAGACTTATGTGCTGTGTGGCTCACATTTGTTAAAAGATCTCACACAATGGATCACGCAAAAAAAATCTTTGCTTGTATGTTCAAAAAATTTTCTGCTGAGATTACCCATGACACAGTTCCTTTCATGACTAAGCACAAAATCTCAACTACTTTCTGGGCATTAAAACCAAACCTGCTTATTATCTTTTGATCTGATATTCTGACCTTAACAGGCAAGATCTCACTGCTTGCATACATAAAATTAAAAAACAGCATGCTAAAAAATATTAGGAGTAAATTTTGTGCAACATATAATTCAACTCTGATTTCCTTCCAATGGCTTTGCTATGACAATACTCAAAATTCTGTGTCTGGATGATGATTTTTGGAAGTAGTGCTTTTTATTAGCTTTCAGCAGCGCACATTAAAAGTAAGTTACACAGTCCTTAACAGGGCTTATGCATGTCATATCTACTTTTTATTCATTTTAGCTTTGATGCCTTATGCTGTCAAATTCAGCACTGCTCTCAGAAAATGTTATGCAAAATCAAATTTTTTCATGTTATGAATAGCTGTGTTATCATTTGCAATTTGCCCATCCCTGTTAAATCAAAGTTATAGCTCACTGAGTTCAGAGCAGCAGAACAAAGGGGAAATGGAACACTTAATCTTTATTATTAACTGTAAATTTAAGCATCTTTCTGTGCTATTGATAATTGTCTGGAGCATTTTTCTGGATTTTTTTGAGAGCTCAAGAGCTCTTTTTGGGACTGACACGTGGGAAGCGATGCAAAAATGTATTCCTTGAACTAAAGACTGTTAAACTCTATCACAGTGTCAAAGGGATGGAAAGGAAGGAAGTCAGAACTCAAGTCCAAAACCAAAGTTTTATTAGCAAAGTATAGAATCATGGAATCATAGAATCATAGAATCACCTAGGTCAGAAGGGACCTTTCAGATCATCTAGTCCAACTGTCAACCTAACTGACAAAAGCCATCACTAAACCATGTCTCTAAGCACTATGTCTACTCGTCTTTTAAATACTTCCAGGGACGGTAACTCAACCACTTCCCTGGGCAGCCTGTTCCAATGCTTAATAACGCTTTCAGTGTAAAAATTTTTCCTAATATCCAGTCTAAACCTTCCCTGGTGCAATTTGAGGCCATTTCCTCTGTCTTATTGCTTGTTACTTGGGAGAAGAGACTGACCCCCACTTCTCTACCACCTCCTTTCTGGTAGTTGTAGAGAGTGATAAAGTCTCCCCTCAGCCTCTTTTCTCCAGGCTAAACAACCCTAGCTCTGTCAACCACAGCCGCTCCTCATAAGAATTATTCTCCAGACCCCTCACCAGGTTCGTTGCCCTTCTCTGGACCTGTTCCAGCATCTCAATGTCTTTTTTGTGGTGAGGGGCCTAAAAACTGGACACAGTACTCGAGGTGGGGCCTCACCAATGCTGAGTAGAGGGCATCACTGCCCTAGTCCTACTCACCACACTGTTCCTGATACAAGCCAGGATGCTGTTGGCCTTCTTGGCCACCTGGGCACACTGCCGGCTTATATTCAGTCAACAGTCAACCAACACCTCCAGGTCCCTTTCCACTGGGTAGCTTTGCAGTCATTTTTCCCCAGGCTTGTAATGCTGTATGGGGTTGTTGTGACTCAAATGCAGGACCCAGCACTTGGCCTTGTTGAACCTTATACCATTGGCCTCAGCCCATTGATCCAGCCTGTCCAGATCCCTCCCTCTGCAAAGCGTTTTTACCCTCAAGCAGGTCAACGCTCCCACCCAGCTTGGTGTCATCTGCAAACATACTGAGGGTGCACTCAATGCCCTCGTCCTTATCCAATGATAAAGATATTAAAGAGAACTGGCCCCAATACCGAGCCCTGGGGAACACCACTCATGACTGTTTGCCAAAGTTTGGAAAGTGTCTCAGTGAGCACTTCTGCCAGCTCCCTCAGTACTCTCAGGTGGACCCCATCTGGCCCAATAGACTTGTGTATGTCCAGGTGTTGGAGCAGGTCCCTCACCATCTCCCTTCGGATTATGGGGGCTTCATTCTGCTCCCTGCCCCTATCTGCTAGCTCATGAGCAAACCTCGGTCAGCAACAAAGGGGCCCATGCACAGGAGCAAACCTGCATGTGAAATACAGATTTTCTCAGCATTTCTGAAATAGAATGTGATTACGTTTTGGTGTGACAAGAGTCAACAACCATTACAACTAACTTCTTGACTGAGTTCATTTGCAAGGCAGACCTTCTTCTGAATCTGTTGCAGTGGGAATTTTGGCTGAATACAACTATCCCTGCCAAAACTGTTGCGTACACAGAAACATTAACAGGGCATGATCCAGAAAATAATTCTATGTTGCTTAGAGAAATTATACAGAAAAAATGGCAATATTGTAAACTTAACACCTAGTCCTTATTTCCATATTTTGAAGTGTAGTCATCGGAACTGTTTTCTGGAATTCTCACAGAACAATGAGGATATTACACATTCTGTATTAATATGCCTATACATTATGACCTCTCTACATATTAGTAAAATGCTTGCAGTGGGTTTTCCACCTTGTATGATGTATGGTGTCTCTGATTAAAATTGGAATCTACATTTAGAGAGGCTGGTGGGAGAGAATAAGGGGAAATTCTTCATATGCTGGAGATGTTTCCTCAGAAGGACTTTCAGAGTTTCCCCTTCTAACACTGTACTTGTTAGCATACAGTAAATTCTTTACTCCTTTGGGGAAACATCTCTCCTCCTTGGAGGACATACTGGGAATGCTGAGAGCAGCTTAAGCCATGCACCTCTAGTGAGTCCACAGTTTGTTAGAAACGCAGTGAAAGTTGTGTTTCAACATTCAACAGTCCTGTTGTGAGTCAGAAATCCTGGTTTGTGGAAGGAGGTAAATCTCCTTATTTACTACATCAGAGGGAGTCTTCCTCCAGTTTCCCTATGATCATCACATTCTGGAAATAAAAGTAAACTTTCAGTTGCCCTGAATTTTCCTTTATAGAAGGCAGAAACTCTGAAAGCCTTGATTTTAACACTTATGATATCTATGGCAGTAAAAAGTTACATAAAGTAGGGGAACATCAAAACCCTGTAAACACAATTTAACCATATTTGCAGAAGAATGCCACAAAATTTTGCTAACAACCAATGCAGACTGACAAACTTATTCAAAAAAACAATTATGCATGAGAGCATTGAAAGCAGAAGCTGTAGGTGTCAGCATTTGAAATTTTGTCTGTGTTTAAGCTGAAGTGTTTTACTAGTTCAAAAATAATTCTGTTCTTGACCTCATGCAAAAAAATCTTATCTACTTTTTGAATGGTATTTACACCAAGCCACAGAATAAAGGACAGCTGGGAGATGTCTTAGATCTCCCTCCTGAAATCTGCTAAAATGAGCTTAGAAGAGCTGCTATGTAGGAGATTATCTGTCGTGTGTGGTTGGTTAGCTAATCTGCCTGCATTTGGGACATGAAAAGCTCCAGGTTCTGTGTCTGCTTGTCAACTACACGTGGCTATGCACCCCACTAGTGCCACCATCAGTGGGAACCCTTCTAACTCAGAAACCCACTCTTGCCACCTCTGGCAGAGGTGACACAAGCACCCAGATAGGAAGTGAAGAGCAGTGGAGCTGAGCAACAGAAGCAAAGCTTTGCAAATAAATAAATAAGTAGATGATGAGAGCACAGGCACAAGGGGCTGCTAAAATGGAGTTATTATGATAGGACTTGTGTAATAACAGCAAATAAAATTTTCTTTTTAAGTAAACTTATGTGCCTCTACTGTCCATGAGCTAAGAATATTATGTGAATCACTCACACATTCTTTGATAGCTCATTAAGACTGGTTTCACGTGATTCACTTAATATCTACTTAGCCATATCTACAGAGGCTATGTAGGTGCTTGAGAATTGCTGCTGCCACTCTCAAGCATCAACGTATCTTAAAAATGCCAGCAAAAGATATGAATTTGATAATGTGCAGTAGCATATCCTCTAGGAAATCTGCCATACGCTCAGAACAGGTTGCATAGTTTCAGTACTAACCACCATGCAAATTGGAAATGCTTTCCTGAAATACAAGACATGAAACTGCTGGTTTTGTCCTAATTGCACATACCTTTCTTCAAACTCCAACTTGATAACTGAATTTGTGTATAAAAGTATTAGAAATACACAGTCGATAAACTAAATAGACTTTAATATCTCTTATTGGATTTGCTGGTTTATGATCTCAATTATTTTATGCATAAGGGCCAGATCAAGAGAAGCAAGGAAAACCTTGAGATGACAGACAATTATGAATATGCAACAACTATAACTTGCATATGTAGAAGAGGTAGATATATTCTTTCTTTAGGTTTGTTTTAACAACTAAACCTTACTAATGCTCTTTTTCAGCTAAAGCTACATGGCAGAATGGTATGCACTATACAAGAATGAATTCAAATCCAGAAATCTTATGTTTACCTTTTTAAAGGTTTTAAAATCATGTGATTAAAGCTATTATGATAGAAACCTACAAGAATGTGATTCAAGAAAAGAGCATGTAATAGAAGAGAGATAATGACCAAGGATCTAATTTAAGAAAGTGGAAAGTTATGCTAAAAATCTAAAGGTCATGAGGTTCCTAGAAGACAGGCTGGCCAATGAATGCTACCATATGTAAGAACAAACTTGAATCAGTTTATGCTTATACAATGTGCTGACAACATCCTTCTGTAAAGAAATAGTTTTGCTATATTTTCAGTGTAACTGTATCTGTATCTTTTTTATCTTCAGGAACAAAATTTTATTCTTTTTTTAGTTTCTGTCAGTTCTTATCCATCTTTTGTGTAATATTTGAGAATTGAGAGGAAGCCATACATACACATTTTATTATCTGTTTTGCCTTTCTATAAACAGCAGTGTAGATTTCATCACCTGATATTTGTTTCATGCTCTACATACATTTGTTCTGAGAAAATGTAATAGTCGATTGACTGAAGAAAGAAAATACTGCCTACATAATAGAAAATAATTATGTTTTCTCATAAAATATTACAACCTCTTTTCTGTTCTAAATGAATGAGAACTCCATAAGAATTATTTTATCTGCTTCATTTTATTATCAATCTTATTTTAGAAATACAATAATAAATATATGTTTCTCTTTCTTTCTGTCTATCTGTCACTCTTATTATCCCTAGATACAACACAATCTGTACAAGAAGGGCATTTCTCCATATTATGGTAGTGCTCTGCGGTACTCTGGACCAATTTTATTTTCTGGTGATCATTTCTTTCTAATGTGCATAGTTTACCCAATATAACAGATGGGGTAGCACCAAAACCACCTTGTGGTTCCTATTGGTGGAAAACATAAAAATCTATGAGAGAATGCTAATCATTTAAACCTTATATTGAGACAATAGTTTTGAAAGTAAACCCTAATAGTAAAATGATACTCTGGCCAGATAGTTATCATTAAGAAAGCTGTTGAGCAAAATAATGCTAATTAAATTTTTAAGATGGAAGACTAATAGAATTCTATCCCATAAAAGTATAATGTGCAAATAAGAAACGGAATAGTTTTGAAAACAGCAGTGAATTACAAAGACGTGTTCTTAATTGAAGTTAAGTAGCTTCTTGAATAGCAATACTTTCCCAAATCGGCTTTATAGAATTATAGAATCATAGAATTTTCTAGGTTGGAAGGGACCTTTCAGATCATCAAGTTCAATATCAACCTAACACTGACAAAAACCACCACTAAACCATGTCTCTAAGCACCATGTCTACCCATCTTTTAAATACCTCCAGGGATGGTGATTCCACCACTTCCCTGGGCAGCCTGTTCCAATGCTTGATAACTCTTTCAGTGTAAAAATATTTCCTAATATCTAATCTACACTTCCCCTGGTGAAGCTTGAGGCCATTTCCTCATCCTGTTGCTTGTTACTTGGGAGAAGAGACTGACATCATTTATATAGCATTAATGAAAATCAAACAGATTCAAAATCCCTTGATGAGTTGTTGGCTAAATGATTTGATCACAAAAAGAATTTTAAAATATCACATTCAGCAAATATTTATAATGGTAACAATTTTAAAGATATCTACCACACCAAAGTTGAGGTATGTATGGAACATTTCCTTTAAGGATTTTTATCTGTCATATAAGCAGCAACCAGGTATTTATGGAAACTGAGTGCAAAAGTCTGTGGTACCTTAACTCTACACTGTCCTTCCACAAAAATATAAATAATTGTTTGCATATGTAACACATTTTCACAGGTATGTGTTATAAATAAATGAAAATAATTCCCTTTGCAAAAGAGAATGACTGTTCAAAAGTCAAAATATCCCAATTTTATGGAAATATTTCTACATTTAAAATACTCAAATTGTAATGCAATAAATATTTTCTCCAAGTGTTTCAACCAATAATCTTCCATTCAAAAGATTTACTTATACATTCTGTCAAGAATCAGGAATAGCCAATGAGGTTATAACTATTTGTGTATAAGCTCAATGCAGACAGACAGGACACTAGGTGCATTTTGTGAATTTATTACCTAAAATTTATTATTATGATCCTTTTTGATTAAATTTCACATTGTCCCAACAACTGGTGGTTGGGCATATTTATTATGCAAACAGAATTACTCAGTGATAGTATTATAACACAGCACCACTAATTTGGAAATTTCAGGACCTGTATGCAAAATGCTTCTTATTTCCAAATTCTTTCTAAAAGCATCAATTTGACTCAAGAATACGTAATGATATTAACTCATTGTTTTCTTTGACTCACTATTATAGGTCAGTATTTCATTATCCATAGGTTTCTAGGGGGTATTGTTTTGTCTTGCTGGAAATTATGGTCCTGAAATATTCATTGAGCCAGAGGAAAAATGATACTATTCTGTTGCTCAATAAAGCCCACACATTTTCCATCACATGCTATAAAGATATTGCATTCTTTTTATGTACTTATGGATTTGTGAATGTAAAAAAAGACTTCAGAATTTTAACAGTTAAAATCTAGATATTTTCTGTGATGATTTTGAAAAACTTACAATCTCTTAATTTTTTTTATTGTTGTTTTTGGGTTTTTTTTTTGTTTTGTTTTGTTTTGTTTTTCTGCAAAACTTAGTCTTAAACAGAGAAGGATGTATTTAGCAGACATTTTCAGAAGCAATTAAGGTCCAGGTAGTCAAAGATCTGTGTCAAATTCTTCCTGGGATAAATGAGAATTCTATTAATCAACACCTTTGTGACTCCTTTGAGTCATCAGTGAGTTCATTTATAGGTATTTAAGCTACTGTACATACTCTAGCCCAAACATTAGGACTACTCCTCATAACACCAGTAGAACTTAACATTTTTGAGAAAAGTTATAATTTTTTTTATTGTCTTATTTTTATAACACTATAGCACTACATACACTGTTAAACCGGTAGTGTAAGATACTCTGGAGTTCTAATGCAGATTTGAAAACTCTAAGCTCATCATTTTGTTACAGTAAAACTGGAAATTTTCTTTGTACTTGATTCTGTGAAGAGTTAAAGGCGTTTAGAAACATATCTTGAATATATTTCTCTTAAGTGTAAGTAAGACATATTTTTGAGTGTTATTGAAAGCCTGTAACAGCTCTTGACAAAACATTAAACAGCTGTAAACTCAGGTGCTCTAGTTAAATGTGAATATAATTGCTCAGGAGATAACAATATGCAAACATCCAGGTCAAACGACTGATGCAGGGAGAAATGTTAGAGCAGAGAATGAAATAAGTTTTTCTCTTTGTTTTTTTTTTTCTTTTTTTTTTTTTTTTAATATATTCTTTGACATTGAAGATGTCAATCATTGTGTTTCTTCACTTTAAAAGTAATGGGCACTTTAAACTACTCCAAAATGAAAATGTAGAAACGTGAATATCTTCCTCCAGTAATTTAAGACTTCAGTTTCTCTTTTTTTACAACAGTCAGTTTGTTTTTTTCAAATCCTTAAGATTGTGTCTTCTTTCTCAGCATTTGTGTGTACTGTAGGCTATCTGTGAAACTAATTTTAGATATACGCTTAGCCATCGAGGTTCAGCATGTACCTTCTGGAACTGTTATGAAGCCACTTATGATAGATAGATGAGAGATTTGTTATTTGAAAGAGAACACTGTGCATTAGCACAGCAGTCTTCATATCAATATTGCTGGAAACTTGCAACATGCTACAAGGCCTTTTTTATTATTTGTTTTGAACAAATCTCCTATGACAATCTATATTTTGAAGGCTGAAGTTTACAAGCTAACTATATTTACCCAAACATCCTAAAATATGTCATTTTAATTTATTACATGCTCATGATTTTTTTTAGTATTTTTGTTTAGAAATATAGCAACATTTAGTATTTTCTCAGTGTGTAGCTAACAAGAAAATTGATTAAATGCATATAAATACATAAATCAATATGTGCTCATCTGGCTGCCAGATTAAATGACTACTACAATGACTACTTCAAGACAGAAAGAAGCAGAATGTGTTTAGCTTACTAAGTATTCATGTTGTGCATTCACGTTATGGCAGATGAATGTGTGTTTATGTGACAAATGTTCAAATGTTAAAAATCATAACTGATTGTGCTGGAAATAGTTACCTTATCTTTTTTTGAGCACTATTGAAAAACTAAAAAATTTCTTGGGGGCCCAGTGTCCTAAAAGTGTTGGTGCAGGTATACTGTGTAGAAAAGCATAAATATATGTGTTAACTGCCTTGAAATGAGAGGGATGCAAGTCCACAGGCTTTACTTGTGGGCTTACTTGAATTTGGATATCTCAGAGTTGGGACTAGATATATTTTTATCTCTCAATGAAGCCTAAATTTGATATGCTGAGGGGAGGACCTTTTGGGTTTTTTTCAGAGTACCTACATACTATACTAAAAAGAATGAAATAAATATTTATCCCTTAATCAGTCCTGTAATTTCAATTTGTAGAGTATGTGGGTTTTGTATTTAATTTATTTTTATAGGTAGTAAAATATCTATTGCCATAGTGTTAATTTTATTTTGGATCTCCTTACACTTTCATATAATCTAATAAAGTAACGGAATTATGTCAAGGTCTTTGTGGAATAACTTGCATTAATGTTGGTTTTCTAGTATTTTTTAATATTCATGTCTTTACTTTTTAAAAGCCCCAGATCCAGTGGCTCAAGAACTCTTAGAATTACTTAAATACCATGAAACCAAAACCATTCTGACTATAAATAAACATAGAAATATCTTTTCATGACAATTTTAAATTTTGGTAGGAAACAAACGGAAATATATAACCTTGAGAGTGTACTACTTTAACAAACACTTAGGCATCATTTAATGATGTTTACCATTTTGATGCCACTGGCATTGGCATTTGTATTCTGCATGGCAAGCACTATCCAAAATGCATTTATAAAGCTAACATTAAATCAAGCTTTGTATCTGGGGGATAAATAATAAAATGGATTGTACTGTTATGCTTCTTTGTATTGTTCTTCCTACTGGCACAAGTTGCCTGCTATTTCTAAAAGCAAGGTTTTCTCCTACAAAAATTAGTTCTCCCAGTACTATTCAGGCACCTTTAAACAAAAAGGGAGTAAAAAGAATTGATGTTAAATGTTGATTGTTGAGATGAAGCCTTCTAACACTTACTTTAAAAACAAAAACCAAACCAGCTGTTTTGTAAGAAGCCCTCATCAGTTTTAGAGGCTAGTATCTCTCTTTTATAGGAAAGAATCACTCCATGTTGGGTTGAATGAGGAGGATTATTATTATAATCGGTGTCATTACATAAATAGCAAGCTTTCTAAAAAAAGTAAACAAAAACAAGGTTTCTGGGTACTTGAGTGACTAAACCACAGTCCTGGTTTAGACATCATGCAACCTGGGAATGATTGCAAATGAAATGTTACTGTGCAGAAAAATGAAATGGTAAAAGATAATAAACCTACTTTTTATTCTATGATTATTATAGTATTGTAAAAATAGTTTAAACTATCTTTTTTTTTTTTTAATTAAAAAAACCAACAATTTTAAATTAAAAAAAACAACAAGACTGGAAATCTTGCTTGAATCAAGGTTGCTTGATCATGTAATGTCATTTTGTTCCTATACTGAGGGACTGAAGGAGCTTTCTTTATGAAAGTTATTTCCACTGTTTTTTCAGGTCATTGTCATGTGGGTGATGTCCACCTGGAGAAGGATCCTTTTCCAGAACTGATTTTGCAGTTGTCTCAGCAATAGTTTTGCATAGCACATGAAAGAGATATAAAAACATGAAAAGAAAACACCCTCTTAAGTTGCTGAATTCAAGGAGAGAGCAGAGCTTCAACACTCTTTTGCATTGCACCTTGTAGAGAAGAGTAATCCTGACACTAGAGAGCTTAATTCATGGCTGATCTTTCTGCATGTGTTGTCAATGGTGTGGTCCTGGTGGAATCTGCTCAGTGACCTCCTCTGCCAGCAGAAGTTGCATCGACGTTTTGGCCAGATAGCTGGGAATGAAGTAAATAGGGTAGTTTTCCTCATTAGTTAAAATAATCACTATGATTGAATCAGTGGTCCCACAGCTTAGCCATACATTGATATTTTTGATGTCAATCTCAAAGAGTTCTTCAGTTGTCTGCAAGTAGGAGACAAATGCAAATCTTGGTACCTTTTGCCAGAGTCCAATGCTCTCTGGCCAGAATCATAGAATCATAGGGTTGGAAGGGACCTCTGGAGATCATCTAGTCCAACCCCCCTGCCAGAGCAGGGTCATCTACAGCAGGTTACACAGGAATGTGTACAGGCGGGTTTTGAATGTTGGAGGCTCCACCACCTCTCTGGGCAGCCTGTTCCAGTGCTCTGCCACCCTCAAAGTAAAGAAATTCCTCCTCATGTTTAGGTGGAACTTCCTATGCTCAAGTTTGTGCCCATTATCTCTTGTCCTGTCCCCAGGCACCACTGAAAAGAGCCTGGCCCCATCATCCTGACAGCCACCCTTTAAGTATTTATAAGTGTTGATAAGATCCCCCCTCAGTTGTCTTTTTTGCAGACTGAAGAGACCCAAATCCCTCAGCCTTTCTTCAGAAGAGGGGTCTTCCAGTCCCTTAATCATCTTCATAGCCCTTTGCTGTACCCTCTCCAGCAGTTCCCTGTCCCTCTTGAACTGTGGAGCCCAGAACTGGACACAGTACTCCAGGTGCGGCCTCACCAATGCAGAGTAGAGGGGGAGGATGACCTCCCTTGACCTGCTGGCCACACTCTTCCTGATGCACCTCAGGATGCCATTGGTCTTCCTGGCCACAAGGGCACATTGCTGGCTCATGGTCATCCTGTTGTCCACCAGGATTCCCAGATCTCTTTCCACAGAGCTGCTCTCCAGCAGGTCAGCCCCCAACCTGTACTGGTGCATGGGGTTATTCCTCCCCAGGTGCAGCACCCTACACTTGCCCTTGTTGAACTTCATAAGGTTCCTCTCTGCCCAACTCTCCAGCCTGTCCAGATCTCTCTGTATGGTGGCACAGCCCTCCGGCGTGTCAGCCACTCCCCCCCAGCTTTGTGTCATCAGCAAAGTTGCTGAGGGTGCACTCTATCCCCTCATCCAGGTCATTGATGAATATATTGAAGAGGACTGGACCCAGTACTGACCCCTGGGGAACACCACTCATCACTGGCCTCCAACTAGATTCTGTGCCCCTAATCACGACCCTCTGAGCTCTGTCTTTCAACCAGTTTTCTATCCACCTTACTGTCCATTCATCTAACTCACTCTTCCTAAGCTTCCCTATGAGGATGCTGTGGGAGACCGTGTCGAACGCCTTGCTGAAGTCAAGGTAGACAACATCTACCGCCTTCCCCTCATCTCTCCATCCAGTCATGCCATCATAGAAGGCTACCAGATTAGTCAGACATGACTTCCCCCTGGTGAATCCATGTTGAGTACTTCTGATAGCTTTCTTTTCCTCCACATGCCTTGAGACGACACCCAGAACGAGCTGTTTCATCATCTTTCCAGGGATGGAGGTGAGGCTGACCGGCCTGTAGTTCCCGGGGTCCTCCTTCTTGCCCTTTTTGAAGACTGGAGTGACATTGGCTTTCCTCCAGTCCTCAGGCACCTCGCCTGTTCTCCAGGACCTTTCAAAGATGATGGAGAGCGGCTCAGCAATGACTTCTGCCAGCTCCCTCAGCACTCTCGGGTGCATCCCATCGGGGCCCATGGACTTGTGAATATCTAAATGATCTAATTGATCCCTCACTCAATCCTCCTCAACCCAAGGGAAGTCTTTTTCTCTCCCTGTTACTTTACCCAATGTCTGGGACTCCTGAGGGCTGGGCCGAGCAGAAAAGACCGAAGCAAAGAAGGCATTCAGTAACTCTGCCTTCTCCGCATCCTCCGTCACCATGACTCCTGTCTCATTCAACAGTGGGCCCACAACTTCTCTGGTCTTCCTTTTGCTTCCAATATATTTGTAGAAGCTCTTTTTGTTGTGCTTGACGTCCCTTTCCTGTTGACCTTGACATCCCTAGCCAGGTCTAATTCCAAGGCGGCCTTGGCTTTCCTTGTTTCATCCCTGCACGCTCTGGTGGCATTCTTGTAATCCTCCCAAGGGGTCAGTCCCTTCTTCCACTTGTTGTAAACTTCCTTCTTCCACTTGAGCTTTTTCTGAAGCTCCCTACTCAACCATGCAGGTCTCCTGTGTCCCTTGGCCGATTTCTTTCTCTTAGGGATGCACTGATCCTGAGCTTGGAGGAAGTGGTCTTTGAATATCAACCAGCTTTCTTGAGCCCTTTGCCTTCCAGAGCCCTAGCCCACGGGATCTCTCCAAGCAGTTTCTTGAAGAGGTCGAAGTTAGCCCTCCTGAAATCCAAGGTTGTAATTTTACTTCTTGTTGTTTTATGCATAGTACCCATGATCCTGAACTCTATCATTTCATGATCACTACAGCCTAGGGGTGCCCCCAACCTTAATGTCCTCCACCAGTCCCTCTGTGTTTGTCAGTACCAGGTCTAGAAGTGCTCCTGTCCTTGTTGGCTCCTGTACCACCTGTGTCAAAAAGTTGTCATCAATGCACTGGAGGAGCCTCCTGGACTGTGCATGCCTGGCTATGTGTTTTTCCCAGCAGATATCAGGGTGATTGAAGTCCCCCATGAGAACCAAGGCCTGCAACTGTGAGGCTGCCTTCAGCTGTCTGTAGAAAGCCTAATCTGTTTCCCCATCCTGATCAGATGGCCTGTAATAAACACCCACAACAGTGTCCCTCATATTTTCCTGTCCCTTAATCCTCACCCATAAGGTCTTGACTCTCTCTTCATCCGCCCCTAGTGAGAGCTCAATGCATTCCAAATGCTCTCTCACGTAGACTGCAATTCCACCACCACGCCTCGCTGGCCTGTCTTTCCTGAAAAGGACATAGCCATTTGTGACAGCATTCCGGTCATGCGAGCTGTCCCACCACGTCTCAGTAATTGCAATGAGATTGTGGCCCTGCAACACACACAGATCTCCAGCTCTTCCTGCTTATTCCCCATGCTGCGTGCATTGGTGTATAAGCATTTCAGAGAGGGAGTTGCATGTGTAGTTTTGACCCTTGAGATGTGGTGTGCCTTCTGGCTTTCAGAAATACTGGCACACTGGCCCACGAGCGCTGAGCAACTACGCCCTGGCACCTCACCAGCAAGCCCAGTACCATCCCTACCCCCCTTCAAATCTAGTTTAAAGCCCTCTCAATGAGCCCTGATAACTCTTGTCCTAGAACCCTTTTTCCCCTGGAGGTCAAGGTATTCCTGCCTGTTACCAGCAGGCTAGGCGTTTTGTAGATCAGGCCATGATCAAAGAACCCAAAGTCCTGCCAGCAGCACCAAGCTCGAAGCCAGGCATTGATCTGCTGTCTCCTCCTGTTTACCCCCTCATCATTCCCCACAACTGGGGGGATAGACAAGAACACAACTTGCGCTCCTGATCCCTTGACCAGGCGTCCCAGGGTCTTGAAATCTTTCTTCATTGCCCTTGGACTTCTTCTTGTTACCTCGTTGCTGCCTGCCTGAAAGAGCAAAAGTGGATAGTAGTCTGAGGGCTGTACCAGGGAAGGAAGCATCCTCTTCATGTGCTTGACCCAGGCCCCAGGGAGGCAGCAGACCTCCCTATGTACCTGGTCCGGCCTGCATATTGGGCCTTCCGCTCCCTTCAGTAATGAGTCACCTATGACAAGGACCCGTCTTTTCTTCTTTACCGCAGAGGTTTTGATGCAGGGGGAGGCCTCACTAGACGTTGCTTATGGCTCCAAGGTAGGAGAAATACTGTGCTTGTCATCATCCAGGTTCCTCTGCAGAGCACTGTACCTGTTAAATAATGGCACCCGGGAAGATGGGGTAGTCGCCGGGCAGTCTCAAGTGCGGCACCTGTTGCGCCGTGCAGGAACTTCCTGCCATTGTCCCCTGTCCTCCAGGTTACCACCTTCAGTTGAGGTGACAGAGGATAGGGAGTTCTCTGTTCCAGGGGTTCTGTCTGCCTGCTGGGTTTCTGTCATGGAATGCAGGATTCTACTCCAGGAATCTATCTCCCTCTGGCATTCCCAGATGCTCCTCAACCTACTTACCTCCTCCCTGAGCTCCATGACTAATCGGAGGAGATCCTCTACCTGGGCACATCTCCCACAGGCATGCCCATCACTGCCATCCGACACCAGCATAAGAGCAGGGCACACCCTACAGCCTGATGTCTGTGTGGTAGCATGTTCCCACAAGAGTACTGTCTGAGAGGCGGCATCAGACCTGGTGGTTGTGGAGCTCATGGATGCCACAGTCATCTTGTGAGTAGTACCATCACTACCATGAATACCTGGCTGGGTTGGCAGTCTTTCAGCTCTATCCTGCACGAACTGCTGTTCAGACAGTTGTGATTGGACTGGTGTGTCACACCCTGTTTGGCTGCCCCCCTTCTCCAGCCCAGGAAGTACACTCTTGTCGTGGTGCTCCTGGGTGGTTCTGCGGGTCACACCCAGGGAACGCCCACTCACTGCTCATTTGCTCAGTGTGCAGCGACCTGGTCGCTGTGCTCCCGAAGGGCTTCTTTTATGAGGGGAGAGAGTGGTCCCACCCCCTGCTCGTTCACACCTGCTGCCAGGGGCAATGGCTCCACCCTCGGCTCCTCAGCTGCCCCCGCCCCCTAGAAGTGCCAGGTACCGGCTCGGGCTGGCTGCTTTTCCTGGCTTTAAAAGCCTCGAAAATGAGCCCCTGGCTGACCCTTCTTTGGTGTGATTCCCTTCCCCAGTACAGACTTACCTGCACTGGAGCTGGTCTCCTCAGCGAGATTCTTTTAGATATTCCACGTGAGAAGGGTGTAATGTTTAATCCTAAATTTACTCATTTGTAGATAGTTCATGTTGCACAGCATTTTGATTTAACAGAGTGAATCAGAAGTGTACTGAAATAGCAATACAACACAATGCACCAATTGCAATATACAGATGGATCACAATGTAAATTCCCATTACTGAGCTCTAGATGCTCACCACCCTGATGCTGGAAATCCCTGTCTGTCAGGAAGGAATGCATGGGTTGAAGTCAGTTCAAGCCTGTTGAAGCTTGAAGCTCACTTCGAAGTTTATTCTGTAGTTTTGGTATTACTTTTTTTTTTTAGCTTTTGTACTCCATGTTAGGCTGAGCCACGTATACACTTGCCCATGCTGGTCTTGGCTAGCTCAGGAAGACAATACTCTCTATTGATTAACTCAGGGAAAGCCATTTACACAACCAGTTGAGCCACTCAAGTGATATAGCCAGTTGATCCACTTATACAGAAGTTTATATAAAAGAAAGCCTGCTTTTGAGTCCCCTTTATGTTGAGATACTTTTATTTTTCTTTGCAACAGTCAGTTACTCTCTACAATCTTCCTTGAGCTTCGTGAATAGACTACCTGTGCCCATCCCCTCTGATCCTTTTTCCACTGTAGGAGTTTGTTGCTCCATTGCACATTTCGCTGCATGTGAAACTTGGCTTGTCCCCAGAAACTATTGCTATTTCCATTTTTCAGTTTAAGTAGCTCTCAAAATATTGGGGGTTTTTTTTATTATTTTTTTTTCCTTCTTCAGTATTTAGCCTCAGAGTTTATGTATTCTGGTCTGGGAGCTACTCCCTAGAATTAAGAGGGGAAAACTTTTCAGGAGATATATAACCCCATGCACTGAAGAGGCAGGCCATAGGAAAACAATAGTGTGTGACAATATAAACAAAGATTACAAGATAATGTGCACATACTTAGGAGGAAATTGGAGTTGCACTGCAAATCTACTTACATTTGAAGATTATTAGTGTTTGACTCTGCAAGTTTTAGCTGGTTGGTTAAGTTTTTCCATCTGAATTTCATTTTAACTGGAATATACAAAGTGAATGTACTCCGTAACCAGTCTTTAATCCTGACTTGCATGTAAATAACCTACTGTGATCAGATAATGGCTATATAGATAATTATAAGACTGTTTAAGAAAGCCCTCTAAGATAAGCAAGAAACAACATATGTTTCTGACTCAGGTTTTCTCCAGGCACTTCTTATCAATATTCATGCATGTTTTAAATGGTAAAGTTCCAATCAAGCCTACTTTGATACAGAAAAAAGTTCCTTACTTTAGTGTAGTTTAATTTCATGAACGTAGGTTATATTGTTGGAATGAATAGGTCTAGTCATGTTTAATGTTAAACATTTGTTTTATAAAACATTGACATTAATCTGTAGCAGTGCCATGCTTTTCAGATTGTCTTTGCTGAGGATTTAAATCCTGGAAAGTGGAAATTTGGCATCCATTTAATCTATGTGCATTGATTTCAGAACTGAGTTATTTCTTCGTGTGTGCATGTATCTGTAAGCTTCAGAAGCTTTCATTATCATGCTGCATCAGGATGTTTAATTTGTGTTATAATATAATTTACAGTATTTTCTATTGCTTCACCCTGCATCCATTATCTCTGTAGAAACATACTTTTTTGGAGTGATAGCATTTCACTTCTGAGAGGACAAATGGCTGTACAGAGAGGCAAAACATTGGATTACTAGATTTTAAACTACAGGTCCTATAGCATTACTTTCAGTTCAGATTAAATTTTAAGCAGACATTCCATACATATGAATGTATTACCTAAAATTCACATAGATAACCCTCTGCAGTAGTTAAAATCTGCACTCTAGATTCAACTTTTACTATTGTTCTTATGCACTGGGTATTGATAAGTGTGGAAAATTTCAACATTAACTCAGCCCCTCTTATACAGTTGTGTATTCTCTTTTTTTCAGTGTCAAGGAAAAGACTTTCATTCTTTGATTATGCAATTTTTATTTGCATTTTGTACTTGGCTTTGAATTACCATATGTTGTAGGATTATGATTATTTTAAAATAGAACTATTTGCATGTGAAATCATTGCTGCAAGGATATTTCTTGGTAAATGTTAGATATTTAGAATTTACTTATGCTTAAGGGCACATTTAACATCATATCAGTCTCTGACAAGCAGAAAGTAGGCCACATTATCCAAGCATCACTACGATATTTGGCAAATTTCAGAGTTTTATACTTTGTTAATGATAATATTTTGACGAGCACTGTAAACTGCTTCTGCAATTAAAGTTTGTTAAATCACATTAGGCTAGGCTTGGCATAAGGGAATGTTGCATTTGTCAAAGTCTGAAACATAAACTTTGATTTAATAGAGTGCCAAAGCAGCTGAGTTCTTCACCACTTAACGTATTAGTTGCATTTTTATGATCATCGTTACTTGATATTTTGAAAAAGGGAGAACAGATTAATTTTCACAAACTGCTTGCAAATCAGTGATTGCCTGGTTTGATTAGACCTGGATTTACCCTGGAGATTAAAATATTGAACACCAGATTGAAAAAACAGGAGTGGAGAATAAAACCCCTTCCTCCTCAAAAAAAAAAAACTTAAATGGGTATCTGGCATGGAATATCATGCCCTTGCAATTTTGTCTGCTTCTAGTGAATCTGTAAGCAATTAAAATATTGGGGCAAGGCTCACAACTATTGCTATGAAATCAAAGTAGAACAATATAATCGTTGAATACAGATGAATTTCATCCTTATTGTATCACATTTCGTATCACCTAAAGTTATCTGACTCAAGTACTTCAATTATAGCAATAATTAGTGACACGCCAGGTTTTTGTCATATTTTATTGGCACTTCAAGAGGGAAAATAGCCCTTTCCATTTCAATATAGGCAAGAATGAAGGATGTTGCCATTTTCCTTGCCATTCACCTCTTCCCCCTACTTCTCTGTGTTTGTCCTTGTGTACACACAACATTGTTTCAACCATTTAGTATAGCTTTAAATGACAACCTGAATACATCAGCACAGATTTTTTTTGCTCAGGATCTTATGCTATTTATTAGCCCTCCTATCTCTAACACTATGGACTATTCTACTTTCATTTTCCTCATCTGTTAAGACCAAAGACAGGCCCAATACTTAGTTTTGCAATTTTATTGTCCCCTCTGGATAGGAACTGATGTCTGAAATTCTTCGTCCTAAAAGGATTTCTTCAATTTGTTGATTCCACTGTCAAATTTGGTCAACACTGGAAAAAGTGCACCAAAGCCAGTCACAGTAATGATATCTATTAATTTGTCTGTAAGCTGGCCTTTCTTTTCTCCTCTATTAAAAAGAAAAATACAAAAGCCTAATGTGAGGTTAACTGGCAAAACCCAAAAGATACAGTGGCACATGGGGACAATATCAGTTAAATAGCACTGACGGTGCTTCAATTCTTTTTCCTCTTAGAATCATAGAAACATAGAAATGTTTTGGCCGGAACAGACCTTTAAGATCATCAAGTCCAACTGTTAACCTAGCACTGCTAAGTTACCATTAAACCGTACTCCTCAGCACTACATCTACACGTCTTTTAAATACCTCCAGGGGTGGCGACTCAAACACTTTCCTGGGCAGTCTTTTCCAATGCTTGATAACTCTTTAGGTGTTTTTTCTTTCCTAATATCCAATCTAAACCTCCTCTGTCGCAACTTGAGGCCATTTCCTCTTGTCCTATGAAGAGACCGAACCCCACCTCGCTACAACCTCCTTCCAGGTAGTTGTAGAGAGCGATAAGGTCTCCCCTCAACCTCCTTTCCTCCAGGCTAAACAACCCTAGTTCCCTCAGCTGCTCCTCATATTACTTGTTCTCCAGACCCTTCACCAGTTTTATTGCCCTTCTCTGAACAAACTCTAGTACCTCAATATACCTCCTGTAGTGAGGGCCCCAAAACTGGACACAGTACTCAAGGTGGGGTCTCACCAGTGCCAACTACAAGAGGATGATCACTTCCCTAGTCCTCCTGGCTATGTTATTTCTGATACAAGCCAGAATGCTATTGGCCGCCTTGGCCAACTAACACCCCCAGGTCCCTTTCTGCCAGGCAGCTTTGCAGCTACTCTTCCCCAAGCCTGTAGCCTTGCATGGGGTTGTTGTGACCCAAGTGCAGGACCAGGCACTTGGTGTTGTTGAACCTCATCCAGCCTGTCCAGATCCCTCTGCAAAGCGTTTCTACCCTCAAGCAGATCAACATTCCCACTTAACTTGGTCTCATCTGCAAAGTTACTGAGGGTGCACTCAATCCCCAGATCATATTAAAGAGGACAGGCCCCACTGCTGAGCCCTGGGGAAAGCCACTTGTGACTAGCTGCCAAATGGATTTAACTCCATTCACCACAATTCTTTGGGCCGAGCCACCCAGTCAGTTTTTTACCCAGTGAAGCCATGTTCCTCCTGGAATTTCTCTGGGAGAATGCTGTGGGAAATGGTGTCAAAGGCTCCACTAAAGTCCAGGTAAACAATATCTACAGCCTTTTCCTCATCCACTAAGCGTGTCATCTTGACGTAGAAGGAGATCAGATTAGTCAAGCAGGACCTGCCTTCCATAAACCCATGCTGACTGGGCCTGATCACCTCGTTGTTCTGTTATGTGCTGTGTGATGGCACTCAAGATGATCTGCTCCACAACCTTCCCCAGCCCCAAGGTCAGAGTGACATGCCTATAGTTCCTCAAATCCTTCCTCCGGCCCTTCTTGTAGATGGGGGTCACATTTGGTCACATTTGGTGAGCACTTCTGCCAGCTCCCTCAGTATCCTTGGGTGGATCCCATTTGGCCGCATAGACTTGTGTGTGATTAAGTGGTGTAGCAGGTCACTAACCATTTCCTCTTGGGTTATGGGGGGTTCATTCTGCTCCCCATCCCTGTCATCCAGCTCAGGGGGATGGGTACCTAGAAAACAATTGGTCTTACTATTAAAGATTGAGGCAAAGAATGCATTAAGTACCTCAGCCTTTTCCTTATCCTTTGTCACTATGTTTCCCATATCCAATACAGTATGGAGATTCTCCTTAGCCCTCCTTTTGTTGTTAATATATTTATAGAAAATTTTTTTATTGTTTTTTATGGCAGTAGTCAGATTAAGTTCTAGTTGGGCTTTGGCCCTTTTAATTTTCTCCCTGCATAGACTCAAAAAATCTTTGTGGACTTCCTGAGTGGCCTGCCCCTTCTTCCATAAGCCATAAACTTTCCCTTTCTTCCTGAGTTCCAGCTAAAGCTCTTGGTTTAGCCAGGCCAGTCATCTTCTTGACCAGCTCATCTTACAGCACATGGGGACAGCCAACTCCTGCACCTTAGAGATTTCCTTCCTGACGAATGTCTGGCCTTCCTAGACTCCTTTGTCCTTCAAGGACTGTCTCCCAAGGGTCTCTGTCAACGAGTCCCCTGAACAGGTCAAAGGCTGCCCTCTGAAAGTCCAAGGTGGCAGTCCTACTAACCCCCCCCCCCCCGCTTCTTATTTTTCCAGAATTGAAATCTCTATCATTTCACAATCACTATGCCCAGGCAATAGTGTACACTTACTATATGATTGAAAAAGGCAGGATTTTAATGTTAGAAAGTACAGTGTAAAATATCTTAAGCAAGCTTGTTAAAGACAATGGATTACTCCAATCTACTTCATTAATCTCTGTGATATCTAACTTACTATCCCTCACACTTCTGTCTTTTCAGATTTGTCTAAATTTTGGGCATTTTTCAAGTTACTTCTGTTTTTTTCTTGACATACCAAGACATGAGAATTTGATGATGGAGGATGCAGTAGGTATGGATCCCACACTATTCTTACAGCTTAGTAGTTTGTCTATTACTGATTGTACCTTCTGAATCTTCCTAGTGATACTACCTAGCCAATTTCCACTGCATATTTTAAAAGAAGTTGACTCTGTTTTACAAATAGGAAGTGGATGCACTGAAAAATACTTATTATTCCTAAAAACTGATTGGAAAAAAAAATATCCTGTACTATGAAATAACTAGTGAAAAATCTCCTCCATTTTTTTTTTTTTTAAGAAGAAATTAAGTATGGTAAATAGTTAATAAAGTTATTCTGCTTATATATATTTTTCTGAAGTAATCATTTTTCAGTCGTTACAATAACTTGTTAAAGAGGACCGTTTACTGTTTTTATAGTGTTGGTTTTGGTGCAAGTAGACTACAAAATATAGAGAGTTTTAATATGGTATGTCAATGTAGATTTCTGAATCAAAGTGTGTTAAAAATTTTGTATGTGTACATACAAAGGATCAAAGGGTTGATCCTTTTCATAGGCTTTGGATCATTACATTACTTTTCTACTCTTCTATTAAAATGTATTTTAGAATCTGCATAAGCAGAAACCAAAACATTTTAAGTTTTGTATAATCTCTGAAGCAGACCATCTTGTCAAACTTGCTGAAAAGGGCTTTCATGCAAAAATCATAGAATCATAGAATATGAACTCCTCTTCCTATGAGTACAAATTTCCACTCTTCCTTAAAATTAAACTACCTCAAATCTACTCTTATAAGGAGATAAATCAATGAAATTAAAGAAATGGTTTTTTATCTAGAAGACAGCCTTTGAGGTCACTCTGTGTGTGAGTAATATGTGACAGGAACTTTGTGAATAATGTCACAAAATGTTAGGTGTTTGCAACATAGATGTCTACATCTGAGCAATTTGTCTGTGTTAGCACTGCCATCAATAGCTCTCTACTCCATGATGTCATCCAGAGCTAGATTCAGCTGCCCAAAGACAGTGTGTGTCATTGAGTGTGTGATTATTACCAGAGTTCATGTGATTTGAGTTCACACTGGTAAAGAGAGGAATGGGTAAAGTTGTGCTTCGCTTGAGTCAGGCAGCTTTCAGAGGAGCTGGGAATAGAACCTGCATTCTGACTTTTGTTACACTTCATCTTCTAGCAGAGCTGGACATGAGACTAGATGAGTATGTTTCAGGCAAAGACAAACAATTTTTGTAAAATGTCAGTCTGAATTCAGAGGAAGGCAAAACAATAATTACTTTGCTTATGACGTTTTCAGTAACTTTGTTTAATAGAAGTTTGCATTTTGAAACAAAATAATTTGTTTTGATTGGAAATTGAAACTCATATATCTAAGCCAGATGTTTTCATCTTTTTAAAGCTTTAAAGGATCAGTCTCCAAAACACAGTTCTGATTATGAAGAAAATTATGAATAACTTCGTTAACTTCTTACATCACTTCTTGTCTAAAATAATGAGAAATTGATTCGTGCTTCAGAGCTGAGCATGCTATGGAGCAGGACTCAATGCCCGAACTGAAATTCCTATCATTTTCCCATTGAAGCTTAGTCACTTTTGAATTTACCATTTCAATAGAAGTTTCTTTTTTCAGGGATTTGAATATTCAGTTTGTTTTCCATTAATGGGATATGCTAATTTGACTAATTTCTGTTTTGCATGTTTTATTTCTCTATACATATTAGCAAGGCTATATTATATTTATTGTCCCAGGTAATTAATCCTTAATGTTCCATAAAATTACAGGCTACCAATATTTAAATATCTAAGCTGTGGTATACAGCAATTTATCATGTTTTCTTACCAATTTCATTGATCTCATATGTCATTTAAAGCTTAATTATGATTAAGAGTATTTAATAAATTCCAACTCACTTTAATAAATTGACCTTACATTTGCTCAGACTTTATAAAGGTCTGCTAAAAATGAACAATTTGAACTGTTTAGCTCAAATTAGAAGATTTTCAATAAGGATTATGTTTCCCTCACACTTTAGATAGCTGACCAGACTTCTAGTCTTATTTTTAAAGTTTTTCCTTTAAAAAATAAAAAAAAAAAAATCCTGTCCCTCCACCCTGCAAAGTCATGATAAACTTTGAACAAACTTTGTTAACTGAGAGGAATCTTTCTTTCCTCCTTGATATATTATGAAACTTCACTGGATTTGTCCTTATGGATTTGTGAACACCAGATATTTAGCTTTGAAAAAAACCCATAGTTCAAACAAGGAACTTTCTTATTAATTTATATTAAAAATAACAACAGAAACAAATACAGATGCATGGACGTCCATGCACACATTATCTTTTAAAAGTAGTGACAAAACTACTAGCTGACTAGAGCTTGAGATTAGAGAGACACAGGATCTTTTTCAAATTGACAGGTGTTCTACAAGTGGGTTTAGGACCTGCAGCACAGCCCTTCTGATATTATCTAACTTCATGTCTAACAGAGTTAATGTCAAGCATTGGGATATAGTCATGCTTGTCCTTCTGCCAGTAGGCCCTGAGCAATGTAAAAATTAACTGGAAGACAATAGACATTTTTGAATAATGAGAAGGGCTTTGTATTGGGCAAGTTGGCATGAGAAATTTTCTTCCTTTGGGCATTTTAAAGGGTATTATTGATACAGATATCTGTTTAGCTTTAAAGTCAGTTCTCTATAAAATCCCTGAAGGAAGACAACAGAAATAGCCCCATATCTATGGGCATGCTTGTTTCCACTGCTTGCATCTGTTTCAACTTCTTCACAGTACCAGTTGTGTGGCGTAAAACGTGCCTATGATTCTAAAGTTTTATGAGCTTGGTGACATGCAGTACTTAGGAAACCATAAAACGCGCACCTACTCTACATTATTTAAAATCTTAAAAGAAAAGGATGGAAAAGGGATTTTTCAGAAGGAAATTAAATGACAAATCAAAGTTGTGTTCCTAGCATTTGTGCCTTCTACTTGGGCTTGACGCTCTTGGTTTTCTCACCTCATTATTTTTCTTTATGGCTCAGGTTGTATCAAGAAACTACATACTTTTTTTGACTGTACAATTTTCTTTAGTGGTTGAATTCATTATAATAAATTGGAATTTTAGATAACACATTTAAATGCATCCTTATAAATTCATTCTTTTTTAAAAGCTAGAGTAACCATCACAAAAAAGTTAGTAGTAGAAGGGCTGAAGTGGTGGTAAAAGAAGGAAAACCTTTTTCAAATCAAAGAACCATAGATTCCAACTGTGATTCTGAGTTACCCAGTGTTTCATGACCTTATGTTATTTTACAGGTTTGGTTGTAACCTTAGCAACCAGGTATCCATAGTAACATACATATTCTGATGTAATCATTTGATCAAAACCTTTTTATGATCTGATTTCTGAAGTTCTGATACACTGTATTACTCATTTCAGGATGAAATTAGAGCCTAACATTTCTATTTTTTGAATATTTTTTATCACACCACAGGTTACCTTTCCCAAAAAGTATCTCCTCACAGACTTTTCATCTTATGAGTAACAGGTATGGCACTGTGTGTCATTAGTGAGGGCAGAGATTGCTATATCTTACAGTACATGGCATGTGTTGAAAGTGAATATATAAATTAAACACAGTAGTTTAGAACATAACCCACTGATATGCTTATTTTAGCATACCATAGGGGACACTTATTAAACTAAAAGCATATTTCTTATACATCAGAAACAAATGAAAATATTAAGTGTTATAAATACATTTATGTCAATTTTATTTCACATTTTAATAAATATATATAAAAAAAAGTCTTTGTGGTTTTATAACTTTAAAACTAACATAAAGTACTGAATTGCTAAGAGAAGATATGAACATTCTAAAATAATAAAAAAGCCCAAACAACTATGTGGGCACACAGTATGAAAACTAGAACACAACGACATCCAGTTAATCATTTACATTCTGAAACAGAGTTAAGTTAGAAAACACTTTCTGCCCTGAAGCCATCGGTGTACACATTTTAATGACAAAGCTGTAAATGCTGAACATCTGTTGGGTTGGTTGTGCTCATGGTCCTCATATTTCATAAAACTGAGAAATGGAGTAAGTGATAAGTTACAGGAGATGATATTGTTTGTCGAGACATGATCGTCAGTTTTACTGCTCTGGTACTTTAGATTGTAAACTGGATGCTTTGGTGACTGGAAGATTTCTGGATCATATGTTAGCAATCAGCCTTTAATTTAAAAATGAGTATTTTATACATTAAATCCTCTTCAACATATTATACAGAGAATACTATTTGTAATATCCAAATGAATTCATTCCTTCTTGCAATGTGAACTTCCTTGCACACAATCTGCCACTCATATTTCTAGCACCACTTATCAAGAAGTGAAGTGAGTAAGAGAGAGTAATTATGGTTATAATATTACTTCCATCTCCCATTTAATATTCAGAGGTACATTTGGCTCCATTAGCAAGACATAGTAGTAATATTTTTTAACTGAGAGATACTCAGAAAGAAAATGTGAACTAGAAGTTTTCTAAAGTGGTAAAGTCTAACCTAGCTAAAGCCTACAGTGAGAGTGTTTCAAGACCTCTATAACCCAGTGAGCATGGTGCTGTTTTTTCTTTAGATCTACTCAGCTTGGATTTTACACACCAGGAAGAACAAGCAAAAAACAAGTTTCGATTTCTTCTAAGTTGTAGCATAGCTATGGGGGAAACTCTTTAATACAATTAATGAAATTAAGTATCTAAGATCTTAAAGACAGTTCATGTGACTGATTTCAGTAAAGAACACTGGAGAATTGCTTGTTATCCTATCCTGTAGGTTATCCTACAGACTTTATAGATTTGGGGCTGTTCAGCCTGGAGAAGAACAGGCTCTGGGAAGACCTTATAGCGGCGTTCCAGTACCTGAAAGGGGCCTACAAGAAAGCTGAGGAGGGGCTGTTTGTAAGGGCATGTAGCGATAGGACGAGGGGCAATGGTTTTAAACTAGAGCGGGGTAGGCTTATATTAGACATTAGGAGGAAGTTCTTTACAATGAGGGTGGTGAGACACTGGAACAGGTTGCCCAGAGTGGTGGTGGAGGCCCCATCCCTGGAGACATTCAAGGCCAGGCTTGATGAGGCTCTGAGCAATCTGATGTAGTTAAAGATGTCCCTGCTTACTGCAGGGGAGTTGGACTAGATGATCTTTAAAGGTCCCTTCCAACCCAACAGATTCTATGATCTTGCTTCTGATCCTCTTGAAGGAACTTCCAAGGCATTTCTGCAAGAAGTGAGTGACGGATACTATGGTCAGTATCAGAGAGGCCCTGCCTCTGGCCAGGAAAAGGACAGCCGGGTTTATTGGACAGTGTGGATTTGATGGCCTGGCACATCAGACCCACAGGAGTATAAGACTCTAGTGGACACAGGTGCACAGTGCACCCTGATACCATCAAGCTGTAGAGGGCCAGAACCCATTTGTATTTCTGGGGTGACAGGCGGATCCCAAGAGTTGACTGTACTGGAAGCTGAAGTGAGCCTTCACTTTATATGCATAAATTTAAGCCACAACTTGATTGTATCACATGGTCAGAACCCAAGAGCGAATATTTATACAATGTATCTATCCTTGTAGGTTCAGATACCACATCACCTCTACAGTATGCACAACTGAGCACCTTCTTCAGAGCTGATCAAGTGACTGTTGCTCATGGTTTACCAATATAGCAAAAACAGGGACACCACTACTACACATCTCAAAGAAAAAACTACAAGCAGCAGTGGGAGATAGGCAATACTATTACTTCCCAGTTGTGATGGAAGTACAAGATCCATCTAGCTCAATCTGATCCTCACTTCTGGCTGATACTGGGCTGTTAGGAAAAGGCAAAAAGCAGGCTTACCTACAGTCCTACTTGCTCTAGGGCCTTCCAAAAATCTACAAGGGATTTCTCTTAATAGAAGTCTTTGTTGTTCTCTGTTCTGCAGTGTGGGGCCACAAATGTGAAATGCAAGAGAAGAATCTGTGAGCTAACGATAAATTACTTTAATGCCACAATGTGATCTATTCATTTTCTCTTACAAAAAAAAAAAAGGTGAATTTAAGTAGGATTATTAGCACCATCCATGACAGAAATTGTCAAACTTTTTTTCCAGAACACGTCCTTGGTTATAGTTTAATGTTTGATTCAACTATAATTTTGCTGTACAGGTCTCCAGAGCTTACATTTGTATACGATTACTCCAGATCTTTGCTTACACCACAACTTTTCCAAATCTTCCTGGTCTCAGTGAGACATCTGGACCAGATCATAGAACCATAGAATCATAGAATCATAGAATGGTTTCAGTTGGAAGGGATCTTTAAAGGTCATCTAGTCCAACCCCTGCAATGAACAAGGACATCTTCAGCTAGATCAGGTTGCTCAGAGCCTATTTGTAATATCCAAATGAATTTATTCAAAGCATATTATATTGCATCTAATAATAATAAAAAAAAACCCAAAACCCACAAAAAATCACAGCATTTTGCCCAAATCTGTTACCATACATCTCCAAATTTTATCCTTACAAGAAGGTAATTTTCTAATTTTTCATTCAGCTCTTATATTCTTCATTTTTCAGAGGAAAAAAAAGCTCCACAACCACACAATTTAATCTGAAAGGTTATACATTTGTACTAATAATGGAGCATTCATTATTCATGAATTTTGTAATTGTATAATATTGGCTCAGAAGATCTTTTAACATATTAGCTATTTTATTTCAGATAACTTTCCTCTCTAACGTAAATAGGCCTGATATTGTTCTACCTTCTGTGTATTAAGTTATTTTTAGTCATAATTCTCTACAGTTTTATTTCCTCATTATCGCACTTCAAACACAGAAAACAGGAAAAAGGTGCCCACTGGACCCCCATGTTGTCTTAGTGATCACAGTTATGGATGCAATTTGAGAACACTTCATACAGCTTTCACTGATATTTTTCTGCTGCACAAATGTGTACAAATTCCTTTTCTCTGCAAGCCATGCTAAATCTATGACTTTAACAACCAGTCTCATAACAATCATTGTGATTTACCTGTTTTTTTATAGCAAATGCTTTGCATTCCTGTGGGTAACCTGGCAATGGTTCAGGATTATAAAACTTCATTGTTGACTCTCAGTATGTCTTCATGGCAATACCAAATGTGAACCCAGTGACTTGAAGAATCAGGTAAAATTAAGATAAATACATGTGTAATCAACAAAGATGAACTCTTTTGGACTATTTAGTGGTATTATAGATCTGTTTTAACTTCAGCATCACTGGGCTCAAAATCAAGATTAAGAGATCTAATTCTTAAGAAGGAAGTAGTATTTTTTTATCTCTTTATTTCCTTTTTTTTTTTTTTTAATTTCAGTGAGGTCATTGTGTTAGACAGACTTTTCTGCTGACACTTAACATGAATTGTTCATATTGACAAGCTAAATTCGGAACTGATACAAATAAAAGTGTGTGGAGATGACAAGGTTATTTATCCAACAGTGCACAATGAAAACAGTGGATGTTTAATGCATTTATTTACTATCTTGACTGGCAAGTTTCTTTTGGGTAGATTGACAAAATTTAGATGACTTAAAATTAGATGATAACAGTTATGCAATAGGCTATTTCAATCCTTTTGATTCTGAACTGAGAATTGGGCTCAATTGTAATGCTTATCATGGTCTTGAATAAATGGAATAAATATTAGCTGAACATATAGTCACTAATGAATATAAATGAATATAAACCTAAGTTGAACACACATTTTCACATAGATGAAAAATTGTAAGAAAAAGTTTTTGGTTTAAAGCTTAAGGCAGGTTTTTAAGAAGAGTGAAAATTTACTCCATCACAGACTTCGTTATAGAAAAATATTAAATTTATGAAAGCATGACAAAATTGTCATGACATTTTTATTCTGGTAACTATTGATAAACACATCTTTGAGATGTCTAATATACATTCCTAGTAGCTATTACTCATGATGTTCATTTTAAGGTTAATTTCACCCAAACAAACGAAAGGAATATATTAAGTAATTTCGTTAAAATTTAGAACAACATACTTAATCCCTGCTCTTTACCAGAATACAGTAGTAGATTACACAGATTTCTTTCACTTAATGTTGGGTTATTTCTGATAGGGAGGGAGAGGGAGATCATTTCTAGTGTCTCTCTTCTCAAGCCTTCATTCAAATCATTAGATGGCATCGTCTCCACAAGAAAGAAGAATATACTGTATTCTTGTTCCTTTTATGTGCCATAAAGTTACCCGTCATTTGTAAAATCAATAGAAACCCAAAATCCGAAAAGAATGAAGCCAGTCCTGAGGTGCATTAGTAGTTGTACTAGTAAAGAATTCTTTTGACACAATTTTTGATCAGAAAAGCACAGCTTCATCAAAACTGAACCAGTTTTTAGACAGCAGTCTGAAACATTGTTGAAACATTGCCAGTTGAAAACTGCTTTTCAATTTAAAATTTAATTGGTGGAATAAAATTCTATATGCCCCATAAAAAAAAAGAAAATATTTTTGTTTGACCTATAATTAGGAGACAAATTTCAGGTTAACTATGCAATGACGCAATGACACAATGACAGCCAAAGAGGACTCTTAAACGGGTCATAAGAATTAGTTCTGTGGACGTAACTATTCTGCGTTATTCTGAATCATGATAAAAAATGTCTGAAACGGCATACAGATAAAATAGCTGCTTAAAGCTTTCAAAGGTAACATCTGAACACACTACTTATCACACTAGGAGACAGCATTTAAATGAAACCCAGTCTAAAATAGGTTTATTCTGAATTCAAAATAAACTTCATAATACATTGTCAATTAATGAAAAAAACCCTTTATTTGCTTCTTTACATTTACTGTCTTAATACATTTGATTGCAACTGAATGCTTTAGTGAATATAAAGAAGACACAAATTTTTCATACATTCAGAATGCCCAGCAACATAATATTTCTTACCTGTCTTTGGAATCTTTTTATCACCATCATGATAATCAGAGGTCCCACAAAGTTTTTCTTTTTGAATTCTGTTTCATAACATCAAAGAATGGTTTGGGTTGTAAGGGACCTTTAAAGGTCATCTAGTTTCCCTCCCTCCCTGCAATGAACAAGGACATCTTCAGCTAGATCAGGTTGCTCAGAGCCCTGTCCACCCTGACCTTGAATATTTCCAGGGATGAGGCACCTACCACCTCTCTGGGCAACCTGTTCCAGTGTTCCACCAGCATCATCGTAAAAATTTTTTTGCTGATATCTAGTCAAAATCTACCCTCTTTTAATTTAAAACTATTACCTGTTCTCCTATTGCTACGGACCCTACTGAAAAGTTTGTCCCCGTCTTTGTTAGAAGCCCCCTTTAAGTACTGAAAGACCACGGTAAGGTCTCCCTGGAGCCTTCTCTTCTTCAGGCTGAATAACCCCAACTCTCTCAGCCTTTCCTCATAGGAGAGGTGTTTCATCTGTCTGACCAGTTTTGTCAGGTTCCTCTTCTGGACCTGCCCAACATGTCCATGTCTTTCCTTTTCTGAGGGCTCCATAACTGGACGCAGTACTCCAGGTGGGGTCTTACCAGACCCTTCCACTCTTTTGATAGAATCATCATAAAATCATAGAATGTGTTGGGGTGGAAGGGACCTTTAAAAGTCATCTGGTCCACCCCCCCTGCAGTAAGCAGGGACATCTTTAACTAGATCGTAGCCCACCTATCTTTGTGATAGAGTAAGGCTTGCATAAAGTTCAGCAAATATGGCCTGGAACCCCAAATTCATCAACAAAGAGCCCATTACCTGAACCTCATTTATCCTGCACAACTAAGGCAGAAAAGATGATACAATATTAAAGTTATCTTTACACGTGTACAAATAAAATGGTAATTCTTATTCTGCACCTCTCAACTTTTGAATGATTGATTTTTTTTTTTGGCTTTAATAATACTTTTCTCCTAACTTTATGCATGTATTGCAGGATACTTCCATTAAAAAAGAGTAAGGTGGTCTTTAATCTTAAAACACACTCCAGATATGAGTAACTTTCTCAGTCTCCTGTGTGGTAGAGGTGCATGATGTTCCTGGAGGGACAGATCCGGGGAGAAAGGGAGGGATCTTCTACAAAAGCAAAAGAATATGTGGTTTATAAATTTATAGAAATTATCTGGACAGTCTTAATTTCCAAATTATGTTTTATCCTGCAGATTTTGGAAGTGTCTCAAGCAAATTGCAAGGCATACTGAGAAGTGCTTTGGTAGAATAGCTTTAAACTTGATTGTATAACAGTTTATTTGCTTTGAGAAGTTGCGTTACTCATATTTGATCCACAAAAGTAAGAGAAAATGAAAACAGTAACAACAAATCAATAACTGAATTGACACTAAAAGTATTGTGAACCTTAGACAACTAATGAGACACTCAGTTTTAAATATTGTCAAAGTCAGAAATAGCCAAATGCAAGTTAACTATAAAGAAGCAAAAAAAATTAAAATATTCTGGGCATAGGGAAATAGCGTAATTGTATTCTATTGCATGATATATTAAAGAAGAAAAAAAGGAGAGATGAAAACAGCAGGAAATGTAGAACATAAGTTTAGATTCCATGTAATCTCCCTGAAAGCTAAAACTTTCCACATTAACCATAAAGTAAAGCAATGAAATTAATCCTCAGATCTCTTCAGAATCAATGTAACTTCACCAAATCCATTACTACACTGCAGCTTCAGTTTCAGCATTGGTAATTAAGAACTGAAGTAAAATTGCTGGACGCCTGAACCCAAGGCTAAGAATTAGCAGCAAGCCATTGGCCTCCACCCATATTTGTATGCTAATAAGTAAGAGGTGTATTAAAATCTGTTTTTCCCAACCTCTGCTTTCAACAAAACATTTCGATCTTAACTTCTTATAAGAGTCTATGTCAATTAAAACTCATTCTCTTCAAAAGCTGCTAGATACCTTAATTAAACATCCATGCAAGAACTTGATTTCCAGTTTTTCTTACTCTCATAATAGACAATATAGTTACGAAACATAATTATCAGTTTTCAAGGGCGATCATTGCACATGTTGGATATGTTTCCTTTTCATTACAATGTTAATTGGATGCAGATATTTTGTTTAACTTGTTTTCTATCCGTAAGGGATAAGGATTATGTTAATGGGAAGCCAAACTCTCACTTAGTTGAGAAAAATTCATTGCAGGACTTCAGACAAAGAAATCTTATGGTGTTTTGTGGGTTTTTTTATCATCCTGGGATAGATGAGGAAGAGTTTGGGCTTCTTTTTTGTCTTGAATATTGTTCTAACACTGTTTTCATAGTAATGACATAGCACTATAAAAAACCTGTTAATGCAAGTAAGTACTGCTCTGTAATTCATCCAACAAAGGGATTTCTAGTTATCTAACAGTGTTAGATACATTAGGAACAGTTACAAAACTGCATACTCCACTACTTGTGTAAAGTAAGAAGTATAAAGCTGTTCTCAAGAATTTTTCACCTAGGAATCCTTCTTCTCTACAGAAAGTCTACTTTATATATATTGATTATTAGAAACTTCTGACACAGGAAGAAAAGACCTGACTCCATGGCGCTAATTTAGATGAATTAAGAGTTTGACAATTCTATCTATAGACAGTATTCCTTTTATCACAGATCAATTTTTGTATGTGGGGAACATGATTCCTGTACCTTGAAAGGAAAATGTATGCAAAAATAAATGAGCAAGCTTAATCAAAAGGAGCTTTTTGATCTGTCAGATTAAAATGGGTCATATAAATACACGGGTTTCAATAGCCAACAGTAAAGAATTGTAGTTTTGACAGCACAAATGCCACTGTAAGAGGTTTCATCAAAAAAATTTTGTGGATCAGGGCTCTACTACCTGAGCAAAATTCAAGCCCCAAATTGATATACTGCAAACTGTATTGTTCATCTAAAAAGTCAAAAGCAGTAATTTTAGTTACAGCATTTCTTCTCCATACTGAAACAAAGTATGTTTCATTATTTAGGATCAATTAGAGAAAAAAGTAATTCATCTAACAATTTATTTCTGTTCAGCAATGTTCAAGATCCTAAAAACAAGCCAACAATTCTACTCTTAACTCCCCAAAAAGTCAAATCCATTCACTAATTTCATTCTTATTTGCAATAAAAACAAATTAATTAGAACAAGCTCCTTTGCAAGATATCAAAAGCAATTCCTTCAATTATTTCTTTCCAATCTGCAATAAAAAATTCATTAACCTCAGCTTCATTCTGAAATTTCAAAGCAATTTATTCAATAACTTCATTTTAATTCACAAACAAGTTAATTACCCCAGGTCTTGTTCCACAAAGATTTTCTAAGACAACTGCCTCCCTTAATTCAATATACATGCCTTTCTGCATCTTGTAAAGATATGTTTGTCTCTTGCGTCTTTTGAGATGCTGGCCATGATCAAAGGGCTATCCTGAAATGGCACTTGCTGTGCACCACGGCATTTACAAGCATCAGTCACCTTTCAAAATTAGCCCCAAATTGAGCTGTTCCTCACAGCTGCTGTAGTCTCAAAGCAAAATTTATAGCAATAATTGCTCTAGGCTGCATGAGTAAACAGCAAAGCAAAGCTTTATGTTTCTATCTCCAATTCTGTTATGTTAGCATTGGTGATGTGCAAGCATCAGCACTGCAAGTCACATTGAGATATCAGCATTAAGTAGGACAGGTGGATTAATTTTCCCTCTCAAATACTTCACAGAAAAAATGAATGTATTCACAAAAGTTACAACACCGTGTAATGTTTTTGCTATTTAAACCTGATATTACACATACCTATTTCCTTATCAAAATGAAGCTTTTACAGTTTCTTGTAGATGATGAGGGACTAAAATTTTGCCTTTCAGAAAGTCATGTCTATTGCCTTTGCACAGGTTTATGCCATATATTTAAAGGTAAGAAATAAAAATCACCAGTCACTATTTAATTTTAGTAAGTGGCTAGTCATGGACAGGATTAGGACGGCACAGGAAGGACATGGACCTGTTGGACCAAATCCAGAGGGCCACAAAGATGATCATAGGGCTGGAGCACCTCTCCTATGAAGACAGGCCGAGAGACTTGGGGCTGTTCAGCCTGGAGAAGAGAAGGCTCTGGGGAGACCTTATAGCAGCCTTCCAGCACCTAAAGGGGGCCTACAAGAGAAATGGGGAGGGACTCTATGAGGGAGAGTAGCAATAGGATGAGGGATAATGGTTTTAAACTGAAAGAGGGAAGATTTAGATTAGATATTAGGAAGAAATTCTTTGCTATGAGGATGGTGAGACACTGGAACAGGCTGCCCAGAGAAGTTGTGGATGCCCCTTCCCTGGAAGTGTTCAAGGCCAGGCTGGATGGGGCTTTGAGCAGCCTGGTCTAGTGGAAGGTGTTCCTGCCCATGGCAGTGGGGTTTGAAACGAGATGGTCATTAAGGTCCCTTCCAACTCGAACTATTCTATGATTCTATGATTAGAAGAACAGGAAAAATAGTCATTGTAATATACAGTGCAATGAAATGCAGAAGTCAAAGACTATTTCACTTAACTTTTAGGCAAGATTATGATAAGAATAATCATATTAAATATTAACCCTATAGATTCCTTTTCCCATTCCTTTAACATTTGTCTTTCTTTCAAACATGTATGAGCTAGTGTCATTGTGCAAGTAGGAAGTTTTCAGACCTCCTTTCCTCTTCACTCTTTTAACTTAGCGTTGTCATTAAAAGGTTGTCATCGTGGCATCAAAAAAGAAGGGATCTGAAAAGCAGAAATAGCAGAATCAGTAAAACTTTCCAGCTGCAAGCATAACCCCTGAAAAGCTCTGTCCACAAATATTTTTTAATGCACTTCTCTAACAGTGCCAGAAAGCTAAGTTATACCCAAAAGCTATTTTAAATTTACAGACAAGTAGCATAAGATCATCAATATCTTGTCATTACAAGGTCAAGGAACAATGAATCTCATGCCTAGACTCCAATGACCAAGAATTCACTTCCATACCAAACCTTTGCTCACAGGCAGGTCCAGGGACAGGACCTCTTCACTGCTCAGCATATTAAGGGTACTCAGAGCCCTTTGCGCCACTGTTCAGACAACACGCCTTCTGAATGTTAGGGCTTTACAGTTCCTCTGTGGCTTTAAACATCTTCCTGAGTATCTTGGCTATTAAAAACTTGCTTTTAACCCATCATTACTGAAGGTTATTCTCAAGGCATCGGAGAAGAAATCGGTTCACTATGACAAAAAAAACTTAAAAGCAATGTCATCTCTGCAGCAAATTGATTGTTGCAGGGAGCATTACGCTAACTGAGAATACTAAAGACTGCAATGTGTTGAGAAATCAAATTGATAACCTAGAAAAGAGATCTACTGCAGAAACAAAAGATTTATGGGAGTTTTTGGAAGCATGACAATAAGAAAACCTTATTTTTATTATTTGCACTGTATTACAATGTTTTGTAATATCATATATCAAAACCTTTTGATGAAGTTGCACTCTTCCTACTTCTACTGCCTTGTTTGAAAGCAAAGGTTGCAGTGGATAGATAATTATCATATTGCAGTGCCTTTTACCCAAACTCTCACACTGATTGATGAGCTACCTAGTAATCATTTCACCCAACGCGGAAATCTGGTTACTTTTTCTGCACAAATCAACAGTACTCTGCAACAGCAAAATACAGCACTGAATTGCTGTTTGCCAGGATACAGACCCAGGATGTTGTGGAGATACTGCCAAGGCCTGTCCAATCCTTTGACTACTACCTCCCGGTGTTCTTCTGCATGGGCACCAGTGATACTGCCAAGAGCAACCTGGACAATAGCAAAAATGACTACAGTGCCCTAGGGGTGATAGTCAGCAGTATGGGGGCCCAAGAGGTGTTTTCCTCAATCCTGCTGGTAAGGGGAAAAGGTTATTAAGAAGAAGGCACTGATAGTGTGTGTCAACAATTTGTTGCAGAGCTGGTATCAGCAACAAGGCTTTGGTTTCTATGACTGTGGGACGCTGCTTAAGCAACAGCGTCTGCTTGAAAGAGATGGGATTAAAGAAAAACAAAAACAAAAAACAAAAAAAGCTCCAAACACACAAACAAACAAACAAACAAACAAACAAAACCCACAAGAAACCAAATACCACAAAATCCAAATCCAAAATAGGCTGTTTCCAGGAAATCAGCGTGCTGGAGAGCCTCTCTGAAGTGCCTCCACACTAATGGGGGCAGCATGGGGGATAAGTATGAGGAATTAGAGTTCTGTGCATAGCTGCAGGGCTGCAGTTTTAGTGGGAATACAGAGATGTGGTGGGATGGCTCATGTGATGGAGTGCTGCAATGGAGATGTGTAGGCTTTGTAGAAAGGACAGGATGGAAAGCTGCACTTTATGTGAGAACAGCTGGAATGCATGGAGTAGCTGGGGGACGGATGAGGAACCAACTGAGAGCTTATCGGTAAGGATTCACAGGTAGACTGGTATGACTGATAGGGTAGTGGGTGTCTGCTATAGGCTTTCTAATCAGGATGAGGCCTATAGAGAGCTAGAAATAACCTCACAGAGGTTCTGATCCTCCTGGGGGACTTCATCCACCCTGTCATCTGCTGGAGGAACAACACAGAAGGGCATAAGAAAACCAGGAGTTTCCTGGAGAGCATCAATGGAAATTCCTGATGGAAATGACAGAGGAGCCAACAAGGAGATGTGCTCTGCTGTACCTGGTACTCAAAAATGAGAGAAATCTGGTTGTGGATGTGAAAGCTGGTGGCAAGCTTTAACAAGAGTATTAACGAGGCTTTATCTACCACCATGAGCAAGAAATAAGGTAAAAACATCAGAAGACCTACTGGGATGATCAAGGGGCTCCTAACAACATTAAAGCATAGAAAAGAAGCATAAAGAGGGATTATAATCCTGGGAGAACTATGGAGACACTATCTGAGCATACGTAAGAATGTATGGCTAGAAAAGTCAAAGCTTACCTGTAACTGAAACTGGCAAGGGATGCCAAAGGCAACAAGAATGGCTTCTCTAAATCCATAAGTGGAAAAGAGAAGAACAGAGAAAATGTGGGCCCATTGCTGAATGTGAGAGTAGGCCTGGTGAGACAGGGTATGAAAAAGGCTGAGGTACTCAATACCTTCTTTGCCTCAGACTTTACAAGGAAGTCTTGCCTTTAGCATTCCCAGAGTTGGACCAGATGGACTTCAGGGGTCTCTTCCAACATCAGCCATTCTGTGATTCTGTGAGTGTTAGTGCAGTAAGGCAGATGTCAGGGAGTTTGACCTGGCCTGGCTCATTTACTCTCGGTTTCAAATTGATTTTGGACACCTGAGGGTTTAACTAGAAGTATGCATACCAGTTATATGGGACACAGAGCAACAGACTCCCTGGGTTGCAGATGGACCTAAGAGAGTCCTGAAAGGAGATGTCACCTAGCAGGGTTGCCAAAAACTTGGCAGTCACACCTTGTGTGCAACACATGGTGCCAGTGATCCCAGGTTCTTTTGCAGTGGCAGGAGCTGGAGCAAAACCTAGAATGAACTATGTCATCAGAGACCACCTTAGTGGTTGTAAGAAAGACTGTCTTTCTTCAGTTTCTCTCTAGCTTCTAAAACCTCTGCTATGATCAGGCATTGATAGCCAGTGTTTGACCAATGTAAATCCAAATTACTGCTGTGCAGGATTCACTGGTCTAATTTTGGATTGACGCTGGTGTCAATGGAGTGAGAGGACAGTGCAGCACATATAATGATATCAATATGTATTCCAGACATTAACCTATCATTTCTAAAAGCTTCTGGCACAGTAGAAACAAAGTTACAAAGCCAATCTACCATGTGTTACCAGTAGAAAGGACATGACAGGACAAGTTATAGGAAAATACAATCTGTGCAAAAAAAGTATGCTGCTTTTGCACACCTGACTGATAAAACTGTCTTTTTGCCATAGTGGCACATATTATTGTTATCATTGAGTTATATCAACTTTTTCTCACATGTACATCCTAGGCCAGAAACTTACCAAAAAACAACTTTTTTCTTTATTTTATCTTTATTAACACTGCAGCTGTCAGTCATTACAATGACACAATAGACTTAAATCTAAGCAGAGAATTCAACAGCAGTTCTTGTTATTTATTGATAGTAAAAGAGCAGCCAGAGATCTAACTCTGTTAAATCAGCATTCAACAACTACGTTTCTTACTCTCTGATATTTACTCTAAATGTATATTCAATGGTGACAAGTCCATTTTTCATCCCTATATTGAATGATTAGTATTTATGAAAATAAACATGTAAGATATACAGTTTTTTTGTACCTGACCTCATTTATCAGGAGACAAGATCATTCAATGCAATTAGGGTGATGACAGAGACAGATGGTAAGCGATCATACCAGAGGATTATTATGTTTTCTTTTCAGTATTGACACACATTATACAGTAGATCCATTAGTTTAAAATGTCTTTGGGAATTACAATAATGAAATGTCTGTTATATGGAGTTCACCATCACCCTGGTTTTCTTATTACCAGGAATGAACACTCCAAAACAAAGAAAAAGAAAAAGAAACAGAAACAAAAGAAAGAAAAAGAAAGACAATACAAGGACACAAAACCACACCTAAAATCAACATTCAAACTGAAATACCAAGGGAGATTCATGCTAGTTATCCTAAAAACTCTGAAAGTCCATGCTATCACTTGCTTGCAATACTTTAACTGCTATTACCTTGTGCAAATGGTTGAACTTTTCCTTCTTTTTTTAAACTTTCTTCTTTCAATTCTGGTGTTTTGTCAGAATCAGGATGAAAATTAAAGCATGATGATAGCATTAATCACAAAATAAACCAACTTTTTACATCTTTAGTTTGAGAAGTAAGGGAGTAAATTCAGGAGATTTTCAAATAAGCTAAGGATTGTCAAATACTGAAAGATTTTGCATAGGAATTAAATGAAGTTTTCATTTTAGACTCAAGGATGACCTGGTTAGATTACTGTCTTATTATATCTTTTTTTTAATAATAATTTTTTTCCCATCAAATATCTGTCATTTACCTTGCATCTTTGTGAAAGAAACATGCTCAGAATCTAGCATCAATTGTACTACTGTGAGTAGAGGGAGTAAAAATCATGTGTGTCCTAAGATAAAGTCCATAATCAAGCATGAAATTCCATTGCAATGGGCTTCTTTACATGAAAGTACACTAAAAATTACCTGAAGCACGGTTTATTCTCTCTCTTGCTGTCTCCTACTTCCTCCTGGCAATTCCAGTGGTTTTCTCTAGCCTCCTGAGTCGTTATATTTTTTCCAACCAATAACACAACTCATCAGAGAGGATAAAACCATTTTTCTCTTTTTTTTTTTTTTTTCTTTTTATAGTTTAGTGACTAGTACACTTTCTGTGGGACATAAGAAATCAATAGTTAGTTTAGTGGTGTTTAAAGAAAACAGGTTACAAGATACCTTTCCTTAGATTCACAGCCCTAGTGGACAGAGTTACCTCCTTCCCACCCTGGCTAAAATTGAGGTTTACATTTCTCCTCTGGTTTTACCTGTTGGCAGTAGCTAGTTACATGCTGATTTTGATGAATGTCTCTTTGGGGAGGGAGCACATATCAGCACAAATTGCTGTTTTGAAACATATGCTGTCTACTAGATATTCCAGAAAGGCTTCAAGAGCTAGTATGAATGGTATGCGTTCCTTACTGTGCTCTTCTACTGGCTTAATCTTCTGATGAAGAAAATTTAAGATTAGCATTCTTTTAAATGATGAAATTACATTTTGGGGCAAGCTGAGTGTCTCAAGTAACAAGTAGGAAGATTCTGCTGGAATGATTATTTAATTCATTAAAAATGCAGATAAATTTTGAAGTGCATACTTAAATGCTCACCTGGGAGGATCCAAATGAAATTTCATGATTCAGTTTTTTGATAGCTGTATATAATAGTAGCCCTTCCATCTCCCCACTGATTTATCCTGTTTAAGAAAAGGTCAGAAATACTTGAAGAATACCCTACATATGTATGGGTACAGTTATGGAGCATTTCAAACAAGCTGTGTTTGAAATATGTAACTCATGGGATGAACACAGGGAAAGATAGGAAAAAGTGTTACTAGTGCTATACTATGCAAGAAATCATGAGCGGTGACAACATTGTCAAAAGCAGCTTAAGAGAGAACACATAGGAATCAGAAAGAACAAAGGACTTTGGGGGAAAAAAAAAAGAAAAAAAAAGGAAGGAAGGAAGGAAGGAAGGAAGGAAGGAAGGAAGGAAGGAAGGAAGGAAGGAAGGAAGGAAGGAAGAAAGAAAGAAAGAAAGAAAGAAAGAAAGAAAGAAAGAAAGAAAGAAAGAAAGAAAGAAAGAAAGAAAGAAAGAAAGAAAGAAAAAAGAAAAAAGGATGTTTTAGAGTTGAATAGAGTCTATCACATATTTATCTTATTTAATTATTGAACTTTGTGTCATCATGTACCCAAGCATGGTTATAATCAGGCTGTAACTCTCTTAGTTAATATGATAACAATTTCCATAAATATTTCCCCAGCCAATATGCATCTTCCTATGTTAATTATGCAGAGACCAGTGGGACTTTCTCTGTTCAGCCTCATTGTTGGTCAAAATATTCACGAATATATCGTTGTTTACTTTTACCTCTTCACTCTCCGTTTTTACCGTATCTTTAAATGTTTACACTTTTAACCATGGGATAATTACACCTTTCTGCTATATCACCACCTATATATGCTTTGTATTTTAAACACAGAATTCTGCACTCTTGAATGCACAGAAATATTTAGAAACATCACACCAAATCTTCGTTAGATACAGTATGGACTTCTACCTTTTTCTTCCTTCTCTTGTTAGAATTTTCCCCTTTGTTCAAGCAGCATTCAAGTTACCAGCACCAAGCTCCCTCATCACCTTCAGACAACTTCAGTCATGTACATAAGCATTAATCTCTTTTGTTGTAATAAGAAGCTTTACATTTTGCATTTTTTCCCTCTTCCCTATTTTGTGTTCTATCTAATGATATTTGGGACACGCTGAAAAAGCAGCTTGTTATTGTTCAGAATTTTTCAATATAAATGTTACAATAACAGCACACTGTATATTTATATTACCATGTAAACTTTGTAAGCAGTTTTCTTCTATTATTAATCAGTTACTCTTCTTCTAGAAACTCTCCTTCTAGAAACTCTCCTCTAATATTTTAGTTAATACAGATAATAAGTAATTTTTAAATGGAGGTTATAAGATTGTGAGAGACTATTAAACTTATTAAGTTGTCCTTCAGTTTGATGTGTCTCCGTATATTCAGAAGGTATGAAAAACCCCTGAGGGATGGGATGCCATTCAAAGGAACACGGACAGGCTTGAGGAGTGGGCCCGTGAGAACTTTGTGAGGTTCAACAATGCCAAGTGCAAGGTCCTGCACCTGCACCTGGGATACCAACCCCAAATATTAACACAGGCTGGGAGATGAATTGATTGAGAGTGGCCCTGAGCAGAAGGACTTGGGGGTCCTAGTAGGTGAAAAATTGGACATGAGCCAACAGTGCGCGCTCACAGCCCAGTTCAACCGTATCTTGGGCTGCATAACAGAAAGTGTGGCCAGCAGGTCAAGGGAAATGATTCTGCCCCTCTGCTCCACTCTGGTGAGAACCCACCTGGAGTACTGCGTCCAGTTATGGAGCCCTCAGAAAAGGAAAGACATGGACATGTTGGGCAGGTCCAGAAGAGGAACCTGACAAAACTGGTCAGACAGATGAAACACCTCTCCTATGAGGAAAGGCTGAGAGAGTTGGGGTTATTCAGCCTGAAGAAGAGAAGGCTCCAGGGAGACCTTACCGTGGTCTTTCAGTACTTAAAGGGGGCTTCTAACAAAGACGGGGACAAACTTTTCAGTAGGGTCCGTAGCAATAGGAGAACAGGTAATAGTTTTAAATTAAAAGAGGGTAGATTTTGACTAGATATCAGCAAAAAAATTTTTACGATGATGCTGGTGGAACACTGGAACAGGTTGCCCAGAGAGGTGGTAGGTGCCTCATCCCTGGAAATATTCAAGGTCAGGGTGGACAGGGCTCTGAGCAACCTGATCTAGCTGAAGATGTCCTTGTTCATTGCAGGGAGGGAGGGAAACTAGATGACCTTTAAAGGTCCCTTACAACCCAAACCATTCTTTGATGTTATGAAACAGAATTCAAAAAGAAAAACTTTGTGGGACCTCTGATTATCATGATGGTGATAAAAAGATTCCAAAGACAGGTAAGAAATATTATGTTGCTGGGCATTCTGAATGTATGAAAAATTTGTGTCTTCTTTATATTCACTAAAGCATTCAGTTGCAATCAAATGTATTAAGACAGTAAATGTAAAGAAGCAAATAAAGGGTTTTTTTTCATTAATTGACAATGTATTATGAAGTTTATTTTGAATTCAGAATAAACCTATTTTAGACTGGGTTTCATTTAAATGCTGTCTCCTAGTGTGATAAGTAGTGTGTTCAGATGTTACCTTTGAAAGCTTTAAGCAGCTATTTTATCTGTATGCCGTTTCAGACATTTTTTATCATGATTCAGAATAACGCAGAATAGTTACGTCCACAGAACTAATTCTTATGACCCGTTTAAGAGTCCTCTTTGGCTGTCATTGTGTCATTGCGTCATTGCATAGTTAACCTGAAATTTGTCTCCTAATTATAGGTCAAACAAAAATATTTTCTTTTTTTTTATGGGGCATATAGAATTTTATTCCACCAATTAAATTTTAAATTGAAAAGCAGTTTTCAACTGGCAATGTTTCAACAATGTTTCAGACTGCTGTCTAAAAACTGGTTCAGTTTTGATGAAGCTGTGCTTTTCTGATCAAAAATTGTGTCAAAAGAATTCTTTACTAGTACAACTACTAATGCACCTCAGGACTGGCTTCATTCTTTTCGGATTTTGGGTTTCTATTGATTTTACAAATGACGGGTAACTTTATGGCACATAAAAGGAACAAGAATACAGTATATTCTTCTTTCTTGTGGAGACGATGCCATCTAATGATTTGAATGAAGGCTTGAGAAGAGAGACACTAGAAATGATCTCCCTCTCCCTCCCTATCAGAAATAACCCAACATTAAGTGAAAGAAATCTGTGTAATCTACTACTGTATTCTGGTAAAGAGCAGGGATTAAGTATGTTGTTCTAAATTTTAACGAAATTACTTAATATATTCCTTTCGTTTGTTTGGGTGAAATTAACCTTAAAATGAACATCATGAGTAATAGCTACTAGGAATGTATATTAGACATCTCAAAGATGTGTTTATCAATAGTTACCAGAATAAAAATGTCATGACAATTTTGTCATGCTTTCATAAATTTAATATTTTTCTATAACGAAGTCTGTGATGGAGTAAATTTTCACTCTTCTTAAAAACCTGCCTTAAGCTTTAAACCAAAAACTTTTTCTTACAATTTTTCATCTATGTGAAAATGTGTGTTCAACTTAGGTTTATATTCATTTATATTCATTAGTGACTATATGTTCAGCTAATATTTATTCCATTTATTCAAGACCATGATAAGCATTACAATTGAGCCCAATTCTCAGTTCAGAATCAAAAGGATTGAAATAGCCTATTGCATAACTGTTATCATCTAATTTTAAGTCATCTAAATTTTGTCAATCTACCCAAAAGAAACTTGCCAGTCAAGATAGTAAATAAATGCATTAAACATCCACTGTTTTCATTGTGCACTGTTGGATAAATAACCTTGTCATCTCCACACACTTTTATTTGTATCAGTTCCGAATTTAGCTTGTCAATATGAACAATTCATGTTAAGTGTCAGCAGAAAAGTCTGTCTAACACAATGACCTCACTGAAATTAAAAAAAAAAAAAAAGGAAATAAAGAGATAAAAAAATACTACTTCCTTCTTAAGAATTAGATCTCTTAATCTTGATTTTGAGCCCAGTGATGCTGAAGTTAAAACAGATCTATAATACCACTAAATAGTCCAAAAGAGTTCATCTTTGTTGATTACACATGTATTTATCTTAATTTTACCTGATTCTTCAAGTCACTGGGTTCACATTTGGTATTGCCATGAAGACATACTGAGAGTCAACAATGAAGTTTTATAATCCTGAACCATTGCCAGGTTACCCACAGGAATGCAAAGCATTTGCTATAAAAAAACAGGTAAATCACAATGATTGTTATGAGACTGGTTGTTAAAGTCATAGATTTAGCATGGCTTGCAGAGAAAAGGAATTTGTACACATTTGTGCAGCAGAAAAATATCAGTGAAAGCTGTATGAAGTGTTCTCAAATTGCATCCATAACTGTGATCACTAAGACAACATGGGGGTCCAGTGGGCACCTTTTTCCTGTTTTCTGTGTTTGAAGTGCGATAATGAGGAAATAAAACTGTAGAGAATTATGACTAAAAATAACTTAATACACAGAAGGTAGAACAATATCAGGCCTATTTACGTTAGAGAGGAAAGTTATCTGAAATAAAATAGCTAATATGTTAAAAGATCTTCTGAGCCAATATTATACAATTACAAAATTCATGAATAATGAATGCTCCATTATTAGTACAAATGTATAACCTTTCAGATTAAATTGTGTGGGTTGTGGAGCTTTTTTTTCCTCTGAAAAATGAAGAATATAAGAGCTGAATGAAAAATTAGAAAATTACCTTCTTGTAAGGATAAAATTTGGAGATGTATGGTAACAGATTTGGGCAAAATGCTGTGATTTTTTGTGGGTTTTGGGTTTTTTTTTATTATTATTAGATGCAATATAATATGCTTTGAATAAATTCATTTGGATATTACAAATAGGCTCTGAGCAACCTGATCTAGCTGAAGATGTCCTTGTTCATTGCAGGGGTTGGACTAGATGACCTTTAAAGATCCCTTCCAACTGAAACCATTCTATGATTCTATGATTCTATGGTTCTATGATCTGGTCCAGATGTCTCACTGAGACCAGGAAGATTTGGAAAAGTTGTGGTGTAAGCAAAGATCTGGAGTAATCGTATACAAATGTAAGCTCTGGAGACCTGTACAGCAAAATTATAGTTGAATCAAACATTAAACTATAACCAAGGACGTGTTCTGGAAAAAAGTTTGACAATTTCTGTCATGGATGGTGCTAATAATCCTACTTAAATTCACCTTTTTTTTTTTGTAAGAGAAAATGAATAGATCACATTGTGGCATTAAAGTAATTTATCGTTAGCTCACAGATTCTTCTCTTGCATTTCACATTTGTGGCCCCACACTGCAGAACAGAGAACAACAAAGACTTCTATTAAGAGAAATCCCTTGTAGATTTTTGGAAGGCCCTAGAGCAAGTAGGACTGTAGGTAAGCCTGCTTTTTGCCTTTTCCTAACAGCCCAGTATCAGCCAGAAGTGAGGATCAGATTGAGCTAGATGGATCTTGTACTTCCATCACAACTGGGAAGTAATAGTATTGCCTATCTCCCACTGCTGCTTGTAGTTTTTTCTTTGAGATGTGTAGTAGTGGTGTCCCTGTTTTTGCTATATTGGTAAACCATGAGCAACAGTCACTTGATCAGCTCTGAAGAAGGTGCTCAGTTGTGCATACTGTAGAGGTGATGTGGTATCTGAACCTACAAGGATAGATACATTGTATAAATATTCGCTCTTGGGTTCTGACCATGTGATACAATCAAGTTGTGGCTTAAATTTATGCATATAAAGTGAAGGCTCACTTCAGCTTCCAGTACAGTCAACTCTTGGGATCCGCCTGTCACCCCAGAAATACAAATGGGTTCTGGCCCTCTACAGCTTGATGGTATCAGGGTGCACTGTGCACCTGTGTCCACTAGAGTCTTATACTCCTGTGGGTCTGATGTGCCAGGCCATCAAATCCACACTGTCCAATAAACCCGGCTGTCCTTTTCCTGGCCAGAGGCAGGGCCTCTCTGATACTGACCATAGTATCCGTCACTCACTTCTTGCAGAAATGCCTTGGAAGTTCCTTCAAGAGGATCAGAAGCAAGATCATAGAATCTGTTGGGTTGGAAGGGACCTTTAAAGATCATCTAGTCCAACTCCCCTGCAGTAAGCAGGGACATCTTTAACTACATCAGATTGCTCAGAGCCTCATCAAGCCTGGCCTTGAATGTCTCCAGGATGGGGCCTCCACCACCACTCTGGGCAACCTGTTCCAGTGTCTCACCACCCTCATTGTAAAGAACTTCCTCCTAATGTCTAATATAAGCCTACCCCGCTCTAGTTTAAAACCATTGCCCCTCGTCCTATCGCTACATGCCCTTACAAACAGCCCCTCCTCAGCTTTCTTGTAGGCCCCTTTCAGGTACTGGAACGCCGCTATAAGGTCTTCCCAGAGCCTGTTCTTCTCCAGGCTGAACAGCCCCAAATCTATAAAGTTCTGTAGGATAACCTACAGGATAGGATAACAAGCAATTCTCCAGTGTTCTTTACTGAAATCAGTCACATGAACTGTCTTTAAGATCTTAGATACTTAATTTCATTAATTGTATTAAAGAGTTTCCCCCATAGCTATGCTACAACTTAGAAGAAATCGAAACTTGTTTTTTGCTTGTTCTTCCTGGTGTGTAAAATCCAAGCTGAGTAGATCTAAAGAAAAAACAGCACCATGCTCACTGGGTTATAGAGGTCTTGAAACACTCTCACTGTAGGCTTTAGCTAGGTTAGACTTTACCACTTTAGAAAACTTCTAGTTCACATTTTCTTTCTGAGTATCTCTCAGTTAAAAAATATTACTACTATGTCTTGCTAATGGAGCCAAATGTACCTCTGAATATTAAATGGGAGATGGAAGTAATATTATAACCATAATTACTCTCTCTTACTCACTTCACTTCTTGATAAGTGGTGCTAGAAATATGAGTGGCAGATTGTGTGCAAGGAAGTTCACATTGCAAGAAGGAATGAAGAATTTCCATGGAGGTGTCACAGCATCTTTATCTAAAAATATCTTTTGGCCTTGCTGTTGAAATAGTTAGGTACAAAGAAATAATAGTTCTCCCTTGTTTATATGGATGCAGAATACATTTGCAATATTTTAAGAAACATAAATCTCTTGTATATAATAAATGTCTCACAAAGAAGGAGTGCCCAATGTTAAAACTGTGGCATGATAATAAAAACCTCTGATGCTAGCTAAGGAAAGAACAGCAATATACCAATGTTCCTTGTAAAGAAGGGGGGGAAAAATAGTCAATATTTTTAAAAAAGAAAACCAATTTCTAACGGAACATCCAGAAGGTAATTATAAAATATGTTGTACTAGACAGAATTAATCATGTGAAGTAATAGAATATTGCATAGCCAGCACACACAGACCAGGTTTTTTTCAAACTTTACAGAAAAGGTGTGAAAAACATAGTTAAAATATACACTGAAAATGCTCCAAAATCCAGAACTGTAGTTATACTTTTTTTTACTAGTGAAAAGAATAGAGAAGCTCTGATTCATTCAGTCATCTTTGATCACAGAAGATGGAAAACAAAGAAGGATGTTGAGGAAGATATGAGAATCATCATGACATCTTTGATAAGTTTAATTAAATCAAAAATAAAAAGGTGGAAAATTACACATACACAAAAAAAAAAAAAGAAGCTATGAAATCTAAGTATTCACTCATATGCAAAGAAAAAAAAGTAAAGTAAGAAAGTAAGAAAATCTCTCTAATTTCTTATTTCAAGGTTGAGCTGATCCTTCCCCTATATAGACTTCTGTTCCAAAAACTGTTAAAAGGTAAGGGTATGTCCATCTGAAAAATAACATATTTCTGAAAGTGGAGGAAAAAAACCCCAACAATGTCATGTGTTGACAAAGGATCTGTATATGTTTTCAAACAACATTGAAATGCCATTCCTAAGTATTATTCCCTTTCGCATGTAAACAACAGAAATGTTAGCTGGCTTTGGTTGTGCATGAAATGGTCCCTGCCCATTACAAGTGCTTCTATTTTAAGAACCCTTTCAAGTAGTTTGGGTCTAAACAGTTGGGAATCTAATCCATATCTCGTAAATTTTATGGTAAAATAGACACATTGACACACAACTCACATTTCTTTTGTCAGGTGAGATGATGAAGAGCAAAGGACATGACAGTCTGTAATGGTTTTGGCTGGGATAGAGTTAACTTTCTTCAAAGTATCTTGTATGGTGCTATGTTTTGGATTTGTGATGAAACGGTATTGATAACACAGGGATTGTTTAGTTATTGCTGAGCAGTGCTTACACGGCACCAAGGCCTTTTTCTGCTGCTCACACTGTGCTGCCAGCAAGTAGTCTGGGGGTGATCCAGAAGTTGCGAGAGGACTAACCCCAACTAACAAAAGGGATATCCCAAACCATATGATGTCGTGATCAGCAATAAATGCCGGGGGAAGAAGGAGGAGACATTTAGAGTTATGGCATTTGTCTTCCCAAATAAACATTACATGTGGTGGGGCCTTGCTTTCCTGGAAATGGCTAAGCATCTGCCTGCCAATGGGAAGTGGTGAGTGAATTCCTTATTTTGGTTTGCTTATGCATGCAGCTTTTGCTTTACCTATTAAACTGTCTTTATCTCAACTCACAAGTTTTTGCCCTTTTACCCTTCCAGTTCTCTCCCTCATCCAGCTGTAGGGAGAGTGAGTGATTGGCTGCGTGGTGCTTATCTGTTGTCTGGGGTTAAACCGTGGTTATTTGGTTACAGGAAGATACTATTGAGAAAACTCCTGAATTAACCAAAACTTTTGGAAATATTTGTCGGGCACTGCCAACTATTATCTGCAAGGAATCGCACCATTTAATCAGTTACTTCTGACTGTGTTCATATTACAGGGGATAAATACAATACTAAAACATTTATTTTTATTACAAGCATCAATCCACAGTAATAAGAAGGACTTACTTAAAGCTTTTTAATTCAAAGACATTAATTAAAAAAAAAAAAAGGAAAAAAAGAAAGATATTTAAGGCTGAATCTTCTCTCAGTAATACACATCAAATGTTGATGTAGTCATTTGAATCTATCAACCTGAAAACAGCCTTAGCATACAACTAAGCACAACATTTCCATTCACCTTTTGTTATTCATTTGATTATGAATCTTGGTTATATAATAGGTGGAGAAGTGGTGTTGGAACTGATTTAATGAAGAAATAATTGAAACAGGGTAAGGCATCTGTGACTGCTACCTTGATCCTAGTTGTTACCAGCCCAACTCCCAGAACCTACATGGGAAATACAGATAAATTTGGTCTACATAGCACAATCTCATTTGGGATGGGAAAGCTTTCAAATGCTCAGATAGGCTTCAAGGAAATGCCTTACGCACTTGGGAGGACTAACACTTGATGAATTCTAACATAACTGCCCTATGATTAAAAGAATAGGTGAAAATATTTAGGTGATGTACAAGTTTTCCATCCAGGAGCATGTTCATACTCAAGAAGAGAAGCACAGCAGCTAAAACTCACCCAAAGATGTACTACCTCAGTGTCTGTCTCTGGTGAACTGGACAAAACCACTCTTCAGTGTCTTTTCAGATTAACGGGTAGGAAAACTGACTAAATGGAAGCAGAAATTCTTAACAAGTGATGCTGAGGGGGAGATTTGGAACCAAGCGACACAATTGTGGTGTCAAAAAACTTTTTAAAATACTTCTCCCATACATTATATATCTCCCTTACTACATAAGATTGAATCAACATTATGCTAATATTTCAGATGATAACGGGATTGATGAATATACTCTGTAGCTATTTTGAGACCCATGGGACAGTGTAAAAGAGTATCTGAAAGTAGATGTCAAAGGAATTAAAGAAAGAATTGTTACTAGTCAATATGAGACTGTCTGTAGTCAAATAACCTTGAAATTGGTAGAGACTCTTGAAAAGACAGGAACAGAATGGGTCAGCTGCAATTGTCTGAGAGGTTCTTGGAGCCTAAGAAAATTAAACCTGTACAAGCAAATATAACTTAAAGGAATGTTATTCACCATTATATTTTCAAACAAGGTCAGTATTTCCCTGTAGAGGAAGAGAGAAACTGGCAAGTGTTTGACAATTGAGTTGGCAGAAGTCCTCCTCTACATTTATACAAGCAAATTTCTCCTGCATAGGTCATATTCACGATTTACCCTCTGGGTTTAGCATACCAGTGAACATCAACTCTACAGGTATTTTTGATAAAGAAAATAGATGCCTAAACAAGAGAGGTATTTTTTAATTTATTCTATTTAAGGAAGCCTACTGGGATATTTACAGTGAAACAGAGATCTTTACACCTTCTAGTGAATATTTGCGTAAGGGTAAAAAATAAGACATTAAAACGCTTCTCAGTAGCAAGCCTTGGGAGTATAGTTTAGAATCTGGATATATTAGTATGTTTAAATGTGTTTAGTTTTGTGTTGAATTTTGGAGGTTTCACTTTCTTCACAATAACTAAACCAGTGGTGCTATCTCTACAGGACAAGTAGTAATAATTTCATAGAATCATAGAATGGTTTGAGTTGGAAGGGACCTTAATGACCATCTCGTTTCAAACCCCACTGTCATGGGCAGGGACACCTTCCACTAGACCAGGCTGCTCAAAGCCCCATCCAGCCTGGCCTTGAACACTTCCAGGGAAGGGGCATCCACAACTTCTCTGGGCAGCCTGTTCCAGTGTCTCACCATCCTCACAGCAAAGAATTTCTTCCTAATATCTAATCTAAATCTTCCCTCTTTCAGTTTAAAACCATTATCCCTCATCCTATTGCTACACTCCCTCATAAAGAGTCCCCCTTTAGGTACTGGAAGGCCGCTATAAGGACTCCCCAGAGCTTTCTCTTCTCCAGGTTGAACAGCCCCAAGTCTCTCAGCCTGTCTTCATAGGAGACGTGCTCCAGCTCTCTGGTCACCTTTGTGGCTCTTCCTAAATAATTTTATCATTTATATTAAAGAAGAATGGATTAATGTGATTTTCCTGACTGTTTCTATGTCTGATCTGATCCTCCTTGTTTTACCTCCATGAAGAATGTTTTTTCCTTTGGAGTATATTCTTGTTTTTGCTTAACAAACTTACTTTCAAACTTCATGCAGCACAGCAGCTAGATCAAACATTTCTGCTCATTCTTCCGGACTGCTTTTCAGCCCAGTAGGTTGGTTCAGGTTTGCCATACGTGTCTTCATACAGAGAAAAATCACACCTGGATTAGTATAATTTTATCTAGGTGGACAAAGGAAGAGTGTGATTTTCCAATATGCATTGATATTTTGGAAAAAAATTTATAAGCAGCATTCAGAAACAATACAGGCATACAGCTGCAACATTCATCTATGGGAAACTTCCTCTATTGTCTATGACATTTATGTGAGACCAAACTAGCCATTTTCCACTGGAGTATTGTCATGGTTTAGCCTCAACCAGTAACAAAGAACCACATGGTTGCTCACTCATCCTGCCCCCAGATGTGGGATGGGGGGGAAGAATCAGAAGAAAAAGGTAAAACCTGTGGGTTGAGACAAAGGCAGTTTAACAGAACAGCAAAGGGAACAGGAAAACAACACCACCACCACTGAGGAATGTACAGACCTGTTATGGTACCACTGGTTACTGAGCCGACCAGGAAGACCCACCCAGCTCCCAAGCGACATTCCTGCCCTCTCCCCCAGACAGTTCCTGGCTATAGACTGGGCATGGCATCACATGGGATGGAATACCTGTGCCCTTTGACAGATCCTTTTGGAAATTAACACTATCCCCATCAGATCCAGGACAAGTATGATTCCACATTCTTACATTTATATTCTTAAAAGAGCTCATGGGTTTGAGACTAGTGACATATAAAATTTACATGGAAATCTATCTATGATGAGAGCTTTACCAGCTCACTATTTTACTTGTTGTTATTCTCCTGTTAAAATTGTCATATTGTTGTTAGGTTAACATGAAAAATTCTTAAGTATTTAAGCATGCTTATTTATTAGATTGCTATCAGCTATATAATGATTTGTATCACAAAAACAGAATCTTGCTTAACCTACTTCTAACTCACTTAGCATTAAGATTTTTCCACAGCAAAAATTTTCCTTTGTCTCTTTTTATGTGTTCAAGATGACTACTTGCTGTTACTTGTGTTGCTGTTTTCTCACTGAAAAAGTTTTAGTATAACTCCAGCATTTGAACTGTTTTGTTTGCCTAAAACAAATGCGTTCTTTTCATATTTTTTCAATCTTCTGTGAAGAAACACTTTATGGTATTGCTTCAAATGTTTAATTGAATTTTAAGTTGAGAGAAAAATAAGTTCCTTCTAATTCTACGAAGACAGAGTAATAAGTTTGTGTCAGATACAATCTTTCATTTATCCAGGAAATAAAAACTTAATTTGCCAGCACTTGTGCATGTATTTATAATTACCACCATGAATAGTAAGGACTGCTCACAGCAATAAAGTTAGGCTGTGTGGCAGTTTTTGCAAGATTGAGCTTTGTATGGGTCTTCTTGTGACGAATTTTTCAATACTGGAACTTTATTTTTAGTGATTCTTTAAAACAAAATATTGGTAAGTTATATTTTGGGGTGTGCTGAGATCTGGGAGTTTAGAACACCCTATCTACCTGCAGTGAATTCAGATAACTTCCTCTTTGCACTCCCCCATAACCTGTCAGAAAATCCAGCAATAAGTCTGATTATGTTCTGTTAGTCAGATGGCTCATATGGGATAAGAAGTATTCATGTGGGCAAATAATTCCATAGAGTTCATAGATGGAAAAAGAGTTTGGAATTTGATGCATCTGTCTTATTTCTTGCTTATGAGAAATATGTCTGCTTTTCAGAAATTAAGTAATAATTGAGCATTTTACTTACTATCTTCCCTTAAACATTTATATCTAACAGAGCCTGTTCATTTAAAGATAAAATAATGGTTTCTCATGCTTGTGCTGCTTGGAGAGCAATAAAAACCGATTCTACTTGTGTCGTTTGTTCCTAAAACTGGCATAGTTAGTGTTGGGAACATTGCAGCACACACAGTGTGGTGTTAATGGAGAGGTTCTGGCTGTAGAAGATCAAGAAGGGCAGCTGCCACAGCTGGGCATCATGTATACATATTGGTATGCATGGATGTGTTGACACTGAAGTAAAATACACATTGTAACAGAAGACGCAAAATCTGCCTTCAGCAGATTCAGATAGCCCTACAGTTTTCACTAATGTAAACAACTTTTGTTCAAATGGTGTCAGATACTCTATAAAGACAGCATACTTTCTTTTGCAGAATTATCTTTTAATAGGAACAGAAGAGTCAAAAACATTCTGTATGACAGATATTTTTCTGATTTTACAAGGAACTTTTTTGGTTAATCAGAATAAAAATTAAATTTATTAATGGCCAATTTCTATTCATTTATTCATTTGTTATTGAGTTTAAATAACTTTCCTTCTGCCTTAGTTCTTGTGTCTCTGCTACATTTGCTTTAACAAGACAAACTGCTAACAATAGAGAAGCCAAACTCTTCATCTTTTGCCTGAGCATAGAGTTTCTGTGCCTACCACCATTCTAGAAAATTTCATTTGCAATGACTCCAGTTTGAACTTCTCCTTCCTTGAAAATATATGTCCAGAGTGAAAACTTGATTTAGGTATGATATGAGCAAGGTATTGTCTTACCTATGACTTCTGAAACAATATTTATCCTATACATTTCAAAGGTACCACTTAAATAATGCTTTAGATCTGTGGAAGATTCAGGTTCATATTCATACCATTCTTTGTGAATGTCAAAGCAGGCATTACAATAAGTTATATTTGATTCTTTAATATTTAAGCATAATTTCTTTTATAAACGTTTATTTTAAGAAAGGTCAATCATGTCATGTATAAAACTAGCACCAAAATACAGAATTTTTTAAGAGAACTCATTATTATAATGTATGTCCCTGAAGCAAGTAGGCATTTTACAGCTTTTGCAATATTATTTCAAATCAGTAGAAGAAAATTGGTTCTATTGCATTTGTTATTCTGTTAAATTTGACCATATTCAGGTTGTCTCCAGTGTACTGCTTTTGCTTTCAAAGAGGTAGCTGTGCTCTCAAGAAGAAGATCTATCTGACAGTGCACTGTAAGTTTATGTTAAAACGTTATTGCAGCTCTATAACTTGAACTTGTTTATTCTTAATTCTTCTATTATATAAGACAATACTATCTCTAATGCAGGCCAGTATATATGAGCTACCAGTGGAGTCTGCACTAACACTGCGATTTTGCAAAAAGAACAATCTTTTGAAACTGCTTTGCATGTCCAATAATGACAAAGAGGATTCAAAGAAAAAAAATGTTATTTTTATGCATAAACCAGTCCTATTTAAACCATGGGAGCCACATTAGAACATGCATTTTGAATATCACTCAATGAGACTTTTTTGGCAGAGGAAAAATTGTAAATGGTGATGCATATTCAGGACAATTATAACAATCAATTATAATCGCTTTCAGACTGGTGCTATAAACAAAACAAACCACAATGAGTCAAAATGATAAATATGTTAAAAGTTTGATTCTTTGCTTGTAACATAGTTGCTTAAAGACATATTTGAATTTACCTAACTAGTACAAAACTGGTATAAATGAAGTCAGAAACATTTTATGCATTCTGTGTCTTCAGTCTTCTTGCATACTTTTCTAGCAGAACTCATGTGTGTATCTACTTTTTTAAATGGTCAGTTTGTTTCCTTCTGTTCTGTTACCCAGTACTTAGTTGAATATTCCGACTGTTCAGTGGCAGCGTGTAACCATATAACTGATTGCACATCTAAATGGCAGGTTGTTATTAGCCATTAGGCATTTTCTATCTGTAGATACTTATTTAAATTGTTAGACATCTTTAAGCCTAATGGAGAATTTCTGGTTGTCCACTGGAATCATGAGTGCACTGGTGTGGTGGGTCAGTGCCATCTGGCAGCCAAGCACTTACACATCTGCTCATTCACCCTATGCCCTCAGCAAGATGGGGGAAGACCACAGGAAGAGCAGGAATAGGAAAACTCATGGCTTAAAATAAAGATGTGAATATTAGTCAGAAATTACTGCTGCAGGCAAAACAGACTCAATTTGGGGAATTTAACTTAAAACATTTGATTACTGGTGGATACTGGGAAAGAGAGAAAACATACATTTAAAATCTTAGGGAAAACACCTTTCTTCTCCCTTCCCCAGGGTCAGCTTCACTCCAGATACCTCTCCTGCCACTGTCCTTGTCTCCATTCCCTTGGTATTTATGCAGGTTATATTGATGCAGGTTACACTAAGTCCCTTAGGTAAGCCAACAAGTGGTGCAGGTGGTTGGGATCTTCTCACAGAGGCCAACTCTGAAGTCCCCCTGTTACCAACCCTTACCACATAAACCCAGTACAACTGGTTTCATATTTTTTCCTAAAATACTGCCCTGTGGACTGCTATATAACCGCATGGAGTAAACTCAGACCAGAAAATAGCTCAGAGCTCCTGTACCAGTCTTCACTGTTTTGTGCTATTAATTAGTGCTTCACAGATAAATGTGGTCTTCAGGAATTACTGTTTGATACAGGTGACTACACCTCCAGAGCTATGAACCACTACCTCCTGGGCTGCAAATGGTTATTAATGAGTTTTAGAGTAGGTAGGCCATGATTTATTTTCTTCTTTCAAAAAAGTAATTCTACTGAGCTCAGTGAAAATGTTACTGATGTCTAAATGTTAAAATAGAAATCTCAAGCACGTAAAAGCTCATTTGTGGTTACTGTTTTGTAATTTTTAAAAGGTTTCATCCCTTTCCTCATACCCATGAGCACTTTCTCTAGAGTGACTTCTGAAGCCATCTTAACTGACTGTACTCAGTAATATTTGTTTCACTGATAGTATTTTCTCCTCCAGCACTGAGTTAAAATGATATTAATGCCTATATAACAGTTAGTAAATACATTTCACTGATTTCACAAAATATCCCAACCTTTTAGGCAGTCCTAACATGTGCATACAACCTGGTTTCAGATCATTACCCTAATTTTTATTAATTTAAAAGGGCTGTATTGCAACTAAAAATGACAGGCTGCAAACAACTAATGCTCTGAACTTCTGCTGACATAAGGGTATCAGCCATGCTAGTGTGTGGGTAAAAAGGTGAGACCATCCATCAGCGATATGAAATGAACAATGCCAAGAAATGGCTTACACCCATGTTAGAACCAGAGTGAATGACGCCTGCTGCTGTAGACTTATGTCCTGCACAATACAAAATACAGTTAATATCATTTGAAGACTTTTTTTCAAATATAGAATAGTTTATGAAACACATAGCTTATAATGAATTATATGAAACCAATATCAGTGGTCTTGAGAAACTGGTGTGACTTAGGCCCTCCAATCCGACTCCACTTTGAAGGAGAGAAGCTGAATCCAGATGAACTTGGATTAAAAAATGCACCTGCACAATTTTGTACATACAAAACTCTGACTAATTTACACTTTAAATTATCTCATATGTTTGCAAATGAAGGAATTGTACATGTAGATCATTAGTTAGGTACATTGCTAGCTGTTGCAATTGTACATAATGACTAGGAGTAGGTCCTACATATGTGTTTTTCAACACTGTAACTGTGTTGAAACAAAAATTTCAGAGGGTTCTTTCCGGACTCCACTACTTTTAATATTTGTTTTAAATCATTCTCTTTCTTTACATGTTCACAGATAAGAAGATTTTGTGTTGAAAAAGAATCAGAAGGAAATATGGCAAGAAAGGATTTAATGTGTCGATAAAGCAATCAAGGTTAAAACTACTGTGTTTTAGTTTTGAATGATATTATTTAACTATAAAAGAGTGGTAAGTATGTGTGGTGTTCTTCAACACAGAATAATTGCACAGTTTATGCCCCAAAATATTATAGTCTAGATGGTTATGATTGAAGATATCGTATCTTGTTGGTTTTTTGAGTATTGTTTTTTGGAATGCCCATGTGTATTCCTGAAAACAACATTTGCTGTACGTCCAGACAATAAATCTGAAAACACAGTGTGAGTGCAGATTGCCCTTTGCACGGTTTTTGGTGTTTGAAACATCTAGCGAAGTAAATATTTGTTTAGCATGGCCTTATATAGTGTCATTGGATAGTTTAGCTGTGAACAGATGAATTCATACAATTTGTTTATGGACTGTATTTCTTCTGACTCTAGAGACTTTATTGTGAACAGTAGGGATGAAAAATCTGATTTTTAAGTAGTCTGATCAAAAGGACACTAAGTGATTGTCTGAAGGATTTAAACAGAGTCTAATAATCTGATTGCTTTAATACTTTCATTTGAGAACATATGCAATTTATTTCTCACTGTCTTTACATAAGCAAAATTGTATATGAAAAACAAAGAAATGTCCATTGCCTTAAATTTTATAAGTGTAGCTAACCAAGTACAGTTAACAGAAAAGCTGTATTCAGAGATGCTACAGATTAGGCATTTCAAAAGAAAAAAGTTCAAAGCAATAACAAAAATTAGTAAAAAGTTTGTATATTCAAATACATGGAAAAAACCTGTAACATGAATTTTGTGTCTCTTTATATCTTTGAAAAGTTTCTGTCTTTCTCTGCTGTTCAGATGCACTTTATTTGTTCTGGAGTATGTGAGGAGCTATGCAACTCTTGCTAAATCATGTCCAGCAATGGAAATCACTGCAATTAGACCACGTATGGTGTGTGCATTTGGGATAAAAGAAGTGGAGAACTGAAAGGGACATTGAGAGATCGTGTTATCCATCTTCCTGGTCTGAAGTAGTATTAAGTATGCATAGATCATCCCTACTACTGTTTACTTTGTACTTTAAAAACTTTCAGTAAATATTTTATAACCTTTACAGGCCAGACTTCACTCTTTTTGCTGTATTTGCAGTAGGCTTCGATTTTTTTACCTGTGGTGTCAGAAAACATTTATTCTCCTTCCTTTACAGAAAACTAGTTTGATTTGGATTGAAGCAGACCACAGATGCAGTCTCACCTCATGATGCAACGTATTTTTTTCTTCTATACGTTTGCTTAAATCATTGCCTGCTATACTCAAAGCTGAATGTGGACTCCAAACAATAGCTCTGTAGAATAAGTAGATCAGAATAGCTGTCATCAGTGTCTTACCTATAAAATTCCTGTTAGTACGTCCCACAATGGTAGCTGCCTGCCATGGTGATTAGCAATAGCATTACACTTTTGACTCATACTTAATTTTATCTACTCAATATCTAGTTCCTTTTTGCAGAACTTCAGCCCAGTTAGTAATTGCTCATTTTCCATTCTTGCATTTGATACCTCCCTTCCAAATGTAGGTCTTTGCATCTATCTTTACTGAATTTCATCCAGATTTCAAGTTTACCAAAATCTTTTTTAATTCCAGACTTTCTTTCTAAGGTATGTACAATGCATTTCAAGTCATTATTGTTCTTAATATTTTTAATTGCATTTTCTATTTAATTTAGCTACATAAAAAAATAATGTTTCCCTCTAACTAATGCAGTAGACCTATCATAAAGAAAGTTGCTTAGCATGATTTTTTTTTCCTGAGGAATTCACATTTGCTGCACTTTTTACAATCTTAATAATTTTCTACATGCATGTGAATAGTGTATAATCATTCATTCTAGCATTATTTCAGGGACTGAAATGTAGGATGGCTGTTTTCCCTTATTAAATATGGACATATTCCTTGTCTGTTTCTATCCTCTTAGATGTTGGTAATGTCAAATCAGAAAATTAATTATTTAGTTTCTTAAGTATATTTCCTCTATTTATTTTTTTAAAAAGGAAGAAAAAAGCATTTTTTTGAATTACATGTGCTTAGATTTTGTTGCTTTGAAATTTAAAAGGTTGTAGTAAATATAACTTTTAAACACAAGCAGTATAAAATCACATATTATGCTGTTGTTATCAACTATCTCGTTAACTATCTCATTAACATAGAGATTTCTTTTCCCTTTTCCTTTTATAGTTTCTTATCAGCTGTGCTCCAATATGTGAGAATATGGTGGATGCTCAACGTACAAGGTTAAGTGTTAAATTTTGCTGTGAAAACTTAAGAATGTAATAAAGAGAACTGAGGGCCTGTATTACATAAATTGTTAGTAATAATAGATGATGATAAAAATCCCAGAATGAAGGCCTTCACACCAGGAAGAAAGTTGAGATAAGCTAATCTCAACCTGTGCCTCGATGCTTTCTGGTACTAGGATTCACTTCATTCCTTAGCTGGTTTTCTTTTCTTTTCTTTTTTTTCTTTCTTTCTTTCTTTCTTTTTTTTTCTTTTTTCTTTTTTTTTTTCCTTTTCTTTGTATACTATTTTTATTTTTATCTTTATATTGCTAAGAAAGCTGAGTAAGATTCTTCCCTTCACCCATGAAAACAGTTGCAAGCCCTTACATTTAAAATTTCTGTTGAAAACCACTAGGTGATAACAGTTGGTCCTTTGATTACCGTGCTTTGCAAGGTAAAACTCCGTGTTGACTCACTTTTAGATCCTCAGCTGGGCATAAGATGTTCCAGGAGCCTAACTGTACCTAAACGAACCCCTTTCCCACCGTCAGCACCCTTTATTAGATCCTTTCTAATTAAAAGAGTGTGTGGCAGGACCTCTCCTTGTCATAAACATTTCCTGTGTTTTAAGTTCAGGACTGTCCCTCTCATTTTCTTCTGCTGGCATATGCACAGACACTGATTGCTACTGGAAAAAGAAAGCTCTTCCTGAGAATGTATTCTTTCCTTCTGTACGTTCTGCACACTTGTCTTTTGCCAGGGAAACTGTAAACAGTGTGTTCAAATTGAATTCTGTTCCAGTCCTGGCTTCCAGAACTTCAAGGAAACCTTATTACACTAATTAGTGGATTGCCCAGCACTCAATAAACCTCCACCTCTTAATTTGCTTTAATAACACAGTGAGTCATTCTGTGACTAAGGAAGTAACCAATGGTTAACGGCAATAATCATCCTGAGAGCATCTCCCAGGATGTGAAATTGTATGTAGCCAAGTTTATAATTCATGGTAAGCAATCTTCTTGGATGCTGCAGCCGTGCCAGCCAGCTCCCACTTCCTCGCCAGCTGATTAGCAGTGAGCAGAGGTACCAGATGGAACTGTATTAAGTCTCAGATGGAAGCTGCTCTTTTTAGAGCTTACACCAGTCATTACCTGTGCATTGCATTTATCCTTGGTATGTGACTGCACTGATAGATAGCTGCTGGATGTACAACACACAGTTCCTGTGGCATCTGGCATGGTGAACCTTGTATTTGGCCAGTAACACTGGAACAAAGAAAACAAATTGGTGATGACAGTAGAAATAAGACAGCTTCTCAGGGCCACAGCACTCCCTTGAGACAAAATACAATTTTTCTAGTGTCCCAACATCTGCTTGCAAAAGGAAATACTTTCTGTACTTTCTGATCTAGAAAATAGCATTATTTCCTTCCTCTATTAAATGAACTCATCTCATTACAAAGCAAGCTGAGGGCTTCTCAGTCCTGCCAACATATAATGAATGACTGACTCAGCTGGGGGAATGTTTCTGTGATTGAAACTGAAATCAGAAAAGTGCATGCTGGTCATTCCCTTCTACCTTGTATGTCTCTAGAGGGCACTTGCAATATTCATTGGCCTACTGGGTCTGGGCAATGGACTGGGCAAGGCACTTCTCCAGGTCATCTACATCTAAGTGGTTATATTGAGAACATGAAGAGCAAAACAGTATTTCTGGTGAATAATACTTCTAGTAAAGTCTGTTCTTAGATTTTTTTCTGATAGGAGTAATTATCTTATTGGTTTTGTGTTATATTTTTTCTAATTATATAGATATTATTTTCTGTTATACATTAATTATCTGTATTATATCTTAATCATATATAATAATATAATTATATATATTATCCTATAATTATATATATTTGTAATATATATATTTTGTGTTGTATTTTTCTTATTTCTCAATATTTTGAGTTTAATGTAAACCATTCATTCACTCAACATTTTTATATGTAAGAAAATAAAAGATAGCACTATTAGGCCATTTCAGAGTGCAACCTTATTCATATTTGTTTATAGTAGGCTCTAGAAAAATGGCTTCTGTTGACAAAAAATTCTCTCTGCTGCCTTCTTTTGTGTCTGACAATTAGGAGTACCAGATGTGCAGTGTACCTCTAAGGCTATACTTTTTCTAGAAGCATACAAGAAGAAACTGAATGGAACAAACCTTGAAAAATTAAAGGTGCTAACATAGCATATCTAGAATCTGAAAAAAAGTTTGGTTGTTATCTATTCTGAAAGTCTGTAGATTTCTTCTTAATTCACTCATAAAATATTTTCCTGAGTTAATACATCTAGACATAGGTTATTGCTATATACTACTTGGAAATATGACAGATCATTAAAATGTAATGAAGATTTGAAAAAGTTCTACCAAATTACAAGCTGGTAGAAGAGCTTAGTTCAGGTTTCATTTTCTCTTCCTCCAACCAAAACTGAAATGTAATGATGTAGAAACCCTCAGGATACTTGTTTTATGATGATATGCTTTGCTGCTTCCCTTATACATTGAACTATTTAAAAGTAATTTACATGGCTCTAGCAGGTTGTCTGCCAATATGCAAATAGGATAGATGATTTAATATTTGCATGACATCTATCTTCAGTTAGTAATTTTACATCAGGTAATTTGTATCCCTTGCTCTTAATATTACTAGCAAGAAAACAAATTGTATGATGAAGGAAAAATGCCAAGCTGACACCCACTGTTTTCAGCCAGTGCAGTACTCTGTGCAAAGTAGGGTTAGCAGTCTGTACACACTGCATTTTGCTGGGGGAGGGCAGGGGGGAGAAAAAAAAACAACAGGTATTGAAAGCAAATATAACTGTACATCCTGGCTTATATGTGCATTCAGAAACCATCGCTGTACACAGTGCTTCTAGTGGGGAAATTCAGCAGCGTGTTTAGAATTCAACACATTCTCTGAAGGCAAGTGAGAATAATGTGCAGATAGTAAGTGAATGCAATGAACTGAGGAGTACTGTAAATATGGTTTGGTTGACTATAACTTTTGAGGAGTGTCTAGAAACAGAAAGGCTAATCTTTTATATTCTGCATAACTGAACAGCCAGTGAAGATGCCTTCTCTTACTGTATTTTACTTCTTTATGTGCAGCAGCTTGTATTTTGGCATACTGGTTGATGGATGCCAATGGGAATGGGAAGAATGGGGTGCCTTTCCACTCATGTTGGGATATATGTAAAGCTGAGTCATATCCAGAAGATGTAATACCAGTTTCAGGGACAAAGAAAGAAAATTGCATCACTATTTCTCCATGTAAAAACATTTTTATTGTAATATATAATAAAATACAAAGTATCATAACATTTTTTCATGGGAAGACAAGAGGGAGGAGGGAAGAGTGAATAGGATCAACAGTATTTTTTTTTGTTTTGTGTGTGTTTGGGTGCACATAAATAGATACACATATATATACACATATGTTTATACTGATATACATACAACGAAATACTTCAATGAATTCTTAATTAAACAGCAATATCTAATAGAATGGCACTTACTAGTTTTGTTGACCTGGTACTTGTTACTGGTCAGTATGAAGACACTGTGTTAAAGGGAGAAAATAATTATGTCAGTCATTGATGAAGTCTAGGGTACAGAAGATTTAATTTCATCTAGCTCCACAGCAGCTATTCCATTTATGTAGTATAGATAAAGCAAACGTATATTAGTATTTGCTATGTTATAACTTGCATACAAATTTAATGAACAAGACGAAAAATACCCCCAAAATGGAGGATGATTATTACAGCCTAGCTTTGAAACTGTCGGGGCTTATTTTCATTATCAAGTATGTGCAGTGGTATGCATTTGTTTGAATCCACAGTAAAAGTGTAGATAAAAACTCACTGTGTGTGTGCAGGTTGGATAAAACTATGATGGAGCTGCACAGCCGTATAGCTGCAGCCAGCCTTAACTGGTCCTAGTGATGGAAAAAGGTGAAGGAATACACAACTTTTATACATCCCTAATGGCAAATTGGTATTGGAGTGTAATCTCAGATCAAGTGTTGATGTATTTGCAGTTGGCATTGTCTGGAAAAAATGCCTTTTTTTTTTCTTCACTATCTTTTCAAAGTAGCATATGCTACAGTTCATCTGATTTCTGTGAATATGATGTAATGAGAGTAATTTGTTTGTCAGTGCCAAATGTTTTTTGAATAAAGATAGTCATAAGCATAAGGTCCTGCTGTGAAGAGTCTTCTGCTTTGGTATGAGGCAGAGAATCACAATAAGGGAAGTTCAGAATAAGAAAAGGAAAGACAGACTTCAGAACAAAAAACCTCTTAAAAAAGATTATATAATATATTACTTACATGTATCCTTTCATGTATTTCTTTAACACACATTTTGAAGAAAAACTATTAATATGTAAGTTCCTTGTCCTGGTTTGAGGTAAAAGAGAACCAACTTTCTGTTCAGTAATTTTACTTCTTAGCTAGGCCTTTTCTAACTCTCTGAAATTAACAGCATATTGTGCCAAAAATGGTTCATTCTCAGAGTGATAAGACCAGCGTTTACAGTTAGTGCCTTGGAATGCCATAACAGCCAAGGTCAGCTAATTTCATTATTTGCCCCACTGGAGGGTCGGAAATGGAAAAGCGTAGAGAGGTCCCACGTGCAGGGAGGAGCAGACAGGACAGGTGTACTAAAAAATTAACCAACAGGGGTACTCCGTTCCATCTGCCCCATGCTCAGTATAAAAGCTAAGGGATCAAAGGGCCAGCTCCCTTCAATGGCTGAAGTCCAAGGAGAATCCTATCTGTTCATCTGTCTTTGATCCCAATCTGTGTGTTCCTGATTACAGCTCTGGAATCCAGTCCCCACCCATTGCTGAGTCCAGTCTGGGACCTCCCCAGTGCCTGCTGGTGGTGTCATCCTGGGACCTTGATACAGTTTTGTATATATTGTATCTATTTCATTATTTTCTTTTTATTTTATTATTAATATTTCATTAAAGTAGCTTAGTTTCTTCTAAACTCATAAATCTTTTTATCTCTCCTCCTCCTCTCTGTGTGCAAGTGGTGAGGGAAGAGCATCTGTTGCTGGCCATTGGCCAATTTGGCCAAAACCGTAACATTCCTCTTTTATTACAACCTATGAAGTAATTGATGTTCATGTTCATACCGTATCAGGCAGCCTGCTGCTAAAATCAGCAGGACTGTTTTCATAGAGAATAATGAGAACTTGTAATGCAACCTTGTGTCCTCATGAAAAGTTTCTCTCATGTTATGTTGTGATTGCCAGTACAAAGGGTATTGGCTGATGTCATCAAAGGGAAGCCAAGAAAAGACGTCTTTATATCAGAGTTTGAACCATAAGTACTAGTGGAAAGTACCATGCACTATATACCACTGGGAAATGTAGGTCCTTAAAAGCTTCAAGTAACCTCAAGAGAGCATGTTTTGAATGTCTCCTACATTCAAAATAATTAAGAAGGACAGTGCCAAAAGGATTTTGAAATAGGCTGTTGCACATAAATCTTCAGAGAATAACAATTTCAATGAACCATTTTTCTCACATGAAAAGATAAAATTCTGCTAGATTTTTCTTCGGAGAAGATAAATACCCAAAAGTGGTTTTGTAAGACAAAAATATACATATTCTTGAATAAAAATGTCGAAAAGGCTGCAATTAAGTATGGACTTTTACACCTTTCTTATTATCCTAACCATAATTTGGGAACACTGTAAATGGACTGTCTCTTCTATACAGAGAATATCCAGTGTAACAAATTCCAGCTTAAAACAAGTCTATCTGCTCCTGTGTAATAAAGCCATAACTTCAGTGCATATACAGTAGTAGGAGAAAAAAAATTCTGACCAAATTAAAGAGAGTGCCTGTGGATCCTGTTTGAAGGTGTTACCACTTGTCATTATTCAGTGATACACGAGCATTTTTAAAGTTTTGATTGTGACTTTGTATTTCCAGGTTTGTAGATTATGCTTAAAATATTCTGCCCTATAAACAGAAGTTTTATCTAAGATGAATAAATTTTTGTGCATTCTGTGGAAAGCAGGGTAAGAGTCCAAAGTAAGCATGCGTATCTTGAAGACGTAAGCAGACAGAGTCCACAGGGATATGAATATGAAGAAAAAAAATGTGAGCCAAATGTTTCAGAAGCATAGTGCCTCAAGTAGATATCTAAGTACCAGGGCTATTCGGACACTCTGTGATCTCCTGAGCCCTGTCTTTAAAAAGGGATGGTGGAGTGCTTGACATAGGTTGGGGACAATTCTCACAATGTGTGGTGTAGAAGGGTTGACAAAGAGAGAGAACTTTGGAGCAGTTAAGTTGTGTGTGGATTTGGTTGTCTTTCCTTTCTCATGAACAAAAACTTACATGGGAGACTGAGCAAGAGATATAGCCACAAGTTATTAAATAAACTATACCACAATAATTTAAATTCTGTAATATAGAATTAGACTCCTATAAAGAATAAGTAGAATTAAAATATCCATTTGAAATGCAAATTACAGAATTCTCTAGAAGAAATAAAGGTAGTATTAAAAAAAATGTTTATTAGATAAAAAATTCTCCTTTAATGGTATTTTTTGGCTTGCAGAGGTCTCTAGAAGGAACAAAGATCATGGCTGACGGCATCTGTGCAACCATGACCTTTAATACAATAGTCCCACTATTTGGATATAACTTTATTAATACTAAGGTGGCTTTATGAAGAGATGTGGGGTGCATCTGTTGAGCTAGATTGGCACAACATCACAATGATACTGCTTTCAATATTAGAACTAGTTCATGTCCTTCTGCATGTAGCTCTGCACTGTGTAATGCACACATGCACAAATACTGCGTGTATGATCTTCAACATGTTTAGATAATGAGTCTTATTTGAGGTTGAAAATATATGAATAAACATAATCAACTAATATTTCACACTGCATAGTCATTTTTAAAGAATAATGTTTTACTATCCAAAGAATTACCAACATGAGCTTTAATTCAAAGATAAAATGAAAGAGAGTCCTTTGTTTGTTTTCTGGTTTTGTAAGAAATATTTGAGTGACATTAAGGAATATATTTGTGTGTGTATATAGAGCTGCGTATGTGTCTATACATAGATACATGCACATATGTGGATCTATAACTTGGAAATTCAAAGTTAAAATTCCACTTCAACATGAAAAAGAGGAAGACTACACATTTTGCAGCATGAAATGTTAAGATCTGTAAAATTATTTTAGGTTTGACCCATGGAACTGACAGCTTTTTATCTTTCCTTCTTTGTTCTGTTTTTACCAAGATTGGAAGCTGTTTTAGTTTTAGATTAAAAAGTTTTCTGAGAGCCCTGGTTTTTGGCCAAAGAACATTTTAAACTGTGAAACCAAGACCATTAGTACAATAGCCACATGACCACAACATTGCATTTTCCTTTCATACTATCTTTTCTATATAAGATATTCAGGTTTTAAAAATAAATTCTTGTTATCATAGATTTATAAATGAGGTGTTAAGGCATAACATTGGAATTACTATTTTGATATCAGATTTTTTACATAAACTGTATCTTTAAGGTTCTAACTCAATGTTTCATTCGTCTCGTATCTCTTCAGTGTAATTACTTTCTCTCCATTAAAAAAAAGCTGTAAGTGTGTTGGATAAATAGTGTCAGTCTGCTTCATCATTCTTATCCAGAAAAGTAATATTTTCATCTGTGAAGAGTTTCTTGGAATGGATTAAAGCATTACTTAAGACTATTATATCAATCATTAGTTTTAGAGTAATTCTAGAAGCAGACATTCATTTAAGCTTTAGTTCTGTAAACCGACTATGTTGTTAACTGTTTTGCAAAAGTCCAATACACTAAGCATTGAAGCTGTAGCCATCCCATGATTTGAATGATACGCTTACAAGTTCAGAGAAAGAGAGTAAGGTTTTTAACAAACATGAGCAGACATCCAGCTCACATTCAAAATAATTTGTCCTCAAACCAGGACAAATGTTAATTCCATAGCACCCTTCCCTCCATGTGGTAAAAAATCTGCTTTTTAAATGAATGAACGAAAGATGAAACAGTAGGATTTAAGTATGTCCAGATAGAAATGGTTTTAGACTAAAGATTTTCAATCAGTTTTTAATGAAATTTCATTTCTTCTCAGTGAGTAAAAAACTATGGTTTCTGCATCTTGTTTTCCTGCACAATTACCATGTTTGCTCTTCTGTAGCTGTGAGCGAGTCATGACAATGATTTAAATGTATAGACTGCAAATATTTGTGATATGGAATATATTACTTTCTTCTATGGGTTTTTTTCTTCTTCCCTTCATTCAGGCCATCAGCACACCTGTTTCTAGAGGACATTTGTGCCCAGTGCTGTTGTATTTCTGAACTTCATACTTTGCCATGTGTTTCACTTCATACCTATTAATAATTTTTTGTTCAGCCTAAATATTTTTTACTGTAATTATTGTAATGCAACACTTGATAAACCATATTTGTCAATAATAACCCAAATTTTTGTTTCAGAGTAAGTTTAAAATAGACATTGACACTATTTTTCAGTATCCCAGCTTCACTTGCATGATGGATTGACAACTGCCACACAATAAAAAAACTTTTATGTGGAGCTAAGTTACAACTTTTACCAAGACCCTCAGGCTCAGATTTGCCCTTGTAAAGAGTTTAACTTTTTTTTTTTTTAATCTTTTTTTTTTTTTTCTTCTGTCTCATCTCCCCTTAACTGCACCCCAGGAGGCCATTTTGTAGATGACCGATTATTTTTGGGAAAAAACTTCTTTGATTTCTAGAGACAATACCTGTGGGCATGAGTTCTGAGTCAGCACAGTCATGTAACAGCTGCCTAGTTCCCTTCCCATCCCCTAATATTCCCAGAAGGTGTTCAGGTTTTCATAAAAATAAATTAATATAGTCAGAACAATTCTAACCTCAAATTATAACCTAGGATTAATTTATGGATTTTCAGATTTCATACGTACTTACATACATATATATGTCTGTGTATATATATAAGTGTACATATATATATATATATATAATTTTATAAGGACTTTGAGTGGCTGGTACTTTATGCAATAGGAAGTCTTAGCAGAAAAAAACTCTTAATTGAATTATTCAACTTGACCCTCACAAATCTTAAGCCCTGTATGCTCCTTTAGGGGATAAACTACCTGTCTGTGTTTCCTAGAGTACCCACTGCAGATAATCCAGTTTCCTTGCTTTATGACAGAGTAAGTGTAATGCAGTGTGTGCAATGCAGTTATTTAGTATCACCCTAAATCAGAAGATACTGATTTAACAGCAGATGAATTACAAGACGAGAATCAAATACTGGTAATGCTATAACATCAGCTGACTTGCTGTTTCTAAGAAATCATATAGAGCCTGCGTTATGGACATGACCTTGAAGTACTAACAATTCCATCATAAACTCAAAACAAACCACAATTTTAATTTATACAAAGACTATAAGGTTATATACTTATCTTATGTGGATATTCCCCAAAAAAAGGAGTCTAACTGACTTAACTAGGTATTCATTTAAATGTTGCACACATGGAGATGACAGGTTTTAATTAGTAACCAGTAAAATCTTCTTTTTAAGAAAATCAAGGCAGATATATTGGACATGAAACTGTAAGAGCATGTTCTTGAGCCATTGAGGTTAATTTCATATTTTGTAGGCAAGAGATTTCTACAATCTTATTCATAAATTTGCCACTTGAAGTCTGTTGGTTTACTTGCCTGTGTAATCTGAAGGGGAACCAGTTTCACTTACCTTTTCCAGCTTGTTTAGATAAATTTCTTGAGCCAGCGTCATTATTTATGTTAAATACTTTTTTCCCTCCCTTGTACTTTCTCTGCCTATACCACTACTGTGTTTAGAGACACTGGTAATATTCCACCTGAACATGGTCAGCTAGGTAAAATAGGCAGTGCTCCTGTAATCTCGTCACAGGCAATCCATTTTTTATAATTCAGGATCTAAGGGCTAAGTCATCATCTCTTGTGGAGGCAAGAGGCAAAGATTATTGAGATTCCCATTCTTTTAATGGAATTAGGCGGCTCTGGGGCAAAGCAGACTCTGCTTTGTCTGAAGTTTTGGGCAGAGTTAGGCTAATGTGGCTCTTGAGGCCCCTGCTTTCAAACAGAGAAGAGTAAGCAGGCCAAAGTCTTTGTTGCATAGTACAGTAACAGACTATTCTAGAGGGATTGTGTAATGTTTCATTTCTAAATGACAATTAAGAAGGCTGTGGAGTATATTTTGCCCATCTTTCAAATCTTTCTGCCCTTCATCTGCAGCTGTTGCTAGTCAGTCTCATCCCTGCAAGAGGACTCTTTGGTAACCTTGTGCAGATACCAGTTTGGAGCACTCCCAGTGAAACTGACCAGAATTCAGTCATTCAGTGGAATGGGTTTATTATTTCAATTCTACATTTGTAGGTGATTTTTTTTTTTTAATGAAAAAAAAAAAATCCACTTGTTAAAATTTAAACTCAGTGTGAAAGTATTAGCTTTGTTAATTGTCTCCCAAATGTGCTCCACAGAAGCCTGGTGTGGTTCAGAGCAAGGTACGTAGTCTGACATTGGTTAATGGATGTGTTTTATGGTGCACTGAGGTCTGGGGCTGAGGGTAAATATAGACTTGATGGCGCACAGTTCTGTGATCTGGAAAGTTTTGCATTCTCAGATTAATAGTGCTATGAAAGGTGAAACTACAGCTGAAGAGAGAGTGTGTGAGCATGGTCACACGTGTTCAATGAAGCTACCGTTTATATGATTATTAAGAGCTCATGGAAATGCGGGACATGATATACTTTAGAGCAAAGCTTGAGTGTGGCAGGAATGTGTGGTTATGTTTTCTACAGAGGACCACATGAACAGAGATTATAGGTTTTCCAGGGCAATAGTGTATGAGGAGTGCATCATCCAGGTGACTCCTGGTATGCTGCAATTTCAACCCTTGTTTTGAAAGAGCTAGGTTGCTGTGATTGCTCAACCTTTTTCCTTGTGCAGGGAGGCATCAGCAAATCTTCTGGTTCTGATACAGTACCTTTCTTACTGTCCACAGCCTCATTTCTCAATTACACTGACAGGTTTTTCATGCATCATCTGGACTGTAGTGTACCATAACTCTGGCATAAAGGTATGTTTTAGTTCTTTTCCCTTAAACTTAGAATCTTAAACAATTGGCTCAGTCTTCCTTTGACACTCTTAGTAGTTGAATATTATGTCAGTTCTTTAGGAGCATCTGTGTGAAACTTTTAAGGAGGTAACAGCATGTAGGTTGCAGAAAGGTTTTGAAGAAGTAAAGGGAGAAAAGGATATTAAAGAGACACATAATACATAGTGTCATACTCTACGTGTATACATATACCATTTCTTTGTTTTCCCTTTTAATGACACTATCTTCAATTTCTTAAAAATGTTTTTTTTTTCCTAAAATTCTTGGCTGGTGTTTCTGCTATAGATAAAATCTTTAGTCTTTGCTCTTTTCCTTTTTCTTTTCTTCCTGTGAGCATTTTGGCTAACCCACATGGATTTTGATCTGTCTTCTTGTGATGCTCTTTTCAGTGTTTCTTTTATCATTATCCTTCGGATGGTATTTCTTAGTCTCTTAAGAAATATACATTAGATTTTACTTTCTGTGCTTTATGATTCATAGGTACTGTTCATAGAATATCTAAAATTGTTTTCAAAAAATAATGTTTTGCATGTTACTTTAAAGTTGCCTTTTTCAACTTCACTTTTCTAAACCAGCTTCATGGGTTTTTGCATTGCAATTGAGCTGACTATAAATATCAGCCTCGATTTTATACATAATCTTTGAAAACAGAGTTAAGAAAGTTTAAGTAACTTTGCAGTATCTTTTTGAATGCTTTTACCATTTTCTATAAAGATGGAAAATGTTTCTTGGTCTTGAGATCTTAATAACAGTTACAAAATTTGTAGCAGAAGTACAGAGCATTTTAGAATCAAATATCATAACTAGAGAATGAAATATTGCCAAGGTAAGGTTCTGGTTTTTACTTTCTCCCTCTTTCCATCTCAATGTATTCTAAACTTAGATGTCTATGAAAGCAATGTTAATTATGTCTCTAGGAATGGATACTTTAAATGCACTGTTCACTATGGTTTTCATGTCTCATAAAGGGGTTAATAATAGAACATGAATCATTAAGTTCCAAAGAGAATGTCAAAAAGGGCAGAAACATACATATTCTAAAAACCTAGGTACCCTGTTCAAGTATGTGTATATACAAAATGTATATGGTATACATTTTGAATATATATTTGTGCATGCATGTGATTTATGTGAAAGAGTATACGTAAGGTTTTCAGCTAAAAAAAAAGGTTTGTTTTGTTTTGGTTTTGGTTTTTTTTAAAGAGGATTTTAACTGTAGTTTTAGAGAAAATGCATACCAATGATCTTTAAATGAACAAAGGGTAGAATAATCCGTATTTTCTGTATATTTCAGAAGAAATTATAAATATTGAAGTAACAATAACAATTTAGCAAAGGAAATGCTATGTAAACACTAATACCAACACTAAATACAAATCAGTTCTGTTGGAAAGTGTCATAACCAACCAAAACAACAGGGAAAAGTTAAAAAGGCCCCTACAAAACCATTTCTGAGATATATAAGGGGCAAATTATTTTGTATTGAAATTTTAACCATAACTATCTTGAATTTAAAAAGAATGACAAAAAATAGACCAAAATGGAAAGTCATTATAAAAATAAATTATAAAAGTTATAATAAACACTGTAGCAATTAAGCATTTTACTTGTGGCTCCAAGAACTGTCATTTAGGTTATAATCTTTTTCCTGATAACTGTAATTCAAGAAAAACTGTGCAAATGATATGTGAATGTAGTATATTACACATTTTATGCACTGATTGACTGTAGACTTCTTTGATTTCATTTGAGAAAAATGAAAATAAAATGCAGTTAAATTAGATTTTTAATTCACGACTTCCAAATGGCATGATCCCTGCAGAATCCCTGTAGATGCTGAGGTCCCATGATAAAATAAGCATCTCAAAAAATTATTTCTGCAAGCATATTAATTCTCCTGATTTACTTGTGTTAACAAGAGCTGAGATAACATATGTTCATCCTGACCCTTGGAGTCTTTATCTCAATGCTTTTTAATAGATTCATCCATGTCCTATAAGCCTTATTTGCAAATATACCATCATGGTGTATATATATAGATATATATAGATATATATAGATATATCTATAGGGCTACCAAGATGATTAGGGGACTGGAACACCTGTCTTATGAAAAAAGGCTGAGGGATTCGGGTCTCTTCAGTCTGCAAAAAAGACAACTGAGGGGGGATCTTATCAATGCTTATAAATACTTAAAAGGTGGGTGTCAGGAGGGATGGGGCCAGGCTCTTCTCAGTGGTGCCCAGCGACAGGACAAGAGGTAACGGGCACACACTTGAACATAGGAAGTTCCACCTAAACATGAGAAGGAACTTCTTTACTTTGAGGGTGGTAGAGCACTGGAACAGGCTGCCCAGAGAGGTGGTGGAGTCTCCATCTCTGGAGATATTGAAAACCTGCCTGGATGCGTTCCTGTGTAACCTGCTCTAGGTGACCCTGCTCTGGCAGGGGGGTTGGACTAGACAATCTTCAGAGGTCCCTTCCGACCCCTACCGTACTGTGATTCTGTGATGGCAGGGAACCTGGGCCCAGAGACTCTTTCACCCTCAAAAAACCATACAGGGAATAGTTTCTTCTCAAGTTAGTTATTTACTACAACATAAACATAGAGAATTAAATGCAAAATTAGAACATGATATAGAACATGAACATCCATTTGATCTACAAGTTAGAGTACTACTAGTTACTGGAGCTGGATGTGGTATGATCCAGCTGAATAAACTAGCTTCAGATCTGTAAGATGGAAGCTCATTAACACCTCAGTCAATCAAGGTAACATCTTAACAACATCGCTACTGTAACTAAAATAACACTAAAAATAAATCTACATGTGGATTTTTTTATTAAGTCTGTGCTGTGCCGATGTACTGGGTCTTTCACTGTGTCTCCAGGTGCTTTACAAATCACTGATTTTCAACCCATTGACAAGCATGTTATTTCCATTTTTTCTTTAATTTGGTTTTAAAACATTTTTAATATCCCTGTGCATTTTGTAGATATTCAGTCTCAGAGTGGTCTGGACCAAGTCACGCACCTTACTGTTAGTTGAGTTGACCTTCTTGGTTGTCTTGTTTATCTCTCTATGTTTTTCACTCCTTAATTTTACTCCCTGTGGCCCAGGACTGCTCTCCCAGATTTTATTCTCATTCAGGATACTGCAATTTGCATCACTTCTTTGAGATTAGTATCATTCTCTATTTGTTTCATGCTGTTTGTAAGGGAAAAACTCTACAGGGTTTTATTTTCACCCCAGTGAGTGCACAGAACTCCCGTTATTATTAGTAGAAGTTTCATGTGCCCATTAAATTGTAGAATTGGTTCAAAAAGAGGGGAACTCTAATTGACGTATCTTTTGGCAACATGTAAGGATTTAGTTCATTATCTCTAAACTACACCTAATCACTACTGTCATGTCTGTAGCCTACCTTTAAATATATTCACTGATAGTAATTCTGGTGTCTGTGTTGGCAGTTTTCTTCAGTGTTTGTGGGAAAACAGAGAAACTGTAATAAGGTGTTCAAAATAAGAATTCCATCTACTTTGGGATGGTCATGAAAGTGTCATATGTAATAAGCTGCGTGTAAGTTCTCAGTGATCCTAAAGAAAAATTTTGGGATGCTACAATCACTTGGTGATGTATAGAGTTGATATGGAGAATGTTACATGTTCTGTCAGCCTGCTTGTATATAAGTGTTTGCATTTTTTGTTCTCATTCAGTTTTCTGAAACAATTGTCTTTGCTTCAAATTTAAGTACTGAGCTGTCTTAGCTCATGTTTGAAAATATTTGGTTTTCAGAGAAGGGCTTATAAGATACAGCTTTTAATAGGACAAACCAAAAAAAGCTTATATAATTCCATAGTAGTTCACCTGCTGCACTAAGAGGTAGCAGCTTCTGGATATGGAAGCACATAGAAGATCTGAAATTATCGTGTATCTTTACTTGTTGACAATACTAAACTGGGAGGTGCTGTTGGCAGTCTCAAGGGACAATACATCTATTAAAAGACTTAGACATGATACAGGGTGATTCATGTATTTGAGATGTGTAAGTTTATAATGTCCATAAACTCTCTCCTGCTGCTGCCAGGTGCTACTTATATTACATAAAGGTTTTCCATTTTCTTAGAGTTCTGTTTCCATGCATGCTATAGGCTGAGAAAACTCACAGCCAGGTGCTACCTGAAGCCAAACAGCATCTAGAAAGTAATTTGTTCCAGGTCTCCAAAAGTGTCTAGTGTGAAAAGTGTTCTCAGTGACTATCTGAAGATGGACTTGAAAAACTAATGATTTTTTTTTTTTTAAAGGAGCTGTTCACTTTTTATTTAATAGTTTTTAAGACCATTTACTAAGACTTCTTCCCTGTTGCTCCATTGTTTGAACCTTCCCCTCTTGTCTCTTGAAGAGATTCTTAAATGAATACTTTATTATGCTATGTCTAAAAAATGGACATTGGTGGCTTAGAATAAGACAATGAGCCTTCTTTTATTCTTTGAAATAATAGCCGTAGGCATCTACCCCCAAAGGAGAAAAAAAAATACCAGAAAAAAAAAGAGATTATATGAAGCAGTGTGCCTGGAAGTACCGTAAGACACAATGTCAATTTACAGCTTTCATGCTATTAATTATACTGAACTCCCATGCAGTAGGTCTCTGTTTAGATTTCCTTGCTGAAGGCTCTGACTTTTCCCTGTTCTGTATTGGAAATCCGAGTGTCTGGCTCAGTTTTCTGGAACTGGCTCTGGGGAACCGAACTGTATATTGCAGCCCCAAAACCTGGCCTGAAGAGTGTCATTTAGCTCTCAGAGTGGTTGAATCTAAAAACTCAAAAAAAGGAGAAAATCAAATATGGAGGAAAAAGGGCTTCTTTAAAAGAATAAATCAAAATTAATAGTGATAAAGTATTTTTCACTTCTGATTCATGTAATGTCTTCCTCCCTTCTCTTTATTCTTTTCCTAAGCTTTGGGTTAGTCTTCCCTAAATTACCCTTAGGTAAAACTAATCAAGAAAATTTTAACAAAATTTGTGGAGTTCTGTTAGTGAAAAGTGATGTTTATACCCTGACTACCTAGTTCTGTTGTTCTAGTTCTTTTTTGTTCTGTATTGATATTATATTATTGTCGTGGTTTGGCCTCAGATGGCAACAAAGAACCACGCGTCGCTCGCTCAGCACTTCCCGGTACGGGAAGGATCAAAAGAAAAAGGCAAAACTCTTGGGTTGAGACAAAGGCAGTTTAACAGAACAGCAAAGGGAACAAGAAAACAACAACAATAACACCGACAGAGAAATATACAGACGCGAATACGGAACCGCCGCTCCCCGCCGCTCCCCGCCGGTCCGGCCCCGGGACACGCCAGCCCGCTCCGAACCCGACTGCTCGCCCCCTCCCTCCTTTTAATCTCAGGGTGGGCGTGGCTCACATGGCATGGAATACTTAACCCTGTCCCTGCCGGAACCAGGACAATTATATGCAAAATTTGCTAATTGCTAATATTCATAGTGTGTTTAGTTTACAATGAGAACACTCAAAATGCAATTGATGATGAATATTAGCTAATGCATGTTGTATGTTTATTACCCCCCTCTCTCTATATATGTATATATAATGTTAATTTTACAATTTGAAGTTAAGGCATGGAGCATTATTTAAAAGCACTTTTGACTTTTCTTAAGCAAACAGGATTATATTGCTATTTGAATAAAAACTCTAAAATATTTTCATAAAGTTCTATCTGTAGTCTCAACCACATATGGAGCTAATGAAATGTCAAATGATTTTTATTAAATAATTAAAAATGTACTTTATGGATTATAGTCCAGATTGGTGATTAAAAGTGCTGCTTGTGTGGAAAAGTAATTCTAAGTGGTCTTCATTAACTTAGAAAAATGAAAGCCAAAGCACACAGCAGCCTAGCCTTTAAAAAGACAAAACCTTCACAGACCCTGGTCGTCATGGGGGACTTTAAGCACGTTGATATCTGTTAGAAGGACAACACAGCATGGCACAAGAAATCCATGAAGTTCTTGGAAAGCGTTGATGACAACTTCTTCTTCAAATGGTAGAGGAGCCAATGAGGAGAGGAACTATGCTGGACCTTGTGCTTACCAACAAGGAGGGGCTGGTGGGGAATGTCAAGCTCAAGGGTAGCCTCGGCTGCAGTGATCATGAAATGGTAGAATTCAAGATCCTTTGAGCAACGAGGAGGGCATGCAGCAAGCTCACTACCCTGGGCTTCAAGAGAGCAGACTTTGGCCTCTTGAGGGACCTGCTTGGCAGGGTAACATGGGAAAAAGTACTGGAGGGAAGATGGGCCCAAAAGAGCTGGTTAGTATTCAAGGATCACCTCCTCCAAGCTCGGGAGTGGTGCATCCCAAGAATGAAGAAGTCAGGCAAAAATGCCAGGAGGCCTGCGTGGATGAATGAGGAGCTCCTGGACAAGCTCAAAAGTAAAAAGGAGGCCTACAGAGGGTGGAAGCAAGGATGGGTTGACTGGGTGGAATACAGACAAACTGTCTGAGTGACCAGAAACCAGATTAAGCAAACTAAAGCCCAGATAGAATTAAATCTGGCTAGGGACATCAAGGATAACAAGAAAAACTTCTATAAGTAGTACCTCAGGGGTAAAGGCAAGACTAGGGAAGATGTGGGCCCCCTCAGGAAGGAGAGAGGAGACCTGGTCACCCAGGATATGGAGGAGGCTGAGGTGCTGAATGACTTTTTTGCCTCGGTCTTCACCAGCAAGGGCTCCACACCACCCAAGTTGCAGGATGTAAAGGCAGGGTCTATGAGAATGAAGAACTGCCCACTGTAGGAGAAGATCAGGTTCGAAACCATCTGAGGAACCTGAAGGTGCATAAGTCCATGGGACCTGATGAAATCCATCCACAGGTCCTGAGGGAGCTGGCAGATGAAGTTGCCAAGCTGCTTGCCATTATATTTGAAAAGTCATGGCAGTCTGGTGAAGTTCCTGTTGACTGGAAAAGGGGAAACATAACCCCCATTTTCAAAAAGGGAAAAAAGGAAGACCCAGGGAACTACAGACTGGTCAGTCTCACCTCTGTGCCTGGCAAGATCATGGAGCAGATCCTCCTGGAATCTCTGCTAAGGCACATGGAAAATAAGGAGGTGAGTGGTGACAGCGAACATGGCTTCACCAAAGGTAAATCGTGCCTGACAAATTTGGTGGCCTTTTATGGTGTTGCCACAGCATTGGTGGATAAGGGGAGAGCAACCAATGTCATCTACCTGGACTTATGCAAAGCATTTGACACTGTCCCGCACGACATCCTGGTCTCTAAATTGGAAAGGCATGGATTTGACGGATGGACCACTCGGTGGATAAGGAACTGGCTAGATGGCCGCACTCAAAGGGTTGCAATCAACGGCTCAGGGTCCACATAGAAATTGGTGACAAGTGGCGTTCCTCAGGGGTCAGTACGGGGAGCAGTGCTGTTTAACATCTTTGTCGGCAACACGGACAGTGGGATTGAGCGCATCTTCAGCAAGTTTGCTGATGATGACACCAAGCTGTGTGGCACAGTTGACAAGCTGGAGGGAAGGAATGCCATCCAGAGGGACCTGGACAGGCTTGAGAGATGGGCCCATGCAAACCTCATGAAGTTCAACCAGGCCAAGTGCAAGGTCCTGGCAATCCCAGGCACAAATACAGGTTGGGTGGAGAATGGCTTGAGAGCAGCCCTAAGGAGAAGGACGTGGGAGTGCTGGTGGATGAGAAGCTCAAAATGAGCAGACAATGCGCACTTGCAGACCAGAAAGCCAACCTTATCCTGGGCTGCATCAAAAGAAGCATGGTCAACAGGTCAAGGGAGGTGATTCTGCCCCTCTACTCTGCTCTGGTGAGACCCCACCTGGAGTACTGCATCCAGCTCTGGAGGCCTCATCAGAAGAAGGACATGGACCTGTTGGAGCAGGTCCAGCGGAGGGCCACAAAGATGATGAAAGGGTTGGAGCACCTATGCTATGAGGACAGGCTGAGAGATTTGAGGTTGTTCAGCCTGGAGAAGAGAAGACTCCAAGGAGACCTTATAGCAGCCTTCCAGTACCTAAAGGGGGCCTACACGAAGGATGGGGAGGAACTCTTTATCAGGAAGTGTTATGATAGGATATGGGGTAACAGCCTCAAACTGAAAGAGGGTAGATTTAGATTGGATATCAGGAAGAAATTCTTTATGGTAATCACTGGAACAGGTTGCCCAGGGAACTTGGCAATACCCCATCCCTGGAATTGTTAGACCAGGCTGGATGAGGCTTTGAGCAGCCTGGTCTAGTGGGAGGTGTCCCTGCCCATGGCAGAGGAGTTGGAACTAGATGATCTTTTATGTTCCTTCCAACCCGAACCATTCTGTGATTCTGTGTGATTCTGTGGTTTTTGTACAATGGGCAAAATTTACAGTCCGAATGCTGAGGTGATGTGAGATGTCTGAGGCTACAGGTTACATATGAAACTGCCATTCATATTCAGCAAGGACTGAAATCTAGCTGTTACACAAAAATGACAATGCAAAACATGAAGAGGGAGAAAATACAGAAGGACAAACTATACTGCAGTATATTTGCAGAATGGAGGTGCAAAATGGTGTCCTGGAGGTATGTCTTAAGGACATTATATTTTCCTTTCCTGATTTAGAAACTTAGACCCAGATTCTCTGTTGATACAAAGGGTATTAGCATGTTGATTTACATTGAGATCTACAGATACACCACTGAAAAATCTGCTTCTTCTCAAATTGCCGTCAAGTGCAGGACAAGGTTTGTTATGTTTAAAAAAAAAAGAAAAGTGATGGAGGATAGAAATGAGTTGATTTAGCATAGCATAGTAAGTCCTCTGTTTTGCTGTGAAGTATTTTAGTCTTTATTCTTTATTTGATAACCATAACATAACAGGGAAAAAAAAAAAAAAAGCTATAAACTGAAATGCAGAAAAGGGCATGGAGAAAGTAAATACCTTTCTTTTCTCTAAAGATGGTACAGACAGTCTGAAAGAAATTATAGAACACAATAACCTGTTTTGTCTCCTCAGAAGTCTTTTGCTCTGTGTTTCCTTGAGGAAAAAACTCTCTTAGAAAAGCAGATTTCCAAGGCTACAGCTGGAAGAAGAATCAGGACTATGCCATTTCCTTATAGGACTAGCTTCTTCATATTTAATTTCCACAAATGTTTCAGCCCTTATTGGTGTGAATATTGATTAAATTCAATTTTAAGCTTGAATAATTATAAGTTGGCCAAAACCAAGTTTCTATTTATTTATTTGATTTTTAAATGTGAGCCTTACATGGTGTTGGTTAGTTACATAAATCACAGAATAGAAACAATGCCACTCAATCTGTACAATTAATGAGTACAGCCCCAAGCCTGAGCATTCATCACTGAAGGACTGCATGAGGAGGAAAAAGTGCACGCTGCAGTGAAGCTTGAGTGGTTCTGCCTAAAGAGTGAAGATAATTTCATGAAAAGTTCATGAACAGAAAAAGACAAAACTGTTAGACTGCATGAATAATAATGAATTTTTCATCCACCTTTGTAACAGAAACTGTCTGGCTTACAATTGTGTTAGTCTAGCCACTGAGAACACATTTGCAGTTCCTATTTTAAAATCAGGACCAGAGGTTTCCATCAGAACTATAGTGAATCTTCATTTGCAAAAAATGTATGTATTCATGTGACTTTAATGTCCAACCTTCAATCTCTATAATTTTCTTGTGTAAGAAGTTAGATTCCTACAAGCTTGAGATCTCATTTAATATTGTATTTTCTGATTATAAGTTTGTCAGGCAAAATGTGTTTTTGCATATATGTGTGTTTTGCCTTTGGCATGAAGTTGTACTTTTATTTTTACCTTAAAGTAAATTTCCTTCACCTCTAAGAAAATGGAGAAGAAAAAACTCTACAAGTTAAAAAATAGAAAAAGTCTTTCTTAAGGCTAGTCTAGGAAAAAGAACACTAAATATCTACTCAGAGTATATAAAAATAAGGTCTCTAAAGAGTGTTCTGTTCCTTAAAGACATCTTTGAACCATTTAACTGAAATAGGGAAGAATTTGAAGCAGTCACGTAGGGTTCAAAGCTCTTCAGGTGATAGAAATTGTTATGTTCAGACACCATATTCTGTAAACTTCTGTATGTTAAATGACTATTTACATCTGATAGCAAAAGGCAAAGTGGGAGACATGAGAATAAGAAATGAGGACATGGGGATATGAAATTCAAGGAAATGGTGAAAGAATAAGCAAAAAAGGGTGAATGAACAAAGTGATGGGAGCCAGAAGAAAGCACTATAGGGAGCCTGCAGGGAAGGCAAGTAGGAGATGAAGACCTTGGTGAGCCGATTTATAAAAAAAAAAGAGTGGAAAGAGAACAGAAAAGATCTAGAAGAGAGGAGAGCAACTCCTAACAGTGGGTACACACAGGCTGGAAAAGTTGATTCATTACATTCCATTGTAAATTTAAGCCTGTGAGCAATACCTGCAGGTTTTCTGTTAGCTACAGATAACGAAAACTGTGATTAAAACTGGTATGTTGAGAAATAGTATAATATTTAGGTGGTAATGACTCATCAGTTTAAAAGTTTGGTCCCTGATAGATCAGAGAGGTTTGACCTTTTTTGAAGAAGTGGCTTGCCAAATATAGAGAAGGCACCTATACAGAACTAGGTTTTATCATATCTTTCACACTGTATTTTGTGTCTGTGTTTTTTATTGCCCCTATATTTTGTTGTTGGTTTGGTTTGGTTTGTTTTTTTTTCTGTCCTAAAATACCTGTATTACAGTGATATTATTTTCTTTGAGAAACGTTAATCTTAAAAAAAAAGAAAAAAAAGTAAAAAATACTGTCCTACAACAAGGACAAGATGTAAGTGTGCTTTTACAACTGGAGATCAAAATTGTTCATCCAAACTGTGGTAAGATAATTAAGGTTACCGTATTCTCCCAGAGTATTTGTAATGTGATGTTTTAGTAGTGGGGAAGGAACTATTAAATTTAGCTGGCAGATAATCACATTTTGTTAATGGTGCCAAGTAGCACGTACTCACTTTCCTGGTTTGCTTTGATCAAAGTTTTGTATGATATTAATCCACTCTGTAGAAAATTTTTGTACCTGGACAACTGTTGCCATGCACATCCACAGCAGGGAATAGTAGGAGCCTCTAAGCAAGCTCTGGCTAGGGCATGCTTCCCTGGGGAAAAGTACAAAGGTGTACATGCTTGCCTGTACATGGAAAGGTACAAGAAGCGCAATTACATTACATGTCAGAAGTATTAAAGCAAACAACTAAACTATTTTTTTGTTGTGAAGAAACCCACAAAGGGGTTGGTCATAACACACCTTTTTAGAGGAATCCTTTTACCAAAAACTTACAGTTCATTTAAGGAATGTGGACAGGGGCAGAGAGGCAGAGAAACAGTGAGATGAAGTGACTGTTTTCTACCTGGATCTTCAGGATAATGTCCTGGTTTCAGCTGGGATAGAGTTAATTTTCTACCTAGTAGCTTCTGCGTTTCGGATTTAGCATGAGAATAATGTTGATAACACATATTGTTTTAGGTGTTGCTAAGTAATGCTTTTTTTAAATCAAGGACTTCTTCAGTTTCCCATAAAAGCTGAGAGGGAACACAGACAGGACAAGGTGGCCAAAAGAACATTCCATACCATAGATGTTATGATCAGTATATAAATGGGGGTTGGCTGGAGGGCAGGAATCCACAATCGCTGCTTGAGGTGGGCTGGGCAATCAATCATCGGTGGTGAGAGAAATTGCATTGAATCACTTTTTTTTAAAAATATTATTTTTATATTATTATTATTATTAATTATTATCTCTTCCATTACTGTTCTATTAAACTGTTTTAATCTCAGCCCACAAGGTTGTTGGGTTTTTTTTCTCCTTTTTCTCCCTCTCCTCCCCAGTTCCTACTGGGGTGGTGAGAGAAAGTGAACGATCAGCTGTGTGGTCCTAGCTGCTGGCTGGGGTTAAATTACGACAGATGATTTGGTAACTTAGAGAAAAATACTGTAACAAAAATGTCTCAATTGTCAGTACTCACTTCATTTTTCCATTGATTTCTTTCACAGAACTTGTGATATTATGGCACTTGGAAATCATATTTATAGTTGTTCTCTGGGCAAAAATACATCACTGTCAGTGTTAATTTGAAAAACTCTTTTGGGCTGTTTTTCTTTGCTAGATTTATCTTAACCCTCATGATGAATAAGAAGCTTCACAGTTTTATTTTTTCTTAATCAATATTTCTTATCTCAGTTAAGCACCAATTTTCTTCATACATCTTTCATTTTATAGTAGTATTTCTTTAATGTTTTAAACTACAACTGTTCATGCATAATAAATATACTATCTCCCCTTTGGAAACTGATCAGTTATTTTTCTATGCAGTTCTTGGCAAAGTCAGTTATTGGTCATAATTAACACATTAATAATTCAGAAAGGACACAGAATTATAAATCATATATAATCAGTATACAAGCACCAAAAAATGTTGTATCAGTAAAGTCTTCTAAAGTGTGCTATCACCATTATTACCTATTTTGCCTGATAAAATCCTGTTTATACTATTATAGTTAAAAGATAGGATTATTATATGAGGCTGAAACCTATGATTGTGGTAGTAGTTTTGTAAAATAGGCTTTTTAGGATAGCAATTGCTTTCAATTTAATAGATGTAAAAGGAAAAAAAAAAACAAAATTTGTGGTTTGTAAATATTTTTCATTGGTAGTTTAGTTAAAAAATATGTTTTCGACATCACTTTCAAGATTTAAAATAACTTGACTGAATATCTAAGCTGTGCAAGCTTACAGAAGGGAGAGAAAAGCTCAGAAGGAAAAGTCTTTTAGATTCATATAACACATATGATGTTACAACAAAAAAAAGATTTGTTTTCTTAAATGTGTTCTTCTTTCAAAGTCAGCATTAGAATTATCATTGCGGCTAAGCAAATCTAAAGGTACTTAAACAGAAAATTTTAGACATTGGTGGCCAGCCCAGCCCAAACCATGACAATACTACTGTCATACCTGCTTCTTGCCTTGGTATCTGCCTATGCTTCAACCTCTGTCTTGTGCAGCAGGTGGAGCATACCCAGTTGGGGCAGGAGAGTGCCTTTGGCGCAGAATGTAGAGCAGGTGGTGGGAGAGCAGAGGGATGAAAGTGAGGGAGGTGCAAAGACATTCTTCAGTACCTCCTTTAACCCCAACACCTTCTTCCAAGTTGTCATGGTTTGGCCTCAGATGACAACAAAGAACCATGCTGCCGTCATCTCAAAATCACACACACACAGAGAAGAATCGGAAGAAAAAAGGCAAAACTCATGGGCTGAGACAAAGACAGTTTAACAGAACACCAAAGGGAACAAGAAAACAACAACAATAACATGGATAGAGGAATGTACAAGCACTATTACAGAATCACTGCTCACCGATCAGACCCGGGACATCCCAGACCGCTCCCACGCATCGACTTCCTGCCCCCTCCCTCTACAGCTCCCGGTAGCCTGGGCATGGTTCACATGGGATGGAATACCTGTGTCCCTGCCAGAGCCTGGGGAGTATTAACCCCACCCCCACCAGAACCAGGACATTATCCACACCTTATTCCATACCATCTATGTCATGTCCAGATCTTACAGGTTCCAATGAATTGTCACCACTTTCCCCTGTCTTTTATAATAGATATATATATGTACACATATATTCATACAGATGCCCTTAGTGTATGGGCCATCCCTCTAAAATATCTGTTGAGTACATTTAATCCATGGCTTTGGGCTCCATCTGTTAGAACAGTCTCCCAGGGCAGGTGAGATGCTGTGTGATCCTGGACTGTTGCATGCAGGTTTTCATCCACAAGTACCCAAAAGGCCTTTTCTGCAGGGCTGCTCTCTACCACATCATCCCCCAGTCGGTACTGATAATGACCATTGTCCCGACCCAAGTGTAGGACCTTGCACTTGGCCTTGTTGAACTTCATAAGGTTTGCTCGGGCCCACATCTCCAGCTCATTCAGGTCCCTCTGGATGACATCCCATCCCTCTGGCCTGTCAAGTGCACCACTCAGCTTGGAATCATCAGCAAACTTGCTTGATCCCACTGTCTAAATCATTGATGAAGATATTGAATACAGAATATCCCAATACAGAATGCTGAGGGACACCACTTGTCTCCCATCTCCATCTGGACATCAAGCCATTGACCACTACTTTCTGGATGCAACCATCCAGCCAGTTCCTTATGCACTGAACAGTCCACCCATGAAATCCATATCTCTCCAACTTAGAGAGAAAGATGTTTTGGGGGACTGTGTCAAAGGCCTTGCAGAAGTCCAGATAGATGATGTCCGTAGCTCTCCCCTTGTCCACTGATGCAGTCAGTCCATTGTAGAAAGCCACCAGGTTGGTCAGACAGGACTTGTCCCTGGTGAAGCCATGCTGGCTGTCTCGAATCACCTCCCTGTCCTCCATGTGTCTTAGCATAGCTTCTAGGAGGATCTGTTCCATGATATTGCCAGACACAGAGGTGAGGCTGACAGGGCAGTAGTTCCCAGGGTCCTCCTTTTTACCCTTTTTAAAAATGGGTGCAATGTTTCCCTTTTTCCAGTCACGAGGGACTTCACCTGACTGTCACGACTTTTCAAATATCATGGAGAGTGGCTTGGCAACTACTTCAGCCAATTCCCTCAGAACTCTGGGGTGCATCTCATCAGGTCCCATAGACTTGTATATGTTCAGGTTCCTCAGGTGGTCATGAACCTTGTCTTCACCTACCGTGGGAGGGACTTTGTCTCGCAGGTCCCCGTCTTGAGGTTCTTCAACTTGCAAGGTGTGAGGAGAGAGGCTGGCAGTGAAGACCGAGGCAAAAAAGTTATTGAGAACCTCAGTCTTCTCCTAGTCTGTTGTGACTAGTTTGCCATTCTTGGTCACCAGGGAGGGTACACTTTCTTTAACCTTCCTTTTCTGGTTGACATACCTGTAGAAGCCCTTCTTGTTATTCTTAGCATCCCTTGTGAAGTTCAGCTCTAGCTGCGCCTTGACCTTCCTGATCTCATCCCTACATAACCAGGCAGCATCCCTATACTCTTCCCAGGACACCTGATGCTGCTTGAACTGCCTGTGCAGTTCCTTTTTGCCTTTTAGCTTGACCAGCAGGTCCCAGCTCAGCCATGTTGGTCTCCTCCCTGTCTTGCTTGATTTCTTACACCTGGGGATCGAGAGCTCTCATGCTCTATGGAAAATGTCCTTGAAGATCTGCCAGGTCTGTTCTGGCCCCTTGTCCCTGAGGACTGTTTCCCTTGACTAACTCCTTGAAGAGCTGGAGGTTTGCTTTCCTAAAATTCAGGGTCCTGACTAGGCTCCTCATCTGGCATGTATCCCTCAGGACTGTGAACTCCACCAGTGTGTGGTCACTGCAGCCCAGGCTGCCTCCAATCTTGACATCCCCAATGAGCTCAGTCACATTGGTGACTATGAGGTCCAGTATGGCATCCACTCGGGTAGGACTGTCTATTTCTGTCTTAGGAAGTTATTATCAAGGCACTCCAGGAACCTCCTGGATATTCTACAACTTGCCGTGTTACGTTTCCAGAAGATGTCAGGGTGGTTGAAATCCCCCAGCAGGACGAGACCCTTCAAGTGCGATGCCTCCTGTAGCTGGAGGAAGAAGGCTTCATCAGTTGGTTCCCCTTGATCAGGGGTCCTGTAGTAGATACCAACCAGAAGGTTCCCCTTGTTGCCTCAGCCTCTAATCCCTACCCACAAGCTTTTGACTTCCTCTTGGCTCTTCTTTAGGGACATCTCTTCACGCTCTATCCCTTCCTTAACATAGAGGGCAACACCTCCGCCCCTCCTTCCTCACCTGTCCCTTCTGAACAGCCTATAGCCATCGATAGCCACGTTCCAGTCATAGGATTTGTCCCACCAGGTTTCAGTAATGGCCACTATGTTGTAGCTTTCCAGCAGCACAGTAGCTTCCAAGTCGTCCTGTTTGTTGCCCATGCTGCGTTCATTCGTGTAGAGGCACTTCAGCTGGGCTGTTGGCTGTGATGCCTTCTTAGAGGAGCACACCTTGGGGTGTTTCATGGGTATTTCCCTGTTGATTTGGACTACTTCAGGAGCCCCTGGCTCGTCTCTGTAAGACTTTGACTGTGATGTAGCACCCCTAGCATGCCTTGGGGAAACAGGTCAAAGGTCCTTACTAGCACCCCATCCCTCTACCCCTGACGTGTTATCCCACAGCTGGTCACAGACAAGCCTAATATTATCATCCCCCTCCCCTTTCACATCTACTTTAAAGCTCTGTTGATCAGCACCGCAATCAGGCCTTCTGCTCTGTCTGGGGAACTGCCCACTGGAAACTGGAGTGGCACTTTTCCTGGAGGGGTCCCCTTTTGTGGTTGTACTTCCTTGCAACTCCTGTACCCTTGTCTGCAGGATCCAAGTAGGTTGCCCATCCCACTTCCTCATGTCCTCTCTGTGGTCACGCAGGTAGAACCACAGGGTGCCTCGTGGTGTGTACCCTCTGTAGTCTCTCTCTTGAGTGGGGAAACTCCTGCTCCTAATAGCTGAGATGCTGGGCCGTACAGGTGGGGAGTAGGACACATTCTCTTCAAGTTGCTGGACTTTCCGGGACAGTTTCTCCACAGCTGAGACAAGGGGGGAAGAGAGACTTTCTTCATATCGCTGGAGCCGGCCAGCCACCTCATCCACCGTTGGTCCCTCTTCGCCTTTCCATTCCATTTCTGCCAATGAGTTGGCATATGATGATGGTGCACTCCATACAAACTTCCGCCACATGGGCCTTGTGCATTGGACCTCACTGGGGTCTGCGGGTAACTGTGCATTGTCCAAGTCATAATAAATCATCTCTCGCATGGCTAATTCTCTCAGGTACTGGATACCTCTTTCCATGATGGTCTACTTGCTTGGGTGACATACAACATCTTCACCAAAGGGGTACCTTTCCCTCACGCTTGACAGGAGTCGTTTCCAGAGGCTGAGGGCTTGGGTCTTCTTCCCAATCACCTTGTCAATGCCATCTTCCCTAGACAGGGATCCCATCTGCCTGTCTTCCCTACCCTCTAATTCCAGGCCACTGGCCCCGTTATCCCAACACCAAAGTGTTCACCTGAAAGTCGGCTGAAATCTTTTCGCATATCCTGCAGCTCACTCAGGGATAGAGACTGGGTGATTATCTCTGGTTCTGCCTCTTCCTCCTGTCCTTGTGATGGCCCTGGTTCATCATCATCCCTTAGTAAGCGAACTGGTTTCTTTGTGTACTTCTTCTTCTGTATGGGGGCAACTGATACTGGCGCAAGTTGGTTCCCTGGTTCAGCAGCAGTGGCTGCCACTAAGGTTGGAGTAGCTGCAGTGGCTGCCACAGGGGTTGGAGTAGCTGCAATGTCTGTTGCAGGGATTGCAGTAGCTACAGTGCCTGTGGCAGGGGCTGCAGTAGCCGCAGTGCCTGTTGCAGGAGTTGGAGTAACTGCCGTGTCTGCCAGCCTGGTTTCCATCTCTTTCCCCTGAGGGTGCTGCATAACACTGAGCAGTGCCTGGTAGATACTGGCCAGGGTCCAGCACAATGCAATGAGTTGTGCCTGTCTGGAATAGCCACAGCATTTTGCCTTCAAATATTCTACCACTTTATCTGGGTGCTGTAATTGTTCAGGGGTGAAGTCCCAGACCATTGGAGGTGAGAAGTTCTCTACGTACCTGCCCACGTTCTCCCACATGCCATGTCACCCCTGACTATCCAGCCTCGGAGCAGATCTCTGGGTGGTAGTCTTAAATAGTCGTTTAACCCTAAACAATACCTGGAACACATTCAGGAGAGATAACACTAGAACCAGTCTGGTTTGAGCATCCCAAGGATATTAAAAATTCTCAAAAGCAGTTATACCTGGCCTGAAAGAGAAAAGGGAGGCAAAAGAGCTGGGGAATGTGTCCCCCCCTGTTTCTCCCATAGACTGGGTGTAATTATTAATAAATGCTGAGAGATGGTGCCCAAGGTATGGGCAGGACAACAATACCACGTAAACACCCCAGAATAACTGTCTGAACAGTGATGTTATCATATCATAAACTGATATTGCACAGGACAGTAAAATGATAATCCCAATCCCTCTCACAGAGGTGATGAACAGCATTGCGGGGAGTATATGGACCGTATAGAAATTTATATAACACAGCTACAAGAACAAACTGAGAAACATGGTGAACAGTGACTATTTACCTAATAAAATAAATGCAGACAACAAATCTGTTTTTACAAGCTGTAGTTGAATTTTGTCATTATCTCAACCCTTCGAGCCCCACATTGGGCGCCAAAAAGGACTGTTGTGGTTTAGTCTCAGAGAGCAACAAAGAACCACGCAGCCATTATCTGAAAATCACACACACACGGGGAAGAATCAGGAGAAAAAAGGTAAAAGTTGTGGGCTGAGATAAAGGCAGTTTAACAGAACACCAAAGGGACAAGAAAACAACAACAATAACATGGATAGAGGAATGTACAAACACGATTACGGAACCACCATTCACCCTACTGGACCCGGGACACCCCAGACCGCTCCCAAGCATTGACTTCCTGCCCCCTCCCTCAGCAGCTCAGACTGAGCATGGCTCACATGGGATGGAATACCTGTGTTCCTGTCAGAGCCTGGGCAGAATTAACCCTATCCCTGCCGGAACCAGGACGCAAGTGCATATAGTCTCAGATGCAAGCCTTGGTTCCTACTGGCGCAGAAGGAGGGCCTGGGCAGTAACAGGGCTGGACCAGGAGAAGATGATGAATAACATGTCCTGTGAGGCCACTGGTCCTGTTTGCAGAAGGCGTTAAGATTTGTTAGAACTGCAAAATACTTTTTAAAAAAGTATTAATATTGCAAAAAAGTACATTTAACTTTATTTTTAAGATATCTGAGTTCTTTGATATTTTAAAGAAAAAACAATAAATCCACTCATTTGGGGTCATTTTGAGAAATAACATTGTTTCTTAACTGCTCAGCTTTCACTGACACTATCCTGTCAGAACTCGTTTTCAGGTATGTGCGTATATGCACTTGACATGGCTCAGGAGAATGATGGTAGAATTGGTCAAGAGAAGTGCTCAGATAATAGTTGTCAATGGAGGTTAAACAAAACCAAGGTATTTTCAAGGATCTGGTGATGACTAATTTTTGAAATTAAGACTTCAGCACTTTTGAAAATGTATCTCCTCTGCTAGTATTTTAACAGCAAATGTTATTACTGTATCACAGTATTAAGTGTACAATTCCCCCTAGCTCTATGAAATTCATAGAGAGCCATTCAGTGAATTTATACATGGATATAGGCATTGATTTGCAAATAAGAGGTGGCAGGATAAGATTATGGACTTTTTTAATTTCTTAATGCTAATTACATGAATGGTCAAAACAATAGTTGTATCCACAAAAAGAGCAGTTGGGAATATGTCCTAACCTTTTTCTTATAACATAAGAAAATCTTCCTACCTTTTAGCTCAGCATTTCCAGTAAAATCCTAAATAATTGTGATGACTGCAGGAAGGAAATACAGCTATAGAAATGCAAGAAATGGTCCAATACAAGCAATATAAGCAGTATCTGCAAATGTAAGTCCAATGTTTGTCTTTTTTGAGCATAATGATAATACTTATTTATTTATTTATCTTTCCATCTCAAGGAAATGTATTTTATATATTAACTTCACATTGTGTGTAAAAAAATTGGGGGGAGGGGATGGTGGGTGGCAACATTTATTATTTTATTTCTGCTGTTTATTGCAGTGGTTTCTAAAGCTTTATCATGTTCTATTCAGGAATGACTCCAGACCATTTGTCAAAAATGGCACAAGCCTTCCAACCACTTGTTAGTTGTCAAAAGGTTGCTAGCATGGTATGCCATTTGATGAGAGTGGACTTGAGGATAGTTGAGAAAAAATAAATGAATAAGCAAAAAAATAGATTTTCTAGTTCAATATTCTTAGTGTACAGGTATTTTCTAACTCTGTACATTTGTCACATGTATTTGGATGTCAATGAGGACTTAAGGACCCATACTTCCAATTCAGAGAAATTGTATTCAGAGGTTGAAACTTTCTTAAACACTCCAATATATTTGTACCTGCTATATGTATTACTTATTTTATGCACCTATTTCAGGTTCTGAGGATTCTCCTATCTAGTTAACTTTGCATGTATATTTGGAAATACAGTAGAGAGAGTGAGAAACTGCCCAAGGAAGGTTAGTTCTGTGTACTAATCTCTGGTAAGTGGAGGAGACAACTCCTTCAAACTTAATCATATTAAGAGCAGCATGTAGCAACCCAAAGGGGAACGCTTGTTATTTTGGGGATTTTGTGGAGATAATGTGAGTTCTGCTGGATTTACAGTTAATAGGGAATACGTAGTCTCACATTCCCTCTATATTCAGCTTCTGATATTTTCAGTCTCTAAATCATTTATTACAAAAATCTATATTCACAAGCATAATGCTATTTCCTAAAGCTATTACTGCAATCTACAATATTTAATCAGCCTTCTGTTGGACAGTGGGACTCAGCTTCAAGAGTTTATCCATCGGTTCCACCTTGTCCTAGCTGGAAATCTGTGACAGCCACACCTACAATGGAGTTATCTAATGTGCCCTGATACTTTATCTTTGCCTCCCTCTACTCTTTCAACTCTCTACAGTAACTTTGTCTCCTCGATACTGTGTCATCACCTAATGTTTTAATAGCACAAATACGCAATATAGTGCAAGGCAAGCAGCTATACAATATTGTGCTCTGTACATGTAATTAACTTCCTGTATCTCTTCTGGTTTCCACTTTGCAAAGAGCGAGCCCATAAAGAAAGAACATGACAGAGCCTGAGGTGGAAATTCTTCTGGGGGACAGGCTTCCTCCATCCTCTTGCATATGTGAAAAAAACTTGATTGGGGCCAGGTTGCCTGACGTATCGTGCTTATTTTGACTGCTGTGGAAAGATAGTTTGAACCAAACTTGTCATGTTTTTATGGGAACTGACAGGCTTGCCACTTGCCTTTTATGGGAAGCAACAGCTTCTCCTTGGCTTATGTAATTGAAACAAACCTGTTGTATTTCAAATAATCTGGTTCCCTTCCCTTCCCTTCCCTTCCCTTCCCTTCCCTTCCCTTCCCTTCCCTTCCCTTCCCTTCCCTTCCCTTCCCTTCCCTTCCCTTCCCTTCCCTTCCCTTCCCTTCCCTTCCCTTCCCTTCCCTTCCCTTCCCTTCCCTTCCCTTCCCTTCCCTTCCCTTCCCTTCCCTTCCCTTCCCTTCCCTTCCCTTCCCTTCCTTCCCTTCCCTTCCCTCCCCTTCCCTCCCCTTCCCTCCCCTTCCCTCCCCTTCCCTCCCCTTCCCTCCCCTTCCCTCCCCCTTCCCTCCCCTTCCCTTCCCTTCCCTTCCCTTCCCTTCCCTTCCCTTCCCTTCCCTTCCCTTCCCTTCCCTTCCCTTCCCTTCCCTTCCCTTCCCTTCCCTTCCCTTCCCTTCCCTTCCCTTCCTTCCCTTCCCTTCCCTTCCCTTCCCTTCCCTTCCCTTCCTTCCCTTCCCTTCCCTTCCCTTCCCTTCCCTTCCCTTCCCTTCCCTTCCCTCCCCTCCCCTCCCCTCCCCTCCCCTCCCCTCCCCTCCCCTCCCCTCCCCTCCCCTCCCCTCCCCTCCCCTGTAGTATTTTAAGAATCACTGAAGGATGAAAGAGAGGGAGAATTTCCCACAAATCTGCACATAGACTAGGTATACATTTGGAATTGATTTCAAATGTGATATCCCAGAATCATGGTGTTATACTGGTTTAGCTACACAATCAAACACAGTAGACAACATGGAACCACACTTATGTCAGTCTTTCCATGTGATCCAAGACGGCTGTATCTGAAGTACAGGAGAGTATATGGGTCAACAGAAAGCAAGCAATAAGTGGAGTTCTACTGTCAGCCAACTTGACAGCTCATACCTCATGTAAAAGTCTACCCTTCCTCTCCTGCTCATCAGTAATTGCTATTTAGCGCATGAGGTTAGCTGTCTCTAAGGCTCCTCCTTAAGAATCACTCAGGAATGTGAACTAGGGAAAACTAGTTGGAATGATGATGGCATTATGGAAAAAGCCACTGCACTGTAAAACATATTTTTATAAAAATGCTCCAGCTTTGAACCTGAAATCTGGAATTTTCACCTGCAACTGTGTCTGCAGAGGAAAACCTTGCAGTGTTAATAAAATAGTCTGTATTTTTGAGAGATGGATTTTCTTTTTAAATGCAGGAGCTGCAGATGAGCTCTGGGAATCCGCCTCAGGCTGAAGGAGAAAACGTAATCATGCCTCCTTTCTTTTGTGTGCTCCTTCCACAAAAGAAGAAAAGTTTAGTTAACTTTATCCTTCTCCAGGTGTTATGGTAAAATCAAAATGTGCCTATATAATACTTCAGTTTAGGAGTGGGCTCTAGATCCTGAATGAAGAGAAGTTTTTTTTTAATGTTGAGAGGATGGATCTGAGCCCAGACACACCTTCCTTTAGATTTTTTTTTAAATTATCTTTCAAAGGAGCCTTCATCTTCTTAACCACTCTGGTTAAGAAGGAACTGAAGCACTCAGCTGTCTTTTGAGATTGAATTTTTCTAGTTTTCCCATTTGGTTTGTCAGTAATCCTTACTCCTCCTTTTAAGAATTTACAAGTTCATATGATAAGTAACTGATATAATCTGTAGTTGAAGCATCTAGAATTTAGTACAAGTAGTGCTCTCTGCCATTCCTTCCTACCTTTTATCCTTTGGCCTCACACTATACGCTACCTTATAAATGCTATTATTTTCTCTCACACTGTTTAGGAACAATTTGCATACTTTTTGTAGCATTCACTTCTCTTTTATTCAGCAACATTATTTTTGTTATCATTACCACTGAAATTTCCTGAACTATTTTACCTAGACTCCATTTTCACAAAGGCTCATGCTGTTAAATGGTGCTGTGTGGACGCACACTTTAATTCTGCCTTTAAATGCTGTGTGGCTGTCTGATTAAGCTACCTCCTTCCAGAATTAGTCAGACTCTATTGTGTTATGTTTTCTGTGCAATTTTATCACCTGTACCTGATTCAGTTTTGTTGTTCTGATTGAATGTTTTGGTTTTTTTTTTTTCCCTTTGTGAATTTACAGATATGTTTCCAGGCTTACTCAATGAATTTAGAAGTTATCTGAGATGTCATCCAAAGTTGATCCAGAGTTGATTTCTAGGTTGAATGGTAGTTTATCTCCTCCTTGTCAAGTGTTATCATTAAAAAAAATATATATATTATGAGAGAAGTTTATTCCCATAACTTATATTCTATGTAATATCATTCATAAGTATTTTATATAAGCAATAGGAATAAGACAAAATTTACTTTGTACAGGTATTGCCAGAGTTGAATACCACTATCCTATTCTCTGCATGTTGTCTATGAAAACCGTATCAGTCTTAATTGCAGTTATGTTGCTAGTACTACAAGCTGATCATTTTGAGACTCTTTGTAACAATCTTGTTCTCCTTTACCCATCTTTTCCTGTCTTAGCCTTTTTTTTCATCTCATGTCTGTTCTCCCTTTAATAAGAAAATAACCATCCCCTTAAAATGAGGTGCTGAAGTACTTCATTGGGATTATATGCAAAGTGTATTGTTGTATGTGTTTATTGCTTCGTTATATGACATTGCTTTGTTTTGGGGGGTTGACTTGTTTTCTTTTCTTCTTTGATTTCTTTACAGTCAATAACTCTGAATTAGTTGACACTAAAAATGGTGTCTTCTGTCTTTCACGAAGAGGAATGCACAAATTCTTAAAGGGAATAAATCTCCAAATATTTAGATCAACCACTCTTCCATCCTCCTTGTATCCAGCTATCTGATCAGTAATCTCAGAGCAAACAAAATCAATTTAGATAGTATTAATAGTTATATATTACCTGCATAACTAATAAGTGCAGCTTATTTTGATTGCTATGTAAAATTTAAAGTAGGAACTACTCTGATTGGCAGTGCGTGCCCTAATTTGCTAAAGTAGCGACATATTACAGGGAAATTAAAGATGTAATCACACCAGAAAGAAGTTCATGAAGCAAGTGAGGTAAATTACAGTGTCAGTGCTGTAAATTAGCCTAAACATTGTGTGGTTGCCACCTTGGGTATAAAATATCTCTAATGTTGTTCAAGAGATATGGGTTCCCTCTACTTTCATAGAATGTGCAATTAAAATTGATTAAATTAATAGGGGAAAAAATATGCTCTGAGCAACAGAGAGAATTTTCTTCTGAGAAATTAGAAATAATATGCATTTTTTATTATTTTGTATTATTAAGGATTAAATAAAAAGGCATGGTTTTTCATTTTTCTGTATGTCATATTTAATATGGGAGGCAATTCTTTGCTACATTAACAGGTCCCACATTCATCTACCTGCAAGTTGAAGTTAGGGAATGTCTTCTGGGACAAAGGGAAAGGGGAGATTAAATCCAGATGTTTCCAGTGCTACTACAGTGGATGAGGAGCAAAAGACTTAATTTAGATAGTGTGTAAAATGCTTCAAAAATTGAATAATGACGCTTGTAGAACAATACCAAACTGTGAAAGGGGATTTTTAATCCTTTTATTTTGGCTGTCCTGCTTGAGATACCAAAATTGAACATTTAAAATATATTTGAAATATATTCTCCAAAAGTCAAAGTGTTAAATTGTAATAATATTTTAAAGTGAGGAGACTGTGTACAATGTGAATGTTGAAAAGCTGTTGTGGACACAACAATGTCATGTAATGAGGTAAGAAAGAACATACATTATTATGTCTTCCACTTCCAAAAGTTTCTTTTTCAGGCAGGTCTTGCTTCTTTTTCAAAGTATAAATTTCTTTGGGGGTTCTTTGCAGGAGCTGCTTTCTGAAACATGCTTTCTCATACGTTACCTACACGTTTGTTAAAACAAAGAAGAAATGTCTTAATCAGGAAAGGATTTTGTATTTGTTTTCCGTACCTTTCTTTAGAATTAAATTGAATCAGTCAAAGTATTTAATCTTTTTAAAATTTTCTTTTTTATGGGTGTCTACAGAGTCACTGCATAAGAAGAGAAAGGAAATGTTGGTTAAATTTTACAGAACCAGGCTGAACTTAAATGATTCAATTCCTTAGTAACTGTAGCCTTGTAAAACTGGGGATAGTATTTTTCACAAGATCCACCAGTTATGAAATGTTCCCATCCAGAGTGTCTGGGAATGTGAATGAAAAATAATTTAATAAAAAAAAAAGTTAATTGATAAATCAACTCTGTTTGATGATTTTTTTTTTCTTTTTTTTTATTAGTCTGATTTCAGGCACAATAACTGCAGAGAAATCCTACTACAGGGTTTTCCCAGATAGACTCTACAGAGATCTCTTTCCTTCAGTAGGGATCCATTTTGAGTTAAATAATTCATTGATTTTTATCTAGAAAGAGGTTTCAACCCTAAAGTATCTATTAATTTCTTGAAAGTCCTGAAGTGGAGCACATTACTTTCAGAGGTAGTTTCTAATAAAAATTGTGATATTTTAAAACACATCTGTATGAATTTCCTTGCAGTTATGATGTTTCAAAAAGATAATCAATCTTTACATGATGTCATTAAGCTACAATTTCTCTGTAGGCTATAATATAAATTGCAAAAAGTGTCTGTTTTAGAGCCATTAAAATGAAAAGAGCTTGCCTGAAGCTAAAAATATATATGCCCTTTAAAAATATCTAGTTTTTAATGTATGTATGAGTAGCTGATTTCTGAAAATTAATGCAGCAACCAATTAACACTTGCTAAAATATGTTATAAATCTGAAGATATTGAGGTGGAATGTATTCTCACACATTTGCATAGCATTATTCTTGAATAATTATTAGATTTGGTCAGATATTTGCTGATTAGGTAGTCTAAAAGATTTTTCAAATAGTGATAGATATGTTTTATCAACTCCATCAATGGTATTTTGGGGGCCAAATTCTTCTTGGGGAGGTTTTCATAATTTAAGAATGGTTCTGTTCATATTGATGCACTTTGGGTCTTGCTGATGAGGTGCTACACATATAATCCTTTGTTAATGTTAATCTAACTTCTCTCAGAAATTTATAACAGTGCTTGCTGTTGTTGTTGACGTGGAAGAAATCACCATGGAAAACAGGTAGTATATTTCCTGCTGCACAGCAGTGTAGTGCTAACTCTACTGTATTCAATTTATATGGCTTTCTAAGTATTCTAATGGTTAATGGGGTAACAGGGTAATCCCCATATTTCATTACTAGACCATAGTGAAATCTCATACAAAGCTTAAGTGAACTGACCTGTATGACAAAGGAGAATGATGCACATGCCTTTTTACTATTATTTTATTACAAATGATAACTTGATCTTCCTTTTTGTTTTTCTTTTTTTTTTCCCCCATCTCTGCAGAAGATATGAAGCTATATAAATCTAACCAAGTCCTTTGTAGCCCAGTAGGTGAAGCATCTGACTTTATTTTCCAGGACTCAGGTTTTCTCTGGAGGTGCATTTCTTTTTTTGTCTTCATGCAGGCATCAGGAAATGTGTTGTGATACTAGCTCAAGTACCTAGATTCAAAATACACTATAGTTGTCCTTTCTTATGATGAGAAAGCACTTCAGGAGGCAGGGGGGAAAGAGCGGCCTGTTGTATTGCTGCTGAGCTTCTCTCCCTCTCTATCTGACAGCTCTCATCACAATGGCAGAGACTGTTTTCCTTTCTCATCCTGCCAGTTAATGAAAACTTTCTTCACTTTCAGTATTTGTCCTTGGGAGAGGTAGAATGGATCAGGGGAAGTCTCTGCCTTCAGGGAAATTTTTATTGCCAAAGTAAAGATGCAGAGGTTTGAGCTAGAAGCAAACACACGGCAAGGGAGAAGGCTCCCAAGGAAATTTTAGACAGGAGCAAGGAAGGTATAGAAATTAAATATAACCAGTGATGAACATCCTGTAGCTCCTGTGACCCGTACGGTTTGCAGGCACTGTAAATCCCAATGGTATGGCAGGGCCATGGGGTGTCCATGTGTCACTAGCTGTTCCTTTGAGGGTCATGAGTAGTGCAGACAGCAGTAATACTTTTATGCAGACATGGTTATTTCTTATCTGTGGAACCTGTGATGCATACGCAATATGCCGTTTGACAGTCATAGAAATATGAGATTTTGGGTTTTGCCTTGTCGGGTCAGAAAGGTTTGTCCCTACTGAGTTAGGTATTTTTTTATTTGCAGGCAGAGTCAACAGCCCACAGTTTTCTTCCTTTGGGTTATACATATATCCCTTGCTTCATGGTCATGTTTTAATTTGTATTTACTTTAATCCATCATTTTTCTTGTTTTTATTATTTTTTACCATTTCCATGTGGGGATCATACACATTAGCAGCTTTTTGACTCAAAATGACCTACTTTCTGACAATTAAAAAAAAAATGCTTTTAGGACAGCAGTTAAATATCTTCTGACTCCTACACCTGCATGTTAAGTAATCAAAGAGGAAGGTCAAGACTGCAGAATAATAAGGGAGAAAGGCTGAATCTGAACTTTTATTTTGTTAAAGATTCTCTGATCATGACTGTCAGTAGATGCCTCAAGAGCACTCACATGGGTGTCTCAGGCCAGCTGGCTCTGGGGTCACTGCAGCCATTCAGTGCTTCTTCCTCTAACAGGTCTCGCACAGGGAGGCAGATTTTCCCTTGGATTTTTCCAGATGGAGCACCAGTGCTCTTTTTCTTTTCTGTTCCTTTTTTGATTGTGGCAGCTAATTTCTGTTTTCTTTGATTAAACTTCAAACTAAGAGATCTTGCAATGTTGCAGTTTAGATTCAGTGTTGCTTTCTGGAAAAGAACTCAACAATCTTTAGGCTTTAAACTGTGATGGAAAACTCCATTACTGAATGGTTTAAAATCAATACGGTTCACTGCAGAGCTTTACCTCGTGTATTACAAATAAAAAGTTATATGAGAGGTCTTATCAAGAAAGATTGTGATGTTAACCTTCTCAATAAGGTAATGGCCAGACAACATGTATCATCAGGGAAAATCTAATAAGTTGGTCAACTTATTTTAATTCAGGTAGCCACATAAGCATTCCTAGAGCTTTGAAAAATAGTGTATTCTTTTTTTTACTGTCAAGTTATTTTTGATAATCTGTAACTGGAAAGAAAATGTTCCTTTCCAATCACCAATGTGTATCAAAAAGCATTCCATACATGTTTCTTTTAAACCTGCTACACTTTTGTACCCCCACCAGCGAATGGGGTTTTTAATAAAATAGCATGATGATTAGATTTTTTGGATAACATCAGTGGAATGAAGTTTTAAAGCATTGTTCTTCAGTTTTGATCAGCAACACACTAGTCTGTGGATGAAGGTCCACAGGAGATCAATAAAGGTTAGAAATCTAAATCTAGAAAACAGAAGGAAAGTGTGAATTAATTGAAGATTTTTAGTTTGCAACGGAAGAAACTGAAGAGACCCTTGATAACAGTGTCAAAAATTATAAAAGCCTGCTTCAAAGAGAGAGAAAATAATCAGTTCTCCATGTCCAGTGTAGATAAGACAAGAAGTAATTGGGTTAAATTTCATCATGGGAGATTTAGGTTAGACATTAGGAGAAACATACTAAGGAAAAGAACTGGTAAGCATTGCAATATTTCGCCTGTGGGTGCTATTGAATCTCCACTGCTGAAGATTTTTCAGAAGAGGATAGGCTGTCATGAACAACACTGGTATTTTGCTGTCCTTCTTCTGTGGCAAGACCACTGGTTAAATGACCTTTCAAGGTCCATTTCTGCCCTTTAACTTTAATGCTACAGCTGATATAAGCTTGTGACTTTGACCTGAAAGTTGTAAAGTGTTAGCAGAGAAAATCCTTATCATAATTAGTTTTCCTTGATACAGTCTAAATATGAATCTTGAAGTGAAAGAAGGATTAAAGGAACAGAGCAACAGTAAGAACGAAGTGACTAGACAGTATACCAGGCTAAAAGTCTTTGTGGGTGAGATGAATGAGTTACAGGGAAGGCAAGGCAATTACAAAATGGGCAAGCATATAACTAAGTCAGGAAGGAAAAAATATCACATGCTTTTGGTGAAAAGATATTACCTTTTTAGTATGAAAGTAGTGGACGGCTCTGAAGGGAGCATAATGTTACATTCACTTTGTGACTTTCAGTTTGGAATAACATAAACAGTATTCATGCAAATTTTCTCTGCTGCTAGAGAATTTGCTTTAATTTCCTCCTCCCTCTTCCCCCCCTTCCCCCCCACCAGCCCCTTTTCTTTAACATTTCTGAAATTGCTATATTTCAAGAAAACAGAAGGGAAGAGAGAGCGAGACAGAATGCCTTCCTACAAAGCATTTCCCCCAGTAGTTTTGGGCAGGAAGGCATTTGATTGAAAACAAACAAAAAGAATTCTTAATTTTTAAATTGTAGCTCTACTGTATATCAGGATCACACCCTCCATCCACTAGTTGCAAACCAACCATACAGTGCTGTAACTGTTAATGCCACAGCAGCTCTAGCTTGCTCTGCTTCTCTCAGACTCTGATGCTAACTCTCTGGCTCTGCAAGTATTAAGCAGTTTGTGTCAACACCCTATATAATCACCATTAAACCACTGCTGAGGGCTAGAATAACAGTAGACTGAAGCAGCATGTGGCCTACTGCTGTAACACTAACAATGAGATTTACTATCAAGGCTCTGCAACACGACCATAGTTGTTTTAAATTTTATTATAAAACCTTTCTGTTTTCTATTATTCTAGTCGCGGGCATCACATGCTCATATTTTGAAGCTAGATTGTTACTGCTCTTTTTCTTCCTCAGCTGCATAAGGCAGGGGGATTAAGGAGGGAAAAGAAAGCAAAAGGCAAAATGTCAATAGTGCTCTGCAAAGAGGTGTAATTACACTCCGTAAGACTCAAACATACATTGGATTCTTCAAACACCCTTGGTGTTCTGGCAGGGTGTATGGATGTGTAGGTGGAGGAGGGGGATAGAAATTTAGAACATTGTGAGGTATAATCACTTATAATTTTTAGCCTTCAGCCCTGCTGTATGAGTGGCTAAATTCCATTACAATTACAAATGTTCACCCTCATCTAAGTTTCTCAGGATTTAGAAAAACCCTACAACAAAGCAAAAAGATAAGAATTTGTACATATGGGGTGGGACTTTTTGTTGGAGATTTCTTGGTTTGTTTTTTTTGTAAGGAAAGGGAAAACATTTTTTTTTTTTAATTTCTCTGATTTCTCTACTGAAAAACCAATGATAATTTTTCTGGTGTAAAAATGAGTTAGGACTGCCTAATTTGGCTCAATAAAGCTTTTTATGACAGTTACTGATTTAAAAACTTTTAAGATTTATTATTTTTTCATTCTTATTTTGATTTATTTTACACGCAAAATGTTTTGTTTCGCACAGTCACTAGTTACTGCTGATTGCAAAGGGACTGAGAGAAGAATATTGCTGTGCCTACAAAGATGAAGGGAAAGGAAAAGCAAGAATTATTTCAGATGAGTTGCTGTGAGGCACCTGAAGAATTGGTGTTGGTCTTTGAGTTTTGAAGGAGAAGCTTTCAGAAAAAAAAAAAAAAAAAAAAAAAGTGTTGTTCTAGATATAAATTTGTCTATATTTAACTGTCATCTTCTTTTGTTTTTTAATACTCAAAACATAAGGTGAAATAAAATAGAATTCAAAGTGACCCCTTAATCTTTTTGAATGGCTTACATGCTGCTGTGTTACTTCAAGAATAGAAGACATATTTTGTTACAGATTAACCTCAAATGCAACTGCTGTTATCTATACTGTATTTCTAAACTGGTAATTGAAAATCATAAAAGGAAGCAACAGGAAATGAAGGCCATGAAACTCTTATTTCCAAGTACAGAGAGGATATAAAGAGTTGAGAATAATGTATTTAAATTTATGACTGCAGTACAAGTTTTAAACATAAATAGAAAATGATAAATTTTATTATTATTTTCCAATTTCCCCCCCCAAAAAACCAAGAAAATAATTTGTATTACTGCTGCTTTATAAGTCAATAGCACAAGCAAAACTGTAATAATTCTCCTACTAAGCAATGCAGATGAATGCATGACTGATGGAAAAAATAACCCCTGCAATTAGTGTAAGATTATATTGAAAATATATTTCTACAAGTTCTTTAAAACCAACCAAATAATCAGAATATCCTGCATCATCAGAACTAGTTATTTTCATTTTTGCATAAGTATCAATTATTTTTATTTAATTGAATGAAGTATAATCTCCCTCCAGCCAGCTTCAATGTCAGGCTCACAGGTGGTAACTCTACTCCAAGGCTCAGTAGTTCCTCCTTGGACATTGTGCTCTTACGTGGTGCTGATGTCCATGTCCTCCTTCCTCCCTGTCATGTGTGTTGTCCCTATCCACCCCCAGCTACTTCTGTGGTTTTTTATAGACAACATTTGGCACAGGCTGTCAATCCATCAATCAACACAGTGGGGTACCTTTCCAGTAGTTTCAGGTACTGCTTTCCTGTCAGGTGGTGGCCCATGCCCTGTGCTAAGGCTCATCACACTCAGTTTCCATTTGCATTGCCCTGAGTGCTGCAGCTTCCTGTACTCAGTCCGTGTCCGCATTGTACTTATCTCTCGGACAAGGTAAGGCTCTGATAATCCTGTAACACAAGACAAAATGTCAAACAATAGAAAACATTTGTCTTGTCCTGTGTAATACTAGAACATTTCCAACTTTTATCATTCAACATTTGCACAGCTGAAGGATTTTAAAAATATTGATGGGCATATTTGAGCAGAAGATTTCGTAAGAAAAAAGACTAAATTCAGAGCAGGTGCATAACCCTTTGTCCTTCATTTTTTGAGTTCCTAATCCATGGCTATTTAGCGGCATGCAGTATTTTTCAGGTGTTGCACTCTGTGGAAATAATTGATTAGCTAATCGATCGGGGAGATTAGTTGTACATCTCCTTCCTGTGTTGACAAAGCTGGAAGAGAATGGAAAAACAAGGACTTGTCTCAGTGAACCTGTTTAACCATTAGGTACTTGAAGCTGCTGGCATAAGACACACTTGAAAAACAATTTCAGTTTAAAGAGAGTCGAGGGTATGGGCCACCTGTTCAAAGCAAAGGTTTATTTAACAGTCTGTAGGACTCACATTGTAAGTACCGAAAGACTTCGCTATTGATCAATGTTCCTTTTGATAAAATGATGTTTCTGTATTTGCATTATTGGGCTTTTAGAAGTTTCCTCTCACACAAGCTCTTGCTGCAGCTCAAGACAATGAAAAGAGTATAGCTTTTGATTATTTATTTATTACCACTATTGCTTTGCTGATATTTTCTGTTGAGCTTGTTTTGCCCTCTAATTGCTGATCTTGGTTACCAGTTCTGACTAATATGTGATGAAGAATAAGCTGTTCCAGGGTTGCCACTAAGCTCAAACAAGACAAAAAGAAGAAATCTAAATATTTATGTCTCATGGTAGTATGAACTTGCATATTTCCCCATTTTACATACGTGTATCTTTTCTTCAAGCTTTTCAATGTCAGACTTTCAGCACTTGAGCTACAAACAGTTATGCCAGAGTAGCAAGTGTTTGGTCTGCAGGACAGTTGCTTTACAATTAAGATTTCTTTCCTAATGTCAGTGTGGCGAAAAAATTCTATTTTCTTGCAAAAGTTGTTGGTTTCAATTAATCAGCATTTTCTGACAGAAAGCTGTTTAATTGGAAAATCCACAGAAGATCTAATTTATTTTTTTATTTTAATAATTAGTAGTCAGAGAGAGATCAGATAAGAGTTGGATTTAGAATTATCATAATGATGATTATCATGTTCTGCACATCGTGGTGCTCTACCTGTAAAAATATGTATTCAAATATCTCCAAATGCTTTTTTAAACAGTATCTGATGATAATTATGTATACGCTCTGGGTTTGCAGTATGCTTAACTTGGTAGGGAATTGTTCCTTGCAATGAACTGTGGGGAAAGAGATAGGTCTTATTTTGAAGGAGTCTTTTAAAATTTACATTGTCTCACACAGCTACTAGAAAAATATGCCGTGCATATCAAGGTACACTAAAAACCACACAGTAAGAAAAAATTGTGTCTTATTTTTCAGTGGAGGTTTTATGATGTTACAAAACAAAGAACACATAAGAACATAAGAATACAGAACAAAGTAAAAGTTACAGAATGGCATAATTACAAAATTTAAAGGTAAAAGAGTTACCTAAAATTATTCATTAAGAAGAATAAGTTTAATTTTTAAGCTTCTTGCTATTTTTCAATGACTGATCCCAAATTTATGTAGACACATTTATAATTTAGAAACATTTTCTCAGATCAAATTGTTCACAACTCTTTGCTTTGAAAGTATTTTTTTTTTTTTTTTTTTTTTTTTTGGTGGGCTTAATCATGTAATTTAAGGGTTATTGTTGGTGCTTCTTGATGTATAGACAGTAGTGCAGTAAACTTGCATAAACTTAGACTTCAGAGGAGTTTAAAGTAAAATATTTTCAGCTGGTAGTGCTGATTTAGTGAGATAGTACTTTATTAAGAATATGCATAATCTCAGATGTGTCTGTTTACACAGTTTCGACAATAATTGTGTTTAACTTTTGACCAATAATGTTGTTATTACTAATACTGATCATGTAATTCACTGTGAAAGACCAACAGTTTTTAATAATATTTCAACAGTCTTATGAACCTCTTAATAGTAAATGTATTGAACTTCCAACAAAATGTTCTAAAGTATTTTTTAGTATAAACTTGATTTCACTTCTCAAAAATATTTCTCAGGAAGTATTTCTACTTCTGCCATTTAAATTGATTATTTCCTTGAGACAGTTCAAAATATAAATGCTGGAAAAAAAGTCATTAACTAAAGGGGTGATGGTTTTAGGTGCCATAGGTACTATTGCAGTTGTACCTATACATCTAAATTGGTTGTAAGATACTATAAAATTATTTTTATTGAAGAATCACTGTCAAAACTAATGACAATAAATTTGCTGTAAACCTGCATTTCTTATTTAATACAGGCTTCAAGCTATGTCTGTTATAAAATATAAGAAGTACAGAGCATAAACTGTTAAATTGTGCAACTTGCTTCCTAGTAGCTGTAAATACTATATAGCAATACTATATAGTAAATACTATTCATAGTAAAAATATATATTTTATAGTAAAAGAGTGAAGTAGTTATAAGGATCTATCCTAGTTCTGCTAGTCCAGCAGCAAAGATAACAAAACAACTCGATTTTTTACACTTTCTACTGCCACTTATTAAGGATTTAATGAGGGAAATGGATGCAGATTCCAGTTCTTAGGTTCATTACGAATCTCCATCTCTAGTTCCTGCATTTATTATTGCCTTTGACCTATGCTTCAGAGCTATCTGAACAATTTGAAAGTGCTGTGTCCTGGAACAGCTTTTCTTATATGTAAAGTTTAAACCACATAATAATTTTCTTAATAATTTGCAAATAATTTTTGAGCATAAAATTCAAAAAAATTTACACAGAAATAGACATGCGCTTGCTTTGTCACGTTCCATTCTTGCAAATAATTGCAAAACCATCTAAGTGTGGATTTGAGCATGTTCCACAATGCAGAAGAGACAGCTGCTTGCTTGGTTTGGGGCTGACAAGCTCTGGGTGGCTTGTGCACGGGTGGCACTGCAAAACAGAAGGAACAGTTTATTCTGTGGAGGGGTAAGAATGAATATTCCATTGGCACAGAAAAGCAGGGCTTGATCAGTGCCTTTATAGCTGCTTTGGGGAGGATGAACCGGAGAAGTCATAAGCTGCACGTTTCCCATATCATGTTTTAACTTCCATGGAACTCTTCTGTGAAATGTTTGGGTTCATATTAACAAGTCCAAATTCCAAAATGACTTAGCAGAGAAAAGTACAAAATACTTAATTTTATTAGTTGAAACAGGGAATTAAATCTATTGAGGAGAACTAGGTTAATAGCTAAATTCCTGCAAAACTGAAGAAAAACTGGAATATGTAGGATTTCTGCTTTGTATCACTCTGTTTTAAGTTTATATTGCTAAGTATAACAGTGTTTAAAACCTTCACAAATTCTGACCTTTATGTACTATATATTCAATTGATCTATTTTCAATTAAAAACTTATGCATATAAGAAAAATTGTGTGGGATTAAAGTGTAAACTATTAATACCTCATTCAAGTAAATGTTTTGGATAGTTTGCTCTGTGATTTGTGCAGTAGAACTCTGAATTTACTGAAGGTGTTTTTTATAAAATATCAAGGGAGAAAATATATCAAACAAATCATTCTTATAAATGATGGTTATGGCTCTTTAAATTTAAGAACTGAAAGACAAAATATCTAAATATCTCTTTTGCTGAGGTGGAATTATATCATTATATGTTGGCCTTTTTGTCTCAATGGGTGATAACAATGTATTTCTCTGTAATGTGTGAGAAAACTTAGTGAAAAAGATTTTTAGTTCTCAGCTGTAGACATACTGCAAAGGTTTTATATTACTGTGTAGCAGTGAGAGACCATATAGCACAATTATGGTTTGTATTATTGCTTTTTTATGCTTTTGACTAACATTTTACCCTGTACTGAAGATAGACAGCACTTCCCACAGCAATGATTTCTGTCTCTAACTCTTTTCTGAAAATAAAGTTTCCCAGGCAAAGCTCAAACAATACCTGCAACTGAATATAACATCTAAATGCCCTGAAGATTTCCTATCCCTGTGGATTATTCAGGGCAGAATATGTCACGAATTTAATTCAAGTATAGCCAAGCACTTAGAATAATATATCTGTCTTGTTTTTTTGCTCTTTAGAAACAATTAAACATTCATAATTTCGCCTTCTCATTAATTTGCCTGATAATTTAGTATATTCCTTACTTTTTATGATACTTCCTTCATTGTTATACGTCTCTGAACAAAAATGTGGCTAAATAATAAACAAAATGTTTAGCAAGTAATAAATAATACATATTAATGAAATAGTTTTTGTCATGGTTTAGCCTCAGATGGAAACAAAGAACCATGTGCCGCTCTCTCAAACTTCCCCTGCAATGGGGAAGAATTGGAAGAAGAAGGCAAAATTTGTGCATTGAGACAAAGGCAGTTTAACAGAACAGCAAAGGGAACAAGAAAACAATAATAACACGAATAGAGGAAAGTACAAACATGATTACAGAACCACCGCTCACCGACTGGACCCGGGATGTCCCAGACCACTCCCCAGCATCGACTTCCTGTCCCCTCCCTTGGCTGCTCCCAGCTACAAACTGGGCATGGCTCACATGGGATGGAATACCTGTGTCCCTGCCAGAGCCGAGGGAGAATTAACCCTTTCCCCACCAGAACCAGGACATTATCCACACCTTATTCCATACCATCTACATGATGTCCCGATCTTACAGGTTCCAATGAATTGCTACCACCTTCCCCTGTCTTATGTATGTATATATCTATGTACACATATATTTATGCAGATATAATGCCCTTAGTTTATGGTCCAATCCCTCTAAAATATCCATTGAATTCATTTAATCTGTGGCTTTGGGCTCCATCCGTTAGAACAGTCTCTCAGGGCAGGTGAGATTCTGTGTGGTGCTGGACTGTTGCATGCTGTATTTTCAGAGCTTGTGGATGTTGTATCAGGTGTGGCTTATGCCCTCAATCCATGGTTTAAAGATGTCAGTCTCAGTGAAGTTACTGGGCACCAGCTGCTGAGGTCAGTTCTGATCCCATCACCGCTGTGCTTTACTGTTTTTCATCAAAGTCCATCTGTCCTTAATTTGGGTGATTCTTACTGTAGTACAGCTGATAGCAACTATAGTAATGAGGACATACAGTGGCAGGGTTACTTAGCAATTAACATCATACAATTTGATTCATTGGCTATTCTGACCCAAAATCAGATGCCCATAAGGTATGCATTGGAATTCCCCATCCTTCCTCATCACCCACCAAGTGCACCCAGGTCCTTGGGCAAAAGCAATCCCACGGATGGGTTTGCCTTTGCCTGAGGCAGGACTAACCCAGACTGTCTTCCCTAACATATTCTTCATGTGCACTATGGGAACTTTATCTCCTTCTATGGTACGTGGAAGTTTTGATTGGGCAGGGCCAGCTCAATTGGTAGATCCCCTGGTATTAACTAGCCAGGTAGCCTTTGCTAAATGTGCATCCCAATGTTTTAAGGTCCCACCACCCATTGCTCTCAGTGTAGTTTTTAACAGTCCATTGTACCGTTCTATCTTCCCAGAGGCTGGTGCGTGATAGGGGATGTGATACACCCACTCAATACCATGCTCTTTGGCCCAGGTGTCTATGAGGCTGTTTTGGAAATGTTGTCTGACTCAGTTCTCTCTGGGGTAGCATGTCGCCACAGGACTTGTTTTTCAAGGCCCAGGACAGTGTTCTAGGCAGTGGCATGGGGCACAGGGTATGTTTCCAGCCATCCAGTGGTTGCTTCCACCATTGTGAGCCCATAGCGCTTGCCTTGACGGGTTCATGGCAGTGTGATACAGTCAATCTGCCAGGCCTCCCCATATTTATATTTCAGCCATCGTCCTCCATACCAAAGAGGCTTCAAATGCTTGGCTTGCTTGATTGCAGCGCATGTCTCACATTCATGGATGACCTGTGCAATAGTGTCCATGGTCAAGTCCACCCCTCGGTCACGAGCCCATCTATATGTCGCATCTCTTCCTTGATGGCCTGAGGTCTCATGGGCCCACCGAGCTATGAATAGTTCACCCTTATGTTGCCAATCCAGATCCACCTGAGCCACTTCAACCCTAGCAGCCAGATCCACCTGCTGGTTTGAGCATCCCAAGGATATTAAAAATTCTCTAAAGCTGTCATAACTGTCCTGAAGGAGAGAAGGGAGGCAAAAGAGCTGGGGAAAGTACCAACCCCCCCCCCCCCCCCCCATTTCCCCCATAGACTGGGTGTAATTGTTAATAAATTCCAAGAGATGGTGCCCAAGATACAGGCAGGAGAGCAATACCACGTAAACACCCCAAAATAACTGTCTGAACAATGGTGTTATCATATCATAAGTTGATATCACACAGGACAGCAAAATGATAATCCTGATCCCTCTCCCAGAGGTGATGAACAGCATCACAAGGAGTATGTAAACCGTATAGAAATTCATATAACACAGCTACGAGACTAAACCGAGCAACATGGTGACCAGTGACTATTTAACTAAGATAATAAATGCAGCCAATAAATTTGCTTTAACAAGCTCTGATTGGATTTTGTCATTATCTAAACCCTTCAAGCCCCACGTTGGGTGCCAGAAAGGACTGTTGTGGCTTAGCCTCAGATGGCAACAAAAAACCACACAGCCGCTCTCTCAAACTCAATGGGGAAGAATCAGAAGAAAAAGGCAAAACCTCTGGGTTGAGACAAAGGCAGTTTAACAGAACAGCAAAGGGAACAAGAAAACAACAACAATATCACGGACAGAAGAATTTACAAACACAGTTAACATACCACTGCTCACTGACTGGACCTGGGACGCCCCAACCCACTCCCCAGCAGGGACTTCCTGCCCCCTACCATGGCAGCTCCCAGCTATAGACTGGGCATGGCTCACATGGGATGGAATACCTGTGTTCCTGCCAGAGCCTGGGGAGAATTAACCCTATCCCCACCGGAACCAGGATATTTCTTCATTATCTTCTTCAAATCTCTTTTTTTTTTTTACTTTAATTTTAATCTCTGTTGATTTCTCTCACTGATCTTGTCTTATTTCAGAGAGGAATTGTGTGCTGGAATAATTACGGTCTACCCTGGGACTACAGAATTCTGCAAAACTAATTTTTTCTGTCTTCTCTTTTTAATACTTCAGGAAGTTCATAAGGAAAACAGTGGTGGAATTTATTCAAGTAATTCTCATAAAGGTTTCAGTGAAATCTTCTGTGTCCTATTTTAAGGTCACACATTCTGATATAAATATTATTGTACTTTACGTTATCCAAAAATGCTACTGTTTGATGAAGTTTCAGTGTGAAAAGTAGGATTTTAAAAGTACAGTTTGTATCTGAAAATTACAGACAATAATACGTATCGTATAATAGCTGAAATCAGAATAGTATCCAAGGAGTCAGTATCCCTATCTACCATATAACTGCAATTATACAAGATGTTTGTGTAATTGAGAACAGAATTCGACCGAGCGGTCACTGATAGTTTTATTTCTGTTTTTCTATTTTCCCTCCCCAGCTTTATTTGTTCTACATTTAAGACCCATCAGGGAGATAGGCATGTGTCTGAATTATGCAGTTAATAATTCTACAAAACCTACCATGTTTTGTAATAGATGGTAATGGTGCACACACTAAGTGGCATATTATGGGAAAAGTTCCTTAGACGCATCACCAGTGGGTGAAATGAGATATTGGAAAACTGACAGTAACAAGATACACCCATCCAGACCTCAAAATTAAGCAATACTGTGGCAGGTGTGACAGGAATGTGGCACGGTCTCCCTGAAGCATCAACAAAATGACTATCAGTTCAAGTAGGTATTGCAGTTTTGTGGTGGCAGAAGTTTTACCTAAAGTTACAGATAAACTGTTAACATTTGGTGAAGAGCATATAGTATCACAGCATTCAATCTGCCCAAAAGATTAGTCTCCAGTAGTTAAATGAATTTTTAAAGAAATTGTGTATGGAGCTTATTGCACCAGCATTTCATTTCTGGAGACCTGGAAATAACTGAACTCCAACCTGTGAGAAGTTCAGTGATACTTTTATTAAATTCATGAAGGCAAGATTAAACTCTACACTAGGAAACTCCTAAACAGTTCAAAATCTCTAGCATTTGTCTTTTCACATTAGAAGTTACATCTGTCCAAAGGAGACATTCCCAGAGCATTAATTTCTTTGAAGCCATTATTTCATGCTCACCCATGCTGAATTTAAACAATGGGGGGTTGACTCTTGAAGATACCTGATCGATTCTCTGAGTCTACTCTGGTGACAAGCATGCTGATTTTGGTTGGTAGAGCACCGAGTGACTTATTTTTCTGGGTTGGTGTAAATTACACTTCCTGTCCATGTATTTCCTCTATATGTGCACTTTCCCCATTTTTCACAATTATCTCTATATTCTTTTTCTCAGACTTTTGTTCCCAATTTGGTAATTTCCTCTGTCGTTTTGGAACCAGCTGCTCTTTTGTTCTTGTTTCTCAATCTTTTTATTTTCCAGTGCAATAAACTTATACCTCCCTTCACCTAATTGCATCTAAGTTACTTTGTGACTTGAAATATATGATTAACTTCCTTCCTAAACAAAAGTGCTTTGACTGAGTAGAGGCTCATTTCTGGGGTGAGGTCTTCGAAGACTCATTGGTCTCAGAATCTTTAAGTTTTAATCCATTTCTTGTTCTATATTTCATATGTTTAAAGATTTTTTTTTTCTTTCAAAGTAAGCATGCCTTTAACTCACAAGCCAAATAATTCAAAAGGGTGGTAATGTCTCATTAGATACCTGAAGAGGATTCTAATAGAGGCAACCTACAATTTCTAAACATTTTTGTTATTATTAATACAAACACGCTGCCTCTTTCCTTCCAACATAAGACATAGTACGCTGAAAGTCATAGTCATTTTATCAAAAACTGAGATTTTTCTTAATTTCCATCATCTGTGGTTTAACAGAAAGTTGTAGGAAACAGAAGTTAGTTTTGTACAAGTGTTTGTTTAAATGAGCATCCTGTAATTCTACTCTGACATTAAGAGAAACTGTATATGTATTTCCTTAGAGTACATTCTAAACACCTGTTAGAACAACAGTAAGTCATTATTATTATGTTACTCCATTAATTTTTTTTATGTTAAATAATTTAATGAGTTTTATTTTTGAGGAAACTACTTGTGGCAACAGCTTTAAAAGCATTTTGAACATTTGAGTAAAAGTACTGACCTATATTGTTCAAGATTTGAATATTCAGAACTGGCTGGTAATGTCAAGTAAATTTAGATAGAGACATCATCAGCCTTTGCACCTATTTGTAAAGGACAAATCTATTGCCCAGTAACTCCCTCTCCCTCAAAAATGAATTAACTCCATGAACACATATGAAGAAAGAAGCTTTCCAAGTAGAATAGTACCTCTGTGGATATCCATGTCTGGGGTTTCTCAGTGAGACACATATGCAAGAAAGAAGAAATCCGTAATTTCAAAATGAAATATAGAAAGGATAATCAGCATAAATAAAACAAATTTGATAGAATTCAGTGTGAATTACTGATTCTAAGACTGTAAAAAAGAACAGAGCTGGAAAATACATTGAAGTGAAGAAATAGATGTGGCATTCATTTCCAGAAGATACCCTGACCTCATCAATTTTCCCTCATCAATTTTAAAGCCTATGCAACAACTATTCATAAAATCATGGAATGTGTTGCGTTGGAAGGGACCTTTAAAGGTCATCTAGTCCAACTCCCCTGCAGTAAGCAGGGACATCTTTAACTAGATCAGGTTGCTCAGAGCCTCATCCAGCCTGGCCATGAACTTCTCCAAGGATGGGGCCTCCACCACTTTCCTGGGCAACTTGTTCCAGTGTCTCACCACCCTCATTGTAAAGAATTTCTTCCTAATGTCTAATCTAAACCTACCCTGCTCTAGTTTAAAACCATTACTCCTCGTCCTATCGCTACATGCCTTTGCAAACAGCCCCTTCCCAGCTTTCATGTAGGCCCCCTTCAGGTACTGGAACGCCGCTATAAAGTCTTCCTGGAGCCTTCTCTTCTCCAGGTTGAACAAGCCCAACTCTCTCAGCCTGTCTTCATAGGAGAGGTGCTCCAGCCCTTTGATCATTTTCGTGGCCCTCCTCTGGACCTGCTCCAACAAGTCGAAGTCCTTCTTTTGCCAAAGGTTCCAGAGTTGGATACAGTACTCCAGGTGGGGTCTCACTCAGAGTAGAGGGGAAGAATCACCTCTCTGGAACTGCTGGCCATGGTTCTTTTGTTGCAGCCCAGGATGCGATTCGCCTTCTGGGCTGCAACAAGTGCACATTGTTTGCTCATTTCCAGCTTTTCATGCACGAGCACCCCGAAGTCCTTTTCTGCAGGGCTACTCTCTATCACATCATCACCCAACCTGTACTGATAATGAGGATTGTCCCGAACAGCGTTTTCAAAAATTTTTTTGTAATCTTGTTGCTTATAGAAAAATGATGAACCAAATAATTGTTAGTGAAATCAATATGAAGACCTGGGTAATGAGTAATTTTTAAAACTAGGCTTTTCATACTTTTATGTGCTAAGTTTTAATTGAATGATTCACAAGGAAATATGTATATATGGACAAGGAAATGCATATTCAACAAAATATTCATCAGAAAGGTTGGTAATTTATTTGCAGTAAGTTTTAAGTATGTAAGTATGTATAAAAGTGGATTCACACAAGGAGCCTTCTTCATGGATATGGAATTGTTTACTTCAGGCAGTCTTCTATAACTAAGCAGAACACCAGAATCCATTGAAATCAAAAAATGATGAAATTTTTTAAAGTATTTAAAGAAAAAAAAAAGCTGGGAAATAACAATGAAGTTTAATGCATTTATATTTATAAATTATTATTTAGAATTATAGATTAATTACTGTCTACTTTGAATGATACACATGTATTTTCTTTTCTAATTCCCAAATCTCACTGACAACGTTTCTCAAAAATCAAAAGTACAATTGATATAAAACTATTATTTTCACTTGTGTGCAATGAAACACCAGGCTACAGAAATTTACAGTGACTGCAATTTTTAGTATAGAGAAAATTAAAATGATTTAATGTGGGCGCGGAAGCTCCGGACAATAACACACAGACCAATGTGATCAGGTTAATGCCACTTCATTGCCCCAATAGCTCAGTTAATATACTTTTCTTCACTACCCGGTTACATTAAATGTCATCAGCTAATTGGTTACACACTCAATCAACATTTTCTGATTGGTCCACCCTCCTTGTTCCTTATCCTTCATCTGGCTCCTGGCTTATTTCCTCTTTACGTCGTATCTGGCTGAGATGTTGGTTCTGCTTTGTTGTTCTACTTCCTCTTTCCTTACGCAATGTTCCCTTTGATATTCACAGTTAGATCAAGTGCTGATAGCTCAGCACTCTACTTCTTCACTTGTTAGCTCAGCAGATATCAGCTTCTCGCTGACCTTTAAACTCAGGCTAATTCTAAGGCCTCAGTGCTAACAGAACTCTCGTTCTTATACAAAGTATCTGGAGTGTTCACAGGATGTCCATTCTCATACAAAAATTCTGCCACAACTTAATGAATCTGGACTTAGGTCTATAGGTTTTTATCATGCTTTCACGTATTAAAACATACTTTAAGATTATGAAGTGAATGTTCTAATCTAAAAGCGGAGCTATTCTAGTAAAAGTTATCTCTCAAGTTATCAGCTATCATTTTGGCCTTGTGATTTCAGTTTTCTAATACGCGTTGGAACATTTATTAAACCAGTAATAGCTGGAGGATTGACATGGTATTTCAATCATAATTGCTGTAATCAGTTCGAACCTTAAACTGAAAGTTTCAAAACTAGACAAGTATTTTCGATCCGAATTAAGTCTACTGATTTTAATTGTATCAGCTTTCCAATGTCTTCTTTTAAGAATTCTTGTACTAAAGGTACGAAATTTGAACCGTAACCAGTTGTTCCGTGCTCTGCCAAGTATGCTGATTTTTCCTTCGTTGTCCTGGGTCTGGCAGGGATAGGGTTAATTCTCACCAAGCTCTGTCAGGGACACAGGTATGCCATCACATGTGAGCCTTGCCATGTCTGTAGTCAGTAGCTGGGAGCTGCCGAGGGATGGGGCAGGAAGTCGATGTTTGTGAGCAGTCTGGAGCGTCCCGATCTGGTCGGTGGTGAGCGGCCGTTCTGCGCAGTCGTGTTTGTACTTTATTCATGTTATTGTTGTTTTCTTTTTCCTTTTGGTGTTCTGTTAAACTGCCTTTGTCTCAATGCACAAGTTTTGCCTTTTTCTTCCGATTCTCCCCCATGCCTGTGGGGGCGTTGAGAGAGCGGCCGCATGGTTCTTTGTTGCCAACTGAGGCTAAACCACAACATTAATAAAAGAAGTAGTTTTTTCAGACTCATAATTTATGCTATCATTTCACCAGATTTTTTTTTTTTGTTAAATGATAATCTTAATTTTTTAAATTATTTTAAAATTAATTTTAGTTTTACATTTTTAGCTTTTCTACAAACACTTTTTTCCTTTTTTTTTTTTTTTTTTTCTGGTCATCCAAATCCTTGGTTTAAAAACAGACAAAAAGCCCAGGCAAACAAGAAAAAGAAAGAATTAGTGATGTCATAAATGCCACAGAGTTTAATCACAGTTAGGAAGTTGGAAAAGATTGGACATAAGTTCTCCAAAGATTTGTTTGAGAACTCCCTGAAGACATACTGGAAAAGGTTAACCTGATCATGTTTTCAAAAGATAGAGTAGAGTAGACCAGTGATTGCCTTACAAAAGTTGCAGTCATCTTACCGTGACAGGGAAACATATTGAGAAGACCAATAATAATTAAAACAAAGCAAAGCAAAGTGATGTGTGAAAGTGATGTAATTCATGTAAATCCTATTCTGCTGCAGTTTTTCAGCCAAATGACAGCTTTTGTAAAGCTGCAAATTCATTTTTCTGCTTTGGGCTGTTTTACTTTAAGGAATGTGTTTGAAGAGAACTTAGTAAGTTTCACTTAAGACATGTCAGTTGTCAGAGTTGCATTTTATTGCAAATAATCCTTAGTGGAAAGTAATAAAAGACACAGGTGAAGCCATAAACTCTGGCTGGTGGGTTTTGCTGCTACCGTGTATTCAAAATAGAAAAACAAACTAACAAGGGAAGGGCTAAAAAAAGGAGGGAATCCTTTGAGGGGCTTTGCTGTCAGAGAAAGGTCAACTATTACTGAATTTCTATACATAAGTAGAGGCAAATATTGACTGGTTGAAAATAATTCCCTAAAAGTATTGTTTGAAGGGAAAAAAGCATTATTTAAAGGAAAAAAACTCCCACTTTTAGTCACAAGCACAATAAATGTATAAATTGATATATTTAAAGAAATAGGCTTAGAAGAGACACTAGAGATAGAAACAGTTGTTTGAAGTGAAAACAGCTACAGTATCTTCTCTAACACACTCAAAACCCACCAGATGGGAGACCAGATATGGAAAACCTAGGGAATAATATATGCGCCTAAATAGTGAACTCTATCCTTCGAAAGGTCAGTGGCACTACTACAGTGATAGTATGTTGATGGCTGAGGAAAATGCCCATAAATTTACTCAAGACACTTTTTATTTTTTTGGTAAACAAATTTTTTTTCCAGGTAAGCAATATACTTTCTCATTGTTCTCCAAAATTTAACTCCACCTCTTCAGGGACATAATTGCATTCTCTTTGAAAGATATGCATAGACTTTCAGGCAATAGAAGCCTATTTCAAACAATGTAGCTTTTATTGCTTTGTTTTTCCTCATTTTGTTATTTTAATATCTCATTCAAATTTTCTATTATTTGTCATGCCTTTATTTTCTTGCCATTTTATTTCATTTGTATGGTTTTTTCCTTCATTTATTTTCTTCTCATATCCTTCAAATCTATTTTTTTCTTATTGTGAGACAGAAAATAGAGGGAAAACACCCTAATGTTTTCTCACCCTTTTTCTTTTCATCCTTGTCTTTCTCATTGTTTTTAAGGTATCTTGATTTTATTTTTTTTTCCCCCTCCCCAGTCCCGCAAACTAGAATCAACGCATATACCAGCAGTACTTCTGCATCATCATTAAAATGAGCACCCCAGGAATAAGCTCAGCTCTGTCCCTGTGAATTTCAGGCTGCATAACTGAATTCATTTGGCTGTTAGATAGGATAGAACCTGGGGCATGGGGTAAGGGAGGATATTGGACCTGGATAACCTCTGGACAAATTGTGTCATTTCACTAGACTCCAGAAGACTTTTCTGATTCCATTTAGCTATTTTTAGCATTTTATTTTATTAGTGTTTTTTTTTTTTTTTTTTTTTTTTTTTTTTTTTTTGGGGACCAGAAGTATAAGCAATATGATTCATTCTATATGAAGCTTATAGTGGAAAAACAACTGGATGAAAAACTGGCAATTCATTAACAAGCTGCCTAAGAAATGTTCCTCATTGGTCTTTAATGTGTCATAGCCCCATCATATTCCTGCCTGCCATTAGGAGTTATCTGTTGTCTGTTAGCCTTTAGCACTAAAATTTTTACGTTTTTTTTTTCCATCTTTCCCCCCTTTGTCTTTTCCCCCTTTTCACTTGCTTGTGTTGTTTTCTGTATATTGCCCCTTTTATGTGTCTTCTCTCACTTGTCAGTTCTCTGCAGTTTCTACTGGCATTCTTCATCATTTTTTTCCTTTCACATATCTTGTTTTTTTGTTCAGAAAATACTTTGTGTTGCTTAAAATACCCACAAACAAACAGACAAAAAACCCTCAAACCAAATCAAAACAAAAAATCCCCCCATTAAATTCTTTATAGAGGAATAGAATAGAGGAATAGAATACTATGCCTTCAAAGAGTTAACAATCCTATCCAATAACCTGTACCATGTATTATGTAATGTGTTTATTGTTTAAGGTACTGATGGAATTCTTTTTTGCTTACAATTTCTGATGGAACGTCTCTTCTTTTAATTCAAGTCTCTGCTGGGTCAGAGTTGGATTCAACACATACCTGTCTAAGGTTATCTGAGTGAGGACAAATTCTGCTGTTAAGCTATATGCTCTATTCAAAACAGGTTTTTAAGATGCAATGTTTTGTGTAAGTCTTATTTCACTTAGCATTATAGAATCAAACTTCTAGTTTTTAATCCTTTTTTTTTTTTTTCTAAGCTACTTTATTTCATTTTTATTTAAGGCTACCAGGCATATTATTTATCTCTTATAAGTGAAAGGTAATGTATATGCAAAGGAAAAGGTTGAATTAAGTGGTATAGTTTTGAGTATGAAACAAACTATATTATAATGGAAAAAGACCTGCAAAGAGCTTACTAAAGACTTTTGTTAAATATTTAGCTTTATATAATATCACAGTCATATAGAAGCAACTGTTGCACTTAAGCCAGTTTAGAAAGAAAAAATCCCCATACTTGTATTGTGCTGACAGAATTATTTACTCATTTGCACAGTGAACAGGATCATGGTAAGGTCCAACTGAGAAACTGCATAGCACAAAATTTATTAAGTTTGCCTGGACTTTAACTTTTTATATCATAGAGCAACATGCATAATTGTATAGCCACTATGCAGGGAGCAATAGAGAGGCAGAAATGAAAACTGGAACTAGGAGAAAATATTTGTAAATACTTACAACAGTATATTCTTATCCTATATTTAATGTTTCTCTAGTTATGTGATATACAGTGAAGCTGGTACCTGCTTCACTGTGAAGCATGACAGCTTGGACTCTTCTATTGTTCCTAAAAGCAGCTAATTATTTGTAAGGAGGTTTACTGCTTTTCTGATATAATTCATCCTTGTATCAACTAGCTTTGAATGAAGTGGCTAGTGAAGCATCACAATACCTGCAGCTCAGCCTCATGTAATTAGAAATGACTGCAGCTTAGTTGAAGCTTTGCATAAGGATTGCTCTAAAAGGCGAAGTTACGGAACCATGTATATGCTATTCATAACTTGCCTTCATTCACAGGCCTAGGCATCATATCAATGAAATTGCTGAAATAGTAGTAAGGTATTTTTAGTGCCCACTTCTAAAGATTGTATGTACTATTTAAATCTCTAAGATGTACTACTGGAGATTTGTGGTGTAATTTGAATAAGTGTGTGTGGTAACGTCTAATTTTAATAGTAAATATCTCCATTATTGAATGAGCTGAACAATGCACTCTTGATCCCATCTAATACACAACATAATTACCCTGATAATGAATATTTAGTCTATGAAAATTGCAGAACCTGAGATTTCTCCTTGTTTTTCTTGAGAAATTGCCATATAATGGAAAGGGAATTAAGGAGCCGTATGGTAGTCTAGGCAACTTCGAACCTAAATAGCAGAGAATAAAAATTGGATTATCAAATGTAAAAATGAAGAGAGGAATTTTTTGCATTATGTGCAAAACAATGAAACACACTTCTCTTAAGGAAAGTTTTGAAGCAACTCTAAAATGCTCTTTCTCAGTTTTGTGTGCAGATTACTAGATTAAAATTTCAGACAAATTTCAAAGTTCTGCAGAAAATTGTGACATTGTTTCTATTCCATAAACAGTGTCATTGGCATATGTACATCTGTACATTGACATCTGTGCATCTGACAAAACACTTTGTCTTCTTTTATAGGCAAACCCCATTGCTTTGCAATGCCAACAGAACACACATTGAGCACTCAATATTGTCATTTTTAAGTGCTACAATAATGAATGGAATTGCATAAAAGAAAATAATTGGATTTTTTTAAAACACTGAAAAAATTTACAAACATGAATTCCTCTAAATCAATTAGCCACAAATTTCTGGTGAACTACATTTCATAAAAGAAACGGTCGTATATATGGAAATTACTTACTTAATTCCTTTGTTGTTTGCATGATTAGGAATAAGTTAGTAGGGGGGACTATTTATTTTAAATGAGAAGCAACACTTCCTTGGCCCCCCACAGGATAGTATAATTTGCAGAAATTCTTCACAGGCTTTTATTGGCCCCAACTGTGAACCAAAGTACTAGTTACATGTTTTCAATGTTATTTCAGCAATTCAGCACTGAAGGGGATTTCTAACTTCAGCATCTCTTTTTTAGTCTCCTGTTGTCCCATCTATCATTCACTCTATACCACACTGTAGCCACAAAGCAGAAGACAATGCTTTAATTAAATAAATTAAATATTTCACTAGAACCAAAACTGCAAAATTATAGGGCTGCTGATCCTTAATGTGTCAGTGTCAGACAAAGGCTACTACTATGCAATCCTGTCTACGTGAGATGGGATCATGCAGTATCTTGTAGCATAGCTGTAACTCCAGACTGAAATCTTGGAGAAACTAGAAATTTTCTCCATAAGCACTTCTACTATTGATTTGCACAGTGTATCAGTCACCAAAATTCTTTCACCACTCTTTTCCTTTGTCACTGTATAAATACCCAGACTTACCTCCTGTAGGTATAGAATCATAGAATCATAGAATCATTGTGTGTTGGAAGGAACCTTAATGATCACCTAGTTCCAATCCCCCTGCCATGGGAAGTGACACTTCCCACTAGATCAGGTTACTCAAAGCCCCATCTAACTTGGCCTGGAACATCTCCAGGGATGGGGCATCCACAGCTTCTCTGAGGAACCTGTTCCAGTGCCTCACCACCCCCACAGTAAAGAATTTCTTCCTAATATCTAATCTAAATCTACCCTCTTTCAGTTTGAAACCATTAGCCCTTGTCCTATCACTAAAGCCCCTGATAAAAAGTCCCTCCCCAGCTTTCCTGTAAACCGTAAGTACTGTAAGGCTACTGTAAGGTCTCCCTGGAGCCTTCTCTTCTCCAGGCTGAACAGCCCCAACTCTCTCAGCCTGTCCTCACCGGAGATGTGCTCCAGCCCTCTGATTGTCTTTGTGGCCCTCTGCTGGACCCGTTCCAACAGGTCCATGTCCTTCTTCTGATGAGGACTCCAGAGCTGCATGCTGGCGTCCGGATAGCGTCTCATGAGAGTGGAGTAGAGGGGCAGAATCACCTCCCTTGACCTGTTGGCCATGCTTCTTTTGATGCAGTCCAGGATGTGGTTGTCTTTCTGGGCTGTGAGTGCACATTGCTGGCTCATGTTGAGCTTCTCATCAACTAAAATCCCCAAGTCCATCTCTGAGGGCTGCTCTCAAGCCATTCTCCACCCAACCTGTATTTGTGCCTGGGATTGCCCCAACCCACATGCAGGACCTTGCACTTGGCCTTGTTGAACTTCATGAGACTTGCATGGGCCCATCTCTCAAGCCTGTCCAGGTCTCTCTGGATGGCATCCCTTCCCTCCAGCATGGCGACTGCACTACATACCTTGGTGTCATCAGCAAACTTGCTGAAGATGCACTCAATCCCACTGTCCGTGTCGCCAACAAAGATGTTCAACTGTTCTGGTCCCAATACCAACCCTTGAGGAATGCCACTTGTCACTGGTCACCACTTGGACATTGAGCCATTGACTGCAACTCTTTGAGTGCAACCATCCAGCCAATTCCTTATCCATTTGTCAAATCCATGTCTCTCCAAATTAGTGATAAGGATATCGTATGGGACAGTGTCAAATGCTTTGCACAAGTCCAGGTAGATAATGTTAGTTGCTCTTCCCGTATCCACCACTGCTCTAAACCCATCATAGAAAGCCACCAATTTTGTCCGGCACATTTTGCTCTTAGTGAAGCCATGTTGGTTGTCACTGATCACCTCTTTATTGCCATGTATTTTAGCATGGTTTTCAGGAAGATCTGATCCATGATCTTGCTGGGCACAGAGGTGAGACTCATTTGTCTGTAGGTCCCCAGGTTTCTCTTTTTTCCCTTTTAAAAATGGGCATTATATTTCCCTTCTACAGTCAGCAGGAACTTCAATGGACTGCCACGACCTCTCAAATATGTTGGATAGTGGCTTGGCAAATTCATCCGCCAGTTCCCTCAGGACTTGCATATGTATCTCATGAGGTGCCATGGACTTGTGCACCTTCAGGTTCCTTAGATGGCCTCAAACCAGATCTCCTACAGTGGGCAGTTCCTCATTCTCGCAGTCCTTGCCTTTGCCTTCTATGACTTAGGTGGTGTGGCTAGAGTGCTTGCAGGTGAAGACCGTGACAAAAAAATTGTTGAGTATCTCAGCCTTGTCCATGTCCTGGGTGACCAGTTTTCCTGTTTCCTTCCGGAGAGGGCCCACATTTTCCCTAGTCTTCTTTTTATCACTGATATACCTGTAGAAACCTTTCTTGTTGCCCTGGACATCCCTGGCCAGATCTAATTCCATCAGGGCTTTCACTTCCCTAACCTGATCACTGGCTCCTCGAACTATTTCTCTGTATTCCTCCCAGGATACCTGTTCTTACTTCCACACTCTATAAGCTTCCTCTTTGTGTTTGGGTTTGTCCAAGAGCCCCTTGTTCATCCATGCAGGTCTCCTCTCCTGAAGTCCAGTGCAGTGAGCTTGCTGTGTGCCCTCCTTGCCACCCTAAGGACCTTGAACACCATCTTATGGTCACTACAGCCAAGGCTGTGCTTGAGCTTCACATTCCCCACCAGCCTCTGCATGCAGTCCAGCACGGCACCTCTCCTCATTGGCACCTCTTATCACTTGGAGAAGTACGTCATCACTGGAACCTCCTGGATTGCTTGTGCCCTGCTGAGTTGTCCCTCCAACAGATATTGGGATGGTTGAAGTTACCCATGAGGACCATGAGGGCTTGTGAAATTGAGGCTGCTCCTATCTGTCTATAGAGGGCCTCATCTGCTCGGTCTTCCTGATCAGCTGGCCTGAAGTAGACCCTCATTGTAACATCACCTGTCCCTGTCTTGCCTTTAATCCTGGCCCATAAGCTCTTGGTCAGCTCCTCATCCACCCCCAGACAGAGCTCCATGCACTCCAGCTGGTCATTGACATAGAGGGCAACACCCCCTCCTTGTCTCCCCTGCGTGTCCTTCCTAAAGAGCCTGTATCCTTCCATTCCAACACTCCAGTCAAAGGAGCCATCCCACCATGTCTCTGTGATGCCAGTAGTAGCCCTGCAGGTAAGCGCACATCTCTAACTCCTCCTCCTGTTTATTCCCCATGCTACATGCATTTGCATAGAGACATTTAAGTTTGGCCCTCAGTGAAGCTAACTTACTGGCTGGAGTGGCTGGAATTCCTTTGTTGGATTCCAGGTGCTCTCCTGCTGACCTATGATCCTTCTCCAGGCTCTGGGCCTCTGTTGCTGGCACAGACATCAAACTGGTAGGAGTGGGATGGTTTGAGGTTCCTTTTCCCTGGAAACTAGTTTAAAGCCCTTTTCATGAACTTGGCAAGCCTCTGACTGAAGATACTCTTCCCCTTCTCTAACAGATGGACCGCTTCAGCCCCCGGTAGACCTGGTTTCTCAAAGCGAATCCCATGGTCTAAGTAGCCAAACCCCTGGCTGTGGCACCAGTCCTATAACCATTTGTTGACTTGCCAGATTTGACTGGACCTTTCAATCCCATTCCCTTTGACTGGAAGGACTGACGAAAAGACTAGCTGTACTCCAGAGTCCTTTACTGCTGCTCCCAGGGCTCTGTGATCCTGCTTTATGCTCCTCAGACTGCTCCTGCTGGTATCACTGGTGCCCAGGTGAAAAAACAGCAGCAGATAATAGTCGGTGGACTCTACGAGACTTGGTAGTGTCTTGGTGACATCCCTGATACGAGCCCCCAGTAAGCAGCACACCACTCTATAGAGTGTGTCAGGTCAGCAAATGGGTGTCTGCATACCTTTCAGAAGGGAGTCACATACTACTATCACCTGTCACTGTTTCTTAGTTGCACTGGTTGTTACACGGGGAGCAGATGAAGCTGCCTTACTCAGCTCAAGCGTCTCTCCTGATGTGACTGGGCTTTCCTCTTTAGTCTGCAGAGTGCTGAAATGGTTCTGCAAGGGCACCTCGATCTTCGGGGGAAGTCTTCTCCTCCTGCTGGTCCCTGCAGCTGCAAGCTTCCATGCTTCTGCTTTATTGGCCCCTCTTCCCTTTGGTATGTTATGGTGGGGGATTTTTTTGTTGTTTGGTTGTGGATCCACTGCAGACTGCAATGCTTTTGGTAGCTCACTTTCAGCTGCAGAAATACAGATGTAAAACTAATTTATGTTTCTCCTTAGCCTTTATTGAAGCAATATTCGTGCCTTTACCTTGCTGAAGTTTCAGACACTTTAGTTTCTTAGCTCTGTGTTGCTGAGGGGTTTAACTGCTACAATTGCAGATATTTTCTATGAGATTGTTACTTCCATAGAAATAATAATTTGCAACATTTTAGTAAAAATGATTGATTGTATATCTTCTGGGTGTCCATGGCAAGGTGTTGGTAGCTGAAAAGCTTAAAAAAGGCAGAAAAAAGGTCATGGAGAGAAGAGGAGGGAACAAAAAGAGTGAGAAAGAGCGGAGGGAACACCATGGTCAGAGGAGGAGCATGAAGAGGAGGAGGTGCTCCATGGTGGAGCACATGTCCACGCTGCAGCCTATGGAAGACCCATGCTGCTGCAGATGGGTATTCCTGAATGAAATGCAGACCATGAAGAGCCCAAGCTGGAGCAGAGGAAAAGTGTGAGGGACCTGGTGTCAAAAAGGTGGGACCGTAGTGGTATTTCTCCATCCCACCCCACTAAGGGTGTTCCCCCTTATTTTTCTCCAAGTTGAGTCTGTTTTGCCTCTAACAATAATTGGCAAGTCAGCTTCCTGTTTTTATCTTGACACACAAGTGTTCTCATTGCATTTTTTCCTGTTTCGCTCCCTATCCCACTGTGGTGGGAGTTTGGCTCTTAGCTAAAAATAGCACAATAACTGTATTTATATAGGTAAAACAAACAAACAAACAAACAAACCCCACCTGCGTGCATTTATATTTAAAAACAAAAAATACATGTATTTTTTTTCTTGGTGGTGTCTTCTTAATTACTTTTTGGGTACAGATTTCCTCCTCCATCTCAGATAATTTAATTATTCTTCACCAAATTAGAGATATTCTGTTAGATCAGAGCTTTACTATGAAAGGATAAAGGATCACTTAAGCCATCATTACACTGATCAGTGTGAATGATCATCAGGACTGGATAAGAATGTTTCTCATCCTTTGGTTATGGATGTGTTACTCAGGTGTGAAAGAATGGCTGGTAAAACTGCAGTTAGCTCCTTAAGAGCTTGGCTTCCCATGGCTAGAGTTCAGTTCTTGTGCTTTTTGCTGTTGCCTGTGATTGCCTCCAGCTGGAGGTTTTTCTGACTTCTCCCCACTCCATGCATTCAAATCCAAAGATCTTCACTTCCATTTGTGGGAGCTCAGTTGTTGCCACTGCATTGCTTCTCCTTCTTTCTGCTCTCATTGATGTTCAACATTAAAAAAATAGATGTTACCCTTTGGCAGCAGGATTCTGTTAAAGGCAAAGCAAAAGTATTTTCATGTGATTCATTTTGATATAAATGGTCTGATAAAGATGTTCTATGAAATCCTCATCTAATATAAATCTTACAGCAAGTCGATTTGATTTAATGACATTAAAGATTCGACTTAGGAAACAGTAATTAGACACCAGCACCATATTGTTGCACTTGTGGAGTGAACTCTTTGAAAACAATCTGTATGCAGGTATATAAGTGAGTATCAATATACAAAGAAGCAAATGGGCCTTAGTATTTATGGCAATAGCTTTGTGTAGGACAGAATGAGACATTTGAATTAACTTCTCGTATAGAATTCAAAAGTTTCTAGCTATGGACAATTTACAGTGCTCTAGTTTATGGTTAAAATTGCTCAAGTTTGATTTAACTAAGAATGAGAAAAAGAGTGCCATAGATGTATATAGAGGAAAAATACTCATAAAATTAACTGAATTCCTCAATAGAATCAATATTAAAAGTCAAGTGTTCATCAGATAATACTGAGATACACACAGCTTTATTAACCTCATAGAATAATACAATATATCTGATATAGAATTTATTTTTAATATAGCAACATATCATGCACATAATTAAATATTAATTTGCTACCACTTAATAATATTTTACTTCTTAAGTCTTCTCTACTGAGTCTCTCTAATTTTCTTACAACCATATAGCCATCTTGCCTTTTGTAAGATTTCTGTCTTCAGACCACTTCACCTACAACACAGTTAGCTCTAGGTCATGCAGGGAATCTCTGCAGCCAAGATGATGTTGCAAGTAAACAAGTCTAAATTTCTGTTTGCGTTTTCATGAGAACACTTTCTATATCTTATTAGTAAATCTTCCTTCCTTTGGAAAGGAAGAAATAACCATTCCCTTGGACAGCTTTCTTAGGAAGTATTCCTTTGCTGCAAGGACATTGTTTATTGTGTTATGTGAATTAAGTTTCCGATGGTTTCATAATGAAGCTGATGTGTATTTCTAACATTAAAATTTATTCCTTGCACAGTACTTCTAATCCACATATTAAAGTATTGTTTCATCTTCTTTGCATGTGTTATGTCCAAGCCCTTGTATGGGTATATTTATCATAGTCTTGTAGCAAAGTGATTTACCAAGTACTAATAATTAATTTCAAACATTAGAGCGTGAAAACAGTACTGCTGTCTTTGGTATTCCTTTTTCAGAGAATGTTACCCTTCTTTGTGCCTAAAAAGTGTAACACAGGTAGGAGTCTGAATCCCATTGCAGTTTTATTAAAACTGCTTTACAAAATTCCCAGTTTCTGGCTGGGAATTGCCTGGAGCATGTACGTATTACTCAAAAGATTTTGCTGGTAGACGTCTTTAGACTAGTATCTGAAGTACAATATGGCTCAGAACAGGAAACCAGTGCAAATACAGAGTCAGCTTTCCTACCAATTAAATCTATTACCACTCCTCATACAGCTGTGTTGATTTTGATTCGGGACAAAAAGTGATTATTACTATATGACTCTGTACCATGTCCATTTCTCAGGATAGATATATGTTGAATCTCATTGTCAAAAGGCCAGATTTTCAAAGGTTTTGAGGTTAATAAAAACATAAATAGCTCCACGTAGGATTTACAGAACAGTCCTGACCAGAGTAAAAGCCTTGTTATTAGAGTGGGTCTAAAAGGAGATTTGTTTGTAAATATTTTCAATTTTTCAGTGGAAAGTGATTTCTGGGTTTTGTTTCTTTGCTTGTTTGTTTTTGAAACTTATGCACTAGTTTATTTATTTATTTAAAATAAACAGGAAACAGTTTAACGCCAAAAAGTTTCAACGTAAAGTTTTAATGCAAAAATGTAGGTTTCTGCGGGGTTTTTTTGTGTGGTTTTTTTTGCTTTTGTTCGTTCTTTTGTTTGTTTTTTCCTTTTTTTTTTTTTTAACTATTGAACTCTTTTTTTCATATCCTTCTCCATCTTAAGGTGAAACAACATTTGCAGAATAAGGACGTAAGACTAATTTTCATTAACCACAGTGTTATATAATGAACATTTGATATAAATGAAGCACAATTTACAAGGATTATTTAAAGATGAGTGTATGTGTTTGAACACAGTATAAATGAGACGACATTGTATGTATGGTGAAAAAAAAATAATTAAAAAGGAAAGCTGTTAAATATAATGAATACTGTTTGCATTGAAAGGTCCCTAACAGGTCCCCTTTACTACCTGTAATTGAGACCTTTAGTATTAAATATAAAATAGCACAGATTATATTTAATTTGTATTTTCAACTACCACATAAAGAATTATCAATCGATGTTATCATCCATAACAGGAGAAGAAACGGAGCTCTTAAATCATTCTTGATCTTTCCTTGATTGTGAATGGTGACTAGGACATGAGTAGAAACTGAGGTTCACTGGAATAGTATTTAACTGTGCAGCAGGTGTCAGTGAGACACGTATATAGTCTCCATCATCTTAGAAATGCTCTGTAGGGACATGCTTAATATTCGTTAGATGTTCCCTGGTTCTGCCTTCCTCGGTCTATTGTGGGATACAGTGGAAGCGAAGAAAGAAAGTATTTTCACTTGCAAGTTGTAACACAATTTGTGATGCATTAAAGAAATGATCCTTGAATCTGCTGCCCTTGATAGCGATTCCAAAACAATACCTGCTGTGCAGCATGAAGGGAAAGCGACACTGCATTTCATTGATAGTGGAGTAACAATGAACTTTGATGTCTATTATGCATGTTATTCATTCATGTGTTCTTGCTATATTGTCTTTTTTATGAATTTGGAATCATATATATTACTATGAGTTTAATCAGCATGACAAGCAGATCTGTTTTTTCGCTGCCCTCCAGGAAAATAAATCCCTTCTGCTTGTTTTTTCACAGCCTTTTTATCCCATCTTCAAAGGTTCCTATTCAAGCTACCATACTTCTGGGCAACAGTGTCTGGATAGCAGTGCTCTTTATCAGTCTGTCAGAGCCACTCTGCAATCAGGCTGAGGAGTACTTATGGATCAGTTGATCTTTCCTCCCTTCAGGAAGCTTGCCATTTCTTCAGTGATTTCACTATGCGCAGTACCCTGTACATGCATAAAATAACTTAGAGTGTGCTAAAGATAATAAGATTATTTTGTTAGTCATTCTTCCTGTCATCCCTAGCAGTGTGCAAACCCCCTGTTCTGCCCACTGAATATTCCAAGCAGCACAGCTATCACACACCTAAAATATCTCTGATCTGGTAGTTATTCTGCTTTCTGGACTACATGGCTGCTTTTAAATTTGACCTGATATTCATCAGTTATATAAACTGATATCTGTACATTATCTCTTCACCATGTTTTGGTTTCGTTGGTGTTTATGAATGTGTATAATTTTAAGATGCATTGTAATGGCTTCATCTGATGTATATTAGTTCAGTGTGGCTCATTTCGTGACCGAGTGGGAAGGCTCTCTATAGTATAGAAAATAAGCATCCTAACCACAGCTGGTGCCTTTTTTGTTTTCTCACTCTCAGATCTCTTACATTTTTTTTATTTCTTTACCTGTCTCTGCAGTCAAATGCAGAGTTTTGACTAGCATAAAAAGGTAACAGGCATTACTGTCCTAACTTTGTTCAAATGAGGGAGGATGTCATCTTCCAATTCCTGAAGTAATCACAAAGGTTTCTTTTGGAGAGGGGAATGCTTTTTATTGGTATTTCTATTTTTGTGAATGATAGGTGGTATCTATTGCTGACACCAAGCTGGTCTTTTGGCAAGATGCCTTCACTTGGCACTTTGCCAGTGACCCTTTGTTCTTTTCACTAACAGCAGAGAAAGTGTCACTGTCATCTCACTTTTTTCATCCTGAGTGTCTGAGTAACTTGTCCAATGTTCCAGAACTTGCAATGCTTGGAGGATTAAGACCTATCATAGTGCATATAGCCAAATTTCCTTACATGATTTGCTCTTCTTTTATTATGCATCACATGGAGCTTTTTGCCAGTCTAGTAACATATGACAATAAACTAGAAAGTGAGACTGAGGCTGATGAAAAACAGAGGACAAAATGAAAATGCATGAAAATCTCTGATGACAAAAGTGCAGGTAAGTTTATAGGTACAAACATACAAGATGCGATAAAATGCATGCAGTACTTACACATATTTGAGGGTACAGTGTTTACACAGTCCTGCAAACATTGGAGATACTTGATACTTTTTGCATGCTTTACCTGCACAAAGTTGTTTAAGAGCAACTGCAGAGAACTGTGAAGGATCAGGATTTGGAGAAGGTTACAGAACTTTAGGTCATCATGGCATTCAAGGCTTGTCCCATCTTTCCATTTATTTTGGTGGGATTTTAACCAGACTTTTAAAGGAGAAAAGCGTAAGAGTAATATCTACAGGCCCACCATCAAGAATTCAAAATTCGCCAGGTGATTTCATCGTTCCTAAGCCAAGAAAAATGAGTGTGGCTTAAAAGCTTGAAGCTACTGTTAAAACAAACCAAAACAAAACAAAAAATCAAACCGCAATCAGTTGTTAAAAAAAGTACCACTAACAAAGCATTTGAACTTCTTTTATAGTTTTTGGTTTTTCTGGGCCCTAAATGTACCCTAAGGCTGCATTTTCAAGCTTCTTTTCCCAGGTACTGGAAGTTTGGAAATGAAATGTAACTGTCTCTAATAATTATCTAGCTAAAATAGTCTAACGAAAACAATAAATACTCTGACATTTAAAATTGTAGAACTGCTAGCATGAAAAAAATCACCACACATAAAAGCTTTAACTGAACAAAGAAGAACTGTGAGGTCACAGACTGAAAAATAACCCTTCAAAACAATTTAATGTGAAATTGTTTTCTTTAAACAACCAGTAGTTACTCCTCTGTGATACAAAAAAAATTAATAGTTATATATTTACAGGAGTGTTAAAAGGTCAACAATATTGAAACAACGGAAAAAGACTCAGGTCTCTTGTCTGATGTATGTATGTTTATTCAGAAAACATAACACCATTTTAGTTATGATGATCCTGGTATGAAATTTAGTTTGAACAGATAAAATTGGGCAGTGTTACCCAGTGAGTACAATAACACCATGGTGTAAAAGGAGGCTTTGAAAGTGACATATTTGCCTATTAGTTTCTACTTGCAGACAACAAAGACTGGTTAAGCAACAGTTTTGCTTAATTTTTTTTTTCTGCTTTTTCTCCCTGACCCTGGTCAGCACTAGCAAACAGCTTTCTAGGGAAGAAGTAATCCTACCTCCAGCAGCCTTTTTGAAAAAAATATAGCACTTCCATAGCAATGTCTGATCAATGTTGTTCATCTCAGTGGCCAATCTGGCCCAAGCCATGACAACTGTTTACAGTATTCTGGGGTTTTAATCACCTCTGAGCTCTTGAATTTTTCAGGAAAATGAACTATATGCTTATTGTCTTACTGCAACAATTCAAATATTCAAGAGTGAAAGGGAACATATCCAATGCAAGAATATTTTGCTTTTAAAAGCAAAATATCACATCACCCTAGTATTTCTCCTAATCTGATGAAGAGTTGTTGACTTATTAAAACTATTAAGTGTCCTCAATTCATATTAATTTCATCTGGTGTTTTCAGCATCTCAAGAAAGCATGGCAGTGTTAGTACTGCTGTTACTCCCTTGTTCTTGATAATATGTTGGATAGATTTTGCTGTACATACCCACGTGCATCTCTATAGTAGTACAAATATCTGCTTATTTATTTTAGGTTTTGTTTTCAGGTGTTATCAGATTTCTTTTAATAATATGGCTGTGTTATAAGAATTAGCTGAAAAATTTTGCTGAAGAAAAGAGGTTGTGTCAAATGTAAGTATTTTAGTCCAGAGTAATGTAGATAACTGGACAATTTTAAATAAGAATTATTTCAAAATAAAATAGTTAATTTCAGATTCCTTTTTAATTTTTTTAGCACAAATTTTCCACTTGACTATTACGTGTTACCCCATGTCATCTTCCAATGAGTACTTAGTATTTCTGTTCATTCATTTTGGCTTCTTGATCTCTTAATTTCTGTCTGATAGTGTGTTTTGTATCTGTTGGCAGAGGAAACAAGTCATACCTCCTTGCACCTTCTTTGAAAGGTTCTTCCTGTTCGTATGTTTTGCAATATGTTTTTTTATGTGCTCTTTGCTTTGTTCTACAGTCATTCTACGCAGTGAGAGGCAGTAATTGATTTTTTCCTAACCTCCTTAAAAGCCTCCTGTTCCTCTCATTCTTTCTTCCATTTTTCCAAGATGAAAAAAAAGACACTGAAAAATACAAGAAAAGGGAGACAAAATACTGGTATTCTGATATCTCTGCCAGTTCTGAGACTACCCATTCCATTCATTTTTACAACCCATCACAGTATCATCATTAATGAACTTCAGGATACAGGTGTTCTGAACCAGTGTGCTTTCTCGAAGCATTTCAAAAAGCATGTTTAAAACCTATGCCAAAGTACCAGTTAATAGATGACAAAAAAAAAAAAGTTTAAGGTAGCAGGAAGATATTGCAAATAATAATTCTAATATATAAAATAGTTAAACTTAAAAATCTGGTATCACACATCTCTTAAACAGAATCAATAGAAACATTACTTGCCATAGCTTGTAGCAAAATATTGGGAGAAGAGATATTATGATCACTCTTATTGTTAAGATAAAATGGAGACTTTCCAGTTGTTCCATTTTACATTTGGAAAGGTTTTCTTTGTTTACGTACATACAGAAAAAGTTTTTGTTCTTCAAAACACACTACTATAAATAGCTTAGCACAGTAAAATCAGTGATTTTTACTCATAAATTCAAGATTTAAAAGACTCTTTTTGTATGTCTGTCTGTGTGTGTGCATGTGCTATAGGGGTATGGTATGTGAAAATCTTGCTGCTCAAAGCATGCATATTTATATGCATGTGCTGATGCTTGGTGTTTCAAATTCACATGATTTAAGGGCACTAAGTCAAACTATTTTAACTCAATTAGTTTTATAAGAAATTTTCTCTTTTCTTCCACCTCCAACTTAAGGGCCTTCAAGAGAGTCATTAATTTGCTATTCCTTGACTATAGGAGGAAAGTTTGCTACCTATATGCATTTCCACAACTAGTGATATCCCTGTGACCAGCTGTTTTAATGCTGTCTGGAAACTGGGGAAGTTTCTAATTTACTTCTTTTAAATGGAAAGCTAAATACCAAAAAGCCTTCCCCAGAGAAGCAGGATGGAGAATTACTTCCCTGCTGTATTTCTTCAATCATTGTTCTTGAAATTCAAGGGCTTTTATACAGGTGTGTGCTGGTAAATAATACAGGAATAACTTCCATAGTTGTTATTGCTTCAATAATTTTCTATTGTTTCTTTGAGTGTTTTCTATCTTATTCTAGCATCTTCCACACTTTTCAGTATTTCAACTGGAAAAGTTTAGTAGGATCTGGTGTTAGTGTTGGGTGTTTTGGTCTGTATAAAACAACATTCTATTAGTCTTTCTAAAAAAAAGTTGGTTTGGAAACTTAAATTATATACCTCTTAAGAGCTTTTGTCAAATGTTATTTTTCACTGTCCTGTCTTTATGTGGTGGAAAACTTCTAGCAATGACTTCTTCTGTGTGACAATGCTAGAAATGAGATGTGCTGAGGAAAGGGCAATTTACTTTTCATATTTTCAGTATGTCACAGACTTGGTTCTTATTAAACTTTATAATTATTACAAGGAAGATGATGTATTCTTTAAACACTTTGATAATTCCATTGGATTTTATACATTAATACTTTTTGCCTGATAAAACAAATAATGCATATGTACCAGAAACTTATCTAGCCTTTATGAATGTTTAAGTTCCTTCATTCACCCACTTCTATAATTTGGCAAATGAACAGGCTTACTTTTTGTTTCCAGTATACGGACAAGTGTTATCCAGTATAAAGACAAATGTTATTTGGTTGAAAATCTTCTGGCCAGGGATTCTAAAGACTAATACTTCTCTGACATGAACTGGTTTCAACTCATGTTAATGATGATTGTCTTAAAATATGTCAAAGAGCTGTGGTAGTTCATTAAGTACTCATTATGTTAATTTTCATTATGACCTTCTGCAAAGACTCAAGATATGACTAAAAATATAAATTCAGAAGACTTCTTCTGATAAGATCCCTGCTGTAGCACCTTTAGGGTCACATTTCAAACAGAAAATGTGATGATGTACTTTCTAGGTGCTTGTGAAGAACTATGTTACATACTGTAGAATCTGAAAGGTAAGGTGAAAAGGAAGGTGAAAAACAGAAAACTTTTCAAACCAATTTCTCTTCTGGAGTGTGTGAGTCATTTCAAATTGTACTAATGGGTACTACTCAGAGTTTCCCATAGTAAAAAATATAATCATTTGGGCTTCAAAAAGCAAAAGCTTAGAATTTCTCCCAGCTCTGGTCAGAGTTCATGGCCAAAGCCTAATTCTGTGCATTGACATTATTGAGATTACACTAATATGTATGACATATTCAAATTGTTAGTTCTTCATCTGCCATTGCTTCTGCTAGCTGCAAGTCAGTATGCATTTCATCTTTTATCATTATCGTTTTATCTTCTGTATCACATGAAGGAGTCACAAACTATTAAAATTTCTTTTATTGATGATTTATTTACTCAATTTAATTTATTTAATCTCTATTCACATTTGCTTGAAAGCTGTGGCTGTTGACAGATCCTTAAAAGGCAGACCTCATGTAGTCATATAAAATTCTTCTTTCTTGATTTGATTATGAATTCAGAGATTACCAGATTTCAAAGTCTGATGACTAGAGTCTATATGTGCTACCATCTATGACTAACGGTGATTAATATTACGGTATGGCAAGCCCCCAGACTCAATTCAGGACCTCCATGCTGGTTGCATTTGAAGATTAATTATCTTCAAGATCTCTCCTGGAAAAAGTGCAAACTGATGTGTGAAGTGTAAACTAATCTTAAATATCGACTGTTAATTTAAATATGATGCATTTTAGAACATGCCTTGCCTTGCCCAGGAGAACTGTGTCTTGGGGTGGAATCTGCTGCCAAACTTCATCTCAGGGTGTCTCTCTGCTTCAGAGTTCCCATTTTTATTAAGTGGATTTTCAGAAACACATGAAGAAGAAGGGTGAGAGATTAAGATGGTCATTAGCTGTTACAGTATCTATAAAGGTATTGTGAACTCCATTAAGTGCCTTGCATAAAGCAGATTTATTATGAATGTCAACTGTTTTTAACTTGGTGAATCATTTAGGATTTTTAGCTAGTGAATCATTCAGTTGTTCAATGAATCATTCAAATAATGGAGACAAAAAATATCTTTATTATTTGCTCAGTAGTTCAGATACATTTGCATAATGAAGTTGCTGGTTTGAAATACTTTTTACTTCTTCTCTTTGTATAATGCACTTCTATTTGTGATTTAAATATGTACACAATCATGCTAAACTTCATGAAACATTTTCTGTTTCAGTTGCTTTTATGAATACTCAGCAGTCATCCTAATATTTGAAAATAACGAATACTATGAAGGTAAAAATCATAGCAAACCAAGCTCAGGGCTTTTATTCAAGTGAAAAAAAAAAAAAAAAAAACAAAAAAAAAAACCCAAACCAAAACCAAACCAACAATAAACAAATCCCAAACACACGTACTGTATTTCTTTTCTTTTGTTGTTTGAGGACCAGACAGTGCCTCAGACTCAGAGCTCCTTGTAGGGACTCCTGACTGTATCCTATCACTTTGGGAGACAGAGGCTGTGACCCTGAAGGTGGCCCTGCTCCTGTTCCCCTCACAGGCACGGAGGGAAAAGGCATCTAGGTCCCCAGCTATGAGTTTTAAACTGAGTGCTGCTTCTGCCTCCTCATCCTCTGCAAACACCTCTTCGGCTTCTAGTTGAACACACTGTAGACAGGGAGAAGTGTAGTCAGTAATCTGCTCCTGGCTTTTTCTCTTTTCTCCTCCCTGTACACTGTGGGGAAAAGTAAAAACACTTTAGGGACTTCCTTCACTCCCCAAAATCAGGAAACACTTAAAGCATTTGGAAAAAGTCTGCAGTTTTCCATGTCAGGGACCTTTGGATAACTGGAAGTCTCAGGACTGCAGAGCCTTGCCTAAATCAATTAGAAAGAGTAAGAATTGGCTGAAGCCTTGGTCATTCCCAAAACCCATGGGAATCGTGGCTTAACTTTTGTGAAGGTGCTTAGGCAAAAGTGTGCCTGTATTTGGCCATACCTCATTCCCCTTTCAACTGTGTGTGGATTCACTGTATGTAATTGTGATGTGGCCTTAAAGAGTAACAAGGAATGATTTTTTTAAAAAAGTCTTCCTCACAACTCATGCCTGTCTTGTTGCACATGTTGGACAGATGAGTATCTGAGTTATTGTGTCTTTTTGCCGAGGCAATAAGATTATACATGCAGTGAAGTGGTACTGTATGAAAGAATAGGGTAAAAACATATTTCATCCATTTAAAATCCATTTTAAAAAGATGTCTGGTTTTTTTTTTAGGGTTTTACTATTTCCATATTGATAATTTGCATAACCAAAAGATGACAGCAGCCTGCCTGCAACTGGTGTTTATTTACAGTATTTGTCCTTCTGCACTTGCAAATTTATCTCTTTCTGCTTTCCAGCATGTCTCAGTACTAAAAAAATATACTGTCATATTATTTGTCATTAGAATGCTATAAATAAGAAATATGATTACTGATTACAAAAATATTTTTTATACAGCTAAATAAAACAAATAAAAAGTTGTATGTTTGAAAGTTTATTGCCATTTTAACAGGTGCATTGAAGTATAAATGATAGCAGCATCAATGAATAAATTAATCATAATGAGCACTCAGTTAAAAAGACCTTTTCTCATCAAAGATGTAGATGCTATAATTAGAGGTCCTAATTTTAGATGGTGAAGGATATTTACCAGCTAATGTCTGATGCTTTGGAGAGAAAAACACTGACAACCGTGTGTTATATAACAAATTTACCAATAACATTAGAATTACAGTTAAAACACTGCCAGAACTGGAAATGAAAAGCTCATGCGTCTGTCTGTTTTAATTTCATTGGATATCTCCCATTTAACATAAAAATTTATTAACGTAACATTAACCGAATAGCACAGACTTGACTTTTCCACTCTGCCTTGAGAATAAGGATGAAGCCACATGAAGTGAAAATTAGGGGGCACTTATATGCCACAGTATGTGACATAGACTCCAGAACTTATCATTTAGATGACTAAGACCCAAATTTTAGTCATGAGACCTTTAAAGAATCTGAAGTTCTTCTCTGTCATCTGCATCTGCATCAAGTTCATAAAGTCCCTTGGAGCCGTTCTCATTCCTGCCACCACTACAACTTGCAAAGCAAGGGGTCCTTATGCCCGATGCTCATGAAGGGATGGGGACACGCAGAACACATTTAACATGTGTCATGTTTAGTAGCTACTGAAATAGCCAGGTGGAAATAGTGTTCCTGTCCCCATACATGTAACAGCTCTGTAAGTTGAGCTGTGTCCCTGTCATTAAGAGATCAGATGCAACCCCAAGCAAAAGTTAGAAATCCAGTCGTTGCTTTTCAAAAATGCATCTAATCATTAGGCTATAAACAAACTCCTGTTTATTTCAGGCAGTGATACCACAAGTAATTGAAGTCCTGTAAAGTCAGTGAAAGAACAAGCAAGAAATAGCATAACTGAGTATCCCAGTCCCTTTAGTAAGAACTATTACACCCACAGATTGTTTAACTATTAAAGTGATAAAACACAAAACCAGGGTTGGAATCTTAGAATGAAAGATTTTTTTTTCATTTTGGTTTGGTTTGGGTTGTTTGGGGTTTTTTTTGTTTGTTTGTTTGTTTTTTTTTTTTTCATTTTCCTTAACTATCTCTATGTTTCATATAAAGACCTTTACTGAATTCACTGGGTCAATCTGAATTAGTTTGCTTTCAGGAAAAATGATTGTCATGTTGGTCTCAGACTAGAAAACTGATCATGAAATCAGTTATAAGACAGAACATAAAACTACAATTGACAGTGTCCATTTGTAACTGTATATGTGAGTTACGTGGCTACACAGCAAATTAATTTTATTAGTAATCCCTCAAAGCTTATCCAGAGGCTACAGCACAATCAGTAAGGAACAGTAGATCTCAGTTCTGCATTTATTAAAACAAACTAGTCTTATATAAAAAGTTATTTTTATAGCAAATTCCTTTAGGCAGAACTTTCTCAGTGGAGAATTTATGACTGAATTTCTCTATTAACCAGATTAAACAAAATCCATGCCAAACCATTCTCAGAGAACAACATAAATATAAAATTTTTGCAAAACTTTTACTATGACTAAACAAACCAACAAAATCCTTAAGTGAGCAATGGTTTGACATTGTGTGTTATTGTGTAGTCAATAGGAATGAAGAGAAGAAAAATGTATAAGAAGAAGAAACAGCAATTCTGTAATCATATTATGTATATATGCAATTTACGTGCACATTAGATACATCTAAATGGATTAAACAATAAGGCATGGTGATTTAGTAGTTTAAGCTTCACTTCTATTAATAGGACAGAAAAGAAATTAGAAAAAAATATTACTATTTGTCCTAAATCTATGTATATTTTTGCAATCCCTCAAATAACCCCACATATTTCAACATGCATCTGGCACATCAAATTTATATGAAACCATTTTATTTGCAAACAAGAATAAAATTGTTCTTTTTCTGACTAAAACTCTGTTCTAGTATAGTTTCAGTTCTACCATCCAGAATGTAAATAGGTTTTTCAATCAAAATTGAGGTTTAGGTGAGTGTTTGGAATTTAAGAATATTCATTTCAAGTTGGCTGGTAACAGTTACTACCTCAAACTGTTCACTGATTACCAGTTACTACCCCCTTATTTATATTCTAATAGTTGATTCTGAATGGTTTGTAAAAACACAGTCCTTAACCATCTTTCAGAAGCAGACCTTTTCCAGCATGTTAGGACTACTTTGTATTTGTTTGTCATTTTATTAAATGAAATAAATCAACTGTATTTGAAGACATTGTAAATAATGTTAGTATTTACTGCAGGTAATGATTAGAAGTTGTTTTTCGGAAAGGTAAATAAATATGGATAATTAAACATTACAATTTTTTTTAAGTTAAGCAGAAAATGATTTATTTCTGTACTCTTAATTAAAGTTCCCTCAATTTTGTTCCTCCTTCCCAAACATAGAAGTTGTATAAATACAAAGTAAACTCTGAAAATTAACCCATTAATGTGAATTCAACCCTGTCTTTATTCCTCATCTCTGTTTATCCGTGCAGTCACTACTACTTCATGTCCCTCAGATGTTCCCAGTCTGTGTTCTCCACAAATTCCCACCAGTTTGCAGCTTTACAGTCAATTATTTTTTCATCCCATTTACATAATTCACTTGCATGACAGGAAATCAGAAGGGAAATGAATCAGTTTTCTCTGAAAGAAGTTGTAAGGGTGAACAGATGAGATTCTCAGATGGACTTTCAAATATTTTAATGAAGCAATTAAAATAAAACCGGATGAAGATGGGATGTTAAAAGCAAAGATTATTATAAAGCTGCTTTATCATTTAAAGAAAAGCAGCAAGGATTTACTCATGCAATCAAATATCACAGGCAGTGTTTGCACTGATTTTCTTCAACCTAAGCATAACAGTGAAACCTGCTTTTGGACCTGCACTCAAATATTGTAGAATATCACCTAGTTATAAATCTGGTGTAAAAAGGAAGACTGAAGTTACAATGTTTGAAAAGGATAATACATGCTGAAAATGCATTTCTGATTTTATCACAACATTACTCTGAAACACCCTCTTAAGAAAATTTGCAAAAAATATACTTCTGAATCCATGGAAATGGTGCTTCCCATTGCTTGAAGGAACCTGAGCTGCAATATGACTGTCATTTCCTATGCATAAGTTATAACTACGAAGCGTTTACCTCAACTCTATGTTATAATCAACCGGCTGTATGACCTGATCTTACCCTTCAAAAAAGGCATTTACTACAATGAAGAGGAAAAATAAGAACTTTATAGTAATAATTAATAAAGTAAAGAGAATGTCCGCAGATTTCTGTAGTGACTATTCTTTGTATAGCTTGTTGTTATTATTCAGGAAAAAAAGAACAATCTTCCTGAGCATACAGATAGTGGCAAATAGTTATAACATAGATAGCTCTTCTGCAATATCTATGCTGTACTGAAGGAGCAGTCTCAATATTATAGGACCGAATTCACTAATCATGACCAGTGCTTTCTTCATAAGAACATCGATGAGCCAGAGCCAGGGGGCACTCATGCTTACGTGAGTCTTGTCCTTTAAAAGGACTGAAGAGTACATGCAGGACTGGCTTGATGTTACAGCTAAAACAATAACATCATTTGTAGTCCCCAAGAGATATTTTTCTGTATCTGTCCCCTCCTCTGTGAATTGGGACTCATCTGAGCCCTCTTCTCAGTAAGGTAAGTTTTCCAGTAGCTTAATGCTGGGAAAAAATTCTAAGATCACCTTAGATGTGACATGAAATTGCACCTTTCATTCAGCACTTAAAGAACAGTTAACCAGAGTTATAGGAAAGAATTTTGCCCAAATGAACAAAATGATTACAGGAGAAATGCATTTAGATTTGTGTGTGGAAACAGATTACTTTCTTCCAATCCACAATCAAGTTTTTAAGAATGTCAATTTCATATGAAAGTGCTTTAGACCTTAATCTTAATGTTATGTTTGGTAAATTAAATACAGAGAATGAGAATGGCATCAGCTGACACCTGATATGGAAATACTAGTGAATTCTTCATTAAAAATTTAATTTTTGTGTAGTGTTTGACAAACATTTATTTCAATGAGACAGAGTTTTAATTACTAACAATTATTTCTTACAATACAGGCACAGTTCTGTTTGCTTGAGAACACTGTAAAATTCACATTGAAATTGTCCATCTGAAAGCGATTGGATAAAACTTGTTTAGTTAACAGAAGCAATGCAAGAAACAAGTGGCTTTTCTCATGGTTTAAATTGGTTTAAATTGTCTGCATCCCTTTCACTTTTGCTTGTAAACTTTTTGAAGAAGTAAATCCTACACAAAACATTTAACATAGTTGCTGTCAATTTTACATTGGTTTAGTTAAATCAATGAAAAATCACAACCTTAATCTGGAACAATTTTGTAAGTCAAGTAGGCCCAAATGGAAGGTAATAAAATAAATCAACTTCAATATGGAGATACCAGGATTAACAGTGTCTCTTTACAGACTATTGTAAAATTCTGCAAGTATTGCCTTGATTTGGGACCATATCTCCCAGGATTGACTGAGCATACTGTATTCTGATTTGCTGTTTCCAGGGAGGCAGAGCATATTCTATTTGTAATTTTCTTTCAATAAACTCTTTTTGGTCAAATTTTGTGTACTTTAATCAAACAGAATGTATCATGTGAGGTAGTGGCTGCTTGCTGTTTCCTAATCTGGTGTTTACTTTTTATTTGTCATGCCCAACAATACTGTACTTTTGAATATACTGGAGATCACTGTTCTGCATGGTTTTTGGTGGTTTTTTTGTTGTTGTTGTTGTTGTTTTTTGTTTGTTTGTTTGTTTGTTTTTGTTGGTTTGGTTTGGGTTTTTTTTGCATCATCTCCATCTTTCTGTAGAGACTGTGCTTGATACATATTTGACTTGGATGAGAGGTCAAGTAATCAGTTTTTTTGCCTTGGTCATTCACATGCAGAAAAAAAGGTTGGTGTACCACTTGCCTGTGACATGATGTCGAAATAAAATTTTGGCATCATACACTGCTGAAAACACATCTCAGTACAATGCTGTGCAATGGTAAATTTTAATTAATGCTTTTAGAGAATATAGTCAGAATATATTTTTGTGTGGCCTTTTTCAATGTTTGACATTTTCTACCTCTGCTTCTCCTTTCTTTGGTATTATTTCTCTTCCTGTAACTGTAATTCCTAATTTAGTAGCATAAAAGACTTTAGATAATGTACTACTTTGATAGGCCAGGCAGCACAACCGCTTATATTTCTCTTGTGCTCTTCTGTCTTGCCCTTCGGGCAATTATCAGTCCAGAGAAGACTGATTCACATCCAAAGGACTACAACTTATTCTTTGAAGCCAGATTTCCTCAGGCACTGTATCAAATGCTTTTCTGAGTTCCTTTTATACTACAGCTGGCATATTCCCATTTGTCCATGGACTCCCTTATGTTCTTCCCTCCTGTGGTGAGGGTCAATGACTGGAAGCTGAAAGATGCTGCCACAAAGAGCAGGCTTGCTGCCTCCTTCAGCTGAAGTTGGTCCTCTGGAGTTTCCCTTGCCCTTTCTTCCACCTCCTTGTGCTCTATTTGTAAGCAAATAGTCTATACATCCATTAAGAAATCTCTTTTTGTTTAATATGTTTTCAGCTTGTATTGTCAATGGCTAAATGACACTGATTTTTAGTCTTTCTGTGTTCCCAGGAGATATTCAGGGTTCAATTCTAGAACCAGTTCTGTTCAGCAGGTTTATCAATGATCTGGATGCAGGATTTGAATGAAACATTAGAAAGTTTGCTGATAATTCCAAACTGGGAGATGCTGTTGACTCTCTTGAGGCACAAGAAGACTTGCAGAGGGATCTAGATAGATTGGAGCATTGGGTAATTATTAGCTGGATGAAATTTAACAAGAATAAAATGCCAAATTATGCACCCAGGTTGCAGGAACACCAGGCAGCAGCATAAACTGGGAGAGGAGTGCTGGAGAGCAGTCCCGCAGAAAAGGATCTGGGGGTGCTGGTTGAGAGCAGGCTCAATATGAGTCAGCAGTGTGCCGTGGCAGCCAAGAGGGCAAACCGCATCCTGGGGTGCATCAAACACAGCATAACCAACCAATCAAGGGAGGTGATTATCCCACTGTATTTAGCAATGGTGCAGCCTCGCCTTGAGTATTGTGTGCAGTTCTGGGCCCACAACTTAAGAAGGATGTGAAGGTCCTTGAACGTGTCCAGAGGAGGGCAACAAAGCTGGTGAAAGGGCTGGAAGGCATGTCTTATGAGCAGCAGCTGAGGACTCTGGGTTTGTCTGTTTTGGAGAGAAGGACGCTGAGGGGCAACCACATTGCTCTCTACACCTTCCTGAGGAGGGGAAGTGGAGAGAGAGATACTGATCTCCCTGGGATCTGGTGATGGGATGTGTGAGAATGGTTCAAAGCTGCATCAGGGGAGGTTCAGACTTCATGTTAGGAAGCATTTCTTTATGAGAGAGTGGTCAAGCAATGGAACAGGATTCCTAGAGAGGCAGTCAATACTCCAAGCGTGTCAGAACCTTAAAAGAGGCATTTGGACAATGCCCTTCATAATATGCTTTAACTTTTTGTGAACCCTGAAGTGGTCAGGTAGCTAGACTAGATGATCATTGCAGGTCCCTTCCAATGGAAGCTATTCCCTTCCCTTCCCTTCCCTTCCCTTCCCTTCCCTTCCCTTCCCTTCCCTTCCCTTCCCTTCCCTTCCCTTCCCTTCCCTTCCCTTCCCTTCCCTTCCCTTCCCTTCCCTTCCCTTCCCTTCCCTTCCCTTCCCTTCCCTTCCCTTCCCTTCCCTTCCTTTTCTATCCTATTCTATTTTAGCTTATCTGGAACGAAACACGCCAGGTCAGGAATGAGACACAGTTCAGCTAGGTATGGGATAGACTCATAAAAAAATCTCCTTCGTTTGAAAGCATTTACACTAAAGGTATGGAAAACAGATTTCAAGGATATATGATGATCAGGTCATCATGTATGTAGTTTTTTTTTTTTAAATTTTCTTTGTCTTTATTTTCCTACAGTGGAAAGCATCAGAGGGCTATTTTCTTTTAGGGACATAATCACTCATTTCTCATTCTTTCATATCCCCACAACTGAAAAGAACATTTACCTATTTCTCTTCCTGATTTTTTGGTATCTTTTCACACTAGTATATTCTCAGTCTCAGCATCCACTAATACTGAAAAGATAAGTACGTATGACCGGTGTGTTGGCATAATGTAAGTATTACTATAGGTAAGTTCTTTTTAGATGTTTTTTTTTACCATCGTCAGAGTGTTTATAGCCAATCTTAATCCTGTTTCTTCTGTCAATACTTATTTCTGTGATGTATTCACTTCAGTTATGTGCTTTACCTTGAACTCACCTGCTTTTTGAGTCCCTCCAGCTTCTGCACAAAGAAACTGATCTGTCTCTTATTCCTTGTGCAACTTTATTGTTCATGCAGATATAGGACTAGCAAGCTGTATGTCTTCCATATCAGTTATACTACTGGGAAACACTGCGGGCCATCTAGTGAGAGACTAATTTTTAAATATGCGGTGTAGAAGTAGTTTTGTTCAATTTTAACTCTCTAGAGTAAGCATATTCAAATGCCCAGCTGTAATGTAATACAGCAAGATAGAAGGAATTTATGCATACTTTTAGATTTCTTTTGATTTTAGGTGCCCAGCACAAATTTCAATATTTTTTACAAAAAAGCCACATATTTTTATGTTTGCCTCCCTAAATGTTTAAACTTGAAAGTCATTGTGGTTTTCTAAAACACTGGTGTGGTCCATTGCCAAGGTTCTCAAGAAAGCACATCAGGTTTTGGTGACAAAATATGGATTCAATTTCACCAACTAGACAAGTTTAAGATTTTTTTTTCCTTTGGGACTAAATCTACTGTTACTGAAATTAACTGGTATTTAGCTCTTAGCTTAAACAGAACCAAGAATAACCCCTTAAAACGTGATCCCTCTTCATATTAGGTGTGCAAATCATTCACATACGGTTTACATTTCTGTAAAGGTGTGCAATAATGTTTTCATTGATTAACTGATGAAAACTTCCATTGTTGCAAGTTCTATAGTTTGCCACTTTGGCTGTAGTTTGGTCTGTATCCCAGACACACTGTGCAGTCACATTTTTAAAAAGAAGAAATAAATACAGTCCCATTAAGGGCTTCTGGCCTCTAGGAATGTGTGCGCTGAGATTTCCTGTGGGTTTTGCAGTTCAGATTGTCCTTTCTCTGAACTCCCTCAGCAATTCATGTATTTTTTCTGTTTCTCACTGAGTTCACTAGCATTTGGACCCATAACGCATGTCAAATGATGCAATTTTGTAGTCCTTGCTTGTTAAAAAAAAAAAAATAATAATCCCACCATAGCTTTCAAACACCTTTCTGGCTCCAACATCTTTATATGGAAGGGAAGGCTGTTTTCCTGTTTTCTCCTAAAATGTCTTTGGAGTGGAATGTTTTGCAGAAAGATAGCAGGCTGTTCAACCTCTCACTGCTCCATCCTTTCAATTGTAATCACCTAATGCCAAGATGTCTCTTCCTTGGACTTTTCCACTCAGGTGCCTTAAAAACAAAGACCTAATTCAGTGAATTGTTTGAGCCTGACAGATATCTAAGTCTGTTGAAGTAACTTGGGCGCAAGATTGCATGTAAACAGTACCAAATCTGACCTTAAAACCGTTATAAAAATAAGCTTTGTATAGTCATCATACAGCTCACCATTAAATAATGGTGTAGATTATGTTGTTGAATGTTGTTCAGAACACCCTTGTTTGTATTAGAATTGTGTTTATTTCTGCAGCTGCTGAATCTGAACTGTTTTTGATCAGAGTACAGATTATAAATTAAGTATGTGCTTTTTTGAAAAAGCCTTTAAAAGTATTTCAATTATACTACATGGATCTGTTTCCTTTACATAGAAAATAACACTCCCCGCTCTTCTTAGCTAATTGCTCTATCAGGGTAGGCAAAGCCATTGCAGTGCTACTGAGAAATACCAGACTTTGTATTTCTCGTAAGCCTGACTTCTCTGGGCCATACACATTTATTCCATTGCTTTCTGCCTGTCATGGTCAAATAGGAGAGAAAGCTGATGTCTTCTTTTCATTAAAACCTTGCCTAAGTTTAATGAAGGTGAACCCTGACCTTTAATCAAAATAAGAATATAGGTGTTGATATACTTTAAATTGGACCTATTAAAAAATGTTCAGCTTCACTATGGGCACAGGATGAAAGGGTGATTCTCTTGCCCTTTTTCTGATGAAAGGAAAATCCTCTGAAATGTGTAATCAATATGGTCTCTTCCTTGCCATCTTGGCATACAGCCATGCCAGATCAACACTGAACAGACTTACCTGTCTGTGAAGATAAGTCCAAGATCTGTTGACCACTCTATACTCTAAAGTGACTTTTCTACAGGGAAATTTCTAGTATATTGTGTTTCTCCCTTGCAAACTCTTTAAGGTGACAGTAACAGTAACAGAGAAAAAACAGAAAATTGACACAGAGAGTAAGAAAATTTAACCTGGTTATTAAGAAACTTTTCTTATCAATTTCTAACACTGTAAAACAGGCTTTGAAATGAAGTCTTTAGCAATCAGGAGTTTTCCAGAAGGAATCATTTGTATTCTATGGGGAAGATGATATACGAACTCTTTTGTGTTTCTGATTTTCTTGTCTAAGACAGGCATTGAACCTCTGCCTTTAAAAAGAGAAATTTAAATTATCATGTAAATAATGTATTTTTCTCAATTTTAATAGGATATAACTATGATAAAAAAGTATTCTTCTGAAAGCTTCTTCACATTTAATGTACAGTGGAAAAAGGTTTCTCTCCAAAAGAAACAGATAATGTCGTGATTCTGATTTTTTATCCTGCTCCGGAAGTGCCTTGCATGTTTTAAAGGTTTGTTTTGTTCGTATATGCTGGTCATCAAATTCCTAAGTAAATAATAATATTGTGATTTGGAACATCTAAGAACAGAACCAGCTTAAGTAACAGACACCAAGCTATCCAATGAAACTGGTTTGTTTTCTCATCCATCTTTTTCCCTTTATGTCCTCAAAACAATCTTTGGAGTTACTTAACTACCTGATATTAAAGATCAAAATAGCATAAATTGCTTAATACAGGAGGAAGCATTTTTGTTTTCTGAATAGAAACGAATAAAGCTTGGATCTTGGAAATCCTTAATCACAAATCTCATTGACTGCAGGTTAGCAGGGTCAAGTATCATAGGCACAGGTAAAAAAGCTATTGGAGGTTCTGCAAAATCTCTGTATGTTTGTGTTGTCAAGAATCTAGCAAGTGTCAGAGAATGTAGTTGAGTGTAGGCAGTTACTATATGACAAATTTTTCCAGGAACTACTCATAAGTAGTTTGAGGTGTTCTACAGAAAATTCTGCATTTATAAGAAGAGGAAGATTCTAAAACCTTATTTTATGGTATGAACAAATATGAAGTTCAGAGGTGGGAAGGGGGAGAGCAAGTGCCTGAAGGCATGGAGTCTAGTGAATCTGATTTTAAGTAACAAAAAATGAGTTAATTTTTCTGTATTTTTATACCAACATTTCACCAGTGTACGAATAAAAGTAGTGTTTCATGATGCTGTGAAATATTCTGTTGAACATAAATACAGGTCACAGGATGCTGGTCATTTAATTCAGATTTCTGGAGGCTGAGAATACTGAATTAAAGACCTTCATAAAAGATAGGAAATAAAAGAATTTATCCTCAGGCAAATATCTTGTGCTGACCTAGATTTTGATTATTGTGAATAAAATTAATGAACAGGGAAATAAAGCACTCTGTACATGATTTGCCAAAGGACTTTGTTGGGAATAAGGGTTTCCTCTGATACTGTATAATTATGTTTTTGCTGTTAGGATCCTGTATAAATTTATTGAGAAAATTTTATTACCAATGATAGTCTAAAGCAGGATGAGTTAAATACACAGTAAAATATAAATTGTAAGTAGTAAGTGCACTATACAATAAAATGTCTTCCAAAGCATAAGTCCACTGTTAGGAAAGCTTTTAAGAGGCATAGATCTCAGAATCTTAAAGGATTTTATGGAAAAAGTAATTTGTTTCTGTTCAAGTAACTATGTACTATAGCTGTATTATTTTATTCTTTGTATTTTAAAGAAATATAGACAAATAAGCAAAAAATATTATTCTGACTATTCTACCAGACATATATCAAGAAATATTAGGAGGAAATAAGAATGGGTTTCATTGTTTTTTAAAAGATGCTAATTTAGAATAAGTAGAATTATTATCTCTAAGAATTTGCCATATTTCTTGTTTCTGACTCTGAAAAACATAATTGGTTGGTTTTAAGAAACGGATTCAATTTACCTTTTGTAGTTTTTAGTGTAAATATACAGTGAGTCACATCTTGGTCCTGCAATCCACATTTACAAATGCATTGAGGTTCCAATCAGAAAACAAAGTATTAAATCAGACTATTCTGAATATAAGATTCTGGATTCCATTTGAGTGATTTTATAAAAAAGTTATGCATTATGTATTTTCTTTCACAAATTGCAGAACTGATATTTTTTCATTAAAAAAAAAAAATCCCAAGAAATGTTCCATAAATATTGGTAGCTATGCCCTGGCAATGCCAGTTTGTGTATTATAGACTAATTTAATTTTTCCATTAGTAGTTAAGTACTGTGAATTCAAGTAATGAAAATTTTTTTCCTACCTTTTCATAGTACAATGTACACTACTTTACAGTGTTTGAAATATTTTCTTACTGGAAAGGGGAAAAAGATATGTGTTTAGTGATGTGTTGATAATTTCTCCAGTTTAAAAAAAAAACCTCAACCACATTAGTTCAAATCCAAATCTGCAAAAGGGCATAGATATATTGGATAAATGGAACTATTTAATAAAGATCTGAAGCACTAAAAAAAAAAAACAAACCAACAAAAACAACCCTTCTCAAATATCTCCATTGTACTGTAAGTCCAAGAGAAGACAAAGAGAAATGGAAGTGTTGTGTTTAAGATCAGAAATCAAGTAACTCCCAGGCATGATAATAGGATCTTATTCCTACACTGCAACATCTTTCTGCTCTCTCTTCTTCATAGACTTAAAACATCTTCAGATATTAAAATCATTATTATATGGCTAATTACTGCAATTATTTTAAACAGTAAGATATTAGCCTTAAGGGAAGACTGTCATTAGTGAAACCACTCCCAAGTTACAAAATCAAAACCAGCTGGAGTAATAAAAAAAAAATATTAAATTATTAGACAAATAAAAGAAGGGATTATTCTTCTCATTTAAGAAAGGAAAACAACTGGTCTTGGTGTTTACATATAATTTTAAAAATTTAAATAAAATAGAAATAAAGGCTTGCTGTTGCCTCTGCAGATTGTAAATAAGCTTCCTATTTGCATTTTTATGTAACAGTAAACATATTTTTGTCTCTCAAATATTCATTCTAACATGCATTTTAACAAAGTAAGTGCGACAACTTCCAAAATAACTCATGTAAGCAAGTGGATCTTACAATTTTATTGTAAAGTCTAAGTTTTGTGTAGAATTTCCAAAACAAATTGCCGGGTCCAAACCGACTCTCAGTCGTGCGGGCACAGGGAAAGACGAACGCACCAATAAGAGGCAAGTCAATTCCAACTTTATTCAGCTTAATCGTTACATTTATAGTATTATGCTATCTGTTCACGCGCTCTAACTCCTACTGTTTGGCTGCATGCTATTTTCACAAGCTGTCCACACACAGGCAGCATCCTGCTGATAGGTTGAAGGTCGATTGCCACGCGCTTCTCAGTGTCCTCTAACTGGTCATCTCTGACTGTTCACGCGGAGCAGCAGCTTTGCTTTTCACATTCCTTTCCTTGCTGATATCTCCTGGCGCTTGCTTAACTTTTCTCTCAAGGCGCCTCTCACGGGTACAGCTTTGTCTCATCAAGGCCAAACAGATTCCCTACGCTACTCTCTATCTCCACAACAAATCAATCCTAAGTATCTCGGGAAGAACATGAGACAAACTGTGAAAAAACACTGTATCCATTCCCATAGGACAGGTGCATTTAGAGAGACTTTACTCCAGAATGTACCGTTTGGCTATTAACTAGACTTATTGTACCTACTGCAAAACACAGTGGTCTTCTTGGGCCAGAAGGAACTCTTATTCTTCCTTCTCAAATATACTTGCTGAACTCCTGCAGGGTATAAACAAGTTTTCATTCACATTCTCTGTATATAACTTTATAGGAAGGAACTATCCAGTACTCATAATAATAGTACATAGTAGAAATAAATATTCCAGTCGAAAACCCAGGGATTTTTAAGACAAATTCCAAGCATGTAATTCAGCGGTAACTATAGCACTCCAAGCACTCTCAAATGAATAAATTCTTAAGGGAAGGTGAAATATAGTTTTCAAAAAAAAAGTTTTTTTTCTGGAGAGCAGGTCAGAAACTTAAGAAAAATCTTATTTCTTCGTGTTCCTTCATGCTACCAATTTATGTATGCAGAATTTTTATTAGAGTAGTTAATAGAATGTAAATAATGATGGATGATGAACTATGGAAAACCTTGTGAAGCTTGGTTCTTATTTTACATAAAAAGTCTTAAAGATTTAATCTTTAAATTGTAAATATTTTCATTTAATTATTGTACAAAGAAACACTACATTGACACCTTTACATTTAATTTCATGTGGAAATAAATAGATTGGATTGTAATTTTCTTCCATTCTTTTGTGTGTTTTCATCTTGAATGGATTTTATGACTCCATTAATCAGTATGAGTTAAAATTAAATTAGTTACACATATCCTCAGGAATTAATCCTCAGGAATTTCCATCAGAAAGTGTTGTCCCTTAGCAAAATTGCATTCTTTCCATAAATAACAATACCACTAAATCTCTGCTTAAGGTACAAAACCAATCTTTGTTTTTACTGTAGAGATATGATGCAACTTCCATCACTCTGTGTCACTTTTCATTCCAGTTAGAATTCAGTTTTTAATAAGTTTACTTTTCATATATTTTCTTTGGAGTGTAAAACAGTAGGTAGATATCTTCCTCTGATTTCTGAACTGCAGTCACTCACTTTCCCCCTGCCTCCTCTGTTTTGTTCTGAGAAATGAACAGATGTCCAGTGCTGTCAAAATACACCAGTGGATATAGCTGTAGATTTGCTATACCTTGCATTTCTTTAGTGCATCAGTCCCTGATGTGGTGATCTGTAACAAAACAATGAAAGGATAAAATTTCACGTTGGTTCTATCTTATATCCTCTTTAATTTGGCCACTAGGAAAAGGCTAGCTATTTTAATGAGGCTGTTTCTTCACACTGATCAGGCATGAAAACTGTTGAAAAGCAGATTTGGAGAATGCTGAGTCAAACCACAGGTTCTGAGTTTTCCTTTCTCACTTTTTTAAAGTGACTCTAACACTTTCTGGTTTAATTTGAGCAGCTCTGATATCTCAAGAGCTGCCGTTTGCATTTGTAAAGGACTGTGTGCCTTTTAGTTCGAAAATGTTGTGTTTAAAATCTACAATTCTTATCCATACATGCATTGTATCTTTATGTGTAAAGGGATTTCTCAGTTACAAGCTAGCACAAAACTGTGATTTAGTTTCCTAGCCTTTGTTTAGTGTCCTGTTGAAAGAGATTACCAGTCAGGCAAATTAAATGGAATTACATTTAATAGTTTTCTAGTAAATAAAAGTTTTCATCACATGAGCTGAAATAATGAGCCTGTTTAATTTAATAGTCATTTTATCATCCTAGAGATAAATTTCATTCTGATCTTTAAATCAGATTATGAGATCATTTGTATTAAAAGTTATTATGGTTTCTAGTTAGGTGTCACCTCTTCATGCTAGATTTGTAATTGATCTGATTATTTGTTCCTAGCAAGTACAAACTGCATGAAGCTATTTTTTAAAAAAAAAGTTATTTTAAACAGGTTTTGGGTTTAGTTTATATTTATAATCATTAAATATTTATTTAAACTCTTTTAAAAATTAAGAAATAACATTTACAGAGGGTCATGCAATGTCACTGTCATTCTCCTAGTGCTTAATCTCCCCAATTTGTTTTATCTCATCACAACATCCTTGTTTGATTTAAGCTCTGAGCTTGTCAAATCTGTTACACACCTGCATAGTTTTAACTGGAAGTTTGCAAGTATTCCCTAGGCAATTGCTCAAATAGGAATTTTGTAATTAAATAGGAAACTCAGTATGGCGGTGGAGGAATAAAGCCATCTGGCCTACTGCAGTGAGTTGCTCAGTTCCTTGGCAATTGACATATTAGATGTACTTATTCCCATTTACCTCTGTCTTAAGTGATCAAACTGAGAAGGTCTGCTTTTTTAGACTCTGGGGTTATGCTTCACAGGCAGCTGGGAAAGATGAAGTTTCCAGTGCAGTTCCTTGGTGTCCACAAAGTAACTTGTCCACAGCCCTGTGAGTTAATCCTTGGCTCTAGCTGTTGCCCTGGAGGCAAAGGAACACTTTGAAGAAGCAGGTTATAGCTGTCAGCTTCAGGTAATAGTGCCATCTCATTAAATGGTATAAAAAGCAGTGCTAACAGACTGCTGACTTACCTTGAATAGTGTTCAGCTAAAAAACGAACAAACTGAAAAACAAACAAAAACTTTGGATAAAGTTTTCCTGTCACCTCAGTTCTGATTATGTCCAATCTTTTGGACTTCAGTTTTCAATTACAAGTTAAATACATTTAGTTACATGTAGTTGTATAAAACATGTACAATAATCCAACAATTTAATGAAGAGTAATGTTTCAATTAAATATATGCCCAACTAATTGATTGAAAAGTGACCATAGGTACTTAGCAACCAGAAAGGCACTAGTATTTGGAAAGAATCAGAGAAAAGTGAAAGACATGATCTTGAAAAAAAATACTAAAATAGTCAAATTCACTTTCTTCCTCACCTTGCTCCTCAAAGTAATAGTTTGTCACACTGTAGAAAAATAAGCATATATATCATAAGGAAGAAACAGATGCAGCTACAATGAAATCCTGACTTCATGAACTTGCCTGTTTTTTCCAACTTTTGTCACTTTGTTTAACAAAAGATGCTGTGGTTTATAAACTCACAAACTTGATTTCATCACTGACTTCAAGGTGGCATGCATTTCACCACAGAATTTTTTTGAAAAAGCATGTTAGACTTTGAAGGTACTGTGTTAAAAGGAGACTAAATGTGTTCCTGTTGATCACAGTTGTTTTACAAGGCTTTTGGAGTGCAGTGACAGAAAGTTAAGATGCCTAATACAGCTTTTCTCCCCTCTTTGTTCCAGGTTTTTTGTGTATCAGAAATGTATTCACATTTAAATGACTTATACATGTTAGAGACATACAGATGGTCTTCAGCAGAGCATATATGTGTAAAGGTAGACATGTAAATAAAACAACTGGATTCTGCCTGTCTGTGTGTTTAGGGTTTGCAGACCATGAAGCTGCATTATTAGCATTACTAGCTGCATTACTATGGAATATAAGATGGGTACAATATTTGTGCTGGACGGGCTAGTAGTATGTCTCTTAAACACCCCCAGCATTTGAACTTTATTGCACGTTTTCTAATGACAGTTAGTCTCAATTTAAAAGCTCAAGCAACAGAGATCCTACCAGGTTCATATATAAGCTGTTACAGTGATAAACTGTTCCTACTGTAAAACATTCTTGCCCACGTTTGATTTTTCATCCCCTAGTTTCATTTTCCTGTCAGTGGATCTTATTGTACTGTTTTCTTCTAGATTAAAAAACTGGCCGCTATTAGAAATTTGTTCCTTATGCACTTGCGTGTACCTTCTGGTCAAGCTGTACCTTAACCTTCTTTTCTTCTTATTGAAGAAAATGAACTTATTAAATCTCTTGCTGTGTAAAACATCCTTGAGAGGTGAATCATAGCTGAAGCACTTGTCTGGAACCTTTCTATTTTGCAGTGAACTGGACAACAAATACAGGTAACTGTCTGCTATGCAGTATGAAATCATTATAAACTTTCCTACTTCTACATTTTGTTTTCTTCCTTAGCCATCACCTTGATACAGAAAAAAAACCCAACCAACAAACCCCAAACATTAAAGTAAATTAACAATTTCCTAGGGAATATTGCGGTTTTAATTGATTCCTCTTACTCAGTAAATTTTAAAGATATAGCTTTGGTGCTATTAGAGTTTCTATCAATAAAACTGAATATATTTTAACTAAACATGTTTTAGTTAAACATTAAATTAGTTTAATCTTATTTTCTTTGAAATATTATCAACTTGAAAAATACTTTTATTTTTTTTCTTAATTTATATGAAATTTAAGGAGAACTACTACCAAGTAGCTTATATTTGTTTCTTCTTACAGCCATGGGTGTGTTGTTCTCTGCTTCAGTTTTCTAAGGAATTCCCTCAAACTGCTGGGCAAATGCCAATGTGCTTTAAAAAGCATGGACCACACCTGAACCAACACTCAGTTGTTTAACTATACTAACATTGGAAAATGTCAGAGGATAACTGCCACAATGAGATGAGCTGCACAGCCAGAAACATAAAGAAGACTTAGGAGAGAGTGAGGTGTTTGAGTAAAGAAAGCAGGTGATGAGGAATCAGAGCCAACATCACTGGTACCCTGAATAATACCTGGGTACACACACACGCACAATGTCCATTAATCCTGAATCATAAATTTAGGTTTACCAACAATACAGGGATTATATCCACTGCAGAAATGGTATACAAATGTAATTATATACAAATATGTGTTTTCTGTCTTCATAATTATGTTATATAGGCATATATATCTATAGAATATGCATTGCATAGATATTACATATATAGTATACACAAATATATGTAATTGTATCTATATAATTGCGTACATATTACATTACTAACATTGCTACACATAAACATTTTATCATCCTTCAACAATCCTATTACAAAATTATTATACAAATTAGACATTTTTTAGAAATGTGCAGGAATTTAAAAATCAATTTCTCAAACCTTTAAAAATTTAGAAAAAAACAGTATTTTCACTAAAGGAAAAAGTGAGTCTTACAGTTGATTCATATTTTATTTCAAACAATCCTAGATAGTTTTTTTCATGAAAAACTGACATAAAGTTGGTTATAATATAAAAAAAAAATGTAAGGCTGTACTTGTGATTTCCTAGATGGGACTAAATATAGACTTTTTCTGTCTCTGAGAAAGGGGTAACATTTAGCCAACAGTGGATTAAATTAATAGTTCAGCTGTTCAGTTGAGGAGAAAGTTCAGGCTTAAAAGACACAATTAAAAATATGTTTTTACCAGATAGTAATGTTTCTCTCTCTCTCTCTCTCTCTCTGCACTACTCAATATACAAATTGATATATACATATATGTATGTATGTAGCATACAAGCACACAATCATATATATAAATATACATATGTATGATGACGTACGAAATACATAACTATAGAGATGTTTGTTTAAGAGACGTGAGGTTTAGAGGAAAGAACTACTAAATATTCTAGTGAGGATTAAAAGGTGGATTCTCATATTCTGCCTTTAATACAGTACACTAACTGCAAGACTATTCTAATTTCTTTCAAATTTGGATTAAAATATTTTACAAAAGCTGAAAATGACAGATACTCAAAAAAAAAATCCCCGAACTGTAAGAGAATTGGATAGAATATACTGAGAAATATCAACTTCATTTAGAGCCCAATGTAAAGGAAGGCCAACTGGATAAGGAGATACTTATTATCTTTGGCAGGAGTAAAAGATGGATGCTACATGAAAGGAAGTAAAATAAGGATGAAGTAAAATAAGTGGTTCTAAGAGAAATGGTGCAAGAAGTGAATGTACTGTATATTATCCTGCAGGAGATGACAAATGTTTTTAAAGTCAAATGAAAAAGTATTTCTGCAAGCAGAAAAATTCTACATTACACCTTCAAGAAAGGAAATGATATATAATGCAACATAATTACACAAAAGAGCTGTCATGCATGAGCTCTGAATGATATGTCAAAATACAAGACAGAGAAGTGGAAAAGTCAGTAAGTGGCAGCCACTATGACAAACAAAGAGATCCATCAGCAATGTGTTTAACTGTTATCAGAGAGGGTCAGGAAGTTTCACTGGGCAACCTCTCAGCCACAACTGGGAAAACTATAAACATTGTTGTACAAGAAGAAAGAAAATAAAAGAAAGTTATGGTCTCTGAGATTGTTTCAAAGTGGAATCAAAGGCTCTCATTTAGCAGCTGTGTCTAGAATAAATCATGCTCTCTTTTATGTTGTTAAGTGCACTGGAAGATGAGACAGGCCCTCCAGAGATGAGTAATGATCAGAGATGGGCAAAAAGCCCTCTAAACACTTGTAACATTGTTTCTGATCATACTTTAGCATTGATTTTAGGAATAGAGATTTTGGCCCTTTGAAGGAGACTGTGTCCACAAGTATTTTTTCAGAAATCTATATTGTTTTTATAACAAAATGTCTTTCAACTTATGTGGAATAATTACTAAATTGGCTAAAAAATACAAAAGTACAACATTGTTCACACATTAAGGAAAAGTATAAAATCAAGAGGCCTCTGAGGTAGAAAACAGCTGCAGCTGGCATGAAGAATGCAACATCTGCGGTTCCCTGATAAGGAGCTTGTGAAGCTACACGAGGTACGGGGCGGGATGCAATTATTCCGCGGCTTTACCTTATGATGTATAGCAGATACGGGGATGGGACAATACCATGAAACAGATAAGCTGCCAATTAGCTGCCTGCTCGATACTCGGAGCCAACATTTTGTCAAATTTTGATGAAATGCTGTCCTTTGTGCGAACTTTGCTCATTATAATGTCATTATAATACCAAAACACACCTCCATCCCAAAGGCTACCTGCCTCCAAGGTGCGACCACTCCTTCTTGAGTCTGCGCTCTGAATTTTTCATAAACTATACCTTTAATTGTGAAGCGAGAGAATTTTACACCAATCATAATTAAAGTATTTATGACTGAAGTCACTCAAACTCCACCTTGAAGATAACAAATAGTACAAAAATAGCCCGAGAGAGGGGGGATACTCAGGGAAGACACCATCGCAAAGAACTCCATCACTGACTTCCGGGACCAGCCGACGGGCTGAGCCTCTCTTCCCCCCCACAGGGACGCCTTTGGGTAAGACTTAGATTATACCGAGTGCTTTCTCAGGAAACTTAGAAATTTCTCTAGAGAATCTCTTTCCTACATTTATAGCCAGGCTGTATCGTTTATAACTTTGTCACGCGTTTGATATATGTAATAATACTTTCATTTGCACATGCTTTGTAGACAGTGTATTTATCACCGGCAATCCTAAGAACCTATCTATCTGTTGTTTAAATAAACTGCACTGTTTAAGTGTCGTTTCTGTTTCTCACTGAACGCGACCAAAGACTCGAGAGTGGCCGTGCTAGTTCATGAGCACGACTAGACTGAAGGTGCAGTCCACTATTAGTGTATCCAAATCGTAATAGTTTAATACATATTAAACGTGATTGGACTGATAGTGCTGAATTGGGCATCACTCAGAATTTAAACCCAGCCGCACCTAGCCTCCCACCTCGGTGAGGAGTGTTAGAACGCAAGGGGGTTTATCTTCTGCCAAAACCGCTTTGCCCCTTTCCACACAACAGCTTCTTTCCTTTCCTTACATTTTCCCCTTCAGAAACACTTAGATAGCCGTCGTAGCAGCTGTATAATTAGCAACAGCTTCTCCAGATTTCACAAAGAAATTGTGGGGGCTGTAAACCTCTAGCGTCCCCCCTGACTGTGAAACTTTTAGACCCATCTAACAGTAGTAAAATTGAACATGTGGTCTTCCCTATCCATAACTAATTGTTTCTGACCTTTGCTATGCAGCATCTCCCTTTAGAAACATAGCACCAAGGTAGGGGAACTCTCCAGAAGAACCCTGAGGTACCTGTGCAAAAACAAACTGTCCCATCTGTGATCAGTAAATCTCATGTGCTCTTATCCCGTGTTAGCTTCTTGCATGACCTCAGTTGTCTCATTAATCCTGAAAATCTCTCTAAGGCATGAAAAAAATATTGACACCAGCAACATGGCAATATTTATCACCTTCCTGTTCCTTCCTCCCTAAATTCTCACTGAATTTCAAAGTTTCAATTTGCCTTCTGCAAGTGAAATTTTGTGTATTTGAAAAATCACTCCTCAGATCACTTGGATTACAGAACAGAAACAAAGCTGAATAATGATCAGCCAACTTCATTGCCTTCAACAAATAATTGAAAAGCTCTGTGGAAGATATAGCCTCTGCAATGACAAAATGAACACTGTTCTATCGAATTAAAATATTATGTTTTTTATCATAGACAGAAATATATAATTGAATAGATTTGTATGCTAATACTGGATTTTAGTGTGAATGGCATTTCACTGCTTTTGTTTCTGACATTAGGCAATTAGATGCCACTAACATGGTTTTCAGGCAGGTAAGAACAGGAGACTCTTTAACCATATCAATACTTGAAACATACTGTTTTGTTTTGGTTTCATTTTTGGGGTTGGTTTTGTTTTGTTTGTTTGGTTGGTTGGGTTTTTTTTTGTTTGGTGGTTGTGGGTTTTTTTGGTGTTTGTTTTGGTTTGGTTTTAAAGCTAGAGTCTTAACTAGGATGCAATTTTAACTTAATGCTTAACTCCATGTACAATTTTGCATACTGTCTACACCTTATGCAAACACTATGAGGGAATACATATTGAGATCTTTTAAAATATTCACTGCTAAAATTTTGAGATACACATTTTACTCCAAAAGCCTTATATTTGTCACTGAAACAACGGACAACAAAAAAATTCGTGTTTCATAGAATCCCATGAATTTCACAGGAAAAAAAAAAAAAACACATACAAAAAATTTTAGAGTGACGTTTTGATATATTGGTCCTTCTCCTTTGTTTCATTCCTCTACTTGTAGTGACATACTATTTGAAATTATTCATGCTTCTACCATAATGAAAATGACACTGGATGAATGTTCATGAGAGTGAAGTAGTTAAAATTGCATGAAAAGAAAGAACCAAACATATCTACACATTCTTACATGGCTGCAGATGCCACACAAATGACAAGTGGCTATGCATTCAGTTATTTGATCAGCTAATAACCTCCTGTTCTCGTTATCATATATGGAGTACTATAAAATTCTTATTAATGGTAGGTGATTCGGCTTCAGCATAAAGAAATATGCCAGAATTGTACCTACATCCTTTTTTTACTGCATTGCCATGTAATCACTGTCTCCATATGCCCCATAATTTTTCATTTGTTTTTCTTATCCCTGCCATTCTTTGCTACCCCTTAGATTCTTTGGTAAAAGGCTAATAGCTTTTGCATTGTAGATGGACACTGACATTGTAAACTGAATGTGATCTCTGGATATTAGGGTAGTGCAAATAATAACAGATTAAATATCCTCTTTATTTAGTCTTTCTTAAAGATATTTGCCTTTTGCCAGAGGAGGCTGATTTTCTCTAATTCTCTTGAAGCAAAAAGTCCCAGCTGAATCTTTCAGTAAAATATCACATCATTTTATTGAAACTAATCATTCAGTGCAAATTCTGCATCCACAGTGCTGTTTGTGATCTCGATAGAGGATTTTTGAATCTTCCTTAGTAATGACTGGAGCCTCAGTTTCCTCACTGCTGGTTCAAGAATATGTACAGGAATTGGTTGTGCTGTTTCTTATGTGAGACTAGCTTTGTCCTTGATAGCATCACTTCAGGAATATGAAAATATGATTTGTGGTGCTCTAAATAGAAAATAACTTGGGTCAGGATCAGAATCCTGTATGCGACTGGGAGATGTAAGATTTTCAGTGTTGTAATTAACTTAATAATATCAAATAATGTCCTCATGTTTATAAAATCTACTTGCAGCAGTAATACTGCACTTTAAAAACAGTGGACCAGTTAATCTCTCACTGTGTCTAGAAACATTCCACTTTTTATTCATTCCTTCTTGGAATGATTGGTATTCTCCAGCGTTCTCAATGCATTTAGAAATATGTAAGCATTTATCTTTTTTTTTTTTTCTTTTTTTTCACTTTTCTTTGTTTAGAAGGGAGCTGTTATAGTATATAATAGCAGAAATCTTTAAATAATGTTTCTACATTATTATATTGCAGCAGGGAAATTCGTCAGAAAGATGTCACATTTCTGACATTTAATCTCATCTTTTGTGAGTCCTAATGGTCTGAAATCAGTCCTCTACCAAGAAAGAGACATGGACACAGCTGAAACTCTCTTCTGTAGTAGACAATTGTTTCCTTCTTTTCTTTTTGGGAAATAATTGGCAAACTCCTGGAAAAGCAAATTTTGTTTGCATGAGTGCTTTTAATTTTTTTAATTATTATTTTTTATATAATAGCTTTGGAAATGAAGGTCATTCTTTCATCTGCTTTAAGACTATTTGAAGGTCTCACTTTTCTAAATTAATATCCTTTGTATTAACAGGTTTAAGATTAAAAAAAATGTTTCTCGTTTATCACTAAGAAGCATAAGAACTCATAAACAGTGTTGTTAACTTTTAAGGAAGAAAAAAATAAAACAGGAAATCTGTAATGAAACCTGAATGTAACTACAGTATCAGACAAGGATATGTTCTGCAAAACCATTACACTGAAGAAGCAGAAAATATACTTTTTAACTGGATAGCTTGATCATAATTTTATTCAACCACTTGCTTTATAGCCAGAATATGGTTCAGATATTTCAAAGTGTCTGCAAAAAGTCGTGAAAAAATTACGAGTCTGGTTACTCAATATAGGATAATGAATATTGTGGCTCATAAAATCATGGGAAATGCATCTAAAAAATCTGCAAAAGTTGTGCAATTATGCAGATTTCTGCAGGAAGGAGCAAGTAATTTTATGGTTCTGCTATGCATATATTTTGCTGTACAAATGATTAGTGTCATGCAAATATTGGCCATTTTGGTTTTCTGGTCTAATTGAACAGCTGGAAATATAATTGTCTTAGGTCAATGTAAAAAGAATTACTTTAGGTCTTTTTGTTTCTTTCTTTGTTTTTGTTTTTAAGAAATATATCTATTTGCATCAAAAAACAATTTTCACTTTTTAAACCTTCACATGTTGGAAGTTCTTTCAAAATAAACTGACATTTTAAGAATGTCAAAGGAAATATTTTTGTTTTTAAAAGGACTTTTGGACATATTTGCTTATTAAAGTTAACGAGGATTCATGAATTTTTATAGCCGACTCAGATATGAAATTTTTGTTTCTGCAGATTTTTTTTTTGCCAATTGTACGGATTGTAAATATTTGTCTGTGCATCAGTAGAAGTAATTAAAGATTACTAATTCATTAATGCTCACTAATTCATGGTAAACAATTATTGCAGATGAGATTAGTGTTTGATCCAGGATTATGCTAATTAATATAAAGAGAAGTAAAAAGTCTGATACTAAAGGAATATGATTTGTCTTCATTAGGGTGAGCAAAACGGTACTTCAGTACTTTGATTTACTCTCATATATACTATTATAAAACTAATTCCTTTAACCACTGACAAAAATTATTACAACAAGCAGGACTTAGAGTAGTAATTTAATCAATAATCATCTGTCTTCTTTGGAGTGGGCCCTCCATGTATGCACAGGTGTTAGTTTTGGCTTCTAAGAGCTGGGAATTCTGGAAGGTTTGTAGAGATAAAAGCACTGTTAAAATGACATATGGAAGCAGTGACAGAGCAGTTAAATTAACAATTGATCTTCGGTTATAAATAAATAAATACTTTAATATGGTGAATAATGGTAGTCTTAACCTCCTTGTGGGTCTGAAGTTTCAGCAGCAGGAGGATCACAGTTTATGACGGTCGCTGTTAGTTCAGGATTATAAATGAAATCTAATCTGTTAGAAATAAAGGCAAAGTACATGCCTGCACCTTACCCCTGACTGATCTAATAGTCAATTTTTTTTCTTGCAATTCAGCAATAAAATCTGAAAGACTTTATTGAAGTCATTTAAGAAATATCTCAGTTCATTCAGCCAAAATGTACAATCTGTACAAAATGTACAAAATGGACGATATTCAATAGAAACCCTAGAGGACTGACAGAAGAGGCAGGACTTCCAAGAAAGCCTTTACTTTTTCAGCCATCTGCTACAGGCCAGACAGCATTGTGGGACATGTCAATGAGCAGCAAATGCAGTTCAGGTAGCATTCCAGATTGGGTAACTGAACTGCCTCCAGGAGTTTCTTGGATACTTTTTCTACACTTTTGATGTTGCTGAATTTTTATTCTTACATGATTCATACAAAGTGTAACTGTCAGAATGTAAAATGAGCATCATCTAACTTTATGGGCTAAATTGTCAAAACAGTGCTTTGGGAATTATGCTCACCAACGCTGTTAACTATAATGCTGTCAGACAGGGAACTCCTCGCTTACTGCTTTAAAAATACTATTTTATGCTTGTTAACTCAGTTGTGGAGTCTTTACAAACTAAATGTTAACATTTCAAAACAGTGCATAATAACTTCAGAAACAGGAAAGGGTGTTGGATGCTTTGTTTAAATAATAAAGTCTAATAAAAGTCTAATAAAAATTAAAAAAAGAGAAAAATATCACAATATAGTAATAGCTATAAGAAAGGGAAGGAACTTTTATCCTTGGAAGTGTTAGTACTGGTGTTTCCTCTTATTAACTTAGTTACAGAGTAATTGAATCACTTATGTTGGGAGTGACCTATGAAGGTCAAATCCTTTGTTGAAATAAGGGTCAACTGTGAGAGAAGTTGTGCATGGTTGTGTCCTGTTGTGTTTGATTATCATCCAGGATGACAGTCCTTTAGGCATCTGCTTCAGTATTTCATTATCCTCATTGTCAAATTTTGTTTTCTAACATCTGCTTAGAATTTCTCCCACTGTAACTCGTGTCTGTTGCTTCTTCCCCTATCACTGCACACCACAGAAGTGTTTGGGCCTCTTTCCTGTCTATCCTTCCCCTAGGTACATAATACAGCAATAAGATCCTTCCTTAACCTTCTCTTCTTAAGACTGAATAGATCAATTTTTCTCAGCCTCTTCCCAAACACCGTATGCTTGAGCTTGTAATTACATTTGCGGTTCCTCACTGGACTTGTCACTGTGTGTCAGTGTCTTTTTTGCACTAGGGAGCTTAGACATAGTCCATGATTGTTGGCTAAAAGTCCCACTTTGAATGTTTGAGATCTTCTTCTGTTAATAGAAATGGAGTGGAGTGGACAGAGGAGAAGAAATCTATCATTAAATTATTAAACAATTACACGTACATAAGGGATAGCAAATACCTATCTGTGTATATGCATGCATGTATTGTTACGATTAAATACATATATATATATATAATGGAGGTTTTGGCAGTGCATTGTTTTTATATAAATTTATATATTTAAAAAAAATATTTCTTTTCAATTGATAGAAAAATTCTAATCAATGTAATTGAAATAGTTTCTGAAAATTCATGGGAAGACTGAATTACAAATGTAAAATACAATGTTCTAAAAAGGGAATGGACAATATTTAACAAAATCCATTTCATTCAAAGGTTTTTTTCAATGTATTAGCCCTTTGGAGCAGAAGAGAGCATTTCTTAATCTTGCATTACTATGCATAAGAATTGCACTATGATTACTTTGTGACTGAAGGCAGTGAAAGCTTTGAGTCCATGATTATCTCTACTCATTTCTATGCAACAGCTATTGCTGCTCACGGTTATGGAAAGAGGATAAAAAAGAGAGTTGGTCTGTATATTAGTGATACACAAATAAGCAGATTTTCTACTTTGACCATACTAAAATAAATACATAATATAATTTCAAATCTGATTGTCTGAATATTGTTGTTGAAACATTAACATTTTGACATCAGCTGTTTCAATTTCTTTAGTATTTTCCCACGTTCTGGTGTTTCTCTGAAACTGTTAGTTTATGAGTTCTCACTGAGATCTCATGTATTTAAATCTGCACTTTTACATATGGTATTAGAAAACCATAAAACAGCAACGACAACAACTATCTACCAATTTATTAAGTATTTTTATGAAACAGGAAAATTTTGGAATGATCATACCAATCATTTTCTCTCAAATGTATTTTCTACAGTGTTTTAAGTTCCTTTAGGATAATACCATAGAAATGGGCCAAATTCAGTTTTGTATTCGGAAAGTTCTTCTTTTGTGCTTAAAAATTTCTTCAAGAGAAAGTTATCTCCCTTCCAATAAGTTGGTTGTTTGGTTTGTTGGCTTTTGTTTGTTTTTGCTTTTTTTTTGTTTTCGTTTTTTTTTCTATTTGAAAATATAATGTCTAATTCATCCCCTTCTTCAAATCACTTGACTTCTGCAGATGCTTTCATCAGACCCATCATAATGAAGATTTGCAAAAAGTGAATATCATGAGCATTCAGTGGAAGTTTCAGTCTGCTCTTATAGAGAAATTGAAAATTGTCTGATACAAAAATAGCCCCGAAAGAATTGTTTGCTATAGTCATTTGAACTTCCTGACTGAATCTTTGAGGGAACAAAAGGACAATTTGGGAAAAGGAGTCATCAGATGTATGAAAAATTGTGAGCTAATACTGACTGAGATCTTGGGGGTTTTTTCTGAAGACCGTATTGCTTGAAGCAAGCCAAATAATTAACAAGTTTTATTTATCTAGCATCTTCAGGGAATGAAGTAGGACTTACATTATTTTTTGGAGGATCACATGAAAGAAATTTGCTGTCTAGTCAGCAATGAGTTGAAAACAACCTATAGCCCACAAAGACCTTGTTAATTAATAGAATGAAAAAGCAATTTCCCTCACTGATTCTTTTGATTGACATAAGATTTTACTGGAAGAAATGCACTAGAACAATACATTTCATAACCGCAAATTATGTAAGATACAGAACCAATCCTTTTGAAAATACTATAACATACAATTGTTGTGTTTTGTAATGAATCTGGGAATTATTTTTTATTTGTTTCTCTTTGCCAGATTTGTATTTTGAAATGTGTGGTGGTGTATTTTCTTGTTGTTTGTACAAGAAAAGCTACATCTGAAAGTAAAGAAATCAGTGTAGGTGTTTAAATTTAGTGATGTTATACAGAAAAATAAATCTTCTCCTTCATGAGATATTAACTTTCACGTAAAAGATAATTTTTAATTGGATCAGACCCTGAAATGTAAATTTATCAGTTTATTCTGCCCTAGTCAGAGCGCTTCTATAGGTTGTTTCTGTTTGAGACAAAACCTGTATACTAATATTTCTGACAGACTAACTCTCATTCTGTTATTCTAACAGAAAAATTCTTAATGAATTTAAGCAGCTTGATCAATTTTCTCTATGGTAGAAAAATATCTTTAGCCTCCAGGTCAAATATATTTTTGTCAGCCAGGACATATTTTATCACAGAAAGGACAAAAATAAAGCTTATTTTGAACCCAAATATCTCTCTTGTGAGATTTATAAATTATGTAGTTTGTCTGTCTACTTGTTAAAGAGCACATGTACCTGTCATAAAACAAAAACATAAGGAAATATAGATATAAGGGAATAGTTTAGTGCATAATATTCCCTATTCATGTGCTGAAAAATAAAGTCAGGTAGTTGTGGGCTTCTTTTAATGTTTAAATTTAGAGAGTTTCAGAATAAATCAGGTGTGAATTATTGTATAAAGAGTAAGTAATAGTTCCCCTTATCCCCCCCCCCCCCCGCCCCTTTTTTTTTTTTCATGAGGGAGATTTGGATAAGGAAAAAGATTTCATAATGAGAAAAGATGATTGCTTGGTTAATTTTACTGGAAAACTTGGTTATATCTCTATCTTCCCCCTTTTAATCCTGTGTAACAATAGCTGCTCAACTCTTATAGTTTGTTAACTTCCTGGTACCTATTAAGATCTGCACAAATCCTGAGCTACAATAAAAATGAGAGCTAAGCTGAAATGAAAAATTTGGAATCCCTATTTTTAATTTAAAAAATGTTCTCTATATATCAAACATCTTATACATAAGAAATATGTAAGTATGAATTCATATCTCAAAATTCAAATCATAATTAAACCTCTGAAATATATTTGTGCTGCAGTCAGAGAAATTAAATGCTATATAAGCTAAGTAGAAACTACCTCACTTATTTACTAGAAACAGTCAAAATTAACAACACAGAGATCAGTAAGAGCTTTTCCAAAAGGCAGTCATTTCTCATTTCAGATACTATATTAACCCTAATCCCAGGAAAGCTTTTAGGAGAAGTAATAATTTCCTTAGCAGAGTTGCATTTGAATAATGTGCTGTAAATAAACCATGGGGCCATTCACTTAAATGTTATGAAGAAAAAGAGTCTGCATAGCTGCTCATTAACTAAGCATCATCCATTCTGCATGCAGAGTGAGGCAGTTATTCTCAGGGAAAAAAAAAAAAAACAAACTGTGTATGATTATATAAAGACTATCTTATAGTACACACAAGGTGGGCAATTAAAGGTTGTCTCAGCATCTTAGTACTATCATTGTTAGCTTCTCAGCACTTGATGATGAATTCCTAATAGTAATTTTATAGCACAGTTTGTTAATATTTCTGGAATAATCATATTACAGTCTTCTCAATAATTTTACTTTTTCATTTGAAATTTTGACGTCTTTTACTTCATGCAATTTTGCCAATGAATTTAGTGAGCATTTTTCCCAAGTATTGCAGCAATGGACACTAAAGAAAAAAAAACAACAAACAAAAAAACCAAAAAAACATCCAACAGGTACAATTCCATTGCATGTTAAAAAAAAAAAAAAAAAAAAAAAATTAGATAAATTACACTGATTTTCTTCTGATTTTATGCAACACAGAACACAATGCTATTGATCTGGAAAACAGAGCAAATAGGTTTGCCAATTACTATTGCAACATGAAGAAATTAACCAGCTATTCAGCTTGATAATTTATTTCCTTTACCTAGCAACTGGGAAGGAATAATCTACACTGTTTTACAGAATACACAGAATTACTTCCTGTTTTTCACATTATACAAGTGCCTTAGAATTGTTTTCTAGGAAATGCTGCTTTTTGTGCAAATTGTATAGTGAAGCTGTAGTCTCTACAAAAGCATGCTACTTAAAAAATATGTAGCTATACAGTAATAGCCTGTCATGTATAAAATACTATGCAGCAAAGGAAACCATCATCGGAGAGCTTATCACTGATTTGTGGTAGACTCCAAGGAAGCATTCTGCTCTTTGGTCTGGACACAGGTCACCTAAAAGCAAACACAGATGATGATTTAAACAATAGCCTATGACTTAATTAACTTAATGTAGCTAGCAATTTAGGTGCATCTAGTGTGGGGAGACTAGAATGTGTCTTTCTCCTATAGAGAGTGAAATGATGAGTAGAGGTAGAAACGCAGGTTCATTTTCATTTTAGGACTTAGGCCTTTTAGAGCTCAGCCACAAACCGTAACAAAATAACATGTGTCCAAAGCACTAGATGTTAAAACTACATTCCTGTTCTTTAACAACACTATACCACCAGGACTCATGAAGTTGGGAAAATAGTCACTGGTCTCTGATAGCTGGGTCCAATAGGAAAATTTCCTTCTTTATTCCACAAAAGCCAGTGACCAATCATATCTGCTGTATCTTTGTGAACATCCTCCAAGCCTTCATTTTCATAAGGAAGGTGAACTTGGCAGTTAGAGCAAGACACTCTAAAAATCTGGAAAAAAGGGAAACAGGAAAGCGAGTGGTCATTCCATGCTGGTTTCACTTCACGTGTTTTTTGTGGAAGAAAAATTCTTGTTAAACTGGAACTTTGCAGGTATGCCCTGATACTTGTATTTTGTTCCGTATGTGGTGCTGGTGATCGACAGCCTGATCAAGTGTACCTAGATTTGAGTCAGGTGTAAATTTCCTGGTAAGGATAAGTGGTTTGTAGATCCCTATTTAAGCACTGCCCATGTAGGATATGTGTTCCAATATTAAGTGAAATGTTTAAGTCAGTCTATAAACTCAGTCCATCCTCTGTCTGCCTCCTCATCTGATTGGTCTGTGAGTTGTTTTCTTGTTTTGAAATGCAAACTAGATAATACCCATTCACGTCATAAAGCACAAGTAATTCTTTTTTTTTTATTGGCCAATTTCCTAAAGCAGAACTTTTTTTGAGGTAGACTTCATAAAACCCAGGTGTTCTTGTGAATTGAATGTCAATTTACAGGCACATTGATATCCTGTAGTCATTGCTGAAACAATAAAGAAATCCACCTACAGAGTACCAAAAAGGGAAAATTGTCTAGCACATTTTTCTCATAACATTCATGCAGGTAATTTTTTGCTTTAGTAAGGATATGAGAAAAAAATTCATAGGAGGTTATTTAATATAATCACAGTTTAAAGTTTGCTTTTCTTTTTAAGATATTGTGCTCTTCTGACAGTTTTGCATTTGATAACGTGATGGTTTTACTTAATTTTCATAGGTATTGTTAATATTGAAAGGACTTTTAAAGCCTATATTCCCATCACTGATAGTATACTCCAAATGTCTCTGTTCTACTTTAAAAGAAGTGCTGAGTAGAACAGCATCTTAATTATAGATGCTTTTTAAAAGAATTTTTTTTTCCTCTCACCAAAATTTAAAAGCTTCATATATTACTTGCAGAATGATGTAGGAAGCCTTAAAAAGGCTGGAAATGTTAGATTTAATAGATGACTGATTATTTCCCCCTCAATATTAAATCTTCTAAAAAAAATACAAAAAAATGGTGATAAATCCAGTGGGAAATTTGAACATTTATAGTGGCTGAATTTTGGCAGGACAATACATAATGCAAATAGTAGAATAAGTAACTGTAAGTGGTTAAAATAATTAACTGTGTCTAAGGATTTGTCAAAGATTTATTTTGAAAAGATTCATAGGGTTTCTAAAATAAAATAAAATGATTTGAGTAAGATTGGAAAATGGGCTAATAATTTCTCTTTAGTCTTTTAGTATTCAATAATTCTTAATGAATGATTCATCTAATATTTTTGGAGAAATTGGAAATCATTGTATATTTGTAAACATATCCTTGTTTCTTCTCAAAGTTCAGTGCTGTTAAATCCTTCTCCAGTTAGGAAATATTCAGTTTTTACTTAACGAGACTAAATGGTGGTTTCCCAAAGCTGCAAAACTCTTAAACACATCATTCCCTCAGTATCCTGCAAATACTAGGCTTTATTTTGTGTTACAAATTTGTTTGTGTTTGAAGGAGTCATCTCAGAAACACTTAAATCATTATAGTAATTCATTAGCTCCATGCTTATGGGTGAGTGAATTACTTAACTATGTGTGATAGTATTGTATTTTGATATATGTAAATCAGGTGAGTTCTAAATTACTGTTTCATTCTTTAATTTCCTATATGCCTTGTGGTGGAACAAACAGCAGCACCGATTTGTTTATTACCTTTATTATCCTTACAGATCAGTAGTGGCAAGAGGACTAAGACTTCAATTCAGGCAAAACAGAGCTATCAGTATTATCAAACCAAAGTCTGTTGCCAAACTATAACATATTCAGCATATTTGTAGGTGAAAAGGACAGCTCATCACTTGCTGAATAAGTGGAAAGAGAAGAATTACCACAGTCATAATGAGTATCATATTTGATTTAACTTCTTACACTTCTGTTGCAATATTTTTGGTATTATTTGTGCCACCTAGATTGTAATATTTGTTTATCCATCTATTATCCATACTGATAGTAAGAAACATTGCTTTTCTCTCTCTCTTTTTTTTTTTTTTGTAGACCACAGTAGTGACATGATATCTCTTGCAATATACATGCTTCACAAGCTTCATCTACTTTCGAAATACTACACAGTAGCTTCTTTAATGATTTTCCTTATCTATTCTATTTTAAGGTGGCCTTACCAAGGTAGGTCTAGTTGTAGGCAACACTTACTTAGTTTTTTAAAATTTGTATTACAAAACATGCACTTCTCTATTTGTGAGTATATCCAAGTTTATAGGTGAACAAAATAAGCTGTAGAAAGAGAAGGAAAAATACAGAGAAACATTACTAAAATTGACAGAAGGACAAAAATTGTGAGGTAGACAAATTATGGACAGAACTTGTGGGACAGAAAAGTTACAGCCAAAATTAAGAGCATAAGAGCAAAACTATATCCCGGTATCAACAGAGAAATAATTTAATGAAGATTTAAAAAAAAAAAAAAAAACAAAAAAAAAAACAAAAAACCAAAAACCTGAAAGAGAAATGTAGGCCAAAAAAGCAAAATGTTTATTTGTAGGTATGTAGAATATGCTTGTGACACTTCATACTTTTTCCACTGTATTATATTTCTTCAGCTAGAAATTATGTTTGTAGTCAATTAAAATAGAAAGGTTACTGAAAGGTGATGTTCAATGAGTGATGCCTTCAGCTGCCCCAGTATAGTGAATTCATTTCAGTCTCAGTCCTCTGAGAGATTATTGAGCCCTTTCTAAGCTATGAAGTGACACTGACACTTTTGGGAAATGATCTGCAGACGATGCTCACAGAGCACTCTGTGATTTCCTATGCATTGTTTTTCCTAAAAAAAAATAACTGTTTTATTAAAGTTTGATTTTTCTTATAATATCAAGGTAAATAGAAAGCACTGAAGGCTGTGACATTTTTTTCAGCTAGAGTAAGATGTTTATTTCCTCTACTCACCCATTCACAGAAATGGCAACCTCTATCATTTCCATAGCCTCCAGTCACTATTGATCTTAGGATACGAAAAAACTCCAAACAAATAAGCTCACAATTTTAAATCTTTCTCAGAAGCTGGAAGACTTATTGATTTTCCTGACATTTCTTTTATTCTCAGAGATAGCTTCTGAGACAAAATATTCTGTCATTCAGTTTTTATATTAATTATTGAAGAATCAGAGAGATCTAGATAGAGCACATAAAAACTGATTTTAACCTCCCAAGTAGTAGTGCTTAAGACACTTAAAATATGTGCTTGGAGTCTGTTATGTATCTTTATGGTTTATTCTTACAGTTTCGTATTTTGCAAGTTTCGATCTGTCCTAACCTTCACACTAAAAAAAAAAAAAAAAAAAAAGTCCTCTCAGTAACTTGTTGAAATTCTTATAACCAGTCCACAAGAGGTTTTCAAAGTAAATTGTTCAGTGACTTGCCAGCCCTAATTGTAGTTTTTCTTCAGAGGAAGAAAAGGAAACAAGCAAAAATGTTAATGCAGCAGTCAATATATCTGAGCTCCTCTTCTTCCTGTATATTTTTGATGCAAATTGGTTGCTGTGACCTGTAAGTGCCTGATTGTTTTTATTCTGGCTTTGGTTTAGAATGAAAATTGGAGAAGCTGGTTTTTTAGTGCTAAGTACTATATATTATCCAATCCAGCTTTTCAGGAGGCATTAGTATGCTTGTCAAATACATATTTTTCTAAAACTATTGAGAATAATGAGGTAGGATTATTACTCGTGTATATCTGCATCGAAGGTAATTAACTAAAAACATGAATAACAGTAAGTTAGTTTTCAGACAAATGTTTGCAAACATTCTCTGAATTTCAGATGAAAAAACATAATTTCATATTTAACTAGTCAGGGTCAATACAAGGTGGGTGTGGCTGCTAGGACAAAATTATATTTTAACATTATTTAAGTAAAGTCTTTCTGCAGCATAAAAAGAAAAGTTCTGTCTCAAATTGATGTAAAATGACATTCCTTGAACTGTTTATTTTCTTGGTGATATCTTATGACCAACTTTTCCTTGAGAGAAGCTGTGAGAGAAGTCAGCTTTCACATAAGTTACAACACATTGAAATATTTAGTGAGCAAATTCCAAACTCAACCACACATTAGTATGATTCAGTACCATTGTCAATTTCATTTTACAAAAAAATATGAATGCCAGACAGATGTCAAAAATGAAAAGGCAAGTTGAAGTTACAATTCAAAGTAACTTGGTCTGTTACTTTATGAGGCTGGTCACCTCACAAATAGGAATGTAGACAAAGAGACATTTAATGACTTCTTTGACCCTGTCTTTAACACCAACAATGAGACCCCTGGAGCCCTGAGTTAGAAGACCGTGACTGTGGGGGTTGATACCTCCCAGCTGACTCTGAAGGTGTTCGAGACTTGCTACTCCAGCTGGCTGCACATAAATCTATGGGGCCCAATGGGATTCATCCCAGCATACTGAGAGAACTGGTCAATGTCATCATGGGATCTCTCCATTCAATGGTCTTGGGAGTCTGGAAAGGTTCCAGTCAACTGAAGCTGGCAAATGTTGTCCCAATTTCCAAGAAGGCTAAGAAGAAAGACCCTGGTCATTGCAGACCTGTCAGTCATACTTCAGTGCCTTCAGTCTCAGAAGTGACTGACCCCCACTGAGAGGGGTGCACCATACAGGGTGCTGTAAAGAAAATCTACTCCATATTTGCCAGACCCAGTACATACTTGTATATAGAAATAAAAAGACTGCAAGTTCAGCAACTTTGCCATGTAGTTCTGTGTTAAGACTGGGTCACAATAACCCCATGCAACGCTACAGGCTTGGGGAAGAGTGTCTGGAAAGCTGTCTGGTGGAAAAGGACCTGGGTGTGTTGATTGACAGCTGGCTGAATGTGAACCAGCAGAAATGTGCCCAGGTAGCCAAGAAGGCCGATAGAATGCTGGCTTGGATCATAAATAGTGTGGCCAGCAGGACTCAGCACTGATGAAGCTGCACTTCAAATACTGTGTTCAGCTTTGGGCCCCGAACTGCAATGAAGACATTGCCGTGCTAGAGCATGTCCACAGAAGGGCAACAAGTCTGGTGAAGCATCTAGAGCACAAGTCTCATGAGGAGTGGCTGAGGGGACTGGGGTTGTTTAGCCTGGAGAAAAGGAGGCTGAGGGGAGACCTTATTGCTCTCTGCAACTACCTGAAAGGAGGCGGTAGCAAGGTGGGGGTCGGTCTCTTCTCCAAAGTAACAGATGGTAGGACAAGAAGAAATGGCCTCTAAGTTGCTCCAGGGGAGGTTTAGATTGGAAATTAGGAAAAATTTCTTCACTGAAATGGTTGTCAAGCATTGGAACAGGCTGCCCAGGGAGGTGGTGGAATCACCATCCCTGGAGGTATTTAAAAGATGTGTAGATGTAGTGCTTAGGGACATGGTTTAGTGGTGGAATTGGTACTGTTAGGTCAATGGTTGGACTCAATGGTCTTAAAGGTCTCTTCCAAACTTAACGATTCTATGATTCAACAATTCTATTCTATGATCTCACTGGAGTAAATGGATGCTGTGCTGATGCTGTAGGCAGAAAACTAAGGACTGTTACCATATAGTACCCAGAGAAGATGTCCAAAAAAGTACAGCTTTTATAAATTTGACCTACATTAAAAATATAAATAAACTTACTTTAGTTTTCATGATACTTTGATTTAAGCATAAACAAATTGGTCTGGTACAGAAGCACAGAAATTTAGTGGCATTTTAGGTATCCTCTAGTAACTCGAACTTCCTTCCAACAGCTGCTCCAAAAGGAACAGATCTCTCAATGTTTCTGTGTTGCATCATCCTTGTCTGATGTGTGATATACAAAGCATCTAAATACCCGTATTTCAGCACTGAATCACAGCTAGCATGTGACTTCTTTAATATGTCACAAAAGGGGGTGGGGGAGCTGTGTACGTGAAAGAAGCACATGCAAATCTGGGAAATCTTAAGAACTCTTGTAGTGATATTCATATCTCCTCTGGTGAGACGTTTGCCCTGCTTTCCATTTTCAAGGTTTTGTCCCGTAAATCTGGTCATGAACAATCAAATGAATATTAAGATTTAGCTGCTTTTTAGGATTAGAAGAGCCACACAAAGCAGCACATATTAAATATGTATAAGTATACACACTTACATAGATATATACATATATAGATACATACAGATACATTTCTCCAGATACATATATACATGTACATAATGCAAAAACCTTTACTCTATAAAGCATATGAGAATAGGACGTTATTTCTTTAATTTTCTAATTTAACTACTTATAATTCAGAATATTTATGTTTAATTTTGCAAAGGTCTTTTCACAGAGCAGACTTTAACGTGTTAGCAATTTGGAAGCTGCAGTGTGATAAGCAGTCAAGATACATGCTGTAAATGTTAAATATTTTTCCTGTATTATGTGGAAATTCTTCCTATAGGAATAGGATGTTGTTTTAGTGACTTACTACAATCACTGAGGGGAAGCATGGTTCTTTACAAACATATTTGCACATGGGTCAAGTAAAGAAACTGTTGTATACACAGTTGAAAATGTTCATGCTTCCTATTTAGCTTAGCTTTTGTATTGCTGTACATTGTTTTTCCTGTCCTATGGAACTAGTATCTGTTGATTTTTTGGTACAGCACTGTGTTCATTGATTTACTGCAGATTTTAGGAGCTTCAGAGAATAACAGTCTTTTGCCACACGCTATGTAGTGATAGTACAGCTGTTCTACAGTTTCTGCAAAAGAACACTTAATTTAAAAAGAAAAGTTAGCCATTGAGGTTTAGTTTCAAAAGAACTGAGTTGCCAAAATGGTGATCTCTAGATATTTATTTGAGAGCCTTACTGGGAGTCTTAAAAAAAATCTGAAAAAAAACCAACAAAACCAAGAAGAAAATTTGGTTCCTTTGGGGGTAAAGAAATACATAAATAAAGCTTTGAGAAACTTGAAATCTTTTACAGGAAAACTCTTGAATTACATTATTTTTTTTTTCTTCTAATTGTGCAAGTAGAACTGTAAGAGAAAAATTTGATCTGTCAAGTTAATTAGACCCCTTTCAAGTCAATTCACAGTTCATCTGTATTTATTCAACCAACCTCATTTATTGATGTTTTTCTTGTAGGCCAAGATACACCACTCTGTTGTACACTGGTACCACTTTCTGCTCCTATAGTGGTCCCTGGCAGTTCCTGCTGGCAAAGGGAAGACCACAGGCAGGAAAAGGAGGACAACATCAGTGTGAACTACGGCTCCTCCTGACAACCTAACAATTTAGGAAGCCATAGAATAATTTTAGATAGAGACAGAACAACATACAAACACTTTTTAAACCAAAGTAAACAAGTGATCTATTTTTTTTTTTTGAGAGTGCTGAAATGGAACATTTTAAACTGATTTTATCATGTTTGTAATGTGAAAAGCTGTGTTTAATAGATATATTTGTTTATATAAATACACTTTTGGTCATGTGTACTACATGCATGTTACAAAACTGAATAGCTTGTAAGGAATACTGTCTTAAAGAGAAAATTAATCTCAAGCTAACCTTTCTGGAAGGATGTGATGACTAAAAAAAATTTCTTTAATTCAATCTGAGTTTTAAATAAAACACCTACTGAAGGCATATATATTCTTGTCCAATATATGAGTCCATTTCTAAAATTATCAGAATGGATAACAATATTTGAATCATTTTTTGAAATGCATTCAACTTGCTGAGCTTTGTAATGCCTGGTGCACATGGAGAAGATACCGTACTGAATCTGAATACAACTTAGCTCTGCACAGGATTCAATTTCAGCATTATTGAGGATGACTGTGTAATTGAATTGGAGTGAAGATCTCTAATAGAAACAGAAAAATAGCTTAGCTGCCTGCAGATAAGTAAAAATGGATAACTGTAGAACTGAAAGGTCATTAAATACATCTTTTCTGTTTTAAGAGATAAATTTGATGTATTTATTTAGCCAAATATTTCGTTGTAAAATATATGGAGTCTGTATTTCATTTTTAAGGACCTTCAGTCTTGTCTTCTGTCATGCAAACATTTTTTTAGCCCCTCTCCTGTACAAGGAGTTTAGGACTGAATTGAGAGTTAAAGTTTGTACCTTTCATTTTCAGTGTCAGGTATTGCAAAAATTGCTTAAGGCTAATAATATCCTTTTGAGCACCACAGGGAAAGAAACAGCATATGGATTTAAACTACCCAGCTGTATGTACTTAATTGCAGTGTTGCAATCAGGACTCAAGTTGCCTTTGGCTTCCTGTATAATCAATAGAGAGAAATAGATATTGTGCTTCTACTTCTCCTAGGATCTGTACCATATTTGAGAAATCTGTTGACTACTTGGAGTGCTTTAGTGAGACATCTTGAGCTACTTATGAATCATACCTCATATATGATATGTTTCCAGTTTCCAAGCAGAAGAACACCTCAACAAACATCATCAGTATATACCACACACTTGAAAGGTAAACTATACAGGAGATTGGGTGCTTTGAGGCTGTACAAAGAGCAGATGCGACAGTTGTAGTACTAAATGTCAGAATTTACCTCCTATTTTTTAAGAAAGAATGCTTCAGGACAATACAACCTTGTAGCAGAAGATTATCTCTCAAAACAAGGGGCCCAGGATTACTGAGGAATGCAGAGACTAGTCGAAGCTAACATTTTTGATGCACCAGCAAGAATAAAGGAGTAGAGGCCTGCAGTTCACCCAGAAGTCACAACGATGAAGAGGAGTGGATGAAGTAAACAACCACCAGATGTCTCTGAAGACCACCGAGAGACTCTAGGTGCATGCGGGAGTGGGCAGTAACCTGTAATAATGAGTTAATGAATAGGTAATGATTTCTTGGAAAACTAGTGACTATGCATACATAGTATGTATTTAAACTGTACATCTAAATTAGTCGGTGTGCACATTAGGTGGACCAATCCCCTGTGCACCTGGCGCTGCAATGAAGAATACCTGCTTAATAGTCACCAAGGCTATTGAGTCTTAATTTCAGCATTTCATTGCATCAATTCTTATTATCTTATGTTATCTTATTTTTTTGGAAATATCAAACTAAAATCAATCACACATTTATGCTAAAGTTCAACAATTATAAGTCTGTTAATTAAAGTTTTAAAAATCATAGTCCTGCTGTGTATTACTTTTGATTATAGAAATCTTTTGGTACATAATTACAGGAACTAATGCAATATGAACAATGCTATCCAAATGCTGTTATTTACCAAGATGAACTGTGCAGATCCCAATCTGTATGCACAGTGTCACTCTGATGTCTGGACATGACACCCGTGCACACAGAACCACTTCACTTATTTATGCTGTATTACAGTGGCAACAAGCCTGTGAGATGCTCAGAGGAAAATTCATTTTGCAAGCTCACAGGTCCATAGATAATATGAAATAACAGATACCATTTTTTGTAAGAAAGTTATGTTTTTATCAAACAGAAAAAGAATACAACTTTTCCTTACCAAAGTATTATCTATAATTTCCTTCCTTTCTTTTATATTTTTAGTGTTAGTAAATGCCATGTGGGGAGTTGAAATCTTTCAATGAAGTCTTTACATGCTGAATTCTATATATCTTTCTCTGTGAGGAATATTAGCTTTCAGAAAAGCAAGTCTTCAAAATTTTCACTTTGTCTTTTCATTCTCTTTAGCCTCTACACTGCATGCTTAGGTATATTTGGCTCACAGACAGTGCCAGAGCTCAGTGCCAGCATTATCTCGGTAGATAGCAGTTTGCTCCCTTAGAAGAGAAGATATAAAACATAAGTTAATATCTGCTATTGAACTGAGTGAGTGAATTCAAGCCTTGCCAACATTCATACTTGCCAGATCATCAAAGAAGCGGTAAGAACTAGGCAGAGGTGGAAAATGTTGATGTGTCTTCGTAGGGCACAAAGGATAACTAATCTTATTTTACTTTTCAAGTCAGTTACTTAAAATGTTTCATGTCCCTGTGCAGAGTACTTTCACTCAGATTTATGGTGGCATTAATTTATTTTTTTTTTTTTCAATAACTCCTCAAATAATTAAAGTATGTGGAACTGAAGGATTTTCACTTCCAAAAGAAAGTGTTTACACAGGAATTTACTGTGGTTTAACAAAACCACATTAAATCACATCTTTCTTTGAATGTCCCCATGGAAATCAAATTTGAGGTAGGGTAGGTATTTTCCAATATAAGCTAGTACTTCAGGTGTCAGATGATTTAATTAATCCTTTAAATTGTTCATTTTACAATCTGTTCGCTCTTATTTGTGAGACAAAATTGCTGGTTGAAGTCATCTTGCAAGATGAAATATTTAAAATATAATAACAAATAAAAAATGATAAATAATAAAAACTAAAAAGGAAGAATTAATATTACATTCTCTCATGAATAATGGCATTTGTATGAAGTAGAACCATTGCCAGATATTTGTCTGAATAAACAAACCCAGACATTCATTGCATGATTGCATTCAGTGCTGAATTATTTCTCAAAGTATAAGGATGTCTAGACATCCTCACAGTTACACTAAAAAAGTGGACTTTGGTAGAACTATAACATCTGCCTGTTAAAAAAAGTTTTTGTAATAACTATTTTCCTCATGTCCAAGCAAAGTTAAATATTTTCCTTTTGTTTTCTCCCATTTACAGTTAAGTTTAAGTTTATCTTGCAGAACTGACATTAAATGCTGATGGGCAATTCTAGACTGTTATTTCTGAATCATTTCCTCAGTGGTTGTTTCAATATTAGATGATCTTGCAGCTATCATATTACCTGTGGATATTTTCTTTGGCTCAGTCACTCATTAATAACATAACTATTTTCTGTTCATGTGGTTCTTCTACATTATCTTAGCTCCAGAAACAGTACAGCGGTAATATAGAGATAATATCAAGCTGAAGTGTTTTATAGTAAACAGGAAAAATAAGAAACACAACATGAACAGAAATACATGTACTGTGAATGACAGAGAGCATACAAACTGATGAAGCTCTTGGTTTGGTGGGTTTTCTTGTTTGTTTGTTTTGGAAGACAGCAAGTAAGAGTTTCTTCTATTTTAAAAATACAAAAGGAAATATATTTTTATTTCTTAAGATTACATCATGAAAGAGCTTTGTAAATTATCTTGGCATAAAGGCTTGAGTATTTTCATCAATAATAATCCATTAAATATGCAGTAGTTTGAAAGTAATAAATCTATACAGACATGACCATGAAATGCATAAAATACTGTTTGTTCACCATGGGAATACTTCCACATTTCATAATACAGTATAGGAATATTTCGCTATTTGCTAGTATTGGGGTACTTTACATCAAAGAAGACTGTTTAATTTTGGGTGGGGAAGAATGGAAGATATACAATACAATGGAATAAGAAGCCATACTGCCTAGAAACAAAATGTTCAACAAGCTGCAGAATAGCTGAACTAGGCAAAGTAAAATACTGAAGATACAGCTATGGCCATGGTGCCAGGGAACTTAGAAACACGCCTTCTGCTGCTGTCTTCAAAAGTGATAGAGACCACCTTTTGAGCAGGGCATCCTGGTTGATTCTTTCCCAGCATATTACTTTACTTCCAGAGCCTGGATTTGTGTTTTTAAGCACTGCCTTGAGAAGAAGTCATTTCCTTGTGAAGGCAACACCCACTTTCCCAGCCCCACAAGTTTCTCTTCTTGATGGCAGAAACCATATCACTGCTCTGCAAAGACCATAAGAATCACAGAAACAGTCAGAAATATAACCAAGTTTTCCTGGGGGCTTTACATACTTCTCCTACTACCTACTGAGAAGCAAAACGTCTTGGTACAATTTTTTATTCAGCATACGAAGTGCTAGATGCTACAGAAACCATTTAATGAGAAATGTGGAAATGGCACTGGGAGCAACCACTCTTTTAATTTTGAAAATACATCTTACTTTTGAGCTGTAAAGAAACTTTTCCAGATAAAAGTAGGATCACTCAATGCAAGGATACAGCAGGCAAAAAAATCAGATAATTGGCTGTTTATGTGGTGAAGAATAAATAATGTAAGAAAATCAACCAGCAATATATCTTAAAAATATGGGAAAGGTACATGAATACTCACTCAGAATGAGAAATAGTCAGAGGAAGCGTATATGCAATAAAGAGGTCAAGGAAGTTTTTAAGTTGATTGATTTATTCTTTGCTCATTAAAGGCAGCTTCCTGAGAGCAAAGTCACAACCCATAGCAAATATTTAATTCAGTTAGGTGAATTTTAGATCATGCAGTTATTAAGTTCAAGGTACAATGATAAATAGGAATTTTCATTTTTTTAACCAGCATCTCTGCCAGAATATTTTATGAAAATAGTGATGTAGGCGGTTCAGGGGTCTGCTTGTGACAAACAGCCTGATGAAAGACAGACGCATAAGGAAATACAATAGCCATGATTTCTCTAAGGAAGGTCTGTTCCATACGGAAGTTTTTTTCAGAATAATCATAATTTCAAAATGTAATTTTTGTTAGAAATAGTAATTCTGCAAGAAACACAAGTGCCCAGTGCTTTTCATCTTCATATGAACCCTGGGGGGCTGTAGAGTCAGAGCATTATCACCAACAGTTGCGGGTATAGTGTGGTGTGTGCTGATTCTTTACATGGTATAACAGGACAACCAAGCTGAGGTGAGGAATAGAAAATGGAGGCATACTACTGTCGATGTCTGTCTATGCATTCACTGTGTGAAAGAGATTTTTGTCTATTTACAAATCCACTTGGATACAGTTTTCTGTCAGCTGAACATCTGCAAATGGTGATTGACTTGTGTGATGAAGAATGAGGTTTGGGCTTCAGCAAAGAAAAAGAGATAACTTCCATATGTGCTGCTGGCGCTTCAGAGTTGATGGACTCAGTGGAAAGATAGAGAAAGTGGCAAGGAAGGACTGCATGCCAGAGTAAATGTGGAAAAATTAGAATTCAAGGAAATGATGACAAAACAGCCTCTGTATAGCCAACTGTCTTTCAGTGAGTTGGTAATTGTATATGGCTCAAAAATAGTCACACTAAGGGGATACCTCATCCCTAGTTCTCATGACTAATTAATCCTAGATGGATTTCTGCACCAAGGTGGCCATTTTACTTCTAGTAAACTGAGCTAGCTTGGATACTTCTACATGCTGTCCAGTTCAATTATGCTTAATTGCATCTGAATTTCTGTTTCTGTTGGAACAAAACCCCACACATATATTGCAACACTGACTTTCATTATGAATCCATGAACTAAAATCTGTAGAGATGTTGTTGTCTGTGTTTCATAAAACAGCACTCAAACAAAAATCCAAAGGTTAGATGACTGTTCAAATTATTTCAAAAATTTGAATGAAACTTATTTTTAAAGAGGTTCTGTAAATACAGTTCTCTCTCCTGTTTCTGAGGTGACCATATACACACGAATCATCAATACCTAGAAAAGTGAAGATTTCCACAAGTTAAGGTTGTAGTTCTTGCTGAAAGTAACATGTTACCATAACAACAATTAGCAGACAAGATGTGTAACACTCAGATATGTTAATAATTTTTTTTTTCTTTCTTCTTTATCACTAATACTCATAGTCATCAGTATTCAGTATAGTGGTATCTCTTTTCCATTTTATTTAAAGTATAAACTTTCTCTGCTGTATTCACAATCAAACTGCTTTAGAAAATTTTTCAAAGGATCATACAATAAACTAATGTTTCCTTTGTTTTTTTGTTGCTGCCTCACCACGTTCCCTGTCATACCTATTTTCTTGTACACAGGCAAATTTATTAACCGTAAGCATTTATTTTAGTTTTGTAAAACTGCATTGCTTCTATATGAGCAATATGTAACACAAATAATTGACTGTTAAGCTGCTTAACCATTAATAATTTCTATGATTCACACTTGAAAAGCAAGTGATGACAACGTATCTGTTTTCAGCCATAATCCAGGTTTGTCTAAAGCACAAAATGGGATGATGCATGCAGTACAGATGCTGATTTTGAGATTAGCTCTAAATTTCTACTTTGGAGATGAAAACCGTCTCTAGGCTGTCTCAGATATGCAGGATATTATGCATGTCATCACCATACAATCCTTCTGCTACCTTCTTAGGGTACTTTGTTCAGTGATACAACAATTATTGAAATGTTCAAGAGCCTAACTGACAGTACTATCCATACACCTGAAACTTCTTTTATGTGAATGAAACAGCAGTTCATATCCAGAAGACTATGTTTCTTATCTGTCGTTTCAAGCTGTTGTAAAATCTGCATGACACTTGTTCATTTATTTATAATTGGTAAATTACTTTTGAAACCTGGAATATAAGAGATTTCTTAGTGAGAATTTTGATTCTGGAGCAGGCAGTCACGTCTATCAGACAAAATTACTGATTTTCAAAACTGCCTGACCACCAGAAGTGCTATATTTTCCTCTTTTATTTTCAACTAAGATTAAATGTTTGTATTCAAACAGGCATTGGCCATCTGCAAATTTGGGAGACTCATCAATGTCACATAGAAAAGTAACTCAAAGTCATGACTGCTGGTTCCAAGGGAGGCAGCTGTAGAAGGGGAAAGCAGAAAAGCCATTGCAAAGAATTAATGCTCTAATTTCACCAATTAAAAGGTGCCTTTCGCAATGTACCTTTTCTGTGGCTGTTGTATAGTGAACTGAAGGATACTGCCATGAAGCAAACTGACATTTAGCCTCAGTTTCTACAGGTATGGGGTTGATGTTGCTCAGGATACAAAGCAGAAAAGGTCCTGCTTGAGTTTTCCAGAAGTGGTCCACAGCTGATGGGTGCATCATTTTCTCTGACCATGCCTTTCAAGCATTCATAGCACACACAAATGACCAGAGCAGACCAGAACAAAATGTTCAATTTTATTCACTGGAACAAGTAGAATAACAGCCAAACATACTTTCTCTGATGTCAAGAAGAAGCTTAATTTAAAGAAAGATGTAGCTGGCATTTATTGGTTTGTAATTGAATTTTTTTTAATGACACAAACAGTAATTTTCCACCTTCATTTGTAGTTCTACAATGTAAATTCTTGGATTCAAGTCTAATCTTACAGGTAACAGGAAGATTAATACTTGTAGTATTTCCATGTTGATTAGACTCAACATGATTAGACTCAACATGATTAGACTCAAAGTTGTGCAAATGAAGCAAAAAGGACAAAAGGTTGTTACCCAGTGCTTAACACAGATGAAAAATTATTTAAAGGTAAACAGTTAAATAGCATCTAATCAGTTATAGGAAAGATAGTTACATACATTTGTTTATAAAAATCATATTTGTTTCAATTTACCTGCCTTCCTGCACAGCTGTAAAGAAAACCACAGAGTAATCTTCAGGAAACTGTTTAGTTGTAGATAAGTATTGGTATCATGCTATTGGTAGAATCAGAAGTTAACTCTTAATAACACTCATTTTGATAGAGTTCAAAAAAATGTGTCTCAGTCTTGATACAAAGAAAATCTTTCAAAATCTATAACCTGACTTCAGCTAAAGGACCTTAATTTTGTACTGTGTAAGGTGTTCACAGAAGCTAACTACTAATGAAGTCTCATAGCATGATGACTAATATCCATTAAGATTTAACAAGGGAGGCACAGGTCCTGTGGGTTTAGACCTAGAGTTCAGAGTAATGACGCATGCGTTTCTGAGATGCTCTTGGTTGGTGAGTTACAGCACAGAAAGAAATGTGGTTGCCTGGCAAAGTTTTTCAAGAACATTTTAAAAGCATACTTGATTGACTGCAATTCGTCTCCCAATATCTAACTGCAAATAGGGGAGGAGAGCTGAGCTATGAAACTTTACAATTCCTTGGAAGAAAAAGAAAATGGGAATGGGAAAACGTACAAGATGAAAGAGTCAGTGTTAAGGAATTCTGTGGTTTGTTCCATAAAAGCATATAAGGCTTGTACATTTACTCGTACTGTAAAAAGCTAATGGCCTTTCATCTTTCTCCAGTCTGGCTTCCAGGGTTAGTATTTCAGCCTACCATCATAGTTCATGCTGAAAGATAAAAGCTGAAGGAAGAAGAAACAGTGGGGCTGATTATATCTGCTCAGAAATATTCATAGACTAAGGGATCTTCTGCAAACTAGAAACAGAGTAAAAAGAGCTCAAAAGAACTTGAACAGCATGAAGGTGGACTGTGGTGTAGATTAAGTTAAACCAGACATTGAGCCTTCTTACTCTTTACCTGAAATATAAGTTATGTAATAATTATGCTTTGGAGACATGAAAATGTCCATGAAAAATCAAGCTGGTTGTTACTACTCAGTCTTTTTTTAGTGTAAGAATAACAAGAATTATTTCAAGCACAAGTCATTGACTACTGAGAGATTTATTGCACCTGTTATTTGGTACAAATTAAAAACTTAATGCCACAACTCCATGATTCCCTATTTCCAAGAGGGATGAAAGAGGGCTGAAAGCCTTTAGACTGTGTAGGATTATTTAAGTGGACTGGGAAACCAGAAACTGAGACTTTTCGCACATTTTGGATTGTCTGACTCCAGATTTACAATCCAGGACTGAGTGATCTGAGAGCAAGATAGCCCAGGTGTTCCTACACCATGGGATCCCACCCCAAAGCTCCTGTGGTGTCACTCCTGAGTTTCCTACTCACATGGAGGCTCAGCTGGAACCTGATCCCCAAACTCTGGAAGACCAAGGGATTCCTCACCCTGAACAGGAACAACCTGTTCTGAAAACAACAGAGGAAAACACCTTTCCTCTCTTTGCATGTTGGCAGAGCAACCCTTAGGGCTGGGCAGGCTTATGTGCTTTGGATCCCCACAGAGCATTGTCCTTTAGGGTCCCATGGAGGTGACGAAAGGGACTGACCACCTCCTTCCTTCAGGTGTACCTTCCGGTGAGGCAAGGGTGGAGAGAGTTTATTTGCTGTTGAGTCTTTGGCTGTGGCTGGCACAAGCTGATGCTCACCATGAATGGTGGAGGTCAGCAGCCAACCTTCAAAGAGAAGTGATGCACAGCTATGATATTAGGGTAAGTTTTTAAAGTTTTCATGAGGCCTATTGACTAAAACAGCCTCCCTCTTTTGAGACTAAGAGTTAGATAGCGCTCTGCATTTAATGATAGTGACAAACTTCAACTCAATCTATTAGCAAATTCAGGTCGTTTCACCCAAGGAAAGAAAAAAAGAAAGAAGGAAAAGAAGAAAAGAAAGAAGGAAAAGAAGAAAAGAAAGAAGGAAAAGAAGAAAAGAAGAAAAGAAAATACATGGCTTACTGTGAAAAAGCTAAATATATTACACTCTTTATTTAAATGTGCTACTGTGAAAGTAACATCACTTCACTAAACAGATTTGTAACTTGTCAGTAATGTTGACATTAGGCACTCATTGTTAATGACCAAAAGAAAACCATTAGCAGTTGTTGTGTTAATGTCCATGAAGGAAGTGCTTCATTAATTGACATTTGGGGTAGTATTGACAACTAATCTTTTTGTAAAGATCAATTATTTATAATTTTTATGTATTTTCGTAAGTTCATTTCAAAGCTTATTAAAAACTGTTGTCTAGGAAATACTAGTGTTGCATAGGAAATACTAGACTGCAGTTATCTTTCACTACTTTGAAGAAATAAAAAAGAAATTTTTAAAGAAAAGTTGTTTTAACCAATTGAGAACTTCATGGAACAGCTCATTCTGGGCGTCATCTCAAGGCATGTGGAGGAAAAGAAAGCTATCAGAAGTACTCAACATGGATTCACCAAGGGGAAATCATGTCTGACTAATCTGATAGCCTTCTATGATGGCATGACTGGATGGATAGATGAGGGGAGGGCAGTAGATGTGGTCTACCTTGACTTCAGCAAGGCTTTTGACATGGTGTCCCACAGCATCCTCATAGGGAAGCTTAGGAAGAGTGGGTTAGATGAATGGACAGTAAGGTGGATAGATAGCTGGTTGAAAGACAGAGCTCAGAGAGTTGTGATTAGGGGCACAGTCTAGTTGGAGGTCAGTGACGAGTGGTGTTCCCCAGGGATCAGTACCGGGTCCAGCCCTCTTCAATATATTCATCAATGACCTGGATGAGGGGATAGAGTGCACCCTCAGCAACTTTGCCAATGACACAAAGCTGGGGGGGTGGCTGACACACCAGAAGTCTGTGCCACCATACAGGGAGACCTGGACAGGATGGAGATTTGAGCAGAGAGGAACCTTATAAAATTCAATAAGGGCAAGTGTAGGGTGCTGCACCTGGGGAGGAATAACCCCATGCACCAGTACAGGTTGGGGGCTGACCTGCTGGAGAGCAACTCGGTGGAAAGAAACCTGGGAGTCCTGGTGGACAACAGGATGACCATGAGTCAGCAATGTGCCCTTGTAGCCAAGAAGGTCAATGGCATCCTCGGGTGCATCAAGAAAAGCGTGATCAGCAGGTTGAGGGAGGTCATCCTCCCCCTCTACTCTGCCTTGGTGAGGCCACACCTGGAGTACTGTGTCCAGTTCTGGGCTCCCTGGTTCAAGAGGGACAGGGAACTGCTGGAGAGGGTACAGTAAAGGGCTATGAAGATGATTAAGGGACTGGAACACCCCTCTTCTGAAGAAAGGCTGAGGGATTTGGGTCTCTTCAGTCTGCAAAAAAGACAACTGAGGGGGGATCTTATCAACACTTATAAATACTTAAAGGGTGAATGTCAGGAGGATGGGACCAGGCTCTTTTCACTGGTGCCTGGGGACAGGACAAGAGGTAATGGGCACAAACTTGAACATAGGAAGTTCCACCTAAACATGAGGAGGAACTTCTTTACTTTGAGGGTGGCAGAGCACTGGAACAGGCTGCCCAGAGAGGTGGTGGAGTCTCCCTCTCTGGAGATATTGAAAACCCGCCTGGGTGTGTTCCTGTGCAACCCACTCTAGGTGACCCTGCTCAGGCAGGGGGGTTGGACTAGATGATCTCCAGAGGTCCCTTCCAACCCTATGGTTCTATGATTCTATGATTCTATGCTCACTTAGTGAAACTGACAGTATGCTAAAGCCTTGTTCTTTCAGTGATTAATAAAAAAAGGAAAATTTTTTGTCTATTTTTTCTATGTCTTCAGCCATGACATTGGTCATTGTATGAAGCTTGGCTTGAGTTTATGTTCACATGCTAAGAACACCCTATTATAAGAAGAGTTATTGAAAAGATACTTACATGATTTCTTTAAATACAAAATAATGTTCTGAAATGTGATTCTTAGGAAATGCCATATGAAATGCCTATGAACAGAAATAATTTTATCATTACTCTCATTCTGCAGAAGCTAATACTCATTCTGTCCTCATGGATTTATTTACGTGTGAAGTGGAGAACACAAGTAACATGTCTAAAAATATTATGTTAAAAACATTCTTTTAAGTTGGCCAACAGATAGCAAATGTGCATCTAAGCCCCCGAAAACGATATTGATAAATTTGTTCTATTTATTATCATCATGCCAAGAAATTAAGGATCTATTTTATGTACAGGAACTGACTCAGAGCGATGACCTAGAAGGCAAATCGAAGCCAGAAAATGTCTGGTGATTACTACAGTCTTGCTTATGATTGCCAACCATGTCTGGAAGTAACAGAGTGACAAGAACATGGCACATCTGTAACTCTGCCAGGTCCAGATGGCCTTATGTGCTGCTTTATCAGCTATTTCTATACATCCATGTCCACAGCCGGGCTCAATGAAACCAGTCTGAGAAACCCAAGTTGTGGTTGTGCTGATGTTCATGAGCTAGATCCATCATCTGTCTTGTTCTTCTCATTCTTAAATCTAAATTTAGTTTGAGATGTGTGTACCAGGAAAAAATGGGACAATACTGGTCAAATTCAAAAGCGAGAACCTCAGGAAATCCAGAGCTTTAATTTTCTTGTAGGTATTATTGCAAGGATGGGAAGTTTCCTGAAGTAGATTATTAAGACATCTTTGTGTAGCTCTGTAAGAGTCGTCTTTCAATGATGAATGATGTGGAAGGGAAAAGGACAGAGGTCCTTGTTTGAGAATGAGTAAATGGCCAGAGGAATCCTAGTTACCTTGAAATAAATCTTGATAATTAGCTTGGAAATAGGCTGTGAAGTGCTTGTAATGAATGAGATAGAGAAAAGGCTACAAACAATACTTGCAAAAAGAAAGGCGACCTGAAAAACTGCTGAACTTGGAAGAGAATACTTGCAGCAAAACTTTTTGTGCTGGTGCTTACTGGTAGAAAATTAGTCTCTCTGTACCACAACTTTATATTTTCTCTTTCTGACAAGCGCAATTTTTGGTTTCCTTTTTTTTTTTTTTTTAATTGCCCTTTTAAAAAGACAGTGGACAACAGATATGAATTAATTGACTGTTAACTTTTATTCTGTTGTTCAGAGCAATGATCAGCAAATCTATTTCAGAATTCAAAAGTCTCCACAGCTGGATTCTTTCCTCAGCATCCTAGACATACTGCATATTTGAGGATCTGGTTGCAGTTGTCAAAGTGAAAAACAAGAAATGTGAGAGAGACGCATATATAGTACCAAAACACCCACTTTACTCCATATCAGGGTTCCTATTGAACAGACAGAACTCTCTTTGACAAGGGATCCTTTGGTTTATTTGGTTTCTGATAAAATTCTCCCATTCATGCAATTAAAATATACTACAAGTATTATGGTTAGGACAAACAAGACTAGCGAACTGTTTTTCTACTTCTGGTTAGGACTGTATACTTTTTGAGGTCTACAGGATAAAAATTAATTAGTTAAGTAAATATATCAAGACACGGATATTTTATAGCTGTCTCGGAATATACCTATGGGTAAATTATGGTTCAAAACCTATAGAAACATTAATAGGCAGGAAAACAAATAAAAAAAGGATATTGATTTATCAGTGCAAGTTCCAGATAGAACTGGAAAAGGATCCACATTTCATTCCTTGTCCAATGGTCATATCACATGAATTTATTGCTTCAGTAGGTTAATTGCAGAAATGACCATGAGACTCTCTGAATCTTAAATACCGTAGAGTCCTTAATTTATCTAGGAAGTCAATTTTGGTTCTTTGCGCCAAATTGGCATTTCAACTGCCTTTCAGTGAAAACTCAGTTCTATGTCCTGAATATAGAATTGCTCTACAGCTAAGAAGAATTGTTGCTAAATTGTGCAGACATCCTTCAAGTGTCAGAGAAACTTTTAGTTTTTTGCAGTGTAGGAGCTATTGTGCAACTGAATTGGTACAGGTTCATTTTTTACTTACTCATATAATGTATTCAAGAAGGCATAGAGTTTACATGCATTTTAAAGACTTAAGTGTTTTCCTGTCTCTGTGTTCCAGTAAAGCTAGAGAATGTTTAAATCCAGCAATGGAGGTCACAGATGTGTGCTTCAAGCTCACTTGTCTAAGGCTTCCATGGACCTATATTGTACAGCGTAAGGCAGTAATGGAAGATGTATAGAAATTAAGTGAGAATATAAGAAAATTTAGGTACAAAGTAATGAATGAAGGGAAAAAAAAAAAGGAAAAAAATAAGTAATCCATTAACTATGCAATTGCATTCATGTTAATATGTTAGAATTGTGAGGACATTCTAGGAATTCAGTTACCATTTAATACAATATCCTGTACCAATTTAATTAGATATCACTTAGCCTACAGACATCCACTATTAAAATTTCTGATCTTAATAATTCTATCTTGCTAATATTCATTGATTTAATTCACATTTAAGCTTGTGCATCACTGAGATGTAAAGCCAGTCATTTTTTTGACCCCCGATGACAAAATTTTAAAACATAAATAAATAAAAATTACGACCTATTTGAGTGATTGCATGACCTGCATGTTTTACTGAATGCTTTCCCTGTTTGTATTTCTGCTTAAGTATACGTGGTTTTAATTTACATAACACTTCATTCGTTTGTATGACATGACACATGGATGTAAATTTAATTGTGGATTTTAGTATCTTCCTTAAATTGAAGCATGAATTAATGGTATAGTACAATGGTATTCTTACAAATATTAAAAAAAAAAAAAAAAAAAAAAAAAAGAAAACAAACCCAAACAAAAAAACCCAAACAAGAAATCAAAAAAGATGTTGCAGAAAACTCCCAAGCATATTTATTAAATACCAGTTATTACACAAGAACATATGTCTATATTATGCTGAGCATCTTTTAAGTAATGCTAGGCACATTAAATTGTATTTACCTCCTTAAAATGAAAACATTTAATATCAACTGTGATATATTCAGCAGCTGGCAAGGTGGGGCTTTAAATGCTGAGCAAGCTTAAAGTTCATTGAAAGCCTTTTCCATCACTTGTCCCTACGAATTGACATCAGCAGTCCAGAACAAACAGTTGTAAACTTTATATATTCACAGCTCCACTACTCAGCCATTCTCAGAAGTGCATTTGATGCAATGTGCCATTGCTGACCTTGACTCTGTTCTTCCCTAGATAAGTGTTACATGTAATGTAAGTAATCCTAGAAGTAAAATATCCCAAAGGTAGAAAAACTGGACCAATAACCAAAGCAGCACACACAGTAGTCATACAACGTCAGCAATACTTTGAAGTTTTCCGTCCTCTGTATGACTTCAGCTGGTGGTGTTTGCCGATGTTCAAGTTAAACTTGTTAGATAACTTAAATCCTACAGCTTGAAGCAACATACTTTACTCAAGCTGTATAAATCATATTTACATACATGGAGTGTCTTGATTATCACCGTAGCTTGACTGAAAATTTTCACCATTGGGATTGTAACTGAACTGGGCATCCACACTGAAATACTAGGAATATATATATATAGAAAAAATTGTCTTATAAACAGGACATGTATCTTGTCTTCATCTTTTTTTGAATCAGATTGTTGGAGTTATTTAGGTATTCAGGTATCACACTTCCATTGAAATCAATACATCTCTAGGAAGCTGGACCATTTTTAGCCCTCCAATGCAGGAGTTGATAACATAAACAATATTTCATGACACTAATGCACAGCATAAGTTGCCTTTACTCACTGAAGTAAATGTTCACTTGACCTTGAGAACCAGAGAAAATTACAAAGGTTATTTGATGTCCAGTAGCCCCAGAAAACAATATGAAGGAATAGTCTTATTGTAGGTACATTCATGATGTGTTCTTACTTTTTCTAAACTATACGTTTATAGTTTAAACTATATGAGTGTCGTCTCCCTCCCCCCTGCAACTACCCTACCCCATTGTATCAGTCATTTTTCTGCTGTACTTCTTAAGCTGGCTTTAGCAACCTTCAACTTTAAAACTTAGCATCCCACCACTTCCAGGTCACAATTTTATAATATAATCAGAGTATTATAAATCGTTCTTGTTTTATGCACAAAAAATCTCTTTAATCACCCCACACGTCAGTGAGGCCTATATAGCCTGAATGGTACACATACCAGAGCCGGAGAACTGCTGTCACAGCAGATGTTAAGATATAGCTTTCAGATCCCCATTTTTCTCTGCTTGTTTATGAAGACACCATCTTTCAAAAAATAAAAAGCTTTTTTTTTCTTCCAGTATTTTTTTGATTACTCCCTGGATGAATGAACTTGAAAACATGCCTTTTGCTGTATTTTCCTGCATTTGACTCTGAATTTGATTCCTTCATTCTTCTGAAATGGAACAAGTAAAACATTTGCACAGAAGTGTGTTAGAAGTTTTGGTTTTCTTTAACCATTCAGTAGAAGAGGGAGAGGGGGAGGAAGGGGAAGAGGAAACGCTTCCGAGTTAGAATTGCATAACCTTCACATTCAAAACAGTAATGTAAATTAAGTTTCTCTGAAAGATAAAAAAAATAAATCAATAAAAAGTAGCGTTTGAATGGCTGAGATAAAAGTAAATGCATAATTTATAATAACGGTCTTTAGCCAGAACTAAAAGCACATTATTTCCCTAACACAATGAAATTCTTCAAGAAATGTGAGAGGTGTTAGTAAGGCAAGCTTTTTCCTGTTCCTATTGCATATGCAACAACAGTGCAAACAGTAACCAATGAGCCATGAAGGTAATTTTTTCTAGTAGCTTCACACTTAGTGGGATGCAGATGCAGTGATAAATTGAAATACTCCACAAAATCTATGATGCTACTGAGAGCAACGGTAAAATGAAATCCTTGCTTCTGTGAAAAACAGAGAAACACACAAGCTCTTCCTGGTTCTTACCTTAACTACAACAGGGTTTTTCTATGTACATTTGCAGAGGAAATGGAATGTTATGCTTTTGAAAGTGATACATTAGCCATAAGGCAAGTCACAACAGAGAACTGCTCAACCACTATGCTGGGAGAAAACTTTATAATGCTGAAGGATGGACGTATTTGTCAGTTTGAGATAAAAATTCCTAGGGCTAATTGAGTATGGGTGGTGTCTTCTGTTTTTCCCATGCCATAGGGACTTACCTACTTCTACTTCATTAATCAAATGATCAAATGCTCTACATTGTGACAGATATTCTTTACATTTATTTATTTATTTATTTATTTATTTATTTATTTTGGATAGGGCTGCATTTGTTGTTTCTGTGGAGCTATGCATATTGTAATGCATTATGTAATGTTTCCAAGGAAGATGATACTGAGAGGTGGGAAAGAAGTATGTGAAGTATCATAGTAGGCAGATGTCTGCTAAAAGCATTTGCCCTTTAAGAAAGAACAGACATATTTCTTGTACATTAGAGTGATAATATCCAGAAAAAAGATTATCCTGTGCACACAAAGCCCTGTGGAATTAATTAACTGTGAACCCTGGGGTTCCAATTAAACTTAAAAAACAGGAATATGTTTGGACCCTCCTATTCATTTGTAACTAGTGTAAAACAAAATTAAATCACAGATTTGCTTCTGGCACTTCACTGTGGTTGCTCAAGTGCTGTGCAGCAGCAAACCTTTCTCAAAAGTAAACTTCAGAAACTAATTACAGAGTAAACTATTAGTGCATAATAGTTAGTTTTGCTAAACTGATAGCTGAGAATGCCTGAAACAATTTGAGATAAGGCAACACAAATGCAATTTGCTTGTACATTGTATAACAAAACATATAACAAAATTGGGCCCCCTCTGGAAGGAAACAGGAGACCTGGTCACCCAGGATATGGAGAAGGCTGAGGTACTGAATGACTTTTTTGCCTCGGTCTTCACTGGCAAGGGCTCTGACCATGCTGCCCAAGCAGCAGCGGGCAAAAACAGGGGCTATGTGAATGAAGAACTGCCCATCATAGGAGAAGATCAGGTTCGAAACCATCTGAGGAACCTGAAGGTACATAAGTCCATGGGACCTGACGAAATCCATCCACGGGTCCTGAGGGAGCTGGTGGACGAAGTTGCTAAGCCACTTTTGATTCTATTTGAGAAGTCATGGCAGTCTGGCGAAGTTCCTGTTGACTGGAGAAGGGGAAACATAACCTCCCATATTTAAAAAGGGAAAAAAAGGAAGACTGGGCAACTACAGACCTCTCAGTCTCACTTCTGTGCCTGGCAAGATCATGGAGCAGATCCTCCTGGAATCTCTGCTAAGGCACATGGAAAATAAGGAGGTGATTGGTGACAGCCAACATGACTTCACCAAAGGCAAATCGTGCCTGACAAATCTGGTGGCCTTCTACAATGTTGCCACAGCATTGGTAGGTAAGGGGAGAGCAACCAACGTCATCTACCTGGACTTATGCAAAGTGCTTGACACTGCCCTGCATGACGCCCTGGTCTCTAAGTTGGAAAGGCATGGATTTGATGGGTGGACCGCTTGGTGGATAAGGAACTGGCTAGATGGCTGCACTCAAAGGGTTATGGTCAACGGCTCAATGTCCAAGTGGAAACCAGCGATGAGTGGTGTTCCTCAGGAGGTCAGTACTGGGAACAGTGCTGTTTAACATCTTTGTTGGCAACACGGACAGTGGGATTGAGTGCACCCTCAGCAAGTTTGGTGGTGACACCAAGGTGTGTGGTGTGGTCCACACACTGGAGGGAAGGGATGCCATCCAGAGGGACCTGGACAGGCTTGAGAGGTGGGCCTCATGAAGTTCAACAAGGCCAAGTGCAAGGTCCTGCACCTGGGTCATGGCAATCCCAGGCACAAATACAGGTTGGGTGGAGAATGGATTGAGAGCAGACCTGAGGAGAAGGACTTGAGGGTGCTGGTAGACAAGAAGCTCAACATGAGCCAGCAATGCGCACTTGCAGCCCAGAAAGCCAACCACATCCTGGGCTACATCAAAAGAAGCGTGGCCAGCAGGTTGAGGGAGGTGATTCTGCCCCTCTTCTCCACCTGGTGAGACCCCACGTGGAATAGTGCGTGCAGCTCTGGAGTCCTCATCAGAAGAAGGACATGGATCTGTTGGAACGGGTCCGGCGGAGGGCCACAAAGATGATCAGAGAGCTGGAGCATGTCTCCTATGAGGGCAGGCTGAGAGAGGTGGGGCTGTTCAGCCTGGAGAAGAGAAGGCTCCAGGGAGACCTTTTAGCAGCCCTCCAGTACCTAAAGGGGGCCTACAGGAAAGATGAGTAGGGACTCTTTGTCAGGGAGTGTAATGATAGGATGAGGAGTAATGGTTTCAAATGAAAGATAGTAGATTGAGATTAGATATTAGGAAGAAATTCTTTACTGTGAGGGTGGTGAGGCACAGGAACAGGTTGCCCAGGGAAGTTGTGTATGCCCCATCCCTGGAAGCGTTCAAGACCAGGTTGGATGAGGCTTTGAGCAGCCTGGTGTAGTGGTTGATGTCCCTGGCCATGGCAGTGGACTTGGAACTAGATGATCTTTAAGGTCCCTTCCAACCTGAACCAGTCTATGATTCTATAAAACCAAAAATAAATTATCCAGGCATTAGACTGGGTATTATATACACCAAAGAAACTTGCTTTTCTTTTTCCTTTGCATCATATATATATATTTTTTTTTTCTCTTTTTTTAAACAATAACTTAGGTCAGTAAGTAAGCACAGTCCTTCAAACATGTCTGTAAATGTTCCATTTTCTGCAGGGGAAAGCAATACTGTTTGTAGAATAGTAAAGTATGACAGTATTTTCATTCTCTTCTGTGTCTTCCTGTGGCTACCTCTGAGAATGTCCAGTGCAAAAACATCCATGAAGACTCTGTAAGAAACTCCCTCTGGACAAGGAAAAGATGCAGGGATTGGCTTAGCTCAGCTGATCAAACCCATCAAATCTGAACGCTCTCCTGAACTACACATTTGGATTTAACCCTTTGCACATCCATATGGCAACAGGATTTTCTTCTAAATAGCCATATGCAAGTAAGCATCTGTTTTTATCACAGTAGCTGCATCTGAGGATTTTGTTTAGTGATTCTTGGCAAGTCACAGAGATCCTGAATTTAAAATGCAAAAACACAAAAAAAAAAAAAAAAAAATAATCAAAAGTCCCCAGAAAAAATGGAATTTCTTTAGAAAGAAAAATCTGAAGATGGGTATTGTGTGTAGAAAGAATTTGTCTTTCATTTCTTCCACGGTTAAAGAAGTTGAAGTAGACTTAGATGTGTTCTATTTTTTTCCCATGATTCACAAACCAACTCACATTTCAACAGAAAACATGCTAATAAAATGACCACTTTTTCAAAGTTCCTTCCCTGGTTAGTAGGAAGTCAAGCAATGTAAAAAGAAATTTCATTGCATTCCACAGAAGAAAGTCAGATCCTGTATGGAAATGGAAATATGAACTACTTTCCCCTGTGTATTTCATATTTACGGATTTTTTTTAGACATTGGTATTATGAAATGCTTCTCTGGAACATATGCCTTAGAAGGCAGACTGAGAGAAAAATGCTATGGAGCTTACTGTGAGTTCTTGCCTCACTTATCAGAGACTCTTCTCACTGTGTTAGCTCACTGTTTTTGCTGATGATACTTTCTTAAGGAATCAAAACCCCTTCACATATCATCTGGAAAACTGGGTTTTAGAACAGACAGACCACATATTTCACTAGCTGTACTTGAAAGACTATACTCTGACTGGCAACTTACTTTTCCTTTTTTTTAATATTTTTTTAAATTTTATTTTATTCTGACACTCCAATATGGAGTGTGTGGAATACAGTTTTATCAAGACATAATATGTTTTTTTAATGAAAAAGTAGCAGACTAAAATAATGAAAATTGTTTTCCTGCTATGGAAAGCACTATTCCTGTTTTTAAGCCACTGTTGGAAAATTGTTCTACAATTGTAGGTTATCAAATTTGATATAAATTAGAACTTGGAATGTGAGAAATTTAAAACCAAGGCATTTATAAACTGATTAATCAAGAAACAGGATTTTAATGAAGCATGATTGTTGGTATTAGAAAAGAACAATTTATTAAAGCATAGAGAGCATGTTTATCATGGGACAGAAGTATGTCAGGCTTTCTTTAACATTTTATCACCAGACATAACTCAAAAACATTCTCACTTTGCCAGCATTTAATTTACACCACAGTTTGATATTGACAAAATTGGCTCAAGCACACATGATAAATGTACTGGTGACATCCTAAATGTTTGTGTACCTAATGTGTGTCTTATGCCTAGACTGTGATAACACATTCTGTATTTATATGGATTAGATCTAAATACCATAAAGAAATCTAAAAAAAAAAAATCATACAGTAGTAACTTATAAAGGTCCTAATTTGCTAGAAAACCTTTTCAGGGTACTCTCATCTGGCAGTCTGGAGGAGAAAGCTTGAGAGAATTGAATTCTCTCAGTTCTTGCATTCTCACAGCTTTTAGTTTCAAAGCTGTGTCAAAAGCTTTTGGACCATCATAGCCAAATGTCACTCAACTGCTTCTCTGCGACAAGTTTAGGAACTATGAACACTGGAGTCTGTGTCAGTGCAGTGTGACTAACCCTCAGGCTTGCCAGTCCTGTTCTGAGACCAGCACTGATGCTACAGTGGTTACAGGATTTTTGCCTGTAAAAATACAGCACAAACCTTGTTCATTTTCAAGGCAGTGAGCTGAGAGGTAATAACTGGAATGTGAAAGTTATTGAACTTGAATAAAAACACGTCAGTCCAGCTGAGAACATAACAATTTAGATGCTGATCTTGTATTGCTGTTATAAACACTTAGGCACACTTTATCTCAAGTAGAAGATGAAAAATTTAACTAAAAATCATGAAAATTTTATCCCATTAAATGAGGGGGAAAAAAATCCAAGTGTTCCAAAGAAAACTAACAATCAAGAGAAAGCTTCTCTAATATATATATTTTTATATGCATGTTTAAAAGTGATATATAGTTAGGCTTTCTTAATTTAAGGGCATCTTCTCTGCTCATGTTTTTAAGTTCTCCTAGTTATATAATGAATGTATATTATGAAACAGTATGTAGAAATGCAGATATTGAAATATTGATCCAGAATAGAACATAAGCTGTTTTTTTTTTTGTAAAGGGTAAATGGACATTATTACTGGTTTGTTATGGAGACCTGTTTTTCTTGTGTTTTTTCCATCCATATTTGTTTTCATATGCTTTTTATATGTAGCCAATAACAAACATGGTAAATAAGTTGCATTAATTTATAGCAGTATCTGTTTAAAAAGAAACAGTCTATATGATGAAGTTCCAACACAGTTGGAATGAACTTATTTAGGACTATTTAAAATTTATATTCAGTTTAACACAGTTAGCACAAATATGTATGGTGCTGAAATTGTCATAACCAGGGTTATCTAGCTTTGTATTCTGTCTGAGAGATTGGAGTGCATCAGTAGAGGATGAAAGAAACGAACAAGTAAGAAAAGAAATGATCTACACTCCACTTCTGTTCATTTTAGGTATACATACTTGGTTTCACCCACAGGGCTACAAGACAAATTCAAGATTTTTTTTTAAATGCTTAAAATGTCCAGACACAGATCAGTATAACTTTGTCTCTTTTTGAACATTATTTCTAAAGATTTATACTGTGTATGACATAATACTCATATGTGAGTTTTATATGAAGTTACCATCTGAGACATGGAGAAATGGTTTGGGATGAGGAGGTAGGAGACATTTGTGCTGTTATTCCAGTATTCTCCCCTGCACCCTTTCCCTTTCCTGAGGGCTGTGAAAAAGCTTTTTTTGTTACACAAGGTAACTGCCCATGTTGAAGATCAAATACTAGTTATTGCATAGCCTTATATATCCCATGATGACATACATGTTCATGTACCCATGCCTATTACAGGCTGGGGAAAAATTATTGCCACTCAGTAGGGTTAATTCTACTTCAGGTTCAAGTCCTGATAAAGAAAAGTAAATCTTAAATATTGATAGGGGGGCAGGGAGGAGGCAATGCAATAGTCATTTGCTGGACTATGATGATCTCTTCTGTGCAAAATATTTCTCTTAGATATATTGTAGCCAATGACTGGACTGTAATTGCCATGAGCCATGTTACATAGGAGCACTTGGAGGAAATTATGATGACTGAAGCTGGAGTGAGTCTTGCTACCACCTTCATTCTTGATAAACGAATATTTCTTGATTGGTTGAAACCTGTTACATGCTCCATAGTTTCAAAAGTTTGGCTGTATCTATAAAGAATGTAAATAAAGGTTTAAAGTATCTAGCACCCTCAAGCATTGTTTATGAAGCTATTTTTTTTCCATGTACAATGCAAAAAACAAAGCTTTTCTTTGCTTTGCTGTTTTGCTTTGTTGAAATTTTGCAAGTTCAACATTTAACTCTTCAACAGTTTGGATAGATACATTGGTTTTCTGAGCTATATATAATTAGAAGATAGATCATGGTAGAGAGTGTAATTGCACTGGTGGCAAGCAGTAATAGCATAGTTACTGTATGAGTTATCACAGTCAATTTAACAGTAACTCATGATAACACCCTTTCCTCTATGCCATAAACTAGAAGTAGAAAATTTGTGTTGGGGAGACAAACAGGAGACTGTTGCTGTTGTTCCTTCCATACATCACTCCTGCTGCATCCTACTGATCAGTAAACAGAACCAATTACATTATTATCAGAAAACCTGAGAGAAAAAATTAGGTAGCTTTTACATACACATTTATAGTAATTTTATGGTAATTTACACAAGATCAAGAAAATGTACACCCTCATATGATATGTTTTATTATTAGTTTGGTAAGATTAAAAAGGTTGCAATCAGCTCTGGTTTTCATGGAACCTTTGCTGGGGGAGAGACACTAGCATAGAGAAGGCAAGCCCTATTTTCCAGTTAGTAAGAAGCCCGTTAAGATGGTGATATTTAAGTTAATTAGATGATGCTAGTTGAAATCTCTGAAGATGAAAACAAAGAGTTTAGCTGTGTTGCTCCAAGTACTGGGACACAGGAAAGAATGTGGGAAGCTACTATCTTATATTTTTTTTCCCCTCTGGCTGCATGTCCTGATTTTATTTTTACACAGAGCAGACATAAAAGTTGTTCCAATCAGGATGATAAACAGTGTGGCAAATTGGTCATCCTAATGAGACTTACACAAGAGAAACCAAGAGTTTCTCTTCACTCCACCTGGGGATCACTGCACCTCTGCAGTATTGCTACTCTGGAGAGTGAATGCGTATCCTGTTGAAAAGACCAGTAACAATATCTCAGCTGTGCACTGTGCTAGCAATTTGGAAACATCCCAGTGTCCATCTACTTTCCTCTTCTGCTCGATCAGGCACTTGGTTTTAGTACAGAATTTTATCTCCAGTGCAGGTCAACAGTATCTTACAGCAGCAAACAACATTTAAATATTCGTTGCTAAATCTAATGAAATGCTATCTCATTGATGGAGTTTGGTACTGCATATAATCTCTCTCAGGCCTCATGTGCATTCAGGTACTGCAGCACGAGAGCTCTTCAGAGCTAGAGCTGATTCAGCGGGTCCAAAAGCAGCTATAAGGCTGCTAGTACAGACTCCTTAGCCTCTACCAGGCTTCAGAGTATCTACCAATGGCTCAATTAGCACTGATGCAGCTGAACTGGTGGTAAGACCAATGGGAATTTTTGTGCTAAATGTCTAACATGTAGACAAAGTTTAGGCTGTCTCAGAGATGTAAATGAATGCAGTGTTAGCAGCACTGGATGGGAGTCAGAGACATGGATACTTATTTTTTGCCCTGGGGCAACAGAACTATGCTAAGAACAATGGGATTCATGTATTCCCTGGGGAAACTTCAGACCCCAGTGAAGAAAAGCTTGTAGACAACCTGAACTTGTGTTCAATTGGGTAAGAAAAGCCACAGAGCCCCTCTGTGGAACTGAGAATGTTGATGCAATGAATCCCACAGCAAGTAGTAAAATGGGCTTAAAGTCATTGTGAATTTGGTATTTACTATTGATCTGTCTCCAGAGCAAATATGCAGAAAGTCATATCAATATTGATATTAGGATATTTTCTAATAGTGAGTTTTAATTATGCCTAGTGCTTGGCTATAATCAGAAAATATTGTAATGAATTATGTAAGCCTCATGTTTTTTACTTTGTTAGTATCTCTCCTCTTTCTATCGTGCTTATTAGAGAAGGATTATACAACTCAGATAAAGTATGCTGTTATAGGCATAGCAGGTATATACAGCATAGGCACAGCAGGTATATACAGCTGGTACAGGATTGGGTTTTTTAATTCAGTAAGTACACTGGCCAATAGGATAACTAGAATAGCCTCAGATACAAGAAACAGGTATTTCACAACTCAGTATTTTAGTAGACATAATAAGCAATAAGGAGAGTGATGGTGAGAGAAATTTGGAAAAATAGAGTAAAATATATTTGGAGAAGAAAAATATCCTTCAGCTTAAAATAAAAGTAGACATTTTATTATTTGTACTTCAGAGTAGCAGATTATTTATTTATTTATTTATTTATTTATTTTCTGTTATAGGGTCTGAAGAGGTTGTTAGGTTTAGCTGTATCCATATTTTGTATTCATAGCCCAGAAAATCTGGGATAACATATGCTATGTTCTTTCCCTGAGTGGTATAGTGACTAAATTGATTTGCTCTCCTTGAAGCACTGAACTGATTTGATTCAGAATATATCCTGAAGTAATTCTTGGGAGCAGTACTATTTCACGTTGTCCCTTATTGTAGGTTTGCAGCTTCATGAATATCATTTTTGCACATTGCATTTACCAAGAAACAGGAGAAGTACAGAAAATTATTAGTGGCTACCTTTTTCTGTGGTGTTCCTATCCACTGGGCTGTCTTCAACCACTAATGGAAACAGCTCATACAAAGCATGCATTTATTTTTGCAAAGTTGTATACACTTCTGAGCACTGCTAGTCATTTCTTTACAGACACCAGAACAAGACAGCAATGGAATGGTGGCTAAATTAAAACTAGCATGAAAAAATTGTGAATGTAACATGCAATTAAACCTCAGAGTGAAGCTTCAGGAGAGGGTTTAATTCTAATTCCTGCAAACAAAACTGTGGGGTTCTTTTTGCAAATGAAATTTTAGAGAGTTTGTGTAGCCCTTGCATCCAAGACAATTAGCGCACAACCAAAATCCTGGAAGAAATAATCCTTGCTGTTAGTCTGGTTAGTAAGAAAAAGGTTGATGATAATTGAATACTTTGTATCTGAAAGTAGAGAAAGCTCATGTCAAACGATGAAACTTTAAAAAGGCATGGGGAGGACAAGCATTCTTTACCATGGCATTCAACACTGATGTTATAGCAGTGTCGCTTCAGTCTGTAGAGCTGGTACAGAATAAATCACCGTATTGTCAATACAAAAATGAAAGATGCAAATATAGTGAGAGAAAATTCTAGGCTCTACATCAGTAGTTTAGGAAGAAGGTCAAATTAACTCTTGACAACTAATGGCTGTAGCCATTGGGATAGGTTTCACTCTGAACTGCTTTTAGTCTGTTTGGTTGATATGTTATCTGGTTGATTAGGAAGGGTTTTTCTGGGAAGGGAAAAAAACTTTGTCACAGATTGAACTATTTGACATAGTTATGATCTAGCAGCAACTCAAAATTTATTAATGACTTGAGGCAGATCAAGAGGTTGAATTTTAGCAGCACTTAATCATTAAGTGATTTAAGGATTTACAAGATGATTTAACAAAATAAATGAACGGAGATTTAATTACAGATTCAAAATTACAACATTCACACTAACTTACCATAAGGCATCCCAAATCAATGAGGGGTTGCACACACACACATACCCAAGTTTTTAACCACCAAGACCAAAGATCCCTTTGCAGCAGATAACTCCAATGAGCCAACAGGTGCCCCTTTTTATGCACATGCAGACAAATGGATAGATAGCATTTGGATCCTGTAAAGTATAAGAACACCCACACTGTAAGAGTTAATGTGTATACTAGAGACACATGGATAGACAGGTGGATGAAAGAGAGTTTAGTCTATAGTTAAAATTTCCCTCTTCTCAAGTTTGGAGTAAATACTCACAATGCATCAGCATTCTACAGTGGGCGATAACTGAGTCTCAAGGGGGTTGACTTGCCCTGGCCTTTTAATCCTTGAGGTGTCTGCGTGAGCGGTGTCCCAACTCAGGGGAGATGCTAGTCACAGACCTCTGTGATCAAGAAGTGCTCAAAGGGTCTCACTAGAATTGCTGCTTATAGGGTCTGAGATAATGACTTTCATCAGGTACTTTTCCACTCCAGCCCAACTTGGGCAATGGGATATTCTGGTACTTCCCACTAGTTTGCAAGCCTAGAGCTTGCTAGATCTGGTAGTTCTGGTATCACCCCCTTCTTTGGGCCATGATCCATAAATTGTCAGGGGTGATGGATTACCTTTACTGTTCACAAGCGATAGGAGTCACGGGAGCCAGGTACGCTAAGGGGTTGCCATAGCATTCTGGTCTGTTATTCTTCACTATCTTTTTTTCTTTTATGTTGGACCATTATGTGTCCCAGGTATTAATGGGCTGACATAATGTTCTGATCCATTGTATTGTTATGTGGCAAAGTGTGGGGGGGAAACTTCACCAAACACTGGGTGGAGTAAAGGGGGGGGAGGGAACGCGCCACCACAAACTTGCATCTAACAAACTGAGTGAATCAAATTAAATCTTTTTTCCATTTTTTTCCCATTGCCAATAAGCATATATTTTCTTCAGTAGCTGAAATGTTGCAACCAAGTATGTGTTGTACACATACATATTAGTGTGTATGTATATATGTACTTATTAGTTAAAGAATCAGAGATCATTCGTAATAGGTGTGTTTAGAAGTCTGATAAATCTGTCAATTTTTAGAATTTAAAACAAAGCTTTCTTTGATCAATGCTCTTTAAGAGCATACTTCATGCTAATGTTCATTCCTACACAGCACAACTATCTCTCGTTATATACACAGAACTGTTAGTCCTCAACAGTTATGCCCTAAATTACCGAGTGTACACCACCACAAAACTCACACTCACAAAAAACTGGAGACATATCCAGGCACATGGATTGTGACACAGGGTCCTGCTCCAGCCACCAGCCCTGAGACCTTCACTTGCTTCATGCACCCTGGTTGTACAGGGTCTCAGCAGCTGGTTGTTGGGACACACACCGTTCCCACCCCAGTGGCTGGGGTTGAGATCTCACTCACTCCAGTAGCTGAAAACACAGGCCAGCTGCACCTACACCCCCAGTCTAAGCCCAGTTGCTGATGGCGAATCCACTCATGCCAGTCCCCAAGTAGCTGTCACTTAGTCCTGGCACCACACACAAACAAAGGACAGAGAGTGAGATTATGCAGAGACATAATTGAAAAAAGATTTAATAAGAAGATAGGATGGACTGCAGCAAATCAGATGCAGGTCTCATCTAGATGAGAATGCTGATTGACCCGTTTTACAGTTGCCCGGCCCCTTTTATACCCACTTCTGCCTACCTCCCATTTGTTCCTCCCCAGTCCCCTTCTCCCCTGCAGTCTTTCATCAGTTTGCACAGTCCCAGTGGCCCCCCAACATCCTGAACCCTCAGGTTTTCATCTCTGTCAGCTGCAAAGTCCCACTTTGCCTACCGTTCCTTCATAGCCCATCAGTTAGTGTGACTGACCAGCTTTGCTTCTTTGCTTTGTCTTTGTCTCTGTCTCTGTTATGTTTGCCTATCAGCTTTATGCCCCTGTTAATTTTGTTCATGCCCTCTCCCTTTTTCTTGCCATCCCATTTGACAAGGTCCTCGATTGGGTAATCCTGAAATGAACATTCCCATGTTCCAGTACCCTTACCAATGAGCACAAATAACCAGATTTGGTTCTCATTACTGCCCCCCTTATCATTTGTTAGTCAGGTTTGTGTCTCCATATGTTCTTGTTTATGGTTTTCTCCTTTACTTATTTTCCCTTTTGCAGTGAAAAGGCCCTTGGCCAGATACCCCTAAGGAAGCAGACACCTCTGCTTCCACATACCTTTATAGTGCTTAAAAGCCAACCAACCCACCAAACGCACGTCCTGTAGAACAGTACAGAATAAATTGGAAATTGTCTTTATGGTACGGTGTTTTCAGGAGATGTAAAAGACCCATTTTCCATTCCAGTGGTAATCATTTTACTTAGAACCACTCTGACAGCATAAAGGGCTTTGAAGGATATTTGATTTGAGGTCTAATGTTTAGGAAAGCTTTTGCATATCAGAAGGCAAGGTTTGCACCGATGGTGTGGTTTGAGAATAGTTTTAATTTCAAATGTTCTAAACAAGTGCAGTCATTGTTGGTTATTGTTTATTTTATATTTTTTGTGTAGTTTTCTCTTTGTTTTTAAAATGAGAAACTTTGAGTCAAATATTTGCTTCATTCTAGTAAAAACTAGAATAATTTCTTAACTCTCTAGAATTTTCACAGGAAAAGAATGCTATTTTTTGTTCATCTTTAATCAACTCTGCTCAAACACGTATTGCTGGTCCCCAGAACTGCTTGTACAGCATGGGTCTGGGGATTTAAACACAAATGAAAAAATCATTAGAAACCTGGCAATATTTGAATATTTGAAGTCTGGAACAGAAAGTTCACCAAGTCAGCCATTTTAATATGTGTTTTCAGGGTTTTTGCTACATACTCTGAAGGTGCTTTCCTTACAATATAGTAATGTTACTGGCATTCTGATCACTTTACAGGGGGAGGATGAGTAGAAACAGGGAAGATGTGCTTTATCTGGAAAAGTTTTAATAAGGAGAAGACTTGATGGTCTTAATACATGTAAGCAAGCCTGTTAACATCAATTAGAAGAGCCAAATTACACCATGGAAGATGGAGGAAGGGACTACTTTTATTAACCTTCCAGAGGTCTTTAAGTGAAAAGACTTCTTTTTAGTAAGGGTTCCTGCCTGTAATCTTCTGTCAAAATAACCGATTTACTCCTTCTCTTCAGAAGATGGTGTAGAGCCTGACATGCAAAGGTAATAATTTTGCTACAATTTTTTAACCTCCTCTGTTTTTCTGAACATCAGGGAATTATTTGGTCATAACCATTGAATTGAAACATATCCTTTGTCAAGTAAAATACCTAGAAAGCTCATCACTGTGCATTTAGTACCTTGAGCTTCAGAGTAAATGCCAGATATAATGGTAATATACTAAGTATGAAATTTCTTTTTCTGGAAAAATGTCACACGTGTTCTTTGTATCATTAGCATTTGATAAGTAATGAATGTCTGTGGGCCTGAAAACACTGTGTATCATTTTAATGTATATAATTACTCTGGCACATGGAATCAGAGAATAATTTTGTTTGGAAGGAACCGCCAGAGTCACGTAGTCCAACGTCCTACTCAGAGTGAATCAAAGACTGCACAGGGCCCTGTCCAGTTCAGTTCTGAATATTTTTCAAAGACGGAGATTCCACAGCCTTGAGGAATCACCTCCTATATTTGACTACCCAGTAACACAGCTAGTTTGGAATGTGAGATGCATCAAGAAAAATGTACTTAACAAGGTGCATCTTGAAATGGAGAAGAATAAAATGACGTAAGAAATATCTTGAAGTCTAATCTGAATATTATGAGCACATATTTTTTTTAAACTTTGCTGTTGCCAGCTGAGTTGAGGGTAACTAATTTTCTGGATAACATTCATCATGATATAAGGACCTTTTTACCAAAAAAATAAAGAAACCGTAGGCATTTAAAAGTAAAAGGAGTTTTAAAATGCCCAAGCTTGAACACTATTCTAAAAAAAAGGCAGTACTGGAGTGTTTAAGTTTCCCCTTGCCTCCACTTCCTCTCTCCCTTGTGACATTACATTGCAGACTAAATACCCAGGTACATACATTGGAAGAAAAAGATTCACAGACTTCAGCAAGTAAAGCACTGGCTCTTTTCTACACTAGCAAAACTGATTATAAGCTCCTGAAGCAGGATGTAAGTATTATTCTTTGGGAGGTGATTGCATTTTAGGTGTGTTTTGCATGTTGCTTTCTGTTATCTATTGGATGATACCATCCTCAGTAATCCTGTTGTTTGGGTGGCTATGGATTATGTCCCTCCAAAAAAGTCAAGAGAAGACAAAGATTCTTGTAGTTGGAGACTCTTACTGGGAATATGATGATGTGGTTATGAGCAAAAAAACTGAGGAGAAAAGAGATTTTTTTTTTTTACTTATCTACATGATGGAAATGTAAATTTGGGGGGTATTTTAGACACTTGGCAAATTAAGCTATGTTAAGAATTGGTTTTGAAAATATTCTCTGTGGATTTAGCTCTATCTTTTAACTATTTAGATGTTGTGAATTAGGAAGATTTTTTCAGTGATTAAATACTTTGACTAGATTCATGTTTGTTGGTATTTAACATGGCTAAAGACTAAAATACAGCCTAAAATGTGTGTACACATGAAGGAAAGACAAATAGAGAATCATTCTATCTCTACTTTGATTTATCCCAAAAGGGACAGGTGTCTAGAAGAGCTAGAAATCACGCCATGTATCACATCAGTGACACAGAAAAGATGTGGAATAATCTTGCACAGGAATGGCATTTTTTAGTACCTTCAAAGGCAATAAATATCTCCATAAAGATGTATTTATTTGCCATAGAGGTCACTGAATATCAACCAAATTGTTTATGGTTTGATGGGTTTTTTTCGTTTGTGGGCGGTTTTTGTTTTGTTTTGTTTTGTTTTGTTTTGTTTTGTTTTATTTTGTTGGGGGTTTTTTTGTGTTTGTTTGTTCGGTTTGGTTTGATTTGGTGTTTTTTTTAAATTCAACAGAAATTGTACTTTGTGGAAATTCCAGGTTTTCAATAATCTGTGAAATTTTATCAAGAAAACAGTACTTCCTTCAATTTACCACTGGAAACATTTAGGGGATGGGAAGAGGGCAATAAACTAGTAAAAGTAGGATTATCTGTATTCTTTTTTTACCACAATACATGTTAAAAGGAAAGTTAGCATTGTTTTAAAGGTCAGAGTATAGCTTGTTCATCATTCTTCTTCCCTAATTCTTTTTCTCAGTGTTATAATCACTGTTAAGAACTTCAAATTAACACTAAAACAGTCCAAAAAACATTAACAGGCCAAAATTATTACATTTGCCAGCAGGTGGCACTATGCAGTAAGGCAGTGACATGGCTTGGAAACTTTAATTGTTTTCTTCTACTCTTTTGTTTTATTTTAAGTCAAAAGATTCCATGAAGGATAGGTCTCAGGTACACAAAATATATAATCTAAATGGATTTAAAAAATTTAAAAATCCATTCATTAAAATCAAGACTCAGAAAGGGCAAACTGAAATTTATGTAATAGGTTAATGCTAATCAGCATTTTATTAATATCTCCATCTGTAAACACTTTTCTCTCTATTGAGATATAAAAAAATACACTTTAAAAGTGGGTATACATTGCTTAATACAGTCTATAACAACAGCATTGTCCCATAGCTTTAAGACAATCCTAAACTTGCATTCATACTGGAGGAAAGAATTTATATCACATCAAATTTAACAACAAAAAATTAATTACACCAAAACTCATCCACCGAGGGATACTTTATATAAAGAATCACTTAGTGCTAACCAGTTCCTGATAAGGGCATCCAGACATCCACTGAATGGGCTGAGGTTGGAAGGCACCTCTGGAGATCATCTTGTCCAAACCTCTTGCTTAAAGCTAGAGCAGGCTGCTCAGAGCTCTTTCTGTGTGTGTTCTGCATGTCTCCAAGGATGGAGACTTCATAACCTCCCTAGGCAGACTGTCCCAGTGTTTCACCACCTTCACCATAAAAAAGCCATGCTTAAATGGAATCACCTGTATTTCAATTTGTGCCCTTTTTCTCTTGTCCTGGCACTGACCAACACTGAAAATGTCTACCCCTGCCTTCTTAACCCTGCCTCACTTCCCCGTCAGGTATATATATTGTAATATTTCCCATGTGAGTTTCACTTCTGCAGGTTGAACAGTACCCACTCTCTCAGTCTCTTCCTGTATGTCATATGGTGCAGGCCTTTAATCACGGCCCTCTGCTGGACTCACTCCACTATATCCAAGTCTGTCTCACACTGGAGAGCCTCAGACAGGGCCCAGCGCTCCAAATGTGTTTCATCAACTGTGAGCAGAGGGGAAGGACCGCCTCCATTGACCTGATGATGATGAATTTCTTAACACAGTCCAGGAGACTGCTGGCCTTTTATGACACAAGGGTATATTGCTAGGCTTGTGGACAACTTGGTGTCCAGGAAGATCTCTACACCCGTCTCTGCCAAGCTGCCTTTTTTTCTGCTAAGCCCACAGCCTGTATTTGTGCCTAAGGTTATTCGTTTCTCATGTGCAAGACTGCAAGACGTGGCACTTCCCTTTGTTGAACTTCATGAGGTTCATGTCTTGTCTATTTCTCCAGTATGTGACGGTCCCTCTGAATGGCAGCACAAATATATGATGTATCAACCACTCCTCCCAATTTTATACTCTATGTACACTTGTCAAAGGTGTGCTTTCTCCCATTATCCAAGTCCCGTTATCCAAGTCACTAATGAAGAAGTTAAACAGTATTGGCCACAGTATTGAACTCTGCGTATGCTGTTAGTTACTGGCTTCTTTCTGTTGTCTGTGCTGATCCACAACCCTTTGAACTGGCAGTTCAGCTACTTTTCGGTCCATCTCACTGTCCATTTATCTAGTTTCTACTTCATCAGTTTGTCAGCAAGGATGTTGTGGGAAACAGTGTCAAAACCCTTGCTACAGACAAGATAAAACACATCCAGCCTTGTCTCCTGCACACCAAGTCTGTCTTCTCACTGCAGAATGTTACCAGGTTTCTCAGGCATGACTTCCCATTCATATATCCATACTCCTCATCACCTTCCTGTCATTGATATGTTTGTAAATGATTTCAGCGATTATTTCACAGAATCATAGAATGGTTTGGGTTGGAAGGGACCTTAAAGATCATCTAGTTCCAAGTCCACTGCCATGGCCAGGGACATCAACCACTACACCAGGCTGCTCAAAGCCTCATCCAACCTGGTCTTGAACGCTTCCAGGGATGGGGCATACACAACTTCCCTGGGCAACCTGTTCCTGTGCCTCACCACCCTCACAGTAAAGAATTTCTTCCTAATATCTAATCTCAATCTACTATCTTTCATTTGAAACCATTACTCCTCATCCTATCATTACACTCCCTGACAAAGAGTCCCTACTCATCTTTCCTGTAGGCCCCCTTTAGGTACTGGAGGGCTGCTAAAAGGTCTCCCTGGAGCCTTCTCTTCTCCAGGCTGAACAGCCCCACCTCTCTCAGCCTGCCCTCATAGGAGACATGCTCCAGCTCTCTGATCATCTTTGTGGCCCTCCGCCGGACCCGTTCCAACAGGTCCATGTCCTTCTTCTGATGAGGACTCCAGAGCTGCACGCACTATTCCACGTGGGGTCTCACCAGGTGGAGAAGAGGGGCAGAATCACCTCCCTCAACCTGCTGGCCACGCTTCTTTTGATGTAGCCCAGGATGTGGTTGGCTTTCTGGGCTGCAAGTGCGCATTGCTGGCTCATGTTGAGCTTCTCGTCTACCAGCACCCTCAAGTCCTTCTCCTCAGGTCTGCTCTCAATCCATTCTCCACCCAACCTGTATTTGTGCCTGGGATTGCCATGACCCAGGTGCAGGACCTTGCACTTGGCCTTGTTGAACTTCATGAGGCCCACCTCTCAAGCCTGTCCAGGTCCCTCTGGATGGCATCCCTTCCCTCCAGTGTGTGGACCACACCACACACCTTGGTGTCACCACCAAACTTGCTGAGGGTGCACTCAATCCCACTGTCCGTGTTGCCAACAAAGATGTTAAACAGCACTGTTCCCAGTACTGACCTCCTGAGGAACACCACTCATCGCTGGTTTCCACTTGGACATTGAGCCGTTGACCATAACCCTTTGAGTGCAGCCATCTAGCCAGTTCCTTATCCACCAAGCGGTCCACCCATCAAATCCATGCCTTTCCAACTTAGAGACCAGGGCGTCATGCAGGGCAGTGTCAAGCACTTTGCATAAGTCCAGGTAGATGACGTTGGTTGCTCTCCCCTTACCTACCAATGCTGTGGCAACATTGTAGAAGGCCACCAGATTTGTCAGGCACGATTTGCCTTTGGTGAAGTCATGTTGGCTGTCACCAATCACCTCCTTATTTTCCATGTGCCTTAGCAGAGATTCCAGGAGGATCTGCTCCATGATCTTGCCAGGCACAGAAGTGAGACTGAGAGGTCTGTAGTTGCCCAGTCTTCCTTTTTTCCCTTTTTAAATATGGGAGGTTATGTTTCCCCTTCTCCAGTCAACAGGAACTTCGCCAGACTGCCACGACTTCTCAAATAGAATCAAAAGTGGCTTAGCAACTTCGTCCACCAGCTCCCTCAGGACCCGTGGATGGATTTCGTCAGGTCCCATGGACTTATGTACCTTCAGGTTCCTCAGATGGTTTCGAACCTGATCTTCTCCTATGATGGGCAGTTCTTCATTCACATAGCCCCTGTTTTTGCCCGCTGCTGCTTGGGCAGCATGGTCAGAGCCCTTGCCAGTGAAGACCGAGGCAAAAAAGTCATTCAGTACCTCAGCCTTCTCCATATCCTGGGTGACCAGGTCTCCTGTTTCCTTCCAGAGGGGGCCCACATCTTCCCTAGTCTTGTCTTTATCTCCAACTTATAGAAGATATACTTTTATACTTACAGAAGTTTTTCTTGTTGTCCTTGATGTCTCTGGCCAGATTTAATTCTATCTGGGCTTTAGCTTGCCTAATCTGGTTCCTGGCCACTTGGGCAGTTTCTCCGTATTTGTCCCAGTCAACCTGTCCTTGCTTCCACCCTCTGTAGGCCTCCTTTTTGCTTTTCAGATTGTCCAGGAGCTCTGTGTTAATCCACGCAGGCCTCCTGGCATTTTTGCCTGACTTCTTCATTCTTGGGATGCACTGCTCCTGAGCTTGGAGGAGGTGATCCTTGAATACCAACCAGCTTCCTTGGCCCCCTCTCCCTTCCACTGCATTTTCCCATGTTACCCTGCCAAGCAGGTCCCTCAAGAGGCCAAGTCTGCTCTCCTGAAGTCCAGGGTAGTGAACTTGCTGTGCACCCTCCTCGCAGTCCTAAGGCTTTTGAATTCTACCATTTCACAGTCACTGCAGCCAAGACTATCCTTAAGCTTGGCATTCCCCACCAGCCCCTCCTTGTTGGTAAGGACGAGGTCCAGCATGTCTCCTCTCCTTATGGATTCTTCTACCATTTGAAGAAGAAAGTTGTCATCAACACATTCCAAGAATTTCCTGAATTTCTTGTGCCCTGCTGTGTTGTCCTTCCAACAGATATCAGGGTGGTTGAAGTCCCCCATGAGGACAGGGGTCTGTGAGTGTGATGCTGCTCCTATCTGTCTATAGAGGGCCTCATCCACTTAGAATCATAGAATCATAGAACCATAGGGTTGGAAGGGACCTCTGGAGATCATCTAGTCCAACCCCCCTGCCTGAGCAGGGTCACCTAGAGCAGGTTACACAGGAACACGTCCAGGCGGGTTTTGAATGTCTCCAGAGATGGAGACTCCACCACCTCTCTGGGCAGCCTGTTCCAGTGCTCTGCCACCCTCAGGGTAAAGAAGTTCCTCCTCATGTTTAGGTGGAACTTCTTGTGCTCAAGTTTGTGCCCATTGCCTCTTGTCCTGTCCCCGGGCACTACTGAAAAGAGCCTGGTCCCATCCTCCTGACTCCCACCCTTTAAGTATTTATAAGTGTTGATAAGATCCCCCCTCAGCCGTCTTTTTTCCAGACTGAAGAGACCCAAATCCCTCAGCCTTTCCTCATAAGAGAGGTGTTCCAGTCCCCTAATCATCTTGGTAGCCCTCTGCTGCACCCTTTCCAGCACTTCCTCATCCTGGTCAGGTGGCCCCCATTGTAATGTCACCTGCCCCTTTACTCTTGACCCACAAGTTCTCTGTTGACTCCCCATCCATGCCCTGGTGGGGCTCCATGCACTCCAGCTGTTCATTGACTTAGAGAGTAACATCCCCTCTTGTGCTCCCCTGCCCGTCCTTCCTGAAGAGCCTGTGTCCCTCTGTTCCAACACTCCAGTCACAGGAGTTGTCCCACCACATCTCCGTGATGCCAATGAGATCATAGCCCTGGAGGCGTGACCCTGGTCCTAACTGAACCAGGCTAGGAAGTTACCTCGTGATTTCCCTGATCTGGGCATCAGGAAGGCAGCAGACTTCCCTAAAAAGATGGTCTGCCCAGCATATGGGGACCTCTGCTCCTCTCAGAAGGGAGTCACCTACAACTACAACCCATCTTTTCTTCCTCATGGAGATGGTTGTTAAACAGGTGGTAGGCCTTTCTGGTCCTGGCAACTCTTCTGATGTAGTCGGACCATCTTCCATATCATCCATGGGCTGGCCTACCTCCTCAAAAGCTTCATACTTATTTTACAGAGGCACCCAGTTAGGGGAGGTGGGCAAGGAGAGGGTTCACTTGCTGCCCCTAGCACAGACATGCCTCCATTCACAGCTCTCGTTATGGCCCCTGCCTTCAGCCTGGCGGGGGGAGGGTACCGAATCTCCTTTAGCTTGGGTTTCTTTTGGTGGCTGTTCTTGTTTTCTCTCTCAGGGATGTCAGAGTCTGACTCAAAAAATCTATTTCTTTCTCACACTGCCTAATGCACTGTAGCCTTTCTAATTCCTCCCTTAGCTCTGCCACCAGGCTGAGTAGATCATCCACCTGGTCGCACCTCACACAGCTCTCATCCTTTCTACCACGCATTAGCCGTGAAAGGTTAAAGCACTCCCTGCAGGCTGAGACCTGGGTGGCTGCATGTTTCCATGGGAGCTCTGTCTGTGGGATTTGCTCCATCACCTTTCCAGGAATCAAGGTGGGGTTCACTGGACTGTAACTCTCTGCATCTTCCTTCTTGTCCTTCCTAAAGGTAGGAGTGACATTTGCTACCTTCAAGTCCTTAGGCATCTACCCAGTCACCACAATGTTTCAAAGAGGATTACAGTGGCCTCACAATAACCTTGGACAGTTCCCTCGGCACTTGCAGGTGTATCTCATCAGGTCCCATGGACTTTGTCGTGGTTTTGGCCAGATTGGCCAATCAGAACGACAGATGGCCCTCCCCCCCTCCTCTCTTCAGAGAGGAGAGGAAGAGATAAGGAGATTTATGAGTTTAGAAAAAGAACTAAACTACTTTAATGAAAATAATAATAAATAAGAAAATAGTAAATAATAATAGAGAAAAAAAAAGGTAAAAAAGGTATACAATATATACAAAACCGTATCCAGCTCCCAGGATGACGATCGCATCACCAGCAGACACAGGGAAAGTCCCAGACTGGAGTCAGCGATGGACAGGAGCTGAATTCCGGAACTAGAGTCAGGAATACTCAGACTGGGATGAAAAGCAGATGGACAGGGTCCTCCTCAGATGTTGGCCATTGAAGAAAAGACAAGCCAGAGCAGCCTTGCCCCTTTGATCCCTTAACTTTTATACTGAGTGTGATGCGTATGGGATGGAATACCCTGTTGGTCAGTTTTGGGTCACCTGTCCGCTCCTCCCTGCAGGTGGGACCCCTATACGGTTCTCCGCTTCTGACCCTGTAACGGGGCAAACACCGAAGTTAGCTGACCTTGGTTGTTATAGCAATAAGTATAAGCAAGAGCCTCTGTGCATACCATTCCTTGGTATAATCAGGTCTTATCACTCTGAGAGCAAACAGTTTCTGAACAATATGCTGTTAATTTCAGAGTTTAGTCAGTTAGAAGAGGCCCGGCTAAAAAGTAAAATTACAAATCAGAAAATTGGTTCTGTTTTACCTTAAAGCAGGACAGATTTGCATAAGTCCAATTTGTTCAAATGTTCTCTAATCTGGTCGTTCTCCACTGAGGGTCTTCCTTGCTCCAGATTTTTCCAGGGGTCTCAGGGTCCTGGGATTCTTGAAGTCAAGTTTTACAAGTAAAGACTAAAGCAAAGGAGGCATTGAGCACTTTAGCTTTTTCCATGTCCTTTGTCACCGTGCCCCATTCAGCAGCAGGTTTCCATTTTCCCTAGTCTTCCTTTTTTGATGATGCACTTGTAAAACCCTTTGTAGTTGCCCTTAATGCTCCTCACCAGATTCACTACCAGGCAGGATTTGGCTTTCCTAAATCCATCCCTGCATGGTCAGACTGTTTATCTGTATTCCTCCTGGATTGCCTGTCCTACTTCTACATTTGGTATACTTCCTTTTTATGTTTGAATTTTATTAGGAGCTCCTTACTCATCCATGCAGGCCTCCTGTCAACTTTACTTGATTTCCAGCAAATTGGGATGGACAATTCCTGAGCTTGGAGAAAGTAATCCCGGAAAATCCATGAGCTCTCCTCAATGCCTGTTCTGTCCAGGCCCATATGCCATTGGACTCTTACAAGCATGTCCCTGAAGAGGCCAAAGTCCTTTCACCTGAAAAACAGGGTTGTGATCCTACTATTTCCCTTTTTCCCTTTTCTTGCTATCCCAAACTCCAACATCTTGTGGTTGTTGCAGCTGAAACTGCCCTGACCTTCATAATCCTGACCAGTTCTTCCTTATTGGTAAGTAAGAGGCACAGGAGAGTATCTCCCCTCATTGCCTCCCTGACCACCTGTGTCAAGTGTTCCTAATGTTAAAAGTACCATTGCCATTAATGGATAATTTGCTGTTCACTTAGTGTGATTTTTCTTGACCTTCTTTGTGCTTTTTGAAAACTGATGAGGATGCTCTGTTCTGTTTGGTCCAACAAAGCACAGAAACTACTAGAAACAATTTTATGAACTTGTGAAATGAATTGTTAAGTAATTTCTACTTGTGAGTGTCCTGAGCATAAGGTTTTTCCATCTGCATATTAGGTGACCTTTGCTGATGCTTGTTTAGTCTAGAGTTGTCTTTATTTCTTTGGTTCCTTCAGGGCTGGAGGACTGGTGCAAGTACCACAATTGGCCAGTCTGAGTCTGGTGGTGACCACAAATTTCCTTTGTCACTCTTAATGCTGAGTTTCATATGATGAAATTCCATCTTCCCGGAAAACTTTAGAGAGTTTTTTGCATCCCTTGGAAATTTCTCAAAATGACTAACTTAATATGTCAGATATTTTAACAAACTGGGCAATATGTCATGATCTGCAAATATGCTTATTTGGCAAAAATCTTATGCTGCTTTTTGTGATACTTTCACTAACACTAATGGTGAGACAGCACAGGCATATTCAGGATTGTGTCAATCAGTCTTGAAACAAGTAGGAGAAGAATATAACTACAACAGTATAAAGGAATGGTTGTCATCAATGAAAAGACAGTTTATTATAGCTTATGCTACACTATTAGCTGTTCTCCATACAGATAAACTAAACTTTATTGGCTATAGCAAACCATACTTAAAGATGATTTCAACATTTGTATTTGTGTTTGTTAACTTGATATAGAACAACAGGTTCTTCAAACTTGCAAAGCCAGACCACAAATAATCTAACTTCTTGTTTCCTATTGATATGCAACTGGCATTTTAAATATTTCCCAACACAGCAGCCTGCAGTTTATCTTACTAAGAAATTAAAAAGAAAAATTAGTCTACAGGTTCTCCAGCAGCTTTTTCAATTTTGTTTCTTTTTTTCTTCTCCTGTCTACCTTCTCTCTTCTGTGTCTTTGCATTTCACAGTCATAATGATTTTTGAAAATATATTTGACATATTCTGAGAAAGAGATCTAAATTAGCAACATTGAGATCACAATGCTTCAAATGTTTCAAACAGTTTCAAATGGTCATCATTAATCTGCTGGGAAAATTCATATACTGAATAAATGAAATTTTTTAAGTTTACTCCCCACGACAAAATATACTAGGTCAATTTATTTAATTGCCATTTTAATTAAGACTGCCTGAACATGGCCTTTTTTATATTTTGATAATATCAAAAGTCTGACCTACAAAGTTTTTAATGAGTGAAAAGTAGGGACTTCACAAAACCCCTTGGCAGTAAACAAGCAGAAATAATACAGAGTCCTTACCTTAGACAAAGCTAAAATTTGTGAATAGGGGAGAAAGTCAGGAAATGAAACTGAATGAATTATGTATTCTTCAGTGTGAAAACCTAGTGTTTTTACAACAGTTTAAAGAAAAGAGAAAAGCTATCAATCTTGAAGATTAAATAGTCTGAGTATACATACTGTATTACAACAAAATTAACATGCTGTTTGGATGTCATTTCTGTTTGACGTTCCTCCTTTGATCCTCATTTTACAACAGAACTGTATCTCAGAAGCATTCTTTCTGATTTAACACATTCTTTTTAGTTTAATATCCCCCCTATTAAATTTAGAGAACCTTTGTGTTTATTTCTATTTGCAGCTCCGTAGGACGACATCGTTATTTATGTTGAAAACACTGTGGATACATACTTTCCTTTCCTCAAAGTTATTTGAACATCACCTTTTTTCAGAAGAAAGGCTCCCACTGACTACCAGCTACAGTGACACAAGCACATGTCACCTGGTGTGCCACACCAAACTTTTTCTGCTGCATATCATTAGCTGGAAGAAAAATCTCAGGTGAGCATCACCCAGAGCTGCAGTCAAACCTTCATTTACAGTTAGATTTCTGCCTTAGTTATAAGAATTCTTAAGCTTTAATTCATTTTGTAATTGTTTATTTTTCTGAGAGTATATATTTAATTTGTCTCTGTAAAATAATCCTCCTGCACAAATGTTACTCCGTTATCCTGTTCTTTTCTCCTTTGGAAATGGAGAAACAGGTGTTGGCTGGCCTGGAGTGTCAGGTGTCAAGATGAAGAGGGCATCTGCTTCCCATCTGCTTTACATCTTCAGGTGTTTTGTTGAATGAGTATCAAATTTATGTTGTACAATGTCACATTTACAGATAACAAACTGGGGCCTTCCATGCCACTTACCTGCAGTTACATCTGCCGCCTCTTTCTGCCTAGACGTAAAGCCTTATTCACTCAAGCCAGTGCAGACATGGAAACCATTTACTAGGACAAACTTTCTGTGAGGAATTCATCATTACATGACATAATTGCTATACTAGGCTCTATTAGAGAAGTAATTTTTTGACCCTTATGAGGACAGAGTCAGAACAATAATCTGATTTGAATTGTTGCTTATTTCAGCAGGTTTTGGATTATATTTTGCATGAATGGTTATATTGTGCGTAGAGCATCACTTCTTTCCCTTTCTGATATCCCTGTTCAGAAAGAATAGATAGCTCATGGGCAAAATGCTGATCAAAACAAAAGGCACATTTTTCTTTCTACAAGGGGATTTCATGGAGAAAGAGGAGAAAATAATTGAATGTTGTAACCAAAACATGAATATAAATGCCTTTTGCTGACCTCAGTTGATCCAAGCTAGTGTTTACTGTTAGCTGAAGTACATTTGCTATGTTTATTTATATAAAGCAGCATTGCCAGACAGGAGACTGGATACTTGCAGAAAGTAAATAAATAAATACATACATACATAAAATCCGCTGGGCAGTTCAGTGCATGACCTCATTTTGTATTAATCTTTTGATATCTGGTATTGACTTCTTCCAGGAATACTGGAGAATGCCATAAAATTTGTGAATGTAAATAAATGCACTTGCATAACCTTTCCTGCAAGAAAGAATTTCGCCTTATGTGAAATTAAAAAAATTGCTCTGAATATTGTAAGTATAAAGGGCAGAGGGGAACCAAGACAGTAATTTCTTTTGTCTCCTTTCACAATACAGACTATTTCTTAATGTTCTACTCCAAAACAGAAGTACTGTTGGCATCTGAATACTCAGAAAGTTAATAAAGACCACCATTCTTGGTGGAAAAATGTTGTTTGTGTTTGCTATGTTGAGTAAACTAGCATCTGAAAGAATGAGGGAACTGAATTTTGGATCAAAAGAGCACCTGGATTCTAACTGGATTAATCAGACTGTAGGCTGTCAGTTTTATTTCTTATAAATCAAGGTTTTACAATTGCCATATAGAAACCAATGAGGAAATGGGCCCTTTAGGTCAGTGCTGCAGACAACAGATTATGAAGTACACTGAAGTATGAGATATGACAGCTGATTTGAAAACCATTATTTATACTTAAATTTTGTCACCTTGATAAATTACTTCATAGTTTCCAACTTCCTTTTCCTGTGGAAAGCTACTGTGAGGACAGTGATTTCTATTATTACTGAGTGTGACCTGAGGGAACAATTGCAAACTATCTTTGCGTTACAAGAGGAGGGTACTTGCAAAGAGGAAAGGATTCTTGCATCTCAGATGAAATGTGTTAAATTCAGACTAAATTTATTAAGGGGCAGGTTCATAAATCCCATGGATACAACCAAGAAAAGAATGCAGGAAAAATCTGAAATATGCATGAGAAATTAAGAAAGGAAATATTGCTCTGCTAATATTTTAGATGTGCAGCTAAACTGGATCCTGATTTATTTCAATAAAATACATGATCTCTAAAGGTAAATCTTCACATTTCTACAAACTTTATGAAATTCATTCATATTAGGATAAAAATATTTAAATTTTCTATATATAAATGGAACTCCCATTACAATGGGTTGAAACTGACAATAAGAAAAAAAGAACAATGTGGAGATCTGTCAACACACAATGATTTGTTCTAATTGTATGAAATGAGTACAAGGATAAAAATCTAATACTGACTAAAGTTTAGCAGCTAAATATTGGGTGATGACATAAGAATTGCTGCATTTTGGTACTAACCAAGAAGAAGTTTCACAATTTTCAAAGTAAAAAGAAGTTGGTGGTAGAAAATGAAACAAACTGATGTTTGACTGCAGTGAATTATCAGCAGAGAGCTTTTAGATATTACGAAGAAAAACATTTTCTTTCTTTTTTTTTTTTTTTTTTCTGGCTTTCCAAACAGTAAAACGTCTCAAAGTGATGACCCCAGGAACAGAGGAGCATCTAAAGGAAAATATTGAAATACTGGCACTTGTTTGCATATTTGTGGTTACCTTATTTTACAGGCTTACACCACTTCTCATGTGTAGGTCTGGAAGTTCTTGGACATACACATGAATAACCTCCACTGCTACTGTATTTCTCATCTTTAACCTTAATTCAAGGAAGTTAACCAAAATAATACTGAAACTAGTACCTTAAAGTGATGTAAGATTCCTACTGATAATACTTTTCCTGGCACAAAATACTTCTCTCTCTTCACTGCCATGGCAAACATATCAGGATCAAGTTCCCACATAGTCTACTGACCTGTACAAGAGAAGACAGTTAATGTTTGACTAGTTTTGACTAGCTGATAGTTAATTCTGACTAGTTTTAAGGAAAACAAAATGTGAACTGAAACTTAATTAATGCAAAAATTAGGCTGGATGAAGATCCTCAAATTTGCTACTTCTTTCCACAGCGTCTGTTTTTTGGTAATCTTTTATGATCAATGAACTTCAATGGTTTTGGTTAGTTTCAATCAACTCCCTTATTTTTCCTTAGTGATCCAAGGACTGATTGGGCAAAATCTTAATTTTCCAATGCAGTTTCCCTCCTCTAATTATTCTCTTTCTTTGTGCTTGTTTCTCTCCTGTATTGGATTTCTTTCTAGTCAATTGCAGTTCCTCAGGCTACGTCTGTAATGAAATCCAGAGGTGTCATTGCAGCACATGTATTCACAACTGAGCTAACTTTAACCTCACTAGTTTATTTAATAATAGGAATGAAATAACTGGTTATGTATTCAATAGCGGATGTCCTTGCAGCTGCAGTTACACTTATGTGAGCAGTCAAGTAGATTACAGCTGTATTGGGTATATCTATCTGTGCTGTAATCACAACTTTAGCAGCAACACAGGTATAACAACAGTTTATAGAGACATAACTCAACAAATAGACAATTCATAAGGTATAAGAAAGTTTAGAATTAACTTCTGAAATGTTTTGTAATCTGCATGATGGTAGGTGCTGCCAAAGCAAATTAATAGCTTATTGCAGATAAATGAAAGCAAAGTTATAAAAACAAGGGATAGAAATGAGACAAATAGAATGGAAATTTGATTCCAATGAAGGTCTAATAAAAACTTATAACTTATATAAAATATTGCAAGTTGACCTGTAAGGAGTAGGATTTCTATATATAGAGAAATAAACTTTGGTCAGTAATGTTATTAATTATTTTTATTGCAAAATATGGGTCATATGTCCAAACAATACAAGAAAGAATGGTTTAAGGTACTCTGTGCAGGAGTGTATGTGCATATGTACTTACATATTACAAAAAAATGTTGTTGTCCCAGGAAGCTTTTGGTAGACTTCCAAACAGACTGGACCAACACAAATGGGGAAAAAGACATCTGCAACAATGTGAAACGGAAGCGCAGGGACTTTTGCAGTATGGTTTGGTATTTTCTTTATTGTATCAATGTTTCTTGGGCTCTTCTTTGAGAAGCTCTTGAGGCTTCCTTCTGAATTGACATAGCAATTTCCAGGCCTTAGAGCCTAGAAATTTTTCCTACAGCAGCTTTAGTTTTTGTTGTTTTAGCAATCTCTACTATGCCTCAGGAAACTGCTTCTGCACATCTGCTGAAATATTTAGTTCCTGGAAAGTGTCTTTTATATTTACGAGAGAGAATTCTTTTACAAGTTAAAATAGTCAAAATCTTTTTCACCACATAATACTCAGACCCTCAAAACTTGTTCCATTGTAACATGTACTAATGATCTTTAGATAGATATGGTGTTATTTCTTTAATCACATGTGAAGTATATTTGGCTTGAGTTTTTCAGCTAAAATTTGCAAATTGAACTTGCAACTTAAAATGCAATAAAATATGAAAGCACATTTCACTTTATCCAAAATGTTGAAGAATTCTACTGCGTTCTAGTGCCTTTTTGTATTTCTAGGTCTAAATAAGTACTGATTCAAAAAACACTAGTGTTCTGATTTCTGTGTTGTTACTTCATTGTTTCTCTAAAAGTGTAGGTTTCAGAGATTCCAAAGTTAGCAACAGCCTTAATAAAGCACAAATAAACAGAACAGCTTTTCTTAGATGGCATTAGTATGTTCTGTGCAAATTATTTTTAATCTGGAATTTATAATGAGAATTAAATGTTTCTTTAGTGGCTTTATTAACAAAGCATGATATTTCAAATATTTCTGTTTATACATATTTTCTGTGTTTTCTATATATAAGAATGTTACTGAGGTGGCATAATATAAATGTTGTAACAATGTGGCAGGAATGAATTTTGAGTTCTTTTTTAAGAAGATATTTAAAACTAGACAATATACAAATGAACTGAGAGAGCATGTGTCGTGGTTTAACTCCAGCCTGCAAGCAGGACCACGCAGCTACTTGCTCACACCCCCTTCCTCGCCAAGAGTTGTAGGGAGAAGAGGAAGAAAAGGAGAGGAAAGGAAAAAAAACAACTCGTAGGCTGAGATAAAGACAGTTTAATAGAATAATACCAGAAAACAATAAAAATAATATCAATAATAATAATAATAGTAGTAATAATAATAATAACGACACAAGTCACTCTCACCACCTGGTGAATTGGCACCATCCCAAGCAGTGATCATGAGTACCCACCTCCCCATTCTAAGTGGTTGTTCTATTTTTTACTTTCAAGTTATGAACATCAGGGTTTAGACATTTAAAGCACGATTTCAAGATGGTGAAAAGTATAAAAAAATTTCAGCATCAAATATTTTCTATACGTAGTGTGGATAATAGAGTATTAAAGATTCAGCAGAAATTATGCAGAAAACAGCATTGAGGAAGGTGCTGGATATGACAAGTTTAGTAGATGCATCTGATTGATTTATAATATTCATTTGACAAAGATTAGCCAAATTGAGGAACTGCCTGGTTGGTGTTAAAATTTAAATGGCCCTTACAGTACAAAGCCATTCAGTCATGGCTTTGTAAAACTACTTCATTTCTAGTGATCATTATTTCTCATTTTGTTTAAGGTCTAGTGGTAAGTGTGTCTCTGGTTCCTATATATACCACTACAGAATATGACCACTACTAAAGCAGAATTATATGACAAGTGATGTTAAAGGTGACCTCTAGTTGGACTTAAAAGTGTAGCAATTCTAGGCTTTAAATGGAGGGAGTTTAAAATTCTGGTTTTGTCTCAGATATTCAGACCTGAAGACTTGGATGGCTCACTTCCTTAGTAAGAACATTTTGCACTTCGACATTGTGGACACTCAGACTGATTTACCACTAGAACAGACTCATAATATGTCCTGCAATGCAGAGATTCAGCAATGAGGGCTGCTATATTGAAGGAAGATGCTAAGTGTAAAAAACCACTTGCTTCACTATGTCCCTGAAAATGAATTTACATCCAATTATGTAAGACTTACATACTTAAAGACTTAAAGTGTGTCTGCCATCTGAATATTTGCTCAGTACTGTCTTATTATTAAAGTGGAGATTCAGTTAATATACGTAAAAGAGTTTTTATATTTCTGAGTTTGTCTGGACATACCTAATTACTCTCTGTCCTATTAGAGCCTGAAAGAATTTTGCAGTAAATGGACCTGAGATCTATACGTAGCTGTCATCCCAAAGTTAGTGCCTCATCTAATCATGGCAAGTTTTCTTGAACAGTTCCTCCACTGACACTGGTGGTTTAAGATTAGGTTAACAGTACTTGTCTTTGCTAATTCAAAGAACCAGTGGTAGTTGTATAATTGCATATGGAGGGAGAGAACAATTCAGAGAATCCAAGGCTGAGAAACTAAAAAATATATTTAATCACGAGTTCTGTATTTTACTAACATAATTTCTTAAGGACAAAACACAACAGAAGCATCCCATTGATATTGAACTCAAATATTAGACTGTACCCACTAGCTATACGCACTATCTATCACTATAAGAATCCCTCTGAACAACTCCAAAAGAGGTGTCAAATGTTCTCTTTTATTAACAGTTAATCAACACAGGAAGCTGGTGAGTGTGGCTCGTTTGAGATATACTTTTTTTAGGTATTACATTGTGAAATTTGTTTTTCCTTTCACAAATCTCAAATCACCAGCTTCAAAGAAATTAGAACACCAATGGTAGTTTCTCTCTTTTGAGACTGCAGTAGTACTTCAGAATATGTTAGTATTGTTAAATGAATGATAAAATTATTGTAGTAACACTCACAGTAATGTAGAGAGTTTAGCATCACAGTATTTAAAATGTGATAATTACTAATTTTCAAGGGTTAACATGGACAATCAGATGATCTCTGTGCAATTCCTTTGTAGTTACTGATAGGTTTTTGGAAGATAGGTCACAGACAGAAATCTGAAGGGGTAAAAACACAAATAATTTTTAAGTACTTTTATACATTAGAAATAAAAATATTTAGATTCCCTTTGAAAATATCAGCAAAGCAATTGGTAGGCTAAAAGAATTCGTAATTGCTTAATTTGGTGCTCTGGAATATTTGTTTGGTGGGCAGCATGTAATTGTCTTTTTTCCACTCAATCACACTGTAACATGCAAGTCAAAACCACATGAGGCCAGGGAGTGGAAGGCTGATGAAATTAGAAGTGGAGTAATTGTTTAAATGCAAAGATAGCACCTAAATCTTAGTAAGTGGAGAGGAGCACCTGTAACATCTGTATTACATCAAGGTCAATGTAAGTGAGCAATTATGAGATAGGGCATGTTAAGCTCACATCCGAGACCTAAAGATCTGAACTTTCACTCCAGATATAAACTTGTACTATTCTGACTTAAGGAACCAACTAGCTCTTTGGGCATGAAAATTCAGACATGTGGTAAGTCCATATTTGAGAACCTGTTGGCTTAAACTGCATGATGCAGAAAATATGATCCACCAAGTAAACATCTCTAATGAAACCAATTGAGATATAAATCTGGTGAATTTGAGGGTTGATGATCATATTAAGAGATAGAGATTGGGAATAGTTTTCATTTCACGCATCTGAGTGAAAAGCACAGGAGGAGACTAGGGTGTTAGATTGGAGTACAGATTTATCCAATCTGAGCCATAAAAAAACCACACTTCTGTTATTCATTATCACAGTAAATATTTAAGAATCATTATAAATTAAATTTCCTTTATGGAATCATAGCTAAATTAGATATCTCAGTTATAGACAAAAGTTGTAAACTTTTAAGGTCTTTTCTTTAGCATTCTGGTTTCCATACTCATGTAAATTATAAAAAAAATACAGAAACAGCATTTATCAATATTTTTTTTTTTTTTAAATCATGTTCTACCTGATATTTTTTGCTTTTCTGCTGGTCAGGTGAAGAATTCTTTATGAATGTGATTAAGGGTCATGCATGTCATTTCTTTATGCGTGAGTATACACATTTAGCCATCTGAATGCAAAGTACTTGCCATCTCGGTTTGTGTTGGCATTATTACTGCTCCTCTGTAGGTTAAGAATCAAAATCTTCACTAAGTCTACTGTGATGCAGAAGCCTAACATCCATCTGTGGATATAACAAGATGAATTTTACTGAAAAATCTGTTCTTTGCCATCCTCTATATGTACACACACACATGAATGAAGGCTTTGAAGATACACAATTATTTTCACATACACTGCTAAGGTTTCTACTCTGAGGAAATGTAAATTTAAAACACTAAATGTGAATATTAAGTTTAAAGATTCTTCTACCTCAAAGAATACCTGGAAATAACATCTTATTCAGAGCACTTGAATTTTGGTGTTTTCATATGTTTAATCAACTACTAGGCGATGCAATTCTACAAATAAATCTGGGTTAGATCCAGGCCTTAGTAGTTTATAAAAATTTTGAAATTTGCCTTAGTGACATCATGCTTTCATTTCTACTCTTAGTTATACCAATGAAAATTATACAAAAATTTGTACTGTAAACTGCTGTGGCTGAACATGCAATTCCAGGCAGCTCATTTTCTGTCAATTGAAAATAAACATGTAGAGAAAACTCACAAAAAATGTAACTATAAGGCAATTACTGTTCTGTAAGAGACATTATGTTATAGTGCCACTGTACATATGTGAGTAGGGCAAAATAAAATGGAAGAGGAATTTAGCTGAGAATTTGTTGTTAAAATTTGTTAAAGTTCTTTGAGATAAAGGAAAAAGATGAAGTATCCCCCAGAAGTATTAGTCAGTTTGGATATCTTTTGTAAAAAACATGGCTTTGTAACAGAAGCGGTGGTTCCCCCTTAAGATAAGGAATAAAATTTGGCTTTGCTGTCATGAAGCATTTTCCAGTATTATTTTTCAGAAAATTTATTTAGACAACTTTAAGATGTAAAATAGTGGTAAGACAGTCAATTTAATAAAGAAATCAAGAGCAAGAATTATAGCAGAACTATTTGGTTTATATTGCAAATATTCTCCCTTGCCTCTTACTGTAATTCTCAAAGCCAGGAAGGCTGTGGTGTTCTGCACTGGTTTACAGCTACATTCTGGACAGATGGTAGAATTCTAAGATAAAAGAGATAGAAGAGGTACAGTAAAAAAAAAATAAACCATCTTTTCTGTCTCAGTTCCAAGGTTGCATTATTTTTGTATTATTCACATCATATGTTTGTTGTACACCATGCAGGTGGCAGCCCACATTTCCTTCCTTCCTCCTAAACTGCTGCTGCATTTGAGTTTCTTAAACCATTTTCTACATGTGCCACCACAATAGTTTGGCTTTCTAAAGAAAACAGAAAAGTTTCCTAGATAAGCAGGACCAACATTACCTGTAAGTGTTTTGTTTTTATAAGGGATTTCTGAATTCATTAGTGATGAAACTTAAACTCATATATGAAGAGTGTGTGTGTGTTGTACATATGGTTGGTCTACAAGCTTTGAAAAAAATTATATTACCCTTTATTCATAAGCTGTAGCAAGAGGAGGACAACATTCTCTTGCTTTTAGAATAATTTTCACACATGTGGATCTAGAATATATATTTCTGTTACAGTCAGTCTTGAATTAGGTATTTGCATTACTAGAGTCACACTCAAACCTATACTCATTTTGGAACCAGTCTTTCTGACTAACTTCCCAAATCATGCAGATTTGGGGGATTTTTTTTTGTGATTCATTTTATAGGGACCCTCAAAAATATGAATTGTGAGTTTCACTTATATCTAGGAGGATCTTACAGTAAATACTGCAAGGCCTAAAAGCCTTTGAGTCAGTCTTCTGAGAGGGACAGGCATTCACCTGATGCTCCATCAGAACATAATTTAATTACTTCCTTTACTTTTTATTTTTGTTTTTTAAATCTCAAATACCATCCAAGAGTTTAAAAAAATGCCTTGTGCTGAAGTTGTACTATATAGATTTAAGAAGAAAGTGGAAATATGAACTGTGTTGTCTTCTGGACACAGATGTCACCTAGCTTTATATCTCATTTCCATTTGACCCTGCCAGTATAACTGAACAAATTTCCTCAAATTTGACATATTGACAACAACTGAAAAGTATATTTATGTAATATATTCCTAAAGTGTCCAGTTTTATTGTGTCTGAAAGTTACACTACAGTTTAAGAAACACTAATAGTATCTCAAGTAGGTACGGAAATTACAGCCCGCTCAGAACTCAGATCCTATAGACTTTTTTGTTTTGTTTCCTTTTCTATATATCAATGCAATTTTGGCAGGCCACCTGAGGTACCTCAAGTGGGGAATGCTTTACTGTGAAATACATAAAAGCTTACAGAAATGAATAATGGCTTACAAACTCAACACAGTATAGCTGTGATGATTGAAAATATTGTAAGTAAATACATTCTGAAATACAACTGATTGGAGCTCATTAATCAGGGCTTTATTCCAGCAATATGACTCTGAAGTCAGTGGAGTTAACATTAGACTTCTATTGGTGTAACAGAATAATGAATTAAGACAATTGTTTTAAAAGCACAGCTCCAATGATTAATTCATGAGTAAAAAAAAAAAAAAAAAAAAATAGAGGAGCTGTTCTTTAATCCCTACAAAGCATTCAGTTGATCACAGTTCAAAGATTTCATGGAGGTGCTCTCCCAAACAGTATCATAAGTAGGTTACATTTCTGCATTGCTCTGTATAAAAAATAAAAAAAAAAAGCAATAATTACTTAAACATATATGAGCCTTTATTGGAAGCACAAAAGAGTTTTATAAACTACATGGGTAGATATATCCAACTTCATAAAGACAAACTTTTTAAAAATAATAATACTTCACAACTGCATTCAGTTGAGGCTCTAAGTAAAAGAGCAAGGGAAAATTAAAGAGATAAATGTGTTTAGAAAATATAAAAGCACTTGCATTGTCATACTTTCTGTAGCATGAATGGTGGGAGCTTTAATAAACCTAGGCTGAGAAGAGTTTTGATTTTTAGTGTTCCATCAAACTGGGATTTCCAAGACAGCTGTAATACTACAGGAATACATATCTTTCAGTTATACATAAGATGCAACTTAGTGTGAAAGACTTGACAAGCTACTGGTATGAACCAGCATAGGCCATACTGGAAGTTAAAAAAAAGGTACAAGGGTAATATTTAACCAATGCCTAAGAATATGTTTCTACTTTCTGTTTAATTAGTCTTAAAACTATATGACCATTTTAGGTCACTTGCATTTTTTAATGTTTTGTATTCATAGTGTTCTGATGTAACATGTAAAGGCTAAATATTTGATTTAGATTACATTCATTCAGTGTAACATCAGAAATTACACTCATCAAATTTCGTCTGACTTTTGAGGTGAAAATTTAATAATCTTCACACATCTGTTCCCAGAATTGTACTCTCAATGATGGTTTATCTTGTTCAATAAAGGAAAAAGTTTGTATATAACATGGCTTCAAATACATGGGTAAAATATTGTCAACAAAGGGTGCATCAATGTGCTGGAGAAAGCAATCCTGTACAAGCAGAAACCTGAACTTGGTTCATCTCAGTCTGAAACACAGCCACCAATAAGTTTGTATGTGACCACTATCCCCAATTTCTAAAAAATTGTTGTAGTGATGCCTCAGTGGTCAAAACTCTGACCCCTGTGAATCTTCTGTGGAAAACACTGTACAAAAGCCAGAAACCCAACATATTTACTTCCTCTCCTTAGAGAACTAAATTTGAACAGTTCTTCAATGATACTGTATGCTGTCCTGGTTCTGGCGGGGATAGGGTTAATTCTCCCCAGGCTCCAGCAGGGACACAGGCATTCCATGCCATGTCAGCCATGTCCACTCTGAGCTGCCGGCAGAGGGGGAAGGAAGTCACTGCTTGGAGAGGGCTGGGCGTCCTGGGACCAGTTGGTGAGCAGTGGTGAGCGGTGGTTCTGTAATCATGTTTTCTTGTTCCCTTTGCTGTTCTGTTAAATTGCCTTTGTCTCAACCTTTTTTTTCCGATTACTTCCCATATTAGGAAAGCTCGAGAAAGCATCATGTGGTTCTTTGTTTCCATCTAAGGACAAACCATGACAGTCCTTTTTGGCATCCAATGGGAGGCTCGAAGGGTTGAGATAATGACAAAAAATCCAACTACAACTTGTAAAAACAAATTTGTTGTATGCATTTATTGTATTAGGTTAATAGTCACTGGTCACCATGTTGCTTGGTTTGTTCTCATGGATGTGTTATGTAAATTCTTATATGGCTTATGTACTCCCTGCGATGCTGTTTATCATGTCTGGAAGAGGGATCAGGATTATCATTCTGCTGTCCTGCACGATATCGGCTTATAATATGATAACATCACTTTGTTAGACAGTTACTTTGGGGTGTTTATGTGGTATTGCTGTCCTGCCCGTACCTTGGGCACTGTCTCTCAGAATTTATTAATAATTACACCCAGTCTGTGGGAGTAACAGGCGGGACACTTTCCCCAGCTCTTTTGCCTCCCTTTTCTCCTTCAGGTCAGGTATGACAGCTTTTGAGAATTTTTAATATGCTTGGGATGCTCAAACCAGCATGTTCCTAGTGTTATGTCTCCTGAACATGTTCCAGGTCTTGTTTAGGGTTAAACGACTATTTAAGACTACCACCCAGAGATCTGCTCCGAGGCTGGACAGTCAGGGGTGGCATGGCATGTGGGAGAACGTGGGCAGGTACGTAGAGAACTTCTCACCTCCAATGGTCTGGGACTTCACCCCTGAACAATTCCAGGACCCAGATAAAGTGCTAGAATATTTGAAGGGAAAATGCTGTGGCTATTCCAGAGAGGCACAACTCACCTCACTGTGCTGGGCCCTGGCTAGTATCTACCAGGCACTGCTCAGTGTTATGCAGCACCCTCAGGGGAAAGAGACAGATACCAGACTGACAGACACTGCAGCTACTCCAACCCCTGTGGCAGCCACTGCAGCTACTCCAACCTCGGTGGCAGCCACTGCCGCTGAACCAGGGAACCAACCTGTGCCAGTATCAGTTGCCTCCAGACAGAAGAAGTAGTACACAAAGAAATCAGTTCGCTTAGTAAGAGATGATGATGAACCAGGGCCATCACAAGAACAGGAGGAAGAGGCAGAACCAGAGATAATCACCCAGTCTCTATCCTTGAGTGAGCTGCAGGATATGCAGCCGACTTTCAGGCGAGCACATTGTCACCTGGCTGCTTCGGTGTTGGGACAACAGGGCCAGTGGCCTGGAATTAGAAGGTAAGGAAGCCAGGCAGCTGGGGTCCCTGTCCAGGGAAGATGGCATTGACAAGGTGATTGGGAAGAAGACCCAAGCCCTCAGCCTCTGGAAACGACTCCTGTCAGGCATGCAGGAGAGGTACCCCTTCAGTGAAGATGTTGCATGTCAACCAAGCAAGTGGACTACCATAGAAAGAGGTATCCAGTACCTGAGAGAATTAACCATGCGGGACATGATTTATTATGACTTGGACAATGCAGACTTACCCACAGACCCTGATGAGATGCACTGCACAAGGCCCATGTGGCAGAAGTTTGTACGGAGTGCACCATCGTCATATGCCAACTCACTGGCAGTAATGGAATGGAAAGGTGAAGAAGGACCAACGGTGGATGAGGTGGCTGGCCGGCTCCGGCGATATGAAGGAAGTCTCTCTTCCCCCCTTTTGTCAGCTGTGGAGAAACTGTCCCAGAAGGTCCAGCAACTTGAAGAGAATATGTCCTACTCCCCACCTGTACGGGCCAGCATTTCAGCTATTAGGAGCAGGCATTTCCCCACTTGAGACTACAGAGGGTACACACCACGAGGCACCCTGTGGTTCTACCTGCGTGACCACGGAGAGGACATGAGGAAGTGGGGGGCAACCTGCTTTGATCCTGCGGACATGGGTACAGGAGTTGCAAGGAAGGACAATCACAAAGGGGGATCCCTCCAGGAAAAGTGCCGCTCCAGTTTCCAGTGGGCAGTTCCCCAGACAGAGCAGAAGGCCTGATCTTGCTTCTGATCCTCTTGAAGGAACTTCCAAGTCATTTCTGCAAGAAGTGAGTACCGGATACCATGACCAGTATTAGAGGGGCCCTGCCTCCGGCCAGGTTGAGGAAAGGGACAACCGGGTTTATAGGACAGTGTGGATTCGATGGCCTGGCACAGCCGACCCACAGGAGTATGAGGCTCTAGTGGACACAGGAGCACAGTGCACTCTAATACCATCAAGCTATAGAGGGGCAGAACCCATTTGTATTTCTGGGGTCAGAGGGGGATCCCAAGAGTTGACTGTACTGGAGGCTGAAGTGAGCCTAACTGTGAATGAGTGGCAAAAGCATCCCATTGTGACTTGCCCAGATGCTCCATGCATCCCTGGTATAGGTTACTTCAGGAGCGGGTGTTTTAAGGACCCAAAGGGGTATCGGTGGGCCTTTGGCATAGCTGCCTTGGAGACGAAGGAAGTTAAACAGTTGTCTGCCTTGCCTGGTCTCTCGGAGGACTCTTCTGTTGTGGGGTTGTTGAGGGTCGAAGAACAGCAGGTGCCGATTGCTACCACAATGGTGCATTGGCGTCAATATCACACTAACCGAGACTCTCTGATTCCCATCCATAAGCTGATTCATCAACTAGAGGTTCAAGGAGTGATCAGCAAGATTCGCTCACCCTTTAACAGCCCCATATGACCGGTGCAAAAATCTAATGGAGAGTGGAGGCTAACTGTAGACTATCGTGGCCTGAATGAAGTCATGCAACCACTGAGCACTGCCGTGCTGGACATGCTAGAACTGCAGTATGAACTGGAGTCCAAGGCAGCCAAGTGGTATGCCATGATTGATATAGTGAACGCATTCTTCTCAATCCCTTTGGCAGCAGAGTGCAGGCCACAATTTGCTTTTACTTGGAGGGGCATCCAGTACACCTGGAATCGACTGCCCCAGGGGTGGAAACACAGCCCCACCATTTGCCATGGACTGATCCAGACTGCACTGGAACAGGGTGAAGCCCCAGAACATCTGCAATACATTGATGACATCATTGTATGGGGAAACACAGCAGAAGAATTTTTTGAGAAAGGGAATAAAATAGTCCAAATCCTTCTGAAAGCTGGTTTTGCCATAAAATGAAGTCGGGTCAAGGGACCTGCGCAGGAGATCCAGTTCTTAGGAATAAAATGGCAAGATGGATACCACCAGATCCCAATGGATGTGATCAACAAAATAGCAGCTATGTCTCCACCAACTAGCAAAAAGGAAACACAACCTTTCTTAGGCATTGTGGGTTTTTGGAGAATGCATATCCCAGATTACAGTCTAATTGCAAGCCCTCTATATCAAGTAACTCGGAAGAAGAATGATTTTAAATGGGGTCCTGAGCAACGACAAGCTTTTGAACAAATCAAACAGGAAATAGTCCATGCCGTGGCCCTGGGGCCAGTCCGGGCAGGACAAGATGTTAAAAATGTGCTCTACACCGCAGCTGGGGAGAATGGCCCTACCTGGAGCCTCTGGCAGAAAGCACCAGGGGAGACCTGAGGTCGACCCCTAGGGTTTTGGAGTTGAGGATACAGAGGATCCGAAGCCCACTACACTCCAACAGAAAAAGAGATATTGGCAGCATATGAAGGGGTTCAAGCTGCTTTGGAAGTGGTTGGTACAGAAGCACAGCTTCTCTTAGCACCTCGACTGCCGGTTCTGGGTTGGATGTTCAAAGAAAGGGTCCTCACCACACATCATGCAACTGATGCTACATGGAGTAAGTGGATTGCACTGATCACACAGCAAACTCAAATGGGAAACCCCAGTTGCCCAGGAATTCTGGAAGTGATCATGGACTGGCCAGAAGGCAAGGATTTTGGAATGTCAGCAGAGGAGGAGGTGACGCGTGCGGAAGAGGCCCCACCATATAATAAACTGCCAGAAAATGAGAAGCAATATGCCCTGTTCACTGATGGGTCCCGCCGGATTGCAGAAAAGCATCGAAAGTGGAAGGCTGCTGTGTGGAGTCCTACATGACAAGTTGCAGAAGCCAGTGAAGGACAAGGTGAATCGAGCCAGTTTGCAGAGGTGAAAGCCATTCAGCTGGCTTTGGACATTGCCGAGTGAGAAAAATAGCCAGTACTTTATACTGATTCATGGATGGTGGGAAATGCTCTGTGTGGGTGGCTACAGCAGTGGAAGCAGGGTAACTGGCGATGCAGAGGCAAACTCATCTGGGCTGCTGAACTATGGCAAGATGTTGCTGCCCGGATAGAGAATCTGGTTGTGAAAGTACGCCACATAGATGCCCACATACCGAAGAATCGGGCCACGGAGGAACATCAGAACAACCAGCAGGTGGATCAGGCTGCTAGGATTGAAGTAGCTCAGAACTGGCAACATAAGGGTGAACTATTCATAGCTCGGTGGGCCCATGAGACCTCAGGCCATCAAGGAAGAGATGCGACATATAGATGGACTCATGACCGAGGGGTGGACTTGACCATGGATACTATTGCACAGGTCATCCATGAATGTGAGACGTGTGCTGCAATCAAGCAAGCCAAGCGTTTGAAGCCTCTTTGGTATGGAGGACGATGGTTGAAATATAAATATGGGGAGGCCTGGCAGATTGATTATATCACACTGCCATGAACCCGTCAAGGCAAGCGCTATGGGCTCACAATGGTGGAAGCAACCACTGGATGGCTGGAAACATACCCTGTGCCCCATGCCACTGCCTAGAACACTGTCCTGGGCCTTGAAAAACAAGTCCTGTGGCGACATGCTACCCCAGAGAGAACTGAGTCAGACAACAGGACTCATTTCCCAAACAGCCTCATAGACACCTGGGCCAAAGAGCATGGTATTGAGTGGGTGTATCACATCCACTATCACGCACCAGCCTCTGGGAAGATAGAATGATACAATGGACTGTTAAAAACTACACTGAGAGCAATGGGCGGTGGGACCTTAAAACATTGGGATGCACATTTAGCAAAGGCTACCTGGCTAGTTAACACCAGGGGATCTACCAATCGGGCTGGCCCTGCCCAATCAAAACTTCCACGTATCATAGAAGGAGATAAGTTCCCATAGTGCACATGAAGAATATGTTAGGGAAGACAGTCTGGGTTAGTCCTGCCTCAGGCAAAGGCAAACCCATCCGTGGGATTGCTTTTGCCCAAGGACCTGGGTGCACTTGGTGGGTGATGCGGAAGGATGGGGAAGTCCAATGCATACCTTATGGGCATCTGATTTTGGGTGAGAATAGCCAATGAATCAAATTGTATGATGTTAATTGCTAAGTAACCCTGCCACTGTATGTCCTCATTACTATAGTTGTTATCAGCTGTACTACAGTAAGAATCACCCAAATTAAGGACAGATGGACTTTGATGAAAAACTGAGTAAAGCATAGCGGTGATGGGATCAGAACTGACCTCAGCAGCTGGTGCCCAGTAACTTCACTGAGACTGACATCTTCAGCCCATGGACTGTGTGCATGAGTCACACTGGGTACACCAGTCACAAGCTCCGAAAAATACAGCATGCAACAGGCCAGCACCACACAGCATTTCACCTGCCCTGAGAGACTGTTCTAACGGATGGAGCCCAAAGCCATGGATTAAATGAACTCAATGGACATTTTAGAGGGATTGGACCATAAACTAAGGGCATTATATCTGCATAAATATATATGTGTGTATATATATATATGACAGGGGAAAGTGGTGGTAATTCATTGGAATCTGTAAGATCTGGGCATGGCAAAAATAGTATGGAATAAGGTGTGGATAATGTCCTGGTTCTGGTGGGGATAGGGTTAATTCTCCCCAGGCTCTGGCAGGGACACAGGTATTCCATTCCATGTGAGCCATGTCCACTCTGAGCTGCCAGCGGAGGGGGAAGGAAGTCTATCCTTGGAGCAGGCGGGGTCATCCCGGTCTGGTCAGTGATGAGTGGCAGTTCCGCACAATCGTGTTTTTACATTCCTTTATCTGTGTTACTGTTGTTGTTTTCTTGTTTCCTTTGCTGTTCTGTTAAATTTCCTTTGTCTCAACCCACGAATTTTGCCCCTTTTTTCTGATTCTTTCCTGTATTGGGAAAGCTTGAGAGAGCAGCGTGGTTCTTTGTTGCCATCTGAGGCCAACCACGACATATGCTATTTTGGAAATAAGAAAGTTTATCTGTAAAGGCAAGCTTTATAACATATTATGAGCTAAAGTTTAGGAGCTGATACAAAGTTAAGACCAAAAGTTCAGGATATTATCTAGTCAGATTTGTCAGCTATTATACTAATGATTATATTTTACTGACAATGTCTCAGAAACAGTCTGAAAGACTGTTAGAAATCAGGAAAAACCTGATAGTACACCTTTGGGTGTCTTTGTGTGACTTCTACCAAGTTGCTTTAAAACTTTATGTTAGTAATTGTCCTACTTGATTTGACCTTTTCCTTATAGAACTTGCAAATATAATTAATTTTTGCTATTTAACAATAATTTGTTTCACTTAGATGAATTTAAATGTGTGTATTTAAGTATCTAATACCTTACTCTGAATTTCAGAATCTTTGCCAGTGAGAAATGCTGCTTATACCTGGAGTAATAGTCATATAGTTTTGAAGTGTTTTGATCTAATATAGTTTGGTTTAGTTTGTGTAATGTAGTTTATGCTTGAAACATGGATATGTTTCTATGTCTATGTTATATTTTCTATATCTATGGTATCATAATTTTAAAGTAGTTACAGTTAAGAATTACTGTTAAGATTTGAGATCCTCCAAGGTATCAATTTTTTCCCATGGATCTCAATTTTTTAAAAACAAAAGTGTGAAGAAGAGATAATTTGTACTGTGTATTGCTGAATCTTGGGAGCAGGGAGAGGAAGTTACTATGTCTTTGTATTTTATCATTTTTTACATTTTTGAAGCATAAGGAGCAGAGAGACTTAAGAAGCATACAGGGGCTGAGATCTGATCTATGATAAAAGATTTACAATTGCTACGAAATGTTATTGAACTTGAGATGAGGAAAGTAATATTTGACATTTATTTTATCTAAATCCACTGAACCTTCCCCATAATTCAGACTGAAGTTCTCATTGCAAGTACAATAAGAGTTAACAGATGAAAGGACAAGGGGGACAAAGAGAATTCTTTGCTGCCAGTCTAGGGTACACTTCATTGGTGTATTGGGTCTAGCTGTGATGGAGTTAATTTTCCCCATAGCAGCCCTCATAGTGCTGTGCTTTGTATTGGTAGATAAAAAGGTATTAATAACAAACCAGTGTTTTGGCTACTGGTGAGCACTGCTCATACAGCATCTAAGCTGTTTCTCCAACACTCCCCCAACACCTCAACCCCAAAGGCCGGTAGGTTGGGGGTGGGCAAGAGTTTGGGAGGAGCATAGCCAGGACTGCTGAGTCAAACTGACCAAAGGGATATTTCCATACCAAATGATATGTTTTAGCAATGAAAGCTAAGAGAAGGGGGAGGGGAAGAGGGGGGGGACACACAATGATGATGATGGGGAGGTGGGACTTGTTATTACAGTGTTGGTCTTCTGGAGCAACCGCTACACCTACTGAAGCCCTACTTTCTGTGACATGGCTAGACATACCTGCTGATGGCAAGCAGAGAATAAATCTTTTGTTTTCCTTTGCTTCTGCACATGGCCTTTGGTCGTTTTTCTTTGTTAAACTGCTTTTATCTTGATCCACAAGTTCTTTTTCATCTTATTTTCTCTCTACCTGTTCTGCTGAGGAGGGGAGTAACAGAGTGGCTTGGTGGGCACCAGGAGGCCATCCATGGTCAACCCATGATAATTGGTCATTCAAAAAGCATCACAGAGTAAAGTTTTAGTTTAGAAGAAAACAAAGTAATCCTTTTGAAGAATCAGTTGTAGTACAGTACAGTTTTATTCTGAAGTACTACAAAGTTATTTTTAAATGAAACTTTTAAAACTATTACTTCTCCCATTAAGTAATTACAATTGAATGGTTTATGTTAAGGGCTGCTTTTCACTGTTTTTCTTCTATTGGTCTGCAGCTTCTGAGACTTCAAATGTAGATAAAGGAATCTTTCAAAAGTAACCAAGGGAAAAATAAATCTGTAAAAGGGAAAAATAAATCTATGGAACTAAACCCAAAACCCCTTAAAAATGTACAGGAGAAAGAAGTGATGGATTAAATTCATTCTACTGTTCTCAGTGACAAAAGGAGACAAAGAACAGGAAAACAGGCTTTTTTTCCACATCCAAATTTAAAAAATTAGAGGTCTTTCATAGGGGTTGGGAAAATGTATGGTGGAAAATACAAAGTCTGTGTCAGCTATAGACAAATGTTTAAGTTATTTTTTTAGTGCTTAGAATTTATTTCTAAACATTTTTCTGTTGCATGCAACATCACCCAACCATTCAACTGCAGAAGCCCTTATCAGTAATTTTTTTAAATAGTTCGTCCTTTGACTTATATATTGCCTATACATTACCTTTTTCCTGTAGCACAGAAAACAAAGTGCTTTTAAAAGAGCAAACACATCCACAAACAATGATATAAAATAACCTAGGAAGCTGGTTATTATTTCAGTTGTATTTTGATAATAGGTCTCACCTACTCACCTGCAAGGCTCTTTAGTCAGAGAAAAAGCCATCTTTGAAAGGTGATTGATGTGTAGGTTACTAAAGTTGTAAGTGTTCTTTGTGTATCTGTGTCATTAACTTCTACTGGCTGCCTTTCTCAGTTGTCCAGTATTCTCCCACTAAAAGTGCAGTGGAAGTTGTCCACCTTTTAAATACATGATGGATGTTCCATAAGTACGTTAGCATGGAGGAATCAACAGCTGTTAGGCAAAAAATGAGATGACCATTTATTTCATACACCAGGCAGTTGTTAAGCAATTTTAATATCCTTTAGTCAATAGAAGAGTGCTAAACAACTGCTGAAAGGTCTATGATAAACAGATGGCAAGAGCAGTGGAGTCAAGCTGGTATTGACTTAAATACCTTTATACTATTCCTCAAGTTGTATCCCTTGGGAAGGACTTGTACTGGAAAATAAGTTTAAAATTGAACTTTATTCTTCACAACAACAGCATATGACTGCCTAAAGTAGACGTCCGTATCCTTTTTTAGTTAGGTGCCCTGTATGAATAGAATGAGTGGACCAGACTTGGTATCAGGCAGGGAACAGTTGAAAATTCTGTTCATTACACATGCTGCTAGATTTATAAGACTCCTTAGAGTTTATGTTTTTGGAGAGTACACATGTACATTTTGTTACTTTGAATGAAATATGTTTTATACTGCTTTTTCTTTTACAAAGTGTAGGCTATTGCGTTTCCAGAACAGTATGAAAATGTAAGTTTCAGTGTTAGAACTGGCCCTTTCCTGAACCCTGAGTATTTGAAACTGATATGCCTTAGAGAAGATCTTATTAGTATGCAACATTCATTGCTCAAAGCTCATTGACCAGCTTTCCTTTTCCATAAAAATATAGTGCCAGATCTTACAGTAATTTTAATTTACTCCCCGGGTAAACTTTTGAATGATCTCTGTAAAACCAATTTGAATAACATCTGTTTCTGCTCCTGGTTTAGCTGGGTACTAACTGAAAGACTGAAGAAATTTAAAGCAGCATACTAAATGTAATTTTCTAACAGTTGTTTCTTTTGACTGGAATCAGCAGTTATGTTTTTTAGACAGCACCTTGACATAGAGTTTCTACAGTTTATATTCCAATAAAATATAAATTAATGATGCCAGTCTTTGAGAACAATGTGTGCTACATAGTCCAACAACTGCACAAACAGATACTTCAAACTACTTGAGAGTATCCTTACATTAGGTGTTGATTACTTGTATTTGCAAAAGTTAAATAAGAGCTTCAAATGAATGGACCTCTGTATCAAAAATCAGTATGAATTACTTCCTAGAATACATTTAGCCATCATGCTATGTTTCTATCAGATGTTTTAATTATATTTTAAGCTTTTTAATTACCACTTTAAATTTGCTTTTATTTATTTCAACTAGTTGCATGAAAAATTAACTCATTTAAATATAATTTAGTCAATAGATTAAGCTTGCATTAGACAATTTATAATTTGGGTACTGGAATTAAAAAAAAAATCCAGCTAGTTGGAACTTCCTTCATGTGGAAAATATGTAAAACAGGATCATAAGGTTGAGATTCTTACACTGATTAGTATTGTACTCTGACAATAGCACAGCAAATATCAGCAAAGCTATTTAGTAATTACATACAAGAATCTCTTTGGAATAAATTATTGGGAGGCAATTCACTTGTGCAAACATGTGCATGCAGTACTGTTTTATATATCCCAGGATATGTGAGATTCTTTCACAGGATTTTAAAATACTGTCTACACAAAGCTTTGTGGTCTTCTGAACTAGCAGTTAACCTCAAGATAGGTGATCCTTACATGGCCAAAATGCTATTGGATTCTTCTGCTTGGGCACCAAGTTCCACTGTAAAGTCTTGTATAAACACTGGAAACAAAATATCTCCATATTTTAACACGAAGTATTATTGTGCAACAAAAAAAACAGCAAACCCCCATCATTCAAATTCTGCTTGATATCTTTTTAAATTGATGTTGTTAACACAATTTTGAAACCAGATGTTTACATCTCACTTAGATGTAACTATCTTTAATAATTTCCAAGGCTCGGGCTAGTGTTCAATCAACAAATTTCAGTACTATCTTGCAACAGGATATGGCCTTCTTTGCCCTCCTGAAATGAATCATTCACTTGGAAGCTTTTGCAGTGGAACTTATGAATGTACTACTTCATCAAAATTCCTATGTAATTCAAGTTTCTTCATTTTTCTTTCTGAAATATTAAACTCTCTAAATAAAGTTCCACTGGTGAAAGCATCAAAATAAAAAGAACACAGTGTGATTAGATGGCTTCTGCACTGTATTTTGAAACTCAATGTGAGTCCCATAGAAATTCTTGTTCCTCTGATGGCATTCTATAACTATACATAACTTAGTACTCATTCTGTAGCTTCAAACAAAGTAAAAATTTGTTAAGTTCTGAATAATGATAACCTGTTTCATTAAATTTAATGAATTTAATTTATCCCTGTGGTAACTAATACGGATGGATATTTTTTTTCATATCCATCTAGAGAAGTTGATGTGGATTGCCAAGACAATAAATATTATTTTGCTTTTGCTAATGAGTGTCAGTGGACAAAGTTTTGGTGTGAAAAAAGGTCTGTAGTAGTAACATGGTAAGAATTTAACTTTTTAATTTCCTTGGAATTATCTGTTACTTAATGTCATTTACTTTTCTATTAGAGGTAAGAGTTACAGGCAGATTTTTATCCATTATCTCAATCAACTTATCTCATTTTGTCCATTATCTCATTTGTCCATTATCTCAATAAATAGTTCTGACAAACAAAGAGGAACTGATGGAGGACATTAAGGTTGGGGGCAGCCTTGGCTGTAGTGATCATGAAAAGATAGAATTCAGGATTATGGGTAATATGCACAAAACAACAAGTAGGATTGCAACCTTGGACTTCAGGAGGGCTAACTTTGATGTCTTCAAGAAACTGCTTGGAGAAATCCCATAGGCTAGGGCTCTGGAAAGTAGGGGAGCTCAAGAGAGCTGGTTGATATTCAAATACCACTTTCTCCACTCAAGATCGATGCATCTCTAAAAGCAGGAAATCAGACAAGAGAAGTAGGAGACCTGCATGGTTAAGTAGGGAGCTTCTGAAAAAGCTCAAGTGGAAGAAAGAAGCTTACAGTATGTAGAAGAAGGTACTGACCACTTGAGAAGATTACAAGAATGCCACCAGAGTATGCAAGGATGAAACAAGAAAAGCCAAGGCATCCTGGGAATTAAACCTGGCAAGGGATGTCAAGGTCAACAGGAAGGTTTTCAAGTATATCAGAGGCAAAAGGAAAACTAGAAGAAATGTGGGCCTACTGTAGAATGAGACAGGTGCCATGGTGACAGAGGACACAGAGAAGGAGGTGTTGCTGAATGCCTTCTTTGCTTCGGTCTTTACTGTTCAGGTCAGTCCTCAGCAGTCCCACACTTTAGAGGTAACAGAGAAAGTCTGGACAAAAGAAGACTTCCCCTTGGTTGAGGAGGATCAAGTGAGAGATCAGTTAAGTAAACTGGATATCCACAAGTCCATGGGTCCTTATGAGATGCAGCCAAGAGTGCTGAGGGAGCTGGCAGAAGTCACTGCTGGGCCACTCTCCATCATCTTTGAAAGGTCCTGGAGAACAGGCGAGGTGCCTGTGGACTGGAGGAAAGCCAATGTCACTCCGGTCTTCAAAAAAGGGCAAGAAGGAAGATCCAGGATACTACAGGCTGGTCAGCCTCACCTCCATCCCTGGAAAGATGATGGAACAGTTTGTTCTGGGCATCATCTCAAAGCAAGTGGAGGAAAAGAAAGCTATCAAAAGTACTCAACATGGATTCATCAAGGGGAAATCATGTCTGACTAATCTGATAGCTTTCTCAATGGCATTACTGGATGGGTGGATGACGGGAGGGCAGTGGATGTTTTCTACCTTGACTTCAGTGAGGCTTTCAACACCGTCTCCCACAGCATCCTCATAGGGAAGCTTAGGAAGTGTGGGCTAGATGAATGAACAGTGAGGTGGATTGAAAACTGGTTGAAAGACAGAGTTCAGAGGGTCGTGCTTAGGGACACAGTCTAGTGTCAATGACCTGGATGAGGGGATAGAGTGCATCCTCAGCAACTTTGCTGATAATACAAAACTGAGAGGGGTGGCTGACACAGCAGAAGGTTGTTCTGCCATACAGTAAGCCCTGGACAGGCTGGAGAACTGGGTGGAGAGAAACCTTATGAAATTCAACAAGGGCAAGTGTAGGGTGCTGCACCTGGGGAGGAATAACCCCATGCACCAATACAGGTTAGGTGTGAGAGGTCAGCTCTGGGGAGAAACACTTGGGAGTCCTGGACAACCGGATGACCATGAGCCAGCAATGTGCCCTTGTGGCCAAAAAGGACAATGGCATCTTGGGGTGTATCAAGAAGAGTGTGGCAAGCAGATTGAGGGAGGTTATCCTCCCCCTCGACTCTGTCTTGGTGAGGCCGCATCTGAAGTAATGTGTCCAGTTCTGGGCTCCCCGGTGCAAAATGGACAGGGAACTGCTGGAGAGGGTACAGCAAAGAGCTATAAAGATGATTAGGGGACTGGAACATCTCTCTTATGAAGAAAGGCTGAGGGACTTGGGTCTTTTTTAGTCTAGAAAAAAGAAGACTGAGGGGGGATCTTATCAACACTTATACATACTTAAAGGGTAGGTGTCAGGAGGATGGGCTCTTCTTAGTTGTGCCCAGTGACAGGACAAGAGGTAACAGGCACAAACTTGAACTTAGGAAGTTTAATTTAAACGTGAGAGGGAACTTCTTTACTGTGAGAGTGGCAGAGCACTGGAACAGGCTACCCAGAGAGGTGGTAGAGTCTCCATCTCTGGAGACATTCAGCACCCATCTGGACATCTTCCTGTGCAACCTGCTCTAGGTGACCCTGCTCTAGCAGGGGGATTGGACTAGAAGATCTGCAGATGTCCTTTCCAACCCCTATCATTCTGTGATTCTGTGTAATTTTGTTTAATTGCCCTTGGTTCTATAGGGATGACTTTCTAGTTCTATTATTTTACAAATGAAATATTTTCCTCGTCAGATAAAATGTTGAAATGCAATGATGACATTCCACACCTTTTGCACATACACAAGTTGGTTACAATATCTGTGAAGGCAATTCTCTGTGTTTAGTATTAATAACCTAGGATTGTCATGATTGCAATCTTATTTAGCAAAAAGAAGTAACAATTGAAGCCACAAATGATTTTACTTTTTTTTCCCCCTCAAATGTCACAATCAGTACTGACGCTTTTGAAGTGTTTATTCTGTTCTTTGGGTTTGCATATAATTCCTCTCTCTCAACTTTGACAAATCTTTTATTTACTTGTATGTTGATGACACTGTCTTGCTGTTATCTGACAAGGGGACTAGCAAGATTAACACTATTCTTCATGCTGAGCTAACAGAAAGTAACAAAGCGACTTCATGAAAACAAAGCTAATACTCAGTTTAGATAAGACTTCTGGGGTATTGTTCACTCCTTGACCTCTGCCAAGGAAGAAGCTTTTCAGATTAGTCCAGAGAAGAACACACAGGAACACAACAGATTTTAGGATACAACCTGCAATATCAGGTTTGGCCTTTTTTTTAAATCGAATAAAAAGAAAACAGCAAAGATGACAATACACGTGTATTTATATGTTAGCCATATAGAATTAATCTCTTCAAGTTTTTTAACCCACTGGCTTTAGAAAATTTGCATACGTTTTATATCTTTTGTAAGTGCTTGTTCCTAAGTCAGAGCTAGCATCACATGTCCCTTTATGTTTTCCTATGTACATGTTGCACTGCATAAAAAGGGATGTGATGTTTCTTCTAGAACAACAAATGTTATGTAGGACTCTGTGGTTTATTATTTTTGTGTGTTAGTTGTTTGGATAAAAACTGTGTGGACTGAGAGTAGTTTTTAGAATAGTAGTCTTATTAAAATTGTGGGTAGCCTTGCAATTCCATTTTTTGGGGGTGAAATTAACGTTAGATTGTTCAGTGGGTTCAGTACCTATCTGGCAGCTCTACTGCTATTGCAGATTAAAATTTGGTAGCGTGTAAACCCCTGAAAGCTCTAGAGAATTTAGAAAATTTCTTACAATTTTTCAAACCATTTTCCATATATGAAACAGTAAAGTCTGTATGCTAGCTTGAATTCTTTCCCAAATCTTATCAAACTGGATTTTATGGAATATATGAATCGATCAAATTAAGAAAGAAACTTGCTGAAAGGCAACCTTAATTCAGAAGAACTTGTGTCCGTGTAAATTCTGTAGTTCTGAGTCTTTCCTGTAGTGTCAGTCTTACCCACTTCTGTAGACACAGCCTTCAGTGATCTTGAAAGAGAAAATAATAAATAACTGTAAAAGTTCATCAGTGGGTTTAAAAAAAAAAGTCCACCTTTTTTCCAAACTTCAAAAGCATATTTGAATTAGGTTTTACTCTTACATTGTGACTTAAGCAGAATAATTTCTTTACCATGAGTGTCATGATACGTGTGAACTGACAGTAGTAGCATTGCAACTGCATGCTATTAGCCTCTGGGTGTTATTGGTCAGTCTAGCCCTTCACCAAATACTTTCACTGTATGTCACCTGACAGGCATTAAGCTTTCAGTTTATATGGTCTATTTTGCTTACCTCTAATGTAAATAAGTGACTCAGAAAATCTGAGAACAACTATTTTTATGATATAGATGAACCATAGAACCATAGGGTTGGAAGGGACCTCTGGAGATCATCTAGTCCAACCCCCCTGCCTGAGCAGGGTCACCCAGAGAAGGTTACACAGGAACACGTCCAGGCGGGTTTTCAATATCTCCAGAGATGGAGACTCCACCACCTCTCTGGGCAGCCTGTTCCAGTGCTCTGCCACCCTCAGGGTAAAGAAGTTCTTCCTCATGCTTAGGTGGAACTTCTTGTACTCAAGTTTGTGCCCATTGCCTCTTGTCCTGTCCCCGGGCACTACTGAAAAGAGCCTGGTCCCATCCTCCTGACACCCACCCTTTAAGTATTTATAAGTGTTGATAAGATCCCCCCTCAGCGTCTTTTTTCTAGACTGAAGAGACCCAAATCCCTCAGCCTTTCCTCATAAGAGAGGTGTTCCAGTCCCCTAATCATCTTGGTAGCCCTCTGCTGCACCCTTTCCAGCAGTTCCCTGTCCTTCTGGAACTGGGGAGCCCAGAATTTGACACAGTACTCCAGGTGTGGCCTCACCAAGGCAGAGTAGAGGGGGAGGATGACCTCCCTTGACCTGCTGGCCACACTCTTCCTGATGCACCTCAGGATGCCATTGGCCTTCTTGGCCACAAGGGCACATTGCTGACTCATGGTCATCCTGTTGTCCACCAGGATTCCCAGATCTCTTTCCACAGAGCTGCTCTCCAGCAGGTCAGCCCCCAACCTGTACTGGTGCATGGGGTTGTTCCTCCCCAGGTGCAGCATCCTACACTTGCCCTTGTTGAATTTCATAAGGTTTCTCTCTGCCCAGATCTCCAACCTGTCCAGGTCTCTCTGTATGGCAGCACAGCCTTCCGGTGTGTCAGCCACCCCCCCCAGCTTTTTGTCATCATCAAACTTGCTGAGGGTGCACTCTATCCCCTCATCCAGGTCATTGATGAATATATTGAAGAGGACTGGACCCAGTACTGACCCCTGGGGAACACCACTCGTCACTGATCTCCGACTAGATTCTGTGCCCCTAATCACAACCCTCTGAGCTCGATCTTTCAACCAGTTTTCTATCCACCTTACTGTCCATTCATCTAACCCACTCTTCCTAAGCTTCCCTATGAGGATGCTGTGGGAGACCGTGTCAAACGCCTTGCTTTAGTCAAGATAGACCACATCTACCGCTCTCCCCTCATCTCTCCATCCAGTCATGCCATCATAGAAGGCTATCAGATTAGTCAGACATGATTTCCCCTTGGTGAATCCATGCTGAGTACTTCTGATAGCTTTCTTTTCCTCCACATGCCTTGAGATGACGCCCAGAACGAGCTGTTCCATCATCTTTCCAGGGATGGAGGTGAGGCTGACCAGCCTGTAGTTCCCCGGCTCCTCCTTCTTGCCTTTTTTGAAGACTGGAGTGACATTAGCTTTCCTCCAGTCCTCAGGCACCTCGCCTGTTCTCCAGGACCTTTCAAAGATGATGGAGAGCGGCTCAGCAATGACTTCTACCAGCTCCCTCAGCACTCTCGGGTGCATCCCATCGGGGCCCATGGACTTGTGAATATCTAAATGATCTAATTGATCCCTCACTCGCTCCTCCTCAACCCAAGGGAAGTCGTCTTCTTTCCCTGTTACTTTATTCAATGCCTGGGACTCCTGAGGGCTGGGCCAAGCAGAAAAGACCGAAGCAAAGAAGGCATTCAGTAACTCTGCCTTCTCCGCATCCTCCGTCACCATGACTCCTGTCTCATTCAACAGTGGGCCCACAACTTCTCTCGTCTTCCTTTTGCTTCCAATATATTTGTAGAAGCTCTTTTTGTTGTGCTTGACGTGCCTAGCCAGGTCTAATTCCAAGGCGGCCTTGGCTTTCCTTGTTTCATCCCTGCACGCTCTGGTGGCATTCTTGTAATCCTCCCAAGGGGTCAGTCCCTTCTTCCACTTATTATAAACTTCCTTCTTCCACTTGAGCTTTTTCTGAAGCTCCCTGCTTAACCATGCAGGTCTCCTGCGTCCCTTGCCCAATTTCTTTTTCTTAGGGATGCACCAATCCTGAGCTTGGAGGAAGTGGTCTTTGAATATCAACCAGCTTTCTTGAGCCCCTTTGCCTTCCAGAGCCCTAGCCCACGGGATCTCTCCAAGCAGTTTCTTGAAGAGGCCAAAGTTAGCCCTCCTGAAATCCAAGGTTGTAATTTTACTTCTTGTTGTTTTGTCGATAGTGCCCATGATCCTGAATTCTATCATTTCATGATCACTACAACCTAGGGTGCCCCCAACCTTAATGTCCTCCACCAATCCCTCTGTGTTTGTCAGTACCAGGTCCAGAACTGCTCCTCTCCTTGTTGGCTCCTGTACCACCTGTGTCAAAAAGTTGTCATCAATGCACTGGAGGAGCCTCCTGGACTGGCTGTGTGGTCTTCCCAGCAGATATCAGGGTGATTGAAGTCCCCCATGAGAACCAGGGCCTGCGATTGCGAGGCTACCTTCAGTTGTCTGTAAAAAGTCTCATCAGTTTCCCCATCCTGATCAGATGGCCTGTAATAAACACCCACAACAGTGTCCCTCATATTTTCCTGTCCCTTAATCCTCACCCATAAGCTCTCGACCCGCTCTTCATCCACTCCTAGTGAGAGCTCAATGCATTCCAAATGCTCTCTCACATAGAGTGCAATTCCACCACCACGCCTTGCTGGTCTGTCTTTCCTGAAAAGGACATAGCCATCCATGACAGCATTCCAATCATGCAAGTTGTCCCACCACGTCTCAGTAATTGCAATGAGATCGCGGCCCCGCAACCGCACACAGACCTCCAGCTCTTCCTGCTTATTCCCCATGCTGTGTGCATTGGTGCATAAGCATTTCAGAGAGGGAGTTGCATGTGTAGTTTTGACCCTTGAGATGTGGTGTGCCTTCTGGCTTTCAGAAATACTGTCACACTGGCCCACGAGCGCTGAGCAACTACGCCCTGGCACCTCACCAGCAAGCCCAGTACCATCCCTACCCCCCTTCAAATCTAGTTTAAAGCCCTCTCAATGAGCCCTGATAACTCTTGTCCTAGAACCCTTTTTCCCCTGGAGGTCAAGGTATTCCTGCCTGTTACCAGCAGGCCAGGCGTTTTGTAGATCAGGCCATGATCAAAGAACCCAAAGTCCTGCCAGCAGCACCAAGCTCGAAGCCAGGCATTGATCTGCTGTCTCCTCCTGTTTACCCCCTCATCATTCCCCACAACTGGGGGGATAGACGAGAACACAACTTGCGCTCCTGATCCCTTGACCAGGCGTCCCAGGGTCTTGAAATCTTTCTTCATTGCCCTTGGACTTCTTCTTGTTACCTCGTTGCTGCCTGCCTGAAAGAGCAAAAGTGGATAGTAGTCTGAGGGCCGTACCAGGGAAGGAAGCATCCTCTTCATGTGCTTGACCCAGGCCCCAGGGAGGCAGCAGACCTCCCTATGTACCGGGTCCGGCCTGCATATTGGGCCTTCCGCTCCCTTCAGTAATGAGTCACCTATGACAAGGACCCGTCTTTTCTTCTTTCCCGCAGAGGTTTTGATGCAGGGGGAGGCCTCACTAGACGTTGCTTATGGCTCCAAGGTAGGAGAAATACTGTGCTTGTCATCATCCAGGTTCCTCTGCAGAGCACTGTACCTGTTAAATAATGGCACCCGGGAAGATGGGGTAGTCACTGGGCAGTCTCGTGTGCGGCACCTGTTGCGCCGTGCAGGAACTTCCTGCCATTGTCCCCTGTCCTCCAGGTTACCACCTTCAGTTGAGGTGACAGAGGATAGGGAGCTCTCTGTTGCAGGGGTTCTATCTGCCTGCTGGGTTTCTGTCATGGGATGCAGGATTCTACTCCAGGAATCTATCTCCCTCTGGCATTCCCTGATGCTCCTCAATCTACTTACCTCCTCCCTGAGCTCCATGACTAATTGGAGACGATCCTCTACCTGGGCACATCTCCTACAGGCATGTCCATCATTGCCATCCGACACTGGTGTAAGAGCAGGGCACACCCTCCAGCCTGATGTCTGTGTGGTAGCATGTTCCCACAAGAGCTCCGTCTGAGAGGCGGCATCAGACCTGGTGGTTGTGGAGCTCATGGACACCACAGTCATCTTGCGAGTAGTTACCATCACTACCTGGCTGGGTTAGCAGTCTTTCAGCTCTATCCTACACGAACTGCTGTGCAGACAGCTGTGATTGGACTGGTGTGTCACACTCTGCTTGGCCGCCCCCCTTCTCTAGCCCAGGAAGTACACTCTTGTCGTGGTGCTCCTGTGTGGTTCCTCGGGTCACACCCAGGGAACGCCCACTTGCAGCTCATTTGCTCAGTGCGCAGCGACCTGGTCACTGTGCTCCTGAAGGGCTTCTTTTATGAGGGGGGAGAGTGGTCCCACCCCCTGCTCGTTAACACCTGCCGCCGGGGGTGGTGGCTCCGCCCTCTGCTCCTCAGCTGCCCCCGCCCCCCAGAAGTGCCGGGTACCGGCTCGGGCTGGCCCCTTTTCCTGGCTTTAAAAGCCTCGAAAATGAGCCCCTGGCTGACCCTTTGCCGCGATTTCCTTTCCCAGCACAGACTTACCTGCACTGGAGCTGATCTCCTCGGCGAAGTGCTGGGACATAAGTCACAATAAATACCAAAATAAACCTGCCTTTGAATATGTAGTATAACTCACTAAAAAGATCCAGAGATGGAAATAAACATGAAATGAGTGTAAAGAATATGATGAAGACCATTTATTGCACCTGCACCTACCTGCATTGTGCCTACATATTATATGCATATATATATAACAATATTGTTATAGATTGTATATATTGTTATATATTGTATGCATATATATATGTATATAATATATATATAATATATAATATATATATAGTATATATTGCTATATAATGATGTACTTAATGCAACGATAGTGTTTTTCAGAAACAGCTTCCAGCTAAGTAGACGCAGATTGATACAACAAACACATTGGAAGGATGTGAAAGAAATATTTAAATGTTTCAGAACTCCTGGAAAAGCAACTCAAAGCATACCAGTTACCAAAGTATATAATACTTTGCCTGCGTTAAAGAAATTTCACTAATGAGATGCATTCATTTTTACCTGCACAGTAAAATGCTTAGGTTTGCGTTGTCTAAAATGCACAATTCCATCATTAAACCTAGAAATTAATCTTTTTTTTTTCCCCCCAGGGTGGGCTGAATTTTTTAGGCTCATTTAACGCCCCCCCCATTCACTCCAAGGTGTGTTGTCCCATCTGCATACCCATCATGCTGCCTGCATAGCCCAAATGCACTGGCACCTCTCAGAGACTATAAGCAAAGAGGCAGAAGAGCTGCCAGAAGGCCTCTGTGAAATCATAAATCAGCCACAGGTGCTCCAGGCATTCAGGAACAAGAATGGAAATCATGTTGTAAAAGAAATACTTTTAAGAGGAAAACAGCAGAAACAGAGCAAGTTGTTTGTAAGACAATGGAAAGAAACCATGCTCTTTGCTTTCGGTTCCTATGAAACTGAAATTGGCAAAGAGAAGAAAATCAACACAGATAATGAGTAAAGTTGCAAGGAGCCTAGGTAAAAATAAATGCAATGTGTCTGATAAACTGACCATCTTTACTGATCAGCATAGTGAAATAATTCAATTACCCATGAAAAGAGCTAGATATCCCTAGTGATTTCCAGTGAAAGGCAAAAGAAATAGATGCTGAAACTAAACCTAGTTCATACAGTGGTATTTCTAATAGATTTCAGGAAAGTCATGTTCTTTAGTCTGTAAGATTATACTAAAGCTCTGGTTTTGCTCCTTTATTATTTAACTTCTTTCTCCCTATGACTAAAATTAAGGGTATTGCTAGTTTATCAAAATCTGCCACTGCTATGTCTCTTCAGGATTTTCTGTTCTTTTGATCTCTTCTGGCATTCTTTGTGCGTGTAAAATGAGTTTGAAATCAAATGGGAAAAGAAACAGTGGAGCTAAAAGAGTTTTAAAAACACCAGAACTGCCGAATCAGTTTTTTCATTAGATAAAATATTTCTTTTTCAGTTACTTCACCTTTATTTTGTCTTTTTTTTTTTTTATTTCCCTTCTTACATGCTGGAAAATGCAAGAAATTCACAGATATTCATTTTAATTGCTGCTTTACTGTTATTGGCTTTCAGTTGATGTTTACTATCTTAGATTTAAGAGCTGAAGATGTTGTGAGTGAGAATTAAATGTCTTTAAAAAAAAGTTGAGTGAAAGACATCATGTTGCAAAGTGCTCTTACTATTACTTGTAGCACTTCGGAAGCTCTAGCTGGATTTCAAGAAAAGACTACTCAGTGTTGCACAAATGCACAGAAATGAGCCCCAGGCAGCTTACAAACTCAGTATGAAATAAAAAGAGAGAACATACAGATATAAACCAGATGGAAATGGATAAAGAAACAGTGCATAAATATTAAAGAAGTCTGAATAGTAGAAGTCTGAATAGTAGAAGTCATTTTTAAGCAGCAGAGTATTTGAAAGAGTAAACTGAAGCATTTGTATGCTTACTAATAGTGAACTATTTTAAAATAATAAAAGCAGTGCAGTGAAAAACACGATTTTCAAACAGACAAAAATTTATTTGGAAAAAAACCCAGACACTACAGGAGGCCAGTATCCTATTTCCAAAGAGAAATGAATGAGTTACCAGTAAATGAAGTATGTGTAGCAGGTACGATGAAGACTGTCTGTCTGAAAAGGAGTGAAAATGAAGATAAGTGACTTGTTTGCAAGTCATACAAAAAACCCCCCATGTAACAGTGAAGCAAAGGCAACATGACTGACATACAGGTATTCAGAGTTGGTATAGCATATAATGAGCCTGTATAATAATTACTCACATCAGCTTCAGAGGAATAGTGGGGAGAAAAAAACCAAACCAAACCAAACCAAACCAAAAAACCCAGTCCCCCCTGCTTCCCCCAGATCTTGAACTGAAATCTCAATCAGATGTTCACACACTACTGCTGTTTACTAACTTCCATTCATGACCCAGACATGACACCGGCACAAAACATTTAACACTTTTTCCAGAGTTGTGGAATAATAGTGGTAGGTTTTTTAGGTTTTTTAGATAGCAATAGTTTGTTGGGGTTTTTTTTAAGTTTATGTCTACAGTATTTGTGTGTATTTCACACACACATCTACATACTTCCACTAGCTAAAAAATATTTCCTGAAGATGTAATTTCTTGCTTTGTTTTCTTTCCTGTCAGAATATTTAGTGACTTCTGATGAACAGTAAAAAACCAGGAATATTTTTTGTCTTTGTTTCACCCTCTGTGATTTACCTGAGCAAAAAGAAAAAGTTAATCCTTTTTAAATTGTGAAATATTGCATTCATTTAAAAAGTCATTTTGTGTTTTAAAATGTGACTAGAAAAATAGCCAGTGCCCTTCAATGCCCCCAGATAGTAGTAGCAGTGCATAAAGAAACAGGAGCCCAAAGCAGTTTATAAGGTGTTTAACTTTGCTCCGTAGATCGCATACTGGCAGAGCTATCAGAACCAGATATTTCAGACTTTGACTGGTATATTTTATCAGTCATATTCAGTGTGCAATAGTTAGAATCAGTCTCTGTAGACAAACTATGTTCATCATCATGTAATGTTTTCTCTCTGCAGCTGGACTGTGCTTATATGCTTAGTCTATACTAATTATATTGTGGATATAGCTAAGATCTAATATGCAATCATATAGCAGGTTCTACATCAAAATTAAAGAAAAATACCACCATGTTGTGAGGCATCAACATGTATAAATGCCTTTCTTCTGGAAACTGTCCTTGAAGAGAAGTTTTGACCAGCTTGTGTAAACACCGGGGGAAAAGTACTGGCAAGTTAGGTCTTCTCAGAGTGTGATTTTCCCTTGATGTGGTCCAAATTCCAGTTATAATTATGGAGGACCTTGAAGTAGGCCTTGAAACTGGAATTATTATGCTGTTGATGAGTATCAGGTTGTCAGTGATGAGTGTTTGAAAGATAGCTACTGTTGCATTGCCTTCTCATTTCCTGTTTCATGTACTTTGGGAAGAGAAATGCTTGAAATAATCACAAAGTTTAAAATTTGTATGTGTTTTATGTATAGTATAAAATACATAGCACATAGCACAATTTCTGAAACAGTGGCTGTCAAAACACCATTAAAAATCTGTTAGAAAAAATAGGCATTGTTATGCTCCCTAAATATTGCAACTATGATTTCATTTTCTTGCTGTTTTTTAAGTACTGTTATGGGTACACAGTATATTCAAATGTATACCCTGATACTGCGCTGGAAACTAAGAGGATTTTTTTTTTCCTCTACCTATTTTTCTGTTTCTGGTTTGATGGGATTTCTAGGTTTGGTGTGGTTTGGTTTTGGTTTTTTTTTGTTTGTTTGTTTGTTTTCTTTTTATTTTTTTATTTTTGTTTTTTTTTTTGTTTGTTTTTGTTTAACAACCAAAAATTGATCTTAGTTTCTTTGCAGATTTAATATGCGTATTTTAATTGTTTCAAGGGAAGTTAATAAACAAAGTAGACTTCATATTGAGGTATAAATCAATACCTTGATGCTCCTTTACATATATTTAGCAGCTTCCTTCCCTCTCTTTTCCACTAGCAGAAATCTCTGATAAGAATTTGCCCTGTAAAACTTTTGGTTTTGCTATTTTGACTTTTTGTTGGTTTTAATTAGTGGTTGGTTTATGCCTGAAAGGGTAATCATGAGAAAAGACAAGATTGCATGTAATGAAAAAATTCTAAAATAAAATTCTAGTGAAAGATGTGAACTATATAGCATCTTCATAAAGGGTAACTGTAAGAGGTGTTTGTTTGGGTTTTGGTTTTTTTTTTGTTTGTTTTGTTTTGTTTTTTCTCTTTGAATAGTAATGTCTTAAAATAGTGTAGAATAAAGGCCTGCATCAACCAAATTAAGATATGGGGACCTAACACTTGAGATGTTGAGCAAATGTAATGTATCTTGAAGTCCTGACCCTGACAGTGGTTGAGACATAATAGCCCCCAGTAAAGAATACGACATGTCTAAATCTTCCCAGAGGAGACACTGCTTCTTGTCTCTACCACTTAGTAATGACTTATGCCCTATAACTCATGTTCTAGCTAGCCACATGAATGTTTAATTTTTCTTCTGCTGTGGTGAAAAGCTGAGATTGTTCTGCTAAAGTCTTTGCAATTACATGACATAAATCATGAAGAACTGAGACTACAGTCTTCTTTGTACTTAATATAACCTCTGCTTTTATTTTCCCATAAGCCTTTCTCAAGTTAATACAAAACAGGCCTGTGTATTTCTTCTGAAGACAACATAGGAGTGAATGTCTTTAATGGCATAATTTATAACTTCTACATAGTATTACTTGTTGCACTTTAGATTGAGACAGTATCCTGGTTCAATACTCTTGACCTTCAAGGAAAAACAATGTTTTGCACAGTTTGGTGGCTGCTAGCCCAACACTGAGCATGGTACATTACTAGGGGTAGCAAAAATCACTCCTTTACCTGTTCTCTTTGCAGTGACTTGCTTCTGTTAACCAGTAACTAAGTCTGGCCCTCAAGAGTTGCATAAGTGGCTCGAAGGAGTTTTGCCATTTGTGACAAAACATACAAATGCTAGGACCCAAAGTTTTCATGATGTGTAATGGAATAATTCCAAAACACAGAGGCTCCTTTGAATTTTAAATGAAGTATCAAGGGACGTTTACTGTGGGAAAATACTACTTCTGAAGGAGAAGTTAATGTAGTGAGTAAACAAAATTAACATCCCTTCTTCATCTACAGATTTATATTTGCTACAAGAAGCAGCAGTGGATTTTATAAGTAAATTATTTGTAATATCCCACTGTCACTCAGTAACTAGGAAATTCCTTAATTTAGTGAAACTGCATTTGAAGAGTACTTTTTATGTCTTTTGAAATTATGGTTTTAATTATTGATCGGACATTTCAGCATGGCATCTATAAACACAACACATTAATTACTCTAGGAGTTAGCTGTGGAGTTGAAAAAAAAAAATGCTAAATAGATTTAAGCTTCTGCTTTGCACACAACAGGTGGTGCCTGCCTAATTATTGTAAACTCTTAATAGTGTGATCATGGTCACCAAAGGAAATGAAATTAGTCAGATAAGAGAAGCATTTTGATACTTTCCATAAAATGTAACACACACTGTCAGCTCTTATGTGTGTACATCAAAGTAGTTCATATAATCCAATCTGTGATAGCTCTTGATACTCTATATGCACAAACATGCTGTAATCTCTTAGGCACATGATACAACTCATGTTTGTAATCCTTTTTGGTAGAAAGTATATCTCTTGTTCAATGTTCCTTGAAGTATTTTTGTATTATATATTCACCCTTTTCCAGGATAACCACTTGCTGAAACCCTAAAGAACTGTTAGTGAGTAAGTTTCATAAAGTTGGACAGTATGTTAATATATTCTGCCTCTGTATGCTCTTGTTTAATAATGCATGCCATCTCATCCTGGTGCATAGCTTATTCTCTCCTCAACTTAACATTTGTTTATGAATATTATAACAGAAGTTCTTCATTTGTTAATCCATTTTGCACAGCAACCTGAGAGACCCCTCATTTTACTGTGTGCAGCATGTGCCAGAAAGCTGACCTTTGAGATAACTATACAAATACTTTAGGACTTGGGTAACGATACAGAAGGTAGAACAATCCTGCTCTGCTAGACCTTTCATTTTTGTTACAATATGTCTTTGAATAAGTTTTATCTGGATTTTGTAAGAAAATGACAATATAGTTACCTCTACCAGCAATAAGTAAATTAGATGATTTCATATTTCCTTAAGTTTTAATTGGTCTTGAATTCTTTATATTAATTATTTTATTTTATTGTTCTATCTTTCCCTAGCTGACAATGCTTCAATGAATACTTCATGATCATGTATGAGTATGCATAAAATATATTAAAAGAGAGTTATTGGAGTAGAATCATAGTTGTAAGGTTGATAGCAATAATTTTGCTGATTAAATCATGCCGATTATTTCTGATATACTTCAGTCTGATAGACTTCAGTTCAGTCTGAACTTTTTGTTGATTCAGTGTTTCTACTTTAAGATTTAGGTTATTATGTCAGTCTGTGCTCTTATCAGAATGCAAGATTCAAAAGATCAACTAAAAGTTTGAGACTAGAATTTCTTGCTTTTAAATGCCTGGACTCAAGGGAAAAGTCCTGAACCACCCTGTTTAATACACAAGTTCATTGCTTAGTGCATACAAAATATTAGTCACTTTGAAATGGGACCCAGGGAATACAGCTCTCTGAACAGAAAGGGTCTGAAGCCTGTACAGATTATCAGGCTCACTAGAATAGGCAATAGTTGAGGGGCAAATAAGGCTGAAGAAGTGTAATCCCTTACTGCCACATTTTGCTCAGTACAATCCAGGAGGTCTTTTTGGTTGGTTGGTTGGTTTTTTTAAATACTCCAGGTGCCAAAGGGGAGATGATGCTTGGCCTCTGTGAAATACCTCACAATTTGCTCCATATTTTATAACAAAAATAGCATTTGTTGCTGGTTTTATGTGGATGAGCTTTTTTGGGAACCATGTTAGGCTTAGAGGATGGACTGATTGCTCCTATCAGGGATGATCTCTTCTGCATATGCTCAAAAGCAGAAGCCTAGGTGCTCGGGAGAACACAAAATAAGTCACCCATGGAACTTAGATAGATACAAGGAAAGACAGAACCCAAGAATAAATTTCTGAACCAGCAGAGAATCATGATCTTATTTTTAGGCCAAGGATTCTCCTTAAATTTGCTTTCAAAAGTTAGAATTTTAGTTCAGGTAAACATCAGCTTGTTAAGTGACTGCAGAAACCCCTCTGGTGAACAGACAGCTATAAACTCCACAAGACTATTCAAAATTTCAAAAAAAATTACTCTAGTTAAAGATACTGAGCAAATTTGAGAGTGTTGGAGCACTTTATTCCTCTATCAAGAAAGAACAGAAACTTTATTCTGAAATTTTTAAGGGTGATCCAGATAAAACTTTTAATTAGGAATCTTTTGAAGTTCTAACGGGTGCAGCATTCACGGGAAGCATACTGAAATAAACACTTGCCAAGTTTCTCATTTTGTTCCTGTTGTGATAGCCTTCCTATATTGAGGGATGTATGCAGAAGATCCAAGCAGGTTGTGAGTTGTTTGTTCCAGTATTCCCTGCCCTTGAGGAAATTTCTGTTGCTGGACACTGCAGCATAAAGCCTGACAGTAGAATGAATGATTTCCAATAGCCTTAATTAGATAAGATGTCTCCTTAAATAAAAGTGTTGGTTGTTTCTTTGCTCAGATCTGTCTAATATTGCTTATCCTATTGGTTTAAGAGCAATTTAATTGTAGTCTGGTGAAGCAAGCCCCCTTAAAAGCTTCATTTTCTACTTGTTTTTAAAAGCTCTGTTTTGAATACAAGCAGTTTTCAAACAGGTTTTTACAATGAACATTGTTTTAAAAAAATTACCAAATGGCTTTAGGCTACCTGCTCTAAACAGGGGGATTATATGATGTTATGTCAACTATGGCTGCATTTTATTGTTTCTTTCAGCCACCTATGGCTTTCAGATTATCTAGAAAAGCAAGAAAATTCCCCTAATTCTTTCAATAAATACTTAAATGTTCTCAGCTTTGGGCCACACATTGTATATTTTCCCTTTTATTTTCAAGTCATCATATTAGATTCCTGTTCTGATTTAGTATTAATTTAATATTAGATACAACATCTTCACTGAAAGGTGGTATAGTGGAAAATAATGAAGTAAATTTAGTTTGGTTTATGCTAAAAGATGTTCTATTTCAAAATGTTTTCCCTGCTGTTAATATCAAAAATATTTAAGACTTTTCTGAGTGAGTTTAAATAAAAAATTTTAAAGCTTTGCTTGAAGTTTGAATGTTTTTCCTTCATTCTTTTCTGTCTGTAGTTGAAAATTGCCATAGCTGTTGTCCTACCAAGTTCAGTTCTTTTTGTTTGTCTGAGTCTTTCTTAAGGGTATTGATCATAAAAAAATAACGAAAAAAAATCTTCTGAAAAGCTTCTAGAAGTAGTCTTTGCAAAACTTCAAAAGCTGGTGAGGACACTCATGGAAAGTTAATTTGTCTGAGAAAAGCTGATTTTGCAGTTACCTCAACCTCTGTATGTATTCCTTGTCTTTCAACTGTCTATGTATGTTTGCATGACTGTATTAGCTTGGACTGAAAAAGAGAAATTTCAAAATACCTCTGTACCTCTACACAGACTGAAGAAGGTAGATAGAACAAGCACTTTATCACTGGCTTCTGACAGGAGAACCCTGTAACTGATTACCAGTTGTTTTGTTTTGTTTTGCTTTTGGTTGGTTGGTTGGTTGGTTGGTTGGTTGGTTGGGGGTGTTTTGGTGGTTTTTGATTTTTTTGTTTGTTTGTTTTTCTTTTACTATTAGAACTTCAGTGTTATTAAATAGCTTATAATGAAATATTTTTATGTTTTGTGGTTTGTATTCGTCAATATTTTTGCCTTCATGGAAATAATAAGTAGTGAACAAAAGAAAAAAAAAATAAAAAGAGAACACAAACAATCCAAAACCCAAACAAAACCCAAGTAAATGGTTTAGAGCCAGAAATTTGTCTTAATTATCCTTTAAAAACAGTTCTGAAGACAAGAGTGGCTGGTTTGCAATTGATTAACTGTACTTCTGGGATTGCCCCTGCTGTTCAAAATGACTGTTCAAAATGACTCTTGCCTTGGGGTGACAGATCACTGAAATATGCTTCCTAGTGATGCTAGCAAGCCACAAAATCACTAATTAAAACTAAAAATCTATTTTTGTGAGTATAATAAAATAAAATTTCTTAGCACCCCTTGCAGGCTTCAAGAATCAGAGAAATGCTTGAACATTCTTTCATTTGCATCTTTATAGCCCACAGTGTATTCAATGTTTTTTTTCTGTTTAAGAGTATTATATGTAAGTCTCGGAATTAGTAAAAAGTATTTCTTCCATATGGATGTTTGGATCGCTTGTTTATCTCTAAAAACTTTGGAAATGCACAATGGAGAAAACAATTGACCTAATCACTCTTTCTGCAAGCACAAGAATATTTAACAGGAGGTCATGTGAAGTGAAACCTCAGCCAGCTTTTTCTGTACATAATTCTTCCCCAGACTGGCTAAATAACCTGACAGTCTTCCCTGGGAAAGCTATGAAATGGCAGAAACTGGACAGAGACCCCAGTGCCTCAAGCACAGATACCTGGCACTTCTCCTGTTGGTGAAGTGTGGAGATGCTGTCACGAAGGCAGCTGGCCCTCACACAGAGAGCTCCATGATATTTGTATGTGTGACTGGAAAAGTTGTGAAATGGTCCAAAATGCTTTTTATTAAATTGTCAGCACTTTATAATCAACAAGGAAATTACAGAATAACTTCTGAAATGTCTGTTGATTTTGTAGTACTGTTTGCTTTCCAGCAGATACATGTTCATTAAGATAATTAACTTGCAAAACATTTACAGGAGTATGTGGCAAGATGACCCGCAAGCATGCAAGTAATCAGCAGTGTCAAATCAAACACAATGGGCTGATGAGTTCATGCCTGTTTGCTACATGGAATACATTTGCTAAAACTGTGCTAACGTGCTTTGTCATCAGAAAAGTAACTTATGTTCCCGTGAGACAGAAAAATTCAGCTAGTATTCCAGTATACTTAGACTATTAAAATCTCACCAAAAATAAAAAAAAAATAAATTAAAAACAAATTTTGTATATAGCATTAGTTTCTCGACACACATGTATGCCTACACACAGAATAGGGAAAGGCATTATTTCACACTTTTGAGTCATCATTTTATGTTACTTTGTAAAGGCATACTGGAGATCATAGTAAGCAAAATTTGCCAGTACATTATCATCTAACATTCAGAACCACTAATCACACAAAAAAGTAGGAGAATGTATGCTATAAAGAAAAAGGAATGGATATGAACTCTGAGTTAAATAAGGTGGATTTTTTTCTTGGGTGCAGTAAATTCTAAAGTTATGTCCTAAGTGAATCAGCAAATCTAAGTTAGTTACTGTTTTGAACATGAAGACTAAAACCAGTGATAACTATCAGTGAAATAATTTCTTTTATATTTTGGCCAACGACAGCTGAGAGTTAATGGTTGAAGACCATTTTATAACTATCCATAGTGGAGTTCAGGATCCTGCATGGAAGAAGCAGGGCAAAAAGTACATTTACAACCCTGAACTTCAGGAGTGCTGACTTTGACCTCTTCAAAAACCTACTTCAAGTAATCCCATGGGCTAAGGCTCTAGAAGGAAGTGGGGTGCAAGAGAGCTGGTCAATATTTAAGCACCACTTTCTCCAAGCTCAAGATTGGTACACGAGGAGCAAGAAATCAGGCAAAGGAGGCTGGAAAGCTGCATGGATGAACAAGGAGCTTCTGGATAAACTCAGATGGATGAAGGAAGTTTATAGAATGTGGAAAAAAGAACTGGCCACTTGGGAGAAGTACAGGAGCGCTGTCAGAGTATGCAGGGATATAACAAGGAAGGCTAAGGCCCGTCTGGAATTAAACCTGGCAAGGGATATTAAGGACAATAACAAGGGCTTCTTAAAGTACATCAGCAGTAAAAGGGAGACTAGGGAAAATGTGTGGGCCTGCTGCTGAATGAGGTAGGTGCCCTGGTGATGGAGGTAGAGGAGATGGAGTTAATGAATGCCTTCTTTGCTTCAGTTTTACTCCTAAGGCCAGCCCTCAGGAACCCCAGGCCCTGGAGGCAGGAGAGAGAACGCGGAGTAAGGAAGACTTTCCCTTGATTGAGGAGGATCAGATTAGAGATCATCTAAGCAAATGTGACACCCACAAATCCATGTGCCCTAAAAGGATGCATCCAGAAATCGTGAGGGAACTGGTAGATGTTATTGTGAAGCCACTCTCCATCATATTTGAAAAGTCATGGAGAACAGGAGAGGTATCTGAGGACTGGAGGAAAGCTAATGTCACACCAGCCTTCACAAAGGGCAAGAAGGAGGATCCGGGAAATTACAGGCCGGTCAGCTTCACCTCCATCCCTGGAAAGGTGATGCAACAGGTCATTCTGGATGTCATCTCTAAGCACGTAGAAGAAAAGAAGGTCATCATGAGTGACCAATCTGATAGCCTTCTACGATGGCATGACTGATGGATGAGGGGAGGGTGGATGAGGGGAGTGCAGAGCATGTCATCTGCCTTGACTTCAGCAAGGCTTTTGACACTGTCTCACATAAAATCCTCATAGGTAAGCTTAGGAAGTGTAGGTTAGATGAGTGGACAGTGGTGAGGTGAGTGGCAGAACTCAGAGGGTTGTGATTAGTGGTGTAGACTCCAGTTGGAGGCTTGTAACTAGTGGTGTTCCCCAGGGGTCAGTACTGGGTCCAGTCCTCTTCAATATATTCATCGATGACCTGGATGAGGGGACACAGTGTACCCTCATCAACTTTGCTGATGATACAAAACTGGGAGGGGTGGCTGACACACCAGAACGCTGTGCTGTCATTCAGCAAGACCTGGACAGGCTAGAAAGTTGGGTGGTGAGAAACCTAATGAAATTCAACAAGGGCAAATGTAGGGTCCTGCACTGGTACAGGTTAGGGGCTGACCAGCTGGAAAGCAGCTCTGTAGAGAGAGACCTTGGAGTCCTGGTGGACAACAAGTTGATCATGAGCCAGCAATGTGACCTTGTGGCCAAGAAGGCCAATGGTCTCCTGGGGTACATTAAAAAAAGCATGGCCAGCAGGTTGAGGGAAGTCATCCTCCCCCTCTACTCTGCCCTGGTGAGGCCACATCTGAAGTACTGTGTCCAGTTTGGGGCCTCCCAATTCAAGAGGTACAGGGAACTCCTGTCCACAGAGAGTCCAGTGGTGGGCTACAAAGATGATCAAGGGACTGGAGCACCTCTCTTAAGAGGAAAGTCTGAGATACCTGGGTCTGTTTACCCTGGAGAAGAGAAGACTGAAGGGGGATCTCATCAATGCTTATAAATATCTAAAGGGTGGGTGTCAAGAGGATGGGGTCAGGCTCTTCTCAGTGGTGCCTGGTGACAGGACAAGGGGCAACAGACACAAGCTAGAATACAGGAAGTTCCATCTGAACATGAGGAAAAGCTTCTTTACCTTGAGGGAGGCAGAGAACTGAAACAGGCTGCCCAGAGAGGTTGTGGAGTCTCCTTCTCTGGAGATATTCAAAATCGACCTGGATGTGTTTCTGTCCGGCCTGCTCTAGGTGAATCTGCTTTGGCAGGGGCATTGGACTAGGTGATCTCTGAAGGTCCCTTCCAACCCCTACCATTCTGTGATTCTGTAAAGATTAAAAGCTTTCATATAATGTGTTGAAAATCTAAAGTATTATTAACACTTGCTTTTGTGGCACATGCAAAGCAGACTTTTCTATGGAAGAAAATACCAGCCTTTGAGGCACAAACTCTTTCAACAGCAAGCCTACTAGTGGTTCTCACTATATGTCCTTTGACCAGTTTTCAGACATTGCAGTGTTGGTAAAAGCCCTAAAGGAATAAACAGATCTAAAATGGGAATTAAAGTCCATCCCTTCCTCAGCTTCCCTTCCACACCTCAAGTCATCTACAGTTGTCTTGAAAAAAGACATTAAAGATTGTGGAAATAGGTAAACTTTCTGACTCAAGACTTACTATTTTATCTGTTAGAGCTATGCAGCCTCATTGCAATAAATCTCTTCAGCTTTTATTGTGAATCACAAAAATTCAGTGCAATAGCATCATGTACAGGGTTTCAACATTTACTGTGGTTTTAATTGCACATTTGCTAATACAGCCTACATATTCTCAGAATTTTTTTTTTCCTTTTCATTTGAAACACTTTGAAAATATATTCTTAAAATAGAGACTAATTATTTTTTCCTTTAAAACAGTAAATTTAAATATTTAAGGCAGAACTCTGTGCTAAAACACTGTCCATCTTGTCAAGCCTTTTTCCATAATCTTTGTTTGAATTGCCATTAAATCATTTCAGCTAGCATACTGGACAAGTATTTTTATTAGTCAACTTACTAAACTTTTTTCCAACTAGATTTTTTGACGCATTTGAACATTTGGTCTTTTCAGTAGGTTGTGTTTAAGAATAGCATTCTTTGTGTTAGTATTTCAATTAAACGCCTTTACATAAGATTTTTCTGTTCATTTAAAATAAGTTCTGGGTGTGAAAAAAAGGAAATCAAACTTTTGTTAGTAGATATAATTATGATCATCTACTTACAAATCATCCACAAAACAAAAGATTTACTGGATAGTTTGTCACAAAATCTTATGGTTTAATTTATTTATTCAACATTGCTTTCCTCTTCCTCTTTCTTTTTTTTCTCTGTTTTGTACTAGTCTGGGGTTGGGGGGTGGGCAGGAGAGGGGTTGTGTGTGGTGATTTCTCCTCTGCCATTCCCTGATTGCATTAGTTGTAATCTTGTAAATAAAATGTCCTGGCTGAACAAATCCCCAGTCTTGATAACACTACCTGAAGTCAACAAAGAGTCAGGATGTCAAAGACATATGACTCAGACAAGGATGACATTTCATTAGAGGATATGTAATTGAAACCTTTCTCAAGCAATAGGATTTTCATTATTTCTGGGGCTACCAGTAAAACCTACAAACAGAAAATACAAAAGTGTCTAACTTGGCATTAGTTGGCACTTGCATTTTTTTTTCAGCAGACCAGAATCTTTGCAAATTTTACAAGGTTCAAACTTAGTCCCACATGATCAAAGTCATAGCTGCTGAACAATTATATTCCTCTGTGCTATTGTATAACTATAAAGACGTTTCAGATGTGATCAACCATTTCTATTAGATAATGCAGTATTGTCCCATAAAATTGATCATCTACCAGGACTCATTTGATGTCGGAGTCCAATAGTCTCTGACCATGTTTTTAAAATATTCTACATGTGAAGGGTGTAATGTTTAGTATCAAATTTAGTTATTTGAAGATAAGATATGCTCCCAGTCATGATGTTAAGTGTCCCCAGTCCCTGGGAAGGAATAGGAGGGTTGATGCCATCTCAAGCCCCTCAGTCTCTTCAAAATTCTTTTGGTGGTTCTCTGGGTTTTATACTCTATGCTGGGCTGAGCAAGCATTCACTCTCCCCATGTAGGTCTGGCTAACTCCAGGAGATATTCACAGTCTTTTAATGAACTCAGGGAGAAACATTTACACCACCAGTTGATAGCCTTTTATCTAAAACAACGGCCTCTGATTCCCTTTGTGTTAAGATCAAGGTCAGCTTTTTTGCAACAGTTGTGGTCCATCACACCCTACATTATTCCCTGAGCTTCACAGGCACATCACCCTTGCCCATCTCCTCTGAGCCTTATTCTGTTTTAGAGCTTTATTGATCAGTCAAAATATGAGTCTAGCAGAGGAAACTGAAAAAGGTGATAAAATAAAACATAGCAATAGTGTATAGAGAAATATAGAGAAAACTATATAATCATCTAATCAGGGAAAAATGAAAGTACCTTCCACAAAAAGGAAAAATTAATGCATTTCTAATATTCCTTCTTTTAAAAATGTTTAAAATTAATAAACTGAATCAAATCAAAAGTTGATTTCCAAAGCATTCACTGAGTCCATGCTGTCCCTTTTGACAGGTGCTACTTATTTTTCCATTGGGTGATGGATTAGGCACTTTAAGATTCTGGCTTTAAGCAACAACTTTGTCCTGTTTATGCTTATAAAAGAAACATCAATCACATTTGTCCCACAGCCCTGTAACTTCTACTCATGTCTCACTAGCTTAGCACAAATATGATCCATTTTGTAGAGAAGGGTATTATTCTCAGTGGTGTCTTCCAAGCATTGTGGTCTTTCCTGACTAACTTGGGAAAGCTCATTGCATGCATTCAACTCTATAATTGAACAGGAAAAGCTAATTTTAGCAGCATCTATTATTTGGCAATTTGTAATTATTTCTTTGCTGAGCATCAAACTTTCTTTGACTTTTATGTCAGGGTCCAACAGTGGGCCACAAAGATGATCAGAGGGTTGGAGCACCTCTCCTATGAGGACAGGCTGAGAGAGTCGGGCTTGTTCAGCCTGGAGAAGAGAAGGCTCCAGGGAGACCTTATAGCAGCCTTCCAGTACCTAAAGAGGGACTACAGGAAAAATGGGGAGGGACTCTTTATCAGGGAGTGGAGCAATGCCCAGAGAAGTTGTGGATGCCCCATCCCTGGAAGTGTTCAAGGCCAGGCTGGATGGGGCTTTGAGCAACCTGGTCTAGTCGGGGGTGTCCCTGCCTGTGGCAGAGGGGTTAGAACTAGGTGATCTTTAAAGTCCCATCTATGATTCTATGATTCTATGTGTCTGTCTATGAAACACTGAAAAGAAAATTAATATAGGAACTGTTGGACAGGGTAAGATGCCCTAAAATGACAAAACATAATTTTTTCTGTTTATTTTGAGACTCTTAGTGTTCATATAGTATCAAAGAATATTTTTAATAAGATCATCTTGCAAAAAACTCCACAAACTTTTCTATTTGCTGTCAAGAAGAGATAAAGAGCTGATAGACTGAGATAATCTTATCTCTAGATTTACAAAATCTTCTTTTAAAAAAAAAAATCTGAGAAATTGTTACTTCTATTGTTTGAAAAAAATGGAATTAACTTGGAAAGAAGATGTATGGGATGTTTCAGAAGATGTATAACCTTTTCATGTACATAATTATTTTTCATAGAACTGTTTCATATGTGTTACTACAGTTGAGCAAAACATTACGTCCACTGCTTTGTGCTCATCTAATACACTACAAGCTTGCCCTTTATTTTATTGTTTTCATTAGAATGGACAGTTAATCTTCTTTATTAGCTTCCTTAGTTTATAGTTTACTCATGAATCATCTGTTACTGTCAAGATACGGTCATGAAGTCCATTAAACAGAGGAATTAAGTTGATAGACCAAGGACACATTGTTCAAACTTTTGTTTCTAATAAGGAAAACACTAACAACCTTAACAGAAGAACACAACAGAATTTGTTTTCATCTATTAATAAAATTTCTGGACAGTTAAGAATATTTAAACTAACCCTAGACTGATATCCCTTTCAAATGAAGTCACACTACTAGTTTGTTTTCTTTAGTTCTCAATGTCCAAAATTTGCTGGGTTTCAAGTATTTAAATAATTTTGAAAGAAATTTTTATACTAATTGTCCTGGTTTTTGGACAGCAGGATTTTTGGTGCAAATCTTAGTGAGGGGAGTGATACAACTTATCTTTCAAATAAGATTAAAATAAGACAATAGAAGAGCTCCAAAAGGTTATCAGTGTCTTATTTATGAGTGGTATCATGACTCAACTGACAAAAAGCCAACTGCAGTTAAATAGAATGTGTAGTGTTCTAGGATACACTTAACATAACTAAAACACTTGAAACATGACTAGAACACAGATTTTTTTTTTATACAAGACTTGTATGCCTCAACAGGATATTTAAATTTTTAACTCAGTCAGTAGCAGCAGCTAGAGCGTAGATTTTAGAATGTGATTTTATATATATATATATATTTATATATGTATATATATATTTAAACAGGCTCTGCTTGAAAATTGATGTTTTGGTATACGTGTAAAAGTATTTACACTGTTAAACTATAAATCTAGAAGAAAATTCAATTGGTATATCTTTAAAATCATTGTCATTCACTTTTGAATAATTACATAGCAAGCACAAATCATCAGAGAAGGAAAATCTGTTCTAACTACAGTGCTGTGACCTTATAGTGCAGTTCAGTGATCGTATAGTGCATAGGATTAGATTCATTTCCATCTATTAATCCAGAATTATTAATCACTACTGTTCCTGTTACAGATTTCCTAGGGATCTTAAGGACAAACTGTATCATATTAGAAAGAACACATTGGAACAACTCCTAAAATCTACAAAATCAGTAAACCCAAATTTATCCATTACTTAATTAGAAGCCAGTCTAGCCAGTGCAGAGGAAATAGTGGCAGGCCATTTTTGGTAACAAAATCCTCCTACATGACATTCTGGGGATAGATAACTAGTCTCTGTCATCTCCATCATGAATGGGACTTGGAACCCATGTGGTGTAGGCCAGCTTTGTCATGAATATGGTAATAGCAGTGTGCTTCAGAACATTAGTTGTTTGTAGCCTGAAATGGGGCATTAGGTAGCAGCAAGCCTTTCCCCAGAGATATGAAGATTTTATTTTCTTTTCCTAGTAACCACTAGGACTGGTATTAGATCTACTGCTGAATTCTGTATATGAATCAAAAAGTGTTAAGTACAAGATGATTTGGGGTGGTTTGGATTATTTTTTTTAAATCTTGATAGAAGCAATTTCTCCTTTAATATATGGCATTCAGTCCTAATAGTTCCTATCATCTACAGAAATGTTTTTTATTATACTTCCCTCGTTAAATTTTATTTCACCATACTGTGATATACCACTCCTATTTTCATTTTTTTGTGTGTGTCTTTACCTAACTTCATTATTACAGTGGCAGGTATTTTGGTGAGTATGTGGGGAAAAAAAAAAAAAAAAAAAAATCAGGAGCTAGTTTGAGAGTACGGTATAGCTGAACTTGCAGCTGGCTGCCACGTTTTTGCTTAGGAAAATAATTTCTACCCATCTCCTTTCGATAAGTCATGTTCCTTGTTCTGATGAAGCAGTTTCCATGAGCACTATTCTTTAGGATTTAGTGACTACAATATGAATTTTCATGGTATGACAGCATGAAATAATACCATTAGATATCTTAAGAGTTAGGATTCTAGCCACGGAAATTTCCTATAGAGTCAATAGTAAGAAAGAATCATTTCCTGCTGTGCCTGTTGCCATTTACAACTCAAGACAGATAAGGTGAAGTACCCTTACACTCCCTTCAATGACTGAAACTGGGACTTGGATAACTATTTTAAATTAGATTATTGGCTAGAATTATGTAGAACTATTCAAACTGTGATATAACAAGTGAATATACTTTGCAGCAGCTATTATTTTGATACCACATTTTGTCCACTTCAGCTTTACAGGGTCTCTGTAGTAACAGTACAAAAAGGCACACAGACAGATGCAGATACTTTCATAGGAAATGTGGGTATGATAATTTGTTATGATTTAAAAGCACCTTTGTTCCATTCTGTTAATCTTGGCTCATTTATTTGTAAGAAATGACAGTACATTTTCCAGCTGTCAATATTACGCCCAGCAGCATCTCTCATGAATTCCTTACTTTGCACTGTTTTCAGGACGCCTAACATACCTGACAGCTGTGTAGCCTCACTGCAGACTGTCATCTGCGCCTAGAAAAAGAGCCACTTCTCTCTCTCATCTTCATACCCTTGGCTGACTGGGAGGTTGGCAGAGAACCCCATTACTCCTTCCTGAGGTCAGTTCTTCCCTGGCTGGACTAGAGACTGGAGACTTCACAGGATTCAAGGTGCTGTTCATAGTGTGGCTCTTGAGAAGGGACACAAATGGTACTTCATCTCAAGGACAAATATGCTTTTGCTATGAATATGGTTTCTTATGTAACAAATAGCCAGCGTACAGAAGGAGTTCTGTACTGTTTAGGGAACTGAGCTTAAAAGTAACAGTGGAAATAGTATTTTTTTAAAAAAAAGTTTTTAAAAAAATATAATCAGCTTTGTATGTGTCTTAAAAATCTATGCCATAGTTTTAGCAGGTGTCATGGTTTAGCCTCAGACGGCAACAAAAGAACCACAGGACCACTCTCTCCACCCCCACCCCCATGCCCCCCTCTGCCCCGCCTCCCCCAGCTGTGGAGGGGGAATCGAAAGGAAAAGGCAAAACTCGTGGGCTGAGACAAAGGCAGTTTAACAGAACAGCAAAGGGGACAGAAAAACAACAACAATAACATGGACAGAGCAATGTACGAACACAGTTATGGAAGCACCGCTGACAACAGGACCAGGGACGCTCCCACCCGCTCCCAAGCGCCAACTTCTTGCCCCCTGCCCTGGCAGCTCGGACTGGGCATGGCTCACATGGGATGGAATACCTGTGTCCTTGACAGAGCCTGGGGAGAATTAACCCTATCCCCACCAGAACCAGGTGTGGAATAATTACTAAATTGGCCAAGAATACAAAAGTACAACATTGTTCACACATTAAGGAAAAGTATAAAATCAAGAGGCTTCTGAGGTAGAAAACAGTGGTGGCTGGCATGTGAAGAATGCAACATCTGCGGTTCCCTGTACAAGGATGCTTGTGAAGCTACATGAGGTATGGGACGGAAGTTAATTATTCCATGGCCTTGCCTTATACAGGAAACGAGATGGTACCATGAAACAGATAAGCTGCCTAACTAGCTTACTGTGGAACAGATAAGCTGCAAACTCGCTACCCTGAGCCAACATTATGTCAAATTTTGATGACATGCTGTCCTTTGTGCGAACTTTGCTCATTATAATGTCATTATAATACCAAAACACACCTCCATCCCAAAGGCTACCCGCCTCCAAGATGTGACCACTCCTTGAGCCTGCGCCCTGAATTTTTTGTAAACTATACCTTTAAATGTGAAGGGAGAGAATTTTACACCAATCATAATAAAAGTATGTATGACTAAAGTCACTCAAACTCCACCTTGAAGATAAAAAATAGTATAAACATAGCCCGAGAGAGGGGGGATATCAGGGAAGACACCATTGCAGACCAGTCAAGGAGAACTCCATCACTGACTTCCAGGATCAGTCGACAGGCTGATCCTTTCTTCCCCCCCACAGGGATGCCTTTGGGTAAGACTTAGATTGTACTAAGTGTTTCCTCGGGGAACTTAGAAATCTCTCTAGAGAATCTCTCTCCTACATTTATAGCCAGGCTGTATTGTTTATAACTTTGTCACATGTTTTGTATATTTAACAATGCTTTTATTTGCAGCTGCTTTGCAGACAGTGTATTTATCACTGGCAATTCTAAGAATGCATATATCTGTTGTTTAAATAAACTGCACTGTTTAAGTAGCTAGTCATTTCGGTTTCGCACTGAACACGACCAAAGACTCCAGAGTGGCCGTGCTAGTTCATGAGCACGACTAGACTGAAGGTGCAGTCTGCTATTGGTGTATCCAAATCGTAGTAGTTTAATACATATTAAACACAACTGGACTAATAGTGGTGAATTGGGCATCACTCAGAATTTAAACCTAGCTGCACCTAGCCTCCCACCTCAGTGAGGAATGTTAGAACGCAAGGGGGTTTATTTTCTGCCAAAACAGCTTTGTCCCTTTTCACGCAACACGAGGACAGCAGGTTTTCAAAGTCTTTTAATACACTGCCCAGACAAAAATATTTCAGTATTTATCCATCAATTCTCCATTCTATCTGCATCCATGTAACCTGCAGCAGCAAGCATGGTAAAAAAGGCTTTTTAACACTTGCTTTATATAAAAGGAGTTGCTTGAGATGACCAGGCAAATAGCACAGTAAAGAAAGCAATGCAGAACACTGTTTTGTGATGCACATAATGTCAAATACAGCATTCTTTCAAGGTTTTAGGTTAAGAAATAACTTTTGTTGATGTTGCATGTTCACATTATCTGAATTCCTTTGGGTTGAGAACTATTCCGTTAATGAGTATTTGTGTTTGCTATGTTATTCACACCGCATGTGTGAATGTGAATGTGAAGCAACTTGTGTCTATCATGTTTGTAGAAGACATTTATTTGGAAACATGGTGGCATGTTTCCAACTGAGGCATTCATGTTTCTGGAGGCAGATGAGAAAACACGAGAAGGATGAAGAGGCCCTCATTAGTGTGAGATTAACTTCTAACAGTTTACTTAATTCCAAGTCTTACTATTATAGAAAATCATTAAATCAATTCTTTGATAAAACAGAACATTTAAGAAATCAGTGATCATTATGTTCAAAAAAGAGTTCTACTGGGTGTTACTCTGTTAGCTACAGGATGAGCAACTGCTTTTGTTCACAGAGATTAGGTATTATCCCATGATATCAATAGCAAAAGTAAAGAACACTCCAATCAATAAGTCTTAGGAAGTTCAAATTAAAATTGTAAAGGATGTGGAAGTCCTTGGGATAATTTATGAAGTCAATAAAGAAACCTCAGAAGTTAAAATATATTTTCAAGAAAATAATAACTTTTATTTGATATTTTGGGTACATCATCATTAAATATGAGGGATCATCAGATGGCTAAGAGGCCTTTTGAACATAAAGGAACAAATGAAATAAAGAAACAAGATTGGATTCTTCCTTTCAGAGTGTGGGTCTGGATGATGGCACGTAGATGCCTACTGCTTTTGAATATTCAAAAAATGGGTACACTACCAGCACTTTCAAAAGTTAAATTGACTTCAGAAATTTGAACTTGTCTCTATGCAACTGAATTCTGAATGAGCATAAAGACAATATATTTTACCAAGTATAAATTAAGTGACAATATAAGCTATGTATGTCCTTCTCTCTATCAATTCATTTTTTCAACCTAAATTTTCATTATTTTAAAGAAAATACAGAATTATCTATAAAGTAAATCATTTTAAAACTGATTACAGCAAAGCTCAAAGTCAAATTTATGGTATCATGGGCATTATTTGAATTTGTGAAGTTATTGCTTCACAAGCTATTAGGACCATAGCATCATTCCTTCATTCAAAAGGCACTGTCAGATTTACTTCAGATAGCTTAGATTAAGGGACTTTATCCACATTGACAAGATTTAAGCCATCAGTCCCTGTTAACTGAGGTACAGTTAACCTGAAACTCAGTGAATAGTTGCTTACTCTTCTCAAACACAGGGACCACACAAACTGATCTGATTCTGTTCAATTGACAGCTGAACTGAAACTGCCTATCCTATAAGAATTCTGCTTTCTGCTATGTTTTGATTGTTCCTTTTTCCAAATCAGTTAAAAAAAGGAAAATGTGCTGACCCTTTTGTTTAAAGACGGAGGTCTTGAGTCAATACACAGACGTGGAATAATGAAAGACTGAGATTCTGAAATGGGACACTGACTCAGACACTCCTCTTAAATTCTTTTTGCAATTTTAAACATAATTTTTTCAAAATACAAGTTCTATTTTCAAAAAATGGTTAGATATTTAAGTAACTTAGATGATCTGTTTGGTGGGGGTTTTTTTTGGTTGTTTTTTGTGTGTGTGTGTGTGTGTGTGTTTGGTTTGTTGGGTTTGGTTTTGTTTTTTTTTTCCCTTTGTCACGTTAGTAATCTCTGCCCAGAGTTTTAAATACTATTGAGAAGCATTATAATTTATGGACTAAAACTAGTTTATCCTTTTATTGTTGTTGCTGTTTTGTTTTGTTTTCCTGCACATAATAATGATTTCTCTTTGTAGAAGGCAGTTGTTCCCAAAAGAACACAATCTATTGAGAAAGCTATAATTCAACATGTTTCTCTGCTTTACCATTATGCTATTCTTTGAAAAGGTAGACTTGGTTAACATACCTGTAATGCATAGCATTCATCAAACTTTCTTTTTAAAAGTGAACTTTTTCATTTAAAATGAATGGTATACCCTTTCCCTATAACCGGGAAGGATATTATTTCCACTCTGAAAGGAACATGGAGTTTATTTGCAACACCTATGGTGATATGGCCTGTACACATGAAGTGTGGCACTATCATATTTCTTAGAGATAGCCTGTGTTGAAATACTTCTGTCAATGATAAGAATTAACTGGAGTTAGCCTTAGAAATGATAACTTAAGAGCTTGTAAAGTAGTCACTGCTTTGTGAGAGGAAAAGATAGGAGAATTTAATAGAATATTCATTCATGCAATAAATGAAGTTGTTAGGTAAACCTTGCAGCAGATGAAGTTATTATTCACCTGACTGGTTTCTTCCTTCCAGATCAATGCAGATGCCATCAGACTGCTGAACAGCTATTTTAAGTGCTAGAGATAAAATGTTTTAGAGATTTCAGAAATATTCTTTCCTATCCCCCTCACATGATATTGTTTTCTATTAAATGCTTTGCCTACTTAAAGATGAACATATACAATGGAATATCTTGATAAGGCGACTGGAATTTACATCACTGTAAGAAGACACCACTGACATTTGATAATTTGAAAGTAAATCCTAATGGATAGTATCTACTAGTCATCACATGGGCAGTTCTGTTTCTAGACAAGAACAGTTTGTTATCTGCCAAGTTTCAGTTAATGATTTGTACCTCAGTACAGAGAACAATAATTTAGAGGATCTGTCTGGATTATAAAACTAATCCGTTCATCTTGTGTTTCAGTTGATCTTTCTACTCTGAATAGCTATTGAAAGTTGTTACCATGCTGTCTTATTTTGCCCCTCTCTGAAAACATAAGTGACTTGATGGTTTTTTCAGTGCCTCCTTCCCCCTCCATGTTCAACTTCTGCTTTTGTTTCTATTGTTCTGCCAGTTTACCAGTTGTCCTAAAATTTGAAAAAAAAAAAATTGTTTAAATAAGTCTTTATTTCTCTTGATTGATTAAAAAAAAAAGCTGGGGGGGAGGGAGGACAAAGAGCTAGTCTAACCTTATACCATGTATTCAGTATATTAGAATAAGAGGAACAAGAAGTGGGATAAGAGAAAGACCATCATTCTTTTTTAAATTTGAGAAATTATGGATGCTTTTCAGGAATAATTTCTGGATATATATTTTGCCAATACAGCCATTAAATTTAAGATATTTATTCTTCTGGGCATAATATCAATTAAATGGTATAGGATGCTAATTTGATTTAAGAAATACTTACATGCTCTAAGTATGTAGATTATCTAGTTGGAAACTCATCAAGAAAAATATCTAATTATTTCACATATTTATAATAGAAAACCTTATGATCATTTTTTATGCTCCTCTGATACTCTTTTTTTTGCTAGAGTATCAAAAATTACATACTTTTCCTGCTTCCCCTTATCATTTTTTTTCTTTCCTCCTCTGGCTGCTTGCAATTTTTCTATGGCAAAATGTATGTATAAATACAACTTCTAACCTTAGCCCCTTCATCAGGATGAGCTCTCCTCACAATATGAATAAGGAGGACTAAATATTAGTTGCGTTAGAATTCAGGATGGATAAATTTAGAATGGAATAATACTGTTATTCAAATAATAAAGTATTTGAAAATCTAGCCTAAATTCAATTAATTATCATGTTTCAGTAAACAGCAAATGCTATGGAATCTCTATTGAATGCTCTGCAGTTTAGAATGGCACCATATCTCTGAAATATTTAAAATTACTATTGGCTACAGGTATACTTCAGTAAGTAAGTGAAACGGAGCAAGTCTAGATATGTTTTCAGGGACTTCGGGTTTAAATTTCTCTGAGCCAGAGGTTTCCAAGCAGTCACTCTTATTTTTTCCATGCTAATTTTCCTTATGATAGAATTCACTCATGTTATGTGTACAACATACACTACCTCTGTGCAAGATAAACTCAACTAAATACTTCAAGTCATGAAGTTAAAGTATTTGATCATTTTACAGAAATTGTGTGTTCTAATAAGCATCACTTTCTATAAATACCTACTTCAAAACGATGATACAAATTTGTGATTTTTCATTTTATTTACTCTGTCATATTTTACATTATACTTCTCTATGATATCTGTTGATATGGAATCAGGAGGAAACTAGGTTCTAATGCATTACAACTTAGAAGCAATGTACACTAGTAATTTAAGAATTTAATAGAAAAATTATGCTTGTACAGAGCAGGTAGTCAAAACAAAAGCTCAACAGAAATCAAGATACTTTTTCTTACATTTGGTTCTAGTTGTTTGGTTTCTGTTTTATTAGTTGACAAGGTATCCAACTTATTTGTCAGTAGTGGGTCAATATTTACTGTAAGTTAATAATTTATGTTAACAGGAGTGAGTTGTGGTGATAAGTAAAAGCTAAATACAGAGGAATATCAGCAACTTGGTATTACAAGCTCATTTTCAGTCTCCTATGAACACTTGCAAGAACAAACATTTGTTCTAGGCCCACCTGAGAACATAAATTTCTGTGAATACTTACTCACCTGAATAGTTCTGCATTATATTTTTTTAAATGCTTGTGTGGTCATCGAGAAATGTTTGCTTCAATATGTAACTTACAAAGGCATCCAAACAGTATAGAATCAATGTGACTATTTTCACCAGTTCTAGTTAAAAAAAAAAAAAAAAAAAAAAAAAAAGGTTTGTTTTAAGAAATTTACATGAATAAGCAGATCAAATTATGATTGGCTATTTAAAAAAAAAAATATTTTGAGGAAAGAAAAGAAAAAACATCTTTTTCAGCTGTTCAAATCCAAATGAGCTATTTATTTTTAATTTGCTGCCTTGTTCTAACTGGAGTTTCTCTGTAAATTATTTCAAAAAGCTAAATACTGCACTAGTCAACAGATTTTTGGTTTAAACTTCTAATGTAGCATCACAGTTGATAGGGGGCTGAAGATCATAGGTTTTGCTGGTTGAGAAAACATTATCTTTGAGTCTTGAGACACTTCACTGGGTAAGTTTCTTATCTATTAAGCAAAGTGCTTTAAAATTTTGAACTGGGATCAAATATTTGAACTCAAATTCTGGTGAACCTGGTAATTTTACAAGCATTAGTGACTATCTGGTGTTGAGTGCCATGTACGTATGCATACGTATATTCACACCTCATTCAGTTTTTCAAGAGTTTGAACACAGGTTTTGTGTAACAGATGAGCAAGTTTGTGTGAGAGAATTATGCTTTCAATTAGTAAAAGCAATATTTTGTTTTACTTCAGAATGAGGATTTTTTTTCATCTTATTTTATTGCTGTTTTGCCCACAGTTACTTGAGTGTATTTCCAATGACATTCCATAACCTCTCTTCCCTAGCAGCAGTAAATAGCCAGAGGAGGATGCTGTAGAAGAGGAGAAGTCACCAGGCCTTTATGTTTCTTTTGTGAAAGAAGAGGAAAAATTTGTTATTGCTAAGCCACAGCTGTATTCCATGAACTCTAGAGCTACAGTGCTGCTGCCTTCAAACATCATAGCTGCGGTTGTGGAAACAAAGTAATGCTAGTCTTCTGTTCTTCCTGTTTGTTCAGATGCTGCACTTCTGGCATTTATTGCACATGTACCAGCTCAGAATGCAGCCTAACATCAAGCAATACACAATTCAGGAACAGTATATTTGGAACTCTAGAGTGTTATCTGCAAGTCCTTCAACAGTTCTATCACTAGTTATAGAAATATTAACTTGTTTTTGTTGTGAAAACTTAAAATATTCATTATTAGTCATAGTCTATTTCTATTTTTTAGTCAGTTTACTGATTTTAATGTTAACTGTTTTACAGTAATATTGTGTTTGCTGAGAAAGGACAGCTGAGATCTGACAGAACAACTATATTAAGAACTTTTTCGTCTTAGTGTTCATACAGTGAAGAGAGAAGGTAAACTTGCCTGATATTATATGTGTTGTTTCTGCTGTTTGCCTTTATTCTATGGAAATATATTAACCTGGAGAGAGCAAGCTGCCTATTATTTAACAAGGTTTAATATCAAAGATAATTTTCAAAAGTTATTTCTTGCTAATATTTTTTACTTGCATTATGAGAAACTTTAATCTACAGTAGTAGCAACTGTACTTTTACTTCAAGTACTTTCTTATTAATTGATTTTGAATTCCCAGATGGTAATGCAAACTGAACTATGGCTACAGTGACTGCAGTATTAATTCATTTTGTATGTTCAAAAGAAAAAAAATAATTGTATGGATTAACTGAAATTAGAAATTGACATGGTTTAAAATGCCTAAGAAGTTCGTTAGGTTTCCTTGTCAATTTACTCAAGCAGCATGGGATTGCTTCCTAAGAAGCTTCCTCTGATTTTATGTTTTTATGGGTTCTTGGAAGAATGGCAAAGTACAAATTTCCACAATACTCTCAAAACTTTTGGTCTCATCGAAGTGTTCTTGTAAATTTTTCCATTGATTTATCACTTAGCTCTGAATAACTTTCAAGAGGAAGCATCAGAACCCTTAGTCCAATATTGCATATATACTAAGAAAATTTCATAATTTTTCTCTAAAACAGAAATTTAACTTCAACAACAATTTTTACAGATTATTCAGCTGCTGACAGGTATTCTCAAACACCTGGAAGACTTTAATCAACTTCTATTCTTCAGAAAAGAATTTCCCACCGGAAAATCGTGATGTTTTGTTATATATATTTCCTTCAGAAAAGAATTAATTAACTTTAGACTACAGAACAGTACATGTGCGAAATATAAAATATTTGTTTGAAATTTGTGAGGAAAAACTAACTCTACTTCAGAATGTCTTGACTTCGTTGTTGATTTTTCAAATTATTGTGTAATATTTAATTTTTAGGGATAGTAACATTGCAATAAATTTTATTACAGCCTCTTACAGGTAGGACCATTTCATGAAAACCAGTTAAGCACTGCAGAACTTCAACACTCTTAGTTTTCAGGAACACGAGATGAGCAGACAGACTTACAGATGGTAACTAGGTTCAGATTACCTAATGTTCACTTAAAGCCATGCAATATTGTAGTGCTGGAAACAAGAAGAGGTGGGATAATTCAGATTTGGGTAAGTAGAGTCAAAGAAACATACTCTAATTCAGCTACAGATTGACTGAATATCTGAACATCAATATATGGCAAAGGCAGGGACTCAGGTGCAACAGGAAACAGAGCTTAAGCCAGTGTAAAAACTTCCAGAGACATTTCTGCACGAACTATTAATGTCTTCCCGTAGCCTGCATTTGGGGTAAAGGTTGCTTTCTGAGACCAGAACAGATTTGTCAAGATGAGTCATCATAGGTAAGCAATGAATCATTAAGACATTCTACTCAGAGGAAACTGTTTACTGACAATATTTATAATAATTCTTTCCAGAAATTCAGTAAACAGTGTCCAAACACACAAGCCATGTTATTATCCTTTAGCTGTTGACTTCAAAGTTCATGTGATATCCCATATGCTCTAAAATATCAGCACAAAGTAAATTTCTATCTTAGGTTGTATTCCATAATAATTTGTGAAAATAAAAAGAATAGAGTTTGATTTTGCTTCATATTTTTCATAGTCATGACCCAGAAATAGTACTGTACCACATTATTTTATATTTTTGTGTGCTCTTAAAAGAATGCCAAAGTACAAACTTCCACAATACACTCAAAACTTTTGGTCTCATCAGAGCGTTATTATTGGGTTTTTTGCTATGCAGTACTTTTTAAAAAAAGAATACTTAGAAAAATTTTCATAGAATGTTTAGAATAAAAACTGTGGCTAAAGTTTTCCTCAAATCATTAATTTTGCCTCTACAGTATGTAGCATTTGTAATAGGAAAGTCTAAGGAATTCATTTGTATAGAATGCTTTTCCTTGGATTTTAATCAACAGCAAAGCTGTTACAGACAGTGAAACAAAATGTAGGAACAGTTATGGTAAAGCTCAGAATTTGCAATTTAATCCTGCACCAAATCTTGGAAAAGGACAACTGAACATGTAGGAATCTTGGTAGGATATGGTGACAGAAGTTATACAAAACGAGAAATATCATAGTCTAGAAAGCCAAAATAATTGTTCCATTAGTTCATTTCTGTGCAGTGCATCCATGTGCTAGACTTTATTTTCATTGGTGATGGCTTTAAACTGGCATGCTTTATGCCAGTTACTTGTGTTCTAGCCACTGAACTGAAATCACTTTTAATTTCATAGCTGTAAAATAACTTTCATAGATTAAACAATGGCTTTATTAAAAAACTGCTATTGGAGAATATGTGTCCAATGAACCACTAATCCTAAATGCCTTACAGAATACTTATATTCAGTAGATACTAGCACAAAGTTTTTCTTCCAATGAAGACATGAAATATTGCAGGTACTGTCACATAGCAAAAGATCTAAAAATTGGAGTGGATTTAGATATAAGAATTAAATTTGTTTCGCTTTGGGAATAATTAACCTGTTTTTAAACATAAGTTACTTAAAATCGTTTCTATGCAGAAAAAAAAATAACAGTCATATTGAATAGAAGGAAGAAGGGAATTAGTTGAAAGAAAATGTGACTCTTCTTATTGCATGAATAGAAAAAAATTGAGATCCCAATGTACTTGAAGAATGTGTTGAAGACATAAACGAAAAGCTAACCTCTTGGTATGGTAACATAATTTTCTTTGGTAATTTAATCCCTACCTCTGAGATGCATTAAGAGCAATTCAATCCATACTAAAAGGAGCTTAAAAATACTGGTAGGTGTATATAAAGAACTGGAAAAATGTGATGACAAAGTAAAAAGAATTATATTAATCCTTTCAACATGTCTTATAATAAACACAGGCTGTTTGGTTTCTTAATAGTTTATTAAAATCCTTGTATTCAAGTGTTCAGAATACCTTTATTAAGTGACTCATTAATAAAGTCAAAACTGTGCCTCTAAACATTTGTGAGAGTATTGAATGAGTGAGAGGTGATTTTGTACATGATAAGTGGCTAGTAGGAAAGAAACACTCAATATATATCTTGTGGTGGAAAGCCCTGGTTTGTCTTAACTGTGTGGTCATAACCAGTACTGCTACTGTTACTCTCATGTTCTGGGTCAGTCATTTGCTTAACAAGTGCATAAATGATTATGCATTCACTTATTAAAGTATTTACATTTTAAGTATAAATCATTGGGGGCTCCAAATTTCCTATATTACTTCATCATATTTTATAAAATTAATTTTGTTTGCACAGGTTTCAAGACCCAACTGTATTCTCCCTTTTGCTTTATTACTCAGAGGCACTCTGCAGTGTCTTCAGACAAACAGCAATTCTCTGTGTATATGAGAATTTATTAATGGCTGTGACTCATTAAGTGCATAAATGCTTTTCTTTTATAAGGTCATACTTCTCCATGCATTTTAATTAGCATGTTTTATAACTTTGATACTAACTGTATCCTTTCTTCTTTTTTTTTTTTAAGTAAATTTCTAAACTATGATTTTATCAAAATGCTAGTTGCTAAGCTTATTACCATGTGTGAACAATCCAGAACTGTGCATAATTTGAAGTATATTTAGCAGTAAATGATAAGGATCTAACAAAAAAAATGAGGAATAAAGAGGACCGCAACATCACTGAACAGAGATGAAAGCAAGTGCACCATGGAGCATGTGTTGCTTGAAAACATCTCACCAATGACAGCATTATCAGGAAGTTAGAATATCTTCTTAAAGACTTAGTTGGAAAAATTTAAAATAGCTTGAACTTTTTTCTTTATTAATTCGATGTACTTTACCAACCATAGTTGGTAAAGTTCTTGAGCAAGACTTTGGCCTTGATGTTTTGGAAATTCTGTTCTGAAAAAGTCTGAAGTTTTTTTTTGTTTGTTTCTATGTGGTTTTGTTCTGAAGAAGTTCTGTGCTTTCCGACTTGAAAGATGTTTGGTTGGAACTCCTTTTTTTGTATAGTTGAATGTACTCTTTAAACTGAGAAAACTGAGAAAACTTTAAACTGAGAAAAGGATCAGAGGAGACACTTATGGAGCAAAGGCATTTTAAGAAAGGAGAAGGAAGATTTTTATTTAAGCTACCCTTCAAAAATTATATAGAAAAAATATTGCTTGCGTTTTGATTTTCCCATCAAAATAATATCTACTCAGGGAACTACCAGTTCAATTTGTTTGAAACTACAAATCTCCTATTGATTTGGATTATTTACAATTTTACAAGGGCAGAGTAGCTATTTTTCTTACAAAGAAAGACCAAAGAAATATATACCCCTGTAAACCATTAAAAACTGAGGACTATTGCATTTTTGTGCTACTGACAATATTTTGTTGCAGCACTAATATATTCTGTTGCAGCACTAATACATTGCAAGAGCAGTATTCTTAGGCTACTATCCTCTGCTGTAGCTGTACTGTTTTTCCAGGCATGCGTCTTGACAGACCAGTGTGATCTGTTATCTAGATTTGTTTGGGTATCTTCAAATTTCTATTGAAGTGAATTTGAGTGCAGTGTTGTGCAAGTTACATAGTAAGACTTTATTTTCTTTGTTAGCTAAAGGACAAATACAATGATAATATTTATAAGGCAGCATGTGGTAAGTCTGCAAGTTCACTGCTATTTATATTTATTCTTCCATGCATAAAAGTTAATGGGATGACTTATTTTTTTTCCACACTCCACAGGTACCTTGTTTCTAGCTTTATGGTAAGGGTTCTGAAAGGAATTCAGCATTCTTTTTGTGTGTGTCATCACAATTTTTTCATATGGTTTAAGAATACTGGCAGAACTTGTCTATTTTTAGAGTTAATGAAAACAATATTTGCACTGTGAAAGTTGTGAATATGGCTGTCACTTTTTCACTAGGCTGGGTCCAAGGTAGGTCATTTTCCCCAGTGTTAAGAAGATGGCTATACAGTAAAATTACATATTACTCAAATTGTGGCTTTGTAAATACAGAAAAGGCAACCTCAGAAAAAAGTGAAAAAGTAGGTTATATGTGATAACATTTGTGGAGATGAGTATAAAATTAAAGCATTTTGGACATATGGCTTTAAAGCACTACAATTTTATTAATACAAACACTTTCCGATGTAGTGCCTTTCAAATAGAAAGATTCCAATATCAATGTCCAGATCATCTGTCAAATAGGAAGTAACATATAGGTATTCTATATACCCAGATCCCACAATTGCTGCTATGCAGTGGTAAAGAGGAGGAAGGTGCATGATCTTTTCCTGAAATGATCTTTTCCTCCAACCAGTCTATGGTTTATCCACCATAAGGACAAGACATTCTACCTCCTTTTTTTGCTCAGTTTTATTTCCCAACCCTATTGCTTTTTCACATATTTTGTGTCTTCTAATGTACTCCACTATTTTTTAATAATCTTTCTCTTCAACCCTGTCATAACCTGAGGGTTCTCCCTGTTCCAAGGAGTGAGGTGTGATGTACAAAATATATCTAAAGTGGAAAACTCAATACTTTTAGCAGACCAAAATATTTCATTTTGTCCTGGTGTGAGGTAAAACAGAACTAAATTTCTGTTCAGTAATTTTACTTCTTAGCTAGTATTGATTTCTTCTGTATCAGTTACCAGAATCCTGGTGGCATTGTTCTATTTTTGGAACTTTGCTGGAATACTGTGGGCATGCATAAGTACCACATAATAAGAAAGAATAATAATTTGAAAAAAAAATCTCTGGACAGGGAAAAAAAAAATGTCAATTTTTCAGGAAAGTTTTATTTGGTTCTGGTTTGAGTACAAAAAAATAGGAGTTTGATAATAGTTTGTGGTATAGAACCTTCTCAGTTTTTCTCTTAGGTGTGTGCTCATCATCTTAACTTGGAAGAAATACACTTGCGTTCAGATGTTTCAACAAATTTTCCAATGAGAAGATAGTTAAGCGTGTGGACAGGATGCTAGAAGGTTGCAAGGAAGCTCCACGCTTCTAAAACAAGCACCCGCCCCTACAGGCTGTTGATTAGTTTGATTCTACTCCAGAAGGGGAAGGGAGAAAAGTGCTTTTATGAAGTCCTTTCCAAGCATAAATATACAGCATTATGATTGCAGAGTATATTTTGCATGCTAAAAGTATAGTTTAATAATAATTAGTTTAATAATAATAGTTAAATAGTTTAAAATATAGTTTAATGTAGTTTAGTATGTCTAAAACATGGCTTTATATACTACATTACTACAACCCCAAAAAAATAAACTTTGGTGAGAAAATAAATTCAGGGACATATTGGGATGAAAAATAGGATGGATAGCCAAATCAACCATTAAGGATTAGATGACTTCCAAAGGTGCTTTCTACCTAAACTATTCTGTGATCCTTCACTAAGATAAGATTTCTTTTAACTCTAAACTATTTTCAAATTCTTTAAAATAAAGGACAGTTCCAATATCAAGGCAAATAGTGACTGAAGGATCTGTGCTTTAGCTACTTATGGCTCATAAAATGTAATCCCTCTGAGAATTGTTTGGTAATGTTATAGGTCATTTATGGCTTTGGTTCCTTTGTAGCATAATAGTCCTTTCATAGAAAAAAAATTAAAATCTTTTCATTACTTCACTCCAGCATCTCATATTTCTTTCTTTTTCTGTTCATTTTAAAACTCCTTTTTGGGCTATACATAATTCTCAGGTGAATTGTTTGGCCTTTAGCAAATACAATCTCTCTTCTGATTCAGTTTCATGTGCTTACTCTCTATGAAAATCTCAACACTGTTTTCCTACTCAGTTTAAGCTTCATAAAGACACATTTCAAAAAGCTTCAATTATTTTCATTGCATATTTTACCTGGGGTCATTTGAGGAACAAGATTTTTCTTCTTTAAAAGAAATCTCTAACATTTAAATTTTGGTAAGAACAGTAACACTTGGTAGCAATGAATACTTAATTTTGACCCTGGTTTGAGCAAGGAAGTTGGACTAGACAATCCCCAGAAGTCCCTTTCAACCTCAAAAATTCTATGATTTTATAAAATGGAATGGAATGGGATAGGATAGAATAGAATAGAATAGAATAGAATAGAATAGAATAGAATAGAATAGAATAGAATAGAATAGAATAGAATAGAATAGTATAGTTCCAGTTGGAAGGGACGTACAATGATCACCTAGTCCAATTGTCTGACCACTTCTGCATGACCAAAAGTTAAAACATGTTATTAAGGGCATTGTCCACATGCCTCTTTTTAAGGCTCTGACACACATTGGGCATTGGCTACCTCTTCAGGAAGCCTGTTCCATTGTCTGAACACCCTCTCGGTAAAGAAATGTTTGGTAATGTCAAGTCTGAATCTCCCCTGATGCAGCTTTGAACCATTCCCACACATCCTGTCACTGGATCCCAGGGAGAAGAGATCAGCACCTCCATCTCCTCTTGCCTTCCTCAGGAAGCTGTAGGGACCAAGGAGGTCACCCCTCAGTCTCCTTCTCTCCAAACTAGACAAACCCAGAGTCCTCAGCTGCTGCTCATAAGACATGCCTTCCAGCCCTTTCACCAACTTTGTTGCCCTCCTCTGGACACATTCAAGGACCTTCACATCCGTCTTAAATTGTTGGGCCCAGAACTGCACACAATACTTAAGGCGACGCTGCACCATTACTAAATACAGTGGGATAATCACTCCTTTGACTGGCTGGTTGTGCTGTGTTTGATGCACCCCAGGATGTGGTTTGCCCTCTTGGCTGCCACGGAACACTGCTGACTCATATTGAGCCTGCTCTCAACGAGCACCCTGTTGTGGTTTCATGGTTTGTGCTGGGCTAACCTCTAAAATGAACAACAAATGCTGTCTAATTTCTCACCAACATGAGAGAAGAATGAAAGAGAGAGAGAGAGATTTATGAGTTGAAAAGAAACTAAACTACTTTAATGAAATATTAATAATAATAATAATAAAAGATAATAATATTAATCAGAAAATAATGAAATATATACAATATATACAATACCATATCAAGCTCCCAGGATGACGATCATGTCACCAGCAGGCACCGCAAAAGTCCCAGACTGGACTCAGTTACAGTTGGGAACTGGATTCCAGGTCTGGATTCAGGAACACACAGATTGGGATCAAAGGCAGATGAACAGATAGACTTGGCCTTGAACGCCAGCCATTGAAGAACAAGGCTGACCACTTTGATCCCTCAGCTTTTATACTGAGCATGATACAGATGGGATGGAATACCCCTGTTGGTCAGTTTTGAGTCACTTGTCCTGTCCGCTCCTTCCCACAGGTGCAATCCCTTTATACTCTTCTGCTTCTGTCCCTCCAAGTTGGAGCATAACAAAGTGAGTTGACCTTGGTTGTTACAACAATAAGCATAAGCAGTAGCCTCTCTGCGTACCATTCCTTGGCATTCATTATAAATATCACACCTTTTCTGATAGGAATGGATACTATCTGAAAAATACACCGTTAATTTCAGAGAGTTAGAAAAGGCTTAACTGAAAAATAAAATTACCTAAAAGACAACTGCATCTGGTTTACCTCAAACCAGGACATGCCCTCAGATCCCTTTCTGCAGGACTGCTTTCCAGTCATTCCTCTCCCAGTCCATCCCAGGTACAGAATCCACTATTTGTTCTTGTTAAATTTCATGCCATTAATCATTTCCTAATGCTCTAATCTACCTAGATCCCTCTACAAGGCTTCTTGTCCCTCAAGAGAGTCAACATCAACTCCCAGTTTAGTATTGTCAGCAACTTGATAATGGTGCATTCAACTCCTCCATTCAGATCATTGATAAAAATGTTGAACCGTACTGGCCCTAGATTTGAGCGCTGAGGAACATTGCTAATGAATGGCTGCTGGCCCAATGTGGCCCCTTCGTGACAACCCTTTGAGCCCTGCTGTTCAGCCGGTTCTTCACCCAGTGCACCACATTTCTGCTCGTTTCACAATTGGACAACTTGTCCAGAAGGATACTGTGAGGAAAAGTATCAAAAGCCTTTACTAAAATTGAGAAAAATTACATGCACCATCTTCCCTTCATCCACTAGGTATGTGACATTATCATAGAAGGATATCAAATTAGATAGACAGGACTTTCCCTTTGTGAACCCATGCTGACTATGCCTGATGATTGGATTGTCCTTGAAATGCCTTTCAGTAGCACCCAGTGTGATCTTTTCTGTCATTTTTTCCAGGAACTGTTAGACTAACAGGTCAATTTCCTGGGTATTCCCTTGCACCCTTCTTGTAAATTGGATAACATAGGCTAGCTTCCAGTCAGTGGGGACCTCCCCAGACTCCCAAGACCTTTGGCAGATGATGAGAGGAATCCTACTGTAATATCCGCTAGCTCCTTCAGGACTCTGGAATGAATACCACCAGGCCTCATGGACCTATGAACATTCAACTGATACAACTTGTCCCTTAGAATTTCAGGATCCACGAGTGGAAAGTCACTGTTCCTGTAGTTGTGGTTTTGTAACTGAAAGGAGCTGGCAGCCCAGGGTCTATCATTAATATTAATGACTGAGGCAAAAAAAAATTGAATCCCTCCATGTTTTCTGCATCCCTATTTGCCAGGTCACCATCTTCATCAGGTATCAGTACATTTTCCTTAGACCTCTTCTTGCTATTTTGTTTAATACAGCGGAAAAGTTATTAGTCACTAAATATTAAAGAGACATGAATGAATAACAGAGGAAATAAATTACACTGTATAAGTATCATGTGCATTTGATGTAGGTGCTTGTATACCTTTTTCTGAAATAAATGGAATTGACCTCTCAGCTCCTCCCTCAATCTACAGATCATAACTATATCCAAATTCACATCTGGATCATATCTTTCTCTTTTCATTCTGTACATTGCAGACATCTATTTGTATAGCAAAGGATTCACAAATAAATCTAGGCAACTGAATGTTACAGCAAGGATACCTGAGAGAGAGAAGGATAAGAAGGACAAAATAATCACTCTGCTGTGTTTGGTATGTATCTGAAGCAGTAACTCAAACAGATGGAATAAGTATTCTGTGTACAGCTTCAATTTGTTCCATGAGTGCATATCTATAAAATTAATACGGAAAGGTTATTTAAAATACTAAAATCTTTTGATGTACTAGAAGATAGTGGAACATGATGTGTTTGGTACCACTTACAACTTTTGTTTTTCCTGGGTATTCCATGTTACCTTGTTTAATCGTCTGCTGCATAACCTCCTGAAAAACCTCACTCTAATCATGTCCGAACCTGAATGTAATACTTTCTTACAGTCTTGGCAGAATATTTTTGAGATGTCCCCATGTCTGTTTTCTTAGTCTGAACAATTAGCTGTTTCCCAAAGAAACAGAAGGTCTCTGTTTAGACATTTTGTTAGACACAAGGAGAATATAAAATAGTGACTAAAAGAACATCAGATAACAAATCTGATCATACAACCTGGTTTAAAAAAATTAGCCTATATTAGGCTAACATTAGCCTCACTATAAACTAGCCCAAAACTGGTTGAGACAGACCAGGTAATAACTTAGCATTCTGAGGTAGTAATAGTTTAGGGATTAATTAATCCCCAATACAGTATTTGAGAAATATTCTTGCGTAAATGGTTTAATTATGCTGATTAGTAAAACTTACGTATGTACATATGTATGTATATGTATGTGTGACAACTCAGAGTTTTCTCTAAACTTCATTCAGCCCAGCATTGAAGAAAATTAATTGATACCTTGGGGTGTGGGTATTACTCCATAATACTAGGTGAATATTTACTCCACTAGGAGTATTTTAGGAGTATTTACTCTTCACTAGGAAGATGAAGAGCGTGTATGAATCAGGGGCAAAACATGAACATAGTCAGGTAAAAGGTAAGTTGTTATTTCTGATTTGAGAAAAGGCAGTCACTAGGGAACATAAAACTTTAAAGATGTAGTTCTAATATATTACACAGCACAGTTCTCTTGTTAAGTTTTAGAAAATCCTTCCCATTCCTGTGCTGCAGAACTTGCGACAAAGCATTCTAGCATTCTATTGTTACATAGCACAAAGCAGCCTTTCTCCTTCAAATCACAAATACTAGGGCTACATTCTTACATCTTACTTCATGATACCTGTGTGATACTCAGAAAATATATGTAGGATAAGTACCCTTCTATGACAAGTTAGCTGGAAATTCTCCCAAAATAATAAAATCCTAAAATTATTTAAAACTGGAGTAGCAACTGGCTTAGCTGTATCACCTTTGCAACACTGAGGTGTTCCTGAATGATTTAAAATTCACAGAATCATAGAATCATAGAATATCTCTGTGGCAGGGAGACAGAGACTTCACTCTAAGGTTCAAATTAATAATTTATTTAGACTTCACTCACAGGTCATATGCTACTGTTGCAGGTTTTATGGATACAATGGAGAATGCACTATTGTAATTTAAAAAGCAATTCAGAGAATACCCTATCACAACCTAGAAGTGATTCCCAAAAGTACTAACAGAAACCACAAGCATGCTAGACATTAATACCTCTTGTTACATTCATAAAGTCATATGGAATTTCAAAGATGTTTTAAAAAAGGAGGAGGTCAATATTGTGAGGTGTACTTTGTTGTATTTTTGTGTTTTTTTCTTTTTTTAAAATTTAAGCCTTATAATCAAGGTATCTAAGTCAACAAACATCAGATTAAATAATTACACAAGTGAAAAAATATACCCAGTTTGTCAGGTAGAAGGAGGATGTTGGCAATATCTTATTTAAAAGAACAAAACAAACCACTTGCCTCAGCATGTATTTTGCACATAAGTGTAAACCTGCAGTATACCAGTAGCAGTTAACATGCAAAATTTATCAATTGTTGTCATTGCTACCATCCTAATTGGTGGTATGCTCTTGTTTCTTATAAAATTTCCGTAAGGCCTACATAGCCAGGCATTAGATTTAATCTTGTTCTCAAAGACTGCAGTTTATGTGATTACCTGTACTTACCATAAAGATGTCTTTTCTGAACAGTTCAGGCAGCTGTCAACTTTTCGTGTTTCCAAATAAGAACAATATTAAAACTAAGGCTTTATTCAGGCTCTAAAAGAGAAGTAAGGGAAGAAAACTGTTCTGATTCATTCCCTCTTGTCAAAACTAACAAGCCTGAGACATTTATTCTACAAATTACCTCTACCTTTCAGAGAGATGATTGTTACCTTTAACATCAAATGTTAGGCTGATATTTTTGATCCATTTGTAGACTAAATAAAACAAAGCTTCATGCACAGTGTAATAGTCATAACTGTGAAGAAAGAAAAGCAGTAATTATTGTAAAGTGGTAGTTTTACAGTTGTTAACATTAAATATTGTATACTTGGTAACCGTTTACAGAGACATAACCAAGGTTATGCTACTTTTGACTTGCAAAAGAAAAGAGTAATGGTGTGCTTGCTTTTGAGAAAAGAAGTCTTCCGTCCCTTGCAAAATTTCCTTTTCTGTGTCAGGCGGAAGTCAGCAGAGCTAGAGTATAGTAATGTAAGTATTGTTGACGCAACAGGTCATACACTGAACTGTCTGTTCTCTTTCTTCAGCTGAGCCTTTTTCTCTGTGTTGGATTGGCTCCAGACAGGAGCTGATCCCCCACCCAGTTTCTTGTTGACTCCCCCTCAGTGGGGTGCAGGTCGGAATTGGAAGAGTAAAAGTTAAAAATGTGTGGGTTGAGATAAAGAGAGTTTTATACGTGAAGCAAAGCTCTGTGCGCAAGGAAAACAAAATAAAGACTTCATTCAACACTTCCCATCAGCAGGCAGATGTCCAGTCACTCCCTGGGAAGCGGGGCCTCAGCATGCATAACAGGAAGACAAATGCCATAACTACAAGTGTCCACCTTGCTCCTCCTTTCCACAACAGTTTATGGCTGAACACAATGTCATATAGTATGAGATAACCCTTTGGTAAGTTCAGGTCATCTGTTCCAGCTGTGTTCCCTCCCAACTTCTTGCCCCCACCCCGCCTATGCACCAGTTAGGCAGAGAGGGAAAACAACAACAACAAAAAATATTAAAGAAAACTTTGACGGTGTACTCAGCAATAGCCAAACCAACAGTGTGTTATCAGCGTTGTGAATCCCAGGGGTGGCAGCTTACATAGTGACTGACAGGTTGCTTGTGCTCAAGGTACAACCCTTTACTTATAGCCTAGTTGTTGTATCCACTATAATGCTAAAGTCAGCTTTTACTAATCTGGGTCCAGAGCCTTCTGAATTTGGTGCAAAGTATATGTATATATTTTTTTTTTTCTTTAATATTACACACCTATGTTCTCTTTTTGCACATATATGTGTCAACTGTCTAATTCCTTTTGTTTCTTTCTTCTCTGTACTCCAATATGGCTTCCTTATTTTCCTGTTAAAGGATGTACACCATTCTTCTACATTTTCCTAATTCATGATAAATGGTGCTTGGTCTGCTACAACGTCTATTGCTTCTGAGCTTCTGAAGAGTTCTTTTTAACTTTCGAAAGACCTGTATTTAGCGCTTGACAGTGGACATGGAGCGGGAGTGTAAAAAGAGCTACCTTTGATTTCCTCAAAGAGATTCTCTCTATGTGGCTTTTTTTATCTTTATGCCTTTTCTTTTTAATGCAACTGAACTATTACAGATACATTAAAAAGTGTTTGATGTTCTAGATTTCTGAAAACTGAACAAGTAACAAACTGAGAAATTTCCCTGTAGACCTCATTTTTCCTTCAGATTTCAATTAATTGTTTTCTGGGCTTGGAATTATTATTTCTTTTTATCTGTTGTTAATAGTGACTATTTCAGGAATTTGACTTTTGCATATTGATCCTCCTATTGTTTTTTTATGGTCATCATCATTTTCTTCCCCAAGGCACAAGGGTCAATTTTTAAACACTGGGCTTTTATTCTGTAAATGGTTCCCCAGCTACATGATTAAGATCTATTAACAAAGACCTAATAGTTTAACCACTTATTATCTTTTTGTATTTTCTGCTGGGAGGTGATGCTTCATTTTATCTTACTCTACTGCCAACTTAACAACTTCCGATATTTCCCATATTTGTCCTCTTCAAGCTGCACTCTCACATGGAAAAGAAAAGAACTGTAAATTAAAATGCAACTAGTAACATTAATAACTAAAAGATAAAATATCTGAAAAAGATATCACAATTACTGAGGCATGTTAAAACAAAAATATGTCTAAAATAGTGCTTAACCCTCCTCCTCCCAAAATCCTGGTTTAATATTTTAAGGTAAGTGCTCAGACTTCTGTAAATGTGTCTCCAACAATGCTGGAATACAAAAAACAATAGGCCACATAAAGAGATTTTATTTGTGGCTTCAATTTAAGCTGAGCTTAATTTTTTATGTATATGTTCAAAATTTTTTTCTCCTTCTGTTAGGAATTTGCCATTTAATTTTAGATATGCAAACATCTGAGTCTCTAGTGCTCCAAAGAAATTCCAGGATTTGTCCAAGAAAAAGCCAAACCAAACCTTACACAGATAATAAACTTTATCAAAATCCATGTTTTAAATTGTATTCTCCATTTTCATCTGGAAATTTTCAGAAAATTTAATTGTTACTTTACTGTATTTGTTATATTTTAGAAAAAGATTAAATTCCTCTAAAAATTCCTCTATAAAATGTCTTAATCTGTCATAACCCTTGGGTTTTGCAGTATGTTTAATTACCCTTTGGTCCACCTTCTGATTTTTTCAGTCCATCTTCTACACATTTTCATGTGTATGGATGCATTTTAATTTTATGCAGCATCTCAACATTATTAATGGGTTGACTGGGTGGAATACAGAGAAACTGTCTGAGTGACCAGGAACCAGATTAGGCAAGGTAAAACCCAGATAGAATTAAATCTGGCTAGGGACATCAAGGATAACAAGAAAAACTTCTATAAGTAGTACCTCAGGGGTAAAGGCAAGACTAGGGAAGATGTGGACCCTCTCCGGAAGGAAACAGGAGACCTGGTCACCCAAGATATGGAGAAGGCTGAGATACTGAATGACTTTTCACCTTGGTCTTCACTGGCAACGGGTCCAATAACACCACCCAAATTGCAGGATGCAAAGGCAGGGTCTATGAGAATGAAGAACCGCCCACTGTAGGAGAAGATCAGGTTTGAGACCATCTGAGGAACCTGAAGGTATATAAGTCCATGGGATCTGATGAAATCCATCCACGGGTCCTGAGGGAGCTGACGGATGAAGTTGCCAGGGATGAAGAAACTACAGACTGGTCAGTCTCACTTCTGTGCCTGGCAAGATCATGGAGCAGATCCTCCTGGAATCTCTGCTAAGGCACATGGAAAATAAGGAGGTGATTGGTGACAGCCAACATGACTTCACCAAAGGCAAATCGTGCCTGACAAATCTGGTGGCCTTCTACAATGTTGCCACAGCATTGGTAGGTAAGGGGAGAGCAACCAACGTCATCTACCTGGACTTATGCATAGCATTTGACGGTGTTAAGCACAGCATCCGGGTCTCTAAGTTGGAAAGGCATGGATTTGATGGATGGACCACTTGGTGGATAAGGAACTGGCTAGATGACTGCACTCAAAGGGTTATGGTCAATGGCTCAATGTCCAAGTGGAAATCAGTGATGAGTGGTGTTCCTCAGGAGTCAGTATTGGGACCAGTGCTGTTTAACATTTTTGTCAGTGACATGGACAGTGGGATTGAGTGCACACTCAGCAAGTTTGGTGGTGACACCAAGGTGTGTGGTGCGGTCCACACACTGGAGGGAAGGGATGCCGTCCAGAGGGACCCTGACAGGCTTGAGACATGGGCCCGTGCAAACCTCATGAAGTTCAACAAGGCCAAGTGCAAGGTCCTGCACCTGGGTCATGGCAATCCCAGGCACAAATACAGGTTGGGTGGAGAATGGATTGAGAGCAGACCTGAGGAGAAGGACTTGAGGGTGCTGGTAGACGAGAAGCTCAACTTGAGCCAGCAATGCGCACTTGCAGCCCAGAAAGCCAACCACATCCTGGGCTACATCAAAAGAAGCGTGGCCAGCAGGTTGAGGGAGGTGATTCTGCCCCTCTTCTCCACCTGGTGAGACTCCACGTGGAATAGTGCGTGCAGCTCTGGAGTCCTCATCAGAAGAAGGACATGGACCTGTTGGAACGGGTCCAGCGGAGGGCCACAAAGATGATCAGAGAGCTGGAGCATGTCTCCTATGAGGGCAGGCTGAGAGAGGTGGGGCTGTTCAGCCTGGAGAAGAGAAGGCTCCAGGGAGACCTTTTAGCAGCCCTCCAGTACCTAAAGGGGGCCTACAGGAAGGATGGGAGTGTAATGATATGGCAAGGGGTCACGGTTTCAAACTGAAAGAGAGTCGATTTAGATTAGATATTAGGAAGAAATGCTTTACTGTGAGGGTGGTGAGGCACGGGAACAGGTTGTCCAGGGAGGTTGTGGATGCTCCATCCCTGGAAGTGTTCAAGACCAGGCTGGATGAGGCTTTGAGCAGCCTGGTGTAGTGGTTGGTGTCCCTGCCCATGGCAGGGGGGTTGGAACTAGATGATCTTTAAGGTCCCTTCCAACCTGAACCATTCTATGATTCTATGATTATGGATTTTGTTTGCTGTGAGTACAGTATGAAGAGTGCTGTTCAAGTGCGTGTAGGTTTTTATAGGATATTCATATTCGTGCATCAAAATATATAAGCTGCTAGGCTTCAAAAACTTCTGTGTAATGATCCTCAATTGCTGTTAAACGATTACAGATAGTTATACAGTAAAAGCATACAGCATTTCTTGTAAAAGCAGTGAATACAATAGCTTCTTTTTCTCTTTAGTTCCTGTCCTCAAGAACTATTCCCATGAGCAACATAAAATTATAACTTACAAAGTATAAGATGCTATGAATCATGTTCTCCCCACATGTAACAAATTATAACAAATATTTGAATGCGATAGAGCTGCTCAAAAACTCATGAAAAAAAGGAATATGGATAGAATATGCATGATGTTTAAAATAATTTTGTCTTTTAAATAAACATATATACTCACCTAAAAGGCATTGAACTGTTTTATGAATTACAGTCAGGGGAAAATCTTTGCCACTAGTCTGAGACTTTCAAGAAAAATGCATCTTATTTCTTCCCTTTCTATATTAACATTATTCCCTATTGTATACTAAACTTTCAGTAGTTATGCTCATAATATAGATCAGAGGTCTCAAAGCGAAGTAACCTGGAAAGGAGGAGGATCACTTCCCTTGAGGGTAGAATAAGTGCACTCAACAACTGGAACTGTTTTTTTTTCAAGTAGAAACAACTGATTTCATTCATGCTGTAAAGCAATCTACAGTCCTGTGTTACAAGGTGAAAAAAGTCCATATTTTCTAGAAGACAGCAACGTTTGTTACATCTCTATTATGTCATAAATGGTATACTGAAATAATTGTATTAATGTTGCAGTATACCTTTACAATGTCATGTTAGTTGCTTATTCAAAGTTATAAAATAATATGTTTTAACACAAATGATACCTTTTCCGTAGTCTATTCTGAAATTTTGTCACTGAATACACAGTGCACTTCCTCTCTGATTGTTTTCTGATGTATATTAACCTGTTTTTCATGCATGAAGGATAAATTTATTCCAATTCCAGATCTCTTAATCTGTCCATAGATATGGGCAATTTTGTACCTGTACTGCAGATCTCTCAGTTAAAAGCTGTGCCTTATATACGTCATATATACACATATATATGAAGATCAATATTTTAATTTATATGTAGAAATAACCTTTTGTATCCTGCTTATCACGACACCCCAAGTTCTGTGTGTGAAAATGGATACAGAAACAAAACCAATGATATATTAATTTAATTTGAACCACCAAAGAGTTTGCAATAACTTTGCCCCCCAAACTTACTTGTATTAGTCATGTCTAAACTGTGGACATAGGCAGAAACTGCCAACTTTGTGAACGTTCCTCACAGAAACACTTTATTCATGTGAGAAAATTCATGTGATAGCAAGGAAAGTCTGCCCAGTTCTAGTCCAGGATCATGTGAAAACACCCCTTTTGCTTCATCTACTGAGCTGTCCTGAACTGCAGCTGTGGATTTACTATACTGGCTTAAGGATCTTTGCAGGCCACACAGGCTAATTGTCAGGAAAAGCAACACGATTATGGATGTTAGTATAAATCCCCAAAATAGATACTTTCCAACCCAGCAAACGAATGACTCTAGATATCTCAGTAATCCTGTAAGCCATATTGTTCCTTTATATGTGGAGCTAACAGTTATATACTGACTTGCCAGTAGCAAACATCTTGTGAAATATCTAGGTATATGCTATTGGAAAAGAAGAATTATTGATGTTTTCATGTTATATAATCTTTTGCAAAAGTATTTGCACATCATAGGATAAAAAAATAGTGTGAAAATATTTGTATATTAGAGAACCAATTTCTAATGATAAGGAAAATTGAACACTCTAATAGGTTGCCTAAAGAAGCAGCCTGTTAGCAACCTAATCCTCATCAATCATCAATTCATTAGACAAATACTGTTGGTAATGCCTTACATGTTTAACTGGTAAAGGACAAGATAGGCTACAGTCATCCCTATCAAAAGTAACTTTCTGTTATATTAGTTTAATAGAGCACCCTTCCTTTAAAATCTGGATATTGAGGTTAAAATCTCGGTCCCCCTACTCTCCCCAGGTCAATTTAAGTACTGCCTTCGTAGCACTCCAGAACCAGAGATTAAGTAGATGTCCTGCAAAAATCTGCAGGGCATTCTGTCAGTGGTATGGACAATTCTGTCTAACCATTAACTGGCTCTGATGACTTGGATTGGTGATAAAGAAAATGTGCAAGAAAGGTAAAGTGATGTGATTTTTGACTTTGTAAGACTTGGAAGAGGGGATGGTATTTGCCACATAAATTTTGGAGGGTTTGATTTCTGACATCTTGGATTGTTTTAACGGAGCAGATTGTCTGAGATTGCAGAGGTCAACGTTGAACTAAATTTATGGAAATATTGTGGTCCTTCAATATGGTTAGGGTGTCCTTGCCCATGAAAAATCTGAGATGAGCAGTCACACAGAGGGACTAGATGATGTTAGACGATTGCTATTCACAAATGTGTCTTCCTGCTATTACAGCATTATACTTATGAATCCAAGTATTATCTCAATAGGAAAGTTATGATTTCATGTAAAGATTTCACCTGTACTGAACTGCAGAAATATTCAAACTGTACATTGACAATTGTCTAATGCAGTAAACAGTCTAGACCTCTTGCATAAAATTCAGTAATGCTGCATTTGAAAGAAACATCAAACCAGGAATATTGACCCTAAACTGATATAGTGTTTTGAATAAGTGTTATGTGAAATGCAAAAGAAACAATGTCTCCATAAGCAAAAAGAGGAGAAAAAATATAAAACCTGAACAAGCACTTCTGTTCAAACACTTCCCTTATCTTACTGTAAGTGGAATAGCTTTTGAGCATGTTTTTGTTTCTGCTTCCTAAACCAGAAAAAACTTTCAGACTCTCCTTTAAAAATAGTAAAATTAATGAGGATCTTAGCATTATAGGAAATATGACAAGATTATTAAAGCTGACAAACATGAATAAGAATGGAAAAGACAAAACTTCTGTTAAAATGAAAATTACAGATTAAGCTTGCTGTTCTACTACATATTGATCAAAAGTCTAACTATGAGATATTTATCGGCCTTAATTGGTTTGCTGCTCACTTTAGAGTGGATAGCTGAAACTATATTACAGTATTAATGAGTAAAATCAATCTTCTAGGCTTTGCCCTCCAATATACAGAGGTACTATAAGAGTATGAATTAGATTTTAAGAGGAAATTTCTCTCTTCCTTTGTATATGACTTATTTATATGAGGTATTTCAGATACACTGACTTGCAATTAGTTGTTTGTGATCTAGTGGATTTTAATTTAGTAGTCAAATTAAGAGCAGACAGCTAGAGTTTGCAATGCTGGCAGGCATATCAGCATTGATAGAAGTAATGAAGAATAGCATCCTGATGAGTTAAGATATGCCACCATTCAGATTTTCTGTCAATGACAAGTCTGCCATCAAATGTAATTCATGCCAAAAGACAGGATGATACAGACTTGTTTAGATGGTCTGTTAAGAATCAATAACAGAAACCTCAAAAAAAAAAAAAAAAACCCAAAAAGAAAGAAACAAAGTAAATAATGTACATTTGAAAAATTAAAATAAAACATCGTCAAAAGCCAGCAAAGAACTGGGGAAACATAATAATCCAAGAAAGAAATTTGAATTAGCAACTCAGGAATTCAATTTAAATAAGCTATGCGGCCTCGATAATAAAGGGTGATATTACTCACCCTGTCTTCATAAAGTGGTGGTAAAGTATTTAAATTCTACAGGATCTCATATCTGTAGACAAAAGTTATACATGTTTGAGACAGTAAATATCGAGGGAGATATCATAGCTATTGCTGTATTACTGAAAAGATAATAATGTGGTTGGCTGCTGGGAAAAAGTTCGCATTTGTTGCTGAAACAAAAGTAGCCTTATGATTATCCAAACTAGGCTGGTATTGTCTGTGGAAAACTGGATTACATACTTGGGTCTACAGGAGTATCCATTTTCTGTAGTGATTATTTTAAGTGTTGATGAAGTCTTAGGAAAAGTTTTTGCCAATCTGACTTCTGGCTTTGTATTTCTTGTATTGGCTTAGGTTCTTTTTTCCATGTGTTCTGTTTTCTAGACTGGAAAATTCAGCCTAAGTCCATCTTTTGCTAATGAAGATATTGAAAATTTCCTAAAGCAAAACAATGGAGATAGCAACTCATTTATCTGTGACTGTTCACACCTGTTATGGAAAATCATCTTCACTCCGGTACTACTCTATTGCCCAGATGCAGAGAATTATTCAAGTCTATTACAGGAAGAGGTTTTCTGCATATCGTGTTGCCATGAGTCAGTTGGGCAGCAGAGACAATGCACTGCTAGTTATGCTGTCACATTTTATCAGATGATCTTCCAGTACTTTTATTTGTGCAAGAAGATTGTTCCATAGCAATTGCCCTTGTAATCACATTTATTAGGGAATTCATTTGCAAAATGAACCTTCTACAAAATACAGAGTGAAAATTCCTTATTCATATTATTTCTATCTATATTAATAGGATTTAAGCACTTCTGTTCATATAAAAGTAATGGTATTTCTGTGTGAAAGCTGCACTGTGACAGATTTCATTGATGCGCTTCAATGCAATTTGCACAACAATATGACCAAAGCAGCATTTGCTAGAAGTGGCTACAAATAAGTTGAGTTTACAGTTCTGAAAGTGAATTCGCTTATTCACATTAGATGCAGCTTATAAATGAACTTTGTGGATTTTTTAATCTTGTTTCCCCTTATAATTGAAATGATCTTCACATTGTAACGCAAATGTTTTAGATCATATTTGCTAAATTTACTGAAAAAGTTATAAATTGTCATTGCTGGTCTTCTCCAGATGCTATGCAAACTTGTTCCTTCCTATTCTGTGGTATGCCTTAATAGACAACCAGAGACAAATGTGTTGTATTTTTTACTGTATGACGGTCTTAGGTAAGGTTTAATATAAATGTTTTCTACCTAATCTTAAAAATGTTGTAATGTCCATGCACAAAGAAATTTACAACTAAATCAAAACAACTTTAAATTCCACTACTAGTTGAAATTTTGTGTACAGTTTTCATGGCTGAAGAAGGAATTGGAGGACATATAAATGAATCTTTACTTCCATTTAAGAGATCGAGTTAAGTGGACATTTTTTATTACACACTGACCTATGACTGATATTTTTAGTTTTACGAAAAGGTTTAATAGACTTGGGAATGCACATAAATAGGCTTTGGCTTGTTAAAATTCATGTTTACTAATAAGTCTTTGCAATTTGAATAATACTTTATGCATTAATTAGTCTCATGACAACAAAGAATTCTAAGCTAGTCTAGTTGTAGTATGAGAGCCTCAACCTCTAACTCATTTACACTGGACTTATTCTTCCATGTGTTCATACAAGACTCAGGAAAATAGAGCAGTACTACTGCTGTAGTACAGAAAAATATACACATACTTGCATATACACAGAAACACATCCAGTGTTAAACTATTAGCAAATACCAGAAAATTGTCTTCGCATTCTTAATGTGACTTCATAGAAAAAGTTTAATTAATATCAATTTTATTATATGAATAATAATTTATTTTCTCTCACGGTTTGTTACTGAGTTGTCATTTTCTCACAGAAAAATATGGTCTCCTTTCCACTATGTTTCAGGTCTTAACTTTAAAATATCTAGGCAATGCTGCTTTGTGTTGAATTGTTCACAAAAACTAAAAGGGCAAGATTAAAAAAAAATCCCAGGATTTTATTTCCATACCTGTTCTAATTTTTTAAGATATTCACCCATTTTTGACTAACATTTCCAAAAATTCTGTAATCCTTGCTCTTGAACATGGTGTAGAGAGCTGCTGTGAAATTTCCAATTTGAATAAATTACATATGCCAAAATTACAAGTGTATACTAGGTAACAGAGAACACTTTTTTCTGCTCTCTTCATTCCTGTAAATACAAACCTATATACTTATAGCATTTTATGTATGTGTGACTTCTTTCACACATGACAATACTTTCAGAATGATTTGGAGTCTAAAGTCTTAGACATGAATTGCAATATTTCAACTTTGATGGTATAAATTTGACCTGTTTTAGACATAGGTCAGAAATGGTCCGCATGTCTTATTTGAAGCTCTCTGGCTTGTACGTAGAGAATTTGCTGTAATCCTAAAACAAGAATGTTTCATATAGGTAAGTATCTACAGACAGTCAACATATACAGATAAAGCAGTAGGTATCCATACATGTTTATATGATATTGTTGTCCATGTGCAAACACTCATTTGATTTTATTTATGAGTTCTGCCTTTTTTCAAAAGCAGTAAATGCAGTGGAAAGATCCCATGTTATCTAGGACTAAAAGTCAGTGTTGGTCACACTCCTCCTGTAGTTGGGTAGTTGGTCAGGACGCTGAAAAAAAGAATACTTATCCAGAATCTCTTCCCAAGTTATTTCATATTCCATTTCATATTCAGCTATGATTGATTAATTAAAGCACATTGCATGATCACAAATATACGTTGGCACATTTTTAATCCTTTTGTCTTCAGATCTGGCAGGTTTTGTTTTCAAGTAGATGATCTTAACTAATGAGGTATACATTTCTTTACGTAAATCAAGGAACAACAAAAAACTCTGAGCTTCCTTGATCAGAAAGCTGTCTAACCATATGCGATTGAATCAGCAGCAGGACAAGAGCCTACCATAAGACTTAATGTTTTGGGCAGCTTTATTTGAGATAGCAGTCAAGAACAGTAGTCTTCTTCAAAATAAATTTTCAAGTTATAAACAATGCAAAACTAAACTACAGCAGCTTCCACTATTGCCAGTTGTTAAAAAAATTGCCTTCCCTAACCATTAGATCAATCAGTCTTTATATATAACTTTGTTAATACGTTTGCATTAGTTTGTGTTATACACTGTAATGTAATGAGGTAGTGGAATTTTAGTGAAGACTTTCGTATTGTTCATGCTTAAGTAAAACGAACTAATGTACAGCCCTACCCAGGAAATAAGGACTTTGCTTCTTTGAAGCTTAGAACTGTCCATGAAGAAAAAGGATGATCCTGGACAACCAAGATAGTGCCTGCATCCCGCCCCCCTAACACATCTTCGAAACCCTCCCAGTGTTGTCTGGCATCACGTCTAAGCAACTATAGAAAGTCAAACCCGAGGGACATCTGGATCAATAGACAACCAGCAAGAATGTTGCAAAAAAGTAGTTGCTTTGCAAAGTTTTGCTGTGATGAGTGATTCATAGTGTGAGTGTTACTGATGAGTCAAATCATATTGTACATGAACCTTTGAAGGGTATAAGAACCTTCTGTAAAATCACATTTGGGGTGACCCAATGTGGCTGGGACACCTCATGTGCATGAATAAATATTTACTCTTGTAATTCAATACTTTGCGTCCTAGCCCTTCTCCTTGGTTGGCATGGGCCAGTTGCAAATTTTCATGACAAAGTAAAAGTCCATATGACCTGTCTTCCTATTACATAAAGAAAGACAAAGCTCTCTTCTCCTGAGAAAAGGAGGAAATAATACAACAGGACAAAGAGTTACTAGAGTAATTATTCAATACAATGATGGATATGATACAAAGCATTTAGAGTGCCTTCTAGATCAAATATATTTTGTGATAGTCAGATTATGGTTCAACTCCTCTCACCTCTTTGATCTTTTTCTACTGTTGTTTCAAAACTGGCTAGCTCTTTGTTTTTTCATTATTTGTAGGAGGGACATTTTGTTTAGGTTAATTTTTATGCCCTTTATGTAGTACTATAAAATTGGATTTAATGTAAAGCTTAATTTTTTAATGTATATTTCTCAGAAATGTATTTTAAAAAGTGATTGAGGTCTTCGATCTCTGGAGTCTTTTTTTTTTTTTTAATTGAATTTTCTTGTTTTTTAATCTACCTATCTCTTTAATCTACCTACCTATTCAGGTATTTATATATCTAACATGACTCAAGGTTTTGGATTGGCTTTTTATATAAGTCCTTTTTATTAGAATGACTTTGAACTGCAGAAAGTGTGTTAGTTCTCAAACCAATGCCACGCACTGAAGTTTGTATAGACATATGCAGGCTAAAGCTAGCTATTCAAAAGGATAAAAATGTAAATAGAGGGTTCAGTAGAGCCTAACCATGGAATACACATAGAATTATAACAACCAAAACCACAAGGAGGGACCTTCAGAAGCTCCAAGCCCGATCTGCAGCTTGCAGCTTAGTGTTGCTGTAGGTACATGGTGATTGGTGGAAAAAGACCTGTGAGTTCTGGTGGACAACAGAATGACCATTAGCCAGCAATGTGCCCTTGTAGCCAAGAAGGTCAATGGCATCTTGGGGTGCATCAGGAAGAGTGTGGCAAGCAGATCGAGGGAGGTCATCCTCCCCCTCAACTCTGACCTGGTGAGGCTGCATCTGAAGTAATGTGTCCAGTTCTGGGCTTCCCAGTTCCAAAAGGACAGGGAACTGCTGGAGAGGGCACAGCAAAGAGCTACAAAGATGGTTAGGGGATTGGAACATCTCTCTTATCAAAAAAGGCTGAGGGACTTGGGTCTTTTTTAGTCTGGAAAAAAGAAGACTGAGGGGGGATCTTATCAATGCTTATAAATACTTAAAGGGTGGGTGTCAAGAAGGTGGGGCCAGTCTTTTTTCAGTGGTGCCCAGTGACAGGACAGGACGTAATGGGCACAAACTTGAACTTAGGAAGTTTAATTTAAACATGATAGGGAACTTCTTTACTGTGAGAGTAGCAGAGCACTGGAACAGGCTGTCCAGAGAGGTGGTGTAGTCTCTGTCTCTGGAGACATTCAAAATCTGCCTGGACGCGTTCCTGTGCAACTTACTCTAGGTGACCCTGCTCCAGCAGTGGGGTTGGAGTAGAAGATCTCTAGAGGTCCCTTCCAACACCTATCATTCTGTGATTCTGTGATTCTCTGTTTATCTCTCCAGTTATTTTAAAACTTGCTCAATCATATTTTTGTGTTGCAGTCTGATCATGAGGTGCTTTCTAATCAAATAAGTCTAGTAAAATGAAAAGCTTTTACCCAGCTGCTTTCCCATCCATGTCAAAGTCTAAATTTAATTAATTGAAAATTTTAAATTAGTCTAACAGTACTTAGAATAAAAGCTTGTTCACCATTGATGGTGTGTCATTATACCTTTGAAAGAGAGTTTTACTGACAAACTCACTTGAAAAGGGTCAAGCTAACAAAGTAGCTTAAAAATTCAAATGCTTGTCTTTGTGTTTCAGCAAAATCCCAAGTTTGAAGGCTTGGAAATATTTTTGGGTGGGTGTGTGCATGTCTGTGTATCTAAATTGTAAAACATTATAGTAGAAATCTTAATGAAATAAGTTTATGAGTGTATGTGTTATGCCTTTAAAATCTTCACAAAATGATTCAAACTACGCAGACAAATTTGTATGCAGAGATTTTAATCAGTCATTTGAATGAATAATGATTTGGTTACACATAATTTCATTGTACGTCTGAAAATTAAAGTTTTTTGCCATTTCAAGCTCTAAGTTTATACTGATGCCACATTCTGGAGCAAAAGTGTCTCAGCTCTGTGCTGTAAGCTTATATTCACAACAGCAAACAGTTGTATTAATTGCCACTAAAATTCCTTTTTAACACAAAACAGGATTTGAACATTGGGGCTGCAGCTACTGGTCTAAATTGTTTTTCTTCTTGAAATAAGAATCTACTAATACTGCTTTTATTATCCGCGTTAGCTTTTGAATCACTTTCTCTGCACACCTGATTAAAAATATTTGTGGTGTACTTTGCATTCACAATTCAGCTGATGAATGTCAGTTTTCATTTATTTTACTTTCTCACCCATCCCTGAAATTTCCTCTTTAGCTTAAACAAAGGTTCAGGGATTACTCAAAGCTGCTACTGGATTTTTCTTGGCTTCATACTCCAGCAATTTTTTTTTCTTTTTTTTTTTTTCTGCTCTGAGAATATAAAATAGTAAATTCTAAGTTCTGGCATTTTCAGGGAGATAATTCTCCAGCTCTAACACAAATTATTTAACTATTCATTCATAAAACCAAGGAATTGTTTTCATAACTGTAGTTTTACATGGCAATATAGAAAGAATCATGAATAAAGGTAAAATTTAAAGCACTCAAGCAGTATTGAGATTGTTTGATGACTGATGTCAAAATTAAATATAAGCTTAATTATCTTGATGAAATGGATCTCAGGCCTTTACTTTTGTCATCGTATACAATAAATACACAATGCATACTCTGAAATAGAGGCATATGCAGCCAGAAAAGGACTGATGATGAATTTTAACCTGTCATCCTTGCTACACTTCTGTTCTTCCTTAAGTTCTGAAACCATAAAGTATAACGTGTTTTCAGGTATCGTATTTGCAGAAAGGAAATATAGTAAAATTCAGATTTGTGGTGATATTGGTGATTATAATAAAAAGATTACAAGATCTTAAGCCATTTATAATGAAAACCCATTTACTATGGTATATGACATTCCTTCATATATATTATTCTGGACATAACAGCTAAAGCTTTTGGACAAGTATATAGATGATTAATTCAGTTGAGAGATTTCTTTGCTTTCTTTCTGTTACACTATCGTCTTCCTAGCATACAAGACGAGTTTGACATCAGAAAATATAAAGGTAGAGGATACTTTCTGCTGAATTTGTATAGAAAAAAAACCCTATTAAGCCCTTTAATTTCTGTTACTTCCTCTTTCTTATCATCCTATCTGCATAGTGAGGATCTACTCAGGATGTATTTAGTGCTCTTGGCTATCTGAACTATCACTTCCCACCTGCAGAAGCTGCTAAACATGTAAAAGTGCATTTCTCCCATTTTATGTCTCAGGACAACACTTGCTATTTCATCAAGGATTCTTAAATTAATGATGACCTGAGCCATTTTGTTTTGCTTTTAGTTTTTTATTTATGCCTTTGGTTTTCTGGGGGGCAGGAATGGAAAAGGAAGGACTTCTAATTATTTTCTTTGATCCTTAAATCTTCTTTTATCTTTTTATTTGGTGGAACACTATTAATTTTTTATATTTGAAGCCCTTTCTAACTCAGATCTTTCCAATCTTGCAATGGTATAGCTGCTAATCGATGGTTTCATTTAATTCTGACTGATTAGCATTAACTTTGTTCTTAATACTTCTGAAATTAATACAAGACATGACTTTTGGAGATGACACTTATTTCCAAGGTTGAAATCACCTTTTATTTTCCACATGAAGTTCAGTTCATTAGGATTATTCTCTATAGTTAATGATTACATCCAGTCTGTGGTCTCAATAGATCTCTTTCTTCCTACAAACATGTGAAGAGGGGAGAAGATGAACAGAAACAAATTGAAAAGAACAAGCATTGAATAGATTGTATTCATGAGCAAGTCATGATCCAAGAACATGGAAAAAACTCTCTTTTAAGTGGTCATTGTTAGAATTCATAAGAAAAATCAAGGAGTTTATTACAGTCATGTCATATTTCAGATGATTAGTAAAAAGTTTTTTTAAGAAAGGACACAGGAAGTAAATTTTGTGTTTTCTGAAGATGAAGTTACCTTTGTGTTCAATAGAATTTTGCTGATATTCTCAAGCTTTTTGATACCATGTAGCTTAAAAAGAGAAGAAAAATAAAACCATAAGTCAAGCTCAAAACACATTGACATAGGAAGAAAAAAATTCCCTGATTTTTTTTTTCTTGAATGTGTGTCATGTATACTTTTTCTTATTATTGAACTGTAAAACAGGTCAGAACTTTTACAATTAAAAACTATCCTTTGTCATAACATGTCATGTGGTCCAAAAGGAAAGTTTGATGGGAACATGTCAATTTTAATAACTTTTTAACTGGGAAATACGTTTTACAAATATGAAATAAGTGAACAAAACCCAGAGAAAGTAAAAAAAAAAAAAACAAAAACCAAGAACATAAAACAATCACTTGACTGAAGGATGCACTTGAGTAGATCATTTCTGCATGAAGGGACTAGTGTATCCTAATGTACAAATATTTATTAATTTCCCTTTTTTGTTGTTCATAAAATAGATTTAAAGATTTGAGTTTTATCTTACTATGGAAGACAAACCTTTCTCAACAGAACACCAATTAAAATCTCAGATTTTTGTGAGAAATCATTCAGTACAGCTTCTGCCCCTAGACAGGTTAGTAAATTTGGTCATTTACTTTGATAATCAAATACATTAGACTGTGAGTGTACTGTGGTGGGTTAGCCTTGACTAACAGCCAGTGCCCACCCAGTTGGTTGCTGCTGCCTGACCCACAGTGGGATGAGAGGTAGAAAAGAGGATTGAGAAAGCTTGTGGGTTGAGAGAAAGATGGGGAGATTGCTTGCCAATTGCTATTACTAGAACAGACTCAACTTGGGTAATGTTAGCTTAAATTATTGTCAGTTAAAATAAATACGTAATAAATATGTAACTACTCCTTTGGGTAGTGGGGAACAGATAGAAAACCTTAAAACAGCCCCTTTTCTCCGCACTTTCCCAAGCTTATGTTCATTCCTTCACTTCAGACACCATTGCCCCCTCACCAAATTGTACAAGGGGTTTTGGGGGGGTGGGATTTACAGTCAGGACACACTTCCTCCTCTGCTGCTCCATTGTGGTCTCTCCATGGTATGCAGTTCCTTCAGGAATATCCAGCTGCATCTGTATAGATCTTCTATGGGTTGCAGTGTGGAGATCTGCTCCACCATGCAGCACCTCCTCTTCCTGTTTTGACTGGCAGTCCCTCTGGTCTTTCTCACTCTTTTTGTTCTTGCTGTGTCTGGTGTTTTTTGCCCTTTCATGGGCTAAAAAAGTTTGCCCATGAAACATAATTTTACAGTGGCACCACACATGGCTGATGGCTTCAGCTGTGTCCTGGGGAGGGTCCATTGGAACCAGCTGGAACCAGCTATGTCTGGAGTGAAGCAGCCCCGGGTGTTGTTCCATAGAGGCCACCCTGCAGCCCCCACACAGCACACAATACACTGACAAGAAAAGAAAAATGAGCTAGTTTTTTAAAGAGAAAAAGATCTGGAAAATTATTTCCTTAACATGATGAAGATTGTCATCTGGGAATTGTTTATTGTTTTTGAACTTACAGTGATTTGATGTTTGCATTGTAAGTACTTCATAACATTAGTAATGATAAAATAAAACTGTTTGAAAGTGATTATATTTGCGGTTTCTCCTTAACTGGTCTGTTCTTGGAGGGAGGTTGGAAAGGTGTGCTGTCCATGCATTCTCTTTCTCTCCCTCTATGGTCAGAATCAAGAGTTTTAGTGTCTCATAAATTATTCATAATCAGGTGGCTTCTATACGGACCTTAAGGAACAGCTTTAGTCACAGCAATGGAACATGATTCCAGTAACAAGAAATGTGTACATACAAACAAATACATGAAAAAGCATATGGTAGTATTTAGTAGTATCATTATGTGTGTAGAATTTAGTTGTGTTTTTATGTGCATCAAATATTTTACCACTGAGAACATGGCTTTCGTGTAGCATGAGTAACATACCTTTGGGGGAAAGTGTGTCCTGAGCATCTGTTTGGAGGATGGGCACAACCTATTGCATTAACTACTTTAGTAAATAATTCAAATGATATAATTACTTGTTGGGCAACAACACTGAGATCAGTGATTTTTTTCACCCTACATAATCTCCTGGAACAGAAAGCATGGTTGGTGGTAAGTCTGATTGCCTTTTTGTGAAGTCAGTACCTCATGATCCACAGAGACTGATGTGCAGTTCATCTCTTCTTTTTCTAGGAGTTATGGAAGACAAATCATTTTCTGTCCCTGACAAACAGTGTCTTATATCTTTTTTAATTAGGCTCATTTCAGAGTTTCTCAAGATGGTAGATGCAGTACTTCTTAATGTTTGCTGGTGAGGTAGCAATGCTATGTTGATGGTGTACATGTAATAAATCATGTTATAAGAGGGTGAAGCAGTTCAGTGCTCTTCTAGTATCGCCTTTCCACAAAAGCTGTTGCTGCTGCAAAGACGTCGTGTGATCACAACAAACAATGATGAAAGTTCATATTGATGATACATTAACTGTGTGAAAATTCTGCAATATCATGACTGAATATTTAAACTTTGCTTCAGACTTTAATCACACATCAGCATTTAATATTCTATTCTATTCATCAGCTGTTAATTTTACACAGTTTGAAATGCATATGCAACAGAGGTACATTTTTGTTACCAGAGACAGGCAGTCATAAAAATTGTGGGATGTTTAAATGTATGAAAAAATATTTTGTTTCGTCTCAATTGTTCTGAGACTTGTGATCCTTTGAATCATGAACAGATGACATGTGTGTCATGAGACATTTTTGCATTTCACATTTGATGAGAGTTAAAGACCTATATTAAAATATTCAGTTATATGTGAAGTATCTATTTTCACAACATCCATTCTCCTAAGCCTGTGACATACTGCTCAAGCAGGGTCTGTGACTCTTTCTACAAAGACAACAAGATCAGGTGTTTGTCGCACTGAATATAGTGTGACACAGCTTCTTTTATAATAGATAGCAGCTGCAGCAACTGTGATGGTGAGAGAGGAGATTTTGCATACCGAAGTCAGAAAAAACAATGTGGATTTTGTAGAACACATAGTAATCAATGGATTATAATCGATGGACTGGACACATACTTGTATACTCATATACTTATATATCATATAATGGTTTCCTGAGGTGAAAAGATCAAGGTCTGTTTTAAATACTGGTATCTACAAAATGTAATTAATTCTTTTGTGGTGATAAAATGTTGTTTTCCTACAACACTAGTATCAATTTTACTGTGATTGCATCATGTATCTGCATTATATGCAGAAAGAAGAGTAAAAGAGTTGAGAAGGGCAATTTTAAATTATGTTCACAGATAATTGAGAAGGAACATTATATTCGCCTGTCCTTAATGGAAGTCACAACTGCACTGATGAAGAACACAGTCATTGATGGTAAAGTCAAGTCATTATGAATCAAATCCCTAGTTTAGAATTTTAGCTCTGTAAATGACCTGTATAGATACTTAACCTGGGAACTCCCAGGATATTTTTAAGCATATTTACAATTAAATCTGTATTGAGGAACAGCAAGTAGAACAGTAGTATTGTTTCTTTACAGTTAGTGATCATACTGCTTTTCCTTTCACTTGCATGTGTATTCGTAGTCTGCTATGAAGATATCATTAGCAGATGTTTAGAATGTAGTCTGGAGTTGCGTGAGCGCAACTTTTCACAGTTGTTGCACAAGTTTGATAAGGGCAGCCTGCTCTAGTTGACCCTGCTTTGAGCAAGGAGGTTGGACTAGACAATCTGCAGATGCCTGTTTCAACCACAACCAGTGGGGTTGAGTGCACACTCAGCAAGTTTGCCAACAACACCAAGGAGTGTGTCACTGTCAACACACTGGAGGGAAGGGATGCCATCCAGAGGGACCCTGACAGGCTTGAGACATGGGCCCGTGCAAACCTCATGAAGTTCAACAAGGCCAAGTGCAAGGTCCTGCACCTGGGTCATGGCAATCCCAGGCACAAATACAGGTTGGGCGGAGAAGGACTTGAGAGCAGCCTTGAGGAGAAGGACTTGAGGGTGCTGGTGGATGAGAAGCTCAACTTGAGCCAGCAATGCACACTTGCAGCCCAGAAAGCCAACCACATCCTGGGCTACATCAAAAGAAGCATGGCGAGCAGGTTGAAGGAGGTGATTCTGTCCCTCTACTCTGCCCCTCTACTCTACTACCTGGAATACTGCGTGCAGCTCTGGAGTCATCAGAAGAAGGACATGGACCTGTTGGAACAGGTCCAGCGGAGGGCCACAAAGTTGATCAAAGGATTGGAGCACCTATGCTATGAGGACAGGCTGAGACAGTTGGGGTTGTTCAGCCTGGAGAAGAGAAGGCTCCGAGTAGGCCTTATAGCAGCTTTCCAGTAACTAGAATAGGTAGAATACTAGAATAGAATAGAATAGAATAGAATAGAATAGAATAGAATAGAATAGAATAGAATAGAATAGAATAGAATAGAATAGAATAGAATAATCTTAAAAATCATAATAACATTTTGATTTCCTCACTTGTGAAGGCGAGCAGCGTAATGTATGGCAAACCTACATAGTGACATACTGGACATTCTACTGTTCAAGTATTTAAGATCTTGCTTTTTAGAATGGTCCCTAAACGCAGTAAATTACAAGAAAAAAAAAAAGTCTACAAGTGGTTCAGTACTACATATTCATGGTAAGAAAAAAATAATCAGATAAACATGGAGAAAAAAATCATTCTGTGATATTTCTAGCACAGATTTATGAATATCAATATTACTGTATCTTGACTTAGTTTTCTTTTCTTATGCTGAGGAATCTAGACTCCTTCCAGTAACATATCTGCCTGGTGTTCAGCTCATGGTCCTTCAAAATCCATAATTTCTATTGAAAAATTTCTTCCTCTTGAGATGCTCCCTGTATCATGTTTCAGTGGCTAGTTATTTGTCACAGGGTATAATGCCATGGTATAATACAGACGTAATTTTTCAAAAAAAAGATTGCAGGGTGCTTCAAACTTTTTGTGATGTAAAATGGAAAAATGCCACAAAAAAATAAAAACTGCATGCTGGACAAAACAAGGATGCTGTTGATTTGGAAAAGATCCAAATATGTCATTCACTCCATCAACCTGAACTAAATTAGGATCAAATACCTGTTACGTCTATCTTTTCCTTCATAGGACAACCATGATTTTAGATATTCTATTTGTTTTTCAGAAACTACAGAAGTCCAGATTAGTTTAACTTTTCTAGAATACCATACCAGTATTTTATATATTCTTTTTAAGAGTAAAATAGATTCCACTTTATTTGAAAATATTTTAACTGTTATGTCTTTAAATAGCTTAATATCTACTTTATTTTAGAATTTTTCACTCTTATACTAGACTACACTGATTTTTGAATTATTATTTTCTCCCTTCCCTGATATATACCAAACCAAACATAAAATTGTCATTGGCACGTGATGAGTCCAGAAAACAGATTCTGAAATCCTATTAAAACAACTACAGGTCCAAAGCTCTTCTATCGGAGCGTGGCAAAGTATGAAATTGAAATACCTTGTGGAAATTGCCAATTTTTGTTGAATTTTTAGTTGGAAATTCATAAGAAATGTAATAGCTAACATTCTTAATTTTATGTTATTCTGTAATTTTTATTGCTGTATTTTAAAACATGATGTCATATTATTTAAAAAAAAATTGTGAAAAATGAAGCAAATAGATTTTGTGATCTTTGAATATCCTGAAAGATGCATATTCAACTATGAGCAGCTGTATAACTAATATACATCCTATCAAAATACTGTGAAGTGAGTTAGGCCTTCTATAGACCAAATGAGCTAAAGAAGCTATGGTACATTACTACCTAGAAGTATGACAAACTACTCTGTGCATTTCAAGCCAGTCATTAGAAAACAGCTAGTGCGTAGAAAGAATGAAGAGGGTAGTTGCCAGAGACTGTAATTATTTTCCCTAAGAAATATATGTATTTTAAAATACACAATAAGAAAAGTCTACAACAGAGATTTATACATTTGCTTCCACAAGACAGACACTTGAACTTTTACTTTCTCTGCCATTATGGTAACGACATTTAATGGCTCAAAACCCAATAGAACTTTGATGTCTCCCATCTCCATGCAGTATGTCTTGAGGTACTGCAGTGCCAAACTCTAACAGGTGATGATGTCTGTTAATATTTCTTCCCTTTCGAACAGTGGAGTCACTGCGATGGCGTTTTTAATGTATAATTATATAAATTAAAATTTCTGTCTCTCTCCTGTTATGATAATGGTATTTTCCCATAGATAATGACTTCCATTTATCCCAAATATGTCTATTATTGTTACTTTTTAAAATATTTTGGAAAAGTTTCAGATTATAATTCTTTTCCATCCGTTAGGAAAATGTGTCTCTCCCTTTTACTTTTTTAGTACGTATTACTCCTGCAATTACCAAAGATGGCAAAAATCTGTAAATGTTAAAAAAAGAGGAGGTATTAAGATTTCAGTTTATTAAGTATCATCAAGGTTCAGGCCATACACTTCATATTTCAGCAATGAGAACACAAAAATGCATACATAGGCCCTTCCACCTCCATAGGTGCATACTTAGTCAAAAATATATTTGAAAAATATCCGTTTGGTTGTTGCTAGAAATTCTATGGTGTCGTGGTTGGGCCTCAGACTGCAACAAAGAACCACGTGCCACTCGCTTGGGTCTTCCCAATATGGGAAGAATCAGAAGAAAAAGGCAAAACTCTTGGGTTGAGACAAAGGCAGTTTAACAGAACAGCAGAGGAAACAAGAAAAACAGCAACAATAACGCGGATAGAGGAACATACAAACATGATTACGGAACCGCCGCTCCTCGCCGCTCCTCGCTGCTCCCCGACTGGACCTGGGACGCCCCAGCCCACTCCAAGCGGCGACTTCCTGTCCCCCCTCCCCCAGCAGCTCAGGGTGGGCATGGCTCACATGGCATGGAATACTTAACCCTAACCCCGCTGGAACCAGGACATTATCCACCCCTTATTCCATACCATTTTTGCCATGCCCAGATCTTACAGGTTCCAATGAATTACCACCACTTTCCCCTGTTTTTTGTATATATATATGCACATATATATATTCATGCAGATATAATGCCCTTAGTTTATGGGCCATCACTCCAAAGTGTCTGGCGAGTTCAACAATCCACGGCTTTGGGCTCCATCGGCTAGAACAGTCTCTCAGGGCAGGTGAGATGGTGTCTGCTGCTGGCCTGTTGCATGCTGTATTTTTCGGAGCTTGTGACTGGTGTACCCAGAGTGGCTCATGCACACAGTCCATGGGCTGAAGATGTAGATCTTGAGGAAGTTGCTGGGTGCCAGCTGCAGACATCAGGTCTGATCCCATCACCACTTTGCTTTACTCAATTCTTCATCAAAGTCCATCTGTCCTTAATTTGGGTGATTCTTACTGCAGTACAGCTGATAGCAATTACAGTAACGAGGACATACAGTGACAGTGTTGCATACCAATCAACAAAACACAATTTGATTCATTGACTATTCTCACCCAAAATCAGATCCCCATGAGGTACACCTTGGACTTCCCCATCCTTCCGCAACACCCACCAAGTGCACCCAGGTCCTTGGGCAAAAGCAATCCCACGGATGGGTTTGCCTTTGCCTGAGGCAGGACTAACCCCAACTGTCTTCCCTAACATATTCTTCATGTGCACTATGGGAACTTTATCTCCTTCTACGGTACGTGGAAGTTTTGATTGGGCAGGGCCAGCCCGATTGGTAGATCCCCTGGTGTTAACTAGCCAGATAACCTAAAAGTGCATCCCAATGTTTAGTTTTTAACAGTCCATTGTACCGTTCTATCTTCCCAGAGGCTGGTGCGTGATAGGGGATGTGATATACCCACTCAATACCATGCTCTTTGGCCCAGGTGTCTATGAGGCTGTTTTGGAAATGAGTCCTGTTGGCCGACTCAGTTCTCTCTGGGGTACCACGTTGCCACAGGACTTGCTTTTCAAGGCCCAGGATAGTATTCCGGACAGTGGCATGGGGCACAGGGTATGTTTCCAGCCATCCAGTGGTTGCTTCCACCATTGTGAGCACATAGCACTTGCCTTGATGGGTTCGTGGCAGTGTGATATAATCAATCTGCCAGGCCTCCCCATATTTATATTTCAACCATCGTCCTCCATACCAAAGAGGCTTCAAACGCTTGGCTTGCTTGATTGCAGCGCATGTCTCACATTCATGGATGACCTGTGCAATAGTATCCATGGTCAAGTCCACCCCTCGGTCATGAGTCCATCTATATGTCGCATCTCTTCCTTGATGGCCTGAGGTCTCATGGGCCCACCGAGCTATGAATAGTTCACCCTTATGTTGCCAGTTCTGAGCTACTTCAATCCTAGCAGCCTGATCCACCTGCTGGTTGTTCTGATGTTCCTCCGTGGCCCGATTCTTCGGTATGTGGGCATCTACGTGGCGTACTTTCACAACCAGATTCTCTATCCGGGCAGCAACATCTTGCCATAGTTCAGCAGCCCAGATGAGTTTGCCTCTGCATCACCAGTTACCCTGCTTCCACTGCTGTAGCCACCCACACAGAGCATTTCCCACCATCCATGAATCAGTATAAAGTACTGGCTATTTTTCTCACTCGGCAATGTCCAAAGCCAGCTGAATGGCTTTCACCTCTGCAAACTGGCTCGATTCACCTTGTCCTTCACTGGCTTCTGCAACTTGTCATGTAGGACTCCACACAGCAGCCTTCCACTTTCGATGCTTTTCTGCAATCCGGCAGGACCCATCAGTGAACAGGGCATATTGCTTCTCATTTTCTGGCAGTTTGTTATATGGTGGGGCCTCTTCCGCACGCGTCACCTCCTCCTCTGCTGACATTCCAAAATCCTTGCCTTCTGGCCAGTCCATGATCACTTCCAGAATTCCTGGGCAACTGGGGTTTCCCATTTGAGTTTGCTGTGTGATCAGTGCAATCCACTTACTCCATGTAGCATCAGTTGCATGATGCGTGGTGAGGACCCTTTCTTTGAACATCCAACCCAGAACCGGCAGTCGAGGTGCTAAGAGAAGCTGTGCTTCTGTACCAACCACTTCCAAAGCAGCTTGAACCCCTTCATATGCTGCCAATATCTCTTTTTCTGTTGGAGTGTAGTGGGCTTCGGATCCTCTGTATCCTCAACTCCAAAACCCTAGGGGTCAACATCCAGTCTCCCCTGGTGCTTTCTGCCAGAGGCTCCAGGTAGGGCCATTCTCCCCAGCTGCGGTGTAGAGCACATTTTTACCATCTTGTCCTGCCTGGACTGGCCCCAGGGCCACTGCATGAACTATTTCCTGTTTGATTTGTTCAAAAGCTTGTCGTTGCTCAGGACCCCACTTAAAATCGTTCTTCTTTGGGGTTACTTGATATAGAGGGCTTACAATCAGACTGTAATCTCGGATATGCATCCTCCAAAAACCCACGATGCCTAAGAAAGCTTGTGTTTCCTTTTTGCTAGTTGGTGGAGACATAGCTGCTATTTTGTTGATCACATCCATTGGGATCTGGTGGTATCCATCTTGCCATTTTATTCCTAAGAACTGGATCTCCTGTGCACGTCCTTTGACCCGACTTCATTTTATGGCAAAACCAGCTTTCAGAAGGATTTGAACTATTTTATTCCCTTTCTCAAAAAATTCTTCTGCTGTGTTTCCCCATACAATGATGTCATCAATGTATTGCAGATGTTCTGGGGCTTCACCCTGTTCCAGTGCAGTCTGGATCAGTCCATGGCAAATGGTGGGGCTGTGTTTCCACCCCTGGGGCAGTCGATTCCAGGTGTACTGGATGCCCCTCCAAGTAAAAGCAAATTGTGGCCTGCACTCTGCTGCCAAAGGGATTGAGAAGAATGCGTTCACTATATCAATCATGGCATACCACTTGGCTGCCTTGGACTCCAGTTCATACTGCAGTTCTAGCATGTCCAGCACGGCAGTGCTCAGTGGTTGCATGACTTCATTCAGGCCACGATAGTCTACAGTTAGCCTCCACTCTCCATTAGATTTTTGCACCGGTCATATGGGGCTGTTAAAGGGTGAGCGAATCTTGCTGATCACTCCTTGAACCTCTAGTTGATGAATCAGCTTATGGATGGGAATCAGAGAGTCTCGGTTAGTGTGATATTGACGCCAATGCACCATTGTGGTAGCAATCGGCACCTGCTGTTCTTCGACCCTCAACAACCCCACAACAGAAGAGTCCTCCGAGAGACCAGGCAAGGCAGACAACTGTTTAACTTCTTCCGTCTCCAAGGCAGCTATGCCAAAGGCCCACCGATACCCCTTTGGGTCCTTAAAACACCCGCTCCTGAAGTAACCTATACCAGGGATGCATGGAGCATCTGGGCAAGTCACAATGGGATGCTTTTGCCACTCATTCCCAGTTAGGCTCACTTCAGCCTCCAATACAGTCAACTCTTGGGATCCCCCTCTGACCCCAGAAATACAAATGGGTTCTGCCCCTCTATAGATTGATGGTATTAGAGTGCACTGTGCTCCTGTGTCCACTAGAGCCTCATACTCCTGTGGGTCGGCTGTGCCAGGCCATCGAATCCACACTGTCCTATAAACCCGGTTGTCCCTTTCCTCTACCTGGCCGGAGGCAGGGCCCCTCTAATACTGGTCATGGTATCCGGTACTCACTTCTTGCAGAAATGACTTGGAAGTTCCTTCAAGAGGATCAGAAGCAAGATCAGGCCTTCTGCTCTGTCTGGGGAACTGCCCGCTTGAAACTGGGGCAGCACTTTTCCTGGAGGATCCCCTTTTGTGATTGTCCTTCCTTGCAACTCCTGTACCCGCGTCCGCAGGATCAAAGCAGGTTGCCCATCCCACTTCCTCATGTCCTCTCCGTGGTCATGCAGGTAGAACCACAGGGTGCCTCGTGGTGCGTACCTACTGTACTCTCTCTCTTGAGTGGGGAAATGCCTGCTCCTAATAGCTGAGATGCTGGCCCATACAGGTGGGGAGTAGGACATATTCTCTTCAAGTTGCTGGACCTTCCAGGACAGTTTCTCCACAGCTGACAAAAGGGGGGAAGAGAGACTTCCTTCATATCGCCGGAGCTGGCCAGCCACCTCATCCACCGTTGGTCCTTCTTCACCTTTCCATTCCATTACTGCCAGTGAGTTGGCATATGACGATGGTGTGCTCCGTACAAACTTCTGCCACATGGGCCTTGTGCAGTGCACCTCATCAGGGTCTCTGGGCAACTGTGCATTGTCCAAGTCATAATAAATCATCTCCCGCATGGCTAATTCTCTCAGGTACTGGATACCTCTTTCCATGGTGGTCCACTTGCTTGGTTGACATGCAACATCTTCACTGAAAGGGTACCTCTCCCTCACGCCTGACAGGAGTCATTTCCAGAGACTGAGGGCTTGGGTCTTCTTCCCAGTTGCCTTGTCAATGCCACCTTCCCTAGACAGGGATCCCAGCTGCCTGGCTTCCCTACCTTCTAATTCCAGGCTACTGGCCCCGTTCTCCCAACACCAAAGCAGCCAGGTGACAATGTGCTCACCTGAAAGTTGGCTAAAATCTTTTTGCATATCCCACAGCTCACTCAAGGATAGGGATCGAGTAATTATCTCTGGTTCTGCCTCTTCCTCCTATCCTCATGATGGCCCTGGTTCATCATCATCCCTTAGTAAGTGAACTGGTTTCTTTGTGTACCTCTTCTTCTGTATGGAGCCAACTGGTACTGGCATGGGTTGGTTACCTGGTTCAGCGGCAGTGGCTGCCACCGGGGTTGGAGTAGCCGCAGTGCCCATCGCAGGGATTGCAGTAGCCACAGTGCCTGTCGGTCTGGTCTCTGTCTCTTTCCCCTGAGGGTGCTGCATAACACTGAGCAGTGCCTGGTAGATACTAGCCAGGGCCCAGCACAGTGCAGTGAGTTGTGCCTCTCTAGAATAGCCACAGCATTTTCCCTTCAGATATTCTACTACTCTATCAGGGTCCTGTAATTGTTCAGGAGTGGTCTCCCAGACCATTGGAGGTGAGAAGTTCTCTAGGTACCTGCCCATGTTCTCCCACATGCCATGCCACCCCTGACTGTCCAGCCTTGGAGCAGATCTCTGTGTGCTAGTCTTAAATAGTCATTTAACCCTAAACAAGACCTGGAACATATTCAGCAGACATAACACTAGGAACATGCTAGTTTGAACATCCCAAGGATATTCAAAATTCTCAAAAGCTGTCCTACCTGACCCGAAGGAGAAAAGAGCTGGGGAAAGTGTCCCCCCCTGTTTCCCCCATAGACTGGGTGTAATTATTAATAAATTCCGAGACAGTGCCCAATGTGTGGACAGGACAGCAATACCACATAAACACCCCAAAACAGCTGTCTCAACAGTGATGTTATCATATCATAAACCGATATTGTGCAGGACAGCAGAATGATAATCTCAATCCCTCTTCCAGATATGATAAACAGCATTGCAATGAGTACATAAGCCATATAGGAATTTACATAGAACAGCCATGAGAACAAACCAAGCAGCGTGGTGACCAGCGACAATTTACCTAATAAAATAAATGCATACAACAAATTAGTTTTTTCATGCTCTAGTTGGATTCTGTCATCATCTCAACCCTTCGAGCCCCACACTGGGAGCCAAAAAGGACTGTCGTGGTTTGGCCTGAGATGGCAACAAAGAACCACGTGCCGCTCGCTTGGGTCTTCCCAATATGGGAAGAATCAGAAGAAAAAGGCAAAACTCTTGGGTTGAGACAAAGGCAGTTTAACAGAACAGCAGAGGGAACAAGAAAAACAGCAACAATAACGCGGATAGAGGAATATACAAACATGATTACGGAACTGCCACTCCCCGTCGCTCTGCGACTGGACCTGGGATGCCCCAGCCAGCTCCAAGCAGTGACTTCCTGTTGCAGCAGGGTGGGCATGGCTCACATGGCATGGAATACCTGTGTCCTGGGGAGAATTAACTCTATCCCCTCTGTAACCAGTACACATGGTTTGTTTATTTGCAGCAGAATTTTAAAGATAGTAAAGGAAAAAAATGGAAAATTAGTTCTGTAACCTAATTTTGTATTTTCATGAGATTCAATAATGCTACAATTCCATATGTCCTTAGAAATAAAGATTTTGAATCCATAATAATAATAATAATAATAAAAATTTCCTTCAGTGTTTCTGAACATATATTTATAAAATCAGAGGTAACAAACAGAAGTGCTATGCTATTTGATTTTACTTAACTATTTACCAAACCCTACTTAGGCAGTATTTCAACTCTTATTATTATGATAATCAATATGTTGTGTTTACAAAGAGTTTATCTTTTTAGAGGCATGCACTTCCATATAGAGACTTATTCATATCATTACATAAACATTTCATAAATGTTAGTGAAAATTTTGCACTGTGTAATAAAATGTTGTACCATTCATTGTGAGCTTACATTATAGTTTGTTATACTCTAAGAAAGTCTCATCACAGAATCAGTATTAATAGTTTAAACTTAATAAGCACATTGTGCTTCAATGTTAGTAACTAATGTATCCTTTAAAATCTTGTATAAAGGTGAAATATATTAAAGATTTATATTTAAGAGAACACGGCATATGTTTGATATTCAACTACAATTAATCAAGATGTTTTGACTTGATCTGAATGCTGATAATTATTCATGTTTATCATGAGCTTTCAAATGAAATGAAGGTACTAAGCCACTAAAAGAAACCTTCGTTTTCTTTCATTCTTCAGTGTATTTTTAAATTAACATAAAGTAAGATAATATGCATCATTGTACCCTGATACTTCTGTTTCTTTGAGCTGCAAACAATGCATCCTTATTAGTAGAACATATGACAAATATTTAAGAAAGACTGATGGATACCATTTGTAGTTGTGTTCCATTTAGTTTCAAGCATTATAACATGGTTTTATTTTGTACAAAGCTTTCAGTCCACTTACAATATATGGCATAAGAGATGGAGTTTTTTATAAGTTGTCGAAAATTCTGATTAATAATTCGTTCTAAATGGTTAGTCAGAAATATTCCTCTTCCCAAATAATGCATACCGTATGCATTGAACTATTGATTTAATTTTTTACTGAGGTATTTAACAAAATTCTTCAAACCCAGATCTTTGATAATGAAATTTCAAACATGCAATCTATTAATTAAAATTAAACTGTAATGATAGATTTTTTTGACTGCATTTTTTCTTTGACAGATTCAAAATAAAAGATGCAAATATCCTCACTGGTAAATTATATTCACTGGGAAAGTGTGAGTCATGTAAGAATGAAGTGTCTCATGAATACCCATTAACTATTTGTATTATATTAGAAACTATTTAGAAACTTAGTTATGTTGACTGACTTTATTAAGACTCAATTTTTGACGTGGACACACAACTACACATACATAAAAAGCATAAAGAGGCAACATGGCCTGTTATAGACCACTAAGTATCTTCTTATATATGCACTTGTATACAGTTATTTTAGGTATTGACTATATTCATCTAGTGCAAACTTCCAGCTCTGTTTTAGGTATTTTTCCTGTTTCAGGATATTTCAAAACCGAAACCCTTTGGTATGTTTAAGTAAAATCTGTAATTCCATTTTCTTCTCTGCTAAAATGAAAATGCCACCTGAACTCTGTACCCTAATGTAAGTCATCAGTTGCCTGATGACATTATGCTATTATTATATACAGCTGAAGTAACATTATTCCTTCTATAAGATGAGAGAATACTTTTGTGAACATATTTTGCTCTCGGGAATTTTTGGGAAAGGGAGTATCATCAATTTTGCTCAACTTCATACACAAGTGACACAGCAAATCACTCAGCCACAGAGGCTGACAATAAGAATATTACAAAACTCCTATTTGGAATGATGTTGCTATTTATAGTCATTTTCAGCAAGCTATTTATAGATGTGCCTGATCCTCTTTCTTCCTCATTTCTTAAATACCTTATATTGAGAAAAAGCTATTCCACAGCTTTGAAAAAAACATGTATTAAAACCCAAAGAATATCAATAACAAGCTAAAGAGTATTATCAACTCAGATGGCACATAAACACACAGGTCAAGTCAGTAGACTACATATAAAGTATAGCAGAAAGAATAGTATTCTAATCTGCCTCATTGAGTTCCTAATTAAGATATGATAAGATCTGTTGTATTCTGTACATTAAAGATTTCAAAATTAATACACCTTAGCTTTCTGTAACTGCTGCAGTTGTATGGTAAAAGTGATAGCACTTTAGGGCTTTATCCCACTGTCATTCAGGTGAATACTATTTTTGCAATGTAGTTTCCTGTGAGCAGGACTGAACACAGATTTGAACACAACCTCCTTGCAAATTCATGCTTTTAGTAATCACTACTAATCCTTAGTAGTATTCATGGTGCTGGTAACAGGCAAAAAAAATCTGTGAATAGTATACCATTGTGGCTCTGAATGTTCATTCAAATGAATCAAATAATATTCTGAACTGATGTTTTGCTATTAGAGCTCCCATATATTCATGTGCTGGAAACCATATGAAGGAAGTACAAAGCATAAAAAGAAATCTCCATAACCATGCTTGAAGGTTCAAAACACCTTTTTCTGCAGAAGAAAGAGGTATAAAAAGAGACTCATGAATAGATAGAAAAGAAAAATTATCCTTGAAACTATTGTTCTTACATACGTCCCTTAACAAATGCTAGTTATGCATGTTTGCTCAGACACTTTTTGGTCCGTGCTTCTTGTATGACCCCTACATGTTGGTGTTTTTGTTTTATTGATGTTTTCCACTGTTTCAACCTAATGAAATAAAAGTTGGAGCATATGAGTCTAATTTCTTTTGTTTGTAGTTTGGCTCAAGACAGAGGTTTTAAAATGATACTGCTCTCAGAGCAATACATTCTGTGGGTGCATAAGCATCAATTAATTTTATCAGAATATATATGGGGGGGAAAAGTGAAACTGACCAGATCTTTTTAACTATAGGAGAGTTTAGCTACAAGCTTTTAAATTTGAAAGCAACTTTCAAAAAAACTTGAAACTTCAAAATTAATGTTGAAAATGAAAATTTAACTGATTCTTCTGGCCTTTGTTTACATTAATAATCCTGCCTCTTCACACACTTTTTCGAGTAGTAGGACAGGAAAAGTAATACTAGGAACAAAAGAAAATAAGAAGAGAAACAAAAGAGGAGTAAAACCATCAGCACGGTCTGTCAACACCAAAGATCTCTGGCTATTCGTGTCTTTGTATATGGTAGAGGAAACAAAGTAGTTTAAGTGAATAACTTAAAGTTATTAAACTTATTAAATTTTCTGAAGTTTATTTTTATTTATATATTCATGTATTTATGGTTATTAAATTATATGTGTATGCTTATTATAATTATATTTATGATATATAATTATTCAACAAATTTAATATATTATATCTCAATAAAATATAAAATATATCTATCTAATGCATTATTATACTTAAATGCATATCTAGAAATAGATTTGTACATATAAATACATAAATATGTATTTCAATTTATATAAATACACACTTCACTTTTAACTTTTAGGTTACTAAATTACATAGATTTGAAAACGGGAATTAACTAAAAGCCTTAATTGGACGACATGGAAACTCCTAGAGATTGTTAGTCAAGACATTCAATGATTTAGATTTTTAAAATTGTGTTTAAGAATATAAGCAAATGCCTTGTATTTTCAAAACCACAACTTTCACTGAAGTCAGTTTAGAAATATATCATTAATAATTTTAAGGATATAAAACTTTGAAGGTTGAGATTAGTGGTAGTTGGTCAGCTGATATAAGGGAAGCCCTAAAATTTTTCTGTTGGAGGTTTATTGGTAAAGGAACATCATAGCTGCTGCTCCATCATTTCAAATAAAGACAAATTGATCTTTGCCTCTCAAGGTGCAGACTGTTATAACAGGATCTTGAAAGAATGAAAATCCATCTGTTTTTATTAGTGTGACCAATGTGAAAAAGTACCTTTTGGAGACTGCAGCTGGCAGGTAACATTTAGATAAAATGCTTGGGATTGTTTCTGCTGGGTTTTACTTGCATATGTATTCTTTTAAAGGATTATGAACCCTTCTTCAAAAAATATAGGCCCTTTTAGTGAATGACCATACACATCTGTCAGAGATACTGTTGCCTGACAACTTCAGGGAATCAAGGCTTCATTTGGAATAAATAATAATAATTATTAAACAAAACCCAAAAACACTTGTGGTTTTCCCAGCTGCATATTTCACTAGAGATCTTGGCCTCATCCAGTTACCTAATCTGTGCATATCAAAGCAACCATATGTACATGTAATTATAGTAAATATGCTTACATGCAAGTAAATATATAATATAAATGATACAATATCAACACAATATGCATAGTAAACTTGTGATGTCACAGTCGTGTATCTTTTTTACAGTGCCTCAATAAGACAGTACCATCTGACTGATTCTTGTTAAATACAAATTATGACTGACTTTTATTTTTAATAAGGATCCCACAGGTATTTAAAGGGAGAGCTTGCATGTCATTATCATTCTGTATCTCCTCTATATTGATGTGGTTACTATTATTTAAGTGAACTGTTTAACAATAATTATAGTATGCCATCCTTGTGAAATATTTGGTGCTTAATGAGAAATAACTGACCATTGCTTAAGAGCATGAGCAATACTAATACTTTGTCTATTTTTGTCATTATCATATTAGCATGTGATTTCTTTCAATCAAAAATAGTTCCTCATTTCCTTTACCTTGCCTGAGTTTTTGAAAATTCTAATAAAGTTGACCTAAGTTCTTCCAGCCATTTGTAGATTTATGACCACAAGTAGTTTAATATGCATCTGTAACAGACATAACAGATGATAGATAAAAAGAAGATCATAAGGTAAGTCTTTTTCTAAAGTGGACCTTTCAATTCAGTTAAATGCACTGTTTCGGCAAGGTTTTATCCTTAAAATCCAGTATCTTCATTGAAGAGATTTCTAATAAAAAAATGTTGGTACCTGGGCAACATAGCTATATGACAGTTTAGCAGAACACTGATACACTATATGGGAATAATATTGGACACAATATTGAAATTTGCATTGAGAGGTCAAATTAATTTGCATCTAAGTGGAATTTAGCCCTAATTCTTTTTAATTTTAAAGCCATTTTTATACCATTTGGGTCAGGCCTTAATACAAATCTAAATGTGGAGATGGCAGTGGTATTTATTGGGAGTTACATTGTGTCTAGTCCTTGAAAGTAAGAACTGAACAGTTGTCTATAGGAGATATAGTGTAATGGAAATCTTAATTAGTGACAAGCCTTGAGGAATTTTCCTTGATCTCACTTCCATCTAGGTAAATATACTAAATGTAATGAAATGAACTAGTATTTCTATGCAATATTTCAGAGAAAACAAAATGTAATAGGATTGGAATTCCGTGAGAATTCTTTAGTGACTTTTAAGAAAACAATTAAGACACCATTTTCTACTCACATTTACAATTCAGGAGCAGAAGAGTTGCTCATAGTTTTCCAGTACTTCTCAGCAGCCTAGATGATTTTGGTTTTAATTACATTTTAAAGGATTATAGTTTCATTTGAATACTCAGCAATGAAGTTGCTTTCAATGAAATAATAGAAGAAATTTCTATCAGCATCCCTTTGTGTGATGAAAGTTGAGGAGTATTAGTCCAATTTATGCATGCTTTGAAGTGTTCTGTCAGAAATATCCTAGCAATAAAAAATCTATTATTCCTAGAATTTCTTCTTTTATTTTTACACAAGTTATAACAGTGATTTTCTGAATGCTTTTCTCTCTGCTTTCTGTTGAAATATTTTCTGAGAAACAGGATTGTTTAAGAAATGCATCTAAAGTCACAGAGGAAAAAAAGCCCATAGATCTTTGAATAGTACAAATAGGAAAGTCATACGATACAGGTTACTAAAATGGCAAATCATTATTTTCTTGGATAATTCAGAAGTTGAGCAAAGCCAAGAGCTTTAATCAGAACCTGAAAAGCAGTAAACTTTTTCTTTTCTTGTGACTGGCATATGTATGGCTAGAAATGTATTTTAAGGGAAAAAATCATGGCAGAAGTTATACAGGACAGGCTTTGTCTTCTGGAAATGGTTATGAAGCTATTGATGACCGACCATACTGAAGATTTTCTTATTTTCTTATTTTTTTTAACCTTTTGAGAAATTAAAGATATGTAAATGCATATTGCGTTATTGGAGTGACACTGGGGTGTCAAAGGGATACCTAGAATAAGTATTAAGCTTTGTTTACAGTAACCTGGTCAGACCAGAGTGACGTACAAAACTAATTGTAAACTATTGTTTGTAGCTTTACATACATATAGAGCAGTGAGCAGGGTTTGTCAAACAACATGTGTGGTAGTTTTCTTTGGGAAGAGCAGGAGGAAGACGAGAAAAAAGAAAAGGTGCTGGGTTCTGGAAGGAAAGGAAACTGGAAGGGGTGTAAGACTGTGGTAAAGAGCAGGAGGTGACTGTGTGGTCTGTGTGAATGTCTAGGGATTACCGAGGCAGTTGAGGCTACTCTGGTAGCTTTCAGAGCCAGTAACTCCTATGGGATCTGTAGGACATTGTGAATAGTCTTGGCAAGGCTGTTTCAAGTTGTGTCTCAGGGTGAAAGTGATTTCCCACGGTAAGAAAAAAGGGCAGTAACTGGGCAATCGGGGAACAGTTTGTTGAGCTATAAAGCTACAAATAGCTTGGATCAGCTTGCCTTGTGCATTGTGTTTTCTTTCTCTATGGTCATCAGTATTTCTTACCGTTTACTAACTAGTTTAATAAGCACGGAGTGGGGTTACAGAAGAGCACACTTAAATCGTGCCTTCAAAAGAGAAACTAACTTAAAAAAAAAAAAAAAAAAAAAATCAAAAAAAGATCTTCTCCAAAACAGATAACAGTGGGTAGAAGCTTCCCAACAAAATGGTTCCACACAGTCGAGATCTTAAATGGAGGTCGTAGTAGTTGGAGAGTTTCTAGTCTTAAGGACTGTTTCTAGTTTCTAGTCTGAGGACTGAGGCCTAAGGACTGAGTTGTAACTTGTCTGCTGAATGTGAAGTCTGCACACCTTAGGAGTTTTGTAGATGGGGCAATTGGTATGTAGGAGAAAAGCTATTAGTCCTGGGTACATATGGTACCAGTGTATGAAGGATGTTTTGGAGTTTCACCCCAGGCTGCTATGCAGAAGGCTGAAGCTAAGGAACTTCATCATTTGCAATACTAGCAGTTGCAGGTGGGAGGTCTAGGATATAGTTAGAGATCTGGACTCTCATGCATGGAAGAGATAATCATGCAAGGAGGAAAGATTCAGGCATGTCAGAAATTCTTGAACCCTATGGAAAGAAGAACTGATCTGGAAGGAAAGGTTACACGTTAATTCTAATGTTACCACTCAAAATTAAAAAGGTCACAGAGAACTGCTGGTTGAGAAAAATTGACAGCCGCAGAAGTGCATCTGGTTTGAGTTGACAGGACCAAAGTGTGTAAGACTAACATTTAATGTGTTTCTGAAAAGGCCAGGAGGAAAATAAAATAATTGTTACAATAAACAAGGCAGGGAAATTAGATACCTAAATGCCAGCTGGCTGGGCATGCAACATTGAGTGGGTGAAAGTAAAACTTACTAGTGCTGAACAACGTGAATTCTGGTATCCTAAAAATAAAATGGCACACTAGAGTACTGGCCATCAGACAACTACCCTGATATAATAGGCATGTCACAGACCTGATGGAAGGAGAGTAATTAGTAAGATAGAGTGGCGCCTAGCTAGCACCTGTATGGGAACATACTGGGAGCAGCTCTGTATTTGAAGGATTGCATAAAATATGATAGCATAAAAACAGTCTACCAAAAGAGAAACCTCCCCAAAGTCCCAAGAAATGAGCAGACAGGGAAGAAGACCAGCCTGGCTAAATAGAGAGCTTTGGCTGGACCTCAGGAAAAAAAAGAAAGTTTATGATCTTTGGAAAAGGGGGTTGGCTACTTATGAAAAATACCAAGATGTAGTGAAGCCATGCAGGGTGAAAATTAGAAGGGCCAAAGCTCAAGCAGAACTCATCTTGGCCGCCACAGTTAAACATAACAAGAAGAGGTTCTTTCAGTATATCAATAGAAAAAGGAAGACTAGGGAAAATGTAGGCCCACTAACGAATGAGATGGGTGCCTTAGCGGTGCAAGACACAGAGAAGGCAGAGCTACTGAATGCCTTCTTTGCTTCAGTCTTCACTGTTAAAGCTGTCCCTCATGAATACCAGGCCCTGGAGGCAAGTGGGAGGGTCTGGAGAGAGGAAGAGTTTTCCCCAGTAGAGAAAGATCAGGTTAGAGACCACTTGGCCAGACTGGACATCCATAAGTCCATGGGCCCTGAGGAGATGCACCCACGAGTGCTGAGAGAGCTGGCAGATGTTATTGCTTGGCCACTCTCCACCATCTTTGAAAAGTCACGGAGAACAGGAGAGGTGCCTGAGGACTGGAGGAAGGCCAATATCACTCCACTCTTCAAAAAGGGCAGGAAGGAGGACCCAGGGAACTACAGACCGGTTAGTCTCACCTCCGTCCCTGGGAAGGTAATGGAGCGACTCATTCTGGATGTCATATCCAAGCACGTTCAAGAGCAGGAAGTTATTGGAAGAGGTCAACATGGATTTACCAAGGGTAAATCACGCTTGACCAACCTCATAGCCCTCCATGATGTTATAGCTTGTTGGCTAGATGAGGGCAGAGCAGCAGATGTCATCTACCTTGACTTCAGCATGGCTTTTGACACTGTCTCTCATAACATCCTCCTTAGGAAACTGAGGAAGCGTGGACTAGACAAGGGGACGGTGAGGTGGATTGAGAGCTGGCTGTGTGACAGGACTCAGAGTGTTGTGATTAATGGAGCAGGGTCGAGTTGGAGGCCTGTAACCAGTGGTGTCCCCCAGGGGTCAATACTTGGACCAGTACTGTTTAACGTATTCATCAACGACCTGAACGAAGGGACAGAGTGTATGCTCCGCAAGTTCACTGATGATACCAAACTGGGTGGGCTGGCTGTCACCCCAGAGGGCCGTGCTGCCATCCAGCATGACCTAGACAGGCTGGAGAGCTGGGCAGAGAAGAATCTAATGAGGTTCAACAAGGACAAGTGTAGCGTCCTGCACCTGGGGAGGAAGAATGTCAGGCACCAGTATAGGTTAGGGGTGGACCTGCTGGAAAGCAGCTCTGAAGAAAAGGATCTGGGGGTCTTGGTAGACAGTAAATTATCCATGAGCAAGCAATGTGCTCTTGTTGCCAAGGCAGCCAACGGAATCCTGGGCTGCATAGGGAAGAGTGTGGCCAGCAGGTCAAGGGAGGTCATTCTCCCCCTCTACTCTGCGCTGGTGGGGCCACAACTGGAATACCGCGTCCAGTTCTGGGCTCCCCGATTCAAGAGAGACAGGGAACTACTGGAGAGAGTCCAGCGTAGGGCAACAAAGATGACTGAGGGGTTGGAGCGTCTCCCTTATGAGGAAAGGCTGAGAGAGCTGGGACTCTTTAGCCTGGAGAAGAGAAGGCTGAGGGGAGACCTTATTAATGTTTACAAGTATCTAAAGGGTGGGCTTAAGGAGGATGGAGCCAGACTCTTTCCAGTGGTTCCCAGTACCAGGACGAGGGGTAACGGGCACAAGCTGGAATGTAGGAAGTTCCGATCAAATATGAGAAAAAACTTCTTTACGGTGAGGGTGACAGAGCACTGGAATGGGCTGCCCAGGGAGGTTGTGGAGTCCCCTCCTCTGGAGACTTTCAAGACCCGCCTGGATGCAGTCCTGAGTAATGTGCTCTAGGCAATCCTGCTTTAGCAGGGGAGTTGGACTAGATGATCTCTAGAGGTCCCTTCCAACTCTGAAAAATTCCGTGATTCCGTGAAAAGAAAATTCAATGAGAAAACAAACAAGCAAGAAGCTTTGGAGTTAGGGAGGATCTGTCAGGACGAAAGATTGGCTTTTGAAAAATAGGTGTCATATCCTAATGAAAACTGGAAGGTCTACAAAATACAATGGATGAAATATGCATGTGAAATTGAAAAGGCTAAAAAAAGTATTAATAGAAGAATATTTTTCAAATTATGCTCAACTGGAAGCAAATAATTTTACATTGAAAGGGGGTTTGTGGACATACTTAGATTGAACATAATCCTTAGATGATATTTGTATTTACAAAATAAACTTAAAGAAATTGCTTTTTATGTAATTACTCAACTAGACATCAAATTGTGCTTGACAGTTAAAATCTGTGTAAAAGGATTCATTGCAGAGTCAGCCTATAGTATAGTGGTGTCCCCATCTGTCGGGGTTCAGTTCCCCAATGGAGAGCCACTTACTGATTACTCCTTGCCTCTTCAGTCACCAGAGTAGCTTATGAATTGGAACCAAGTAGTCTCAATTGGTGTGATATTGTTGACATCACACTGTCATGGTAGCAACTGGCAGCTGTTCTTTAACCTTCATCAACCGTACCACAGAGAGATCCTCTGAGAGATCAGGCAAGTTAGACAGATGTTTAATTTTTTCTGTACTCAATGCAGCTATACCAAAAGCTCACTGTCACCCTTCCATCCCTGGAAACATTCAAGGTTAGGTTGGATGGGGCTTTGAGCAACCTGATCTAGTTGAAGATGTTCCTGCTCACTGCAGGGAGGTTGGACTAGATGACCTTTAAAAGTACCTCCCCACCTGAACTATTCTATGATTCTATGCTACTGTGATCGCAGCTACTAAGTTCAGCTGGGTAGAGATTTAGTGAAAACCATGACCAGCTTTAGATAAATTGCATGAGAAACATTGGTTTTCTGGATCATTTTCCTAATGGGTGATTCAGTCTGCTGTCTTTTCCAAACCACATGATCAATTTAAGAGAAAAAGAGCAAATGTTAAAATTAAGCCTCTCTTTTCTGACAGCTTTGAACCTTTACTTCCTCCTTCTGAATAAATTGAATAGTAGAAGGAGTTGAGGAGGGCAGAGAGCAGCCATGATTTTTGCCCTTTCTTTTCCAAACTCATGCATTTTCAAGATATGTACTTGTTGATCTGTTTGGGAACAGCTTCAGGTAAACTGTGTTATTGTAATACTGTTAATGTAAAGGGCTTCAACTTACGGAAGTGGAACCAGAAATCTTCACTGAAGTCTGACTGAACAACTCTTTCGCTTCAGATTACGCTATATTTTTCAAAGTCACATTTTAATTTGGAATATATTTCACCCTTTTCAATCCGTCTTTGCCTTTTGAAATAAAACATTTAATAACTGTCTCACCATAAAATAAAATAAACTTCCCATGTCTTGTGCCTTGTTTTAGGTTCAGATAAACAGTATTTTATACAGGAGAGAAATGCAGAGAACACTTTTTTTCATGTTTTGCTATAATCTTCAAAAATACCAATGTTCAGTGACTCATGCTTTTCCTAATAAGTAGGAACACGATTTGAAAACAATCAGCGTGATATTCTTGAAATATTCCAATGGATTAAAACTCAGTCTGGAAAACTTTATGAATACCTCTTGTGGTTTTGGACAAATTGGCCAATGGCTGGTGACAGCTGCTCTCCCCTCACCTCTCGCACACGGAGAGGAGGAAGAGAGATAAAGAGATTTATGAGTCTAGAAGAAACTAACTACTTTAATTTAATAACAAAATAAAAATGAAATAATAAAATAGACGTAATAATAATTAAAAAAAAAAATAAAATAGTATATACAAAACCCTATTAAGCTCTCAGGATGGTGTCACCGGCAGGCACTGGGGAAGTCCCAGACTGGACTCAGCAATGGCTGGGAACTGGATTACAGAGCTGGAGTCAGGAACACACGGATCAGGATCAAAGGCAGATGAACAGACAGGGTCTTCCTCGGACTTTGGCCATTAAAGAAAAAGAGTCTGACTTTTTGATCCCTCAGCTTTTATACTGAGCATGGGGCAGATGGGATGGAATACCCCTGTTGGTCAATTTTTGGTCACCTGTCCTGTCCGCTCCTCCCTGCAGCTGGGACCCCTCTATGCTTTCCATTTCCAACCCTCCAGTGGGGCAAATAATGAAATTAGCTGACCTTGGTTGTTATAGCAATAAGTATAAGCGTATATAGCAATAAGTCTCTGCGTAACATTCCTTGGCACTAACTGTAAACATTGGTCTTATCGCTCTGAGAATGAACTGGCTAAGCAAAATTACTGAACAAAAATTTGGTTCTGTTTTACCTCAAACCAGGACAATACCATTGTCCATTTTCAAGTGGGCTAATGTACATTTATTTTACAATTTGGATAGTATAGGCATAAAGTGACTGGGCTGTGTGATATCCCTGAAGCAAATGTTACTGCACTTAGGCAGTCTTCTGTTATGGCAAATTCCTATGAAACATGGAATCATACCACTGCTGTAGATTCTGACAGATGCCTTAATAATTTTTTAAAAAGAATGTATTTCTCTATTGAATTTTATAGGTTTTTAAAGTCATTCTTCAAAAATTCTTATTTATTTTTACCAGAACTCCTCAGTTTGTACACACTACCTTGGAGTAAATTTGGGAAGATACAAGGCAGCATGGAGCCAGGGAAATGCTTTGGTTTTCTATGTTCCAAATATATGCTAAAAACTACACAAATAATATATGTTGCGTCTCCTCAAGCCTAAACATGTTGTGAAATCACTTTTAAAGAGCCAATCTCTGGGCAGCCTGTTCCAGTGCTCTGTGACTCTCAAAGTAAAGAAATTTTTCGTCATGTTCAGATGGCACTTCCTGTGTTCCAGCTTGTGTCTGTTGCCCCTTGTCCTGTCACAGGGCACCACTGAGAAGAGTCTGGCCCCATTCTCTTGACACATGCTGTTTAGATATTTATAAGCACTGATGAGATCCCCTCTCAGTCTTCTTTTCTTCAGGTTAAAGAGACCCAGGTGTCTCAGACTTTCCTCATAAGAGAGGCGCTCCAGTCCCTTGATCATCTTTGTAGGCCTCCACTGGATTCTCTCCAGTAGTTCCCCATCCTTCTTGAACTGGTGGCCCAGAACTGGACACAGTACTCCAGATGTGGCCTCACCAGGGTGGAGTAGAAGGGGAGGATGACCTCCCTTGACCTCCTGGCCACACTTTTTAATGTACCCCAGGAGACCACAGGAGATTAATTAAGACAATTATGCCTTCTCTGTACACATAAGAAAGCTTTGCCTTTGTAATACAGCATCAATTGGTCAGTATGTAAAACAGACATTTTCAGTAACAAACCAGTTTATTAAGAATCAGTGTTCTGTATTTCACCCAGAATTTCTTGTAGTCTGTTCCAAGATGCTAAACCTAGCAATTGCATTAGGCATCTGACATATTATGCAAGTGTTCTGTATACATAGATATGTATGCAATATTACTACATGAAAGTGCAGTCAATCCTTTTAACTATTTATGGCTATTACACAGTTGCTCATTAACAGCTGTACATGAGTGCAATGAGTTCAGGTCTTTCCAATATGACTTGTGCATGGTCAGAGGTCACATTTGGATTCCCAAATCTGCAGTAGCTAGATAAGCTGTTTTATGCCTGGAAAACCTGGCCAACTACAGAAAAAAATATTTTTTTATTAAATTCCTTGGAGATCATATATCCAAGGAAGGCAGCAGCAAGAAACACAAAATTTCTCAAAATAAGACAGAAGAAAGAGGCTACAAAACTTAATCTGGGTTTACCAAGTTTTTATGTTCTGCTAACACATATATGCCTGCCTATTTCTCTATCTGTAAGTGTTGGTTTTCACAACAGTACTAATATTTCATACAGTACATTGTAAAATAGAAGAAAATACATAATACCCTTCAGAGACTGAAATGGAACCAAAAGAAATGCTTAGTTGTAATACTTCTTCTTAAAGGACTCCTATTCTTGTCATCCCACTGCAAATCATCTTTATATGTACGGCAGATAAAGAATACTATATCTGCTCCACAAAAATGTACACTATACTCACACAAATGTCCATTAACCATTACAGAAATGCTCTGACATGTCCTCTACAACCACTCCTGCCTCCCTGATAGATCTAAAATACAGAAAAGAAAACAGATTGTTATATATTTTGAGTCAAACATTCTTAAATTCAATTTATTCGGTCCATATGGCAGATGGACAACCTGGACAAATGCCAAGGGCCAAAGAGCAATCTCTGTACATAAATCTTTCCTCTGATTATATTTATTTTACATTAAAATGGGAGACTGAATGCTACAACATTGAACTGAAAAGTTCATTCACCTGCAATCAATTAACTGAGACTTTTTTTTAATGTGAGGATAAGAAACCACGATTTCCCTATTACGACAGAATCTAGCTCTAGAAATGAGCTTTCAGGTACAGCAGACTCAGTGTCACAGAATTTAGAACAGAAATGAAGTGTGAAGTTTGAAGTAAATTGATCAAAATGTGGAAATGAAGAATTCAATATTTTAAGAGCTCAAATAAATCACCGTGTACCTGTGTCTGACATTAATGATAAATTTAGTCCTGAACTATCAAATTAATTGCCTCTGGATTAAAGTTTGAAATCATACAGCTTTTTAGCTTCACACAAAGTAGGGTGCTTTACTTCTAAATTAGGTGCTTCAGCATATGAGATTAAAATAAACTATTTGCTTCCATGAAATAATCCAGGGTGATAAGATCTTTAATTTTTCCTGTGCTTAAATATTTTTACAATATAATAAAGTTCTACAGTGAGTTTTAATAATTTACCTCAGTGTCTGAAGAGAAGCGTATTCTATACATTTATGAATCCAAACTTTTAAAAATGTGAGAGGAAATGAAAAATAATTTAATGAGAAAAAATTCCAGCAACTGAGTTTTTAGCCCTGGTATGTATTTTCCAGTACACAGTACAATGCATAATAGAAGGCCCTTTTTTTTCTTTAAAATTCAGAGTTTATCCATTTTAATGACAAGGGACTTAGAAATCTTCACAACATAGCGTATAGCATGTACGTAGCATTCCTAAGATCCAGTAAATATTTAGGAGAGTATTTCACTTATTTAACCAGAGTAGTCATGTGAATGAATAAATCATGGAGAAATAACATACAGAATTTCAAAAAGTTGTACTTGTTTTTAATTTTTGCTCTAATACAGTATTTTCCCTTGGATATTTGTAATTCTGAAAACACCCTTATGGCTTATATGGCCACAAGTATAAATACTTTATTTACTCAAATGACATATCTACTCTAAATTTATCACCCTAGTTTTGTTTACAAAACCACTTTCATCATGTACCTGAGAAATATCCCAGCTCTGTCTCCACAGTGAAGTTTGTAAAGAAAGAAAGAAAGAAAAAAGTTAATATTTCAAGTTACTATATCAATTGCAGGTGGTATGAAACAGAAAGAGAAAATCAATACCTATAATGTTAAATTGTATATATTTAGCAATAGGTCTGTAATGCTATGATATATGAAATCTGGTCTGAAATAGTTTTTCCTATTAATCTTAACAGTGCAGGGTAAATAGCTATGATGCATCCAAAATAAGCAGGAATTTCCAGCAGAAGCTGTTCTGAAACTCGTTAATGCAATTCAGGTGAAAAAGGGAAACTGAGAGGAAAAGGAGAGGAAAAAACACCAGAATATATATTAGGTCCATAGTAACTCACTATTCAAAAGAACCTGAAGAAACAGCTAGGAGAACATTTTTTTAATTCCTTTTTGGGTTAAAAATAACACACCAAGATAAGGAACAAGAAGTCTAAACGTACCTTCACTTTACTGTTTTTAATTAACATTGCCAAATTATACATAAGACGTATTTCATAGGTTGGTTGTGTTTTCTTTCTTTTAGCAAAAGTTGTGTCCTAGAGAAAGGAGTTAAATGTGTCTGGTTTTTCCTCAGTTTTAAAACATTTTCCATTTCTTGTCTCCATTTCCAAAAAATGCATGTTGATTTACCTGGTGGTTTGGACTGCCTTGTATTTGTTTACTGGCATAAAGTAGTACCTATAGCAGATTTTATGCTGGGTTGACCTTGACTATTCACCAGGTGCCCACCAAGATGCTCTATCACTCCCCCTCCTCCCTTGACAGGGTATAGAAAATATGATGAAAGGCTCATGGATCAAGATAAGGACAGCATTTACCATTGTGCGTATTTACCATCATGGACAAAACCATACTCAGTTTGGGAAAAGTAATTTAATTTATTGCCACTCCAATCAAATCAGAATAGGATAATGATAAATAAGAACAAATCTTAAAACACCTTCTCCCATTCTTCCCTTCTTACTAGGCTCAGCTTCACTCCTGATATCTCTACCTTGTCCCCACAAGTAGTACAGGAGGACAGGGAATGGGGGTTGGGGTCAGTTCATCATATGTTGACTCTACCACTTCTTCCTCGTCATGCTCAGCCCCTGCTCCAGTGTGGGGTCCCACCCAAAGGAGACAATCCTCCATGAACTTTTCCAGTGTGAGTCCTTCCCATCGGCTGCAGCTGTCTTCATGGACTGCTTCAGCATGCACCCTTTCCACCGGGTGCAGTCCTTCAGGAACAGACAATTCTGGTGTGAGACCCGTGTTGGGGGGCTCTTCTCCACAGGGCCACAGCTCCTGCCAGGAGCCTCCTCCAGTGGAGGGTCTCCACAGGGGTCACAGGGCACATCCACCTGCCCTGGTGTGGGATCCTTCGCAGTGTGGATCTCTGCTCCAGCACAGATCTCCATGGGCTGCAGGGGAACAACCTGCATCACCACAGCCATAGCCACAGGCTGCAGGGGAGTGTCTGCTCTGGTGCTTGGAGCACCTCCTCCCCCTCCTTCTTTAGTGACTGTGGTGTCTACAGACTTGTTTCTCTCACATATTCTCACTCCTTTCTTCCAGCTGCTGTTGCGCAGCAGTTTTTACCCTTTCTTAAATATGTTATCACAAGAGGTGCTCCCACTGTTGCCAGTTGGTTCAAATTTGACCAGTGGTGGGTCTGGCTTGGAGCCAGTTGGAACAGGCTCTGTTGGACATGGGGGAAGCTTCTAGCATCTTCTGACAGAAGCCACCTCGCTGCCCTACCCCCCACTACCAAAACCTTTCCACATAAAGGTAATATGCATACCTTTACCTTCATATATAACATATCCACTCATTGAATGGATGATATCTGGGAGAATGGAAACCATTTGTGAAGTAACATATATAATCTTAATACTATATGAACTATATTTGAATTTTCACAAGAAGCTGGGACGGGACACAGCTGGGATGGCTGACCCAAACTAGTCAAAGGAGTATTTGATACCATGTGACATCATGCTTAGTATATAGCTGCAGGAGTTAGTCAGGGCGGCAGGAACTGCTACTCAGGAATGGGCTGGTCATTTCAGTTTCTGGTCGGTGAGCAATTACAGTTGTGCATTAACCAGAGCTAGATTCTGTCGTAATAGGGAAATCGTGGTTTCTTATCCTCACATTAAAAAAAAGTCTCAGTTAATTGATTGCAGGTGAATGAACTTTTCAGTTCAATGTTGTAGCATTCAGTCTCCCATTTTAATGTAAAATAAATATAATCAGAGGAAAGATTTATGTACAGAGATTGCTCTTTGGCCCTTGGCATTTGTCCAGGTTGTCCATCTGCCATATGGACCGAATAAATTGAATTTAAGAATGTTTGACTCAAAATATATAACAATCTGTTTTCTTTTCTGTATTTTAGATCTATCAGGGAGGCAGGAGTGGTTGTAGAGGACATGTCAGAGCATTTCTGTAATGGTTAATGGACATTTGTGTGAGTATAGTGTACATTTTTGTGGAGCAGATATAGTATTCTTTATCTGCCGTACATATAAAGATGATTTGCAGTGGGATGACAAGAATAGGAGTCCTTTAAGAAGAAGTATTACAACTAAGCATTTCTTTTGGTTCCATTTCAGTCTCTGAAGGGTATTATGTATTTTCTTCTATTTTACAATGTACTGTATGAAATATTAGTACTGTTGTGAAAACCAACACTTACAGATAGAGAAATAGGCAGGCATATATGTGTTAGCAGAACATAAAAACTTGGTAAACCCAGATTAAGTTTTGTAGCCTCTTTCTTCTGTCTTATTTTGAGAAATTTTGTGTTTCTTGCTGCTGCCTTCCTTGGATATATGATCTCCAAGGAATTTAATAAAAAAATATTTTTTTCTGTAGTTGGCCAGGTTTTCCAGGCATAAAACAGCTTATCTAGCTACTGCAGATTTGGGAATCCAAATGTGACCTCTGACCATGCACAAGTCATATTGGAAAGACCTGAACTCATTGCACTCATGTACAGCTGTTAATGAGCAACTGTGTAATAGCCATAAATAGTTAAAAGGATTGACTGCACTTTCATGTAGTAATATTGCATACATATCTATGTATACAGAACACTTGCATAATATGTCAGATGCCTAATGCAATTGCTAGGTTTAGCATCTTGGAACAGACTACAAGAAATTCTGGGTGAAATACAGAACACTGATTCTTAATAAACTGGTTTGTTACTGAAAATGTCTGTTTTACATACTGACCAATTGATGCTGTATTACAAAGGCAAAGCTTTCTTATGTGTACAGAGAAGGCATAATTGTCTTAATTAATCTCCTGTGGTCTCCTGGGGTACATTAAAAAGTGTGGCCAGGAGGTCAAGGGAGGTCATCCTCCCCTTCTACTCCACCCTGGTGAGGCCACATCTGGAGTACTGTGTCCAGTTCTGGGCCACCAGTTCAAGAAGGATGGGGAACTACTGGAGAGAATCCAGTGGAGGCCTACAAAGATGATCAAGGGACTGGAGCGCCTCTCTTATGAGGAAAGTCTGAGACACCTGGGTCTCTTTAACCTGAAGAAAAGAAGACTGAGAGGGGATCTCATCAGTGCTTATAAATATCTAAACAGCATGTGTCAAGAGAATGGGGCCAGACTCTTCTCAGTGGTGCCCTGTGACAGGACAAGGGGCAACAGACACAAGCTGGAACACAGGAAGTGCCATCTGAACATGACGAAAAATTTCTTTACTTTGAGAGTCACAGAGCACTGGAACAGGCTGCCCAGAGATTGGCTCTTTAAAAGTGATTTCACAACATGTTTAGGCTTGAGGAGACGCAACATATATTATTTGTGTAGTTTTTAGCATATATTTGGAACATAGAAAACCAAAGCATTTCCCTGGCTCCATGCTGCCTTGTATCTTCCCAAATTTACTCCAAGGTAGTGTGTACAAACTGAGGAGTTCTGGTAAAAATAAATAAGAATTTTTGAAGAATGACTTTAAAAACCTATAAAATTCAATAGAGAAATACATTCTTTTTAAAAAATTATTAAGGCATCTGTCAGAATCTACAGCAGTGGTATGATTCCATGTTTCATAGGAATTTGCCATAACAGAAGACTGCCTAAGTGCAGTAACATTTGCTTCAGGGATATCACACAGCCCAGTCACTTTATGCCTATACTATCCAAATTGTAAAATAAATGTACATTAGCCCACTTGAAAATGGACAATGGTATTGTCCTGGTTTGAGGTAAAACAGAACCAAATTTTTGTTCAGTAATTTTGCTTAGCCAGTTCATTCTCAGAGCGATAAGACCAATGTTTACAGTTAGTGCCAAGGAATGTTACGCAGAGACTTATTGCTATATACGCTTATACTTATTGCTATAACAACCAAGGTCAGCTAATTTCATTATTTGCCCCACTGGAGGGTTGGAAATGGAAAGCATAGAGGGGTCCCAGCTGCAGGGAGGAGCGGACAGGACAGGTGACCAAAAATTGACCAACAGGGGTATTCCATCCCATCTGCCCCATGCTCAGTATAAAAGCTGAGGGATCAAAAAGTCAGACTCTTTTTCTTTAATGGCCAAAGTCCGAGGAAGACCCTGTCTGTTCATCTGCCTTTGATCCTGATCCGTGTGTTCCTGACTCCAGCTCTGTAATCCAGTTCCCAGCCATTGCTGAGTCCAGTCTGGGACTTCCCCAGTGCCTGCCGGTGACACCATCCTGAGAGCTTAATAGGGTTTTGTATATACTATTTTATTTTTTTTTTTAATTATTATTACGTCTATTTTATTATTTCATTTTTATTTTGTTATTAAATTAAAGTAGTTAGTTTCTTCTAGACTCATAAATCTCTTTATCTCTCTTCCTCCTCTCCGTGTGCGAGAGGTGAGGGGAGAGCAGCTGTCACCAGCCATTGGCCAATTTGTCCAAAACCACAAGAGGTATTCATAAAGTTTTCCAGACTGAGTTTTAATCCATTGGAATATTTCAAGAATATCACGCTGATTGTTTTCAAATCGTGTTCCTACTTATTAGGAAAAGCATGAGTCACTGAACATTGGTATTTTTGAAGATTATAGCAAAACATGAAAAAAAGTGTTCTCTGCATTTCTCTCCTGTATAAAATACTGTTTATCTGAACCTAAAACAAGGCACAAGACATGGGAAGTTTATTTTATTTTATGGTGAGACAGTTATTAAATGTTTTATTTCAAAAGGCAAAGACGGATTGAAAAGGGTGAAATATATGCCAAATTAAAATGTGACTTTGAAAAATATAGCGTAATCTGAAGCGAAAGAGTTGTTCAGTCAGACTTCAGTGAAGATTTCTGGTTCCACTTCCGTAAGTTGAAGCCCTTTACATTAACAGTATTACAATAACACAGTTTACCTGAAGCTGTTCCCAAACAGATCAACAAGTACATATCTTGAAAATGCATGAGTTTGGAAAAGAAAGGGCAAAAATCATGGCTGCTCTCTGCCCTCCTCAACTCCTTCTACTATTCAATTTATTCAGAAGGAGGAAGTAAAGGTTCAAAGCTGTCAGAAAAGAGAGGCTTAATTTTAACATTTGCTCTTTTTCTCTTAAATTGATCATGTGGTTTGGAAAAGACAGCAGACTGAATCACCCATTAGGAAAATGATCCAGAAAACCAATGTTTCTCATGCAATTTATCTAAAGCTGGTCATGGTTTTCACTAAATCTCTACCCAGCTGAACTTAGTAGCTGCGATCACAGTAGCATAGAATCATAGAATAGTTCAGGTGGGGAGGTACTTTTAAAGGTCATCTAGTCCAACCTCCCTGCAGTGAGCAGGAACATCTTCAACTAGATCAGGTTGCTCAAAGCCCCATCCAACCTAACCTTGAATGTTTCCAGGGATGGAAGGGTGACAGTGAGCTTTTGGTATAGCTGCATTGAGTACAGAAAAAATTAAACATCTGTCTAACTTGCCTGATCTCTCAGAGGATCTCTCTGTGGTACGGTTGATGAAGGTTAAAGAACAGCTGCCAGTTGCTACCATGACAGTGTGATGTCAACAATATCACACCAATTGAGACTACTTGGTTCCAATTCATAAGCTACTCTGGTGACTGAAGAGGCAAGGAGTAATCAGTAAGTGGCTCTCCATTGGGGAACTGAACCCCGACAGATGGGGACACCACTATACTATAGGCTGACTCTGCAATGAATCCTTTTACACAGATTTTAACTGTCAAGCACAATTTGATGTCTAGTTGAGTAATTACATAAAAAGCAATTTCTTTAAGTTTATTTTGTAAATACAAATATCATCTAAGGATTATGTTCAATCTAAGTATGTCCACAAACCCCCTTTCAATGTAAAATTATTTGCTTCCAGTTGAGCATAATTTGAAAAATATTCTTCTATTAATACTTTTTTTAGCCTTTTCAATTTCACATGCATATTTCATCCATTGTATTTTGTAGACCTTCCAGTTTTCATTAGGATATGACACCTATTTTTCAAAAGCCAATCTTTCGTCCTGACAGATCCTCCCTAACTCCAAAGCTTCTTGCTTGTTTGTTTTCTCATTGAATTTTCTTTTCACGGAATCACGGAATTTTTCAGAGTTGGAAGGGACCTCTAGAGATCATCTAGTCCAACTCCCCTGCTAAAGCAGGATTGCCTAGAGCACATTACTCAGGACTGCATCCAGGCGGGTCTTGAAAGTCTCCAGAGGAGGGGACTCCACAACCTCCCTGGGCAGCCCATTCCAGTGCTCTGTCACCCTCACCGTAAAGAAGTTTTTTCTCATATTTGATCGGAACTTCCTACATTCCAGCTTGTGCCCGTTACCCCTCGTCCTGGTACTGGGAACCACTGGAAAGAGTCTGGCTCCATCCTCCTTAAGCCCACCCTTTAGATACTTGTAAACATTAATAAGGTCTCCCCTCAGCCTTCTCTTCTCCAGGCTAAAGAGTCCCAGCTCTCTCAGCCTTTCCTCATAAGGGAGACGCTCCAACCCCTCAGTCATCTTTGTTGCCCTACGCTGGACTCTCTCCAGTAGTTCCCTGTCTCTCTTGAATCGGGGAGCCCAGAACTGGACGCGGTATTCCAGTTGTGGCCCCACCAGCGCAGAGTAGAGGGGGAGAATGACCTCCCTTGACCTGCTGGCCACACTCTTCCCTATGCAGCCCAGGATTCCGTTGGCTGCCTTGGCAACAAGAGCACATTGCTTGCTCATGGATAATTTACTGTCTACCAAGACCCCCAGATCCTTTTCTTCAGAGCTGCTTTCCAGCAGGTCCACCCCTAACCTATACTGGTGCCTGACATTCTTCCTCCCCAGGTGCAGGACGCTACACTTGTCCTTGTTGAACCTCATTAGATTCTTCTCTGCCCAGCTCTCCAGCCTGTCTAGGTCATGCTGGATGGCAGCACGGCCCTCTGGGGTGACAGCCAGCCCACCCAGTTTGGTATCATCAGTGAACTTGCGGAGCATACACTCTGTCCCTTCGTTCAGGTCGTTGATGAATACGTTAAACAGTACTGGTCCAAGTATTGACCCCTGGGGGACACCACTGGTTACAGGCCTCCAACTCGACCCTGCTCCATTAATCACAACACTCTGAGTCCTGTCACACAGCCAGCTCTCAATCCACCTCACCGTCCCCTTGTCTAGTCCACGCTTCCTCAGTTTCCTAAGGAGGATGTTATGAGAGACAGTGTCAAAAGCCATGCTGAAGTCAAGGTAGATGACATCTGCTGCTCTGCCCTCATCTAGCCAACAAGCTATAACATCATGGAGGGCTATGAGGTTGGTCAAGCGTGATTTACCCTTGGTAAATCCATGTTGACCTCTTCCAATAACTTCCTGCTCTTGAACGTGCTTGGATATGACATCCAGAATGAGTCGCTCCATTACCTTCCCAGGGACGGAGGTGAGACTAACCGGTCTGTAGTTCCCTGGGTCCTCCTTCCTGCCCTTTTTGAAGAGTGGAGTGATATTGGCCTTCCTCCAGTCCTCAGGCACCTCTCCTGTTCTCCGTGACTTTTCAAAGATGGTGGAGAGTGGCCAAGCAATAACATCTGCCAGCTCTCTCAGCACTCGTGGGTGCATCTCCTCAGGGCCCATGGACTTATGGATGTCCAGTCTGGCCAAGTGGTCTCTAACCTGATCTTTCTCTACTGGGGAAAACTCTTCCTCTCTCCAGACCCTCCCACTTGCCTCCAGGGCCTGGTATTCATGAGGGACAGCTTTAACAGTGAAGACTGAAGCAAAGAAGGCATTCAGTAGCTCTGCCTTCTCTGTGTCTTGCACCGCTAAGGCACCCATCTCATTCGTTAGTGGGCCTACATTTTCCCTAGTCTTCCTTTTTCTATTGATATACTGAAAGAACCTCTTCTTGTTATGTTTAACTGTGGCGGCCAAGATGAGTTCTGCTTGAGCTTTGGCCCTTCTAATTTTCACCCTGCATGGCTTCACTACATCTTGGTATTTTTCATAAGTAGCCAACCCCCTTTTCCAAAGATCATAAACTTTCTTTTTTTTCCTGAGGTCCAGCCAAAGCTCTCTATTTAGCCAGGCTGGTCTTCTTCCCTGTCTGCTCATTTCTTGGGACTTTGGGGAGGTTTCTCTTTTGGTAGACTGTTTTTATGCTATCATATTTTATGCAATCCTTCAAATACAGAGCTGCTCCCAGTATGTTCCCATACAGGTGCTAGCTAGGCGCCACTCTATCTTACTAATTACTCTCCTTCCATCAGGTCTGTGACATGCCTATTATATCAGGGTAGTTGTCTGATGGCCAGTACTCTAGTGTGCCATTTTATTTTTAGGATACCAGAATTCACGTTGTTCAGCACTAGTAAGTTTTACTTTCACCCACTCAATGTTGCATGCCCAGCCAGCTGGCATTTAGGTATCTAATTTCCCTGCCTTGTTTATTGTAACAATTATTTTATTTTCCTCCTGGCCTTTTCAGAAACACATTAAATGTTAGTCTTACACACTTTGGTCCTGTCAACTCAAACCAGATGCACTTCTGCGGCTGTCAATTTTTCTCAACCAGCAGTTCTCTGTGACCTTTTTAATTTTGAGTGGTAACATTAGAATTAACGTGTAACCTTTCCTTCCAGATCAGTTCTTCTTTCCATAGGGTTCAAGAATTTCTGACATGCCTGAATCTTTCCTCCTTGCATGATTATCTCTTCCATGCATGAGAGTCCAGATCTCTAACTATATCCTAGACCTCCCACCTGCAACTGCTAGTATTGCAAATGATGAAGTTCCTTAGCTTCAGCCTTCTGCATAGCAGCCTGGGGTGAAACTCCAAAACATCCTTCATACACTGGTACCATATGTACCCAGGACTAATAGCTTTTCTCCTACATACCAATTGCCCCATCTACAAAACTCCTAAGGTGTGCAGACTTCACATTCAGCAGACAAGTTACAACTCAGTCCTTAGGCCTCAGTCCTCAGACTAGAAACTAGAAACAGTCCTTAAGACTAGAAACTCTCCAACTACTACGACCTCCATTTAAGATCTCGACTGTGTGGAACCATTTTGTTGGGAAGCTTCTACCCACTGTTATCTGTTTTGGAGAAGATCTTTTTTTGATTTTTTTTTTTTTTTTTTTTTTAAGTTAGTTTCTCTTTTGAAGGCACGATTTAAGTGTGCTCTTCTGTAACCCCACTCCGTGCTTATTAAACTAGTTAGTAAACGGTAAGAAATACTGATGACCATAGAGAAAGAAAACACAATGCACAAGGCAAGCTGATCCAAGCTATTTGTAGCTTTATAGCTCAACAAACTGTTCCCCGATTGCCCAGTTACTGCCCTTTTTTCTTACCGTGGGAAATCACTTTCACCCTGAGACACAACTTGAAACAGCCTTGCCAAGACTATTCACAATGTCCTACAGATCCCATAGGAGTTACTGGCTCTGAAAGCTACCAGAGTAGCCTCAACTGCCTCGGTAATCCCTAGACATTCACACAGACCACACAGTCACCTCCTGCTCTTTACCACAGTCTTACACCCCTTCCAGTTTCCTTTCCTTCCAGAACCCAGCACCTTTTCTTTTTTCTCGTCTTCCTCCTGCTCTTCCCAAAGAAAACTACCACACATGTTGTTTGACAAACCCTGCTCACTGCTCTATATGTATGTAAAGCTACAAACAATAGTTTACAATTAGTTTTGTACGTCACTCTGGTCTGACCAGGTTACTGTAAACAAAGCTTAATACTTATTCTAGGTATCCCTTTGACACCCCAGTGTCACTCCAATAACGCAATATGCATTTACATATCTTTAATTTCTCAAAAGGTTAAAAAAAATAAGAAAATAAGAAAATCTTCAGTATGGTCGGTCATCAATAGCTTCATAACCATTTCCAGAAGACAAAGCCTGTCCTGTATAACTTCTGCCATGATTTTTTCCCTTAAAATACATTTCTAGCCATACATATGCCAGTCACAAGAAAAGAAAAAGTTTACTGCTTTTCAGGTTCTGATTAAAGCTCTTGGCTTTGCTCAACTTCTGAATTATCCAAGAAAATAATGATTTGCCATTTTAGTAACCTGTATCGTATGACTTTCCTATTTGTACTATTCAAAGATCTATGGGCTTTTTTTCCTCTGTGACTTTAGATGCATTTCTTAAACAATCCTGTTTCTCAGAAAATATTTCAACAGAAAGCAGAGAGAAAAGCATTCAGAAAATCACTGTTATAACTTGTGTAAAAATAAAAGAAGAAATTCTAGGAATAATAGATTTTTTATTGCTAGGATATTTCTGACAGAACACTTCAAAGCATGCATAAATTGGACTAATACTCCTCAACTTTCATCACACAAAGGGATGCTGATAGAAATTTCTTCTATTATTTCATTGAAAGCAACTTCATTGCTGAGTATTCAAATGAAACTATAATCCTTTAAAATGTAATTAAAACCAAAATCATCTAGGCTGCTGAGAAGTACTGGAAAACTATGAGCAACTCTTCTGCTCCTGAATTGTAAATGTGAGTAGAAAATGGTGTCTTAATTGTTTTCTTAAAAGTCACTAAAGAATTCTCACGGAATTCCAATCCTATTACATTTTGTTTTCTCTGAAATATTGCATAGAAATACTAGTTCATTTCATTACATTTAGTATATTTACCTAGATGGAAGTGAGATCAAGGAAAATTCCTCAAGGCTTGTCACTAATTAAGATTTCCATTACACTATATCTCCTATAGACAACTGTTCAGTTCTTACTTTCAAGGACTAGACACAATGTAACTCCCAATAAATACCACTGCCATCTCCACATTTAGATTTGTATTAAGGCCTGACCCAAATGGTATAAAAATGGCTTTAAAATTAAAAAGAATTAGGGCTAAATTCCACTTAGATGCAAATTAATTTGACCTCTCAATACAAATTGACTTGGGGATGGCCTTCTCCTGAGCTTTTAAGAGTTCCTCCTTGAAGTAAGACCAGCCTTCCTGGACACCTTTGCCTTTCAGGACTGTCCCCCAAGGACAACGGCTTCTAAAAGAGCATTTATTTGTAATAGTCTCCAAGCCACTTTTTATAGTCCTTTTTTCACAGTAGAGATGGTTTTTTAGTTTGCTTGTTTTGGTCTCAAGTAACTCATTCTTATGTAGGTCTCTCTTGAAATTTAATGTCTGTCTGCTGGATTTGTTTGGCCTACTCTCTCTTCTATAGTATTAAGTTTAACTGTACTGAGCAGTCTGCCCTCTAATCTCTCAAATTAGACTCCATATATTTAATCAAAAGAAAAATCAGAACAGTGTCTTTGATTGTAGCTAGTCATTAAATTCCAAATTTTATTTCTACGTCTCATCTTGGTGTGGCATTGATCCTGTCTTTTTGTTGACAGCTGAAATCTCTCACTATCAATACCCCCTACTCCAAATCTGGTCAATTGTTCCTGAACACTATTTTTGTCTTGAGCAATGATCAGTATTACAGTCCTACTATTATATTTTTTAAATTACAGTAGAGGTTTCTCTTTTGGTAGACCATTTTTATGCTATTATATTTTATGTGATCCTTCAAATACAGAGCTGCTCCCACCACTCTATCTTACTAATTACCCTCCTTCCATCAGGTCTGTGACATGCCTATTATATCACACAAGAACAAGGGTGAGCGATCGCGAGACTTCTGCCACCTGCTGATAGAATATTTCATCGGCCTCTGCATCCTGGTTGGCGGGTCTATAACAAACTCTCACCATCATGTCCGGCTTATTAGCCTTACCCTTGATTCTTATCCATAAACACTCAACAATGTCGTCATGCACATCGTTAAGTTCTTGGCATTCAATACTGCCCCTGACATAGAGGGCCACCCCACCACCTCTCCTTCCTTGCCTATCCCTTCTGAAGAGTTTGTAGCCATCAATCACCACACTCCAGTTGTGCATGCCTTCCCACCACATTTCTGTGATGGTAACTATATCACATTTTCCCTGCTGTACAATGGCCTCCAGCTCTTCCTGTTTGTTGCCCATGCTGCGTGCATTCACGTAGATGCACTTCAGCTGGGCTAATTGCCTTGCCACTTTATTGGGGAGACAAGCCCGTATTCCCACCTGTCCATGCTCAGACATTTCTGCAGTTGGCAACCCACCACTACTCCTCATGTCACTGCTAGCACATGGGTCATCATCTCCCACCTCCACTGCAACAACAGGCTGCAAGACCTTGGTAGCACTTTTACCCACCAGCACTGGCATGCTGCTCCCAGAATGTGCTTCAAATTGAAAGGAATGTAATTATCTAAATGGTTGCCATTTGTTTACAAATGCACTGGAACATTTTCACTTTTGTCATACTTAATGTAAATTCATCATTTTTATTTTCTAAGACATCAAAGGGGCAGTAAGATCAGGGCTGCACTGACTGCTTTTGTATTTCTCATACTGGAAGAAAAAATATTTTTTAAAAGTCTTGACATTTGCAAATGCTAAATCACCTTGTGATTTATTTATATGAACATTTTATATGATACAGCAATCCATGGAGGATAAAACTTAAACAATTTTATGCGCAAGCCCCCATACAGATAAATTACCAAAAAAAGAGAGACATTTGTTTAAAATAAATTGGGGGGGGGGGGGGGGGGGGGGGGGGGGGGGGGGGGGGGGGGCGGGGGGGAAGAAAGAAAAAGATTTATTGAAAGATTTATGGTATGGCATTATGGCATATCAGTTTATCTCATATAATACAAATCAACAATTCTTTATATTACTTCATTTAAATTCATGTTCTGTGACTTTGCTAATCACTGAACCAAGCAAAGGTAAGATTGCTTCACTGCCTACCTATACACACTGCCTATCTATACAGACACACAATCATGCTCACATCCTGCCATAAGTCTTCACATTATAACATCTTAAAAATCACTGTGGGAGGGTCACTTTACTTAACTGTGAACGGTACTTGCGTGTTCTGAAAAAGTAGCATATGTTTCTATAGTTTAATTCATTAAAAGTGCCATAAATAAGCATGTAAATTGACCATAAACATAAAAGAGTCGTCAAGTTGGCCATTGTTTTCAGCCTGGGCTACATGGGCAGACAGACAGTTGGGAACTGCTGTACTTCTCTCAGTAGGAAAAGGATGGATTTGAGAGACTGTGTTTACTGCCCTCACTGTTTTTAAAGGAATGTTAAAAGACAGACAAATTCCAAAGAAATAAAACCAGAAATTAGTATCTCATTCTAAAATTTGTGGCTGTTAATGCTAAATTAGGCATTAATGTCTTTAAGATGAAACACAACACTGTTACTTCATGAGCTTGAGATCTTAAGTCTTGAGAGAGATCAGTGATGGTTGCCTTGTAACTCACAAACTTGCTCATCCCCCGTAAAATCACTGCTGTGTGTCCTGTGGTCACCCAGCTGCACTACTACAAGTGACAGACAGAGAAGAGGAAGCATGAGTTTTTTTGAGTCATATATACTGAAAGCATTTATTTGCTAATGTGAAGTAGCATTCACATAATCTATCTGATGATGCTACCTGATGTGTCAGTGTCAGCTGTTGTCATGGCCACATATCAGAGAGATACAGGAGGCCTCTTAGATTTCTTCTGTTGATTAGACAAAACCCCTTCAAATGAAGCCATAAAAGCCTGAATTAAAATTCCAACCAGCCAGCACTCCTTATTCATACTCGCACTTGGAATTCTGTTCTGGTTTTGACTGAAATGACTGGCTTGTAAAGGGAATAACATCAACACTATTCCTCGATAACAATGGTTAAAATCAAATGGAACACACATATATTTTCCAGACTTGTGTCTTTTTGTAAGTAATATCATTTCCTGGATCAAATTTACCTTACAGAAACATTTTGCAATAAGCTAGAAAAACATAGTAAGATGGACATAGACAGAAGCATGTTGGAAAATACATGACCAAAGTAGATTTTTCAGAGTATCTTTTTGCCTTTGGAGAGCGCTTTATGAGTATCAAGGGGTATGAGCGAGAGAATTAGAGACACAGTGTGAACAAGAGAGTACATTATTATGTACCTTATATTTTAAATTAAATCCTGATCCACCAAACAGTTTTTTATCACGTTTGCTAAAATTTAATAGCATGTGTAGTCAGCTGGTTTGGAGATTGCTGCTCTAAACCCATTGTTTTCTGGAGTAAATTAGTATAGTTTAAACATTAAGATTCTGCAAGACATACAAAGTTTCCTACTAATTCTGAAAATTCTCACTGAACTTTCAGCAGCATCTGAATAGCTCAATACCCTGAGTACTGTAGGTTGCATAGTATGTTGAAAGCCCATCTTTAAATCCACTTCAGCTGTAGCTGTTAACTCTTAGCACTGTCATCACTGTGGATCATGGTGTCTCTATTTTAACCATTCAGTAAATGAGAAAAAAAACACAGACCAGATGGTATAGCATAGATCTGGTGACTTGCCCACCTTCTCACATGAGCTCTGTGGCACAGGCATTCTCTGGAGACTATGGTGTCCTTTCTTCTCTATGTCAGTCAGTGTTTGGAAATCTTCCCATTCTTGCATTAGATGAAGGATCTTAAATACAATAATTCTTCATTGTATAATTTTGGTTTAACAACATGCAGTGTATAACTCTACCTTACAGCAAGTAGAGCAGCCTGATTGTGCATTTGAAAACTAGCATGTCTAGATACATGAAGCAACACCTTATTCTGATAATCCTCAATTTTGAATATATATTTTGACACCAAATGTGACATTGCCAGTGTTAAGATTTTTAGATGAACAGGCCAGATCTCTAATGCATGAGCTAATGGAGAAGCAGGTAGCAGTTATATGGTATCAGCTGCTGGTGATGACACTTTTTCTGCCTCTACCCTCACACTTCATATCCTATTTCTTTGTTTATCTTACACTCCTCTACTATGTCTACCAGGGCCTGCAATCAGCCTTTTTCACTCATAGGAAAATCTGCCCTATTTCCTTCCACTTCTTGCTCCAGCATCACTGTTGATAAGAACACAGAGAACAGGAGAACACTTCTTCATAGTTTTTTGAATAAGCATAATTTCCTCCAAGGAGGAGTTCAAGGATATATGTTCTTTGTGTGCAAAGATATGTATTTAAGATATTGTTTTGTATTGTGGTTTTGTGGGTTTTTTTTTTATTTTTTTTTTATTATTATGTGCTTTTGAATTGCACAAGTCTTTAATGTTGTCCATCTGTATAATCTTAATCTGAGTGTAAGTAGGGAGAGTGTTTGTTTTCCACTTCTTCAACATCTACTAAGTATGAATATTTAAGTTTTTTAGATTTTCATTTTAAGCTTTCCTTTCGTAAAAGTGTGTCAATTGTTGTTACTACTGCTGTCTAGAATGACAAAATTATAGAATCATTTATGTTGGAAAAGAGCCTTAAATTCACTGAGCCCAACCATCAACCCAACACTACCGAGTCCACCACTAAACCATGGCTCTAAGCACTTCTACATGTCTTTTAAGTACCACCAGGGGTGGTGACACAACCACTTCCCTGCACAGAAGGTTCCAACGCTTCATAACTGTTTTGGTGAAGAAATGTTTCCCAATACCAAACCTGAACCTCCCCTGGTGCAACCTGAGGCCATTTCCTCTTGTGCTATCACGTGTTACTTGGGAGAAGAGACCAACCCCCACCTCTCTACAACCTCCTTTCAGATACTTGTAGAGAGCGATAAGGTCCCCCCTCAGCTGCCTTTTCTCTAGACTAAACAACCCCAGCTCCCTCAGCCATTCCTCATCAGGTTTATTCTTCAGACCCCTCACCAGTTTTGTTGCCCTTCTCTGGATCCACTCCAGCACCTCAATATTTTTCCTGTAGTGAGGGGCCCAAAACTGGACACAGTACTCAAGGTGGGGCCTCACTAGTGCCGAGCACAGGGGGACGATCACTTTCCTACTCCTACTCACCACACTGTTCCTGATACAGGCCAGGATGCTGTTGGCCTTCTTGGCCACCTGGGCACGCTGCTGACTGGTATTCAGCCGGCACTCGACCAACACCCCCAGGTCCTTTTCTACCAGGCAGCTCTCCAGCCACTCTTCCCCAGGCTTGTAACGCTGCATGGGGTTGTTGTGACCCAAGTGCAGGACCGGGCACTTGGCTTTGTTGAACCTCATACCATTGGCCTTGGTCCATTAATCCAGTCTGACCCGATCCCTCTGCAAAACCTTTCTACCCTCAAGCAGGTCGAGACTCTCACCTAGTTTGGTGTTGTCTGCTAACTTACTGAGGGTGCACTCAACCCCCTTGTCCAGATCATTGATAAAGATATTAAAGAGAACTGGTCCCAATACCAAGCTCTGGGGAACACCACTCATGACCGTCCGCTGACTGGATTTAACTCCATTCACCACCACTCTCTGGGCCCAGCCCTCCAGCCAGTTTTTAACCCAGCGAAGAGTACTCCCATCCAAGCCATGGGCAGCCAGTTTCTCCATGAGGATGCTGTGGGAAACTGTATCAAAGGCCTTACTAAAGTCCAGGTAAACAACATCCACAACCTTTCCCTCATCCACCAAGCGGGTTACTTTGTCGTAGAAGGAGATCAGGTTTGTCAAGCAGGACCTGCCTTTCATGAACCCATGCTGATTGGGCCAGATCACCTGGTTGTCCTTCATGTGCCTCATAATGGCAAGCAGGATGATCCGTTCCATGACCTCCCCAGGCACCAAGGTCAGGCTGACAGGCCTGTAGTTCCCCGGATCATCCTTTCGGCCCTTCTTGTGGATGGGCGTCACATTTGCTAGACGCCAGTCAACTGGGACCTCCCTGTTTTGCCAGGACTGATGGTAAGTGATGGAAAGTGGCTCAGTGAGCACTTCTGACAGCTCCCTCAGTACCCTTCAGTGGATCCCCTCTGGCCCCATAGACTTGTGAATGTCCAGGTGCTGGAGCAGGTCCCTCACCATCTCCCTTTGGATTACAGGGGCTTCATTTTGCTCCTCGCCCCTATCTACTAGCTCAGGGGTCTGGGTACTCAGGGAACAACTGACTCTAGTACTAAAGACTGAGGCAAAGAAGGCATTAAGTACCTCAGCCTTCTCCTCATCCTTTGTCACTTGTTACCGCCTTCATCCGATAAAGGATGTAGATTCTCCTGAGTCCTCCTGTTGTTACTAATGTATTTATAGAAACTCTTTTTATTGTTCTTAACATCCTAAGACAGGTTAAGCTCTAGTTAGGCTTTGGCCTTTCTAATTTTGTCCCTACATAGCCTTAAAACGTCTTTGTAGCCTTCCTGAGTGGCCTGCCCCTTTTTCCAAAGGCCATAAACTCTCCTTTTTTCCCTGAGTTGTATCCATATCTCTCTGTTCAGCCAGGCCGGTCTTTTCCCCCAATGTGGGGGGTTTACAGCCTGCTCCTGTGCCTTTAAGACTTCCTTCTTGAAAAACCTCCAGCCTTCCTGGACTCCTTTGCCCTTCAGGACTGCCTCCCAACGGAATCTGTCAAGCCGGCTCCTTAAAAGACCAAAGTCTGCCCTCCGGAGGTCCATGGTGGCAGTTCTGCTGACTGCCCTTCTGAGAACCAAAAACTCTATCATTTCTTGGTGACTATGCCCAAGACAGCCTCCAACTGTCACATCCCCACAAGCCCTTCTCTATTTACAAATAGCAGGTCCAGCAGGGCTCATTTCCTCACCAGCTGTGTCAGGAAGTTATCCCCAGCACACTCCAGGAACCTCCTAGACTGTTCCCTCTCAGCTGTATTGTGTTCCCAGCTGATATCTGGTAGATTGCAGTCTCCCACCTGCTTGTAGAATATTTCATCTACCTTTACATTCTGGTTGGGCGGTCTATAACAGACTCCCACCATGATATCAGCCTTGTTGGCCATCTTACCCGTAAACACTCAACCCTATTGTTACCATCATTAAACTCTTGACATTCATAACACTTCCTAACGTACAGAGCCACTGCACCTCCTCTCCTTCTTTGCCTGTCCCTTCTGATGGGTTTGTAGCTGTCTAATGCAGCACTCTAGTCGTGCGAGTCATCCCACCACATGTCCATGATGGTGATTACATCATAGCTTTCCTGCTGCACAATGGCTTCCAGCTCCTCCTGTTTGTTGCCCATGCTGCATGCTTTAGTGTAGAAGCACTTCAGCTGGGCTACTGGTCCTGCCACCTTTTTGCTGGAAGAAGGCTTAACTTCTACCTGACCATTCCCAGGTGCAGCCATAGTTTCTAAACCCCATCAATGACCCTTGCATCTCTGCTGCTGGATTCATCCTCTTCCGTCTTCAAATCTAATTTAAAGACCATTTGATGAGCCCTGCCTACTCCTGAGCAAGGATTCTTTTCCCCTTTTGAGACAGGTGTACCCCATCTGCCTTCAGCAGGCCTGGTGTCCTGTGATGAAAAAACCAAAGTCCTGCCGCTGACACCAGGCTCAGAGCCAGGTGTTGATCTGCTGGCTCTTCTTGTTGCTGTCCTCATCCTTCCCTGTGACTGGAATGACAGAGGAGAACACTACTTGTGCTCCTGACCCCTTAACCAGTCATCCCAAGGCTCAGAAGCCTCTCTTGATTGCTCTTCGGTTTCTTGTTATGTTATGTAACATATCCAACCTTAATACAGTTAGACAGACAAATGGATATATTGACTATATCTTAGTTAAAATACATCTACATCTAAAATTACCTTAAAGGTTTGACACCAGTTAAAAAGGTCAGCAACTGCAGGTAAAGAGGGTTCAGTACTTGAACTAATTGACTACTTATGATAACATTAAATAAGAATGGAGTATCTAACCTAGTTTTGGATATCTTTATTCTTACAGCATATAAAGTTAAGCTAACATAATTACAGTAAAGCAAAAGGCTCCAAGTCTGACAGTAAATAGTACAGCTGATGAGGATTTTAACATTTTCACTATGCAATATTGCAGACTTTGTTTTATGTCAATTACCTAGTTCAGCAGCAGGTATCTCAGATGAAAGTTTTAATTCTTGATGCGTATGGAAGTACAATTTGTTTCAGAAAAACTCACCTGAATGTTTAGAAAATATTTGTGAGATAAGATGTAACAAATAAGGTTTATTACATAACTCTTTAATTTGAGTAATATTCCTGGAACTAAAACAGTGTGGTCAGTTCACCTTCTTCACCAAAGTTTTGAGGAGTTTAAAAAGAAGTTTTAGTGAAAAATGAAGCAAAATTAGCTTAAGAGATAAGCGTGTCTTCAAAATAATTCAGTAATGGCCTGAGGTATTAGAACTTGACTAAAATATGATGCCAGTCTTCTAAAAAAACATTATTTATGCGATCATCAGTTGACAGTTACTTTTACATGCTTTTAAGCATTATTATGTAAAGAAACAATTATGGATGAATTTTTTCAATAAAACGTTTCAAGAGACAAAAAATATAATAGGTCCGAAAAGTTATAGCGTGTTTACCATTGTGCCTAACAGCATATCTCACTTATGCAAGGTTATGTTTCAGGCTTAAATACAGACAGCTAAAATATATTTCCACAATGCAATCATGATTTCCTCACATTTTATGAATCATATGTGAAAATATCACATCTGAAACACAGTTGTATATGTGTATATATATTGTGTGCGTACATATGTACACATTATAAATTAAATAGGTCATATATATTCTTAGAATACAATTTGATGTTTTTATTATAAATAGAAATACAGTTACTTGCCCTTGAAAACTCTTGAGTAAAAATTAGTGATTTAAATTAAAGATGCAATGAATAAGAGAGTAATTCACAGATAATGTAATTCAATTTGTCTGTTTCTAAAGTTTACCTTAGCCAAAACTTTTATCAATGAAAATATTAGTGTACTAAAGCACCACAATAACACTTGGACTGTAATAACTTTTATGGAAATTTAAATAGAAATGGGTATTTTTATAACCCTATCCACTTTTTTTTTAAGAGGTGCCTCAGAAAACTTCAGATTTTTATGTGATGAAATAGTTGTATGTTTTGCAAACCACGTGCCATTACAATAGCAGAACACATCACTAATGTGATTAATAATAGTATTAGTGTCCACATTCCTATAGATTTACTCTCTGCTGTGGGTTTTGCAAGTGATGCTCAGTTGGTGGCTGAGAATTCCAAATGAGGAACAAAAGACGTTCCAAATGAATGCAGGTCAGTTTTTTTAGCTACGTTGCTTCATCCTTGTATTCACAATGATCCATCCTAACCTCACAAAACATTTTTTTCCTTACTGACCCTAAAGCATGGTGTTAGTCTTTTGGAAATAAGAGTGATTCAGCACAGAGCGGTTTGCTGCTGAATGCAAACTAGGCACCTGAATCTTTCCGAGAGTTTAGTGCTTTTACTCTGTTATTCTCCTCACCCAAAAGCCTACTGAAGTTGTAAAAACTCCCTGACTTCTAAGGCTTTCCAACCAGCGCTAGGTGAGGAACTGATAATGGTTGTCAACAGACAGAGTATGACTGCCAGAACACAGGCTCTGAATAATCAAAACAAGTAAAGGTCAAAGCCACAGGTGGTAGATCAAATGAAAGATGAAATGCCTCAAAATACCATAAGCTTAGATGTTTTTCTTCCTTCTCCTTCTTTTTTTCTTTTTTTCTTTTTTTTTTTTTCTGTTGAAGAAACTCTAATGTCAGGTGCCTTTCTTTAAAAGTGGGCTACTTGGCAAAAGCAAAATGCTGGGAAGCAAAATGCATTGAATCACGTCCCAGCCCCCTTGGGTTTTTTTCTGTCGTTTTCGCTTGTGATAATACAATAACTGTCTGCATTTCTGGAAATACTGACTACTGTCATCTAAATGCCCCATTGGGACATAATCTTTTAATGCACATCCACCAAGGAGCATAGAGGCAACAGCAGGAGGAGGAGTCAAAAAAATACCCTGGCCCAGCTACCGCTAGGCTCATTACAGGTGCTATCCGACCATCAAAAACCTACCAGTGCACAAGCCCCAGAGGAGCAGGGGAGAACATTTGAAGGTGGGAAAGGGCACATTTTCTGGAACCCTCCCAGGTCTGTCCTAGGAGATCCTCAGCCCCGGTGGTCAGCTATTGAGGACAGGTGAGTCCTTGTCAACTCTGTGTGTGTATGTGTGTGTGCAGTCATCTGTACCAGAAGCTGCAGTGGGGTTGTAGCCTTGGGGATTGTGTGCACTAGTGCCAGAAACTGGGGAGACTGAGATCCAGGCTCAGCTGCTGGCAGGGTGCAGGTCTGAACAAGGCTGTTGGAGGGATTGAACTCATATGTATGTGTATGTATATTGTCATTCACAGACCACATCTTGCTCAGCCAAAGAGAGGAGTAGGATGAGGTTGTTTTGCTGTCTATATTCATGTGTCTGAGTGTCTGTCTGTGATCCATGTTGCCGGCTGTGCATATGTGTATGCACATGGTATATATGTGTGCTTTGTGTGCATGCACCTTATGGGCACTTCAGCCTTCCTACTGGTTGGACTTGGGCACATGGAACTGCACCATCCTGTCTTCTTGTATCTGACATAAAACTCTAATACTTTTTCTAATATCCAGTCTGGTTACGAATTAGGTACTGAAATTTTTTAACTGAAGTGTTTTGTAGATTATAGTGATTAAGATGGTGGGTCTGTTTTAAGGTTTCTAAAATAAATCTTTTTTTACAAAATGCTGAAAGGGAAATACAGAATCCAGAATCTTTTCTGTATTCCCCATTCCATATAGAGTCCAATCTTCATAGACTTTCTCTTATGCTGTGCAAATGGTATTTGACTGGTGCTGTATTTTTTATTTTGTCCTCCTCCACTTTAGTTGGATACAGTAATACACAGTTATCTAGACATGTATACAGATTTACATTTATAAATATGGGTCTATAAATTATGTTAGCAATTAGATAAATCTGTCTCTCTGGTAGAGACTCTATACACTGGTGTAGGTGAAGACAAACCTGTACTTCCTGAAGATTAATAAGTTGAATCCATTGCAAAAGGCAGCAGCAGAAGAAATAAGGTATATGATTTAACATTTTTGCCCTTACTCATAAACTGTAGTTTCTGGCTAAATAGTATTTCTTTGCCTGTAATCATATACTTAAAATTCAGTTATTCCATTGCATGTTTTCAAACTGTTGCACAACGCTGCTCACTTACATTTCTTCATTAGTATTTGTCTCTTTAGTCCCTTGACCCAACTTGCCAATTTATTTTTGACACAGTGTGATTTCTGTCTTTTTGCTGTGTGAGAAATCTGACTTGCTTGAACTTACCAGACAGGTTGTTGGATGCTTCTTTGTGCCTTTGACTCAAGTGACCTTACAGGCTCTGTGCATTTTAGTGCTCCCTTAGAGAACACACATGTTTTTCCTCGGTGCAGTTGTTCCTTTATGTGTCATTCATTATGTTTATCTTTGAGTTATCTACCTTTTAAGTAACACAATTAATCTTTCTCTATTATTTGCAATCTCCCCTTATTGTTAGGCTCTTTTCAGTAAGCAAACTGCTTTCTTTACCTCCTTATGATACCTTTATCTTTAGCTTTTTTTATGTTTAGTTTATTATGATAGCTTTATACTGCAGCGGACTGAGAATGTGAATTCCCTTTACTTCAGAATTTCCTTTTTCTTTTAAATTGGGCTCTTACATTCCTTAGGTCTATTTTGAAAACTGTAATTGTGCCAACAGATATGGCAGCATGCATTTTAGTCACCGGCAACTGTCAGCACGTTACCACAGAGCACAGGGAGGTCAGCTCTCCTCCAAGTGTTATCCTGTGTGAATCTAGTTTGTTATCATTGACCCTTACATAGACCTGACCAACACCTCTCAGTCTGATGAAAAACCCAGAAATTGAAGACAGTGAAGAAAAACTAGTATGATGATATACAACGGAGTTTGAGGATGCTTTAGACGGTGATGATAGTGCTGGAATTCATAAAATATTTTTCCTGAAGGAATTGATAGCTGACATAATGGCTTATTTTATCTCATTTTCACACTTTTTTAATGTGTTAGCCAACAATATGTATTAAATATTGTGCTTATAAAAGAGATTATTTGGTTATACAATTGTAAAGAAGATTAAGACAACTTTGTGAACTTCAATTTTTAATCTCCCAGCTTTTGTAGTTCTAAATTCTGAAGCATATTTATATTTGTACTATTGCTGTTCGGTTAACTGGTATTTAGTTTTTATATTTTTGTATTTCTCTATTGCTTGAAAGGAAGTTTCATTACAAGGTTTTTTTTAATTGTCCACTGTGCTGTTTCGTATAAAACATAAGGGTTTTAATTATAGAATCATAGAATGATTTGGTTGGAAAGGACCTTTATAAATGATCTAGTCCAACCCCTTTTCCATGGGCAGTGACATATTTCACTTGATCAGGTTGCTCCGAATTCTGTTTAACCTGACTTGTAACACCTATTCCATGCTATTCCATTCTATTCTGTTCTATTCCATTCTATACCATTCTAAATAGGTGAATGATTATAATTTGATTAGAAAGGACACATCAGTCTGGTAGTCATATAAGTTCTTTGGCAACTTTTACACCATAATTAACTAGTTTTACTGTGACAGTGAAATTTTCACTAGTGTATACATGTCAATATTTTAGGAGAAATTATTCCAGTAACATTTTAAAAGCTAAAAGTTCACATAGCTTCAGTTACTCAGCAGGGTAGAGGATACAGTAAAGTGTGAATATGAGCTATTCATAATTCATTATTCATAATTAGTTATTCATTAAGAATTAGTTATTCACAATTATTTGCTCTTGGTTTCCAGGATAAAGAAAGAAAAGATCAGAAATTGAACTAGACCGTCTTCAGTTTATACCAACAGAAAGCAAGACTTTCCACCAGATGCAGCTCAAAAGAAATACATTAGGTATTTCTGGCAATGACATTAAAGAAGATTCCCAGAAATAACACTTTGTAGGGCTGAAATTAACATATTCTGAGTGAAGGTAACTCTTGGCAAGATATGAAAAGCAATGGAACAAATCCCAATTTAATTTTTCACTTGCTGAGCAAATTTTCAGACATACTGTCTGTGGGGAATGGAGAATAAAATATTGAGAGTGTGGAGACATACCAGGATATCAAGTAGGGTTTGGCTACAGGAATTTTGAAAGAAATCTACACAGAAGGTGTAATGTAGGGAGTAGGAGGGAGAAATGCAGTATCAACATTTGCTGCATTTTGAAAAATTGAACAATAAAGTTTTTTAAAAAGCAATAGTATTGGAAAAGCTTTACAGAAATATTTTAAATAATTACATAGAGTCCATAACTGAAACTTCGTGCATCCCAATACACATTATATATATGAATAAAAAGAAATAAGCGTAAGTAAGATAATTAGGTTGTCACTGGTTATTTTATACAGGAAATATCTGTCATAGCTGTGTACTAGCTGTCATAAACTCTTCCTTCCTCTTTATTGTGTGATTAATGTTTGTCACCGTGGTATCTTTGTGTCCTTTCCAACTTGCTTTTCCCTACCTGATAGCCATCTGAAGCTCCTCATCTATGGCTTATAAATTAAACTAAAAAGGATATTAAAAAATCCATAAGGAAAACTATTCTGTTATATATTTATTATATGTTTGAGTTATACTAATTAGTAAGACTCTGAGAGGTTTTGGAAAATAGGATTTTAAAAGAAGAAAAAAACCCAAACCTTGGTGTTAATGAAAGTTTCTTTTAATGGCATTGGAAGGACTAAAGCAAGAAAATAAAGCCATTTTAAGTTTACATCAACTAGCAATATTTAGCATACATAGAAACAACAATAAAGTTGGCTAACAAAAAAATAGCCAGGTGTTAATGAAATCTAACAAGAGTTTAGCTGAAATAACTAATATATTGGGAGAAAATATTTTAGAGTTTTTCATACATCCAAACACAGGATAATACATGTTAGTTTCTCCGAGGGATAAAATACGGAAGCAGCAAGACACATACAGCTGAGCTTCCAATAATGTTCTCAAAATCAGGAGCGTGAAAGAAAATGCAGATGGAGAGTGATGTGAGAACAATTTGCAATCATTCAGGCAATTTCACTTTGGAAGATCATACACTGAGAGCATAATGCTGTTGAAGGCTGCCCATCTTAAATTGACCCTGCTGTGGGATAGACCAAATACCACAATCCAAGTTTCTTTACAGATGACTGCGAATTGTACCCTAGACTCCAGCTAATGATATAAAAATGAGTGGAAACAGGAATAAGCCTTTACCATGATAAAGAATGAAAATGACTACATTTAGACTTTTAACAAGAGAATAGTGCTTGTAAGTTCTTTGTGGGAAAGGTAATCAGGCTGGGAGACACTTTGGAAAAATGGAACTTTAAATACAAATTAATAAAAAAAAAGAAGTAAGGTACTGATGTTGGCTTGTCTCATAATATACTCAGTCTTAATACCCGCACATGGCCAGGGATATCCCTCAAGATGATTATAGAAATCCATCCTCTGATGTGATATCACGGGAAAGAAACTAGATCAGAGTCATTACAGAATCATCAAGGAAAGTGCAACATACTGTAAATGAAAAGTACTAAGGACTTTTCCTTACTGTTAAGGGGTTTTGTGCATCTTGAGAGGAAAACTGAAAATTTGGGGAAGGGAGATGTTGCTGAATTCCTTCAGAAAACTAGGTGTTATTATTATTTCTGCCTTAACCATGTGCTTATGAAGGGCATAACTGCTCCTATGAATGGACCAGAAACCCAAGAATTAGTTTGATCCAGGGGAAGAATCCATGTGGAACAAATAATTCGGGACATCGCAGAAGTGATTAACAGTGTTACTGTGGTCTTGCACTCAAATTTTAGTATAGCACTTCAACACAATTACTACTTGAGTACAGGACAGTCCTACCATGGCTATACTGCTTCTAGATGTGTGACTAGTTCCAGCTGAGCTCCCGTACAGTTTAGACCAGCTGTCTTTGACATGGGACACAGAATGTTTTGCTGGTGGAAACAAATTAATTCAGTTATGAGAGGCAAGAAGTTTTTAATAGCAAAGGGCTGAGATTAGCATTAAAATTTTTTTATTGTAATTTTGATGTCCTTGAATGCTCAGTGTCACAAACCAGAGATACTATTCTTTTGAGTCCACAGTCTCTGTCAAAGTGCTTTGGGTGATTGTGAAGTGTGAGACTCTTACACCTATATGCACAATAAGGAATTCATACAGATGTTGTCTGAGATTTAAGTCTTGATAATTCATTTTAATAATTCCTGTTTAGCTCACTGGTGCTATTTTGACTAATTGCTTAAGTAGCTAAAAAGCTGAAGTCATAGCAGTGCAATGTCCCTGAGGTCAAGAGATTTTTTTTGTTCTTGCTTCTAAAGAAGCTCATTAGTCTTTACTACATCAGAATTTACTTTATTCAAACTCCCAGTTAAAGAATGTAAATAACTCATGCATGCTTGTTGGAATGTTCTTTTTATTAGGTCATGTGAACAATTCATATGTGAAATAATGGCTTACTACATTTTTCTCTAAAATTTCTGTCTCTGTTTATTACTTCAAATGTGTCATAATTCTGGTCATTATCCTACAAACAGTGAAGCATAGAGGTATCTTTAGTCCCATGACAACACTTTTAAACACATTTATGTACGTTTGAAATCATACACATCAGGACTTAGTACAAATTGTATCTCCTCTTCTGATTAGATAATAGCACTATGCCAGACTACTATCATCCAGGTTGAGAGTATCTTTCTGTTTAATGATTTGCATTAAGTGCTCTAACTGTATGTATTTGGTTACTGTGCCTTGATATTTGGTGCTCTGCAGTGTTCTGCAGTCTGATTAGTTAGTGTTCCAAAACTGGTGAAATTTGTGTCATAAGGCAGGCGCAACAAAAATGCAAGATTTTTTCCTGAAAATCAAAGATTATTTTTTATGTCTTTTTCCCAGATGTGGTAATTAACTGTTGTGTTACTCATAGCAGCATGATATCAGATAGTTGGGTTTTCTGCCTATTTACCTTCACTGTTCCTTAGGAAAATAAGAAAATAATGTGCAAAAATAAAAAGCCCACAACAATCTTGGTATAGCACAGGCAGAATGACCATGATTAAACTAGATTTCATGACATGTGTAAGTGGACCAACTTTCACCTGAGCTTGATGTTTCAAGAAGACATAAGAAAACACTCAGCCCATACAGAAATAGCTTCACCCATGAAATACTGCTGAAATGTAAATTTTCAGAGAAAAGAAACTAGTCCAGGGACTGGAAAAAGAATGTAAGAAAATCCAAAAGGTGCTCTAGCATTTCAGTACTTTTTAATGACCCCTCATACAGTGGAATGTAAAACTGCATTAATTTCCTTACCCTCCTCCCATTTATTACATTTGTCTCACACCTGTGGTGATCCCAAGGAAATAAAGTACAGGTGACAGATGCTAACAGAAGCTACATGATATGGTGTGAAATGAAATGTCCCTAAAATAAATTAAAATCAGATTATCTTGATTCTGTCTTTCTTAGGGGTCCTGATTGGTGGATATTCAATAACAACTGTATTTCAATATTCCAATAACAATTTTGTAATATTTCAATATTTTAATAACAATTTTGCAAAGTTGCTTCAACTAACTGTGGAATTTGGATAATGAGAAGTCTTTGTGCTTAAAGAGCAATTAAGGCTGGCTTTGCTATTTCTTGTGCAACCCAGGAAGTGAAGATTCATCTGCCTATCACAGGATATATAGATAATGGGGGAGTCTTGGGGAGCCAGGACAGCTCTTACTTTTCATCAGCAAAGACAGTAAAATCATGACCTCTGGTCATCAGATCAACTAGGAGATCAGACCTGGTTACTCAGGTCTTTGCTTATGCAAGGCTTGAAAACCTCCAAACATGGAGAGTACATAGTGCCTCTGTGCAACCTGTTCTACCGCTTGACATTTGTCATGGTGAAAAAGCAATGAGTTATGTCTTCTGGAACCTCTTCTGTTTCAATTGGTCTCTCAGTCTTCTTTTCTATGCCTCCATAAAGTGCCTGGCTCTGTTTTCTCATTAACTTCCTCTTTTCTGTCAACTTCCTCATAAACCTTCTCTTCTCCAGATTAAGTAAGCTAATTTTTCTCAGTTTCTTCTCTTAAGCTATTCATATGTTTTTTCATCAAAACTACAGTTTGATAACGTTGAACCATTTCAATTGGGATTTAGCAATTTTGTTTTCTTGCCATATGGAATAGAATCACAGAATAGTTTACCTGGGATGAACCTTTTGCAGCCATCTAGTGCAATTTCATGTTTAAACCAGAGTTAACTTTAAGGTTGGATAAGGTTGCTTGTCTGGTTGGGTATTTAATGTCTTCCGGGGTAAAGGTTTTACATCTCCTCTGAGCAATCCTTTAAGTTAAGTGTGCTTAATCACACTTGAGATATTTTTTTTAAATTGTTTCTGTCTGTGATGCAACTTCTTATCACTCCTTATTTATCCTTTTGCTATGCACTTCTGAGAAGTTTGACTCTGTTTTCTCTACAATCCTCACTATCAGGTAATTGAAGACAGCAGTTAGATTTTCCTCTTATCCTTCTATTCTCACGCTGAACAAATCCAATGTCCTCACCAGCCTTTGAAAGTTATATTCTTCAGTGCCTTTGTTGTCTTCCATCAGTTTGTCAACGTGTCTGATATTTTGAGCAACAAAAACTGGATTCAATTCTCCAAATACACTCTCTCAAGTGCTAATAGTGTTGTTGTAATGACTTTCCTCAGTCTCAGGCTTAAAAAAGATACAGCACATATCACTGGACTCACTAGGGCATACATTGCCACAAAGGCACACTGTCGATTCATGTTCATCCGGCCATCTCCCCAAGCCCTCCAGTCCTTTGCTGTAAAGCTTCTACCCAGACAGCTGGTTCCAAGCCTGTACTGTGGCACAGGCTTATTCTGACATTCAAATTTCTCATTTCATTGAAATACATGAGGTTCCTGACAGCTTGTTGGGGTCAATCTGGAAGGTGGCACTGCTGTACTGTACAGTACCATATTGTACTGTACTCTACTGTACCTGCAAGTTAGTTTCATATCTAAACTGGATGGGGCATATTCTGCTATGTTGATGATGAAGGTTTTCAACTATTTGTCCCTGTATTGGTCTGAGGGGAATGCCATTCATAACCATCTGCCAGTTAGACTTTGAACTGTTCATCATGACCTTTTCAGCCTATTATTCATCCCATATTTCATCCATCTTGTAGTCCAGACACTGAGATCTCACTGGCTAAGTTTGGTTACGGGGTTGCTAAGGGAGACCATGTTAAAAGCTGTATTAAAGTTGAGGTAAATAATATTCACTGATGTCATCTTGTCCACAAAGTCAGTTCATTATAGAAAACAATCAGGTTGGCCATGCCTGACTTTCTTTTTGTAACTCTGTGCTGTCCCGTCTCACTCATGTTCTTGTCTTTCATGATCTCAGAAGCTTACAGGAGGGTTTGCGCCACAATCACACAAGGGACTAAGGTGAGGCTGATTAGCATCTGATTTCCTCAATCTTTACTCTTCTCTTTTTTGAAGATGTGCATATTATTTGCCTTTTTGTCATCATTAGGTACCTTCTCAGAAGGCCATTCAAAGATAATACAGCATGGTCTTATAAGGGTACTGTCCAGGTCTCTCAGCACCCTTGAAATCATCTGGTTCAACATTTGCTGGCAGTGTAACTGTGGGAACCTTCCTTATTGCCATTGACATGTTTCACTAGTTTCTGCTTCAGCTGAACTTTGGGTTTCTGAATTCCACCCCTAACTGCCCAGTTCTTTATTCCTTCTGGGCAGCCTATCCCCACTTCCACCTGCTGCACATTTTCCATAGACTTCCCTTCTTGCATTCAGACAGGAGTAGCCTGGCCTCCTCAGTGCCTGCTAAGTTTCCTGATCATCTGGATAGATCATTCCTGTGTCTTGATGGGTTGTCTTCAAAGATCAACATATTGGAATTGTAAAGAAACTGTGAATGAAAAAAAAAACAACACCAACCCGTCATACCAACCAGCTGACTTCACGGAAGGGAGAATGAAGTACTCTCCCCTATCTGGCAAGCTTTCCTTCCATTATCTTTGTGCTTCATTTAGAGGGAAAGGCCAAACTATTTTTAATATGTTTCTGAGTGGTATCCACAGATGGACTGTTCAATACAAGACTGCTTTTTGTTGTTTTTTGGTTTGGGTTTTGGTTTTTTGTGTGTATTGATTGGTTTGGTTTGGTTTTGTTTTGTTTTGTTTTGTTTTAATGGTCAGGACCTTATGAGACAAGTCCCTGGCTAGACACAAAGCAACTGGAAAAATTAGACCTGTGGTTATGGCTGGTGCATCTGATACTGTCTTCCCAAATACAGCCTGGTCTATTTCAAATAGCATCACCCCAGATTCTTCCCAACAGACTGATAGTCTTTTGGGATGATAAAGCTTTATTACATGAGGCATTTGAAAAAGAAAAGTTGGTTTTAAAACTATGCTACCTATGGAAAATACCAAGGATTAGAAAGAAACATGTTTACTCATTTTAGAGATGCAGAGAAGGCACTCAAGACAGAGAATGGATTAATGGTGTGGTGAGAAGTAAAAAGGAAAGAAAAAGCAAGGAGCACTAGAAGATTAAATCTTTTCTTATGAAATTGAACTTCTGAGTTAGAGAAAATTTTGAAGAGAAGATGAGGGAGGTAGAGTTGTAAATCAGAGTGTTCATAGACTGACAACAGAAAGAAATTGGTGAGATATTAGCTGGGAGGAGAACATGAAGTGAGTAGAAATAAAAATGGATTATATAGAAAAGAAGAAAAACAATTGTCAGTAACTTTGGAAGTAAGATATAAAAATATTACAACCAGTTAAAATAGGTATAGTTAAGTTATATTTTGTTAACCAGCATGCTTCATATGTTGCACTAATTAGGTGTTGGCTTTTTGATTTTTAAACATGTTTCATGGCTTCAGACTCAGGCTAAATACCTCTGTTTCTTGTTTGTGTATGTTTATTTCTTATTTTAATTGTCAGTGACACTTTATTTTGTGCAAAAACACTAATACTCAGATGCGATTCTCAGTGTTTCAGTGCTTACAAGATCGGCAATCAGATAAAAATGTGTGTGTGTAGAACAGAATAGAATAGTTCAGCTGGGAGGGACCTACAATGGTCATGTAGTCCAACTGCCTGACCGCTTCTACAATGACCAGAAGTTAGAGCATGATATTAAGGGTATTGTTCAAATGTCTCTTTTTAAGGAACTGGCAGGCCTTTGGAATCAACCATCTCTCTATGAAGCCTGTTCCATTTTTTGACTGCCCTCTCAGTGAGGAAAAGTTTCCTATGTCAAGTCTGAATCTCCCCTCATGCAGCTTTGAATGACTTCCATGCATCCTGTCACCAGACCCCAGAGAGAAGAGGTCAGCACCTCCATCTCCTCTTGCCCTCCTCAGGAAGCTGTAGAGAGCAATGAGGTCACCTCTCAGTCTCTTTCTTTCCAAACTAGACAAACCCAGAATCCTCAGCTTCTCCTTATAGGACATTCCTTCCAGCCCTTTCACCAGCTTTGTTGCCTTCCTCTGGACACATTCAAGGATCTTAACATCCTTCTTAAATTTCGGGGTCCAGAACTGCACACAATATTCAAGGTGAGGCTGGGATAATCACCTCTTTTGACTGGCTGGTTATGCTGTGTTTGATGCACCCTAGGATGTGGTTTGCACTCCTGTCTGTCAGAGCACACTGCTGACTCATATTGAGCCTATGCTTATGTTGAATGTAAATTATGTTGTTATTCTTAGGTGCATGAAGTACAGAAACTTCTTTTATTTATCTATTCAAGATTTCTAAAAGTTTTTTGTTTATCATGTTATCAATGTTTAAGTCACAGAAATGACTTAAAACTCATGGGAGAATTTAGATCAAAGTACTTAACTCAAACCTCTATCTTTAATAACTTGAGTAGTATGACAACTGTTTGCACACCTCTTTTGGATTTTTTTCTGAATTTCTCTTAGGCAGTTGAGGGTGGACTGCATACAATATAATGAACATCTAGAAAAGCACTTTTTTGGTATCTGAGATTAATTTGTAGCTTCCATAACTGACATGTAGGTATTCTGATAATCAATGTTTATAAATAAATACTTGTGAATTGATTCCTTTTGTATAGAAATTGTTAAGGATACCCTTGCCACACAGTTTCAAATGTATTGTAAAGTGATTATAATATAAAATCAGAGCATACAATGCTTCACAATTTATGTAAAAAAAAAAAACTTTAAAAAGTAAGTTTTATATTATTGTCTTTTTTGGAATTAATTTAAAGTATTTATTCTGTGAATTATTCTGTTGAATGTATTAGCCTGTGGGAATTAATTTAATGTCTTTATTGTGTTCTACAGAAACTTTCACAATTATTGAGATTAAGTTGTGTCTAAAACACGGGTAAGACATTTTAAAGAAGCTTTATTTATGCTAAAGATCAAAGACACATGTTGAGATAGGGAGGATTCATTTTCATCATTTTCTCTTTCCCTTCCAACAATGGAATTTTCTGCTGGGCATGATTCCTGTACATGCTACTGATGGTAACTTTTCTTGTAAATGACCTGTCCCTGTATAGTAGAAAATGGATATCATTAAGATAGTATTTATTACTTAGTTAGTTAAAACTAAGTTACTGCTTGTAAGATGTTAGATGTAGCACTGTAGATAGTAATAAGTGTTTTTTATTGTATAGGGACAGATTATTTACAAAACAATTTTCTGCTAGTTTCTATTCCAAATAATCTTTTAAAATACAAAATAAAAATGTAATTTCTATTTCACAAAGTTGATAGTAAGAATAATGAAAACACAGTATTATGTTTCTGATGAATAATTTTCCTGTTGTGTAATATATTGAAAGAAAATTATATGTCAGCACATAAAAACAATACAAAATGTAATAAATCACTCTTTTCAAAGACAATTTCTTAACAATTAATAGGTTTTTTTTATATAAACTGTATTTTATGAAGCACATTTTAAAGTTTTTGGTAGGTAAAGTATTACATTGGAAATAATGGTCTTAGAAGAATTCATGGCCTTAACCTCTAGCAATCTCTGTCAAGACTTCCAAAATAAGGTTCTAATGCATTTGGAGTCAAGGGTTAAGCAAAGTTGAGGAAAAATATTGCTTGACTGAGCTACCCAAGAGGCTAAGGTTACTCTCTGGAAAGAAAATGAGCCTAAAGTGGTAGATTTTGAAATGTCACTTCTAGGTTATGCCTGAAAAAATATTTAAATTTATCCGCTAATTAACTGTTTGAACCAAGCAAATTAACTGCATAAAAAAGCATTTTCTCAAATAATGTATGAATCAGACGTGAAAAAAATACTCATATTGATCTTTGCAAAGATTTGTTAATGTTGCTTTAGGTTACATTTTCCACTACAGAAATTCAAGTGAAATTTCAGCATTCATTAAAAATTAATAGCGTTTTGAGGAGTACCAGGAATTTGGAAAATATGTATGCCTTACATGAAAAAAGGTCACACATAAAAGCAAAGACACAGTCTTCTATAATCTAGCAGTGTTAACTTCAGTTATTTACCTCAGAAAATCCAACTGTTCCAAATTTTTCTTGAGTTAACAAGACGTGAGAATTACAATATAAGAATTCAAGAAAGAAAGAATATAAGAAAGAATATAAGAAAGGAAGAATATAAGAATAAGAAATATAATATAAGAACTTTTAAACAGGAAATTGTTCTAACAATGCAGCTCTAACAAGTTTCCATTTACCAGTCTCCATGATACTTTTGCATATTTATGAATAAAGTCCTGCAACATAATCAAGCTTGCTACTGTTTACATATCATCATATATAAGCATCATCCAGGATATGGAGAAGGCTGAGGTACTGAATGACTTTTTTGCCTCGGTCTTCACGGGCAAGGGCTCTAACCATACTGCCCAAGCAGCAGAGGGCAAAAACAGGGGCTATGGGAATGAAGAACTGCCCATTATAGGAGAAGGTCAGGTTTGAAACCATCTGAGGAACCTGAAGGTACATAAGTCCATGGGACCTGACAAAATCACGGTCCTGAGGTCCTGAGGGAGCTGGTGGATGAAGTTGCTAAGCCACTTTTGGTTCTATTTGAGAAGTCGTGGCAGTCTGGTGAAGTTCCTGTTGACTGTAAAAGGGGAAACATAACCCCCATTTTCAAAAATGGAAAAAAGGAAGACTGGGGAACTACAGGCCAGTCAGTCTCACCTCTGTCCCCAGCAAGATCATGGAGCAGATCCTTCTAGAAACTCTGCTAAGGCACATGGAAAATGAGGATGTGATTGGTGGCAGGCAATGTGGCTTTACTGAGGGCAAGTTGTGCCTTACAAATTTGGTGGCTTTCTACAACAGGGTTACAGAATTGGTAGATGAGGGGAGAATAACAGATGTCATTTACCTGGACTTACACAAAGCATTTGACAGTGCTACACACAACATCCTGGTCTCCAAATTGGAAAAGCATGGATTTGATGGATGGACCACTTGGTGGATAAGGAGCTGGCCAGGTGGCCAGACTCAAAGGGTTGTGATCAACAGCTTATTGTCCACGTGGAAAGCAGTGATGAGTGGCGTTCCTCAAGGGTCAGTACTGGGACCAGTGCTGTTTAATATCTTTGTCAGAGAAATGGGCAGTGAGTGCAACTGAGTGCATGAACAGTGAGCGGAATTGAGTGGAATTGTGTGCAGCAGCGTTTGCCAAAAACCACCAAGGTGTGTGGTGTGGTCGACACACTGGAGGAAAGGGATGCTACCCAGAGGGACCTGGACAGCCTTGAGAGGTGGGCCCATGCAAACCTCATGAAATTCAACCATGCCAAGTGCAAAGTCCTGAACGTGGGTCACAGCAATCCCAGGCACAAATACAGGTTGGATGGAGCAGATTGAGAACAGATTGAGAGCAGCGCTGAGGAGAGAGAATGAACTGGATGGAATGAGAAGGAAGGAATGAGAAGGAACTTCTTTTCTTTGAGGGTGGCAGAGCACTGGAACAGGTTGCCCAGAGAGGTGGTGGAGTCTCTGTCTCTGTAGACATTCAAAACCCATCTGGTCGTGTTCCTGTGCAACCTGCTCTAGGTGACCTTGCTCTGGAAGTGGGATTGGACTAGACAATATCCAGAGGTCCCTTCCAACCCTACCATTCTGTGATTCCGTGATTCTGTGAGAGGGACTTGGGGTGTTGGTGGATAAGAAGCTCAACATGAGCCGGCAATGTGTGCTCACAGCCTAGAACATTGCACTGCATCAAAAGAAGCGTGGCCAGCAGGTTGACCGAGGTGATTCTGCCCCTCTACTCCACTCTTGTGAGACCCCACCTGGAATTCTGCATCCAGCTCTGGGGCCCTCAGCACAGAAAGGACATGAACCTGTTGGAACGGGTCCAGAGTAGAGCCATGAAGATGATCAGAGGTTTGGAGCACCTCTCCTATGAGGACAGGCTGAGAGAGTTGGGGTTGTTCATCCTGGAGAAGAGGAGGCTCTGGGGAGACTTTATAACATTTCAGTAGCTGAAGAGGACCTACAGGGGAGATGGAGAGGGACTCTTTATGAGGATGTGTAGCGGTAGGACAAGGGGTAATGGTTTTAAACTGAAAGAGTTAGATTTAGTTAGATATTAGGAAGAAATTCAGTGCTGTGAAGGGGGTGAGGCACTGGAACAGGTTCCCCAGAGAAGCTGTTGATGCCCCAGCCCTGGAGGTCTTCAAGGCCAGACTGCATGGGACTTCGAGCATCCTAGTCTAGTGGTTGGTGTCCCTGCCTATGGTAAGGGGATTGGAACAAGATGATCTTTAAGGTCCCTTCCAACTCAAACCATTCTATTATTCTATGATATATAAGTAGAGGAATCTCATTAACTTGGAGGTTTTAGTTGGATTAGTAATGTATTGAGGTATGTAAAAGTAACATCTGTAGATCTAATTCTACACAGCTTGCTTGAGGTTCCTATGTGTGATAGAATTGGAATTAGAAGTGTATCTTTTTGCTCCTTAACCTGTGTATTACCAGTTCTGCCTATCTTCTTAAATTAATTTGTAATTATTTTCAATTTGTAACTATAGCGTACAAGAACATTCAAGTCAGTTGTGTTCCCACACACCCCAGCTTATGCTCCTTGATGACTATGATAATGTCATCATTATATATATTAATATTTTGACTTTATTTCATGTTTAGTAGAAACAAAGAGGTTTTTGTCATGCATTAAAGTCTTTTTTTTTAGAAGTGAGGCATATTAATTCTGAATAGTAATGGAAACAGAGTTACTTGTAGACATGGTAAGTTCATGCTGACATATAGAATAGAAAAGTGCATATTTCACATACATTAATTGATATATTTTGTACATGACTCTTTGTGAATTTGTTCAGAAATTGATCAAAGATGATCGGAAAAGTTGTATCAATGTTCTTCCCTCGTGCTTTATTTGGATAAAGATCTCAAGTCTTGTCACAATATCAGTCAGATAATAAGAAATGAATAATAACTAGTGAAGAAAAGTATTGTATACATGCATACAAATACATACAGTTCAATTTTGCATTTCCCTTCTTAATAAACTTTCCATTTTGTTAGGAAGTGGTTGAAGCAGTGAGCGAACTGGGAGCTGGTCCCTCTTCTTAGCTTACAGTTTCTCCCTAACCTGATTTCTGATTATTTAGCTTAAAGGTGATAGATATTTTTTGTTCTTAGTAATAAGGCCTGCCCATAGAAAAGGTCTCCTTGCAGGTTATGTATTTCTGAATTTTAATTAAGATATCCAGACTATGGAGAGATTTGATCTGTCTTCACTGCATTGAGTGTGGCAACAGGATGCATTATACCACTGATAGCTCTTGCCCTCAACAGTATGGAGTGAGATAACATAACATAAAATGCTGTCTTTACTAGCCACAGCAGTAAAACTATGTAATAGGATATTAAGAAGCAATGTTATCTTGAGCCTTTTCCCAGTAATAATTCATCACCTAAGGCCACCTCAGCTCTCTGCATTGGAGACATGATGATGAGGTTTCATTCCGGACATTTTAACTCTATCCATTAGTCTCAGCCAACAGGTAATGTTTGGCAGTTGGTGAACTATTTAAAATGAAACCTAGCACAAGTGAGCCACTGAAAGATGTGGTAAACAGCAAAAAAAGTGGTAAATGGATTTAAGTGGTAAATGGATTTAGGCCCAGAGCTGAAAAATTCCATGTGTAGATGAACGTACCACATTTAGTTCAGAATAATTATTTAAAAAATATGCTTATAACAAAGTAACATATCAAGTCATAGACATAATTGTCTTTTTGTAGACAACAGTCTGACTGTGAATTTTAACATAATGGAATGCAGAAGAATTGGTCAATGTGACCATCATTGCCTTTGGTTATTAATTAGAACATATTCACATACAACAATTGCACAACCAGTAAAAACACAATAATGTTGCATACCCAGGCACTTCCCCTCTCTCATATGTCCTCCCACTATGCCATGAAGACAATTGCTATGTTTGCCGTTTCAAAATGGTAGCATAGCAACTCTGAATATATTCATAAATAGAAATAGGAGACCTAATGTTAATTGTGGTTTTACAGCACAGAATAAGAAGTGTAACACCTGCTTCCAGAAATTACTGTCTATTTCCCTCTGCATCCCACCATCTGCATTTGGCCACAGTCTGTTGAGCTCTGCAGGTGACAGAGAGCCTATTCCCAGAACAGAAAGAGTCTTCAGTCTTGAGAGGTCCTGTGGATACTGGAACTTCAACCTGGGAGGAGGGGAGGAACAATTCTTGGTACCTTCAAGGATGGGCAGACGAAAGAGGAACTGTAACTTTATCTGAGAGAGAACAGCTCAAGCCTTACAAGACATGGCAATACTGTACTATTGGACCAAAGAGTAATCTTCTGAACCATTAACATTTCTCACATCTTCCAAGAATTCAGGTACATGTTAGAGAAGATTACCCACTTTGTGCTGCCTCTAGTTGAGTTCAGAATTACCTGGAGTTTCTACTGCATGAAAAGTTTGCCTACCATCTGCTCTGAGCAAATGGTAAACTTTGATACAAAATGATTTGGCAGTTAGACTACATGATCATTATAGATCTCTTCCCACTGAACTATTCTGTTCTGTTCTGTTCTAATGTTAGACTTTGTATTAACATGTAATACTGATCCCATGCAGTTGCTTGCAAAAAAAAAAGCTAGATACTTAGCTCTCCCTCTTAATATCTGCACATGCTCTCCAGCCTCAGCCTTAGCTGCCTCTGACATTTGTGAAAGTAATTCCTTCTTGTGAGGCATCTAGGTAGAACACACTGTGATATCTTGGGCTATGTCTCAAAGAACAGTGGAGACTGAACTATGGGGTGCTGGGGCTAACAATCGTTCAAATCCCCCTGTCAGTACTGGGATGCTAACAATGTTCATGTAGCTGGAAATGTTTGGAAATATTGTCTAGTGTCACATTTAGGGACATATAATGGAGACTGAAATCCCTTGCTCTTGCAGTCCTGTCTGCATACACTGTTAATTTAGTAGGTTTTTGAGCTTTGTTTTTTCCCCATGTTTGTATATCACATTGTGGAGTAGACAATTCCGTGGCTATTATTTCTTGGTTCCCATAGTGAGCAAGAAGCACTAAAACATTTGGTTGAGTCTCTTGATTTGAAAGAGAGTGTCTTAAATTTATTAATTTTTTTTCCTATGTGCACATGTATGCATTTGCATGATGATAAATGTCTATTCACAACTATATTACTGTGTTTGACTGCAGGAGTAGGATGGAATGGAATGGAAAGGAGAGGAGAGGAGAGGAGAGGAGAGGAGAGGAGAGGAGAGGAGAGGAGAGGAGAGGAGAGGGAAAAGGGAAGGGAAGGGAAGGGAAGGGAAGGGAAGGGAAGGGAAGGGAAGGGAAGGGAAGGGAAGGGAAGGGAAGGGAAGGGAAGGGAAGGGAAGGGAAAAGGGAAGGGAAGGGAAGGGAAGGGAAGGGAAGGGAAGGGAAGGGAAGGGAAGGGAAGGGAAGGGAAGGGAAAAGGGAAGGGGAGGGAAGGGGAGGGAAGGGAAGGGAAGGGAAGGGAAGGGAAGGGAAGGGAAGGGAAGGGAAGGGAAGGGAAGGGAAGGGAAGGGAAGGGAAGAGGGAAGGGGAGGGAAGGGGAGGGAAAAGGGAAGGGAAGGGAAGGGAAGGGAAGGGAAGGGAAGGGAAGGGAAGGGAAGGGAAGGGAAGGGAAGGGAAGGGAAGGGAAGGGAAGGGAAGGGGAGGGGAGAGGAGGGGAGGGAAAAGGGAAGGGGAGGGAAGGGAAGGGAAGGGAAGGGAAGGGAAGGGAAGGGAAGGGAAGGGAAGGGAAGGGAAGGGAAGGGAAGGGAAGGGAAGGGAAGGGAAGGGAAGGGAAGGGAAGGGAAGGGAAGGGAAGGGAAGGGAAGGGAAGGGAAGGGAAGGGAAGGGAAGTTCCTTTAATGTTTTTGAAAATGAAAATCATTAAATAATCTTTTCTTATTTAAATATAAATCCTCCAAAAAACCTGAATACAGAATCTATGTGCTGCAAAATTATTTGAATGACAAATATACAGGTTATATTATTTGGAAACTACCCTTGCCATAAAGACATGTATAAACCACATATAAACTGTTGGACTTCAGAAGGGCTAACTTTGACCTCTTCAAGAAACTGCTTGGAGAGATCCCCTGGGCTAGGGCTCTGGAAGGCAAAGGGGCTGTGAAAGACTGGAACTTTAAAATAATTGCCTCAAAGCTTGCTTAAACTTCTGCAAATCAACAGCAGGCTTGCAGGCCGATAAGAAGCTTGCTTGTATCTATTTAACACCGTCTGCAGACCATCCTCTTGCTTGCCAGTCACCACCCAAGACTGCCATCAGCTGAGGAGGGTGTGTTGCTCCCCCCAGCTGGAAAGGGTGTAGGCTTCTGGCTACCAGAGTGGCCAGACCCTGCCTAGCCCGATGCTCACCCGAGCCTGTGTTGTTAACTCCAAAATTGCTGAAGCATAATGACTGTGCCAAGTGCTGCCCAAACAGCAAGGGGCAGGAAAAGCTTATATGGCAACCATGTAAAATGACAATTATCTGGGCAAAGGCCACCGTCATGCTGATTGGCCAAGCTACAGATTGACCTGGGCTACCTGGACTATAATTGGTGCAGCAACCCACCACAATTTGGGAATCAGGACCGAGACCCCTACCACCATCAACCACGGATCAACGGGACACTGCTGAACTTCAGGAGGATGACAGAGACATTGTTGGGCCTGTGGTGGTGACTATACTCTTGCTACACTCAATAATTCTGCTTCTCTTTTCTGCCTTTCCTCTACTTCTGCCTTTACTCTATTGCTTGTCTTAGTGACTTTTGCTAGGGAATAACAATAAACCTGCAAACCTGCAGTGAGCTGCATCTGACCTCGTTTGCATCTTAATTTCACACTTGGAATCATTGCGAACCTCTCCCAGGCCCAATGTAGTTGGACTGGGACTTAACAAGGGCTCAAGAGAGCTGGCTGGTATTCAAACACCAGTTTCTCCAAGCTCAGGATCGGTGCATCCCCAAAAGCAAAAAATGGGGCAAGGTATGCAGGAGACCTGCATGGATGAGCAGGGAGCTTCTGAAAAAGCTCAAGTGGAAGAAGGAATTTTACAATAAATGGAAGAAGGGACTGACCACGTGGGAAGATTACAAGAATGCTGCCAGAGTGTGCAGGGATGAAATGAGGAAAGCTAAGACCTCTTTGGAGTTAAACCTGGCATGGGATGTCAAACTCAACAGGAAGGGCTTCTTCAAGTATATTGGAAGCAAAAGGAAAAGTAGAGAAGTTGTGGGTCCGCTGTTGAACAAGATAGGAGCCATGGTGAAGGAGGATGTGGAGAAGGCAGAGTTACTGAATACCTTCTTTGCTTCGGTCTTTACTGCTTGGCCCAGTCCTCAGGAGTCCCAGGCATTGGGTAAAGTAACAGGGAAAGAGGAAGACTTCCCCTTGGTTGAGGAGGATCAAGTGAGAGATCAATTAGGTCAATTAGACATCCACAAGTCCATGGGCCCCGATAGGATGCAGCCAAGAGTGCTGAGGGAGCTGGCGGAAGACATTGCTGGGACGCTCTCCATCATCTTTGAAAGGTCCTGGAGAACAGGCGAGGTGCCTGAGGACTGGAGGAAAGCCAATGTCACTCCAGTCTTCAAAAAAGGGCAAGAAGGAGGACCCGGGGAACTACAGGCTGGTCAGCCTCACCTCCATCCCTGGAAAGATGATGGAACAGCTTGTTCTGGGCATCGCCTCAAGGAATGTGGAGGAAAAAAAATCTATCAGAAGTACTCAACATGGATTCATCAAGGGGAAATCATGTCTGACTAATCTGATAGCCTTCTATGAAGGCACAACTGGATGGATAGATGAGGGGAGGGCAGTGGATGTTGTCTGTCTTGACTTCAGCAAGGCGTTTGACATGGTCTCCCACAGCATCCTCATAGGGAAGCTTAGGAAGAGTGGCTTAGATGAAAGTGACAGTGGGGTGGATAGAAAACTGGTTGAAAGACAGAGCTCAGAGGGTTGTGATTAGGAGCACTGACCTAGTTGGAGGTCAGTGATGAGTGGTGTTTCCCAGGGGTCAGTACTGGGTCCAGTCCTCTTCAATATATTTATCAATGACCTGGGTGAAGGGATAGAGTGCATCCTCAGCAAGTTTGCTGATGACACAAAGCTGGGGGGGGGGGGAGTGGCTGACACACTGGAAGCCTGTGCCGCCATACAGAGAGACCTGGACAGGCTGGAGAGTTGGGCAGAGAGGAACCTTATGAAGTTCAACAAGGGCAAGTGTAGGGTGCTGTACCTGGGGAGGAATAACCCCATGCACCAGTACAGGTTGGGGGCTGACCTGCTGGAGAGCAGCTCTGTGGAAAGAGACTGGGGAGTCCTGGTGGACAACAGGATGACCATGAGCCAGCAATGTGCCCTTGTGGCCAAGAAGGCCAATGGCATCCTGAGGTGCATCAAGAAGAGTGTGGTGAGCAGGTCGAGGGAGGTCATCCATTCCCCTCTACTCTGACCTGGTGAGGCCGACCTGGAGTACTGTGCCAAATTCTGGGCTCCCCAGTTCAGGAAGGACAGGGAACTGGTGGAGGGGGTGCAGCAAAGGGCTACAAAGATGATTACGGGATTGGAACACCTCTCTTATGAAGAAAAGCTGAGGGATTTGGGTCTTTTTTAGTCTGGAAAAAAGAAGACTGAGGGGGATCTTATCAATGCTTATAAATACTTAAAGGGTGGGTGTCAGGAGGGTGGGGCCAGTCCTTTTTCAGTGGTGCCCAGTGACAGGACAGGAGGCAATGGGCACAAACTTGAACTTAGGAAGTTTAATCTAAACGTAAGAAGAAACTTCTTTACTGTGAGAGTAGCAGAGCACTGGAACAGGCTGTCCAGAGAGTTGGTGTAGTCTCTGCCTCTGGAGACATTCGAAATCCACCTGGACACATTCCTGTGCAACCTGCTGTAGGTGACCCTGCTCTGGCAGGGGGGTTGGACTAGGCAATCTCCAGAGGTCCCTTCCAGCCCCTACCATTCTATGATTCTGTGAAACTGACCTAGCCAAAGTTAGGTGAGATCTGCAACAAGTTGAATTGGTTGATTGGTTGAATGTATTTTTACTGATTATGTGGGATTAAATCAAGCTTCAGAAGATGGAGGATTTAAATTTAGCAGTTTCTGGATTGCTGTGCTTTCTCAGTGCATGAAGTTTTTCTTAGAGCAGAAGGGCCTGTGAGGGCACAGAAAAATCTGGAGTCAAGGAAATAAAAATGATATGTGAATTGCCCTTTTGCTCTGTGGCAGAGAAATGTGCATAAAACAGAAAGGTTAATAGTGTCCTTGCAACTACTCAGATAAGTTCTGATCAAATCCAACAAATTGAAACTTTATATTTTCTTTGGTGTGAAACTGAATTTGCTCTTGAGTTCGTAAATCAAACCAGGACACCTTTCTAATTGTATCAGATAATCAGTAAATTACTTTCTATTTCTAGAATCATAAACTTTCTCTCAATATTGGAGACCTTTTTAGTTAAATATGAAATGGTATGTTCTTTTGTTTAATGCTTTATTAAATTATTAAACAATTTCCTTCTTTTCCCTCATTTCTGTGTGGCTGTACTTTCAGTAAACTACTTCTAATGAAATTGTGATTTATCTGCATGCTGATAATCTTCAGGGTTCAGGGTTAACCTGTCTGTGTTCAGGAAGGAGGTTGTTTTTTTTTTTTTTTTTTTAGAGATTAGAAACTGACTTTCTGCTCATGTAAAAAAGAAAAGCAATTTTCAGAACAGAGGAGTTTATTTTTCCATTCGTTTCACTTGGGAGACTTCATAAATACTGATATCCTAGTGCTATAAACAGATCTCAGCCAACTCCCATTGACATCCCTGGCATTTTATTTTTGGTCAAGGGCAACATATGACCGGTCATCTCTCACACCCTATCGCTCTCCTTTAGAAATAAAGCAAAGAGAAATTATTTTAAAAAAACAGATTGTTGGTCTATCTGTTATGTTACTTTCTGAGGTTTATGTATTTAGGGTAGCAAATAAAGTGCATGCTAAAGTTTTTACACCCACTATAAACCTTTCAAATTACTCTTATCTGAAAAATAAGAAGGTCATAAAATAGTATCAGCTTTAATCTCCTCTGTACCAAAAAGATTAACATGATCCTCACATCTTAAACTCCACCAGCCCCCTGGCTGCACACAGTTGATCCATTAATCAAATTTACTGTTGTTTATCCTCATCCATGACTTCTGTTAAAAACTGTTGGCAGGATAAACTGTCACTGCCACTTAAAGCCTTATTCAGGTATTTAAAATAGTATGTATTTCAGCTGTGAAATAAATCATTACATAAGCTTTTGCTTCCTTTGGCTGTGTCTTCTGGAACCTCTTTGATCTGTCAATTGTAGCTAGAAGAAAAAAAGAAATGCTTTCATTAGAGTTGCTACTGATAGACCCTTCTTTCCAAATTAACAAAATTCCTTGTCTTTCTAAAGGTCCAAGGTTGGGAAATTCACACATGTTATCGCATATAATCATCTTTCATGACAGATTGTGGTCCAATAAAATTTACAGGTAAGTTGGAACCAGTTTTAATTTCACAACAGTGTTCTTTTTCTTTGCGTAGTACTCCCAGACATGTCAGAAAGGTTTGTTTTCCATAAATTCAATAAAATTTCTGTATTTTCACAAGACATGATATTCTTGGAAGCACTCATTTAGAGACTAGTGTTCTCACACGCAAATACAACAACTTATTTGGTGAATGTATTGCAGCAATCTGTGTCTAGGAAATTTATAAAGGAATTAAGTCTTATATAATGATTTAGGAATGAATGTCTTCATTTCTGTCACGGGATATTTAATTACATCATACATCCATTACCAACTGTCAGGTAGTTAATCTGGAAAATTTGAAGTTGTGACAATGCTAAGTAAAGCTATGTGTAAAGCTTTGACTAGCAAGGTACTTTGTGGGGTAAGTTTGCTGACACTTTCTACACAAGACTTGCACAATCCTTCAAGTTGCCTCTTGCAGCTCCAGAACATTAGAGCTATGGTGTATCAGATGACTACTCACACAGCTGGTAATGAGCACTGCCTCTGTGTGCCAAACACTATAACCATGCAGTCTGAGAGGGCACAAATCACAGCTGTTACAAAAGTACTATAGGAAGAGAAAAAGCCCTTTGAGCCATATTACTTGTCAAATTAGGGAAGTAGAATGGAAAATTGTCCCAAATACACTATTCTTTGGTAAATATGGCTATGGAAGGAAGACAAGACTGATTAAAAAGAACCTTCTGCAACTCTCTGCTGTAAGCCACATGTGTTAGTTATATAACACTGGATCCTTTTGCAGTAGATGCTTTTATGTTTTTCATTTTAAATAAAAGACTATTTTCCAAAAACTTGTTCTATTTATTCAGGAGGACATCCATACAAGTTGTTGCTGATTTGCATAGTTCTATGTGGTTTGTAAATGTTTTGTTTTCTTTTGTTTAAACCAACCATAATGATTTCCAATGTTGGAAATTTTCCACCTAGTTGTAATGTAAAGATTTGTAGTCTGAAGCATTTTGATGCAAAGCAAGAAGAATATTTTTCCAGCTGTTTAAATGTTTTTTCCAAAAATAAATTAATTTTCCTGTACTACATATTTTCTATGGAAAAAACCCAAAGACATCAGGAAGTGTATAGGTATAAAACACAAAAGGATTTATTAACATGCTTCAGTTGCTCAAACCAAATTGGGAAGCCTGTACATCTTTGAAACTTGGCCTTTCCAACAGTATGGTAGTGTAAATAACTGATGTAAAATGTATTGCTCGAGTATACTTTGCAGTGCTATAATGTTTTTTATTTTTTTTGCAGTGACTGCTATTAGTTACCAAAACATAGATTTGAATATAGTTTGTTTCAAATCCCAAACCTGACACATCTGAAAGTGGTTTTAATTCCCCTAGAGGAGAAAGGATTAGAATAGATTTACAAAATTGAAAAGAAAAAAAGAAAGCTCTTTTTTCTTTTTCTTTTTTCTTTTTCCCCCCCCATTTTATTTTCATGAGTAGCATAGCATAAGAAAAGTCAATGCAAGCTTCCTTGTGCTATGGTAAAGTGGAATTTAGCTTCTGATAACTCTGGCCCATTGGTAGTTTTTGTCCTCTTAGGTATCTGCTGACTCTGAAGGCGTTATTTGTGAGAGATGTTTTGTTTAATCTTGATAGGGAGGCTCCTGTAAACTAGGAACTCAGATAACAGCAGGAATCTTATTATTAGGGATGTGCCAAAACCAAAGTGCTTGCGGTTTTTTTCTGCTTTCTATCAGCAGGCAAATGTTCCTTCCCTAGGTGTGACACATTTTTTCTTTACTAGAAACCAAGGTCCAGCAACAATGTCTGACTGAAAGTAAATAAAAAAAAAAGAAAAACAAAACAAACAAACAAACAAAAACCAACAACCAAAACCACCCCTGTTTCTTTATTAAAAGTGAGGATTACCAAAAGTTTGGATGCTATACCTGGATAATAGTGAATTCAAAAGAAACTTTATAAATGTTTAGCTCCGGTAGAAAGCATTTGCCTTATCAATGCTTTTGCTACACTTCAGCAGAAAGTACTAATCTCAAAGATTAGATCCTTCTGCAAGTAGAGCACTGGCTGTGAAGTGGTGGGTCTGGGTCCTGCATTTGGTTCCAGACTCTGGCTCTGATTCGCCTTCGTCAATTTTCCATAGCCTATTAAAAAGCAACAAAAAAGTCTCAAACAAAAAACAGATAAAAGAAAAAAAAAAAACACAACAGAGAAACTAAAAGGTTCTGCGTCATCTAGTAAGAACTTCAGTTTATAAGAAAATAAAGGAAAAAATAGTACTGTAGACACCGTAGCAACCTGATATATGGAGCATCATAGGTTTTTTCACCTTAGAAGAGAAATACTGTTTGTATGAATCAGCTGTATTCCTCAGTTAAATCCTTCTTTTCTCAGCACAGAAAAAATTGTGAATAGAGTGGAAACAAAACCAAAAAGGCAGTTTTCATGCTCAAAAATCCTGAAACTTGTTTGTCCACCAAGGTACAATTCTGAAAGCTCTGCCTTTTATCCACACTTAAGCTGTGCTTTCGTTTGATTTTCTCACCACCTGTTGGCTTTTAGATCCTTCTGGATTGAGGGTAAACAATACTAATTAAGCCAGTTCTTCCCATTTTAACTGCTCTTTCTTGCCCCTTCCTTATTTTGACAAAAGCACTTGTTTGTGTAGCTGTTCAGGGAACTGGATGAAGACAGGCTTAAAACTAGCTGGAAAAATATTGACATTTTCTGGGTAAATTTCTAGGTTCTTTAAAAACCAAGGCTCCTCAAAAATGACACTGAAAAAATAAAGCATTAAATTCAACAGTACCAATATTAGACTGGAATTACTCTTCAACAGCCAGAGCACTTTTGCAAATGAAAATATGAGTGCTAAAGTGAATCACAAGTATCATGATAAAAAGCAGTTTTACACTGTTCAGAGAAAAACATTTGTCTACTTCAAACACATAGCTTACAAGAAATGAATTCACCCTGCTGCTATACTCACTGATGGTTTCCCTCACTATCTCTCTTTCCAAGTGTACTTTCTGAATACTCCGGTACTTTACATGTATTTAAGGTGCATTAAAAATCAGAACCTCAGATTTCTCTACTCACCTTTCACTTTAATCAGGTTACAGGAAATTTCAATGGTGAAATAAGTTCCAAGTAAATATATTTTCCTCCTTGATTAAATTAAGTCAATTCAGCATATTGAAGACAATAAGTAGTATAACTTTATCTAGCCATAAAGAAATTGGTGGACTGTACAAATGGTAAAATATGGGAGGTCTTATTGTTAGGTATCTTGAGTGAACTGGAAATTCTGAGAGACTCCACAGGGAAAAAACAACACTAGGAAATGAAGCAACCATAAGCTGGTGACTGGAAATTGACAAACTCAGAAACTGTTCAATAAATTTTTGCTTTTCAATTCAGAATTGAAACAAATTTTGAAAACCATAGGCAACTACTGTTGAGGATAAAGAATAAGAAGGTAATCCTTTCTGAAGTAACTTGATGCTTGTGTGTGTTAGAGTCTTTTGAGACTGCACAAATGCACCTAAACACAGCTTTGTCAAGAATGTTTGTGGCCCACTGTACTTATTACGGAAACAAAGGATAGCACAGAATCTGGATTCAGACCAAAAGAATGAAAACACATCTCATCCCTAGAAAGTGTTCCAAACATTTAAAACCACATAAGATTTTAAAAAAAGACTTTTTCTAAACCTACAAACACTGCACACAGGCATAACTTGAAGCAAACACTTCTATATTAATCCAGACCTGCCACCACTACAATAACATACAGAGGATGTGAAAGAAAACGGGTATTGAAAAATAACTGCTGGTTTGGACCAATGAATGAAAATAGAAAAATCTGAATAGAGAATAGTAAAGATTCTTTTTTATTTTATCAAATAATTTCTCAAGAAGATGTAAAAAGCAGTCTGTGTATTGTAAATAATTACTTCATTGAATTTAAAATATTGCCTAATTGCCTAAAATAAAACACGTTAAAAATCATTCCTATCTCTTGTGTAAAATCACCTGAAAGATCGGATTAGTCCACTGAAGTGGACTATAAACAATACATTGTTTAGGGAGAAACAAAGCTGTTGAATTATATCCATAACTAAAAATATATTTTCATAAGCATTATGAAACACATTTTTGATAAAAAATCCAAATACTTACCTACAGAAAATTACATGATACATCTTTTTAATACTATTTTATCAAAAAATTCTTATGAGACAGCACAGTAAAAAAAGCTGTTTTGATCTTTGACAAAAAATAATATCAGTAATTCATATACTTTCTCTAATATTTAGTTTCCAAAGAGAAAAAGACTAGAACTGTGTGTGGGGAAATCCTCTATTACCAGACGCCACTGTGAAGAAATAATTTTGGGACTAATCAGCAGAATGACATTAAAAAAAAAAGATAACAATAAGGGATATTGGTTACCTTGAAGATTGTTAGAAAAGAAATAGTGGAACAGACTGTCTTCTAGTTACTAATGTACTAGTGACTTTTTTTTTTCATTGCCCCAAAAGTGGATATACTAATATACCAACTAAAGAGGATGCATTTCTTGGTTGGTTTGTGGCCAGAATCAAATCCAGACAGGAGAAAATGGCTAAAATGACTGATAAAAAGGCAATACAGTAAAGAGTGTCCATGATATGTCAAAATTTTTGATACTTAGGAAGAGGAGAATCAGGAACTCTAGAAACAAAAAAGCAAAGATATTCAGGAAAGCAGTAAATGTGAAAATGGTACACGAGATCTCTAAGAGAAAAATCTAAAAGAAAAAAAGAATTAAAAGATGCTGAACTTTCCTGAACAACTATAAATTTATATGCAAATTATCTAATGGTATGCATAACAAAGGAATAATTTGTATTTGTGTGTTGTTTCTTAATGGATCTATCATCTTTTCTCTTGTAAAGCCTGCCTCACCTTTCCTTTTCTCGGACAAATGGAGACTAGAAAGTTTCTGTTGACGCCATCTTTAGAGGACTTTATATGTAAGTTAAATAAGTAACAGCTTAATTACATATAGGATTACTTATGTATGTTATATATATTACATCCATGTATTACACTCACCAGCTAACTGCATAGGTAGTGCATATTCTGAAATATTTTAAATATTCCTCATTGTAGTTTTACTCATTATAGTTGGGCCTGGCTTGTCGTAGGCAAAATGGGCTAGTTACCCATTGATTTTCAGCTCTTTGCTTTGTTTGTTTGGGGTTTTTTATAAAAATGATTAAGATCTAGAGTGATTCTTTTGATTATCTTATGACTTACAGGTACGAATTAGCTTGTCAGTTTACTATCTTGTCATATAAATACTACTTGACTCAAAAGACTTTTTTCTTTGTATAGCTGATGTCATATACATGCATAGTAAATTTTCTCAGAGCACAGAGATAGCTGACTAAGGGCTTGATCCATTACCCAGATAAGTCAAGAGAAATGCTAATTAAAGCAAAGGCTTAGCAGAATGCCCATAATGTCCTTGGAAACATTCATATGGCAAAAGAATGCCAGTCGGTGAATGATGAGCACAGTGTATGAAAGGAAACATTCGCACATTGCCAGAGACTAGAATAAAGAACGCTTATATATGGTTGGAAAACTAACTTTCTAAATGATCATCAGTATATTTGGAGGTCCTCTTTCCTAATTATTAATGCATTTCTCTCTCTTACTTTCTCTAACTTTAGATATATTTCTAACTTTGATCCTTCACCCTTTGTGGGTTTTTCAGTTTCCAGAAATTTAACCAACCGACAACCAAGTCTTATTCTGGCTGGCCGTAGCGCACACTGTAATTCTTAAGGCACCTGTTTCCCAAAGATAACTGTGCAGTGCAGGAACTAACCTTAATTACACATTAAGATGTTGTACAAAATATATATAGCAGTGTATTGAAAGCTATAGAATCATAAAATTGCCTAGGTTGGAAGGAACCTTTCAGATCATCTAGTCCAAGCATCAACCTAACTCTCACAAAATCCATCACTAAACAATATCTCTAAGCACCATGTATACCCATCTTTTAAAAATCTCCAGGGATGGTGCCTCAGCCACTTCCCTGGTCAGCCTACTCCAATGCTTAATAACCCTTTCAGTGTAAAAATATTTCCGAATATCCAATCTAAATCTCCCTGACGTAACTTGAGGCCATTTCCTCTTGTGCTATCACGTGTTACTTGGGAGAAGAGACCAACCCCCACCTCTCTACAACCTCCTTTCAGATACTTGTAGAGAGCGATAAGGTCCCCCCTCAGCTGCCTTTTCTCTAGACTAAACAACCCCAGCTCCCTCAGCCATTCCTCATCAGGTTTATTCTTCAGACCCCTCACCAGTTTTGTTGCCCTTCTCTGGATCCACTCCAGCACCTCAATATTTTTCCTGTAGTGAGGGGCCCAAAACTGGACACAGTACTCAAGGTGGGGCCTCACTAGTGCCGAGCACAGGGGGACGATCACTTTCCTACTCCTACTCACCACACTGTTCCTGATACAGGCCAGGATGCTGTTGGCCTTCTTGGCCACCTGGGCACGCTGCTGACTGGTATTCAGCCGGCACTCGACCAACACCCCAGGTCCTTTTCTACCAGGCAGCTCTCCAGCCACTCTTCCCCAGGCTTGTAACGCTGCATGGGGTTGTTGTGACCCAAGTGCAGGACCGGGCACTTGGCTTTGTTGAACCTCATACCATTGGCCTTGGTCCATTAATCCAGTCTGACCCGATCCCTCTGCAAAACCTTTCTACCCTCAAACAGGTCGAGACTCTCACCTAGTTTGGTGTTGTCTGCTAACTTACTGAGGGTGCACTCAACCCCCTTGTCCAGATCATTGATAAAGATATTAAAGAGAACTGGTCCCAATACCAAGCTCTGGGGAACACCACTCATGACCGTCCGCTGACTGGATTTAACTCCATTCACCACCACTCTCTGGGCCCAGCCCTCCAGCCAGTTTTTAACCCAGCGAAGAGTACTCCCATCCAAGCCATGGGCAGCCAGTTTCTCCATGAGGATGCTGTGGGAAACTGTATCAAAGGCCTTACTAAAGTCCAGGTAAACAACATCCACAACCTTTCCCTCATCCACCAAGCGGGTTACTTTGTCGTAGAAGGAGATCAGGTTTGTCAAGCAGGACCTGCCTTTCATGAACCCATGCTGATTGGGCCAGATCACCTGGTTGTCCTTCATGTGCCTCATAATGGCAAGCAGGATGATCCGTTCCATGACCTCCCCAGGCACCAAGGTCAGGCTGACAGGCCTGTAGTTCCCCGGATCATCCTTTCGGCCCTTCTTGTGGATGGGCGTCACATTTGCTAGACGCCAGTCAACTGGGACCTCCCTGTTTTGCCAGGACTGATGGTAAGTGATGGAAAGTGGCTCAGTGAGCACTTCTGACAGCTCCCTCAGTACCCTTCAGTGGATCCCCTCTGGCCCCATAGACTTGTGAATGTCCAGGTGCTGGAGCAGGTCCCTCACCATCTCCCTTTGGATTACAGGGGCTTCATTTTGCTCCTCGCCCCTATCTACTAGCTCAGGGGTCTGGGTACTCAGGGAACAACTGACTCTAGTACTAAAGACTGAGGCAAAGAAGGCATTAAGTACCTCAGCCTTCTCCTCATCCTTTGTCACTTGTTACCGCCTTCATCCGATAAAGGATGTAGATTCTCCTGAGTCCTCCTGTTGTTACTAATGTATTTATAGAAACTCTTTTTATTGTTCTTAACATCCTAAGACAGGTTAAGCTCTAGTTAGGCTTTGGCCTTTCTAATTTTGTCCCTACATAGCCTTAAAACATCTTTGTAGCCTTCCTGAGTGGCCTGCCCCTTTTTCCAAAGGCCATAAACTCTCCTTTTTTCCCTGAGTTGTATCCATATCTCTCTGTTCAGCCAGGCCGGTCTTTTCCCCCAATGTGGGGGGTTTACAGCCTGCTCCTGTGCCTTTAAGACTTCCTTCTTGAAAAACCTCCAGCCTTCCTGGACTCCTTTGCCCTTCAGGACTGCCTCCCAACGGAATCTGTCAAGCCGGCTCCTTAAAAGACCAAAGTCTGCCCTCCGGAGGTCCATGGTGGCAGTTCTGCTGACTGCCCTTCTGAGAACCAAAAACTCTATCATTTCTTGGTGACTATGCCCAAGACAGCCTCCAACTGTCACATCCCCACAAGCCCTTCTCTATTTACAAATAGCAGGTCCAGCAGGGCTCATTTCCTCACCAGCTGTGTCAGGAAGTTATCCCCAGCACACTCCAGGAACCTCCTAGACTGTTCCCTCTCAGCTGTATTGTGTTCCCAGCTGATATCTGGTAGATTGCAGTCTCCCACCAGGACAAGAGCCAGTGATCTTGAGATTTCTCCCAGCTGCTTGTAGAATATTTCATCTACCTTTACATTCTGGTTGGGCGGTCTATAACAGACTCCCACCATGATATCAGCCTTGTTGGCCATCTTACCCGTAAACACTCAACCCTATTGTTACCATCATTAAACTCTTGACATTCATAACACTTCCTAACGTACAGAGCCACTGCACCTCCTCTCCTTCTTTGCCTGTCCCTTCTGATGGGTTTGTAGCTGTCTAATGCAGCACTCTAGTCGTGCGAGTCATCCCACCACATGTCCATGATGGTGATTACATCATAGCTTTCCTGCTGCACAATGGCTTCCAGCTCCTCCTGTTTGTTGCCCATGCTGCATGCTTTAGTGTAGAAGCACTTCAGCTGGGCTACTGGTCCTGCCACCTTTTTGCTGGAAGAAGGCTTAACTTCTACCTGACCATTCCCAGGTGCAGCCATAGTTTCTAAACCCCATCAATGACCCTTGCATCTCTGCTGCTGGATTCATCCTCTTCCGTCTTCAAATCTAATTTAAAGACCATTTGATGAGCCCTGCCTACTCCTGAGCAAGGATTCTTTTCCCCTTTTGAGACAGGTGTACCCCATCTGCCTTCAGCAGGCCTGGTGTCCTGTGATGAAAAAACCAAAGTCCTGCCGCTGACACCAGGCTCAGAGCCAGGTGTTGATCTGCTGGCTCTTCTTGTTGCTGTCCTCATCCTTCCCTGTGACTGGAATGACAGAGGAGAACACTACTTGTGCTCCTGACCCCTTAACCAGTCATCCCAAGGCTCAGAAGCCTCTCTTGATTGCTCTTTCGGTTTCTTGTTATGTTATGTAACATATCCAACCTTAATACAGTTAGACAGACAAATGGATATATTGACTATATCTTAGTTAAAATACATCTACATCTAAAATTACCTTAAAGGTTTGACACCAGTTAAAAAGGTCAGCAACTGCAGGTAAAGAGGGTTCAGTACTTGAACTAATTGACTACTTATGATAACATTAAATAAGAATGGAGTATCTAACCTAGTTTGGATATCTTTATTCTTACAGCATATAAAGTTAAGCTAACATAATTACAGTAAAGCAAAAGGCTCCAAGTCTGACAGTAAATAGTACAGCTGATGAGGATTTTAACATTTTCACTATGCAATATTGCAGACTTTGTTTTATGTCAATTACCTAGTTCAGCAGGCAGGTATCTCAGATGAAAGTTTTAATTCTTGATGCGTATGGAAGTACAATTTGTTTCAGAAAAACTCACCTGAATGTTTAGAAAATATTTGTGAGATAAGATGTAACAAATAAGGTTTATTACATAACTCTTTAATTTGAGTAATATTCCTGGAACTAAAACAGTGTGGTCAGTTCACCTTCTTCACCAAAGTTTTGAGGAGTTTAAAAAGAAGTTTTAGTGAAAAATGAAGCAAAATTAGCTTAAGAGATAAGCGTGTCTTCAAAATAATTCAGTAATGGCCTGAGGTATTAGAACTTGACTAAAATATGATGCCAGTCTTCTAAAAAAACATTATTTATGCGATCATCAGTTGACAGTTACTTTTACATGCTTTTAAGCATTATTATGTAAAGAAACAATTATGGATGAATTTTTTCAATAAAACGTTTCAAGAGACAAAAAATATAATAGGTCCGAAAAGTTATAGCGTGTTTACCATTGTGCCTAACAGCATATCTCACTTATGCAAGGTTATGTTTCAGGCTTAAATACAGACAGCTAAAATATATTTCCACAATGCAATCATGATTTCCTCACATTTTATGAATCATATGTGAAAATATCACATCTGAAACACAGTTGTATATGTGTATATATATTGTGTGCGTACATATGTACACATTATAAATTAAATAGGTCATATATATTCTTAGAATACAATTTGATGTTTTTATTATAAATAGAAATACAGTTACTTGCCCTTGAAAACTCTTGAGTAAAAATTAGTGATTTAAATTAAAGATGCAATGAATAAGAGAGTAATTCACAGATAATGTAATTCAATTTGTCTGTTTCTAAAGTTTACCTTAGCCAAAACTTTTATCAATGAAAATATTAGTGTACTAAAGCACCACAATAACACTTGGACTGTAATAACTTTTATGGAAATTTAAATAGAAATGGGTATTTTTATAACCCTATCCACTTTTTTTTTTAAGAGGTGCCTCAGAAAACTTCAGATTTTTATGTGATGAAATAGTTGTATGTTTTGCAAACCACGTGCCATTACAATAGCAGAACACATCACTAATGTGATTAATAATAGTATTAGTGTCCACATTCCTATAGATTTACTCTCTGCTGTGGGTTTTGCAAGTGATGCTCAGTTGGTGGCTGAGAATTCCAAATGAGGAACAAAAGACGTTCCAAATGAATGCAGGTCAGTTTTTTTAGCTACGTTGCTTCATCCTTGTATTCACAATGATCCATCCTAACCTCACAAAACATTTTTTTCCTTACTGACCCTAAAGCATGGTGTTAGTCTTTTGGAAATAAGAGTGATTCAGCACAGAGCGGTTTGCTGCTGAATGCAAACTAGGCACCTGAATCTTTCCGAGAGTTTAGTGCTTTTACTCTGTTATTCTCCTCACCCAAAAGCCTACTGAAGTTGTAAAAACTCCCTGACTTCTAAGGCTTTCCAACCAGCGCTAGGTGAGGAACTGATAATGGTTGTCAACAGACAGAGTATGACTGCCAGAACACAGGCTCTGAATAATCAAAACAAGTAAAGGTCAAAGCCACAGGTGGTAGATCAAATGAAAGATGAAATGCCTCAAAATACCATAAGCTTAGATGTTTTTCTTCCTTCTCCTTCTTTTTTTCTTTTTTTCTTTTTTTTTTTTTCTGTTGAAGAAACTCTAATGTCAGGTGCCTTTCTTTAAAAGTGGGCTACTTGGCAAAAGCAAAATGCTGGGAAGCAAAATGCATTGAATCACGTCCCAGCCCCCTTGGGTTTTTTTCTGTCGTTTTCGCCTGTGATAATACAATAACTGTCTGCATTTCTGGAAATACTGACTACTGTCATCTAAATGCCCCATTGGGACATAACCTTTTAATGATGGAAATGTGTAGCTAAGTGAAGGAATAGCAGCACTGACAGTGTGTTTGTGACTTGTGTTCCTTACTATCTTCATTACTTGTGTCTAGCTCAAAATGTCTCTCTAAAACAAATAGTATTCTGCTTGATTGCAAATAATGCAGGCTTTCAGTCTTGCTACTGTAACTGACATAAATTGGATTTTCACATCAGTTAGGTGGATTCATGATAACCATATCTTCAGAAAGCTGACATTTCATTCCATACAAGAAAAAGATACATTTCACATAATGAGTAAAGGTATTCAAAAACCAGAGTCTGGCTTTTTAAAAGAGTATGTGGTTATCATTGTGCTTTTTGTTTGGTTGGTTTTTAAAGGAAAATTTATCTAATTATATGTTTCTCATCATTTGTGGAATTTACCAATAGATGGATCATACTTAGATAAATATGAAATTAAACTCCATGTGTCTAGGAGCTATTCCAGTGAACTCTACTGTCCTCAGTGGAGTGTGAAGCTTCTCAAGCAAATGGAAAATATGAATTGCTAAAACATCAACAAGAATTCAGTATAGCTACTGATCACTAGAGTACAAGCCTTCGGAGTGGGAAACAGCTGTCTCTGATCTGAGTTGTTACATTTATATTTACCTAACTAGAAAGAAGAACAAGGTGATCATGAAGCTTGACACCAACATGCATATTTCTTTCACTGACAGCCTGAATTCAGCTCAGTGTCTCTGCTTATTGTAGCTGGCATTGGTACACTATAGTTTCCTTGTCTACTGTCAGTCATATGGCACAGATGGAATGGCAGCTAGAATAGATAAAAGCTGAAAAAAATCACAAAATTTATTGAGACCTATCAATCAGCCAGAAAAGTAAATATGTTCTTGGTGTGTGCGGTAAAATACAGTCAGAAGAACCAGCTTTTTGAGCTAGCTCCAGGTTTGAGGATATTCCAGCAAATAGTGTGGCCAGACCTCTGCCCAACGTCACCCATACAAATCATGAATCTAATTAAATAGGAAGTTGGATCTGAACTCTGAATCTCTGATGAGAGTCCTAGCAGCTGAGGAAAGAACATTTCTTCTTTCCTGTATCTCCTTGCAATCTTGTTCAGAAATTCCATCCAAGGGATTATCTATTTCTTCTTTAAGATCTGATTTTGAAATCAGTATTTTCTGGCAAAAAGAAATTATAAAAAATGAAAATAATGAAATGGTGACAGGGTCTAGTTATGAGCACTCGACAAATGCACTTGATTTCTAGGTGAAACTCTGGACAATTTCAAGTTTTTGTCAACTAAGTTTACCTGGCAGCAGTCATAAATAAACAAGCAAAGACTACATGTCTGCTGCTCACTTATTTTGTCTATTTCTCTTGTCTGTTTCGCTAGAGCCACATCTCCTCCAAATGTTAAAAATAATTTTTAACCTCATCATACTGCACTCACATGTTCTTTTCAAATATGTCGTACGTATTTAAGTAGAAAAAGCTTACTTCTCTGCCATTGTTTTGTACTACGGTTAATTAACTTTATTGCAACACTGTTTATAACTGTGATGTACCCACACCTTGACTATTGCATGACTTTTTGGCTAAAATGGATTTAATAGAACTAGAAAAGACTAGAATTAGGATGATAGTAATAACGAGAGACGTGGAACAGTTTCCGTGCAAAGCAGGCTAAATACAACAGAATTGTTTGCAATGGTAATACAATTGTGATCTGTTATAACTTCTACAATAATATAGAGAAAGTGAATAGTCAATTGTGATAAAAAAGCCAATCCTAGTCAAATACTCAGGTATACATTTGAAGCAGAACAAAAGGAAAGGGAGAGGGTAAATTAGAATTAAAAAGTAACTACCAATATAATGCTCAAGACATGAGTTTAAAATGGAGCAAAAAGAATGAACATTTTCAGATATGCATGATTATGTTGCGAGAGGAAGCTGAGAGGGTAACTGGAACAGAAATGCTTGACAGTCTCATTTTATATTTTGTCATCTGAAAACAATTACGGAAAGTGTCTCTAGATAACAATTGTATTTTTTTTTCTATGAAGTACTTTGGAATGGATTTATCCAAGTCATAAGCTGAAATGAAGGGACTGTAAATTATTCTATCTGGAATTGGAAAGTGGTGACAGACTGAGTATAGTGATAAAATTTTTATCTTGCCAAAACTTTTTAATGATTAGTCAAGGTCATTAAATATAACCAGTATTATTTCACAACTTGATTGCACAGAGAATTTGTTGGGTATTGAGGATAAAAGATATATATTAAGAAAATGTTTACGTCTGAACTGAAAAGAGTGGATTTCCAGAAAGATCACTGTTCAAGCCGTTATTAATCTCAATTAACCTACAAATTCCACCAGAAATACTCTCCATAAATATATGCAGTGTGCACATCGAATTTTTAAGTTTAATCATTATGTAATAGGCATGTAACAATTCAGAATAAAATAACATATATCATTACATAAAGATTATAGTAATTTTAATGAAAAATACACATGAAATAGCATATGCACAACATGCTTTTTCTTTATTTTACTTAAAGATTTTCTAATCTTTCAGGATTCAAGCAATGGAAGAGAGCAACTTGCTCTGATAAAAATAGCCTACTGGGAAGAAAATTAGATTACTGGGAAATCTCTCAGGATATCTACTGGACACCTGAAAAGTTTTAATTTCACAGGTAAGTAGTAAAACAGGACTAAAGAAGATGAGAAAGAAGTTGTAAAAATAGTGCCTAAGGAGGCAGAGAAGTGAGGACAATGAAGACATAAAGGTATGTGTGTATATATACATATATATATATGTATGCACGCATTAGCAGCTGAAGAGAGATTTAAATCTTGAAATATCAAGGCCAATGGCATGAAAAATAGGTAGTTCTTTTCTTAGTATTAGAAGAAAGAAAGAAATATCATCCAGCTTGTATCTGATGCTTACTGTAAAACTGTAAAACTGTAAAGTAATATAGGAAAGGAAGAAAATCTTGGCAGAGATTTTTGCTCTTTATTTGAAATGTATCATCATAGTTAAATGACATTGTCTATTCTATGCTTAAAAGAGATCTCTTCTAGTGAGATTTCTGGTCTCAGATGATGTTAAAAAGCATAAGAGTGAAGAGTGAGAATATCTATTTAATACTTCCCCCTGGTAGTTGCACATCGTCCAAGCATCTGCAGTTCAGAGTCTTCTGAAAAGGATGTGACTGCTATTGTCATTCATAACTCTCACTAGATTTTCCTTGACTAACTGGTTTGTTCCATCCTTGAATCTTTCATATTTGTCATCCATGAAGTCTTTGGGACTGAAAGGTCAATGTCTGTGATCACATAGAGTAGTAAGATCAAATACTTGACAAGAACTGTCTGAGATTTCTCATGCTCAGATTTTTTAAAAGTATCAGTTGAGGAACTTTACCAATGCTTATTATCAGTAGTTATTTAACTGAGGAAATTAAAAAAAAAAAAAAAAAAAAAAAAAAAACAGGAAGAGGTAATTTTTATAAATCCCGGAGTGATGTTGAAAGAGAGGACATCAGAAACTACAGGGAGAATGTGCATTGACAATTAAGAATTTTACTAATAAAATTGTAACCAACTTTCAACTGATATTACATGAAATAGTCAACAGGATTTTACAGAAAATACATCTTGCCCATGTAAGCTTGTTGGATTTGTTTGATTTGATTACAGAACTGACTTCTAAGGAACACTCATTAGCATGGTCAGATTTCTCAGGGTTGCAGGTTTTTTTGTTTGATTTGGACAGAAAATATAAAACTCAAAAGGTTTTCTAAGACCTTAAATGAACACCATAGAACTTAAGGGTTGTCATGCACCAGTAAAAAACTAAGTAACTAATATAAACCTTTGTCTAAATATGATGACAACTTTCTTACTCTCAGATCTCTCCTGCTAAAGTTTCTTATGGAGCTGTCAGACACTTGTTTTCCATGCCATCTTATTTTGATATTTAACTTAAATCTCACTTTGTCCAAATATACCGTTCTGCTGTTGTATTAGTGACAACAGCAGGAGACTTCATATGGCCACAAATGCTTTATTTTTTAAATCCGCCATGAAGAGGTGAAATCTTAGAGTTGTGTGTCAGCTTTGTCAGGGTTTTGAGGAATATCTGGCTGAAGAAAAAGTTCATCTAAATTTGCACACACATTTAAAAGCTTTTCCACTTCTGCTAAGTTTAATGACAGAATAGGATGAATACTTTCCTTTCCATTGATATCTGGGTTTCCAGCTGTCAGTTACATGATAAGTGCTGAGAAAAAATAATCAGATATAGATATATTTTATCTAACATTAGAATATTTTTCCAGTTTATGACTACAGTAAAATCTACATTACTCACTACTCCTCAGAGATCACTAATTTTATGCTATTATCCTTAAGTACTGCAAAATATAACTTCTCAAAATACTTCTCATATTTGTTGCATGGAATGCGTTTCTGTTTTTGTATTTGTGTTGAAAATAGTAAAGGAAAATAAATTGAGTTTGAAAAAAATAGAGGCCTCAGCAATTAACAACATTGTTGTTAAATATGGAAGAAGTGATGGAAATCACTGACCTGACATATATCACATATTTGTTGTTTTTAACTAGCTCTGCAATGGTACACCTTATGATGCATTAGTTTTTTAGGACTGAAATATTTTTGAGTGTATTGGAAAAAGAGTAAATAAAATGGTCTTAAATCAATACAGTACTGACATTTGACATACTGTTACACCAGTGTTGTAGTTTTAACCTCGTAGGCAGCTGAGCCCCCCACAGCTGCTTGTTCATTCCTCTCTGATGGGTTGGGGGGAGAGAATCAGTAGGGTAGATGTGATAAAACTCATAGGTTGAGATAAAGACAGTTTACTAGGTAAAGCAAAAACACGTGCAAGCAAGACAAAATAAGAAATTCACTCACTACTCATTGGCAGGCAGTTGGCCATTTGCAGGAAAGCAGGGCTTCATCACATGTAACAGTTACTTGTTACATGACTCCGAGCATCAGTCTTTCCTCCTTCTTTGTACCCTATATTGCTGAAAACAATGCCATATGATATGTGATACCGCTTTGGCCAGTTACGGTCAGCTGTCCCAGCTGTGTCCTTGCCCATCACCAGCCTACTTGCTGGTGGGAGAGCATGAGAAGCAGAAAAGACCTTGATGCTGCGTAAGCACTGCTCAACAATAACTAAAACATCCCTGTATTATCAATACTGTTTTGGTCAAAAGTCCAAAACATGGCACCATACGAGCTGCTATGAAGAAAATTAACTCTATCCCAGCCAAAACCAGTACAATCAGGCAGAGACGTACCAACAGTATACACGAACTAGCTGGCTTGAAAATAAAGAGGATGTTAATCAGTGGTTCACTGGGGGTCTTCCTGGAAGATAATAAAACACTTGAGGCTTTTTTGGTTCTGCCATGTCAGGATTGTGGGTATGAAAGACCACGTTTGTCTGTAGAACTGCCTTTGACTTTAGCAATAGGGAGAGCTTACACAGGGAGGGTAACAGTGGTATAAAGAATAAAGACAGTCCCCAGAATTACCTCATCTGTAACCAGTTTGTGACAAAAATTTATAAATGGATTAGAATGTTAACCAAACAATTGCACAGATTTCTATTTGTTGTTTATTAGAAAACAATTTGTTCAGGTTCTGCCATGACTCATTAATTCAAGCAGCACTTTAGTATTAATATGTGATATTACTGGGAATTACAGATCTTTCTCTTAGAAGCTGTGAATCCAAAGAAAAAAACAAATTACAGTTCCCAAAGGAGAGGCTGTGTTGACTATATGTATTTATATGTATGTAAGCAAACGTAAACTATAATTGAAAGATTGAAACATGCTTACTTTTTAAACTTCTTTCATTCATTCACTAGCAATTTAATTTTTGCAATACCTCTTCAAACTCTGTTTGTTCCATCTTTAAAATTGTGAGTAACTCCCTAAGTCTATCTTTACTGAGGGACTCAATATCACCGTCTTTCAAGAAAAGGTAAACCAAAAAAGAATTTTTTTTTTTTTAAAAATCAGAAAAGTCAGTCTGGAAGGGCTAAGTGAGGGTAATAAGCTCTCCAAAATAATACCTTCTTCGCCAGTAAAGTTGTCTGCACAAGTCAGATTTGCTTTAAAAACACCCATACTGGGCAGGATCTTAGAACACCACACCAAACACTAGGGATTCTATTGCTTTTGATTTCTAGCCTTGAGACTGGTTGGAACATTTTGGTAGGAGTAAAAGATAATCTTAAAGTGGATATTTATGATGGTTTTCTTTCTACTTTTCATTTTATGCTCTGCAGACAATAAAAGCATTTATAGTTTTGTAAGGATTAAGACCAGAATATTTACTCTGTAACCAAAAAACTTAAGCCAAGATAAAGAAAAATGCGTATGAAGACAAAGGTTGCATGTTTACTTTAGTTCTGTTTCTGTAAAGCAAGCAGAAGGAAATGATTCATGGAGAAGAGCCTTTTGTTGCATGACTTTGTTTTGTAATTCATTAAAAGGAAGTTTATTAATGCTATGTGTTCACAGTTTCATTAAAATATAAATTTCATTATAGGATCTGACTGATTTTTTCTTAGGCTGCCTTTATTAGACCCCTCAACAAAAGTAAAGGCCATTCCTTACTCAGCAACTATAACAGATATTTTTGGGTTATAAATAGCAGGCTAGAGTTTCAGTAAAATGATGCACAATTTTATTTTTTTCTCTATTGACTATTTTAAAAGTATGAATTTGTCACAGTCCCATTTTCAGTTTTGGGACTGGGACAAATCCATACCTTTAAAACAGCTAAGTAATTTCATAAAGCAATAGGGGACTGTAATTTGATTCTATATGGTTTATAATGTTGACTAATGCTGACTTTCAGTGGCAAATCAGTTTGCAGATAGTAAATGTTGAAATCGCACTGGCTTTTCATGGTCACTGCATTTCCAAAAAAATTGAATCAGCTGATATACCCAACGTCATCTCCATAAATCCTAAGCCATATTGTTTAAATAAAACTAATGGGTGTGTCATGTACACTTATATATTACCCTTTAGAAGCACTGGGGTTTTTATATGAGAGATGTCCAAGCATAATGTTGGATAGAACATGCACTTTGTTTTGGCTTGTTCTGTTTCATTGAGTTTTTTTCTCTTTTTGTTTCAGATCTCGGTTTCATTGATGTAGTCTGAAGTCAATGCAATGTTACTGTCCTTACTTAGGCCAGGCTGAGGAGGAGACAACTTTTTACTACAAAGACTGGACACACCAGCATGAATCACAAGTGGAAGGTAATGTTTTTCATCACAGTCTCTCCCACAGTGAGTTGCCTTATTGCTAACTGTCCTCCAATGAAGTAAATCTACGTTTATATGCCCAAGATTAAAAAAAGTACAATAGGTCTTGGAAGAAAGAAAATAAAGTAGCTCTAGAAAACAGATGGATGGCTTTCAGTTTGATTCCACCCACCCCCTCTCCCCCTGTTGAATATTATAAACCAAAATTTATGAGCTATGGCATTAAAAGATCTCAAGCCCAGAGTATAAGGCTGGAAAAGAGACAAAGTGAAATGATGATGTATCAGAATATGTTAATATAAACATACTGTCATCCAATGCTGCTTTCTATAAAGTATCTTCTCCATTAAGATGTAGCTGGCTGTGGAATGTAGCTGGCTGTGGAATGTAACTGGCTGTAACTGATTATGGCAAAAGGAGTCATACTGCTGGTGTGCTGTCACATATTTCATCAGTTGGCACTTTAAATCTTATTAAATACATCTTGAAGGTTTTCCTCAATGAGTGTTTTCCTCCTGAGATGAATATTTGTCAAAATGACAGCCCACCAAATGATGTCAAGAAATATCTAGACATAAAGTTAAAACTGTGACTCTGAAAATTTAAATCAATGAAAAATAAAATAACAAAACCAAAACTCTCATCCATTTGGATCTGAGATTCTGGCTGTGATGTTATTAATGTTCCATCAAGCTGGTAGGCATTACAGGCAACTATAAACACTGGTAACTTTAGATGTAATAAAACAAATCACCCTTAAAACTGCAGTACCCTCAGCTATAGTAAAGGACCAAATCATGCTGCTGCTGTCTCCCTGCCTGCACCTAAATGCTATTCACAAAGTTAATTGACAACTTCAACAGAATCATCCAATCACATAACCAATTTGCTTAAGCATAAATATTGCTTATCTTCTGTGCATGAACTTACTGCATACTCAAGTGTATTCAGTGGTGAACTCTTGAATAGGAATATATGGAAATTCATGCTGATTTTTTCAGCATTTCCACTTAGTTCATGTTATTTCAAAAGTTAACTTAATTTCATGTTTGCATCCATTCAAAATAAGTACTTTTTGCCCAAATTTTATTTTTTTTTTCCTTCACAAAATGTTTTTTTTTTCCTTTTTTTTTTTTTTCTAAATAACAATTTGCAAGGTACTGGGACAAAATAGTACTGTGCAGGTTTATGAAAACACATCAGGAGTTTTTACAGCCACAAGAAAACCTAGTGTTGAAGAAGGATTTTATTTAGTACAGGCTACGCTGCCAATGCTTTTGACAGTTAAGAAATTCTATGCACAATCTCCTCACCTATAAATTACAGAATCTGGACCATCTCCTCTTTAGATATGCAAGATTTTCCCCACTTGCCCCAAGACCTAACTGCATGAGACAATTCTCTCTTATGACTATTAGCATCTGCTGACATAAAAAGCCTGTTGCTTACTCCCTTATGCATAGGACAACATACAGCACTCCAGTGCTTTACTTCTGTAGCAGTGAAATCCTGAAGCTGAACTACATACATTTTCAGGTAAAAGAAACTATGATGCACAACATATGACCTCATCGCTTGAATCTCCTTCAGTGCTTTGGTCTTGTCAGTCTCTCATTTGGTATTAGTATATCAACTGACAGAGCCACTATGTCTTTAATGTCTTACATGTTTTGGAGGAACATATATTATTGTGAAATTTCAATATTTATCTGCACAAAAGGCTGATTAAAAGTGAAGGAATGAACAACAATGCAGGTTAATATTGTGAAAACTAGCTCTCTGAATTACAATAGTCTTCTGTATCTTCCATGTAACACATTTTCTCCTATATTGCCCTGCCAAATTCTTTCTCTGTGCTGATAAAAATGCTCCAGAGAACAGAAAAAATAGTTGTTTTTGAGGAAAGATGGCTAATTTGGCTTAGGTATTCTGGTTTGGTTTTAGACAATGAATTGAATGAACACGTTTATGTTCATATCATCATGAGTACAATCCATAATAAAGTTTGTTTAAAATCAGAGATACACAAAAAAATTCCATGTATTTTATATTTTGGAATAACAATACACATGAGTGCATGTCCTGAAATGGTCTTGTTGAAATAAAAACCATAAAGGCTCTTAACCCATGGGAGAAAAAAAAGAAAAAGCTAAAGAATAAATTGGCCTGTGAGGAGAATTGAGAGCAAAGCTGTTTTCACCTGTGCATTTGTTTCATGTTCCTATACACACACGAATATGTATGTATACATTTATAGTCATATACACACAGAAATTAATGGAAATATGAAATTTAAAAAATATTTTCACCTTAAAACTATTAAGGAAAGCAAAAAAGAAAAAGGTGAATCTGTGGCTAGAAAAAAGAAAGGCAAGAAAGATAAATTCAAAGTATCTTATGAACAAAAATGAACCTAGCAATGATATTGATTCACTGGTATATGTGAACAGTAAAAATACTGATAATAATGCCGAAGAATTCAAAAGCGTTAGATCTGTGATTCTTATTTGGGGAAAATAACCATATAACAAAGTAATACAACACTTTTAATCAAGCTAGACTTTTGAGAGTAGTGGGTTCAGGGAATTTTCATCCAAAGGTTTCAAGAAAGTTGACAGAGAGTCTTCTTAAAATATTAATATTGATTTTCAGTAAGTCTTAAAATATTGGAGAAGTTCCACAAGGCTAGAAGATAGTCTTGTGCCAATATTTTAAAACAGCAAGCAGGTCACTTAGGTGCTTGTAGGCCTCTCATCTCTTTATTGATCCTAGAGAAAAATAATGGAAATGATGGGTCAGAGATCACTGAATAAAGAATTGAAGGTAGTAACACAGTAATGACACTAGGGTTTGTTTATGGAAAACAGACACTGTAAAGCAGTTTTTAATTTTTTTTTTCAAGTTTGGTTGGTGATAATAATAGTTTATTTCACGTAACTCACTTGTTGCAAGGACTGACCTAGAAATTACAATGATATAAAAATCAAGATACTACAAACTAAGTCCATTAAAAAATGTGTTACATCTCAAAATAAAAGGAAATTCTGTCATTATTAAGGACCTCTATATGTAAGTGGGGTAGATCACAGAACAGTTAACTGTTATTCTTGAGGACACAGAAAGCAAAGTTTATAAGCTCTAAAAATTTCATACAAAATATGCTACAAGCACAACTGGTTTAATGGTACAAACTGACTCAGATTCTTATTCTGACTCCTCAGAAACTTAGAAAAAAAAATCTGTAAGTCCACATATGTAAGGCTACATATGACAGCAAATACCTAGATTCAAACTTTACATGTTTTTCAACAATTTTTTTGTGGCTTGTTGCACAATATTGTAAATGCTCCATTAATTATGCAGCTGGAGATACCACTTTTGCCTTTTTTTTTTTTCTTTTATTCTTTTGAGAAATAAGGGGGACTGGTTAAAGCCAATAAAGTTCCAAATGCCTGAGGTTAATCAGTTTTTTTTCTCTCTGTTTACTAGTTCACTCATGATTCATTAGTTTGTTACCAGATCTTGAGTTATAAGAGCTCATCTACTATTGTTCTGTTAAATAGGTAACGGTTATCCCATATTACCCATCTGCATATTGCATACTGATCTAAGATAACAGCTATGCAAGTACTGTATAAGTACCTAAATATATTATATATATGTAAGCTGTATGAGTATAGAAAGTATTTAAACACTTCCTTAGTGTACTTCTTTTAGTATAAGGTTTTATTTTCATAATAGGGGCATTCACCTGTTATAAAATTAAGCTGTTTGTTTGGAAAAGCTTCTGAGGTCTTGTTTGCTAATCCCTACCAAATCTAATGTAAAACATTGTTGCTTCATACATTTCCATCGTTGTATTCCTCTATTTTACTTTCACAAGTAAAAAGTAATTTTTCAGACTTTGAAAACATTTCTCTTATACATAATAAATAAAGATTACTTTTTTCCTAAATAATGGGGACTAATCAACATTGATAACTAAACATTTCATTTTGAATATTAAATTTTCTCAAAATTCCATCAGTCAAGATTTCTAAAGATCACAAAATGTAAAAAGCATGGTTCATCCCACATGAGAAAGTTAGATTTTAAACATAAATTATGAAAACCAAATATTACTTCAATGTTATTTTTTTGTTATAGAACCATAGAATCATAGAATGTGTTGGGTTGGAAGGCACCTTTAAAGGTCACCTAGTCCAACTCCCCTGCAGTAAGCAGGGACATCTTCAACTAGATCAGGTTGCTCAGAGCCTCATCAAGCCTGGCCTTGAATGTCTCCAGGGACGGGGCCTCCACCACCACTCTGGGCAACCTGTTCCAGTGTCTCACCACCCTCATTGTAAAGAACTTCCTCCTAATGTCTAATCTAAACCTACCCTGCTCTAGTTTAAAACCATTGCCCCTCGTCCTATCGCTACGTGCCCTTGCAAACAGCCCCTCCCCAGCTTTCCTGTAGGCCCCCTTCAGGTACTGGAAGGCCGCTATAAGGTCTCCCTAGAGTCTTCTCTTCTCTAGGCAGAAGAATCCCAGCTCTCTCAGCCTGTCTTCATAGGAGAGGTGCTCCAGCCCTTTGATCATCTTTGTGGCCCTCCTCTGGACCCGTTCCAACAGGTCCATGTCCTTCTTGTGCTGAGGGTTCCAGAGCTGGACGCAGTACTCCAGGTGGAATCTCATGAGAGCAGAGCAGGGGGGGAGAATCACCTCCCTGGATCTGCTGGTTTATGATCAGAGGCTTCAAGATATAAAGGTAGTTTCTAATCAGCCACCAAACTACTATCTCTTTTCCACAGAGAAAACCAAAACACATGCTATTTGGAGTGTCTATCAAAGGTCTGTGTATTTCACTTAGGGTCGTCTACTATTACTGGTGCATTTTCCATCAAAAGGACTGAAGAATTAATCTCTGTTTATAGAAAACTCAACCTCATTAATTGCTGGGGCCTAACATCTACCAGCTCAGATCTACAAATCAATATGGAATGTGTACAAAACTCTCATATCAAGTAAGCTCAAAATCTCACTAATGATAACTCAATCCTTTTTATTTAATTTTCTTTTTCTCTCATGATTGGTTTATGGGTGAGTTTATTCTTCCCTCTCCCTTCCCCTTCCCCTTCCCCTTCCCCTTCCCCTTTCCCTTTCCCATTATCTTTTCAGTGTCTTCAAGGCTGTGAGTAATATAATGTCTGGTAATTGTGTCTTACATGCTTTCCTTCTACAGCCTTTGCATTAATTTAATGACTACAAATGTAGGGCCAAAATTCTCTCTGTTTTGGAGGATGATGCAGTTTGTAGCCTTTAACACTGTTAGCTGATATAGCAAATTACAATATTTATCCAGTCATTTCAACTTAAGGATAACTGCATAAGATCACTGTAGACAATTGGCTACATCAGCTTTATGTTTTCTGGAGCAATATGCTAATCTGTAATTTTCTTTTTGTAATGTCAAAGGTGTCAGCAGGTGACAGTCAGGAGTTAGAAGACCCCTACTGCTACAGAAGCAAGTTACCAATGTTTGTTTTGCTAGTAAATATTTTAATTTTACAGATACTTAAGGTGAGATTGTCAAAACATTACAGGTACAACATATAACTATCTCAAATCTGAGTTTCTTATCAAAGGCGTGACCAATTCAGCCCAGCCTCGAAACCAGTCCAACCCAGATTTGAAAACAAGTGTCAAAGTCAGAAATTACGAAAGCCAATACTGCTACGGAGCCAGTGGTCAGAAAAATAGAAAACAAACCAGGATGCCCCAAATTGCCCAGTAAGACAACAACATATTCATCCTCCTCTTGGATGGTTACCCATTGTGGCAGCAGTCTCTGTAAGTAAATCACTGGCACTTGGTTCCAGTTGAGACAAATGAAAAAAATGGAATCTCCTGACTGGTTGTCAGCAGCTGTAGTCTTCAAGGATCTGAAACTGACTATGTATTGATGTCTCACTTTATTGGATAACTGTATCGATCCTTAGACCGCACGTGAAGCCCTACAATTAATTAAAAACAGGTGTTTCCCACGCCCCTTGGTATGCCTGTTTCTCCAACAGAGGGATGTTCTAGACTTTGTGAAGGTTTTAACTAATTTGATACGTATACGTACCTGTGAGGCCTTCTAAAAGAGTAGAGCTGTAGATTGAAACTGTAGCTGGAAAATGAGGGAGTCCTAAAAGCAGAGGTAGGATGAGGTTCATGTGCATATTCTGTGCATGCACAGAGACTGGTCCAGTTTATCCTGGTAATATTTTCAAAGCAGAAAAAACATTTCTCTGATTTTTTTTTTTTTTTTTTAATTCTCCAGGTCTCTCTCAGTGAGGTAAACAGGCTAATCAGCTCAATGTAAAAGGTTTAAAGAAAACCTGCCTGAAGCTTGAGACGCAATGTGGTATTCTGTCACAAACAATGCTGTTAGAAAGGCCATGCACGTGGAATGTTTCTGTTGGGAACAGTTAACTGATTTGCCAATGGAAAAATTTGTGATAAAGCACTTTTATCCAGATATATCTGTAGATAGTCTAGCTTAATCCCATATTATTACATTTTAGTTTAAAATAATGTATTTCCTGAATGAAGTGGGTTATTGATGCAGTCTTATTGGAACTTAGTGTACTAGAAAACAAAATTAACTTTATGCAGTTATTAAAAATGAAATTAAGAAATACGACTTTGATTTCTTGATTTTGATCGTAGTTTTATTATGGGGTTAGTAAATCTGTTGATCACTGGTAAGACATTTCTGTGGTTTATGATATTCTTAAGACAAAGAAAACAGCAGGAGAGGTAAACAGGGTGGGTTTGGATAGCAAGGTTTTAGCATATCCACATATTTAAATTTTGTTCTGTGAGTAAAAAGGCATCACTCAGTCATAAACTGCAAAGTTAGAGCTTAACTGTGAAATAACCTCAAAAAGTGCCTTCTCATCACCAGTTAGTGTCCTCCCTGAAATAACTTTAAAAAGATACTATTTTTTTAACAAAAAAACATTGTAACAAATACTTGCAATGCTTTTCTGCTTTTGAACATTGGCCAATCAGTAGTTCATGCATTCTGCTGATAATTTTCAAGAAATCATGAACAAATTAGTAAACTCAAAGAAATACCATTTTATTGCTGTATTTTACTTCAATTTGATATCCACCCCCAATTATTGTGCTTTGGCTTACAATGCTAAAACCCCACTCATTTCAGTAGGTTGCTCATTACTTACCATAAAATGCCCTTTTCAGTCAGTCTTCCTGGATACTACAAAAATATCCTGACTGTTTTCGTGTTTCCTCATAAAAATATATATACAGGAAGGCAACAATAATTCTGTCTTGGAAGTTCAAAGAGTAAGTACATATTTCACAGAATCACAGAATGGTTCAAATTGGAAGGGACCTTAAAGATCATCTAGTTCCAACCCCCCTGCCATGGGCAGGGACACCTCCCACTAGATCAAGCAGTGGGACACATTTGAAAACGTGTCTTAAGCTATTCTGAGATACTTTGTGTGATACTGTGTCTTCTCGACATTTCCCCCCCCACACTTTTTATCCATTATAATAACACTCCTAGAGCTTTGTCTGCAATTTCCTTTGTCAGTGGAAATTTTTGATTGAACTGTATGTACATTATTATTCAATTGAACCTTCCTAATGAAAATGTGCTAGTATAATAGACCAACAAAACAGTAATAATAAAACTGAGAGATTTTCTTGCCCTCATTGTTTTACATCTGGTTTTTAGCTGCTCCTTAAATTATCCCTTTCAGTAGATATACTCAGTACTATTTTGACCCTGAATGAACTCAGTTTATCTATGTCTTAAATAGACGTTAAATATTTAAGCCTTCTATTAGGAAGTTCTGTTAGCCTGTGTTGTCTCATATTTTTATATTAACAGCTAAAATGCTGAATACCAACATGTTGGTGCGGAACAAGTTGACTTGTTATAAAACATGGGAATTAAGCAGAATAACAATAGAACTTGTGTTTCTAATTATATGAATTTAGCTAACAAAGATAGAGGAGTACACTCTATGCTTGACATACATTTTCTTTTGTTTATTACATTCTGTGGGTCCTGAGACATCTTGTAAAAATGCTTTGACTCATTTCTTTTCAAGTCACGATGAGGTGCAAGTTCTTTACACACATGTTTACTTTTTACGTAAATTCATTTTCATGGTTCAAAGAAAAGAATGGTTTTACCCAGGATCAGTCTTTCACAATATTGTTCCCTTCATTGAATCTCTCTGTGATGTGCTGATTCCTGTAGATTTTCTCTAATAATGAATGAGTAAGCTATAAATTGTGCACTGTAGGGAAGTAATATTCTTTGTAGTAGAGGTGCTGTGCTGTCTCACTTCCTTCATATACATACAGGACAACAGCTAAATCTTTTGGTGTTGATATCTTAGGAGACACAATAGTTGTTTATTAATTTTGTATGTCATCAATTGAACTGTGTTTTAAAGGGACTTACGTGACACATCTCATGTCACAGCAATTGAACCAGTGTATAATAACTGCAATAATGTGGATTAAATCTTGTGATCATGGAACAACCATTAAATAAGTAGATCTTCAAGTTAGTAATTTATAGTAAATAGATTGTACCTTTTTTATTTAATTTGTATTTTATACACAGATGTGATTAGCAGGCTAGCATATGTCTATTTCTATTTAATAAGTTAATAACAAAAATATTTTCCTGAGTATGTTACTAAGTGCGTACCATGTCAAATCACAGAATCACAGAATCATGGGTTTGGAAAGACCCCTGGACATAATCTAGTCCAACACCCCTGCCAGAGCAGGGTCACCTAGAGCTGGTAATCACAAAATTATTTCTAGCCAAGGGCAAGATTTAGTGTGCTAGTAACAGTAAATTGTGATACACAGATTCGCAAAAGTAGCTTCTGGTAGACAGATATAGAAGGCAACTGAAAAATACAAAAAGTTAGACAGGCAATACCTAGAACAATCATTATGTCATGGCTGCAGCTTACAATTTGTTTAAATGAAATCCTATTGAAATCTCGTTCTGCCAAGGATCTAATATGAATGATATCCAGATAATCCTATTTTAGCTTTAAAAAACAACAAACATAAAAATAAAATAAAAATTTAAAACAAAGAAACAAATAAATAACAAACAAATAAAAACAACAACAATAACAAGATAACAAACCAGTCTGATTCAATTAGTGAAGACATCTAAAATTGATACTGTACTGGTGATCTAGTGGCAAAGTCTCTTCAGACACAATCAGGGAAAAAAAGAATTTTTCAAATGTTAGAAAACCTCCTGGCATTTTCAGGATGTACGTTACATGTGAGCCTTCTTGTATTTCATATCTACTTAGTAATATATACCTAACGGTGTGTCAGGTCTAACAGAGCATCAAGATCTCATGCTACAATGTTTCAACACATTTTAAATTATTGCAATTACACAGCTATAAGGTGTTATCTTTTCAATGGATGCATCCTTCTTTCAATATTTCTAGACAGTGTTAAGCACCAGATAATGTAAATAGACTTAGATAAGAGCATCAGCTAAAGTAAATTGTTATGTGCTAACCAGTGGAAGATCTGGGCCTTACTAATGTGAAACTTTCTTTGGTATCTAATTAACTCCTAACTGTCGAGGATTATTATATGTATAAATATTGGATATAAAATGTGGACTATTGCATGTTTTAGATAAATTATTGTTATATGTGAAAAAATTGGTGTAAAATGTGTAGAAAGCATCATAGAATCACATCCCTCTTATGACAAGTTTGATAGAACTGGATGAGAACTGTGATGGTTTTTTATTAACAATATTTTCCCAAAGAGTTTCTGCTCCTCTTCATTCTGTGCACGTCTTCTTTAACAATATGTCATCCTTAATACTAACCAGGATTAATTTTCCTCAATTTGCCATTCATTAGGTTTCTAAAATTCTTCCTAAAGCATATCTTCAGTTAATTTTCTATCCTAATGTATATGATACTTTACTTCTATTGCAAGTGCAATATGTAATAAAAAAAGTGCACCGATTTTTCAGGGCTGTCACTAATACAATCTCAAATAAATACTGGCATGAAATACTTTAAGGCTACAAAACAGACATGTCTATTTGACACTCTTTTAATGCCATCAGGTCAGCCTAAGTTAATGATATTACTGATGGACATTAAAATGTAGCAATATCCCTATAACTGAGAATCATAATTGAGTTATTCATGGCTGAATTTACATAAAGGCTGAGCTCAACAACCATGAGATCTGTTTTCAAAAGATGTAATAAAGGAGAAAATAAAGATTTTTTTTCATTTTCTGTAGAAAATAAAATAATTAAAACAAATTAAAACAAAAATAAACTATAAACTATAAACTAAACTAAACTAAACTAAACTAAACTAAACTAAACTAAACTAAACTAAAATAAAATAAAATAAAATAAAACAAAATAAAATAAAATGAAATACTTTCATTTATGGTATGGAATTACACATCAGAGGCATATCTAGATTGGTTATTTCCAAGTTAGACATCAATAATTTTCTTAAATTTTAATAATCTATTTCTTCTGCAATGATGTAACAAATTCACTTTTGTTTATGTTATCTGACGCTCCAAGTGTCTGTAGACAGAAATGTAATGAACAGGAATAAAGTTAATCTAAAATTAATAATTACTGGAAAAGTCATAAGAAGGCAGAAGTTACAAAATTTCCAGCCAACACTAAAGATGCATTATTTGAGAATTATTTACAGACAATTTTAGTATAAAGTGAGATTTCATACATTTCTTCAAAAAGAGTTCAAATAAGTTTTGTACCACCGCTATGATCATTCTGGATAATCTGGTGTGTTCAGACCTTCTAAATAACTTCTATACAATTACAAGGTTGCTAACTGCCTCACTTTTAGTTATGAACTAGTTTGTTACTAGGAAGTTAAATAACCATCAAGGAATAGATGGTTTAGTACTCAGTAACATATTTTCTTGTCATCCAGCATACCTCTAGCCGTATGGGAAAAAATAATCCGACATTTGCCAGCTGGTATTTTTGATTTGTATGGCCCACTGCCAACTGGCTGTCATTTCCTCAGCCACAGTGGAATGGTAAACAAGCTTCTTGCTGTATATACATACCCACTTCTATTTGTACTTTGCCCCAGGAGTAAACTAATTGCTGCTGTAAAACACTGTTCACACCTTACCCAGAATTCATCTATGAATCCTGTGAGAGAGGGAAGTAAAATTATGCCAGCCGGCATCTTGGCTTTGACTAGCCAGTTAATAGGTGTCTGCCAATTAGCTGTTCACACTGGAATAGTTAAGAAAAAAAAAAGTCTACTAATATGTAAATTAGATACAGCTCATTCTGGTCACTCTTTACTATGTGTATCTAAGGCACTATAGTTGGAAAAGAATCAATATGCCTCATCATCTGTCTCTCTGTCAATGCAGGTTTAGTTTTTGTTACATGTTCACAGTGTGCTGTTCAGCCTGTGTCTCAAGTGATATCTCTCCTAATTTTTTTCCTTAGGTATTTAATCAAAAGTTGAGCAGTTCTTCTTTCTCAAAGTTTGGTTGGTTGGGGGTTTTTTGTTTGCAATTTTTTTTGTTGTTGTTGTTTTAATATTTCTTCGCAATCAGCCTAAATGTTCCCTCTGTTTGTTTATTCTCTTTGTCTCATAACGCTCCTTCATGGTTTTGTTTTTCCCTTTCCATCTGCTGCCCTTTGCAGTCAGGCTCAAGTTTCTGTATTCCATTAAGTGATGTAGCTGCACTTTCTTGTTCCCTCTATTGCCAAAAAATTACCTTTTCTCTCATCAGTTCATGTGCACATACCATCATTCACAAAAGAGAAAATTCTGCTTCCTGAAAAGCATTTCTTATATATAGATACCTGCGCTTCTATTGTTTTTATTAGGCTTGACTCAGGAACTTCATATGTGACTGTATTCTAATTTACCAGATTCATTCTGATTGTAATAGAAAATCTAACTTTCAATAGATTAAATAATAAATTTGACTTCAATTTTGTGAAATGAAGACTGCAGGTTATTCCTTCACAGATAAGATATCACCAGAATCATCAGCCATTTGACGATATATAGTGAATTAGAAAGGACTATTTTTCTGAAAGCTCAGAAATATTTTAATTGTCCTGACACCAGGATCCCATCTGGTTCTTGGTGTTGTATAATGTTCTAAAGGTCTGAAATCACATGATATGTTTTACTTTATGTTGAGTGCCCATCTGAGCTGACTGTCAGGTGCTCAATAAATAATAGAATGATTTTACTGCTATCACAATTACAACAGTAAGAGTAAACTCTTGAGTGGTAGGAAACAACCACTTAGTATTTCTGATCTGGCTGACAAAACATTCCCCTGAGACTTGCCATCTTGCAAGCAGTAATTGCACAGGCTAATCAATACAAATTTTTTCTGACTGTTTTAGGGTTTTCTAGAAGGAAGAAAAAGAAAGACGGTTTACAAGGTAATCAATTTCATTGCAATCACTTTAGACATACAGGAAGCCTGGTGTTTCACAAAAGATTATACTATTTCAAATCAGCTATTCTCAGAAGGCCAAGAAAACCACTAAGAAGGCATCTGAAATATTACGTACAATTCTATTTGTTCAAGAAAGATGAATTCAGTTCGAAACAGGTCGAGAAAAGGGCTTTTGGTATAATCAAGGGAATTGGCAGTCTGTATTAAAACTCAGTTTATTTGTTGCTAGGTGATGTTTATACTATTCAAAGACTATTTTCAGCCTCCCATAGAAGCTCAGAAGGAGCATAGGCAGAACAATGGAATGGCCAATGGAATATTCTGTACCACAGACATCATGCTCCGTATAGAAGTGGAGGTCGTCCAGGAGGCAGGACTTTTTCTGTTGTTCTATTAAACTGTCCTTATCTCAGCCCACAAGGTGTTTCTTTTTATTTCCTCTCCTTTGCTCCTTCTTCTCCCTTCCCTGCTGGGGGGAAGAGTGCTAGCAGCTGTGTGGTCCTAGCTGACAGCTGGGGTTAAACCTCGACTCTATCTCTCTCTCTGTGCCTCTTTCACCTCCAGCCCCCCTCAGGGTCCTAGACAATAGAAAGCAGGGCAAGGAAAATGAGGCTGTCTTCACTATAAAAGGGAATAGCTGACTCCCAGGCTTTAATACCTGGGACAATTTATTTGAGCTCATCAATGTACTATGCAGCATGCACTTTTTACTAAAATTTCTATTGAAATTTCCTTCTGCTATCTATAATTTTGATGTGCACAGTTGTGGCTGGATGTTTTTATTCCAATTCTATTTATGGTTTCAAATCTTATCATCAGTCTTGACAAATATTCTTGTTCTAACACCTCTCATGAAGTCATCCTATTTGTATTCTGCTTTTTTTCCTCTTCACTGATGTGAGTAATTGTCTGGCCTACTGAATTGCAGTTCCAGTTTCAGTTGAATGGCACTCCTAAAAGTTTGGAAAACATAATTGCTCATTGCAAATAAGCACAATACCAGTGTGGTTCTCTGCCCAACCAGTTCCATAAAAAATAAGCTTAAAATTTACTTGTTTCAAGGTTTGTCACATAATGCTATACTATTCTATGTAAATGTGGGCAACATCCACCTACTAGAGCAGGGATCTGTCATCAGAATGACTTCTTTTGTCTCAAAACTAATCTATTCTGTTACATGATTAGCTATTCCCTTCTTCATCATTATTATCAGAAATAAAAGAATTAATTAAAAAGACATTCAAGAAAGATATTCAAAAGAAGCCTTTAAGATGCTTACCTCCTATTAAATACAAAATATCTCTATTTTTCAGATAAATTTATACTATCTCTGCCTTTCCTCATACGAAATATCTCCTCCTCATGCCAGATAATACAGGTTCAGAGCCAATTTTTGGAGATTATTTCTCTGCAATTGAAAAAAAAATGCAGGCAGATGCCTCACAAAGCAAAACCTGGTGCTTCTCAGAGCTTCTGTGAAAAGCACTGTATTCCTTGCTCTCAGAACGCTCCTCTTTTGAGAAGCAGTGCTCTTCCTGAGGGGCATTTGCTATAAGCATTATCAGTTACAATTTTAGCTATCCTTTGGGCAAACCAACAACAAATATGGGGGACTTGTTTTCAATACATTGTGTTGTGTATCCAAAGGTCTTTCATGGGAATACAACTCTTCATAATGTAGCTCAGTGGATAGAATTCATAGCATTCAAGAGCACGTTTTCAAAATAATTTTCAGTGCTAAAGAAGCTACAGCAGGATGCCTACGGAGTTTTGGTTTTGGTTTTGTGCGTTAGATCGCCATAAGGATTCAAATTGTATTCCCTGTGCCCACATTAACATTTTGAGTTCCAGTTGTAGAGCAAAGTAATCTTAAACCTAATGCACATTTTGCTGTCAAAGATCCAAATAAATCTTGGTCAATACAGGAAGAAAAACTAATGGTTATCAGAAGATTCAAATAAAAAGCATTTTTTATATTTTCTGGGATTCATACATCCCTTTAGCCTTGAGGCACTAATTGAAAGAATTCAGACAGCTCTAACGAAAGACATTGTAAAAAATGATTCCTGTTATGAAAGTCTATATGACTTTTACACGTAAGAAAAGAATCAAACTCAAGAAATGAAACCATCCATTATGTAGTCAAAATTATTACGTAACATATGATTATGAAGATATTATGAAAACTGATGGATAGTTAAGTGTGAATGAAGCAGCATAGATGATAAATAGTTGAGTAAAGCAAGCTGTTTGAATCTTCATACCAGATCATAGGTGAAAATTATTCTTGTAATGCAATCCATATTTAGACAAAGCACTATAACAGCTTTTTTTTCCTTATGCTGTAGGTATCTAAGCTTGCCTTTGAATATGTTCTTGAGGAAAATTTAATGCTGTGTAATTTTCTCTCCAATACCTCATTAGAGTATATCTTCCATATGTATGTACTTTTGTATTATACTAATTTATGTATTTTTGTATGTGTAAACATTATATACTTATGCTACAATTTATTAGGGTCATGCAGTTCTTGTCGGCATGCTGGAGAAGTTCAAGTGCATGGTGATTCTTATTTCAGTAAAGGTCATCATGTGACCTTTACCTACTAGAGATTGTATTCTGTATCCTCCTTTTTTTGTGGAAGATGTTGGCATTTCAGTGATTTTTCACTGTGCTGATTTTACTACTCAATACTGAATGTACTTTAGCAGCAGTGTTTGGTTAGACTGATTTTGGGTTTGTACAGCCGAACTTCTCAGCTAGTAAAAGTGCCATGTCATATGTTGCAATCATGTCCCAAAACAATTGCCCAAAGTTACAAAATAAATACAGAACCCTCCCTTATCTATTAAATTGTAGTATCTCAGCAGTGTATACAGTCTGCTGCCTTAGAAGCAGAATTCACTTCCCACACAATAACACAGAGTGTAATTTATTAACCTTTATGTAATGTGAAAATATACAGATACTATAAAATAAAGTTGTCATGATTTTACTGGATTTACAATGATACTTTTTACATGGTTGCATACATCTATTGCAGCTAAGGTAATTAAGACAGTTCTCTGAAAATTTCTTAAAAGGTTAGGTGGTGATACAATGTTTTTTGGGTGAGTAACTTGATTTAGGTCACCTTTGCAAATTGATTTTGAAATTCTAAATCTGCATTAATTATGTGCCTACATTTTCTACGTTAAAGCAAAAAAGGAAAGGGCTTTGGGGAAGGCAGGCAGAGGACTTATGGTACTTCATACTTTACTCAGATTTGGTAATACACAAGAATTGCTTCACTCACAGTTATTTTTTTTTAATTTATTTCCAGTTAGTAAACAGACGGGTAAGTGCACTTTTGGCACACCAAATCCACTTCTCAAGTAGATTTTCATAAGTGACCTGGGTGACATTTCCAAAAAGCTCTTCCTGTAATCTCAAATACCTACTGCACAATTTAGTATTCCATGCAAGGTATTTGTGGTCTACAAAAAGCCAGAGAAAGACTTTAGTCTCTGAATTCAAATGTGGAGTAGCCAGAAGGTGTAGTTATACATGTATTTTCTTTCACCTGCAGACAGAATATTTCCTTACTCTAGACATAATATATTAAAAAATCTTTCCGCTGCCCTGTTTATACTTAATATTGTACTAATTTATGTTTGACCAGCTAATTTCAGCCTGTAGAGCAGCATTCTGAAGTTTATATAGACCTGCAGCCATTGATTACTGATAAAGTATGGGGTATGCAACTGTTAAAACTTCTTTTCACGCTTCATCATACACTGAGTTTTTTGCTTAGTCCACACAACAGACAATACTCATCAATTAAAGGTATCTTATGAAGATTATTCTGTGCTCTGTCCACATTACTTTAAGGATGCCTGCTGTAAATACTTAAAAATTATTTTAGCCAAAAGTATTTCATAAAAGAGATCAAACATAAAAAGAAAAAAAGTTCATCTTTCCTTCACAATCAAAATAAAACAACAATGAAACTAAATACTAGGAACACTTGATTTTTATAAATGTCTGCTGAAAGCCAATGTCACTATCACAAATAAACTTTCCTGGTTCTTGGATCAAACTCTTGTTTTAGTAATGTTCTAGTACTTCTGGTTTTAGTAATTACTATTACAGTGAGTGATACCAGTAATAAGGCTCTCTGTATCACCTCTTCCCATTTTTTGGTACTGCTCTGGGTAAGCATAAAAATTAAATAAAATAAAAGAGAAAAGTATCACAAGTAATTTTGCTGAGTTATCTATTCTTTCATTCTGCATTCATTCATTACTAATTTGCTGAATCAGTTGTTCACTTCTTTGGGGGAAAAAAAGCCTGTAGCTTTTTTGTTACAGAAAATTTGTGAATATTGGCTATATAAAGTAACCAGAGACCAACGCCTTGTATTATGAAGAGAAGCAGGACAGAAATGGCTGGAGATTTTCTGCTGTCAGCATTTTTCTTCCATATTGATTTTTATAAAAAATGTTAAATACTAAGGCAAAATTTTACCCCAGTGACTTCTACTTACTATATTAACAATATGTCACGGGTTGACCCCAGTTGGCAACTAAACCTCCAACCAGTCACTCACTCACACCTTGCATTGGGATAGGGGGAGAGAAATGGTAGGATAAAAGGGAGAAAAATTCATTGATTGTAAGGAAGACAGTTTAATAAATAAAGGAAAGAGAAGTGTGGGGGAAGTGTGATGGCAAAGGCAATCACTCACCAGCTCCCACTAGCAGACTGATGCACAGCTAGTCTGCTAGAAATGGTCAGTTTGGAAAAACTGCAACCAGTTTTATTGCTGAGCATAATGTTATATGGTATGGAACACCTTTTTGGTCAATTTGGGTCACCTGTCCCAATCTCTTGCCCATTCCCAGCCTACAAGCTGAGGGGTAGTGTGAGATACAGAGAAGGCCTTGATCCTGGGCAAGCACTGTTCAGCAGCAGATGAAACATTGGTGTATTATCAACACTGCTTTGGTGATAAGTCCAAAACAATGCACCATAAGGGCTGCTTTGAAGAAAATTAACTTCATCCCGGCAAAACTCAGTACTCATAGGACATTATCACATGAATCTGAAAGAAATGAATAAGGATGAACATTTGAACAATTGTGTGTATGAGCTTCTGCACACATATGTGTGATTACATTTAGTTGCTCTTCTTAGTCCTTAATGTGTATTTAGTAAATGTAAATATTGTTGGTTGAAATGAGGCCTGCAGTCAGAATAGGATGGAAACAGATAAAAATAACATCTAATGGGACAAGCAATATTTTATGAGAAGAAAATTCAGATTTTATTTTTTTAGAGGATTGTTAAATACTACTAAACTACCCACAAGAACAGGTACTACTGTCTCTGGAGTAATGTGGCAGGGTAGAAATTCAATTATTTTAGAAAGTCTGGGTATAGTTGTTAGTAAACTGAAACTAGTTCCTTCATAGGCATATAACATCACAGTGAGCTAAATAGGGACACATTCTCAAGCGAATGTGTTCCTGCAAGATCCTAAGATTCCACTAGCTAGGGCACATAGAAGAAAACAATAAGAATTTCAAGAAATTAAAATATGGTGTCATGATGCAAAGAATCAAGCTCATGCTTCTAGATTGGAGGTAGTGCTATGCAAGGAACAGACTTGAAAAGGAAGACTCTTAGAGGAAGACGTAGGTAGGGTGGATAATTCTCTGAGGATGTAGTGCAGAGATCTGGCTAGAAGGCTAGCAATAACAATAACTACTTAAGCAGGGAAATGCTTGGAAGAAAAAAAAAAAAAAAGGAAGAAGGAGTAGGAAAATATGCCTGCAAGGAGGAGAGACTCCATGAGCTCAACCTGTTTAATTGATTGACCAGAAAGTTAAATGGCGACTTGATCAACAATCTAAAGTACTAATATGGAAGACACAGAGCCACAGTATATGTACAGAATAAAGTATATTACAAATAACTTATTAGCTGGTAATAGTAGCTAGGCAAATTTGGAAACATCCTGTAGTTGTGCAGGGTTTTTTTGGGTTTGCTTTTTGTTTGTTGTTTTTTTTTTCTTTTAAAGAAAAAAAAAAGTTCATCCAATAAAAGCTAGATGATACAGAAACAGTAATTAATGGGTAAAAGTCTCTGGCCTTTTTTGTACAGAATGTTAAACACTTGACCACTTCTAATGAGCTTTATAATCAATTAGTTTAATTAAAATAATGTGACTGTAAGGGTGGTGCAATGCCAAAAGTCATTGATTATGACTCTGATGAAAAAAAATAACCTACTGAAATGGTGGTGTTGTAGGTAAGGAATCAATTATTCCAATAATCTTTCAGGATAAACAGTAGAAGCAGATGAACTCCTTTACTGGAGTGAAATTGTCAAAACAATAACAGCCGGTGTGTGAAACACTAGCAAATACAAGCAGGTCAGAAGTTAAACTGTCTGCATCGAGGGGCTGAAAGCATTTTAGGCTGAATACAAATGTAGACAACAGTGTATTAACCTCATGCAATCTGTACCATTTGAGAGCCTAAGCAGGCAGAATTGAACAAGGTGAGAACAAAAGAGGCATTAGCAGCTGAGGAGATGGAAATACACATTTCTTGACAAAACTAAAACAGCGGCTGGCAAAAGCTTGCAACTGTGAACAGAAAAATTCTTGCTCCTCTCTGCTTTATTCTGCTTTGAGGAAAAGAATAAACAAATAGGACTGCCTGAAACATCATTTTTTTCTCCTCACAGAAACATTGAACATCCTAAATAATTGCTAAGTGCTTAAAATACATGGCTAATTTTTAACTATCATTTCTTAAGAATTGTATTTTATTAAGGATTATCTTTCTTTAGGTGCATTTTGAATTATATTATATTGTAGTATGAGTTGTTACAGTACATAGAGGCAATAACTATTTTAAATAATTCTTTGTGAGAGCAAAAAATTAGCTATACAGTAGAACAGCTAGTGGTTTGTAGATTACTGTGTAAAGCAGTGTTTAAGTAGCTGAATTTGAAAAGGATAATTAATTTTTATTCTGGTGAAATTTTGACGCTCATGTGAAGGACAAAATTATATAACATTGATGGTGAGAAAATTGATTAATGTTGAGTTAGCTGCTGCTCTATTTTTATCTTACAGTAGTGAGCAGTTGAAGAAAAGGAATAAGTTCTGGGTTTCATGAATAATACACAAGGATATGCAGAAAGTTTAGAAATATTTTAGGCACACACACATAACTAACTTAATTTAGGGTTAGAAATGGAACTGTTTCTAATGGAGCTCAATATTAAGGGGAAACTTGCATGTAACTTAAAATCTTGTCAGTTGTTGTTTTACCTTTTAAAATGTCTGAACCACAAAAAAGGATCTGAATACTTATTAACTTTGTCAGGGGGAACGCTAGAGTTTAACGCATGAATTACCTTATATAAAAATTTTTCAGTAGAGATGGGTTAGTATTGCCAATGCTTTTCTACAGCTTTCTGAAGAGATGTATTCCAGTTGTAACCCTTTACTTAGGATATATCTTTTGCATTATCTATGCCTAATTTGTGAGGGATAGGATATTTTTTAATCCTTTTCATCCTTTTTCCCTTTGCCTAACTTTCCAAAGACTGTCTGGAACTGTGGGAGGTTCACGTAAATCTGTACTGGTGAAATGTCTTGCTAAGACAGCATAAAATACCATTGAAATATCATGGCAGATTGATACATTTGGACCTTTATAAGTATAACAAAGTAGATTCATAAATCTGTTTCTGAGATTTGTATTTCTCTAGATGGGAAAAAGAGATGTGCACTGTAATCTTTGTGATCAGTTCAAGCAAATAAAAAAAATAATATTTAATATATTTTGGTGCACAGCTGCTAGGTTAAAAAAACCCCAAGCCTGATATTTTGAGAAAATTGTCAGAAAATGGTATTGATAAATCTACTCTTTGTAGGACAGAGTACATAGTATGTAGTACAACATACAAGTTGTAATTTATTTCCTCTACCACACACTCAGGTAACAGTAGGAAAAGTTTTGGTGTTTATTGGTCACCCTTGTAGGGGTTTTCCTGTAGGTTAGAAATATCAACAGCTTTTTCAAGTACTTTAGTAATAGCTGGTGTTCAACATAAAGCACAGTGAGGTTCTCAAATTTAATAAAAGTCAGCTCTTTCTCTCACTACAGTAATCCTCTCAGAGGTGTATCAAAAAAAGTTATGATTCTAGGAGTCTTTTTCCATTAGGAGAGGGGTGCCTAATCTTTTTTTTTTTTAAAATGTCTCAGCTGATTAGTATTATGATCATATAATTTTTATAGCTTCTGGATTAAATTGCATAGTATGCTGCTATTTTTTTTCTTTTTTTTTTTTTTCCCTCCCCTCCTTCCTCCCCAGCTCCATCCCTTTCATAAATGCAGGCACTCTGAGAAGGTTGCCAGGTAAGCAGAAATTACTGCAGCAGCCTTAATAATGTACAGCTTAATGAGTCTGACAAAACAGTATGGTTGGGTTCAGGTGAAATATATCCAACTTAACAGCAGTCTTTCTGCCTTATAAACTAAAAATGCAAATTTCCAACCTATAGTGAATTGTTACCCGGTTATCGAGTGTTTGAGTTTTTCTTAATATTAGTGTGGTTGTCAGTCTTTGAGGTGAGAGGTGTGTATTGGGTTTTTTTTTAATGACATAAATAATTAGTTTTACTTGTAATTCTAAAATAGGATTTCTCTTACAAATGGAATTCTATTTCAGAAAAGACTAAGTTAGGGCATATGCATGTAAACAGGCTTTTAGAAGATGGAAGAATAGATATAAGCAGAAGTAAAAAAGGAAAAAAGTTATTTTATACATTAATCAGAGCTGGACAAAATTTTTCTGTGATGGGAAAAAACGATTCAAGCTTACTGCAGAATCTACAAAGCTTCCTAGCAATCCTATCTGACTGTCTTCGTGTTCACCTATCAGCTGTCATACATGCTGCCTACCACCTGCCTATGAGATGTGCAGATTTAGAAAAAAACAAAAACAAAAACAAAACCAAAAACCTTTTAATTGGTCAAAATATAATTTTAAAATTTTTCACTTAAATTTTTATTTTTCTGACTGTGTTACAGCTCAGAATAAATACTAAAAGGTTTGAAAATATCAGTTTGCTTCCTTTAGAAGGTAAAGTGTTCATTCCCTTTATGATTTAATTTCAATTAAAAATTTAATAAGAAATGTTACTAGTGACAAGAGATAGTGGTTTTAGTTCTTTATAGGTAACAATTTTATGCCTAAAGATGCTCACATCTGCAAAAGTTGGGTGTTTTTTATCCAGTTCAGAACTGATGAGTATGTATCCCTGATCAGTATATTAAGTGTGTTTTTAATTTTGTTGTCTCTTTTGTTCAAGTTGAATCTAAAATCATTTGAAATTAAAAGATGGTAGAACTGCATCTTGATGGCAGATGGTAGATGATATTCTGCATTAAAGAACCCCACTGTTTTTATTTATAGATAGAAAAACTGTTAATTTATCTTATAGTAAAAATTTGATGGAAGACACTTATGAGTATCTTACCTTAAGATCAGGTTATACTAAAAGTAATGATACTAAAATCAATGCTTAGTTCATTTTCTGTGTAACTTTGTAGTGGGAAACGTTGAACATGGTTCTACCCAGTGTGTGTGGTGGTGACAGTTACAAAGTATCACAATGTAATTCATTTTTATAACACTTAAGAGCACTGTACCAGGATCTGATGTCAATGCTCATATTGCTGCAGCTATTAATACATCTGGATGGTTCGTTATATTATTTTAAACCTGATTGCAGGAGTGTGTAAAGTATGTGAAATGTTTGCAGAAAACCCCATAAAACATGCAGTTCTTTAATCTTTTAACTATGGGGTGAGCTGTGGATGACAAATAGGGAAAAGTATAAACTGTCACTTGCCTTCACTTGTAGAAGGGGGAAAGCTGAAATACTCTGAGTTCTACACATGCATGCAATGATCAATTACATAAAATTCATGCAGATGTCAAAATATTCTCTTATACTTTTATGCTGTGGTTTCAGAGTTCTGCAGTTTCACTTCTATTTCCTTTATAAATTCACTCCCCTAAATAAATAAAATACTTTTCTGATGTTCAAAGTGGACTTCTTTCAACTGAAAGATAAGTCCCAAATGCTAGTTTTATTGTTTAACCACATTGTGAAATGACAGCAGATTCCTACTTTAAGTAGAGAGAAAATCCACAGTCTTCTAGATGCCTATGTAAAAAAAAAGTGTGATTTGCCACTCCTACAACAAGCCCTAGCTTTTCCATAATCCAAATTTGTAACAACAAACATCAAATTTTATCAAAATCATAAAGTCAGAAAATTATATTTTTCTTCTTGAGTAAGCATCTTAACTTGAACAATGTTAAACTTGTCCAAATAGTAACCTTTATGTTTCAAAACAAAGGAAATGTATGCCTTTTGCATATTAAAAAACATCTTGTGTCAATAGTCAAATATATATTTTATTTTTTTCACTTCCACTACCGTTGTACTGTATATTTATACAGAATCTTTACCTGAATTGAAAATCTGAAAGCATGTTATAGTTTTGCAATACGTCATCTTCCATAAACCACTCTCTGAGTCAGAAGATCTGTTTGGTTTCTGATGGGACAAAGATATCTTTTCCATGCTTTTTACTTGACTCAGTTTGCTGGTTTTAATATTTACTTACGTTTTAGTTTTAACCTGGTAACCTGGAGAAGTTAAAATTAACTACTAAAATGCTACTAGCATAGTTTGGGCTGTAGGGCCAAACTTTAAGCAAGAAGCTCATGTGCAGCAGTATGGATTGCTGTGCCCATCTCTGACATTTTCCCAGGTATCAGTCCATATTGATTAGGAAGAACATAAATTTTGCATTAGCACATCTCCTAAGCAGTTTTCAATAACAGAAGACTGAGCCAGAATGTAGACCTGACCACCTGGTGCTGCAAATGGGACAAGCAGTTTTGAAAAACCCAGTAGCTACTGTCATTATTGTGGCTTCCAGCTTCCCTCAAAGTGTGATCATAATATATGTATAACCTGGATAAATACTTATGCAATTAAAAAGATTTAAAGCTACCTTCTCAACTGTTCTATAGCTTTGGATTAGATCCTCCCATGCACTAATTAGGAATAGAAAGAAAGGTAACATGTGCACCAAGTCCTTTAATTAAGAAGCTTCAAAATTGTTCTGGTTACGGAAATAGCAATTCCCAGAAGTCACTATTTTGGCCCAGAACTTTGTTCTATCACTCTATGTATTCCCTGACCAAATCCAAAATTGTCCTAGGAACAGCACACTGTCTCTGCGGTCAATGTGCACTGATCAAGCTCTATGATCTCAAGCAAATAGTAGCATAGCAGTAGCTCCACATCTTCCCTATCCCGTTCTCTATGGAACGTTCCCCCTGTTCCTAGAGGAAACAAGATTTAACAATCCTTGTAGATGTGTTGTTCATAGGGGCATATTTCTACATGTCCTTGACAAAGAATACAGGGGGTCCAAATGAAGGCTGCAAAAATGATGAGAGGGATGGAACATCTCTCCTGTGAGAACAGGCTGAGAGAGCTGGGGTTGCTCAGCCTGCAGAAAAGAATGCCCTGGGGAAACCTTATTGCAGTCTTTTCATACTTAAATGAAGCTTACAGGAAAGATGGGGACAAACTTTTTAGCAGGGCCTTTTATGATAGGACAAGGGGTAATGGCTTTAAACTAAAAGAGGGAAGATTCAGACTAGATACAAGGAAGAAATTTTTATGATGATGGTGGTCAAACACTGGAACAGGTTGCTTGGAGAGGTGGTAGATGCATCATCCCTAGAAACATTCAAGGTCAGGTTGGATGGGGCTCTGAGCAGCCTGATCTAGTTGAAAATGACCCTGCACTTTGTAGTGGGTAGATGACATTTAAATGTCCCTTCCAATCCAGACTATTCTAAGATCCTATGATGGCTATGATAATGAAAAACAATGTTCTGTGCTTTACTTCATTATAGAAAAATTGTTTTGTATAACAAAAGTTCTTTCATGAACCATATGTTCTACAGCACATATATTTGCTTGCACAAAATGTGTGAACTCATAAAAAATCCTGAGAAAGATCTCAATATGTGCAATCCTAATCCATAGAACTTCAGTAAAAACTATTATGTTGCATTTCACCTGAAATAAGTTTTGTGTATTAGCCATAAAACAACAATTTAGTCTGGAGTCAAAAACTCTATTAAGTCCTCATTAACTCATGCTTTGAACAATGAAAAAAGGACTTGTGGAAACAAATTTTCGCACTCAGACTATGGAATGTATTTACTAAAATACACATAGGGTTTTTTTTGTTTTCTTTGGAAATTTATTTTCTTAAAATGTTTGATTCTGTTTTATTCCCAAATGTGTGGCTCTCATCAAGCTCTATTTACAGGCAGATCAAGAGAAGAGGTTGATAAAGCTGATCATAGCATAGTAGTGTTCTTAAATTAAATGCAAAGATACTTTTTGTGCCTTGGGTCTTTACCGTAAAATATTTTAAAATTGTTAAGGAGGAAGGAATGGGTATGCCTTTATTTATAAAGTTTTGTTCAGGATTCTGTCTCTGATTATGACTGGTATCTTCAGTGAACAATAAAAAGTACTATTATTTAAAGATGTCATTTTTATTTGTGAATTTATTACTTACTGCTTTAATTTGTAACTACTTTGCTCAACATCCTGTGGGCTTACATTATATGAACTGATTAAGTACTGTTTCATCAAGATTTTTCATTTCATTTGAATGCTAGTAGTCCTTCAGTTTCATCAAATACCAATTCTAGATACTTCTAAGGCATTGTCTAGCTTTGCATGGAACTTGGAATATTTTATATTGAATATACTTGCTGTTACAGGCCATCTCATCTAATTCTTTCTGTATTAGATAATACTAGAATGAATAATTTATTTTTAGATTAGATCTGTGTTGTCCCTTCCCAGACACATCCCTTTCTCGGAGTATTATCTGTTTCTTCTATACATTTCCTGAGATGTTATGGCTGAATTGAAAAACAACACTAAACATAAGGAAGTACCTAGTGACTTATACAAGCTTAATGTCATCAGAATATTTTATTTACTGAGTTCAAACAGTCCCCAAACTGATGTTGGAGCGTCTTAATATTAATCTCTTTTCACTCAGAGAATTACTGAGTGAACAGAAGTTAATTATTAATTCCGGCTTCCCAGTTCCTAAGCACTTTTTAGTTCATACCAATGTTGGCACTGTGGTTATTGTCAGCTTCCTTTAATGATTTCATCTAAGTGTGTCATTGAAAATCTAAGTTAATTGTGTCCTCTGCTTATTCTCTACAATCATTCTTTTATAATATATTTTAAACAATTTGACCATATATTTTTCTTGCATTTTAAAATCGTGGTGCTTCCTTATAACAGAATATGCATCAAGGTACCTTTTTTGCTTTATTTGGTTGCTTTTTCATTGTTTCTCCTTTTTTCTGTAATAAAGCTCAACAGTCACCTAAGTTTTATGCAGTCAATTAAGTAGGCAGCTAGAATTTGGGTCAGATGTTTAAGAGCTTATGTGTGTATGTGTTTGTCACAGTGTATGTTTCCTCAGGAGTCTAGAATATTTGTGCAAATATTCAGTACCTGTGCACAAGGAGAATATTAGTTGTGCAACAAATGGCTCCTTACACTGCATGTGTGTTTGATTCTGCATCTCTGGGTACACAGATGCTTCAAGGCTGTACAAGAAGTGTAATGGTGTTCCCATCTGGATATGTTTCCCAGAGATTCAGAGTCAGCAAAACCCAGAATGAAAATGATACATTTACAAAACCTTGAAGCTTGATTTCTCTAAGCATTTGGCACTTTAAATTCCAGGAAAATTAATAAGAAATGTAAAATTCTAATGATGTCATGATCATGTTGCACAAGAATTATGTTTACAACAAACTCTAAGTTAAAAAATGTGGAGTGTTTCTTGAAATAAACATGAGAGCCTTTTCATGCTGAAATATGATATTATACTTTTGTAAAACCTTTATCAATCAATTTGTAGAGCAACCAGTCTGTTCAAAAATGGTTTCTGTTTAAAAATCAGCCATAAAGATGTCTTCTTAGCTATTTCTGCGGAGAAAAATGATAAAGAGGTCTTTTTAATTTTCCTATGTAGTTGGTATGATTTGTCTGTATAAAACTGTGATAAGAGCTGAAATCAAGAAGCATTCATTTCTTCAGACTCTGTCTTGGCCAGTTTAGATAGCTCTTCTCAGAAAATTGGTGTCTACTTCTCTTACTTATTTCTTGCAAAGCTTGTAGCATGCATAATGCATATGTGTAATAGTGTCATCATCTGATTTAACAAGCTTTAATGGGAAAGACAGTCTTTTTTGCATAAGCCTCAAAGACATTTTAATGTTATGCCTATTACTTTCAACAGCTAAGACACTGTAACTTTAACTGCTAGGTGGCACACAGTTTTTCAGTCTGCCAATAGCTCAGCTTATCCACACTTAAGAGGTTGTTGCTGTGATGCCAGGAGAAGAAAAATCTACATTACATTTTGCTTGGGTGATTAACCTGAATAATATAAAATTAAATTTAGATTCACTGTGAAATGCCTATATTTAACTGTTATTGGCTATTCCCTGAGGTATGTACAACAGACAAGCAATTACATTCTGTTCCTTTGTCCACAGCATAAGGGACCTATTTCATGGAACTCAGCATTTTTCCTTACTGCCTATGAGCATATGTTTCCTTCCACAAAAAGATGCAGACATTTTCCCTAGCTTTCTCAGCTTGTGCAGAACACTCTAAGCATGCTGATCCAAGTGATATGGAATTTATCTGAAAACACAGAGAACAGTATGCTTTTCAGGTGTCTAAAATCTGTTCTTATGCAAAATCATTCAAAAGTGAGTTTGAGGATGAATTTTTAGTCAGGACTTTGAAATTTATGACAAAGCCAACTTCTTATCATGCTCTATGTCCAGTTTCATCACACTCAATACTGCCTTGCTCTTTGTCCTGTCCACAGTTCTTTTTTGGATTATGAATCTGTGTTGGTCTGTTTTGATTTTGAAATTTGTTCTAGTCCTAAATTTCTAGTCCTAAAATTTATTTTCTCATTTCAATTTTACAATATTAATTGACAAATCCTGGTTATAAAAGTTCTGGAGAGATTATTTTAAAAGACCTTGAAAAGTGTAATAAGGTTTAAGGTTTTATTGAAGTTCAAAATTAAGTTTTGCCAATGAAATTTCTGCATAAATTATTCATAGAAGACCATAATGCATGAATAATTCAAGTAGCATCTTTAATTAGATGCTAAAAAAAACCCTCTGCAGCAGCCTATCATTGCTGTAATGATCCAGAAGCAGATTGAGTTTGAAAAACTAAGAAATTCTGCTCAAAGTCAAATTAGCAGGCAATTATTAAACTGTTCATTGCAATTGAACTGCTTAACAATACTGTTTATATCCACATACAGTACATTATGATGTATAACACTTATGAAATGCCAATAAAATGGAGTTCAAACAATGAGATTTTTAATGAAAATACAGTGCCATTTATAACTTGTTATTAGCATTGGAAAAAATGAGCCATAAGCCTTTGAGGCCTAACATATATTAAACACAAGAGCCATTGCTTGCTTCTATTAACAAATGTCTTTAAGTTCTCGTAAGAGAAAAAATCCACTTTATTCACAACTTGGTACTCACCTCAGGTATTAGAATTAATTTAATATCACTATTAAATCTTTCACAAAAAGGTAGGAATGAAAGAGCGTTTGAAAGTTCTTCTGCAAAATCACCCTCCTTATGGAACAGTCTGATGAACATGGTAGATGTTTGTCTGAATCTTTTCTGTTCCCTTTAATGTTGAGTATTGCTGTACCTTTTAAGACAGTAACAATAATTGTACTACAAAGTTCTACCTAAGATCAAGGCTCTTTCCTCCTAACTAAACTCAAACATACTATCTCTTTCTAGTACAGACTGAAGAGAACAATATTTCTTTCCTCTATGCTGGGTTTTTTGTTTATTTGTTTCGGTTGGTTTTGCTGGTTTTGGGGGTTTTTTTGTTGTTGTTGTTTTGGAGGTTTGTGTTTATTTATTGTTGTTGCTATTTTTTTAATGAAGACTGCTATGTCTCAGTTTCTTTTTATTTTAAACTGAAATTTGTAAGCTTTTGGTTTTTTGACCTGTAGTCATTTCACCTTCTTTATGACTGTGAGTCCTACACTGATGCAGGAAAGAATGGTTGTCCACTGGGTCTGCAGTTTAACTTATCAGCCTTGACAAAATGCAAACATTTTAGATGCATCCAGGCTGTTTTCCATTTTTTGGCTATTCTGAAGGAACACATGTTCTTATCTAGTTTCATTTTCTACTTAGTGCATGTTCCAGATACTGCCTCATTTGCCTTTTTTTTTGGTATAAATAGTAGTGGGGAACTTAGTTGCACAGAGTAGTACATAGATGTAACACAAATCTTTCCTTCTTTCTTTCTGAATACTGTTACTGTGTGTTTATTGAGGGAATGGTCAAATCATGAAATGAAAATGTTTCCTGTTTATTTCTGTATAAATAACTCAGTGTGAAAAAAGCTGGTAAATTTGAGAAAAACATCTTCTCCAGAGGCAAAGTGCTCAAATTCCTTTCACAAGCTGAGAACAACTTTTAGATAGCTATTACAGTTGCTATTTCAAGATCTTATTGAAAGAATGGACAACAGAAGAAAAACTTACAGACAGTTTTACGGAAGTTTTTACTGCATACCTGTGGGACCATTTTCAATTTACCACCTACCACTGACTAGAAGCCTCACACGTTAACACTGAGGTCTTGAACTTTCTTTCTGACAAGATAGAGATATTTTAACCTGTGCAGGTTTTTTTATGATATGTTACAGCAGTTCTATAGAGCATAGTGCAATTATAAGTCAGTAATTTCATAAAAATTGATGCAGAAGATTCCTCAATATTTGTCCTCCTCTATGAAGAAGGAGAAATATTATTTGGCTTACAGGTCACAGTCTGTGCTGTCCTCTAATTGCTGGTGGTTGGTGGTTTGCTTTAGTTTCTTTCTTTATGACTCTTGGAAAATTATGTACTTTATTTCAAAAGTGAAATTAAATCTAATGATAGTACTACTAATTAAGTAATATTACTGTTCATAAAATCAAGGGGCGAAGTCCGATGAAACCTTAAGGAAAAGGAATAAAATCGTGCTAGGGACATGGAAGGAGAGACATTATTATTTAATGGTCTAAGCTGTGATAATGAGATTCCTAAATAACATTTGGTAGGTACAAGCAGACATTCGGCAAAGTGAAGTTTAATTGCAAGGTCTAAACTATACACAGAGCTGCTCTTCAGTTCTAAGTCTAAACATTCCTGTGGCTGCCAGGTGACTGGGAAATAAAATTGAAAAAAAAGAAGGTGTAGGGTACAAAGTTGAGAAGTCTACTTGTAAAGAGTAGTGGGAAGAAAAGAGAAAGTAAAAGCAGGTAGTTGAGACATTTACCAAATCTTTGTTCTGTTTTATTCTATGGAAAATAAATTAAAACAAAACTCAAAGCTCTGCAGAAAATAAATAACTTCTCATAGCCATCTTCTTTACACAGAGGGCTCACGGAAAACACTAACACCAACTCTTGTCTTGGTTCCCACTCCAGTGCTGTTTAGGAATTTTGATAATCATAACTGTCATTAACAAATAACTCTTTGTTTTGATTGGAATCTTTCAGCATGGATAACTACAATTAAGTAGTCCTTAACACAGATTTATTCTATTTCTTCTCTGCTTCAACTGAATCAGAGCAAATTTGGTAATAATGTTGCATATTAAGTACATATTCTTTCTTTTCCTGCTCCCAGGCTTTCTTCAAAGGAAAGTGAGAACCAAATAAACTATAAATTATTAAAGGAAAAACAAATCTCTATGTTGGTATGGATTTTCAGAAAATTATCAGGATTTAGTTTCTTAAACTGAAGTCTAGAATCATAGAATCATAGAATCATAGAACCATAGGGTTGGAAGGGACCTCTGGAGATCATCTAGTCCAACCCCCCTGCCAGAGCAGGGTCACCTAGAGCAGGTAACAGGGTCACCTAGAGCAGGTAAAAAAATATATACTATGGAATCTGCAGCGCTTTGTCTTTTGATCATATTTATTCTGTGCCTTATGGAAGTACAGTTTAACACCGATACCTTTTTACAGGTGTCCTGAACAGTTTTGTTCCAAGACAAGATCCAACTATTTAGTGTCTCTAATGTTCTGATTGTTCTAGCCTCTCAGATGAAAAATATTACAAAGCTCTTCATAATTACAGAAAAGAATCACCACAAGTGTTTGACTAGCCATTTTATAGCAAAAGTCTCTTATTTCAAAACAGCTGTTGAAGTGTTCTCAGTAAACGTATCTCTGTAGAGAATATGCATACACAGTGCATACATGTATGTATCTATTACAATAAAAAAGTAATAATCTCATATCTTCATGCCTAGGCTTTACTGTTTTTCTATTTGTCTCTTTTGGTCATCAAATATTAATACAAGTTGTAGCTCTAAATAGACAGAAAGTTAAAAAAGCAGATACTTCCTTGTAGGTTCAGAATGCTTAGAAATTTTATTATATTTATACACAGACTGGGATCCTAGGGAAGTATATGATGATGATAGAAATGATGTATATTGTACAAGACATCTTATGGTGTAAGCCTGGTGAATTTTTGAAGAATATATCAGAAAGATCAGGTTGTCAACAGAACACAAACTGGAATTTGAGAAATTGTCCTGGCTTAAATGTATCTATTTGGTTCCAGGATTTATGCAAATTGGATGCAGAAAAAGAAAAAAAAAAAAAAGGAAAAAAAATGCACCTCTAAAATTACCTGCTACTTAAGATCTCCTTAACTGATTTCTAAATTGCAGGTAATTCTCTAGATAGTGCTAACAGTTAGACAAGATGTTGCATGTCTGTAATTTTTAAAAATATTATTTACATAGGTTGAAAAGTAACACTTTCCCTCACAAGGCAACGTACTACAATAAACTTGCCCATAGAATTACTTGCCTCATAGTTTCATTCATTCCTATGATTCTACTTTTCTATCAGAAATATTTCACACACAGGCAACAGTAGCTGGAAGGAACGGTGAAGGAAAGGGAAGTGCACCAAGGCTTAAATTCTTGCCTTCAGGCTCTCACATGAACTATATCACCTAATGAGTGATACACTGAGACCTTAAAAATTGCAGAAAACAAAAGTGAAAGATATGCTTTGTTAAAATAATAAGTAAATATTGGAAAGGTTAGATGAGTGGGGGAAATACTGACTGCTGAGCTTTGAGCTTGTCAAATTTATTTAGTTTTACTATTTCAATCTACATAGAAGTTTTCCTGAAGAAGTGGTGCTGGTGTCTCAGTTCTTTCACAGCAAATGAGCAATGTCATTTTCCTTGTCTCTGTGGTGTTACATAATGCATAATAAAATCATGCTAACAAAATGCTTTTCCTAGATCATCTTAAGAAAGCACACACAAATAATAAAAATGCATAGGCCTTTCTAATGATTTAGAAGAGGGCAGTGTTTGATTTCCACCACTTCAGCACAGCAAAAAAAGAGAGATGAAAAATTGACCCACAGTATGCCACTGGTAGCAAGTTACATGGGAAGTCATTTATTTTGCTCCCTGTTCAGCAATGGTGGAATGTAACCAAAGTATAAGATATTAATCAAATTAATTTCTTATGGAAATTTAGTGTGTCTTTCAGCCTGTATGATTTGTATCACTCCTTCAGTATGGGCAAAGAGTAGAATGTGTAAAGGCATTTGAAATATCTTCATTTACCATATGTGTTAATTACAGTCAATTTATGTGATATGGTGTATTTTCTGTCATCAATTTAACATCATGCCCTGGCAGGCAAAGAAATAACTGTCTAGAAGGTTGTGTTGCCATTCTGCTATTGTGGTTTTCTCTGCTACTGATTCTTCTGTAATCAGAAAGTGTCCAAGCTTATAGAAGGACAGCAAAATGTGGCATCCATGTGGGTTTTGTGCTCTCTTGATGACTAAAAATCATTGTCAGAAAGCAGAAGTGTGAAAATTACGTCTGCAGAAAAAAATCATGGGTTTAATTTTTCCTTTTTCTTCATTTCTGTTTTGCTCAAAGAAACTGTTTTTAATAAGGTACCATTCAATACACAAATGGCATTTTTCAGTGAACAAATTTCAGGCTGTGATGTACTCTGCCTGTTTACTGAGATTTGAAAGTTTCATTCTGTCTTCAAATGCACGATAACTTTTAACTATTTCTTTTCCTGATATAGCCCTATCTTTCTTGTTGGAAGAAAATCCTCAGAAATCCTCAAATTTCAGACTCTGTGGCCCTGTGACAGCAATGGCTGGCACTGTTTCAGTGTTTTCAGCCATTTTATGGAAACCACAAATATTCTTGGACACTTAGCTCTCTACTTAGTTGTGATCAAACAGCAAACTACCCTGATTGAATGACTCCTTGATGAAATCATAAATGTAGGTACCCTGCATGTTAATTTCAAGAATCACAGAATGGTTAGAGTTGGAAGGGACCTTAAAGATCATCTAGTTCCAAACCCCCTGCCACGGGCAGGGACACCTTCCACTAGACCAGGTTGCTCAAAGCCTCATCCAGCCTGGCCTTGAAGACTTTGAAGGATAGAGCATCCACAATTTCCCTGGGCAACCTGTTCCAGTGTCTCACCACCCTCACAGTAAAGAATTTCTTCCTAATATCTAACCTAAATTTACCTTCCTTCAGTTAAAATCCATTACCCTTCATCCTATGACTACATTCCCTGACAAAGACTCCCCCCCATCTTTCCTGTAGGCTGCCTTTACGTACTGGAAGGCTGCGATAAGGTCTCCCTGGAGCCTTCTCTTCTCCAGGCTGAACAACCCTGACTCTCTCAGCCTGTCTTCATAGCATAGGTGCTCCAGCCCTCTGATCATCTTTGTGTCCCTCCGCTGGACTCACTCCAACAGGTTCATGTTCTTTTTATGTTGGGGGCTTCAGAGCTAGATGCAGTACTCCAGGTGGAGTGTCACCAGAGCAGAGTAGAGGGGCAGAATCACCTCCCACAACCTGCAGGCTACGTTTCTTTTGATGCAGCCCAGGATGCAGTTGGCTTTCTGGGCTGCAAGTGCACATTGCCAGCTCATGTTGAGTTTCTCATCCACCAACACCCCCACGTCCTTCTCCTCAGGGCTGTTCCCAGTCCATTTTCTGCCCAGACTGTATTTGTGCTTGGGATTGCCCCAGCCTACATGTAGGACCTTGCACTTGGCCTGGTTTAACTTCATGAATTTTGCATGGGTCCACCTCTCAAGCCTGTCAAGGCCCCTCTGGATGGCTTCCCTTCCCTCCAGCATGTTGACCGCTCCACACAGCTTGGTGTTTTCAGCAAACTTGCTGAGGGTGCACTCAATCCCACTGTCCATGTTGCCAGCAAAGTTATTAAACTCCACTGGTCCCAGTACCAACCTTTGAGGAATGTCACTCGTCACTGGTCAACACTTGGACATCGAGCTGTTGAATGAAACTCTTTGAGTGCGACCACCCAGACAATTCCTTATCCACTGAGTGGTCCATCCATCAAATCCATGTCTCTCCAATTTAGAGACAGGATGTTCTGCAGGATAGTGTCAAATGTTTTACACAAGTCCAGGTAGATGATGTCAGTTGCTCTTCCCTTATCCACCAACACTGTAACTCCACTGTAGAAGGCCACCAAATTTGTCAGACACAATTTGCCCTTAGTGAAGCCATGTTGGCTGTCACCAATCACTTCCTTATTTTTCATGTGCCTTAGCATAGTTTCGAGAGGGATCTGCTCCATGGTCTTGCTGGGTACAGAGGTGAGATTGCTTTCCTGTAGTTCCCTGGATCTTCCTTTTTTTCCTTTTTAAAAATGGGGGTTATGTTTTCCCTTTTCCAGTCAGCAGGAACTTCACTATACTGCCATGACTTCTCAAATATGATGGATAGTGCCTTAGCAACTTCATCCACCAGTTCCTCTAAGACCCGCAGATGGATCTTATCAGGTCACATAGATTTGTGCACCTTCAGGTTCCTTAGATGCTCTTGAACCTGGTCTTCTCCTACAGTGGGTGGTTCTTCATTCTCCCAGTCCCTGTTTTTGCCTTCTGCAACTTGAGCAGCGTGGCTAGAGCCCTTGCTGGTGAAGACCAAGGCAAAAACGTTATTGAGTGCCTCAGCCTTGTCCATGTCCCAGGTGAACAGTTTTCCTGTTTCCTTCCGGAGAGGGACCACATTTTCCCTAGTCTTCCTTTTGTCACTAACACACCTATAGAAGCTTTTCTTGTTGCCCTTGATGTCACTGGTAAGATTTAACTCTATCTGGGCTTTATCTTTCCTAACCTGATCACTGGCTGCTCGGACAATTTCCCTCTATTCTTCCCAGGCTACCACCCCTTGCTTCCACCTTCTGTAGGCTTCCTTTTTCTGTTTGAGCTTGTCCAGGAGCTCCTTGTTCATCCACGGAGGCCTTCTCACATTTTTGCCTGACTTCCTCTTTATTGGAATGCAGATTACAGGGTGCAAAAGACCATTTTATTTCTTAAGATGTTCTTAAAAATTCAAAATTATTTATTTTTACAGGATTTCCAGTTTGGGTCAATAATAAAAAAATTTTCTTGTAATTTACTTTGGAACTGAAACCAGCTAAGACAATCTTTCATAAAAGGAAAATCTTCTTCTAGTCAGCCCTAGGGGTGACTAGAATGATCTTTTAATCATTTGAGAATTCTGCAATAGGAGTAGAGAGGACATCATAGAACCTTAGGAAAGTTGTTCCCCAAAAAAAAGTGCAAAGAACTTGTTTGTTTTTTTTTAAAGGCCTGAATGCCTTGAAGAAACATTTTTTGTAAATGCAGTAATGCCACCTTGATAGAACCCTTCTATTTTATCTTGGTTTTTCTTTCAGTAGTCATCATTGATATTGCATTTCACAGCTCAATTTTAAAGAAGAATGTCAGAATCATTTTCCATTTTGAATGGTTTTATGTCTCCTTTCCTTCTACCTTTCCACTACAAAATGGTTATTCATTTTATATAATGTTTAGTTATTAGTGTAAAATAATGATTTGTGGACAGTTGAATCTAAAATTGGATTTTATTGTATCTCAGGAAACAAAAGAGGTGAGTTTCTTCAAACACGATCTTGTCTCAGATGCATTTCTTTTTGATTAACTTCAGATTATTCATTCAGATAATCTAGACATGAATACTTTGCTGCTTGTCTGAGGACATTGTTAACATCTGTTTCTGTTTTAAAGCAGCAGTAAGTATCAACTTATCTATTGTATGCCTACCCTTATCAATAGTAATGCATTGATATTTCTCTTCTAAATAGTTCAAATAGTTCTATTACTTTATTTTTCTGACTATAAATAAGAAAACCAGCCCATGGAATACAAACAAGAAGACAGTGCTTATCTCCCTTTGGGGGAAAAATAGTGCTAGATAAAGGGAGACATGTTAAATGAGTCAAGTATTGAAAATTGAATGAAGTAAAAAATAGGCCAGTTGAGCCTTAAGTAAAAACAGGGAAATCATTTGGTAATCATGGCATGAAATATCTGAGATGAACAGCTCTGCAAGGTGTAACTCAAAGCAAAGATGCAAGAACAAGCCACAGGGCTAAAATTTAAGTTGATTCAGGGTGAACATAGGGGAAGACATGATTGTGCCTGTGCTCATAAGGAGATTTAAAGAGGGCATTTTCTGTTTATTCACTTGGGTTTGGATTTTGGGTTGGGTTTTGGTTTGGTTTTCTTTTTTTTTCGGGTTTGGTTTTTTTTTTTTCCTTAAACTGTAAACTGACTGAGAAACAAGAAGAAAAAAGATCGTTCAAGAAGTGTTTACCCAGACCTGAAATATTAAATGCCTGGCCCAGTTTGATATTCCTGCATCTATATGGCAGAACTTAAGCTTTCATTTAAATGTGAATGTTCCTAATCTCTTTGTCTTCTTCAAGTTTGAATAAATTAAAAACTGATGGAATGTCACCTTTATCAGTCTTTAGGTACTCTGAGTGAATGACTCTGAAACAGAGACAAACTTCCTTTCTCTCCATAAATTTATTTAAAATATTAATGCTGAAATTTAATTATAGTAGTTAATTGTCAGTGTAAGCCATATAAATGGTAACTATTCTGAAATACTTTGGCCTAAACAGCTAGGAATGGGTAGTTCTTGATGAACTGATATACAAAATAATTATTTAAACAAAAAGATTAATTTCTTGTTAGTCAGATGTGAACAAGTAATGTTACAGCTTTCTAAAGGAAGGAAAGGAAAAACATAACTTGCTCCATTTGAAGGGAACATCTGAATTATGGGATTCTTTGATCTAAGTTTTTAAGTTCCTCACCTGTAAACTAGTCATATATATCTCCTTTTCCTGCCCCCATAAGCTCCCTAAGAAGATAGTAAAAAAAAAAAATATACTAGTGCCATGAATGTTGAATACATTGTAGTGATTATTACTACTGAAAAACTCCTGGAAAATTGATAACACAATGTTTATATTACAGTTTGAAGAGTATGTATTATCTCCTAAAGCATATGGTCAGTAATCAATAATCTATGAGATAAAATGAGGTACTAAATATGTGCTTATTAAGTGAGTACATACTAGACCAATTACTGACGAAGTGGACAAAAAATTATCAGTGAAAATGAAATTTATAGTTTATAGGCTAAGGGATGTACACAAGGTCTCCAAATTAAAGATTAGTCCTTGCGTTTTCTAACTTTTCAGTTATCATTTCCAATCTTTGCAATATAATTACAACTGTGCTCCATGGTAGTAATATTTAATACTATTTGTACGTTTTGTTTTTATGTTTTGACACACCTTACTTTTGGAAGCTCCTGTTAATTATATCGGGTTTGGAGGAGTCATACTGAGTAACAATTTTTCCCCAAGTTCAAAAGGATTAAAAATTCTTTGTCCTGTAGTTCATTTTGAATGGTTCAATTCTTTTATGAGCACAGTGCAGCGAAAGTAAAAATTGCATGTTTCAACAGTCTCTCTCTGATTATGTGCTCCAGGTACTATATGTAATAAGGCCATAAACCAAAGTACTATATCAAAACATATTAACTAAAAGTATTACATCTTAGTTCTTTTCTGTCACATCACTTGAACTGCTCTAAAGCATTTTGGTCTAGAACTAACATTTCATAGTATCCCATCATTGACTGATAAGGAAAAAGAATAAGGTCACATCAACTGGCACTGGAATATTAAGTAATAATATAAGTTATAGTAGTTTGGGAAAACAATTTAATTCTCATTAATACTAATGAGAATTAATTCTAATTCTTTAGAATTCTTCCCTCTCACAAATCTCGAGTTTTCTATTATCAAACTAATTTTTTTATTTGTGATCAGGTAAATGCCTGAACAAATTAATTGTTGGCATGCTGAAGATATCATACTGTTATATTTCTTGTTATTATAAATAATTATTCACAGTTGATAAAATGGAAAGCATCTGTGGAGAAGAGGTATGTAAAACCAAACTTTGTCCCTAGCCTAAAAAAACCCCTTAAAACAGCAATATTCTGCCTATATAAGTCTCCCATCTTTGGGAATTCCCAGCTTTGACAAATACTAATCTAGACATACACCGTGCTCAGGTAGTGTATAACCTCCTGTCACAGCAAAGAGAGAGAGAAACAGTGAAATAAAGGTACCTGTGCAAGCATTTATTTATTTTATTGTATTTTATTTTATTTTATTTTATTTTATTTTATTTTATTTTATTTTATTTTATTTTATTTTATTTTATTTTGTTTTATTTTGTTTTATTTTGTTTTATTTTATTTTATTTTATTTTATTTTTGTTAGTAGCTTTTTCTCTAATACAGGTTGATCACAATAGCCAAGTCTCACAAACCTTTATCAAATAATCCTCCTAATACCAACAAGTAAGGAAATACAAGTCCCTGTGGTCTACGCATGGGCTGCAAAACATCAAGTTATTGATTTGTGTAGTATTTCAGAAGTCTCTGAAGTGATAAACAGAACTTTGATCACTATGGCTAGTAACCTTGACAGTCTGCATGGTTTCACCAGGGACAAGTCCTGTCTGACGAACCTGGTGGCTTTCTACAATGGAGTGATTGCAGCAATGGACAAGGGGAGAGCTACGGATACCATCTATCTGGACTTCTGCAAGGCCTTTGACATGGTCCCCCAAAACATCCTTCTTTCTAAGTTGGAGAGATACGGATTTGATGGGTGGATTGGTCGGCGGATAAGGAACTGGCTGGATGGTCACATCCAGAGGCTGGTGGTCAATGGCTCATTGCCCAGATGGAGAGGGGTGACAAGTGGTGCCCCTCAGCGATCTGTACTGTGACTGGTGCTGTTTAACATCATCAATGACATAGATAGTGGGATCAAGTGCACCCTCAGCAAGTTTTCTGACAACACTAAGCTGAGTGGTGCGGTCAAAACGCCAGAGGGACAGGATGTCATCCAGAGGGACCTGGAGGAGCTAGAGAGGTGGGCCCGAGCAAACCTCATGAAGTTCAACAAGGCCAAGTGCAAGGTCCTACACTTGGATTGGGACAACCCTCGTTATCAATACAGGCTGGGGGATGATGTGATAGAGAGCAGCCCTGGAAATGGAAAATGACTTGGGGGTACTCGTGGATGAAAAGCTGGACATGAGCCAACAATGTGTGCTTGCAGCCCAGAAGGCCAATTGCATCCTGGACTGCATCAAAAGAACCTTGGTCAGCAGATCCAGGGAGGTGATTCTCCCCCCCTACTCTGCTCTCATGAGTCCCCACCTGGAGTACTGCATGCAGCTCTGGAGCCCTCAGCACAAGGACATGGACCTGTTGGAACGGGTCCAGGGGAGGGCCACGAAGATGATCAAAGGGCTGGAGCACCTCTCCTATGAAGACAGCCTGAGAGAGTTGGGGTTGTTCAGTCTGGAGAAGAGAAGACTCTAGGGAGACCTTATAGCGGCCTTCCAGTACCTGAAGGGGGCCTACAGGAAAGCTGGGGAGGGGCTGTTTGCAAGGGCACGTAGCGATAGGACGAGGGGCAATGGTTTTAAACTAGAGCAGGGTAGGTTTAGATTAGACATTAGGAGGAAGTTCTTTACAATGAGGGTGGTGAGACACTGGAACAGGTTGCCCAGAGTGGTGGTGGAGGCCCCGTCCCTGGAGACATTCAAGGCCAGGCTGGATGAGGCTCTGAGCAACCTGATCTAGTAGGAGATGTCCCTGCTTACTGCAGGGGGTTTGGACTAGATGACCTTTAAATGTCCTTTCCAACCCAACAGATTCTATGATTCTATATCTTTGCAAGTATACCCTCCTTTCTGTCAGCTGGTTTAATTACATTGCAAATATATAGTAAAGGCATATTTGGTTTAAATAGCAAGGTTTGGTAGCAGGGTGTGTGTGTGTGTGTGTGTGTGTGCGCCTAAAGGGGTAGCTTCTGTCAGAAGCTGCTAGAAGGTGCACTGCCCCATGTCTGGCAGAGCCAGTGCCAGCCAGTTCCAAGACAGACCTGTTGCAGGCCAAAGTTGAGCCAATCAGCGACGATGGTAGCGCTTCTTTGATAACATATTTAAGAAAGGATAAAACCTGCTATGCAACAACAGCTGGGAGAGAGGAGTGAGAATATATGTGAAAGAAACAGCTCTGCAGACACCAAGGTCAGTCAAGAAAGAGGGGGAGGAGGTGCTCTATGCACCAGAGCAGAGATTTCCCTGCAGTCTATGGTGAAGACCATGGTGAGCCAGGTTTTCACCCTGCAGCCAGGGGAGATCCATGGTGGAGCAGATATCCACCTACTGCCTGTGGAGGACCCCACTCTAGAGCAAGTGGGTGCACTCAAAGGAGTATGTGACCCCGTGGAAAACCCACACTGGACCAGGCTCCTGGCAGGACCTGCAGCTCATGGAGAGGAGCCCACGATGCAGATTTTCTGGCAGGACTTTTTATCTTGTGGGCGACCCACATTGGAGCAGTCTGTTCCTGAAGGACTGCATCCCATGGAAGGGATTCATACCTGAGCAGTTCTCGAAGAACTGCAGATGGAGGGAGGAACCATGTCGGAGAAGTTCGTGGAGGACTGTCTCCCATAGGTGGGACCCCACGCTGGAACAGGGAAAGAGCATGAGGGGGAAGGAGAGGCAGAGACAACATGTGATGAACTGACCACAACCCCTGTTCACCATCCCCCTGCACCACCTGAGGGGATGAGGTAGAGAAGTCGAGAGTCAAGTTGAACCTGGGAAGAAAGGAGGGTGGGAGGAAGGGGTTTTTAGATTTGTTTGTATTTCTGATTATCTTACTCACTTATTTATTTGCTATAAATTAAATTAATTTCTCCAAGTCAAGTCTATTTTGCCTGTGAAAGTAATTAGTGAGTAGTCTCTCCCTGTCCCATTTTCCTTTTTTTTTTTTTTTTCCTGCAAAATTGAACCTGAAATTTAAAGATACACACAGAATCAAGAAATCAAGAATATGGTTGAGAGCAGATTTTTTTTCTCTGAACCCGTTCCTTTCTTTCTTAATATTATACTTTCTGCATTTTGTTACTTCCATAACACATTTGCCTGAAGGGAGTGTCAGTGAAACATTATGTGTCTGAAAGTGGCACTAGTGCACCTTGAAAATGACAACATGATGATATAGTAGCTGGTGATACAGTAGCCTTGAATAGCACAAAACAACATGTACACAGCTGGGGTGGGAGGCCCCTCAGGCCTCACTGATACCAAGCTAAAAAGAATCTATAGTTCCCTCCTTACTGGAGTAATGTAGCTAAATTTGAAATGGTTTGTAAGCGGATGAGTTAAACATCTGCTAGGTTTAGTTGGATAAAAGGAAGTCTTGAGACGTTGTATCCTTGAGTAGAGTAGATAAGGGAGAGATGCTAGAATAAGCTAGTTTTGTGAAAACAAGAGTTCCAAAACTAAGCCAAAAGCCAAACTGAGTATGCGCGAAGACCGAGTTCAATCAGCGGACATGGTGAAGAAGACTATTGACGACCACCAGAGGACCCTAAAAGACCACCAATGGACATGGATGTGCATGCGTCAAGGACATTTATATATATTAATGAGCTCTAGACGATAGTATGAATATGTTAATAATTTCTGGAAAATGTAATGAATATGCATATTCTGATCGCTTATAACCTTTTCAGTTGAGCAACTTGGCGCGCACACTAGGCAGAGTGATCCGCTGTGTGCCCAGCTCTGCAATAAAGAATGCCTGCTTTCTAACACTCCAAAATTGAGTCTTAGAGAGTCCTTAATCGCCGGCTTACAGTAACAATGGAACTGAATGTTGTAAATCAGAAGACCGAAAAATTCTACAGTGTCTGGGTTAGCATATCCAACCAGCTGCATTGTATCTAGTCTATATTTTTTAAACTATCATTTATCATCATCATCATCATCTCTATTTACTGTTTTTTTCTGCTGTTTTTAATGACTTTTTATCTGGATGAAGTAATCTTTTGTTATATGAAGTGTAGTATTCCTTATTCTTATTTATGGCCAGTGAAGTGCCATAAATATGGTAGCAAAAAACCTTCAGAGAATCCTAAGAGCAGAGGTTAGGAGACTGTAGAGGGTTGACCTTGGCAGGGCACCAGGTGCCCACAAAGCCACTCTATCACTCCCCCTCCTCTCTGTCACACCCCCAGATAGCAGTGGCAGAGACTGCATCAAAAATACAGCTGTGCAGTTTGCCCCAGTTTTGTGCGTTTAACTTCACATTTTTCTTACACATCTCACCATTAAAAAAAACCAACAAACCAAACAAATAAAACACTAAATTTGTAAAAACACTATAAAACTCACAAACTATTTTTGAGATGACTTACTGAAATCCTTTTCAGTCTTTTTTCTTCTGTGATTGGCTTCTGATGCCTCTAAGGATTTAATTAGGTCTTTAAGGGTTTAATATTTGAATGGTCTCTCTCATTAAATATTTAACGCAGCAATGCTTGCCTTTTTTCACTTTGTTTCATCATTGTATTTTCTTAATTAGTTTAACTGGAGGGTTACAATTAAGCTAGTGACAAAATTTAGATTTATAGAAATGTTTTTGTTATTTCTGAAGATATTCTTCATGGATTTTTAATATCTGTCTTATACCTTAATATTTTTAGTACTTACTGCCCAGTGACTAGCTAGTAAAATTACAGATTTATAATCTAAAGCAGAACATAGTTTTAAGACGATTGTCTTCGTATGTGTCATAATATGTTTCATAAAGTCAATTAGAATTGATAGGCCTGTAACTTACATTGAGACAGAGATAAATTAAACCAGTAACGAACATTCAAATGAAAATACAGTTTCCAAGTTATTTAACTAATGTGACTGATAACAAGCATATTCTTTGCTTAGAAGAACTTCACTTGTACAGAGAGGTACGTTACAGTCCAATTACATGAAATATAAGACAGTTACTGATAAGGCTTCAAACTCAAATTATTTGTAGACATTAAAATGGGTACTTTCAACACAAAAATTGAATCAATGGCCTTGGTAATCTAGTCCATGCACAACTATCTATGTAAGAGGAAACATAACGAGGGGCATCTTGCATTCTCAGAACAGAGAAACCAAAACCAGAATGCAAACTCTTCCATGTCTCTAAAGATACTGATTGCTCAGAGCCAATGTTGGATGCGACAATGTTAGGAAGCTTGCATAGCCTCTGACTGTGTTATATCAATGCTCTGGATATAGTACTTCAACCTCTAGAGCTGTCAGTCTCACATCTTTTATTCTCAAGAACTGAATGAAGGAAAATGCCATTTTTCTAAAATATCCATGGTACAGTATCACTCTTAATGACTGTATCTGGAGTAGCTGGAGATATAAGAAACCTTCTCCACTCCTGACAAGAGCTTACATTTGAGGAAAGTGCATTCTAATGAAATAGAAACTCAGAATTGAAAAAAAAAAAAAACAAAGGTAAAAACAGTGAAGTATGCAAAACAGAAAAAGAGGCAATTTGCTTCAATAACTAAAATTACTTTTAAAACGAAATATTGTCTGACTGAAAGCTACACTTAGAGTTTTTAAAAAATTGTTTCTCCTTTCCTGCTGAGTGGGTAATTTCAGTGTCAGTTATGATTTTCCAACACTCTCTTAACTACTCAAATTTTATCCAAAAAGTCATATCAGCAAGAGGTACAAATGATTCATGTAGTGATCCTGAGCAGAAGACCATTGCACATGAAGAAGTTAGGGAAGCACAATACAGTTAACCTGAGTATGCCCAGGCCAGTGCTGTGCTGCATGGCACTGTGCATCCACTGTGGCCTTCAGCCTATGTTGGGCTGCACAAATCCCTTTGCTGCAGGATAACCTCAGCCACCTTTACAGCAACAGAGGAGCCTGCAGGTAGCCCTCACTCAGTACTGGTGATAACACCAGTGTGACCCTGCCTTTATCTAAAAGTGCTGCAAGAAGTTCTCCTAAGAACATAAAAATTATGAACAAAGTTGTTCCCTTGTAAAGAAAATCTTATAGTAACTTGAATGACTGAAAGGGAAAAATCTCTGCTATGGACAGGGCCTGCATGGCATGCTGCATGTGGGTTGTACTCTGTTTGATGTTACGCTGCTCAGGGCTCCCATCATCTAAAGGTTTGCAAAATAATCTACGCTACTCTCTTACAGTGTTAGCAGTAATAAAAAGCATTTTAAATGATAAATTACTGAGTTTAAGAGCTTTTCTTACTGAGATCATAATTAACCAGTTCCTGCCAGTGCAAAAAAACCCAGTAGATCAAAGAATATACTACTTGTCAATACCTTCAATTTTTTTTAATCCCATGTACTTCTGTTGTTAAAATTCTTATTAATTTGTACCTAAAAGTCCACTTCAGTTTCAGCTGCCTCTACAGTTAAGATTTTCATCTTCTGGTGATCATATTTACCTTATTTTTATTGTTCTTCTTCTACTGAGGTGTCAGTTAAGGCATATCGTTCCTTACCCTTTTTTTTGTGATTGTTCAGGGTGTAAAATTACAAGAAACCTACTATGTAGGGTTACTTCACAAAGGCATGGGAAATAAAAAGCCTATAAAGTTTATTTTTGCTTAACAACTGAAATCGTATGACCTTTTTCTTCCAACTTCTATCTGGTTCATGAAGGTCTTCATCAGAACCTATCAAACAGAGTATGTGTTCTAGATAAACTAAAGACTAATTCTTTTTCCACTGGCAATAATGACATTTGGTCTTTCATGTAGGTTCTATTCCTCCCACCTGTGCTGTCTAAATTCTGGAAAGCATGAGACAATGTCTGTCTTGTGTCACTACTTCTAACATACACATTTTCAGTCTTCTGCTGATCATTCTTTTCCCTAACGGTGACCAAACATCAAGTCTGCACATTTTTTTCCAGAATAGAAATCAATTATTTGATTGACTATAATACAGTATACATAACTGTCCAATGCTGGCAGGTTAGGGCTCAGGTAATTTATGGCTTAGTGCAGGAAATAAAGACACTTATAAAAGAGGAGAAGAACTTTTCGTAAATTACTAAGACATTAGGCAGCAATATACCTAACACTTTTAATAATGCTTGATTTCAGTCTTATGTGTTTACTGTGCCTTGCTAGAGGAACTCATTTTCATTTCAGATGAGCTCTCATACATAGTTTAAGTCAGAAATGTATTAACATAATGAATATTGTATTAGTATAAAAAAGGATGTGACATTGGCAAGTGCTGTTTGAACTGTTTTACTCAAGAAATTTAGTAAAAGAAATTTATTATCTTAAACTCTTCATCATAATTCATATTCAAATAGTATAGATGCTTTTAACCTTTCCAGTCTGCATTCACTTTCTGAAATTCCTGGACATATTTTTCAGAAGCTCCTGTGTATTATTATTGCATCCAAATAAGGTCTTTAGCTGATGACACAGTCATTTTCAGCTTTTGAAATCAGCTTTACTTTAAAGAATAAATTCAGGGAAAATAATATTGCATATGAACCTTTCTAAGGAGATATTTTTTCTTCATTATGTGTATACTAGTGAAACAGAAACTTCAGCTCACTCATGAGTTTACTTCTTTTTTTTTTAATAAGTGCTTGGAATGATCATGGTTATATTTATAGAGAGGTAATCTCTTGTGTCCAGAAAATAATTAGCACTTGTGGAAGGACTTAATCAGATCTGTTGGAATCAAACTCTCCCCTACACAAAAGACATACTAACATGTTACCTTACTGTGCTACTATTTGAATGTTAGGACAGGATGTCGTAAAGAAGAAATATCCACTGATTGGAAGAACTTGTTTGTTATGCCCCAGGTGAAGTAGATGTGGTAAGACGATCAGGAATGAGGTCCTGCAGCCTGCTGGCTTTCTGCACATTGAGAATGGAGAACCAGTGCACTGATGCACTGACAATTGCTGCAGGCTGAGTGCAGATACTGAATGGACACTGTCAGTTCCCAAGCAGGTACTCTGTGGTGAATTGAAGGAAGCAGAGCTGCCTTAGAAAATGCCCAAAAACTTCCCCAAAAGCATCTTTAACTGAGGCTAACGTACTCCTTTGAACTGTTAGCCACAAATAGGCAACAACAGAGCATCAGAGTGAGTGTTAACATAGAGCTGTTTGAAGCATATTAGGAAAATAGTGCAATATTCATCTTCATCAATATTTCAAGTGGTGGTGACACCGTCTTTTGCGTTCATAGGCCGATGATATTACAGAAACATATGCTGAACTTAAGACACTACCACCACAGCAGAGTCATTCTTGACTACTTATGGCAGTTACAATAATCCTGATTGTGCTGGGTTTGCTCTGACCAGCACCTAGACTCTTACCCAGTCACTCCCACTTTCTCCCAGCAGGATGTGGGAGAGGGTTAGAATGACAAACATGAGAAAAACTCATGGTTTCAGATAAAGACAGTTTAGTAAGTGAAGAAAAACAGGAAAATACTCCCAAAACAAGTGAGTAATGCAAAGGCAATCACTTATCACATTGTGCCAGCAGGCTGATGCCCACCCAGTCTGCCCGCAAAGGCTACTTTGGAAAAAGATCCCCTCCATTTTTGTTGCTGAAAATGATGTTATTACATGGAATATCCCTTTGGTTCAGCTGTCCCAGCTCTGCCTCTCACAACCTTTTGCTCACCCCTGGCCTACTCATTGAGGGGCAGCATGAGAAATCGAGAACGCAGTGCTGTGCAAACACTGTTTAGCAATAGGTGAAATATTGGTGTATTATCAATACTGTTTTAATCATGAATCCAGAACAGCACTTAGTGGGCTAATATAAAGAAAATTAACTCTGCCCCATCCAGACAGTACACTGATTTAATTTCCCATTTGTAATGTGTTTCACTTAAACTGCCTTTACACAAGCAAACAGACATGTCAGAAATACTCTTTTAAATGGTTTGACAGTCCTGATTGAAAATGGCAACTGTGTTGGTCTCATATATTTGAATTTTCCCAAAGACTTTGATGTAATCCCACAAAGCATTTTTATTGAAGTATTCAGAAGACACAGAATTACCAGGACACATATTATAAGGATTAAAAACTTGATATGAAACAATGATAATGACAGACCATTCATTAGAAGATATGAAAATTTAGATTTTTGTGACTCTCACACTCTGCGTTTCAAATGCATTCAGACCAAAATAGATCAGTATTTTATCCAAGCAAAATTCTGTCAGTCTCTTTGAGATTCCATTCACACTAATTCTTTTCTTTTTGTGATTCTCTTCTATACACAGGCTATTGACCTTGGTTTTTTTTTCATAATTGAATTCAGGAATGTCTTCAAAACCATGGAATGTTATGTAAATGTGAATTTACAAATTTGCTGTGTTTGTTTACTTGCCTATTATACCTATTGTCGTGGTTTGGCCTCAGATGGCAACAAAGAACCACGTGTCGCTCGCTCAGCGCTTCCCGGTATGGGAAGGATCAGAAGAAAAAGGCAAAACTCTTGGGTTGAGACAAAGGCAGTTTAACAGAACGGCAAAGGGAACAAGAAAACAACCACAATAACACGGACAGAGAAATATACAAACGCAATTACGGAACCGCCGCTCCCCGCCAGTCCGGACCTGGGACGCACCAACCCGCTCCAAACCCGACTGCCTGCCCCCTCCCTCCTTTTAATCTCAGGGTGGGCGTGGCTCACATGGCATGGAATACTTAACCCTGTCCCCGCCGGAACCAAGACACCTATTTAGTAATAGTACTAGTAATATTTGAGAAAATATTGAAGCGACAAACACAGCTTATTATTTATATGTTACAATAAAAGACACTAATAGATAAATAGGTGTCTTTGTTATGCTTCCAGTAAAGCCTATCGTTTCATCGATCTGACAAAGCACCTAGCTATGACATATTTATCTGAAAAGGCAGGTAGTTAAGATTGCTACTATTCAGACGCATTTATTTGTCTTCTCGGATATGCCAGCAGTGACCTTTTCAATATTCCCATTGCACGTTTTATCAAAGAACACTGTCTCGACTCTTATGAGATCCTGCTCATAAGTACAGGCTATGAACTTAAAGCTTGTACAGTCGTGAAACTGGAAATCCGAGTGTTATCCAGAAGTCTAATGCAGCTTTCAACATGCCAAAGAAAACTGATGACATTAATTTTCCTAAGGCCCAAAAGTCTGGCAGCCTAGCATTATGTGAATCTGAAGGAGACTTTTATCAGGGGACTGACAATACTCAAAATAAATCCTGTGATGTTGGAGCATCCTCATAAGGGCGTTTATAATCTTTTGAAGTGAACATTTGCTAAAACTCATAAATCTTTAAGAACAGAAACTTCCAAGACTTTTAACTTAGGACTTTTTTTCCGTCTTTGTTTTTTATTTTTTTTCTGCCAAAAGATAAAATATTGTTAATAACTAAAATGAAAAACCTGCATTTTTTTTCAACCTTTCTCAAGTGGTAATGACAATTTTCTAATTGTATGTACTCAATTCTACCAACATTGAATAGTTTCATTGCACTAACTCAAGAACAATCCTTTCTCCAAAGTACAAAAGCATTAGTATTCTTCAGGGAATAAGTTGGAGGAGTTTTTTGGTGGTTTCGGGATTTCTCTAACATCTCTTACTACTGTCTTCTGGCTTGAGCTTTTTAAAAAGTTGAATTTTTTTTCCCAGCAATGGTTCATTTAGAGGTGATCACTTAGCACAAAAACATTTGGAGGGGCGTAAGATCCTGACACAGTTACAGATAACAGAAAAAAAAACCACAACAATGACAAATACTCCTCAGCCTTAGGTTTTTTGCTGACCTGATCAGCTACCACCTAGCTCTTTTATTCTTAAGTACAAAATTAATGCCAGATGGGTTTGAAGAATTAACCTTCAAAATTAAAAAAAAAAAAAAGTTAGCAAACAAAATAAATGGATTCTATGATACCTGAAAAAAGTACTCAATTCATGTAGGCTAAGTCTTCAGATGATTGTTTCTCTCCACATACAAGCCTGCTGCACTTTGACTGGAATGTCAACTTTTTGAACTGCTATGCTCCTCCATTTTTAATAGGCTATTTTGAACAGTATTAGTTCTTATGTCACTGACAAAGACTTTTCTTTGCCTGCTTCTTTACTAATGCAGCCCTTTTTGGGGGGTGTGCCTGCAATCTCCTGAAATGTAAAGAGTTCCCCATAGCTTGAATGAACCAGCGTTGATAAGAATGCAGGTATTAAATTTAATCCAAGAATTGGAGGTAATCACAGTGATATAATTTTTTAATTTACTTTACATCTTCTATTTTCTGTACTCCTGGGACACCAGTAAGCTTAGTTCACTCAGATGTTGTCATAAGATCTGAAAGGAAAATTATATTGTGGTCTTGGTATGCATTAAGTGTTTTTCTTACTATTTGACTTTGAGCTAATAGACTTTATATGACCCTTTTTCTGCTCCATGGCCCATTCACGCAGTTTAATTTCTATAGGATATCATCAAAACTTAAAAAATTAAATAGATGAATATCCCTCATCACCTTATTCCACTCCATTGCCTTCTTATTATCTTACCAATTGATTACTTGTTGAGTGTGTAACTGAAAAAAAGCATGATAATAGTTCAGCTCCTTCTTTCATATAAGATGCAAATTATGGCAATAAAACATATTTCACCATACCAGAATCAGTCTTTACAGTGAAATGTGCTGGCCTGTTTGACCTTCACAGAGATGGATTTCATCTACTTTTCCACACTATAGAGAAAACATATGTAGAGGCAACAGTTCTCTCACCAAATTAATGTAGTTTTATTGTATTTAAATAAAATATTAAAAAAGCCTTTTGGTGTTGTATGATGAGTCAATTTTCCCTGTACAGTGAATCTTTGGTCCTTTTGCTGAGGCACCATCTGGGTGCCAATTAGTGTCAGTTTCATTAACTACAAATTTCCCTTTTATGGGCTACCAGCACTGCAAATACACCCAGCTCATTCATTAGTTCCACAAAGGTCAAGAAACATCATCCCTGAAGAGTCAGTAAGCAATGACAGGTTTGATCAAACCCAGACATGACACACAGCATTGGAATCCAAGACTTAATAAAGTAAGTCTATGTGCACTTACTAGCAGTGTATGTTCGTTCTTTGTATTTAATGTCACTTCACTAAAAATCATCAGCCAGCAGGTGAAAGAATCAACTCACTCCTTGAAGAAACATAATCCTATGACTCGCTGCTAAGAATGTGTTTGCTTTCAAAAAAAAATTAATGGATCAAAGTGTATCAGTAAAGCTTTCCTAGTCCAGTAATTTATTCAGTGGCATTGTAAAATTACTCAACATTTTAACGTCTGTTTTCAGAATGCATTCACAGACTCTTCTCCACCAGTTTTTGACAAGAGACTATGAGTGTAAGGCATTTTACTTTGTGTTACCAAAACTTGTGGTACATTACCAATATAACTAACCTTAAAGGATTAAACAGTGTTTTAATTGTACTATAAAGAACAGAAAGATAAGAAAACATGAAATAATTATATGGTTACTAAAATACATGCAAATATTTTATTGGAAAAATATGCTTGCAACATATGTCTAAAAAATAAGAGTAGACATTAAATAAAGGTGTAGATTATCTCCCATACTAATTTTTTTTGGTCTCAATTACTGAAAATTTATCCATTTTGTTGTAGTACATGTCTCTTGCAACCACCTATCTGCATTTTTGTCCTTCATATTTTATGAATACACAAACTCTTATCATTTATTCTGGGTTCTGAGTTGTACATTTTAGAGGATTTCCAATTTTGAGAGCATGTGTTAGAACATGTACTTCAGCCTAGCAAGCATCAAATGTCTTATTTATGAATTTATGGGGTTTGAGAATACAGTTTAAATATGGATAAAATCTGGATTTAACCATAAAAATACCAGGGAAGAAGCTTACACTACAGTGTACATCTTCAACAGGTGGTTTTGAATTTGATCATCAGTTCAAATTTTCAGAAAGAGGACAGCTTTCTACCCCCCTTTTTTCTGCTCACCTTTGACTCTAACACTGGTCATTAAGATGTATGTAACCTGCATTGAGCACAGGGTCAACGGCTATACCTCCTCTCTATCCCAACACTAAATGTAGTTGCAGGCTTGAAACTTGACCTATTTTATGTATCTTATAGTTATGTGTCCCACAAGTAATATCACTTTGCTAATCAGATCTGGCCACTGAAGACACTTCTGTGGTATATACCTCGCATTCCCATTGCAATAACTGCCAGCTTACTGCAGTGCTGGAACAGAAAGAGATATATTAGATGCTTAGCATAGCAAGTTGACAAATGGAAGACGTCAGAAATATGGCAAATTTATTTGCTTTTGAAATTGCTGAAAACACACTGGTTTAGCCTGAAAATTTCTCCTAAATATATAGCTTGAAGAACCAGGTAAACAAAACTTAATATTCTCCCAAAGAAGATAATTACAATATTTGTTTCTATGGAAAATGCAAGCTTTTTCATTTTTTACAGCTGTTAGAAGTCTAAATACAGGGCTTACTGCTAGTTCTTTTTTCTCTCTCAAAGTACATACATATATACTTTCAAGATTATAATTATATTTTGCTTGTGTCTGTTTCATAGTGTGTCCTCTTGCTTTTCACTGTAATGGCACTTAAAATTAATTGAGCACTTTTGCTGCCAGTTGCTGCAGGAGTACATGAGAGGTTTCATTTGGTTGCCTTTGGTCTGCCTTTACTGTTCACTGCCGCCTTAGATCAGACAAAACATAAAATTAAAATTAAAATTATGTGATTTAACTTATCCAACTGTTAAGGAACTTATGATATTTTTCTTCTCAAAATATACTTTTTTAAAGGTAAAGAGTAAAAAAAGCCCGAAAAAATACTGCTTCTTATTATCTAAAAGAAGTAAATGAAAGAAGTAATAGGTCTAGTTAAAAAACTAAAATAATAAATGGTATTTGAAAATACCTTTGACTTATGCTTTTGTTCCTGTGAAATCATTGCTATTTCAGGATTCATGTAGAGATTTGTACTCTAAACTTCACTATCCATGAACAAATGAAAACTTGTACTAAAATTCACTTCCAATGCAATATCTTTATCAAAGGTATTTAATATTAGAAATTTGTTAGTGATTTTGTTCTTTTTCATTGTCCTATAAATAGCTGCAACATGGTAAAATAACTCAGAATATTTTAACTCCCTTTAAACTATAGCTGTAGTTTGATTTATTTTTTATGTCAGCAAACAACATTTTAGTACTATCAGACCATCCTTATGCATTGCTCACAGCATCTGCAGGTTTTCTCCCTGGGTTTCCTTATGTTACAACTTAAAAACAATAAGTGAAATGACTATCCTGCTCGTAACTTTGGAACCAATTTCTGCAAGAAGACTAGGACTTGTCCAATGGGTTGAATGAGCTGGTACCCACAACAAATCTTAGAAAGGTGAATTCATCCCAGTGGAAATATTTCCTTTCTATATGACATGAACTGGAAATTTAAAAAATAATCACAGAATCACCGAATGGTTGTGGTTGAAAAGGATCTCTAAGATCATCTAGTCCAACTCCCCTACCAAAGTACGTTCACCTCAAGCGAGTTGCACAGAAACACGTCCAGGAGGGTTTTGAATATCTCCAGAGAAGGAGATTCCACAACCTCTCTGGGCAGGTCATTCCAGTGCTCTCTTACACCCAAAGTAACAAAGTTTTTCCTTATGTTCAGACGGAATTTTCTGTGTTCCAGATTGTGCCCATTGCCCCTTGTCCTGTTGCTGGGCACCACTGAAAAGAGTCTGGCCCCACCCTTTTGACACCAACCCTTTAGATATTTATAAGCATTGATGACATCCCCTCTCAGTCTTCTTCATGCTAAGCAGACTTTCCTCAGCCTTTCCTCATAAGAGAGAAGCTCCAGACCCCTGAGCCCTCCACTGGACTCTCTCCAGTAGTCCTTGTCTTTCTTGAACTGGTGACCCCAGAACTGGACACAGTAGTCCAGATGTGGCCTCACTAGGGCAGAGTAGAGGGGGAGGATAACCTCCCTTGACCTGCTGGCCATGTTCTTTTTAATGAACTTCATTAAAGGAGACCATTGGCCGTCTTCACCACAAGGGCACATTACTGGCACATGGTCATCTTGTCCACCAGGACTCTCAGGTCCCTCTCTGCAGAGCTGCTCTCCAGTAGGTCAACCCACAACCTGTACTGGTGCATGGGGTTATTCCTCCCTAGGTGTATTTGCATTTGTTGAACTTCATTAGGTTCCTTTCGCCCAACTCTCTAGCCTGCCCAGGTCTTGCTGAACAAAATGCACTTACATTTCCTTTTTTCTCAATTTAAAAATATAGTAGGAAGTAACAAGAAGATGTTGTGTTTGTTCTTGATGTTACTTTATACTTTTCTGTGACAGTATTTTGGCAAACTACTCAGGAACCACTTTCATTCTAAGACATGTCAAAGTGTTTTAGAAGACTGTACTGCATTGTAATGAATCATGATGCTGCTTTAAAGTATATGATGTTGTCAGTATTTACTTCCCTTCTGGACTTTTCCCACATTAATGAATTTCCTTAGAAGTATTGTCATTTTTCATGCATATTTTTGGACAGATAATTCTGTTCTGTTTAAGCAAGGAAATCTGTAAAGACATTTCTATTGTTTCTTTTTAGTTGTATGATTTGATCCTGGTTGTTCTGACCTAAATTCTTGTGTGGTACACATTCCATGATTTTTCAGATTTGGGAAAAATAAATAGATAGGTAGGTAGGTAGGTAGGTAGATAGATAGATAGACAGATAGATAGATAGATAGATAGATAGACAGACAGACAGACAGACAGACAGACAGACAGATAGGTAAGTAGGTAGGTAGGTAGGAAGATAAACCCAGATATGTTAGCTTCCTAGTGCCCTGCCAGAGCCTCATTATTCATCCTTAATCTATGTTTCTTCCCTTCAGGAAGCTAGGAAGCCAGTTTGAGTTCTTTATACACTGATAGAACTTTTTTGAACTGTTATTTATGATCATGTTAAATACTGTGCCCCTCTTTTCCTATCCACATATTTTTAACAGGGGACAATGCGTTCGGAGTAAGACCTTTACTAAAGGATTCTTTGTTCTAGTATATTATTCCCCCATGGGAAAAACTGCAATGACCCCACTTCCAGCAATTTATTGTCTTTTTTGGTAGTCCCCAAAGCAATGGTGAAACACTGGTATTTGTTTTGAAGAAAAGCAGATCTTTACAGTGAGAAAGAAAACAATAACTAAAGAACAAAAGTTTAAAGAATGTAGGTGCATTTTAAGAGTACAGAACTTCAAACTACCGTAGGAAAAGAGAAATACATGAAGAAGAAAGAATCATTGGGGAGATAAATTATAAACTCATGGGCTAAAAAAAAAAATTGTAATGATTTCATATTTTCAGAACTGAAAATAAAGAGAAGAAAATCCTGATGTGGGTTTCAGAGCAAATTCTCATAGGTTGGACTGATAAGAAATAAGTGTGTTTTGGATCTGTTGACAGTTTCTCTTATGAATAGATAAGGTATTTTGTCTTCTAGAAAGCTACTGACTTATTCATGGAACATACTGTTATTGACTTTAACTGTGTCTATTTTTAAAAATCCTTCTCGGGACCATGAGAGCAGAATCGTCATATTTGGTTCTTTTAAGTGGAAATCATCACACATAAATAAACAGAAGGTTGATTTGTTTTGAAGTTTATTAGTTTGGATGTATGAGAAACATAAGTACCTTATCAATACATATGTTACGTTAACTCATCAAAACCGAGACTCTTTGTATTTTACGTATTTGTTCTTACACATTTTTATATCTGCTTTTGTGCTTTCAGGCATTTACTTATTTCTGTTTTATATCCACTGGCAAACGTCACAGGTATGTAAAGAGAAAATAGACCCTCCAACATTTCAGTTTTGAAACTTCTGAAAGGCAAACTATCCCAATATCCAGAAATTTTGATCATATTATCACTATATAATCTTCACTTTTGTAACTCCATTAACTTCTGAAGATTTAATGTGTTGAAGAAAATAAAAAGCTGTAGCTGAGATAAAATAAAGTTTTGATAGCGGATGATAAAAATAAATAATTCAACCAAGGATACACTGTTAAAATACACCAGTCTATTTTATTATCTTTCCTACCTTTTCCTCTCCCATCCTTCCTTTACTATTTCTTTACCTTCCCAACTTCCATAGTTACTCCTCCTTTTGATTCTCTCCATCCTTCAAAGACCATGTTGTCATTTCCCCTTGTCTTGGCTAATTAGACTACCTGAAATTACTTCCTTACCAAGCCTGTCCCAGACCTGGGCCTATCTGAAGATCACACAGAGATGTTCACAGTCTAAAGCTCCCTCAACATGCCTTAGCTTTAGCTGTATGACTATTTCAGGCAAAGTCAAATGTGAGTTTCAATCACTGTTTTGTAGCTTAAAATAAACTATTTTTTTCTGAAAATATTTTTTTTAATATGTAATAGGTACCTTCATATCATCAGTCCTTTGACCTTGGATGAATTTGATTGTAGGTTGGTTAACTAACTATAGTTAGTTAACTACTGAGGTAGGTAACTGAGATGTACTGAACACAGTTTGGATAAAGAGTTCTTATGAAGTTGATTACAGGTGGGTTTAAGCTGAACAGCAGGCAGTTACTTCCTGCCATTGAGTTTTATTTGTTAACTTCCTGCTTAGGCAAGGTGATATGATGGCCATTCCATGGCCAGCCTTGATGTTTGGCAGCTGTTGATGAACAATCTAACTGGTGACAGGTAGCTATATCTGAAACTTAATTGATTGCATAGACATATCCTAAGAATGTATTCAGTAAACTTTAATAATGCTAAATTACCTTTACTGCAAAACAGTCTTTCTTCCCTTTCTCTCCTTAATTAGTGACACTTCATCTTTCCTGTCATCCCTTGTCACCCAAACCACTGTAGGCTCTTCTCGTGGACTGCCACCGGTTGTTGAATTCTTTGTAGAAGTGATCACCTAACAGAAACAGTATCTTTCACAAAATGAATTATCCTAGTTCAAGCTTTCAGCCATGATGAAGGAAAAATTGAAATGACAAAGCATCAGCTGTCAGCACGTTGACACATGTTGACACTTCCATGTTGTTTCATCTCTGAATATCACTGCTAGTTTAGAAGTTATGGTACTAACAAGTATTTTCAACGTAAAACCTGATAGTACTTCACATTGTTTTTGCCAAAAATGTAGTAAAGATTTGATGTTCATTAGCAATTTCAGTTTTTTATATTATATTATATCATTAAATTTTTACAGGAATTTTCATGTTCCACCAGAGCTTTTTGTAAGTTTCATTACGTATCACAGGCTATTCAAATGCAATGTGGAAAATCAAGACACACTCCTGAAAGTGTTATTGCTTAAAAAGCTATACAAATTGATCAAATCTATATTTGTGAATATCAAATGGGAGATTTTTAAAAATATTTATCCTTTTGTATAGTAGAATAAATTTATTGTTGTTATTTTTAATGTGTGTCCTGACAGAATACTTTGGGGATCAAAAAAAAATAGTCAAACAATAGTTCTTTTGCAAATAGTCATAATGCCAGCCTGCTTTCCAAGGAAGTCTTTTTTCATATTTCGTTCAGTTCTGTGAAGGCTGAAGAGAGTGATGGCTTGTTGTCATTAAAACCATCACAAGTGTCTGATGTAATGAAAACTAAATTGATTTTAGGTTCTTTGGTATGTAACCTTACTCTGTTAGCCTGTCAGAATTTTCAAAATGGAAATAGGTTTGCTGTTCTACTCTACCTGATTAGTCTGTTTTCACAGCTTCTGTCTTAGTCAACAATTTCTCTTAACATCATTTTGACAGACTTAAAGTTGACTATAACTCCTTAGGAGCCATATCTGGTCTACCTTTCCAACTGAATTCTGAAATTACAATATAATTTAAATGTTTACAGGCTGGGATGTGAGTTAGTGGATTATTGGAAATGCATCTTTGGACTACAGAGGATGGAGACATAGAGTTGTACATCTAACCATATTTAAGAGGTAATGAATGCGCTTGTCCACCACTTCCACTTGACAGGTATTCTTGTCAAGGAAGGAAACCTAAGAGGTGAAGAAATTGCAATAGCAAAAGACGTAGCCCTTTAAAAAGGATGATTCCCAAAACAGCAGCAGATTTGCAGCAAGCAGGTAATTTCTCTCAGGTGAAATTAAGATGAAGAACCCAGAAACAACTGGGCTACACAAAATGGGTCTGCCTTGGTTACTCTAGTCAACAGACACCTGGTAGATAAAACACAAGGCCTTTCCACATTAATTTATTGACCTTGAAATGCATATTAAGTATTCTTCAGAACACAGTGATGCCACAGAAACCCACAAATTGCAAGCTTGCAGGGTGGGAGGTGAATCCATATGTAGAATACTATATCCACAGTAGAAAAGATTGGTCCATTGCCCAGATATTTAGCCTGAGACTGGCAGAAAATGCTTATACTAACTAGGAATAATCCCAGGTTCAGCAGAAAAAAAAGACACAAAACATAATGATTGAAAAGGATTTCGAAGGAGATCTGAAAAGTAAGGAAAGTGTAACCCTGAACCACTGTATTGGTGGCAGTAGTGAGATTGTGTTTGCTTTGAATTACCATGTGTAAAAGCATTTTACCCTATTAGTTTTCATAATTCTGTATTTATTTCCTTTTATGTTTTATTCATTGATAGTACATAAAATATCAACATTATGGAAAAATCTTAAGAAGCAGAAAACAAGACGAATCAGCTGACTCAGTAGATGGGGGAAGAAAAAAAAAACAAATCAGCTGAACTCTTACGACATGGCAATACATAGCTACTGTGTTCACTTTTTCCTACACATATTTCATGAACTGTGGAAAAAAAAAAAAAAAGAAGAAGAAAATTTATTCTAGGTCTTTATGAGAAGAATACTAAGATTTTTGCATAAGAAGTCTGGACATCAAGCAAACCTGTCTGGTAGCCATTTTTATAATGAAGTAACTACTTTACTTGTTTGTAAGATGTAGTACAGTAGATGTTAATCAAGGTCAAACTTTGTTTCAAGGTTGCACTGAAAGCCACATGCAGCTGACACTACCAAACTAAGCAATTATTGTTCATCTTAGGAAGAAAAAGTTGGTAAGATGTCATAGCTCTTGTGGCTAATGACTGCAATGACTGGTTTTGTATCTGTTAGTCTCCTGACTGTGCTAAGGTTTGGGTAGACCTTCAATCTTCTGAGGTTATACTGACGAAGCTTTCTTATTTCAATTTATTTTTCTTTTTTTTTTTACTTACATCAATTTAATCCATTCTAAACCACTTTTTAGAACATATACACAGTATTTTCTTTCTAATATTTTGTAGTAAAAAAATCTGTGAAGAGTATCTAATCTCAGAGGACTCTTGTCAGTGGCATACATATTATATTTCATATGGGAAGCAACAGTGGGCTGCTTGTACTGAATGAGGAATCTGGGATGCCACAGACAGCAGGAAGCACTGAGGGACACAATTAAAAAGGATGTAATCCATCATCTTGAAAAATCTCTGTGCTGAATGCTTTGCGATACTATCTAGCAATTGTGATGTGCAGACAAAAGCAAAATGTAAATCTAGAGGAAAAAATCACAATCATACCAGCTGAATGCAGCAGATTGATCGTTTATTAGCATTTCAGAATCATAATATGGTGTAGGAAGAGAAATTAAATGTAACATTTCCATTTTTAGGCTTGACCCTAATAAGACCACATAATAGTAATATGCTCATATTCTTCTGTGGCGTTATTTCCTTTTGCAACTCTGACAGACTGATCATAATGCACTCAACTCAGAAAATATCACAAATATGGACAATAGCATACAGAATAAACTTGTAGAAGCATTTGATTTCCCTTGGAACAAATGGGAGACAGTTCTTGATTCTAACCCTCAGCAGACTTGAAAAGAAATGTTGCTGTTGCCTCTTTATGTTGAGGATTAGAGTAACCTGGGATAATGCTTAGGTTTACCATGTGGTGCATGGTCAGAGAGGTGTAATTTAGAATATGATTCACATCTTCTAGGGTGCAAAGTAGGAAATGCAGAAAAAAGGGGACCCATTGAAAATCTGGTGCTTTTAAGTTGTTGAATGCTAACCCTGAGAAAATGAAAACATATTTTGTGCCTGAGTTCAGGAAAGGAAAGACCGTATACTCAATAGTCTAGAAATTTTGATAGCCAAGGCACATTTGCCCCAGAAACAGGTCCATATTGATGGCAATTATGGAGCTTATTTTTCATGTGAGTTGGGGATGAAGACAAACTCTTTCAAAGCTATGAGGATGTGATGATCATCCTACCAAACCACAAGGACCACAGCAGGGGAAAGGGAAAAAGTTGGACCAAGGCCATAATTGGGATGGTGGTAGAAATGTGGGGCTGGGCAACGCAGTGAGGAAGCATGGGAGAAGTGGGCAGGTGCTGTGCCAAGGCATGAGGCACCACACCTCAAGCTCCCTGTGAGTCCAATACCTCAGCAAGTCTTGTCTGAGTTAATTCTCATGGCTCTGGGCTCCTTGATGTTGACGTTGTCAGGTTTGCCCAAGACTTGGTCTGTGCACAGAGAGAAAGAACTCCCCATACACTGAAAGCTGGTCTCTGAGGCCAGTCCAGGTTGCTAGGATAAGGGACCAGGTGGTAAAAAAAGGACCAGGATGTAAAGAAAGAGTTGAAAGTTCCAATTTTCCCAATGCATGATAAATACTGTTCTCTCCAGTTCTTATCCTTAAATAAACATTAACCAGATATGGTTATTATCTAGTTCAAATTCCTATTCTGAAAGGTTCAAAACAAAGTAATTTATTATAAGAAATCATCTTTTCTAGCAGCAGAAAAGATTACTTTACGTCAACAGATGATGCATCTTCATTCCCTGCAAAATCTGGCTAGACTGATAATTTTTCAACAGAGCTAATCATCACACAAGATTTGGGAACAAAGTACTACTTTTGTGGGTAGGAGGTTTTTACAAGCTGCAACATTCTATGCTCATCTGATATCAAATAAATCCCTTTTGTGCACCAAATACGAGCTGCATTTGGTGTTATTTGACAAGCTTATTTGTCCAGCTGTATGCTATACATCAGTTATTCCATAAAAAAAGACAAACAAAACCAAAACCAAACAAAACCTGAAACAACAGTCCATCTACATTTCAAAGATTTTACTTGGGATAATTTCCTAAAGGTTGGCAGATTCCCTCCATAAAATCTGCTCACACATTAGTATGAACTCTGTTGCCTAAACACCTCACTATGAATTGCACCCCTACCTCAGCAGAGGGAAATTATTGGAAAACGAGGGGAAGGGGTCAGAACTACAACATAAATGGAGTGATGAATTTGTCTAACAATAACAGAAGAGGAAATCATGATAATTTGACATTATCTTGAACCATTTTCCTTAGGAAGCTGGAGTGCTGCCAGCTGAGACTCACAAGGGCTTAACCATGTAGAAATTGTGAAAAACAATTATGGTATCACTGGATCCCAAGAGAAGCTGGTCTACCTCTAAATTTAAGTGTGCTTCGTTTTCGAAAATGAAAGCTAATACAAACCTCCAAACATTGTTTGTGGTATGCGAAGGCTTATACATTATTCAGGTTAATTTCTTCTTACTAGGAGACAATCATGTTACCTATGATAGAAAAGAATGCACATGATAACTATACTTTGTGTTATTCTATGCTTCCAAGGCACTTAAAGTTTTATTTTCCTAAACACTCTTCATATCATTATTCATATGTGGATAAAAAAGTCAAGTATAGTGATGATGGGGTTGAGAGTGTTTGGATTAGGTTAAGGGCCAATAAAGCTGATATTGCTGCGGCAGTCTGCTACAGACCTCCCAACCAAAGAAGTGAGATGGATAAAGCTTTCTATAAGCAGTTGGGAGAAATCTTGCAGTCACTTGCCATTGTTCTTGTGGGGGACTTTAACCTCCCAGATATCTGCTGGGAATACAACACATCAGAGAGGGAACAATCCAGGAGGTTCCTGGGATGTGTGGAGGATAACTTCCTCATAGAGCTGGTAAGTGAGCCGACCAGGGAAGGTGCCTTCCTGGACCTGCTTCTTGTGAACAGGGAAGAACTTGTGGGGGAAGTAACAGTTGGTGGCCATCTAGGGCACAGTGATCATGAGATGATTGAGTTTTTGATTCTTGGAGAAACAAGGAGAAGGGTTAGTAAAACTGCTACCTTAGACTTCTGGAGGGCAAACTTTGACCTGTTCAGAAGACTGCTTGACAAAATCCCTTGGAGGCTGCCCTGAAGGATATAGGAGCCCAGGAAAGCTGGACATACTTCAGGAGAGAAGCCTTAAAGGCACAGAAGCAGCTGTCCCTGTGTGCTGAAAAATAAGTAGGCAGGGAAGGAGATCAGCCTGGCTAAATAGGGACCTTTGGCTGGATCTCAAGAACAAAAGGAGAGTCTATGACCTTTGGAAGAGGGGGCAGGTCTCTCATGAAGACTATAAAGATGTAGTGAAGCTATGCAGGGAGAAAATTTGGAGACCCAAAGCACAGCTAGAGCTCAACCTAGCTACAGCTGGTAAGGATAATAAAAAATGTTTCTATAAATTCATTAACAACAAAAGAAGGATTAGGGAAAATCTCCCTTCCTTATTGGATGCAGAAGGAAACATAGTCACAAAGGATGAGGAAAAGGCTGAGGTGCTCAACACCTACTTTGCCCCAGTCTTTAGCAGTGGAACTAGCTGTTCCCTGGGCACCCAGCCTCATGAGTTAGGAGACAGGGAGGGAAAGCAGAATGAGGTCATCACAATTAAAGAGGAAGTGATCAGTGACCTGCTACACTGCTTGGATGCACACAAGTCTATGAGACCGGATGGGTTACACTCAAGAGTGCTGAAAGAGTTGGCAGACGTGCTTGCCAAGCCACTTTCCATTATTTACCTGAAGTCATGGCTAACTGGGAAGGTTCCAATGCACTGGAGGGTAGCAAATGTAGCACCCATCTACAAGAAAGGCAGAAAGGAGGATCCGGGAAACTATAGACCTGTCAGTCTGACCTTGGTACCAGGGAAGGTCATGGAGAAAATCATCTTGAGTGCCATAACAAGCCATATAATGGACAACCAGGGGATCAGGAATAGTCAGCATGTGTTTATGAAAGGCAAGTCCTGCCTGATGAACCTGACCTCCTTCTATGACAAGATGATCCAATTATCGGACAAGGGAAAGGCTGTGGATATTGTCTACCTAGACTTTTGAAAAGCATCTGACACTGTTCCCCATAGAATTCTCATGGAAAAACTGGCTGCTCATGGCCTGGATGAGCATACGATCTGCTGGATCAAGCACTGGCTGGATGGACGGTCCCAAAGAGTGGTTGTCAATGGAGTTAAATCCATCTGGCGGCTGGTCACAAGTGGTGTTCCTCAGGGCTCAGTGGTGGGACCATTTCTGTTTAATGTCTTTATTAATGATCTTGATAAGGACATTGAGTGTATCATCAGTAAGTTTGCAGATGACACCAAGTTAAGCGGGAGTGTTGATCTGCATGAGGATAGGGAGGCTCTACAGAGAGACTTGGATAGATTGGATTGATGGGTGAATGCTAATGGAATTAGCTTCAACAAGGCCAAGTGCCAGGTCCTGCACTTAGACCACAACAACCCCTTACATTGCTACAGGCTTGGGGAAGTGTGGCTGGAGAGCTGCCTGGCAGAAAAGGACCTGGGGGTTCTAATTGACAAGTGGCTGAATATGAGCCAGCAGTGTGCCCAGGTGGCCAAGAAAGCCAATGGCATCCTGACTTGTATTAGAAATACAAGTGTGGCCAGCAGAAGTAGGGAGGTGATTTTCCCCCTGTACTCAACACTGGTGAGGCCACACCTTGAGTATTGTGTCCAGTTTTGGGCACGTCAATACGAGAGAGATATTGAGGTGCTGGAGTGAGTGCAGAGGAAGGCAACGAAGCTGGTGAGGGGCCTGGAGAATAAATCTTATGAGGAGTGATTGAAGGAGCTGGGAGGAAGAGCTTTGAGGAAGAGGAGGTTGAGCAGAGACCTCATCGCTCTCTACAACTACTTGAAAGGACATTGTAGAGAGGTTGATGCTGGTCTCTTCTCACAGGTAATTAGTAATAGAACAAGAGGGAATGGCTTCAAGCTGCAACAGAGTAGGTTTAGACTGGACATTAGGAAAAAATTCTTCACAGAAAGAGTGGTCAGACACTGGAATAGGCTGCCCAGGGAGGTGGTTGAGTCACCATCCCTGAATGTGTTTAAGAGTTATTTAGATGTGGCGTTGAGGGATGTGGTGTAGGGGAGAACTTTGTAGAGTGGGGTTGATGGTTGGACTCGATGATCCCAAGGGTCTTTTCCAACCTGAATAATTCTATGATTCTATAAAATTATGGCTATGAAATTGTCAAAATCAGTGTATTAACCCTGTTCCATTGATAGCTGTCCATACTACACAAAACTTTCCTATGCATTAACAGCTGTCATTTACTATACAAATTCAGATATTCTGTAATTCATCTAGCTACAGCTAGCATCTAAAGCTTTTTATCAGGACAAGGAGCACTCTCACTATTATCTTTGTAAGTATAGCAGTTCAGAATGAGTATTCCTGTCACGTCCCACTCTCAGGAAAGAGAGGGGGTAAGTGACTCAGATTCGTAAATCCCTAATGGCATGGACTAAGGTGAGATAAATCTCAAAGTCCATATACAAACACTTATTAGTTTCCCAAAATGATTACTATACATCTTCACAAGTTCACGATAATTGGTTAGACATATGACAAATTATGGCAAGCTGTGAAGTATGTATTGTGTTGCTTAATAACAGCTATACAACAATTTATGGCAAGCAGTACTTAAGGATGTTACTTAACAACTCTAAGAGAAAAGAGAAACTGAGGGATAGAGAAAGGAAAAGACAGAGAAAAACACAAAGAGATCACCGGTCCTAGTTCCAGCGTCTTTTTCAGGGAGTTTTCACAAGCATAATCTTCTTTCTTTATTGTATTTTAGATACATTCAACATCTGAATAAGACTTTAAATAGAAGTAATGGTTTTCAAGGAAGTTTTGTTTCCTGCATGAAAATGTTGTGAACTATGAGTTATAATATCTGGAAATAGGATTGTTTATTATGCTGTAAAATGTATGTGTGGTTTAATTTCAAGGCCCATTACATTAGGCAAGAGAATGCAACTAGCCTTGTTGTGTCTCCAACTGTAGGCTGCAGAATTTTTTTTTTTTTTTTTTTTTAAAGCTATGGAGCTCAGGACAACACATCAAATTATTTAATGAAGGATTCGAAACAGAACTCCTGAAACATCACTGACCATCAAAATGGTGCACTCGATTCTTGTTATCTGGACTTCTACTGATGTCCATTAAACCTTTTCATACTTATACAAAGTTTATATAAACTTTTTCCTTAGTCTGAGCTTAATAGCTCAGCAAACCACTATAAGTTTTTCAAAACTTATTTACCTTTATTATATATGTAATTTTCCACCTTTTTTCCTTTTCTTATTCTCTGAGTAGCAGGTTCTCAGAGATTCTTCTGCAAGACAGATAGAAAAGCATAATATTATTAGTTAAAGCTAGTCAAAAATTAAAAGGAAGTATCTTTGTGTCTTTTTTGTGTGTCTTTTTGTCAGTATGCAACTGAATAGGATGAAGCTAACATGCTTTAAAACACGTCCAATTTAAAAAGAAGAAAAAACAAAAAGAAGATTGTGACATTTAATTGCTAGTTGTGTCAAAATTCTTAAGTAGATGCATTGCAAATATACATTGATTCATAAATTTGACTTTGCAATGTCACAATGATGCCTTCAAAAAAGTGACCTAAAGAAATGACCTTGTCATTTCCATACAAACATTTTTACTTTAGTATCTAATCCTTGGCAGAAAAAAACAAACAAACAAACAAACCAATGAAACAAACAAAAAAAACCAGTTAAGTATTTTACCTTTGTATCCTGCTTAAATGAGACACAAAGACTGACCACGGGGAGTATAAAAAGTTACTCATAAATCTCATAGTTTTCTTTTCTAGAAGATAAAGAGAAAAAAAGAGAGAGAGAGAGAGAGAAAGGAAAAGAAGTACATGAGAACTTGCCTCTGGTTTTATTTGTCTCAAGGCTCTAAGGTTCATTTTGGTCTGAAATATCTCTTAAATTCAGAAATTAAGACCTAATGGATCTGGAGGTGTTCTGTATAAAGGAATGGTAAAGCTCAGATAGCTTTCTTCCTGCAATCAATGTCAAATCAAATAATCCACTAAAAGGTCCTCGTTAGCTTAGCTAATTATATTCTTACTTTTTTTCAGGCATCTAATGCATCAATTTTAATCAATTTGCATTCCAACCCAAATAATGTTCACTTGACTTTATTTCAAATACAACCATTTAATCTTTTGGATTAGACTAAATTACAGGGGAGCCTATATGTAATTATATTAAATGTTACATTTTAACATCTGCTGCTTTTGGCAAGCCATTAATCTGGGCTAGAGTTTTTTAGTTGATTTACAATATATTCCTCTGTGCAGTAGAAAACCATTCCCTTAGTGACCCTGCCAAAATGTCTGTTGCAATATTGGCAGTTCCAGAAGTTGCAGGGCAACTTTAAAGTCACAGGGCTGCAACTTTAGGAAGGGAACTGAAGAGAGTCCATGAAAAATCATTTTTGCCATTGTATTTCAATCATTTTTGTTTTAACTGACATTTCCCACACAGGAATAAGAACAGATATTTGAATGTAAAATATTTCTAAGAACATTCAGGAAGTACTTGGTTTATAGGCAGAGTTCATAACCTTTCCATGCTAGGTTGACCTCATCTGTTTAACATTAGACTTTCACATCATATGTTAACAGTATCACACATTTCTTATCATTTCTCAATAAGTGCTTTTATTTTTTCTCTTTCATGGGAAGAAAGGTAAAAATAGTCTTATTCAACAACTGCAGTAGAAGTTGGTGTTATGCTGCTTTGGGGAATTTTCTATGTCCATTTTTAGGATTGTCCACCAACCATACTAATCACCAAAGAAAAAAGCAACCTGTAGAAACTGGGGGCTCTGAGTGTAATATGTTTCCCTAAAGATTGGAATTGTAATGCTACAGTGACTTGATGCCTTATGCAATTCCTGCAATATGTCCAACATATTAATATCAACACCCAGGAGAGGTATACAGATTTAGTCATGGAGCAGCTCTTATAGACACTAGAGAAGAGCATACCATAGAAGTTCATAGCTGGGTTATCCGTTGAATAACAGATTCATTTTAATGTTTTATTGGCTTTGGAAGTGTCTGCCGATGTGGAAATGTCATCCACTTGGAAGTTATAAATTAAAAGGATAAAAAGTTTGTAGGTGTCATTCATCTAAGGATAACACTCTTGCTCTTTCTTGCAGTTAGTACTGAGATAATTGAATCACTCTCATGGTTGCACGAAGTGTTCTGAAGCACATACCGAGATGACACCATGGTTCCTTATTACATATGCTTTTTAAGAATAATTGTTTGTCATTGTGTTTTCAGTGTGCAGTTTATATTATCTTATAAAGTGCATTTTCAAACTTTTATTCTAAGGGAGAGATAACAGTTCTTACTTTAATAAAGAGTTTATTAGCCTAGTATTTTTAAGATCAAAGTCTTGAGTCTGCATTTACCCCCATATTCAGTAGAGGAGATGTAATTATTACTACTAACTGCACTAAAATGAAAAAAAAAGTTGGGGGAATGTTATGGTTTGAGAAACCCACAACAATTTATTGTCGTTTAGACAATTACTCTATCACCCGATGACGCCTCCCCATCCAGGAAGGGGAATCAGGAAAAAATAAAGAAACTCAAATGTTGAAATATAAACAGATTTAATAGAATAAGTTTAAATAATTAACATTAATAATAATAACAAACCGATATTGATCCTGATAACAATATAAAATACACAAGGATTATACACAGCCAATTATGTCAGTAGGAATCTGTGCACTCCCAGCAGTGGACAGCAAATGTTGGACACTGTCAGTTGGACAGCTTCAGGAGAAAGGGGAGACCTCGAGGGTCTGGTACCGGGGCAAGAAGTTCTCTGGAGTGCTGTCATTAAAGGAGAAAGGGAACTACACAGCAAACTTTTAATTTATATTGAATGCAACGTTCATGGTTGGCCAGCTTGGGTCAAATGCCCAGGTCCTGCTCCTCTTCATCCCCATACCTGGCTAAACTTGAAAACACTCAGACCTTGAAACCCACATAGCATAACTGTCTATAAAGTAAATATTTTCACATATTCAGACACTAGAGTCTTCTAAAAGTGCAGTTTTCCCAAACATTAGAAGATAAATTAGTCCTGTGTCACTCAAACCAGGACAGGGAAGTATTTCTATATAAGGAAAATATGTGTCTAACTTTATGTCCCGTGAAAAACCACTCATAAGATAAAAGGAGGAAAAAGCAAAGATTCTTGACTGAGAGAAGATAAAACATTAAAGAGGCCATTGCCATATAATTAGAGCATAATTCCAATTATCTAAATGTCATTTACTTGAAAATTCACATTATGTGAAACAAATTTATATTTTCCTCACATTTAGGAAGGAACCTGGAACTGCTTCAGCACTGAGTTTAGGTAGTAGATGGGCGTGTGTGCCTGTACAAGAACTGAGGAGTAGAGACCCAAATGGAGGGGATATTGTGAAGGAAATAGGAGGGCAGAAGTGGGAGTGAAAAAAGTCCTAGCATTGTATGTAAACTGAATCCCCTTCTTGTGTGCAGGTTTTGGCATCTAAAAGCTTAAGTGCATACCACCAAACTGCACCCAAGCTTTCTTGATTTCTTAGTCATAAAACTATTCAATAATCAAAATGTAATTTGAATGTAGAAAAATGCATTAAAATAACTACACAGACCCACTAACTATGTTGAAAAGTATTTTGCAATGATAACTACTTCTGATTAAGAGGGTTACTGTGAATCTGGGAGAAGCATTTATACAAAAAGCATAACCAAAATCAACATTCTCTTTTGAAGAACATTAAAGCTGATGAAAATATCAACACAATTTTAACTACAGGATTTCAGATCCCAGGTAAAATAATCAAGGAATATGACAATAGCGTCAAAAATGGAAGAGAGAGAGGGCTAAAGTGTGAGAAAAGGAAACAAGACAGTAATGGGATAGGAAATTGAATATAAAAGGTAGATAAAAATGTTAGATTGTTCCTCAAGTTTTACACTTTGTTTGGATGACTAAAAGTTGAGAAGTTTCATCCACTTCACATAAGCATGTATGGTCTTATTTGAACCTCTTTTTTTATGAAAGTGTGCTGAATATATAAAAACCAAATATGTTTTACAAAATTTTCAGTATTTCTTAGATTTTTTCACTCATTTTTCAAACTGTTGCCTAATAGAAAGACTTCAAAATTTATGCCAGAATATTACTCAATTTTCTTACTATTAATAAAAAGTTTGTGGTTGTTTTGAGTTCTGAGATTTGTTTTGGGTCAATTCTTATCTTTGGGTAACAGTTCACTGTCACTGAAAAAAGGTAGAGATTATTCTTACATGTGCTGCTCCTCCTTAAGGGAGTGAAGCACTTAGTGTTAAGCAATGAAACAGTACATTTCCACCTCTGTTATGAATTCACCTCTCTGTTATTCATAGGAAAAAGAACTGTTTTATAAGTTATATTTCTAGGTTTGGTAGATGCTAAAATGCTGCTCTGTATTTCTTGAATCACTAATAAATAAGGTTCTTCCTTCAATGATAATATAAACTGTGACATCAGTCAGTGCTTTATCTTCACTATTAGTAAAAGGGCTGATACAATTTCATCACATACTATTACTCGTGAAACATTTCCCGCTTCAATGTGGAAACTGCCTGTTAGAAGGCAAGAGATTTCTTTTCTTTGTGTAGCTGAGTTCTGATAGCCACTAAAGGAGACCTACTGAAGTGCAGCTTTAACGATTACTGATGATTAGCAATATTTAATCAATACTTGTACAAATGATCAGAAATATGGTTCTCATTACACAGCCACAGGTGTGAGAGAAATAGTTATGGAGAATGCCTCAGCGCTCTCCTCCGTTGTGCACCTGCTTAGAACTATCATAAGTAGCATTAAAAAAAAAAAAAAAAAAAAAAAAATAAAATTTTCAGCTGCTGTAAGGTATTAAATTCAGTGGATCTGAAAAGAAGGGTTTGAATCTCAAAATTCTAGCTTACAGTTTTATGTCACTAGTAAACTATATATTTTTCAAATTCACAAGATTTAAAAGATATGAGGAAATGTCTGCATTATGTTGGTCTCCCTGGGAAAGTTCACCATCATTTTAATCTGCAGCAATGGCCTTTTTCCTCACCTTGTGGTAACAGTATAATTTCATGAGGATATGAAAATAACCAGATTTCCTAACTCCCCACAGCAAATATAACTTCAGTTTTGCTCATTCCAAAGCCTTTGTGAAATATGTTCAATATGTGCTTCAGTACAAAAAAAAAAAAAAAGCAGATGAATGAAAGCCAGAGACACATTAGCGTACCACTTATTAGCAAAAAACTTAGGGAAACTTCAGGGAAATGCATTTAAGATTCCTTAAATTTTAGCTGATAATGCCCCTTTCTTACTTTTGTAATTATGCTGGAGAAATATGATGACATTTTTGCTTCATTTTTAGTTTTACAGCTTTAAAGGTAAATGAGGAAAGAATGATCTCAGCTGGTGGAAGTCAGTTCAGTTTCACTAGCTGATGCAATGACGCCTACTGGATGAGAATATAGCTCATTATTTTCTTAGAATTTTCTTTTGTTGTTATGATTCTTGATCAGACTAAGTAATGCTCTATGGGGTGGATATAAGCTGTAAAACTGTTAGATAAGGTCCACTGTCTTCTATTCAGTAAAATGACTGGTCAGGGGTCACACAGTGAAAATTCAACTTCTCCACTGCTGGCATACAGCCCAGGTTAGAATCAATCTGCTGGAGTACAAGGAGGGTTGGGGAGGCCCTGTCAGTAGTTGCAGTGATCTAATCACACAGCTAGTGCAGAAGCAGTCCATCATGTTACAGACAATCTCAGAGATGCTGACTGTCTCCCCTGTCCTCTGGTAGCCCATGAGCAGCCACTTTGCAGCATGTACAAGCAAGCTGCTGCTGCTTGCACACAGAACAGAGAGAGGTGAGATCCGGGATCAGGTGGACCACGCTGAACCATTTTCACATGCAAGGTGAGAAGATGGGCTAGAAACATGGCTGAGTGTTTCATAAACAGAGCTGAGTGAAACAGCCTGTGTCAAGATGAGGGAGATGAGTTCAAAAGCTCTGTTAATGGTCTGTAAGATGGAGGAGACAGCAAGACTATTCAATTTGTGAATTACACTAAATTTGGAGAGAGTACTGAAGACCAGAATATATTTCAGGAGGACTTTAAAATTATGGGCTGACAAGAAAGGAAGATTCATCTTAGAAACTGTAAAGCTATATATCAGAACAATATAAGGCCAAGGAAATACAGGGCCTCATGGTGAAAAAATCTGGAAAAAAATTGATACTAGAAGATGTGGAGGGATGGTGTAGCAGGGATGTGGAGAATGGTGTAGCAGTTAGATTACTAATTTTATGAGTTTGAAAATTACAAATAAAGTTCTAATATTATTGCCCTAAGTAAGCAACTGTAGATTTTTTCCAGTTTAAACTCCTCTGTCTTTCCATTTGTAAATAATAATTCAAATTAAAATATGAATCCCTAACAGGAGCAAAATTCAAGCCTTTCCTCTGTTGCAACTTCCAGGAAAAATGTACCTAACCTATGGTCCCCTTCAGAACCTGTGGGAAAGGAAGATACCTAATTTCTTTTCATCATTATCCCCTGCTCCGTCAGTTCTCTGACTCTATTGGCATCTTCTTAGCCTGCCTGGATCAGTTCAGAGTATAAAGTTTACATTTCCTAAAGTGGGAAGACTGGATATTTTGGCATCTGGAATATGGGGGAATGGAACACTCAGAATAACATGAAATTATCACATGTAATTAAAAGGATTAAAAATAACTGTTTGAAGCCTACAATACTGCAAGTCCTGGTGGTTCAGTAAGCATTAGTAATCCTGTAACACACGAATAAAGTACTATTTCAGGCTGCCAAAACAACACATCACAGCACAGAGCTGGAAGGAAAAGTCTTAGATTAGATGTAAAAGGAGCATCTAATGTCATTGAATTGCTCAGAATTTGCACCAGAAAATCAGAAATTGAAAGCTGTTTCAAAAGTCAGATGTGAAATATACAACTAAAAATGTAACAGAGTTTTTAGTCAGTGGCAGTGAAGAAGCACAATATTTTTTCACAGGTCATGTTTCACACACAACATGTTTCACATGTACAGTATTTTATTTTGTATGTGAGAAGTAATAGGTGCAGATAATATAATAATGCACGGTTTAAAAAAAAATTACTGCAGAATCTTCTTTTTTCATGTAAAATATTCTGCAATTTCCTCCATATCAGGGATAATTACAGACTGTGATTTAAGCACATACATAATGCTATGATAAATAACCTTTAGTTATTCAATGAGAAAATTTAAACACTAATTTCTTAAAGTTCAAATTTGCTATTTTGTATATAACTTAAAATTATATAAAGTAGTAGCTGTGCTGTCACTGGGTATTATGTTACTCAGAGGAATGCATTGCAACTTAGAGATTTACAGTAAGTATCAATAGAAAATACTGGAGACAGAAGATAAACTTACATTTTTACCACATGGATTTTCAGTATGCATGCTCATAAAAAAGGGCTGATTTGTTAAATACCTCAGCAGTGGAAGTTTCAAGAACTTATCTATAAATTTTATAGCCATATATTCAGTATAATTGGATGCTTGTTGACGTTTGGATTATGTGAATTCTTCTGCCTTACAACAATTTATTTCTCAAGGGACATTCGGTATGAACAAATCTGTACCTCTAATGAAGAGTATCTAGTTCACCTGGATTGTGCTATTTGCATGACAAATTCAGATTGTCCTTTGCTACTATCTTTCCTTTAAAAAGAAAATCTACTAACTGGAAACTATCCAAAAAAACAAACAAACAAAAAAAAGCATCCTATCTCCCATAAAGAAAAATCCTATTTTATTGCAAAAGTGGAGGCTTTCATTTTCAAAATGTTTTGTTCAAATTTTTTAAATTCCACTTCAATCACCTAAAGTAACTGATTTCAGAACTACTGAATATCTATAGCTCAGTCATACCTGGGAGATGTTGAACAATTTTGAAAATCTAGCAGTAAACTAGATTTCAGCTTCCCTATTTAAAAATTTTACTAATGTGAATTAACGTGGTTCACTTTGCCTTTTGAACCTAAATTTTCATCATAGAAACTAATGTTTTTCAGGTTAGGAATAAGACTGTCAATTTGCCTCCCCTCTCCCTCATTTTTCACCTGTCTACTAATTACAAGTTAATTTTCCTTAATACCTCTTAATTAGATCCTTTTTTTGTCCTTTCTCATGTCCCTGCAGCTGCTGGCCTGCAGCTTTGACACATCTGTCAAAGCAGGTGCTCTGCATTCATTTTCAACACAATTTGAGAAATTTCTTTTAGTGTAACTTTGTAGGTAGGAAATTACTGATTATTATTGGCACTTGTTATAAATGTGTTTCATTTCCTACTTGATGTTTTCCTATGGTATTTATTATCAAGACATTTAGAAAACTTTTAATAACTTAGGCAGGTTTCCAGGTTTATACCCATACATTAATATGATAATAGCACCTCCAAAAGAAGACTGGTCTTGACCTTTATATTTTAATGTTCATTAACTGATTTCATGCTGGAGAAAGCAACTCCTACATATCTATTATTTCATTTTAGATATTCCTATTGGCTTGCATATTGCTGTCAGAATTTTGCAAATAGATTAATTCTATCTACAACCTTTTGCCTTGTAATAAAATGCTCACATCTGGAATTCCCAGAAGGTAGTTTTACATCTATGTTTTTCACAGCTGCTTAGAAATCCATCAGCTCTATGCAAGCATTTTCTGCTTGCACATTGTTTGAACCATAAGAACTACTTAATCAGCAAAATTTCCATTTAATTTCATTTTGCCAACATTAATACTGTTGTCTTTGTGCCTATCCATTAATTCATATGTGTTCTTTTACTTTCACTACAATTTCTGAAGATTAGAAGTTGCTTAGAAAATTGGAAGGCAAGATGGCCTGGGGCAGGACCATTTTCTGAGAAGTCCAAAGGTGTTTATACAGTGATCACTTAACAAGGGAAAAAAGCTTATAGTAAAAAAGTAGCTTCTTGCCATATAAATTGAATCCAGTCCCAGTACACACACTGTTTTCTAAGCACTAATTCCCAGCAGACTACTCACAGGACTAGTAAATCAGCTGTCAAGAAATGAAGAGAAAAGTGAAGTAATCTCTCCAATGAGCATTTAGTGTAGGAAAACTTAAAGGACTGGAAAGCACCCTAGATAACATGCGGCATTTCACTATTCAGAAGTAAATGTGTACATTCGCCAAACTTTGGACAAACACCAAACTTTTCCAGTTTGGTTTATCAATCAAAATGAGAAGCAAGGTAAGACTTCTAAGAAATTTACAGGCAAAAGTGTGAAGGATACCTGAAAGAGAAGAAAAAGTATAACTGCTTTGGGCCACTTTCCAAAGAGAGGGACAAAAGGAAAGGATCACTGTGGATGCCTTCTGGAATAATTTAGGATACCACTTACAACTTTTCAATAGACCGATTTTACTTATGACTGTTAATAAAAGCAAAATCTTCAAATGGTAAAATCTTATAATATTTATCAATTTAATGTGTGTATATAAATAGATACAAAGAAGTTGTGTCAAAATAATTTTTTAAGAATTTATGATGAGAAAAACTAGGAGACTAGGGCTGAAATTCTGTCACATTGAGCTTTTCATGATCACTTTAATTTTTTTTTAATGAGCATATATTGTAATATTTTTGTTTGTAATTTTGGCTGTATACTTTTAGTATATACCTATAGATCTTTGAAGTGTACAAACATTATATAGACATTGCACATGTTATTTGGGAATGTGGTGTGAAAGAAGATTCTTTTTTGTTTGTTGGTTATTTTTTTGTTTTTTAAGGGTTGAAACTGAAGTATGCCTTTGATTTCTTCGGAAGAAGACATTTTCTCATAATAGGATTTATAGTCTCACCACAGCCTTTGGATAAAGCAGGAAAATGTAAGATCTGAATTTAAGGACTGAAACTGAGACATCCCTATCTGGCTAGCCTATGTAATGTGGAGATAATTATCCCTATATGTTACAGACTTAACTCTTAAAACTTTATTGTTTCTGATTTTTTTTTTAAATATATCCTGATACTAGAGGAGTGAAATAATCTAAATAACTATTTTCAGGGATTTTTTCTTCATTTAGCTTGCTGAGAATAACCTTCTGAAAACTGGATTAGACCCTGGATCCTTTCACAAGTGCTAAATAACATGATATGGGAAAATCCCTTGTCTCAAATGAAAGGACAATTCATGAATTCATCATTTTTTCCAGTGTTTGGATGGTGTAAATTCCCAATGCTATTTCATTAACTATAAATATTTGGCTTGTTATTAATATTTATTCACTTAAGACTACCATTACAAAATCCCTGCGCAGTTGTGAAGTTACCACCTATTCTAATTATCCCATAGCAGAACTGTAGAAAACATTACAAAACTTAAAGAAAAAAAAAAAAAAGGCATGCAAAGAATATTAACCAAGTATAAGGGTGTTAAAGTCTCTTACCTTTCCCAAATGAACATTAAAAATTTCTTTCTGATTATTAATTCTGATGGGCAAATCACATCTGGAATAGAAGAACTAAGAAACTTGTGCAGAAGACATTGCGTTTTTATAGTAAGGCTTTCACTTATTCCAAATCAAAACTTTATTTTATGAGTTTGTAGACATGCATTTTCCTCCTGCACTGTGGTTCTGTGTACTCAGTCTGATATCTTAAAGTTAAATCATTTAGCTAAGCAATATTGAAATGAGACATAGTCCTTATTTGAAAGATTTGTAGGCTTAAAATCTGTCACCAGAAAGAAGAATACCATTCCCAAAAATATGGTTTATTGACAGTCCATTAACCAATAGTTCCATAGCTGGTTTACTCAAGTAGCTTTTTTTTGAATGTGAGCTTTAAAATAAAGTATTTTTGTTTGTACTCTGAATGGTCCTTCAACTTGAGAACAGTGAAATTACTTAGTACACTGGTAAAACTTGGACAAGCTTCCATTTTGATGGTAGCCTTTGGCTTCTTTAATATTGTTTATCAAATAGTGAATAATTTTTAAGGATTAGCATCACTGAAATGCTCATTGATACAGAAAAACAAAGAATTTCAAGCAGTTTACTTATAGGACAATTACAGTTTAAGATAATGAGGAGTTTACACTTGATTGATGTGAGTGATGTTAGATAATTTAAGTCAGAAGAATATATTGATCACATCCGAGTATTAAGAATGTAAGTGGACTATCACAAATGACTTGTAAATAGAACCAGGAGAGATTATTTAATTATTCTGTTTCTGCTGCCACAAAGGAAATATCAATTATACATGTTGGTCAGCAGACGTGACAAGTGGCACGTTAAATACAGAGGAAACAGATATATGAAACAGTACTCATTTTTCTTCTCTTTTTAAAAGCATTTACATCATGATTTCAGAGTTGTGCCAATAGTTTCAGTGACTCTGGGATCACACTCTTAAAGAATAGATTGCAGAAGGGAAAAATAATGAGCTTATTTAGTTATTTATTTATTTTAAAGCCCAACTTTGCATTCAGGACATTCATAGAAAGTTCATCTGCAAGTGAGTATTTTTCAAAGATGGACATGTGAAAGATTTTAATGATAGTCTTGACCAGAACCAGTTAGACTAAGTGTAGACTTTACAGATAAGTTCATAGAAGTTTGCTGTACAGATTGATGTGCCCGTGCCAGCCATTTTGACTTTATAATCAGTGGAGAGAAACAGGAACTCTGGGTATAAGAAAGATCTCATTTTAAGCTACTATTTTAGAACAAGATGAATCATCTTGTAGGAATATCACATTCTTTTATCTGTGGAATATAAACAACTCACTCACACAAAATTGTCCATAATAGATGTTGACTCTCTGGTAGTTGGACCATACCATCACTTTGCCACAACTGCAAGTTACTACAGTAACAGATATCCAGTAAGAAGATGCTGTTCTAGTTGATAGTGCAACCAGTTTTCTCAAGACCAACAAAGAAACAGAATTAAAACAGTAGGAAAGTAAGGTTTATTCATTCTAATTAATAGAAAAAAAATGAGGGAAATTTGCCATACAGAAAAACAAAGAAACACACAAAACTTTTCAAGGAGAACAACGCAGAAGGTGGAGAGTGAAGCTCCAAAATTAAAAAGTATAGAACTACTTGAGCCCTTCCTCACACAAAATTGAGTGATTGTATGATGACCATGATTATCAGATATTATTAAGGCGTTATTACAAATTTGCTTTAAAACGCTAAGGCAGTTTTGAATTTTTTCAGGAAAGTACTTCATAAGTTGCTGCATACATTACAAAAGATGGAGCCTCAGGGAAGTTATTTAAGAGAATTAATAGGCTATTTTATAACATTACTGCTTATTGCTTTAACTGCTAAATATCACCATATTTCTTATTAATTACTTTGCTAAAATGTTGGTTTACTTATTTATCTGGACATATCAAGAACAGTAGCTGTAAAGCACAACTTGAGGTCAATATCATAAAAGATAGCATTTTATTTTCTATTAAAAATTACATGGTTACAGCTTTAGAATATGCAGACAACTTCTGCTCCAAGACTTATATCCTTTAGGCAAACCAGTGAATCACAATTTCTCATTTGCTTAGATAATGCCACTTCAATTTTTAAAAAGATACAGTTTCTGATTGTTTTTAGTTTAAATTTATAGCTTAAAGAGCTTAATGGGCATCTAATGATAGTTTCTAAAAGTATCAGAGTAACAGTCACTACTAGGTATGAGTGGCAAAATTTTAACCACCACACAGAAGCCTCTGGCATCTCTTTTCCAAGCTGCTCCCAATTCCAGATAAGACCACTGATTTAGGATGATACCATTGATTACTTACGTATCTGTGTTTTTCAAACAGTGCTCCAGGTAATTTTTGTATTTAGTTGCAAAGGAATTTTAATACTGATTTCAGTGGGAGTGGGACTGAGACCTTTTAAAAAGCATCTATAAAGATGTATGGGTAGACTTGGATGACCTGTTTCGGGGTGTTCGAACAGTGGCACCAGACAGTTATAATGCAAAAGTTTGCTGATTTGTCGTATTTCTTGTACTTTTTATAGTTTCACAAAGCAAATTGATTTTAGTAAATTAAGAACTACCCCTTAGCTACAAACATATAATACAATTGAATCTTTACAATAATAACAACAACAACAAAAATAAAAGTAACAATAATAATAATAACAATAATAATGGATAATTAGTCTCAAAATAAAATAACCTGGTACTGGATTTTTTACTGAACATGTCATTATCCCATGTCCGAACCACCTCACCTGTGCTAGAACAGCCTACTCCATTTTTCTTAAACTCAGCATGGCAAAATGCGCTCCAAAGCCACCCTGGGGATCATATATTTAGCCTTTTAACACAACAATCAGTTAACACACTTGAAGTGTGAATATCACCTCCTTAGCACAATACCAGAAGCTGCAGGAAGACTTTGCATGCCCCGGCACAATGGAAGTTATAAAGTGAAAATTACAGTATATTCTATGCCCTGTGAAAAAAACAGGGAGGGCAGTAAGTGTGATCTGGATTTTAGAAAAAGTATTGAGGGCACTAAGAATTACTAGTTTCACACACTAACTGTCCTGTTTTTCAATGTTTTCATTATAAGCAAATATTTTCAACTTTTCAGGACAGTTTCTTTCTCAGTATGCTATCTAGGACATGCCATGATCATAACTTGGGATGATCCATTCATTTACCAAAGATCAGGTTTTGTACAGAACTAAGCTGTATTGAATCAAATTGCTTTTCCAGTGAAGCTGAGCTGGAGTAGTTGCTTCATTTTATACATTGAAAAATAAAATCCCAGCTAGAATGACCTTTGTAAAACTCTATTTGGTAAATCTATTCTGCTAAAGTGAATAGGTGACAGACTAAATTTTTTAAAGTTATTTCATAGGGAGAGCTCTACACAATGGTCTCACTACTGTTTTTTCCTTAATATTTCGTGTTTCATTTTTTTGTATTTTAGAGCTTTCCCCCTTATATTCTTCAGGTTTTTATGCAAAAAACAAATTAATATTTTTTTAATTGGACACATAGTTTTCCTTTCATCTGGCTGATAGCTCGTTGAGGTCCTCAATGGCATTGAATTAATATCTGACCTTACTGAGTTTATGCCCACGGTAACATTCTAAATTTTTTAGCTTTCAAATGAGGGTTAAGTGAAGACTACTTTTAATCAATGTACTCATAATACAGCTATTTTTAGTTCTTCCTACTTCTACAGTACACTGAGAAGTATTATCAACTGGAGAACCTCATAGATAGGAAAAAAAGCAGTGGTCACTTTGCGACCGGCAGTGTAATGGACTCTTTGCTAAAAATGAGTTATAAGCTGTCCCGTACATAAGCTTCCAGATACATCCCTATCATTTGTGATCTCAAAAATTGCTATTGGATTTCCATTCTGAACACATGGGTGATCTCAGTACGTACAGATCCATGGTTTCTTCAGCTTGCAAAATTAACAATAAGAAACTGTGCTTCATCTTGTCTAGTCTGTTATGACAGGCCCTATGATACCTCTTAATTTACTTATACTAATCACTAGTTCCACAAAAGCCTAGCATTTCTCCCTTTGCTTTTGAGATATATATCCCTCATGAGTATAAAAATTCTCCTCTTTTTTATCTCCTGACATCAGGTCTACAAAAAGTTCATTGACAATTTGCAGAGATAATCACAGTGGATCTCAACAAAGTACAGCTTTCATTCAGGACTCAGTCTCCAAGAAAGCGACATTAATATACAGGCATTTGAAAGCATTTGGAAGTGTGAAAGCATAAATTCTTATTCTGTAGAGAATAAATGCAGACATGTTAATCAAAAAGTTTGTAAGAAATGAAAATTACACAAAACCTTGTGAATGGTAAAAAATATAAATTTTTAAGCACCTATGCTTGACTGTTTCACAGAAGTTTTCACAGTATGTATTTCAGTGGTTTTCAGTGTAAAATAAGATATCTCAGACAAAAAAATACACACCTTAAATAAAAAATGTAATACAATATATATAGTCTTAGGAACTCTTTCTTATTTTTTGTACATTGCAACCATTTATAGCTGCTGGATTTTTTGTGGGTGCATTTGTTTTCAGCATTTTTTTTCTTCAATGTAGCTTCATTTACCTAGGGTTTTCTCTTTTTTCCAATATTCATTAGTAGTTCTTTGTATAAGGTGCAAAGCAGGGATTTTTTTTTATAGTGCTTTGGAAATTATTTTGTTTTTAAAATCTAGTTGAGTGTTTTCTTTCATTTTTTCTTTAATATATATTTCATTCTTTTTTTTTTTTTTTTTTGAAAATAGTAACATAGGCAGCCCCCTGATGTAATTAAGCTGAGATAACTAAGCCATGTACATGACAACCGAAATGGTGTCAAAAAAACTCCCTATATAATAATAAGCTCATTTGTTCACAAAATCATAGAATCATAGAATGGTTTGGGTTGAAAGCGACCTTAAAGATCATCTAGTTCCAAACCCCCTGCCATGGGCAGGGACGCCTCCCACTAGACCAGGCTGCTCAAAGCCTCATCCCGCCTGGTCTTGAACATCTCCAGGGACAGGGCACCCACAACCTCCCTGGGCAACCTGTTCCAGTGCCTCACCACCCTCACAGTAAAGATTTTCTTCCTAATATCCAATCTAAATCTACCGTCTTTCAGTTTGAAACTGTTACCCTTGTCCTATCGTTACACTTCCTGACAAAGAGTCCCTCCCCAACCTTCCTGCAGGCTCCCTTTAGGTACTGGAAGGCTGGTCTATGGTGTCCGCGGAGCCTTCTCTTCTCCAGGCTGAAAAATCCCAACTCTCTCAGCCTGTCCTCATATAGCAGAGGTGCTCCAGCCCTCTGATCATCTTTGTGGCCCTCCGCTGGACCCGTTCCAATGGGTCCATGTCCTCCTTGTGCTGAGGACTCTGGAGCTGAACGCAATACTCCAGATGGGGTCTCACCAGAGCAGAGTAGAGGGGTAGAATCACTTCCCTCGACCTGCTGACTTAACTATTTTAAATAGTTTTAGTGCAAGATGTTTATTAGTGAATGCATAAACTTTTTGAGAATAAAGCTGAAAACTGAGGATAAACTGCATACGGAAATACTCTATATCTGTGCAGTGTATTATATGTCACAGCAAAGATTATGTGAACTACAAGATACTGGATAAGTAGAGTTTGGTGTAAGGGCAAATCTGTCCAAATCAAGAGACAAATTTGTTTAAAAGCGAATGCTCCTACACAGTTTTAATTCTCGTACCTAACTTTTGAGGTGTTTCTATAATCCGAATAGTCTTTTAAGTTAATAAAGTGTGATAGACAGTTGCTTGTATTTTAGATTTCTTCTTAATTTATACTTCATATCCTAGAGGAAGATGAGTGGTATTAAAAAAAAAAAAAAAAAAAAAAGAAAAAAAAAAAAGAATCACAACAGCAATGAAATAACTGAAAATAAGATGTATTCAAATTCTGGTTTTGATCTGAATTCAGGCTTCATCAAGAAATTATTTCCCTGGCTCAGTTAGGTTTAATCTAAATATTCAGCTCAAACTGACACTAGATTCAACTTTTTCTGCTCTTTATATGTATCTTAATTATCTTGTTCTCCTTCTCTATTTTTGAAGAGAAAGAATAGAGGACAATATTTCATATTCTTTTTTCCATCATGCATATTATTCTTTTCTACTCTTAAAAATATATTAAATGTTATAAAAGAACATCTTTGTACACTCAAATCATAACCTCAGCAAAAATTGGAGCAAGTTTTTGAGTGGACATCTCTTTAAAGCACGTAGCGTAGAAGGAGATATTGATTTGAAGAGCCATAATAAAACTTATATACAAAATTAGAGCATCTCGCCTCAATAATCTTTGCACTGACAACTGAAGAGTGAGTGAAGAATCTACATAATGCAAGACACTTAAAATTCTTCATGGAATATATCAACACTTCTTCTTTAGACATAGCAAGAACAACAACTGCATAGAATATGCAAAACAGGAAAAGAATTAGTTACATTTCCATTTACAGAACTAAAAAAATTCTCTTCAAAGTTGTAACAAAAATATTATTGAGACTTGCTTAACATATTATTTTATATTGGCTGAACTGCAATAACTGCACAATCTTTCTCTGCAGTAGAAAAAAGTATTTTACTTTACTGCAGGTTACTGCTGGGTAAAATTGTACACATAGGCAATTACCAAGGACTAGCTGATCCACAATAATTTGCTATTTAGATGTAACATGTCCATATGTCAAAACAAGAGGTCTGAGGAAAAACATTGGTTTGCGTATTAAACCCAAATGAATTGGCTGTCCTTGTGTTAGGCCTCTAGAAATAATGTTTATTAGCCCTTAAAGGATTTCTGTGGTTAGAATTCATCTCTGCATAAAGCCACCTCAGAACTAAGCACTTTTCTGAAGAGTCGTATATCCACTTGCAGAGTGTTTCACTAGGCTTTGGATTTGAAGCAATTTGTATAATGGCAAATTAGAGGAGGGAAAATAGTTTACTGTGGCTTCCAAAAGCATTGCAGTGGATCATAAATACAGTGCTATCAGTACTCTGTACTATGGCAAATATGTGTCTAACTCTAATTGTATGCTTTATCTTTTATACACTGTCCTGTGATTATGTGCCAACTAGCCTTAAAAAGAAAGGCTCATACAGAAGTATTAAATCAATTCCAGTACAAGGAGGTACAGCTTCTGTAAATTTCACACAGTAATGGTCTTTGACCCAACATTTAGTTTCTGTTGGTTCTGTAATCTCTTTACAATAATTTGTACTCCTTCCTTCTAACAGACCTTGATCAGTTTTTTCCAGATATAAGAACATAAAAAGGACTCAACTAGATACCCCACTGTCCAGTGGATAAACCTGAAGCCAATTTCCAGTCCCTGACAGTAAACTTTTTAAAAGAAATCTGTACAAAACAAAGCAAGCAGTACCTTACCATATGCCAAAGTCTGCAGGGATATACAATGAGGGATTAGAGCTACTACTAAAATATGGATTCGCAGTCAAATGTTAGGTACTTTTTTTGGCAGAAAAGTGGAATAAAACGGCTCATTATGGCAAATATTTACTCAGTGAATAACTGTTTTTTTAAGCACAGCATTTTATTTTCCTTCAGTTTCAATCATTTTTTTATTACTATATCCCTATTTTCACTGCCGTCCAGCTCTGTTCTTTCATGTTACAAGGCCTATTTTCCACAATAAAATACTATCTGCTAGCCTGTAGAAATATTTTCAATTACTTTAAAAGTAAATATGCCTCAGTTTCTCACATCAGTTTTTGATAAAGTTAAGCCTCGAAGTAATGCAAATCCAGCTCACATTTATTTCTGTGTCTTGTAAAAAGGATTCAATCATACTAGAGCAAATTACTATGGCCACTGAAATTTTAGGGTGTTCTAATAGACTCAGAAGAATATACACATGTGGTATTCAAGAACATTATGGAAACCATAAAGCCACCACAAAAATCCAATTAATCTATTTTGTGAATAAACAATCAAGAATAAAACTAACAAAATGTGGAAAAGAATCCATTGCCATAAACCAGCTTAAGCTTTTGACACTTATACTACTATGTGTCATTGGATTACATTGCTGTTGGGTAGCCTGAGACATCAATAACACTGTTTCCCAAATTCCTTGTATTCACAATGTACTTATATAATCATCATTACACATGTAATGATAACAGATTTATTTTTTTAATTCTCTAGTTCCAGAAAAGGCTCCAAAGTTATTTTAGTGGAATCCAACATTCCAGACAAAATATCTTATTTTGGATTACATGATAGTTAGATACATTTAAATATTCTGTTATTTTTTCAGAATAAAAATGAAATAATATAATTTTAATTTTTAATTCATATTTCAGCAGAAATTGTTGGAATAATGCAACTTAATAAACACAGAAAGCATTTAAAACATAGATTCTTAGTAAAAATATTTTGCCTTAACAATTCTGCTTACAAATAAATATTGAAGATGCAAACCAATTCATCATGAATTAATTTGGTTCTGACTTAAAAAAAAAAAAAAAAAAAAAAAAAGCCCCAAAATTTCAGTCAACTAATTTCAGGAGTATATTTAAGTTTCAAATAGATACAAATAGATACAATGTCTTCATCTTTTTCCTTTCACTTGTAATCTGAAGCGTAACCCTAATGTCTACAGAAACCTCTAAGGACTGCAGTTTGGGCTAATGAAGCAATCTGCACATGGAAACAGTGTTTGTCTTTTGACTATTTCAAAACCATGCTCATTATCTGCCTGCTTATTGGAAAGGTGTCACTCAATAGCTGATTCTCAAGCATGTTGAGAGATGCCTACTTTGAAATTCCTGCTGGACAGCCAATGCATCAGCAAGATGTTAAATTACGTTGTCATCTAGACAGAAGCACTAAGCCGCTAAACTAGCTGTGAACATTGGCTGGCTAGTGACTTTTGCATAGAAATAGTGCTTCTACCCATAAACTTTTTAAGGTTGTGGGATTTATTCCAGTTCCTCACAAAGGCTGACATTTTACAAAAGCCAGGAGCAACTCTGCACTGATTTTTGTTACCTAGGAAATATCTCCCTTTGGTATCCATTAATATGGGTCAAACTAATTCAGTCTGTAATGCCATTGGACCTAATAAACTTTCGAAGCAAAGACATTTCTAGCACTGCAGATGGTGGGGTTATACTGAGAATATTTTTTCCCTCATTTTGTTTTATATAGCTGCTCATGAGAATTTATACCCTGAATACTTTGATAATCAAGTTTCCTCAAAAATACAATGTCACACAGAAAACTGGTAGCTAATCCCCCACTCCCTGTCACTTTGATGTTCTGCTATTGGGGCAGTAGCAAGTATGTTGCACTTGCAAGAAAGCTGGTCAGAATCAAAATAGATGCTACAGAAGGGCCTATATGTAGCCATACCCCTACTGCTCTGCAACTCATCTTCCCCACCAAACTGTTCCCCATCTGTACGTTGTGTAAATTCCCTATAACTTGTGCATCAACTGTTATGGGAACACTCTTGTTTCCTGATGCATTCAGATTTGCATCCTGATGCATTAGAGTATTAGAACTTTACCTTTTTATGACACAAATAGAACCTTTGTTTAAAGATCTCAAACACAGCTAAAAAACAGTGAGTTCTGTATATACTAATCCAAAAGCAAATGTTGCTAGAAAAAGTGTATAGAACTTTTTAAAATGTAGGGAACCTAGACATTATTTAATATCTTGTCACATACCCTTGCCCATTTAAAAAATAATGCACCAACTACTATTGGTGGAAGTGAATGTTGAAATGCAACCCAAAAGAGGCGTGGAAGCCACCATTTTGATTTGTCAAAATCACAATTAATTAAAGAACATAAACTCAAAGCACCAGCAAATTACTTATTGACATATACAAATAACAAACAAACACACACACAAACTTGTATGGAAAGCTGTGTATTTGAAATCAGTCTACGGCAAACTATATGAGAGAATATAACCTACATCTTTGTAAAAATTTGTCTTTGATATATATGAGATCCTAAGACACAGTGTTCCCTTTTCTATTTTTTTTCTTATTTTCCTCCTTTTTTTCTTTTCTATTTCTCATCATTCTCCATCTTAGTTACTAGGCCAAGTAATATGATGAAGGATATAGAATTCAACACAGTTAGAATTGTTCTAAAGAGTTTTGTACTGTCTCTGAGTTTTGTAATCTTATTAATGAATCAAACTGTGGACTATAAAATAAACTTGTACAATTGTAAATTCATGTAAGGGGCCTTCTGGCTCACTTTGTAAAACTGAATGTTAAATGGGAAACAAATGTCATTGAATATCCTGGGATTAATATATCTAATATTCATAAAGATCTGATAAAAATGAATCTTGGACCCTACATTAGTCTAAGTGAAATGTGATGCTGAATGTCTAGAAGATCTGACCTTCTGGAGTACAACCAACACAGTTAAAATTAATATGTTAGGACACTGCATATCTTCAGCATTGTTGATACACGGACTAAGATCACGTTTAAGCTTAATAAAAAAAATATGAAGAGCCTCTTCAGTATAAAAATTGAAACTCTCTATAATAAATCTCAGCCCAGATTCTTGCTGTGCACAAAATTCCTTCAAATACTTGAATATTTGAACCTGGAGATTTATCTTGGATATATTTGTAATAGAGATTTTACTGTTAACCTATCTCTATTCCCTGTGGAATGTAGTTCTTTATAATTTTAAAGAATGGAAACGTGGCTATAAAATACCGTTATTATATTTTGTCAGATAAGTTCCCAGACACTTCAACATTTGTTCTTTATATATATTCTGCATTTCTGGAATTTTCTGATGTATGGGTTTGTGATCAACAAAAATCAAATCTTGGAAATAGTTACAGAATATTAAGTCTTCAAGATTGGTGTATGTACATTTAGCTTAAATTAAGTTAACATTCAGACTCCACAGAAGTGGAAGAGCTTTTAAAATCTCACTTCCTGCCAATCTGCATTACAAAATTCACTTTGTAAGTTGTTTTTTTCCTTCCCTGTAAAGTTATTTATGCAAAAAGGTTTTGATTGTTTTTTTTTAATTGATGTATAGGATAGACTCACATTTGATAACAAGAAAAGACTGTACATAACATATATATATATATGCACATTATGGTACTAAGTATATATAAATATGCATGCATATGCCCATATTTGATGAAGGAATTTTTTGGGAGGGTTGTGGTCTTTTTTGTTTGGTTTTTGTTTGTTTGTTTGTTTGTTTTACTTCTCTGCTCATACTCTACAAAATGCCAGACTGGGCAAACAGAAGTTTTGCTAACTCTGAAACCACAGACACAAATTCTCATGTTGCAAATAAAGATATCTAATCTGTGAGAAGATTTAAGATAAAATAAATGTTCAGCTGTGTTGAACAGTTACAATTTCAGAAATTTAATATACTTTACAGTCATTCCATTGCAAAATACTTCTCCTAAAAATCACAAGACAGAGTATGCTATGCACGCACTCACAAATGGAGAAAGCAGCGAATGTGACAAATTGGAAACTTAGTTTAAATTGTAATGTCTTTGGAAATCATTGATCAGCACGTTTAGAAGTACTGAGTGCTGTACATCTAAAAATAAAACTAATGAGGCCTATTGATTATTTTAGGTACCATCACAAAACAAAAAAAAACCCCAGGTTTTAGACACCATTCTGCAAACTTCTTTATGCTAATGGAGGAGTTTCTTTATGAATTTTCCTAGGATTTTTGTAGACCTGACATGCATGTGGATATGAAATGTTGTCCTATGTCAAAATGGGTTTACTGTGTAACTATTATCAGATGCAGGAGGTGTGATTCAAAACCTTGGAAAGCAAGAGAAAAATTACTTCTCATTTTAATGAGTTTTTCCAGAGCACAACTTTAAGTCTAATATGCATGAATTCTGGTAGGAGAGGAAGGAGAAATTACTTCAGAAGCCTATAGCCTCCTCTTAAATTAAATGAAATTATTAGTATTACATATTTTAACAATATATATCATAGTATAATGTAAAATTAAAAAATGAAGCATGTGAATGGGATAATAGCCTGTTAAAAATGGAATACTAGTATTTTTATTATATTTTTTATAAAAAACAAATAACCTTCAACAGCTATATCCTTGTCTACAAGTAACGAATAGTAGAAATATATTTGCTAAGAGGTAATCAAACCAAAATAAGGATCAAAGTAAAAATGACACTATCCTTTGTTAGTCTACTTTGAATCAAACTCAGTGATTTCTAAATAAAATGTTCATTTTTGCTTCTTCTAGCTGAATTTTCTTCTGATAATGAAATTTCCTGTTTAGTCCAATGAGGTAGTCATATGCCTCATATCTCCTTTTATAACCCTGCACTAGTACTCTTTCAATTTAATGGTTTTCAATTTCTTTCTAAAAAGGGGATTTTTGCTGAAATTTATTCCTTTTGTTAAATCCTCACTAATTTCCTTTCTTTCAATCCAGGGCCAATACTGGAAATGTGTGACTTGCTAGAGATTTATTCCTACTATTGTTGTCAGACCTCTTTTGTCAGCTGTGCCTCCTTCTTTATTTTTATCTTCTTCTGTCTGTCTTCTTCTTGCTCATTTATCATACTTCTTATAACAATTAAATGTTAAAACTCTGAGGTTCAAGTACTACAACCCTTCAGAAATTAGGTAGAAATTAGAGAGCAAGGGAAAGGGATTTTAAAGCTTAATCATAAGAGGTGCAATCATTATTCAAATTAAGGTTAGTGTAGCATGGCACCTTGAAAGTTAAAGTCACACTACCATAGATATTAATTTTGTGTCTTATTTTTTCCCCATTTGTACTCAAATTCGTTGATCCTGTTTTGAGAATCAATCTGAAACAAACAAAAAATCCAGTCCTGCTATCAATATTTATGTTTAAAAGAAAAAGTTTACACTTTTTTTACTGCAGACAAAAAAAGATTTACAAGAGCTGTTGACATGAAAGATAATAAAAGTGTCCTAAAATGCTACAGGGTATGGAAGAGAGATGGTATGTCTTCATGCACTGATAAGACCAGGAAGCAAGTGAATCATCAGGAACAGGAAGGTCAATAATCACCCACTGGAAATATTATATGGGAAACTTCAGTCATTCATGGAATTTATATGTATATATTTGTTTAAGAATAGGGAAAAATACTATTAAAGAACAGAGACAAGATGCAGAAGCCAGGGATATTTTTGTTCTGCTAAAGGGGACCTAGTTCTCTGGTAAGCAGACATGAAACAGACTTCAGACACAGCATTTCCAAAAAAAAAGCTAGGAGAAAGGTCCAGAAATCTCCATGCCTGACAGAATAAGGAGGCAGATCTCCTTTCTCCTGTCTTTTACCTCAATTTAGGGTACAATAGAGGGGTGTCAAGAACGGATTGAGGATTGAAAGTAGGGAAAAAATGGGTGCTGACTGAAGACTTTTATAGTTACTGTCATAGAGTACTAAAAAAGACAAACATTTCCAAAGTTAATGTCCATTTGTTTAAGCCACTTTATTTTGTCTTTATTCCATTTTCTCCAGCATGAAGGAAAAACAAAATTGGAGGGACAAAGGAGATTTATAAGGAAAGATGAAGCTAAAGCTAATGCAAATATTCTGTGGTACTAAAATTGTCTTCCAAGTAGATGATATACAATACAGAACAAGAAAAGAATAGAGCACTGATTTATCTGAGGTAATCTCAAGCAAATCAGCTGGTCCTGTATGTCCTTCTACAAAGTCAGACATCAGAGGCTCCAGACTACAACTGAAAGTGACACAGTAGACTTTCCACGGAGTGGATGTAATGCCCAGAGGTACCATGTGCATGATGCAGAAGTTCAGATGTTTCCATGTCTTTGGCTATTATAGATATATGCTGTATTTCATATTACTTCAGGTTTAAGCTAATTGTTTTATTCCTGGCACAGTTAAATTACCATAACTGGATTATTCTCAGTGGGACAGAATTAGTAACTAATTACAAATTAATATAATGCAATTACAAAAGTCGTCTTGTTCATTTGTCTTTGTTTTAATGGTGTACTGAAATTGAACAATGAAAAAGAATCTTTATAGTAGTTCATTTCACTTTATTAATAACAAATTTGACCACTTCATTCTAATGTAGCAACCTAACATTTGAAGATTTGAAATATACTGGCATCTGACCTACTGATGTTTTGCAATTTGTTCTAGAAAGACAATTAAATGCTAGCAATCACAGACAACATCATCAGTGGTACATTATTAGAGTTCCATATCTTAGAATTCACCTCTGATGATTTCATAATTTCAGGAATATTTTCACTTTGCAGTGAGACACTGACAAAAATTCTTTGCTAGATTCCTTTGAAATAAAGCTAAACCAAAGAAAACACAGAAATGTTAAGCTACTAAATTTGTCATGCTTTCTTTAAAAATGTCTCATAATTTTCTTTAGTATGGTTGTATATGCCTGAATCTTTTCCACTTTTTCCAAGCTTGATTGTCAAATTACTTTTTTAGTGAAGGAAATTAAACACAGTAAGGAAGAAGACACTATTAGATTTTAAGAACTGGGAAAGTCTTAATATGTTAATTGATGTTTCAGTGCACCAGGAAACAGGGACATTTTATTTCTAAAGATTTTAATCTGTAGCTGTATACTGAAATGCTACCCAAAATATACATAGTAAATAATACGGTAAAAAATAAACACTTACACATACATAAATAAATTAGTATATTAATAGTCAAATAATGTCAGTGAATGCATATCTCTGAGCATTTTAGATGCCTTTATCAGCTGCAAGTTATTTAGCATTAAAAACCTACACACAATGATACAGTTAGAGTAACATGTAGAGATGGGTACTTCTGATAAAGTACCTGCAAAGGCATAAGTGGACAAAAACTAAGATTTTTGCTTTACATTTCTGAATAAGGATTGGAAAATTAAATTTGTTTTTAGTTTCTTAAACCAAAAGTGAAATGTTTTTCACTCATGAAAAGGATTTTTGTACTTAAGATGGCATATTGTTTCCTGTAAAGTTCAAGAGGTTAAGACTATATGTACTTATACAAAACCTACCCGTCAAAAGCATGAAAATTTTATTGAGAGATTTGTTAAAATTACTATCAGCATACAATACCTAAAGGTAACACAGAAAGAAAAACCGGATAAAAATAAAAGTGATATCAAATGCAAAAATATGCAAATTACTGCAGAGACTTTCCTTATGTGGCTATTTCCAAATGAGATTTATAAAATTCATTCTTAGCTTTCGATAAATTTCATTTATTTTCCCTGTACTGTCATGTACTAGCATTTCCCCTTGATCTTAATTCATTTCCCATTAGTCTTTTGGCCTCCAGAACTTTAATTTTGTCCTTCTGGTTTGCAATTTAGGAATATAATATGTATGTCTGAGTTTTTGCAATTAAAACAGTCTTCACTCAGTCAGCAGTCTTTTATTTCACTAACATTTAATTGGCCAGCCCAGTGGCATAGAAGAAATGCACTGAACTACTAATTGACAGTCCAAAATTTAGGATGGGTGGCAGGATACCCCATTATGCAACTCTGTACTTACAAAGCATCCATCATTGTTTTTCATGGGTAAATGAAGACTACAACACATGCATAAAAATTTTTACTCACACATTGAGGTTTGCTGACCATGTAGAAGTACATTTTCTTGGAAGTAGGAGTTGTTGGAGCTATTTTTAAACCTTTTTATTTTTTTGTAATTGGTTGTAATTAGTCTTTTCCTTGGAAATAAATACCCATATAGTATCTGTTTACAAAATATTTTAAAACTCCATATAATTTTCTGCTCTTGTGGCATTGAGAAAAATCAGCTTAGTAGGTCTGACTTGAAAAGTTGTAATTGGTTTATGTTGCAGTGAATGAAATCATTTTTACTTGTCACTACAGCTCCAAAATTATTTTCAAACTGCAATCAGACTATTTTTTTTTTCTCCCTTGAATAAGCTTAATATGTAGATGGGAATAGCAAAAATAGCAACTCTCATCCACCTTAGTTCTAATGATACTTCAGAAAGGTCACTATCACCTAGGATGCTGCAAATCAAGTATGAGGTTGACCTGTCCCAATAGCTGGGCCCCCCTGAAATCATTAGCACATTTTAAACATTCTCAGACAAGGTATTATCTTCAAAAATATATTAAAGCAGATTTAATGCTATTTGCAGTGTTGCCAAGAGCCTGTTCCACATACATTTGTCACACTGGAAAGTTGGATTGTAAGCTACTTGTTGCAAATGTGACTCTTAATATTTGACTTCCTTATTCAAGTCTCAAAGTGTTATTACTTAATTTTTTAAGTAGAAAAGTATTTTTATGATGGTTGCTGTTTATGGTTGTGCTACTTTTCTTTCATTCAAAATCTTAAATGACCTAATCCTTAAAGTCTTCCTCTTGAAATCTGTCAACTCTGGATCAATTTGATGTGCTAGTTTATTTAAATAAAAATAAAAATCTAAAAACCTGATGTGTTCAGATTGAATCTTTTTTTGCACTTTATGTTCCTCTGAAGTGCTTATTTAAATCATGCCAAATGAGGGTAGTGAAGGTGGAGAAATTTACTCCTATATAATTGCTAAATACTAGTACTAGAGTAAAAGCTCCTCTGACTTCTGTGGGGGAAAAAAAAAATAAAAAATGGTTGATTCTCATAAAGGAACAACAATAAAATCTACCAGAAGAATTTACCTAAAACTGAAAAGAAGTTTTGTGTTTTCTTAAAACTGGCAAATCATTTACAAGGCCTTGCAGGACCATATAAATGCTATGATCAGGAGCATTTAAAGTCACATAGTCAACTTTTCACTTTTGCTCTCAGCTTTGTATGATACTAATTCACATTTTTTTCATTTATTTTAGTGATAGGAACAGAAAGAGTTTCATGCTGTGCAAGGAGAGGCTGAGGCAGTGAAGAAAGCATTCCTTATTTAGAATGAAATAGGGCCAGGGAGACAGCTTACTGCTGTGGGAAGGTTCAGAAAACTAAGACCCAGCTTCATCCTGAGGTACACAGAGGCAGAAAGAGAGGATGGAGCATGGGAAATCACAGTTTGATATTAGAAATGTTTCACAGTGATGATACTCAAACCACCAAAGGCGACTGCTTAGAAAGACTAGGATTCCCACTCCTTGGAGATACTAAAACATTGGCCAGATGAAGCCCCATGTAACATGGTATAAATTGGCCCTGCTCTGCATGGGTAGGTGGATGGTGTGACCAGAGGTCGCTTCTGACCTAAATTACTGTATGATTCTAGGAATTATATATATGCTTCATTATGTGAAATCTGACTGCTCCTTTTCAGGTGAGCATCATACAAATCTAACCCTATTGCCTCACACTAGTGTGTTTAATAAAGTCAAGGTTCAGACCTGCTTTCACTGGAATAAGTACTGGTAGCTTTTCCATTGATTTTGAGCAGGGTACATATCAGAGACATTTCCTCAAAGTAAATGTTATGGTAGAGAATCCACTCAAATCCCAGGTGAAAGTGAAAATAGAAACTAATTAGCATAAGTCTTTCTATTCAGCTAACTCCCCAAAATTATATTCTTCCCAAAAGAGTTGCAAAAAATAATTAGCTGTCTAGAATCTCATCAATTTTTGTACTTGTGATTATAAAAAGTTTACTTCTATTTTCATTTTAGATCATAAGTGGAGATGTCATTTAGCAGTGAATTCCTTTTATACATAAACAACTGCACACATGCTTCAATATTTTCTCACAATTGCTATACTTTGACATGACTACAGTTCAAATGCAAATATGTATCAAAAAATTAAAAGCTGTAGTGTCAGAAATCCCCTGAGATGGGTACTTTCTTAAAGGAGTGTACATACTTTGTCACGATTTTCTGTAGTTTCTTAGAAAAGTCCTATAGCTAAGCTATGATGATGACACAAGATAGTCTCTGGGCCAAAGGTGAGATTCTTAGAGAGAAGTTCATCTAACGCTAGTGAACCTGGTGAGTTTTGAATAAAAGAAGGATGTCATTCCTATTGCTTGAAGTGATCTCAGCTTTTGTGGGGGAAAATACCCATATGCAAAAATGGATAAAGTTCTGTTGTAACATCTCATATATGTCTCTGTTAGTGTATAGATATGTTACTGTAGAAGTTATGATGCTATATACAGCATATTTTGTCTGAACTTCTCTAGCTAAGGAATATCCTTTTACAGAAAATCCAGTGAAAATATTTTGTTGGGGTGTAATTTGACATTGTAGTAGAACCTTCTGCCCCTTTGGTGCTCATGGAATGGCAACGGACAGGGGCTAAAATACTATGAGTTTGTGAAAAGTCAAAAAAGTGCCACAGCTTGAAGTCTTTGAAACAGTTTCTGTGGTATGAGAAGCGGTTTACACGCATGCATTGGATTAAAGTAGTTTTTGTCAAAAATTAGAGACTCAAGCTAGGAGATGTGCACAAAACTGCATGTGGAACATCAAATAATCATATGTGCTAGAAAGAACTTAGTTCATATTTTTCATCTTGCTTCTGAAAATCCTTAATTTCAAATTCAAATACATATTTTGTAGCAAAGACCTTTTCCACCGTGTGAACCTCCTTTCAGTGCTGAGAATCTCCCATGAATTATCTCTCAGTCAGGGCTTTCTGTAAGTCATTGCTGTAATCCCATTGCCTCGGAATCAGCTAGGGTGCTGGATATCATCTCAAATATACCCAAATGTGGGTTTATCTTCAATGGTAGAGTTCCATGACTTTTGTCCTTTTTAAAGGTAATGGTCCACCTCACTATTCTGTGTTTTATTTCAGGGTGATGCTTCTTTCAGTTTCCAGTGTAGCAGGTACCATTTCTGCTTTCTCAGTTAATGAAAATTAATTAACTCCAAAACCAGTTATCCACATTTAAACCCATCAAATCAAGTTTATCCCTGAGAAAAAAATCAGTTCATTGCTTCCACTCAAACTATGATCAATTCTCATCAATAATCACATGAAGATAGACACCTTACACTCTCACAACCACTTCCTATCCCCGAACATTAAATTCTGCTTTTGCCCTTATGTTCACAACCAGTTCCCAGCTCTGCAACAAATTTTATATGTTTTGGTTTTTTTTAAATAAATCAACTTACCTCTCCCAAGAAAAATCATAATACATTCATTCTCCACAATCAAAATAATTTTCATTGTACTGAACCTGGAGTCCTTTTCCCTGTACACTTAATGTGTGGTTACCAATAATTTCACTCAATCACATTAAGCATTTCAGAAAGATATGAATTGCAGAGTAATGGTGATTTACTTACTATTAGGGGAGAATCTAGTTTGTTTATTGGAGGAAAGATTTTGTTGGTTTTTTTGTTTGGCTTTGGGGGCTTTCATTTTGCAGCCAGGACAGCCAGACAGGTGGCCTCCTGTAACAGCCAACTTCTCCCACCTTCAGAATCCTAAATCTGACACTGCTTAGGAGAAAGATCACTCAAATAAACTGCACTAAAATGTTGCTGCCAGTTCTTTTGATCAAGTTCTAACTCATCTTTTCTTGGAGAGTAAGCTCCAAGCTCACAATGCTACATTATACATTTACCATTTAATCTTAAACCATGTCTAGGTCTGTGTTCTTCCCCTTATTGCACACACATTTTTCATTTTCCAGTTACTCACGTTCCCTTCCCCCCCCCATATTAATAATGCTATTTATCACCTTCATGCATGAGACTTCTCCATCCCCAACAATTTTTAGATTTTCTCCTGTTACTTGGCCACCTTTGAGTTACCTCTTGATTCACAACTCTTTACAGTTCTCCTTTGTTTTCTTCTATGCATGTAACTTTTTTGCTTGCATGATTTAGCCCTTAATATTTGGTGTCATAATTCCTTCTATAACAAATGGTCATTTGAAACAGCAGAGTGAGAAAGAGTCTGCTACTTTTCATGAGGTAAAGAATCACCATGACAGTTCCCCCACACAACCACTCTTTAAACTCTCTGGCTTATGCTGAATGTGTTTGGGAACAGACAATTCATCACATTTCTTTCTGGGTCTTCACATATTGCCAGTAGATCAGTGGAGCATGTTATGGAGCTTGGAGAAATAGCATGAAGTTTAACAGCAAAGATGATTTGATCAGATCAGTTAGTCTGTAATTGTTCAAGTGAAAACAAGCATGTGACTATGATTGTGACAGTTATTGGATGGCACTGTTGTATGATACTTCTGTTGGTAGTATGGACCCTACTGTCATGGCTTTTAATAAAAATAATGCCTTTCTCCAGCAAAGAAGGGATCTTCAAACATTGAAGTGATAAATTGTCACCAGGGTTCACTCTAGCTATCTTCTACTCCTGAATTCTATTTTTGCACATAATCCTTGCAAAAAAGATTTTTTTGTCTCCAACTGCTTTATTATACAGGTGCAGCTTTTCATCTTTTAATAAACAACACAGGAACTTTATTTCAACAGTAGGACTTGAGAAGAAAGAGAAAATAAAATATTTTGAGTCACAGGACATTAAGCTAAGCAACATCTTATGCCCTCCCCTGGCATCAATGCAAAAACCAGTATTATCTTTATTTTAAGATATACTTTGGTTTTAAAAAAAAACTTGAAATGGCATTTATATATTATCTGTTGTGTCCTGTGGAGCTCACTTTGTTTATATCCATATTTTAATAAGCATGACATGCAAAAAACCAGAATCTTGGCTTCACACCATACTAACCAACAACTTCCTTGCATGTGTGTACATATATAATTGCATCTGTTCTCAGTTGAAGACACTGAAATACTGACATTGTTCATAAAAGACTGTCAGGATTACTTTTTATTCAATGGAGAAGAGGAATATAGGGGAAAGAAGAAAGCAGCATTGCAGGTGAGATCTTCAGTGATATAAAAACTGTCCAGAAAAATAACTTAGAGGACTTCGTCCTAAGAAGAAAAAGGAATGAGTGAGGTCACAGTAATAAAACAAACTGCAGAGCAATAACATTAGGAGGGAAGGATAAAAATTTGAAAGGAATTTTGCAAGATTTGCTGACAAATTCAGGGTAAAAGTCAGTCTCAAGACAAAAGTCTGTGCCAGACAGTGTTCTGAACAGAAATAAGATCCTTCTCTTCCTTTGATGATTCTGTAAAGTCTGGAAAGCATAATGTCTGGAAGGTTAATTCTCTTAGACTGAGAGATGACAGAATAAACTAAGGATGGACTAAGATGAATAAACAGAAGTCTGAGGACAAGCAACTGCAATGCCATACATGCATTTTAGGACTGCACGTTATTAACATACCTTCAGTAGGATTTTGGACATTGTTATGCTTGTATTCTCTGCTGACAGGGGAAATAAGTCCAAGTAAGGATTTGTGCACCTGGTAAGTCAAAACAACGCAGAGCAGAAGATGTAGAGGTGGGGGAAGGGGGAAGAGTTGTGGTCTGTTCTTTATCCCTCTAATGAAACATTTATATGACAGAGGGTAAGAAGCAACTTTCAGAGCCACATGGTCTCTCTTGGTTGCTTCAAGCTACCTCACAAAATTCAGATTCATCTGGAAACTTACAGGTCTTTCAGTCCTGTCCTACTGCAATTTTTTTCTTCACACCCTCTGCATTCCAATTATGCCTTCCACAGCAAAGTTTGCAATGCCAAATGACAGTTACAAAAACCGACCAAAAATTTCCAGATCATCAACATAACTGTGACCTACTGAACTCTGTCATAGACATATTATATCTCTTCAAATTCACTTATGTACCAATATGTACAATGACTTTAATCACTTCCTAAACCATGTCACTGGTTATCATCAAGAAAAATGTTTCAGTTATAAATCTTGTATTAGAAAAGTTTATTTTTTTAGTGTCCTTTCTTTCATACCTATCTAGATGAAGTTAACATTTGGGAAGAACAGAATTAATGCATACTGTATGCCCACATTTTTATGCTGATATCTAACCATATACTGTCTTTAATAATTAGTTTGTTTTCTCACATGTAAATTTGATTGGCTAGGAAATATTTACACATAAATCTAAACATTCTTTATGTAGATTCAACTTCTGGATATTTAATTCTCAATTTGAAACTGTTTCAGTAAACAGATTTCCTTAAGTGATTCTTTGTTCACAAAAAACCAAGCTCCTAAAGTTTAGCTGGTTTTGTTCTTAATCAATAAAATAGTTTCAACCAACGTCATCTACCTGGATTTATGCAAAGCATTTGACACTATCCCGCATGACATCCTGGTCTCTAAATTGGAAAAACATGGATTTGATGGATGGACCACTTGGTGGATAAGGAACTGGCTAGGTGGCCACACTCAAAGGGTTGGGGTCAATGGCTCATTGTCCACGTGGAAACCAGTGATGACTGGTGTTCCTCAGGGGTTAGTACTGGGACCGGTGCTATTTAACATCTTTGTCAGTGACATGGACAGTGTGATTGAGTGCACCCTCAGCAAGTTTGCTGACGACACCAAGCTGTCGACTCTCTGGAGGGAAGGGATGCCATCCAGAAGGACCTTGACAGGCTGGAGAGGTGGGCCCGTGCGAACCTCATGAAGTTCAAGAAGGCCAAGTGCAAGGTCCTGCACCTGAGTCATGGCAATCCCAGGAACAAATACAGGTTGGGTGGAGAATGACTTGAGAGCAGCCCTGAGGAGAAGGATGTGGGAGTGTTGGTGGATGAGAAGCTCAACATGAGCTGGCAATGTGCACTTGCAGCCCAGAAAGCCAACTGTATCCTGGGCTGCATCAAAAGAAGCGTAGCCAGCAGGTTGAAGGAGGTGATTCTATCCCTCTACTCTGCTCTGGTGAGACCCCACCTGGAGTATTGCATTCAGCTCCAGAGTCCTCAGCACAAGGAGGACATGGACCCATTGGAACGGGTCCAGCGGAGGGCCACAAAGATGATCAGAGGGCTGGAGCACCTCTGCTATATGAGGACAGGCTGAGAGAGTTGGGATTTTTCAGCCTGGAGAAGAGAAGGCTCCGCGGACACCATAGACCAGCCTTCCAGTACCTAGAGGGAGCCTGCAGGAAGGTTGGGGAGGGACTCTTTGTCAGGAAGTGTAACGATAGGACAAGGGGTAACAGTTTCAAACTGAAAGACGGTAGATTTAGATTGGATATTAGGAAGAAAATCTTTACTGTGAGGGTGGTGAGGCACTGGAACAGGTTGCCCAGGGAGGTTGTGGGTGCCCTGTCCCTGGAGATGTTCAAGACCAGGCGGGATGAGGCTTTGAGCAGCCTGGTCTAGTGGGAGGCGTCCCTGCCCATGGCAGGGGGTTTGGAACTAGATGATCTTTAAGGTCCCTTTCAACTCGAACCATTCAATGATTCTATGATTATCATTAAAAAAGAAAACCACACACATGAAAAAAAACAACCAACCAACCAACCAAACAAACAAAAAAACCACCAGAAATAGACACAGTCTCTAGACACTAAAATATAATGTATGAATTTTAAGAGTTTCATGTCATCATAGATTTGCAGTTACTAGAGAAAAGAAAAATTTACACATTGTGTAACTGCATTTGGATTCTTAAAAGCCTTAATTAGGCAAATGATCAAGTAATCTGTGTCTCATAGACCAAAAATATTCTGCCTGCTTGGGTATTTGCTTTAGGAGGTGGCAGTGGGTGTCAGAATTCAGCATCCGTTTTCAACTTGTACTGGGGAGCAATGTGAAAAGCAGAAATGGGACTTGTTTTTTAAAAGCAAGTTGTACTATACCTTTGTAGACATCCCCACCGATAAAGAAAAGATCATGCATGTCCCTGACAAGACAGATAATATTGTTAAACTACACATTAAAAAAAAAAAAAGAATCATTACTTAAAGAAAATGGCTATTCAGTGACAAAAACAAAGTGGTTTGTTTTTTTTTTTTTAAACCAGTGTTATAATTGTTCACAAGATAAATGTCTTGTTTGCCATATCTCTGAAAGAGTACTACTTCAAATTTCAGAGGTCAATTGCTAGTAGAATAGTGAAAGCTGCAATTAAAATGGAGTTGCAACATGGGGATGGAGAACATGAAAATCATAATTACTTTAAATTCTATTTTTATTCTCAGAATAATATACATAGTCTGTGGAGCTAAAATCATTAATATGCATACTTATATTAACCTAAATTAACAACAGTTAAAACAAAACTAGTGCTACACCAGTTGATTTGATATTACACTAGTAACAAATATATTCTTGTAGGATTACCTTCTGAGAACAGTTACATATGGTTTATAAATGATTGGTGATACAGAAACATAAGAAAGAACTATGTTTCCCTTTTATCTTTGTACCAAAACAGATGCCAAAACAAAGATGTCACATACTGAAATGTTACATACAACTAGCTACCTAGATTTCTTCTTTCTCTTAAATTTATATGTAATCAGTCAAAAAAGTTCAAAAACATGAGCGTAAACATTGACGACAGATACATAAATAGGATGACCTCACAAGCCCCATTTCCTTACAAAACCAAGCTGAAAGTTGTATCTTAGCTGGTGCTGACATATAAAAGTTATGGCCTACACAAAACTGTGGTTTGCGGTAATGCACAAATAAAGGTAAAAAAGGCAGGAAGTTTGAAGCAGAACCCATATAAAGGGATGAATAAATACTTAAAAGTGGTCAATGTATCTAAGAATATTAAGATTATTTAGCTTGTATAAAGCACTGATCTTTATAATATATATGGAAGCCAAAAATGGATGGAAATAGAGAAATAGCTGAACAAATTACACGTAGTTCTTTAATGAATTTCACCTCAGTCTTTTTGGAAGAAGTTTACAGTCATTACAAGATTCAAAACCACTAATTATTTCAAGCAATCTGTGAATGTAGCTATGAAGATATTTCTGCTTGAGATCAAGAGGTGCTGCTGGGTAAATAACAGTTTTGAAAACAGTTCATATTTTTAAATATGTATTAAGAACTGAGGCTTTTATAGCTCTGATAGATTTAGAATAGTCTCTGTTTTTAGCAAAAAATCCTCACAATAATCTAACAAACACTGGGAGAAAAAAGATAATGCTGTGTTAGAAGAGCATGTCAGCATTATAGTCTTTGAAAAAATAATTTTTCTCATATTTCATCTTACAAACTCTTAAACTGCTATTCTGAAAACAAACACCATCCTTGTGTTGTCATGAGACTTCTTTCTTGTCTACTCTATAAAAATTACATATTCGATAGTTTAATTGGACAAGTAGCAGATACTATATTGTATATCATAAAAGCACATTTGTTATTACTAAATTTTCAATCAAAGAGCAATAAGTATTTTTGTTAGTTTTAATGGTTCAGTGTGTCATTTCATTTGCATTGATTAATTTATTCACTATGTATTGAAGACCATAAAGAGGAAGGATAGGTAGATTTAAAAAACATCTCAAAGACAGTGACTTTGCTTTGTGCAAATTGTCAAATGCTTGTCCTATATGGCAAAGCTAAACAGTGTTTTGCTGTTAAATTGTTTTGGGTTTTACCTTTTCATAATGCTTAAGTGTTAGCTACGTGTTGTTCATTTTATTCTTGTGCTCTAAGTTTGGGGTTTTGTTTATTTTGTTTTACATCTGGGAGGTGAGTTGTCAAGTTAAAAGAATAAAAGCAATTTACAGGTGTATCAGATCTGAAATAGAGAATTTGAGAAAAATTTTAAGAAACACCTTAAAGAGAAGGGTTAAAATAAGAAACTGGGCAAAATGAAGAGCAAAGGGGATCCCTTAGGATTGCCTTTGGCAATGACTCAGCTCATCTTGCTTTCACGAACCCTCTGTCACCTGTCAGAGGGACTGTACCACACACCTGACCGTTGTGCCTTGGGGTCATTCTCCCACTGATAGACCTTCCCTCCCTTCCCCTCCCAAACCTTCTCTTCCCACCTTAAAATAACTTATTCTTGTTCAGGCAAGGACAAAAGACAGAGTTTTCAACTTTACAACTTTTTATACACATAAGAGATCACAAAATACTCTCAAAGCACACAAAACAGACATGTAGGTCACAATATTCCCACCACATCCTGAAAGTTTAGCCTCATGAGACCCTTCCTTATGCAGGGTGGCTGTGAGCCTACTGGTGGACACAGTGGCTGGACACCAACAGGACAGGGACCACCTATGGGGAGGTCATACCTACGAAGGTTAGAAGCAGGGTGCTATGGCCCAAGAAATGGATGGGTACCACAGTGCCAAGGGGGCAGGTGTGTGAGTAACCATGCCCTGAAGTAAGAGAGGAGGAGCTTGAACTCTTCCCTATCTCAGGGTGCAAGGGGATCTGTGCATTAGCACACAAAGTCCTTCTTTGTACCCTGGAACATCTAATTCAGAAATCCTACATATTTTCAGAAACAGAACTCATAGATAAACCCAAGCACATGGACACAAATGAGTACCTGGACCACAGCAATGCTTACAGAATTCAGACTAATATACCTTCCTAGGTACTGATTTCACAGCACATTTGAGGCAACTTTTTTCTTGTCATTTCTCCTGGTGGTTTTTCATTCTACAGGATGACAGATTGTCTGAGTTCTAACCGGCACCTCTGGAGACCACCTAGTCCAGCCCCCTGCTCAGAGTAGGATTGTCCAGATCAGATTGCTCCAGATCACATCCAGTCCAGTTTTTAATATCTCCAGGGATGGAGATGCCACAATCTCCCTGGGCAACCTGTGCTGATGTTCAGTCACCCTTACAGTAAAAATATCTTCTCTACATTCTTACATAGTTCTCTGAAAAATATTTTTGTTGCGGTGGTTTGGTTGGTTTTATACTTTTGAGGAAGACTGTTTGACCTTGGGAGTATAAAGAATGAAGCACTACTGAGTTTATTCTCCATTGACCTGGATATATGAAGTTACTAACAAAGTTGAAAGCAGATGTGCAATGGTACAAAATCAAGACAATCCAAAGCTTCATTTTGAAAATGGAAGGAAATAACAGAGTTTTGGTACTTATTTGTCTAAAAAAAATGGAGAAAAAATTAGGAAGGATTTTTCACTCAAAATAATTAAATGCAGCATGGCTATAATATAAGCTGACTGTAATGAGAACACTGGAGACATACTATCCAGCTAGAAGGACCCTTGATCTGAATCATTATTATAGATCTTTTAACAAATCTGATTAAAGTAGAGATCTTGTATTTTTCATATACGTCAGATTTTCAAAGGTAAAATGATACCTAAAAATGAAGATAATCACCTGTATGGCTTTTCAAAAGTACTTAGATCAAAGTGCTTAGTATTTTGGAAAAATCCTACTTAGAATCTGCTCTATTTAAAAGCTGATCCTCATGGCACGAAAAGTCAGAGTAATCTTAGTCAGCCACAAGATGAGAGTCCATTCAGGATGTGGTTTGCGCTTATGCTGATGTCCAAGAGCACTTCCTAGCTTCCAATGCCCTAGCATTTCTCAGCCACCACTGGGGTGGTACACTGGGCTGGGCTACCACAAGTCATGATTTCTGCAGGAAAGAAATCCAGATGTTCTCCAGTGCTAACGTAAGAAGAGAAAAGGCCAGGACTCCCTAACAGTACCTCACCTGGTCATGTTAGATAAGTCCTGCAAATAAACAGAGAGAAGTATTTAGAGAATAATTCTGTTACAAGGATCAAAGTACAAGGAAGATAATTAACTGAAAGGAGAAAATAGCACAAAATTTTTCTTAATTTGTCTAATTATTTATTTATGAAAGTCTTTTTGTAATCTTGTTGTTCAAGTTCTAAGATCATGTGAGTAACCTTGCAGACCCTGATTTAACATCTACATCAACTAACAGTAGTTACACCAGTATGGGATCAGAATATGGTCCTGAAAGTAGGAAAGGTATAACTCTTTATTTGGCCTTGTTTACTGTGGATTTGATGTTAAAATTCCTCCTTGAAGCTGAAATAGATCCAGTTAGTATTATAAGCAGATGCTGAGGCTCACATACATAAAACTTACACAGACAAAATACTTTTTCCCCTTAAGGGATGTCAGATTGTAGTGCTGTTATTTGTTCTCTCCTCTGCATAGAGCACCCTACCAGCAATTATTTTATGGTTCTCCAAGTCACTATCTGAACAGAAGATGAAAGCAGAAGTGTCCTGTTAATACTCTACTATAAAAAATGACTTAAGATGTTAGTTTTCTGCAGATTGGCAACCTTTCTTCTTTTGAGATGTACTACTTTCCTGCTTGTGATAAGTTATGCTAAGGGTTTGGGGTTTTTTGTAAATCACAAGGACTAAAGCAAATTTAAAAAGAAAATCAGCAGCAGGGTAGGCAGAACTTATTGCCTTGTTTCAGCTGGATGGTTTTTGCAAGGTTGTATTGGGTTGCTCCTTACTCTTGCAATAATTAATTTTTTTTTTTTTAATTATACACAGAAAGTTGAATGAAGTGCTTTTTAAAACTTTACCCAGGTTGTGAAACCTTCAATCCACTCACTCTGAGAAACATAATTACACACACACTCTGTGAAAAGTCACAAGAACCTAACCTATTGCTCCCATACTCAGGACAGATTGAAAGGATGTATGTTTTAATGCATTCTTTGGTTCAATGCATATTTTGGTTTGGTTTTTCTAATTGATATCTCCACAATTTTTCTTGTTGCCACAAGATTAGTCTTTGAGGAAATAACAACCACTTATAAATAAGAGTATAATCACTGGCTTAAAAAAAAAAAAAAGAAAAGAAAAGGTAAAGTAAAAGACCCACAAAAACACCAACCCACAAAAACACCAACCCACAAAACTATATTTATTTGCTTTTTACTTGAGTCAGCCCAGGGAGAAAAGTATAAAACTGACATTATTTTGGTCCTTCTCAACTGAACTGTTCCCCAACTTTTTTTCCCTCTTTTCACCTTGTTTTCATTGCCTTTGATGTCTTCAAATAACCTCTAACGGGTTCCCATTCATAAAAATTGCAGCAGTATTTGGCCTCATCTTCTTTGCTGATTTGTTCTTCAGTTACTTCTGACAAGTGGGTTTTGTAAAAATAAGATAACAGTTCTAAAAATACACTTAGAGCTTTCCTGAGTGTTTGTAAAGACAGGCACATTTTTCCTCTGAAAGTGGTTCAGGAGAACCGAACAATTAACTCTCAAACCAAAACAAATAGCAACTCAAAGAGAATTTTTCTGTGCATTCAAGCTATGGTAAAAATTGTTACAATTAAATCATTAATTTGTAATAACATTAAAAACACATGTAAAGTTAAGAATTATATTTTGATGTCCTATCTACTTTGGATTAATCTAGAGACCTTTTGGTAAGTCTTGAATGAAAAATTACCTTGAGTTTGTCAGTTCCTTGCCTTATCACACTGTCAGGCCTTCTACGTTAAAAGGAAAACCTGTGTTCCATGATGAAATAAATGACATTCCCTGATGCTTTGACCCAAGTTCTGTAGAGATTAGAGAGGCCTGGGGATTGCTCTAACCTATGCCAGGCAATTATAATCCCTAAGGAGCCAACTGTCATCAGTAGATAGCTGGATCAAAATGCACACTTGTCTTTCCTTTTGATAAAGAGGGAACTGTAAAGTGTGGTAAAATATTATCCAGCTACTCCTGTTGTCTGGCTTTTTCCCTATACAAGAGATAGAAGGCTTTTTTCTCTCCCTTTTTTAAAACATACATGCACATACACACTATAATCATATAAAAGAAATGGAACAGTTCGGTAGATTGTCCATTATTCTTTGTACACTTAACAACACTAACCAACACCAAAACGTGAAACCTGTTGGCTTCAAATTAGCACCAAATTATAATTTCAAATAGAAGTAGACTCTCTTCAGGCATCTGACAGACAGTTAAAGAAAGATGAATTATATTTGCAAGAAGCATTACATGCAGAACAGCAATTATTAAAATCCTCAGTATTTATACAGTATAGTCAAATTACGTGACAAGCTGAAAAACTTTTGTCATATGCCTTTATATAACACCACCCAGAGCACTGAAATTTATTTCAGAATAACTTGGCAAGTATGAATAATGGATTACAGTGGGCAAAATCTGATTTCCTAAATCAACATGATGAAGTCAGGCTTTTCTCCATCAGTTATAATAGGTAGTTTTCAGTTTCAAAACAGGAAAAGTCAATGAACTAATAATGAACACATGTACTCATTTACATGTATATTCTATTATAGGTTCAGAACTGCAGTTTGTTATAAAATCATAAATAAAAACCAGATTGGTCCTCTAAACTCAATATAAAAAAAAAAAAAGACACCTCAAATAATTCACCCTAAAATGATATATTACAATGGTGAGTAGTCTCAGTCAAGAGCCCAGATATGAGCTACAGCCACTTACACCTCTTCATGTATTTGTATCATGTTTATCTTTTAGTGCATTTATTGTTTTGGGAGTATGAGGCTCTACATAAAATTAATTTCATAATTAAGCAATGACTTGAAGAGGTGAGGAGTTGATTAATAAGCTGTCAAGGAAAGTAGACCACTCCCTGTCTGATAAGCATTTGCACAAACAAGAAAAGGAAAGAATCTTTATTCAAAAAAAAAAAAAAAAAAAAAAAAAAAAAAAAGATGTTAAATCATGACGTTCTTGGGAACAGGAGGACTAGAGTGGAAATATAAAACAGTGAAGGAGTAAATCAACCTGGACTCATATGAAGGACACACAATGTCAAATGAGCTCTAGGAAGGAGTTTCTGCCAGGACAGGGACTGGTAGGTTCTTCCAGGAGGTGCCCAAAGTTTGCCACGGAAAATTACCCCATTAGCAGGGGAAAACAGAAATCTCTTCCCTAAGTTTCTAAATAGACTCTTTTCAGTAAATTTAATAAATATTGTTATAATAAATAAGTCTCTTTAATAAATATTAAGGAATACCTAAGTGGTAAAAAAGACAACTTAAAAAAAAAAAAAAAACACAAAACAACCAATAATGACAAAATTCTATTTGTGTTCAAATGGTTTTCTTTGATAGCCTGACCTTAACATTACAGTATTATTTTAATTCAATAAAAACATCAGTCAGAAAATAATTCCAAATTTTGATTTTCATCTGAAATAATCTAAATGCCCAACTAAAATAAAATGAGAAAAACACCCTGGATAGTTACTGCTGATAAGATGGGTCTTCCTTCTGTCAGCCACAAACTGAGATTTCTAGCCAGTTCTAAACAGTTCTAAAGTTATTTTTCACATGGCTTTTTGGAGTTAAAAGTGTATCACCCTGTACAGGTTTCCTATCTAGGACTGTATGTGCCTGAGGATTTGAAGAACTCTTACCTGGAAACAAAGAGATGAACATAAATTTAACCCTGAAACAACAAATAGTGGCATGGTCCATTGAAAGAAAAGAGAATTCTCCTAGGTAGATGGAAACATTATGGCAACCTACATATTAGCAAATAATTTATTTCTTATTTTTTTCCACTAGATAACTCACTAGTTAGTTTATATATCTTAGATCAATAGGGGTCCTGCAACCATTAGAGAAGCCCTCCTCTCCTTTTATATAATACATTTTCTGAATCTTTTGCTTTGTCAAAAACCAATGGGCAGCTGGGCAGACCATTGCTATAGATGACAGGGTTACAGTGTCCCTGAGAGGCCATCTTGTGCATGAGATAGTGATGACCATTTGGACATGACTCCAAACCTGCCACTCCAGAAACATCAACAGCACTCTCAGATTTTCAGAGTGGTTCTCTGACAAAGCACTTCTGTTTAAACTTTTATTTCTGAATCATGGGCAACCATGTCTGGTTCTTCTGCCAGGAGATCATGATTTTTTCCAGTGTTGCTGACAAGGTCTAAGGCATCTCGCCAGCAACTTTCGTCTTTTTGTAGGACACATAACTTGTTACCCATCTCATGACATGCTGGATCCAACAGCATTTCAGGGGTCTGGGGGTGGCTCACTTCAAAACTTAAAAAGTGAAGAAGTTTTCTGAAGAAATGTATATTCCATATATTTCCATTATTGTTAATCTGGAGGGAATGAGCAGATGTTACATGCATTCAGCCCAACCACGTGATCAGAAGCATTACAAGTTGCCAGAAGGTCTTGCAGTAATAAACACAGACAAACTAATACAAAGAATCCAGAATAGTAACAAAGGACATACTTTTTTGGAAGCTATGGCTGTCAGTGACTGTTTCTCAGGTGGGAAACAAGATAGCAATTTGCATAATTACCATTAAAGTAAATAATCTCTCCTTAATTCAAATTTTTATTTCACAAAACATCTGCCATTAGTGAAATAGTTGACATTGCTTACTTTAGACAGTAGGGTTTTTCAAAGCATCATTTGGTATAATGAAAAACTACATGGAAAGACCCATCTGTCTCTCCATCAGCCTATCCAGCCCTTGCTCCTTTTACCACACTTTGTTTTTTCAGTTTTCCAATAAGTTGTTTCTTTCCACCACAAAAACATGTCCTGGTTCCGTCAGGGATAGGGTTAATTCTCCCCAGGACACAGGTATTCCATGCCATGTGAGCCATGCCCACCCTGAGCTGCCGGAGGAGGGGGCAGGAAGTCGCTGCTTGGAGCGGGCTGGGGCGTCCTGGGTCCGGTCGGTGAGCGGCGGGGAGCGGCGATTCCGTAATCGTGTTTGTGTATTCCTCTATCTGTGGTGGTGTTGTTGTTTTTCTTGTTCCCTTTGCTGTTCTGTTAAACCACCTTTGTCTCAACCCAAGAGTTTTGCCTTTTTCTTCTGATTCTTCCCGTATCGGGAAAGCCCAAATGAGTGGCACGTGGTTCTTTGTTGCCATCTGAGGCCAAACCACGACAGTCCCTTTTGGCGCCCAACGTGGGGCTCGAAGTGTTGAGATAACAACAGAATCTAACTAGAGCTTGTAAAACGGAATTTGTTGTATGCATTTATTTTATTAGGTAAATAGTCGCTGGTGACCGTGTTGCTTGGTTTGTTCTCATGGCTGTGTTATGTAAATTCCTATATGGCTTATGTACTCCTTGCGATGTTACTTCTGGGAGGGGGATGAGGATTAGCATTTTACTGTCCTGTGCAATATTGGCTTATGATATGATAACATCACTTGTTAAGACAGTTACTTTGAAGCGTTTGTGTGGTAATGCTGTCCTGTCCATACCTTCGGCACTGTCTCTCAACCTTTATTAATAATTACACCCAGTCTGTGGGGGAAACGGGGGGACACTTTCCCCAGCTCTTTTGCCTCCCTTTTCTCCTTTGGGTCAGGTAGGACAGCTTTTGAGAATTTCCTTGGGATGCTCAAACCAGCATGTTCCTAGCGTTATGTCTGCTGAATATGTTCCAGGTCTTGTTTAGAGTTAAACGACTATTTAAGACTACCACCCAGAGATCTGCTCCGAGGCTGGATAGTCAGGGGTGGCATGGCATGTGGGAGAACATGGGCACATACCTAGAGAACTTCTCACCTCCAATGATCTGGGACTTCACCCCTGAACAATTCTAGGACCCTGATAGTCCTGATAGAGTAGTAGAATATTTGAAGGGAAAATGCTGTGGCTATTCCAGAGAGGCACAGTTCATCGCACTGTGCTGGGCCCTGGCCAATATCTACCAGGCACTGCTCAGTGTTATGCAGCACCCTCAGGGGAAAGAGATGGAAACCAGACCGACAGACACTGCGGCTACTGCAATCCCTGCAACAGACACTGCGGCTACTCCAACCCCTGTGGCAGTCACTGTGCCTACTCCAACCCTGGTGGCAGACACTGCCGCTGAACCAGGGAACCAACTTGTGCCAGTATCCGTTGCCCCCATACAAAAGAAGAAGTACACAAAGAAATCAGTTCGCTTACTAAGGGATGATGATGAACCAGGGCCATCACAAGGACAGGAGGAAGAGGCAGAACCAGAGATAATTACCCGATCCCTATCCTTGAGTGAGCTGCGGGATATGCAAAAAGATTTTAGTTGACTTTCAGGTGAGCACATTGTCACCTGGCTGCTCCGGTATTGGGATAACGGGGCCAGTAGCCTGGAATTAGAGGGTAGGGAAGCCAGGCAGTTGGGATCCCTGTCTAGGGAGAGTGGCATTGACAAGGAAATTCGGAAGAACACGCAAGCCCTTAGCCTCTGGAAACGACTCCTGTCAGGAGTGAGGGAGAGGTACCCCTTCAGTGAAGATGTTGTATGTCAACCAAGCAAGTGGACTACCATAGAAAAAGGTATCCAGTACCTGAGAGAATTAACCATGCGGGAGATGATTTGTTATGACTTGGACAACACAGACTTGCCCACAGACCCTGATGAGGTGCACTGCACAAGGCCCATGTGGCGGAAGTTTGTACGGAGCGCACCATCGTCATATGCCAAGTCACTGGCAGTAATGGAAAGGAAAGGTGAAGAAGGACCAACAGTGGATAAGGTGGCTGGCTGGCTCCGACAATATGAAGAAAGCCTCTCTTCCCCCCTTGTCTCAGCTGTGGAGAAACTGTCCCGGAAGGTCCAGCAACTTGAAGAGAATATGTCCTACTCCCCACCTGTATGGGCCAGCATTTCAGCTATTAGGAGCAGGCATTTCCCCACTCAAGAGAGAGAGTACAGGGGGTACACACCACGAGGCACCCTGTGGTTCTACCTGCGAGACCATGGAGAGGACATGAGGAAGTAGGATGGACAACCTACTTGGATCCTGCGGACACGGGTACAGGAGTTGCAAGGAAGGACAACCACAAAAGGGGATCCCTCCAGGAAAAGTGCTGCCCCAGTTTCCAGTGGGCAGTTCCCCAGACAGAGCAGAAGGCCTGATCTGGCTTCTGATCCTCTTGAAGGAACCTCCAAGTCATTTCTGCAAGAAGTGAGTACCAGATACTATGACCAGTATTAGAGGGGCCCTGCCTCCGGCCAGGTGGAGGAAAGGGACAACCGGGTTTATTGGACAGTGTGGATTCGATGGCCTGGCACATCAGACCCACAGGAGGATAAGGCTCTAGTGGACACAGGAGGACAATGCACTCTAATACCATCAATCTATAGAGGGGCAGAACCCATTTGTATTTCTGGGGTCAAAGGGGGATCCCAAGAGTTGACTGTACTGGAAGCTGAAGTGAGCCTAACTGGGAATGAGTGGCAAAAGCATCCCATTGTGACTGGCCCAGATGCTCCATGCATCCTTGGTATAGATTACCTCAGGAGAGGGTATTTTAAGGACCCAAAGGGGTATCGGTGGGCCTTTGGCATAGCTGCCTTGGAGACGGAAGAAGTTAAACAGTTGTCTGCCTTGCCTGGTCTCTCGGAGGACTCTTCTGTTGTGGGGTTGTTGAGGGTCAAAGAACAGCAGGTGCCGATTGCTACCACAACGGTGCATCGGCGGCAATATCGCACTAACCGAGACTCTCTGATTCCCATCCATAAGCTGATTCATCAACTAGAGGTTCAAGGAGTGATCAGCAAGACTCACTCACCCTTTAACAGTCCCATATGGCCAGTGCGAAAATCTAATGGAAAGTGGAGGCTAACTGTAGACTATCGTGGCCTGAATGAAGTCACGCCACCACTGAGTGCTGCTGTGCTGAACATGCTAGAACTGCAGTATGAACTGGAGTCCAAGGCAGCCAAGTGGTATGCCACAACTGATATAGCGAATGCATTTTTCTCAGTCCCTTTGGCAGCAGACTTCAGGCCACGGTTTGTTTTCACTTGGAGGGGCATCCAGTACACCTGGAATCAACTACCCCAGGGGTGGAAACACAGCCCCACCATTTGCCATGGACTGATCCAGACTGCAGTGGAACAGGGTGAAGCTCCAGAACATCTGCAATACATTGATGACATCATTGTATGGGGAAATACAGCAGAAGAAGTTTTTGAGGAAGGGGGTAAAATAGTCCGAATCCTTCTGAAAGCTGGTTTTGCCATAAAACGAAGTAAGGTCAAGGGACCTGCACAGGTCATCCATGAATGTGAGACATGCGCTGCAATCAAGCAAGCCAAGCGTTTGAAGCCTCTTTGGTATGGAGGACGGCGGTTGAAATGTAAATATGGGGAGGCCTGGCAGATTGATTATATCACACTGCCATGAACCCGTCAAGGCAAGCGCTATGGGCTCACAATGGTGGAAGCAACCACTGGATGGCTGGAAACATACCCTGTGCCCCATGCCACTGCCCGGAATACTATCCTGGGCCTTGAAAAGCAAGTCCTGTGGCGACATGGTACCCCAGAGAGAACTGAGTTGGACAATGGGACTCATTTCCCAAACAGCCTCATAGACACCTGGGCCAAAGAGCATGGTATTGAGTGGGTATATCACATCCCCTATCACGCACCAGCCTCTGGGAAGACAGAACGGTACAATGGACTGTTAAAAACTACACTGAGAGCAATGGGTGGTGGGATCTTAAAACATTGGGATGCACATTTAGCAAAGGCTACCTGGCTAGTTAACACCAGGGGATCTACCAATAGGGCTGGCCCTGCCCAATCAAAACTTCCACGTACTGTAGAAGGGGATAAGGTCCCCATAGTGCACATGAAGAATATGTTAGGGAAGACAGTCTGGGTTAGTCCTGCCTCAGGCAAAGGCAAACCCATCCGTGGGATTGCTTTTGCCCAAGGACCTGGGTGCACTTGGTGGGTGTTGCGGAAGGATGGGGAAGTCCAAGGTGTACCTCATGGGGATCTGATTTTGGGTGAGAATAGCCAATGAATCAAATTGTGTTTTGTTGATTGGTATGCAACACTGTCACTGTATGTCCTCGTTACTATAATTGCTATCAGCTGTACTACAGTAAGAATCACCCAAATTAAGGACAGATGGACTTTGATGAAAAACCAAGTAAGGCACAGCGGTGATGGGATCAGACCTGATGTCTGCAGCTGGCACCCAGCAACTTCCTCAAGATCTACATCTTCAGCCCATGGACTGTGTGCATGAGCCACACCGGGTACACCACCCGCAAGCTCTGAAAACACAGCATGCAACAGGCCAGCACCAGACACCATCTCACCTGCCCTGAGAGACTGTTCTAACAGATGGAGCCCAATGCCATTGATTAAATGAACTCACCAGAGACTTTGGAGGGATGGCCCAAAAACTAAGGGCATTATATCTGCATGAATATATATATGTGCATATATATATACAAAAAACAGGGGAAAGTGGTGGCAATTCATTGGAACCTGTAAGATCTGGGCATGGCAAAAATGGTATGGAATAAGGAGTGGATAATGTCCTGGTTCCGGCGGGGATAGGGTTAATTCTCCCCAGGACACAGGTATTCCATGCCATGTGAGCCATGCCCACCCTGAGCTGCCGGGGGAGGGGGCAGGAAGTCGCCGCTTGGAGCAGGCTGGGGCATCCTGGGTCTGGTCGGGGAGAGGTGGTTCCATAATCGTGTTTGTGTATTCCTCTATCTGTGGTGGTGTTGTTGTTTTTCTTGTTCCCTTTGCTGTTCTGTTAAACCACCTTTGTCTCAACCCAAGAGTTTTGCCTTTTTCTTCTGATTCTTCCCATATTGGGAAGACCCGAGTGAGCAACATGTGGTTCTTTGTTGCCGTCTGAGGCCAAACTACGACAAAACGTATCTACTGAAAATGTTTACTCGGAGCTATATTTTCTTTTAAGTGTGGAAAAATAATATTTTTTCTTCTACAATTGGAGAGACTCGGTGTATTGATATGCAAATATATTACATTATATAAAGCAGGTGTGGTGAAATTATTTTTTAAGGAAATAGCACATGTTAATTTCATGGTAACTTTCTTTCATGGGATTGAAATAGAAAATGATATGCTAATTTTTTTTCTAAGTTATTTCATTATGTTCTGTGCAGAAAAGAAAAATTCTCTTTTCAAACCTGCACAGAGGATCTTGATTCCTATATTGTGTTCATTTTTCTTCAGTGGCACAGAGGATCTGGGTTCCTATGTTATACTTATTTTACTTCAGTGCAAATCTTGATTAAACTTTATGAGAAAATTGAAATTCAATACACATTTCCTTCCAACCATGCCCACCCATTGATAGAAACTATATTTGAAAGTTAAAGGCTTTGTCATCTGCCCAAAGCTTCATCCTCTGTAAGAAAGACATCATATTGAAAACCACACATTTATCCTGATTCATTTTCTAGGGCTTGCTTTCTTTTTAGTAACAGAGTATTTCTTAGCTAGAAGTCAGACCATTGGAAAAGCTATTACAGTTTTCTGTATTTGTCCATAACATTTTTTGCCCAAAAATCTGTGAGTTACTGTGAGTTTAGGTGCGAAGCATCTAAAATCTCAAAACCTGTTTAACTCTGTAAAATCCTAGTGTTCCTGAGTCTTAGGTAATAAAATCCTCTAAGTGTCTGAATGTGTGCTGATGGGCATGATCGGCAGATCTCCTGCATTGAGAACACAGACATGTCTGTGCCTTCCTCAGGCCAGCATGCCAGTGAGATTCACTGCCTCCCTTCGCAATGGGCCTTACAGCCTACCTATTCATGGGTTTCACTTTGTGCAGTGAGCTGGAAGAGCCCCTTCTGGCATATGAAAATCCTTCCTAGTCCTGTCAGCTCTTCCAGTGAGCCCCAGTCTGTTCCCCAGCCACCTGAACACCACTGTGTGACAGGGTTGCCAAAACATTAATATCATTTTGAACCTAGCCTCTCCACAAAGTTGGCCTTTATCTTTTTATTTTACTAAATAAATTTGCCTTTGTTTACGTGGTATGAAACTGCAAATGTGTTGGATGTAAAACAGAGAAGCCTGGGGAGGAAAGGAAGTGCTTCTGGGATGTGTACTACCAGACCATGGGAATTACTGCTATAAGATATCATATGTATTGTAACTAAGGGCACTAAAAAAAGGATTTGGCATTCACAGCAAATTGAGAACATAAATAAATGTTTTAGATAGAATAAACTTGTAAATCCTCATACCTCAGAGCATAAGCCAGTCACTGCCACTTCTGTCAGAGGAAACTGCCTGTGCAAGAAAATATGCCAACAGCCAGGTTGGGAGTTTACTGTGCCTTCCTCTGGAGGATCTGTCACTGTCAGGCTCATGCCACCATGCCAGACGTGGCACTGACCTGATTCAGAGAGGCAATTCCTTCGTTTTGTTGTTCCCTCTATTTAGACATAATAAGGTCTCTGATCCTGTTTGGTGAAATCAGTCTCTTGTTAAATTTAAGTAGGTGTTCATTAAACTGTTTTACAGTATCACTCTAATGTTGCCTAAATCTGCTTGTACACAAATTTATATTTAGGCCCCTAGAGATGCTCAGCTGATTACACATGCTATTGAGACACAGCCTTTGTCCCCTTTTCTCTGCATGACAGTATTTTAGCATTGCTGACAAGCTAAAAGCTCTAGTTCTTCAGTCCTTCATTTACCTGCAGAAATTATGTGACAGCACTTCTGGCTCAGAGAGGGGACTGCACGGGCACCAGAATCCCTGGCAGCGCTTGCACCTCTGCTTCTGGGAACAGCCACACAGGCACCTCACAACTGCTTCACCCCATGTCCAAGACGAACATGGGGTTTGGTAAACCTACAAGCAAGGGGCCAGATTATTACAGAAGTAATAAGGCTTCAGAAAATATAATGAACCAAATTCTCAGTCGCTGTAAATTGATACCCATCTAACTACACAGTTTAAAGCAGCGGGGGATTGGCTTTCACTCCTTTCTAGCCCTTTTGAGTTTATATTGTGCATAAACTGGATTTTATTTGTTCTTGGAAGAAGTTCAATTTTTATTATCCAGACACTAAAGTCTATATTTTTTTTTTTTATTTTCTGTTTGTGTTGCAATAAAACACCAAAGCTTCCTTTAGGGATTAGAATACTGTTATGCTGTGCACTGTGCATACATGCGCACACACACACAGAGGCACACACAAAATGTTTGTGCACACATATAGCAAAAATTGTTAAATAGCTTACTTTTCAAGTTGATACCAAAAAAAATTATAAGCTGGATACTCATTTGTGATATACCTGCAAAAAAGTTCCCTCAGCCATTTCTGGGAAAAAACATCTAGACAACCAGATGCATAAACATGTCACTTCCAAATATTATGCATTGATTTGGATTATATAGTCTTGTTTTTTATTTAGCTAGTAAAAGTAGACCTTGAAAACTACTTCATGCAGAATGCCCTTGTCACTGGAAGAACTCATCAAAACAATCGTCTCTTCCTATATTTGCTTCTAGTGTCTGTCAACGTTTGCAGTACCTGTTAGTAGTCTTAAATTCCATGAACAAATATTTAAACATTCTTTTGTCTTTTAAAAAGTAGTAGATGAAGGTGAAAATGCTGTTTTACAATCATATAGGTTAAATATTTATTGGGTAAATATTTTAATATTTCCACCCCAAGAAGAGCAATCTGGAAGCATGCTATTTCTATTAGGTATCTCAATCAACTAGAGAATTAAACTAATTTACAAACATCCTCATAAGAAATGACACTGCTATTCTCTTATTAGATGTTTAGGCTAACAAATTACAAATGAAACTTTTAACAAAGCAGTTGTATTAACCTTTATCAGCTATGAACTTATCTGCTATTTTTAGCTGTACTGCAAAGAGTGAAACAGTATCTATTTTTAAAATAGTGTTAAGTGGAAAGGCACGAAAGCAAACCTTAGCTGGGTTAAACAATTGAACAATGTAAGGAAATAATAAAATGTTTGTCTCAAATATAATACAGAATAAACTTATTATCAGTAAACAGCATTAAAGTTTCCTACAGCAATGGTGTGTAGGTACTTACAGAATAAAAGTTCTTGTTTGAACTAGGCATTAAAGACTTTCAAAAACCTCAGCAAGGAAGAGTTTTCATGTGAGTTGGAAAAGGTTGTCTTTAATATTTGACAGCCATATTAGTACACAAGTAAGAGATGGCATTCAGGTAGCTGAATGCTAATGTGTTAAAGTTATTTGAGATGCTCTAGTGCAACCAGCCTGGTCTTTAGATGACATTCCAGAAGTGTGAGTGTCTCTGTTGGGCAATCTTTTATCATACATTCCCATGATTCACAGACCTTGCTGGGTTGGCAGCTGAATTCCACCCAGAGGTCAGTGTGGTAAACTCCTGATGGCTAACCATTTTAATTTCTGACACTTTTTCATATTTCTGTATGACCATCATGTGCTTCCATAGTTTACAGGTCATTCAACAAGGACTAGTAAATACATAAATATAATATACAGTTACATAAATAAATCCTGTCCATTGTTATCTAGCAAGTCGAACAGGGCTGATATAGTTTGTCTGTATTTTATACCATGGACAGAGTTTCCTTATGCAAAGAGACGGCAGATGGTATGAAGTAATTTAACAACCCAGGGACAAAGCTCCTTCAGTGTTCTACTGGGCCTCTGCTGCCTTTAAGGATTTTTCCTGGTTCTGGCGGGGATAGGGTTAATTCTCCTCAGGCTCTGGCAGGGACACAGGTATTCCATATCATGTGAGCCATGCCCAGTTTGCAGCCAGGAGCTGCCAGGGGAGGGGGCAGGAAGTCGGTGCTTGGGAGCTGGCGGGGGCGTGCCTGGTCGACAGCGGTGTTTCTGTAACCGTGTTTGTACACTCCACTGTCCCTGTTATTGTTGTTGTTTTCTTGTTCCCTTTGCTGTTCTGTTAAACTGCCTTTGTCTCAACCCACGAGTTTTGCCTTTTTCTTCCGATCCGGCCCAGTGGTGGGGGGAAGCTCCAGAGAGCAGCCGCGTAGTTCTTTGTTGCTGTCTGAGCCCAAACCAGGATTTCAAAGAAGAACCTGAGACACATTTAAATCAAGAGGTGATGAATCTGTTGTGTAGATATCTCCTGGGAAGATTTTTGGAGATAATAAAAATTAAAGAAACTGCAATATTACTGGACGTGGAAGCTGTTAACAGAACTAACTGTCCAGGAGCCAGAGGAACGCATTCAGACTGGATTTTTAACCACAGAGAAATTACTGTAGCTATTAGGATGTGGAGAAATCAGCCACTGACAGCACTGAAATTTCTCTTTAATAGTCAGAAGTTTCTTTGAAAATTCGGTGAACTGTGTATTAAATATATTTATGTCAATTTTTCTGTTGAGGAGGTTTTAGTCAATTACACATCAGTGTTAAATTCTGGTGCAGACATAAGACTTGCTATAGAATGACATAATTTTATGGAATAAGTTTTCAAATGGCCAAGTAAGAAGGGGTGTTGATATTCTCATTTCAGCCATTTCAGCTAACAAACTCTAAGGCCATCTGAGAATTGGAGGAGTTGTCAGTCTATGTTAACTTGCTATTTATTATCTGTTCCCATAAAGAAGAATATGCAGTGTCCTATCTGCTTAGTGTCAGGCAATCTGGGTAAATGGTATATAGACAGTAGACTTGTCTCCTTGGTCTCCACTGGCCTCAGTTGGGTATTTGCACAAGTGTGAGGAAAAGAAAAAAAAAAAAAAAAAGTACAAATAAAAGTTCGAGCATGAGGTCATTCTCTTTGCCCTTTTATCCATATATGTGTCCACAGTGTGATCCCTAAGATTGCACACGACGTGGGGGCAAGTACCATAAAGCTGTTTTTCTATTTCACATCAAGGATAAAAAGGGACACAACAATAATACTGGCACAAAATTTATATAATCTGTTACTGAGCAGTAATGGTGAGGGTCTAGTAACTGTGGTAAAATAATAACATTCTTTTGTTTAAAAGACGTCTACGATGTTCTGTCTTTTAAGGAAACTATTAAAAGCTTTTTTTCTTTTTTTAACAGTAATTTTCTGCAGTAAAAATGTTACCAAAGTTCAGATCTCAATTACAGATAATACACGAGAGTTCAGTACTTCAAAGCTACATTTGTTTCCTACTGCCTGCAGAACTCATTGGCATGTGTGTTTATACAGATGTATTTTCAGAGCATAGTGTATTTTGCAATGAAGCTGGCTTACATTTTTTCATAAAAGAGTCTTCAGGATTTTTTTCTCCTTTTGCAGACTTTCTTTTCTGCTATTATACTTGACAGAGGAGCTTTGGGCAGTGCTGATGCTAAGAGCTACTCCGTGCCCAGCACCACTGGACCCTCTTCTCTTCTGGATCTTCCTTTTCAGTTTACTACTACATCAGGATCAGATCCTTTACTTATGAACAGACTAGCAAATCAGCAATTAAATGAATGAATAAAATGTCACTGAAAATGTCATTATTAAGGAGAGAAATCCCCATTAGCTGTGTTTTTTAAGATTCCAGAGATGTATATTGAAATTTCTAGGGACACACTGTATATTTCAGATCCAAAAGTAGATGTGAGTAGGTGAGACCTCTGCATTTGCACTGAATTAGGCTTGAACCGTAAGAAAAGGGCCATTTCCAAAACTTATATCCTCAGAATTAAGACAGGTCTGGAAAAAATTATAGTAGTGTGCTGTCACTGTGTATGTATTTAGGTCTCAGCTTAAGTCTAGGGTGCTTCTCAAAAGCTTTGCCTCTCCCTTATTTTCTGAGTCATAGATAGTAATAAAGGCTTGCCAGATGTTTATTTGCAATTTTAGATAGCTACCAAGTAAATCACAGGAATTTTTTTTTTTAAGATTTAAGTACAGGCATGACATTTCAGTCACTGAAATAGTTTCATATCATTGTATGTGAAGCTCTTAACAAAAAACAGTTCAGCATTTGAATACGCTGTACTGCACCACATTGCACGAGTTAACTTGTTTAAAGACCTGTCAGTATTATGGGTATGGGTATGGATTATTAGAACTAGATGTCAGAGGTATAAAGTGGCAGCAAACTGATAACCAGTAAATCTGCAGGAATGATGAAATACAGAATTAACCTAGTAGAAAAAATAGATTAGGAGAAACTGTATAACCTTGTCAACAATCTTCTTTTTTTTGTATACTTGCAGGGACAAAGTTTTGCATTGCAAATTCAAAGAACCTTTATATTTAGCATTACATTTGCGATTTACTGAGAGCAAAATCTGAATCTAGACAGAGATGAACAGTTGAATGCATTTTTAAATTGATTAGATTAACCTGAAACACAACCACTTTTGTAACCAGCTATCTTAGCTCAGCCTAATCCTATTTCATTTATTATAAAGGTAATGAAAGGTTTGTCTAATGTTAAACTAGTAGTCTTTTAAACAACCTGAATATTTTTACAAATGTCTAAGACCATAGTCTATATTTTTCCAGGGAAATCATATGCCACCTATTTGCAAAAAGGCAATGAAAAAGATTCAAACACATTTCCATTTTTTGCAGCATTTTGTACAGTTACTGAATAACATGTCTATGATTTAAGCAAATAGTCTAGTTACTCCCAGTAGGTAGGGTGTTTGGATGTTATTTACATAGAGGTCTTCAGAAGTCCATTTGACTCTGCATATTTTCCTGCAGTATGAAATGTTACTTCTTCTTTTTATAATGGCAATAGAAATAATTCCTTGGTGCTTTAATCAAAATAATATAATACTATCTATTACAATACCACAATGTATTACACTGCAATATACTGTATTTACAATATGCTACATAGAATTATCATACTATCTACTATATGATATATAGTACTTAATACAATATTTTACTGTAAGTTCATAGTATTATCTTGCATACTAAAAACTACTGTCAAGTATCTGAGGAAGGTTAAGGAAGAAGGAACGACAAAATCCAGTAATTCTGATTGCACTTTCTGTTGCTCAGAGCTGATTTTGTACTACATATCTCATTTTATTTACAAGATAATTGAATGCACTTACCTTGGCCACTGATAGGCTCTTCTTGGTTTGCCCCAGAAAATATCTCAGCTCTGGGAATTGAAGAAGAAACATCTGCCAGTTGGAGGTATTGGGTGCCAAGGTGTGTTTCATTCTTATTTTTATCAAGTTTCATTTACCCTATCACACTCACATTTTCTTCTGCATTTCTCTTTCTATGTCTTTCCTAAAGGGACAGCAAAAAATAAACAAATATATATTCTTTCCACTACACATTTAGGTCACTAAATCCTCACTGTCAAGAAGAAAAACTGATTGACCTTTGGCTACTAGTTCTCACTTAATATTTCACAGTTATCTCCTTGTGCAAGTTAGATAGAAGTAGCATAATGTACGCTCTATAGACAAATATTTTCAGATTCTCAGCTGTAAAACAGATAGAAGAACTTTAAAGGTATTTTCTAGGGTGACTCTGAGTCCTTGTTTAAAATGAATTCTGGATTTCTTTCCTTATTTTTTTGCACCAAAGACTGAGATGAGCCTGGTAATGTGTCTGGCCAAGGAATAGGGACATTGCTGCTGGCAAGTGCCATTTGTTTACTATTAAGGTTAGCTGAGAAAGAGATTTTCAATATGAGTATCTCTCCTTAGGGTATAAAGTATCATAATTTTTTTTCCTTCTCACCCATGTTGGCACAGCAGGGTATTTTTTATTTTTTTTCCTACTACCTGAGAATTTATAAACTATGCACTGCACAACTGGAAATAAACTAGTATCTGCTTAATTTTGACTAGAATACTTACATACTTGCAACTACCAATATGTGTTCATAATGAACTTTGACTCAGCATTAACATATAGTATCCCCACCCTTGGCATCTTTTTTTAATGTGTTGTGGTTTTTTTTTTCCCTAGGTACAGTAGGAAGTCCAGAGACAGGGATGCATTACTGACTTGCAAACACATCTTCTCAGTTGCTTGCATTCTCTACTTGTTCTCTGTCACAGGTTTTATTCTGAAGCTCATTAACCTTAGTATGTATGTGGTAGTATTTATTTGTATCATCATATTCTTACTTGTCTGGACCAAAATCTCAGACCTTCTCTCCAAAATTCACAACAGCAATGAAGGTTGCTAGTCCTGCTGTTATTTTTTAAACATTATTTTTCAACATAATGAAGGATGAGCTTTCAAGGTCCCCCAGATTTTGCAAGTACAACCAGACAAAATTAGTAGAAGAGGAAATTTTTAAAGACAGCTATGTTGCATGTAAGATTAAAAGACAAACCTCCACTGGGAAGCAGCAGTGTCTGAAAGCCTAACTATTTTTAGATTTTTTTTTCCTCTGCAGGCAGCCCAGTGACCTCTCTTCTTACTTCCAAGGTCTGCTCTGGGGCAGTGAACAACGCTTCTGATAACAGGAAAAAAGTTCTGATTGCAAGCAAGTGAAGCAGTCAGCTGAACTGCTACCTTGATTGTCTCCCTCTTGACTTGTATCATGACATGCTACTTTGGCTTTTGCTCTTGTGTATTTGAAAACTGGGAAACAGTACTGAGAAAACCATGGGTTTGTTGACGTTTTTTAGGAGAATAGTAGCAGCACATGCTGTACTGCTAACAACAGAATCCCTACAAACTATGCTGCCATAGTTTTACTATGTGTGTTTTCTAGCTCTTACTACAATAAGCCAATGGTAAATGAAAAGTTAATATTATAGGCGTGTCACTACAATATGTTTGTTTATATGTTTATGTGCTACAATGGCACAAAACAAACACTTTCTGCTTTTACATATGGACTTTTTCTAACCTAACCTCACAAGGTGTTTTACAGTTCTATTCTGTGTAAGAAATAGTGAATCCTAATGGTATTAAGAAACTTGAAAATCCATTAGAACTCATGCTGAGCACTGCGGGGAAAGAATGAATTTTACAAAATAAACCTCTCTTTTTGGGGGGGCGAGAGGCAAGGATGGATTTTTTTTTTTTTTCAGTGATAGAAAGTTACTAAATTATCATGCCTTCTCTAACGACAAAATGCTTTAAGTGAGGAAACAGAAAATATTTTGCCTTTGTTGTAGTGAAAGTGAGGCAAAAGAAAAGCACAACAGGGGCAAGAAACCAAAACATGATAGGACTCAAATAGTTTTACATTATTTATATTTATAATACCTAAAAATATTTATGTGACTATGTATTGCTGAGGTCTTGAAGAAACTTTGATAATTAAATCTTAAAGAGAGACAGTTTTATTCTTTGTGTCATTTGAAAGTTTTTCTTAATGTTGTGAATTTTTAACCTTCTTTAGATAGACCTAGGAGGCTGTTAAATTTTTATTCCAGTCTCTGCCTCTGATGTTTGTATTGATGGTTCTTACAATCTCTTATACTAACTTTTCCTTAAAAATCCTCAAAATCAATCCTTTATCCTATCTCTGCACTGCACTGAATCAGTTCCTGATACAGGAACTGAGAAATTTGCATTCATAATTTCTGGTGCAGTATGGATTGTTTTGAGCATGTGCCTGGATGTCCACTAAAAATTGTTACACTTTTTAAAGCAGCAGCTGTAATGGGAAGGGTGATACCCAGCTCCAATGGGCCCAGTGAAGAATGGCAGCAGCCACCTCACCACGTGTTCCTTTTTCCTACCCATCATATCAGTCATTTGCTACCACAGGAGTCCTTTTTCTTCAACTAAGTGAGTACTGAGAAAGGCCTCAGATCCCAGAAAAGAGGTTATTCCGTCCTTCATACTCCTTCACAGTGCTATAGCTGTGGTAAATGTAGTTTGATTCCAAGGAATTCTTTTATCTGTTGGATGTATAAACTCCTGACAACATCACTTGGATGCATAAAGAATATTCTCACATGACAAAAATCTTAGTCTAAAACCCTTTATATGTGTACTTCTTAGAGGTTGATAGACTGTCTGTAATTTTTAGTCAAACCAAGAGTCTGACTTACTTTTTTGTAAAAGAAAAGTATAGGAGGTTTTTTTGTGTTTATGTGACAGCACATATGTTTTCCTTTATACCCATGAATGAAACATTATATACAGATCTACAAAATTAAACCAAAATAAATGCTTAACCTTAACAAAAATAGACAAGAATAGATATACATTTTTTAGAAGGAGGGAAGCAGCATTAAGAGTCTCTTTGCTTATTGGTCAGACCATTAAAGTATAACAAGTTTAGCCATTAAAGTATATAAAGTGACATTAAAGTATAACAAGTCTAGGCATTAGGATATACATGAAGTTCTTAGAATTATAGAATTGCCTAGGTTGGAAGGAACCTTTCAGATCATCTAATCCAACCATCAACCTAACTCTGACCTAACTGTGACCTCTAACCATCACTAAACCATATCTCTAAGCACTATGTCTACCCATCTTTTAAAAATCTCCAGGGGTGGTGCCTCAGCCACTTCCCTGGTCAGCCTGTTCCAATGATTAATAACCCTTTCAGTGTAAAAATTTTTCCTAATATCCAGTCTAAACCTCCCCTGGTGCAACTTGAGGCCAGTTCCTGTTGTCCTATTGCCTGTTACTTGGGAGAAGAGACCAGTTCCCACCTCTCTACAACCTCCTTTCAGATACTTGTAGAGAGCGTTAAGGTCTCCCCTCAAACCCCTTTTCTCTAGGCTAAACAATCCCAGCTCCCTCAGGTGCTCCTCGTTAAGATTTATTCTCCAGACCCCTCACCAGCTTCATTGCCCTTCTCTGGACCCACTCCGGCACCTCAATATTTTTGCTGTAGTGAGGGGCCCAAAACTGGACACAGTACTTGAGGTGGGGCCTCACCAGTGCCGAGTACAGGGGGACAATCACTTCCCTAGTCCTACTCACCACACTGTTCCTGATACAAGCCAGGATGCTGTTGGCCTTCTTGGCCACCTGGGCACACTGCTGGCTCATATTCAGCCAGCGCTCAACCAGCACCCCCAGGTCCTCCAGCCACTCTTCCCCAGGCTTGTAGTGCTGCATGGGGTTGTTGTGACCCAAGTGCAGGACCCAGCACTTGGCCTTGAACCTCATACCATTGGCCTCGGCCCATCAATCCAGCCTGTCCAGATCCCTCTGCAACGCCTTTCTACCCTCAAGCAGGTCAACACTCCCATCCACCTTGGTGTCGTTTGCAAACTAACTGAGGGTGCACTCAGTCCCCTCATCCAGATCATTGATAAAGATATTAAAGAGAACTGGTCCCAATACTGACCCCTGGGGAGCACCACTCGTTACCGTCCGCCAGCTGGATTTAACTCTATTCACCACCACTCTCTGGGCCCGGCCCTCCAGCCAGTTTTTAACCCAGCGAAGAGTACTCCCATCCAAGCCATGGGCAGCCAGTTTCTCCATGAGGATGCTGTGGGAAACTGTATCAAAGGCCTTACTAAAGTCCAGGTAAACAACATCCACAGCCTTTCCCTCATCCACCAAGCGGGTTACTTTGTCGTAGAAGGAGATCAGATTTGTCAAGCAGGACCTACTTTTCATGAACCCATGCTGACTGGGCCAGATCACCTGGTTGTCCTTCATGTGCCTCATAATGGCAAGCAGGATGATCCATTCCATGACCTCCCCAGGCACCAAGGTCAGGCTGACAGGCCTGTAGTTCCCCGGATCATCCTTGCAGCCCTTCATGAGTATGGGCATCACATCTGCTAGATGCCAGTCAACTGGGACCTCCCTGTTTTGCCAGGACTGCTGGTAAATGATGGAAGGTGGCTCGGTGAGAACTTCTGCCAGCTCCCTCAGTACCCTTCAGTGGATCCCATCTGGCCCCATAGACTTGTGTACATCCAGGTGTTGGAGCAGGTCCCTCACCATCTCCCTTTGGATTACAGGGGCTTCATTTTGCTCCTCGCCCCTATCCACTAGCTCAGGGGTCTGGGTACTCAGGGAACAACTGACTCTAGTACTAAAGACTGAGGCAAAGAAGGCATTAAGTACCTCAGCCTTCTCCTCATCCTTTGTCACTGTGTTACCACCTACCTTCATCCAATAAAGGATATAGATTCTCCTGAGTCCTCCTTTTGTTACTAATGTATTTATAGCAACTCTTCTTATTGTTCATAACATCCAAGGCCAGGTTAAGTTCTTCTGATGCATTTCCTTTTCTGTGTGTCATTATAATTTCTTAAGTGGTTTATTTAGCAAAGAACTTCCTTTTTAAACTATTGATGTCTATTTTATGGTATTTAAATTTTAAGTAGACCCAGATAATATTTGTAGGTACTCGAAAGGAAACTTTATACCCATGAGAATGTGCTTTACCTTTTTCTGAAGTTGAAGGCACTTTGTTAATTCAATTATACTTGGGCTTGCTTGCTGTCAAGTGATTTCACTTAAGATTATAAAATGTTTACGTATTTCATATAAAATTATGGGAAAAAAAGCAGAAATTATTTAACTTTTTCATTGCATATTATAACTTTCTAAATGCCATCAGTTTAACTTATTTTATTTTTGTTGATTTAGAACTGAAAAACATTTTAGAGAACATAATAAAATTATAAATAGATGTGAGGAAAAATGTATTAGCTCTGTCAAGAGAAACAAGGACAAATACCTAAAAAAGTATTTTTACCTTTTTTTCTAATTTTCCTCAGTTGAGGCTATGTATTTCCTTTAAAACATGCTTAGTTTATAGTAAACAGAAACCTTACAGTCCATTAGAAGCAGAACGTATAGACAGGAAGCTGTAAAGAGGCAGTAATAAATTACAGTCTCGTGAACTTTCATCAACTTATTGTAGTCATCTATACATGATCCATAAGCTGAAGTTTACTTTTTTACCAGAGTGTTAAAAGGATGCTGTCTAATATTGATTGAAATCTGGTTTAATGGAAACTTTACACTTTTATCTATGAAAGAGTAACATGAGGATATTTATTAGGCTTCCATACTTACTGGAATGTAACGTGGAGGAAATTATTTTATTTTGTAGTAACTATCTTGCATTTTTCTTTCATGAAAGAATTATTAATCTGATCGACAAGTGGTAGTCTTTTCCAAAGTTAAAAAGATACTTGCGTAAACTCAAGGACTGAATGTGTAGACATGTCCTACATAATTCTCTAAAAGTACTGGGTTTATACGGGGGCTTAGCAATTCCGTGTGAGCAAATAATTCTGAAATCAGTCTAAGAATAATTACGCAGATTGAAAATAACAAATTTAAATAATTTAGAGTAACCACTAAAAATGCAAGAGAAATACATGAGGCAATAAAAATCATTTAGACCTTAAATAGATACTTCCATCTGCCTTCACTAGTATAAAGACCTCTTGTACTTTCAATGTTGTTGTTGATACATTCACCATGCTGCAAGGAAAGTATACATCTGAATGTGTTTTAACCTTCCTTCTCTTGCCCTGAATGTGCAGATGGCCAGAATAACTTTTCAAATAAAGAGACCAGTGTTGACTGCTTGAGCACTGGCATCCTGAGCTGGCTGCCCTGTCTTGATTTGCTTAGGGTTACACTGATTAAGAATTTAGTTAGCTGTCACCAGTGCTTTTCATCAGGGAGCACTTCCAAAAAGCATTGGCAGCAGGTCTCAGAAAATGCCCACAGGCAAGGTCAGCTCCCGAGGACAGCAACTGCTTGTGAACTATATTAGGAAAATAAAACTATTATTACAGAACATAGGAGAGCTAACCCATCAGTGTCATACTTGAAAATGTAAACTTCTCACCCATAAAATAAATTATCCAGAATGGCTTGGTTAACAGATTCCTTTTTATGTAACATAGTAACTCATATGCACTTCAGGGATGATTATTTTAACATTTTTCTTTTAAACAATGACTTTTATAAATATATATCTAAAAATAGATACACAGATCAAAAGACATATGCTCTGCATTAAAAAATCAGGAACAACTGATATTATTGTGCTAGCAACAACAGTTTTGACATTGACACCTGCTTGATGTTTTTTATCTCTCATTCACATAGAAATTCAGGCATAAAAACTTTATATCCCAGAATTATTATTCCAGTGCATTCCAGGGGAACAAATACTGAATTACAAGGAAAACACTGGGGTAAATTCCCAAGGTACAGATATGAGTTAGCTCTTGTCCTCCCAGATATTAAATGGCATAGCCTGATAAGAGTGAGCACCAGCTTGTAATCATTCCATAGGAATTTTTCTCATTATTACATTCAGTTTTCATAAATCCCTTTCAATGGTCCTGGGGTATTCATTGTCATCGAACAATCCAGTTCATTGACAAGTCATTCCCAACATTCTGAGAAAGTGAAAAATAGAGACAAATACACATGGACAGCATACAGTAATATTTTTAAAATATTCTTTTCTAGTGTTTAAAGAACCGTGGCTAAGAACAGTCTTTTAGTTTTATAATTTGAAAATCTTTTGCAGTATTTCCATTAGAAACAGATAAAAAATAAAGGTTAGGGGTTTTATTTTCACTTGCTATTTGAAAATACTGTATTAGAGGAGGTGCAATTGTATTCAATCTCCTATCTATTGGATTAGAGGAGATGAAGCCTGTATAAAACAAATTAAATAAAAACTGTTCTGTGTGGAGGCAAATTAAGCTGGTGGTTAAAGAGAAGAAATAGAGTAATGGGATCAGCTTCCACCCTTGCAAGTTTTTCCTGTGCTTTCATCAATTCATTTACTCTGCTTGTGTCTGCCATTTAGTTGACATGCTGTTCTAGACAGTGTCTATCTCATACTGTATGTCTTCATGTGTGTATATTTTTCCATCACTGCAACAGGTTCATTGTCTAAGTTGGAATCTCTTGGCACCACTAAGATAAAAATAATAATGTAGACAGTTTGGATTTTCTATCAGACTATAGGCAATAAAACAAATGAACAACAAAAATCTGGAAAGAATGATATATGAAATAAGGAATGCATAATCTAGGGAAATGCACTGTTAAAATTGTTAAGCCATCAGATATACAAATCTCCATAGCTCTGTATGTTTATCAACTGCACTGCAAGCTGTTTACATTGTACAAGATAGTTTGTGCTTCTATTGTGGCAGTTTTTTACAGAAATGATATGACTGACTGTTTAGAATAAATATTATTTAAAAAACCAAATAGAGTCTTGAAGCTTGTTAGAGCGTTGAATATCTATTTCAAAGATATTCAAAGTCTTTTGTTCTTTGACCTTATGTTACTGAGTATATCCTAATGATATGTAGTTATTTGACAGTCTATTATTACTTATTGCTCTGATTATTTTCACCAGGGCTTACTCTTAACTTTTAATCCACTGTTCCTTTTATTGTAGCCTGTATAATTTTATATTATGTTGAAACAATGCCATGAAATTTGATACGTGCAATGTATTCACAAACTAACTCAATCAAGAATTTAGAGCAAGATGACCATTTTTACAAATTATACTGAAAAAAAGGCAATACTGTGTGATATACTTTGGTTTGTTATTGCTATAGCTCTATTTTAGTGGTTACTCGTGAGGGAGAGCCTGACATCTAGAACCTACAAAAAGAAAAAAGGTAGTGGTCATTTGACTAATGTTGTTTACCTACATCTCATGCAGCCAGATCACTTCTAACACTGAGAAGCTCCCACTTTAAAGAAAATAAAAAATTAGAGTTCTGATCACAGTCAAAATAAAAAGCAGAACATTATTCTTCACACTACCATTCAGTCTCACACAGACATAAGGCAAACCTGGTAGGAAAGCAATAGCAAAAATATCTCTGAAATCTAATGATTTCTGATTGCTTTTGCTGAACTACTCTTTTTACATAGCCTACTTAGATATTTATACAATAAACTAAATTTTGCCTCAAATAGCAATAAGGAGAAGTAACAGCAGGTACATTTTAAGACTTCTGAAGAAATTTGGCTGATTAATGTTAATGGTGTGATTATCAAAATATCTTATCAATTTATTTGATCAGTTTATGGGTACAAACTCCATTCATGGGGAGGAATAACCCCATGCACTAGTACATGCTGGGAACCATTCAGCTGGAAAGCAATTTTGCAGAAAATGACCTAAGGTCCTGGTGGACAACAAGTTGAACATGAGCCAGAAATGTGTACTTGCTGCAGGGAAGGCCAGTGGTATTCTAGCTGCATTAGGCAAAGCATTGCTAGCAGGTTGCAGGAGGTATCCTTCCCTCTCTCATTAGCACTAGCGAGTCCAGCAAAGGGCCACAAAGATGGTTAAGGGACTGGATATCTCTCCCTTGAGGAAAGCTGGGACTGTTCAGTCTGGAGAAGAGAAGACTCAGGGAGGTAAACTCCTCAATGTATATAAATGCCTGAAGGGAGGGTGTAAAGAAGACTCTTTCCGGCACTGTCCGGTGACAGGATAAGAGGCAGTGGGCACAAACTGATGCATGGGATGTTCTTCCTGAACATCAGGAAACACTTTTTTACTGTGAGGGTGACTGAGCACTGACAGATGTTGCCCAAAGAGGTTATGGAGTCTCCATCCTTGGAGATATTCAGAAGTCATCTGGACATGATCCCAGGCAACCAGCTTTAGGTAGCCCTGCTTGAGCAGAGGTGTTGGACCAGGTGACCTTTAAAGATCCCTTCCAATCTCAACCTGTGATTCTGTGAACTGAATGTTGAATGGGATCATCCGGCCAAACCAGTTTTGGAACAAAAAAGATGAAATGCAGGGAGTTGTCATTCGACTCAGCTTCATCTTGCCTTGACAAATCCTTATCGATCCTTATCTGTGCAGAGATGACTTGGGAGGTGCTGCAGAAACAGCTCAGCCCGGGTTTGCCTCAACACTGCATCACAATAAGAACTGAAACCTAGATGGTGCCTTGAGTAGTCCTTTAACGAAATGCCCTGAGTCACATCCCATGACTATTCAGTGACTTTGTGTACCAGACATCACAAAATAAATAATACTAACTAAGGGGCCATCAAACCAACCAGAGAGAACCATTCCAGATAGTGTAATCCATTCAGGCACAATCCTGCCCACCCATGGAATCAGGAAATCTAAACTGTAAGATCTGGTGAGGAAAATGAGGGGAGTCTTCCAACAATACATCTGGCATGTAGAAGATTCTTACCCCCTTGCCCAGGACACTGTGCAAGGTAACTTCCCAGGGATTTAGTGGTCTTACCTGAGAGAGAGGGTAAGTGATTTAAGAAACATACTTATGGCATTTGGCATGCTTTAAGATCGTGATTAGTGCACTCTTTTAAAGGTATTAACATCTAATGTGCCTGTGGTTTGTGTTGCTACCTTTCGGGATCACTTGTAGTTTGTAATAGTGTATTCTGTGAATTGCTTTTTAAATTAAATTGCAATAGTGCGTTCACCGTTGTATCTATAAAACTTGCAATAGTGGTGTATTGGAGCTGTGAGTGAAGTCCAAATAAATTGTTAATTTGAGCCTCTCAGTGAAGTCCTTTTCTCTCCGTCACAAACATTTAGGAATTTTGTTCAGAATGCTGAATAGGTACCTGCTCCCTGAATTGACATAAGTGCTTTTGAAAAGCTTGCTTATCCTATCTGAGGGAGGATGACTGTTTCTGGGAGCATGTTCTTAAGGCATTGTGATGTATTATTTTCTTGGCTCCTGTTGCTGTCTCTGAACTACAGCCAGGTACTGTCTGACATTTGTCTTCTGGAACAGGAGCCAACAGTTTTGAGTGAAATGTCTCAGTTCTCAGCAGGACCTAAGTAACTAGCATGCTGTAAGTCTGTTGACCTAACCCAATGAATAGACAGCATAACACAGAGATTTCTTAAATAATACCACCCCAGGTTGGAAATTCGAGGCTGGTAAAAGAACTTTCCATCAAATGTACTGTGTCACACGTTCAGGATAGACTGTGTTGCATCATTGCTCTGCCGCTACTGGTTGTGAATTAGAGGGACAGAGCTGGGATCAGCTGAGGTATGTAGTTCTTAATTTTTTTAATTTTCTGTAGAAATGCCTTCAAAGATTGTACCAAAGGCCACATTGCTGTTTTTCTCTCTACTAGCAGGAGGAGAAGCCATACTCTGCTCCTCCTTTGCACCGTCTCCCTTAGGGTCCTGGGCAGACCAGGCCACTGCCAGCCACAGCCCACGCTGCAGCCTCCCTGCTGACAGCCTGTCAGGTCACATGCCTCCTTTCTGGGGCTTGAGCAGAAGTTGCCAGCCTTGACTTTCTTATTCTTTTTCTTTAGCGTGTAATAGGAAAAAGTCTACAGGCTATGTATATCCATATGTGGCTGCTGTCGATGGCCTTGCAGCATTATGTCCTGTAGAAACAGCAATATGCACACTTCCTCCCAGCTTCCAGTTGGGAACAGAACTGGAGAGAAGCACTGTGTTTGATCAGCTAGAATGCATCATGCTGTGCTTGGGAGACCTGTGCGCCAAAGATAGATGATAGGATTTTTTCCCAGGAATTCAGCCCAGGGTCACTGAAATGCACATATTTTGGTGGGACACAGGTCAGATGCACATAGGACAGCCATGCTGGCTTACAGTGCAGGGGAATGCTCAACAGATCTGACCTATTATGAGCTAACTGATGGTGCAACAGCCACCTAATGGAAAAGCAACCTCTATTGCAGCAACCTTATATGTAATTACAATTATAGATTAGTTACATGTTAGTTACAGGTTTATGAGCATAATACTGATGCAAAAAATAAGGAAAAACCTCGATGAAGTAAAAAAGCCTAGTATGAAGCAATAAGACATGCTTACTGGAAAAATGTTTAGTTTTTAAGGATATTACAGTATACTACAGAACCCTAAGGTGAATCTGGTAATGGAGAAGTGACTGTTAATCACTAGAAAGTACCACAGCGGACAAGCAGGTACTGCACAAGGGCAGCATGACTGCTGTAATATGCATTATTTGACTCATTTAAAAAAAAAAGTAATGTCTCAAACGTAGCACTTAACCATTCCAGAGTACTGAATAACAAATATTTGCTTACGCTTTCCTAATTAGATTCTAACCAAATAGGTTTACTTATAAAATAAGACCGTCAAGGAAACTCTAGACACTCAAAGATCTTACTGTTTCAGGGGACTGCTAATTATTGCTACTATTCTGCAGAGAGAAGCTACATTCTAGATATTTCATGCTATGCTTAATTTACAGACTGAAATACTTTATTGAGGCAAACAGACAGATACCAGCTTGAAACTAAAATTACTGTTAGCTTGTTTCTACAAAAGAAATAGTTGAAAGGAGATGTGATTGATAACATGATCCCAAATAAACACTTCATATGAATTGAAAAATAGCTATACAAGAGTACTATAAAAACAAATTTACAGGATTTTTATAAAAATAGTTTTATCAGCAAAGAAAATTTCTGTTTTATTTTCTTCTCCTTTTCTATGAATCTTGCCCTTTTATTCCCATCATGTGGTCTGGTAATAAATCATGTATCCATCACGTTATGTTCTGTAAAAATAAATGAACTTCATAAATGTGTAATGTAAAGGAATGTATGACACATTATTACAATCCTATTCTATACTTAACTGCTATTTTTTAGTAGGATTTATCTGTAAGACACTTGAAACATAGCACTTTTATGTTTGTGACATGAATTAATGAAAAATTACTTTGAATCAGACATGCCCATATTATGAACTTGAACATTAAAGAGAAAAAATCATAGCTACACACCACCAATAATTCAAATATGAATTGCTGATTTAGAGATCACAACACTAAGCAATCCTTTTAAATAGTAATTTTATGGGGAGTTTTTTGCTGTGCAAGAATAAGGCCCTGCATGTTTTGCAGTAAAAACACAGTAACTGCTAAAGGACTTCCTGACTGTACCTGTAAATATCAAATTATTTTGCAGGTAAAATTTTTTAATTTCCATGGTGAGGGGACCGTAACTGAGTGGTTACTCATTTTGAGATAGTGTAAACCTCTATTTCTAGTGCCACTGAATGTACTGTGGGAAAAATATGTTATACAATATAAGGAGTGTTTACTAATATTTTCAATCAGCAAAGAGAGGTTATATTTTGGGGCTGCAGCTACTGAAAAATTCTGAATGTTTTCTTACTAAGAGTGTCTATAGTTTTTAAAATGAAATATTAACATCCTGTAGCACCCTTTTAAATAATTTGTTCACAACCAGTATGTGATTAAGCTAAAAGTAACAACCCACTCTTTGTTTACCTGGGGGGACGGGGCATGAAAAAAAAAACCAGAAACCCCAAACAAAACAGCAACCCAAAACCCAAACAGTATATATTTACTGTTATATTTGTTACTTCGTATAGAACATGCATATTAATAAATAAACAGTATTATTTTATCTAGATAAAGTGTACTTACATGTGCAAGTGTTAGTTAAAGGTATTAGAACACAGTAAATTTTTATCCTGTCATCTAAAAAATATGATAAGCCTAGCAGTTACCAATGGCTAGAAGAGTAACTCTATGCAACTAAAAATAGCAACAAATAGGATTAATGAAGCAACTGAAGCTCTTAAGAAGTAACCAGGGGTTACATTTAAAACATATATACAAGATGTTCCCTTTGATCTAATCAATTAGCTGGAGCCATCGTGTAAGAAGTAGATGTGATGTTATAATCCATGTTTTGTGTTTATCTATATGACACCTATCTTTTTTATTTCAACTATTACCCATCTAGTTAGATTCTAACTTGCTCATAAAAGAAGATGTGATCAAATCCATACTACACCAAGGTCTGTTTTTCTCGTCTTTATTCATGTGTTATTGTATCTTTATGCGTAAAAGAACAGGAAAATACTATTATTTCTGACTGAAAGAAAAAGAAACATGTCTTCAAATAAATGTATTAAATAAATACAGCTAATTAATGTTACTTACCATAACATTATTTGCTAAATACAAGATAGAATCTCATTTTATTATGTTATCCGTTTATATAAAGGTTTCCATCTTCAAAGGGCTTCAAAGCAAGCTAGTCAAAACTTCAGTATTTTCTCCCTATTATACAAATAGAATGTAAAGGTTAATGGTTTTTTTCAACGCCATACACTTAAGGATGGGATATTCTTGAGCTCCTCAGAGCTCAAACCACTCACTTCTGATATTGGAGTAGTGTGCTGAAAGTTTGTTAATTACTTAAATAATGTATAAACAGGTATCCATTGCTGAATTTATATTATGTAATCAGGGATGGTTTTGCAACCTTTACTTTTTTAGTCCAGAAGATTTTGTGATGGCTACTTTCAGTTAAATTAACATTGGCCTTATAAATTGCTTGCAAGGCACTTCTGCTTTACAAAACAAAAAAATCATCAGTTCATAGACTCCCAAATGATTGCATTGTATTTGAAATAATAAGTTCTTGCAGATATCAGAATAAGCTAGAAAACCCAAAGATTACGTTGTAGTAAAATGTATAACACACAAATGTTTCCAAGTTCTATCTGGTATCTGTTGGCTTGGTGAATAATGTATGTATTATTTTAATAGTTCTTTTTATACTGTTATCACTATTTTCTTGATGACAAATGCATATTTGTGAAATCTGATGTAACCCCTTGATAATTCCTCTTCCATTTTCTTGGACTTCAGAAGGATTTTGAGTAGCTGTTTCTCCTGCAGATTTAGGAGGCTTAAATTGATGCCCACTGCCTCACCTAATCTGCAGGCATGAGTTCCGATGCTTCCCAAAAGCCAGTTAACTGACTGGGAGAAGTACACCTCAAGTGAATTGGTAAAGGACATATTAACTGGTAAAAAAATAATTAACTGGTTAGTGTTTTTCCAAGACACATATTAGGCTGTTGCTAAAATACGCTGTTCAATGTAGTGATTTTGTATGTGTCTGTGAAATAAAACTTTCTTTTGCTATTAGTCAAATTATTCCTCAAGTCCTAGATGTAACTAGGGAAAACAAAAAAGGAAAGAAAAAGGAAAAAAAAAAAAAAAGAAGAAGAAGAACCTACTACAGTACTGTGTCTGTGCAAGAGATACTATAATATTTTCTCTTCCCATCAGCGGTCTGATTGTCTACCTCTTACTGTTCTGGAAGAAACTGCAAACTCTATTTTATTTTTTTTTCCCTTGAAAAAACCCTGTGAAATCTTAAATATTTTGTGAAATGGGTTGGATATTTTCCTAACAGTAGTGAGGGTGGTGTTTCTGAACTCTGGACTGTTTTTCAGTAATTGACATAATACAAAGAAAATGCTAAATTCTAAAGAATCTTAGCTCTGACTGCATAGCTCATTTACCTCTGTGTGTGTGTATGTACACGCATTTACACACATGCTTATGAAGATTTTTACTGTGGATTTACCACTTTATTTAGTAAGGATTTTAAGCACAATTTATATAAAATGTGAGCAACATCAGAATTTTATCATAGATGGAAGCTAGAAACTAAATGAGATTTTACGTCAGTGTTTGAAGGAAAGGCATCCATCTCCCTGAAATGCAGTTGTGATGTTTAATTCCTTTCTTAACAATGGTAAGATCAAAGTTTGCAAGGTTTGGACAAGGTACCCAAAGAACCCTGCTGTTTCTTGTCAAAAATTACTTTTGAGACTGCCTTTCAAGAATGAGGAAGAGCATGGCTTCTCAGCAAAGCACAGTCTATAAACACCTGTAAGAAAGGCAGGTATTGCTTTTGCAGAGGAACACCGTTTCCATCAGATGTGACATGAGAAGGGAATGACTAAGACAAAGAGGCTCCAGCAAAGGCTTGTAGAACATCTCTTATCACACAGACAAAAGGACAAACTGATTCATACTGGATTAGTGACTAGAAGGGTAGTCAAACATTTAACCAGGGCTAATGACATTGAGCAATTTTTTACCAAAAAGGAAAGAAATTAACTAGTCAGATAATCCCTTTAGGTGTAGCATAAAGAGAAGTAAACAGAGGCAAGACATCTGGGAAGAATTTTAAGCGCCTCGGACAGACTGTGAACCCTGGAGTACCTAACCAATGGGAAACAGGGGAGGGAAAAATTCGGCCGGGATTAGGAAATAAAAAGGTGTGTTTCAAGAACTGAAAGTGTGCTTACTTGCAAGTCACCCACTCTTGCAAGAACGTGAATAAAAATGTGCTTCCCAGAGGATTCTGCCTGAACCTATTTCATTTGGACCGGAACTTATTTCTCACACACCTTTGCTTTTTTACTTCTATTTCTCATATTAACAGCTTTAGTACTTTCTGTACACAAACCCTGTAAACTTTTCCTTCCCACCACCACCAAAAAGCCCCAAGAGAAGGTTCTGAAAAGAGAAAATTTAAAGGAAAGTTCCTTCTTTTCCGTATTCTTTTAAGCATGTTCTTGTGTGTACTTAAACCACTGAAATTACTTCAGTACCTTCATATCGGTACCTTTTTATTCAGCTCTAATTTCTGTAGGATTTTTCATTTTTATTCCTTCTTGATAATGCACAATCTCATTGAATGATCAGAAACACTATGGATTCATCATACTTTTAGCTGCAAAATTAGGAACTCAATTTGATAAAATTATGCAGCATTTCTGCATGGTGACTCCAGAGAATGTGCATTGCACGCAAAGACTAGGACACGTGCTTTTTCAGCATGAAGTTTTCTGACTTAGCAAATATTTTTCTGTTAAAAAGAACGTTCTTCCCCTGTGACATCACATGGCTTATACAGCTACAGGTCTGCCTTGAGTGTAAAATGTTGCAATTAGTTCTAAAGGTAAGTCATTTATTTCAAAAGGGTATTTTCTTATCAATCGTCTACTGACCTGCAGGAGTTTTATTTTCTGATTTTTATCTCACACTGGTGATGCAGGCATACTGGCATCTAAATCTAAATCTGTGTACTCTAATCTACAGAGCAGATTCCTCCCAGAAATTCTGTCTCTTTTGTCATTTATACACTTTTTTCCTTGTATGTCATTGCCATGAATAATGGTTCTGTACATTTATTTTCACTGCTAGTATATTTCATGTTAAATTGTGCACTTAGCTTATTACATATTCTTCACCTACACACCAATGGATGTATTGGAAAATGTTTTCCTAAAACCTAACTAAATCATATTTATGCAGTAAATGTTGAGTACATAAATAATTATAAGCCCTTTGTAGTTAGCACCTACAAAAAGTTTTAAAAATGTACCAGCATACATGCTGCTAATTATTTTCTAATGTACTTAAGAAAAACATATTTGCCATGGAAAATGTGTCAATGCATAGTAAATTTGTTACATTAACACTCCATAATACCTATAAATAACCACACTCAACAATATATTATGTGCACTTCTACATATTTTTACTATTTAGAAAAAAACAGTATATTATTGTCAGGTTTAAACATTTTAATACAAATTTTTTAAAAAATATTTTCCTCACTTTATTTTAAAAAGTGTTTATTAACAGAGAGGTGAAAGGTCACACATTGGAATAGAGAATCAAAAAGGGGACAGCACAATGTTGTATGATGTCTCAGTGCACTTTGGCACCACCATTACTTTGTACCCATAGAAATGCAGCAAGTAATGGAAAATGCTGCTTCATTGACTATGAACCTGTATATTTCGGCTTCAGGTGACAAATATATGATCACTCTTCCTACAGATGAAAATGGATGTTTGCATCTTCAGAGTAATGTATTTATTATATGATACAAATCTGCAGATAGATGTGAATTCAACAAAATCCATTTCTATTTTTGCCCTTGGAATCCTTCGCATAAAAAAATTTCTTAAAAAGATCTTTGAATTAAATAATGTGCCATTCACACAGGCGTTTATACCCTCCCCCCTCTTTTTCAATTAATCTGTGAAATAGGGGTTTTACTCAGCTTTTCCCTTCCTGTTGCTTTTAAAAATTGTAAGGAATAGGGAAAGAAAATAAGTATTCATTTGGAAGGAAAAAAATTTAAGGGAAGCGGCCTTTCTCTTTATCAAGACACACAATAAAAGTTAACAAGGAAATAGAAGTAAAAGCAAGTTGATTGATAAGTTAGGTTTCCATACTTCCAACTTGTCCTGGTGTGGGTACCCTTTAGGTTTTATTAGGTTAGTATATGGGTAACTCTCAAATGAATAATCTGTCTTTTATCATTCAATCAAAATGTCCATTTTAGTGATCTAATGCATCACAATCAACACTGTCATACAAGTTTTGTCCCACATGGTTGCTACATCCCATGTTCATAAACGTGGAGGTGACTGGGTCTCATCACAGCCGATAAATTTGTTGATGTCAGTGACACAAAAAGGTGGACACTAACATATCTATCACGGGAAGGGAAAGCCTCTTGAGATGCAGAGGGTTTTGAGTTACAGAGAAGTCCATGGAAGGACTCTTCTTGAATTCAATGCTATTTAGTTCAGACCCTTGAAAAGAAGGAGTCATAATTTTCACTTTAAAGTAATTAGCTAGACTGAGAGGGTCCAAAGTAGCAAACGTAACAATTCAGGGTCTTCTTCTCATGACCCTCCACTCCCCATCCACAAAATAGGGTATTCTTGTCCATATCACTTATTTGGAACACTATCATTCCCCCTCCATGTTCTGTCCTTTTTAAAGGTGACCTATTGTCATTGACCAAACTGTGTCAATGAATACACTAACATATACACAACATGGGTACCCAGTTCTTGTTCCCAGGTCCTCAGCCTGATTAATCTACCAGCAATTCATGCAGAATTGCAAAAAGGAGAACAAAAAGAAAGCAGTGCATCTTAATCATCTGCATAATTTCTGATTGCAGAGCCTCCAGATACCAATAAAAGGAAATAATTTTTTCCTAAAAATGAAGTAAAGCAGCACAGGAGGAAGCAGAAAAAGAAGTGTAGAATTCCGAAAACAGAAATTAAGGATTGATGGAATAAGCTTTAAAAGATGATATCTCCTGCATATTTATATTTACAACTACCATTTATGTAAAGAAATTTACATATTAAAGGTTTTGGCACACCATGTCATGTTTCCATGTCTTTATAACGTTCTTGGGCATCTATGATAAACATTTTCTAAACTTCACAGTCTAGGGTCTAGCTTTGATTCTCCTCACTGAAAGAGGAGAAAAGCAATGACTGTTATCATTGCTTTCAATGGGAGAAGATAAAAAATCAATTCTGAAAGCTGTTTAAATTTTAAGCTCAAGTTTACAAGGGTACATCTTTTCTCAGATACAAGATTTAGGAACACAGTCTTCTGTCTGGAGAAAAACAAAAAATCCTTTGTGTGGAGGTCAGTTATCTAAATATTGGCATCTAGCGCCACTTTTAATGACTTGGGGTATTCTACCCAATTCTCAGATGTGTCTTCCAAAAGATGTGTATCTTCTGTAGAATTTATGATGTTCCCACCAGGCCACGTGAGTATTTCAAATACCCTGTGTTGTCTAAAGCAACCTTACAGTCTTCTGCTTAGACAACTTAAACCTGCCCTTCTTATCTGGTAGTTTGTTTATGCATCATGGACAGCTCTCATTTACTCTGTCAGGATAGTAAGGACCTCTTTAATTTGAGTGGTATAATCAGACCTTAACTTGCAGAGGTATAAAGGTATTATTGAAGGTGAAGAACAAAAGTATTCAAGTAGCAGTCACTGTACTAGTCTCTAAACATCCTAATTCTATTGTCATAATAATCATAAATAGTTTCTATAATTTAGAACAACTTAGTCATGAGGTCTGGAGCAGATGATAGATATAATATTTTCAGAGAATACGTCCTAGACAGTGCGTAGAGCATTACTTCTTGACAGAAGAAGCATTATTAATTTCCAGGCAGAAGCAGCATTACTAATTTCCAGGGACAATAACCTTGATCATCTTTTGGTGTTTTTACTCATGATAATTTAACATTGCTAATATTTTACTTGATCTTTCCAAGCAATCGTCTTGGCTTTTGTGATCCCAATTTTATTTAAAATGCCTAGAATGTTCATGAATCTCATGGTGCCGTCACTTGACCATAAGTGAAAACCTATTACAAAAGTGATTTTACAGCATTCCAACACATTGTACACCCTTCAGTTCTAAGTCCTGCTAGGCTTGCCAAAAAGAAAGGATAGTGATGACATTGGTCACATCCCAGGGGAAAGAAGTACAGTTTGTTTTCGACACAAAACTCCATGGCTCACAAGCACATGCTGACACCAGCCAACAGCGGTTCAGAAGGCATTTTCAGGTTGAGGAAGAGGGATCACTATAATGCAACACAGTAGAATTTCTTCAGTAACAGAAAGTATTAGAACCCACCTTTCACCTTGAACAAAATTCCAGAATCAAATTTTAAATAAAAGGATAGGAATAATTTCATGGCAATTTTCCCATTCAAAAATCATATTTAGTATGTACGTTAAACTTCAGCTGTAGAAGATCACATCAGAACAGTCGCAAACTACTACCAATGAAATTGGTTACAATATCTAATTCACTGTTACATAAATGCATTTACAGTATAATAGCTAAGGAATGCATGTAATTTAAAGAGCCCCCCTATAGCAATCACCGAGACTGAACATATGCAGTATAATAAGTCTCAAATCTGTTGCATTTACTGTAGAGTGCAAGAGTTTTTTCTGTCCGTTGAAAGCCCCCAGCTTAGCAAGAAAGTCAGACTGTCACATTATTGTATTAAATTAAACCATGAATGCCAATCAGAAGTATTCCTTTTGATTTTCATTGGCTGTGTTTTGCATGCTGAGCTCACTTTTCAGTGCAGATTCAGCACTGTCTTCATTTTCAGATCCTTTTGCCTCATTTTTTGAGTATATGCCTTTTTTTTTATAAACACGTATGGCTATGGCAGTGATGCAAAGGAGGATGAATATCACAACTGCTATCACACCTAGGAGAAGAAAAGAGAAAAAAAGTCAAGAGAAAGGATAGACAAGTAACTCATGTGACAGAGAGTAGGACAAAGAAGGAATGACTCCATCACATAACGGAGGGAGTTACAGGGAAGCCCAAGAAATAAGAAGCCATAGCTGCTTTCAAATCAGAAAAAGCATTGTAGTATAAGCTTCATGGTGATTGTTTTGAAATTTTGCACACTAATAATTAAAAAAATTAAAAATAATTCCATGGAATACTATAATTTTTGAAAGTTTTGAATGGAAGACCAGTAGGGACCTTAGGGTACTGTAGATGAGAGGGTGTCTTTTCCTCCTGCACCATCAGCCCCTAGCTCTCTGGCAGGCTTGGAATTCAAGCCACTGAAGATCTGAGGAGTTGTTCTTCAGCGACTTTCCTGCCAGACAATGGAAGGGCACAAAGGGGACTACTATGACTTTCTGTTTTTCCTGAACTCCTATGAATATTGGGCAAAGTACTCTCCCTTTTCTCAGTCACTCATTCTCATGCCACATGCCATCAGCAGGAAAGAGGACACGTGTCCCATCATCAGCTTTCACCTGCATATCAGCTCCCTTATCACTGCTCCAGGTCTGGGGAAGGAATCTGGAGAGCAAAAGCAGAGCAGAACAGGTGAGGACAAAAGTACTAATCTGGAATTCCAAACCAAGTCCTCTATCAGCTCTGCCTGTGTACACCACAAAGTCCAACCCTCAGACCCTTTGCAGTCCCATTCACAGAATTAGTCCCATTCATATCCAGTCCTGCATACAAATTACTTCAGACCACAGATCGTAGAATCACAGATGACTGGTTCCCACTAAAAGTGCTGTTAATGAGGAGAATTTATAAAAGAAAATGTAAAACGGTTCATCATAGAGACTCCAGTGGAAACTGACCAGTGTTTATAGCCACCTGTTGTCAGGTCAAATGGGACAGAAATTCTAATGTTTATTCTGCCTTGTCAAAGAAAATCTCAACTCTGTTTCACTGCCTTTGGTACATAATAATGGGTTGAAGAGGTTTTCATGATCTACATTAGCTAGGGCTCACATTTCTGTAACTGCATCATTGTAATGAGTAGACAATGGTTAAAATACTAAAATACTAAAATCAAGGCTTACTTCATGTGAAGTAAGTGTGAGAAGGAGTGAAATAATATAGGTTTGACTCCCTGCCTTGCCTTGCCTTGCCTTGCCTTGCCTTGCCTTGCCTTGCCTTGCCTTCCCTTCCCTTCCCTTCCCTTCCCTTCCCTTCCCTTCCCTTCCCTCCCCTTCCCTTTTCCCTCCCCTCCCCTCCCCTCCCCTTCCCTTCCCTTCCCTTCCCTTCCCTTCCCTTCCCTTCCCTTCCCTTCCCTTCCCTTCCCTTCCCTTCCCTTCCCTTCCCATTTGTAGCACTTATTTTGACATCACAGGTGTAGTTTTGCTTGATATGACTACGTGGCCTTGGGTTATAAGTAAAAGTCCCTGCCTGCACAGATGGTAGTGAGCAAGCTTCCTTTTCCAATAGCTTTAACAGCCCCATCTGATAGGGTAACATCATCATCAATACAGCCACCTGCATTATGGTGTTCTAGCTGATCAGTTCAAAAGAAAAGGGGCAGGAGCATAAGCTTTGTATAGAGGACTCATCAGGTACCATATGTGCCACATAACTAACACATAAGAGACTAAATGGAATGGGCACTTAGTTTTAAAGGCAACTACTTAAGATTTATAGAACTGTTACCAGGGCATGCTGCAGCAGCAGATCAGGAACAGTAGGGAAAGAGATACTTCCCACAGAGATAAGCATGACCTTACAGACTTCCAGCCCATCTCCTTTCTTCCTCATTCATCCTCTCGTGATGGTCTCTGGCCCTCTAGTGCATGAGTCAGAGGCTGGGCAAGAAAGGAATTTGAGGAGAAATGAAACAGAGGGGAAGCAGAAAGTGCTTGTCGAAGACTAGGTTGTGTGGAGGAAAAAAGCACTAAACAGTATGGGAAACAGTTGCAATGCAGTGGCTCAGCTGTACTAGATGAAGGAATAATCTGCTGCATAACTTGGCCACTACTGCAATAAAAATAAAAATACATAGTCCCTTAGAGCTGTAAATAAAAACAGACCATACAGAATTGTATTTTTTTTCATTCTCTAATACGAGCAGGCACTTAATGGTAGCAATATACACTTTTCTGTGTAGTATCTTCTTCTCTGGAATAGATTCTATAACTGGAGTAAATCTTGTTTGTATTTAGATTAAATAGAACAGTCATTCCTTTGTTTCATAGTCACAGTACATGCCCCCTGTAAGGGCTTGTCTACAAACTTGCCTTCTCTGAGGCAGGTGAATTGGTACAATTCTCAGTTATACTCATTTAAGGGTACTTACATTAAACATTTACTGAGTGTTGTACAGCTTGCTTTATTTTGAGTTTTAAACAACCATAGTTAAGCACTAGAAAAATTGTGAATGCATATTCTCAAATGTTTTTAATAACAACAAAATTGTGAGTTTATTATTATCTTAAAAATTCTGTTACTATTGGAGCTTGAAGTTCAAAAATTACTTTGTTGTTAGTGTACTTAAAAATCCCCACCCACACCACATTACCTAGTACATAAAGTGATCTCTATGTATAAATACTTATGTAAAATAATATTTATCTTTTGAACAACAAAGTAATTTTGGACAAAATTAGACATGTAGAAGAATTCATAAACCATATTTTTAAATTCCGACCCCACTGAATTCAGTGGTAAAATTCTCAAAGTTTGTGTGTATAAAAATATACAGACCTAAGTATCACTTTACAAGCAAGAAAGCTTCTAGGTTTTATTACCTCTTATTTTAGTATCTTTAGCACTACCGTGTTAAAGGTCACTGACCACGCAGCGTGCTGTTGGCTGGCACTGACCATAGCAGGTACCTTTATTTAAATGGCAGACACACAGGTGCCTGCAGGTTCTTACCTTACCTCCACCTTCCATAGACCTAGATGCTTTTAACCTCAGTGAGAAGCCTTAGCACCTTTATTCTGCTAAATCCCACTATGTCATTTCTCTGCTGAGGCTTTTAAAACCCTTAGAAAGGAAATTAATGAAATTCAGAATTTAAAAGATGAAGGGCATGACCTTTCCGTCCCCCTGCCCTCTTTCTGTTGAAGTAACTGATGGAAATTGAAACAGTGAATTATACTGCTAAAATACCATCTTCATGAGTGAAAACAAGTTTCCTTCCCTAACCTCCTCCCAAAAGAAGAAATACCATCAGACATTGTCACAGGGGAAGATTGTCACAGGAGACAATACTATTCCTTGAAAGAAAAAAATCTCAACCAACACAATACCAATGACAGGAACTGAAATTCTCCTGTGGGTCCCCAATCCCAAACTCTCCCTATTAAGACTCACTTGAGTGCTCTTCATTCATGCTAAAGAGACAGAACTCATAGGCTTCCCCACTACAACAGAGATGGATCTTGGCTTAAGATCCATCTTGACTTATTAATTTAACAAGGCATTTTATTTTTAAGGTCTTAATCAATGCAAGTGATAGTCTGTCTAAGAGTACTTTGCTTTCCAAATGCAAAATCAGAATGAAACTTGCCTTAGTCTGTCAAAGGACTGATTCAAGCACTTAGATGCCATTTTCTCACGAAAAATTTGTTTTGCTCAGATCAATTAAAGAAGATTTTGTACTTTGTGTAGCAAAATGTGATTTTTTTTTTACATAGTCAAGGAGCAATGATTTTTCTTTCTTAAATATATGCTATTTATCACAACATATCCAAGTCCTTTTTTAAGTCATAAACACTAGCATTAGGCAGGTTGGAAGCCTGTTCTCAGTATCTTGTGCTTCAGCAGAATGTTCCAATATATAGAAACACTGATGGCATAAATATATGTAATATGAAAATATAAGAGCTATTGATTGCATTTTAAAACAATGCTTGATTTTTATCTATCACTTGTAATAAAATGAAGCCTTTTTACTAGTTTCCTTATGCACACAAAACTAAACTGACTTCAATTCAGCACTGAAAGGCTCACAGTTATAGGAAAAAAAGGTTCCTATAGAATTGTTATAGTTATAATTACCTCCAATAATTGCAGAATCGCTTCTGATTGCATTAGCTAAGGGCTCTCCCTCATCTATTGGTCCAGAGTGATCTGCAGCAGGAAAAAAAGACAGTGACAGACAAATAGAAGAAGGGTTTTCAAGAAGTTCTCACATGGTTATAGCTCATGTACAGTATGGTACAGTGGCAGTAGCATGGGTCTATAAGCATGCAAAGAAGAACAGCGATGTAGGTGATACTTTGTAGAGATAAAGAGAAAAAATGTGAACATTTAAAGGAAAAAAGAAAAGTTAGAGAAAAGGAAGTAAGTACACATAAAAGAGAATTATTTTTGAAACTACTCCTGAGATGTTAACCCACGTGGAAAAAAACAAACAAATAAAAAAAAAGACATTTGTGATTCAGGTCATGAGTACTCTAGATTTTGCTTCAGAGATCAGAACAAGTGATAACCATATGCTACCTGCAAATGAATGGGTTGTTTCACTTGATGTTGAGTCAGCTCCAGTTAAAGTACCACAGTTGGATTCAGTGAAGCGGCCCTTTACAATGATGGGGGCTGAGCTGCTGTGGTGCAGTGCAGCCTTCAAAGGAGCAATGTGGTTGAACTGCACTGAAGAGAGACATCCAATAAACCCCTGAGAGTTTGCCTCCATAGTCTCTTCATCTGTATCACTGTTTTCTGTTAATCCAAAGGAACAGAGCACAATTAATCATAGTGCAAATATAAAAAATAAAGTGACAGAAGAATAAATGAATAATTAACCTGTGTTCCTCTGAGTATATTAGAGTTACAGCAACATATGTAGATTCACTGAATCCCTTTCTTGTCTGTCTTTAATGAAAAGACAGTCAAATGCATTCAGCCTTTTTTATTATTTAACAAATGACAGTTGCTAGTCTGTTGAGGAAAATGCTTTTAACTTACTATAACAAGTTTCAAAGCAAAAAGATTCAAATGTAACTAAAGTATTTAAATCAAAATGCAACACTTTCATTCTGCATAAAGATAAGAAGGAAGCATGCATTCATGAAAAATACATATTTTATTAGATTTCTTCTCATGAATATGAACATTATTAGATCGTATTATTTCCACAGATTCATATATCTACTCCATCCCATCACCATCAAGTCTGTCAAAACAGAGCTCTCTGAAGACCTCAGAACCTGAAAATCCATCAAGATATTTTCTGTGGAATTCTAAAAAATGAATGTTGTTACAATTTACTATACATTTTAAATGTGATACCATTACCTTTCCCACTAAGGAAAAAAAACCTGCAAACAAAACACCCCAGCCCCCCATTCCCCGTATTCTCTTGAGCTGCCTTTATGAATATATGTACCCTGTCAGAGCTCTCTATTTATTCACCAGCTAATGCACTACTTTGGAAACGGAAAACAGTTTATTTACTTTGACAGTTGTAATTTAAGCAAAAACTCTGGAAGTACTAATTATTCAGAGAGGACTCTTAAAGGAAGTAAGTTTTCAACATCTGTGCTAATGCAACGGGAATTTTGTCTCATTCATTTCCACCTCCTACTTATTCTAAACCCGTGAATGAACTTGTGATCTGTACAATGGCTACCATAGCAATTTTAAATACCAATGTACAATGCACTCCTCAATACAATTAGGTTAATAGTGAAAATTGGGCTAATGTGTTTTGGTAGAATGTTGCAAAATAGCACAGCATCATTTTCCTTAACTGCCCTCTTCTTTTTGCAATGATGATATACTATTAGATTGATGTCAGCTAAACCAGTGCTCACCTGCACTGGTGGATTACATAGTGTTGGATGTTTAATTGCCTTTGTTCTTTCTGTATCATACACTGCATCTGATGATTACCTCACTGCACTGAAGGATCTGCTAGACCTGCATCTCTTAAGAAAAAGACATGCCTGAGGTGGCAAGAAAAAGATGTCCAAACCCCTTTGTGACAGAATATATCTATAATTATAAGTAGGATTGAAAACCTCAAGAGTTAAGTGTTTTTTGTTGTTTTCTAGTTTCCTATAAAAACCATTTCATTAACATTGTATGTGTATAATATGAAAGGAAATTAGATATTGAAAATCCTTAGAGTTCACTTGAGTTATTAATTACAAACTACTGCTGGGATAAAGTAAATTTTTTTATTAGGTTAAGCAATCTTACTTGTAGAAGTGATAAGATTTAGGGAAGAAAAACCCTTTTCCACTTTAGTGCTTAAGTCAGTGCTAAGTTTAGTGCTTAAGTTTAGTGCTTAAGGTAACTGAAAATGACACACACAAAAAAACCCACAAGTTGTTTACTGGAGACTGTATTTTATATTAAACTGCAGTTATACATTCTTTATCTTTACAGCAATTTGTTTGCTAAGTGTACTCAATTTTTTTCAACAAAGAAAGACAAAATTACTCCACCTATATTGCCTGCTTCAAAAAACAAAACAAAACAAAACAAACCCCACAAAAGCAAAACACAAACTCAGTAACACTCTTCTTGAATTCTGCTTCAACCATCTTTCCTCTGTGAAGTAGTACTGAAAGTCAGCAGACGTCCAGCTCCGAGCAGAACAGTTTAAGATCAATCTCTTGAGTCAAAAGACTAGCTTTGACCTTTCTGCCTTTACGATGTTGAACACTTCAAGATTTTTCATATTTGTGTACAATCTTATCTTGTTTCAAAATTAGGCAAGTCCATAATATGTTGGGTGAACAATTGACTGATGGGTGATGGGTTGGTCTCAAAGTGTTATAGTAAATGGGGATGCATCAGGCTGGTGGCCAGTCACCAGTGAGGTTCTCCAGGGCTCAGTTTTAGGGCCACTGCTCTTTAATGTTTTTATGAATGATCTTGACACAGGAATCAAATGTACATTAAGGAAATTTGCCAATAATTTAATCAGTAATCAATAATGAGGAGGAGCTGTGAACTCCCTGGAGGGTAGAGAGGCCCTAAAGAGAGATCTAGATAGACTAGAGACCTGGGCAATCATCAACCATATTAAATTTAACAAGAGCAAGTGCCAGATTCTCCACTTTGGGTGGGGTAATCCTGGTTATATGTACAAACTGGGGGATGAGAGACTGGAGAGCAGCCCCCCGGAAAGAGATCTGGGGGTTTGGGTTGGTGGCGAGTTGAATGTGAGTCAACAGTGTGCCCTGGCAGCCAGAAGGGCCAACCATATCCTGGAGTCCATCAAGCACAGCATAGCTAGCTAGTTGAGGCAGGTGATTGCCCCACTCTACACTGCACTGGTGAAGACTCATTTTGAGTATTGTGCGCATTTTTGTGTGCCTCAATACAAGAAGGACATGAAACTATTAAAGTGTGTCCAGAGGAGGGTGACCAAGATGGTGAAAAGTCTCAAGGTCAAGACTTATGAGGAGTGGCTGAGGTCATTAAATTTGCTCAGCTTGGAGAAGAGAAGGCTGAGAGGTGACCTTATCACAGCCTACAGCTTCCTCAAGGAGGACAGCTGGTCTCCTCTCTCTGGTAACCAACGATAGGACACAAGGAAGTGGAAAAAAGCTGTGTCAGGGGAAGTTCAGATTGGACATTAGGAAAAGGTTCTTCACTGAAAGGGTAGTTGGTCACTGGAACAGGTTGCCCAAGGAAGTGGTCATGTCACCAAGCCCGTCAGAGTTCAAGGAGCATCTGGACGATGCTCTTAGTCACATGGTTTAGTGTTAGGTAGTCCTGTGAGGAGCAGGGAGTTGGACTCCATGATCCTTACGGGTCCCTTCCAACTCGGGCTATTATATGATTGTATGTATCTACTCAGTAGAAAAAATTAATGCACATTTGACTTTCACTGTTAAATTACCAGCTGGAGGTACTAACAATGTGCTTGGAATGGACTGCCACAAAATCTCACAATTATACAACAAACCTGTGTTGGTATGAAAATTTTATGATGGACAGGCTTTTTGCATTGACAATGCTTATTATAGTTAAAACTAATTACCTCTATGCACTCACTGATTTTGGTTGAATTATGTATGTTTGGGTGTTTTTTCCCCTGTGGTTAACATGACTGCATAAATGCCGCTATGCTGTTAGTTTATTGGGGTTTTTTTTAATATGAAGAAATACAACATTATTTTACTGACATTTATTTGTGATTCATATTGAAGTGACCAGGAGGAGATAAATTACCAAAAAATAAGTCACTAAAGAATTATTTTCCCAAATAATTTTCCTGAAAATCTTCTTTATGGAAAGTAAGCTTTGACAAGCTTGGCTAACTAAATTAAAAATCCAATTCCCAAATTCATATAGTAGAAAAAGCTGCATAGGGAGAAATGGATATTTTTAAAGCAACTATTATTTAGCATGTGCTTCACTGCAGCACTTTTTTGGGAGTACCCAGATATTATTGTTTTAAAAAGCTTATTTTCAAATTAACAATTTGAATTGTCACTATATTATTACATATCAGTGGAGCACGGTGAGAGTTCTGCAATTCCATCATTCCTTTATCAATAAAACTATAATAATAAGAGCTCCTAAGCAAGCTGTGCAATTATTAATTATCCTCAAACATTTTCCCATAAAGACAGAACTAAATTATAAAATCTTTTAACTTCAGTTAAACCAATATAAGAAAGGAGAATTTCACTACAAATAGAATGGAACAGATCGAAGACACAGAAATTCCATTTCTAATGTGGGTACAAAATATTTTACTAGTTTAACTTGGGCCTTCTTATTGAGAGTCTACTGAAAATTTATTTTTATTTTTTACTGAAATAACTGATTTTTACATTCTTGGAGATGTCCATATTCAGTATGGTAGCGTCATTTAAGTGAATTAACTTAGAATCACACATTGTCTTAAGCTGGTGAAACTGTACATAAATCAGACCTAAGTAAATCTTACCAAAAACCTATCTTCACTTCAGTTGGCATGAAAATGTTAACAGCTCACTAAAGAAAATCCTCATTCACAACTCCCCGTCTTCACTCTAGGGAATGCTAAGAAGCTTTGTCCTGCGCAAATGTGGCTTTACTTCGCAGATGTAAATGACTTCCTCATTGGATGCTGTAAAACGAGAAGTTTCCACAGCCTTCTTACAGTGTGGGGTCCTTTGAGAGAAAGTATCTTCTCAGAAGGAAAACAAAATCATAAAGAGCCCTTTGTCTTGTAGCTTGTGAACTCTGTGGCTGCTTCTCTTTTCCCTCACAGCTTAACCTTCATATATGTTGCTGAGTCCCAACACAGCACATTTGTCACCATGTTGCATAACACAAATTCAGAAGTCTATAAATTGGAAGGCTTAGGTTCTGGGAAGTGAGGAAGAACACGTGTTTTTTTCCTGGGAATTCAAAACTAGTTCAGTAGCTAGCTCTCAGAATTGCTTTCAACAAAAAAATGAGGTATGTACAACTGTAGAATTGCCCAGTCAAGTACAACTGAAGACAGTTCTTAGAAAATCCATAGCTTTCTGGCTTACTTTAAAACTTGTGGGTTTTTCCTGAAAAACATTTCATAGTACAAGAAATACATGATTTCATATTTTGTTACTCCTTCTTTTGTTTAGATCTCTTCATTGCAGAAAACACTTATTACTTTTTTCCACTGCATATCTACATACCAGTTATTTTCTGGACTGTGAGCTCTATGTTTCAAAAGTAATATATATTTTTGTTTGTCTTAGAGGTCCTTCGTTATTTCTCCAGTATGAAAACAGATCAACTATACTGAGACTCTTCCAGACAATCAGAACTAAACAATAATTATGACTTTTTAAAAAGTACTTAAATATAATTTTCAATTTCACTGTTTGATATATTTTAAGCTACATAACATTTGGTTACCATAATTATGAAAACAATTATCACTTTATGCATTCCATTATATATTCAAAATTATTCTTCCAGCTATTCTAGATAACACTCAGAATTGAAAACCGCAACCTTCTATTTGATGTATAAAGAATTAACTGGATGGTCTTAACGTAAAATTTGCATACAACAGCTCAATGTCTAAATGGAGATCAGTAACAAGTGGTGTCCCTCAGGGGTCTACACTGGGTCTGGTACTGTTCAATATTTTTATTAATGACATAGACAGTAGGATTGATAGCATCCTCAGCAAGTTTGCAGGTGACACCAAGCTGAGTGGTGCAGTTGATTCACTAGGGTGAAGGGATGCCATCCAGAGGGACCTTGACATTCTTGAGCAGTGGGCCAATGTGAAGCTCATGAAGTTCAACAAGGCCAAGTGCAAGGTCCCGCAACTGGGTCAGGGAAATTCCCTGTATCAATATAGACTGGGGGATGAATAGATTGAGAGCAGCCCTACAGAGAAGGACGTGGGGATACTGGTGGACGAAAAATTGCATATGAGTTGGCAATGAGCTACAATGAAAGCCAATTGTATCCTGGGCTGCATTGAAAGAAGCATGGCCAGCAGATTGAGGGAAGGGATTCTGCACCTCTGCTCTGCTCTGGTGAGACCCCATCTGGAGTACTGACTGCATCCAGCTCTGGGCTTCCCAGCAAAAGACAGACGTAAACCTGTTAGAGCAGGTCTAGAGGAGGGGCACAAACATGGTCAGAGAGCTGGAACAGCTCTTCTATGAAGAAAGGCTGAGACAGGTAATTTTACTCAGAATAGAGTAGAAAACTAATTTCATAAACATTTTGGTTTGGATTTACATTATTTGAATGTAGATAAAGGTCAGACAGAAACTGGCAGAGACTTACTGCCTCACACCCAGTGGCATGATAAGGCTCTTTCAGATAATGCTTTGCTTGTCAGTAGGAGATTCTTGGGGAAAAGAGCTCACAGTATTTTCTACTGCCATAGCCAGGACAGTGTTTCTGAGTCTATTACAATGGCAGAAACATTGACTTACCAAAGTTGTTATGTTATTCCTAAAGGTACAGTACAAAAAGTACCTGTACAAAAAGTAGATATATGGATCCTGGAGGAGCACCTCACATACATAGTAATGGAACTCCTCTAAATTAAACCACATACAACTGAATGTGAAGAAAAGATTTCTTCAGTCTTCTGGTTTAGGGTAAGTATTATATAAAACACATAAATAGTTCCTATAAGGTTGGGGGAGCAGGGTGAGGTAATATATCATCTAAACTAAATTGAGATGAAAACTTAATTTCTTCTATGTCACATATCATGGTTCTATGAATTTATTTCTACAAAAAGCCTTTATTTCTACAAAAAGTTAACACTTTAGCTTACTTAGATTTTTAAAGAATGGCAAACCACCACTCCTTTACAGGCAGTTTACTGGCTAAATGTTCAAAGACTAAAGAGTTAAAGAGGGAGGCAGTTCATTTCCCTGGTCTTGTTTTGGAACATGATACATAATTTCTGTTAAAAATTGCCTTTATTAAAAATAAACAGAATTTATTTTGCTAATGGTGATAACCTGTGTGCCATATGAAATTATAAGCATTTAAGATCTATAAACTTAGCTATAATCTTTTCCAATAATCCATAGTTTGGTAAACCTATTTATTCTACACTTAGCCCAACATCACTTGTGGAATGGTGAAAACAATCAGTCTAACTACAAAATGGTCAGTGTAGCCTTAGTTACTATATATCATGAACTCTACCAGCTCTGTTTTCATATTTTTGTGACAAGAAGTAACAGTAGAGGAGGAATGCACAAATGGACCTTTACTTGATATGAGAATGTAGCAATACCCACTTTAAATTCCTTTAGAGGAAAGAGAAATATCCTTTAATTTTTCACCAGCACCACGTCTTCCTCTATTGTTGAGTTTTTCCAATGTGACAAATATGAAAATAATAAAATTTTGAGAATTTTAGTTCAGGCTATTTTATTTTAATAAGATCGACAAAATGGTAACTGTAGATTGGTAAATTCTATTTTGATCATTACTACAAAGGAACAGACAGCTTTTTATGAATCATCGCCAGAAAAATATTTTGTCATAGCTTAATTTGCTTTTAAAAAGTAACTCCAACAAAGTTTTTCTGTACATTATCTTATCCCTAACTGTTTACGTCAAAATCTAATCACAGAAAGTTTTTCAAATACGGTACATGATTAATAGCATTCTGCGGTCTTTGTGTATCATTTCACAATAATTTATTTTTTCCTGAGAGTGGAAAAAAAGTGGTGTTTTATAATGCTTGATTGCAAAATGAGAAAGAAGTATGAAATTATTTTTAATGGAACCCACTTGATAATTTTTCAGGAAGTACTTATCCATGATTATATTTCAACAAGACTGAAGTTTCTACCTTGATTGTGACTCAGTGTCTAATTAAATCCAAGACAACAAATGTCTTTCAATTAGATTAGTGTTATTATTTTTTATGTGCCATGATGATATTTTGATCTATGTTTTAGAAAACCGTATGGTGTTCCACTTACCTAAAATCTTGCCAAGTGTGAGAGACTTGATTGCATTGAATTCTGTGCCTGAAGACAGAATAAAATTCATTCTTTCATTCTGGTTAACCTGCAGAATGGTGCGGTAAAGAACAAAGTAGAATAATGGAAAAGTTAGTTAAAGTTTGCAAAAAAAAAAGCAGATAAGATCAAGGGTAAAAATAAAAGGAGCTGAGGGAAGCATTTGTTAGCTATACCATAAAAACCAATCAGGAAATAAGTATCCCACTTAATAAGCCTTTATTTATCTTACTGATTTGGCTAATCCCTTCTTTTTCATCTATAAGATGAATAAAAATGGTAAACCTTCAAAAACATGAAAAAGGTTCTTTTCATTAAAAAAGGCACTCAACACTTACTTCATAAAGATAAAATATTATACTGTAAATGCTCTGCCCCCCAAAGTACCTTTAGAACAACTACAACTTGCTTTCAAACCTTGTACCAATGCATAATTAAGCAATCTCAGCTCTAGCTTCAAAATACTAACTTGTAACATCCATGTTTTTTAATTTTTAATTAAAAGTAATGAAGACTTCTTTACATGTTAATATATCTACTATTAGCAAATTAAATATTTCTATTTTATCACCAAATTTATACAAAAAGTAACAAAAATCTTTACCTTAACAGTCACATTCCTTTGATGTAAAATGAACCAAAGAAAATTAGACAAATATGCTTAAATTATTATCTAGATGGTAGTATACTTGTACTGTGGTTTGATACATAATTTGAAACAAAAACCAAAATGCAAGACCCAAAAAAAACCTGATAGTAGTCATACATATGTTGCAAATTGTGAAAATTTAGCCATCAAAAATTTCTTTGTATTTTCATATAAAATAATGAGGTGATACTGACCTTTTGAAATAGAAAAGATGAACACCAAAGAAATGGTTTATTTAGACTTTCACCGTGCATCATGAGTCTGATAACTTTTCTTGTTCATTTGAGACATTTTAAAACACAGTTTATTTGGGGGTAATTGCCTTGATATAACTATTTACTTCATTTTGCTTTGGATCTTCTACTTTTTTATGATAAACCACATTTTGGTTTGGTTGCGGTTTGTTTGTTTGGTTGGTTTTTTGTCTAATTGAATTACCTCTACAAAGATCATTTCTTCCTCTCTGTTAATCTTCACATGTTGCAGTTGTCCATCAGCCATGCTTTTGGTATTGATGCTGAAGACATCAGGGTCTTGATGGCTATCTAGCTTGTACCTGATCTGTAAACTTCCTGCAGGGATAAATAAAGCGAAAAGTATAGTACACTACATACACAACAGGTAGTGTTAGATCATACGCAATGTCTCCTGCTTCACAGGTCCGTTTCAAGAGCAAATCAAATGTTTGATTTATTTAAGGAATTAACTATGAGAAATTAACATATGAGAGAAATGAAAGAAGGCAATAGGAAAAGTAATAGCAATGTTGGAAGCAGGATGTAGTTGCAAAGATAGCCATTATATGTCACAAATATGAATAATGAGTTAAAATTTGTGCAGAAATTTTAGTAAGTACTTCCATAATTCAGATGAGAAAGACTTGGTCTGGTAGCTCATATCAATGCGACTTATCAATTAAAACTCAGTACTTTACAAGTACTGTTCTTGAATAATGTTTACACTGTGTGGACCTGTAAACCTCTGACCAGTTGACAATTCAGCATGCAGTTAATAATTTCTAGCTCACTTTCCATTTCTTGTTTTTAAATCCCAGTATACTGTCTGTACACATATAACTCTCTCACAGCAGAACACAGAGGCAGTGTGGTTTCCTTGTCAGAGATTCCCTCCTAGCTGTAGATGAACTACAACTTTCTACTCATTCTTCAGAAAGCAAGGCCCAAGTGAGACCCAAGTCAGCCATAAGTAAAATGTGTTCTACCTGACATGGCGGGGGGGATACTACAATTATTTTATATGCAAATTTGTATCTGGGAAAGCAGAGAACCTTCTTTAAGCACAGAACCAGGGTGACTGCGAAGAGTATTTGATAAACCCAAAGATTCAACTCAGTCTGTGGGGTTTTTTAAGTAAAAAAAAATTAAAAAATTAGCTAGATGGAGAAGAAAGAATGAAAAAGAAAGATCCAAGTAACATTTAATGTTCATCTTAAATGGAAACATCAGTTACATTATGTTCGTTTTCACAGGTATATATGTGTATTTTCAGAGGTATATAAGTAACTTATGAAATTAGTTGAATGGAATGACCTCATTAATTTGGAAAACAGACAATGCACTTTCAAAAAGGAGTTTATTTCATTATTTGTCATGAGGATGGCAATTAATATGCTGTGTAAGTAGCAGACAGATCAGATACATTTTAAGTTTCATTTCAAAACTTTAAAAAAAATATTTTGAAATATTTTACTGCATTTCTAAAGGATTTCCAGGATTGAGTATATTTGCCATCATGATAAATAGCCAAAAGTAGTGAAAGTTGAAATTACAATAGGAGGAACATTTTTCATGTGGAAAGCATTGCTTGGTGCAGCTGAAAAAGCAACAGGACAATGCTTAGTTTGTGATTCAGGTCTGTGAATCGGAGTGAATCTGAGTTGGCAGCTATGATGTTCATTAGTGTTTCCAGGTGGACTATTTGAACACTCACCGTTTCTGGTAAGAATGACAGAGAGGTATTCCTTGTAGAAGGAGCTGACATAAAGCAGTAAGCTTGGTGTCCGTGTTGTTCGGAAGGCAAACGTAATTACTTCCTTGTTCAGTGTCATGTCAGCATAGAAAGAAGAAGCATGAGAACTGGAATTTTTAGCTAAGGTGTAGTATTCTTGAAAATTGTATGTTACAGAAGTGCCAGTCCTAAAATAGACAGAGATCTCTGAAACAAAAAGTAATACAGTTTTTAAATATCGTGCAAAACAGGACCAAAGCTCTTTTTCTGTTTGTTTTTTTTTTATTTCTGCCACAGACTGAAATAAAATGCATTCTTAACTGCTGTGTTAAAGCTGAAAAAGAAATATAAACGGAAATAGTATTTAGAACTATAGAGAAAAATAAGACCCAACCTGGGCTAGAGCAAAAGCACAGTTAGACATGTGTCTTAAATATCTACTGCATGAAGAAGTCCTTCTTTTTGTCTAGTTTTAAACATGCTTTCTGCTTTTTTCCTGTTTATCTGTGTCTTCAAGCTCAATATGTCGTGTCCTGTATGTACACTGCTCCTACAGAGAAATTGGTACAGCAGTTTGAATCCTAACATATTTATTAAACTTGGCCACACCCAGAACACATATGTGGGAAAAGGAAGTGGTCAGGTGGGAGGAAGAAAAGGAGAATACAAACAGGGCTATGGTCTTCTTATGGATTATCACTGGTAAAGGACTTTTGTATTTCTGTGATGTTTCATACTCATTTTCTGATAAAGTAACGGGGACTATGCTGTTTTCACACACAGCCTCCACACTTCATAAAAAGTTCTGGAACTTTCTGTAATCTCACTCAGTATCTTTGACAGAAGGTGACTGAAAGTTATCCCACACTTTCAGCAACAGGAGACACTCTGCTCCTGTAGAATAATAAAAGTGGAGCGTGACCATTAGTCTTTTCTGCTGTTTGCAGGGGAGAAGGAAAGTATCATTCCTCTCTCAGTGGTATTAGCTCCACAGTGATAGATATGGAAGGACTTCACACAAGTCCATTATTCTTGTGGTGGCAGTGGTGGCCGGACAGATGTTGTGCTCACTAATTTAGAGGAACATGGAGTTACAATAAGTAACAAGACAATAAGTAATAAGACAATAAGTACTATGCAGAATGCCTATAATTCATGGAGGAAGCAAGTAATTTACCAGATCGCAATCTACCAGATACCAATCGGTTCTAGATAACCTTATGTTCTTAAAATTCAAACTTGAAGACTTGTGATCATCTATCAGTATGACACCATCACCAAAGAACTCCTTTAAAATGTCTGAAAATATGGCCTCAGTCCTGTTTCCAGTGATGTCACTTTCTTCTCACAATAAAAAAAAGATTTAAGGTTCTGTTTCTTGATTTGTTTTCAAATTTAGTCTTCGTGTTGAGATTTAGACTTGAAAGACAGAAATCCAAAAGTTCATTCATAAAGATATAGTTCCTAGCTTTAATATAGTATAAAAGAATCAAATGAGTTGCATAATATTAAAGAAAAGATGCTGATCCTCTTGGATAATGTGGTTCCTGCTTTAAATACTGTATGTTGAACATATCTCTGGCAGACAGTGTTTAACAAAATTTACACTTACTGAATGAATTCAGCTGAATGTTTCGCTATGTTAAAAAAAACATTTTGCAAGCATTTAAACATATATTTAACAGGCTGTGAAAATCTTGTTCTGGACTGTGTGGTTCTCTTTTCAATAACTGATAAAGCTAACATGCTTGCCTTTCTTACAGAATGGCCCAGCATAGGCAGAAAAAGTGCAGTCACAGGAGAATCCACTGTATTTCTCTCTACATTTTCCACCATTGTGACACAGGTTACCATAGCTGCTACAGTGTCCAGGACAGCCTGGTTCAACTCCTGGTGTTATCTTTGCTCTCTCTTCCAGGTCAAGGGCAATTCCATTCAACTGTAATGAACGAATGCATCCCAAAAATCCTTTCTGCCTGGATGCTGTCCCACCTGAAATAAATTCATATGAACTTTTATAAATGTAAAAGAATTTTTGTGTAAAAACCTCTTTTACATGTTTTACAGTTCCTGAACAGTCTACTTTGAATTTCCAGGATACAAACATGTGAAAATACTTATAAATAGCTTTAAAATAATCTGATTTCTTTTTTTTTTTTTTTTTTTTTTTTGTCAAGTAATTACAGCGAATCCTTGAAGCTTTTAATAGGAAGCCAGGATTTTGCACAGTAAGATACCAAGCAATGATGCATACTTCTATTAACTCACAAAGGAGTAACATCCAGAAATTAGGTGGTTTTCGTTTTCTTTTTTTCTTTCTTTTTTAATGACAAAGGCAAGGGAGGACAATGAGGAGAGGAGGGGAGAGGAGGGGAGAGGAGGGGAGAGGAGGAAGGAGAGGGGAGGGGAGGAGTAGAGAAGAGAAGAGAAAAAGGGTGAAGAAAAAACAAGAAAGAAAAAGGGAAAAAGAAGCAAGAAAGAAAACAGAAAAAAAAACCTGCCAAGCATTAAAAAAACCCAAACAAACAAACAAACAAACAAGCAAACAAAAACCACCAAAAAACACCCAAGAAAGAAAACTAAAAAAAGGAAATAAAAGGAAAAAAGAAAAAAAGGCAATGGGAGATTGATGAGCTGTGCAGTTTTACTCTTTCAAGATCCTACTGACTGATCAGCTGATCTGGGTGTCTGTCCATCTGTCAGTCTCATGGTATAGATCATGATACCCCACAGTTGGTGTCTGGCCAGACTTATTTTGTCCCTTACTGGAAGCTGTGTCCATTCTTGAGCAATAGGAAGGTTTATTCCCCTCACTACAGAGGATATACCTGACTACCAAGTATATGTGACAGAGATACACATCAATCCTAAGGCTGACAACAATTGTTGCTTCATTTGTTTTCACTGTTGTTTATTTTTAGCACACTTCCTGACAGCTAGCATTTTATTCATTCTGATTGCTTAGCAATGCGTGCAATCTACGTATCATCTCTCTTGTCCTTTGTTGCACAGCTTACTCTGGTATTTCCTGTCATTTGTTCTCTTTTATAAGTAGATGCAGAAAATAATACACAATATGTAAGATTGCCAACTAGAATTTTCATGCATTTCCAATTAACTTTTATTTAAATATTTCCATGTGATCATCCTTTTTCATCCTTTTCTATTTCAAAGTTTGTAAAATTCTTGGTGTAACGTGGAAATCCTTGACATAGCTGTTGCTATTTACAGATGTAAGGGCACAAAACCACCTAGCAATATGAAGATTTTATGCTATGTCTGTTAAAATGATAATTTTGTTAGCAGCTTTAGTCTTTAGTTCTTCCAGCTTCTTTGGAAGACCAGAGCATATACATCTAAGAATCATAGAATGGTTCAGGTTGGAAGGGACCTTAAAGATCATCTAGGCAGGGAGGGACACCTTCCACTAGACCAGGTTGCTCAAAGTTCCATCCAGCCTGGTCTTGAACACTTTTAGGGATGGGCACACACAACTTCCCTGGGCAACCTGTTCCAGTGTCTCATCACCCTCATAGTGAAAAATTTCTTCCTAAGAAGTAAAGAATGAGAGTTTTAGCCTGAAGAAATCACAGTCCTAGTACGTTAGTAATTGACTGATGCATGACTACGGCAGGTCCTAGGTATTCAAGGTGAAATTTAAGTAAAGAGTGCCTCTGCCAAGATAATTTTTAGGACAATGTATGTTTCATTTTTCCCTAGATCCTTTCACTGGCTTGAGCAGAGAAGCCTGAGTCTGTACCAGTGGACTGTTAGTGAAAGTAGTCAAAGAGTAAGTCTCATTACTCCCCCCACTGAAGAAAATTATATTTAATTGAAGAGATTAAAATATCTTATAAATAGTTGTGAGTTATAAAAAGTTGCATTATCCAAAAGATGTTTTTAACTTAACACAAAATAAACTAGACATCATATTGATCCACATAACAGTATTGCAGTTGAAGAAACAGATTACCCCAAAAAGATTTGCTGCAGTCATAGCAAACCTTCACAAATTATATTCAGGAAATGCATGACACAAATGATTCAAATGAATCACTATCATTTGTCATATCACACTTCAAAAGCATTGTTTTGAGTAAATAAAATTAAACAAATGCCATTTTTATCAGTTCTGCTCCAAATTGTTTCAAAATAATTGTACAAACTCATAAAGGATTTCAGGGTACAGAGTACTATAGTGAATGTTATTTCATTTTGCTTCCAGGATCTTCAAGAATTTTCAGGCAGGAAAAAAAAAAAGCACAACATCCGAAGCAAAACAGAATCAGTCTTCTAATACAGTTATTCACCTGAACATTATCTGAACAAAAACAGCTAAACAGCTTGCTTGTACATAAGTCAAAACAGTTTTTAAATTGTCAGCTCTATACAGGAGATGGATGTATCTAAATTTACTAGAATTTTTCAAATTGTTTCACCAAAAAAATCACTCCATTCAATGGCCAATTACTTAATAAAGAATTGCTAGGAAGAGCAACTGTCACTACAGGTTAGTACAGTATTAGATTGTTGGAGAAGGGTTAGGAGAATTAGAGATCAATGTAATAAATCAACATTAATTTGTAATTCCATTTCTGCTTTTTCAGTTTTATCTAAATACATTAATGTCATATTTGCTAAAGTACGAAGGCAGAAATATTGAGGTATTTTTTTTTCCTTTGAAGCTTCCACAGTTAAGATAGAATCAACTGTAGGTCTGGATTTTACCTGGTTGTGTGAAATCATAGTCCCTTTATAGTTGTTTACAATACTAAGTAAACACAATCTGGCTATTTCATTAAATGTGTTAACAAGGGGCAGAAGAGTAGATCACAGATTCATAGACTCATGGAATGGTTTGGGTTGGAAGGGACCTTTAAAGATTATCTAGTCCAACCACCCTGCCATGGACAGGACATCTTCCATTAGACCAGGTTGCTCAAAGCCCTATCAAACCTGCCCATAAACATTTCCAATGATGAGGCATTCACAAGGTTTTTGGGCAACCTGATAATTGGTGGATGAAGAGAGGCAACGAAATTTCCTTGAAATTACAGAAGTAACACATCTTCCCACAGCAGATGGTGCAATTGGTGATCCTTTAGTTGTTGTTCAAACCAACCTCAAAAGAAGAAAACTTTCATTGAAATCCTGTCCAGCAGTAACTATAGGTTAAGGCACTGAATTTGTAATCTCGAAATAGAGCTATATCTCCATGGATTTTTCACAAAGGCTCTCATCTTATTATACAAACCGTTTTCAAAAGACCCAGTTGCCATCTTTTTTTCTTCCTTTATTTTTTTTTTTCTTTTTGTATTTTTGTGATGATAACTAGGAAAGATTCTGTTAAATGAGTGCCTACCTACAAAAAGCTGGCTGTTGAGCTGCAAGCGAATATGCCCATCAGGTGGAGCACCATGAGACCTTTGAGGAAGATGATCTACTTGTAAGGATGCCTCTTTGATGTTTCGTTCAGCTTTCACAAAATGCCACTGGTTGTCACTTAAAGAAGTGAGTGATTGCACTGTAACTTCGCTAGGTCCATTTCCAACATCAAATGAAAAAATCACTTCAGATGGAGCTAGAAAGAGGACAGTAATAAAGGACACTCAAATTATTTCATAGTTAATTGGGCCACAAAATTGTTAAGTGGCAGAACAAGTTACTTTAAGGTCTAGCCTACTACTTCATGGGATGAGACTTATTGTTTTATGGGAAAAGTTTACTTCAGGACACCTATCCCCAAATTTCATTCTTCACACTCCCTGTCAGTGAGAACAATGATTTGACTACAGCATGGAAATCAAACTGTTTGTGGACTCTCTCAAGAGCATAGTAGTCAAGAAACAGTGAAATGTGCTAGCTTTGTTATTTTTCAGTTTGGATAAAAAGCATCTTTTGCTTACATGGTAATTGATTACCATTGTTAACTATATTTAAATTATCACCACTATAATCCTATCAACATCTTCTACTGTCTGTTTGCTTTTGTTATTTATTCACACAATCTCTACAAAGGCAGAGGGCAAATTTTTGTTGTACTTTATAAGATTACAGTGAATTCAATTGAATCATTCTCTAAAAACTTTTCACATTACCTGGTTTCATAGTTTGCTTAGAAGATCTCAACTGAATCTTTGCAGGTCAAAATTACGAGAAGAGGAATACGACAGAAATTAAAGACCTGAAAATTATGAATATTCTCTCTGAAACTGTTTCTTTCACATATTCAAGGATAATTGTGTATGAAAATAAGGAATCCCTAAACAAGGGATTACCAGCATTTTGAAATATTAAGGATTTGATTAAAGAACTAGAGGTCTGAGAAGATCCCATGAATCCAAGAGAAAAGTTTCCAATTATGTCATTGGACTCTGAGAGAAAAGTAAAACAATTAGTAGCCAAGGGAAATAAATCAGTTCAAACAACATTTTCAGAGTTGAATTTCTGAATTAAAAAAAAATATATCAATGAAGTATTTTCATCTTCTATTCACTTTTTAAAGATACATTAGACTTTTTTAACATTTAGGTCCACTTTGGCCAACCTTTAGACTGAGTAAAGCCACATGCTTGCAATCTCTTCAGCCCTTTATGTGATTGTTATATTTTTCTATAACAGTTGAACCTGAGAGAGAAAAGGAAAATGACAAATGCACACAGCATTTGACTTCTCAAACAAAATAAGGCATAACGTGCAGTCAATTTTTAAACAGAATGCCATTTATAATAAATGATCTCTTCTGCTTAAAAATCAACGTTTTATTCAATAATAAGAAATAACTGATGTTTAAAAACAGTTCCTCAGTAAAATGAATTTTAGGATAAATTTGTTCCATTGGGACAAAGTTGAGAGTTCAGTCTCCCCTTGCTGAGGGGTAAAAGAAAAGAAAACAACCACACAGCGGGAGAACAAAAGCAACAGAAACTCCATGTGATTGGGTAAAGAGAATTTCTTCTGAATGTTACCTTCTGTAGGGAGGTCTTTGTATTCCTCTGGATACTGTTGGAGTGAAGCCTGAAAACACAAATTCTGCTTTGAACTCACTGAGTGTGCCTCTTAAATAGTCTATCAGAATGAAAGATCTGATAAATAATGTTACTGTTTAGATTTTAAAGGCGAGAAAGCACATAATAAAGATTTTGAAATAACCACTGAAATAATGAATTATGTTAGTACCGCTAAAAAAGGTAATATAATTTTGAAAAAAAAGGAACCAATCCCAGAAGTTACAGACATGAAAGGCCCAGATAGCAAGTATGATTGTATGGTCATCTGTTGGAATGTCTGAAGACTGAACAGAATATATCAGAAAAAGTGAAAAATATAATCAGTTAACTTTCCATAATATATTAGGTAATTCTGCTAAAACCAACTTCACTGCAAATTTGGAAGAAATTTGGTGTTTGTAAGCAGAGTGGTCAAACCACCCGTGGAAGGTATGCCACAGAATGTGGAGAAATGTTGACTGAGTTCTAAAATTTGTCCTTTTGCAACAAAGAACCAACGCAAAGAGCGCTTTGGCCATTTCCTGGGCAGCGGGGGAGGGTATATCCAGGAGTTCTTTTCAGGTGCAAAAATACTTTGTGGGCCCTACCTACCTTGGTGTTACTCAAAAGTTTTCCAAACTTTGCAGGGACTCTTGTGGCCCTAATGCATTCAAACATAGGCAGAGCACAGCTATAGATTGGCAAAGTGGAGCAGACGATGCAGTTGATGGTAATCATGGAGTGTGGTCAGTGACTAGCCATGGCTAAAATGACTAACAGAAAGCACAGTCATCAAGAACCATTCAGAGTATTGAGGCTGAGCATCACATGCAGAAGCAGAATATGATTACCAAGTAATATGCTAAAGGATACAAAATCCAAGCACTTTCCATAAAGGGAACAATTGAATTCCACTCATCCTGGACAACAGATTGTGAATTTGGGCAGACAAAGGCCAACGGCAACTGCATATTGGACTCTTCAGAACTATTTCCAAAGCAGCCACAGAAGACCCTCCAAATTAATACACCATAGAGTTCCCAATCCTACTTTAAATTTCTGTTTAACTCATTGCTTTTAAATAGGATATAATCCTTCAGTAAGCACTCAGTATAACACAGTTACTTAGACTTTCATCTAGAGGATGTAACCTGCAGTCATATAACTGTTTGACAGTGTACTATTTAGAGTTGAATCAGCCTTGTTGCTTTCAACCACTACTTCTGCAGAAGATTACAGGAACTCAGACAAAAATTCAGACTTGAGTTTTTATAATACTGTAAAAAAAAAAAAAAAAAAATTCTCACTTCCACTGTATTTTAAAATACAGTTAGGATGCACACCTTAATTTCTACAATAGCTTTCTAGAATACTATACACACTGCAGTGTTTATAAATTCATAAAACCAAACAAACAGCACTAAACTTCACATTTCCTATTAGGATTCTTGATCTGACACTTTTGCTTTGGCAAAGTTAGACTTAAAGGACTAAAGTACATCATGTCATAAATAAAAGAATTAGATATAAAGCTTGAAAACAATCAATAAGAAAAATAATTGTGTTCAGAAGGAGGGAATGCCAAATGTTAAAGACATTGTGAGTTTTAAGTTATTTCTAACACATCCTCATCTTAAACACTGACACCTGACATTTTCGTTATTGTTATTTATTATAATACAAATCAAAGACATTGATTTATGTGGAACTGTTAATAGAATATCAAGTGTAACTTGATGATTTACATTCACATCTAATATAAAAGAGCATATGGTGGTGAAATCTAAATGACCCTATACAATATGAAATGTTCATGGTAATTTTTTTTTGAGAGAGAGAAAGGTTCTTGTGATGGAAATGTATATTGCTCATATTCATCCCTCACTGCTTCTCTCATCCCTCACTAGTCACAAGTCAGACAAAAAACTAGAAGTATACAGTATTTTGGATGCTTATGAATGAATGGGACAAGTGATATGAGTTTGTCTGCATATTATTATTCTGAAGAAAGAGTTATGGTCTTCTGCCAACTGTCTGAATAAACTTAGTTCTCAGAAGCATTCCTTCAATGTTTCCATGATTTAACTGTATATTTTGAAAATAGAAATAATTTCTAACACATGAATATCATCACTTCTTCAGAGATTCTCCACTGAAGTGCTGACCCAGTATATTTTCTGTATTGTATGACAATGAGGTTATCATGCTACTGTGTTTTCACCTCTTCACAGAACTTTCACAGAGGTCAGTTCATACTCTTGATAAACACGGCAAACACTGTTGAGAACAGGTTATCTTTCAAATATAGCACTACAGTTTGAGATAACACAAATCAAATTGATTAAGCATTACACAATATTTTATAATTAAATTGCCTACAGAAGAGCACAGTAGGTGTTTTCCTGTTTGTTTCAATAACCTAAGACGTTAATATTGGCAAAAAACCCAAGCAAGCAAAATACTTTACTTTTAAAAAAAGATGTATTAATGTTTCTGTAGTAATATTTTGCATTTTATGATATATATATATTTTTTTTTTTTACTTTTCACTGAAATATACTTGAGTGTGATAAAACAATGATTTATAAAATAATGAGGAACTGTAATGCCAAAAAAAAAGTTTTAAAGAACTCCCAGAGGCACGCATCAAGTATAAGACTTTTTAATTGATGTGCCATTTCAAATCAATCCAGAAGTTTTTAGAAAAAATACTTCACCCTTTTAAATATTCTCCCTTGTAAATAACGAATAATACGAGTAAAACATTGAGTCAACTAAGATAAAGCTTTCTTTCAACATTAGTCCTCTTACTGCATTTAGTGAGACATTTAATTTTCTCTTATGTAACAAATATTTATTCATGTGTAAAAGTCTCAAGACCTCAGTATGTACAAATAAGATAAAATAAAATGAAATAAAATGAAATAAAATTAAATTAGATTAAATGACATGAAATGATAATAACATAACATAACATAACATAACATAACATAACATGATATAATAATATAATATAATATAATATAATATAATATAATATAATATAATATAATATAATATAATATAATATAATATAATATAATATAATATAATATAATATAATATAATATAATATAATATAATATAATATAATATAATATAATATAATATAATATAATATAATATAATATAATATAATATAATATATAAACAACTAAGAAAAAAACAATTATGAGAAAGTGTGAATAAGCTAGGATACTGTGCCACAAAAGGTGTGAGTCACACATTGTGACTGAGTGAATCTCAGCCATATGTAATGCCTGGCCTTAAAATTTGGAGGGACATGATTTGGTGGCAGGGATGCAGCGAGCAAGGTAAGGAGGGACAGTCTGAGCAGTCAGGGGCTGATTGCTGTGCTCTTAGACTAAGAATGCTCTGGGGCAGAAATTATCTTTGAATGGATATTTGTATATTCTCAATGCAGGGATTTTGAGGGGAATGATAAAACTCCAATAGCAGTAGTAACAGTAATAGAGCTAGAGAACAGTTTTAAAATATTAACTCTGTACATTAATTCTCATTTAGCCCAACTGAAAACTAAAATAACAATAACAACAACAATAATAATAACCATTAGTCACTTCACTTACAGTATAACTCTATCCTTATGAAGTCTTGAATTCCTAGGTTTTCTAAAAATACGCCTGAGGAAGCTGTAGTTTTAAAGAAAAATGAGACATCTGCGCTGAGCTCTCCATGGAAGGTGGGAAAATGCAGGTAGGATGTCTCTGTGTTGAAGGATGCTGAATTCCAAAATGTTCCTGGTTTTAAAAATCAAAGATTAAGCGAAAGATACGGTGTTATCTAATATTGCCAGTATAATTTTTATAAGCAATTAAACAAAGGAAAGTGCTCAGGTCTAGGAATGGGCTGCAATGTTCAGAGTCTAACTTCCACAAAAGCTCCCACTTAGTTTATAAAACAAAAAGAGGGGGTTCCTGGAGACACAGAAAAATGATTCGGTGAGAGTAGTTAAGGTTCTCTGTTCAGACAACCAAAAACCAATTAATGGGAAATAAAATACCTGTCATCTCAGCTAGAAAGTCCAGTTAGGGCCTGATGTATCCTTTTATGAAGTAAACAAATGTAGCGGCTTTGAATTAAGTACTATACCTATTAGTATAAATTATAATTGACAGTTGGTATGTATATTTCTCACACAAGAAAGAAAAAAGTCTTGTTATTATTGTAGTCCAGTGAAGTTTCACCAGATATAACAAAAAAAGGTAAGATACAGCTCCTAGTAATTACTGTGTAAGAAATAAATAAATAAAAAAAATAATTATTAATGTGTCTTCTCCTTTAGTTGACTGCTGTTTAGAAATTCATGTGCCTTCTAATTTACATGATAAATCCAATATAAGTCACTTTTACTCAAAAAAGGTTACAAGATAGAACAAATATTTTGCTGGTTTGATTTTTCTTTAAGGTGGCATTTAAGCATAATTTGTTAGATTTTGCTCTTGATTATGAAAAAACTTATGTAAAGTCTCTAATAACACCTTCTTCTAATAAGAACATAGTCTGCATTTATGGTGTTCAACTAGAAGTACCTTTTTATTATAGTTGTATTCTTACAGATATATCTGTATTTCTTCATTAAGCTATATTGCTTTCTAAATCTAAATTTCTCTCTTATCTGCAAATTCTAAGTCTGTGATACAGCAAACACAAAGGCTTGGTCCACAGCCCAGTGAAGTAAAACCAAAGTCCATTCACTCATTCCTCATGACTTCTTAGCAGAGTTTTAATCAGTGTTCAGATCTTGCACCTAGAAAAGTAGTGCTGCAGGATATTCATATGCACTCTGGCAACTGCTTACTGCACCACTCGCCACTTGGGAGTACTGCCAGCCATCACAAGGTAGAGCAGCCATCAGGACAACTTTCACATAGTGGGGCAGAGCTCTACTATGAACAGATGGCTCAGGCTAGGAGAGGAAAGTGTAGCTTTGCACCTCACTCTCTTGTACTGCTTGATGGGCTCCTTGGAGTTATTATCCTGTGCCATCAGCTGAAGGCCTTACCTATTGGGATCAATTTTAAGCCTGTGTTCCTCGACTGTTTCAGGTCATGGCTCCCACAGAGCAAACTTCACCACACTTATGACTCAAGTATATAACAGTTGTTTAAAAAAAAACAATGGGCTGGCTTTTACCAGTAACTCAAACACAGTAGGAAGTTTAATACTAGTAACTTATACAAAATTAGTAAAATGTTGCTATTAATTAGAAGAGAGACAATAGCGGCAGTAACAGTCCAGTAGAATAATAATACAATTAGCTTCAATGAAGCATTTGAATGATTCTTTGTAAATCAGAATGGAGTCCTTGGGGGAGGGCAGGGATAGGAAGTTTTTTTCTTCCTCTCTTAATTTCCTGTCTTCTCTTATCTATCTGTTCTTATTCTTTGCTCTGAAAATTGTGTGATTTATGAATGTTAAGCAGTTCTATCAATAAAGTGGGTTAAATATAGACCTAGCAAAAGTATATTACAAAGTATCTTATGCTGTTGTAAATCAGGGTGGGAAAAGAATTTCTTCACTTTACAGTATCTGTCTCATAGTCTCCTATTTAGTTTTCTGGAACTGCCAAACACCATGTAGTTAGGAAATCAATAATACTTAGCATTTTTTCTTAGTAGTATGACTGCAGTCTTCCAATGTGTAAAAAAGATCCTGTTTGTTATAAATAAAACAGCAATATATTTATATAGCAAAAATTACTTTAGTTTTTGGCATATATCAACTAGTATTACCAATTTGAAATTGATAAATTAGCCATTTTAATGTTGCAAAAATAATAAAAGTGACTCTCAAAACAATTGCGCAATTGCAAATCATAGCATTCTTAAGTTTTTAATCAAAACTGAAATCTGGACAAGGGGCAACAGACACAAGCTAGAACACAGGAAATTGCATGTCAACATGAGGAAAAACTTCTTTACTTTGAGGGTAACAGAGCACTGGAACAGGCTGCCCAGAGAGGTTGTGGAGTCTCCTTCTCTGGAGATATCCAAAACCTGCCTGGATGCATTCCTGTCCAGCCTGCTCTAGGTGAACCTGCTTTGGTAGGAGGGTTGAACTAGATGATCTACAAAGGTCCCTTCCAACCCCTACAATTTGTATCAATTCTTCTTGATATCTCTAAGAGTTGTATCATACATTCTTTCAGTGTGAAACACCAGCAGAGATAGGGAGTGTTGAGGCAGAGAAAATTCAGATTTTATGTTGCCAAATAATATTTTCTGTACATATTTTTTTGACTAGTCTTCCCTCTCCCCAAAGAAAACAAATCTCTAATTGACATGACATAAAACACCACCCATCTCTCTATCACCACTGCTTGACATACCTAAGGCACACTGCTGTTAATCTGGAGGTGCTAGTTGTGTTCTCAAAGCAGCTCTAGTCTTTGCGAAGATGACATTTAATGTGGCTTCCATCTTTTCCAAATTATCCCTCTTAGAGGGATTTGGCAAATGCTTAAAAGGTACCGGGAGAGCTTCAAACAGAGCATGCTCTTCCATGTAATAGCCAGCTTCAGGTCTCTGGTGCATTGACAGGATCTTTGAATTTGACTGGAATGTCACGGTGATCAGTTTATAAGTGCACAGTAGTAGTAAAGAAGGCTAATACTGTAAAAAAGGTCCTCATTTTAAATTGTAGATCCTATTAGCTTGTCTGATCTACACTACTGGGTTACCTAATCTTAGTTAAACTACCAGTTGATGATCAGGATTTTGCCTGTTGTCTTTTTTCTGCTCCTCCCTATCTGGCTTCTCCCACTGATCTTTAAATTATGTGATCATCTATTATTCGTATCCTAATGGATTTGTTTGGTTTTTTGTTTTGTTTGGGTTTGGTATTGTCTTGGGTTTTTTTGTTTTGTTGGGTGTGGGGGAGGGAAGAGGGGGTGGGAGTTGCTTTACTTTATTCCTGTGCAAAACCAAGCAGGAAAATCGTCACTACCTATTACATGGTTTAGTTACATCTATTTCTTTCCATATTTGCCCAATATTTCTGTCAGTTTTGCTACATGAAAAAATTTCCCTCATCCAGCACAGCAGAGAGGAGGCCAAAATTACTGAGAAGTGTGCAAATTGCTTCTTCTAAAGCTATCCTTATAATGTTATGAAGTCTGACCAGCTGGCAACAGTTTACCTCTAAGAATTCGTGGAGTTCAGCTGCCCCCTCTGTATCGCTACTTCCAGCTCCGCTGCATTGCAGCTTATTATAGGATTCCTAGGTTAAAAGACCAGAAGGGAAAACTGCGATCATCTAGTTCAACCTCTGATATACCACAGACTGTATAAATTCCCTGAATTATTTCTTGTTTGGAAAAGAGCATTTATTCTAGGAAAAATATGCAATCAATTAAATTAAATCTGATTATCTATGGAAAATTCACAAATACTCTTACTGTCAATTTATATATGTATTTATGTATCACACACATTCATCCCATTGCACTGGGTTCAAATCTCGACCACTGGATCTTTCTCTGATCTGCTCTTCTGCTTTCAAGAACATTATTTGAAAATTCTAACTCTATGAAACTCCATTTAAGTTGAGCATGTCACCTCAGATTTTGCCTGAGTTAAGCAAAGAGATTGAGGGTCTCACTAAAAAATACATCTCTTAACTTCTCTAATGCAATCCATTAACCTTACATCCTTTTTATATACTGTAAAACTGCAACAACAGGCTTGTATTAACTTCTTGATTATGCAGGAAGCAGTAAAGAGGATCAAAATAATGTTGATTAGACTGAGGTTAGGAAAAGAATAAATTAATATTGTAAAACTAAATAACAAGTGAACACTCAGTATACAGATTTCTGTTATTAACAAAGACATGTCCTGATTTCTCAGGCTACTGGAGATAGGGTAAACAGATTTTTTTGGCTAAATTTAGAAATCTACTGTGCTGCTTTAATGAAGGTATCACTTATGATCAGTTAGTACAGTCGTTCTCTAAAATTATTATATCCAATTAGCACACTAGCGGTTTTTTGGTTTAAATATCAAACTGGGAACTCATGTTGAATGGATTATCTGCTTGTATTTACCTGCTTGTACTGTCATTTTGCAGTTGAATTTGTACATTTCCTTTTTTTTTTTTCATTCAACCAAGTCTGTGACACTGTCAAATGTCTTACTAGACTCCAAGTATCTCACCTCACCAGTATTTCCTTGATCAGCACTAAAGTCCCTCAAAAGTTCAGCCAAAGTTACCTTATATAAACTCATGCTGAATGATATATTATCTTTACATTGCATTGCACTATCCTTATGTTATGTTTTATTCAATTAAGATCTATATTAAATTTTATTTTTGGGCCAAGAATAAGTCTGATGCTAACCAATTATAATCACACATTTACTACACATAATTTTGGCACATTAGCTTTCTTTCAGTGTTCTGGATATATTTATATGTTCTAATACTTATTGGAACTTCATAGTAATAAATCAGAGCATTTCCAGTCAGTTTTTTCAAGTAAAGCAACAAAAAAAGCCCTTGAATGGTGTCGTTTTGTAAAAGTCTACCCATACTAACTGACTGTTTTTATTAAAATTTAATCAAAATTTGGATTTTTCTTGAATAATTACAAAAATAATGGAGATGCCTCTTTCTTTTAAATGAAAACCATAGTATTTCTATCTATTAATGGCCCAAAGATTTCTTTTGTCTTCATATGCTTCAAAATCTTTCCTGTCACTCTAGTCAGTTGGTATAGGTTAATATGAATCTTAACTTTCATTATATTTAGATATATTTTGCAATCTGATACCAGCAATGCTGGCATACAATTTATTAGATGTATTGTACAGCAGAAAAGGGAATATAGAAATGAATCAGTAATATTTTAAAGGTGACAGAAATAGGCGAGTGCTAGTCATATCTATAGAGCTGAGTGTCACTGAATCCTATGTCCTAATTTCTCTTAATGGACATGTTCCTCTAGAATATCATGACAAATTCCATTGCACTTTGTCATCTTAGAAATACAGATATCGAACTCTATCACAAATGCTGAGAAAAATCATTAATATCTGAATGAAACTTTATACATAAAAATAACTATGCTGGTATATTAGGTTACTCTTTCTGTCTTTGTTATAGCAAACATGGTTTGGTTTTCTGTAAGTACCACACTTCATTGAAGAGATTCAATCCATAAAACCTAGCATAAGAAACTAAGTACCATAATGCAATACTAAATAGAAGAGTGAAAATAAGAGTGCTGCATTTGAGTTACGGCACATGACTTCTTAGAAGTACCTAATGAAGTAACTCTAACTTGGAAACTTAGTCAAGGGAGTGCATGGTTTATGACAATTTGATTCCATGACCATTTATGGGTCTACTTTATTTTGCTGTGGCCATAAATAATTATTTTTATCTCTAAGTAGATGTCCAACAAGGAATAGATTATTGATGAAATGAGAATTTATAATATATTGGTTTTGAATAATTTCATAAAGTACTAAGTGTATCACAAATACAAGTAAACCTTTTCCCCACATTTTTACTTGGTATGCCAGTGAGTTATTCTGAAGACCTTATGTCCGTCGGAAGGAACAAAAAATGTCTTTAATAAAAAGATAGCCCCTACAAATTAGAATTATATAAGTTAGTATTAGAGAGTGACAGAAGCAAAAATAAGGAATAGTCTCTCTGTAGAGTACTCAAATCACACTTGTGAATTCAAGAATATCTATTTTTCCTTATTTGACAGCATTTCTGAGAAATGGGTATTTGCTACTAGATCTTTTGTGTGTTCTCCACCTACCCAAAAGTGCAGAAGAAAATAAATGTCATTAAAAGTGCATTTAATTTGACACTCATGGGTGTCTGTAACCTCAGATTAGAAAAAATCTTAATAATGGCCTGCTTCCTTCCCACAGCTTCAAAGTGCTACTAACTTGTTATTGCTAATCTTACAAGAGAGTTTACACTTGCTTCACCAGTTTTATCTAGTGTGAAATTTAACATGTAGAACTCAGAAACTAGTACAGCTCATGGTTTTTTACATTTTCTGGAAAATTGAACTATAAAGAAAATTTTCATTATAAAAACTGCTGCTGATACATAAAGACCATTGCAAAAAATTCTCGTAAGTCATTTCCAGTGTGACTAAAATAATAGCATAGAATATAATATCTATTGCAATATATATAATTAGGTTGTATATGAGAAAATATATTAATATAATGTAATACAATATAAAATATATCTTATCTATTGTATAGGATATATCCTATATTATATATTATTATACTATAAAATATATAGAATAATATAGGATAATAATGGTATCATATTTTTATTATATTATACATGATACATGAAAGAAAATGTGATATAGAATATATAACATATGATACTTAATATTTATATACTTTATTATATATTATAATACAATTAATATTTTACTCAACACCTTGGACTTTGTTTTTATGTCAAAATTCTATTATTTTACATCAGTTTTTCCTTTGAAAATTCTGTATTGGTTTCTCAAGTTGTAGTCTCTACCTCCCTAAAAGCATGCCATCGCTTACTATTTTTGTCTTTATGATCTAAGTGGCTAAGAAAAATTGTATTATTACTGCTCTTATTAAACAATCCAAGTGAATTTTCTTTTTCAAGGTTTTTGCTATATTATTTCCACTAACTGTTATATTCTGAAAGGTCTTTTCATTGAGATAATTTCAGTCCCAAATCTCTTCTTTCTGAAGCCAAATTTTATAATGTTGTCTGACATTACAAAAATATTTCTCTGAAATTCAGACTCTAACTTTTTGTGCTTGTCCTCATGATATTTTAGAGTTTGCTATTGCAACTTTTCTAGAAATATTGTGATCATTTAGCATCAGTGTGAAATTTTGCAGCAATTCAATCACTCAAACTAAGGAAACATCAAATAAAAGCAGGGACGTCAATGGGTGTCAGAACAGTCTGTATGTTTTAATCATTCACCCAGGTAAACTAGTTGGATTCCATGTTTTAAGGTTTGTGATAATTGGGGTCAGGTTATGTAATTAATAACAGTTGGGAACTTGGTGAGTAGTGAAATTGAAATTCTCCCCCCTTATTAGTATTACGAAAGCTGTAAATACTTCTGTTTCATTGCTATAATGTCCTTGGTTTCATTGTCCCTAGCCACAATGGAGGCCTGCTGCATTATAGGCTGTGTAAGCATGGTCAGTCAATTGCTGGAGGTGGTTATCCCCTTCTACTTAACACTTGTAAGACAACATCTACAAACTGCTTCCAATTTTAGGTCCTCCAGTACAGGAAAACCATTGATAAACAGGAGCAAGTATGGGGGAGGCCATCAGGAAGTTCATGTCTGGAGGGATGGTTCAGCCTGAAGGAGGGACAGCTTTGTGGGGGACCTGACAGCAGCCCAAAAACCTAAAGGGAAATCATCAAGAAGATGGAGCCAGGCTCTTTGCATTGGGGTAAGGTGTGAGTATCAAAGACAATGGGTACAAATTGAAAAACAGGGTTTCAGGCTTGATCAAAGTAAAAAGAAATCCTCAATGAGGACAGCCAAGCAGTGGAGGAGGCTGCCCAGAGAAGCAGTGTGGGCTCCATCCTTGGGGTCTTCAAGCCCTGAGAGACCTGGTCTGACCTCACAGCTGGTCCTGCTGTAAGCAGTAGACCTCCTTAGGTTCTTTACTCTGAATTATACCATAATTCTGTATCATAACTCCACAAAGATAACTATTTCTTTGATAGGTAGGGTAAATTATCAGCTCACAATCAGGTATCAGACAAGTGAAAAGGAAACACCCAACAGGTTTTCTTTTTCATGTTTTATAAATTTTCATAAGAAAATTAGAATGCACTGCTGTAACGCAAATCTTAACAAATCTTCTAGGCATAATTACCCTGGCAAGTCACAGGAATGAAAGCACAGCTGACATAAAAATAAATACATGCTAATTTATATTTATTTCTCTGTGCAGTCTCCTGAGTGAGCCTAAAAGTACTGATCAGTACTTCTTTACTGGTATTCATTTCCTCTGATTCATAAAGGCTGAAGAAATTTGAAAAACAAACACATCATATGATGAAAGAGGAAAATAACATTACAAATGAAAATAGTAATTTGTAATTATTTGAAAGAATAATAAAGTTCATGAAAACTCATAGGGTACCATTTGATGTAAATAGATTAATTTTATTAAATATTTTATTTCCTTACTCAACTATAGACAAAATCCTGCCCATTCAACTCTTCAATTAAGATCTTTAGGATGATATATATCTCCTGACTCTTGATTACAAGCAGCAGCAGCCATAGCATTTTGTGCAATAGTTTACTATTGAACATAAACTAAATATGTTTTCTTTGCCAATGAAGATTGAAATTAATGAAATCAGAAATGTGATCACAAATCTTCAATAAGGTATCAGTTTTGCTCCAGTTGTCTCATTATCTTTAAATGATTTCTTCGCACATGATATTTTTCTGGTTAGTACATACATACTCAAGATGTACAAGCTTTATATTTTGAATTACTGTATAACGATCTAAATTATAAGTTCTTATGTGGAGTCTAAATTTTGCTCATATCTATTGCATGTAGGGGATTAATCTTCTCTAATATAATTTTGTTAGTTGCATAAATACTCAGAGGAGTTAAAATGCATAAGGTGCAATGATGTAGGCATACATATCTAGTGAAGGGTATGTTTCTTCCAAGACATGGTAACCAATTATGAACTCCCCTTCATGTAATGCTTTGTTCATAACTTAATTCAAATTGCATTAAAACACTGGATTTTGTACTCAAAATATCTGTTTGAGAACTATACTATTTCTTTCTTCACTATTGATATGTATAATCAAAAAGATATCTTTACAATTCTACTCTGGTTTGCACTGGACCATAGCATTTTGTCTTTTTCCTTTCTAAATACTAAAAGAACTGAAAAGAAATTTTTACAAAAGTGTATCTTAGGCTGTTTAGCAAACAACCTTAAAAATTTATTGCAGTCAAGACCCATTGTTGCTTAGTAAAACTCTGCAGTTTTTACTTACTGTCACCATGGCAAAGCAAAGGCCCCAGTTTATAAGCTGCTTCAGAATGTGGTCTGTTAGTATCAGTGATCACAATTTCAGTTACTGGTAGGTGCTCCTTGTAGGAGAGGAATCCAGTATCATTAGTCCTGAAAAGGTAAAGTGAAAGACACAGCTTTCCTAAATGTTTCTGATAAACATTTCATTATCATTGACACATTTCTAGAGAAAATGAAAGAATTAAATTCTGAAAAAATGTGCTGCATAACTCTATGGGTAATATGAGCAATTGCGAATACAAACATATGTTTTGGTATTGATATTATGATCATTTGACAGGACTGAAATAATTTTATGGGAAGTGGCCAGTTTTATGGTTATGCTTGGCTGCATAAACATGAGAAAACTCTTTTTGACATAAATGGGTACTAACTGTCTGCCTAAGCTAATGTATTTGCCCATGTCAGTAACTTTATGTTGCTGAGGCCATACTGTATCTATAATGGCCTGTCTCTTCCCTATAGAATATTAAATGGCTTAGTATAACTTCCAAAAAAGTATTATTTTTTTTTTACTTTTTCACTTTAACAAAAGTTTAAAAAAAAAAAAACAAATCGAAAAATACAAAGTCATGTTGAGCGTAGAGGAAAAGCAGCATATGCTACAAATATGTAACTCGCAGAAAAAGAAAGATGCAACCTACCACTCAGAGCACACACCCAGTACTTGTAATCTTAGACCAAATTCCTTCTTTAAAATCTTTGTTAATTTAGTGTCAGCACTGAATTTCTAAATTTCATAAGCACCAGTTTTGTCCCTAAAATTGCTTCCCCTGAACTTCCAAAAAATAATCAATCAATTAGGATCATTCTGGAAAATTCAATCTGTCCATTCAATCCTTTTATAGTTGAATCTTCCCTTTAATGGATGAAGCAAATAACTCAGAGACAACAGTACAAACTCAGAGAGGGGAGGCAATCTAGAAGTCACATGCCTCAGAGATTAAACACAAGACACACTTCAGCCAAGAAGCCACATTTCTCTAGCAATATGATTGGGTTTAGCAACACCCTCTCTCAGCACATCATGCACTGGGATTGAGACAACAGGAAGAGATGCCATCCTTGTGCTGAATGAAATTAGTGCTTTTTTTCCCCCCCTCCCTCCTCCCTTTACTAACATTACCATCTTTACCCTATGTACAGTTTCTTTTTATCTGTCTTGGAGCACAGTGCACACAAATGTACATTTCTTTTCCAGAAATTTTTTTTCTTAAGTGAGGAATGCAAAACATTTTAAAAAAATGTTAATTTTTAATGCAGTGGAATACTGCAGATTTCTAATTTTGAACTGAAAAAAAACCCTCAAAACACTGGAAGTGTTCGCTTTAATAACACTGTGCTGCAAATTAAGGAAAACTGAATAGAAGCTAACCTACCTCTTCTGCAAAAAGGATTTGTATTTTTGTAGATCCTTAGGGATGGATTTTTTTAAAAAATACCTGTTTTATTTTAGACTTTTAGAGACTTAAAGATTTTGATTAGTCAAACAAGGAGTTTTAGAACTAAATCTGTATCCAATCTATGAAATAAGATAGATTTCACTATGAAAATAGGATATCAAAATCATATTTTCAAAACCTCACTGTGTTTAAATCTGGTTTTCTGTGCACAGAAAGCATCTCAAATAAACACAGCTTCTACCTACTTTTTCTGCCCTATGAACAGTATTGGGACAACTGATTCAAACCAGTAGTCTCTAGGGAACCAAATGTAAGCATACAGTGTAAACATAGCCTCCATGACATTGGAGTTACTGGGATAAGTATCCACTTAAAAGGAAAATTAAAATTTCAAAAGTGGATACATATAGAAATATAAATCAGAAGTAATTATATTTTCAATGTAATACACTTATCAACATATGCAATTTACTCAAAGTGATTACAGTGAAGACATGCATGTCATTCTCTATCTACTTAATTTACAAGTATGTTACCATTATAAATGAACCTGTGTATGTAAGCATGCATTAAATGAATGACAAAACTGAGCAGGTATTACATGTACTAGAAACTACTCAAAATCTTGTCTCAAATGCATTTAGTTTTTAATACTTATTTTGCTGTTGGGAATCAAAAATTTTTTGTATTTTTGTACAGCACAATAATAGAGAAATCCTAGTGTTTTGTGTACTTGTTTAATCTCTTTATTGGAATGAGCACAGAAGATACCACTCTGATTTTTACAGCAGATGCAAATTCTTTTCCTACAGATACTTTTGAAACTTGTGAAGGATTGTTCTTTAACTAACCCTTTCACTGTACCTGCTGAGTTCTCTGGTCATGATGAGAAAATGAGCATTTTCCAACAAAATTCACTAGTTGTTCCTCTAAAGGAAGAGTGGATATGTAGCTCGAGGAGAAAGTAATGCATTGCTTCATTTTGTACACATGACGATGTTCCTAAGTACCTTCCTTACATTTTTCTATTTTCAAAAACCAGATGTTGATACATCTATTAACATGCATATATTAACGTACTCACTGAGTTGGATTTATATAAGTTAAATATGCTTTACTAGTTTAAAAGCTTAGAAATTTCTTCATCAGAAAACTTTCATTTGAAAAGTCCCTATCTGCTTTGTAAAGTCCTGTACTGCACTGGAGCTAATGTTGAGAAAGTTGTATCTGATCCTCTTAAGTGAAAAGTCAGGTGATAGAAAGGATGTCCAATTTTAATTATCTAAGTTGTAAATGGCAAAAGAAGGGGGTAAAAAGTCTAAACTTAAAACTGAAGTTAAAAACTATGCTAAAAATTAACAATTTTTTTCTGACACCTTTTATTTTAGCTTTAATTACTTTCAGTATTCTTAAACTAATAACTGAATCTGTACTAAAGACCAGAGCTAATGTCTTAATATATAACATACAATATACCAAAAAACTAGAAAGTATCTGTATATAATTAAACCATTCTCAGAATTCAGAGTGAAAGAATTAGCACATATATATTAATATATATATGGATGCTGTTATTAGTATAGTGTATTGGTATATATAACTATATACTTAATTTATATAGTTATAATTTGTGTTCTATATCAAAGAGGCAGGTGACACCGGTAATTTAAATTTACAGCTGCCTTAGTGTTCTAATTGTACTAAGACCTGTATATATTCTTCATTTACTTGACTGGAAAAATATTGTGAATAAGAGTAAAAAGTCACCATTCATCTCTGTCCGCATCACAGTTGCAGTAATGCTGGGAATCAATGCAGCTTCCCTCTAATCCACAAGCACATTTTTGTACAGCAGGCAAGGAACCCCCCCAGTAAGTCTGTGTTTCATTGGTTCTTCCAATCCACCAGCTCAGTGGCATCCCATCTAAAAAGTAGGTGAGAGAAAATCAGTGCCCAGTCTTGTCTCCTACTTCTCCCAGTTTTTCTCATCCAAACAAGTTTCCAAAAGGTTAAGCAGAAAAAAATTACCCCTCAAATCTAAAAACTTTAAACAACAATTGGAAAAAAAATAAATTACTCCTTTTACCTGATAAGTAATGATTAATTTTAATACTTCATTATCAGGTATTAAATGATTGTCACAGGTTTTTTGCTTGCATTAGTGGAAAAGAGAACTCACAGTTCAGAACTCAGCAAGCCATGATATTAGAATCATTTATCTTAAGTAGCCCATTTATATAATCATTTTAAAATGGTCCATGAAAAAGAAGATACCATCACCCTAAAAATCAGGGTAGCTTATATTCCCAAGTAAAGATCCATTTCAGATCATGGAACTACCAGCAATAGAATGAGAAGAGTTACAGAAAAGCTATGCAGAAATGGTCTCATCCTGCTACCAGGAGTACTACAGAGTACTACTACCCATACCTGTGACAAACATTAAGCAGCTGAATAGTGGTGTTAATCAGAAATGCTCAAAGGCAGCTGTTAGGTCACAGGCAGCAGATTCAGAATTTATACACTCGGAGACAGCAGAAATCCTGTTAATGGTTCTCCCATAAGCAAGTTGATGTATGTGGTGATCAGAAATGAGGCTTCCCAGGACTATTACATCTCTGTGTGGTGCATCCAGTCAGCATTGTTTGTAGAAAAATGGTAAAACCAGATGTTTCCTTAATGTTACAGTACTGTATATTAAGCTTAAAGATGCTGCCAAGCAAGCACAGCAACAGAAAATATATACAAAACAGATAATAGCTAAAAGATATGAAGCATAAAGATAAACCATCTCAGATGAGAAGGATGAAGGGTGATAGATGCAATCCATGAAAGTCAAGGCATGAGAAGAAATCAAGTACTGTTCAATTATAGTTTCTTATAGATGTACTTCTTTTTGCTGTTGTTGGAGTTCCAAGTTTTCAGCAGCAGGCCCCCACGAAGAGGCTGGAATTTATCCTACTCTCAACTTTATTTATAACTGCCACTGCTTATTAAACCTCATTGTTAGATAAGACCTCTGTTACACTGACAACCTCTCAGATTGTAAACATATTGACTGCATTCATTACCACACAACTGTCGGCCCAGCAGGCCAAAAACCAGTGTATTTTCTGAAAAAGTCAAACTTGCATAATGGCATCAATGTCCAGTATCAGTGTTTGTGTTTGCAGGCCATCACAGGAGGAAGAAAACCTAGAGAAAGTTTATAAATAATTTATCAGACAACACTTTAAAAAGCCTCAAACAACTAAGACTGTAAAAAGCAGAATATTTCTGCTGTTTCAACAGTATGCCTTAGCTTTATATTATAGTCATGAATTAATATTCCCAGTCTTTTGCTGGGGACATTGGGGTATGTTTAAAAGCTGGTCTCAGTTATTTGTTCATACAGCAGGGTGAGGAGAGAGTATTTATTGAAACGGTACAAGTTCATTCTGATTAGCCCGGATTGTTATCCCTGCTCAGGCAGAAAGTGTTCCCTAAGCAAAATAAAGGTATTAATTGAGATGGCTAGAGATTTCGTCATAGTTATCACATAAATGTATTAATAGGTGACTTCTTTAATGATGTCATTTGCAAATACTCTCAAGGCTGATTGGATATAATGTATTCTTAAAATACAGTCAGTTCAGAATTATTATGTGGACTGCATGTTCCAAAAAATATTTCATTGTGACCATCATCAAATTTTGTATTTGTCAGGTATAGCTAGTAGAGATTATAGATAGCAGAACTGGGAGGGATTAAATGTTCAGGCAATTTGATAATGCACCTATTTGCATTTCAAATTCTGAAATGAAACTAAACAAATATATTTTAGTATAAAGTTATTTGAATTTTATTTCAATGTCAGGTATGCTTCAGTTGTTAGCTATGAGTGATTGATTGCTTTTTGGTTTTTGTTTTGTAATTCTGACTATAAAATCATTCAAAGAAACATCCATAAAAATCAGCAATTGTATAGATAAAGGTGATCTTAAACAGGAAAACTTGGTGAAGATTATCTTCAGATGCTGAATAAATGAAATAACAGCTAAGCAAGTCCAAAAGTTCAAATTACATCACTTTACCTTCCTAAACTTCCCTCAAAATTTGAAAGCATTTGTACTTCAAAGGCAATTCTTATTTCACATTCTGAGCTCTTCTAAATAGGCTGAGCATCCTATATAATTTAACTATAGTTCATACTTATAATTGCAACTTCCTGACAAAAATTTCTAACAAAACTTCTAAAGTTTATGGTACTATGTCAAACTGAGACACTAAAAGTTAGAACACATCCTTGCTGGAGCAAGCTGGAAATTATGTATTTCATATAAAAATAGGTGAGAAATATATTTCCAAAGCTCTCAAAACCAGAGAACTAGATTTTTTGGTAACAGTTTTAAATCTGAAATGACTACTCTTCAGAGAGAACAAGTAATATGTTCTGTCTTCTCTCCATAGTTTTCAATGGAAAGATATATCCTGAAGAAAAAAGACATGAAAACAAGAGAGGATCCCTAATTCCTCTCCTTTTTCCCAGCTCCCTGATATCCAAGAGATAACAGAAAGAAGTATTTAATAGGGTGGCATGACCTTAACGTTTTCAAAAGATACTAGAATTCTCCCTTTCCATGGTATCAGGAAGTTCTAAATTTATATTTGTAGAAAGAAAAAGATGATAAATTGGAGGATATTTGAAAGCCCAGAGCTTACATTTTGTTGTTTTCAAAGACTAAAAACATTTCCCAGACTAAACATGTTTTAGTATATATTCAGAACACATTGACTGTTTTCAGTTTAGATGCATCCCAGTTTTAACTAGGGCTTATGTATGCATTGCCAGTTTTATTTAACAGTAGATGGCTTGACTGCCTCTAAGACTGTACAGATGTATTTGAGAAAGCAGTACTGACATGGCCTATTCTCTAAGTAGCTCCGCATTACAGTGCTGTGCTGAGCTAGATATCTGGTCTACACAATTTCAAGGTGATTCAGTCAGGCCTTCTTTAGCTACAGACACTACAGTGATCACTGTGTAAATCTGACCTTAATCTTTAACCACTTATCAAACACGTTGGATGCCTATATGCACCAAGACTTTGCAAGGAGTGGCTGATACTCCAGAGGGCCATGCTGCTATCCAGAATAACTTTGACAGACTGAAGATAATGGGCTGATGGGAACCTCATGAAGTTCAACAGGGGGAATTGCTAAGACCTGAACCTGAGGAAGAACAGGCAGCAATATATGCTGGGGGCCACCGAGCTGGAAAGCAGTTTGGTAGAAGTGGGTCTAGGGGTCCTGGGAGACACAAGGTTAAACATGAGCCAGCAATGTGGCCTTGCTGCAAAGAAGACTACTGTTATGCTGGGTTGCATTAGGAGGTTGAGGTGTTGCCAGTAGGTTGAGGGAGGTGATCCTTCCCCTCCATTCAGCACATGTGAGGCTACACCTGGAGAATTGTGTCCAGTTCTGGACTCCCCATTTAAAAAGAAAGATGGAAATACCAGAGAGAGTCAGAAGTAGGGCCACAGAGATGATTAAGGTACTGAAGCATCTTTCTGGTTAGGAAAGGCTGGGAGAACAGGAACCGTTAAGTTTGGAAAACAGAAAGTTGAGGGGGGATCTTACCAATGTATATAATTACCTGAAGGAAGGGTGTAAAGACGACTGAGACAGACTCTTTCCAGTGGTGCCCAGTGACAGGACAAGAGGCAGTGGGCACAAACTGCCCAAAAACATGGGACGTTCTTCCTGAACATCAGGAAACACTTATTTATTGTAAGGGTGACTGAGCACTGGTACAGGTTGCCCAGAGAGATTTTGGAGTCTCCATCTTTGGAGCTGTTCAAAAGCTGCCTGAACATGGTCCTGGGCAACCAACTCTAGACGGCCCTGCTTGAGCAAGGATTTTGGACCAGATGACCTCTAGACATCCCTTCCAACATCAGCCATTTACGATTTGTGATTCTAAGACTGCAAACTCATACTGTTTACTGCTGATATAGTTCAGATGCTGAAAACATCTGTTTCACTGGATATTCTAGGTGCACTGATCACTGAGTTCCCTGAAAAAAGTACCAGCACATACATTTAAAAAAACCAAACCACTTTTTCTTTCTCCTTGTAGGTGACACCTAGCCCTTCAAAAGCACAGAGCAGCCTGTATCTACAAAGTGGCATCTGCTTCCTCACCCAGGAACTGTATCTGTTTTTACTGTTACTATCACTGAATGTAGGGATCTGTCCTTATTAAGTCATGCACAATGGCCACTACCTTTGAACCAAAAAAGGGCAGGTAATCCTGTAATGTAAAAATCTGAATTTTATTTTAAGGAAGTGATTAAAATTAGAATGCTAGAAAACATAAGGTAAAGTTAATACATCCTTTTAACAGTTATAAAAATGTGGCTTTGCCTGCTTTCAAACAGAGAAGGAAACATAAACCCTAAATCTCTTTAGTAAGTGTTGTTATTTCATCCTTATATCACAAAAGCCAGCGTTGCTTTTTTCAAGTGGCCTCAATGCAGAAGCCAAGACTGACCACCACTAGACCCTAGCTTTCTCTTAACTCAGAAGTCTCTCTTTTAGAACAGACTAAAGCCCACTCTTCAGAGAAATGGTAGGTTGCATTTGGTACAGTCTGTGGTAGTGTTTAAACAAAGAATGATTTTAGAAAATCTGTAGAACTCTCAAATAACTTTCCCATGCTTATTTACTCCTAGCATTGAAAACTCCAAATTTTAAATGGCTTAGCACAACTGATCTCTCAGCTTTCTAGAAAAACCTGATCCCTCACTTCTTCTCTGACCTAAATATTGTCATGGTTTACAGATTGATCACTCAGTTGTAACTGGTGAGTTGAGAAGGTGGGGGTTTTTGTTGGTTTTTTTTGGTGGTGTTTGTTTTGTTTTGTTTTGTTTTGTTTTTTTTGTTTTCACTCAGTTTATCTGACAGTTAATAGTCAAAAGATATGAAATACCTAGAGACCACAATCTTGAAACCCTCTGCTTGGTGTAAACCAGGCTTTTGAACATCAAACCATAACTCTAATTTGGTGTCCATAGGTAAAAGGGAAGCTCAGTGGGATGTGTTAAGCAGTAGGCTCATCTTTCATGCTGTGGGGATGTTTTCAAGCAGATATTCTGCCATGAGTGAATTCTAGTTTAAGAAGTCCAACCATGTCCATGACATAATTAAGAAGAACAAATAGGTAAGGAAAGAGTTTAGAGGCAGAAGCAGAAACTGTTGCACTCAGAGGCCTGCTCCCTGCTTAATAAGAAAGAATGCCAAGAAATCAATTTGAACAGTTTCAGAATTTCTGGTAGATAAATCAAACAATTTCTCTTAGTTTTTCAAAATATAGTGAACAATAAGATTTTTACTTCCACATTATTTGGAGTACTTAGAATGGATTTTCATGGTAAAGTCTGTTAGCAGCCCTGTGTCAGTAAGAGTTAAGATTTAAGTAGACTACATATCTTAATTTTTCTTTAAGTACATCAGATGATCTCCATTTTTCTCTTAAAAAATATACATTTGCCAATAATCCACGTTTTACCTATTGCTTCTTTTTAATGAATGATTATATTGGACATTGGAAATTTAATGTTATCAATGCTTTTTGTCAAGCACTCACAATATGCTCATTAAGTGTTCAAAAACATTCAGCAATAAACTTCTGCTGATATCGATGCATTAATTTGTCTTCTTTTAAGGAGATATTTCCTCAATAATTCTTTTATTAAGATTTAAAAATCCCTGGAAGGCAGAAAAGCAGGAGCTCTGTTAATAATAATCTCTGTTAATTTAAAAGATTTAGGAGAGAAGTTAACTTTGAGAACACTTAATTCTGTGAATGAAGATCATTATAAACTGACACTTGTGTTTTTCTAGTTCAAATATCTCTTGGCAACTTACAGGAATCTGAGTACTAGATATTTGAAGTATTTCAAACTCCATAGCAGCAAAATGACATAACCTTGACAGAAACAGATACCTTTAGTAGCCAGTAAAATAAAATGCACTATGCAACATAATAAGATTTGTCTGCTTTACTTACCTGGCTTATCTAAAAGCCTTGACTTTTTGCAGTGGTAAGCAAGCTCCTGTTCACAGTGCTCTGCACGGTTAATTGTAGCCTGAAGCTGGTCTAGGCTAGCAGAGTACTTGAAAAACACAGTGTGTGGATTCACTCGATTAGCACTTTTGACTCTGGTTAGGTTGGTGTTGTTATGCTGTAAAATTGTCCATGTTGTATCTTTCAAAACACATGTGAAAAGTAATAAAGAATAAGAAGCAGTTACATAAGTTGGTAATGGAAGGAGAATGTATGAGGAAATCAACCAAACTTTAAGGTGACTTCTTTGATCACAGAAAGTGCTTTTGGACATGTTTGATACAGAGACATAAATCACTAAGCAAAAATGAGAACAATTAATCATTGTTTCTACTTATAATTAGATTATCATACCATAACTGTAACAGGCATTCAGCTTGCTCTGATTATTGAATAAGAAAATAGTTAAGTGACAACAGCCAAATAATTGTCTCTGAAATAAGATATAATTTGTTTGGGAAATTGAAATGAAAGTATAGAAAGAGATAAAACTTACTATTTTTACTTTTCCCAGCTTAATTTTTTTTTTTTATAAAATAACATTAAATTCTAACCTAGATTCTAGCTAGCTACATTACATATATCACTATAATTTGAACTAATTTATTCTGTGTAAGTGGCCTATGGCCTTTTTCTATCACAAAGAAGCAAAAGTAGCTTGCAAATACTGTATTTACTATAAAAATCAGGTTACATGACGCTGAGATATCCTAGCCATCTAAAATCAAATTGCAGTCATTATTTGAAGTACTGTTCAAAAGCTGTATTTAGTGAAGGACTAAGAATCTCAGCTTCCAAAGTTCAATAGAAAGTTGCTTCCAAACACCTGACATAATATCAATTTATGGTAACCACCATGGTATGCCCACTTGACTCAGTACTGTAACATGAGGAAGTAATAGTTCAGAACTGAGAACTGCATTTCCATAAAAAACACATACTGCTCTCTAGTTGACTTTTATTTCAGATACGGCTGAGTAAGGCTGCTGCATACTTCATGGCATTGTGTAGACAGGCCTTATGATTCATGTAAACTGGGGGCATGCAAAATATTGCCAAAATATTTATTCCAGAAGCAAGTGGACTGTGTCTGCAAGATTTTTTTTTCAGTGAATCACTAATAAGTATTCAGTACTCCAAACTTAATTTCTAGAAAAATATGTTACAAAGTAATGCTCTCATAATAAAAGAGCAGAAATGACTTGCATGTAAATATACATATAATTCAGATGGTTAAACAATAAACAATATATTGCACATTTATAAAAGGTATTTGCTAAGATGTGCAGTCTTGTGTGAGACAGACTTTCCCCAACTTGGAGCCATGTTGCTTACACTAAGCAACACAGCAGTTCAATAGCTTTCCAGCCAGTTACATTGATACTTCACTAATATTCTTTCATTTAAAGGCTTCTTTTAACTTCCTACAGCAATTGTGGAAAGCATTTTTAATTCTAGAAAATACAATGCAAAACCACACAGATCAAGAACTAAAACTAATGTTATAATACTTATATGAAGGTATACCAGAGGCCACAGGCTGTGTGATGTATTTTGAGACTAGAAAAATAATTGTCCTGTACACTGAGACACAGCAAGGGTGCAACTTTCTGGCAACATAGCACAGGAATGCATTGGTCACTCTGTCCTATAGTTTGGGTACAAGGAAATCTAACATCACACACTCTGCTTGGGAGTAGAGATTACTCCCTCCATGTTCTTCAAAATATAAATTGTCCTGTTATTATTGGTGGCTGATTAAGGCTCATGTGATTCTGCTGTTTTGTACTTTTGCCAAGCCCTCTCACCTATGAATACAGAAGTGCTAAGCTTATTCTATTTCAACTTCTGCTTGTAAAGCCTGTAAAGGCTATGCTGAACATAAAAATTAAGACAAAGATCAGCTATCAGACTCACTGTCACACTCCCAAATTTACAAAGAAAAAGAAAAGCAGGTCACTGCAAAGTTTGGTCATCTTAACTGGCAGCATGGACTGTAGGCTTTTCATTCTGAAACTGACCTCCAAGAATAAAACCGGGAAAGGCACCTCCCTCCCAGCTGCATGAAAATAGAGCCCCATGAATGTCAAAGACAAGGCAGTGCTATGAAAAATGTGTGCATCTGCCTTCCCTGCCTCTGGTGGGAACAGGGAATACCAGTCATGAGGAAACTGGGAACAACACAAATACAGAAGATTCATCCTGTCATGTTGCATCTCGAGATGAAGAACTGGTCAATGAGGTTTGCTTAGTGTGGTGAATAAGAGGTGACTGAGGAAAACAGTAACAGCTGTTCATGGAAACACAAGGATAAATCAGACGCTACACTGTACCTTGGAGGGTTATACCCACTTTAAAAAATTGTCGTATTTCTGCTATGATTCTTTGGTCTCTTTTAATCTAATGAGACACTAGGATATTTCTTTTTAAGGGCCTATGCCAATCTGAACAATAGTGTTTCCATCATTTTGTCTGGAAAATAATTCAAATAAATAGAAGCTAAGTATAAAGAAGAGGAAACAGCCACAAATAAAACAATACTAATTTTCAAAAAGCCATTTAAATGTAAGCTTCATTGAAAGAACATATACCAATAGGCATACACAGACAGCATCAACTCGTTTGTTAAAAACCAGACTAACGACAAACTTTGATATTTAAAACTTTGCAGTGATATAACAGGTTCAAAGAACTGTATGCAGAAGAGGAGGCAGGGTGCCTGAAAGTGAGGCTGCGAGAGTCCCACTGGTTGCATTTGCATTCTCCAAAATATCTACTTGCAGTTTGAAAAATGAAACTTAATGTCTATATTCCTCACAACAAAGGCCAGTTCTGAATTACAGTTTTTCAGAAGGCTACCGGGAAAAATCAGTAATTTTCTCATAAAACATAACTTATTTCTCATTTCCTTGAACTTCCTCAAGGGGTTTTAACTTAAATGAAAACAAATCTGCTCCCCAAAAATGAACTACTATGACCTTGTCTCCATATGGGACACTAGTCCCATTTATGCAAAGCACAACAGGAATGCAGTGTTAGCTTCACAGCCTGAATCCTGTTGTTATTCTGATTTCTCTGGTTAATTCTTTGCCCAGTGTTCTGAGCTAAGGAGTCACATTCATTTTGTTGTGCATGTATACATTAAACTTACAAGCTACAGAGACTTCTTACTTGATAACTCATGTTCCAATATAATGAGCATGCATACAGACACACCTGTGACTTAAGGAAGTTTATCACCTCACCTGTCATATTACAGTATACAAGGAACGGTCTCAAGGGGCCACTTCCATCTGAATCAATATAGTAAAAGCCTGAAGCGTTTCCTCTGTGCTTATAGGCTTCACATGATTGCTCATAGATGGCTGTAAAAGAACACATTCTACCACAAATGTAATGGTACAATTTTACATTTTTTAAATTCAGGGAATTAAAAATAAAAATGTGTGGAGCCTGTCAATGGGGAACAGAAGTTGTCTGCATTCACTGTTAAAGAATAAAGAAGAAATCACATAATCAAAACTATACTTTCATTTGAATTTGTAAAGTGCATTTGGTTTTATTTATTGGGGAGATCATGAGGGGGTTTTTCAAGCTTTTTCTTCCATATTTCAAGCTGGAAACTTGAGGGAGGAAACCATGAAATTGTTGTAAAAACTGCCAAGTAATGGGAACGACAGATTTTGAAGAAATAGACATGGAAACCTCAACAAAATCAGATTGTTGTTGTTGTTGTTGTTGTTATTACATACACCAGAAGGTAAAGAGTGTCTCTAGGTGTTCTGATTGTCTCCTGGCAATTTTTGGCTTTCACACTTCTTATTTTCTTCCCTTTTTATAGAAGGACAAATGACTTGTCAGAGACTGCACTAAAATAACTAAATAATCAAAAACAAAATGACAGCTCCTTGGTCCCATGTCAAGTGTACTTTATATCAGTCAAGGCCTAAAGAAAAGGTTGTGATGACTTCTTTATGATCAAAAACCTAAGAAAAGAGACTTATGAGTTCACCTCTGTACTTAAACAGACAGGAACCACACTAGCCTAACTTCTCCTTTAACCATTATGTTGCTATTTCTTTTCAACATTAGACTGTGTGCTTGATCAATTATCAAAACTTGAAAAAACTCCACCAAAAAGAAAGAGTGATTAGATTCAGAAAAATAATAGTTATGAGTGCTATACAAATAAAAACATAACTCCATAATAATTCTTAACAGTCTAGAAGATATTGTTCTATATAAATTCAGTTTATTTAATTTTTTTTAAAAAGCTATGAAGTACTAGTACGGTAATCCAAAAGAGGTACTTTTTTAAAAAAAAAGAAGCTAGTTTTTGGAAGAGTGTGATCTCTATATTTTTGCCTGATGATTACTGACATTATATGGCTACAACTATCAAAAAGATAAACAATTCATTCAGATTTCTTACTCTACAGAATGTTCAGAATGCACAATTTATGGAATTTTCAAACGGAATTTTCAAATGCAGTAAATAGTTAAATTTAACTGTGACAGAAGAGATTTGATTATTCATTAACTGTTATATGAACATGGTAGTTTGTACACTAATATTTTGAGATCAGTAACTTGTTTCTAGGCTTATAACAAAAACAATCTTTCTTTGAGAATACAAGGGGCATTTTTTTCTTTTGAAATTACACAGAAGTGTGATAACATGACCAAAAATTATCCTAGGTTCTTGATTTGAAATTGTTATTAAAATCACTAAAATCAACTACTAAGAGGCTTCCATTTAATATCCACAGATACAGCATTTTATTAATCATGAACAAACAGCCCAGAAGGCTTTTATATGTGTTTTTGACAATTAATAAGAATTCAATATCTATCTTATTATTACATTTCTCATGGACTCCTAATAATTAGGAAACCATGGCCTCCATCTATCCTCATAGACATGATCAGTTGATTCAACATATGATTTTTCAAATTGTAATGAGTCAAATCACATTCATCTTCATTTTGGGCTTGTCATAGTTTTAAATTACATACTGTGGTATTCAAAAGCATCTGTACTATTGGCATCGTTTCTTTGTTACGCACATTTTCATAAAATTGTTATTTATGCTATTGTATTCTTTACAATTAAGGCACTACAGGAAAAGTCAATGTTGTTGTTGACTCTGTAAGAGTGAGATTTAATAGGCTCTTCTAAAATGAGTGATTTCTCAAAAATACCATGTGTGTAGACATACCTTCTTTTCATAAAATCTGCCAAGAAGGATTGTACAGATTTTATAAGGGCAATTATAAGGACAGAATTATTTATCTAACCACTGGAATTTTTTTTAAATTATCTGTAAAGTTTCATAAGGATTTCTAGTTGTTAAAAACATATAATGAAGGACAGAATAATGATTTATTTGGCTCCCTAGAACTTGCTTAGAACAGTACAAATGTAGAGCATCTCCTGTGAAATTAGTTATTACTTTCAATTAGTTTTTTTTAAATTTCTCCTAATCTAATCCCTGATTTAGCAAACTACATAAACACATGTTTAGGGCTTAGCATGTGACTACCTTTACACATGAATGTAGTTCCATTGTCTCAGAAAATAAATTATTATTAATTGTTGTGATGAATAAAGATGAATTAAATACATTTCTAAATGATTTGCTGATTCAGGAAGTGGAATTATATGGATGGAAGAGGATATTACTGACCATCTCATGTAAATTATGAAAAATGTGAAATAGAAATGGATAAACTTTAGAATGAGTTTTTGCTGCTACATATTTTGAATTCTCAAGGCCTTTCCTTGAACCAGTTCATGAATATTTACATGACTGAAAAAATCTTCTAATGTGAATGATCAATACAAATGTATATTTTTATGATGAAAAAATTCAGTCACAAATGAAAACACAGCCAGAAAACATTTTAGACTTACGATAGTGACAAGTAGCTCCCTTGTAACCAGTACTGGCACAGTTGCAATAGAAGCTGTTCCAGGACTGCGAGCATTCACCACCGTGTTCACAGTAATTAGGCAAACACCTAATAATAAAACCAACAAAGAGCATTTTCACTCTATTTTCCGTTCATTTACATGTCACTTATCAAGGGATGCAAAATCATGGAAAAGAAGTATAACATGAAGGAAATCTCATTATTATGAGAATTTTCCTTCATCTTCCCCACTAATTCTTATTGCCTATAACAAATCTATTAATTATGCAAGAAGCCTGTGAGAACAGAAGTAAGTGTCAGATGCATAATTGTTTCTTATTACTATTCAAGTATCTGCAATTCAGTACAGGTTTATAAACCAATGAAAGATTTACATGCTGATAATTCACTTGCAAGTTTTGCAACTGATAGAATTTCTCAACAAGATGTGTCACAAAAAGCAGCATCATAACAGATTTCTTCCTATTCTTCTAAAAATAAAAGTGGGTTTTTTAAAAAAAATTACATAACAAATAAAATTGACCATAGTACCAGAGAGATATTTCTTATTCTAAAATCATGGCTACTTCCTATTCTAGAAAGAGCAAAATATTCAGTATGTCAGTTCCATCACAAGACGTAACTACCAATAACACCAGTTTTCTGTCTGGTGATATGAGTAGAAACTTGAAGAATTTTGGTGGCTTTCTTCTGGATTTACAAGGATCAATTGCTAAGAAAATCTACCTGTAACTGCTTAAAGGCTAAGGCTGCAGCACTATACCTGATTATAAAATATTGCATGGGATGAAATAATGAAAAATTATCTTTTTTATAAACACAAATGAAAATATACTGAGTGGCAGACTTTAACCAATTATTTGCTAGCTTTTCACGTTAGTTATCAGTTAACATTCTTGTTGCAGTGAGTGTATGTATATATATACATGAGTATGTGATACAGCTCAGAAAGTATAAAAAGGCTTTATTGTTGACATTAACCACAGGAAAAAAAAAGAAAACAGGCTGATTAATATTCATAGGATCTTAAAATACTTTTTAATTCATTCAAGAAATCTTAGAATGGTATTAAACTAGAATTGTAGAAAGTCCAGCAGTTTGGACATCTACCCTATGAATAATTCAGGGTCTTTGAACATTCACTCGTCCTGATTCTCAAAGAATTTTATCTTCCTTTCATGTCTATAAACAAGGATAAGCAGAGGTTTTCAGAGAAGGGAGAGATGAAGAAAAAAAAGAAAAGACATAGCAGGTAAAATGTAGGTAAAGTAAGTAAAGTGATATAGGTACACTATTTTCAAGGAAAGAAGTGACATTTTTGCCAGTAAAGGAGCTGATCTTGTATCTATTATCTCACTCACAGAATGTATTTCTTTTCTAATATATGTCTCAATGAGGTCTGATTTGGAACATAAAAATGAACTTCAAGTAGTGGGCTTACAATTACCTTGATATTAAATACTTCATTTGAAGGAATTGTATAAATGTGCATAGTCATAATTCTTAGGGTAAATGCTTAATTTTATTTTCTACAGGTATGACTACTCATCAGTTATTACAAATGTACATCTCCTCTAACATAACTGTCATTCAGGACTTTCAGTGCATCCTCCGACAGCTGCTCTGCTTGTGTGTATTTCAGTCATAGTTTTTCTTCTCTTCTTCCACTTTGATAATGACATCATTATTGCAAAATTGCAAGTGACTTACATGGTCTTTACTTGCATTGGCTTCTGGCCCATGTTAATTAATCTTCCTGATAGTGTTCACACTATGAAAAGCTTAGATGAAATTGATGACACTTGAACCAACTTTAATAGAAGTGAAAAGAATTTAGAGTATAATTTAAATCTTTTAGCAATAAATTTTACATCTTCCCTCTGTTTCAGAATGTATAATAGAAAGTAGCCACTAGCTGCATCAAAGTGAAGCTATAACTACGTTACATGCTGCGACCCTACTCAAAGGAAGATTTAGAACAGTGCTTTCTCTGAGGAAAGTAATCTTCTAATAAAAATATTTCTAATATTAGAAAAAGTATTTCTTCATCTGTAAAAGGTAATTTTTGGATTCATCACCACATCTGCTTAAACCAGAAAAAAACCCCAGCTGATTAAACATTTGCCATCTATTACTTGTTAATATGCTTTTGAGTGTATGACATCTGAAAATGATATATGATTTAAAACCAAGGAAGCAGGCTAATAATAATTATAAGCTAATATTCAAAGGAGAACACTGATCCAGAATGTGAATATACTTTTGATAAAGTAGGAAAAAATTAGAACTTCATTTGCCAATTGCCTGCTAAATACATTTTTTCTGCAATATCTGCTTATCATGGTTCCAAACTACGGCTAAAAGATAGTTTGAAAAGAATAACTTTTCTTTCTTCATTCTTCAATTTTCTTCAGTTTTTCCTCCCTGCAGAGGGAGACACTTCAACTAGTTACTCTGTTTTAGATAGATGCTAATACCATCTATAGCAAGTTAAGAGTTCTGACCAGAGCCTAAAAAAGATTGCTCACTCATTGTGATGAATACTATCTAATGTTTCTGGATGGGTAGAATATAGGAAAAAGCAATAACTTGTAAAGAACGTAGCATTTCAAAGGGCGAATGGGACTACATGTCACAGGAGGGGATTTGTATCTATAGATTTACTTGAAAAGAATGTAAGATATTTAAAATTTGTAGGAAACATCAAATAATTTTAACACCAGTTACTTTAATTTTATTTGCAGTCCATGGAAATCTAATTGCTGGGCTGTGTATATTGCATTTATTCCAGCCTTTTGAATTCTTACAAAAGAAATAGCATGCCATGTTGTAAGCGTTCTGTTCTTTATCATCAAGTCAGTATTGGAAACAAAACATTTGAACAAATAAATAAATGAGTAAATGTTGTTTTCTTACCTGTCTATAATGCCACATAAATCTATTTGAAGGTCACTGAAATTGCCAAAAACATTTTGCTGAACTGATATCACGTCCACTGCTTTATTACCAATGGAAATGAGTCGCATGCACCCTTGAAAGCCACCAAACGAGGTATTACATTCAGAATTGTTTCCACTGCTGGGGCAGCCTGAAAGAAGCATAAGACCTGGAGCTGAAAAAAATATTTTATTGAAAAATTTATATATTCCAAAAGTAGTTTGAAGTTTGATAATCTCCAGGTATTGCAAACCTCATGGGTAGAAGACTTGAGCTGGAAGTTCTTCTGATTAGGCATGGTGGTGCAACTGTAAAGGAATACTTCTGTGCAGGCTTAATGTTTTTAAAGCATATGCAAAAGCATCACTAAAAGTTTGGGTACAGGATAACTCAAGCAGCAGTTCCAAAGCCATGAATGGAATAAAGATGTAAACAAATTGACTGACTGACCTTAGTCACAGAAAATTAAGTTACAATACAAGGTGCACATGATTTGGATAAGTTTTAAGTTACAACTGAAGTGAAATAAGACAAAAATGAGTAACTAAGTACAGTGTTTTTAATTTAACAATCGGTACAGAAGATTACAGAAAGTACTGAGGAAAATTCCTTGATGTAGGTCATCAATGACTCGCCTAGGAGAGATGATCTGTTGGACCCGCTATTCGTAGACAGCGAAAAAATGCTTGAAAATGTGAAGGTCAAGGACAGTCCTGGTTATAGCAAACATGAGGCTGTAGAGTTTATGTTTCATAGAGAAGACAGCAAGAAAAAAAGTGGAATTGTAACGCTAGACTTCAGAAGAGCCAGTTTGGCCTGCTCAGGATCTGCTTTGAGGATCCCATTGGAAATTGCCTTGGAGAGAAAACGGGCTGGATGTTTTCCAACAAAAAGCTGCTCCTTGGAGCATAAGAAAAGTCTATAGCAATTACTTAAGAAAGTGTGGCAGAAGGCCTGCAAACATAAGCATGGAGCTCCTGAGTGAGTGCAAAAACAAAAAGAAAGTACACAAAAGGTGGAAGCAGGCACATGCAATTTGGAGGGGAATGCATGTCTAGGAATGCAGTTAGGAAATCCAGACCTCAGTTAGAATTAAAACTAACAGGGAAGGTCAAGTGCAACAAAACGTTTCTATGGGCACAACAGTAGCAAAAGGAAGGCTAAGGAGATTACGGGTGGACTACTGCATGGGCCAGGGGATCTGGTGACAAGGGTCTTGGGAAAACTGATTTGTGCAAGGCTTTTTTTCTTCAGCCTTCACTGGTAAAACCAATGCTTAGGCTTCCCATGTTCTAACAGAGTATGAAGAAGGGAAGCAGTACCCACAGTAAAGGAAGAAAGAGTCCAAGGGGCACCTGAGAGTGCTGCAGGATCTGGCCAATGTCATTGCAACAATTACCATTGTTGTTGTGAAGCCATTATCATTTTAATCCTCAAAAAGTCTTGGCAATTTAGTGAGCTTCTTGATGACTGGAAAAGGCAGATTTTACACCCTTCTTCAAGAAAGGCAAGAAAGGGGGCATGGGAAACTAGAGGCCTGTCAGCTTTACCACAGTCCCTGGCAAGTTCATGGAGCAAATCCTCTTAGAAGCCATTCCTAAACATGTGAAGGACAAGAAGATAATTGGCTAACTTTAGCTTCAAGACTAAATCATGCTTGACTAAGCACTTTGTTTTCTTTGCTGAGGTGATGGGCACTGTGGACAAAGGGAGGGCAGTGAGCGTTGCATACGGTTGACTTTAGCAAAGCCCCTAACAGTTTCCTATGGTCTCCTTATCACAAGATTGATGAGATACAGGTGGGATAAGCAGACGATTGATGATGTAAAGTCAAGCTGATGATCAGTGAACAGACAGTCCTTCAGAGATCAGTACTGAGAGCTGTGCTGTTTAATGTCTTAATTAATGACCTGGATGATGGGACACAATGCACTTTCAGCAAGCCTGGGGGCAGGGATCAAATGTTGGAGGGCAGTGCTGCAACTCAGAGGGACCTAGGCAGGCTGGAGAAGTAAGCTGAGAAGTTGCTGCGCACTGAGCAAACGAGCAGCAAGTGGGCGTTCCCTGGGTGTGACCCGCGGAACCACCCAGGAGCACCACGACAAGAGTGTACTTCCTGGGCTGGAGAAGAGGGCGGCCAAACAGGGTGTGACACACCAGTCCAATCACAGTGGTCTGCACAGCAGTTCATGCAGGATAGAGATGAAAGACTGCCAACCCAGCCATGTAGCGATGGTAACTACTCGCAAGAAGACTGTGGCATCCATGAGCTCCACAACCACCAGGTCTGATGCCGCCTCTCAGACAGTACTCTTGTGGGAACATGCTACCACACAGACATCAGGCTGTAGGGTGTGCCCTGCTCTTATGCTGGTGTCGGATGGCAGTGATGGGCATGCCTGTGGGAGATGTGCCCAGGTAGAGGATCTCCTCCGATTAGTCATGGAGCTCAGGGAGGAGGTAAGTAGATTGAGGAGCATCAGGGAATGCGAGAGGGAGATAGATTCCTGGAGTAGAATCCTGCATCCCACAACAAAAATCCAGCAGGCAGACAGAACACCTGCAACAGAGAACTCCCTGTCCTCTGTCACCTCAACTGAAGGTGGTAACCTGGAGGACAGGGGGCAATGGCAGGAAGTTCCTGCACGGTGCAACAGGCGCCGCACTTGAGACTGCCCGGCGACTGCCCCATCTTCCCGGGTGCCATTATTTAACAGGTACAGTGCTCTGCAGAGGAACCTGGATGATGACAAACACAATATTTCTCCTACCTTGGAGCCATCAGCAAGGTCTAGTCAGGCCTCCCCCTGCATCAAAACCTCTGCGGTAAGGAAGAAAAGACGGGTCCTTGTCATAGGTGACTCATTACTGAAGGGAGCGGAAGGCCCAATATGCAGGCTGGACCCAGTACATAGGGAGGTCTGCTGCCTCCCTGGGGCCCAGGTCAAGGACGTGAAGAGGATGCTTCCTTCCCTGGTATGGCCCTCAGACTACTATTCACTTTTGCTCTTTCAGGCAGGCAGCGACAAGGTAACAAGAAGTCCAAGGGCAATGAAGAAAGATTTCAAGACCCTGGGACGCCTGGTCAAGGGATCAGGAGCGCAAGTTGTTCTCGTCTATCCCCCCCAGCTGCAGGGAATGATGAGGGGGTAAACAGGAGGAGACAGCAGATCAATGCCTGGCTTCGAGCTTGGTGCTGCTGGCAGGACTTTGGGTTCTTTGATCATGGCCTGATCTACAAAATGCCTGGCCTGCTGGTAACAGGCAGGAATACCTTGACCTCCAGGGGAAAAAGGGTTCTAGGACAAGAGTTATCAGGGCTCATTGAGAGGGCTTTAAACTAGATTTGAAGGGGGGTAGGGATGGTACTGGGCTTGCTGGTGACGTGCCAGGGCATAGTTGCTCAGCAGTCGTGGGCCAATGTGCCAGTATTTCTGAAAGCCAGAAGGCACACCACATCTCAAGAGTCAAAACTACACACACAACTCCCTCTCTGAAATGCTTATACACCAATGCACACAGCATGGGGAATAAGCAGGAAGAGCTGGAGATCTGTCTGCGGTTACAGGGCCACGATCTCATTGCAATTACTGAGATGTGGTGGGACAACTCGCATGACTGGAATGCTGTCACGGATGGCTATGTCCTTTTCAGGAAAGACAGGCCAGCGAGGCGTGGTGGTGGAATTGCACTCTATGTGAGAGAGCATTTGGAATGCATTGAGCTCTCACTAGGGGCGGATGAAGAGAGGGTTAAGACCTTATGGGTAAGGATTAAGGGGCAGGCAAATATGAGGGACACTGTTGTGGATGTTTATTACAGGCCATCTGATCAGGATGGGGAAACTGATGAAGCTTTCTACAGACAGCTGAAGGTAACCTCATAATCACAGGCCTTGGTTCTCATGGGGGACTTCAATCACCCCGATATCTGCTGGGAAGACCACACAGCCAGGCATGGGCAGTCCAGGAGGCTCCTCCAGTGCATTGATGACAACTTTTTGACACAGGTGGTACAGGAGCCAACAAGGACAGGAGCACTTCTGGACCTGGTACTGATAAACACAGAGGGACTGGTGGAGGACATTAAGGTTGGGGGCACCCTAGGTTTTAGTGATCATGAAATGATAGAGTTCAGAATCATGGGTACCATGCACAAAACAACAAGAAGTAAAATTACAACCTTGGATTTCAGGAGGGCTAACTTCGACCTCTTCAAGAAACTGCTCCGAGAGATCCTGTGGGCTAGGGCTCTGGAAGGCAAAGGGGCTCAAGAAAGCTGGTTGATATTCAAAGACCACTTCCTCCACGTTCAGGATTGGTGCATCCCTAAGAGAAAGAAATTGGGCAAGGGACGCAGGAGACCTGCACGGTTGAGCAGGGAGCTTCAGAAAAAGCTTAAGTGGAAGAAGGAAGTTTATAATAAGTGGAAGAAGGGACTGACCCCTTGGGAGGATTACAAGAATGCCACCAGAGTGTGCAGGGATGAAACAAGGAAAGCCAAGGCCGCCTTGGAATTAAACCAGGCTAGGGATGTCAAGGTCAACAGGAAGGGCTTCTACAAGTATATTGGAAGCAAAAGGAAGACCAGAGAAGTTGTGGGCCCACTGTTGAATGAGGCAGGAGCCATGGCGACGGAGGATGTGGAGAAGGCAAAGTTACTGAATGCTGCCTTTGCTTCGATCTTTACTGCTTGGCCCAGCCCTCAGGAGTCCCAGGCATTGGGTAAAGAAACAGGGAAAGAAGAAGACTTCCCTTGGGTTGAGGAGGATTGAGTGAGGGATCAATTAGATCATTTAGATATTCACAAGTCCATGGCCCCGATGGGATGCACCCAAGAGTGCTGAGAGAGCTAGCAGAAGTCACTGCTGGGCTGCTGTCCATCATCTTTGAAAGGTTCTGGAGAACAGGCGAGGTGCCTGAGGACTGGAGGAAAGCCATTCTCACTCCAGTCTTCAAAAAAGGCAAGAAGGAGGAGCTGGGGAACTACAGGCCGGTCAGCCTCACCTCCATCCCTGGAAAGATGATGGAACAGCTTGTTCTGGGTGTCATCTCAAGGCATGTGGAGGAAAAGAAAGTTATCAGAAGTACTCAGCATGGATTCATGAAGGGGAAATCATGTCTGACTAATCTGATAGGCTTCTCTGATGGAATGACTGGATGGATAGATGAGGGGAGGGCGGTAGATGTGGTCTATCTTGACTTAAGCAAGGCGTTCAACACGATCTCCCGCAGCATCCTCATAGGGAAGCTTAGGAAGTGTGGGTTAGATGAATGGACAGTAAGGTGGATAGATAGCTGGTTGAAACACAGATCTCAGAGGGTCATGATTAGGGGCACAGAGTCTAGTTGGAGGCCAGTGATGAGTGGTGTTCCCCAGGGGTCAGTACTGGGTCCAGTCCTCTTCAATATGTTCATCAATGACCTGGATGAGGGGATAGAGTGCACCCTCAGCAAGTTTGCTGATGACACAAAGCTGGGGGGGGCGGCTGACACACCGGAGGGCTGTGCTGCCATACAGAGAGACCTGGACAGGTTGGAGATCTGGGCAGAGAGAAACCTTATGAAATTCAACAAGGGCAAGTGTAGGGTGCTGCACCTGGGGAGGAACAACCCCATGCACCAGTACAGGTTGGGGGCTGACCTGCTGGAGAGCAGCTCTGTGGAAAGAGATCTGGGAGTCCTGGTGGACAACAGGATGACCATGAGCCAGCAATGTGCCCTTGTGGCCAAGAAGGCCAATGGCATCCTGGGGTGCATCAAAAAGAGTGTGGCCAGCAGGTCAAGGGAGGTCATCCTCCCCCTCTACTCTGCCTTGGTGAGGCCACACCTGGAGTACTGTGTCCAGTTCTGGGCTCCCCGGTTCCAGAAGGACAGGGAACTGCTGGAAAGGGTGCAGCAGAGGGCTACCAAGATGATTAGGGGACTGGAACACCTCTCTTATGAGGAAAGGCTGAGGGATTTGGGTCTCTTCAGTCTGGAAAAAAGACGGCTGAGGGGGGATCTTATCAACGCTTATAAATACTTAAAGGGTGGGAGTCAGGAGGATGGGACCAGGCTCTTTTCAGTGGTGCCTGGGGACAGGACAAGAGATAATGGGCACAAACTTGAGCATAGGAAGTTCCACCTAAACATGAGGAGGAACTTCTTTACTTTGAGGGTGGCAGAGCACTGGAACAGGCTGCCCAGAGAGGTGGTGGAGTCTCCATCTCTGGAGACATTCAAAACCCACCTGGATGCGTTCCTGTGCAACCTGGTCTAGCTGACCCTGCTCTGGCAGAGGGGTTAGACTAGATGATCTCCAGAGGTCCCTTCCAACCCTATGATTCTATGATTCTATGAATGCCATGAAGTTCAGTAAGAACAAGTTCAAGGTCTTTAATATGAGATGGAACTAGTGCATGCAACTACCCAAGCTGGAGGATAACAGACTAGATCCATAGAGAAAGGCCAGGGATCCTGTGGCCAACAGGTGGACCATGAGCCAGGAATGTGCCCTTGCAGCACAGAAGACCAATGACATTCTGTGCTGTATTATCAAGATCATGGTCAGCAGATCTAGGGAAGTGGTCATTCCCTCCATGTAGTACTTGTGAGACCACATCTGGATTGCTGTAGTTCTGGACTCCTCAGTACAAAAAAAGACATCCACATCCTGGAGTGAGTCCAGCAGAGGCCTCCAAGATGGTCAGGGAGACGAATGCACAGGGTTTATGAGGAGAGGCTGAGATAGCTGGGCCTGTTCAGTCTTAAGAGGAGAAAATAAAGCGATCTGATAAGACAATACAGAGAAGATGCATCCAGGTTTTTTCCAGAAGTACGCTGGACAAGAGGCAAAGGACAAAAGTAAAAAATGACAAATTCTGATCAGACTTTAGCAATAAATGTTTTTGCCATAAGGGTGGTTACTATGAAAACAGTTTTCCCAGAGGAGTTATAAGATTTCCTTCCTTGGAGCTGTTCAAGGTTTGGGTGGTCACAGCCCTGTATATTCTGATCTCATCAGACTTGTTTAGAACAGAGCCTTGGACTAGACAATGTCTGGATGTCCCACACAATCTATGAATATGAATACTGAAAGTATTTAATATTGTGGTTTGTCTATTGTGTTACTGATCCTGAAATGCTTTGTTCACTCACTGATTGCCAATTAATTAAACATTGTTAATAATTCAATACATTGCTTTGATCCTGATTTGATTTTGAGCAGTTTTTCCCAGACACAGATGAACACTGCATGACAAAATATGCCTAAATGTTTTTTCCTTTTATTTTCTTACAAAGGGTAATATTGCTTCTGGAATGATGCACAAGGGCTGTTCTTTGATTTTAGTCAAACAATACTGCATTCTGCTTCACAGCATTTAAAGACCTTCTTGTTTCATGATGTTAGAAAGCAGTGACTTTTAAGACACTTCTCTGTTCCACAGAGCTAATGGGTACTTTCTGAAGTCCTGTAAAAACAGTGCAGGTGTTTACTATGCAAGAAAACAATGACAGTGGAAACTAGCAAATCTATTCAAAGGAGTGTACAACAACATAAATAGTAAAGATATGTTTTTAAGAAGTATACAGTAGAAAATGAACTAAAACTGAAATGAAATAAGTAAATTCCTTATAATTGTGAGGCAGATACTAAAGATAGGAAGAAATCCTTTAACACCTGTGTACTTATTGCAATATTAAATAATGTCTGTTTACCTTTATAGTTGCAAGGAGTTATTATTCCAAAAACTGAGAAAGGTAGTATATCCTTGATGACAGCATGACTAGAAATTGTGCTGACATAATGCTAAAGTATTTTCAAGTTTATTACACACTTTCCCAGCTAAGCATACGTGTTTCTTGCATACTTTGTATTCACTAAAATGAGAAAACTAACACCACATCCCCAGGACACCTCTCCTGGAAGGCTGATATTCACGTTTTAACAACAAGCATATAGAAACATGGTAAATATTAATATAAACTTAAAAAGAAAGTCAAAATGCATTGTCTGCATTTTGACAGTGGTATATGACATAAAATTTTAATAAACAATTTTCTAAACTCAGAAACTTTCTACTAATTTTCCCCAAGTTTGTACAACATGCCCAAGCTTCTGATTTCAGCTACAAAGCTGAAATCAGAGAAGCTGAGGGGTGGATATGCAGTTCTATTTTCAGTGTTCTTGGAATTAATTTGCCCCCTTTGCCCCCCAAAAGATAAATAGAAATGCCCTTGTACAACTTAATTTGGTATGCTGCTTTTTTGAACTGCCCGCATGCCTCCTGTGCCATCAACCCTGCAAAGGTGCAAATCATCTAATCAGAGATGTGAGAACATGAAGAAACATGGGGAAAAAGACAACCAACAGTTCTCTGGCTATTTAAGGTCAATATTCCGTATCTTTCTCTGATTATCAGCCAGGTCAAAGTATATCTTTAGTAGACAAGGTTAGATGCCATTTGTGAATAGTCACATGGATGCTCATGTAGCTGTTCCTATATTTACAATTTGCTGGTGAGCATGAATTTATTTACAATGTGTTGTTTCAAGAGAACTGACCTGTGGACAATAACTTGGACCACAATTATTTATGGGTTTGTATGCGTGTTTCAATTTTCCCAGAAATATGGCAATTGTTAATAAAAAGTTCAGTCATGAATTCCTAAGTTACTAAGAGATGAATCATTAGGCTAGTGTTGAATAATGCATTCAGATGCCATTTAACATTGTTATTATGTAGTCCATTCCCAACTGATTTAGGCATAACAGCCTGCTCAATTCTACCAGTAAATAAATGTGACTAATGACAAAATCACTTGGTGACAGATAATTGTCGATATTGCTAAGGAAATTAAGGTACCTAAACATAGTTTTTAGGCACGAGTTATTTTCTCCAAATGTATCACAGTTGTGTCACTGTGATAAAAAGTAATAAAAAAATTAAAGGTGTGTATCATACAAAGAAGATATTTACACAAGTAAGCAGGTACTTAAGGTGAAACCTTGAAGTCATACCAGTGGAAGATTCTCACAAAAAATTGGTTTAGCCACACAGTAAGTATGCAACAAGAGAGACCTTTGTGTGTCTGTCTGATTGTCAGACAGTCTATATTCAATCATAGTAATGTGATACCAGAAAATGGTGTTCTAAAAAGTGACTCAGCATTTAGAGTGATAGTTTACCCAACATTATGAAATTTTAAGGAAGCACAAACTCAAAAACATCATAGCAGCACCTGAAAATCAGGTCCTTTGAGAGATATCCAAGCTAGGCAAACAAGACCGGAGGCAAGGCAAATAATTGTTGCCATTTGATTAGATATGTCAGGAAAAATTTATGTTTAACTGTGGGATATTGCCAGTGTAAATAAACAACGTATTTCACCTCCAAAGTAGAGAGCATCTCCTGAATAAATTTGCAGAGGTATGGAGGCATGAGAAGACAACATCACATCATTGTCCACTATTACACTGATACGATTCCTTTTAGCAGAGAAAGATACAGAATGCCACTGGCCATTATTTAATCCAGCACCTGGAAGGAAAATAAAAAGCAAAATGAAGTATAAACATCCATTATTTGTTACACTACCCGAATGTTATAGACTTGAAAGGAGGAGATACCAGTAGAGCAATCATAGCCCACATAAAAACTCCAAGTGATAATGAAATGGCAAAAAAATTATTAAAGAACACAAATGTCTTCTGTGAAGACAGAACCTTTGTCCATTCCCTTGATTCACATCTGAAGAGAAAATAAAAGTACTTCAGTGAATAAGCCTTACTGTTGTAATACTCCTAATTATCAGTAATACATTAATTTCATGTAGTGACTATGAAAATTACCCTCCCAATCTAAGGACCTTATCATTAAGATATCATTATGATGACTGATTTTACACATAATACACATTTTTACTGCACTATTACAAAGGATGTCTTCAAATTTTAAAATCAAGGGTAGTCATTATATTACAATCTTATAAAATATCAAAATCCTGTAGATGCTAAAAGCTTCAGCAACCACCATGTCAATGTCACAAGATTATTTTTCTTTCAGTTGTCTGTTTTACTGGAAATATCTGGGAAAATTTTCTGAGAGTTTAGCTTCTAACACCAGTTTATATTAGCTCTGGCTGTGTAGGTGTAAGATGCCACAAAGCAATAAACCTAAAGCCTTGGGTCTGGAAAGCACTTACATATATATACTTAAATAAATTTTATACAGGGCAGTATTTAAGCACATTATTATGTTTAAGAAGTGCTTTAAGTCAATCATGTTATTGAGTGTTCTTCAGAACAGAGTTACTTCTTTCGGTGAAGAACAAAAATACAAACCCTTTGAATAATGTGAAGTCTTTTCTTGACTGCAGAGTGCCTATGATTTTAGATTTCCTTCTTTCAATTTCATGTATTTATATACTCCTCTCTAGAATGTGTTTTATATTCTAGAGAGGTAATGCACTAGTCAACTGCTCAGTTCAAAATGAAGGAAAAAAAAATAAAAATAGAAACAGTTCAAATAGCTAAATTACATCATAACCTGGATCCATATATTGTTAACTACCACAGTCTGGACACAAGATCAGCATACAACCATGAGATAAATCTTAAAATCACATTATTAATTCAGATAAATTATCATCTAGAAAATATCTCTAATATTTTTAATATAATATTAGTCTCATATGGCTTTTCTATTATTTGTTTCCTTATTTCAGGGACTATATTTATTAGGGATTGCATAACAAGAAAACTTAAATATTTTTCCTTTATCACCATCCTCAGTGGAATTATATAAAAGCTATGGCTAATAGATCTTTTATTTGTGTTGCACTTTCAGGAACAATTGACCTTTCTAATATAACAACAGAAAGCACAGGGTTGCAGTTACGCATTTTCTGATACCACTCTTACCATTACTTACTTTGATTGCAATCTTCTATGAGAAGTGGCATTTGAGTTTGCTAACAGGAGCAGTACACTTACAGTCAGAGAAAATAATCAGCATCAAAGCTATCACTAATTTTCTGGGTAAATAGGTATATTTTCTACTTCTGTAGAGCTCCAAATTCAATCTATTTATGGAGATAGATTTTTTACTAAAATAAAAATTGGAAAGGAGAATCCCACACAGTATAAAATAGTGTGAATACTATTCCATATGGCTACCAAAGGTCACCTGTAGAGGGATAACCTTTGGTAACAAGGCTTTACATAGCCCTACAGGCAGTCTGGATGGAGTGACTAGAGTTTCCTTATATTTTCAAGATGTCCTGAACTGAAGAAACCCCTTTGTACTGGTGGCAGTTAATATAAATTACAGCAGCATTCAAGTGTTTTGTGTTAGGACTGGGATACTATTGAGATGAGGATCAAGAAAATGTGTTAAACTATTTTGGCTCTAGTTGTGTTTTGGCTAAATAATATGATGTGTAACAGGCATTTAGAAAAAAACAGAGTAGACAAAGAATTAGAAAAATGTTATTGCTGCCTTGCAATATCATAGGCATAAATGAGTCACACTGTATAATGACTACCATGATATTTGAAAAGTCATGGCAGTTAGGTGAAGTCCCTGGTGACTGGAAAAAGAGAAACATCACACCCATTTTAAAAAAGGGTAGAAAGGAGGACCTATCGCCCTGTCAGCCTCACCTCTGTGCTTGGAAAGATCATGAAACAGATCCTCCTAGAAGCCATGCTAAGGCACATGGAAGACAGGGAAGTGATTTGAGACAGCCAGCATGGCTTCATTAAGGGCAAGTCTTGCCTGACCAACCTACTGACATTCTATGCTGGAGTGATGGAATGAGGAATTGGTTGGATGATTGATGTCCAGATGGAGATCAGTGGCAAGTGGTGGCCCCAGGGCTCTGTATTGGGAACTACACTGTTCAATATATTCACCAATGACACAGACACCCTCATCAAGCTTGTGGATGACCCCAGGCAGAGTGAAACACCTAAGGAAAGGGATGTCATCCAGAGGGACCTGGACAAGCTAGAGAGGTGGGCCCGAGCAAACCTTATGAAGTTCAACAAGGCCAACTGCAAGGTCCTACCACTGGGTGGGGGCAACCCCAAATATCAATACAGGCTTGGGGGTGAAGATATTGAGAATAACCCTGCTGAGAAGGAACCTACTGATGAAGCCTACTCCAGCTACAGGAGGCATCACACTTGAAGGCTCTTGTCCTGCTGGGGGATTTCAATCACCCTGACATCTGCTGGAAAAGTAGCACAACAAGCTGTAGACAATCCAGGAGGTTCCTGGAGTGCCTTGATGATAATTTCCTAAGACAGGAAATAGACAGCCCTACCCAAGGGGATGCCATACTGGACCACATAGTCACCAATGCGAGTGAGCTCACTGGGGATGTCAAGATTGGAGGCAGCCTGGGCTGCAGTGACCACGCACTGGTGGAGTTCACAGTTCTGAGGGATACATGCCAGACAAGGAGCTTAGTCAGGACCCTGAGTCAGGAGCCTGAGCAAACCTCTGGCTCTTCAAGGAGTTAGTCAATAGGACCCCCTGGGAAATGATCCTCAGGGACAAGGGGGCAGAACAGAGCTGGCAGATCTTCAAGGACACTTTCCATACAGCACAAGAACTCTCGATTCCCAGGTGTAAGAAATCAAGCAAGACAGGGAGGAGTCTGGCTGGCATGACTGAGCTGGGACCTGCTGGTCAAACTAAAAGGCAAGAAGGAACTGCACAGGCAGTTCAAGCAGCATCAGGTGTCCTGGAAAGAGTATAGGGATGCTGCCCAGTTATGTAGGGATGAGGTTAGGAAGGCCAAGACGTGGCTGGAGCTGAATTCAGCAAGGGATGCTAAGAATAACAAGAAGGGCTTCTACAGGTATGTCAACCAGAAAAGGAAGGTTAAAGAAAGCGTACCCTCCCTAATGACCAAGAATGGCAAACTAGTAACAACAGACGAGGAGAAGGCTGAGGTTCTCAACAACTTTTTTGCCTCTGTCTTCACTGCCAGCCTCTCTCCTCACGCATCGCAAGTTGAAGGATCACAAGACGGGGACCTGCGAGACAAAGTCCCTCCCACTCTAAGTAAAGACAAGGTTCGTGACGATCTGAGGAACATAAACATATGCAAGTCTATGGGACCTGATGAGATGCACCCCAGAGTCCTGAGGGAATTGGCTGATGTGGTTGCCAAGCCACTCTCCATAAGATTTGAAAAGTCATGTCAGTCAGCTGAAGTCCCTGGTGACTGGAAAAAGCGACCCATTGCACCCATTTTTAAAAAGGGTAGAAAGCAGGACCCTGGAACTATCACCCTGTCAGCCTCACCTCTGTGCCTGGGAAGATAATAGAACAGATTCTCCTAGAAGCTATGCTAAGGCACATGGAAGACAGGGAGGTGGTTCGAGAGAGCCAGCATGGCTTTACCAGGGGCAAGTCCTGTCTGACCAACCTGGTGGCTTTCTACAATGGAGTGACTGCAGCAGTGGACAAGGAAAGAGCTACAGATATCATCTATCTGGACTTCTGCAAGGCCTTTGACATGGTCCCCCACAATATCCTTCTCTCTAAGTTGGAGAGATATGGATTTGATGGGTGGACTGGTCGGTGGATAAGGAACTGGCTGAATGGTCGCATCCAGAGGCTGGTGGTCAATGGATCAATGTCCAGATGGAGAGGGGTGACAACTGGTGTCCCTCAGGGATCCGTATTGGGACCGGTGCTGTTCAATATCTTCATCAATGGTATAGATAGTGGTATCAAGTGCACGCTCAGCAAGTTTGCTGACAACACTATATTGAAAGACTGCAGTAAGGCCTCCACAGGGCCTTCTCTTCTCCAGACTGAACAACCCTAACTCTCTCAGCCTTTCTTCATAGGAGAGCTGTTCCAGCCCTCTGACCATGTTTGTGCTCCTCCCCTAGATCGGCTCTGACAGGTTTACGTCTGTCTTTTGCTGGGAAGACAAGACCTGAATGCAATAATCTGTGTGGAATCTCACCAGAGCAGACCAGAGGGGCAGAATCTCCTCCCTTGATCTGCTGGCCACGCTTCTTTTGATGCAGCCCAGGATACAATTGGCTTTCTGGGCTGCAAGTAAGCACACACTGCCAGCTCATATGCAATTTTTCATCCACCAATATCCCCAATTCCTTCTCTGCAGGGCTGCTCTAAAGCCATTCATCCCCTGTACGGATATTGGGGATTGCAAGGATTAGGCATGATCAGAGATACTAAATGATGTTCATCTAGTTCAAGTTAAGACTTCCCAAAGTCCTTTTCATTAAGTCTAGGGACTGAGGAATCTCATTGTGGAAGCGCAAGACACTTGTGAGAAAACAGCTCATTCTAGTCCTCGAATTGAGAACCTTGATTAAATTCACAGTTGCTCATGCGAAGCCATGAAGTAGTACACCATATAAGTGGTGGAGGACAATGAACTGCTGACATTTCCATTCCATCTGAAAATTATATTGTCTGGCGCTCTACTAGGAGTATTAAAAATACTTTACAATAAACAAGTGAGGAAAAAATAGCAATTAAACTTCTAGCGCATTATAAGGTAGCTATTAAAAAAGTTATACATTTATTCTCTTCAGTAGTACCTCCATCATTTTAATATCTAAGTACTAAAAAAATGTCTGTGGAAGGTCTTGCAGAACAATGACATCCAACCTTAGGAACACATATATAAAAATACAATGTATTTAGCTTATTAGGAGATCAGAGAGAAAAAAAAAAACCAACCCACGAACAAAAAAAAAAAACTACTTTAGATAGCGAAAGTAATTTATAGATTAGTCTGAAATATAACCACCAAATGAAATGACTGTTAACATCACTTAATTAAAAGCTGCATAGAAATTAAAAGCCACACAGAAAGACAGGGTCATATGAAGAAATTGAGTAATAAGATCTCAAACATTTATACATGTTGTAATTCAATTTAGTCTCATCATTCAAACAAATTAACTGTGTGTTAATTTCTTTTTTTTTAAATCTATGTTATTTCTTTGTGAATATTTGATAACCAGCTTGCAAAGGAGTCTACAAAGGAAAGATATTAAGCAACCATGCTATAAAAGAAGGATACAGCTTATTATAACTTAATCATTCATGAATTAACATGCCACTCATTTTTATATGGTTGAAGAAATCTTTAAAGAACACATGATAATGAATTTAAGAACTGTGCAGAAAGAAATATGCTCTGATTTAATTATCAAATATCATGTGTTTGTGTGAAAGTCAAGTCATAAGTGCTTGCCTGTAGGGGAACAAACCTGTCCAGCCATCCCTAATTTAATTATTCAATCTCCGGAGACTTGATTTGCTTCAGTGAGTATAACAACAAACACTTCAAAAACTCAAGAAAAAGTTCCCCATATGGTTTTGTTATATAAAGTCTTTCTCAGAAGAGAATAAGGTATTTTTGCAGTAGTTTCTGTCTTCACAAAGAAAAACAGTTTCTCCTTATTCCTCCTATGCTTAACATAGCATGAGAACATTAAATTCTGTTTCAGCGTAGAGTGTCAAGATTTATTTTTGTGTGTTTCAGCTAATATGTCATGCATTGAAACTGAACAAATTGCTCTATGTGCAAGTCTACAGCTGTTAAAAGTGCCACCACCTTCAGCTGGTCTCTTAAAATGACACTGCATGGCAATAGTTTCCTTAACATACATCACCTAATTGAACTGCAATTTGAAATAGCTCCTAAAAAGCTAAATTCATAACTATTAACTACATACCACTGACATTCTTACTAAGGAATTGACATTTTCAAATGGTGAGCCTAGAAAAACCTCTTGTCATTAAAATGGTACTCTTTGTGCATCAGTTATTTTAGATTATAACAAATACCAGGGGTGATCCTATTATCACCCACAGAAACAGGATGAAAGTATTTATGTAAATTTCAACATCATCCGTGGTCATTACACACTTACAGTCTTTTCCTGAATTAAAATAATCAACTATTTAAAATTTTACTCTAATCATTATACATCTGTAGAAACATAATGAACTTCACAGTTATGTTTAGCTTTTTTCTTTTTCTTTTTTTTCTTTCCACCTCAAAAGAATTTTCATTTTGTATCAGGAATTGAATCATAGAATCAATCTAAAAGAAATAGGGTCACAGAACTAAGATTAAGAAGGCCTCATCTTCAAATCCTGTGGCTGTTTCTTTGCTCTGCTTGGTTCTACTTTGCTCTCTTTGTCTGCCTTACACTGCCAAGCACATGATTTGTGAACATTTTAAATAAGTGATTCTAACTTTGTGTTTGTCCCAATTACAATTTTTTTTTTTTGTGAAATTTTCTCCCTCTTCTACACGAATTTTTAATTCCATGGAGTTTGAAAGAGATTTGGGGTGGTTAATTTCTATGATAATTATTTTAGGTTTTAGTTTTTAGTTTTTATTTTTATTTCAGTAACTGCTTAGTTTACTTACTGTATTTGTTATTGCTCAAAATAAACTAGAACTAAACAACATCATGAAGTTCTCTATATTCTGCCTTGAAAACTCCCCTGAAAGATGCTTTTGATTTGGTTCCTATCACTCCAATGAATATATTCTATACAAGATTAAATTATTCACACATTCAAATTCTGACTTATTTTCTAAGTACCAATGCAAAATGCAGTTTTTCTACTTGTTATTCACCTGTTTTTTCAGTTTACACATTACATTACTGGGACTAACTTGGCTTCTTTTTCATTGATAACATTCCTGCTTTATGAATATAAAATATGAAATATATGTTTGTGTACAGTTCAAAATAGATCTAGGATCAACTGATGTTTTGGATATCATCATTGTGTTTTCTGCCAAATTACCCATTGCTTCTGTGTCATATTCCTCCAGGTAATGGTCTCTTGTCATCTTCTTTTGTCCATCCAGAAACCACTCCAATCCCAGCCTCATTTCCTCATCTTCATATATTCTTTGGAATCCCATATATCTGCCTAAACTCTCTAGTCCTGTTTTTTCTGTCTGAGAACTCATTCTGGAACGACCATTTAATCCTTCTACAAGAAAGGAGTAAAATTCAATTTGTTTGCGTGAAGGAGGCAGCTGTAATGCATGGAGTGTCAGAGTATAGTATACTTCTGACAAAGGTGCTACGTGAATGTATTCGTACTATCACGTGGTGATGTTACTGCTTCTCACAGTTTTTAAAAAAGTCATGGAAGATGGAGAGTAATTGTCAGCTTTGTCCTGCTCTCACATTTCATGAAAGAAGGAGATACCTGGCTGGGCAAACAGTCTTGCTGTTCTCACATCTAGTGCTAATAGCACTCAGAAAAACTGAGGCACCGCTTTGTGAAAGGGGGAGTCCGCTTGCTCTCAAACTCAGTGAAAGTGAAAGCTGGGAGCTGCTTCTCAGAATCCCAGTTGGATACTCTCTAACATGACTGTATCTTACTATATTTGCCTCATCCTCCTGCCCTCATGTATTTATTTACCAACAGGGATATGGGTCAGAAGACTGGAGGGCATGCTTTCTGTAAATCTCAGCTCCATCCTGAGGGCTGCCTGGTGGTGTACACTACCAAAAGTAGATGATCTAGTCTTAATTCAGTTAACTATGAAAATGACCCTTAAGTTCTCAATTATTCAGTCTCCTCAACTTCCCCATTTCTTTTTGTCCTTACTATAAAACTTTTGGGTTTGTTTTTGTTTTAAATTTAGATTCAAACTTGCCACAGCTTACTGGAACACAACCTGATATTGGGCATCCACTGTCCAAATTTAATGGACAGCTCTGTAACTGAGACCTCTAGAAAATAAAAACCATAATATTTATAATAATGTATGACTTTATAGAAAATTGAGTTACTTGATGCTTTGTGAACATAATCTTAATGGCTTAGCTTGACAGAGTAAGAAATTAACTGTTTACAATTCACAACTGAAAAAGTTGCTTAGATTTCTCAAATTTCCCAGATTATGCACATGAGCTTTACATACGGTATCTATTTCTGTTACCTGCAGTGATGTCATTCAGTGCTTTTCCTGGTTTATGAAGACTGATTTTAACTTTCCCATCATTCAGATATAAGAGGAAACCACCTGAAGCCTGGTGTAGTTTACTAGATAATAGAAGTCCCTCCTTGTTCCAGGTGCGAAACTGGAAACTGATGAATACTTCGTCTTGCCCTGATGTGCCTGGAAGTGCCAGGTAACTACTGGAGCTCAGAAATGTAACAGGAACCACACGTGGCTCTAAACATGAGAAGGACATGTTGCCCTAGAAATAAATGAGACAAATCTGGCATCAGGAACATTCAGGGAAAAACAGTAATGAAAACTTTTGTATGGAAACTACAGGGTTTCACCACATTGCTCATAGCATCTAGTATTTGTAATACTGTGTTAGTCTAAAAATCAAGTACAAATACATAACAACATCATCAGTTTGAGAGATGTTTACCTAGTTGTTTGGCCAGAACAGGCACATCTGCCTGAGCAAAGAGTGGCAAGGACCTTTGAGTGAGTGAGGTTACATCCTAAACCACATGGGAGATTTAATGGTGCTTCAGGAGCTAGACAGACTTGCTTTGTTTCTATTTGGCTCAGCCTCAGGAAGCATTAAGGACTTGACAAATTTCTGAATGTCAGATAAAATGCCACTGAAAGCAAAGTTTGGTATAAATATTTACACAGGTCTAAATGCTTGTACGCAAAAAAAATGCTGAGCTTGGATACTGATTGTTTACGGTAGTGTTAAATTTGAGAAAAAAACATTTTCCCAGACCAAGGAGTAATCTTTCCAAATCATTGCAACTGGAGATGTGCACTGACCCCAATATTTGTTTTCACAAATAGTCAGAGAAAATTCCACATATAAACTCTTGCTACTTTCAAATATGAAGCACATACTTCATTAATCAGAAGGAAATGTGTTTTTAAACCAGTCCATATGGACCAGATCATGAGTTCTATTTAGGCACCTAGCCTTTATTTCATGCTTGGGTGCTTCTCAAATCACTGGTTCTTAAGTGTCTGAATAAACTTCCAGACAAGTTAATTGACAAACTCTGAGCTTAATCTGCATTTGTGGTTGTACTGAGTGATATAGATAAGAAGACTGGAATGGCAAAAATGCACTTTTTGCATTTGGTGTCAGAGTTAGTTAATACTTTATGACTTTTAACAGTGATACAGTATGCACTTTGATCTAATGACTTGCTGGCACTATAACTAATTTGTTCTGTACAGATGCTTACTAAAAAATTAATGTCTTTAGAATTTAAAGTACTCCGGTTCAACACAAAGAGATTTTAAAGTTTTGAACATACATAAAACTTTGACCTTATAGTAAAAAGCTAAAAAATCAATATAAGAAAAATACTCACTAGCCCATGGCATGGCAAGACATTAAAGTTTATCTTTTTCATTTTCTTCAAGAAAAATATATAAATAAATGAAACCTTTGTCTCACGAACTCAGCTGCAGAGAAATGAATAATCAGCTGAACTGACCCACAGTGAAAAGGCAAGCATCAGATTAATAAATCTTGTTAAATGCTAAAAGCTTACCATCTGCAGATTCCCCCTTCATGTTAGGTGGACAGCTGCCTGATACTGTATCAGACCAGCAAAGTGGCTATTTGACAAGGATTCTATGGTAGCATAGATGTTTTCTGGTTCATTTACATTATAAAACATCTCCTAAATAGCTTTGAAAATAGTACAACAGTTTAAATCATTTGGGATGAAGATGATGCAATTTCGTATGACAATAATTTCACAGTTCCCTTTTCCCTAGTCCACACAGAGACTCCTATAAGTGCCTTCTCCCCAACACCCATCAGCATCACGGACAGGATATTACACAATGGTATCAGTTTAGCTAATTATGGACTATTTCAGATGAGCTTCACAGGAGAAGAGACAGCTGCCATGAATTTTTTTCTGGAACAGAGAACCAAATTTATTGTTTATATTCTGAACTGAAATATAAATCAAAATATTTGGAGCTTGAAAGAATTTCATATATTGTTAATTATTTTGAACTGATTGTTTCCATCATATCTCCACATTTCGTGTTGCTAAGTGAATAAATTCTGCAAATTGAGATGGCTCTTGTACAATTGGGAAGAACACAAAGGGCTTAGTAAAATTTATAGAAAACCTTCTGTAACACAGAAGAAAGTTGGTTTGTTATTGGAACCTTTTCTCTAAATGGTAGGGATTCGGTTAATACTGAATTATTCTATATGTATTATTCTATAATACACAACAGTGTATTCTATAATACACAACAGTGAGGTATCACACACACGTAAACATCATCTAAAGAGCTGAAGAATAAAATCCATCCTGCATTGTATACTGGATGAGTCTGTACAGCAGAAAATATAAAACAGCCCAATTAGGTGATTCCTTGATTTTTCTTTCATTAAACATCATAGATTTTACCAGAACTGAAAGTTAACAGGTCCCATATGAAAGTGGCTGTGGCCGTCTACTTTTCTCTATTTTATTTATTTATTATTTGTTAACTATGAATCTCTTACCACAATGTAGATCTGAGATTTACGCCTCCTGGCCAGGTCAATAATGTTCACTCCATTATAATAAATATTTTCAAAACACCCATGAAAATTTCTGCGTGACGGCGTCCCTGATTTTCCAGGCACTGGAATCCCTCCAAAGCTGAGCTTAGAAAGAGAAGAGAAATCAATGATACTATTAAGTGATTTTCTAAGGAGAGAAGTTGCCAATAGCATAAGAGCAGAAGTCAAAGACTGGCCAATAATGAATCTGCTACTTCTTGGCTATTTCCTTATATCACTTCTATGTATTAACAGAACAGGCTAACAAAAATTAGGCTATGTCAAGTCACACATATGTGTTAAAATATTCTGCAATGTTTGCTTTTTTCTTTTCTTCTGAGGATGCCTCTTAACAGTTGCTTAGAATAATCTTATCAGTTTTCCATGTCCCTTACAGCCACAAAACCAAGGACACGAAGGACAAGTCCCAGTACATGCAGACCATGCTGGACAGTGAGAAAAGGAAGAGAATTCACTAATAACCTCTTTAAGAAATTTGAGACTGACTTCTCCATTGTGTGCAAATCATAACTACCATAACAGAGGACAAGAGTGCAAAAAATTAAATTATTCTAGGGCAGATGCAAAACAAATGAAGGGAGATACTTTTTCCTTCTCAAAATTCTTAGGCTGTGCAGTTCCTTGATGTGATACTATAGGTTTACTTGGGCGCAGAAAGAGATTGGAAGATTCAATAAAATAAAAATCCACTGAGAGCTATTAAATTCAAAGAATATCACTCTGTCTTAATAAGTCCCTGAGGCAGAAACTGAAAGCAGTAGATTATTTTAAAAAAGCATTGCCACAAGCATGACCTGAGTTATGGACTATGTTTCTTGGGCACTATCGGAAACAGGATGCCAGTTTAAATGTACTTTTGACCTCAGTCACTTCAAAGCTATTCTGGTTGACATCGTAGAAAAGGTCAGTTCAAAATATTTATCTTTTAATTTTGAAATTTCCCTTAAAATTTAAAATCATTTTATTAAAAAAAAAAAAAAAAAAAACACCATGTTTCATTAAGTCATTAAATTGAGAAATTTTTATAGTCAGAAATAGTCATACTTTTTTGTAAGTTTTTTAGGCTTTTTTCTAGCTTTTGCTTTCCTTCCTACCTTATATTGGTAACACATACTTCAAACTTCAGTATGTGGAAAAGAGGAAAAATTAATTTGCAATACTGGTTGATTTAACAAAAGAATTCTATTTGCTAGTCAGTTAAAATTAAAGTTTGTTGTTCCCTTTTTTTTTCTCCTTTTTTTTTTTTTCCTCTTTTTAATTGGTATGATCCTCCAAGCATTGGCATTGTGACTTAGATTCAGAAATTTTAAGCAGAATCACAACTTTAATGTTGTGAGTGATATTTTTGAAATGGGATAATTCAGATGCAGAACAGCACTAAATCTTACTTTAAACTGCTCAAAACCACAAATGAGTAGAATCAAGTAATTTAGATCTGTGGGTTCCAGATACTCTGTCTACCACTCCTTGTCTCATCCAACAAACAGGACAGAGGCAAACATAAAGCACCCAGTCATCACATTACAACTGTGAAACAGTGCTATTTTTAACCATAGGTGGGAAACCGTCCCAGCAAATTACATCTGCTCCTTTTCATGTATCTACCGTTTGTGTAAGCAAGATTTTTTCACAGTACATTTGCCAGATTTAACAGGAATTTAAGTCTCAATCTAAACATTTCTAAAATGATTTTATGTTGATTTATTGTAATTTTCATCAAGCCATAAAATAATAACTTTGAGTTGTGGCTCATTCCTTATGTTTACATACTGTTTACCACATTTGCAGCACTACTGAAGAAAAGATATTAAAATACTGAATTCTGAGATGCAAAAGATGGTCTTTTGAAACTTTTGAGCTGCAAGTCTAGTGGAGCATTAGTAATCTAAGAAGATATCTTTTTCTTTGATTCATTCCTTTAGGGGACAGAAAATCCCTAATGTCTGAAGCACTACAAACTTCTTTAAGTTCTGTCTCCTTTGTTTGTTTCACTCCATTTACACAGCAAAGTTAATAAATGTAATAAAGGAAAGATAATTTTCACACCTCATAATCAAGGTCCAAATAACTGAATTCTCCTTTCGCATGAAAATGATGAGTGTGTTTATCCACTGTAAAGTTTACTTGATTGTTAAAATGTTCAATAAGAACAGAATGCCAGTGTTGATCATCCAAAAGGCTGCCCAGAGTAATATTAATTTGGGCATTAGAAGGATGAATTTTAGTATCACCTTGAAAGAAGAAAAATAAAAACTATTAATTCCATATAAAAATATAATTATTCAAATATATACTGCTAGTTTATCATACATTAAAAGTCACAGAAAAAAAATAAAATAAGTTTTAGACAAATAATACCTAATAACTATTTTAGACATTATGAGATGATAGCTGTTACCTAAATTAATGAGTAGGGACAGCTTTCCTTTAATTAATTCCAGGGTGATGTGGTCTCCATTTTGTCCTTCTCTGTGGAGGAGAATTCCGTCACTTTGCATTGTCTTAAACTTCAGAGAAATCACATCTTTCAGTGCACTCATGAGTTTTTGATTAAACGTGTAAATTAGACAACTTTTTCCATCAAAGCCAACCACCTCGGACCCTAGAGGTAAAGAAATGAAAGATAATGTATAATGCTGGGTCTAAAAGAAACAGTTGCATGTTACTTCATTATGATATGAAGTCTCACCACTACATCTCTACATTCACCTGTGCCCCATAAAGTGCAACTTATTTCTGCTCTTCCTGTTCTTCCCCAAATGTTAAGACTGTCCTGTTTTAATGGTGATGCTATCATTAGAAAATAAAGCAAAGTGAGAAGAGATCTGTTTTCTATTCCAATCTAGTACTAATTTCACATGCTGAAAGATCTTCCTTGCCTTGGAGACATGAAGTACTTTGACCATTTCTGTTCTTACTTATTCTTAGGGTGAAAATCTCTATTAGTCTATCTGCCATTAATCACAGAATCTTTATGGTTGGAAAGGACCTTTGAGATCATCGAGTCCAACCATACACACACAAAAAAAAACCCTACAATCTCTGCCACTAGATCATGCCCTGAAGTGCCAAATCTAGACGTTTCTTAAATACCTCTAGGGATGGTGACTCAATCACCTCCCTGGGCAGGCTGTTCCAGTGCCTGACCACTCTTTCAGTAAAGTAATTCTTCCTAATATCTAATCTCAACCTCCCCTACCACAGCTTCAGACCATTTCCCCTGGTCCTGTCATATTCACTTGGGAGAAGAGGCCAACACCCACCTCTCTACAACCTTTCAGGTAGTTGTAGAGGGCAATGAGGTCTCCCCTCAGTCTCCTCTTCTCCAAACTAAACATGCCCAGCTCCCTCAGCCTCTCCTCATATGACTTGGTCTCCAGACCCCTCACCAGCTTGGTAGCTCTCCTCTGGACACACTCCAGCACTTCAATGTCCCTCTTGTACAGAGGGGCCCAGCACTGAAGACAGTACTCGAGGTGAGACCTCACCAGTGCTGAGTACAGAGTCACGATCACTTCCCTACTCCTGCTGGCCACGCTATTCCTGATACAAGCCAGAATGCTGTTGGCCTTCTTGGCCACCTGGGCACACTGCTGGCTCATGTTAAGCTGGCTGTCCACCAGCACCCCCAGGTCCTTTTCTGCTGGGCAGCTTTCCACCCACTCTTCCCCAAGTCTGTAGCATTGCTTGGAGTTGTTGTGACTGAAATGCAGGACCTGGCAGGCACTTGGGTTAATTAACAAAATAAAGAAGAATTAACAAAATAAAGAAGAGACAAATCATGTCCGTTATATTTAACTGATTTTCAGGGCCTTCATGCAGGCTGTAGATTTAAGCCACTATTAAAATCAATCTGGATATCTGTACAGAAGTTCAAAATAATATCATGGCATAATATTCTAGGAAAGAAATAAAAATATTCTAACATGGAAACCTGTCAGCTGTGACTAGGGCGTGGCACTCTGCATCAAATGTTTTTTTACTGTCATCATACACAATCATGACTTTAATTAAGCTGAATTACAGTTTTAGAACTGGAATATAGGACTTTGTATTATCAGTTTTCCTGTATCACAGAATCACAAAAGGGTTGAGGTTACCATACACGTCTGGCAATCATCATGTCTAACTTCCGCACTTAAAGCAGGATCAGCACCACTAGGTTTCTTAGCATGATGTTCAGTCACATTTTGAGTATTTCCAGGGATAGACAGCACACCTCTCTGGGCACCCCAAGCCAGTGTTCAACCATCTTCACAACAAAAAACTGTATTTCAGTTCATGCCCGTTGTCTCTTGTCCTGCCTCTGGACACCACTGAAAAGTTCCTGGCTCTGTTTTCTTTATACCTTTCCATTAGGTATTAATACACATGGATAGGACTCCCCCAGAGCCTTCTACTTTCCAGTCCCAGCTCTCTCAAAGTCTACTCATATGGCAGAAGCCATACGAGACGCTTTTGCTGGATTTCCTCCTGTATGTCCATGTCTTTCTTGTAGTAGGGATCCCAGAATTGGACCCAGCAGTTCAGACATATTTTATTACCATGGTTGAGTAGAGGAAAAAGATAACCTTCCTGGACCTGCTGGTAACACTCTTCCTAAAACAGCCCAGGATGCTGTTGGCCTTCGCTGTTGCAAGGGCATGTTGCCAGCTCATAGTCACACTGGTTTCTACCAGAATCTTCATGTCTTTATCTTCAAAGTCACCATCAGCCCCCAGTGTGTGCTGGTAAACTCTTTCTAGGTTTGTTCCTCCATAGATACAAGACTTTGCACTTCCCTTGTGTCCTGGGTTGAGCGACACAGGACTAATTTTTCTTCTAATGCTGGGGAAAACTCCACTTTTGGAAGACTCCAGTGTCTGAATTTGGGAAAATATTTACTTTATAGCCAGCTAGGATATGTGGGATTCAAGGTCTCAGTATTTTCAGGCCTTGCCAGATGCAGGGATGAGGAGGAGTGAGGCCTGGGCATTTGACCCAGGCTGGCCAACAGCATTATTTCATACCATGAATGTCACATTCTATATAAATAGAAAGTTTGCTGCATAGTTTCTCTCTCCCTTGATGGAAGCAGTCCAGAGAAACTCCTTGACCCAGTGCCGGACCCCTGAGACCTTCCCTTCCTCCCGAAGCCATTGCACTCACAGTGTCTGACATTTTCTATCCACTGCTGGGAGTTCACAGCTTCCTGCTGATATAATTGGCTGAGTATAATTCTTGTATATCACATATTAGTATCGGGATTAATACTGGTTCTTTAGTATTATTGTTAATTATTTAGTCTTATCCTATTAAATTTATTTATATTTCAACCCTTGTGTTTCCTTGTTTTCCCTGATTCTCCTTCCAGGTGGGGAGGGGTCATCAGGTGATAGAATAATTGTCTAAATGACAATAAATTGTTATGGGTTTTCTCAAACCATAACACCTTGGTTGAACAGCATGAGATTCCTGTCAGCCCATTTGCCCAGCCTGTTTAGGTCCCTCTAAATGGCATTAAAACCCTCTGGTGTGCCAATCAGTCCTCCAAATTTTTATTGGCTGCAAACTTGCTGAATGTACACTCTACCTCATCATCCAGATCATTAATGAAGCTGTCAAATAGCATTGAAACCAGTTTCAACCCATGGGATACACCACAAGTGAATAGACTCAGCTTTGTGCCTCTGATCCCAACTCTTTCAGCCAGGCAGTTCAGTCTGTTTTCAGTCCGCTTCATTGTCCACATAACTAGCCTGTGCTTATCAGTTGTTTGTGAGGACCTTAGGGGAGACAGTATCAATACTCTTGCTAAACTCAAGATAAACTCCAAACACTCCCTTTCACTCACAAGCTAGTTATATCACTGTTATATCACTATCACTGTAGCTATTAGTTTGGCCAGGCATGATTTCTCCTTTATGCTGACTCTCCATGCTGACTATTTATAATTTCCTCAACTTTACATGTTTGGAAACGATTTCTAGGATTATTGGCTCCTTCACGTTCTGACTGAAATGAGGTTGACCAGCTTATATTTCCCTAGGTATTCCTTCTTGCATTTGTTGAAGATAGGAGTGATATTTGCTCTCTTCCTGTCTTTAGAAATCTCTTCCAGTTGCCCTTAACTTTCAAAGATAAACAAGTATTACCTCAGAATGACCATGGCCAGTCCTCACAACACTATGGGTGCATCCCAATAGGTCCCTGGACTTAGATATGTCCAACTTGTTCAAATGTTACATAGCTTCAACCTCCTTCTACTGAGGGCGCTGAGATTGTAGTATTTCCACTTCCTCCTTCCCTTACTCTCATCTTTCCTGTGGGCCTCAGAGACCTGAGATTCCTGAAGGCAAATCTTACCAGCAAAGACCAATGTGAACAGGGCACAGAGTACCTTAGCTTTATCTGTCTCTTTTGCTCCAAGGTTCCCTGCCCCACTCAGCAGTGAGCCTGTATTTTTTCTAGTCTTCCTTTTTCTGCAGATATACCCATGGAAGCCCTTCTTATTGTATTCTGTGACCTTTATCAGTTTCAAATACAAGTGGTTTGGCTTTCCTAACCACATCACTGCATGCTCAGACAATGTGTTTGAATTTCTCCTGGGTCATTTGACCTTGTTTCCACCTCTTGTACACTTCCTTTTCATCCCTGATCTCAGTTAGGGGCTTCTGTCTCATCCATGCAGACCTCCTGTTAGTTTTGCTAGATTTCCTGCTTGTCAGGACTGACCTTTCTTGAGCTTGGAGGAAATGATCCTTGAAAATTAACCAGTTCTCCTGGATCCCTCTTGTCTTCAGGACCACCTTCCATATTACTGTTCCAATCAGGTCCCTGACCATGAAAAAGCCTGCTCTCCTGAAAGCCAGGGCTGTGATCCTGCTATTTGCTTTGTTCTCTTCTCTCAGGATCTTGAACATCACAGTCTCATGATTGTTACAGCCAACACTGCCCCAGCTTTCACACCTCCATCAGTTCTTCCTTGTTTGTAAATATACGCGACAGTAGAGTGTGACATCATGTCAGCTCCTTGATCACCTGTGTTGCGAAGTTATCATCAAAGAATTCCAGAAAACTCCTGGATTGCTTATGCCCTGCTATATTGTCCCACCAGTGGATATCAGGGTGATTAAAGTCCACAATAAGGAACAGGGTCTATGAACCTGAGTCTTCTTCCAATTGTCTAAAGAAGGCCTCATCCATTTCTCCCGTATCAGGCAGTCTGTAGCAAACATCCACCACAATGCCACCTCCTTTGGTCTGTCCTCTAATCCTATTCTATAATCTCTGAGCTGTCTCATCATCTGTCCCCAGGCAGAGCTCCATGCACCCCTGATGATTGCTCACATGAATATTAACTACCTTTCCTCATTTTCCTGGCTAGTCCTTTCTAAACAGCCTGTATCCATTTATGGCATCACTCAAGTCATGTGAGCTGTTGACCATGTCTCTATGGTCATGATGAGATTGTAGTATTTCAAATGCATGAAGACCTCAGTTTCTTTTGTGTGTTCCCCATGTTGTGTGCATTAGCACACAGGCACTGCAGAAAGGCATCGACATGTGTCGATTTCTCAGAAGTCCCCCATTATGTTGCCCTCTGAGCAGCACTTCCTTATTTTTCTATTTGTACTTGAGATTGTCAACTGCTTGCACTTCAGTGCTGGTTTGTTGTTTCCATGGACTCTCTTGTCCACACTGCCCTGAAGCCTTTGTCAAACCAGTCTGCCACTTACTCACTTGATTTCAGTCCATCATCTCCCTCCCCCATCATTCCTAGTTTAGAGCTCTCCTTCACCAGGTTGGCCAGCCTGTAGGAAAAGATGCTTTTGCTCTACATGGTGAGATGGATTATGTGTCTTTCTAGCAACAGGGAAGGGAAGGGAAGGGAAGGGAAGGGAAGGGAAGGGAAGGGAAGGGAAGGGAAGGGATTTATATTGCATTTTCAAAACTTTTTGTTAAGGGAATGCAGCTGTGTTTTTTAATATAGTTTGTTCATTTTCTTCACATATTGACAATTTACTTCTTACTTATGAAGAATTCATTTACCAAACATACAATCAATAAACATGACATTCTACTTAGAAATGAATCCTTGGTTAACTATTTTACTTCATTACATCATTAAATTAATGTGGACAGTAAAAGCATTAATCAATGTTAAATTTAAATAACAAATTTTAATTTTAATAACTTCAATAAAAGCTTCAAAAATAGAACTTGTACATTGTTATGTATCTATCAAATCAGCTAACTAGATATATTCTTAGTAAGTACTGATAATAGTAGTTTTTTTGTTTGAGAACATACTCTACTTATTAGTTATTGAGACACAAACATAAATATTTAGCACTGCTTTCCAAAATCCCTTTTAATATTATGCTGCACTAGGTCCTAAGAAGCAAAATCTACTCTGTCTAAATTTGGAAAATAAACAAAATGAAACCTTCCCTCCACCACCATGCATGAATGAAGAGTGTGAAAGGGCTACAGATGTTAATCAAAATTCTTATAACATTCCTCACACATATTTTTTCTTCACCATCTGTGCATTACCACTAGAAATAAATTGAAAGAGTTGTGAGAGATAAAGTTTGGGTCTCCTACACAGTTATCAGTATAGAAAGAATGAGCCCAAATACTCAGGGTGCCATAACGTTTTCATATTTACCAACTACTGTCAGCTTCTAATAGTCCCTAGACTTGAATATCAGTCTCCATGGGTTTTCTCTACTCTACTATTATAAAAAAGTAAAACTAAAGAAGGTTAATTTCTTTATGAACGCTCATCTTTTGTTCTCACAGTTTACAATGGGTCTTTCTCAAATTATTGTAATCTATATCCTTAGTATACTGTGAAAATACCTTTGGAAGTGATGAAATATCTCTGAAAAACTGGAAATTCTGGAAACATCCTCACACACCATAGGATCAAGTGTACTAGTGATCCTGAGCAAAAGTTTTAGTTGCAATATGTTTGAAAAATGATTAGATTTTTGTTTTGAAAAAACTTAAAACAATGCAAACTGTTTAGCATTTTTTTTATTGTTTGTAGGTATCCTTAGTCCTGACCAATTGTATTAAAACAAGAAATCTGCTCTCTGTCCCTTCCTTTCCAATTTTGGGGAAAGCAGCCCCAAAAAGGTTCAGAGTGTTCAGAAAAGTTAGGTAAATCAGGGCCTAGGTATTGCTTAAAACAAAGCCTTTGGCAGGGCCGGGGGGGTGGGGTGTGGGGGGTGGGGAAGTTGCATAGTGAGATTGTTCTCAATCAACCATATTTAACTTTTTTACAATCACATTCATATCAAGCCCTAGAAAGCGCATTGTCGCAATTATGAAGAGCATAGGAAGTCCTTTCTTTGACTGATGTAACTGTGCCATTGATTTTATGCATTCCATCCAGGGATGGAATGCTCAAAAAAGAGTGTTAATAGTGTTAGAGGACTCTGGAAGAGGGTTTGCGTATCACAGTATCTGCAGGGCTTGTTGTTAGGCGGTGCATCTAACAATGTTGCAATGAACAGCATGCATTTCGTTGCCAGTTATCTATCTTCTACAATTTTATACAATTGTCATTTTCACATTTAAACCCCTCTGTCTGTCATACGGAAAAGCCTTTTCTTTTTTTTTTTCTATTTTTAGTCTATTGGTTTTCAGAGAATGGTATGAAAAAGAGCTTGTTGTAATGGAGAAACAAGTAAGCCAAAGAGGCTTCTAATTTCTCTTTTTTAGTGCCAGGGCAGAGCTTAAACTGAACTCTGCTTTATGTGACTGAATTGTCACAATCTGACTTTTCAGAAACAAGACACAGCAAATGTCTGTAGAGATTTCTCAGTCTCTTTTGCACACACTAAATAGGGAGAACTCAGCAGAGGCTGAGAGAGATTTTGGGGTGGGGTTTTGTGGCAGCAGAGTGTTTGTTCTATAGTCATGGCACAAGCAGATTTCGTCAGTCCACATGAAGCCTTGTAGTTCACCTGGAGGTAGAAAACATCTCTCTTTCTTTCTTTCTTACATGAAAAAGACTGTAGAATAGGAGTAAGAAAACTGAGGAACATGTCAGAGGTAGCAGAGTGAAGAAGGAGAAGAACTAAACACAAAGAATACAGGGGAACTCTTTCAATATTTCATATAACTCCATTACTGACTACCGTTATTTAGCCTTTCCGTTCCATAAGTGCAAAGAGGCAAAAATGGAAGGACTTGTTCTGGAAGCATGCTTTACAACATATAAAATGTAACAGTCCTTGGCCTAAAAAGTTTATAGTAAAAAAGAAGTTCTGCATAAGAAAAAGGAAAAAAACCTCATAATAGCCTGCTTTATCCTATGGACATCTATCATGGACCTTACCAAACCTCACTGAGACTGTAATTAAAGGGGAAATGTTAGTGCTGAGGATACTAGGCAAAGTTATTCAGTGCAGGTATTTGGCTGGAGACAACAGAGCAGCAACTTGAAAGTAATGCCAAGAGTTGTCCTGTATTACTTCAATAAGATAATAATGACTTCTTTTGTATGTAACAGACACACACCTTGCAGTATCACTTTATGGAATAGTGAGATCAACTGTATTTATTCTTGTAGTTTTAGTTTTAGTTTTAGTTGTGTGTTTTGCCACAGGTAAGATTCAAGGAAGAAAAGACTGCATTTGCGCTTGAATACAGAACACAGTCCACATATGCAGTGGCAAATGGAAAGAAAGTTGCTTACTCTTAACAGTGTAAGAACCAGTGAGATCTTTCTGAAAGGAAGAATGAGAAATGGGAATTGTGGAAAGTATGAATCAATGTTGAAGTAAGTATCACTGGCCTTTCTGCTTTTCTTTATTTTCTGGTCCTGCCCGGAAAAGTACCAAGCAATTCAGAAACAGCCAGGCATAATCATTGTAACAATAGCTACACATCCTGCATGTGTCTAATAAATGGAGGAAAAGGCTGGAGAGAAAGAATTCATCTTTCAAATTATTAAATATATTTTAGAATTATAAGACTATAGACACCTGGTTTGTCTGCAACAGTAACGACTGAATTGAACTGCTAAAAACACATGGTAATTCTAGATGTTCAAAACGAATAATGAGATGATAAACAATCTGCAATTCATTTGTAATGAAAGCATTTATACATAAAAAAAGTAAGAATTTCAGGAACTCTCAACATCATTAACACAGAGGAAATGTTAAGCAGCTTAGAAAAAAAAAGGTTTCCATATTTTTAACACTAACACGTTCTTTATGTACTGCATTAATGTGGATAATAGATGAAAAAAATATTCCTTGTAACTTGTAACTGCTTATTCAATATGTTTTATTATTTTTAGTAACATGGACACTGTTCTCTTTTTGTCCTTCAGATTCATAGATTTTCCATCAGCAGCATGGCAAGAGGGATATCACACAAGAGAGCCATAAGGTACCTTGCAATGTGTGACAGAAAATTACAGTAGTGAATACAGATAATTAAAATCTATATTTTAGGCATGGGCAAAAGAGAGCTCTTCAGTTTGGAAATGTTTGAGAGCAAGATTTGAGTAAGGATTTAAAGGTTGTTGAATGCACAAGGTAAAGGACGGGGAAGAAGCATAGCTGATTGACTTTCAGTGAAGCTTAGAGACAGGCAAGAATGTACTCTCATCAAGTACCACAGAGATAAGATTTCAAATGGGAGACTCAGAAGAGCTTTCCACTGGGAAAGATGTTCAGCCTCCCTTTTTAGCTTTTAGTAGTTTTGGTACTTAAAAAGTGGAGGATAAGTTAAATCTTGACCACATTTCTCAGTTACAGCAGTATCATTAGATTGTTCTATGAATCATAAGTCATGTTCCCAGTCTTCAGGCAAATGCCACTGAGGAATTCTGTGTGTTTTTAGCTTCTCACACCCTTCTCCTGGCATGAGCTGCCTGTTCTCTGGGATGGTGCAGTTTACCTGATTTCTGAGGTGACCGAATCTCTTGCAGCGAGGTTGAAATTTTCAATATCCTTAGTTCATGGTCTTTTACTCATTTTACCAAACCAAGTTTAAGGCAGAAAGCCCAGAAATGTATTTTACTGATGTTCAGTTTCAAGTCAGATAGTAATGAATTCAGAAGAAATCAGCCATGTAAAGAAAGATTTAAGCATAGAAGTTGAATAAAAAAAATTAATCCTACATGAAAGTACTTAAAACAAGCAATTAAAGAGGTTACCTAAAATAAACTCTGTTTCCCTCATGGATAAAAGGTGTGGAGAATAAAAATCAGTAAACAACTAGCTAGGAGGAATATTTGCTAAAAAGTCCAGAGATGAAGAATGATAACAGGGACTACAGGGAGATTTACATTGTCCAGCAGACCAATACAACCATGACTTGTATGCATTTGTCTTCCAAATTCTTATATCAGTTATTAATGTTTTATTAATGACACTAAAATTACTCTAAAATTAACCCTTAAATACATAACAACTTTGACATGTCGTTCAGTTGTGTAGTTGTGGGTCTATCTACTTGTACTCTTATTGGCTCAGGACCAAGACAATATATATTTAAAAATGTAAACATTTTTCATATTTTGTCCTTTAGATAGAAAGTACACCATGTTAAGATGCAGTGTTTAAGGCTATCAAAAAAGGAGTTTGCAGTAAATTAGTTATTGGATTAAGTCCACACCACTTGTTCCAACACAGAAAGAACTGGAAAATAAGCATCACATATTGTTAGATGATGCAGAAATTAGTGAAGTCTGCATAAACTTATTGAATCAGTTAGAAATCTACTTAGCTTTAGCTTAGAAATCTACTTGCAAGTGCAATTTAGGTAGCAAAAGACAATGATGAGTAGTTGTTTCATTTAGCTGATTCAGCAAAACACTTACTGTATGTGCATCCATACACTTCAATGCGCATTCCAATTCTGCCATTCAGATTCCAGTCCAAAGGCACGAAACGGAGAAATCTTGCTTTAATTGAATGCTGAAGCTTATAGTATACAACACTGTCTGCATTTGTGTTTCCAGAAAAGGCCTAGAAGAAAATGAAAAAGAAATCAGCCACATCCATATCTAATACAGAAATATTTGAAGGTATGGCTGATCTTTTCATTTTAGACCCTCATCTGGCAAACAGTCAAGCACAGAAATAAAATGTAATTGTCAGTGAATTCTGCAGGAACAACTGCTGAATCAATCTTGGTTATTCTTCTGGATCAAATGTTGTCATCTGGTCACTTAGTGCTGACACCACACTCATTAAAAAATCTCACACCTTCTAATATTTAAGCAAATGAAACATTCTAAACCCAAACATTCCTTTCACAAAATGTGTAGAACACCCTGGCATTTTAGTGTATTGTACCATCTAATGCACTAGACACAGAGAGAGCTCTAAGATTTCCTCTTATAGAAAGGTTAGATAAATTTCATTGCAAGCCTGTGTTTTAGATGAGCAGTATGCTGGATCCAAGGAGTTCTTATACTGACAGATCATGGTATTGAAAGACTCCGGTTTCCAGCAATCCAGAGTATTATAAAAGGATTTTAATTCAGTGTTCTGTTGAAAAAGAAAAATCTATATTTCAACTTTTTTTCCCAGGTAAAAGATAAAAAAAATTAAAGTATTATCATAGATACTTTTTTTTTGTCAGTATTTAACTAATAAGACTACTTTCCCTTTCTGTTACATAAAGAAAATATAAAGAAACATAAAGAAATGTAAAGAAGAACGTAAAAAAATCTAAAGAGCTGTAACCATAAATTTTAGCATCCTAAAGAGGGGAGAATATCTTCTGATTTTGTTGGTTACATGTCCAGGTGTGTGCAGTTTTTTTCTCATTGCCTGTTTGTGATATGTAAAGCTGAAAGACTTTGTTCAAACATTTCGGATCTAAATATCTGATAAATTAGACAGAAATAGCTCTATGAAATATTTTGATGAGCAGAATTAAAAAGATTACAAATTTCTGGATATTTGCACAGTACTGCTGCTATAAGCCACAGATGTTGCAACTGCAGAAATATATAGAAACCAACATCTTTAGGTACAGAGCTTCTCTTTCCATAAGTTTTTAAAGCAGAGGTGAGCTTCATTATTTACCCTCCTATACATGAATTTTGCACCTTCCCTCCCCTGTAGTAGTAAAATTTTAATAAATTCTAATCTCTGACTATTCAATAGGAAAAAAATAAAAGAAAAAAGAAAACAGCTAGTGAATGGGTTCATTAAAGCTAACCTATTAAGCTAGTCATAAGCAACGAGAGGTAGTGACTCTGAATGCCCACACCACTTTCAGATTCATGCTTTATAATTTCACTATCACAAGGGATGAAGGTGGAAACATGCCAAAAGGAACACCAGAGAAGATCAACTATTTGCTGGGTAAGATACTTTCAGACCTCTTGTCCCTTCAAATCCTTATTTGGAGTCTGTAGCAAATACAGTTTCCAGTGAAATTGTCAGTTTGTTGACAGAACCAGAGCCCAGGCCCCAGAATTTTAAGAACTGTAAGCAAATGAAGAGTTTGATTAAGATTTAAATTTCTTTCCAAAATAATTTTCAGAAAGCAGCCACTGAATGAAAATTTGTTGAGTACAAAATGCATATTCCTTGATTTTTTAATGCAGGATATACTTAAACCACGTGTTCTTAATTTAAAATTAGGTTTTTAGCTTCAGTTAAAGGGTAACTCAAACTGCTCCTTAAACCATTCAGAATGGTCAATTTAGAAATCAATACATTTAGCTGTCATATTTCAAAGCTTTTATCTGGGTAGAATGCATTTTAAAGTGTATCAATTGAGAAGAGTATTAAATAGGTCTTTATTGCTTGATTTTAAACACTCTAAAGGTTAAAATACATAGATTGGGGCTTTTTTAATGCTTTTCACAAGAAAGAGGAGGCAATCAGACAGCTTTTCCTCCGGACTGCAAATGTTAAAGGCATACCTGAAGCCTATGAGAGTAGCTTGTAGGTTTTTTAGAGGAGAAGCGTATTCAATGTGACAGATACACTCCTGTCTTTATCGTAGAACGCAATTACTGTTCCACAGTTCAATCCAGCAATTGTTTAAATACATAACAGTTGTATACACATAATGAGCTTTCTTGCTTGCACTCCTGCCTTCTTCAGATTGTTCAGATCACTTCATTCTTGTGCGAAATCACTTGAAGGGAGCATGCTATTATTTTAGATTATGCAGAGTTCTCACAACCTACACAGGTATCTGATGATTAAAAAGACTCAATATGACCCTGAGTTAATATGAATGTTACACATAATAAGCACTGTCAGCATAAATATTAATAGAGTTGTAAAGCTAACCCCTCTAAAATAACTGCCTACTGAATCTTAGTTGATGCTCTTACAGATACTGTATTACACTGCTTTTTAATAGCATGAAGACATGCCATCTGTCTCAAATAATGTGGTTTTTGAAATATGGAAACACAGGGTTTTTTGCACTTCAGCCTTAAAAATTAGCAGGAGCATTCAGCAGCATTGATATCTAAGTAGATAGCTCTTCATGGCCTTTTCGTTCCACGAAGGAAAAGTACCCTGGGCTGTACAGAAGCCTGAAATCAGGGCCTAATCTCAAACTTGATTTAACCCTCCTACTCAATTTCTAAGCCTGTAGTTTCTTTACCTCAAGTTATTTTAACCCTGATTTGAAGACAGAATTACTCAGTTCATTATGGCATCAGAAATCACACATGTGCTCTGGACTGTATTAGTAAAATTAAATCCTCTGTGTAGAAGGGTATCACCAAGCTCAGAATGATTGTGAAGGTAAGCTTACAGTAGGAAATGGTTAAAAAGGAAGTTCTTTACTTCCCATCCTCTATCCAGAAAGCAAATATGTTTTAAGACCAGGGGTAACACCAGCATCATGTCCAAAACATCCTCTGACAGTCAAAAAGTCCCCCATAGGTAAAGTTGTGTATGAGATATGCACTGTGTACACTGAAGTGTACTTTAGATCACCTACAACAGATGATGCTTATTTATGAATGCAACTTCCACTGTATAATATACTATATATACATTGTAAAACATACTATAGGACTAAATAATATGTGCAATGTTTTTACATATATTGTGTATCCGTTATAAGAAATAGTATGATCTTTATTACAAATATTATTTCATATTAAGTACAAATATTATTATGTTAAATAAGTACACTTAGAAGTAAATTCTCATGTCATGTTTAATGACAAGAACTGGAACAGGACCCCACCTTGGATAATTTTGCTGGAAGAGTAAGTTTAGCAGTGAGCTGCTAGTGTGGTCTGAGCTTTGTCTTGTGTTTTATGAATTCTACAACCAAAACCAGCAAAAGCAACTAAGATATTGCTGATGTTGCATGATGATGGTTATGCTTTGGAAATACAGTCAGACCAAACTGCCTGTACAATTCTTTCTGCTTATGACACACACCAAAACTGAAATCGGTATTAGTGCCAGGGGTCATCAGGAACGGAATAGAAATCCCAGTAGGCTCCTGGCAATTTTTTCACCTTAAAGCATCTTTCAAACTGCTATATAGACCAGATAGAAAAAAAATGTGGGTAGAAAACCATCATAAATTCTTGTTTCAGTCAGTGTCCAATACTTGTAACATATTCTGCTATTTGCATAGGAGCATACTCCGTCTGGCAAGTTCTGATGCTTTTACATCACCTGCACATTGTGCACATCATCTGATCAATGCTATGATCAAAAGAAAAATATCTGACCAGCTATAGCAATAACATGATTTGCAAGCAAAACAGTGGAGGGATTTTAGAATAACTGACATGATGCAACCCTGACTAATGAGTGTCAAATGTATTGATGTCGTGCACAAGATAAGATGTTTGGCCTTTCATTGAGTGATTCCCTCAATCTATCATCTTCTTTAGTTACGATAGAGTTTGGGGTTGTTTGCTTTTTCATTTGTTTGTTTATTAATGTTTTTATTATATAAATATTTCTAATGTGCTTGCTTAAAAGATTTTAAGCAAACCAAGATTTTTTTCAAGATTTCAAATGTTTGAGGTATACTGATTTCATCATTTAATATTATAAACTTGAGCAATGTGATTCACAAAGTAAAATTTCATTTGAATACAATATTATTTGAAAAACAAAAAATAAAAATAAGTCCTTCTTTCAGAGGACTTTAAAAAGTCCTCTGAAAGAAGAGATTTAAAAGACTACTTCATCTATAACTGTATTTTTCACTTAGTGTTTTTGCAGTCCATTAAGAATGTTTTAAGGAATACTGTTGAACATTATATTTTAAGTATCTCTTAATTCATTGTGCTGTAGATTTTGTCACTAAAGTATAATTTATTCTACTTGTAGATCAAGAGTTCAGATTTGGAATCTTTTCAGTGCTTTTAGCACTGAAAATACTACTGTTTTTTTTCTTATAGAAAATCATTTCACCTACCAAGGGGAATACAAATCTCTCATTTAGTTGCTAACCATCTCTGAGTGCTATTAAAATTAGATGGCAAAACCAGACTATTGAGTGCTCTTCAGTATGTTTCAAAACACTATTTATTTTGCAACCGCATTACTAATAGTTTTATACATGGTGGACTAGAAATGTAGAAAGGGAATTTATTTAATTAAAGACCACATTGTACACAGTTATCTTTTAGAGCTTTCTTTCATAAGAAGTTACTAAACTGTGTCTCTGCTCATTATAGAACACCTCAACGTGGATTATTCTCATGTACTATGATGAAAAGCAGGAATAGAGTGGGTACCTTTTGAAGAAATAAAACTCTAGCTACTATATATAGGTAGCTATTTCAAATTATTCGGTATCCAAAAGAACTCTTTGAAACACTCCATAACAAGATATCAGTTCCCACCTGTAGTATCTTTTACTGTTTATGGCTGCACATCAGGAGGAATGCTTTACTGCATTAAACTTGTTCGTTGACCAGTATGACTGTGACCTAATCATCTTTACTGTCTGCTGATGTTTTTTCTTAGATTTAAAATTCAAGCTCCTTATATTAATCTTTATATTACTTAGCTCATAGCCATGTCCTGTTACATGCTCCTGTCATTTGCCTTCTTAACTTCCTTAAGCACTGTTTCGTTTTGGGTTTTTTTGAAATAATGACAAATTGTAGTACTGCAGAAGTGTTCTGGATATTTTCCAGCTTTTCAACAGCAAGAAATTCATGGCATAAAATACAAAAGACAGTGAAGGATGCAAGAAATACATCATACAAATAAAATGGTCAGCTGGAAGATTAGTATGACCAGTGCAATTCCTCTATCATATACATCAACTACCCTCAATTTCTCTACAAACTTGTAAAGATAAATTGTTTCTTTTGCAGTACCTGTTTTTTAGCATTGTCTAAAATGAACTTCTTCCCAAAGACTTGCAAACTAGGTCCATCTTCCACCTAAAAGTGCTAAAGGACAGCTAAACACCAAAACCAAATTAAGACAAATTATTCAAACTTCAAACAAAGTAATGGAATTGGCAAGCAATGACATACCTTCAAGGAATAACTGAATTTTATTTTATGCCATCTTATTTATCATTTTACTTTTGTACTTTGTTTGATGACAATATCCTCCTATAAAGTCACTTGAGTACTTAGATTTATATAAGAAATGAATCTGTTTCACTTATAATATTAACTGAAAATAAGATATGTGATCTTCATAGTGCCTGAACTAAAAAGGATTTGCGAACACATTTTAGAGAACAGAAAGAAGCAAGAAAAGAACAACTACTAAAATTAATGAGACTTCTATAAATGTCTGTCTTGGTTTCACCTGGGACAGAGTTAATTTTCTTCCTAGTAGCTGGTATAGTGCCATGCTTTGGATTTTCTATGGGAATAATTTTGATAACACATTGATGGTTTAGTTATTGCTAAGTAGTCCTTATACTAAGCCAAAGACTTTTCAGCTTCCCATCCTCTGCCAGCGAGGAAGTGCACAAGAAGCTCCGAGGGAGTATAGCCAGGACAGCTGACCCAAACTGGCCAAGGGGATATTCCATACCATATGATGTCATGCTCAGTATATAAACTGGGGAGAGTTGGCCAGGGGGCTGGGATCACTGCCTGGGGATGGGATGGGCATCAGTCAGTGTATGGTGAGTAATTACACTGTTCAACACTCAGTTTGTATTTTCTTCTTCTAGTATTTTTTTTTTCTTCCTTTACTGTTCAATTAAACTGTCTTTGTCTCAACCCTAGAGTTTTACCTTTTTTTTATCACTTCTCCTCCCCATCCCACCGTGGGACAGGGAACGGAGTGAGGAATGAGCAAGCAACTGCGTCGTATTTAGTTGCTGGCTGGGGTTAAACTGTGACAACATCAAAAACTTGGAAAAAAAGTAGCTGTCATTATCACCAAATCTCAGGAAAATTTAGAAGAAAGTAGGTTAAATGTTCAACACATTGTGAAATAGTTGGTCAAACTTTTATATAAAACTGTATCTCTCTTCTCCTAGACTGAAATCACTGCAAATTCCTCTTTGGCAGTGGTAATGTGTAAGCAGGATCACTGTTGTCTCTGTAATTTTTATTAAAAGGTGAATATCACAAGCTTCAATATAAGTAAAAGGTGAAATTCAGAAACTACTTTTTCTTAGTTGGAAACATCTCTGTAGATTCTCCATGCTAGGTATCCTGTCAACAATCTAATTTTTTTACTCTGTAAACCAAGTCTAGGAATGCTAATGGTAAGGAACATATTAATACGATAAAGTATTATGCAAAAAAAATTTAAGATGTTATTCCACTGTAGTAAAATGACACAGCAATCAGATGGATATGCTGCATACTGCTGTTAGTGCCATCCTTCTTATATAAAGTTTCTCCTCTGTGAATTTTTGACAGACTTTTTTCACTCCGTTACTTTTCCTGACAGTGATGCATCAAACCTCAACACAGAACTGAATGCCTAAATATATGTAAGAAGAACTATGAGGTTGTTAGACAGAGTTTTCTAATACTTATGGCCATAAAAGTTACTAGTTAGTCTGACCAGATACAAAAGAAACACTTGGCTATTGTATTCAAGCGTAGTAAAAGCGCAGACATGACTGGTGACTTTAATTCTGCCGTATTTGAAAACTTTCTGAAGTTGGACCCAGAGAGTGGTGACCAGTGGCACGAACTCTGTGTGGAGCCCATGAATGAGCAGTGTACACCTGGGGTCAATAATGGATCCAATCTTATTTAACATCTTCATTAATGATCTGGATGAGGGGACAAAGTGCACCCTCTGCAAGTTTTCTGGTGACATCAAAACTTGGAGGAGTGCCTGATACACCAGAGGGTTCCTGCTATCCTCAACAGCTGGAGAAAGGGACTAACAGGAACCTCATCACATTCAGCACCAAGTCACCAAGCTAAACATGAGCCAGAAATCTGTCATTATTGCAAAGAAATCTAATGGTATTATCGGCTGAATTAGACAAAGTATTGGCAGCAGGTGGTGGGAGGTGATCCTTCCCATTTATTCAGCACTGGTGAGGCCACACCTAGAGTACCGTGTCTAGCTGTGGGCTACGAGAGATAAACGGACATACTGGAGAAAGTCCAGGAAAAGGCCACAAAGGTGATGAAGGAATTGGAGCATCACTCATAGGATGAAAGGCTGAGAGAGCATAGAGAAGAGGAGGCTCAGAGGTGATATTATCAATGTGCATAAATACTTTAAAGAGGATATAAAGAAGACGGAGTCACACTCTTTCCCGTGATATCCCATGACAGGACAAGAGGCAGTGGGTATGAACTCAAACACAGGAAGTTCTATCTGAATATAAGAAAATCTTTTTACAGTAAAGAATGTTTTATTTTCCAGAGACCTGGAATAGGTTGCCCTAAGAGGTTGTGGAGTCTCCATCATTGGAGATCTTCAAAATCCCTCTGGACATGTTCCTGGGCAACCAGGTGACCCTGCTTAATGAGGTGTGTTAGAGCAGATGACCTTTCCACGTCCATGTCCTTAACTATTTGTGATTCTGTGATGTTTGGTTTCACATTACAAAATGGAGGCTTTTTTGTCGAACTTTTTTTGACCCAGGTGGTGGGATGTAAAAATACAGATTTCATAACTTTACACCAGGCTGAAATCCCAATGGAACCTCTGTGGGGATCAGACCTCCAGGTCCACCTCCTCCATGCTGTGGGGACTAACAGTGTTAACATCTCCAGTGCAATGCAAGGGAGTACACCAAACATTTGACACACAAACCACCCCTTGGAGTTATATATGCCTTTCAAAATGCTCTGAACATTAAGTTGATATTTGACCATGTGAAATATTCCCTTTTCATTCCTCTTTTCTTCTTTGTCTTTCTTCTGCCCAAATATTTGGTTTTGTTCTGTAAAAATGCTAGACCTATCTTTCCTCTTCAGACTTCTTATTTCAAACGTGATCTTAAAGCTAAACTATTTTGATTTTCTGGGGTGTGTGCATCATTGGTGATGCTGGTGCAGTTTTGCACCACTTCTGTCATCTTTACTGATTTCTCTTCCTGGGAAGCATTAAGGTGTGAATCACAGCTGGCTTGGAGGCTATAGCTGGTGAGAATTCACTAAACCTTCATGCTGTTCTTACAGCTTTCCATCAATGCAGTCAGAAACAGAATACTGTGATAAACTGTACCAATATTCTTCCAGCCTGTCTTTGATATTTCTTCACACTGTGTGTGTGTTTTATTCACTGGGATATTATGTCATGTTTCTTTCTCTCTTTTTGCCTTTCACTGTGTGAGCACAATATCACCATATCTTTACACAAGAGAACAGCTCCAGAAGTAGGAGATGAAGAGAGGATGAGACCAAAGGTGACAGTTGACATTTGTGAATGGATGCAATACTAGAGACTCTTTCTGTCTTTCTGTTTTGCAGTTTAGTTTGGATTTTTTTTTTTTTGATTTTTTTTTGTTTCTTTTGTTTTGTTTTTGAGAAACAAAATTTGAAACGGTTTGCTTTCATAGGAAGAGCATAGGAAGAGGAAGATTTTAATATCTAAAACACAAGCTAACAAGAAAAATTTGTGAACTTTTTTCCTTTTTGCAGCAGTAGCAGTGGGATACCCCATTTACTCAACAGCATTGCAGGGTTGTGTAGGTAGGATATGAATCTAGGGCCCTTGAATGGCTATTGCTAGGCAGCAGAGGTCTATCACCAGTTAGCCATACTCCTTTGGAAATATGGTTAATAAAACCAGTGTCTTTTTTTTTTGGCCTTTTTTTTTTTTTTCATGTTTGGTAGATCTGAAAAGTTACTTCATTGTCTAGATGTCACAGTGTAGGGACTAATGTATGCATTAAAAATATCTTAATGTGAAACACCAGAGATAACTACTTCTTTTGAATTCTTGCACCTACCTTATTTCCTGTTTCATTTATCCACATGTAGCAATAAATTGTATGTGAAGTAACTTGTTGCCATTGGAGGGAGCCCTTGTACTAACAGAACTGGACACGACATTGAGGTTTGCTGACCCTCCCTTAAAAAATTATCATAACAACTCTTCTTTATTAATAGCCAATATGTAATTACGAAACCACTATGCTTTATTGTTTAATATTATATAATAATATATGAATTATATTTTATATATATTATATATTATATAATAATATATATTAATTATCAAATATTGTTTAATATCATACAAAATATGTACCTCACAGATATTCCCTGAAAATTGAAAATGTGAATGTGTTTCACACCAGTATGACTGGAAATCTAAACAATCTTTGTCCTCAACAGCTATCAAAGGTTAGCTAATTTTTTATATGAAATTAATATACATATAAGTTTTAAAATACTGAACTCTAGGCCTTGAATTTGTATTCCAATATTCTAAAGGTAACTATGATGGTCTCTGAGGACAACAACTAAAGCACTTTTTAATATAATTGTTTTGACAATTTATTTTCACTTTTTAATTTTTTTTTTTTTTTTTAAAGAAAGTCCATTTAGAAACAACCTGTAAAATATGAACATATAGAATTTTGAATCTGGGTTACAGTGTAACTGTCCTTTCTATTTTCAAATCACTTTGAAGTTTAGCCATTACTGTGCTGGATAAAGAAATGTTTTTACTAATGGTATTTAATGTTGAGTGTCAAATCAAATATGTTTACATACTTAGTAATAATAAGCTCCATAAATGTTATGATACATTTTCAAAGAGCAGTAAACTCTTTAACCTGTTTATTTCACATATTTACTTGTAAAAAGTTGTAAAATTTGAGAGGGATGGTGTATTTCTCATTATATGATATTTATATAGGAATCCTGATTCAGAATTATACTTCCACAGAACATAGCATAGCACAGACACTATCAGAAAGCAATAATAAATAAAGATAATTCAGGCAATTTACAACTCAAATAACTATGATGCAACTGCAGTGTCTGCTGCAATGTCAAAAGAGTAAGCAGGAATCCTGTTTGCTCAAAGCAATATTAAAAAAAAAAAAAAAAAAGTATAAAATTCCTTTGCATACAGTTTCACACTTTGCTCTGAAATTGAACTAAATGACCAGAAAGAAAGGAAGGAAACCTCATTAACTATGCAACATAGAAATGTCAGGCCAAAATCTTTGTAGTTCTTATGTCCTGAGAGTTATAAGCAATAAAAGATTTCAATAAAAAGGCTTCTACTAAATTTATTTCTGTGGCTTTTCATATATAAAGTCTCACCATTTCTATCTTTAGAGAAATGTCTGTATATGAATTCTTCTGTAACTCATCATCATGGATTCAAAATAAAGTATAATACACCAAGTTATCATAATGATAATCTGTTTCTTACGTTGCTACAACTTGTGAATTAGTCCAATATTTCACCCATCTCATCAAAAACTTCAGTGGCAAAATATAACTTTTCTTTTTAAATAGTGCTTATGTTTCTGGTTATAAGAAAACCTTTCAAAAGCATTCAGCTCCCATGTTGTCTGCTTTACTCTGTTGAAAGATACTATGAAATGAAACCTCAGAGAAACTCACTGAATAGGTAAAGATTTTTAGTTAGACTGTAAACAATAAGTCTTTCTGTATATACTAATACTGATTCTGTATTAAATTTTAGCAGAAATGTTCATCCAATGTGTATTAAGGTTGCATTCTGAAGTAGTTAACAATGACTAGGAACAATTAAATCCAATGTGTAAAGCATTTCCTGTTAAGAAAATTTGGAGTATAAAACCAGAGTTTCAGTTTTACAGAAATGTCAGCATTCATGTAGCCACACTGAAAATAGATGGGACAACATGATAAGCCCCCAAATTCAAGTTTCCAAATGACATTCTCTAATTATCTCTCATCTAGTTAATCAAACTTCTACCTGACCACTTTTATTCTGCAGTTACATACCTGCATTGAAATAGAATAAGACTCCTTCATAGACTTCTATAAAATCAGAGTGATACCTAATGGATACAGGTATTGAAATGATTAATGAGAAAAATAAAGGTTAAAATTTATCACTTGCCTAATGTAACAAAATGCAAAGGATAAAGCAGATGAACACCATCATATTCTCTCCCATGTAACTTCAATATGCATTTCTTTTTCAATAGATTGCCTATTTTCAACAGTTTACTATGTCTCTGCAAGACTTTCATTTTCATCAAGCATTTTTTTTGCATTCACAAGAAACAAACACAAACATTTCAATAAGGTTCATATTTTATCATCGATTTGATTGATAGCTTTGACATGTGTGTCGTAGCCTCTTAAGACTCTTGAATAAAACGTAAAAAACCCTATGTGGGGAACGTGCAATCTCGGTAGTGTTCAATTTAGTGAAGATGACTTTTAAAAGCACCTGCAATGTAAGTATGAGACAGAGAGAGACATACATATAAAGTCATATTCCACTCATAAGTGCAGAACTCAGCTATTCATGAGGACAGAAAATAAAAAAAAAATTTCTGTCTTCAAAGTCAGAGTCAAGCAGTTAAAGTAACCCAAAATGGTGAGCTGTTAGCACTAAGAAATCTTCTGTAGGCACTGAAGCTGGCAACACCATGAGATGGTTTTGTAGTGATTCTATTTGAAGCCCAGATGGAAATACAGAGCAGGAGAAAAGACGCGTAGAAATTTGAATTAAACAAAGCAAGAAAAGTGCTTTCAAAAGAAAGTAGTCTGCACCTGTGGAATAAAATGATAAAAACTTTACCATAATGTCATTTGGCCTCCCAGGAATCCTTTTGCTGTAGCCTATTTTAGCAGAATATATTCAAAGAATATTACTCATTTATTTGGGGACGTGGGGGAGGGAGAAGAAATAAAGAATTTTCTAAGTTTGGGAAAAGATCTGAAAGTAGCTGGAAAAGTGGGTAAGTTTTGATTGGGAGAGAGTTAATTTTCTTCATAGTAGTTTATATGGGTCTGTGTTTTGGATTTGTGCTGAAAACAATGTTGATAGTTCAGGGATGTTTTAGTTATTGCTGAGCAGTGCTTACACAGAGTCAAGTCCTTGTCTGCTCCTCACCCTGGCCCACCAGTGAGTAGGCTGCGGGTGCACAAGAATTTTGGAGGGGACACAGCTAGGACAGCTGACCCCAACTGACCAAAGGGATCATATGATGTCATGCTCAGAAATAAAAGCTGGGAGGGCATTCAGAGTCAGGGTGTTTGTCTTCCCAAGAAGCCATTACGCATGATGCAGCCCTGCTTTCCTGCAAATGGCTCTAAACACCTGCCTGATGATGGGAAGCAGTGAATGAATCCCTTATTTGGCTTTGCTTGTATGTGCGGCTTTTGCTTTGCCTATTAAACTGTCTTTATCTCAATCCACAAGTTTTCTAACTTCTACCTTTCTGATTCTCCCCTCATTCCAGTGTAGGGTGAGCAAGTGATTGGCTGTGTGGTGTTTAGTTGACAGCTGGGATCAAACCACAACAAAGAGACGTTCTCAATCCAGGCTTCAGTAAAGACTGGTAGGTTTCATACAATCAGTTGCAATTATATTTCTTTCTAGACTTACCACTGGTATCTTTATATCTTTATCCTATGTGATGCACTTAGGATAAAACAGAACAAAGCACAAGCATAAGTATTTGCTCATATTAAACGAAAACCAAGTCATTTGTATCTTCTATTCTTTTTAAAAAAAGAAACAGAGAAAATCCACAGCATGAGAGACTTAACTATGTTTAATAGCTAACGTACTTACAGGTATACTACTGCTTTAGTGGACATCCGATGCCTCAGAAACGCAACACAGAGATCCCATAACAGTGCAAAACCTGAACTGTAAACATGCTAGATCACTTAGGAACATTCACTAGAATGCTCTCTTGTGCCCAGGGGATGTGTTCTAAAAAAACACAGTAGAATTTTTTAACTAGCGAATGGAATAATAGCGAGTTCCTAGCTATTTGTCACACGGAAATTTTGTGTCTGACATAGAATTCAGTATTAGTCTGACCAACAGACTTGGGTACCCTAAGCAGAAAAATAGTGGTAGTTCAGCCTTTCCTATACTCCTGTGCATTTAAATACAAATAAATGACTAGAAAATACAAGTGACTAGCAAATATGGCATGCAATAAAAGCAACCAAGAACACATGGTGGACAGGGAACAAAAAGGACACACCTGCAAACCTCAGCAAATGGTACAATTGTGGAAGGGACAGGAGAAATGACTGAGATGGTTATGCCAATCAGCTATGGGAAGTGCAAAAAGAGTGAGCTGACTGCCCACACAGTGGGGAAAGAGAGAATGAAAAGAAGGTCCCTGCAGAAACATCATGAAATTATATCTTCAAATAGAGATGGAAGAAACCTATTTTAATCTTTGTTGCTACTGCTCAGAGCTGTCCACTGGATGGCATATGTGCAGATCAAACCTATTGTATCAGGTATGCCTTCATTTCTTTGACTATGACACAATTTCTTTGCAGGCATAAATGTGAATAACTCCATTGATCACAGGGAAAATATGACATATGGTTATTGGCCTGAGGACACATCAGTGCTGGTCACTGGCTTTCTTCATAACAGGCTATCTGGTGGAAAGTAGAAGGAATGTAAGGTACCAGTACAGTATTGACAATAATTCTGATATATTACTTTCTGTAGAAAAGCTAAAATAGATCAGCCTCATTGAACACTAATTCCATCTCCTCTACAGAACATTTAACTTCATCTTCTCTGTTTGCTAAAAAAAATTAAAATATGCAAATTGCATCAGGAGCTGGTAATGGTTTGGCTTTGATTTTCCCAGCTACTGTATCCCAAGTTAAAAATACAGAATGCAGACATGTAAATGACATACTGCTTGTACATCCAACTTACACTGGCATTGATTTATCTCAAAGGTAGGCATTTAAGTATTTGTTTTAAAATCCCTAGTGTTTTTGCAAATATTACTCAAATTTAGCTGCATGCTAATGGTGTTACAGCAAGCGAGAAATGCATCACAGAAGCCCAGAGTAAATATATGAAAATCTCATTGTTACTGCAGGATGGACATAGCACTCAATTTGAGATTTCAAGGGTCTTTCAAGGAATTTCAGCTCTAATAGGAATCAGACCTTGCATGGGGTAAATGGGAATAAATTCCTTTTAGTGCGCATGATACAAGTAACCATAACTCTGCTTCTTCAATGGAGGTGATTGAATATATGGGAATAGTGCTGGCTACTTGTCATGCTAAGCTCTTTAGTTTATGTAATCATAACAAGCATTTAATTGCATCTCTATGTGTACATCTGTCAGTAAGGGTTAAAGCTAAAAGTGAGAAAAATGTTGATAATGAGTGGGGGCTTGTATAGATTGCAAAGTCCACACTACACTACATTTACTTCTAGACATTCAACCATTTTCTTTCAATAATTGTTTGCCTACTGGATAAATTGTCATTGAAGAGGCATGATCAATATGAAGTACAGTTCTTTATATTAATAATGACCCTCTTTAAATGAAAGAACTAACAAATTCTCTTTTCACTTGCTCAACATGGTGCCCCTAGAGGGAGGCTCGCATGCCAGCAACATGTTTGTGAGACAAAATCAAAGCCGCACAGCTCTGCTGAAGTACAAGTGTTGCCAGCTTCTATTATCATAATTTCCAGAATATTTAATATCTTTTATGTCTAGCATTTATGACAAAGCTTGAAGTATGAGAGGCAGTGACAGTCATTTGTTCATTGCAAAGCTGGAAATTGTGATCAAATGACACTGGTACAAGGTTGGTCACATTTCTCCAGCTAAATTTTTCTTTGCTCAGGTGTAGTCCTGACATTGATTTTTATTTCATTAGTTTAGATATTCTAAACAGACCATGTGGGAATAACTTTTCTAAGAGAAACAATACCATTCCACAGTGCACTGAAACTGCTCCTAAACGCATTCTTTGAACCAAAACTGGGGATGGATGCCATCTCATGGCTTTCTGTAGGAAAGAACAGAAGGTAGGAAATGAAAGCAACAGCTAAATATTGAGAAAAAAAAATTGAATTTTATAATTTTTTTTTTTTTTATGTAGACATTGCTTGTGGAACTTTGAGCTCCATAAAATCCTCTTTTCTTCTACAAGAATCGTCACAATAAAAGTGTTAGTTCTTTGACTATATATTTGTAACACAATAGGTTGAATTTCAAACAAATTTTAATAGAAATTTTAGATTTATTTATAGAAAGCTGAAGTAGTCTGTAGGAAAATGTATGACATTTATTGTTACTGTCTTATACTTTTTGTATTATTTCAACCTAGTGGATCTTGCTTACAGTGTAACATCTTTAAACTGGCTTTCGTGCACACTGATGCTGTAGAGTGGGTATAAATAAAGCTGACTCGTGGATAATTCTAGTCTGCTAGTCATCCCTACCTTCTCCATGCATCTGGATAAAACTAACTGCAAGGCAGAAAGAAACAGAGAACTAGCCTCATATACCTAGAGAAAACAGTGCTTCTAAAGAGATAAACTGATTCTGAAATGTTTTTTAAATGCATTCAAACTAAGATCTAACTATTGAATTCAGGTACAAATCTAAATTTGAATTCTAGTAGCAGGCTGATCTTTAATTTTTTTTCATATCTTCTGTAGGGGTTCTTGGGGAAAAAAAAAAAAAAAAAAAAAAAGAATTATTACATGAATTCTGTAAAAAACACCAAAATCTATCTAAAAATTATTCCTTACCTGAATGAAGAAAACATAACATTGCAGGGGTGGATATTAGTAAGTTTTCTTAATCCACTTTATAAATGCAAGTTGCATCAGACAAAAGTAATTCTACTGAGGAATGTTTTCTCTTTCATTTGTAATTGATACTAAGCACATACAGTTTAATTCATAATTCATTGTTAAGGACAGCAAGTACCTAAGCTTATTTAGTATTTTTATTTCATCTGAGCAAAAAGAAATAAGGAGCGCTTTACTGACATGTGACCATGGGGATGATCCAGTGAATGCAGTTTTAAAAACCTTTTTTGTCACTACAGTGGAGTTGCCTTTGATCGGTGAATTTCAGCATCTTTATGCTACAGTAGAAACACCATTCTATTTCCTAAGGAAGACCTAAGTCTAGAAACAAATAAATACAGACAAAGATCAAGCAAGAAGTTGCCTGACCACAATTCAGCAATGCAAATAGGAATGATTGCCTTTGAGTACCAAGAGTGCAAAAGTTAAAAACAAACTTCTAGATAGTACTACAATATAATTTACTAAACAATTAAAGATTTGTTCACCAGTGTGTTTTACAAATACTAGAACAGTCTGGGAAAGGAAAGAGGTGAAAACACTTCATTCAAGAAGTCCATCTGATAGTGAGTGATCTACTCAAAGCAGTTGGAAGTGCTCACAGAAGTCAACTCAGTCAGCTAAATTCTCAAGATCTAAGTTTCCAAATCTTGATATCGATATTATTTTAAAAAGTGGCCAGTTCTTACTCCATGACAGCTACATTATGTACTTTTTCTTGATTTTTTTTTAACTTATGAATGTCAAGTTTTGGATTAAAGCAATACTGTTTTGATTCTATAATATAGACTGGTCTTTACAACAGGTGCATTCTCTGAAACAAGGAATTGTTTAATTCCAAAAACCTTGTCATCATTGAATTAATCAAGGATCAAGTTAATTATAACAGGAGAGATTGCTTCTGCTTGGCAAATTAACATCTTGGCAATCAGAACTGGTGTCAAAATAAGTACAGAAAAAGGACACAACAATTTAATAGGGTATCAATTGTATATATTTTTAGATCTAGGGTATCAATTGTATATATTTTTAGATCTACCAGAATACGGAAATCATTCTTCAGCTATCAAAGTGCATTTCAAATTATCTTCATATAACATAGAGTGACTAAAATATTTCTAATACTTTTTAGTTGAAAATGTCATTCATGTTGCATTTAAAATATTAATAAATGTCATACTTTGCAAATTATTTTTTTCATACCATAAGGTAAGAAGTCACTGAAAATATATATTTATAAACAATATCACATAGTTTGGCAAATGTCTTTAAAAAGTATTCCTCATAAGCAGTTGGAATAAATACACTTTAACAAAAACAACAACAACAAAAAACAAAAACAAAAACAAGCAAGCAAGACAAGACAAAAAAGTATTTCATCACAAATATTAATTTAGTAGGTATTAAGTATTTTCTTCATGTAATTCTTAAAATAAGTTGCCATTTTTATAGCACTTTTGTTATTTGAAGTTACATAGGATAGCTTAAAACATGGGTTTTCTTAAGACATATGTGTGTACTTCTATTTTTATTTATTTATTCTAAATTACTAACTGAAACTCAGAACTGAAAAATAAAAATAAGCTTTGAATTTCTCAGACTGCTTTCAGTACATATACTCACTCATTTATTATTAAGTCTGTGTGAAGTCTTATTTGTTATTAGGTCTGTTTGAAGTCTTATCATAAGGGGAATCTTACTTGCTTATTAAGCGATAATTGTTAGGAATGCACAAGACTTGTTCAGACCTCTGTCATATCTTAAAAGCCTTATGTAGTCACACTGCTTGACAGTCTGCCTAGTTTTTCTCATTAGTTTGTAAAGCAAGACATTTAAATCATTATCTCTCATAGAAGAAAAGCCATTCTAGAAGTTGGAAGTCTACATACTGATCAGCTTTTAGCATACACAGGACTGTAAACCAAGACTCTTACTCATCTTTCCAAAGAGGCAGAAGACATGGAAAGGAAACTGAGGAGAAAATGGTTCTACTTTAGGCAATAAAAAAATTTTAGGACCATAATTAGAAACCTGAATGACTGAAGCTGATAAATGAACATGAAGCACAAACACACAGACTTCATTATTTTGCAGTTTATTTGTTTTTTACAGATAAATGTTATGAAAGTTGCTTTTTGAACATGGACCACCTGTGAGATTATGTGCTGTATCATTTATGTTGTTGGCATGACTGGATACTTTGACAGTGATAAATAATACAAAAGAACTTTTATTTCAGTCTGAAATTCCAAATTTGTGTGTATAACAAAAGAGGAAGAAAAAACTCCACCTAATAGAAGTAATTCAATATGATCCCTGCTTATATGCCTTACTTTCCTTCCTGTAACCTTGATAGCCAGTGCCCCAAAATAACTACTCCTCACCATCATATTAGATGAATAAATCAAGTCTTTCTATATGACACGCTTCTAAGGTCTGAGGTGGCACTAACAGCTCTTAGCTGCTAAAGATCTAGAGAGAAAATTCTGCAGTAGAAGTCTGTCCCCATCTGCGTGTATGTTGAGAACATATTTAAGTGTTAATTAAAAAAAAATCCATAGAATATTACTGTGTGTTGTAAAAATCTTCCATGAAATTTTTATCTAGTTCCCTTCCACAACAGAGATAAGATGCTGTTGCATTATGGGTCTATTACACTTTGCTTTAGATAGATAAAAATAAAGAAGGGGTTTAGCAAGGTTTCTGCTGTTTTAGCAAGGTTTTTTGTAGGGACAGACAAATCTATCCCCAGACAAAGAGTTGCTCCCACTTGAGGTGCAGCCACAGAGGACTAGGCTGTTACCTAACTTATGACATGCTTTTTTTTTCCCAGGGTCTTTCTCTGACCAGGATCTCCTATTAAGTCTCCTGGCAGCTTATATTCTTAGTAAGTCACTTTTTAGACCTTACTGGATTGAGGATCATCTTCAAATGATGATCTCTCATTTTCTAATTATCTTCAAATTCTACTCTGTTTAGGACTATTCCATGGTTTTACAGCATACTTTTTATCATCTTCACAAGGAGTAAATTGCATCATCCAGCACCATCCAGAAGTCCTCGACCACAAAAGAAAGAGAAACATCAGTTTCTATTTTGTCCCAGTCATAACTTTTCTAATCACTTAGCCAAACCTACAAGCAATATTATAAATCTAAATATTAACTTGATTCTAGAGATTTCTGTAGTTTCCTCCAACTATGGCCCAAGAACCTGAAATCCAGCTCCAGAACCTGAAATCTCATTAAAACTCACCAGAGCTGAACAAGGAGGAAAACAAATCTCAAAGCTTTGAGCTGCTCATGGAGAGATTCTTGATGGTTACCCCAGGTCATATGGATACATCTTCAGCTTGGATGGCAGTCTCAGCATGGGAGAACATTGCAGTTATAATAACCAGCTGCACTTTTGTAGACCACTTCAGGGTGCTTTTTTTGCGTACTTCTCTTTGCAGCCCTTGTTCACTCTTGTGTTGATACAAATTTGCTCTATGCTATTCTGTGAGCTTCATTCCCATGCTGTTATCTTCAGCCAGGTAAGTAGGTTGGAGTGTATGGCCTACAAGTTACACACATATCCAGATAAAAAATTGTCCCACATAAATATAACTCTCCAGTCTTACTTTGGAAAATACAGGACAGTTTGGGCAAAAATACATGTTGGAATGGAATTGCAACCCATATCACCAAAAATGTGTTCGAATTGATGTATTCCCTCAGCAAGTCCTGAAATAGGACTGTATTACAGACACCCCTGCCATGTTAAAAGTAATCTCCCATAGATGATCAAAACCAAGTCTGAAAATTAATGATAGCCACTGTCAGTGACAGAAAGCAGGACAAACAGAAGCTTTCTTGAAGGTACATTGGTTATGGAGTGTTAAAAAGGGGAAAACACCAGTAAAAACCTACTTGTCTGAGTGACCATTTTTGCTCAGCTATAACATCACTTCATAATTCCCCTGATATCACCTGAAATGACTCCTTTTTTAGCAAAGTGAATATCTGACCTCACATGAAGAAAAAGCTAAGACAACATTTTTAAATCATTCTTTTGAGGACAGTATTTTCAGTGAAAATCTTAAAGCATAAATTCTCATTACAGAAATTAGGAAAAAAATAGAAAGGAAAACATGTACAATGAAAGAGCAATATATGTGGAAAAATGTGCCATAACAAACCAATGCAAGTTAGAACTGCAGTCTGCTTTATCCAGACTGAGGAAAACATGCAAGATTAATCAACCATTCAAGTCCTCCTTAAATAAAATCTGTTTGTGAGGAAATTAGTTATGGATACTTAATCCAATTAAGAACATAGCTGTTTCTTATTGTTTCACTCCAGCAAACTAGAATTTGGCAGTCTTGATTATTTCCCATCTTCAGATTTTCAAAAAGTCAGTTTGTGCTTTTGGAGGTTTTCGGGTTTTTTTCTTTTTTCTTTTCGATCTCCTCTATCCTATTTTTGTTTAAAAATTTGTTGGTTTTTATATTTGTTATTTGGAAAGTCTGCTTCCTAGCTGCATACTTTTCTATTATTTCTTGAAAGGGAGGAAAAACTATGTACTATAAACAAACTAAAAAATCTTAATTTATGATGCCAAGTAAATCATATAGAGCAAATGCATTTGTCTTTTGCCTTTGTATTTATTTTTTAAGAAATTCTTTCAAATATGCTGCCTTTGGAGAGCTTTTTGTAGATATGTATATGAAAGAATGGTAACTAAGGTAAACTTACATGTGCAAATGTTTATATTTCATATTGTGCCTGTTAATTTTAAATATATTATAAAATATGACGTTGATCAATCTTCAGTAAAAAGTTGTTTGACTATTTTTTCTTTTACAGTGGCCAAATTACTTCTGTTTCTCTACCAAAGCTGTTTGTATATGAATTTGAGTTAACTGACTTATTGAAACATCCTTAAAAAAATTTAAACAGATTAGTGGACTCAAATTCTTATACTTAAGAAAGCTGTGAGTTAACCCAAAGTACAGCTGTGCTTTACATTATTGAGATTCTCTTACCTTCAACAGTAAAAATTATTAACTATTATTATAGCTTTGCAAATTATTTATATTATCTACATTATATTAACATATACTACTTTTTTTTTCATTACTGAGTTGCAATTATCAGTCACCTGAGATGATATCGATTTTACAGTCTTGCAGAAGCTACCACTACAAGTTCTGATTTTTCCTGCTGGCATTCCTTGAAGTATCTTTAAAGCTTTCAGCTTCTCCTGTCCACATCAACAGAGGCAGTGTACTTCATGTTACTATGGCTAACCATCACAAATAGAATTGGAAGGGTCACAGTTGTTCAAAATATTAGATCCTGCACTAAAATAATTCTGAAAGGGGATTTTTTTATTATTTTTTTAAAAACCTTATCTTTTTTTTATAAGGAAGATAATAACTCTGCCATATATCTGGATGTAACAAAAGTACATCCACCCTTTTTTCTAAAGGTTATGATTACTGGACTTCCTAAACACGAGTTGCTACAGGTTCTTTACTTTCTTTTCTATGTTAGATATTTTCTATGCAAGATTTTTTCAGCTTGAATATTGTTTGCCTTCTGAATATGACTTAGTGGAATGCAAACTTAATTTCAACTGCACACAACACTTAGTAACAAAACTATGCAGACTCCATACAAACAACTAAATCTGTCTTCAAACAAATTATAATAGCCTTATGATAAACATTGTCTAAACAGATAAGAGCCACAGAAAATACCACAGTGTGATTATCCATTATTCAGACATCCAGAACTCAGTATCAAGAATGTGTTTACCATATGACACAAACCCTTAGTACAATTAATTCAAAGAAAGAACAAGTTAAATTTTCTGTATTTGGGAATAATATCAAACATAGAATGTTTACTTAGTTTTAGCCACCATCCAAATTATTTGAACTAGCAAGGTTTTTTTCTTTGATGGAATATATGTATGAGACCTTTTATATAAAATCTTTTTTATTTTAAAGACAATAGTGACCATTATCTTTATCACTATAAAGATACTTCTATAATGATCAAACGGAGTTCTTTTCTGAATACATTATATACAAGGAACAGTCAGACATGCTACAGTGTAAGATGCATCCCTCATTTAATCTTCAAAGGACAGATTTAAGCAGCCTACTCAGAACAGACATCCCCAAAGGGATGAGTTTTGTTGACTCATGAGCAGGGTACATGATTCTTGCTCTGCTCTACTGGTAGAGGCAGTGAACAACTGACCTCCTTTCTCTTCATGCCATTGTACTTACAGATTTCTGTTGCATCCATACACAATGTTCTCTTTTCCAGGCCAAAGAATACCAGTCTATTCAGTAATTTCTTTCATACCAGCTGTACCCTTTATAATCTTTTAAATCATCATTCTCTGAATCTTTTTCAGTTCTACTATATCATTTTTAAATGAGTGATCAGGCCTGCACTGAAGACATGAACAAAACACCTACTTACACATAGGGGTAATGAGGTTTTCTGTCTCATCTCTACTAATTTCTTAATAATCTTGACACTCTATTTACATCTTTGTCTCTGAGGATTGAACTGATATTTATAAATGGTTTATAACGTCAAGTTCTTGTCCTGTAGTAGACTACAGACAGTCATTTAACATGGAAGGATGGAGAGGTTTTTTCCCCCCACATAAATTATGTTAGTAATGAATCCAGATTTTTTTTCTGTTTCATTGTAGCATTTTAGATATATATAAGCATATAAATGCTCCAGACCAAAACCTGTGAGTGATTTTTTTCTAGTTTATTTAATGTTTAGGGTAAAAAAAAAATCCCCCAAAATAATAATAATAAAAAAAAAAACCACACAAAAAAATCCCCAAGAAGAAATAAATACATTTTTTCTGACCATATCAGTGAAGATTTAAAATGGCAAGATCACATACAAGACACCATGGACAAATTTAAAAGGTCTGGAAACTGAACAGACCAATTTGTTAACTACTTCCTGTGTTTCTAGTTATGCATTTGGTACTGCAATGCATTTTTTCTACCTGTGATAAAGAGATGCCTTCAGCCGAGTTTTAGCTTGGTATGCTTGCTTTGCAAAATGATGTGACCTTTCTCTCACACAAAAGGTTATGCTATTTTTTGGTCTAATTAAAAAAAAACAAACCAACAAACAATCAAGTAAAACCCCATTTTTTCAGGAACAAGCTTTCAAAATAACACATATATTTTTCAAAGTGAGTATTTTGAGCTGAAGTTTGTATGTCTGTGTGAGAGAGAGACAGAAAATGATGAACATATAAGAATACCTGTATAGTTTCATCCTTTTCATTGTTGGAATGTTACAATATAGGTGTAATCTAAAGAAAAAATCAATCTTTATTACTTTATGTAATATTTGAAGATGAACTTGTGACAGTTAAATATCGGGAATGCAGATGAGGAACAGGGATTTTGTAAGAGCTCAGCAGTTTGTGTAATGTTACAATCATCCTGCCTTCACTGGAAACTAAATGGAACATTAACATTTTTTTGTTTGTTTCCACATCCTGTGAATATTTTCCTTTTTCCTTTTTGCAAAATAGTAGGAGTGTAAAGAGATGGAACAGAAAAAGAAGAGAACTGAAGGAAACTTCAGGAATCATTCACAGGATTACCATTTCAGTGGATCATAGAGTAATTTGGGTTGCAAAGGTCATTCAGTCCAACCTCTTGCTTAAAGCAAGGTCAGCTATTAGGTCAGACAAGGTTACTCAGGGCTTTCACAGTACTTAGGCTTTATATTTGATTAGAATTTTAAATATATGTTGAGGACTTTTAAAGCTATCTGAATGGGCTAAGCCATTCCTACCTGGATGTTTTGATATCTCGAGGGAATATCTTGAAATATAATTTTTTACTAAGCAGCTACTGCAGAGATTCAGAATTGCTTTTCAGAGATACCTATTTTGCTGTGCCTGCTTAACATCTGACATATTAACTGTCATGGATTTCAAGTAAAGATCTCTTTTCTTTACTTTTGTCTCTTTTACAGCAGGTTAAGAAATATATGAGACAAGCAGAGTGCATAATTAGACACTCTTTCAGTTTATGCCAGCTTATTAAGGGTCTGACTCTTCCAAGATGAGAAGTATATCATCTCTTGATGAAGTCTTTTATATGAGTCACTTTGATGATAATGCTCCAGATACCACATTAGGTAGATCAGAGGTTAACAGAGTAATTTCATTTCATGTTAGAGAAAATCTGTTTGAAGAAAGATGAAGTATAGATATCACATAATCTAAATAATCATATGCAGGTTGTTGGTTTTTTGTTAAAAAGATGTTATCATGCTGACTATTTATCTATTACAAGCTAAACAGCCTGGGTAGTATTCTGAGGATTCCATTTTGTTTGTCAGCCTCCTGGAAATAAAAGTGAGTTAGTAATCCAATTTTATTTGGAATTTATCACCTTAAATTCTCAAATGCCATTTACAATCAGAGAAGAAAAAATGAGAGAATTTAAATATATGTAATTAATATGTACTAACATATAAAATTAATAAATATATACTTATGTAATGATAATTAAAATACATAAAATATATTAACTATTCACCAATTATTGCCTGATTTTTAAGTTTGTTTTACCACCTCAGCATCCATAGTTCAGCTGCTCATGTTTCAAAGTCACACTGTGTTACTGGATGCTCACAAAATACAAATGACAGAAGAGCTCACAACTGAGTATCTTTTAAATCCCTACCAGTTTCATTGCATCCAAAGTATTTTGCACCTTTGGAGAATGGCAACAGATTTGGCATTACTCCAGGTATCCAAAAAAACTGTGAAAAAGATGCCAGTAGAACCATTGTTAATGAAAGAAAAACTGTTTGTTTTCACTACTTGGGCATATACAAAAGTTAATAAAACATATATAAGCATAGAGACCTTCAACTAAACACTATTGCTACCTGAAGTGCCTAAGGCTTGATCAGATCACAGAAGAATTTTTTCGTTACTAAATCACAATGCATCACAGTGAAATGCAACCAGACTTATTTCTGGCAACAACATATTTAAGAATTGCAGGTAACTCTAGCAGTGTTTTTTTCTCCAAACCAAATGTTTAAAGTATGATTTTATTTTTTCAGAATCCCTGAAAATCCTTTAGTCATGATGATAAATTAAGAAATTGTACAAATTTTGAAATTAAAGTTGTTCAATGATATTTATTTTCCAAATATCCAGTTTCTGAGTAAGAGATATTATCTTCCATTCCTTTTACCAAATTCTAGACCTAGAAAAGGGTGGTTAAATCACATCCAGTCTCCCATTAAATAAGAGGTAGAGCAGCTTCACTGCCATAAAATGGAAAACTGTTTTGTTTTGTTTTGTTATGTTTTGTTTTGTTTTGTTGTTGTTATTTTGCTTGGTTGGTTTTGTTTATTTGGTTTGGTTTGGTTTGGTTTGGTTTGGTTTGGTTGTTTTTTTCTGTTGGCGAGATTCAAGTAAAATACAGACTCAAGAAGGCTATTAAGGAATATCAAACCTTATCATGCCCAAAACTATCTTAGAGGCAAATTTCTAGAATTTTACCATCATAAATTTGACACATGGTTAATTTTTTTATTGAATAACTTGGTGAAAAATTTTAATTTCTCTAGCTCAGGGAGAAATCCATCAGTGGAGGATCACTGTGATAAACATTGTTTTTTCACCAGGCGTTTCACTATATGAGTAAAATGAAAAGAAGAGTCTACTAGGTTCCTTTGGGAAAATTTTGAGGAGGCATTATGTCAGAATATTTTGACATAATAAAATGCAAACAGATTGTAAAGGTAATCTGAAGAGTACCAATCCCTCAATTGTATTCCTGGATTTTGCAGTATTTGTGGCATTTTTGGGGGGTGAGGCAGGAGGAAGATATTTATGGTGATGAGGCAGATAAAAGAGAAAGGTATCATCTGTACTGCAAAGTTACAACTATCTTAAATCTAAGAACTAAAGAAAAATTACAGACACTAGTAATCAAAATCTTTAATAACAAGTTCTAATATTCAAATTTATTCAAGAAAACATTAAAATACCCATGACAATATTTCTTTTATTAAAGACACAGGTGTAAATGTTACTTTAAGCACTAAGTTAGTGTTAACAGCTCAATTTCCAACATTTGTTTATTTCATTATAGAATTAAGGGTTTTCACACAGTGGCAGCTACAGTTCTTGCATATCTCACAATCATTCTAGTGGTCAACAACCTTCACCATGGAAAGATGAATAAATGATTGAAGTTAAGAAAAATAGTCTTTCTGAAGGACTGGAATGTATGGTTAGAAGCAAATGTAAGCTATTTAATGAATTTTAGGCAGAAATTAATGTGTTATGTAATGAAATTCAGGCAGATGTAGTAGATCTATGAAAAAAATATCAGGAAAGGCAACTCTAATGAAAAACATAATTTATTTTAAAAGAAATCATAATTTATATTTTACAAAGTAGGATTTTCAGGAATCTAGTGAAAAAAATAGATCTAAAAATAGATCTAAATCTGATGACTAAATTTTTCACATTAGGGTGGTTTTTAAATATCTAAATACATGTGGATTATATTTTTCTTATGACAAAACTACTTATTTTTTTCTGTGAATTCTATAGTCCGAAGTGATCAATAAATCATAATTGTGAAAATACTAGTGAACCTACTGTAGCTGCATCTTCTGATAACTTTGAGGTCCGAACTTTTCCTGAGAACTACATTCCATAAAGTGGATTAGAGCAATTTAAACTATAAATAAGAACACAACTGCACATGCAAAACCTTTAGTCTGCACACTATGCGGCACCAATGACTTACATGCAATTGTTTTAATTATATTGTATTAAAAGCCCTGTAGGATCAGAATACATAACACCATTAATTCAAAATATTGCTAAGCATATTGACAGGTTCTGACTAGAAAGGAAAATTCTCAGCATTCCTACCAAAAATAATGGAATTCTGATGTATTTCCTCCTATGAAGTAAAACTTGATGTTATCAAGATCAGAGAAATAAATCTCCTCTCTCAAGAGCAGTGAGTTAAGTTAGGATCTCAGTATGGACCTACAGTCAAGAATGAGGAACAACTGGTCAATAATGAATAACGAAGAGTAAATACAAGATATATAAACTCCACTGTACTCTTAATAATGAGGAAATACTCTTGAAATGCTAAAGCTGCTTAATATATGAAGTTAATCTGCAAAAATGTCAAATATAAAAAATTCTAAATAAAAAATTGGCATTATTCTAGCTTTATTTAAATAAATAAATAATGTTTAAATTAGGAAAGTATTCCTACTGACTGTTTAATTAAAAGAGTTAATTCTCTACACTTCACCTAAGGTATATTTGTGATGTTCCAGAACAGTTTTGAGGCTATTCACCATTATCATTGGTTCTAAAGGACTGCAGTGCTAATTCCTCTCAATAAATCAAATGTACAATATTTAGATAAATCCAAGCATATAAATAGTAATTACATCTTATTAATTACTATTCTTAGTATTTTGTAGACATTTCTATTGGAAAGGAAAAATTAGGCTAGTGAAGAAATGGGTGATATTTTGCATTAAAGACATAAGCTTATACAGAGATTAGAAACTTGATTTTAGTGTCTGTTGAATCAGGGACAATCTTTTTCTGCTGGATGTACACTGTCCCTGATGAATCTTTTCTCAGAATGGTTGTGTCACTGCAAAAGGAACTAAACTGAAGTGCTTACAAACACCTTAGCTCTTCGTTATGTGGCAATTCCAGAAAAATCTCACTAATTGTCAGTGAAAAAGAAAGTTTCTATGTGTGGTTCCAAGACAAGGCTTTACAAGGGTGTGACATCTGTTCTGATGCTGAACCCTGCAACTCCTGAAACAGCAGTTCAGATGTGTGACTTGTTTTGTCCTGAGAAGTTTTTTGTCCAAGAATCCTGACAACACTTCTTAATTCTAGCAACAGTTCTTGGAAATAATTCTGTGACTGTATATGAGTCTGGAATGTCTGAACAGTTAATTATATTTTGGATACTAGATACAATGACTTGAACATAGACATAACTATGTACATGTAGAAAATAAGTTATCTTTTAGGAGGGATGGTCTGCTCTTTCTGCCATCACTGGAAAAACTACAAAAATGAGGAGTCAAATGTATCTCTAATTAAGTGGGATGAACCCTAGCCATAGACAGGAGAAAGCCGTACCTGCTTCTGGAATTCTTGCCCCAGGGAATGGAGATATCATGACTTCTCCAACAAGTTAAAAGCACCCTTTTAGGTAGAAAGGTGACATTATTTTTTTTATTTTTTATTTAATCAGAAATAAACAGATAGATTTCTTTGAAAATCTTTGTCCACTCCCAGTCTCAGAGTGAGAGAGCTGTCTAGCATAGAAAATTTTCATCAAAATAACTCAAGTTTGGCATATGTAACCTTAGTATAGACACAGAACCTTATTTGCAGCTCACACTGCAAGCATGATCTGTGTCTTACAACCCCCCACCCCCCATAAATACAAGTAATTTTGCATAGGATACAAAGTATATGCCAGCATACATTCTGAGAAAATAAACAAGAGGTACTAGAGGTTTCCCAGTAGAATTCTAAGGACAAACTCATCCTATAATATAAGGTGCAAACAAAATCAAAGGCAAGCCACAAAGAGACAGCACGATATAAAATACAGTGCAGAACAGTTTCTATCTTGACTGCATCTGAAGAATAGCTTTTGTTTCACAGTATATCACTTTTATTGTAGAACTTCCTCAGCTTCTAGCACATCTCTGAGGAATATCTTGAACAAGTACTCAAGTAAATCAACAAAAATGAACTATAACTTGATAAAAGTGCCTTCTCTAGATTTACAATTATTTCTATAACATTTAAGTCATTGCCCTTGTTGTAATTGTATCTGTCAGGAGTCCAATTAATCCCTATACTGAAATCATCACTCTTCAGTACACCTGATCCAGGGTAATGTTAAACCTGTGTATGAATTGAGATACTCAAGAGCGCAAGAAAAGGGAAAAGCAGCTTTTTATTTCTAGGTGACCATTTAAAATTCATTCCAACTCAGCATTAACTGAATATCACTATCTAAAGACTGCTTGATGACCTATGAGAAAGATCTATGTGTTCATCTTACTCCAGCTCCTAGTGGAAAGGTCCAGCATTCTGTACACTACAAAACAGTTTGGCAATATTCCTTGTGTTTTGAGTCTCACCAGCTTTTATCTCAGTACAACCTCCTCCTATGGAAGTGATTCTTCCAGGTTAGGAATTATGAGTTCTGCTAGAATGAAAGTAGTTTGTCTACTTTGTCTGTGTTCTGTTGCTACAAAATTAGTAAAATAGAATTGTTCCTTTTCCTGAATACACAGTGTATTACAAACATATGCTCTTACACTACTTATAAGATCTTGGTGATATTACTGCTAAAGTTATCAATCTTCAAATTAAAAATTAAAAGGTGAACTTAGAAATCTAGCATAGGACAGAAGATCTGTTATAGATTTCTATTTCTGTGTTCATCTGACTAATATACAATAGGAACAATGTAATAATTATTCTTTCCAGATTCATTTTCTTTGCTTTATGTAAAGATGAAATATACTGGTAATAAACCCTCTCTTAAATACATTAATTATAAAAAAAATAACAGTATAATTACTTTCTTTTTTTTTTCATTTTAGGTCATTGTAGTTCGGTTAACTAAAACCTACAAATTTTACACAAAACCAATCTCATTTAGGATAATTCTCTGCCATTTTTAAAATAAAATTAAGGTAAACTGTAGAAAACTTGAAATAAAATGTCTTCTTGTCTTCTTCTTTTTTTTTTAATTGGAACTTCACTAAGTTAATCAATTCAGATGAGAACTTTGCTATTGTTCCATCCAACACAAACAGCTTTTTCAGGTTACAAGTATGTTCTGCTTCACAATCTAATTAAAAAAACATTCACTTCTCTATTCAGCATAATTATTGTCTTAGAAAGACTATCGCAGCCTCCTCACTGACACCAATAGGAGTTGCATTCTAAGAACCACTTCTATTACAGCTTTCAACTTAGTTTTTGTTCATTTTGTTTTAGAATATTTGTGTATTTCATACTTCATGTCAGTATAGTTCAGATGCATATTATCAATAATATTATCAAGAGAAACGTCTTCACCTCTTTAATGAATATCAAGAGAAAGATCTCTTTAGTTAATATCAAGAACATCTCTGATATTATGATTCTGTGGAAAGAAATTTGGCTACAATGTGATCACCTCAAGTTTAATTTAAATTTCCCTCATATCAGAGTGCCTGAACTAAACACCTTTATTATCTCACAGATACTAAATATCTTCATTCTGCTTTTTAATCCTTTTTCTCCTAAGTGAGTTTCAGGATTTGGTAGAAATAGAAATATATGACACCCCACAGTATCAGTTATCCAGTACTGTTATAAAAAGTACTAAATACAGCTTAAATGCTAACCTCATCAAAAGAAATTTAAGTGGCTCATAAAGCTCTTGAACAGTGGAATGTTGTTTATAGCAAAACTTTCCATATGCCCTTCTCATATATAATACCTTTTTCTTTCCAAGAACATCTTTTGAAAATTAAAATGGATTTGCTAAAAAGAGTTTTACTGCAGTTCCTTTTTAAATAGCCCTCTGTAGGATGGTGTATTTCTGCAGTAATTTGGTATTGATGACAATTTATTATCAGGAATTAAGTCAAATAATTTACATCACCTTCCAGTAATATAATGGTAATTTTTTCTCTCCCCTTCCTGAATTCTACATTACAAGGCATTAAATCTGGCAAGGAAACAGTGGACTGATTTCTAGAAAGTGTTCAGAAGAGGAGGATTATGTCTTCAAGTGCATGAATGTAACAGGGATGGAAACCTTTTCTAATGGGAGACTTCTATTTTTCTGTCTTTCTTAATGGGACAAGACAAAGCTTTTTGGTTTCATGGACAACTCTAAAGTATCACTACATGAAATAGAAACAGTTGCTTTTAATGAAGTCACATCTATTTGGTTTGTGTGGCAAGGTTTTGGTAGCGGGAGCGCTACAGGGGTGGTTTCTGTCAGAAGCTGATAGAAGATTCTCCTATGTCCAATAAAGCCAATGCCAGCTGGCTCGAAGACAGACCCGCTGCTGGACAAGGTGCTACCTATCAGCAAGGATAGGTGCTACCTATCAGCAATGGTGGTAGCACCTTTGAGATAACATATTTAAGAAGGGTGGAAAACACCCCTGAAAAAAGCAACTGTGGCTGGAGTGAGAATATGTGAAACAACTCTGCAGACACCAAGGTCAGTGAAGAAGGAGGGGGAGAAGGTGCTTTAGGTGCTAGAGAAGAGATTCCCCTGCAGCTTGTGGTGAAGACCATGGTGAGGCAGGCTGTCCCCCTGCAGCCCACAGAACTCCATGGTGGAGCAGATACCCACCTGCAATCCATGGAGGACCCCACACCAGAGCAGGTGGACGCCCGAAGGAGGCTGTGATGCTGTGTGTAGCCCATGCTGGAGCAGACTCCTAGCAGGACCTGTGGATCCATACAGAAAGGAGCCCATGTTGGAGCAGGTTTTCTGGCAAGACTTGTGACCCCATGGTGGACCCACACTGGAGCTATGGAAGAGTGAGAGGAGTCACCCCTCTGCAAAGGAAGGAGTGGCAGAGAAAATGTGTGATGAACTGATCACAGCCCCCATTCCCTGTCCCCTTGCGCCACTGGAGGGGGGAGGAGGTAGAGAACTTGGGAGTGAAGTTAAGCACCAGAAGAAGGGACTGGTGGGGGAAGGTGTTTTAAGATTTAGTTTTTATTTCTTGTTACCCTAATCTGATTTGCTTAGTAATAAATTCAACTAATTTCCCCAAGTCGAGCCTCTTTTGCCCATGATGGTAATTGGTAAGTGATCTCTCCCTGTCCTTATATTGACCCACAAGCCTTTCATTATACTTTGTCTCCCCTGTCCAGCTGAGGAGAATTGGCTTTGGTAGGCACCTGGCGTCCAGTCAGGGTCAATCCACTACACACATATTATACACACAATTTCTAAATGTTCATTAATTGAATTTGTTTAAAAGAGATAGGAGAATTCAATAAATGAACCTAAAAAGTGTACACATTCATCTGAGAATCAGAGGTGTTACTGGAGCTGATCAGGGCTGACCATGATTATGTCAAACTATAATAAGTTTAAATGATTTTGAAACTATGGTAATACCCATAATAAACCCCTAGTTTCATTTCAACAGATCAGCCTCAGTGTCCACTGTTTTTTACTTTGTGACATTGTTCACAGAAATGAAAAATGGATGCAGGTAATTCAGAAGGCTACCTGTTTGTTCCTAGCATGACAACAATTTCTGTGCATGAATGACTTCCCAGAAATACATGGTATGTGACAGTCAAACAGCTGAGCCCAGTGGAGTGGCAGGCAAAAGAGAACTAGGTGCTTGATGCTGCAATCCTACCTGTCCTATTCCAACAACACTACCCTAACTTTTCTTTTTTAGTATATGAATAGCAAAGACACAATAGAAGGAAATATCTGCTGATCCAATTTTCTTTATTACTTAGCAGTTACAAAATATCTTTCTACCGGTAAGCCTGAAAAGGCTAAATTTCTTTTCAGTGGAATGTTTCTTTTGTAAAAAATTCCTCTCCATATAAGGTTACTAGTTCCTTGTTGATTTAATCTTACACCATATATAAAATATGCATGAAATTATTTTTTGTAAATTGGATTAATCTAAAATATATTTTTGTTAAAATTTACTGGGTTAGAATGTATTCGAGATCAACAGATCTAATGTATTTATCTAGCCTGAAATGCATTCTAATGTCAGCGCTACTCTTATGGAGAAATAGTTTCATATCAAAGAGGTTTTGAGCTCTTCACAGGAATTGATACTTTTCTTTCTTTGTGATCTTTAGTGCAAATAAAAAATGAAATAGCCTGGGAGTAAATCAAACTCTCAGACTGCCCCAAGCATGGCATACATAGCATACATTTAATTAGACAAAATATTTTTTTTCTGGAAGTTCTTCATGTATTTAACATATAAAAGACATTGTACACACATACACAAATACTATCCAAATGCTAATCAAATTTTAGCCTTTTTTGTTTCCAAAATTTCTAGAATCACTTAAACCTATTACATTCTTCCATTCAAGATTTTATATCTTAGATTGTATAGGACTGTATAGGACTAAAGAAGATGACAAATAAATCCATGGAGTTTTCTATGACTTGAGTAAATGCACTTGACCCACAGTATCAAAGGATCACGCAGAGAATCCCTACTAAAACAAGTAGGGTTGTTCAGTTTTTTTCTCTTTTGTCTCTGTTCCCCTTGGAAATCATAGAAAGATAACACATGCGTGAAAATTTCTTTTAAGTTTCAATTTTTATTTTTACCAGAGATATACATAGCAAAAATTATTCTTTTTTTTTCCCCTACCCACATCCTGATGAAATCCCACTACTCTGATTATTTACGTTATACCTTAGCTGATGCTCTATACTCATTTTCATCCCCTTAAAAGGATTTTGACACCAACAGAACAACTACCACATACTAACTTCAAGTTAAGAGCATTTTAAAGGAAAATAAGTGATGCGTAATAAATATTACCATACTATGAAAATACAGCCACAAAATCACAATTTGTAGACGCGTTGAATCTTGTGATGTTTATAAATGCTACATACACTGAGATATAGTAATAGAATATGTGTTGATGTAAAGCTATATATACTGATGTATAATAATGGCAACAGACCATTAGTGCAAGAACTAAAAAAACACCACATTTTTAAACGTAAATCACAATTCATCAGAGATACTTCATGTCAAGCCCAAAGCAAGTTTTATAGTAACAAAACCAACTGTCCTGGTTTGAGGTAGAACAGAAGCAACTTTCTGTTCCATAATTTTACTTCTTAGCTAGGCCTCTTCTAATTAACAGCATGTTGTGCAGAAAACTGTTCATTCTCAGAGTGATAAGACCAATGTTTACAATTAGTGACAAGGAATGTCACGCAGAGAGGCTCTTGCTTATACTTACTGTTGTAACAACCAAGGTCAGCTAATTTTTTTATTTGCCCCATTGGAGGGTCGGAAACGGAAAAGCATAGAGGGGTCCCACCTGCAGGGAGGAGTGGACAGGACAGGTGACACAAAATTGACCAACAGGGGTATTCCATCCCATCTGCCCCATGCTCAGTATAAAAGCTAAGAGATTATAGGGTCAGCCTCTTTTTCTTCAATGCCCAACATCTGAGGAGGGCCCTGTCTGTGTATCTGCCTTCGATACCAACCCATGCATTCCTGACTCCAGCTGTGGAATCCAGTTCCCACCTGTCGCTGAGGCCAGTGCCTGCCATTGACGTCATCCTGGGAGCTTAATACGGTTTTGTATATACTGTATCTATTTCATTATTTCCTTTTTATTTTATTATTAATATTTCATTGAAGTAGTTTTGTTTCTTCTAAACTTGTAAATCTCTTTATCTCTCCTCCTCCTCCCCGTGTGCGAGAGGTAGTGGGAGAGCACCTGTCACCAGCCATTGGCCAATTTGGCCAAAACCACAACATCAACATTTTTTAAAGACTTCGGGGGAAAAAAAATCCTGATAAATCCTTTACAAAAAAGGCCCTATAAATAAGTCCATCCAGTACAAGGAACTTATAATTGTAGGCTATTTAAGCTACTTTTAGGAAACAAAAGAGATTAGCCAGAGCAAAATTCTATCCTACAGCACTGATAAACAAGCTCTGCAGTCTGAAATAACATACAGCTACAAAAGTAATGCTGGGGTTTTTTTAAGAAGACTATTTCATGTTACAAAGCACAGCTTCCACTTGTCTTATTCTATTTTCTCTATTTCTCTATAATACTTCAAGATTTCTTCTATAGTTGTGATCAGGACAAAGGAATTACCATTAACAGAAAAGACTACCCATCCATTCAATATGTTCTAAAGATAAGATTATAGGTGTCTCAGGGATGATTTAAGGCTCTCTAGTATTCTAGACTTAGGTATCACTTTCCCAGTTGAGAAATCAATTTGTACCCTAAGCCATAAAGCCTCTGTGACCCTTCTAATTGTACCCGAGTTAATGACACCAAAAGTGCATTTTTTCATCATATAAATAACATTTTGTGAGTGCACTCACAAATCCTATTTTCATTAAAATTACATTTGACTCATTTCTGAAAGTTTTGGAGTTCTGCTCAGGATATGACCATTGTCCATTTGGCCATTTCAGCAAATCTAGTATCAATCATTTTGTGCCATATCTCCATTTCTGTCGACGCGGAAGGTTCGAGCAATAACATGCAGACCAATATGATCAGGTTAATGCCAACTTTATTCAACCTAAGCATTACATTTATAGTATTATGATTTCTGTTCACGCACTCTAACTCCTACTGATTGGCCGCATGTTATCTTCACGAGCTGTTCACGCGCAGGCAGCATCCTGCTGATAGGTTGAAGGTCAATTGCCACGCGCTTCTCAGTTTCTTCTAACTGGTCGTCTCTGACTGTTCATGCGGAGCAGCAGCTTTGTTTTTCACATTCCTTTCCTTGCTGATATCTCCTGGCGCTTGCTTAACTTTTCTCTCAAGGCGTCTCTCATGGGTACAGCTTTGTCTCATCAAGGCCAAACAGATTCCCTACGCTACTCTCTATCTCCACAAGTTTCCAATCTGGAGTTTCCAGTATGTGTAATGGCAAGTGAAGGGGAGGAAGGAAAGATGGTTGTTTTGTTTGTTTGTGTTTTGAGAGTTTGTAAGTAAAATGCTTAAAGGACTGCACAAAGGAAGCTCTGGCACAATATCTTGACCTTGTGAATGCTGCTGAAAGTGTTTTCATTGTTTTCAGTGGTAGAATACTATGCTTAAGGGAAGCAGCTTCAAAAAACTGTTTAATTTCTCTTAAAAATAAAAAAGCTGTTAAAAATTCCTTTAGTTGGTTCCCCTAGTGCAAATTCTATGAAGGAATTCCATGAATGAAAGAAGTTTCAGGCCATTTAATTCAGATGGCATAGACAGAAACAAGTAGATTCTGATAATAATTTAATTAATTGGTCTATGAAATCCAATGGAATCTAACAAGATCAGTGAATTTAGAAAGACAGGTTACAGGAAGATGTAATAAACAAGGAATAGTCTAAGTCAATTTCCAGTGTATCCATTCATTTTTACTTTTTCCAATTTATAAATCCATTGCCATCTCCCACATGTAGTTCCACTAGAAACCCAAATGAGAAATCAGGGTGAAAGAATGCTCACTATGAAACTAACAAATGGAGTTCCACTGAAATCAGGAGGAAAGACTGTGGAAGAAGAGTATGGTTCTAAGTTTCACAGCAATAATTTTTACTATCAAACTGATGCTGATGTCCAGGGTTGAATGGAGCATTAAGCTATGTTTGTGTTTCAAAACAGCTCTGAAAACAAATATGACATAATGAATTATAAGTCGGATACTGGGAGATGGTGAAAGGAAGTTTCAGGTTTTTTTCAGTTTTGAAGTTGATTGCACAACTGATCTCATCGGAAGAAGCTAAAGATTAGGTTAGGTGGGACTGATACCTCTGCTTTTTGCTCAACAGTAAATCTGAAATTCTTGATAGGGAGAACTGATCGGTGATCAGGAATTGCCTAAATCAAAGACAATATCTCTGGCTTATCTGATCTCATTGTAAACTCTAGCAGCTTGTTTTATTATTTACTGTGAAGTCAAAAACATTTTTGGAAAACAAATTTCAGCCTGACTCTGACTTAGTTAAATAATAAAACATAGACTAGATTCTGCTGTTGTGAAGGATTTTTTGTTATTGATTTCACTTGGATTAAGATTAGATAAAGTAAATAAATGTAATTTTCCTACATATATTCCATGACTCATGGAAATTTCCCACTATCTGAATTGTATACTATTCCATACTTGTATTATTTGTTTGATACAACACCTCTTGGTTATTTATTTTTGGATTATCCAAGTTAACTGCAAGTGAACAGTGCTGCCAGTGCTGGATCACCCAGGCCAGTTCTACCAGACCCAGCTCAATTTTGGAGTCTGAAGAACCACCAATAGGTACATGTACAACATATAACCAGTACCACTGCTGACATTTTCTATTTCCTTACATCATCAATGTTTACTTACAGCCTAGTTTACATAAGTTTAATCTTGTCTGTATCTTTAACTACGATACCCTGAATTTATCTTAGAAGCTTTCAGTGTAACTTTTATTCATTTATAAACACATAATTTACAAATACTAGTTTTGTTCTGAACATCTACCACAGCTGTATTACAGTGGACATTCATTACAGAAATCTAACATTGTAAAATTGTATGCATTTTGTCTCCATTTAATTATATTGCACTATTTCTCTATTTTCTTTTTGCTGCATTGGCACATATCAAGCAATTTTCAGTTTAAGTAAGTGTTTAACATGTTATTTTAAGTAGCTAAAATTCTAACTCTAAGCTAGCATGCTTTATTTCACTCTTGCCACCACTGAAATTATTTTTCAGGAGAAAATACAATGCAATATATGTTCCATATGCTCATTTATGAATAAAACTCCTTTTTCATGATAAAACTAGCAAATGTAGTAAATAATAAAATGTCAAATGGCCTTTCACCAAAGTTGGTAAGACAGCGCTATAATTCTGTATCCTAACTCCACTAATATATTTTCTGTCTATGGTGATATCAATTACTTATAGTGAGCAGAGAGAAAAAAAATTTCCAAAAAATAACAGATGGAAGCCTTGCAGTGATAATTCTACTTTTTATTAAATATGGAAGTGTCTCCAGAGGAGCAATACATCATTATAAAAAAAAAGGGATGTTACAGAATTAAATATTTTCAGAAGTAACAAGATAGAAGAAGTATATTCCATCACAAAATTTTATTCTTGAAGCGAAGTATAATGTTCTGAAGATATCCACTACTATAACTTGCTGATGTTAGACCAATAAAAATTTTTGATCATGTCAAACAATGTTTTTCAAACTCTGCTGATGAATGCATACAAGCAATGACAGGACCTCAAAGTAAACAGTCTTTCCAAGGCAAGGACTGCACCTTCTCCAGCACAGTGGGACACCAGTCTAGGTGAGCGACTATAAACTTATGTAAAGCAGGATATAGTTATCAATGTATGGGTACTCCTGTAAGTCAGGAAAAATATGTATTTTTACATTTAGCTTCAGTGTCCTCAGTGGCTTGATTTAAAGTAACAAACTAAAACTTTTGTAGTATATGTACATTTCATTTTTTTTATTAGCAATATTAATGACTCCTTACTGCTCATGATGCAGAGTCTAATGTCCATGTTATATATGCAGTATATGGCAGGAACAAACTGGAAATATTATAGGATTACTTAGAACATTTTGAGCAGAAAGGTGTCCTACAAAGAAACTCAACCTCAACCAAAATATTTAGATTCACATAATATCATGGCAATCAGTTTCAGAACAGCTCTCAATTTGCAGTTTATCATTTATTGATAGTTATACTCCCTCAATAACATCTTACTGCTTAGAAAAATCATACAGTTGTATTTAGTCAGTTGAGACTGTGAAAAGTCTGATTTTTAAATACATGCATTTCCATCAAAACTACTTGTTTATTTATAATGACACAAAATCATGTTGAAATCTGTATTTCTTTTCTTACATGTGAGGTTCTTCCCCATATTGCTATCAGAAACAGTTCTTAGTCAGTCACAAGAAGAAATCCTTTCCATCTAATTGAATACAGAGGGATAACTGCCATGACACAAGTTCATGCTACACTGGATTCAATTATTTTTAACTCAATAGCAGTAAGCCAACCCCCGACACCCAAAAAACCATGAGAGACCACACAGTCTGGCTCTGAATAACACTACGATACCCAACTTTTCTGCTTGTTTGTGGTAAGAAACAGAAAGAAAATTGAAAAATAAAACTGTTTCACAATGAAGCTTATCCGTAAAGAATGTCTTCCTAACAGATTTGCCATACTATCCTTCCTGTGGGATATTTGAAGTCCCAACCACATGCAGTTTCTGTTTTCTGTTTTCCGGTGAGTTCCTTCTCTAAGTAATTACCTGTTCAGTTCAAAATCACTTTTGTCTTTTTTTTTAAGGCTAGGACTGTAACTCTGCCATACACTCTGTGTCAATACACTAAATGTAAATTGATAATCAACCACAAAGACAAATATTGGAGTTAAATGGGATATTTATGTGGTTGATGACAAGCACAATGATGGATGATAATTCTTGTAGGTGGTGTGTCACAGCTTCTTTTTTGTAGTATATTTTCACCAACTCCACAGTATTATTATTGTCTATATAGAAGAAAGCAAAGTAGAAAAAGAAAGCTTTAGGAAAATGTACCTAGATTCTAAATTACCTTTATATTTAAGATGAGAAGTAACTAAATATGTTCAATGGAAGGAAATGCATGTAGCCTTGTATTTCAATATTACCCTGCCAAGGCTGTCAAGAGGTACAAAATTCACAAATATACAAATTAAAGAAGGAGAAAAAAGTTGCATCAGCTTCCTGAGAATCCAGATACTTTAGTCTGCATTGTCAGGTTTTTCTAAATCACCAGGAGTATGACAGAAAGAGAGTGAGAGACAGAAGGAGGCAGGGAGAGGGAGAGAGAATTTATTCCTTGAAAAGACCAAGCTTGAGGAATAGTTCAGAAAATGAATTTTGACTCTAGAAGCATGAATATTGTTGTATCCTTCTTATCAGTTTATGCCTTTGCATTTTCAAGAAGTACATAACAGGATTTCGTCTTGAGCACCCAGTTGACCTGGCCAAGTCTCTTAACAGTTACTAGCTACACATCATCTGTGCACGTAAATGGCAGAAAATGGCATCCTCCAATTACTAACTGAATTTTGAGGGGAAAAAAAGTTGTAATAAGAATTGTATTTTTCATCCTCCTGAGGGAACAAATTGCCCCTGCAATGGGAAACAGTGCTGACATAACAAATAATAAAAGAAAAAAAAAAAAAAGAGGAAGTTCTCAAAGTTGTATCAATAATCAGAACAGCCATGCATCTTTCTGCCCACTCATATCCTGTGAACAAACCCCATCATACCAGCATGCTGCATGAGTGAAGACTCTCTATGACTTTTTATTTTGACCACAGGGCCTGCATGCAAGAATTGAGGTTGTCTTGGTTCCAAAAGGCACATTTGCTCTTTGAGATATAGACTGCTGGTGGAATTTGACAGGTAATATAAATATGCCCAAAAAAACACAAATAGAAAAAAAACATTTTAAAAAACAAATCAAGGGCAAACATTTTAAACTAATCTCTAAAAGAAAATGTGAAAATATTTCTGTTGAAAACTATGAACAAAAAAATTTTTGTACCAAATTAAACTCTAATTTCATAAAGAAAATCAACGAAACATAGATTGATTATGATACCTACCATGGCCAGCTTACTTGAACAATAGTAAAAATCTTGTCTTACACAATGCATTTTTTAGACATTTGCTTGATACCTGAGTATGCTGGCTTTATACAGTGTAATTAATTTATTGTATCAGATCAAGGTATTCAACATGTTTGCTGTCATTAAGGGGAAAACATTCCTTCTGCAAATTTTTTCTTTTAGTAACAGTGCTATGATTTTCATTTCCATGTTACATTTTAAATTGAATGAATTTTTACATTCATAAAAACATAAAAAACCCAACTGAAATAGAAAGATGAGAGGAAGAGTTCATAAATTCCTGGAAATACAATCATTGAAAAACCCAAACAACTATACAGAAGAATATTCAATAACTTATTTCCTCTCTTGAGAAAGAATAGACTAGCAGATGTCCAAATAAAATGCTTAAGTGTACAGACTAGATAAAAATAAACACAGCTGAATGTTTTATTACTATGCTGTAAGTTCTGAGTACCTAATTTTACCCTGCTGTATGTAAATATGAAGTTGTCCCCATAATTACTGATGGTCTTGAAAGGCTTATTGAACTGTAAAGTATAAATAGGCCCATATCCCAATAAACCTAACCAAACTCCTAATGTGAATTATGTATCATAGGCCAAAATATTTTTTCTGGTGCTATAAAAATAAATAAAATAAGCTGTATCAGTGTGTAAGTCTTACAGACATCTGATAGAATGAGAATGATAGTACTGAATAGGATGGCCTTTGCATTAGACCTTACCTTCCAGAAAAAAAAAGACCAAAAAAAAGAAAAAAGAAAAAAAAGAAACTAGAGTAAGAGAGGGAAAATATATCATAAAAGGCATTGTTAACTTTTTTAAGACTTCTGTAAAATCAATGTAAGACAAATAGAAATTAAATATATACATAAAGATATTAGTTGAAAAGCTATTGCTGGAGCCTGATCAAAACTCATTCAGCTGCTTTTTTCTCATTTTTATTAAAAAATTATACATATGAGTATTCATTGACTTGTTTTGAGATGACTTTGAGGTTTTTTTGTTCCCCCTCCCCCCCATTTTATATTAAATAGATGTTAACTCCTTTTAGTTAATATACTTTGACACATTTATACATAGTAAGCAAAAGCTCTTCTCAGCTTTTCTTGCTAGACTAAACAAATCTCCATTTATTTGATGATATCCACAGCCCTCCTCTGCCCATTCCAGTTTGCATTCTTCTGTAACATGAGTAACTAGGATAGCATTAAACATATAAAGTGGAATTTTATTCATGTCTCCTACCCAAGCACTTCTCTTTCCATTCAAAAATTTTGCCTCATACATATATAAACTCCATTGCCTTTTTCAGAACCATGTTAGTAGCTCAGAGGCATCTTTCAGGTAAGAAATGCAAACCCTGAGGTTCTTCTAAATGATGAACTCTCTTCTGCTATTGATTGGTGCTTCATTCTTACTGTCCCAATATTCAGTGTTATCCAGTTTTGTTTATAAGCGACTCTGGTCTTTCTGTGCAGACAGCACAAATTAAATGTGATAAACACACAGCTAGATGTTTTTTCCCTAATATTAATTACAAACTATTAAGTAAATATTGTATCAAAGAAGGGTTGATCTAACCGGTACTTTCCTCCTTATTTTCTTCTCTCACAAGTCAGAGAAATTTCTTTAGTCAGTTTCTTGAATTAATTTGAATTAATTCAGATCTTCTGAAGACTAATGAGTTGTGAAAACATAAGAAAGGTAAAAAAAGAAAGTATTTTTTTATTTATCATTGCTCTGTTAGATAGAGCTGCAATTTGTTCTGCAGTATAGAACAGAAATATATATAATGAAAAAAATTTTTGTGACAGGACAGATAAATAGAGTGTGCTTATGTATATGTAATGAATAATTTGAAAATAAAGACCATGGATCTGCAATCAATCTCCTTTTCATTTTATCTGACTATCATTTTCTTATGATGGAGTAAAATATCATTCTTGTGTTGCCATGAATAGGAAATGCATAAAGAATAAAAAATTTCTTAGCATTTGTTGGAACAAAGAAATATTATTCTTGATAATAATGTTGTCAAGAAAAAATGTACTCTGAAACAAGTGTACTACTACCAACTACCCCCAAAAGATATAAGAAACAAATGTCATTTCAACGATTTCTCGCATGAGCGAGAAATACAGCATTGTATCACATAGAGTCCTTTCTGAGCATTGATTAGCACATTATCACATAAATGCTGCATTTGCCAAAGTAAGCCTCATAAAATCTGTGACCAGTGTATATGCTGTCTACAGTGCAATGGGCTAATGAGGTCAGGAAAGTAGTACATCACCTGCAGCACTGAAATTAAAAAAGCAAAAGAGAAACACTTACTGAGTACAATGTGACTCAGTCCAGTAGGGTAGGAAGAGACATGGACATGGACAGGAGACAGATTTCTTGATGGATTAATGGATCCAGAGAAAAGGGATAGGTGGAGGCAAGGAGCAGATTTTACTGTTCTTTCAGTGAGGAATCATAAACCATAAAAATTTTATATCAGCCTATGGACAGGACTTTGTACCAATGCTTTGTCACAGACATTCAAATTCTAACATTTTGCTGGAATAACCACATTAGGTCAATGAACCAGTGAACAGTTATGGCAAATCATTTTCCCTTGTGCCTTGTAATCCAACAAAAGCATTTGATTTTGGACAGGCAATTGGTAAAGCAAGAAAGGCAACTGTCAAAGACATTTTTCTTACCCAAAGTGAATTTTCTTTCCTGATTTAAATGACGCCTCTGACCTATCCATTCCACTACCCTGATGCTGTTGTCCATTGAATCACTTTTTCACCACTTGCCACATCTGGGCCACTCTAAAAAAACTGGCACTGAAGGGTACTACTAGCAGCTATGCCTATTTTACTACATGGCATAGTTTGTGAAGAAGAAAGTTAAGAAATAGCTATGTTGCTTCTCTATGTTCCAGGAGTTCAATGTGCTCTGACAGCTTAAGCCATCAGATGTGTTGTCCACAGATTGTGCCAGATATTTGTAGCAAAGAGCAATTTAGCTTTGTATATTGACTTACATAAGTCTAGTTAGTTCACTTGTTAATTTTTTCACATCATACTAAGTGTTAAATTGACTCCATGTACAATTCTATGATGCAAGAAATACAGACTAACAAAGAATTAGTATTTCATTCAAAATCCATTAAAAAGGGAAATGAAAAGTACAATCTGCATGACTCTGCAAATCTCTACAAAGATTTGAGAACTAAAAGAAGATTTATGAGGAACAGATGAAAATATTTATATAGATGGGAAAAGACAAGACTCAAGGGGATGTAGTAAAAGTCTGTAAATATGCTCAAGACAACACTTAGTCGTGGAAATACTGGAAGGTATTCATGGTCTTGAAACAAAGAAATAAAATTTTATTGAAATTAAGGGAAGAAAAAGTTCAAATCCACATATGGAAAGTAATTACTGAATGACACAGGCATAAACAGAAAACAGATGATGGTGGTGAAACACCCCTAGGAAACAAATAAAAAATGCGGATTAGTGGTTTAAGCCCACTAGGTCTAAGTTTTTTTTGAGTTCCAGAAAAAAGAATCATCATTCCAATTTATTTCTAGCCTGTGGGAAGCTTCTTACTTGTTATGATTTAGGGTTAAAAAAAAAAAAAATTCATTTTCATAGGAGCATAATTCCAACAGATTTCAAGGGGTCTTACACTCTTATATCACTCATCTCTTTTCTTCATGCCACTTGTAGTATCACTTCACTGAGATATTCCTATATTCCAGGGTCTGAAGAACTATTTTCTTTTTATATTTACTTTGCACTTCAGGTTAAATTCCTCATAAGAAACAGAAATTAATTAAAGTTGCTTCTTTATTTCAGTTTTTTAAAAAAATAGTAATATAACACCAATGAAAAAGCAAGATTTTGCAAAGTCTTACATCTAAATCTCAGGAATAAAACAGTATGAATGATTTCGATTTCCTTCTGGATTTGAAGATTTATGCATAATAAAATGGCTATATATCTTAACCTTGGATAAATAAGACAAAATTGAGCACCTCATCTTTAGCAAAGATGATAAAACAATAAACGTGGCTCCTATTTATCTCCTGTTATTCACAACAGCTCACTGTTCTGCCATTCATAAAGTGTTAATAAATATGACTTGAATTGAATGTAAAACATTTTCAAAATAAAAAAAAAAAGCAAAATGTTGCTGTTTTTCTGTTCTCTACTTCAGAATTGCATGTTTCAGTTGAAGTTTGATACTTCTCAAACTGATGAAAAGTAAAATGTAAACCTTTTTAAGCATACATTTACCAGAATTTTAATCTTGCCTCTGCATAGAAGCTGATAAGCAAGTTTGTTCTTTTTTTTGACACTGTTTTGAACAAGCTTTTCAATTCAACATATTTTAAAAAAAATAATATTGAAGAATTGTTACTAATAGTAAGATAGAAAAGTTGTTGTTACCATCAATGAATTGAAAGCAAATTGCTGAACAAATGTCAAGCTATGACAGCTCTTCTAGTAAATTTTAAGATGTCCTAAACATCTGTCTTGATGTTAATTTTCTTATCTCACAGCTACATACCATCAGTTTTATGTGGTGATCATTGGCCTTGGAAAAAAAATGCCCATGTGAACTGTCCATGGATTTCTCAAAATTTATTTGAGGTGTTGTCCATTTTAATCATTATCCACAAACAAATAGGACTGACCCATATACAGGCCCAAGGAAAAGAAGTAAAACCACTTAAATTTTGCAGAAGAAAGCCTTTTGGTCAAAAAGGATCAGTCTAGAATTCATGTGATCTCACATTTTTCCTACATAACATAGTAGGGATTTTTCATTATTTCTTTTTGATAGCTAAGGATTTCAGACCAATGTAGAAGGTTTATAAAAGACACTGTTCAACACTGTTGAAGATAATATGCTAACTCAACTTACAGAATAAATGAATGACAAACAAACTATTTATTTGGCTGAACACTAGGCAGACAATAGAGTAGTTTTTCTTATTCCAAAACTCATCTTTTAATACATATGTCTGTCCCTTGTTCCTTCTTACCATCAAAAGATATTATTATCCATGAGACCCTTCCAACTAGGGTCCAACTAGGACCAAACTGTTGAAGACTGGACAGATTCCCATACTGTTATCAGCTGGCCAGAAACTATAGTTTTCCAGTAATCTGTTTTGAAGAGCTGTAGATTCAGTTACCAACTAGAAAATAAAATTTCTTCCACATTAAATGTCTAGCATCATAAACTTCCTAATCTTAGAAAGTCAAAGCCAAATATGGTAACTTAGGCAAGATCAGCTTTCAACAACAAGAAAATGCTGTTGCCAATAGCTTCTCTACTGTAACATTTTCAGAATGGTAAGTTTAATTTTTCAATATAGCTTATTTTTGTTTCAAAAGGCAAAATCTTTTGAATAGACAGAAAAGAACTGTTAATATTGATTTAAACTAATATGGCTTTTTAGAATTAATTGTGGCAAAAGCATATAATGATGCTGTTCACCATAAAGTGTACGACAGGAGATACAGTCTTTAATAGTAAGAGCATTTTTTCTCAGGGTACCCAGGCCCCTGAGCTGGACAACAGGGAGAAGCATGAACCCCCATAATCCAAGAAGAAATGGTTAGTGACCTGCTGCACCACTTAAATGCACACAAGTCTATGGGGTCAGATGGGATCCACCCAAGGGTACTGAGGGAGCTGGTGGAAGTGCTCACCAAGTCACTTCCCATCACTGTGGAATGCATACTCTGAGAAAAATGGTCTTACTATTAAAGACTGAGGCAAAGAAGGCATTAAGTACCTCAGGCTTTGCCTCATCCTTTGTCACTATGTTTCCCCCCACATCCAATAAAGGATGGAAATTCTCCTTAGTCCTCCTTTTGATGTTAATGTATTTATAGAAACATTTTTAATTGTCTTTTACGGCAGTAGCAGATTAAGCTGTAGTTGGGCTTTGACCCTTCTAATTTTCTCCCTGCATAGCCTCACAAAATCTTTGTAGACTTCCTGAGTGGCCTGTCCTTTCTTCCATAGGCCATAAACTTTCTTTTTCTTCCTGAGTTCTAGCCAAAGCTCTCAGTTTAACCAGGCCTGTCTTCTTCCCTGACAGCTTGTTTTATCATGAATGGGGATGGCCAGCTCCTGTACCTTAAAAATTTCCTTCTTGAAGAATGTCCAGCTTTCCTGGACTCCTTTGCCTTTCAGGACTGCCTCCCAAGGGACTCTGTTAACCAGTCTCCTAAAGACATCAAAGTCTGCCCTCCAGCAGTCTCAATTCACTCAATTCTCTCTTCAATCTCAGACCACAGTTTTCCTTTAAAGCGCTAGAGACATTAAGCCACATGCAAACCAGCCTAGACCCAAGACTAAGCAGACTGCATAGTACTTTCTGTGTGATCAAATCACAAAACACAGCCTCAGTCTTCCCTTAAGTACAATAGCAAATAAGATATAGAACAGATATTATTGCAGTCATCTCCTTTTCTCAAAATCATGATTTTATTTAAAAGAATGGAAACGCCACTTGTCAATGACCTCCAGCCCACACTTCCTAAGCTTCCCTATGAGGATGCTGTGGGAGACCATGTCGAAAGCCTTGCTGAAGTCAAGGTGGACAACATCCATTGCCCTCCCCTCATCTATCCATCCAGTCATTCCATCACAGAAGCCTATCAGATTAGTCAGACATGATTTCCCTTTGGTGAATCCTTGTTGACTACTTCCGGTAACTTTCGTTTCCTCCACATGCCTTGAGATGATGTCCAGAACAAGGTGTTCCATCATCTTTCCACGGATAGAGGTGAGGCTGACTAACCTGTAGTTCCCTGGGTCCTCCTTCTTGCCCTTTTTGAAGACTGGAGTGACAATGGCTTTCCTCCAGTCCTCGGACATCTCGCCTCTTCTCCAGGACTTTTCAAAGATGCTGGAGAGCAACCCAGCAATGACTTATATCAGCTCCCTCAGCACTCTCGGGTGCATTCCCTTGGGACCCATGGGCTTTTGGATATGCAATTGACTTAACTGATCTCTCATTTGATCCTCCTCAACCAAGGAGAAGCCTTCCTCTTTCCCCGTTACTTACTCCAAAGTCTGGGACTCCTGAGGGCTGCGCTGAGCGGTAAAGACCAAAGCAAAGAAGGCATTCAGTAACTCCACATTCTCTGTCACCATAGCTCCTGTCTCATTCAACAGCAGGCCCACAATTTCTCTAGTTTTCCTTTTGCCTCCAATATACTTGAAGAAACCCTTCTTGTTGACCTTGACATCCCTTGCCAGGTTTAATTCCAAGGAGGCCTTGGCTTTCCTTGTTTCATCCCTGCATGCTCTGGTGGCATTCTTGTAATCTTCCCAAGTGGTCAGTCCCTTCTTCCCACTTACTGTAAACTTCCTTCTTCTGCTTGAGCTTTTTCTGCAATGTTCACAGTCTGTCTGTTGCAGGAAACAGGGACAATATTTTCCTATCCATAGCACATTTTTTTCCCATCCATCATGAGTCATTTTCAGATAATAATATGTGTTCAAGCACAAACTTCTCATATAAGTATGAGAATGATATGATCAGTATCATATCACTTTAGAAAAGGCAACACCTGAAAGGCAAAGAACTAAAACTTGCTTTTTTTCTAGTTGTAATACTTCCTACAGTATTTTCCACAAAGTGGATATTGCAAAGTTATTGACCTTAAGACAACCAGTTAGTAGAAACAATGTGTAATAATTCAGCATCTGTCACAGTGAATTGTTTCCATGGAAAAATGATGTGCCACCATCACCATGTTTAGATTACAGATAATCAGAGTTATGAAGAAAATAATTACCTTCATGAAAAACCACTATTGATATTTATAAAGCCTATAGAAGATAATAGCACTGCCTTTTCCAGGATTTGTGCATATTAGAAGGGCAAAGTCATTATCAGGCTTTTATGGTACAAACTCACTAATTGAATGTGCAGAGAAAGGTAGAAGCAACAAACTGGCTACTTGCTGTTTCTCTTATACTACCCAAACACAGTAAGTTGCAGTTGCTTGTATATCGCTTCCTCTTAAGATGACCATGATGCGGCAGGCAACTGTCAGACAAACAGTTCTGATCAATCAGTTCCAGAATCCAACTCTAGTTCTAAGTTAACAGTTTCCATGGACAGCAGTCTTTAAAATAACAAAGTATCATCCTAACATTACAATTTGGTTCCCAAAGCTCCTGATCATCTAGGCAAATTAATGACCACAGTACTAACACATACATTAAAATACATACATTAAAACTAAGCTGTGAATGTCTAATTCTAGTAAAACATTTACTTCTACATGTTGCTGGACCTGCGTATTTTCAAGGCTTCTTGGTGTCCTTAGTTAAATATGGTTCCTTTAACTGTATGCATGTAACTCCCCTCTCCCTACCCCCATGTGGATTACCATAATATATGCAGTGATAATATATATTTCACCTGTTACGGTATTAATACTTTCCTTAATGCTTACCCACACAATTTACTAGGTTTTGTCTAGAACACCGCATTATTTGCCAATGTTTCAATATTTTTTTTTCTTCCTTTTAGCTTATATTAAATATTCTGGGACAGGTTAACCTTGACATATGCATTCATCTCTTAATGTACTATAAGTTACTTTATACAAAGCATTAATCATTGTGACTGCTAAATTAGCCTTATTAGATTGTCATTTAAGGGTTTAAAAACAGCAATGTTGTCAGAGTGCATTTTAAATAGGAGTGGATACAGAAATCCAAAAGCTTAACTTTTAAGTTCAGAAATTTTAATGTTTTAGACAGAAGTCATAATGTCCTCATCATAAATGGAAGCTTATGCATGCAACAAGTTTCAGAAAAGCTTCTGCACAATAGACCCATGCATTTATTATTCCTTCCAAGCTTCCAAAATCTCTGATTTTCTTAATACTGCATTTTTCATTTTTCTCTTCAAGTTCCTTTTACCCTAATTCAGGGTATTCTCCTCCTTTGTTTTCTTCTGCATCTTCCTGCATCCCCAGCTTTTTTCTCCACTCAGTTGTTTCTCTTTTTGAGTTCCAACTACACACTTGTAAGCTTTTTTCCCCATGCGAACAGTGGGTAACATATTGTTTGAGTAGTATTACCAGATATCAGTCTACCCCTATTTCCCTCAATTATAGAGACATACAAGGTTTATTTTTATGCAAAATGTCTTGAATAGAATCTTTATCAGTCAGTTTTCAATGGTGCAATATATCTCTGTGTTGGTGAATGCGGGTATACACATGTACATACACCAAAACATTCTTTTGGTTGCAGTGAAGAAAAAGAGGTCAGGTTTTGTGTCATTTTGTAACATCTTAGAAGGTAGGCAAAGAGCTTTGAAAATGCTTTTCAATATACTATTTCTGGCTATTACAAAAGATAAGCAGCTGCTGTGGAACCAAAGAGGAAGAGCAAGGAATCAGATGTTACCAGAAATATCCACAAGAGTAACAGTACCAAGATGCTTGCATTTAATTTCCCCTAGAACTGTGCAGATGTTAAAACTGATCACTCACAATCTTTTTAAAATTAAATTACTTTAACTATTTTCATATCTCATTTGTTTTTCCTACCCACAGTTTTCTAGTTCATGGGGTAGTGTAAATATATTCACCACAGTGTCATGAAATTAGTATAGAATTCTTCTGCAAAGTTAATTTCAAGTTCATTATTCTGAACGTTTACTCAGAAAGCCCTGATCTTAACACTTACAGTTACTTAGTTGGGGAATTATAACATATCATCGTCATCTGCGTACACATTGAAAATAGCCTGGGATATGTTCCCGAAGCAAGCTGAATAAAGATCACAAAATATTTTTAAAAGCACTATTCTACAAATAACGTGAAAAGAGCAAATTCATTTATGTAAATCACATTCTAAGACAATTCTCAGGCAGAAAATGCAAACATTAATTGAATAAATTATTAACTATGAATTATTCACCTGTCTGTATTTTCCTCTTCACATCAAGTGAAATAACAGACTAAGCAAACATTTCAGGTGTCTCATTTCAGTAGATATCATAGTATCCAACCCTTTTGCACTGAACCTCATCTTTCTTATCTCAGAAGGGATTTAAGTTCCTGTTTGGACCCATACTGGATGGTTTCAATGGAAGATAATAATACCCATTTCCAATGCAAATCTCCTACTCAGAAACATGCCACCCCCAAAGCACACACACAAAAAAACCCACAAACACCAAACCCTTATGTTACATTAAGCTGTGAAATAAGCCAAATCTGCCACACATAATATAAAATTATCTCTTTGCCATAACTGTATTCAGTGACAGAAAAACATGATTACAATAGACAGTTAACACCATATGGATATGCACAGTTATATATGCAATCTAAAGGGCTCTGGAAAAAAAGATTTGTGGTTTTTTAATATATATATACGTGGAACCATCTATGTCTGGTTCACTGTAATTATGATAATGGTAAAATAACAAAGAAAATATAAATACAAAAAACAAAAAAAAGCTTATGTAATATCATTCTGCATACTCTATAAAAAGTACATTTGATATTTACTTTAATAACACACAAACTTTTAAAGGTGAAAGTCATTATCATCTTAAGCTAACATGGCCAGTTGATTCGTTTATGTGCCATTATACTTTGAAGTACCATATATCACTTTCAGATCCTAAGAACCTTTAATGTAATTCAATAGTGTCAGAAAATTTAATTCTGGCCTGCAGAGAATTTGATAATCACCATTTTTCACTATGCCCTTCCTGATTCCCGTCCTTCTAGTCAGTGGCTCTTCATTTTGTGTGTTAGATTTGCATATCTAATGCTGTGGATGATAGTGATGCCATGAGAAACAGAACATTTCAACAACAAGATATTTTGATGCCGATGATACATTTTATAATTTTGTGATACACATTCAGTTTCTTTATTTTTTTTATTATTATTATTTAAATAGACTCTGCATAAAATGCAGAGGATTGTTAATCTACATGATAAAGTAGAACACAGTTTGATTGTCTTTTATGCTATTATCCTTTACAATGAAGAATTTAAAAATTTAAAGCTGCAAATATTTTTTTTAAACCACTTTAAACATAACAGTGCACTTTGTAGTGCATAAATACACACATAAATTATGCAATTTGACAAACTCTGATTTTTTCTTTGAGGATTTTACAGAATGACAGAGGTCAGTAGCAGCTAAGTTGTTATTATGTCCTTGAGTTACATAGTTTAGTCAAGTAGTTAAAAATGTTCTGTTGGGAGTTTTTTGACTCAAAATGCAAGACAAGTGAATGATGAACAAGCTGCAACAAATCAGAACCAACTGTGTTGAAGCCACCACCCTTTAATTTGTAGATAATTAATTTACTTTAATTTATAGATAAAGAGGTTCTTACTTTCTGTGAGTACCAGCAGAGAAAGTGACATGCCTGTCCTTGGGAATATAAATAGCAATGCATGCACAACAACTCATTCAACATTCATACTATTTTATTATATAAATTCAGAATAGTAACTGCAAGAGTGAAACTACTTCTATGCAAACTCACAAGATTGAGAAAATTATGACAAAACAAACTTCCAGCTTTAACTTTTAACTTCAGCTATGGTAAATAAAATGGAAAATAGACCTCAGAACTTAAATATACATAAAAGCATACACAGACATAAAAATACCTCTACATTGCAAAGATTTGCCCTTTTGAATCAGATGTTACAAAAATGGTCAGAATTTCCCAAAATTTAAGTTAACATTGTATAAATATTATTTTAATTCCTCTGCTTTGGATATAAATTTTGGAAGAAGGACACAAAACAAGTAAATCTGCAAATTGGATCATAGCTGTAGAACAGACAAATTATTATTCTCTCAGAAAAAAACCAAACCAAAACAAAACAAAAAAAACCCCAAAACCACAAAACCTAAAGGCAAAATTTTTGTGTATTTCCCTAGCTGTATCAGAGAAGAATTGGTCAACTTTTAATTGAAAAGAAATTTTATCTCTTTTCTTCTTCAAAGATCCTGCTAATAAATGTCATTTTGGTGCATTTCCCCATGAGCAGTGTCACTCATTGTCCTGGTTCCGGCACGGACAGGGTTAAGTATTCCATGCCATGTGAGCCACGCCCATCCCGAGATTAAAAGGAGGGAGGAGGCACGCAGTCGGGTTCAGAGCGGGCTGGTGCGTCCCGGGTCCGGACCGGTGGGGAGCGGCGGTTCCGTAATCGCGTTTGTATATTTCTCTGTCCGTGTTATTGTCGTTGTTTTCTTGTTCCCTTTGCTGTTCTGTTAAATTGCCTTTGTCTCAACCCAAGAGTTTTGCCTTTTTGTTTTGATCCTTCCCTTACCGGGAAGCGCTGAGCGAGCGACACGTGGTTCTTTGTTGCCATCTGAGGCCAAACCACGACAGTCCTTTTTTGGCGTGCAACGTGGGGCACAAAAGGGTTGAGACAACGACAGAATCCAACTAGAGCTTGAAAAAATGAATTGGTTAGGTAAATAGTCACTGGTCACTATGTTGCTTAGTTTGTTCTCATGGCTGTGTTATGTAAATTCCTATGTGTTTTATGCACTCCCTGTGATGATATTTGTTACTTCTGGGAGGGGGATGAGGATTATCATTTTACTGTCCTGTGCAATATCGGCTTATGATATGATAACATCACTTGTTAGACGGTTATTTTGGGGCGTTTATGTGGTATTGCTCTCCTGTCCGTACATTGGGCACTGTCTCTCAGAATTTATTAATAACTACACCCAGTCTATGGGGGAAACAGGAGGGGACACTTTTCCCAGCTCTTTTGCCTCCCTTTTCTCCTTTGCGTCAGGTAGGACAGCTTTTGAGAATTCTGAATATCCTTGGGATGCTCAAACCAGCATGTTCCTAGTGTTATGTTTGCTGAATATGTTCCAGGTCTCGTTTAGGGTTAAACAACTATTTAAGACTACCACCCAGAGATCTGTCCCAAGGCTGGACAGTCAGGGGTGGCATGGCAGGTGGGAGAACATGGGCAGGTACTTAGAGAACTTCTCACCTCCAATGGTCTGGGACTTCACCCCTGAAAAATTACAGGACCCTGATAGAATAATAGAATATCTCAAGGAAAAATGCTGTGGCTATTCTAGAGAGGCACACCTCACCGCACTGTGCTGGGCCCTGGCTATTGTCTACCAGGCACTGCTCAGTGCTATGCAGCACCCTCAGAAGAAAGAGACAGAGACCAGACCAGCAGGTGCTGCGGCCCCTGCGGCAGGTGCTGCTGCGACGGGCACTGCGGCTACTGCGACCCCTGCGACGGGCACTGCGGCTACTGCGACCCCTGCGACGGGCACTGCGGCTACCGCAACCCCTGTGACAGACACTGCAGCTACCGCAACCCCTGTGGCAGCCACTGCAGCTACTCCAACCCCGGTGACAGACACTGCTGCTGAACCAGGGAACCAACCCGTGCCAGTATCCGTTCCCCCATACAAAAGAAGAAGTACACAAAGAAATCGGTTTGCATAGTAAGAGATGACGATGAACCAGGGCCATCACAAGGACAGGAGGAAGAGGCAGAACCAGAGATAATTACCCGATCCCTATCCCTGAGTGAGCTGCGGGATATGCGAAAAGATTTTAGCCGACTTTCAGGCGAGCACATTGTCACCTGGCTGCTTCGATGTTGGGATAACGGGGCCAGTAGCCTGGAATTAGAGGGTAGGGAAGCCAGGCAGTTGGGATCCCTGTCTAGGGAAGGCAGCATTGACAAGGCAATTGGAAAAAAGACCCAAGCCCTCAGCCTCTGGAAATGACTCCTGTCAGGTGTGAGGGAGAGGTACCCCTTCAGTGAAGATGTTGTATGTCAACCAAGCAAATGGACCACCATGGAAAGAGGTATCCAGTACCTGAGAGAATTAGCCATGCGGGAGATGATTTATTATGACTTGGACAATGCACAGTTACCCAGAGACCCTGATGAGGTGCACTGCACAAGGCCCATGTGGCGGAAGTTTGTACAGAGCGCACCATTGTCATATGCCAACTCACTGGCAGTAATGGAATGGAAAGGTGAAGAAGGACCAACGGTGGATGAGGTGGCTGGCCGGCTCCGGCGATATGAAGAAAGCCTCTCTTCCCCCCTTGTCTCAGCTGTGGAGAAACTGTCCCGCAAGGTCCAGCAACTTGAAGAGAATATGTCCTACTCCCCTCCTGTATGGGCCAGCATCTCAGCTATTAGGAGCAGGCATTTCCCCACTCAAGAGAGAGAGTACAGTAGGTACGCACCACGAGGCACCCTGTGGTTCTACCTGCGAGACCATGGAGAGGACATGAGGAAGTGGGATGGACAACCTACTTGGATCCTGCGGACAAGGGTACAGGAGCTGCAAGGAAGGACAACCACAAAAGCAGATCCCTCCAGGAAAAGTGCTGCCCCAGTTTCCAGTGGGCAGTTCCCCAGACAGAGCAGAAGGCCTGATCTTGCTTCTGATCCTCTTGAAGGAACCTCCAAGTCATTTCTGCAAGAAGTGAGTACCGGATACCATGACCAGTATTAGAGGGGCCCTGCCTCCAGCCAGGTGGAGGAAAGGGACAGCCGGGTTTATTGGACAGTGTGGATTCGATGGCCTGGCACATCAGACCCACAGGAGTATGAGGCTCTAGGGGACACAGGAGCACAGTGCACTCTAATACCATCAAGCTATAGAGGGGCAGAGCCCATTTGTATTTCTGGGGTCAGAGGGGGATCCCAAGAGTTGACTGTACTGGAGGCTGAAGTGAGCCTGACTGGGAATGAGTGGCAAAAGCATCCCATTGTGACTGGCCCAGATGCTCCATGCATCCTTGGTATAGATTACCTCAGGAGAGGGTATTTTAAGGACCCAAAAGGGTACTGGTGGGCCTTTGGCATAGCTGCCTTGGAGACGGAGGAAGTTAAACAGTTGTCTACCTTGCCTGGTCTCTCGGAGGACTCTTCTGTTGTAGGGTTGTTGAGGGTCAAAGAACAGCAGGTGCCGATTGCTACCACAACGGTGCATCGGCGGCAATATCGCACTAACCGAGACTCTCTGATTCCCATCCATAAGCTGATTCGTCAACTAGAGGTTCAAGGAGTGATCAGCAAGACTCGCTCGCCTTTTAGCAGTCCAATATGGCTGGTGCGAAAATCCAATGGAGAGTGGAGGCTAACTGTAGACTATCGTGGCCTGAATGAAGTCACGCCACCGCTGAGCGCTGCTGTGCCAGACATGTTAGAACTCCAGTATGAACTGGAGTCCAAGGCAGCCAAGTGGTATGCCATGATTGATATAGCGAATGCATTTTTCTCAATTCGTTTGGCAGCAGAGTGCAGGCCACAATTTGCTTTTCCTTGGAGGGGCATCCAGTACACCTGGAATCGACTGCCCCAGGGGTGGAAACATAGCCCCACCATTTGCCATGGACTGATCCAGACTGCAGTGGAACAGGGTGAAGCTCCAGAACATCTGCAGTACATTGATGACATCATTGTATGGGGAAACACAGCCAAAGAAGTTTTTGAGAAAGGGGATAAAATAGTCCGAAACCTTCTGAAAGCTGGTTTTGCCATAAAACAAAGTAAGGTCAAGGGACCTGCACAGGAGATCCAGTTCTTAGGAATAAAATGGCAAGATGGACGCCGCCAAATCCCAATGGATGTGATCAACAAAATAGCAGCTATGTCTCCGCCAACTAGCAAAAAGGAAACACAAGCTTTCTTAGACATTGTGGGTTTTTGGAGGATGCACATCCGAGATTACAGTCTGATTGTAAGCCCTCTGTATCAAGTAACCCAGAAGAAGAATGATTTTAAATGGGGTCCTGAGCAACGACAAGCTTTTGAACAAATCAAACAGGAAATAGTCCATGCAGTGGCCCTGGGGCCAGTCCGGGCAGGACAAGATGTTAAAAATGTGCTCTACACCGCAGCCATGGAGAATGGCCCTACCTGGAGCCTCTGGCAGAAGGCACCAGGGGAGACCCGAGGTCGACCCCTAGGGTTTTGGAGTTGGGGATACAGAGGATCCGAAGCCCGCTACACTCCAACAGAAAAGGAGATACTGGCAGCATATGAAGGGGTTTGAGCTGCTTCGGAAGTGGTTGGTACAGAAGCACAGCTCCTCTTAGCACCTTGACTGCCGGTGCTGGGTTGGATGTTCAAAGAAAGGGTCCCCACCACACATCATGCAACTGATGCTACATGGAGTAAGTGGATTGCACTGATCACACAGCGAACTCGAATGGGAAACCCCAGTCGCCCAGGAATTCTGGAAGTGATCATGGACTGGCCAGAAGGCAAGGATTTTGGAATGTCACCAGAGGAGGAGGTGACGCGTGCAGAAGAGGCCCCACCATATAATAAACTGCCAGAAAATGAAAAGAAATATGCCCTGTTCACTGATGGGTCTTGCCGGATTGTGGGAAAGCATCGAAAGTGGAAGACTGCTTTGTGGAGTCCTACACGACAAGTTGCAGAAGCTAGTGAAGGACAAGGTGAATCGAGCCAGTTTGCAGAGGTGAAAGCCATTCAGCTGGCTTTGGACATCGCCGAGCGAGAAAAATGGCCAGTACTTTATCTCTACACTGACTCATGGATGGTGGCAAATGCTCTGTGGGGATGGTTACAGCAGTGGAAGCAGGGCAACTGGCAGCGCAGAGGCAAACCAACCTGGGCTGCTGAACTATGGCAAGATATTGCTGCCCGGATAGAGAATCTGGTTGTGAAAGTACTGCACGTAGATGCCCACGTACTGAAGAATCGGGCCACGGAGGAACATCAGAACAACCAGCAGGTGGATCGGGCTGCCAGGATTGAAGTGGCTCAAGTGGATCTGGATTGGCAACGTAAGGGTGAACTATTCATAGCTCGGTGGGCCCATGAGACCTCAGGCCATCAAGGAAGAGATGCGACATACAGATGGGCTCGTGACCGAGGGGTGGACTTGATCATGGACACTATTGCACAGGTCATCCATGAATGTGAGACATGTGCTGCAATCAAACAAGCCAAGCGTTTGAAGCCTCTTTGGTATGGAGGACGATGGTTGAAATATAAATATGGGGGGGCCTGGCAGATTGATTATATCACACTGCCACGAACCCGTCAAGGCAAGCGCTATGTGCTCACAGTGGTGGAAGCAACCACCGGATGGCTGGAAACATACCCTGTGCCCCATGCCACTGCCCGGAATACTATCCTGGGCCTTGAAAAGCAAGTCCTGTGGTGACATGGTACCCCAGAGAGAATTGAGTCAGACAATGGGACTCATTTCCGAAACAGCCTCATAGACACCTGGGCCAAAGAGCATGGTATTGAGTGGGTGTATCACATCCCCTATCACGCACCAGCCTCTGGGAAGATAGAACGGTACAATGGACTGTTAAAAACTACACTGAGAGCAATGGGTGGTGGGACCTTAAAACATTGGGATGCACATTTAGCAAAGGCTACCTGGCTAGTTAACACCAGGGGATCTACCAATAGGGCTGGCCCTGCCCAATCAAAACTTCCACGTACTGTAGAAGGGGATAAGGTCCCTGTAGTGCACGTGAAGAATATGTTAGGGAAGACAGTCTGGGTTAGTCCTGCCTCAGGCAAAGGCAAATCCATCCGTGGGATTGCTTTTGCCCAAGGACCTGGGTGCACTTGGTGGGTAATGCGGCAGGATGGGGAAGTCCGATGTGTACCTCATGGGGACTTGATTTTGGGTGAGAATAGCCAATGAATCAAATTGTATGTTACACTGTCACTGTATGTCCTCGTTACTATAATTGCTATCAGTTGTACTGCAGTAAGAATCACCCAAATTAAGGACAGATGGACTTGTGATGAAGAGCTGAGTAAAGCAAAGTGGTGATGGGATCAGAGCTGACACCCAGCAACTTCCTCAAGATCTGCATCTTCGGACCATGGACTGGGTGCATGAGCTACGCCGGGTACACCAGTCACATGTTCTAAGATCTGAGCGTGGCAAAAATGGTATGGAATAAGGGGTGGATAATGTCCTGGTTCCGGCAGGGACAGGGTTAAGTATTCCATGCCATGTGAGCCACGCCCACCCTGAGATTAAAAGGAGGGAGGGGGCAGGCAGTCGCGGTCGGAGCGGGTTGGTGCGTCCTGGGTCTGGACCGGCGGGGAGCGGCGGTTCTGTAATCGCGTCTGTATATTTCTCTGTCGGTGTTATTGTTGTTTTCTTGTTCCCTTTGCTGTTCTGTTAAACTGCCTTTGTCTCAACCCAAGAGTTTTGCCTTTTTCTTTTGATCCTTCCAGCACCGGGAAGCGCTGGGCGAGTGACACGTGGTTCTTTGTTGCCATCTGAGGCCAAACCACGACACTCATGCTTTCACTGAAACTATCAACAATGGGAAACTTATCACTCAAACTATAAATTGCTTTCCTTTTTCCCCCTCTTAGCTCCTCCTTTTGAAAACAATGGAGAATATCATCTCTGTCACCTTATTACTGTTCTTTTAAAAGAAATATTTAATTAGTAATGTTAAGGAGAGAGTACCCAGCATGAAAACATTTGTGATACAAAGCTATGAAATTAGTTAAAACTGGAAACTACACTTGTTAAAAAGATTAATATACATAGCCCCAAATAGAGAAAATAAACTAGCAATTACAATGTTAGATTCTTCACAGGTAAAATGTAGGTGATTATATCTAGAATACAAATTGCTAGGAAGAAGTAGTAGCAGTACCACTATTTAATGTAATATTTAAAGATGTAAAAATTTTCTTAGCATTTCTTGAACCAAAGCTTTAGTTTACCATACAATTTTTATGATGTTTTACTGTAAGTTTGAAAGAAAACTAGTGAAAAGAATTGTCCTCTCTAGAGTAAATGTCTGATAGCTTAATATACAAACAGATTAGCAACCACTGCTCATTTTAGAGGTAAAAAAAGAACTTTACAAAAAGTTGGAGTTGGGAGTTTGGGCTTTACTGCATTTGAAATTATACCCTAAGAAATGGAAAAAAATAGAAATAGATTGAAGTACATACACATAGCAACACACAACTTTCCTTGTTCAAACAGATTTACATTTACAGTAACAATAAAGAAAATCTAAAATTGATTTGAATTAATCTCCTTCCAATATTAAACTGATCCTTCTCACAATGAAATATTTCTGTCAAAAAAGATGTATTTTACCATTAATAACAACTATTTCACTTGAGAATTATAGTTTGACCAGAACTGTACCAACTTTAAAAATGTTGTTAATATTGATCCTAGGAATTGCTTCCTGAAAAATCTTAACATACATGTCAAGAACAGTACAGAAAATATTTAGAGATAACTTTAAAAAAGACAGTGACAATCATGTCAGTGAGGAAAGAAATCAAAATGAGTGTGAAAATAGACTTTTTTGTCGAACTAAGAATAAAAACTACTAAAAAACCTATACCTAATTATACTTAACAATACTTAATCTACAATGAAAGCAGTCCTAGCAACTGTAATGGAATTAGTCTTTCAAAAGTATCTTTGGTAATTAAAGGATTTAAAATAGTAAATAGACTCTACATGAAAGAAAAACTCCTTATAGGTATACAATAGCAAGCAAGGCATACATTTAGTTTGTCAGTGTTCTGAGATCGTTATATTGCATGGGTAAAGACTATGGTCACCACGATTCCTTCTAAACCAATTCCTAATAAGCACAGAAGTGAAGACAAATCATATTTAGCAGCCACAAGAGCACAAGAGGGGAGAAAGGTTCATCTCACCTAAGTTTAGAGTATCTATATCCAAATTCAGCACCAAACGGCGATGAAACATTTACAGACAGCGGAGAGGTAAGATGGCTGTATGTAATTCATTTCAACCTATGAAAGACATCTAAGGTCAGAAGAACCAGCCTTAGAACAGACTAAGGCTGTTTATAACTAGAGTTATAAAGAGAGTTTTTATAACTAGATCATTTGCAGATGCCTAGATAGTCCTCTTTGCATCTCAGTTATAAAAATTTTAGAGTGAGTGAAAAAACTGTGATCAGCTCCACTGATGACAGGAGCTTCAAAACCTTAAGTTAAGATAAGCCATAAGGTGACGAAGACAATTCAAAACCAACTTCTGAAAAGAAAATAAAAAGTAGGGAGCTGTGCAATTGTACAGAAGTAAGTATCTTTTCTACTTAAGTTTAGAAAGAGTGGTTACAAAGTGCAAATCCTTACATAGAGTGAAGAATTCTGAAATACTTATAGCAACACAGGGCCCTCAAAAATGGGCATCTTCTGTCTTTCTAATGCACAGCAGTAGTAAAAAAAAAACCAAAAACAAAAACAAAAACATCAAAAAAATTCCAAAAAAATATCTCTGGTAAGCAGTTTTGTAAAAGGGCACCGACCCAGTTAAAAAGAGGATAGATATAACACAATAAGTATCATAAAATATGGGATACTCTTGCCAAAAATGAACTCGGGCACTTCATTTAAGAAGGCAACATAAACAGATAACAATCAGAGAAAATCTATAAAATAAATAGAGATTTAAGATTTTCATTCCACAACTACATCTATGCATTAGAAGAGAAAATGTATTCGCCTAGAAGCAGAAGTCTTAAATAAAGACACATAAAAAAGATCGATAGACTACCCATGAATACTGATGGCTTACATCCTTGAATTATGCATCACTGCCTGAAAGCCATACCTCCAATCTGCATTGCAATCATTAAAATAATAATTTTCTTATAAAGCTTGAGATAATGGTATTGAAGACTTACCTTTCCCCTGCTACAGATCTAGCAACCTCCTTACCCCAATGTCTGCATCAGCATTTAACAATTTTTTGGAACTTTTGTTTGATATTTTACTGGTGGCAGTATTCAAGAAATAGCTACCTACATAACTTTTTGCAATACCAATATGGGATTTCAAAAGAGTCCTCACTGAAGAGATCAATCAGTTCTACCAATACGATTTGTTTTATCAGTCTATCTGAAGAGGGGCAAAGACAATATTGTGGCAGCTTATGCTCATTTAACATCTGGGAGATTCTTCTTTTCTCACTCCCCACAGCCATATGGATTAGAAACTCATTTTTTTCTTTTTGTTACAAAAACACAATCTGAAGCAGAAGTATGTAGCAAATTCAAAAAGGACAATTATGCAGCAAGTAAATCTCTGTATAATCTCATTATACCGTAGATGGGTTTGACAATAAGAGTGACAAGAACATTTTGAATTAAAAGTCAACAAAATTAAAATGCATAAAATGAAATACATTTTAACATAATGTTTAACTGCAGTGAGAAACAACTGAAGCCTAAAACTTAATAAAATTTGAAAATTAATCAGCTCTTTGTATGGACAGGAGGATAGAAGTAACTTGACAGGATAAAATGATAGATGACAAAACCCAGTATTCTTCCTTTAGTCCAAGTTGCTAATCATTTGGGATCAAGGAAAGATGCCACCCTGCTCTAGAACTGTATCATTCAATTTTCCATGTAGATTTTGGACATCATCTGTCTGCTATTGCATATCCTTTGCTCTCAATAAAATTCATATGCGTATAAGGTGATAAGCATAGCAAGGCTTATTTTATTTATTATTATTTTTTATTGTTGTTGTTATTATTATTATTAACAAAGATAATAGGAGATAAATGGGTTGAAACATCAGAAACTAAACTGAATTAGATGACCAAAAATTAAATATTGCTTAATAATTATTTATTTTTAAATAAACTGGGATTTGTTTGCTTATGATTTTGATTTCTTTATGTCGCTTCTTTTTATTTTTACAATCCGATTCAATGTTCCAGAAAAAACAAATCAACTATTATTTTTTCAACACACTGGGATCAATATGTTGGGAAAACAACTTCACCATACATAGCAAGACAAAAGAGATTTTCCAGTACATTTTTACTTCTCAGAATACCTCCTTGAGAGTTAATGGAGTAATGCTAAGGCTAGTTTTAGATGTTTGCTTTTTACGGCTTTTCTTATCTTGCCAAAAGCTAAAATAATTTGCATATTTAATTATCTAAAAACTTTCAGTGTTCTTTATGTTACACTGCTTTGCTTATATTTGCAACAATGTATAGCACAAGTATTTTAAGTCTTCTGCAGAAACTTAATTCTCATTGTTGAAAGAACATACCCAAATGCTTTCTTCTTGACGATACTGCTTCCAGTTTTGTCCACTATCACTAAACATCAGAAAGTAGCTTGTTACCCAATCGGAGCTCCCGTAACCACCTTGAGTAGCAACAGCAGTAATCTCAGTTCTTTCACCAAGATCAATCTGAAGCCATTGATATTTATTGGACACAAGTGGAGACCAGCCACCAGCACCTTAAAAAAAATGGAAAAGATTGAAATGTATTCCTAAAAGAACAATACAAAACTTGTACATGTAAAAATGAATTAATTAATTTGAGTAACCTGATCTAATGAAAGATGTCCTTGTCTAAGGCAGGGTTTGAAAGAAGATGATCTTTAAAACCTCTTTCCAACAAAAAACATTCTATGATTCTACGATTCTAATTCAAGATATAATTGCACCAAAATAATCTTGATAATATTTAGCAAGTATTTTAAAAATTTATATAGATTACTTGATATGTGTAACCAATTAAAACTAGTAAAAGTTGTTGTCAAGTTATTTGCTCCCTTTTTTCTCTCTCTAACTTTCATAATGAAATTTACAGAATTCTTACCCAATTAGACAAAGCCCTTTAAGTGAAAAACTCAGAATTTTGTTTATTTGTTTTATACAGCTCATTTTATTTTATATGGACTATAAGTTCTTCTAAGGTCCCGTCTAACCCAAATGACTCATGATGCTGCGTGATTCTGTTCTGTGAGGCTTGGATATACAGATGTGTGTATGAAGCAATAAAGTACAGTTAGATGATAAATATACACATGCTTCTTAAAGCAACCAACCAATTTGTAGGCAAAGGAGTAAAAGACTATGAGGTATACACATGCAGTTTCACTCAGGAAACAGACCAGTTCACAAAGATAAAGTTTAACCCGAAACATATGGTTATATATAAAATTCCTACAGTATTTTAACTAACCACAAAAACATGTTGAAATGAAGAAAGATATCATATCAATTCAGTTTTCCCTTGTCGTCCTTAGTTTGCCTTTATTTACTCAGATCAGGCTACTACCATGTCTGTAAAGTTAGATGGAAAAGCCCAAGGGTAGATTGCAAACAATCTCATTCGAAAATGTGTTGTTTTATGAAAATATTTTGCAAAATTTGCAAGTATTCAGACAGGATTAGCATCTGGTGGGTTTTATTAGAGAATGGGGTACAGATTTAGATCTAATTCAGACAAACTCACACAACATAAGAGGCACCCTGAAAAGTTCTTTAAGAATACAGGCACAGAATAAGGAGAAGAGACATATAGCTCCCACAACAATCGATAAACACTGTATTATGTGGAAATAGACAACTGCAAACCAAACTTATGCTTGTATAGGCTTCAAAATGCATAACATCTAATAAAATAAAATGCTACATATGGTTTAATTCTGTTCAGGGTCATGAGTCAAGTTCTTAACATTACCTCCTTTAGAAAAAAAGAAAAGAGAGAGAATTGTTATTTGGGATTTGAAGCTGTCATTTGAAAATAAAATGGTGGGAAATCATAGGTTTTTATAAGGACAAAACATGAAGTTTGTTCTACAGAGCAAGGTAAGTGGAAAGAGCTGAGAGAAGCATATAAAGCTCCAAGTATGTAACAATTCCTTTGTCCACACATTTATGAACTAATTAAAATGTAACAGATTTAAATGTATTGTTGGAGTTAAAGACTGTGTGCCTTTTTTTGGGTTTTTTTTTTTTTAGCTTTTTATCTAAAGCAGAATTTAGAACTTTATGTAAATACATTGAGATATTTTGCCTTAACCTCCACTGAGTTTCTCCTTTTATTCATTTCTTTATAAGAGGAGACATCAGATCCAGCTTATACCTATAGCATTTTCTACAGATTGATTTTCTGTTGTTCCTTTATGAACTTGTTTGTCATGTAAACTGTAGCTGAGTGGGGATTTGAATTTTCACTTGATCATAATTAGTGATATAATTATTTAGCAAAATAATTTTAAAACAGCTACAGTTAGTCTCAGCAGTGACTCAAAGGCAACCACTGTTGCCTTTACTCACTCACACACTATCCCAATAAATTCAGAATACTTTTTCAAAAAAGATGATAAGAAAAAAATTCTAAAGACATATTCATATCACATAACTCAAAAAATCCGAATGTTTGCACATGCAAGTTGATGAAATGGGCAAAAAGTGGCAGGTTCTGAAGAGATTCCTTCAAAATTTGAACTGTGTCTAATAAATGTGAGTTCTTACACAGAATACTTTCTTATGTGAACACTTAACTGACTACATCTAACAGAAGAAATACAGACACATCTCTGAAAATGAAGACGGAGAAAAAGAAGCAAAAAGCAATTGCCTAAGATAGGTATTCAGTAAAAACAAGCATAATATAAAAGCGGCATTCTGCACTTAAAGGAGACAAATATAATTACATAGACTTTGTCATGTCACTCTGTTTTCATTGAGAAAAAAGGGAGCTGGGGGATGGTGGTTAGTAATTTAAATTGCGTTTCCTACTTGGCATATTCTACTTTCAAAATGTACAGGTTGAGTTAAATGATATGAAAACAGATTTAGAAAAGCCTGTTCTTAACTATTATTGCCTGAATTAACCAAGTGAGTATTTATTACATTAAGAATAGAAAATAACTCAGCACACCAATGAAAACACATCCACTTCTTAATGTAGCCAGGGATAAGGTAATTCATATTCACTTTTGTTTTCTTAATGAAAAGGATATCATTAGGTAAAAAAGTGTCTATTTCTTTAAAATAAAAGGTTTGACTTTTGTTCCATGTTTATTTTCAATTTCCTGTGCTGTAATAGTCCACTATTTAAGAAAAATCTATTCTACAAGTACTTCAAGGTGCTGGCTAGAAATTCTTTGTACTCAGCAACAACATAAACCCATAAAGATATTTAAAGATATAAAACAGATTACCAAATTCACTTAAAAAAAAAAAAATCAAGATTGAAGATGCACTTCATTTTGCACTGAGGGCAAATGATTTTTTTTTTTTTTTTTTTTTTTTTTTTTAATTCTTTGGTTCTTCCCACCCCCCGCCCTGAAAAGCAGAGAGATAAAAAACCATAACAAACAGTTCTGGACAAAATACTGAAAGTATTTCTGTAGTCCTCAGTGAGACCATGTGAGTGTCCTTTCCAGACTGGTGGTTGGTCTTCCATACAGCAGCTCTTGGCTTCTCTATGTCTTTTTCACAATCTTGTTTTCACTGATTTTTCTAAAACTGTATCAGTGCCCAGAAGGCAGTAAAAAGATTTAATTGTCCTACCCAGACTCCCATGGGACCTCCTCTTATGCCCTGCCCATCAGCTCAGGACTGTATTTGAGCTCAGCCAGCCCATCCTGCTCCCTGACATACACCTTCATTGCTTTCACTTAGTTTCTGAAGTAAAAGAGCCTCATTGCACAACTCCTCACTTTATATCATTACATCTTATGTCACTAACATATTTCTAATAATGTATTCTAAAATATATTCTAACATATATATATATTCTGAAATATATTCTAATACATATACACACACATATGTATATTCTAATAATGCATTTGTTACCATAAAACCAAGACTGCAAAACAGAACCTACCACAAGTTTTCTCTCTGGTAACGTGCCACTGAATTTTCTCAAGCAGCACTGTCAGAGAAATGTGGCCTATCAGACTCTCCCCGAAAGCAGGCACAGCCACAACAAGCATATTTCCGAGTAAAATGCAAGTTCTAAAAATTATTAACACAACATGAAGATGACACTAAATTTAAGACAATATCTATACTAGGAAATATCCCTCATCCTCCTTTCAGGTAAATTCAGTTCTTCATGAAAGTGTCCTCTTTCCCATTGACAAGTTTCCCCCTCGAAATTCCCATGTAGCAGTCTCTATTTGCACTACACTCATCTTCACACAGCTACCCCTGCCACGTCCCATCTCCTCCAACCTGTTGTGTTGGGCACATAACCCAACAGGGCTTCTCCCTGCAAAATATAACAGGGCAGTACTTGGGTTAGGGTTGCTGGGTCCCTTGATTGGATCAAGATATTCCTTCCAACCCACCAGCCATGACAGCCATGGCCATGCCATCTTGCATCGTGGAAATCAACAAATGAAAAAACAATTCACTCTTCCTGTTGCTCTTGGGGCTGAACCTGGGCTGTAGTGAGGTTGGGCTGCAGTGCCAAAAGGCATATTCCTTCAGAGCCAGTAAATCAGACAGAAAATTAGTGGGATTATGAAAACTATACAAAATGGCAAATCAGTGTGAATACAGAAAAAAATCCAGTAAATTTGTTTGGCCCATTATAATTGTTAAATGCCATCATTTTCTTAGCAAATCATACAACTTCCTAGTATTGATAATTGAAACCTTGAGTCAATTGCAATACTTCCATGAAATACTTCAGTTTTCCATTAAAACAACTACATGATATCTTGTCTCCAAAAATCTTTATTTTCCATCAAATAAAGCAAATATCTTTCTGTGTTGTTTTGTTTATTTTTTGGCTCTGACACAAGTTCTACAAATGCTGTTCAGATCAGTCACTTTATGAAAAAAATCTGCTTCTCCCTCAATTCAGGCAGGCTCCTGAATACTTACCAGGAAATTCATCCTTTGACACCTTCCCAATTTAACTAAACTAAAATTAAATCACTGATAAAGCTCGCGTGCTCATAGTTACTTTCCATGAAGGCTCCACTCGTGTTTCACATGCTCTACCTTAAAACAGAGGAGGTCAAACAAGATTTTCCTTAAAATTACTTCTTCAGGAAGAGTAAGTGATATTATTTCTTCTGTGATTTCAGTGCACCTAAACTGCTCTTCTGCAGCCTCCACAGCCTTATCTTTATTTCCATACTGTTTCATCTTTTAGTAGCTGTGCAAAGCAGTGTGTCAGCATCAGGCAAGTAAGAAAACTTTGTGAACACCCACCCAGGAAGTTAAGCAATGGACTTTGCACCCACAAGCTGGGCAGTCCACTTCCAGAGCATATACTATATCTGTGGCGCACACTACACAAGACCAGACAACTTAACTTTCACCACCAAATCCTCAGGCCATGCACTAACACTTCCAGGCATAGCATCATCCTGTAGTGTCATGGTATCCAAAGCCTTCTCAGTATACTGTGTCATTGTGGTAAGTTTGGTGACAATTTTGAACTTTTCAATTGAAAGAGTATTGTAGTCAACAGAAGTAGTCAGGCAGACTGCACTGAGAACATAATTTGTAAAGCCCACCTGCAAAAAACATTTTCATTTGGTGACTGCAGAGCTTTGTTCAGAATGGAGTAACAAAGCAAGTTAGAAAGACGTAAACGAAAAATACCTGTCTGTTATGGTAGCACTACCTGCTGCTGGCTGAGGGAGGTACTTCTGCCTTTAGTACTGCATTTTTCAGAAGTTTTTGCAAGGCAAGCCACCAGGTAGCCTATTCCCCCTCATACTGCACTACATCCTATGGAAAGAAGAGAAAGAGGCACAGATACACCAGCTTTTAATGCCAGGGGTAGTTGATTTGGAGAATCACAACAAAAAATGCAGTCCCAGAAGCCCTCTGTCAGCCCTCTATTGACCAATGCAACAGATGATCCATATAGAATAGCCATGTAGCAGAAGCAGCAAAATGCCTCCAACATCCTGTGTGAAGCAACAGCCTGGCCTGGATTACCATTCAGCAGCTGCAAAATGCTTCCTGCAGCACTGCATCACTCTGGTTCACACGATGCTTTCATCTGTCAAAGGCTCTTCCAGAGCACTCCTGTCTGACTGCCCGGTAGCCAGCTGTCCTGCCGGCATCTGACTGCTGCCTGCAGCATCACAGAGATGAAACGTTTGCCCAGTCTAGCAGGAAACGCTATTAGAGCATGTTAGTTCCTCACACAAGACAGTTTATAGTCTTTTTTACAGTGTGTCCTAACTTTGCAGCAAGATTAATTGTAGTGGTTCACAGAATCTTTTTTGCTGTAGCATTCTTCTGGACATGCTGATGCATAGAAGTCGGAGGCATAACGGATATCAAAAGGATATTGTTGAAAACCAGAAAGGCTTATCAGATGCTATGTGGTGTGGATGTTTCTAGGGAGATCTGAGGAGGTCCTCAAGTGTCTCTATGCAGATACCGTGTACATTAATCAAGACTGTGCCAAAATGTATTAACACACTGGGCTAAACTAAGATTTACAGGAAAAACGTAACTTTGCCATCCCTTGCTCAGACTTTCTGAATGACTGACTTTGCATTCTCCACCTTAATTTTCTAACTTTTCTTTTTCCAGTGTCATTTATGTAAAACACACATTTTCTTCAATTACCTCTCACTGTATTTTATAATGGCCGTGGATGAAACATTTTTCCTTGTGAACTAACAGCAAATCATAAAAAACATTTTCACAAGTGATGCAACCAATATCTACAGACAATTTTTTTTAACTTAATCTCAGGAGGTGTTTCACCCTCTTTATTTTCCACTGTCTCTTGCCAATATTAAGATCAGTTGCATTCACTATACCAAAAATCTACATTCAGGCTGCAAAAGCATGCAAGTTTCATGCTTGATTTCTGCTAAAAAACCCCAAGCATTACACAATTTCTTTTTATGAAGAACATGATGACTTGAAGTTGCACATACAGATAATAAATAAAATCTTTTGATTCTATTTAACATTAATTCTTCCTATTTTAATTGGGTTTTTAATATAAATATTTGGAAAAAATGTTTGTACACATACAGTGTAATTCTTTTTAAAGTACATTAATTTAATAAACACATCTAGCAACCACATACTTTTTCTGAAGGTTACTCTCTTTCTTAATTCATGAATCTCTGTTTTTCAACCCCATTTTAGTAGCAACTTGCCAGCTTGTCTTGATGGCTGACAGGTTAATAGAGTGTCTATTGTTACTGGGAGAGTGGTTTCACCCAGGTTAGCAGCGATTAAATCAAAGTTTAAAGTTTCCATCAGTCACTTGTACATGCTAATTCATTTTATGTAATATTCATAAATAAATTGAGTATTAAATGAATGGAAAATTTCCTAAGCACTTGATATTTTTAATGCATTAAACTTGATTAATCTGTGCTAGATTCAATATGTAAGCGATCATGCATCTTTCATATATTACTGAACTAAATTTTGCCTTGTGAACATTCATTATTCTTGATTTCTGTTTCTGCAATGTTATAACATTCATTTTCAAGTCAGTTAAGTGACAACATTTTGGGGTTTCCTCACACTCTCCATCCAAGTAATGCACAATGCTTTTCTGAAGAATTTAAACAAGGAGGTGTTATTCATTAAAGCAATCAGCCTACAGTTTAGTCAACAATTTCTTAGTCACTTCAGTTGCTAAAGTACAAAAAAATATTACAGTCCTGTAATCTGTCCTGAATTTAGACATTAGATTTTCAGGAGAAGACTTGTTTTCCTTCAGATTGCCTGCATTTCTAGAAGATTTTCATTCTTATGCATTTTACATATAGTTTAAATTCTATAAGATTGTTTTCCTTGCTTCTGGAGGTTAAATCTCCTATGCCTTCCCCCTTGGCCACCAATATAACCACATTAAAATGATGAATGAGTACTATTTCCTCATCCAGGCTCCTGTCTGCTAGAATATGTGTTTTAAGGGCATGCACTTTCATAATTCCGTAGTTTTACAAGGGTGACAATACCATTATCATGAAGACATTGAAAATATAAGTTAGCAAATATGTACAAAAGAACAAAACCAGAAATGACTGAGGAAAAGGCTCAAACCCTCAAATCCATGACAGAAAATACCTGAGTATTCTTACAGTGGATTTGGAGGGTTATATCAGGTTTAAAACTTAACCTTTCTGGCAGGCAATTTATTAGGTGATGCTCAAACTTTCCAAAATGGCACTCTGTAGATATCAGGCTGCCAGGCTCCTTTTGCTTCCTTTTAAAAATTCTGAACTACAGAGAATAGAAATTGATATAAAGATTACAGCTTTGTATGAACAGCACCCCTCTACTTGTTTATCCTGCTCTGTGACTACAGTTGCCTATGTTGTTATGTAAACCACAACACAGTTCACACTCCTACGTGCGATCACACCAGCTTCTTCACATGCAGTTCATTATACCATTTAGCCCACATCACCATTTATAATAATTTCAAATTCAGCCTAGTTTTTGCATATTTAATCGTAATAACTGCAAGCAATGCATTTAAGTTAAAATCCAGATTTAAACTAACACACACCATAAAGAATGCTATGCATTTCCCATATGGATAATTTAACAGAAGCTGATTTTGATTTGAAGTCAATAAAGTTGCACCAGGGATAAACTTGGCTGCACATATTAAAAAGCAGATTTTCTACAGGCAAGTAATCGGCAACTAAGGTTTCATAGGCTTAGAAAATGAAGTGTTATACAGCATCCAAAAAACATAAAATACCAAAATATGACATTATTTCCTTTCATAAGCTGAAAAGCTTATGAAGCCTCTTTCACAAGTGGGGAATTACAAAACTGTAGGCTTACACTTAAATAAACAGTGCATGAGTTTTGTTCTGTAAAAGTTTATTGACTGATGACAAGGATGGGGAACAGGGGGAATATCTGATAAAAGTGTTGATAGATTGCTACCAGGTGAGAACCCTCTTGGTCCTGTGGAAAAGTCTCTTAAGTAACAGAACTGGGGAAGAAGATGAATGCTGGGATTGAACCTCTGTCTTCCAAATTTTAATTCTCCTGGGCTTGAATAAGGCATTCCAAGAAATTAGAAACTCCCATTTATAAACTAGCAAAGCGCAGGAAAAGTAATTATCAGGAAGAACCTAAATAGCCAAAGATGCCAAACAGTGTAACTCAAAACTCAGCCAGTTTTCAGAAAGACTATGTAAAAGTTATCACAGCAATGTTGTTCTGAGTCAAATCTCAATGATAAAAGACATGAACATAAGCATCAAAATTTGAAACCACCAATAAACTGTGGCAAGTAAAACTGAGAAGAGAATGAGGGACCTTGATTCAGCCCTAACTCTGCTCTGGTAATAACCCACTTGGAGTACTGCATCCAGCTCTGGAGTCCTCAGCACAGGAAAGACATGAATCTGTTGGATCAGGTCCAGAGGAGGGCCACAAAAATGATCAGAGCGATGGAACACCTCTCCTTTGAGGACAGGCTGAGAGAGTTGAGGTTGTTCAGCCTGCAGAAATGAAGGCTCCAGGGAGACCATACTGTGGTCTTTCAATACTTAAAAGGGGCTTATAAAAAAGATGATGACAGACTTTTTAGTAGAGCCTGTTGCCATAGGACAAGGGGTAATGGCTTTAAACTAAAAGAGGGAAGATTTAGACTAGATATAAGGAAGAATTTTTTTTATGATGAGGGTGGTGAAAGACTGGAACAGGTTGCCTGGAGAGGTGATAAATGCCCCACCCCTGGAAACATTTAGGGCTGTAAGCAACCTGATCAAGGTGAAGATGTCCCTGCTCATTGCAGGGAAGATTGGACTAGATGACCTTTAAGCGTCCCTTCCAACCCAAACAAGTCTATGATTCTATGAATAAGAAATACTGGACACAGAATCATGTTTGAACATAGACAGAAGGAGGCAGAGAGGCACTGTTACATTAGAAGCCAGCTCTGCAGTCAATGCTCCAGATATAAAATTTCTGCACGGTATTCTTCAACCACATGTTTGATAGCTGCATTATCTTTTGCCTTTGATCTCAGCAAAATCCTATTGCTTCCCATGAGATTATTTTCAAGACTAAAAAGTCTTTTTCATACTGATGTATTACCCATATTTAAAACTGTCATACAAACCAGCCAATTCTAACACTTAAAAAGACAAAAGGGCATTCAATGCAGTAAAGCTCAGCTCTTCAAAAAGAGTCAGTATTGCATGAAGAAAGGCCCATGTCTAACTGGTCCCAGACAGAACGACCTTGGTATTTTCACCTCTGCAGTCTCCTCTCCCTTGTATTTTTAGCTGGTGAGCTCAGCAGATACATTGTGTTCAGCTAAATTGTAAGAACAAAGAAATATCTCTTTATTTTGGATATTTGGGGAATCTGACTTCTAGTAAGCAATTACTTTCTGCATGAAAGATATGTATTACTATTTGGGGGAGACTAAAAGCAGATGTGACCTGCCACTTTAACAGTGTATAAAAATACTCCATGACTGTCCTTCAGGACAGTGTCATTGTTCAGTATCCTTGCATAACTGCATTCCATAAGAAACCACTCAATATCTTCATCATTTCCCATTGATTTTAGTAGTGTTTAAATAACGTAAGTTGAATCTAGGAAACCAAGTGCTAGCTGAAGCTTTCATAACTATTAAGAAGAACTGGTAAAACTAAGAAATACTCCCAACTTTATGCATAGATCCTTAGCTGTTTTCTGTTTTTGTCTTATGTTACAAACTGACAGAGGTAGGTTAACCTCAATGTAAGTACTAAGGTCTCAATAGCAGAAATACAGAATGAAATCTTGGATAGATTTAAAGGGATCAAAACATTTCCTCTTCAAATAAGTCTCATGAATGGTGCCTTCTTTTAGGAAAACAATACTTATCTCCCTATATTATAACAAAATCAGATTTTGTTAGGCTACATAAGCTCTGAAGGCATTGAGTACTACTCATTCTTTCCTAACAGATGAGCCAATACTTTCTGGATTGTTAGGGGAGCTCTTGGCCAGGTTTCAAAAAATATTGTGAGAGAACAACTAAAAGATGCATTTATGAAAGCTTGGTGTTTGGGAAAACCCTACACACTAAAAAAATAAATAAACTAAAAAACAGATGTTCTCATTCACAAGAATATTTCACAAGATACATTGTTTGAATAAAGGCTGAAAAGTCCTACCTGAGTGGCATCTGATTATGAAAGGTATAATAAGTTACCTTTGCTGTCAAGAAATGAGCGAAGAAGTCTTGCTTCTTAAAAGTTGAAGAATGAGAGGAATTTAGATGAGTAATTTCCAAGAATAAGTATAGAAATAACAGCAATTTGTTAGCTTATCCGTGTAAGGAAGCTATATTTTCCCAGTAGTATTTCATAGGTGGCATGCAGAGCTTTCTCAATGGAAATCAGAACTGCTGAAAAATTTCAGGGACTTTTGAGCTAGGCAGAACATAAAAAGAGCTACATGAATACTTTTGTCAGACAGACTCTCTTCTAAGGGAGGTGGGGGGAGCAGCTACTTAAGTGGCTTCAAAGGCAGAACAAGCTTGATTTTGCAGGAAGGTCTACCATATTTTAAGATATTCCGAACCTGAGTATCAATGAAGAAAACAGGTCTGATCTTAGAAGAGAAGGAGCAATTGCATTTATTTTTTCAGCTCTCAGAATATTTAATATGTAAGGATCTTAAAGTTCAAAATTGTAGCAGGTATTATAAAACTAATGTCAGGTTTTAATAATTGTTTGTGACAAGTGGCAGTTGCTGTGTCAAGAGAAGTTTCAGTGACATTTTACATCTGATTCAGCATGACAGAAAGGTGCTGGGAAGTCGTATTAATGACAAAGTTTGCTCTAGCTTCATGGAGCTAGTTAGAAGAATGTAGCTGACTTTATTTCACCCCCCTTCTTCTGCATTAACAGTAATTTAGGGGAGTGTGTGAGTGAGTTAATCCTATTTTACATTGCATCTTCAGAAGGCTTTGAAGACATTTTTCCTCAATCATCATTATGTAAATATATCAAGGTAGATATTTTATAAAGGTGACTGCCATAGTTTATCAAAAGGAGAACTTATTGGCAATGATTCAAAGACTTTTCAAAGTCAGTAATTTTTCATCACCATCATAACACAAAGTGCTATGACCCAACAGTCTACACTAGCCAACATGTTTTGTACATGTTGGAAAGCCCAAGTTTGAGTCAAACACTTTTATATCACAGAATCACAGAATGGTTGAGGTTGGAAGGGAATACATAAACATGTAGACCACAAGTTTATTTAAATAGATAAGATTTTTTTTAAGAAATATAATGAAACTGTAATTGTGCAGAAGGCAAGTACTAGAAAAATGTCCTTCCAACAGATTTCTGCTGGGAAAGCAGTTCTTATTCTTCACAGAAAATGCTTCCTAGGAAGAAGTATTTTGGAAGGCTGCCAGTTTATTGCAAGATTTGCATCATTCTTGGTTATTACCATCCACTTTTATTTGACGATCATCAGTAAACTATCTCTCTTACTAGGAGCTAGGAATTTCACATAGCTTGCAGATGTACCTGGTTTTGGCATGTATTCTGACAGTAATCCAAGGCTGAAACTAAGGCAGGACTTAATTTGGGAGCTTGTTTCATTTTTAGGAAAATGCACTCTTGCAGTAGTGATGTTCTCTTTTCGTTCTCTAGCCTCTGGATATATCTGGGTTTAGGATGCTGTATTAGTTAAGTCCAACTGTGTGTGAAGCTTGGATCATTAATTTCAATCCTTAATCTTCTCTTTCTTTTTCTTCATCAGCAAAGTGGGGATTTTTACACCTCATCATTGTAAATTTTGTCTGCGGAGGTAATTTTGTTTATACGTAGATGATGCACAGAAACCTTCATGGGGAAAACAAAAATAAAAAGATCTCATTGCCACCGTCTTTCATTACACCTCTGAGTTTAAGCAAAACTTTCATTTAGAATTCTGTACTGATATAATTTCTAATTGTATATACAACAATTAGCAAATATAAACCACATGGAGTGAAAATGGAAAATATGTATTTATTGTATTGATATTTGTTACAATGAAATGAAAGACTAGCATAACTAACTCTAATACACTGTTCAGCACAGTTTGATAAAGTTATACAACTTCTTTCAGGCTATTAAATTTTTACACGCTCTTTGCATAGCAGCTGCTTTCAATGAACCACCTATATTTGTTTTCCTTGTTCCATGGTCTTACCCAAAATGTTACTCTCCCACTTGCAATGTAAAGCTAGCACTGATAATTAGCCATAGCTTTCATGGCCAAAAATGTTTTCACGTTGACAAGAATGATTTTACATTTGAACTTCTGCAAGTCATTCAGTTATAAAAATTTTAATCTTTTTCTTTCTTTCTGGTTGTTTTCCTTTCATTCCCTCACATGTGAAACAACCAGATGAAACCAAACTATCAAATCACATCAAACCTCATTCTTTTTCATTGACCACCGTTCACATCAAGCTAGTGCGTGATCCCCATATTTTACTATGTAAATTACTATGTAAATCACAGAATTAGAAGAAAAATTAAAAGCAAGTTCAAAATATTTTGTATTGACAAGTTGGCATCAGTATATGGGACACAAGAAGACTGTGAATATTTTAAATATATGCCACTGTGACAGTGTTCTGATGATGTTTTCCGGGATAATTAAGTTAAATATCCAAACTCAAGCTACAGTCTTCAGTAATGTGAACTACATTGAAAATTAGAAATATGTATATCCAGATTGCATTTCTCTGATACAGACATTCTGATTCCAGAGGAACAAGATTTGTGTTCCTCTCTCCTCAAACATAAATCCACCACTGGCATTTTAATAGGAAATACTGACATTTATTAAGAGCAGATTGACACACGTATGGACTAAAATTTTTTTTAACTGTACAGCAAAAAAAGTAGAAGAATATATCAGATACTCTTGTGTTTTCCTTGATGAATTGCACACTGCTTTTGAGAGTGTTACACAGCAGTATCAGTGAACTTTAAAAGGAATGGCAACAAATCTAAAAATAATATCAAACTAAATCTTAAATTCCCCTGGGTGATAAATATCACCCAGTTCTAATGTAAAGCTAGACAGACCATCTCCAATTGCACTTAGCAGGAGTGGTACGTTTGTATACTCTGCTACAGAATGAGTAGTGCAGTATCTCCGAGCAGATTAACATGTTTGTGTCTGACGCTTTTATCACTTTAATCTCAGTCCTTGATGATTCACTTTCTCATAGTGGTACTTCTGGAAATTCTACTTCAACACTGGAAATGCTGTATTCACTAACTTTGGCACCTGTTTTAGCACACACAACATGCGACGTTTAGTACAGCAAAGCAAACAGGTAAAATATTGGCACCTGCAGTTTCCAAGTAAAAATACTCCCAGTTTATATATTTAAAACAGAAAAGGTCTGTTTTGTTTCCATTATTGTGGGTATAAATTACAAGAGCTAGCAGCAGGGGAACACTGGCCAACTCCATCTGGCTATTGGCCTGCACCTGGATCTGACATACAAAAAGAGAACGCAATTTTATAAGACAGAGAACAAGTGAAGTGTTACCTTTCTGGTGCTTAAAGTCTATTTGTGCTTATGTGCACAAGAATATGAACATTCTACAATGGACTGACAGATACTCTGTAAGTCAATTCAAATGTCTAGTCTGATTCCATTTTTGGCTCTGTGTAAGGTACTCTCAAGTGTCGCAATATGCATGTACATGTGCAGTCCCATTTGTGTACATGTACATTTATGATCTACTTGACCTGATCAACATATAAAAGGATGAGAACAAACCATTAAGTGCCATATCCCCTACAAAAACAATATTTCCCTAATTTGGTGTTCCAGGTATGACTCCCAGCATTCTGTTCACTTATACAATTATATGTCATATGATACTTATTTAGAAAATGTGCACATTAATAGTTGAAGTAGTTGTCAGTCTACTGTCATTTTTCAGTAATTCCAAGGTTATATAGCAATTCATTTAGTTGTATCTATAGACACACTATGCCAGATCCTCAGCTGTAAAGTTAGTATAACTCTCCTTAAGTCACTGTATTTGGTTTTCAGTCATCTTTTCCATATCGACCTGAACATTAAAATGTTGATATAGCAATTTAATATGGAGCTTTCAGAAAGACACAATTTAAACAAGCCATTAGGTCATTTGCCTTCCATGGTTTAATATTCCTATTGTTATAAAAAGAATTAAAAATAAGCCATGCTATTTCTCTTCAAACCCAAGGGAACTTCTAGTCTTGTGTATTTATCTACTATCAGTGGTTTTCAGAATTCATGGATTCTGATGTCAATACTTCACCACAGAATTTGGAAATAAGTCCTCATGAGTAAGAAGTTTGAGCATGTTAAATTAGAGAATGACAAACAGGATTTACTCCTGACTCAGTTTTGTTGGTATAAAGACTGAGAATATAACTATGATGGTTAGAAAAACAGCATACGGAAAAGGCAATTGAGCTAGACTAGTGGAATTTCATGATCAGCAAATATAATCACATCTGGCTTGATTATCAGAAATAGAAGATAGCAATATCTTTTAATCAACACCATATTTGTTGGTTAAATGCTTAAATTATAGGTAGTATAGCTATAAATATTACCAGATTAAGAGTTTTATTATTGTTTCATGCAACTTTGGATGGTTTATTAATTGACATACCTAACAACAAAGAAAAAGTGCAGTTCAATTCACTTAAATTCTGCCCTTGGAACACAGCTTCATTTTTCAGAAATCTGGATTATTATTTTTTTCAGACTATTACAATGACATTACTCCTCATTTGTGATTTTCAAAAATATAATTATAATGTTTATAAAACTAAATTAGCCAACAGCCAAATGAGAAATTCAGGGCCTTTTTATTTGCATCAGTTTTATGACAACTGGTGTATAACAAGTGCACAGCTAACCTGTATTATTTGTAAAGCCATGTTTAACTTAAAAGTTTTTCTCACACTTAAAATTGAGCATTTATGCATATTTAGATACCATTTTTTCAGAGCATCACAGATTCTTACTTTTAATGATAGTTATTATGGAGAGCCGAACTACTGGAATCAGGCTATATAATACATGTAAAAATAAATAAATCATAGTAGTTGTGTAAATTTCAGAAAAGTAATACTCTTGTTAAAACCCTTGATGAATTGAACAGTGCAACTTCTGTGGGCTACTATGATTCCAACTTTATTTTTTCTTCAGAAATGTTATATTATTTAAAATATGGCTAAGAATTTTTTTAAGGAACACAGTCAAAATGACACCAATCCAGTACAACTCAATAATGCTTATACAGTCTCTTCGTGCTTGTAAGAATTCATTTTGTAAACTGCCACTTCTTTAGCATGAGTCTGGTGAATTAGAAGCTAATCTGATATCAGCAGTTATCCATTAATAATTGTATTTTCAGGAATAAATCCACTTTATTTGTAAATTATTTTCAATCTCTTGTAACACACAGGTAAATAAAATGTTAATTACTAAAATAAAAACTCTTTTTAAGGCAAAATAAAGGGCAAAAAAAATAGATATAACAATACATAGAATATGACTAGACAATATTTGTGCTTTGTTTACACCTTTATTTATGCAATTAATAATTTTAACTGCAAACTATGTGGGACAGCACTGTTGCTGTGGTGCTGGTGTCCATGTGCAAACATTCATATGGCCGTTTAACTCTATATCCTGAAACATTATCCTAGATTATAGGGTATAGAATCATAGAATGGTTTGGGTTGGAAGGGACCTTAAAGATCATCTAGTTCCAACCCCCCTGCCACGGGCAGGGACACCTCCCACTAGACCAGGCTGCTCAAAGCCCACCTGGTCTTGAACATCTCCAGGGATGGAGCATCCACAACCTCCCTGGGCAACCTGTTCCAGTGCCTCACCATCCTCACAGTGAAGAATTTCTTCCTAATATCCAATCCAAATGTACCCTCTTTCAATTTGAAACTGTTACCCCTCGTCCTATCATTACACTCCCTGATAAAGAGTCCCTCGCCATCTTTCCTGTAAGCCCCCTTTAGGTACTGGAAGGCCGCTATAAGATCTCCCTAGAGCCTTCTCTTCTCCAGGCTGAACAACCCCAACTCTCAGCCTCTCCTTATAGCGTAGGTGCTCCAGCCCTCTGATCATCTTTGTGGCCCTCTGCTGGACCCACTCCAACAGGTCCATGTTTTTCTTGTGCTGAGGACTCCAGAGCTGAACGCAGTACTCCAGGTGGGGTCTCATGAGAGCAGAGGGGCAGAATCACCTCCCTCGACCTGCTGGCCATGCTTCTTTTGATGTAGCCCAGGATGTGGTTGGCTTTCTGGGCTACAAGTGCACATTGCCAGCTCATGTTGAGCTTCTTGACCACCAGCACCCCCACATTCTTCTCCTCAGGACTGCTCTCAAGCCATTCTCCACCCAGACTATATTTGTGCCCGGGATTGCCCTGACCCGGGTGCAGGACCTTGCACTTGGCCTTGTTGAGCTTCATGAGGTTCACACAGGCCCACCTCTCAAGCCTGTCAAGGTCCCTCTGGATGGCGTCCCTTCCCTCCAGAGAGTCGACCGTGCCACACAGCTTGGTGTCGTCAGCAAACTTGCTGAGGGTGCACTCAATCACACTGTCCATGTCGCCGACAAAGATGTTAAACAGCACCGGTCCCTATACTGACCCCTGAGGAACACCACTCGTCACTGTTTTCCACGTGACATCCAGCCAGTTCCTTATCCATCGAGTGGTCCATCCATCAAATCCATGCTTTTCCAATTTAGAGACCAGGATGTCGTGCAGAACAGCATCACACGCTTTGCGTAAATCCAGGTGGATGACATCAGTTGCTCTCACCTTATCTACCAATGCTGTGGCGGACGTTGAATAAGAAATAGGACTGCTGTCTCTGCTCTTATTTCTAAAAGGTTTGATGGCTGTCTTGTTATCTCAAATGTGTTATGGAACAGTAGGTTGCTTTAAGTTGAAATTTTGTCTCTTTATATTTTTAAGATTTCTTGAAGTAGATTATTATGATAAATACCATATATATGTGTATACGTCATATATAAAGACATCATATAGATATACACTTCATATATATATAAAAGAAAAGCTGTGTAAGGGATGGACTGTAAATTTCCTGACAAGGGGCAGAAGGCCCTCCAAGCCTTCAATGGAATGCCTCGAACACTCGCAAGGAAATAAATAATGCAGGCCTGGCCTTCAAAGAACTGATAAGGCTAACAGTTCTGGTGCCTGAAAGTGTGGGAGAACTGACTTGTGAAGACAGGATAGTTCTGCCACTCGTGTGGTGAGCTTGCTAGTTCTCAGTTCTCAAGGTCATTGTGTCTTATGAATGACCTTTTCTTCATTATCCGCGAAATGCATACGAAAGCACACACCCCTGCATATGCTAATGAAAATTATAGAGATCATGCTAAACATGTATGACTATGGCACTCGTCTCTCCACACAAATCATGTTACACGTCACCTGGGAGAAGGGAGAAACCTGAGACAAGGCTGTCCTCAGCAAAGGGGGTGGACCATGCTAATTCAGCAAACATAAAAGGGGAAAATAAGTGCCCCTGGGGGGAACAAAGAAGAAACAAAAGAAGAAGATAGTGTCTGGGAAGATTCTTCCCAAGAAAGAAGATTGGCCTGGGAAGATTCTTCCCAAGAAAGAAGACTGTACCTGGGAAGATTTTTCCAAGAAAGAAGAAGATTATGCCTGGGAAGATTCCCTGAAAAAGATGCTGGAACCAGGACCGATGATCTCTTTATCTCTGTCTTTTTTCTCTGTCTTTTCCTTTCCCTATCCCTCAGTTTCTCTTTTCTCTTAGAATTGTTAAGTAATGACCTTAAGTACTGCTTGCCATAAGTTGTCATATAACTGTTGTTAACTAACAGTATGTACAGCCCACCACCCGCCATAATTTGTTATATACCTAACCAATTATTGTGGACTTGTTAAGACCTACACTAACCATTTTGGTAAGGTAATAAATGTTTCTATATGGACCTTGAGATTTATCTCACCTTAGTCTGCACTGTTGAGAATTTATGAATTTGAAGTCACTTACCCCCCCTCTTTACTGACAGTGGGAAGTGACAAGCTGATAGTACCCATTAGTAAAGCATATATATACACATACATCTCTTAAAGTCCCTTAAATTTTAAGAGCATATTACTTGTTTGATTTCTGAATATCAAGTGGCTAAGAAATATACATTGTTAAATGGATTTCAAATGGATTTATGAACTCTGTAACTCATTTTTACTTACTCCTAGGTAGCCTGAACAGCTTTAGTCAAGGATTGAGACCAAATTGGTTAAAAACTGTCCAAAGAATAAAAACTCAGTCTCTGCCTCTAAGAGGTGGATTTAGAGCCTGAGACTTCTAACTGAGATGTGTTGCAGACAACACATTTGCCCACATGATATCATTATATTTTTTGGTTTTGCAGATTTATGTCTTTATGAGGAAATTTTGTCTACTTAAGCAGGTGAATGAAGATATAGTAGGGTAACGGTTTCTTTACAGTGAAAACTGGTATTTAGAGAATACTTTGCTATTAAGTAATGAAGATGACAGTGAAACTGCTAATTCATATGAAAAATAAAATAGTTTATTAATTATTCATTAATATTAGCAACTTTTTTAATTGCCAATTGTAAAAGAAAAAAAAAAACATTATTTATTGTGTGACCAATCTTTTCTTTTATCGGGCAACAACAAAGTCACAAGCTAAACAACAGGAAGATCTTTTCCCATTTGCTGTGACTTAAACTTTTGCCAGAACATTAGTTTTACAGGTGTATAATAATAACAATGATGTTGCCCGAATGTGGAAACTGTCAAATAATGGAGTTTGTTTGACAGGTTATATTCTGCCTACTAAGGCTAACCCATATTTTCCTGTCCTAAGAAAAGACCAAATTAGAATACGAAGCTTCATCAAGACAGTCTTCAACAATTGTGCCAACAAGTGAAAAGGAATGTAGATATAGTACATAAAATTTATATAGGAAGGTCAACATGTTCTTAACTGCTGATAATCAAATTTAACTGGGGTTCTCGGCAAGAAGATCATTTCCAACAGAAATAAACCTGCTGTCCTAGTCAGACCAGAATACTATAGCAATGTAGCAGATGTTATGTTAAAAAAGTGAAATTTTCCACAAAGGTGTTTGTTGGAAAACAATGTATTAAGCTCTTCCAGTTTTGTCATCAGAGACATTCTGTTGCACACCTCTCAGTCTCCCACTTAAATGCAGGCAGTCACAAGATAACACAAAACACCATGTTGCCCAAGTTCTTCCACCTGTAAAGTTTTTATGTGTTTTGCATATTTAAGTGTCATGGAGGGTAACCAAGACTTTTGGAGAGCTATTAACATGTAGCTACTTCACAAATAAAATAACGAAGAGTGTTCTATTCCCAACACTATTACAAAGAATATCAATGGTATCATAGCCTTATTGGGGAGTGAAGAGGAGGAAGTTAAACAATGCTTTTGTTAACTACATGAATTTAGAATAACTTTGTATAATTCTAAAATGGCTAAACCAAATATATAAATATAAGATTCTGTTACTAAAAAATTAATATCTTTACTTAGGTGGCAGTCAAAGTATAGTCAGTAGAAAATCACAAGTATTATGTTTGGGGTTTTTTCGTTATTCAGTATCTGACAATCTACTCCATGAGCCAGCACAGAAATTAGAGATCTGGTAGCTAAAATTCCACTTTCAACTCCTATTCCTTAAGTAATTTAGCATTAATAAGTAAATTTTGTTTTACCAAATCGGATGATATACAAATGGGCTTGGAGTGGGCCACCAATCAGTCACAAACCTGCCCTCAGCTGATCATGTTAATGGAGCCTTTTACAGCCACATGTCAGCTTTGAACGCTGATTGCCGAACTTTAGCCTGACAAAACTGACATGTTCTTCCTCCCTTATTAAATTACATAAAATGGAAAAGATACAGATCTGGATTTCAAATCCACTGATCTCTAAAAAATGGAGGAAGAATTACATTCTAGGAAATCTTGGTAGTATGGTTTATTATTAAGGTTATCCACTACTTCCAACTACAATTCCCTGTTTCCAAGTATTTCAAATCCTCTCAGACTTACTACTAGACTGAAATCTTTATCTGTTTCAGGCTTATTTTTCTCTCTTTTTCTATTTCCTTTTTTATCTGACAAATTTCCTCAGCAAATCAAAGATTTAGGTCAGGATTTTTTTAGTTATTAGATAAATGTGTGTCAAGAATATGCTTTTTTTTTTTTTCTTTCCTTATCAACCACCACATTTGGCTGACATATAAACCTTTGGAATTAAATGATCAAGATTTGTTATGAGGTAACTCTGAAAGGTCTGCCTGCACTGCTCCGCTAAAGTACTGGTGCTGCTGAGGTTTATGGGCTAACACCAGGTTAAATGAGGAAATTTATTTTGCAGCTCATTTCCATCTGCTTTATTTAGGTGATGGGAAGGCAGAAGATTCAGTATGGAAAGACAAGAGTTTGATCAAAGATGAGAAGTATAGATTGGGACAAAGAACTCCACTGTGACTTGAACTGGACTTCAGTTAAAGAGGTTTAATACAAGTGCATCAGATTAATCATAAATACTTAATGTGTGAAGAATATATGAAGAAAGTCATTAAGTGAGCTGAAAATAGGGGATTGTAGTGAATGACTCAGAGAATAAATTATGATCTTAGAAAGAGTATGTCCTCTGATCGTTGGGTCAATTTTTTTTTTTTTTCATAAATATTGATGTTGTGAGGCAAAACAGATCAAGTATGTTGCACAAATGGAGGACAAATGGATATTGCCAGTAAGGAACTTTCATGACATGGATGAAGATACTAAGACACTGTCTGCTTTGGGTTCAATGAGAAGTCAAAGGCTCATCAGTACCAAAACCTGAATCAGTTGCAGGTAACATTCAATTTCAATAAGGATTTTGGACTGTGGACTTTTTTCTCATAACTGTTTTCATGGTAGGATACTCTGTACCTGCAGGGTCAGTTCTTACATACCAATCAGGCGCAGACTTCATGTCTGGTTTGAATATCTGGTATTTCACCTATGAAATTGAGTCCAGGCAGTCCGGAACCTCCATTAAAGGCCAGAAGGACATTTGTAACCATGTAAGCCAAAACTGCCTCAGCAAGTAGGAGACTATAAAAATAATTGTGCCTTTGTCTCTTCTGATCTTAGAAATTGTGTAAAGGTTAGAGAACTGAGTGGAAAAGGCACAGGAAAGGACTTGAGAGCTACTGCATATGGAATATAGCCAGAAACTGCACTGTGAATCTTGTCTTCTGTAAAGCAAAATTTTGGCATTTAGAAAATTCTTCTTTTCTGTCACTATGTATGCCTTCCCTGGAGGAGGCTTCAGCTGCTTCAGATCCTGGCACTAGGTCAAACAGTCCAGCAGTATTCATAACTGACATTCCTGGTGTTACAATTTTATGTGCCAGAAATCCCAGTTCAGTCCTAACTTTGCCAAATTCTTCCTTGCTTCTTTTCAATTCACAGTCACAGAAAATTATGAACACCTGAGGGAGAACTGCTTAACAGTTGCTCACAAAGTCTCACTCCAGCTGCAAATACTGTCTTTGAGACTGAAGTGAAACATACAGATCATTCAAGTAGATGAATCTGTAAATAAGTATCTAAAAGTCCTGGGAAAGATGGGCACAGACAACTTTTCTGGATTTGTGAGAGGAAAACCATCTTTCATGCTCTTAGAAATGAGAACAGAGCCACAGTGGGTTTTGTGCTCTCATGTGAGCATGAAGAATTCTGTGAATTCATATAGTCCCTTAAGCATCTCTATTCATAAGTCTGATTATGTTACTCTCTGTTCCCACATATACACATTAGAAAACTTAAAGGCACCAATTATGATCACATAATGAGTTTTATGTGACAAATACTCATACAGCAGCAAAAATAAGAGATTCTTTGTTGCAGTTCCAAATAGAAGGTGAGGTGGGGTTTGTTCTGTTTTGCTTTTTTTAATCAAGAAATAATAGTCTGAAGTTATTTATATCTGTCGCACTTCCATCTTGTAAAAAATTAAATTATGAAAGTTTTTACATATTTCTATAGGCTAGGAAAATAATCAAGCCTTCTTAATTCTCCAAAAGGCAAAACAATCCCTTGAGGAAACACAGTCAACAATGTAATGAGTTGTGAAATCTATAGTTTCAATGGGTCATTTCATTTTTGTCTGAGCTGCTCTTTCATGACTACTCTTCTAAACTTACCAATTTCAAGGTCAACTTTTTGCTAAATGTAGACAGCTGGCCTTCTGCAGCGAATTAGTAGTTAGTCCTGTGAGTATATGCAGAAGCTACTTATTAGAAACTGTGATTTCCCTACAAAATATATTTTAAAACTACTACTGCTATGATTATTAGTGGGGGTAAAAAAGGTAAGTTAGAAATGTAGCCCAGGCTAGTCAAACAAATTTATTAAAAAGACCTAAATACAGATACAGTGCTAGAAATTAAGTGCAGGAAGCAGAATATCACAAAAAACCAAAGCTATTAAAACCTGATTCATCATTAAAAGCAATAGCAAAACCACAATCTGTTCTGGTTTATTGCAGGAATAATATTGCAATATCTTACTTATCTGCAGGAACATGGTTCTGAAACCACCTATTTACCTATGTCTCAGCTCCTCTAATACTATGCAACCCTTTAATTCTTGCAATTCAGCCACCTAATGTAACAGGTCATTGACATGTGCGCACCGTGTGCAAGTACTTACCTTACTGCCAGGAGAATGAGAAGAAGTCTAGGCACTCACTGCAACCTGCCACCTGTGCTGAAGTCTCCTTCCTTACCAATTCCATCTGTGTGGATGCACCACACATGTGAGGGCCTTTCTCTGTAGGAGCACTGCTTTTAGCTCTAAGATAAGTGCCAACCATTTTGTCAGAGACCTTGAGCACTTCCCTGGGCTGTGAACTAACAAGCAGGGTGCAACGCCCTTTCTGTGCAAACTGCCTTGCCACTCCTTGACTGATAAGCCACGTCCTATTTGCCTGCCCTGATCGCAGCATTCCTGGTCACTAGCACTCCCTAGAGCCCTTTAAATCTCCTGCGGTTGCTTCCAGCAATGTGCCCTTCGCCAGTCAGCCTCGCTCGTTAGAGCTGCCAGCTCCTGGCGAGGCTTTCAGTTCTTCTTTGGGTTTCCCTGGCTCTGGCAAGCCCCTGTCCACCTCAATATAGCACCCAGTTGCAGCACTTACCATGTACACTGCTGCGTAGCTTGCTGACTGACAAAAAGACCAAAAAAGACAACACTCCATACATTGACCAGAATTATTATATTAACGAAGCTAAAATGTCTATTTAAACTCTCGTGGCTCATTAATCAAAACATGTTTATAAGACGTTTTGAAGCTTTTGGATATAAAATATTGTAAAGATACACTGAAAGACAAGCAAATGGTCCACTGAATATCTTATGAAAAATCTTTTGTGGAAAAAGAGCTGGAAAAAAATGAGAAAAAATACAATTATTTCCAATAAATACTGATATATTTTCCAGTTCTTTCTCATCGACAATCAGTTCTGATTTTGGTTTGATGTAAGATACTTTACAATTTTTAAGCTCCTGAATTTAGGATGAAACCATACTTCACTACAGTTCACTTTTTGCCCTTTTTTTTGGTTTTGTGTTTAACTAAAAACTCAATCATTTTATAAATTCTCTTAAGCTGCAAACATCTTATTTCAGAAGTACAGGCACACAATAACCTCAAACAAACCTTGTGCTTGCCAGATGTAGATCTATTTATCCCTCTCAACAACAGCGAAAGTGGAGATCCCGTTTCATCCCTTCATTCTATATTTAGAAATCAGGTACATGTTGACATGAGGCAGCTTAATCCCATTTAAAATGTTAGAAGTTGAAATATCAAGAGCTGTCTGAAAAGAGCTCCTGTCAGTCTATTTTTGACAATTTACTCTTTAGAATCAATAGACCCTTTTAATTTCTCATCAGAAAGACATCTATCTTTCTGTAGCTCAAGGATTTGATATCAAGTGCAGACTTTGGCTGCTTTATTTCTAAAAATAATGAGCACAACTTTTACTCATCTCTCACAGAACACCACAAATAAACTATAACACTAAAAAGATTTGAGTGACGTCCATTTTATACACTTGTTTATATATTTTCATTAAATTATTCCACTTATTCTGTAACATTCCCTTTTAAAAATTCAGAATTTTCAATGGAATTTCATGGTATTATTGAAATTAAACAACTATGATGAGAAATGATGCTTAAAGCTCTATTCACATCAAAGGATTCTGGATTGTGCCTGTGTTAAAATTCCCAACCCTTGTGTCTCTCTTCTTGCAGCTGGCAACACTGGAGATCTCAGTTGTGGATATTTTTAAATCAATGCCTGATCAATGACACTAATTATCTACTTAAAATTCCATCTGCATTTCAAAATTGTATTAGTTATACTTGTAATATACTGAACACACTTGCAGGGTGTGCATATATTTTGTTCCATGTAAGAAGTTTTAAAAGAAGAGGCTATTTAAATTTATCAACAAAAAATAAATGTTGTAGTAAAGTCAGTAAAGATACTTCTTTTATTATAATACCCAGCATTCTTGACCACTATTGAGTAAAATATATTTTTTCAGTGTTCAGAGTCCTTTTTCAAAGATTAAACCTTGCATTAAAAATACTTGTCTGGCAAGTATGCAAATGGTCTTAACTAAGTACTTCTCATATTCCCTCGAGGTTTAGTTAGTACTAGCATCTCATGGCCTTATTTTTTTATTATTATTTTTCACAAAATTCTTAGTTAATGGACTCAAAATTCTGTTTTGGATTTCAAATGTTAAATAGTCCTGAGGATTCATGTTGAATTTTCAGGTTCATTATGTCATTCTGAGAATTAATAATTCGTTTTAAACACAATGGATAACCTGTCCTGAGACGGATTTGTTAACATAGATAACAACTTTATAATTTGGATTTTTATTTTGTATTTTCATTTACACCTACTGCCTCAAAAAGGATTATTTAGGGTTACATTTCTCTGTACTTATCTTCTGTCTCAAAAAAAATTATTTTGAATTATCCTTTTTTGGCAATGTATTTGTCAAATTCATTCATAACAATATATAGTTACTATGAATCCCAAAATGTATTTTTTTACTGTTTCTTTGCGGTCAAACTATGTAGCAATGATCTCTTTATGTTGGGATGGAAATGGTACAGGGGATAATCTATGAGTGAGACATCCTGCAATCCACCCATGCTTAGGAACACACAGGTGAAGGCTTTGTGGAGTATCCAAATGCTCATAAATTTAACTGTAGAAAACAGCTAATGGAAATACCTTTGATTTTGCAAATGACAAGAATATTAATTTTCAGATATACTCCATTTTATTGATTCCTAAATGGCATTAATATATAAAAATGCATAATATTGAACTTTGTATTGCTAAATTTATAACAGAATTCTTATTTTGGTTAAATAATGACAGCGAAAAATAAAGTAGCAGGCACAAAAGTCTCTGAAAAGGCTACTTCTATAAAAGAGTAAAATAAAATCTTCATAAAAAGTTCTACAGACTCCATCCAGATCAATTCTACTTTACCTCACTACCTACCATCATGCCAATTTAACTGTCTTTAAAAACCCATCAAGTATATTATCACTTCTGTTTGTACATCAATAATCCTGCTGATGGAGCTACTTCACCTTTTTCTGCTGATTTCGGGCAGTGGGAGGAGTTATGGGAACAACCCCGCTGTGGGTAAATACAACCAGAAAGTCAAGTCCACACAGTTATCTATCAAGCTTACCTGGTCAAAGCTGGACTATACCATTTTTGTGTGATATTTATTCCAGGAGCAATGAATGGAATTAATTCCAACATGGACAAGGACATTCATATGCTCTTATACACTGCTCTGTACAGCTGAAGCCTTTGTTATACCCTCTTTCCATTCACTACATCCAAATAATTTATTACAACCTGTTTGGTTATTGGTCAAGCTCCCAGACAACAGCAAAATTGATTGAGGAACCACAGATAAATTTAATTGTTCACTGGAAATTTGAAGGAAATATAGTAACAAATACGATGTAATGGTTTTATTTTACACTAAATTTCATGATGTAACATTGATTTCTCTAACTCTTTACATATAACAGTTTGTAACTGAAATATTTCTGTTTTGGAAGAAAAAAAAAAAGAATATATGACTGTTAGAGACTGCTGTTCTTCAGCTTGCCTAGAGACCAATGAAATGCATTCACAACTGCTAATAGGATTTCACTGTCTATCTCACTTCAAAAACTCTCCTCAGTTATTTGTCTCCTGAACAAGTACAAGATTGTGACAGAAAGTTTAAAAAGTAGAAGAAAATATAATGTGCATTTTGCATACATAATGCCATTATCTAATATATCTATTTAAGCTATTATTTAATACCTATTTTTAATACTCGATTTAAAATTTTTAAAATAAAATCCTATTAATGGATACTTTATTTCTATTCACTTGTATAGTAAAAAGATGAAACAGAGTCAAGTCAAAGTTACTTTCTACCAGTTAGTCCTGCTTTAGATCTTACTCAACTGAACGTGAGGAGTCTTACCTCCCAGAGATAAAGGTTTCATGAGCCTTTAATTTACAGCTCTTACATCCTATTTTCTGAAGTGGCTTGGTATAGGATTTTCTGGATCTTTCAGATGTCTAAAGATGTAGATTGATTAGATTAGAATGTAATATATTAAATGTAACACAATATTATAAAATTTATGATAGTATTTAGTTGAATTACCTGTCCATCTGACGCTGAGGGAAATAGAGACTAAGATATTCATGAGAATGCCACATTTTTGTAGGGCTTTGAGATTAGTTTAATGTGGCAATTCTGAGCTTTTCATCCAGCCATGCTTGTATGGCAATACTGTCTCAGTGCAATGGCAATATGAGTAGGATCATAATACACAAATGCACATTTTATATGCCAGCAAATTGGGCACTAATGGAGTACGGAAAAATATTTTAAAGGAGATGGCAAGAGACAGATTCTTTATCAAATTAAAATCTCTGAACTTTTTTTAGGGGTGTGCCAGGAAGAATGTTTGATACATTTATATTAATTTCCTTTAGAATTGAAAAATTTAAGAATTTGTAAACAACTGAAATTAAGACACTCAAATTTGTTTTGCATTACAACTTAAATTAGTCAAGATTACATTATATGGAAGATTTTCTAACCTTTTTTAATTTAGGAGATTGTCCAAAATCTCTAGTGTTGGCGTATCTAGCAACAGGTGAATGCTTTTGCATGCTTTTGATTCATCAGGAAAAAAAAATAATCCAACCCCCTCTCCTGCCTCAAACATGCAAGGAAAATTTGAGGAAAATCAGATGCATTAACACTTACAATCTATTTTTCCATCCCTCAAATCATTAAAGGAGGTATGATCGTGCATTATTTACTGCTGCAAAACAGGCTTGGGAGTCAAATTCTATTATGACTCTTTGAAAGACATCACATTGATTCAAATTTTGGATAAAATTCAGCCTTTATCTATGATTTCAAAAACATATTATTTAAAAAAATCTAAACCCAAAATATCAATATGAATAGATCAAGAATTCTATTTTTATTATAATGAGTGTAACAAAGGTGATAGCATACATGAGTTGTATCAAATTTGATTTCTGAAGTGAATTTTTATTTGATCTTGCTCTCAGTCTGTTCAAGTTTGCTTCTAAGAGCATTTGAATATTGTAATTCTATGAAACTTTTTTGAAAACCTTGTTCTTCCTTTTTTATATTCCCATAGCTATATTTCAGGTAGAAAAACAGTCCCGTACAATATCAAGAATATTGATATTACCATTACCCTTATTACCATTTCCTTGCTTCTTCTGTGCATTTCACCATAATTTGAATTTGCTGTTCCACAGATGTTCTCATACATGAAATAGCTCTGGGTGAAACCTTTTGTTATGCTTTGTTATGCTTGAATGAATTTTGATGACGAAGCTGGAATTTGGTTTCTGGAAATAATTGTATGAATATTCCTAACTCCTCATAAATGTTCATGAAAGCACAAGTCTCTAAATATTTAAAATAATTCTAAATATTTTATCCTATTTACTTACTCTACTTAGGGGTAATTTACTACTTTCTGTCTTTCTTTCTCCCATACACACTTCTGCAGTATCAGAATCACACCACACACACACACAAACACAAACCCAACACAAAGCAATAAATTTATCTTTAGACATTAATGAAATACTACTGCTTCAAATCCTTTCACTGAAGCTGCTGTAAATTTGATAATTTCTTAAAATTTGTAGTCCACCTACAGTACCATATAAACTTTCATATGTTACCATATATTTTTTTAAGGTGCAGAAAAAGTGAAGCTGTACAATGGTATTAAACAATTTTGTAATTAGTATGGTGAGAGACTGATGGCAATGTTCTCAATGAAAGCCCTAATTACTGCAGTAATTAAAGAAAAATGAATAAATCTATGATTTCTTCCTCAGAAATGGAATGGTACAGGAATTTCACTGACAACACAGCAGTACGCATCACGTGGTCTTTTATGCATAAGTCATTGTAGCCACTGCTTACATTATTTTATTTAAAAATAAAAGATTTAGACTGCTACTTTTGCCTTTTTCCCGAAACACCTATTCATAAAAATCTAAGATATTATGTTAGCCGGATCAACTTAGATTTGGTGTTAATTTATAAAAGCACAATGATTACCATCAGATTGTATTTTTTCATTCTAGCTTAATTTTCTTATTGCTTGTACTAAAGTAAAATATCAGCCTTAATAAATTTTACTTGCATACTAATTAAATGGAGGGAGTAAGTCCTTTCTAATTATCTTTTGGTGACTAACAAACCTAGCAAAGCAGCCTGAAATACTGATCACACTGCAGACAAAACCAGAAGACCCTGACCTCAACAATGACACAACCTTCTCTCTGTCTGGCAGAGGGCTCTTCCACAGATCAAGGTTGGGAGATAATATCTTAAGAAACCTTCTGTATTTGCAGATGGAGCAAATTGTCTGTAGTACCAAACTGCAGCTGAATAATCATCATGAAAATTATTGGTAAAGAGTGGACAGAGGCATATCCTTGATGGCCCAGGTTAGCTACTGGTACTTATGACTCCTATCACAAGTCCTTGTAGGCATGCTCTGCATGCTGGCTATTGTTTCCCTTCATTTGGGATGCCTCATTTCTCCCTATAAAGAAGTGTATGCTACCTATCTAGTTATGAAAAAAGAAAAAAAAAAACCAAAAAAGACTCTTCTTTGGACCAAGTGCCTACTTCTAAGTCATACAAATCCTTGCTTCTCTCCCAACCTGGCTTTTTCAAGCCTTTTGCAGATCTGAGAGCTTAATCAGAATGTTCTTTGTTTCTTCTCGTTTGTTTTTTTGGCTTTGGTTGGTTTTTTGTTGTTTTTTTTGGTTGTGGTTTTTTTCCCCCTTTGTTTCTTTTAGCCTCATTTGGAAAGACTCACTTAAAAAAGCACCTCCCCTAACGTACTTTTTTTGTATCACCTATTCACAATGGTGGAATCGGCAAAGAAAAACAGCCTAGTTTTTCAATAAGCCTTTCAGAATCGAGAATTTTACAACACAGTTCAGTGATAAAGTATATGGCTACATGGGCAGTAAGAACTCCTATCTTCTATTTGTATATACAAGAGCTTCATTACTTCTTTTTACTAGAGAAGATGATAATGATGAATTGCTAATTCAGCTCAACTCCCAGATTAATTTCAGAGTCACAACTTTGTAGGATACAGTTCCTATGTGATAAGTAGGACCGCCGTTCTTTCTTCCAAAACACTTTAAAACTCACCCTATTAAAGTGCTTAGTGCACTTTAGTGCAATTGATAAACATATCTGCATAATTGCTTTGCCATAATTATTTATTATTTCACCAATCTTCACATCATTTCCACATTCCATCATAAATTATTTGTGTTTACTTGTATATAATCAACAAAAATATTGAACAGAGTTGGCCTTAGCGTTTCCTCTGAACTTCTGTGGAAGCACCTTTATATAGTAATGATAAATGCTTTTTGAGATCAACCAGCTAATCTTAATCCATTTACTTGGGCTGTATTGATATTGTGCTATTATTTAAAATTAGTAAGTCATACAACATTATGCCAAAAGTCAAATTCCACGTATATAAAATCCCTGCATTTATGTCTACTAAACTCAAATAATTAAATCAGGATTTTATAAAATCTATTTTTCCATTAATTTGACTGCTATTCGTGTTTGGTTTTTTACTTAATTCTTGTTCCTTGTGAGGCTTGATGAGGCTCTGAGCAATCTGATCTAGTTAAAGGTGTCCCTGCTTACTGCAGGGGGGTTGGACTAGATGACCTTTAAAGGTCCCTTCCAACCCAACACATTCTATGATTCTATGATGTTATGATTCTATGACTCTATGATTCTACAATTCTATAACTCTTGTTATTTCAAGCAGAGTGGATGTCAGAGTAGCTACTTTAGCAGTTAGCAGAAGTATTCTTTGGCTGAGTATGGTATTGAATATTTGCAAAGCTTCAGGAAATCAATGCACTAATAATAATTAAAAGTTTGAAGAACATTTAACAAGGTATTCCTAGATGCTATCACTGTCCTTAACTACCAATGGACTGAAAAAACTTATTTGTCATCATGTAGCTCATTCACATTATCATTTTCCTTTACAGAGAGCTGAAACATAATTGCAGATAGCTGTTTTACTAGTCTGTCTCTGCTGTTCCCATTTTTATTACGTCTTCGTTTAAACTCCATACTGTACTTTTTTAAAAACTATAGCATTCTCTCAATCCCTTTAACTTTTCCTATTAATTGTCTACATTTAGTAAACATGAAGCTATATGGTTGAATAACTATTCCCTCCTTCAGTGCAACTTCCCACATTCCTGCTAATATCTACCTTTTCTTTGCCAATTGAAAAACTGTAGGTTTATATGCAGAATTGTTTCATTTCTTTACTGATGAATGACAATTTGAATCCTAAGCAATCTGTGTAAAAACACTGTACTTTTTCCTGTACAAATTGTGTTCAGTTTTCCCTAATTTTGGCATTTTAAGAAGATTTTAAATATATTATTCATCTAGGACCATAATCTGCCTGTCTAAATTGAATGCTAAAAGGTCACAATCACTCCTGAACACTAACTTTGGCTGAATGAAAGATTTGGTTTTATCCAAAGTAGAGAATTATCTATGCTAAAGGCAAACCCATGTACAATTATCAGACAATTTATTTTGAAACTGTAATGACGTGTTCATCACTTCCATAAGCTGACAACACAGCAATCCAAGTCATATTCTCCTAATAATAGATCTTTTTCCAGTCTATATAGTTTAACAATCATTCCTTGTGTGACTAAACCCATTTGTTTATAACCATGTATGTACAATGAGCTACTTTGTTCCACCCAAATAACAATTTCATCTATAACCACTTTGAATTTTCCCTTGAAAATTCAGAGAAAAGAGTTAAATATAGATTGAGTACAGAAAACGCATTCCTTGTTCCATAGCGATCACTCGGTCCCTCATGAACAAAATAAAATCAATTAAGAGTAATTTATTTAATTACTCTTAGACTGAAGAAATTTCTCATCTCACCTCATCTACACAATTCTATAGATTTATGTCTGAACGAACCAAAAGGTACCTAACCAAACAGTCTGGTCATAAGTTATTAAACCAACTAAATATTTGAACGTGACAAATCAATAAGACATTCAAATCTGTGCCCTGTTGAGTACTGTGAACCTGATGTACACAGCATGAGAAGTCAGAGAGCTAGCAATCTTCTAATTAGGCGGCCTGCTGCTTTGTGTCTACGTGAGATGGAAAGATACCAGACATAAAGCTAAAAGCTATGAGCATTTCTAATGTGTGCACACACTACGGAGTAATGTGAAGGAATTGATAAATCTGAAAAATGCTAACATGGTACAAACAACTCCATAGCACACACAAAGAACCACATGGAAAAAGTTTTTAAAAATATTTGGGAAGACCAATATACTGTTTGATGAGCACTCATGTTAGTTAAGATTCCAAGAACAGTTATTACTTCAAATTAAGTCCTTCCACAATATATCATTTTCTTTAATATCACAACTTCATTCAAAACAGAAGTTCTTGCTTATCAAATTTGTACATGAGGATAATTAAATAACTGGGATATTACTTATTCACTATAGGGTTTCTATCTACCAGTACATAACAAATGTTCCAGTAAATCATGGAGATCTAAGAATGGAAATGCTTTTGGCAGTGCAAAATATTATTAAGATTTAATTACATACTTATCAATTATATACATTGATATAAAATATAATAATTAAACATATGAGGGGAACTGGATGTATTTGAATGTCTCTAAATAATCAGCATGGTTCTCATTGTTATATTAATTATTAAGATTATTATTAATTATTAAGATTATTATTAATTATCAATGCTTAATTATTAAGATTAGATTGTGACCTAAGACACAATATTTCTGTGAGGTCTCCCAGGACAGTGCTTTTGAATCAGTTTCTTTCTTGCTTCCTCACTGGTAATAATTAAACAGAAGTCAGTGTCCATTCAAACACCTTCTTCCATAAGTCCATATAGCAGCTCCAGCCACTGCGTGCTCATGTTGTCAGACAGTTTACCAATGGGTGGGAAGTTGAGCTTCTTAGATTTCATGAATTTAGACTACACTGTGGATCATGGTTGGTTTACAAACACCAGACAAAGATGATTTGAAACAGTAACATATGCTCTTGGATATCTGAACTGATTTAATTTCAACCTAGACTAGCTGGTTTTAAAGCCATAATTTTAAATCAGAGTTTAGGTATGTCAACAAGTGGGATTTCATTTACCAATAACACTGTATTGACACATTTTAATAAAATCCTTCATAAAGATGTTTATTCCTCCTTAGCATTAGCACTGTGATGTCAAGACCAAGAACCCTGCTGGTACACAGAAAAGAAGAAGAAAAATTGCCTTAATTATGTTATTGACAGGAATGACTGAGCTCCTGGATACTTGCCTAATGAGCCTGATGACTGAGATTTCTCAGTATTCAAAGTGAATTTTTATCTTTTTAATGTTCAATGTACTAACTTGTATTTTTTTTAACGTGACTTTTAAACATAATTACTTATTACAAATAGGACACAAACAGTACTAAAAGTCTAATGCGATATGTCTTGACAGTTTAAATTCTTTTTTTTTTTTGACAGATTTTATATAATCTAACAGATACTGTCAAAAAGCTTCAGAATAGATGTCCTTCACACAGAATGTATAAGACTGTTGTCATTAGGAATAGAAAATGTATTTACAGTAATTAAAAGAAATTCATCATTTCTCATTCCTACAGTGTCCTTGACACAAAAAATAAGATTTGAGTTTCCACTAAACTTCAGCTAAAATGGGGAATCTCCAGATCTTCTGACATATACCCAAGTGTTTAAACCTTTTAGCTACATGTCAGAAAAGACAAAAATAACAATGCTATCAAACTTTAATTGCATTTAACAAAAGAAAGTGTCCCATAATTGACCAAAAAGACTGAAAATATATGTTTAATTACTATATCAAACAAAATTAGAAATGATCCAGAGCTTTCAGAAGGTTTATGTACAGGTATAACACAAATAATAACCTAGCAGGCAAGTTTCCTTCACTTTAGCAAAAATTGGACCTTATGCCAAAAAATTACTAAAATTAGTAAAACATTCACAAGTGTCTGAACGTATGATTTTACCATGGAAAACTTAGTGTACATGGCAAAGTGAATTATTTGAGACTGTTTTATCTTCCCACTCTCCTTAAAACAACAAATTTAACTCTCTCCAGCCCCAGTAACTCAGTATATGCTCAATATGTATCTTTTCAACATTGTGTACATGTTAAAAAATGCTTAAAAAAAGCATCAATCAACAAATAAAATGCACTCACCCTCCCTTCGATTAAGTTTTGCAAATCCAGGGCTGTGACTGCTAGACAGCTCTGATGAACTGCTGAATGATGACTGAGGCAAAGCAGACACCAACTGATCATCACAATTATCTGCCAGTGAAAAATAGCACGTTCAGGTTAATACAACCAACACTTCTTACTGGAACTGTAACCAAAGACAACACTATAAAAATATCTGAATCAACCCTGTATGTGAAAGCAGTACATCTCTAAATTTTTCCTCTTGCTGTATTATACATAAAAGCATTGGTACTAAGGCAGCAGTGGTTTGAGTGGGTTTTTTTTCCTTTTTTTTTTTTTATTTTTTTTTTTTTACCACGTATTTCATGAGACTACCAGGCTATAATTTACTATGTTCTTCAATTGGCTGTACGTGTCCACTTCTGACCTACCTTCTGAGATCATACTGATAAATGGCTCACAGTTCACTATCATTTACATGGATAGTAGCTGATGACTTCTAATTGTGGTGGTAGCATGAAGTTACAACTACAGCACACGTTAATCTTTACATCTGATGCCAGCACAGGTCTGTGCAATCACATGTGATGTACAATCACATTAAATACAGCTATTTATTCAAAAAACTCTGAACAAAATGAAATAAAAAATAATCTTATCCCTTTTAAGCACCATAAGAATGACAAAATTGAAAATCTTTTACTTTGCCAATGGTATGCATGTTTGATAAAGACGCAGCACAAAATGATTATTACACAGTTATTAGTATGCAAGTCATAACATCATACAGAATGAAACCTGAGTGTTTCAGAAAAAGAAGACTTAACTGCAGTTCACAATGAAGTAACATAAGCAAGCAAATGTTAATGAATACTTTGGATATTAAATGCCTCTCCAGTTCAATTACTATACAGGATATGTGTTAATTCTCCATTTAAATTTGAAAAATATAAATTGAGAATCAATATCTGTTCTAGTTTTAGCTGAAAGAAGACTGGTTTTAAAACACTAGAAGAAGTGTAAGCAAGTCTTTCCCTAGCTATACTGTGCTGGCTAATCTATTGTTTAGAAAATGAGAGGAAATTATGTAAACTATTAGTCTTTATGAAATGCTCCTTTTTAGGAAAAACATTCTCTGGATGTAACTGATAAGTAACATGTCACAGGTGAGTCCTTCTTCTTCTGTTTGTCTATGAGATTTCCACTATCAAAATAATGAATATTAATTAATACAAAATCTTTTCTGGACTCAGTGATAATTGTTTCTGCTGAATAATCATGAATATTTATAATTAGCAGCAAGACTTTTAGATGAATGTCTCAAGGAGATTTTTTTATTACCTTCAAAAATTATTTTTATTTCAAAGATAGTTCATTTGGTCCTTTAAACAAAACTCTTCCTAAAGCGAAGGCCGGATACTGACTATAGAACCATAGAATCATTTAGGTTGGAAAAGACCCTTGGGATCATCGAGTCCAACCATCAACCCCATTCTACAAAGTTCTCCCCTACACCACATCCCCCAACACCACATCTAAATGACTCTTAAACACATTCAGGGATGGTGACTCCACCACCTCCCTGGGCAGCCTATTCCAGTGTCTGACCACTCTTTCTGTGAAGAAGTTTTTCCTAATGTCCAGTCTAAACCTACCCTGTTGCAGCTTGAAGCCATTCCCTCTTGTTCTATCACTAATTACCTGTAAGAAGAGACCAGCACCAGCCTCTCTAAAATGTCCTTTCAAGTAGTTGTAGAGAGTGATGAGGTCTCCCCTCAGCCTCCTCTTCCTCAAACTAACAAGTTCCTTCAATTGCTCCTCATAAGATTTATTCTGCAGGCCCTTCACCAGCTTCGTTGCCCTCCTCTGCACTCACTCCAGCACCTCAATATCTCTCTCGTATTGACGTGCCCAAAACTGGACACAATACTCAAGGTGTGGCCTTACCAGTGTTGAGTACAGGGGGAAAATCACCTCCCTACTTCTGCTGGTCACACTATTTCTAATAAAAGCCAGGATGCCATTGGCTTTCTTGGCCACCTGGGCACACTGCTGGCTCATATTCAGCCACTTGTCAGTTAGAACCCCCAGGTCCTTTTCTGCCAGGCAGCTCTCCAGCCACACTTCCCCAAGCCTGTAGCGATGCATGGGGTTGTTGTGGCCTAAGTGCAGGACCTGGCACTTGGCCTCGTTGAAGCTCATTCCACTAGCGTTGGCATATCAATCCAATCTATCCAAGTCTCTCTGTAGAGCCTCCCTATCCTCATGCAGATCAACACTCCCGCTTAATGTCCTTATCAAGATCATCAATAAAGACGTTAAACAGAAATGGTCCCACCACTGAGCCCTGAGGAACACCACTTGTGACCAGCCGCCAGATGGATTTAACTCCATTGACAACCACTCTTTGGGACCGTCCATCCAGCCAGTGCTTGATCCAGCAGATCGTATGCTCATCCAGGCCATGAGCAGCCAGTTTTTCCATGAGAATTCTATGGGGAATGGTGTTAAATGCTTTTCAAAAGTCTAGGTAGATAATATCCACAGCCTTTCCCTTGTCCAATAATTGCGTCATCTTGTCATAGAAGGAGGTCAGGTTCATCAGGCAGGACCTGCCTTTCCTAAACCCATGCTGACTATTCCTGATCCCCTGGTTGTCCATTATATGGCTTGTTATGGCACTCAAGATGATTTTCTCCATGACCTTCCCTGGTACCAAGGTCAGACTGACAGGTCTATAGTTTCCCGGATCCTCCTTTCTGCCATTCTTGTAGATGGGTGCTACATTTGCTACCCCCAAGTCCATTGGGACCTCCCCAGTTAACCATGACTTCAGGTAAATAATGGAAAGTGGCTTGGCAAGCACGTCTGCCAACTCTTTCAGCACTCTTGAGTGTAACCCATCTGGTCTCATATACTTGTGTGCATCCAAGCAGTGTAGCAGGTCACTGATCACTTCCTCTTTAATTGTGATGACCTCATTCTGCTTTCCCTCCCTGTCTCCTAGCTCATGAGGCTGGGTGCCCAGGGAACAGCTAGTTCCACTGCTAAAGACTGGGGCAAAGTAGGTGTTGAGCACCTCAGCCTTTTCCTCATCCTTTGTGACTATGTTTCCCTCTGCATCCAATAAGGAAGGGAGATTTTCCCTAATCCTCCTTTTGTTGTTAATGAATTTATAGAAACATTTTTTGTTATCCTTAACGACTGTAGCTAGGTTGAGCTCTAGCTTCGCTTTGGCTCTCCTAATTTTCTCCCTGCATAGCTTAACTACATCTTTAGAGTCTTCATGAGAGATCTGCCCCCTCTTCCAAAGGTCATAGACTCTCCTTTTGTTCATGAGGTCCAGACAAAGGTCCCTATTTAGCCAGGCCGGTCTCCTTCCCCACCTACTTGTTTTTCAGCACATGGGGACAGCCTGCTCCTGTGCCTTTAAGACTTCTCTCCTGAAGTATGTCCAGCTTTCCTGGGCTCCTATATCCTTCAGGGCAGCCTCCCAAGGGATTTTGTCAAGCAGTCTTCTGAACAGGTCAAAGTTTGCCCTCCGGAAATCTAAGGTGGCAGTTTTACTAACCCTTCTCCTTGTTTCTCCAAGAATCAAAAACTCAATCATCTCATGATCACTGTGCCCTAGACAGCCACCAACCTTTACTTCCCCCACAAGTTCTTCCTTGTTCACAAGAAGCAGATCCAGGAGGGCACCTTCCCTGTTCAGCTCACTTACCAACTCTGTGAGGAAGTTATCCTCCACACATCCCAGGAACCTTCTGGATTGTTCCCTCTCTGCTGTGTTGTATTCCCAGCAGATACCTGGGAGGTTAAAGTCCCCCACAAGAACAATGGCAAGTGACTGCAAGATTTCCCCCAGCTGCTTATAGAAAGTTTTATCCACCTCACTGCTTTGGTTGGGAGGTCTATAGCAGACTCCCACAGCAATATCAGCTTTATTTGCCCTCAACCTAATCCAAACACTCTCAATCCTGTCATCACTATACTTGATTTCCGAGCTCTCATAGAATTCTCGAACATACAGGGCCACTGCACCACCTTTCCTTTCCTGTCTATCCCTCCTGAAGAGCTTGTAGCCATCGACTGCGGCACTCCAGTCATGTGAGGTATCCCACCACGTTTCTGTGATAGCCACTATGTCATAGTTTTCCTGGTGCATCATGGCATCATGATTCTATGGTTTTCCTGGTGCATCATGATTTTATGATATCGCAGTGGTAAGTCTTAGAAAAGGATCCCATTAGTGAAAGGTTTCTTTACAGCACAGAAAATAAAAAGAACATATTAGTCATAAACTACACCAGAAAGAGTATGATGCTACTGTGTTTCCCACACAGAGCTACTTATACTGCTGATGCAAGAGAGCACTTCACATGCCATGGATCCTTTTTCTACTGTTAAAGTAGAAAAAGGTCTTTTCTACATTACAAGACCAGATACCAAGATGAAAATTAAGAGGAGAGAATAAAAAGGCATTTTCCCCAAAATCTATGTACATGATCTAAAATCACAGAATCATAGAATCACTGAATGGTTTGGGTTGGAAAGGACATTTAAAGGTCATCTAGTCCAACCCCCCTGCAGTAAGCAGGGACATCTTCAACTAGATCAGGTTGCTCACAGCCCCATCCAACCTGACCTTGAATGTTTCCAGGGATGGGGCATCTACCACCTCTCCGGGCAACCTGTTCCAGTCTTTCACCACCCTCATCATAAAAAAATTCTTCCTTATATCTTGTCTAATCTTCCCTCTTTTAGTTTAAAGCCATTACCCCCTGTCCTATGGCAACAGGCTCTACTAAAAGGTTTTTCACCATCTTCCTTATAAGGTCCCTTTAAGTATTGAAAGGCCACAATAAGGTCTCCCTCCAGGCTGAACAACCTCAACTCTCTCAGCCTGTCTTCAGAGAAGAGGTGCTCCATCCCTCTGATCATTTTTGTGGCCCTCCTCTGGACCTGATCCAACAGGGTCATGTCCTTCTTGTGCTGAGGACTCCAGAGCTGGACAACAGAATATCTCATCACTTTCATATGCCTGATATTTTCAACTTTGCTCTTCAGGTGAAGAGTGGCTTATGTTATGAAGTGAATCACCAGGAATGAGACCATATGTCGTGGTTTGGCCTCAGATGGCAACAAAGAACCACGTGTCGCTCGCCCAGCGCTTCCCGGTACGGGAAGGATCAAAAGAAAAAGGCAAAACTCTTGGGTTGAGACAAAGGCAGTTTAACAGAACAGCAAAGGGAACAAGAAAACAACAACAATAACACCGACAGAGAAATATACAGACGCGAATACGGAACCGCCGCTCCCCGCCGCTCCCCGCCGGTCCGGCCCTGGGACGCGCCAGCCCGCTCCGAACCCGACTGCTTGCCCCCTCCCTCCTTTTAATCTCAGGGTGGGCGTGGCTCACATGGCATGGAATACTTAACCCTGCCCCTGCCGGAACCAGGACATTATCCACCCCTTATTCCATACCATTTTGCCACGCCCAGATCTTACAGTTTTCGGAACATGTGACTGTATACCCGGCGTAGCTCATGCACACAGTCCATGGGCCGAAGATGCAGATCTTGAGGAAGTTGCTGGGCGTCAGCTCTGATCCCATCACCACTTTGCTTTACTCAACTGTTCATCAAAGTCCATTTGTCCTTAATTTGGGTGATTCTTACTGCAGTACAGCCAACAGCAATTATAGTAACGAGGACATACAGTGACAGTGTTGCACACGATTTGATTCATTGGCTATTCTCCCCCAAAATCAAGTCCCCATGAGGTACACATCGGACTTCCCCATCCTGCCGCATTACCCACCAAGTGCACCCAGGTCCTTGGGCAAAAGCAATCCCACGGATGGGTTTGCCTCTGCCTGAGGCAGGACTAACCCAGACTGTCTTCCCCAACATATTCTTCATGTGCACTACGGGGACCTTATCCCCTTCTACAGTACGTGGAAGTTTTGACTGGGCAGGGCCAGCCCGATTGGTAGATCCCCTGGTATTAACTAGCCAGGTAGCCTTTGCTAAATGTGCATCCCAATGTTTTAAGGTCCCACCACCCATTGCTCTCAGTGTAGTTTTTAACAGTCCATTGTACCGTTCTATCTTCCCAGAGGCTGGTGCGTGATAGGGGATGTGATATACCCACTCAATACCATGCTCTTTGGCCCAGGTGTCTATGAGGCTGTTTCAGAAATGAGTCCCATTGTCCGACTCAATTCTCTCTGGGGTACCATGTCGCCACAGGACTTGCTTTTCAAGGCCCAGGATAGTATTCCGGGCAGTGGCATGGGGCACAGGGTATGTTTCCAGCCATCCAGTGGTTGCTTCCACCATTGTGAGCACATAGCGCTTGCCTTGACGGGTTCGTGGCAGTGTGATATAATCAATCTGCCAGGCCTCCCCATATTTATATTTCAACCATCGTCCTCCATACCAAAGAGGCTTCAAACGCTTGGCTTGCTTGATTGCAGCGCATGTCTCACATTCATGGATGACCTGTGCAATAGTGTCCATGGTCAAGTCCACCCCTCGGTCACGAGCCCATCTATATGTCGCATCTCTTCCTTGGTGGCCTGAGGTCTCATGGGCCCACCGAGCTATGAATAGTTCACCCTTACGTTGCCAATCCAGATCCACTTGAGCCACTTCAATCCTAGCAGCCCGATCCACCTGCTGGTTGTTCTGATGTTCCTCCGTGGCCCGATTCTTCGGTACGTGGGCATCTACGTGGCGTACTTTCACAACCAGATTCTCTATCCGGGCAGCAATATCTGGCCATAGTTCAGCAGCCCAGATGGGTTTGCCTCTGCGCTGCCAGTTGCCCTGCTTCCACTGCTGTAACCATCCCCACAGAGCATTTGCCACCATCCATGAGTCGGTGTAGAGATAAAGTACTGGCCATCTTTCTCGCTCGGCGATGTCCAAAGCCAGCTGAATGGCTTTCACCTCTGCAAACTGGCTCGATTCACCTTGTCCTTCACTGGCTTCTGCAACTTGTCGTGTAGGACTCCACACAGCAGCCTTCCACTTTCGATGCTTTCCCACAATCCGGCAGGACCCATCAGTGAACAGGGCATATTGCTTCTCATTTTCTGGCAGTTTATTATATGGTGGGGCCTCTTCCGCACGCGTCACCTCCTCCTCTGGTGACATTCCAAAATCCTTGCCTTCTGGCCAGTCCATGATCACTTCCAGAATTCCTGGGCGACTGGGGTTTCCCATTCGAGTTCGCTGTGTGATCAGTGCAATCCACTTACTCCATGTAGCATCAGTTGCATGATGTGTGGTGGGGACCCTTTCTTTGAACATCCAACCCAGCACCGGCAGTCGAGGTGCTAAGAGGAGCTGTGCTTCTGTACCAACCACCTCCGAAGCAGCTCGAACCCCTTCATATGCTGCCAAGATCTCCTTTTCTGTTGGAGTGTAGCGCGCTTCGGATCCTCTGTATCCCCGACTCCAAAACCCTAGGGGTCGACCTCGGGTCTCCCCTGGTGCCTTCTGCCAGAGGCTCCAGGTAGGGCCATTCTCCCCGGCTGCGGTGTAGAGCACATTTTTCACATCTTGTCCTGCCCGGACTGGCCCCAGGGCCACTGCATGGACTATTTCCTGTTTGATTTGTTCAAAAGCTTGTCGTTGCTCAGGACCCCATTTAAAATCATTCTTCTTCCGGGTTACTTGATACAGAGGGCTTACAATCAGACTGTAATCTGGGATATGCATCCTCCAAAAACCCACAATGCCTAAGAAAGCTTGTGTTTCCTTTTTGCTAGTTGGTGGAGACATAGCTGCTATTTTGTTGATCACATCCATTGGGATTTGGCGGCGTCCATCTTGCCATTTTATTCCTAAGAACTGGATCTCCTGTGCAGGTCCCTTGACCTTACTTCGCTTTATGGCAAAACCAGCTTTCAGAAGGATTCGGACTATTTTATCCCCTTTCTCAAAAACTTCTTCGGCTGTGTTTCCCCATACAATGATGTCATCAATGTACTGCAGATGTTCTGGAGCTTCACCCTGTTCCACTGCAGTCTGGATCAGTCCATGGCAAATGGTGGGGCTGTGTTTCCACCCCTGGGGCAGTCGATTCCAGGTGTACTGGATGCCCCTCCAAGTGAAAGCAAACTGTGGCCTGCACTCTGCTGCCAAAGGGATTGAGAAAAATGCATTCGCTATATCAATCGTGGCATACCACTTGGCTGCCTTAGACTCCAGTTCATACTGGAGTTCTAGCATATCCGGCACAGCAGCGCTCAGTGGTGGCGTGACTTCATTCAGGCCACGATAGTCTACAGTTAGCCTCCACTCTCCATTGGATTTTCGCACCGGCCATATAGGACTGTTAAAAGGCGAGCGAGTCTTACTGATCACTCCTTGAACCTCTAGTTGACGAATCAGCTTATGGATGGGAATCAGAGAGTCTCGGTTAGTGCGATATTGCCGCCGATGCACCGTTGTGGTAGCAATCGGCACCTGCTGTTCTTCAACCCTCAACAACCCCACAACAGAAGAATCCTCCGAGAGACCAGGCAAGGTGGACAACTGTCTAACTTCCTCCGCCTCCAAGGCAGCTATGCCAAAGGCCCATCGATACCCCTTTGGGTCCTTAAAATACCCTCTCCTGAGGTAATCTATACCAAGGATTCATGGAGCATCTGGGCCAGTCACAATGGGATGCTTTTGCCACTCATTCCCAGTTAGGCTCACTTCAGCCTCCAGTACAGTCAACTCTTGGGATCCCCCTGTGACCCCAGAAATACAAATGGGTTCTGCCCCTCTATAGCTTGATGGTATCAGAGTACACTGTGCTCCTGTGTCCACTAGAGCCTTATACTCCTGTGGGTCTGATGTGCCAGGCCATCGAATCCACACTGTCCAATAAACCCGGTTGTCCCTTTCCTCCACCTGGCTGGAGGCAGGGCCCCTCTAATACTGGCCATGGTATCCGGTACTCACTTCTTGCAGAAATGACTTGGAGGTTCCTTCAAGAGGATCAGAAGCAAGATCAGGCCTTATGGTCTGTCTGGGGAACTGCCCACTGGAAACTGGGGCGGCACTTTTCCTGGAGGGATCTCCTTTTGTGGTTGTCCTTCCTTGCAACTCCTGTACCCGTGCCCGCAGGATCCAAGTAGGTTGTCCATCCCACTTCCTCATGTCCTCTCCATGGTCTCGCAGGTAGAACCACAGGGTGCCTCGTGGTGTGTACCCTTTGTACTCTCTCTCTTGAGTGGGGAAATGTCTGCTTCTAATAGCTGAGATGCTGGCCCGTACAGGTGGGGAGTAGGACATATTCTCTTGAAGTTGCTGAACCTTCCGGGACAGTTTCTCCACAGCTGAGACAAGGAGGGAAGAGAGGCTTTCTTCATATCGCCGGAGCCGGCCAGCCACCTCATCCACCGTTGGTCCTTCTTCACCTTTCCATTCCATTACTGCCAGTGAGTTGGCATATGACGATGGTGCACTCCGTACAAACTTCCGCCACATGGGCCTTGTGCAGTGCACCTCATCAGGATCTGTGGGCAAGTCTGTGTTGTCCAAGTCATAATAAATCATCTCCCGCACGGCTAATTCTCTCAGGTACTGGATACCTCTTTCCATGGTGGTCCATTTGCTTGGTTGACATACAACATCTTCACTGAAGGGGTACCTCTCCCTCACGCCTGACAGGAGTTGCTTCCAGAGGCTGAGGGCTTGGGTCTTTTTTCCAATTGCTTTGTCAATGCCGCCTTCCGTAGACAGGGATCCCAACTGCCTGGCTTCCCTACCCTCTAATTCCAGGCTACTGGCCCCATTATCCCAACACCGAAGCAGCCAGGTGACAATGTGCTCGCCTGAAAGTCGGCTAAAATCTTTTCGCATATCCCGCAGCTCACTCAGGGATAGGGATCGGGTAATTATCTCTGGTTCTGCCTCTTCCTCCTGTCCTTGTGATGGCCCTGGTTCATCGTCATCTCTTACTATGCGAACCGATTTCTTTGTGTACTTCTTCTTTTGTATGGGGGAACGGATACTGGCACGGGTTGGTTCCCTGGTTCAGCAGCAGTGTCTGTCACCGGGGCTGGAGTAGCTGCAGTGTCTGTCACCGGGGTTGCAGTAGCCGCAGTGCCTGTCGCAGGGGGTCGCAGTGCCCGTCGCAGGGGTCGCAGTAGCCGCAGTGCCTGTCGCAGGGGTCGCAGTAGCCGCAGTGCCTGTCGCAGGGGTCGCAGTGCCCGTCGCAGGGGTCGCAGTGCCCGTCGCAGGGGTCGCAGTAGCCGCAGTGCCCGTCGCAGGGGTCGCAGTAGCCGCAGTGCCCGTCGCAGCAGCACCTGCCGCAGGGGCCACAGCAACCGCAGCGCCTGCCGCAGGGGCCGCAGCGCCTGCAGGTCTGGTCTCTGTCTCTTTCTTCTGAGGGTGCTGCATAGCACTGAGCAGTGCCTGGTAGACACTAGCCAGGGCCCAGCACAGTGCGGTGAGTTGTGCCTCTCTAGAATAGCCACAGCACTTTCCCTTCAGATATTCTACTATTCTATCAGGGTCCTGTAATTGTTCAGGGGTGAAGTCCCAGACCATTGGAGGTGAGAAGTTCTCTAAGTACCTGCCCATGTTCTCCCACCTGCCATGCCACCCCTGACTGTCCAGCCTTGGAGCAGATCTCTGGGTGGTAGTCTTAAATAGTTGTTTAACCCTAAACGAGACCTGGAACATATTCAGCAAACATAACACTAGGAACATGCTGGTTTGAGCATCCCAAGGATATTCAAAATTCTCAAAAGCTGTCATACCTGACTCAAAGGAGAAAAGGGAGGCAAAAGAGCTGGGGAAAGTGTCCCCCCCTGTTTCCCCCATAGACTGGGTGTAATTATTAATGAATTCTGAGAGGTGGTACCCAATGTACGGACAGGAGAGCAATATCACATAAACGCCCCAAAATAACCGTCTAACAAGTGATGTTATCATATCATAAGCCGATATTGCACAGGACAGCAAAATGATAATCCTCATCCCCCTCCCAGAAGTAACAAATATCATCACAGGGAGTGCATAAAACACATAGGAGTTTACATAACACAGCCATGAGAACAAACTAAGCAACATAGTGACCGTGACTATTTACCTAACAAATTCGTTTTTTCAAGCTCTAGTTAGATTCTGTCGTTGTCTCAACCCTTCGTGCCCCACGTTGGGCGCCAAAAAGGACTGTCGTGGTTTGGCCTCAGATGGCAACAAAGAACCACGTGTCGCTCGCCCAGCGCTTCCCGGTACGGGAAGGATCAAAAGAAAAAGGCAAAACTCTTGGGTTGAGACAAAGGCAGTTTAACAGAACAGCAAAGGGAACAAGAAAACAACAACAATAACACCGACAGAGAAATATACAGACGCGAATACGGAACCGCCGCTCCCCGCCGCTCCCCGCCGGTCCGGCCCCGGGACGCGCCAGCCCGCTCCGAACCCGACTGCTTGCCCCCTCCCTCCTTTTAATCTCAGGGTGGGCGTGGCTCACATGGCATGGAATACTTAACCCTGCCCCTGCCGGAACCAGGACACCATATGATTCATACTTACAAGCACTAGAAAGTAAACAACACCAGATACACTATTTTTCGAGCACCCTTGGGTTTGTCTTAAGTCTTCGCAACTTTTTAATCGAGAAGGTAAAAAAACCCACACATTTCCACTGGATGGATAAGACGGCTGTCTTTGTGTTACTTGCTTCTGCTGAGTACACTTTTCACCTTTTTTCCCCTGAATGTACAAGTTAGAAAGAAATCAATGATACTGTGTTATTTTCACATATTGTGTGAAACTCATATATTGCTTTGGGATATTCCCAGAAGAACTCATTGAGCACTTACATAGTATTTATCCTATAATAATTTGTGTCATCTCAAATTATAATAGAAAGGTACATAAATAGTTGAATATAGACAATATGTTATCCAAAATACAACAGGGCAAGATTTTTTTTTTTGCCTTTACAGAATAATGATTAAAGAGAAATGAGCAATGTATAATAATTAGATCTACTCTATAATTATAATTCTATTTTACAATAGCTGCTATGTTTTATTTCAGGAAAATAACTTCATATCAACTTATTTTTTATTGCTTAGTGCATGTTGCTTAAAACATGTTCTTGTTGCAGCTTACAGTGTGCAATGTAACTCAAAACCTAGTAAGAATTCCAGAATTAAATCCAAAACACTTTGTAGAAAATGGCAGGCACCAGATGGTCAGTATCAACTTTTTTATCAAATTTAGTAAAAGCAAATGAAAACATAATCTGTACATCATGACAATTCTATATGGTCTCACCACCAGTGGAAGACATATTACACAATGAAACACTGTTTGAATTCAGTGTTTTCCCACATGTTCCTGGTCAGCTCTTCCTTTCTCTTAGACACCCTTCCTCTGTATGCAGAACAGATCTCACTGCTGAAGTCAATCTAGGGATAGTTCACATAGCTCCTTGTCGTGGTTTGGCCTCAGATGGCAACAAAGAACCACGTGTCGCTCGCTCAGCACTTCCCGGTACGGGAAGGATCAAAAGAAAAAGGCAAAACTCTTGGGTTGAGACAAAGGCAGTTTAACAGAACAGCAAAGGGAACAAGAAAACAACAACAATAACACCGACAGAGAAATATACAGACGCGAATACGGAACCGCCGCTCCCCGCCGCTCCCCGCCGGTCCGGCCCCGGGACGCGCCAGCCCGCTCCGAACCCGACTGCTCGCCCCCTCCCTCCTTTTAACCTCAGGGTGGGCGTGGCTCACATGGCATGGAATACTTAACCCTGTCCCTGCCGGAACCAGGACACTCCTCCATGCTAAATGAATACTTAAGTAGTCTATTCTAATACGAGTTTTAAACCAAAGGATTTTAGCTAAAAACGATGCATCATATAGCTTTTATTAGATTTTTGTGATAAATCTTTTTTTTTTCTTTTTTAAACAATAGCTAATGATACCAAAAATGTAAACAAACCATAGGTTTCTGTAATATGCACAAAAATCTGATGTCAAATAAGGATTTGTGAAGGAAAGAATATGTATTTATCATGCTGATGTAAAGACTTTTTGGTAAATCAAATCAGGCTCAGGCCTACAGAGTCATAGTACAGCAACTGTACAATGAAAACAGTGAGGAATAATTGTGAAATGTTAGGGTTGGCTAAAGCAGTATACTGACATGAGTACTTCCATGAGCTGTAACAGTTGCTATTTAAAAAACAATGTCTGAAATTAGTAGTATTCGATAGGACAGAAAGGCACTACTCTGGGAATAAGAGGTGAAAAGCTGCAGTGCAACTATTGAAAAAAAAAGCAACAATGTGCAAATGGGGGAAAAGATGTATAAACAAAAATATATTACCTGTTTCATCACCAACTGAAATAAGTTATTCAAGTTATATAAGGCATGCCTTGCCATATACCATAATTCCAGTGCAGATTTAATCAAATTTATAAAGTAACTGGGGCTTTTTATGGGAATAAAACTATAAGTGCTGCATGTACAAAGAGTGCCTATCATTTCTCTTCCAGCTTCAAACACCATCTCATGATGCAAATTCAGAGTAATCCAAGAAATTATTCATACAGTGGTACCATAATTTACATAGATCATACCATATGATCGATAACAGATGGAGTTCAGATAGGATATCATATAGTAAACCAGCTATCACAGTTATGTTTATAACACTATGGTTGATCAAACAACTTTTGTGTCTTTGACCAGAGCAACAGCTTGCTAAAATAAAAATAAAAATAGTAGTAAAAATAGTAGAATACTGTGACAATCTGAGATTTATTTCTTCAGAGTGAATAAGTGTGTGTTTTCATTTCCATGTAGTGAAAAAACCACAATGTCATACACAGGCTATCCTGGTTCTGGCGGGGATAGGGTTAATTCTCCCCAGGCTCTGGCAGGGACACAGGTATTCCATCCCATGTAAGCCATGTCCAGTCTGAGCTGCCAGGGGAGGCGGCAGGAAGTCCCATTTGGGAGCAGGCTGGGGCGTCCCGGGTCCGGTTGGTAAACAGTGGTTCTGTAATTGTGTTTGTATATTCCTCTGTCCATGTTGTTGTTTTCTTGTTCCCTCTGCTGTTCTGTTAAACTGCCTTTGTCTCAACCCACAAGTTTTGCTTTTTTCTTCTGATCCTTCCCCATGGGGGGGAAGCTCGATCGAGCGGCACATAGTTCTTTGTTGCCGTCTGAGGCCAAAACACGACAGTCCTTTTTGGCATCCAACGTGGGGCTCGAAGGGTTGAGATAACAAATCCAACTAGATCTTGTTAAAACGAATTTCTTGTGTGCATTTATTGTATTAAGTAAATAGTTGCTGGTCACCATGTTGCTTGGTTTGTTCTCATGGCTGTGTTACGTAAATTCCTGTATGGTTTATGTACTCCCCATAATGCTGTTTATCATGTCTGGAAGAGGGATCAGGATTATCATTTTGCTGTCCTGGACAATATCAACTTCTGATATGATAACATCACTGTTCAGACAGTTATTTTGGGGTGTTCATGTGGTATTGCTGTCCTGCCCATACATTGGGCACCATCTCTCAGAATTTATTAATAATAAATCACACCCAATCTATGGGGGAAATGGGGGGATGCTTTCCCCAGCTCTTTTGCCTCCCTTTTCTCCTTCAGGTCAGGTATGACAGCTTTTGAGAATTCTGAATATCCTTGGGATGCTCAAACCAGCATGTTCCTAGCGTTATGTCTGCTGAATATGTTCCAGGTCTCGTTTAGGGTTAAACGACTATTTAAGACTACCACCCAGAGATCTGCTCCGAGGCTGGATAGTCAGGGGTAGCATGACATGTGGGAGAACATGGGCAGGTATCTAGAGAACTTCTCACCTCCAATGATCTGGGACTTCACCCCTCAACAATTTCAGGACCCAAATAAAGTGCTAGAATATTTGAAGGGAAAATGCTGTGGCTATTCCAGAGAGGCACAGTTCATCGCACTGTGCTGGGCCCTGGCCAATATCTACCAGGCACTGCTCAGTGTTATGCAGCAACCTCAGGGCAAAGAGATGGAAACCAGGCAGACAGACACCGCCACTACTGCAACTCCTCTGACAGACACTGCAGCTGAACCAGGTAACCAACCTGTGCCAGTATCAGTTGTCCCTGTATAGAAGAAGAAGTACACAAAGAAATCAGTTCACTTAGTAAGGGATGTTGATGAACCAGGGCTATCACAAGAACAGAAGGAAGAGGCAGAACCAGATATAATCACATGATCCCTCTCCTTGAGCTAGCTGTGGTATATGTAAAAAGATTTCAGCCGACTTTCAGGTGAGCACATTGTCATCTGGCTGCTCTGGTGCTGGGATAAAGGGGTCAGTAGCCTGGAATTAGAGGGTAGGGAAGCCAGACAGCTGGGATCCCTTTCTAGGGAAGGTGGCATTGACAAGGCAACTGGGAAGAAGACCCAAGCCCTCAGCCTCTGGAAATGACTCCTGTCAGGCGTGAGGGAGAGGTACCCCTTCAGTGGAGCTGCTGCATGTCACCCAAGCAAGTGGACCACCATGGAAAGAGATATCCAGTACCTGAGAGAATTAGCCATGCGGGAGATGATTTATTATGACTTGGACAATGCACAGTTACCCAGAGACCCTGATGAGGTCCAATGCACAAGGGTCATGTGGCGGAAGTTTGTACAGAGCGCACCATTGTCATATGCGAACTCATTGGCAGTAATGGAATGGAAAGGCGAAGAGGACCCAACGGTGGATGAGGTGGCTGGCTGGCTTGGGTGATATGAAGAAAGTCTCTCTTTCCCCCTTGTCTCAGCTGTGGAGAAACTGTCCCGGAAGGTTCAGCAACTTGAAGAGAATACAGCATCTCATCTATTAGGAGCAGGCGTTTCCCCACCCAAGAGAGAGAGTACAGAGGGTACACACCACAAGGCACCCTGTGGTTCTACCTTCACGACCTCGGGGAGGACATGAGGAAGCGGGATGGACAACCTACTTCAATCGTGTGGACAAGGGTACAGGAGTTGCAAGGAGGAACAACCACAAAAGGGGATCCCTCCAGGAAAAGTGCTGCCCCAGTTTCCAGTGGGCAGTTCCCCAGACAGAGCAGAAGGCCTGATCTTGCTTCTGATTCTCTTGAAGGAACTTCCAAGTCATTTCTGCAAGAAGTGAGTACCGGATGCTATGACCAGTATTAGAGCGGCCCTGCCTCCGGCCAGGTGGAGGAAAGGGACAACCGGGTTTATTGGACAGTGTGGATTCGATGGCCTGGCACATCAGACCCACAGGAGTATGAGGCTCTAGTGGACACAGGAGGACAATGCACTCTAATACCATCACGCTATAGAGGGGCAGAACCCATTTGTATTTCTGGGGTCAGAGGGGGATCCCAAGAGTTGACTGTATTGGAGGCTGAAGTGAGCCTAACTGGGAATGAGTGGCAAAAGCATCCCATTGTGACTGGCCCAGAGGCTCCATGAATCCTTGGTATAGATTACCTCAGGAGAGGGTATTTTAAGGACCCAAAAGGGTACTGGTGGGCCTTTGGCATAGCTGCCTTGGAGACGGAGGAAGTTAAACAGTTGTCTACCTTGCCTAGTCTCTTGGAGGACCGTTCTGTTGTGGGGTTGTTGAGGGTTGAAGAACAGCAGGTGCCGATTGCTACCACAACGGTGCATCGGCAGCAATATCACACTAACCGAGACTCTCTGATTCCCATCCATAAGCTGATTCGTCAACTAGAGGTTCAAGGAGTTATCAGCAAGACTTGCTCACCCTTTAACAGTCCCACATGGCCAGTGCGAAAATCTAATGGAGAGTGGAGGCTAACTGTAGACTATCGTGGCCTGAATGAAGTCACGCCACTGCCGAGTGTTGTGGGCATGCTAGAACTCCAGTTGGGCCTTGGAGCCCAAGGTAGCCAAGTGGTATGCTAATGCATTTTTCTCAATTCGTTTGGCAGCAGAGTGCAGGCCACAATTTGCTTTTACTTGGAGGGGCATCCAGTACACCTGGAATCGACTGCCCCAGGGGTGGAAACACAGCCCCACCATTTGCCATGGACTGATCCAGACTGCAGTGGAACAGGGTGAAGCTCCAGAACATCTGCAGTACATTGATGACATCATTGTATGGGGAAACACAGCCAAAGAAGTTTTTGAGAAAGGGGATAAAATAGTCCGAAACCTTCTGAAAGCTGGTTTTGCCATAAAACAAAGTCAGGTCAAGGGACCTGCACAGGAGATCCAGTTCTTACGAATAAAATGGCAAGATGGACGCTGCCAAATCCCAATGGATGTGATCAACAAAATAGCAGCTATGTCTCCACCAACTAGTAAAAAGGAAACACAAGCTTTCTTAGGCATTGTGGGTTTTTGGAGGATGCACATCCCAGATTACAGTCTAATTGTAAGCCCTCTGTATCAAGTAACTGGAAGAAGAATGATTTTAAATGGGGTCCTGAGCAACGACAAGCTTTTGAACAAATCAAACAGGAAATAGTCCATGCAGTGGCCCTGGGACCAATCCAGGCAGGACAAGATGTTAAAAATGTGCTCTACACTGCAGCTGGGGAGAACAGCCCTACCTGGAGCCTTTGGCAGAAAGCATCAGGGGAGACTGGATGTTGACCCCTAGGGTTTTGGAGTCAGGGATACAGAGGATCTAAAGCCCGCTACACTCCAACAGAAGAAGAGGGATTGGCAGCATATGAAGGGGTTCGAGCTGCTTTGGAGGTGGTTGGTACAGAAGCACAGCTCCTCTTAGCACCTCGACTGCCAGTGCTGGGTTGGATGTTCAAAGAAAAGGTCCCCACCATACTTCGTGCAACTGATGCTACATGGAGTAAGTGGATTGCACTGATCACACAGCAAACTCAAATGGGAAACCCCAGTCGCCCAGGAATTCTGGAAGTGATCATGGACTGGCCAGAAGGCAAGGATTTTGGAATGTCACCAGAGGAGGAGGTGACGCGTGCAGAAGAGGCCCCACCATATAATAAACTGCCAGAAAATGAAAAGAAATATGCCCTGTTCACTGACAGGATTGTGGGAAAGCATCGAAAGTGGAAGGCTGCTTTGTGGAGTCCTACATGACAAGTTGCAGAAGCTAGTGAAGGACAAGGTGAATCAAGCCAGTTTGCAGAGGTGAAAGCCATTCAGCTGGCTTTGGACATTGCTGAGTGAGGAGAATGTCCAGTACTTTCTCTCTATACTGTTTCATGGATAGTGGTGAATGCTCTGTGGGGGTGGTTACAGCAGTAGAAGCAGGGCAACTGGCAGCACAGAGGCAAACCCATCTGGGTTGCCGAACTGTGGCAAGATATTGCTGCCAAGATAGAGAATCTGGTTGTGAAAGTACGCCACGTAGATGCCCACGTAGTGAAGAATCGGGCCCCAGAGGAACATCAGAACAACCAGCAGGTGGATCGGGCTGCTAGGATCGAAGTGGCTCAGGTGGATCTGGACTCGCAATGTAAGAGTGAACTATTCATAGCTTGATGGGCCCATGACACTGCAGGCCATCAAGGAAGAGATGCAACATATAGATGGGCTCGTGACCGAGGGGTGGACTTGATCATGGACACTATTGCAGAGGTCATCCATGAATGTGAGACATGTGCTGCAATCAAACAAGCCAAGCGTTTGAAGCCTCTTTGGTATGGAGGACGATGGTTGAAATATAAATATGGGGGGGCCTGGCAGATTGATTATATCACACTGCCACGAACCCGTCAAGGCAAGCGCTATGTGCTCACAGTGGTGGAAGCAACCACCGGATGGCTGGAAACATACCCTGTGCCCCATGCCACTGCCCAGAACACTATCCTGGGCCTTGAAAAACAAGGCCATGTGGTGAAAAACAAACATGTGGCGACATAGCACCCCAGAGAGAACTGAGTCGGACAATGGGACTCATTTCTGAAACAGCCTCATAGACACCTGGGCCAAAGAGCATGGTATTGAGTGGGTATACCACATCCCCTATCACGCACCAGCCTCTGGGAAGATAGAACGGTACAATGGACTGTTAAAAACTACACTGAGAGCAATGGGTGGTGGGACTTTAAAACATTGGGATGCACATTTAGCAAAGGCTACCTGGCTGGTTAACACCAGGGGATCTACCAATTGGGCTGACCCTGCCCAATCAAAACTTCCACGTACCGTAGAAGGGGATAAAGTCCCCGTAGTGCGCATGAAGAATACGTTAGGGAAGACAGTCTGGGTTAGGCCTGCCTCAGGCAAAGGCAAACCCATCCGTGGGATTGCTTTTGCCCAAGGACCTGGGTGCACTTGGTGGGTGATGTGGAAGGATGGGGAAGTCCAAGGTGTACCTCATGGTGATCTGATTATGGGTGAGAACAGCCAAAGAATCAAATTGTGTGTTGTTGATTGCTAAGTAACCCTGTCACTGTATGTCCTCGTTACTATAATTGCTATCAGCTGTACTACAGTAAGAATCACCCAAATTAAGGACAGATGGACTTTGATGAAAAACTGAGTGAAGCACAGTGGTGATGGCATCAGACCTGACCTCATCAGCTGGTGCCCAGCAACTTCCTCAAGATCTGCATCTTCAGCCCACGGACTGTGGCCATGAGCCGCACTGGGTACACTGCCACAAGCTCCAAAAATACAGCATGCAACACTACAGCACCACACACCATCTCACCTGCCCTGAGAGACCCTTCTAACAGATGGAGCCCAAAGCCGTAGATTAAATGAACTCAACGGACATTTTAGAGTGATGGTCCATAGACTAAGGGCATTATATCTGTATGAATAAATATGTGTGTATATATATATATATTTATATACATATTTATTATATAAGACAGGGGAAAGTGGTGGCAATTCATTGGAACCTGTAAGATCTGGGCATGGCGTAGATGGTATGGAATAAGGGGTGGATAATGTCCTGGTTCCGGTGGGGATAGGGTTAATTCTCCCCAGGCTCTGGCATGGACACAGGTATTCCATCCCATGTGAGCCATGCTCAGTCTGAGCTACCTGGGGAGGTGGCAGAAAGTAGCCACTTGGTAGCAGGCTGGGTTGTCCTGGGGGCAGGAAGTCCCATTTGGGAGCAAGGAGGGGCATCCTGGTCCAGTGGGTAAACAGTGGTTCTGTAATCGTCTTTGTATATTCCTCTATCCCTGTTATTGGTGTTGTTTTCTTGTTCCCTTTGCTGTTTTGTTAAACTGCTTTTGTCTCCACCCACAAGTTTTGCCTTTTTCCTCTGATCCTTCCCCATGGGAAGGAAGCTCAAGAGAGCGGCACGTGGTTCTTTGTGGCCGTCTGAGGCTAAACCATGACACAGGCACAAAACTCCTTTTCACTTTTGCAACATTAAGAATATATGGCACTGATTTTAGTTTGAATGTATCAGGCTGCTGTTTGTCATCTAAATTTTCACCTTGGTCCATAATACAGACTCACAGTTTTTCACACATTTCAATTTGAGTGCACATTTACTTTGAATAAGCAACATCAGACTTTAGTGCTTAGTTACTACAAACTGACATACAACAAGGATTCTGTTGATAATTATTTAAAAAGTACATGTATTACATTGAGACATTAACTTTATTTAAGACATATCTTAATTCAAACTAAGACATCCCAACACAAGAGCACAAAGAAATTAACATATAACAATTTCACTTATTTCACTTTTTAATTAAATAAATTCCAAATATTCTATCGTTGCATACAATTTTCCTTAAAATTTAGTTTACTCAAAACTTTCTCAACAAAGAACTACCAATTTCTTAATAAGCTATTGAACAGGTAAAGCAGGACATAGGTAGCAAAGAAGGAAAAAATATTATGATTGACCTTCCTAAAAAAGTACAAAGTTCTTCAACTTTACCAAGGACTCAAAGAAAATATTGAGTGCCTAATGCACAGAGTAATAAACATTTTACATTAACAAAAAAAATCTGTTCCAGTAAGCCACATCAAAACAAAACAAAACAAGAAAAACAAATCAAAGAAACTTCAACAGTTTTCCTGAATTAGGGAAAACTAAACACCTAATCATCAGACAAGTAGACTACCTAGGGACAACTAGAAATGCAGTCTCAGGGGAACAGAAAAGAGGAAATAATAACTCTGTGAGTCTCTAAGAAGTTTAATGTTCATCTTTTCCATGCAGGTGAAGATGCAATGCTTACGAATGATCAACTTTGCTGCTATTAATATATTCAGATTTGAATAAGTGAATATCTGTGATCAAAAACTTCATGAAAAGGAGTGAGGCTATTAAAAATAAGAGACATGTCATATTGTATCAATAGGACTAGTACTTGCTAAAATCTCAAAAAAAGGTTCCACAAAATAGGTGGCACCTCTGCCCTCCAATAGGTATTTATTAAATCTATGATTCAGCCATGTGGTCTTCGAAGTGTTCCTTTTCCTTTTACTGTGCAGGCCAAATATCCTTGAGCCCATATACTGTTTTCAACCTGACACATTTAATTTTCCCTATGAGTGAGGACATATCTCACTTTACTTAACAGAACCTTTAAATATGTTAATTGTGGTAATTTAGTCTTCGGTCCACGTGCAGGCTTGTAATTAGCTTCAAAAGATTCATTCAATTTAATGAGATTCATGTGACACAGAGAGGTGCCCCTCTCCTTCTTTTGCTGAGAGGTATTGACCATTATGCTGATCCTGATTATGGTGAACTCTTCATCAATGAGGATAAGAATAATGAGGAGAAGTCAAGTTGACAGATTTACAGACAATTAGATTAGGATAGTTTCAAGCCTTCTAGCTACACAATATGCGATGTCACTTAATATGAAATCAGCCTGTGGTTGCTGCTGCTGTTATATGCTTCCCCTTACATTTGTTTCCTGACCTGGGATAAGCTATTTTTGTTCAGAGAGCCTAAGCACTTCTTCATCTTGGGTCCACTGCTGCCTGTTTGTAGCTAAGAGTTTAAAAACAACTAACAAGAAAAGTTGCATGCATGCTTCTATGAGATCCTTGAAGCAGTTCTTAGCCACTAGCATTTCCCTTTTCCACTCTTCAGTTCATTTGGTGGAATATTTTTAGGCATTTCCACATATTCCATTTGACCTGCATACAGGAGCCATAGAAGTTAACAGTGTTTTGCTTTGCTGAGGTTTTCTAGCCCTTTTCATCTGCTTACTACTTTGAAAAATGTTAAACTTTCAAGTTGAAATTTTATTGGTGATTGGCCCAGGTTGATTTTTTTTGTTGGTTTTTGTTTTTTTTTTTTTTTTTTTATTTAAACATGAGTTTTCCTTAATAGATTTCAGCTATATCTTGGAAGGGGATGCAAGAATAAGAAGCAGAGCTGATTGCCCAAGATAAAAACCAGACTAGTCTATAGGCTGTTGTAACAGTTTCTCTGTGAATGTAAACAATGATTTATGAAGGAGATAAATTTCGTGGCAGAGATAATTCTTTTCTTGAATTTGAAACAAAATCTTCCAGTTTCTGATAAAATTGTTAGCTTTTGAATTCAGTACAGAATTCTGACATCTATCAGTCAATTGTTCCTAATACACTACTCACATGAGGCATCTGATGTTTACCTTAACAAAAAACAAACAATGCTACATTTCGTCGCAGTCAAGGAGCCATCACCATTTCACAATTGCAGTTATGTCATGCCAAGGATGAATCAAGAACAGGAAATCAGTCCAATCAAACGAATTTCATATGTGCTCACTGACCTCCTTGTTGTTGTCTAGGGGCACAAAATTATTTTTATGACTGAACACAGACAACTTAAAAGCCAGACCAGAAGGAAGAAAATAAAGACTATAGTTAGATAGATCAGAATTTAATGATAAAGGACTGGAAGATGGATAAAATTCTGTTTCCAAACATAGACATTTGTAAAGATTCACATCTTGCAATAAACCTTCAATAGCTGGCATGGTTCCTATAGATGGAAATTATGCTTCCTTAGGTATGTATTTATTTATTTATTTTTACTACTTATTTTTATCTAACTTAATGAACCACTTTTGTTCCATCGTTTAGGTAAAAGGAACATGAAAATCACAGGGAACTCTTCTAATTAGTTTTAACAAAGTAGAATAAAGGATTTATTTGTTCTTAGTACCCAGAAATCAGTCAAGAGTCAACAACTCTTCTCTTAATCGAAGTTAAAGACATATTGGTAATAACTGAATTAATTTACTCTTGATTCTCTTGGACTTTTTAGAAACCTTCAGTCTATGATCTAATGCAAGTGAAGTTCTGTCACTAAAACTTAACTCCTAATTCCTAGAGCCCTTTGAAACAAAAAAAAGTCCTTATATTAAGTTCAATGATTATTGGATCATGTCTGTATTTTTTATAGATTCTAATTACATTTCACGTGTGTGAATTTAGTGGTAAAGAGTATATAATTCAATAAAACATTAGAGTAGGACAAATTAGAACTGAGGGGTGATGGGAGAAATGGGTCATTTTCTATTAGGGTCTTCTTATCCACTTTAAAAGACATATAGTAAAATTTATTAATTAACCAAATATACAGCAGTAACACTCTTTGTTCAGCTTGTTCAAGGTATATCCTACAGCAAATCAAAAAAGTAGAAGGGCGTATCTTCTACTATGTAGGCACGTATCTTGTCTATTTTGACTTAAAGGCATATTTCTTATCAAACAAGTTAAAACTGGCAAGATTAAGTAGAACACATTCTAAAACATCAACAGAATCAGAAATTTGTGGGATCTTATGGGCTCTTTCTTAATTGTATAAATTCAAACTAATATTGTTTAATTACATTTCAACTATTAAAAGATCTTTCATTGTGGTTCTTTTTGTCAATGAGTCTTGCTGGGGATATTGGCAACACAGAATAGAGGTCGAAAAAGTTGTAATATTAAAAGGTAGTAACATATTAAATGTTAATAAGAATGATCTTATGAGTAAAAAGATTAGTTCAGTAAGTATAACGGATTCATCCTGTGAAAAGAAGTGAAAGACTAATGCAATTTGTAATATAAGCTCAAAGTAGCTTAAGCATGTGGTAGTAAAATTGTAAGATTTTTTAGAGCAAACAAAATAGAACTTGTATATAATGAGTGAACTTACAAAAAATTACTTACAATTTAGAATGAAAATATTCCATACTGCTGATCGAGATAACTTTTATTATCAGCATTCATTTTTTCCCATGTAGGTGTGCAGTACATGAAAACTAATTTTGTAACAGCATGAAATATCCTTTCTCAGGAAACATGTCTTAGACTTTCTCATTGGACTATTAAACTTTAACTGTCTTTGTGCTATTTTTTCAGATGACATAACATAAATAGTTTAGTAAGATTCTTTTTGAGATCAAGAAAAGCATCTTTACCAAAAGTCCAAGAATTTCAAATGCCTTATTACTAGATGAATGCAGAAATCATTTTTCTTTCTCCTAAACTAGCATATGCAGACAGAATTCACTCAGAAGGGGGGAGGGATTGTTAGCTTGTTTCAATGATAGTTTTAACTTTAATTTGATTAAATCAAATTTTTCTCAATGGTAGAAGTTTTCCATTGGATTACATCTCCCCCGAGAAACAAACGTCCCTTACATAAAGTTAGAAATGAAAAGAACACTGCCCTTTTACTCTAAGCAAAGTTTATACCAAAGTGTTTCAGAGAGAAATAAGCAATATAATTCAGTGGCTAAAAGAAAAAAAAAAAATTAAAAAAAAAAAAAATGAATCCAGGACTCTGGCAATGAAATTAACAGAAGGAAAGTCATATTCTTTCTATGAAAAAGTGAGACCCCACACAGTCAGACAACTAACACTAACCCACTAATCAGAAAGATTTCTCCTTGTCTCTCACTTTTTTACTGAACTACCTTGCTGTTCAGTCCTTATAAAGTACAGTCACTGTTTCAGACTTTGTACATATTTTCAAGGCTTGCCTGTTTGTGACTGTTTGTCACAGAAAACATCCGCTGGAGAGAGCTCCTTTGTCAATGAACAGGCTATGGTGTCTCTTTTCAAGTGCTTCATTATCTCTTAAAGGCAAACTCACCTTCAAAGTCTCCTAGGGATCCAGGAAGACTTAATTTTTCCTCCCACGTTGCCTTCTCTTCCCTCCTTGAGCTGACCACTCATATCTAAAATAATACTTTTTCCGGTTCCTTGAATATCCAGATGCCTCTTTGTTAGTCTGGCTGCCACCTCTACTTTACTAGCTAGTAAACAGCTACGTGTTCCAAAGAGATAAACCTCCTTCAATCTATTAGTAACACACTGGAGTGTGCTACCACAAATGTCTTTTGCACTGGGTGGGTTATTTACTGTTTATCTGCTCACTAGGGAACATAAAAACACCTAAGTGTGATTATCCACTTAATCTATTTGGGGTATGAGTGAATTTGAGGTGACCTACGCTATGCTACGTCCTAAGTACCTTGTAAAATATCCTGCAGGTTTTGGCTATCCAGTAAATACAGATCATTGAGTGTTCGTTGATGAGTTTAAATATGTGCACCCTATATGAGTCAGTGATGTCTTTTCCATGTTTTCCAAGAGAAAATATTCTACAATATGACTAGTGATAAAATAGTATGGTAGATTCCACAAATAAAAAAACCCCAATGCAGGCTTCGCAGGGACAAGTTCAGCTGTGCATAGAGATCCAGCATGTATAAATCTGCTTTTATACACAGGTTTATCTATGTATCATCTTATTCAGCTTAAGTGCTGTATGGTGCTCTATATAGAAATGAATTTCTCTAGGAGTTATTCAGAAGAAATTTCTCTTAAATTAAAATAATTTTCACACATATCTCAACAATCAGTTGCTCCATAAAATAAAACAAATCAATATTGGTGTGAAGCCCAATCGGCATTGGCAAAATCCAAGAAGAGTAAAGAGTAGAAGAAATAGGATAATTACCAGCTGGCAAATTCCCTTCCCTGGTCCAGAGCACAACTGTGTCCCAGGAAGAAGGCCAAAGGAAGGTATGTTCCTTTCCATAATCCACTACGTTTATAAATTCACTCAAAACGGCTCAGTGCTAAGCAGTGAAAGTTCCACTGCATGCTATATTTCTTTCTGGTGTTTCTCTGAAAATCTGCCCCAAATAATTTTCTCTGCTAAACTGAAATTCAGCACAGCTCTTACTGAATAACCAGATACTACTACTACTGCTAACAACAACAACAACAACAACAGCAACAACAACAACAACAATAATAATAATAATGATAATAATAATAATAATAATAATCTGAATGAAACATGGAGACAAAATTATTTGTAAAACATTTGGATAAATCTTTATATAGCACTTATAACTCTACAATCTCTTACTCAATTGGTGCATTATTTCGCAGAATAAAACATAGCAGAGGGAACTATGCCACACAGGGAAGTAAAACAGCAGACTATAGCCTATTTTAAGTTATGGTATCTTAGCATTATGACTTCAACAGTGGTTTTGATAATAATTTCCTTACAATAAGGACTTCCTTTTTTTTTGCACAAGTTCAGCTGAAGCTGCCTGTACCACATTCAAACTGTAGCCTAAGAAGCACAGTGGCCATCATGCTATTCCAGGTCAGTCTAGTCCCCACTATATTTAGGAAAATTGACATGAAACCAGTAAAATTCTATGTGATCATATTCTGAGCATTTTACCTGACTTAAACTGAAAAGATACATCTCAGCCACTCATGTTTCGTAACTATACTACTTACTGCTTTTTCTTGGTCACAATACGGCATTGGCACATTTATATTTCCTGGAACCTATAATTTTCAACTAAGTTAATTTTCACCCAATCTCATCATAAATGAAATAACCAGAAACAGCTGCCTCAAGTAGTAAAGTTACATAGTTACATCCGTGTGGATTAAAGATAGAAGAATTAATCCAATAGATTGCTGATTTTTATTATTCTACTGTGCCTGCAAAGACTTTTGCTATCAAAAATCATGTAGGCTTTCCTTTAACATTCATAACAGGAATGCAAGGCTAGAACTGACATGATTTAGGACACTGTATAACAGCTCAAAGTCATGCAGATGCACCTAAGCAGGATGAATCTTCAGGTCATCAAATCACCAGCTTCCTGACTGCTTTAAATTATGAAAGGAAGAGCAGTTATACATTACAGTGTTTCCTGTTTTCCCTCAATAGAGATGATATGAGACAGAAAAAAATAAAAGTCATTATGGCTGCATTGACTTCTGTTTTGAGTAAATCTGATCTTTTGTTTCAATCATTACTTGGCCTTCTGCAGCCACATCTCTGATTGCATTTTCCATATGAAAGATCCTGCACTCACTTAATGTACTACTACTTGATTGCCAACATGAATATATTTAATATTTAAAAAAAAAAAAAACACTCAATATCACAATTAAAATTAAGCAGAAAATGAGGTGAGATCTTGTAGTGCTCAATATTAACAAGCATTCACAGATAATTATATTAGCTCCAAGACTAAAGAATTTTTGATACATTAAGTGCAACTATATGGGGGAAGATTGACTTTATTCGTAGGTTAGTAATTTTTCTTCCTTAAGATTGCTCTTCAAAACTGTGTGATCAATACAGTACTTCCAAAACACACACACTTTCATGTAAATGTCAAAAATATAATATGTGCTGATGAGATCCCTCTGAAGGAGGCAACATTATTTCTCTAAATAATTATAGCTGTTTCTTAGCTGAATAGTAAGCTTGACTCATCTTAGTATAAGTAAATATGGTACATGCCACAGTTGCTAATGATTTATACATGGTGCAGTTTACCACAGGTTAAATGGCTACAAGTCCCATATTAACTATATAAAATACCTAGGAAAGCCAAGTGATAATAGAGATACTCAGCTATTTACAAAACCCATTTTCACTTCTAGCTATTCATTTTGGTTTAAATTCTTCTGAAAATTCTTAGTTCAGGTGGGTTTTTTGTGCTTTTTTGTTCTTTATTTTTTTAATATTTCTGCGTGAACACTGCAAATAATTTCCCCTTCTCAGGAAGTTCAAAATGGAAATTCTTTTATTACAAATATCTTCTATGGTTACTCAAAGGGGAAAAAATCATGCTTCATTTTGAGAAATTTCACAGTTTTCAGACACAAAAGGAATTTGGTACTGGCACATGGCTTATCTTATCTAGACTTCCTATGTTACATTACACTTTATATAGATGGGAATATTAGTATGGAAAAAGGTTGCATTTCAAAAGAAAATAACGTCCTCACAGTTCTAAGAGGTTGCATAGACTGTAAAATATCAAACATCTGAATAAAGAGGGATTATAATTCTTCATATAAAACTACCAAAAGCTAAAGCACTACATTAAGAATAAATAACAAAATTTCCTGAAAAACAGAAAAAATCTAAGGGTGGAGGTGGTAAAAAGAAAGTGAAAGTAAAGTTTTATGTTTTTTTAAATTAACTGATAGAAGTTATTTCATATATCTATTAATTAGATATACAGTAATACACTCTGGAAAAGAGATAATTCTACAATTAATGCCAACAAAAAAATAATCTGTTAATACAGCATGTATGAAAACCTTCATTTCAGATAATTTTTTTGCATTAAAATTTGGGTAAAGCTGAGACAATGAAATACAAAGTAAAAATTAAGTCCAGGAGACAGTGGAGAAATTCTAGAAGAGTATGAGCTTGTCAAATAAAGTAGTATCCGTCACCAAAGTAATCATCTGTCACCAATCTAGTGTCTTCAGGAAATGCAAAGAATGCAGTTAACTGATGCTGAATAATCTATTCACTGGGTTATCTCCCTGCCTCAGTCCTTTACTCATACCTCTTGTTTTTCAACAACACACAAATTAAGATATCAGTTCTACAGTTAATATTAGTCTGTGTACTAACCTGGAATAATGACGATCTGGAAACAGACAAGAGTTCATTTGTATTCTTTGTAATTACTTCTATTTACAATAAATCCAAGATGTATGATTTCTGTATATATATGCAATATGGGAATCAAATTTTTTGTTTGTTTCAGATGAGCGTCACCACTCATAGGTTCCACTGAATTCTAGAAAAACTGTGTTTAGCTCAGAATATCTAAAAGTAATTTTATTTCTACACCGGACTAAGACAAGGCAGAAAAATAGTTAGAGTATACTGTCATCTGACATAGGTTATACCCTTCTTTTCCCTTCATTTCAAAGGGTAGGGGTAAATGAAAGAGAATAGCTAAATTTTATACCCTCACAATCGGGACAACAATCCCGTAAGCCTCTTCATGCAAGCAAATGCACTGAGGAGTTTTCAGAGAAACTTCAAATTTGGTAAGCTGCCAGATCAAAATGATAAAATCTACCAAAAGATGCACAAGTAACAGTGGAAACTCCAAACTGCAATCCAGCACTGAAAAGTAGGAAAAAAACTTTGATTGTTAAAGACATATTTTCCTCTAGAGAATTAGTATAGTCACAGACATTGATCTAAAAGCATCAGGAAGGTTTAAATAGTTTTTATAATTTACATTATGTTTTATCTTCCTTTAGCTACACACAGGTGAAATCTGCTCTTGATTCTATGGATTTTAACTTTGAATATATGAAATCAATAGAAGATTAAGAGCCAAATATTGAAGTTGCTTCTGGAAGCAAAATGTGTTTGTATTCAGCTGGGGATGTAATTGCTCTATTATAAAAGCCTGTTTATTTTTTCATAAAAAACAATTCTAAGATTAGTATTATAATTAAATAGGATTTGTAAACTTTATAAATGTGTAGCAATCAATTGTTAAAAATTTAATGGGAATTTTTATTATTAATAATTTTGCCCTAAGATTTACAGTACTATTACTCTATTCAATCATATACAATTTAATGGCATCAGTTATTCACTGCAGATTTGTTTTTAACTGATATTATGAGATACTTCTCAAGTGTTTAATTCTGCAGAAAGGCCATTTAAAGTTCAATTTGGAAATAAGAACTGCTATAAATACACTTTACAGGAGTTTGTCATAAATTAGTAAGTATTCCCAAGGGCAATAATACTGTCAACTATTTCTAGTTTTGTAAAGACTAAAAATAGTAGTTTATCATTCATTTATGATTTCTATTGTTGCTTGGTAAATCTATGTTTTTCTTTATAAGGCATGAAAGGGTCTCAGCATTTAGGAAGTGAATGAAGCATAAAACAGTTCTTCCTTTTCCTATGGAATTTATGTAGGATTGTTCCATTAGATAAGAGTCCTGAGGAAATGACAGAAGTCTTGGGTTGGGTTTGCTTTTTGGTTTGTTTTTTTTTTAACTTGAACACTTGACCAGAAATCAAATTGTGCCATACTGCCACTCCTAAAAGTCACAGTATTCTTGGAAGCATTCTGCTTTGGACACAATTTGCCTCAGAGAAATGATACTCCAAAAACCCAGATGACTACCTTACAAAGGAATGATTTGCACCATAAAGTGTAATGTAGAACAGTTTACAAATGCTACCTTTACAATAAGAAATGACATGTGCCTCTGATATGCTCCGTGCAGAGGCCACTCAGCAACAGAAGTCTTCTTCAATGGAAATAATGAAATCGTCTTTCAGGTTAGTATTTTATGTGACATTGACTAAATATTTGTATTAAATGAAAATGGCAGAACATGATCATAACATCTGATAATTCTTGTGTGACAAGGATTCATCCAAATCCTGTTTGACTGAACTATATTGTTGTACACATGTCAAGAAGTATTTATTAGATTAACAAATTGAATGAAGAAAGAAATGGGAGTATCTCGGTACAACTGACCTCTTTTCACCCTGACTGTGAGTGAAAGGTATATATGAAAAGATTAATAATTCCCAATCTTTGTGAAACAAGAATCTAGAATATTTAATTTCTAGTCAGTTCAAAATAAAATGAAAAATCTCCTCTGGGAGCAGTATTTCACATACCCACATTGGGGTTTTTTTCTGGCAGATTTTCTTCTTAGATTACTTTTCTGTGATGTTCATTTAGAATGAAGAATGCAGTGCATTAGAGGATATACGCTTTAGCCAAAAAACAAAGCTCTAATGTAGCTAAGAGCACCAAGAGACATTACAACAGCTTAGAATGATAAAAATTATCTTTAAACCATGTGATTAAAATATTTCTGTTCAGTAGTAAATAGGAATTTGATTCAAGTTGAATTGATTTCTAATACTTAATATAAAAAATACCAATGGATTTTTTTCAATGAAATAAAATTCAAGTTTTAGAAACGTAAAAAAATAAAACTTTCAATCAGATCCAAGACTGATCTAGCTAAGGAGAAGTCATATATAGCTCACTGTTGTTGTTTTATCTTAAAAGACTATAAGCAAACTGTGATGACTAGAGAAAAAAAATGGGGAAGAAGAAGAAGAAAAAACAGCCCTATAAATCAGTTCAAAAATTTGATCCCTAAAGAAAGACTGATTGGCTTCTCTGTCTATGAAGTAAATATATTATGAATGAAGGAAACTACCTGAACTGACATGTCAGCCTACATTGTATTTATAATTTATTTCAGGTGATCATTCTAACACACCCTCCCCCCCTTTTTTTTTCTGGTCAGATTCATCATCTGTTTTCATGGGAAATGGAATTGAAGCAGAGCTGGCAAACTCCATCTGAGTTGCTAGGACAATTGTAAATTTGATCTGTACCTGTCATCTGGGCCAGGAGGGATGTTTTTCAATACATGAGCCTGTGAAGTCAGCCTACTAAAATCTGTTCTTTTTCATGGTGATTTCAATTATGTGGCTGCAACTTTCTATTCATCTCTGTTAGAATTTAATTTATCAGTGAGAACGTTTGCCCTGTTGCCTTCAGAGTGTGGAAAAAAAAGTGGGGAAAGAAGTAGTACCTGCTGGGGAAAAAAAGAAAAAAACAACCAAACAACAAAACCCGTTGCTTAATACTGCTTTAGTAGCAAACCTGATGCTCTCATATGGAGATGATGCATGACTATATTCAGGAAACTACAAACTGTCTGTGCTCATTTTACAATAAGATTTGCCTTCAGAGCAATCCCATAATATTTACAGGAAAAACAAATAACAGCAATTAAGAGAAAAATTGCAGATGCATTTATTTATTGACTTTGAAGCAGAACTAGCCAGCAAGATTTCTTGCCATCTTCGTGTTCAGTTTACCTTTCGTGACATTTGCCCAGATAGATACCAGAGGCAGAATGCTTCTTTTCTGCACTTAGACTTGCACCAGAAGTTTATCCTTTCCATGTTGTTCTCATGCAACACATATACCAAAACTGAAAGAAATTAATAACTATCCTACTTAGTTCACAGGATCCTTTACTATGCCATGTGTCAAACCTTAAAGATACTTACCTTCAGGAAAATTCTGAGACATACGAGATGGTGTAAATGAAGCAAAGAAAAAGCTTAGTGTCTGTCTTCCAAGCATTATGCAACTGGATAATTATTTTCTCCCAATTCATCCAAGAACTTAAAAGATGTACATGAGGAAAGAAACATACAGTTTAACTTGGTTCCCTAAAGAAATAAGGCATAGCAATTACGTAACTATGTATATACATTGCATATGACTATTTTCATCTCCCCTTCATTCTGTTGTCCAACTTTTCATTCTGTTTCCTAATTTCAACCAAATTTCAAGCACAGGAGAGGTTCTAAAGATACAAAATTCCTTAAAATTTTGTGATGATAAGGGAAAGGGATTCTACTAGCGTCCTGCCTTCAGGCAAGGCTGCTAGATGGACTTTCATCTTAGAAGACACCAGAGAATCCACACAATTAACTGCAAATAATCACAAATCCTGGTAAATCTGTTTACAGTGGAGCTCAAAACGTCTTTTATTGGTATATATATATATTCAATCTTACATTGTAAGACATAAATCCATAGAAAGGTGGCTTCTCTAGTGCTGGCACTTTCTATTTCATTTTCCTCCTCATGAGAAATAAAATTAATTAATTCACACAGCATATTTCACATGCAGTGAACTGGAAGTTCAATTCCACCAACTCTTCCTTATTCCAGCTCCATTCATATATTTATTTACAGTCAGGAACAAACCCCAGTATGACTTATATCTGCATGCACACATTCTCAGTCTTTGAAGGGTTAAAGAATTCAGTCAGGCACTCCCCAGCTCTCGCCCTTACAGAAAACCTTATTCATAGGAATGTGTCCATTTTATTATGATCATGCCAGACCCCACTATCAGTTTTTCTCTTTGTTATTCATTCTCCTCATCAGTTTTGTTCTTTAATGTGAGAAATAAAGTTTAAAAATTAGAAAGAAAATATTTTTTTTTCTCTGCTATGGTAGAGAATAGCATATGTGCACACACATGCACACACACACATAAAACCAGTGTGTGTAGCAACTAAAGGAATGTACTGATGGTGTCTTAAATATTAATGGGAAAAACCAAGGGTGGAGAAAGCTAAATCAAGATTGAGAGCTTTCAAAAACGCCCAAGTTTGGACTGCCTATAAATAAGTTTTATACTCTTCATTTCAGAGTCCTAAGAACCTTGGCCTTTAGCAGGAGAGTTCATGGTGAGCCTGCCAGGAAACAAAACAAACCAAAACAAAACCAAACCAAACCAAACCAAACCACAAAAAAAAAAAAGAAAAAAAAAAACAACCAACCAAAACCCACAAAAAAACAAACCCAAAAGACATGAAAAGCAGAGATACACATGGAAGGTGGATAACTAACCCTTTATTTCCCAGTATTTTTAACAGTAGTCAGTGCACTCTGCTGAAACTCAGCCTACAGCAGGTCAGAGTTATTTTTAGGACTTGTAGCATTTTAAGGTTAAAGTAAAAATAGTATGTTTTACCTTCACAAAAGTCTCAAAAATGTAGTCTGAAAGTTGGTAAAAACCCAACTCAACTACATAGTACCACTGAGTTTATTTTCTTCCTTCCCTTATTTTTTTTCAGGGTTGGGAAGGCACTGGGTTACAATGGAACATGAATCTTTTCCTTTATGCAAATGAACAACCAAACAAACAAAACCCTAAGTCAAGCAGAGAAACAGCTACCCTGACTATATTAGCAAAGGAATACAAGATAAAGAAGAAACAGTATCTCAGGATAGTTACATTATAGGACTGAATGTCATATAAAACAGACATTTTAATATAATCCTCTGCCAATTCTTTTTTAGTTTAATTCAATGAGGTACTATTATACTACTCATATTGTTGTTTAATATAATTGTTAGCTAAAAGTTATTTAAATTTACATAATAAAAGTACCCTAAAAATTGGAAATAAGCCAAAGTAATTTCCATAAAACAATCATTACATTTAACTACTTGTATTTATTCAAAATGATGGGCCATTACTGTTATAATGCAGCACAATTTAATAATTTGCTTTTAAGTTTATACAGATCGAGAGAGGTTCAAAACTGGATTGCAGGAGACATACATAGTATTTTCCCCTGTTTTATATAAAGAAATGCCTATATACTACTTTTGTAATTATTTACAGTTATTAATGTATGTGTTATGTCAATGTATACAAACACAAATACTTACAAACAATCGAATTTTACACTTGACAAGATTCCTTGTAGAATTTTAAAAAATACTTAATTGGCTGAGTGGCATAGATCAATAACTTTTACAACAAAATCAAGAAAACTACAAAAAAACTCTACTCGGGAACTTTGAAGGGAGTAATATTTTAAATTATTTTTAAAAAAGGGTGTTTAAACAATATACTACACAACTAAAACATTTCTGTTGGGCACAACATATTTAGGAGATTAGACAGAACTCACTGCTGTGTTACTTTCATTTTTGTGTGGTGAGGGTCTTCATTTTTCTGTAGTATTTTTATTAAATTCAAACCATTTATTGACTTGCATCAGCTCAGTTACATTACTTGATTTAATCAGCTTAAGAAAACAGGTAAAAGAAAAGCCAGTAGTGGAAAATTAAATCTAATTGTTCCCTCAAAATATAATAAAAAGCAAAGACAAAAGTAAGTCTATGCAAAGTATTTTTAGAAGCAATAATCCCAGAAATGGTTCCAAAGTTCATATTACTTACACATTTATTGGTCATTACCACTCATATTTTATGATGTAATTTAAGAATGACTTCTGAGTACATGTTTATCTTTTATATACATGATTCTACAAATCAGTATGTTTAATAAGTATGGTGTGCCTATGTTTATTGATATTGATCCTACTTGCTGTAACACATATCTCATTTCTTCTAGAAGTATGAAAACATTTAACATTAAATGTGAAATTTCTTTGCTCCTCCTCAAATATAATTTTAGCTACTAAGTTAGGTAACAATTTCTCTCAAAATATAAGTGTGATTGATGACCAAAGGGACAGAGGCAGGATGGATAATGTGAACCAATGAAAAAAAAAAAAAATTAATAGCAGTAAATTATAACACCTCAGCTCTGTTTAGAATAAGTCTGCATCCCTGAATTCTGAAAACCTCATAAAAGATACCACAGATCCAGAAACAACCACTGCAATCTACCTGGGAGAATTGATAGTGAATAACCGGACAATAGCCTGTGTACTATAAATACAGAATGGAGGAGGCAAGGAAGGCAGAAGGGGTGCAAAGCAGGCTGCAGAAATCTTTAAATCTGACTTGAATAATAAGTGAGACTATAACAATTTTGAAAGGAAAGAATATTTAAGGAAATGGAGCTAAATGGGAAACTAGATCGAATGGAACAAAGGCTGTCTAATGCAGATCACGTCAAAGTAATCTATGGTTTTCTATGACAGGCCATTTTTAGATTGAAAAGCAGTGTTTGATTTTATCTATTGTTGCGTAGGAAATTACTAGTCATTCATAAGTATTTGAGAAAAGGAGCTACATACTGCATAAGGACAAGAAAATGGTAATGGAAGAGATACTGAGAAGAGGAGAATCAAACTGCATGGGAGAGTCTGGGAATCTGGGAATCAATGCATTTCTTAATTTCATTAAGACCATGGGAAAAAAAAAAAAAAAGAGATATGTTTGTGAATTAATCTCCCTGTAAAATTAGGTGTCATCAGTACAGAGCAGAGTCAAGATATCATAAGAAAGAACTAGATGGTGACAGAGTAACAGAAATAGAATGAAATCCGGCACCAGAAAAATACAAGGTGATGTATTGACAGGCAAGTTAGAAGCTCATTAGATAAACATGATTGAAGTGTATTAGTCAGTCATAAGATGACATAAGATTACCTACTAGAATGAACAAAGATGAAAAAGCAACTGGATGCTTAAAATTTATCACATTCAACTGCTGTCTCGACATGAAGGATTACAAATCCATGCCCCAGCCTCAAAGATATAGATATAAACAATTTACTGTAGGCCAGCGGTAGTGGGTAGCATATCATCCACAACCCTCCATCATTTGGACAGACAAGAAAGAAGATAATAAATCACAATTTTTTTCACTCTGGTTTAGGAGACTTCTAGAAAGGAAAAAGTTCCTTTTTCAGGGGTCATTTTCACAATTTAATTACACATTCACAAAGAAGAGTAAAGTAGAAGGATAGAAAACAAAATGCAGCATTACTGGTTGCTTGTTCTCAGATGAATGACAGAACAATAAAATATACTGATGAAGTCAAGCGTCATCATATAAAACAGAAAATCTAAAATTTTAAAAATTGATCACCTAATGATTATTGAAATTTTGCAAGTGCACTGTAATTGCGGTCCATTGACAGATATTGGATGGACATATGGACAATCAGCCTGAAAAGTTCCTGCTTAATTTAAATTGTTAATACTATCACAGTTATGTGAGTATAACATAAATAAAGCTAATCAGGCTGCTATCTGAAACAATGAAAAACACAGGTAATGCACACGGATCCTGCCTTTCCACTTATTCCTGGAGTACAATATTGTAAAATTATGATGAGATCTATCAAACAGAGACAGAAAAATAAGAAGGGAAAAATGTCTTTATTACACTCCTCTGATGTTTTAATAGAGCTGAAATCACTGCATAAAAGTAATTTTCCAAAAGAATCCTTATAAAACCACATTCTTTAATTGTTTTAAAAGAATTCATAAGACCTTTGAGGCATAATTTAATTTTCAATTTACTCGCAGAATAAATCTTGCAGTCCCATAACTCTTTTTTTAATAGGAAAGACTGCCGTCTTAGTTATGCCATCATAGTTATGAGACCAACCCACAGAGCTCTGACTTCATTAACTAAATTATCACACCCCTTATCAGTATGTCAATTTGTCAGTAGAATGAAGATTTTGAATGAGCTTCTACTGTTTTGTTTACTCAAGCCCTAAATAAAAGGATCAGTTTAGGCTGAAGATGATAAAATCTTCATCTCTTGGCAAACATTGAAACATCAAAGGTACAGTAGATAGCACAAGTATGCGCTCCTTTTTCTGAAAGTAGGCATTGTCTGACAGAATTCATTCATTTTCCTCTTGGCCCCACCTTATCAAGTCTTTCTTCATCTTTTTCAGTGAAAGCAGTCTTTGCATGCTGCTGGAAAGCAAATCTCTTGCTGGACATTTGTATTTAGCACAGCCTGCTCACATTTCCATACATACTTGTACATATCACTGCAAAGACAAAAGGTTTGCTATATGCCTTATCTTGTTGGCCTGCTCAAAGAAATGTGATCCACCTTTATAGAAAACAAATGGAATGATCTCCTAACATAGCACAGTGCCTAGAAAAACACTGCATTTCATTATTGCTTAATGAATTTATCTGGTATTAAAATAAAGCCCATCTTGTGATTCCAATGAATGCTCCCTGCCCTAATTAGTAATGTATTTTCTATCCATTTTTGCTTCAAGGCAGGGCCTAACTAATATCAGACCATTTATTTCTTGCTATTAGATCAATAACTTAAACTGATGGCAGGGGGCAGGTTGGGGTGGTGATGGAAGCAGTTATGTCTTAGGGGTTTTGACTGAATACGGCACTATCAAATACATAAATATCAAGATGAGGTTTTGAAATGAACGGACTCTTGAAGTTGGACCCTTGAAGTTGTACCACATGGTCAAAAAGCAATTGTACAGTATCACTTGCTGTTGTGGTACATACAGCAGAACTGTAATCTACATAACAACTTCACAAGAAACTCTCTGCTGAGGCAAAGACACTGCAAATGGCCAGAGGAAGGGAACCAGTTATGCTACATGTACCATATGCACTTGCATAATCAGGAATGTCCAATCAGTTTCTCCAAAACATAAAGGCAGACCTGAGATGAGTTCTATAAAAAGGACTTACCATGTTTTTTTGAAAGCTTACAGTCAATGTGAAAAACTTTAAGACAAGGTGCAGTGCAAAGTTCGTAACTCTATGGTTTCTGTTATAATTATGCCAACATAATTAGACCAGAAGGAACAGACAGAATGTGGATATTCTTCCTAAAAGCAGAAACATTTTAAGTGTTGTGAAGCACATATCCACTGATGCACGTAAAAAAGCTTTAATATTTGGCTGTTGGCATAGCTTTGCTAGCTTCTGTAGCTTGCCGCCTACAGAAGGCATGCAGTGGCAGGATACTCTATTCTCAGAAAATCCCACAGAGACCAATCAGGAATGCTCTCCATCTGGACTCCTGCTGGATCCTGCAAATGAAATCTACCAATCTAATAAAGAGAACAACAATTGCCACTAGAAGTCTTAATAAAAATCAGCCCTTTTCTAACTGTCATAATTGTTTATCTCCTCTTTTGACACAATCCAGCATCAAAAAAAAAAAAAAAAAAAAAAAAAGTGGGGAGGCTCTTTTCAATACTGTAATAGAAAAGAACCAAGAAATGGTCAAAACTGCTACCAACAAGAGAAAAAGAGGCATTAAAAATAAGCTTTCTGTCATTTGGAAATGCATCACTTCTTACAGATGTGAGCTCAACTCATAGTAACTGTGAATGAGGGACCCAAAAATCACCCAGAAAATGTGCAGATGTTCTGCATTTGTACTTTTTCTCTGAATGTGTATCAAAATTAACTCTAAAACTTTCTCAGAAGAGCAAATATAGATGTTTTCCATATTGTCCTTAGGCAGGCTCTGCATTGGTATCTGCAATCAAACTACTTGTGTCCTGCATTAAATTCATGGATGCAACTACCCATGAACATCAATAGGAAAACCATGTAAAAACTGAGCACGAAAAAGAGAGCTCTGCTCTCAAAGAGAGCTCTGCTGTGTGAAGCACATTAAAAAGATGCAAACATATGCTGTACATTTTAATTAAAATCAATTTAAAGATTATTATAAAACAATAAAAATTATAAAACAATCACAACCCCCCCACCTCTATGCAAAGGTAATTTTTTACAACTTGATTTGCAAGCACAGTTACAAGTGCAATCTTGACAGTCTAAAGAATTCATTGATACTATTCATAAAAATATTATTAAGTTAACTCATGAGAATTAAATGATAAATAGTTCTCTCTTCTTTCGGTTTTGTTTTTGGGTTTGTTTTGGTTTTTTTCCCCACAGATTTTGTGCAGTAAGGACAGAAGTTACCTGACACTACAATCACTTCTTAAAACAAAAATCAAAAATAGCTAAGATGCATAAGCACTCTGGGACTCAAAACAAGGGAAAAAATCAGTCAATATATTTAAAAGGTCTTGGTATTTTACAGGTGCTGATGTCAGCTAGGTTCCTGCTGAACTCCTTTCTTTGATAACCAGGACTGGAAGCCCAGTATGGGACCCACACTTAAAATCCTTGAGAGCTGCATGCTGAGTATTCATGCCCTCACTAATATAACTCATCAAATGTTTTTATTCCCTGTTTCACAATCACAAAGATTAGATCTTAAAAAAAAATCATTAGAAAGCTTTCATTTTGTGGAATTGTTTGAATACTGGAGTTTCACAGGTGGTGTATGATACCAGAAGACAGCATAAAAACTATGCAAGCTAGCAACGCTGTACATGCAGAGTGTTGACATGCACAACCACCCTTTGTGATTAAACCCACTTGCAAGCACAGAAGATGATATGCTACAGATGTGCTATCAGCAGTACACATTTTAAGGGTCTATTAGGTTCTTAACTTTTTTATGAGTTGTTGGTTCAAATATTTAAGTACATGCAAGAATTCCAAGCTGGAAGCATCTATCTCCATCTACTCATACCACTACGAAAACTCCACATTTCTCAGTAAGAAACAGTAAAGACCAGAGTAGCCACGGCCAGTTGGGCAGCCAAACCACGTGTCAGAAATAGAGATAATTCCAACTCTTGGAAAACTTGCCAGGGAAAATACTGACGCCACGCTAAAAAGAAACAGTTTGGCATCTGAATTTCTGATGCCTGCACAAGGGAATGGAGGGAGTTTACAAAATACCGTGTCACTGACAGAACACTGGATCTGCAAGCCTTTGTTTTCATTGATCATGTAACATCATTTCATACTACAGGAAACTTCACCCTTGAAAAAATACTAAAACTAAGTCAATTAAAAACCAGTCAACCAAACAAAAAAATAATGTTCCTATGAACATTTTGTGCACCTTAAAAAAGTGTAAATATTTCTAAGGAAATTAATGAATTTTCAAATCCTTCAAAAATTTTGGACAGGCATCATTCCTTTAAGTTTTGTTTAGAAAACATAATAGACTAAGACATGGATATCTGTGTTCTGCCCACAGATGTCCACAGTCTAGACCTTCAACAACGGTATTACATGTCAGTCTGCTGGAAATTCTATTTTAACATATAAGCCACAAAATCAGACCTCTCAAGTATAATTAAAAAAAAAAATATATCTAAGAAGTTACACAAGTGAAAATGTAGTGAAGGGGAAATTCAAATTGTAACAGTTCAGCAGTGGTAAATTTGTGGCCAAGAAATGATCTGGCATGGAGGGCAAGAAGGTCCAAGTGCAGAATGGCTTAAACAGGCTGTGAGCACGAATGCTAGAGACAGAATGACTCCCTGTTGTCTTGTAGCCATCCTGGAATACCAGCAAGCCTCAAGGGCCACCTTTGGACAGCAGACTGGGCTGAGGGATAGACCCAAGGGCAGGATGAGGTTCGCCATGCAACCACTCACAGAATTGGTGCTGGGGCAAGTGTATGTAATGCATCTGCTTGTGAGGCATCTTTGTAGACTCCTTATAGAACCACTTATTGCAGGAGGATTCTGCTCAATGCATTGTCATTAATTTATTATTGGTTTTTATATTTCATAGAATCATAGAATTGCCTAGGTTGGAACGGACCTTTCAGATCATCTAGTCCAACCATCAACCTAACACTGACAAAAAGCATCACTACACCATATCTCTAAGCACTATGTCTACTCATCTTTTAAAGACCTCCAGGGATGGTACCTCAGCCACTTCCCTGGCCAGCGTGTTCCAATGCTTCATAACCCTTTCAGTGTAAAAATTTTTCCCGAATATCCAGTCTAAACCTCCCCTGGTGCAACTTGAGACCATTTCCTCTTGTTCTATTGCCTGTTACTTGGGAGAAGAGACCAATCCCCACCTCTCTCCAGCCTCCTTTCAGATAGTTGTAGAGAGCAATAAGGTCTCCCCTCAACCTCCTTTTCTCTAGGCTAAACAATCCCAGGTCCCTCAGACATTCCTCATAAGACTTATTTTCCAGACCCTTCACCAACTTCATTGACCTTCTCTGGACATGCTTCAGCACCTTAATGTCTTTTTTGTAGTGAGGGGTGCAAAACTGGACACAGTGCTCAAGTTGGGGCCTCACTGGTGCCAAGTACAGGGTAACAATCACTTCCCTAGTCCTACTCACCACACTGTTTCTCATACAGGCCAGGATGCTGTTGGCCTTCTTGGCCACCTGGGCACACTGCCGACTCACACTCACTTGCCCAACACCCCCAGGTCCTTTTCTGCCAGGAAGCTCTCCAGCCACTCTTCCCCAAGCTTGTAATGCTGCATAGGGTTGTTGTGACCCAAGTGCAGGACCCAGCACTTGGCCTTGTTGAACCTCATTCCATTGCCCTCAGCCCATTAATCCAGCCTGTCCAGATCCCTCTACAAAGCCTTTCTACTATCAAGCAGGTCAACACTCTCACTTAACTTGATGTTATCTGCAAACTTACTGAGGGTGCACTCAATCCCCTTGTCCAGATCATTCATAAAGATATTAAAAAGAACTGGCCCCAATACAGAGCCCTGGGGAACACCACTCGTAACTGGCTGCCAACTGGATTTAACTCCATTCACCACCACCCTCTGGGCCCAGACCTCCAGCCAGTTTTTAACTCAGTGAAGAGTACTCCCATCCAAGCCATGGGCAGCCAGTTTCTCCATGAGGATGCTGTGGGAAACTGTATCAAAGGCCTTACTAAAGTCCAATTAAGCAACATCCACAGCCTTTCCCTCATCGTCATTTAAGCACAAACATGCTCTGTGCCTGGGAAGATCATGGAACAGATCCTCATAGAAGCTATGCTAAGGCACATGGAAGACATGGAGGTGATTCAAGACAGCCAGCATGGCTTCACCAGGGGCAAGTCCTGCATGACCAATCTAGTGGCTTTCCACAATGGAGTGACTGCAGCAGTGGACACGGGCAACTGATATCATCTATCTCGACTTCTGCAAGGCCTTTGACATGGACCCCCACAACATCCTTCTCTCTAAGTTGGAGAGATATGGATTTAATGGATGGACTGGTCAGTGGATAAGGAACTGGCTGGATGGTCGGATCCAGAGGGTAGTGGTCAACAGCTCGTTGTCCAGATGGAGAGGGGTGACAAGTGGTGTCCCTCAGGGATCCATACTGTGACTGGTGCTGTTCAATATCTTCATCAATGATATAGACAGTGGGATCAAGTGCACCCTCAGCAGGTTTGCAGATGACACCAAGCTGAGTGGTGCAGTCAACATGCCAGAGGGACAGGATGTCATCCAGAGGGACCTGGACAAGCTAGAGAGGTGAGCCCGAGCAAACCTCATGAAGTTCAACAAGGCCAAGTGCAAGGTCCTACACTTAGGTCAGGACAATCCTCATTATCAATACAGGCTGGGGGATGATGTGATAAAGACCAGCCCTGCAGAAATGGACTTGGGGGTACTCATGGATGAAAAGCTGGACATGAGCCAACAATGTGTGCTTGCAGCCCAGAAGGCCAATCGCATCCTGGGCTGCATCCAAAGAACTGTGGCCAGCAGATCCTCAGAGGTGATTTTCCCCCTCTACTCTGCTCTCATGAGACCCCACCCGGAGTACTGTGTCCAGCTCTGGAACCCTCAGCACAAGGACATGGACTTGTTGGAGTGGGTCCAGAGGAAGGCCACAAAGATGATCAGAGGTTTGGCACCTCTCCTATGAGGACAGGCTGAGAGAGTTGGGGTTGTTCAGCCTGGAGAAGAGAGGCTCCAGGAAGACCTTATAGCAGCCTTCCAGTACCTGAAGGGGGCCTATAAGAAAGTTGGGGATGGACTGTTTGCAAGGGCATGTAGCAATAGGATGAGGGACAATGGTTTTAAACTACAGCAACGTAGGTTTTGATTAGACATTAGGAGGAAGTTCTTTACAATGAGGGTGGTGAGACACTGGAACAGGTTGCCCAGAGAGGTGGTGGAGGCCCCATCCCTGGAGACATTCAAGGCCAGGCTTGAGGAGGCTCTAAGCAATCTGATCTAGTTAAAGATGTCCCTTCTTACTGCAGGGGGGTTGGACTAGATGACCTTTAAAGGTCCCTTCCAACCCAACACATTCTATATTTCTATGATTTTTAATTCGCCTCAAGGGGTACATTAAAATTTCCCCAACAGTAGTTTAAACAGTAGAAAAACACCACTTACAATTTTAAAGAATATTTGGTTTTCTTCTGAGTCCTGCAGTTAGGCTTTGAAAATAAAATCTCTGTTCAGTGTGAAGGAATAACACAAAATCCACATTCTAATACAGATAGTATTCTCTTACCCGGCATACGATTTCTTCTCTCATGATGACAAATATTAATTGAGTAAAAAATGACAATGAATTATTTGATTAGAAGAAATTTAAGTGGATACTATCTTTCAAATTTTTAGGTAGACATTAAAGAATACTTTAATATTATATATACTTATATATTTTTTTATATACATAGATATATACACTTAGTTTATATTCCAAGTGGGTAACACACTGAGTGCTTACCACCCACTGCCATTTACCACTCATTTACCTGGCACTGTTTTATGACAGATTACAGTTTAAGAAACATTGAGTATTTTACAGTGTTCTATTCTGAAAAAGGATTTTGCACTAAATAATACCTGATTTTCTGACTGAAACTGTCCATTACTGCTAGTGTGGCTCTAATGTGATTGAGCAGTAGGGTTCCAAAGTCAGAGGAACTCCTTCTTCACCACCACTTTCTCCTACACATACCTCTCTACTGGCAAGCAGCAGGGTAGGAAAGTAAGAATCACAGGAACATTTCAAAATCCTAATGAGTCTGGGTTAAGATTATTTTGTGTTATCCAGCTTCAATGACTGAGAAAAGGAGTCATATCCAACATAAAATGTTGTTTTCCAAATGTACTCCTACATTAATTAAAGCCACAAAAATAATATAAATAATTAAATATATATGGCATAAGTAAATCATAATAACTCTGCTATTACCAAACAATAATACAGGTTGAAAGTAATCTCTCATTAAAAAATATATCTGCTGATAAATTAAAGCATTCAACAAGATATGGATACAAATAACTATAAATAACTATAAAAGCAAACATGTAAATATTAACATTATAACCAGCATTTCCTAAGTGAGCCATTGTGATCCATCATACTATCAGTTTACTGATGCTAGGTCACTGGTAGATTTTTGAATCATGCCATTTAATCTATAATGTTCAAGTATGCAGAACCACGCACTGAAATTGGACATAATTTGATTCCACTCAACATACATTTTCAGCACCTGTGGCAGCATCTTAGAAACATATCCACTGAGATATTACAAAAATATATTAGAAACATCAAAACAGAAACCACACCCTTCAGTACCTCCATCACACTACACACTTTACTACAGGTGAGAGTTAGAGAATTCTCTGTTAAATTTCTCAGTCTGTCCTCACCTAGAATATCTACAGATTACCACCCTTCACAGGAAAAAAGTGTTGTCAAATTTCTAAGTAGTTGCTGCAGAGATAGAAGAAGGAAAGCAGTCTTTGCCATGGCAGATTCTCCTCCCCCCCTACCCCACTCTCCCCAAAAAAAGGATACATGATGGTGAAAAAAGGCTTACTTTCTACCACAGTATCCTAAGGATAACAGAGATCAAGTTCAGCATAACTGTGAATTCATCCCTTAGCCATTGCTCAAAATTTGGGGCAATCTGACTGGATACCTACCACTTCTGGGCTACAGCAAGCTAGCATACAGATGTAGACATTTTGCAAAGGGTTCAAAAATAACAACCCTTCTTTGCAAATGGTACAAAAATGTGCATTTTGGCACTTGCATTTAAATCATGTTTTTCCCCAGTCCCTATCTCTTAAATTCTTTGTTTTCCTGTCCAAGGAGAATGAAGCAGGGCACAGTAAGGCACGGCTATACAGCATAAGAATGATCTATAAGATAATCACAGTTCACAAAAGTCAAAACAAGTCTACAGTTGAGTACAGATCAGTTTTTTTGAACCCTTGGGAAGGAAAGAGAAAAAAGAGAAAGAAGTCATCATGCCCCAAAACACATTAACAATAGATGAGTCGTAGATGGCAAAAGGTTATTTTCTGTAAAGGGAACTTACACATTTCCTAACATATCTTAAAGGCTTCTTCAGGAGAGTGCTACAGTTACCTTTAACCCATCACCTGTGCCTAGGACGTGTGAGAGTTTTACATGTATTTATTGCTATGGGCACTGTAAGTTTCATCCACATGAAAAAAGCACATTGATAGTCTCTTACAGTAACAGTGGGGCTATCAAATACAAACAAAGGTTTGGTGGCTGATTCATCTATCATTGAATTCCTTCTGTATTTCATTTTACTTAATTACTTACTGAAGTCAGAATACCATTTTTACAGTACTGTGCCATGAGCCAAACCCTGTCATAGTCCTCTTCTTGTGCTAGGCTCATCACTGTCACACCATCCTTCCAAAAGTACATTAGGAAATGAGACTACAAACCACTGTGGCTCTGTTTCTCCTATTTTACAGGGAAATATACACATATGCTTACATATATGTTTTATGTAAGAGTAAACAAGCTAAAATCATGAGTTAGTATTTGCAAACAAGTTTTATGATGATTCCTCCTTTCTCTGAGAGATCTGTTCTCAGTCTTAATTACTGGAGGACATGTCTACTCTGTGGAAAAGCAGACTTGATGAGACACTTTGCTTGAGGACAGAAATGTAACCATTGCAGGGTACAGTGAAGCTCCAGAGCATGCTGGAATGGTGCAACTGAAAAACAGCTCTACAAACTTCACATTCAGGCTGATAAAACTAAGAGTTACTGCAATGCACCTTGTCAGTTGGAGGGCAGAGCTCCAGTGTGCTCCACTGTATTCAGACACTCCTGAAAGTACTAAGTTTTAAGGGGATATTTCACCCTTGAAAATTAAAATCAATCATCTTGATGGTTTAAAAAAAATATGTTACCATTGGCTCAGAAAAACAGAGCAGTAGTTTTTCACTGCAGGCATATAAATCCCCTAACCACAGAAACTAGCTAAAATTCCAAATGTATTTTTCTCCTCTTTTTTTGTTGACTGGGACAAATGAGTAATTCTTGTTTGTTACACAGTTCTGTATCTGAGTCCTCCAAAAAAGGCAAAATGAAAAGACTGGTACATAGAAAGGAAATAAAGAGAGCAGTTATATTCAAACTATGAAGCGTATCACTGTTGAATGAATATTCAGCTCATTCTTTCTAAAGCTTTTATTCAATATTTATTTAGGCAAAGCTCCCATTGATTTCCCTAGGAGCTTTAGTTGAATAAGGACATCGAGACTCAATGTTGTTTTTCACGGATTTAAAAAAAAATAAAAATCTTAGTTACTAAAGATTACATTTTTTCTTAAAAAAAGAACGGTAAGTAAGTCACACCATGATTACAAAACTATTGCAAACTAGACTGCTGCACAGTAGTTCATCCTGTCATTCATTAGGAAAAGAAGTTACAGTGATAGCCACAGTTTGCTGGCTTGGAGCATAAAAGTGCTTCCTATCCTATATAACAGTCAGTCTATAACCATCTTTAGATGCTGGATAGTAAAAAGGCTTTAAAGTAACCATAAAAGTACCACGATACTTTTATCTGTTTTATTACTGCTTTATGAAAAGAAGTGCTTTAGTATTCTGCTGATTTTGCTCATAACACAGTCTCTTTTCACTCTATGCTTTCTTTAGAAATAAACCCCTTACATGCTTTGACAAGACTGGGCTTAAAATGGAGCTATAATCATAATTCGTCAAAGGGACAGATATATCAGACTGTCTCAGGTGGGTAGAAAGGGCAATTCTGGCTTATTTAAGTTAATGAGATTTTCACTTTATCAGAACATTATATATAGTCGAAATACTTGTATATTTCATCCTTTCCGGAGTGAAAGACGTTTTCACCGGTAGGACATTTCCAGGTTCTCACTTAGTCCCTATATTTTGTCTAGGGCTATCAATAGCGCAGCCTTAACCCTTGGAAAATCAAGAAGAACCCGCTTACCCAAACACAGACAAGGCAGGCTCTGGGAACTTCAACATCAAACACAAATATATTGAGTATAGCTGGTGATTAACGTACAAGGCAGTCAGTAAGGTTTGCTGTACTTTTTCTAACATGCATTTAGAGTAGGATATTTTGATGGAACGGAAACCCATCTCATGTAAATTTTGATCTCTACAAAGCCTACAGCTGACCTAGTTATCTAGACTCAGTCATAATTAGTGATGAGACAAACGGGACTTCTACACTGCATATCACCTTCTACTAGAACTAACTCTGCATTCAACTTCTTCCTTCCATCTTCTGTGTGACTTCTTTCTGTAAGAACTAGTTCTTCTCTCATATGACTAAAAAGGGACTTAGCCAGCTCGGAAGCAAACACCCAAGTTTCAGATTTTTAATTTTACACCAATAAATCTCGATTGTCCTGTCTCTGCAGAAGCCATCAGAGTTCATCATATATCTCAAAAGTGAGTCATACTTGCTAATAAGTGAAGCAGTGAAAATTCAGGAAAAATGTCCCTTCTGCAGCTCGTATATAGTTATTTCTAATTCAAAATGTCTTCCATCTTCAAATTAGTATTTTCTTATTAATACTGCATAGCAGTAAACATCATATGACCACTACTATAATTCATAATCTTGAAGAAAAAGCTTTCCCCTCTCCTCCTCATAAAACTTAGATAATTATAGAATATCCATGTCGAGAATAATGTAACAGAGGATACAGCACAATGTTACAGGTCAACTAACCAAAGTTCTTCAGGCTCCCTGTATGCAACGCAGCCTGTCCACAGCATCAATTTTGTAATGTGTGTTAACCTCTGAAGGCCTCACCCTTGCTGACTTGTTCAAAGCCTCTACTCTAGACCTTCTCTAATAATAACTTACTCTGTTTGCTCTCCTAGTGAGGTTGTTTATTAGGTTATATGCCACATGACTATAATATTTTTGTACCCTGTTTAACCACATATTTTACGACTTTTTGTTGTTTAGAATTTTCTTTAAAAGTATATTTTGGCAATAACTCTGAACAGGTCAACTGGATGTAGCTGGGGATTTCTGGTGACAAATTTTAAAAGTAATTGGGAAAAATCTTTATAAAATTGTATTTTGTAACACTTTCTATTTAGATTTAAAGATGGACAAATAAATGCCTGGAAAAGAGCAAGATCTTTTTCAGTAATCAACTGAATAAAGAATGATATTAAGTAATTAGAATAAATTCAAATATTCCAACGTGCTGTTTCTAATCTAATTTTCCCTCAAGACCACGTATGTAAATATGTTAATTGCTAAAACATTGTTATAGAAAAAAATAGGCACTCTAACAGCAAAAAAACCCAAGCAATAGCTTATTCTTGAGCACAACCAAATAATGAGATCTACTTAATAAAAAAGTAATTAGACCCGCTACCCAGCTGGATAGATTTCCTAACCATATTTTTCTCTATCCATTGAGATTTAAAACCCTAGATGTAGTTTTCTTCACTAGTCTATTAACTGAGTATGTTATTTAAATAATAATTCTGTAGTTATGAATTTTAATCTACTTAACATGACAGAAGTTTCCAGGATTTCAATCACTTTTCAAATTATTGCACTGAAAATACCTATTAAGTTGAATATAAACTATATCATTTTTACCTCCCAGTCCACATTAGATTTTCCTTACCAAAAATTTGTAATAAACACTGAAAACTGTCTTCTGAAAATAAAAATAATTGGACACCAGTCCTCCTCTTCATTTCACAGATTTAACTCAAGGTTACTGCCATAGGTTTCAACTGATGGAGGGAGACCTATAGGGTATTCCTTTGACAAACATTAGTCTGCAATGCTGTACTTGCACATATATAAAACTCAAAACACACAACAGATAAGTAAACATGATTAAATACATAAGATACTGCAGAGTTAAAATTTCTGTTAACCATAACTGGTTAAACCCTAGCATTAAATCTGCATCATTTTTTGAAAAAAAAATAAAGCAAAACCATTTTCATTGTGACAACATATTGTATCTCCTATACATTTTATGTTATTTTCAAGCTTAGAGAGACAGATTTTATCATAATGACATTTATGTAAGGCATGTCAGTATACTGAGACACACATACCTCTTTTTCAATTTTAATCTAGAAGTCATGCACAGGCCTTGACTGCCAAAGTTAACGAATTTTAAGTTACAAAAAGTATTTTATATTCAAGAACTATCAGATAAATCTACCAAAACATGTATACATAGTCATATTTAACAGTGCAAAAAACCAAACAATTGTACAGAAACTTGTAAAATCAGTGCTATCATTATTGTTTTGGTTTTCCTTCCCTCTTCATAAAACAACTGAAAACTGAGAAGGAAGAGTGGATTTTAACTTTTCACTTGAGAAACCTCTTAAAGTTAATGTGTACTTCTAGAGTCACCAACAGACATGACTAATTTTAGTATCTGGTATTTCTTTATCTTTCTTAACAAATAGTATAGCATGTTCAAGAAAGAGGAGGCCTTTGAATGTGATACATCTTATTGCCTCCACCTCTGTTATCAGCTTGTTAGTTGAGAGTAACTAACAAGGAATAAACATATAGAAGTATTGAGAAGCAGTTCTAACTTTCCCACAAAACGCAGCTCTCATCCTGTGCGACACTGCACACTAAACTCTCAAACTTGCAAGTAGCACCAAAGCACAGGGTCATTTTGGGAGAAAAGAAAATAAATATTTGAAATGTGTATGTTTCTTGAGCATTCAAGTGTCCTTTGATTTGTTTGTTTGGGGTGGGGAGTCAGAGATGGTGAGAAGGGATGGGTGAGAGATTTGACTTATTTTTTCACATCTAAACTTGATATAAGCTATGAAATTATAATTTTTTTATGTTCTTACAGAAGATTAATCCGTAAGCAGAATACTGGAAAATATATCCTATGAGATATATTAATATATGACAAATTTTTTGTTGTTTTCTACTGCAACATAGAAGCATTCAGAAAAAAATACTAAAGTTGAGCATTGTACCTCATATACAATGATAGAAGTGTATAAGATTTTGTGAGACACAGGTAATTGGGTACAACACCTTCTTTAAATGGTTGTCTTTCTTGTGGATGAACATAGATGTATGCTTACATCTACTTATTACATAAGAAAGGAAGTAGAATGGCCATGACTGCAGAATTCTCAAGATGTGAAGAAGTTAGTGATTACTATGGAACTCCCAACTTTTACTTAACTAAAACTCAGTAGGTCCTAACACATAATGCAAAAGTTATTACTAGCACTGACAACATACTTTACATATATATATACTGCATTTTCTTTTCATGGTTGATTCTATCCCACTTCAAGAATGTCATTACTTGTCTGCCAGAATCCATCAATCATGACCAAATTTGCTCCATCCATCCTGCTGACTGAGCCCAGGGACAAATATGTTCATGGGAATTTGAAAGCCTAGAGCAATGGGATGCAAATTGTTTATTATATTCAGTGTAATCAACCCAAGGCCTTTCTGTGAATTCTGAGCCTTGAAAGTCTGAAGTAAAGTTTGATAGATTTTTCCATTGGTATTGGTTTAGATTTGATGTTCATGCAAGCTTTTGATGTTACTGTACTAAAAACGTGCAAAATATACTCGACATATCTATAATGTTTTATTCATGTAAATAATTGCTAGAAATGGCCTGATTTCTGAAGGGATTTCCATTGCTGTCTCAGAGCAGAGACAGATAATAATAAATGGAAGATAAATATTAATGACGCTAAAAGAAAATTAAGGAAGTTTCTACTTTCTCCTCCCCTACAGTTCACATCAACCACAAACTAATGGTAAAAGAATTACATTTTAATTTAATTTTTTTTGTGATAAAGAGCATTTTAGTACGTTTTTAATAAGATTCCAGCAAGTTGTCAAATAGTCTACAGAACTGTTTGCTACCAATGATTAATATCAGAATGAAATTATTTTCTAAATTAAGATACAATATTTTCCTTGTAGCAAGTAATCTCTTCCCTGGGGATATTACTTGTACAATGACTTGCATCTGATAATATAATCAAGGTATGTGATCAGGTGTCTATTTGAAAACTACAGCATCATTAACAGTCATTCTCTGTCAGTTTTAGAGTAGGTCTTCTATTGTAGCATTAACAACCAGTCCCTGATATTTAACAATAACAACAGTAACAATAATAAAAAACCTTTCTGCATTTATAAAAATTATGATAACTGCAGTAAAAATATGAAAATGTGTATTGATAAAAGCTGATGTAAAACTGGAGAGAGTCAGCAAAAAGAAGGAAGTATAAAGAGGTGAGAATTTACATGGAAAGTCCTTAATTTGTTCTCTGTATTTCCATTCATTGTCAAAATTAACCTTGATAATTTTTAGTCACAGTTGACTTGTATGTAGAGGGTTTAATTATGTTTTGTGCAATAATTCAGTTTTAGAGAGTTTTTAAAAAAGCACTGCAACTATTAGAGTACCAATTTCTGGCAAGTTCTCAAGGGCTGATTTAGTAACTTGCTGATTTACAGCTATAGAGACAGTTCCCAGTAAAATAAAAATGCTTCCTAGCTCCAGTGAAGAAAACTTAGAGGAGAACTTGCTTTAATCTTTCATTTAAAACCCACACTTGACCTTATACAGTTACTTGCTCAGGGTTGTGCATGTCAGAGTTCTTTCAGCTGCTTTGGAAGTGCAATTTTTTGGGAGGAAAAAAGCATAGGAAAGCATAAAACAGCATTACTACAGAATTTTTAAGATTTGAGTTTCCAGCAGTAATTATTACCTCTCTCAGTTGGAAGGGTCAGCATTATTTTTTAGGGGGAAAAAACCTCAATCAACCAACCAAACAAAAAAAATCCCAAAATAAACCCCTAGAAATAAACTTTCATATTCTAGATGAAAGGGTCACCTTCAGATAAACTAAGAACTTCAAAATCATTTTACTCAAAAGAGGAATAGTGTGATTCCTTTAGGATGGAAATAATTCTGAACACATCAATTTTTGATCCAAGAAATTTTCTTTATACAACTGACTTAGTAACATTAGCGCTGACACTTCAAGGTGAAGTGTAAAGGTCTTTAATTTGGTCTTTTGTTAATGGCAGCTGGTCTGAGGAAGGATAAAGCAAAACTTAGATATTCAGGATTTGATATTAAAGAAAGAACCATAAAATTAAAAGAAGAAAAAATAGATTAATTTAGTGGAAGAATTTAAAAAAATACTATTTTCTTTGATGATTGGCAGCCTACTGGACAATCTAGCCATAAAAATTCATGCAAGAAAACTGAGCTTTACTTGTTCTGTAAATGTCTTTGAATACATTAATGCCAATAATAGAAGCACCTACCGAAAAGGATTTCAATTCCTGGTCAGCTTCTCAAGAAGAAAGGAGTAAAGTTCAAGTGAGTAGGTAATGGCTGCTGCATGTATCTGCTATAATTAGTAACGATGAAAAACCTTTTCTGCTGAGGTCATTTTATGAAACCTAATGCACTAACCAAATTCAGACCTTGATACTTGAGGTGGAAACTATCACTTTTAAAACAAACTAAGTCTCCCACACAAATGTTCACTTCCAAAATAATATACATAAAAATTTTACTTTTTTTTTTCCAGATTAGATGTTGAACAGGAATAATATGCAATAGATTGGCCAAGTTTTCTTCACATCTTAGTGCTAACTACTTCTTAATTTAAATAATTTCATTTACCCTTCCTATAATCAGTTTCTTACTTTTTCAGTTCAGATGAGTGTTTTGACATAGGAGTAGGGACTTATTCATAAATAAAAATACTATACATTTATGAATGCTGGAATATATGGGAAAAATCTGTGCATTCAAGTCAGTCATTTGATACTGTAATTGATTTTGGCTTGTTTTTGAGAAGTATTTGAGAAAGCCAGTAGTAAACATATTTCATACCTGATTTGTTTTATCCTTCATAATTCTGTACTGGGAGGAGGCCTGAGCCTTTTCCTCAAACCTTGCTTCCTAAATTGTAACAGTGACCTCTAGTGCTTTACTACTTTGCTGTGTAATGCAAGCCTTTTTTGCAATGGTTTTAATATGCCTCCCTGTATGCAACTGATTTAGTTTTGTGCATAGTGCCAAATGCTATCAATGTGCAATTCAATTATCATGGACTTGTGAAAATGGATGTATTCATAAACTGTTTAATACAGAACGATGAACAGAATTAAAGCTGTGGCTGGATTGCAGCAGGGTGTTTAACAAGAGGAACTTAGTATTCATATTTAGGGCTACACTATGCACTTGAGTATCAGATACCATTACTGAATGACAGCACAAGATCACTTGGTGCTGCAATGTGAACGTGTGTCTCATGGGAGCATGTTCAGTTTACAAACCATCCGTATGCAAAACCCTAGACTACAGACTCATTCAGCACTTCAAACTTCGCTGCCATTGCTCAAATGTTTACAGGGAGCTGCCCCCTGCCACTGGGCTGTAAGGTTATTCCTGAACATTCCTCCGTGCTTTGGCATGCACTTTCTTCCCATAGAGGCATTGCTTCTGCCCTCCCCATTCCTGTGGTGCATGACCAGTGCCTTAACAGGAAGGGGAAAAACCATGCTCTGGCATTTAGGCTACTCTTCTACCACATGTATGTAAAATGAAATCCTTCAGCTTGATGAAGCTGAATCAAATGGAAAAAGAATAGCTCAGAACTATTACTGAATGACAACCCCCCTGAAAATTAGTTTCTTGATAAGTTTCTTCCTTTACTTTTCTTTTTAATTTAAAGATAATTAATTCATCACTGAAAAACAGAGATTTTCAGGTATATATCAGATTTGCCTCCTAGAGGGCAGATTGTCTTTAAAACTGTAATCATGGTCTTTATTTTGCAATACCATCCTACTGGCTAACTAGGAATTACTCATTTTTTAAAAAAACTTTCTTCTGGAACTGATAGTGTTCTCTTCTTTAGTCATGCACGAATGCTATCCACATTTTTCCTTGTTATATTTGTACTGCTCTTGAACTGCACAGTAATGTCCATCAGAGTTATTTAAGCGCAGGCTTAATTCAGGAGATGCAGATACCAGGTTTGAAAATTATAGACTGTTAAAAACCAAGCTGGTACAGTACACAATAGAAATCTGCTAGGAATTTCCATGTAAGGCAGAATTGCTTGGAAAATACTGCACTTACAAACAGAACACAAAAACGAAAATGGGGCTGAACGTGCATCCCTTAGTAAAACGCTGCTTTCAGATACTCTTAGGCTGCAGGCTTTAATAATAATATTCTGTACATAGTGTCATGGCAAAAATCTACAGAAGGATTTTAGAACATTTTCAGCCCAGCAACTTGCTGTCACGATTTCAAAGCAGTAAGCATTTGTCTCCGAAATAATATTAATTCTAAATGCAAATAAAATATTCCAGAAGTTTACAAAGCACTCCGAATTTTCAAATCATATGCAATACTTACATTTATTCCCTGCAACTGACGTGTGCCAGCTATGCACAGATAGGAGAAACAGCAGCTTCAAGAAGATTTCAGTGACAGAATCCATGTTCACATTCACTGAGGCAACCAAAAGAACCAGAGTATCAGGAAACAGCTGCTCTATACTTCAGTCCTGCTTCTGCCTCTTCTCACTGCTTCTCTCTGCCTCTCTTCTCGCAGTGCTTCCCAGCGACTAGACACCTCAATCAAATGCACTCCGCATCTCCTCACACATGCACACACCCCTCCAAATCTGCTTTTTCCTCTAACAGCAACCCCTGAAGAGCAGCAGCGAGAATCTCTCCTCCAATATCACAGAATCACTCAGGGCTAAACTGCCAGACTCCCCTGCATCGCTCGCCGACTAAAGCCTCACGCTCGCCGCGCGTCCTGAACACCCCTTGTGGTGACAGGTAGGAAACGTGGGTCTCTGGTGGAAGCCAGACAATAAGACAGAACAGCCAGCACATGAGCACTGAGACACAACTATTTGCTGGGTGCTCGCCCTGGCCAGTTGTCCTTTTTTTTTTTTTTTTTTTTTTTTCTGGGTGAGTGGGGAAGCTGGGAGCATTAACTGTGCATGCTGCCATTCCTTGTGGGGTTTGTTGCAATTTTTTCTACTTGCAGCTGCAAAAGCATTACAAGATCTGCATTTTTTTGAATGAACACATTTTGCCTGTAGTAGAGAACCTAAGCTTACAAGTAAAAAGAGCTGTCTATCTTTACTTACGAAGTGAGCATCGGACCAAATGATCGGCTGCCTCAGAAAAACGCGCCATGAATGTCCCTGATGGGGTTTATTGCTATTAATAATGACATTAAGGGATTACATTCTGAACACCTAAGAGTAAACACTTATAATATAAACATATGATTGTGCCAAACTTTCCCAAAAAACTTTATCCCCCAAACACCCACATAAAGCACATTTTGCTTTCAGCAAAGAGGAAGCTGTCTTTAAGCTGTCCTAATGTTTGTACTTTGGTTATACTGGAAAATAGCTTCCTTTGGGAAAGAGCTTCAGTGGCATTTTAGGTCATTATAATTAAACTATATCCTAAAAGTGTTTTTGCAAAACAGGCTAAATTGCTGTGTATGTTAACTATAGAAAAATTACAGTCCTCAAGTATGAGGAATAGCCTGCTTATTAGCAAACTCCTAACATTAATGAGGGCAAAGGCTACACTAAAAGACCACATCAGTGGCTCCATCACTGCTACTTCTGGAGGGCTTCCACTATACAGACTGTCTTTATATTTTTGCAGCATTTACTACGACAATACTACAAAAGGACATTCCTAGTTACTGTGAGGTGCACAAAAAGCAGACTTAGAAATTACAATTTCAGTCTAGCGTCACAAACTTTGTCTTTCTACTTCATGTGGACTGTTTAGGAGCTCAGATATACCAACAGTTTTTCCATTCAAAAGGATTCTATTGTCTGTGGGTCAGACAATGGATAGCATATTGCTGAGTTTCTTTCTTGCATGTCACAGAGACTACAGAATTTAATGCAAACTGCCATGTACTTAGCTGAAAGGAGGTTATAGCAAGGTGGGCATCGGACGCTTTTCCCAAGTAATAAGTGATAGGACAAGAGCAAACAGCCTCAAGTTGCTCCAGGAGAGATTTAGACTGGATAGTAGGGAAATTTCTTCACTGACAGGGTTATCAAGCATTGGAACAGGCTGCCCAGGGAAGTGGTTGAGTCATCATCCTTGAAGGTATTTAAAAGACATGTAGATGTGGTGCTTAGGAACATGGTTTAGTGGTGGACTTGTCAGTGTTAGGTTGATGGTTGGACTAGATGACCTTAAAGGTCTTTTCCAACCTAAATGATTCTATGATTCTATGTAGAACTCTCCAGTGTCAGGAACAACTGTGGGACCAAGATGAAATGTGAATTAAGCCCCAAAAGATTCTGAACTTTAGTTGCTGATTTAAATCCTTTTCCTCAGCTCTTGAAGGATGCTCTGATTCAACTAGAGAAGGAAAAGTAAGCTGTGTTTTCATTTTATACCACCTCAACCAGAATAATTTAAGTATATATTTTCAAGTATATATTTTCAATATATTACGTGTGTATATTCAAGGCTTAGCCAAAACTTCAAAAATAAAATTGATAAACAACAAGAAATATTTTGAAAGGTGCTTAGTGCAGCATTTGGTTACATTCTTTTTAAAATAGCAAATCAGTATGACTAAGATTAAAAAGGCCTATTTCTAAATGACCAACCTCGGCAGAAAGATTCAGAGGAAATGAAAATAATTTATTGTGCATCCGGTCTTCCTTTCCTCCATATCAACTTTTATTTGTATGAAAAAGGCATGGAAAACTGTATTAAAGACTATGTGGATCATAACCTGCCCTCTAGCTTTCCTAAGTCTTACCTTAAATTCAAAACTCTTGTCTCCAGAGTTTAGTACATCTATAGAGTAACTTATCCATAAACTGGATTTCTTTGTCATATAGCTCCTTGAGTTAATATTGACCTTCTGACTAAATTAATATGAGCATTAAAATGTTCCTTGTGCTGCATCCCTTCTCTAAAGAACATCCCATGAGATGGTCCTGGACTCTGCAGCTATACAAAAATTCATGTTTAAAAATAGGAGAAATATCACATAAAATCTTGGCAAGGAATTTCTATGGAGTGATGTTCTTTAGGATTAGCACTAAGAACCACAGGGCTTTGAATTAAGAATTATTATTATTCTGGTAATGTAATACAAATTCAGCAAAAAGGCCAATGCCATTCTGGGTAAATATTTGTCTTATAAAATAGCTTGCTGTTACCAAAAAGGAACATCTAACAGAGAAAGCTCATAGGATTTTTATTTTTTTTCTGAATTACAAGTAAATATATGGATGGATATAACGTACTTTTATAATTATGGAAAAGACAATCTTATAACAAAATAATATGCTGCAATGTGTATATACGTTTGTGTGTGGGCACACAGAATCACAGAAGTCTATACAACAGTATGTATCTGGAATGTCAAGATAATAATCTTCCTTATCCAGGGATGAATCTACAGTATCTAGAAAGTGCATAAAATGGCATAGCTTGACGCACCCAGAATATTACAACCGTTGTCTCTGCTTTTGCATCATATCTCCCTCCTGCATCCATGAAATGCTTCTGCTCACATAATCTTACGTGTCTCTGTTCCAGCATCTCATTTCCCTTTTCTCTTACATACTATGTTCAGGTTTGCCATGAACTTCTGAACTCTTCTTTGCGGGACTTGGACAAGTCTTCCCCATTCCTGTTTGGCTGCATAGCTTTTTTATAAGCCCCTTTCCCTGTTCTCTTTTATTTCCCTCACTGTTTCAGTGTTTTATTTTCTTTATATTTTAATTTCCCCAGCATTCCAAAAATCTCACTCATTTTATGTCTCTGTGAAATGTAACATTTTATCCATTTGATTTGATAGAGGATGTTTCCCAGTGTATCTCCATAGATGTCTTAGAAAGACTGCAAGTTTCCCAGAACAATGGCTATGTCTTGTTAGAAATTCATCCTCACAGTTGAAACATCTGCAAAATTTGGTTGTGCAAAACTTGAATCATTTGATTTGGGTATTGCCAGCCTTCATTTACAAATGAAGAACTTTGTAATTAAGTCCTTTTTCTCAGCAGACTCAAACTAATAGAAAAATAATTCCTCTTTAAAATTATTTTTATTGTGCATTTTTGTATATAAAGAGGAAGCACTTTTAAATTCATTCTAACTGTACTCCCGGTACTACTGCAATCTGCTTATTAATTGTAAAAAAGTTGTAAAAGACAACTAACTAATCTTTTAAGGACATAGGACAGTTATAAGCTGTATGCCAGGGAATGCTATTTCCTCTGCCTCTGGCAGAAAGTCAATTTTACAACAGAACAATTATTTTCAGTGTATCATAGTCATGCACTATACATTATTTAATGACAACAAATGTAATTAATGAATATATGCTTGCGAAGCACAAGAAAAGAAGTAAGCAAAGTCAAAAGCATCCATACTGGCTGGTTGAAAATATTTGCTTTAATCCTCAGCAGTAAATTCCTCATTCCTCATCAAGTCCTCAGAAAGCATAAGCCAAACTGGAAATTAGCGATTTAGTAATTACCTTTGGCATCTCACCTTTCACTAGTCCAGCCCCATCAAGGGAACATTTTCTATATCCAACCAGTTGTGTTATTTTATCCATATTTCAGGAGACTACAAAGAAAGAGATGCAAATTTTAAAAGTTTCTGTTCTTTTAATCCTATTTATTTCTGTTTTCTTCATCCCCTCATCTGCCTTATGGCCCTGGTTAACCCTCCTTCTAGTGCCACCTGCTGCAGTTTTATTGGTAGTACAGGTTTCTCTCTACAGCACCTAGTTACGTAGTGCAACTGGAGAATATATCTTTTTAATGCAAACTGAACTCTTTCAAGATCATGTAAAATCTGCTTCCCAAAACTACTAGCGACCCTGCAGAAAAGCACTGCTGTAACTGTCTGCAGAAGCTGCAGAGAGCAGAGATGCACAAAGACAAATATAAACCAAAAAAAACCAAAACCAAACCAAAACAAAACAGAGCCACATTACACCGGGTACATTAATAATGAGATTTGGAATATTTTTTTAGCCATTTATAAGACAAAATAAAATTCATATCCACCTAATAATACTACACATATTTTTTTTAATCATAGATGTCTATAATAGGGATAGCATAGAGTAAAAAATGCTTGTCAGAAATAAAGGCAGCGTAACTACTAGTCTTAACATTATTGTAGGGGCAGAATAGTACAGTTTGCTTTCTGGTTGCAAAGCTGCAAGTTTCCATTCAGGCTGTATTGGTTAAAAAGGAAAAAAAAAAAGACTACCTGTATTTGGCACATTTTACAAATTATTGTAACTAAATGTTACTTCATTAGGGTTTTAAAACCTATTTCTTTCTCAGTTGAGACACAGAACCCAGAAAGAAGCAGACATGGCTCCATGCACGTGCAGGAGAAGAATTCACTCCCTTCACACTGCTGAAAATGTGGGTTTGAAGGAAGGAACAACATGTGTGGCTGCACAGTTAGTTTATCTGATGCTGATGACTGATCATTCAGATTTCTCACCTGAAAGGATGCAGTGAAAATCCTGGAGGTATCTGGTTTTAGGTTTTATTAAAGTAGTTCCTTTTAACTCTTGTAAATCTTCTCATTTCACAGGCAAGAGAGTTGTATTCCTTCCACAATAAACACTCTTGTGTATCGTGGCTCCTAACACACGAAGTTAGAGTTTCAATACAGGGCACTCCAGAATGAATTTATGCATCTTTTAATAAACATTTTTAACAAGTCTCACATGTGAAGGGATTAATTTGTAAATGGATAACTTAAGAAGCAATTTGTATAAATAAAAGAAGTTGGGGAGATAATAAAAGGAAGCAAGGAAACAATCTTGCAGGACTTCATACTAAGCTACTTTGGTAGCTTTGCTCCTAAGTGGAGCATGTCTTGAAGCACAGAATAATTAAAGACATGGAGATTGAAAAGGGACAGTAATGCCATAAAACATAACACGGATTTATCAAAGGCAGATCATAGCACACTAAGTTGATAGCCCTCTTTGATATCTGATTCCTTCCTAACGGAAAGAAACACAGATTCTTGGCATAGAATGCATAGGACTATGATATAGTATGATGTTTCTTTGATGATGTAAAAAAGATGGAGTGTAGCAAAGAGTATGTGCAATGAATGAGAGGAAAAGACAGCAACAGAAGAGGCAAAAAGGTTTCAAGGTGTCATTAAAGTATAACCCTTGCTTAATATATTCAGTTATGGCTACAGTGCAAATACAAGGAACAGGCTTGTGGGGCTGGGAGTTTGGGAGACCTTTAAGAAAATACAGTCTGTGTAGGGAAGGTCTATAGTATCACACACAAGCACAGGATGATCTTCCTGAAGAAGTTAAACGATACGCAATTGTAAAATATGCAGAATGTGCGTTATCTAAGGCTGATGACATAAGCTGTAAGTTAGTTCTTTGGAAGTGGAAGTAAGACTAGTGAGGTCCTAGCTGAATCAGCCACCTGTGACCCAAATATAAGCTTCCAGTGCAATTGCGCCACAAAAAAAAGAGCAATTGTAACATGCACAAGAGAGGAATTTGTAGTGTGAACGCAGTATAGTATTATATTACAGGAGGAAGGAAGGTTTCTGAGCTGTGAATAGAGTGAGAGCCAAAGGGGCTGACAAGAAATGAACAAACAATCCAGAGAATCTCTCTCCCTGGTTTTGTACTGTTGTGCTAGGGTTTAAAATGTGGATCTGAAAATCTTCAGGAGTGGTAAAGAGCTGAGAATCCAAGATCCATGCCCTGGATTGTGACTCCAAACACCACAAGTTTTGGAAAACTTTTCAAATAACGGAATAACTCTGGCTCCATTTTCCAAAGGAGACAATTAAATCTCAGAGAAGGCTCTGTCTGGGCTGAGATTCTCATTTGATATAAGCATAGCCATCTGGCTCAGAATCAGTCTGTGAAGACTTCAATAGGACTAGATTATTAAGATTTAATTAACTAAGATTAATTAAGATTATTCCCTTACTTTGGTGCTCCACACAGACTAACTTAGATCACTGCCCACTGAGTGGTTGGGCTGGTGCAATTCTCATTCACAGGTAGCTTTCTCTGAGCATCAAATAGGGAACTTAGCTGCCTGGCTGAAATCTGGAGATTTCAGGCATCTGAAAGTCAGATGTTGAGCTGCTTGTTCTCATCATGCCCAAAGATACAGCTACACAGACCAATGCAAATAAGACTACAGAGCATCCAGCCGGAAGCTATCTTTTATCTGTCTACTTGATGCATAAGAAATATAGCTCAGGTCTGTCTCTACATGTTTAAGAAGACATTTCCTGGTTTTCTTTGTATATCAAGCCCAGCTCTAATTGCAAAGAAAGTAGAGTCGTTACATAATGGGCCTGGGTTTTATTCCTCCTTGAACAGGAGGAAAGACAACCCTCCTTGAAGTAGAAATATTAGGAAGGTGAACATGAATAAATTGTTTTGTAAAATTTTTTTTAGATGCTATGAAAAAACTGCAGCACTATTAGAATTTTTTTAAATGTAATTGTTTCATGTTCAAAATCTGTCAGTTTAGTGGAAAGCAGACAAGTGCTCAGCATCTATACAACACAAGATGTAACTTACACAAGCTTGATTCCCTCAATGTTAGGAGAAAAAGCCACGTAATATGGCTTCTGTATCTTAATTTGTGTGAAATTGTTCATTTGTCAACAGAATTTGTGACTGCATTAGGGTACAAATCTGGTGCTTTGTTGAAGCAGTAAGAGAGATAATACAAAAGAAGAAGGGACGTAGATTTGTCTGAGCTGAACAAGGTCAAAAATACGGGACCTAGCTTTTTCCAAAATGCAAATGTCTCTAAACTGAATGGGCAGGTCTCACCTGCATTGTCAGCACTTAAGACTAAACTGCAAATAACCAATGTTCATTGATCTGGACTACATTTTACAGACCGGGGTCAGACTCTACATACTGTAGGTTAACTGCTGCTGATGTTGTTCAATGTGTTAAGACATACACACAGTTCACTGAAGGAAAATTATTTTTTTCAGGTTCCTTTGTTTGGTTTTGTGTTTGTTTTTTTTTTTTTTTTTTCCCTTTTTCCTTTAGATATTACTTTGCAGGCATCAGAAAAGGGATAATCACTAAATTTTTTTTGTTCTTAGTTCCCTCTTCCCTTTGTTATATCTCTGTGGGTATTATATGCAAAGTATTCAGCCTGAATATGAAGACTTGCTTATATATGGTTTAGTAGTATAAATATAACATGATACTATGAGCAACTCTGAATATACCAGTGCCTACCTGGTAAATATGATCATGATCTCTTCAAGGAGTATAATTTCTTTGCAGGCATGTTGCAGGTAGGTAGTCTGCTGTCGTGGTTTGGCCTCAGATGGCAACAAAGAACCACGTGCCGCTCTCTTGACCTTCCCCCCCACGGGGAAGGATCGTAAGAAAAAGGCAAAACTCATGCATTGAGACAAAGGCAGTTTTACATAACAACAAAGGGAACAGGAAAACAACAATAACAGGGATAGAGGAATATACAAAGACGATTACAGAACCACTGTTTACCGACCGGACCTGGGATGCCCGAACCTGCTCCCAAACGGGACTCCTGCCGCCTCCTGCAGCATCCCCTGGCAGCTCAGACTGGACACGGCTCACATGGGATGGAATACCTGTGTCCCTGCCAGAGCCTGGGGAGAATTAACCCTATCCACACCAGAACCAGGACATCTGCCTTTATTTCGTTGTGAAACGGAGGCACTGAGAGGGAGAGAGCGGTGACAGAAAGATTAGCCACCACATGAGTACGTCTCCCCATCCATATCAGGGGATAGCAAAGCTCTTGCAAAGGCTGTTTCATTCTGAACGTAAAATGAGCCATTGTCTTGTACGGGTCTCTTTTATATAAAACCAAAAAGAATAAATTTTTCTTGTGCTTCTTTATTATTACAGATATGAGTGGACAAATGCGTTTATTTATTTAGGCTGCCCTTTTTGCTGAACACTGCATCAAGAATCCAGACCAGCTGTTGTCTGAGAATGACAGGTCCATGGGAATTATGTATTTCTATGTTTGATCTCTAGGGAAATCTCATGAGATGTAGCATCTCAAAGATCTGGGATGACAAACAAGATGCTAATGAATTAAGAGCTGCCCAGCAGCTTTTCCCTCCTATTATTCTATCCTTTTTCCACTTACTGCCAGCAAGACTCTTCCCGCCAGATTAGCAAAACAACAAAAAAGGCAGTAACCAGTTGGTTTAATACACAGCATCACATAGTGCTGCCTTGTTTGCTCTAGTCCTCAATACTTAGCCTCTGCAAGCTTATCTTTCTCCTCATCCTGAAGGAAATACCTGTCTTTATATAGAAATAGCTCATGCTATGCCGCCACTGCAGTTTGCTTAAAGCAGCATTAACCTCTGAGTCCAAACATTGACATTCTTCAAAGCAAGAACTAATACACAGCCAGGAAGACTGCAGCAGAGCAGCCAGTAAGCCCTCCACATTGCTAAGGGGAGGGATGTCTCAAAGGAGTACTGCAGAAGCTAGACATCTCTATCTTTGCACTAGAAATCAAGATTCCCTTCAGATTCTCACACTTGATGCAATTACAAGGAATATCATATTCCTTAGGCCTTCCGTTCCGTCATTTATTTTCCTGAAACAGATAATGCTCTGAGTTTTCCACAAATCAACGTTTAATATTGATCTTTCTCAGTGTTTTTCCTGTAGAAGAGAATAATTTGTCTGTAATATAACCTTGATTGAGGCATGCATGCCCCTGCTGATATCAGCAATACTGCTACTGCAGTTAAAAACTAAGGAGGGTTAGGAAACATGCAGATTTTATGGAGATGTTGGAGAACGTAAGCAAATGACAGACAGACTGACAAGTGTAGACATTAATTTTGTGATGATGGGAAGGACTGTAAGGGAATTCTACAATCAGCCAAAACGATCAGGCAAATTTTTGGTCTTATTTATCATTTCAGAAGTACACAATGGAGAAGACTAGACGGAAATTCCGGAGACTTAAAAAACAAAACAAAAAGAACCCAGAAACCAATACCCACAGAAAAAAAAGAGAGCAATTCAGCAATCTTAGGTTTACTCTGAGATTTACATCACTAGAGAGGTGATGTCTGGTTTTGCCTTCTGCAGAAACTCTCCAACTTTAATTAAAGCAAACTGAAAGAGGGCCTATACCCTCTTTAATCCCCAGTCCTGTGTTTGTTCTGGGAGCCCACAGAGGGTTGGCAACACAGTGAAAGCCTTCTACACTGGTACTAAGCACTTTCTTCACCTGGAAAATTCTCTCCCTTCTCCTGTAACCCCTTCACAAACTTTAAATACACAGCCAGTGTAATACAAGTCACTATTTACCCAGTATCTGATAAACAGAGATTACAAAAGGATGGTATTTTTATAAAGTCCTTGGCAAAGAAATCCTACAGAAAACTGAATAAAATCATAGCCAGCGCTGTATACTGATGGATCTGTTTATTCATTTGTATATTGTTCATGATCAGACACTGATCTCCTATATGTCACATTCAATATGTTCTCTAGTTGTTCTCTTCTTTTGCTTTTTCTTTTTTGCTTTAATAAAAGGGAAGAATCAAATGAAGCATTCAACTGGTTTTGCTGTGTTTTGAAATGCAACTTCATCATGTACTTTCTGAATGCAAATGATAATGAGATTTTTATTTTTTACAAAACCTATATGGGAAATAATGATAATTAAAACCCGTGACTTTTTATTGAGACAGAGTAATGAACTCTCACTGATTTGTAACTCCATATGAATAATGCTTACTTTTTGCTTTTAAAGTGTACATAGAAAAGAACTAGTTGACAACTAATGAAACCCTTATATGTATTTGCTTTCAAAATTCCACATTAAGTGATATTTCAAGAATGTATTAATTTTTACCTCACATGATCTAAGTGCCAGAACTTCAGAATATTGGCACACAACAAAAGCAATACAAAATGATCTGTCTTGTATCTGTTAACAGGACTATGCTTCTAGTGTTCCAGTTTCAGTCACACAATTATCAATGGGAGTTTGATTAAGTCAGAAAACTGAGCCTTTGAAAGAAGAGCAAAACTAAAAATCATAACCTTTAAAATCTAGAATATCATCTTCAGAACAGGTGTCTATGATTAAATTTCTGTTACCATATAAGACATTTAAATAATTATTAATCTTGGATAGCAATGAACTTATAGATTCTTGGTATTTTGACTAATTAAAAATAACTAATTTTACTTGGATATTGGCTTAAAATGTGATTTCCCAACCTCTGGAAATTAGTTAACTTGTAAATTTCAGTTGTCTTTAATAAGAGAGGAAGCATAAGCTAATACTAAACCAATAACTTAGTCTAATACAGGCTATTGGGGATACTTTGCTGGCACAGCTTTGCTGAGTAAGAGCCATTTAGGGCAAGATCAAAAGGAAGCTATCAAAGACTTACGAGTTAGGTGTTGCATCCCAAATTGCAGAGCTACAAAATTCAGCCATCTCCTAGTCCTGAAATCACCTTTACTCCGAAAACTCTCTCTGTCTCCCAGTGTTGAGCAGCAAAGTAGCATTCTCGTACCTGACTGAGCTCCAGAATCAAAGCATTCACCCTGCTGCATCTTTCACAGGGCAGTTACAGTCAGTGTCTAATGCACATGTGAGGGACTTTATGATCCATTAAATATATTAGTGCCAAAAACATCCTTTGCAAACTGCACTTACTGCAGCATTCTGTCATTCCCTTTTTATAATAGCCTGAAGGTTGGAGCACTTGCCCCATGAGTGGAAACACAAAGCAGCCTCAACATAAATTGAAGCCACATCTCTCTGCTTCTTAAAGGGTCGATTTTGAATGGTAGAGGACACTGTCTCCCATTTTCTGAAGCTATTCCATTGTCAAAAAAACAGTTTAAGATTCCTTGGCCAATAACCAATAATCAGTGTAAGTGCACAAGCAAACACGATGTTGCAGCCTGGGACTCAGGGGAATACTCCCCTTACAGCTCCCTGGACTAAGCCTGTCTTCTGGGTAGTGACTGCTCTATGCAGAGTGCAGAAACAATTCCAAGCACAAGTCTCCAAGTTTGATACTCAGCTGTAACACTATGTCACCTATGTTTTAGGCACAGGGAAAACCATGGAACTGGGCCTTATGCCTATTTGTATTTCCCTCCTCTTTTAAAAATATAGATAACTGATAACTTCTCATGTCTTAACCTGTATAAAGAAGAAAACAGTGTTAATTGTGAAGTGCCTAGACAATGCAATAATGAAACATTTAAATTCCAAAGATAAAGAAATTTAGTAATGTAGGTTTTAGTCAAAATACTTCTTACATCTTTGTGATAAAATACACTTAGTTTGTTTAGATTTTAAGCACAATTATATTATAAAAACTTAAAGAAGATGTTAATAGGATTGGCAAATCAGAAATATGTATAGATAAGAAATTGCCTCATATTTATGGGACATAGTACCTGTGAAAAAAATTCATCTCTCTTGAAGCAACCTCTTTGAAAGCTTACACTTCAAAAAGCACCAAGATATATTTTATGGGTTTTTTTAAAACTTCACTTTTCTCTTCCATAATGTATAGAATCTTTATATTGGTTTGTTACAATAACCAATAAGGGAGGTTGCTACTTATTCTTTATTATTTTTATACTTTTCTCCTGTGTTTCAGGATTATCTTCAAGGAAATTAAGCTCAGGAAATACTATAGTAATATATTCAATAGAACTATCACACGGAAAAGCAACACAAGAACCACAAAAAAACCCACCAAAACTCTATGAAATAGAGACTCTACGTAAGTCTGCAAAATATAATATTTTTCTTATTTATTTAAGAAATAAATTAATACATTTATTGTATGTATGGTCTAATTCTGTTTTTCTTTTTCTAGTACAGCTTTTTAAGCTGAAATACTTAAAAAAGCACAAGATTTGAGGATGCCATAAAAAACCCTACCTGGTTTTATATGTAAATACAAACACAATAAATCCACTTCCAGAAGCAGTCCTGATCCATACTTCAGATGACATCACTGTAAAGCCTTCCACCAGTTTCAAGGGGTTTTTTGTCTAGACCTCAACTGGGTCATTTAACCTAACAAGTGTGCAGTTAGGGCTGACAAATTATGTTCATGTTTTAAGAATCAAACAATTGAATCTGTTCAAGCACTATTCAAATCAAATTGTAAGTACAGAAAAGTTTATGCAAGTTTTTAAGTAAAACAATTATAAAAAAAATTATTTTTGAGAACTTAAGAAAGGTAATCAAGGCATGAATTTTTAAGTGAGTGGTACTTTTGACCTTAAGTTCCATTCTAGAATATTTTCACACAATATTTATTTATTTAAACACAACAGCTTTGAATAACCTAGTGTAGGTGAGCTTTCAGGGCTGTTAGTTCAGATTCACAGGTGTCTCCCATTGCTTAAATGCAGGCTGTCTGACAACACAGAGTAAACGCATAATTTTAAAATGTCACTTTTACATTCTACTATAGAAACAGAGTACAGGCTTCTGGGGGAAGGAAGACTGATGTGTAAGTGAGACTGAAAAACAGTCTGGATAGAATACAGTTGAGAGACTACTGAGTGATACAACTGGCCTTGTTTTAAGAAAAAAAAATTCTCTATTACATGGTCTATTAAACTTATTTTACTGGCATTTTTTACCTATGCAATCTGTATAGCACATAAATTAACTCTTATTATCTTGAAATAAAACACACAGGGAAGTATTACATGGGATACGAATGAAAAAGAGGAAAAAAAAAGAAAAGAGTATAAAATGTCAGAAATTAAATACAAACCAAATTGATACTTGTAGCTTGGTGCTTAATGTAACCAACACATCTTCTTCTAGAAACATCTATTACCGAATCTCAGAATAATAAGGTTTTAAAAGTGCATGAAACAGATACGTCTGGAAAGAATGTATAGCACCATTTCTCTCTGTCTTAAATTTAAATGTGACAAGATTAACTCCTCTCATATAAGAACTGTACAATTTGGAAACGCAGGTTTTGTATTATCTGTTTTAAAAACCAATTCCTTTCATCTTCAGTTTCTACCACCCACAGAAAACCATGGCCAAAGGTGCTTCACTTGTTTTAGCTGACTCTCTAGAAGCTGTAAGAGACCTGACCTATGAAATCAGTCATCATGTTCACTGGGTCAACAAGTGTTGTGCAATGCACTCAGAAAGCTACCAATGTCTGAGACGGAGAGACGTAAAGCCTGTTCCCCAACACAGTCTAGATATAATGAGAAGTGACGATGGGAAAGGGGACTAGGTTGCAGAAGGTTAAAGACCAAGATACAAAGAGGTATAGGGGAACCAGATCTGGAACAAGCAGAAGATGAGCTGGATTGTGTAGGTGTCCAAAGGAAACCAAAAGACTTTGTACCCGGTAAGAAACCCTTAAGCTTGGTAACAAACTTCCCATGTGTCAGTGTTCCTCTGTGAGAAGTCTGTGAAGCTCATAGCTGAGAATTTCTCTTTGTTTAAGCAGTACTCTACACAGAAGATATCAACCTATTAGTACCAGTAGATGCTGCACTCATTTGTGCAGCACATTCTACAGTGGATGTAAAGACAGCCCCAGCTCTGAGATTTCAGCAGTTCATTCAGTGATTATGTTTCAATATTAACAATATTATCCTAACAGCTGTTATTAAGGTGCCTGTGTGAATATAACCATATGAAGCTGTGTGAACGTCCAAATTAACAAAAGAAACATTTCATTTGGTTCATATCAAAACGTATTTGATTTTTAATTCCAGAGCAGTTACTTTGCTATTCAAGCAAAAAACCCCTTACAAAGGCAGCACAATGCACAAAGTGTGATTACCTGTTCCACAGAATAGTGACATCGTGCCAGAAATCTTTAAATGACAAAATACACTGTTTTCCCATTTTAGCACTTTCAGAATGACTAAGCTTCTAATAAATTAAACAAATGAACAGCCTTACTGAAGACCACTACCTACACTTCCCTATTCTTCAAAAAAGTATTTGTTTTCTTAAGAACATGCTTTCTCTATGACATTTTTATTATCTCCTGTTTGAGTTGGTTTAACCTATGGTAACTTCATCCCAGTAACTTCAACCCTCAGTGCTAATTGATGGACAGAAAAAATAAGTAAAACAGGTTTGGAAAGATGAAAATTTAGTGAGCAAAACTGTTACCAAGCATTCAGTATTTTCGTAAATACTGGTTCCAGAAATAAGCAAATGTTTGCACGGCTTCTTATGTTTTCTGAATCATCCTCTCATCACTAATTCAAATGTGCACAGCCCTCTGTAGAAATACATTCATGGGCTGAAGGTAGAGCTCAGCAAATAACATACTCAACATATGCAAGCATTTTCCTGACATGACAGAGAAATCATGAATATAAATTTGTAAGTGCAAATTATATATTGTATTTATATTTATTGTGCAACAGCCATCTACCCATGACAGTGCCCAGACCATTCTGTACAGTTTTCATGCTCTCTGCTCCATCTTGGACATGGACTCTTCTGGCTTCTGAATATGACCCAAAATATTCAGGAATATTCTGAATATTCAGAAAACAGATGCTGTAAAGGTGATGTATCTGTTTCTGTGTAATTGCCCAATAATGGGAGAAATGGCTAGACAGAGATCACTGTTAAATTCTTTGCTCAGTCGATGGAAATGCTTCCTATGTATTCTCCATTTTCCAAGAGCGTGTTAGTTCTGACTTTGCAAAAAGAGTATTTAATGTGAAATTCAGGCTCTACAACAGGCATCAGATCCCTTGCTTGTGAAAGCCATAGCAGTAGTTTGATTTGTCCCAGCTTATTCTCTTTTTTACACTGTGAATCTTGTATTTTTGCTGGAGTCATCCAACTTCCAATGAAGGGTGCACAGTGCCTGTTCTTTGCCTTTGAGATAGCATTACAGTTAAAACATAATCCTGTGCTGTTAGAAGGTAAAAACTGGAACTCTGTCAGGTGAAGAATGACAGAGGACCACAGCTTTCCATCCCCTACGGCAGCAGTCCTATGAAAGGCTGGTGGCTATGGCATCATACCACATTAGAAGAAACAGAGCTGGGATTTGTTTTGTTTTGTTTTTTTTAATCCCAATTTATTCTCTGGAGGGAAACAAAGTTAAAAAGAGGCAAGTTAGGATCTAACTAAATTCAACACATGGACTGTCTTCCTTGAATATCCTGATTCATGCCCCTACAGCACTCAAATACAGGTTTTCACATTAAAAAAACAAGCAAACAAACAAACAACACCTTCATATTGAACATTCCTTAGATAACAATTTGCACTTTTTATGTTGTTACATGTCTGGTATGAAGAGGTTAAAATTCAGACGATATTCTGCCTGGACATTTGGAAGACAAACGCTTAAAATTACGTACAGAATCCACTACTTTGTTGACACCTACATCATTAATTAACCTAGTTTCCAAGTCTTGCGAAAATAATTATGATACTTGGCACTGAAATTTGGAATTTTCAGAAGAAAAACTCACACTGACTTGACATCATTCTGTTTAACAGCAGGAGTAAAGTTCTGATTTCGTATTAGTAGATATAAAATTCCACTATAAAGCAAGATTCAACACAAAGAAATCTAGCAAGGCTCATAATATTTTCTGCGTTTCTTGTACCAGTGGCACTGTGTCTGGTATACACATATTTAATCATGATGGCAGTGACATCATGCTGTTTGACATCAAAATTCAAATTATGAAAATCTGCTTCCCCTACTTATTTTTGTAGATGTTGAAGTAGGTCTCACTGCAGCACAAAACAGAATTTAAAAAAAGGCTGTACTGATACAGTATTTATAATAAAAAAATATAGAAGGCTGTGAAAGCAGCCTGCCCTGCTTCTAATTACAAACATCTATTGATGGTAGCGGCACCATACAGGACAGACAAATGGTACATAAATATATCCATCTGACCATCACAGAAATAAGTCTTTTCAACGGGAGGAAGGAGAATAGAAATTGGTTCTCTGTCTGTAAATAACTTAACTTCTTTTTCATAATACCATGTACCACCTACATTGATTTTCTTTGCTTACATTTTCAAGAAGCTTTAGATATTTTATATTATTCAGAGCCCAGTCCTTGAGTCTCAGCCTTTGCCTTCATTTCCGATACAGGTTTGTGCAACAGAATGATGATCAGATGAATGGATGCCTACTGGGAAGAGATTCAGAGCTACAGGTAATATCCCTGCAGTCTCCACATCTTCCACAAGGATTCTTTTACGACTGAAGTAGTAAGGGGCACTGCTTAAAGCCCCCTCACTCGTATTCTCAGGTTTCTCAGATTGTCAGTCAGTTAAAACTGACACTTGGTTTCTTTACAGGAGGTGTTCTTTTGATAAACTGTTCTTTAGCAATAACAGGAACAGCAGCAGAGAAGGAGGGCGTATAAAATACATTAACCAGGCATTTTGACTGATGTTCTAAAACAATCAAAACCTGCAGGGGGCAGAGCCATAGTTTGCTCAGTTTTCTTTTCCAATTTTTGCAGTCTATTATAGGTTACTAGCCTGTGGCTCTGAGTCTGGAAAACAGAAGTTCAGCAGCAGAATACACAAGGGGAAAAAAACCCAACAGAACAATAAAAACCCAACATGTGCAAGGCAGCAATGTTGGCCTTGCTGTGATCACAAAGAATAAAGTGACTTAGTGGGACAGAAATCTCCTAACACTGTTCACTGGTCAAAAAGCAGATAATTCAGTCTAGAGTATCCCTCTTTCTTTGCCCCTTACTCATATCCTCGTATCCTTCCTTTTGGCTTTCTTCTTGTTTAACTTCTTGCCTCACCACCATCTTGTTCCCTGTCCCTTCCTGCTCCATATCCTTGATGCTGTCCTTGCTAGATTTGGTTATTAATTTACCCTTCTAAGAGAAAGAATGCTCTGGTTGAGAACTATATGCAGCATAGGAAACATATAAAGCTAGCCAACAATGAAATACAGGACTAAGCAGCCAGGGGCGTGGTGTCATGACCAGGCCACAAACATTAGTTTAAAGTTAGGTTTCAATCACCTAGTTGGAATTAAGGCATGAACAAGGACAGATGTTGAAAACTCACCAGAACGATTTATTTAACAACAATTTAAGTGGTAAAAGAAGGGGGGGGGGGGGGGGGGGGGGGGGGGGAAGGGGGGAGGGAAGAGATAAAAAGAGAGAAAAGAAAAAGAGACAGAGGGAGACGGGGAGGGGAAAAAAAAAAAAAAAACGGAGAAAAAAAAAACACAGAGAAAAAAAAAAAAAACCACGGGAAAAAAAAAAAAAAAACACCAGAAAGTATAAGCAGATAGTCACCACCCATGGATCCAGCGATGTCTCGTTGGTCTTTTTTTACCCAGGATATCATAAGTGGCAGCAGAAAGAGCTCACCTTTTGGTCCGTTTGGCTACCTTTTACACTTTCGGTTTCGCCGCATTTGCATACGAGGCGTAGTGAGGCGGTGCTAGGACGTGGCTATTTGCATGTGAGCCGTAGTGGGGCGGTCCATCATTTGCATGCAAAGCACGGTGGGGCCGTTTCAGGGTTTGGTTAGTTCAGCACGTGCGCGGTCACAATCTTTCGACCCCTACCTTGAAGTGTTCTTTACTTAACCTTTCAGCTTGCGCAGGTGCCCTCTGTAGCAACAGTCGCGGTAACAGCGGCAAGGAGGTCGGCACAGCCCCGCCTGCACGGCACCAAACACTGACGCTCCACTCCGCACACCTACCGCAGACACGTTGCCGTGGTCACGACAGTTCCTTTGCACAAACAGCGCACAAGGAGGGTTTGAGGCAAGCTTCCAATTTAGAGTCCCATACGTGGTAAGATATATATAGTGTTAAAGTCAAACTAAAACAGATATCTAAGGTGATATTAAGAAAAACCCTGTAGAGATAAGAGATGTCTCAGACCTAAACGTTCATTACCACAAAACTAATGAAGGTCCTGTAAAGGATAATTACAGACCCCAGTGAATATTTAAAGCCCTGTTAAGAATCTGAGAAGCATTTAAAGGACATAGTGGACTCATAACAAAATAAAGTTCATTCATAGAAAAAAACCCCAACAAACGCCATAAAAGCGTTATGCTTTATGCTTAATGGTGCATTAAAGCCACAATCTAAGCAATCATCACTTTTTCACAAAATATGTATCAAAATTATTTACAGATTTAAAAGTTTGTTGACAAAGTTTGGCCATGAAGGAAATGCCACCTAAACCCATTACCCCAAAGGTACGTTCTGTGGAACAAGGATGTAAAAACAGGTCTTTTGCGTATTTGTTTCAGAAAATGATTACATGTTCTTCATAGCCCCATGTAGAACTGTTTTGTATATTTGGTATATTGAATAAGGATGCTTTTGGTCCTTATTCTATCCTGTTGTGTGTGCTTAAGAGAGATCCCAGAAATTCTCCAATTTCTCTGCTCAGAATAAATGCACAAATTGAGTAAGCATGACTTTCCTTTACAAAATACACAAGAAAAGGATCTTATTATGGCTGCTCACATACTATCTGCACACCTATATAAGACTAGCTATAGTCAGTCCAAACCCTATACTCAGGCTTAATCACTTGAAATTTATGATGTAAAATATCTGTGCAGTATCTATCAATCTATTTATTGGTTTTCTGCTGAAAAGAGAAATAGAGATGTGTTACAGATTTTAATTTCACTGCTTAATTTCACACTGCAAATACCTGGCCAAATTATTTGTTTAGTAGAATCTCAGCTTTGTAAAAGGGAAAAGAGAACTGAGCCAGCTAAATCTGATCTTTGATCACATGGTGATCTCCTCATTCATATTTATGAACCTAAGAGATTCTACAGAATTACTTTACTGTATTATTTCATAAAGCTGCACTCTCTGAAATCAGTAATAATTAGGTTTTGATGATTGGTGTTGGAGTAGATATTGATATTGTGTATAAACAGTCTTTAGTGGTACGTTTTGTTTTTAAATAAGCAAAATATCTGCAAGGATCTCATTTTTGTCTTGATTTGTTCAGCAGCAATTACCGCTAGTATGAATGTAATAGAAAATTGTCAAGTAGCTTGTCAAGTAGTAAAAAAAAAGTAATTTCTAAAAAAAAGTATTCCTCATTATATTGGTTTAAAATTCACATATTGACCTGTTCTTTCTCATCACAATGTTCTAAAACTTAAATTTTAAGCCATAATAACAGAAAAATGCGTTTTATCAATTTTTGAAGGCAAGTGGATTTCTACTCTTTGTTTCATTTCTATTGTTCATTTCATGCAACAAAGTAAATAACATTCCAAAAATTCAAGTAGCGTGGCAGAATTTGTTTTTGAGATTAGGAAATAAACATCTGAATATATAGATAATGGCCCATATGGACACAGATTTATGGCTAACCCCAAAGCATTTTATACAGTATATAACTAAATGAATAAGTAAAGCCAATTAAAGATGTTCTCGATTTGATAATAATTGCATATACCTTGTGCACAATAATTAAGACAGGCTTCTTTACGTATAAAATTTTCTTCGAACTTTCCTCACAACAGAGGTAGAACTTCTGTAAGTACCATAATAAAGACCAAAGCAGAAATAACCCCTGGAGGGTCTGGAAACCTAACCATTCTTGGCTGTGTTAGTAGTCTAGAGAGTCACAGGCTATGTGCAGCATACTTTGCCAGAAGCCTGGATGCAGTACGGCCTCACAGTAACAGTAGTACAAAGATGTCTTTATATTCCTTTCCCCTCAGCTACAGCTAGGGATTTCTCCCACTGTGGTTCCAGATCCATGCTGAAGGTGAAGTGCAAAATAATTCTGAAACACCAGCTGCTGTATTTATTTTGAAGATATGCATGCTTGAAAATGCTTTATAGTCCACACACAAATCAATACCTGACAGATTCACAGCATTTCTGGAAGGTGTACAGGAATACAAGCAGAAATGTCTCCTGGCAGAGATAGCAGTGCATAAGTAAGCATGTAGAAACTGCTGATACATGTGCAGTATAAGTTATAGCTGGGCATGAGATGAACAGCAGCATGGACAAAATTGCCTTGAATTAGTCAGTGTTAAAAAGCACACAGCAGAACTGAAACTAACCTAACCAAGTAGAAAGCTGGTGACGAATGATCTTTAAAACATGCATGTAGGTTATAAGGATTTTAGGTAGACCTTTTGATTACTTTTGCAAGATTGGTTTTCCAGATGTGATCTTGAGTGAGTAAAGGAAGAATTTTATTTTTTTAAAGCTATTGGTGATTGCAATATGTGTTAACATCACAGAAAAACCTCTGTGTAGAAAAATAAGACCGTTCAGTTCTCTAAAGGCACTTCATTACACCTTCTAGTTATGTAGCCCATGGAAACGGAGCCATGTTCGTCTTCTGTAAGGACTAAACACTTTCGTTAAACAAACTGTTTTTCAGGCTTCAGTTTGTTTCTCACCATGCTAAATCTTGGTTTATCTGTACTATGAAGACTCATACCACAAAAATTAAGTGCAAATGCTTTAGGAGGCAGCAAGTAAAAGGCACTACGTGTACTCAGGATTCTAAGAATAGATGTCTAGAAAGAAAGTCACACCCTTAAATATTTGAACATTGTGTTACAATCCGGAGATTTTCTGAGGAGAAATAGTTATCACATACAAAAATTCACTCTCCTAACTCCCTGTCAAGGTGAACATGGCTAATGTGTATTTCACCTTAATGACCGTGTATAGCTCTTATTAACTTTACTTGCCTAATGGATTTGTCAAGAACAAGGCACTGGAGTCACGTTGCAAAGTTTCCATGAATTTCCCTTGTCAGTTGGAGGTAAAATACAAAAATAATATATTCACCTTGCTCAGGCAAAAATGAAATAACACTAGATGCTACCAAAAAAAAAAAAAAAAAAAAAACAAACCAGGACAAAAATAATCCTTTTATACTGTTCCCTGTTTTACCAGACCATACTTTAATTTTGAATCAATTCACAGTCTGCTGAAATAAACAGTATTCATTTAGATGGGAACAATTAGACAAACGGAGCTTCAAGCTACAGATGTGCTAAACTATCCACTGGTAATTTCATCTAAAGATGCATCAGGATGGAAGACTAAGACTTCTGCACATCATTTATTGAGTTAGATAAAATTTGTTTGCAGCAGATCATAGCAAGGTAAATTGCCAGAGCTGTGCAAAACAACTCATATTTTTGTTACTATGTTTTGTGAATGTAAATTCCTACTCCACTTATTTTGGAAAATGTAAATGTGTCCTCCATCATCTTCATGCTTATTTGACCCATTCCACTTATTTTGGAAAATGTAAATGTGTCCTCCATCATCTTCATGCTTATTTGACCCATGTCTGCAATTATAAAGTTCCTGAGAAAGGACATATGAAATATGAAGACGCAAAGCTATTTACAGACCTACATTTGCCAAATTTGAGCATAAACTGTAAAAATGTAAATTATTAATAATAATTATTATTGAAAATACCTTACACCGTTTGGCATTTTTCATCCTAAAAGCATCAGAAGCACTTTGACATTTAGCAAGGAACACAGGAACCCATAGCATATTGCAAACTGCTTGGCATGGAGATTTCAGACTGGGTACAGTTACCCCAAGCCCACTGCCAAGCCTGCAGCACTGCCCACATTTTCCACACTTCTCATCCGTAAAACTGATCACGTCTGTGACTCTGTCATAACGCATCTGCGTATCTTACCAGCACACCTTAACCTAGCTTCGCATTTGGATCTTGGAAGCTAGTTCAGTGAAAAATTTCCTCACATCAGATCTCTATGATTCCCCAGAATGTCTGCATGCTACAGAAAATCTACACATCTCTCTACCTTTCAAGGTGGTTAGGTTATACCACTGTTGATCTTTTTAGGGATTCACATATATTTAAAACCTAACCATTTAAAACAAACCATGCTGTGCTTTACTGTCTTTACACCAATGCTAAGCACACATATGCATGTCCCATAACTAGAGTACAGATTTAAGTAAAGGAATAATTAAATATTAATTGTCCTGGTTCCGTCGGGGATAGGGTTAATTCTCCCCAGGACACAGGTATTCCATGCCATGTGAGCCATGCCCACCCTGAGCTGCCGGGGGAGGGGGCAGGAAATCGGGCTTGGAGCGGGCTGGGGCATCCCGGGTCCAGTCAGGGAGCGGCGGGGAGCGGCAGTTCTGTAATCGTGTTTGTATATTCCTCTATCCGCATTATTGTTGCTGGTTTTTATTGTTCCCTCTGCTGTTCTGTTAAACTGCCTTTGTCTCAACCCAAGAGTTACATGTTTTTCTTCTGATTCTTCCTGTACTGGGAAGACCTGAGCGAGTGGCACGTGGTTCTTTGTTGCTGTCTGAGGCCAAACCACGACATTAATTTAAACACAGACATTAAATTCTTGAGTTTACTGTAAATGATCGTTTCATTGAGAGATGAAAACATAGTAAATGCATTTCCATCAGATAAAAATTTGGTTTAAAATTATTTTCATTTTTGATAGACTGCTGCATATAAAATATTTGGATTCTAATCATTATTACTACTACATTAAAAAGTGCTACTAAAACACCTAATTAATAAGTTAGCTTCATCAGGGGCTCACCTTAAATGCCTCTATGCAAATCCACATAGCATGGGGGACAAATAAGAGGAGTTAGAGACGTGCGCTCACCTGAAGGGTTAAGGCCTTAATGGCATCACAGAGACGTGGTGGGGTATCTCCTATGACTGGAGTTTGGAATGGAAGGATACAGGCTCTTCAGGAAGGACAGGCAGGGGAGACAAGGAGGAGGTGTTGCCCTCTGTAAATAAACAGCTGGAGTGCATGGAGCCCTGACTAGGGATGGATGAGGAGCTGACGGAGAACTTATGGGTCAGGATTAAAGGGAGGGCAGGCTCAGGTGACGTTACAGTGGGGGTCTGCTAAAGCCCACCTGACCAGGAAGACTGAGCGTATGAGGCCCTCTGTAGATAGATAGGAGCGGCCTCACGTTCACAAGTCTTGATCCTCATGATCAAGTCTTGATCCTTGATCCACTTCAGCCACGCTGATATCTGTTGGAGGGACAACACAGCAGGGCATAAGCAATCCAGGAGGTTCCTTGAGTGTGCTGATGATAACTTCCTTCTCCAAGTGATAGAAGAGCAAACGAGAAGTGCCATGCTGGACCTTGTTCTCACCAACAAGGAGAGGCTGGTGGGGAATGTGAAACTCAAGGGCAGGCTCGGCTGCAGTGATCATGAAATGATGGAGTTCAAGATCCTTAGGGAGGTGAGGAGGGCACACAATATGCTCACTACCCTGAACTTCAGGAGAGCAGACTTTGGCTTCTTCAGGGACCTGCTTGGTAGAGTACCGTGTGATAAAGCCCTGGAGGGAAGAAGGGCCCAAGAAAACTGGTTAATATTCAAGGATCACCTCCTCCAAGCTCAGGAGTGATGCATCCCAAGAAAGAAGAAATTGAGCAAAAGCATCAGGAGGCCTGCATGGACAAACAAGGAGCTCCTGGACAATCTCAAACAGAAAAAGGAAGCAGGGACAGGTAACCTGGGAGGAATACAGAGCAATTGTCTGAGCAACCAGTGATCAGGTTAAGAAAGCTAAAGCCTAGATAGAGTTAAATCTGGCCAGGGACATCAAGGGCAAAAAGAAAAGTTGCTGTAGGCATGTCAGTGACAAAAGGAAGACTAGGCAAAATGTGGGCCTTCTCCGGAAGGAAACAGGAAAACCAGTCACCCAGGACATGGACAAGGCTGAGGTACTCAACAACTTTTTGCCTCCATCTTCACCAGCAAGTGGTCTAGCCAGCCACACCGCTCAAGTCATAGAAGGCAAAGGCAGGGACCGGGAGAATAAGGAACTGCCCCTGTAGGTGAAGTTCAAGTATGAGATCATCTGAGGAATCTGAAGGTGCACAGGTTCATGGGACCTGATGAGATACATCCACGGGTCCTGAGGGAACTGGCAGATGAAGTTGCTAAGCCACTATCCATCATATTTGAGAAGTCGTGGCAGTCCAGTGAAGTTCCCACTGACTGGAAGAGAGGAAACATAGCCCCCATTTTTAAAAAGGGAAACAAGGAGACCTGGGGAACTACGGGCTGGTCAGTCTCATCTCTGTGCCGGGCAAGATCATGGAGCAGATCCTCCTGGAAACCATGCTAAGCCACATAAAAACAAGGACGTGATTGGTGACAACCAACATGGCTTCATTAAGGGCAAATCGTGCCTGACAAATTTGGTGGCCTTCTACAATGGCGTTACAGAGTTTGTGGATAAAGGCAGAGCAACTGACATCATCTACTTGGACTTGTGCAAAGCACTTGACACTATCCTGCACGACATCTTGGTCTCTAAATTGGAGAGACATGGATTTGATACATGGACCACTCAGTGGATAAGGAATTGTCTGGATGGCCTCATTCAAAGAGTTCAAAGAGTTCAAAGAGTTTCATTCAACAGCTCGATGTCCAAGTGTTGACCAGTGACAGGTGGCATTCCTCAGAGGTCAGTACAGTGCCCAGTGCTGTTTAACATCTTTGTCAACAACATGGACAGTGGGATTAAGTGCACCCTCAGCAAGTTTGTCAATGGCACCAAGCTGTGTGGTGCAGTCGATGTGCTGGAGGGAAGGGAGACCATCCAGAGGGACTTGGACAGGCCTGAGAGGTGGGACCGTGAAGACCACATGAAGTTCAACAAGGTCAAGTGCAAGGTCCTGCACTTGGGTCACGACAATCCCAAACACAAATACAGGCTGGGAGGAGAATGGATTGAGAGCAGCCCTGCGGAGAAGGACTCAGGGGTATTGGTGGATGAGAAGCTCAACATGAGCTGGCAATGTGCACTTGCAACCCAGAAAGCCAACTGCATCCTGGACTGCATTAAAAGAAGCGTGGCTAGCAGGTCAAGGGAGGTGATTCTGCCTCTCTGTTCCACTCATGTGAAGCCCCACCTGGAGCACTGTGTTCAGCTCTGGGGCCCCCAACATAAGAAGCACATGGACCTGTTGGAGTGAGTCCAGAGGAGAGCCATGAAGAGGATCAGAAGGCTGGAGTGTCTCTCCAGCTGAAGACAGGCAGAGGCAATTGAGGTTGTTCAGGCTGGAGAAGAGAAGGCTCTAGGTAAACCTTATTGCAGCCTTCTAGTACTTGAAGGGGGCCTACAGAAAAGATGGAGAGGGACTCTTTGCCAGGGTGTGTAGTGATAGGATGAGGGGTAACAGTTTTAAACTGAAAGAGGGTAGATTTAGATTAGATATTAGGAAGAAATTCTTTACTGTGAGGGTGGTGAGGCACTGCAACAGGTTCCCCAGAAAAGCTGTGAATGTCTGTCGCAGGCAGAGTGATTAACTTCACTCGTAAGAGAGAAGTAGTGAAATATTTAGAATTGTATTTATTAATATAAAACATTGATTTAGCTAAGTTAGTAGTGAATGCGACTATTTTATGTAATTCAATGGAAGGGTACACTTGATTATTTACTGCATAGAGGACATGGTCAGACAAGCTGTCAGGGAGACCCTCCCATTGAGTCACGAGATTCAGAAAGGACCCCCTTGCTTTCTAAACTCCTTCTCAGAGAAGAGTCTAGGTGCAGCTGCATCCAATCCTAGTCCCAGACTTGGTCAATGGTTTATATCTAAAGGTTTGTGTAAGTGCAATCAATCCTTTATATCTCTTAGCTAAAATTTCAAAGTTTATCATGCTATTAGTCAATTACCGAGAATCTGTTGCGGCAAGGAATCTCTCAGCCTTGAGGAGTAGAACCTTAAGCAAGCATCCCCAATCAAGGGGAGATTCTGGCATGCAGCCTGCTGCCATGCAGGAGAGCTCAAATGGCTCTTGGGCTGTCCACTATTCATAGGGTAAGATAATTGACCTATAGTCGTATTCACATGGGAACAAAATATCTAGGTCCCCACTCCAGACAGTGTTTTGGCGGTGTTGCCAACCATCCCCCAAAGTCCAGGTGCAACTTATCACAGCTCCCACTGATGGTTATGGCTTGAGCAGGAGCCAGAAGGGTGTGGGAAGTGGGGAAGGAGAGAGCACACTGCCACAATGCCCCATCCCTGGAAGTGTTCAAGACCAGGTTGGATGGGGCTTTGAGTAACCTAGTCTAGTGGGAAGTGTTTCTGCCCATTGCAGGGGCTTTGGAACTAGATGATGTTCCAACTCTAACCATTCTATGATAGTATGATAAAGCACAAAAAATAGAAATTCTGTAAATCTTTAATGATGGAAAATTACAAAAGAAGAACACAAAAGTAAAATGTACCTTTTATGTTAAAAACTGCAGTACAGGTTTAATCAGAGCTTATTTAGGCTATTCTGACAGTCCTCACATTCCAGCCATGGCTTATGTGACAATCCTTAACTTTGGTGAACTTTGGCCAATAAAATTGTCATGTCAATCTACGGTATCCAGAGCTCCATCTTTTGATTTATTCATATCTTTTCTTCAATCCCAACTTATGTTTAAAAGATCAAGATTGGCTACTTGTGGTAAGGTCTTCAAAAGGAAAAGTTAAAAATCGAAGAGACATCTTTTGTCATAGATGGTCTTTTCCGAAATGAAATCTGTCAATTTGGCATGTCCGCATAGATATTTATCTATTACCTCAAACTCAACAAAGTTAAAATGGAGTTCTTAATCTTTCTCTTGCAGGTCTTTGAAAATGTCTTTTTTTTTTTTTTTCATATGGACCATGCTATCATTAGCTGTCACTTATTGCTAGCATCTAATACAATATTGAACACACGTCTTTCTCTAGATCCTCACCCCTCTATTGTATAACACCTTTCAGCAGAAGAATATCACATGAAATACAGCTACTTTTATCTATCTGCATAAATAAAAGAGTTCTGCTGATTAATTTCTCACAGCTGCATTTCTGACACACTTTTTTTACTGGCCTTGGTAAATCTGTCTTCTTGTTCCATCTAAAATTCATCTTAATGTCTATTTTCTAGCCCTGTTTGTTTAATCGTGCCTCCCTCATCATGGATTGTCCTTTCCCTACCCCAACACTTGATGTCACATTCCTACATTGAAGAGGTGGTTCGGTTCCCATTTCCATTAAACACTGACTTCAGTGCTAAAAATATTAATTGTATAAAGTGTGTTTTTTGGCAAAAGTTAAGTAGTGTCTGAACACAGACCGCTTCAAACATAGATGAATCCAACAGCTCAGTTCACATAGACTAAGACCAACAAGGATTTTTAGTCACTGCTGGTACCATTTATCCCAGAAAGCTGGAGATAAAAAATTACAGAATTTATTACCAGCCTGCTGATTATTGAGCCAACCAGGACAGAGTATTTTTAGTGTTTTAAAGCATATTCATTGATTTCCGACAAGTTTATTGGAGTATTTTTGCACAGCTGTAGAAAATGGTATTTATTAAGCATCAACATTTTCTAACTGTATAATATCAATAACTATCTTTATTACTTCGTAACATTTCAACACAAACACAGAAAATGTGAACATCCAAATCCTATATCTTCAACATAGCAAACACTCTGGATGATAACATCATAAAGAATATGGGATTTGTTAGTTTGTGAAATGCAAGACATAGGCCCTCTTAACTCTGTCTCTTTCTTCCCCACAACACTCAGGACAACACACAAGTTTTTAAATGACAAAGGGCCTAATGGCTAATGGGTTCTGAAGTTGATTGATCTTCATAGGTAACATCCTGCGAGATGTTATATTAAAAGTGGTATAGTTTTAATTTACCTGCTGCTGCTAAACTGGAAATTCTCTCATGCAGCCAGGTCCCAATATATAATCCCTTAAATCCCACTTGGAAATTGAAAGGGATGGAGCAGATCTTCAAATGTATGTATCCATTTGACTATTGGCAGTCTTCATTAAAGCTAAGGCTTCTGAGCCGAGGCTCAGCAATAGTTGCAAAATTTAGCTGGGTACAGCATTTTGTTTTCTGTCAAACTGCATACAAACCTGTTACAGTTAATTATGGATCTGAACTGTCCATAGGCACGGCACAGAACCTGACCTTTTCCTTTCTTACACACCTGCCTGTTTATTAGTCAAACACTTCAAATAAAAATATGTTTTAACTTTTTTTCTCCAAACTCTCTTTTCCAGCTGTAGTCCTGATTTCCTTAGTTATAAGCTGTATAGGTGACATCTGTGAATGTGTGAGTGCACTGTATATTATATGCACACTCTCACACTGGGGACAGAGTAAGATCCCTTTACCATATTTAATACACTTACAATGCAAAGGGTTTTTTGCAGATTTTAGTGTTATCTGTCTCCAAGTATAAGAAAATGCTGGCTCTTGCTTTGCACAAGATGAAATAGAACTTTGCAAATTTTCCTACGAAAGAGGTATTAGAATTCTCGGAGCTCTTTAACATTTCATGTTTCTTTTATTAAAAAATACCCCAAAACTTTATAACTAAGAACACGTCTTAAACTATAATTAACTCAAACAAATCCTTTATTTCACTGAAGTTACAACATTAAAAAAAAAAAGGAAAATTCATTACTTTCCAAGAAGCACTGTATTGGAATTAATATGGGTGGATTTTTTTTTTTTTAAATAATTAAACATTTAACGATTGTTTAATAAGCAGATTTAATTTCAATAAAAGGCTCTTGATTAATTTAGATTCTTCTCGCAGTCTCCTGGAATAAGTAGTATTTAATTAGAAAGGAGCAATTAGACAAATGGCGTTCTAAAAGAAGTGCCAAAATACCAGATGGTAATATGAGTACTTTTCTCTGAGTGTGGAGGTACATGTCCATGTAAATTTTGTGTACTGAAGAAGTTAGTTATTTATCACTATGCTGAAATATGCTGCACGTTGTCTGGAGATGCAAATCCTTTTCCACATGGAAACACCAGATCTTGCCACATCTAAAATATCAAAATAATATTTAACTGGGTATGATTGTCTAAAGGTCAAATCTTCATCCAAGCCATCTACAGACTTTAATTTGACCAGAATTTTTAGCTTTAAAACACAGAATAATTTTCCTGTTAATTTACAGTATTTATTGGATTTTTCATATAGATTTAATTTCATAGATAAGGGGGGGGGAGGGGGGGGAGGTGGCATCCAAGGTCATTCAGGGTAAAATTACATCCCTATACAACAATTTGCTGTATAGGGAATTCAGCGTACAAGTTTACAGAATGCTGTTACTCAGCCATAAATACATTACAATTTACCCCATTTAAAAGGCTTGAAGAAAACAGCTATAGAATTCAGACAGCTACAGGAAGGGAGGGTAAGACCTATCCAAACAGCAGCAACCCTTGGGGTTTCCTGATGTTCCACAGCAATACCTAAACTTTTCATCTTACAAAGGGCTTGTATACAGGACTACCAGGTGCACCTGCTATGAGCAATATTATGCAGTAATCTTACCCCAGAGACTCACAGTGTTGAAAGCCAAATCGGAGGCAGCTGCTTTGCTCAGCCTATCACACTGCTTCAGTGGCTGCCAGCATACAGGCTTCAGAGACAGTTCTAGGGCAACAAGGGGCAAAGGCAAGAGGATGTGTTCCTTTCTCATGCTTTCTAACAGCAGCAGGAGAGCCTTCAGTAAACTGTAATTTAAAGTGTGTATTTAGACTCTGATTTTCCTGTCCCCAAAACCTTTAGACACTGAATCTAGCATCCCTTCTGCTCTGTGCCGTGATACCTGCTCCAATTATTAAATGTTCCTGCTCAGCCTCATGTTCCTTCCTCAGCCTAACAAGAAGCCCAGAGCCAAAATTGTGAGTTAAAATTAAACCACATTAGTTGATCACTATCACAAACATGGAGGCAAAGTGCATGTAAAGAATCTCCACACGTCAGAAATTATGGATTCATTTTTAAAGATCAAAATCATAAAATCTGACTTCTGTGGAAAAGGCTGACAACTGACATCCTCAGTCATTAATGTTCCAGACTTATCCAACCCTTTTCAGAAATAGACATAACTGTTATAAAAATCTGTTATAAAACTCTTAACAGCTCTGTTAACAGAGTTTTAGAACAAAGGGAAATAAAGTTACCAGGAAATGTTTATCCACAGCATAAATCCACTAGGTATATTAGTGCAAGGAATCAAAAAGCTACACAACTCTTTAGGTCAGAGTTGTCAATCAAAGAGGAAGTAGAAAGCAAAGAAAAGGTTGCAAGTTAAGTAAGATTTTATTGCCATCTGTTGCCAAAAGAGAATTTTTCTGCCTGCATGACGCTATTCATTGGGTCTTCAGAATAGTCCAAGCCAACTGAGAAGGCGGACACAGACAAATTGTACGAATGTATTGACTTCTCATGCTTACCCTACCAAAATAAAGGGTGAGAAGATGTGTAAAATAACTGAATAGCAATCTGAAAAAATAGACCAGATGAGAATGGGGCAGGACATCATTCTTCCATCCCATGACAGGTTGAAATTTCAGTATAGGAAACTTTTAAGGGAATTCAAGAAAACAGAATGCATGAATAAACACAGAGCATCTGGAATGTGGAACAACCAAGCCACAATCGCTGCTTTCCAATGCACATCATTGCCAGAGGAGGGATTTAAATATATATTTCAGTTGAAAAATTTCTAATAAACTCTAGGCACAGTGCGGAGTGCAGGAAGGTATCAAGACCCATTTGATGGAAAGCAATGGTGCTTTTTGAGATCTCTCATGTAAAGGAAATGCATGGTTGCTTTCAGTTCCTTACAAGGTTATCACAAAAGTCTCCTTACATTGAACTTTGAATCCTTGGAAGACAGGAATACCATTTCTCTTTCTGTGTAAAAGCAAGAGCCAAGATGGAGGTTTCTCGCATCTGGAAATCAAAAGTTTCCATATCTCTAAGTGATTCAGAAACTATAATACACTTGCATTAAGCACTAATAAACACATATTTCTTTCTATAAGATACAAAGAGAGTAGATTAAATGAATGGTTGAAGACTATTTGCCTAAAGTCATAATGATATTTGAAAATTTATATATAAAACTGAAAAAAAAAAGGCATTTTATTTTTTTCGTATCAGTCAGGGGAATCACCTAAATGCAGTAGTGTGTATGGTAAATAAATCTGTTGGATGAAGTTGTTCTTTTAGAAGCTAGTAGATTCTCCACATGAAGCAACGTCGGAAAAACAATTTGGGTGCAGCTAGTACAGGGTGAAGAATGAACCGATTTTTACTGTGCCTTTTAATGATTTTATCATGTATAAGAATACTTAAATTTCAGATGAATAGAGAAGTTACCAGTAACTTGAATCTTTAAAATCATAATAGTAATGATGGAATTATGAAGCCTTATTATACCAATTTTTATTCTAATATTTGTCATGGTTTAATTGATTAACTCTCTATCTTCCTCTGGTAAATTAAGGAGATGGAAATTATGCTATTGCTGCCACTGTGTGAAAGTCTATTCCTATTAAACTAAAACTGTATTCTGTATATCAGTAATTATTTTCACACTTTCTCAAAATAAATTTATGTATTCTTATATTATACGTATCTCATGATAATTTAGATCTTGACTGAGAACGAATCTAGAGATGTAGGAACATGTTGTAAAAGGAGTGCAGTTTCCCATTTGCTAATGAACAATCAGCAGGCTGGATTATAATGATTTGACACGTAGCGGGAGCAGAAGCCTGGATTGTCTTCTATGCACCGTCTACTGTACCTAAAGCCTAAACTGTTTCAAATTAAAGGAAGAGTCCCGTGTCAATGTGAACTCATTTTATCACTGTCAAAATGGCAAAAGAGAATAGAGAGCTGATCTAGTCCTAAACTACAACTATACACAGAGCTCAAGAGCACAAAGCAGAAGCCTGGGCATTGCAAAGCCTCATGTAAATATTTGCCTCCCTGCATATTCCGGATATGCACTCTGTGATCTGACAAATTTCAGGATTTTATTGCAAATTGTGTGACACTGCAATGGTTCCTGTTAGAATCCCAGCTGTTGGAAACATTTTACTACCCAATTATACATTAAATTCACTTTCCATTCATGCAGAAAATTAAATCCAAGTTTTTTATGGTTCCAATTGAACTACGGGGAAAAAAACACAATTGATTTCTTTTGAAACATTGTCATTTTTGCACAAATCTTATGATTTATGTCATCTGCTGTTTCATTAGAAAACTGAGGTTAACAAAATTGAATAAACATTTTCCTTATAACTCTGTCTTTATAGTATAACTTTTATTACTAGAGAAACAACAGTGAGACTATAGTGGAGAAAGAGCCAGTACAGACCATTAAGCAGTTATTCAACTATGCTATTTAATTATGTTCCAGAAAATTTTAATAATTTAGTGCAGGTGTATTATTATTATTATTGTACTCATAAATAGTTTACTTCTAAAACTGCATTTAATTGAAATTTAAGTAATAATTTTTCTTTATCAGGCACTGGAAAAACAAAATTTCAGTTTTTCCTGAACCATATATGAATTAAAGATAAATTTGATAACATTTTTTGCTGCAGTTTCTGTCACTAGATTTTCAAAATTTAGTGCTTGATCTCTTTTATGCAATAATCCTGTGGCTAAAGCACTTCAGTAAGTGACTTGTTTCTTTCCCTCCCTTTAGGTTTTGTTTCTCTCATTTGCGCTTGCTACAAGGCTACTGTAGCTGTCAGGCTACATGGTATTCTCAGGTAAATTTTACTCAATTGTTCTTGTAAAGAAAATTAATATGGAATACTTAAAGAATAATAAATTCAGATAATTATGATGGTTTATTTGCCTGATAGGAGAGTGAGGAATGTCATATGAGTGATTAACATTATTTATTATGGTGATACTTTTCATTTTGACAACCACCCTGATAAATCTGTTATTCACCTAGACCTACTTTTAGGCTTCATGCTCTTCCTTACAATAACCTATGCCTAACAGACACAATTTACTTTTAAGAGATGAAACACTAACTAGTCTATTTGTCACCCAATGCTGCTGGTGTTTCTGCTCTACTCATTTTTAAGACATTCTTTCTGGAAATGGAAAATCTTTACCAAGCTTTATGGATCCTAAGTGACAATCAGTAATATATCTCATGGTGGAATGGCCAACCAGGGCACAGAACACTCAGAAGATCAAAGTTCTACCACCATGATTCATAAACTATATGAGTACTATTAATATTCCATGATAACTCATTCTCCTGACAATTAAATCAGAAGAACAAAAGTGAAGAAAAATAGAGTTATGTACTTGTAATAAGCTTGGGAAATTTTAAAATTATTAACTCCCTTTCAATATAAAAATTACCCATTTTCAATGCCTACAGGTTCCATTAACTACAATAGGGTCTTCTACAGCACAGAAATCACTGAACAGATGAGTTTTGCTGATACAGCATGTAATTGTTGCCACACTAGCAAGAAATCCAGACAAATGAGTAAAATATTTTGTGTCTTCTTTCTGTCACCTGTTGGAGTCTATGAAACTACGGCATGGCTTATAGATGTAATGTCCTAGTTTGGCCTTACATTTCAAAAACCACAATCCAATAGATTTAAAGTCATCAGATTCAAGTAACTTGACATTTACTTATTTCTTCAGTTTCAAGATTATCCCATAGCAGAAATCAAATACCAGCCTCATTCATTCTTAAAGAAAAGGAAACAAAGACACCTCCTCTGCTTTTTGATTAACTTATATTGCACAATTTTCAAATCCTGGCTTTAAATATCAAAATGTTGACACTGATCACCTTGAGCATGTTTGATAGACGCATTTTTCTTTCAGCATACCTATCTTATCAGCCTTCATAAATTCAGAATCATAAATCTGTAACATTAACAAATTCCTAATTTTAATAGAGCATTGAGTGTCAGATTAATACTTAGTTTAGAATATTCATAACACTGCTAAAAGAGGATCTTGCTAATGAAATATAAGCTATGATTAATAAAAATGACATTTTTCTATCACACTTAGGGACTTAAAATAATAAATACTTTCTCTTTTTCAACATGCTTTGATGGTAGACATTGAGAAAATTAAAATGTCAGTGATAGGGTTACTTATAGTCCTATATAAATAATTTTTTTTCACAAAGATTTCTACTTTTACGTAAAAATACAACCTGATAATCTTACCACAAATGTCCATCTTTTGCTCAGATCACTTTCCAAGTAAAAATATAATTCACTGAAAGAAGAGACCTTATTTCCTCAAAGCTGTTTTTAAACTAGTCACAATTAAAAACTCATAAGGCGGCATATGTGAAAAGGCTTCTGCTTCATCTTCAGATGCTTGTGAGAATCAGTGTTTGACCTGTAACCTCCACTGAGACATACCCTGGCAAGAGAGACACAATATATCTCCTTCTTTCACAGATTCTTCTGTTCTGAAGGGTGGTGATCAGGCTCGCACAAACTACTAAGTAGCTTCTGAATTACTCACCACCATGCATTAGTTACACCATAGAAAAGTTCACTTCATGGGATTCAGTTGTCATACAAAGGGCTTAGACATTGATATAAATACCTTTTCTTACTTATTGCTCCTAACACTTTCTTTTAAGTATAATCAGTTGAGAAATATGAAGGTCACAGTAAAATCTATGACACCAAACTTTTACCTGACCACAAAATACGTCTTCACCAGATTTATATTTAAGAGTTTTCAATACCAAGAGTAGCAGAGGTGTTCATGAATGAGGTAATTTTACTCAGTCAACCATTATTATGAAATATAACCTCTCAGAACATTCAGTTTTTTCAACCACGGCTACGAAATAATCTATCAGACCATCATTCAGATTTTTTTTTTTCCCAGACATTTGTTTCCATGTTTTTAGGTAGGGAAGGTTATAAAAGACAGCCATCACATAAAGGAACAGAGGAAGTTTAATGTAGGTTTCTTATGAATGTATAGAAGTCTGTCAGAAGATCCATGCATTCAGAGAAGGATAGCAGTTCTTTGAGATAAGTAATATGCAGTTTGAAATGCCATTCTGTGGTATGTCAGATTGTCCAGTGATACTTACGAGTATGAATGCCTGTGAATTTCAAATAATCTGCAAGTATTACTGATGCAGGAGAATTTTTATTTCTTTTTATGAATTTAACACTGAATTAAAAGACCCAGATGCTGCACTGCTTTGCAAATGTCAGAACACCCCCACACTGGCTTACTCACACCAATGATTTCCGGTGTCTCAAATGGAATATGAGGCTGTTTTTTTCAACTGAAATTGTAAGATCAGCTTAATAATGTGCTTAAATATGCACATTAATCCCATTTGTTTATAAGTTATAAGTCTAATTCTACACCAAAGATGGCTATGTCAGCCACAGAATTATCAGCATTTGGGTATCTGTCAAAAATGAATGTTAGAAGCAGAGGTAAATAAGCTTCCCTTGTTTCCCAAAGGAACCTCCACCCTGAGAGACTTCTTAACTTTCCTTTAACTTTTGTGACATTGAGGAAAGTACAACATTCAACCAACATTCAGAGAAACTGGCAGTGTAGTATAAGCTAAAGCAGATCTTAAAAATTGCTTTCTTAAATTGCCTGTGGGCTTGAGAAAAATCAAGTAATTCAGTTTCTAGACCTTTAATATAAAAATGAATGTAACCATTGCTATTCAGGTATGTTTCATGTCAGTATAGCTATGGCATTTTTATGTGTATTGTTTGTTTTCTTTTGTTCACTTATTATAGAGAGCTATTGACATTTATTTTACTCCAAATTTATAGAATCTGAATTTGATTTCATTCTACTAAACACATAAAATACTTCATTATTGAGCAGATTCTATGAAAAAGATGCAAAATATCTTTACAATCTTATTATCTGAAGTTTAATTTTATGTATTTCTCAGCACCTAGAAAACATATCTTTTAAGGGGCAACCTCACAAAGAAGTCTAATTCATGACTCAGATTTTACTTGGTTAGTAATCCCATTCCCATTCCCATCTTCAGATACTCATCAGTCTTCCCTGCTAACAGCCAGTCTAACTAAAGTGTTTATATGCTGGGTTTCTATATTTCATCCTTATTTTCAGTTAGTTATTTCTTAATTTAAGCTCAAGAGCTGCCACCTCTTTATACAAGAAAGTCTCTCCTTATTTTCAGTTAGTTATTTCTTAATTTAAGCTCAAGAGCTGCCAGCTCTTTATACAAGAAAGTCTCAATGGAAACAACAACTGTACATTAGGACAGCACAAGGCATGTGAAACTGGATTTATGTAATTCAGAAACGATATGACATTTGAAATGATTGCAAACCTATTAAAAATAAATATATTTTCTGTAATTATTTAATGTATTAAATATTAATTAGGATTTATGTTGTATACAACCATCCTTACTAGAACTACAACAGATAAAATTAAAATACAAAAATAATATTCAGGCACTCAAAGGTTGCAGTTAAAGTTTCTAAAAAATGCAGATAACATATTCCGTGTCAGTTGCATTGTGCATGTACAAGTGTACAAATTTTGAAAGTTATAGTATCTTTTATAGTATCTTAGAGATATAGTTTAGTGATGGTTTTTGTCAGAGTTAGGTTGATGGTTGGACTAGATGATCTGAAAGGTCCCTTTGAACCTAGGCAATTCTATGATTCTATGATTCTATCTATAACAAAGAAGGGGTTCAGGGTGGAACCTCCTTGAGCCTCCTTGAGGCCAGTCAAGCAGAAAAGCAGGTTGTCCACACAGGCCACGCTGGCTCTGTACTTGGAGATTTTCAGGCCCAACTGGATGAAACCCTGAGCAAAGTGCTGTGAGATCACTCCTGATCCTTCTAAGAGCAGGAAGTTGTACCATGTATTTCCTGAGATCCTTCTCAGCTTGAATTGTCATAAAATTATATTCTCACTGCAAAACTAGGTGAAAAATGTAAACAAAATTATGTTTTTCAAAGATGTTGAATAATGTGTCCAAAATTCAGTGTCTGCAGATAACAGATTCATTTTTAACAGACAACGTAGCCAAATAGGTTCTGATTTTTTCCCCTTTTTCTTGTAAATTTACTTAATTACATAAAATTTTATTTAATTATAATTTTCTGTCAACCTGTTAAGTACTTATGTCCCATTCATTTCTTAATGCAACAAACTCACAAACAAATCAATAGACACAAAGAGCTGAAGTGATGGTTTTCTACTTTTTTTTAATTTTAATTTCCACTTCATGTGATACCTTTAAAAATGGCTAGAACCATTAAATGGCCTTTAGTTTTTCTTAATATTTATTTAATACATTATTCTGCTGCAGAAAAAAGAAGCAACAAATGCAGTACTTTAGTCACCAGTCATCCTATCATAAATTCTTACAAACCAATAAGTTTGAACTTTTCTTTAGAAATGACTAAAATGTATGAATGTAAAACAAGACTAAAATAAATTCTTAAGTGCAGACTTCTTTCTTGCTGATTTAAATAGTGATTAAATTTGTTGATCTAAATCCCCATATTTAAATAAAATCACAGGGCTGCAAGACACAGGAGAGTGATATCAGCAGTGATATCCTCAATGAAAATTTGAAAATACAGACAGATTCTGTGATCACAGGGTAAATAGGACAGGAAAGTTACCGAGTAGGTTACATGCAGTTTAATGAGAAAAACTGCAAAATTTGTTCAGGAAAGGTAACACTAATCTTACATAAGTTCATATCTCAATGGGACTTTAAAAACAATAACAAAAAATTTAGTACATTTCATTTCATGATCATGTTACCACATTTAAATTCCTTCTGTTAAACTACATTTTCCACATTTATAGGAGGAATAATAAGATATTTCAAAAAAGGTACTGGAATATACAATTTACATAAAAAACACACGACAATAATTTGGTTCTAAAGAGACAGATATTATCAACAATTATTCAAACCAAGCATAAGCTAGAGCTACACAATAATGGCTTATATGACTGCAAACCACATTAATTTTCCTAAGTATAAATCTAATTTTATACAATTTCTTTTTCTCCACTTGTCAACTGTGGCAGCTGATATATATCTTGTCCCAGTTTTTCTGGCTAGTGCTGGTTACCACAAGACATTTCTGCCTTATGGACCACACTATTACCAGCTTTCAAGTTAATTTGTCAAGTTAAGTGGAAAGAGAGTTTGTTGTGTAGTGGATGTGCCATGAGATGTGCAGTGGAGGTGGAACAGGTTCACGCTACAGGTGTCCTCAGGCTACATTTCTGATGACTGCCATCTTAAGGAAACAGCAAAAGTCAGCCAGTTCCCTGACACCACTTTTACCACAGATTAATTTAGGCTAAAATTTGAGAAATGTAAACATTTATAGACAAACTGCGAAATATTCACATAAATGGCATCAAGCATTACATGTTGGCACAGAGGAAATTAAAAAAAAAAAAAAAAGAATTATTCTACTTCATTTCCTCTCACCCTTCTTAACAGCAGGTACACTTTAAGCCTTTTATTGTAGAAGTTGTTTGGATTCAGTTCTTGCTTTTGTTCCCCTAACAGATAATGTTCATTAACCCAAGTGTGAACCTTCCTCACACCAAATCTATGCCTGGTACCTAAGCTTGAAGGTCTTGAAGACAACAAGATTGCCCAAATTGTCACAGACTTTATCCAAAGGCAGGGTGGGAGTCATCTACTCCAATTTACATCTGGGCTAATTCTCTAAACTTCTTTTATGGTCAATAAAGGGAAAGAGTTGCTGAAAGGCTGCAATTCATCTCCTCCTAAAATAGATATCTAAAATAGGTTGCATTAATCACTCTGCAGCAGCACTTACTTCTCAATAGTAACTATAAAGGGAACTCAGATTTGTAGCTCAAATGTGTATGCTATGTTTACAGATATCTAAAGGTAGATGAGAAATTTCCATACTGGCTTAACTAAAACCATTACCTCCCTCTGAAGTATACATAATGTTATTTGCCATTGATTAAATATTAAGATCCCTTATACAAACCTCATCCTGTGTGTACACAAAAAACTTGCTGCTCACAGAATCACATAAGTAGGATTTATTCATACAACTTATAAACAAGTCTCATCTGTGCCCTAACACAATGGTAACAGCAAAAACTGTGATAAAGACAGTAGGTTTGGGATTTCCCATTGAATTTTCCATTATACTCAGTATTATAAGAGAATGTGTGATGACAGAAAAACAGGACTCTTGAACAGGAGAAAAAACAGCTATCCTAAAATTGCTAAGGTTTTTGAAATTGTCTCATATAACATCTTCCAAAGCAAATTAAAGAAATCTGTCCTATATGCAATCCCTACAAGGTAGGTTGCAAAGCTATTTGGAAATGGTAATCAGAAAATACTTATGAATGTTTTATTGTAGAATTGAAAACCTATGAGGAGAAGGATTCCATATGGTTTCTGTTGGTCTATTAGGATGCAAAATAAAATAGGTGCATGAGATTTTTGTAGGCACTATGGAAGGAATCTGTCAATTCAATGGAAAGCACGGTTTGAGTTCACAACAGCCATAACAAAGGAGTATTGAACACAATTCCATTTTCCTTTGGAAAAAAACCCTACCATTCAATGGGTTCGAGTGTGAGATTTAGGCAGGAAAAAAAATCAGCTGCAGAAATAGAAGGTCAGAATCATTGCATAGACAGTATGTGTGCAGAAATGAGTACAGAAAGCAGAAATAAATTAGAACGGATCACAAAGCATGAATTAACAGTGTCTTGCTGATACAAATAGCAAATGGACAAGACAATATAAACAGAAAGGTAGTTTAGAAAATGCATGAGTATAAACTTTGATCAGCATCCTCTCAAGAGCCTTTGTGAAATTTTGCATCTTGATACTTCAAATAAATATATGATAACTGGAGTCAGCAGAGGAGAACACAAATAATAACCAGCAACCTATCAGAAAAACTTTATTTATCAGGTAGGCTCTTACAAAGTAGAAGGATGCAATTTCTTTCCCATTTTTCATCTTGGGAATTATTCAAACTAACAGACTTAAATTATAACAGTTGAGATTCAGGTTTGACATTAGGGAACTTTTCTAATGTTAACAACAGTTAAGCACTTCAAATATACTGCAGTTTAACTGTAGTTTGACTAAAGAGATACCACACTTCTGTCAGATACCCTAGTAGTTGTCTGCACCAAAACATATAATCACAGAAATGAGGAAGGGGATATTTTGTGTAATTACATGAGCTTCATACCACTACACATTTTTCCTGTATATAATATATAATTTTTTTGTTTTACACATTTGCATTACAGAGAGCAATTCTGATTACAGTTCACTATTGAAAAATAGTTTCAATCATGAAAATAAAGTATTACTGAAAATACTCACACAAATTCCAGTACAAAGGGTTGAACATTTTGCTATGATGTTCATTAGTAAAAAGTCAGGAGGATTTTCAGCAGTGATGCCAACTCCCTATCTACTCCATTATTTACAGTGGTTGGACACACACTTTAAAACGCAGTATATTGTGGGGACTTAATTTCTGCAGTTTGCACTAAATTTACCAGTAGAATTCATTAGTGAATGTGATGTAGATATTACAAAACAGAAAGAGCTTGTTTTACTTTTAGCAGAACTTAACGTGCTCATGAACACTAGCAAAGTATTTTACATGTTATAAATAAGGTGTATATGTGTATGAACAGTCAACCAGGCTTGCTTTTGGATAAGAAAAAATCTGAGTGTAATCAAACTGTAAAATTGAGTCAATATCTTTAAGAATCAATAGAATCAATAAAGGTGCATAAAACCGTCACACTAGAAAAATATTTATCCTCATAACTGATGGATGACTTTGCTGTTTGTCACACTTGCATCAAATTCAGTGAAGGAAGCAGTGAATGTTTTATCTTCAAAGCTGAAAGAGCTGCCTGATGCAATAAACTCTTGGATATTTAAAATAAGAAGCATATCCAATATCCTGCAAAGATGTTATGAGACCTTTTTCTGACAAATTAGCTGTACTCTAACAAATATGTACAATATCTGAGACCAATATTTAGGGACACTGCTGTACACTATGAAAATAAATTGTAGAATATGCAATCAAAATTCACAAAGAATTTAGGAGAAACTCAAGGAATGTAGCTGTTATAGGAGACTTTAAGAGACCTAGGCCCTTTTCAGCGTATACCATAAGCATGCAATTTATGTCACTGTTGTTTGGTACGTTTTTCTTTCCAAGTCCCCTGACTTCCACTCTACAGACCAGACAATTATTTCTCCAGACCTGTTTTCTTTATAGAGAAAGTTGCTCCTCACTGTTTCCTCAACCTCAAATTCTACTGTGCAAGAAATTTAGGAATGTTTGTGGACTAAGATAAGGAGCAGTTCTTTTGAACTTGAAAAGTGAAACAGTACTATTTCAACTCTGCCCTCACTGAAGCAGGGTATTTGGCTTATTTTGCATAAAGGACTTATAAGAAAAAATTACTGTTTCTTGGTTTTTGCTTTGTTGGTGTTTACAGGTTTATTTGTTTCTTACCTACCATAACTTCTAGAGATACAGCATTTTTTGTTGAAAAAATCACAAAGTACTGCAGGTTGCATAGAAGTGAGGTAGCTTAGTCTATCTGGTGCTCCTTCCACCCATTAGGGTTTTGTAATAGTTAAGGAAGTGCAAAAGCTAAACTGGCAGTAATCCTTTTTTTGGCCTTTATCTCTACTACACACATTAACTCTCTTAAACTGCCTTCTTTTAGGTGAAAACAGAAGGCTACATGGTAAAATGTTTATTTAGATTGTCTTTTTCAAGCTATTACTTTTTAGTCGTCCAATGGTCAACCTTGCTGTACCCTCAAAGCTCACTTGTATATGTGACATTTTCTAACTTGACCAAATGTCATCTTCTGAACCAAGACTTAAATTTGCTTTTAGGAGGAGAAAGGAGGAGGAGTTGGCAATGCAAGAGAAGGTAATAAAATGTTTCATTCAATAGCTTCTTATTAGTCATGACTACTAATGAGATTTCCATTAAGGCACATATCATGTTAGATTTACATCATTTTGCCAGGACAAAAGCCTTTTTCATCCTGGTTCAACTCAATCCATTACCTATTTTCAATATTACAAAAAGTATTCTATCTATTTAGCAAGCTTCAGTGCAGAATGACTCTGCAGAGCCAGCCTACATAATTTTAATTCTTGGAAGGTCTACTGTACCAAATTCAAAGACAAGTTCCCACCTCTTATGTATTCACCTCCCACTAAATTCAGTTCTAAGGAGTTAGTTAAAATCCAGTTTATTCTAACATATTTCTCCTGTGACACCTAAGAAACATGATTTTCAGCCTTTTTGTAATAATTATTTTCTTCAAAGAGCCAGCAGAAATCCATTCTCTTCATTGAATGCTTAGGGGAGCATCATCTTATCTTTCACATTGCTGAATTCCCACTGTTTGAAGTAATCCATACATATGTAGTTGTTTCAGGAATGGCACTTCAATGCTAGAAAAATGCTGATTCACTGTCACCAAAATGACATTTAGAAAAATACCACATTCTCAAAGGTATTAACTAATTTTCTTTCTTTGCCTTATGTTACTTTACACAGTCTACACAAAGGATACTGTGCAACAAGAAGCAGCATAAATGCAACTGTGAGGTTATCAAGCAGTATTGCAAAAAGAAAAAAAAAAAGTTGTTATTTTAAAAAAAGGAAAACAATAGAACAATGAAAGCAAAGTAACAACAGAAAGTCAATTAATGAATATGAATTGAATCATTCTTCCATTAATGCACCATTTACCCAGGCACCAATTAAGAGTGTGTATTTTTTATGTATGCTGTATAATTTAGCAGAAGGTGGATACAGAGAAGTATAATAATTTTCAGCTAACCAAGAACTGTTATACTGTGATGCATGTATTTTATCATGTCTAAAGTGAGTTATGAAATATGTGAAAAAGTATTTTAAAATGCCTTAATTTAGAAAAGAAGGGTCATCTCTTTCCATGCATTTGCACTGTGAGCTGATAAAATGAAAAAAATGCCACATTTCAAAGCTATGAAAAAACTGTTAAAACATTAGCAAAATCTCTGTTGGAAAAAAAGCCTGTTTTCTACATTTTCTGCAAAAATTAATTATATTTGCAAAGAATTCTCATTCCCTTTTTTCAGGAAGAGTCTATGCTGCTCCTGAAATTGATGAAAAAACACCCTGCAGTCCACCTTGCCACCAAAGTCAAGTCTTTGACTTAGAGCTTGTGCATTGTAGAGGAAGCTCATCTTGCATCTAGTCCTGGTTCAGAAATGGTAGTCACTGTTCTTTTAATCTGTTTTTCTAGTAATAAATTTTCCCTTTTCATTGTCACTGTTCTCCAATTTGGCCATTGTCAGACTGCATGTGGTGCCTCATTCTCTAATCTCTGCAATTTCACATCCTGTGAAACCTATTGAGCTTAGCCTAACTATCTCCATGGCATATGAGGCCTATTAAAGGCTAGAGCTGGATCTTTATTCACCCTAATTTACAGTTCACAGAATTTTAAACTTATGATTGACATAGATTTTTCCAAATTATTTCCAAATTTCCAAATTTTCCAAAGTATAAGCCACTACTTAGAATAGAAATAAGCAAATTTTCTTTTTCCTGATTAGGGCTCTAGGTTAGGTAGCTTACCCAGTGTTCATCATATTTTCTAAACATGATGAAAATGGCAGGTTATGCAATGGTTCCCTGTAACATTAAACATTAAACTACTGCATTACCTAGAAGCTCAAGTATTTCTTCTTTTCTGTTCACTGAATATGCATACTAAACTATCTGACATTTCTTCCCACAATACAAAACAATTCTTCTTTAATAATAGGGAGAAAAAGTACAGGTATTAGTCAGTCATTTTACTTCTTTAGCAATAGAGTAAGAAAAACATCTGATACCATCCAAACTTTGTTCTATAATATAGTTCACAATTTACAGTAATTTTGCACTTCTAATACACATGCTGTGCACTGCAGCACATTAGAAATTCATTGTCCCTAACACCATAGTAAGCTTCCATGCTATACTTACGTATTTTATTAATCAACATCATTCAAGAACCATTTCAACCAAATCTTATATTTCTACATTTAATCACATTCTTATATCAAATAGGCATGACAGAACAGGCAACTAGGATTCGTGACCTGTGGTACAAAGAGTGAAATCACTCTGAATTAAAATATGCCTTCCAGGCTTGGTTTTGATATTTTTATCGAGAGTGGCAGAAAACTTGGGAGGGCAAGAAGTATTACCACATTTATTCATTTTTTCACATTTCTTTGGAGGCTGTTGTAGAACTCTTTTTTTAATTTTCAATTTAATCATTTATGGCAGCTGTACCCATTTGTAGTTGTGCCAAAAATGACCATCATCTTACACAGATCTTATATAGATTTTTTTCCCTTGCTGCTGTCTGATATATCCATATTCAATGGTCTCAGACCTGCTTGACCTTTATTTTGTCAATGAGTGGTAAACTCAGTCCAAACACTGGAAAACGTCTAACTGGATGAACAAGGAATTCTCTGTCTCAATCTCTGTTAGACCGAGAGAGTTCCTATAAATGGAGACAACCAACAAGAACACTCTCATCATTACTTATGAAATTGATCTCTGAAATTAAGATAATCAGTTTCAGTGCATTTGTTTACTGAGTTCAATTTATGTTTTTAGGTAAAGAGTCAATGTATCAGACAGTAGTAGTATTTAAAGGGAAAATTATAAACCATAATCTCCTACCAGTAAGTCACTGGAAATGAGTTTCTGGAGCAGCACTGTAATTGCAGGCAGCTTTCCTTCTGTCTCTTAAATTAACAATTTAACTGGTCTTAATGTGAGAATGATCTTCGGCAGAAATCACAACGTTGTAGGTAACCATATCCAAAAGAAAAAGCTGCAACTTTATCACTGAACAGATGCAAAATTACATATTGAGAGGTATTTTAATTACTACAACTTAATACTAAAGCTTAGTAGTTTGAAGCAAAATAAAAAGAAAAAAGATTATTTGGAGGAAAAAAAAAGCAATGAAAAGCCAATTAATTTATGTAAAATCACTTCTATTGAAAATTTGGTGTCTTTTCAAGAGAGTTTTAATAGCTCTATGTTCATCTATATCTCCAGCTTTCTGGAGCTACTTCCTGAAAATATTCTTTTTTTTTTTCACTATATAAATGTGTATTCTTTTAACTCTTAGTTGAATGAAAAGAAAGCATAGTCTTGATTAGTGTTTCATACATCACTATACAAATAGATAATTTGTAATCTCTGAACACATTTAATATATAATAAGATGATTAATTATAAGTTCTACAACTGTTTAATTTTATTTGCTTCCTGTAGCCTTTGCTTACCCTATAGCCACTCACGGAAGGGAGAAAAAAATACAAATCCAAACATCTCATTTGTGCACATAAAACAAACAGAAGCAGGATTTGCATGTCTTAATATTTTCATACTTACGAGGTTCAGAAAAAGATAAATATGTCCAAGAAAGTAACAGAAAAAACTTCCATTAACCTCATTCCGTTTTGAAATACTCAAGCTGAACTATTTAAAATGGAAGCTATGGCTCTTTGCCTGAGAAAATGAAAATACTCACCTCCCCCTATCTAAAAGGAACAAATAGTATTTTTGAAAGATAGAACATAGTTCAGATATTTTCCCCGTCTTTCACTGCTGATTGTTACACATTTTCTGCTTCTTCTCCCTTCTTTCTCAAAAGCCATTAAAACTTAGGATTCATGTGAACATCATGGGTAGCAGAAAAGTTGTTCCCTTAGCAACAGAAGCAGTATGAAAACTCTTCATAGTCAAGATTCAGTTATTATTTGAGATTCAGATGTTTTGGGCAATGCATATTAATAAATGTCTGGTCTGGCAGATGTTCCCTATGCAGCAATGTGTCACTTTAACAAATACCTATGGCCAGATTCACACTAACATTAGAAGTTTTGAAGCTCTACGGAACGCATTGTGCACAGGACATGTCCACCCTTTGACAAGTGCAGAACATAAACAATTAAAAAGGCCACTCAGTGAGAACAACTTCTAATAAGAAAGTTTTCACCTTTACTTTTGTTTCATTTTAGTTCATGGAAGGAGAAATGGTCTCTCTGGATTTCTCCAAGGCTTTCGACACAGTTCCCTGCAGCCTCCTCCTAGAGAAACTGATGCGTTATGGTCTAGACAAGTGATCTGTGCAGTGGGTGGGAAACTGATTGACAGGCCACACCCAGAGGCTGATAGCAAATAGCTCCTTTTCAAACTGGCAACCTGTCACAAGTGGGTCCCCAGGGATCAATTCTGGGCCCAACGCTGTTTAAGTTACCCTGATGAAGTTTACTGATGACACCAAAATGAGTGGGGAATTGGACACTTTGGAAGGGAGAGACACCCTGCAGGAAGACCTGGATAAGCTGGAAGAGGGGACTAACAAGAACCTCATAACATTCAACAAGGACAAGTGTAAGGTCTTGCATCTGGGAAAACATAATCCTGGAGTGCAGTACAGGATAGGATCTACCCAGCTGGGGAGTAGCTCTGTGGAAAGAGACCTGGGGGTCCTGGTGGACAACAAGCTCAATATGAGTGAACAGTGTGCTGCTGCACCAAAGAAAGCCAACAGGATGCTGGGTTGCATCAAGAAAGGTATCACCAGCAGAAATAAAGTCATTATCCCACTCTACTCAGTGCTTGTCAGGCCACACCTGGAATACTGTGTTCGATTTTGGTCTCCGCTGTGCAAAAAAGATGTGAACAGCCTGAAGAGGGTCCAGAGATGGGCCATAAAGGTGATCAAAGGACTAAGAACCAGTACTTACTGGTGTCAAGTGGGAGTTGTCTGCAGGCTGATCTGTTACCACCAGCCGGCCAAGCTTTCCTTGCAAGCCACAAGGTCTGTGCAGCACATTGCATCCTCAAGGCCATGGTGGACATGCAGGACAGCACAGCACAGACCTGCACCTGAGCAGGTTAGCTTTTGTGTGGATCACCAGATCCTCCATATACAGCGGTCTTTTGCTCAGAATCACCATGGCATCTTGCTGCTTTGTCAATTGCTTGTAATCTCATCATTCATAAAAACGGCAGGCTTGCTCATTAAGGATAAAAAGATGGATATTTTTCTTAGAAGATTACAATTTATTGAAAATAGAAGTTCTCAAAGATTTTTTAGGTCCAGGATGGAATTGTGGATAAAAATGGTAGTGGAAACAGAGGCATTATTAGTCCTAAGAGAGATGGATGACTGTGAATTGGGTGTTAAAGGGTTAAAATTCTGGCCAGATTGTAACAAAAATTTACAAAAATATTTCCTTATCAACTCCTGTGGCTAGACTTATTTTCTGCATTCACACTGATAACTCAGTTGCATAATATAACCCACAAAAAAAGAGAAATATAACATACAGTATACTTCAGTATTTTTGCTAGTTTGGGCCAAAATCACAGGTTCAAAGACACTGTAGAAGTCAAAATCTTTTCAGATTTTTTCATCTCTCTATTATTACCGTGAAGACCATAGTCAAACTATAGGTGAACTTCTGAGTTAATTTTCTTTTTTTCCAAGTAGATTAACAAAACTGCACTCCATACTAATCTTACTATATCACACATAACCATCAAACTCATTACTTAGTGTCATCAAGAACAAGACAAGGAAATTTTTTTCTAAGTTATCAACTGAAGCAGATAAATCCAATGAGACTGCACAGTTTCCAAAATTAGGTGATACCAAATGTAATTGTGTTGAAGTATTAACATCTTCCACTTCTCTTTCTATTACAGAATTCTAATTTACAATGCAAAGACTGTTATGCCATCTCTTCAAACAAAGATATATTACACAATTTGTAATTTAATGTTCTAACTATCTGGAAGAAGAGATAGGATGCTGCTGTCAGGAGAAAGGGTGTTGTATTACCTTATGATATTATATAAGTTATTGTTGGTCCTTCTTTTCATAAAAAGGCACCAAACTTCATAATTTACTACAATTAACACAAAAAGCTACAGAAACACAAGTAAACAATGCAGTTAAATAGTAATTATATGTAATACTCATATAGGACCTTAGAAAATGGTATCATGTTACTGAATGGGAATATTAGGGAGAGAAGTTAACGTGAGTGGTCTGAAAAAACATATAGTAAGATAATGATAAGATAATGACAGATGGGGTTAATGCTTAGGAGTTCTCTAAGCTATTTCTCTCGCATAGAGACAGGATTGTTAGAAACAAAAATCCTGAATTCAAGAAATGTGATACCCTACCCTGTGCAGATGTTTAGATTTCTAACTCTTCTTTTGCACTGTGAGTTACTGTAGATAATCTCAGGTACGGTGAAAAAGAAAGATTTTTTTTCCATTTGTTTCTAGCTGCCACTCGTCTAACCTCTGCAATTATATAAATGCAACAAGACCACTAGATATTTAAGAGATGAAGACTTATCACGGGGTGACTTGATAGAAGGGTTTACTTCTGAAGAATTAATGAAACTCAGCATAGTTTATTGGGGAAAAAAAGAGAGAGAGAGTAAGGAGAACTCATTGATTTATGTGATGAGTTCATCTCCATTGTGACTGATGAAAAACTAGCAGAGTGTGACTAAGTCTGTTTTTTACTAAGATGATTCATAACTCCTTTTGCCATTTGCATAGAAATAAGTGGTGATTAGGATCTTGTTCAAGATCCTTGTTAGGAAATTAACAGCTTTGCCAATTATCTTATTACAAATTTCTTTGTTTTGTATAAGCAGTCTCATGAGATGGCATCAGGTTGTTTTCAATACAAGAGTCTTTACCAATGGCATGTCAATCTGCAGGTGTTCATAATATCTCCTCTGATTTCATGATGTATCAATGTTTTCTTCTTAAAGAATTTCCTAAAGAATCATATTGTAGCAGTCAAGGAAGAGTCATGTTAGTTAGCTGGGGAGGAAATTTTCTTACATGTTAATACCATTAAAATCACTGTCTAAATATTCCCTTCTGACTAACGTATATAAAGAAATAGTACAATTCCCTGTCCCTACAAAGTCCCTTCAGTTGGAAGGTGGCTAGCTAAGTTATGCGTAATGATCAACACAAAGTGAATTGTCTAATAAATACAGACTACTAGATAAAAATATGACACTTACTGAGTGCCACACAGAAAATAGTTTGTCAAAAATGTCAAATATTGTTTGAATTCATTGCACAGAATTGTAAGCAACAGCAGGCTTTATTAGCTACTCCTGACAGACTCCATCACACTCAGTTTGACATATTCAATATAAAAATAAAATTTAAAAAAGTGCCAGGCAATGAAAGGAAATGAGTAGCATGTATCATAAAAGACAACAGAACAGAACAGATAATGGTATCATTCCTGAAAGGAACAAGCTCTATGAATTATTTCACACAGTCACTAAACAAATATTTGTAGTGGGTTGACCTTGACTGGCTGCTGGACCCTTATCTAGCTGCTTTCACACTTTACTTCCTCAAGAGGACAGTCAGATAAAATAAGATGGAAAAGCTTATATGTCAAGACAATGACAGGGAGATCACTTACCAATTACTTTCACAGTCAAAACAGACTTGACTTGGGCAAAATTAATGTAATTTATTGACAATTTAAAATAGAGTTTGATGATGAGAAAAAAGACAACTGCTCTAACATGGGTCCTTTCCACAGCCTACAGTCCTTCAGAAAGACTGCTCTAGGTTGGGCCCCCCTAGAGGTCACAGTTTCTGCTAGAAAACCTAGTCCTGTGTGGGCTCATCTCCACAAGCCACAGGTCCTGACGGGAGCCTGCTCCTGTGCATACTTTCCATAGACTGCCAGCTTCCCTCAGGGCATGTCCCCTGCTGCAGCATGACGGCCTCCATGGGCTGAAGTGTGAATATTTACTCTGGCATGGTCCTCTTCACAGACTGCAGGAATTACCTGTTTCATTGTGGTCCTCTCCACGGGATGCATAGGGATACCTGCTTCACCTTTGTCTTCTCCACAGACTGCAGGGGTTTCTCTGTTCTGGTGCCCAGAATATTTCTTACCCCTTCTTCTCGATATTGATGCCTGCAGGGGTGTTTATCTCACACTTTTTCTCACTCCTCTGTCTCACAACTCCTTCACAATGTTTTTTACCTTTTCTTAAATATGTTTTCCCAAAGGCATCATCAGCTTTGCAGTTGGGCTCAGCTGTGTCTTTTGGTGGGTCCTCTCCTGAGCCTGGTGGAATTGGCTCTATCCAGTATGAGACAACCCCTGGTCATCTCTCACAGAGGCCACCCCTGCAGCTCTCCCTACCTGCCACTACCAAAACTTTGCTACGTAAACAAAATATAATTTTATTAATAGAAGACTTTTTTGTTTTTGTTTTTGTTTTTTACTTTAATTTTTTTAAGGAAGATTACTTGCTTTTAAACTTACTAAAAACGTTTGTGGCCTAAATGACAGCTCCATTAACTTTAGTAGCAAACCCTTACTGCTTTTATTTTCTGTGATGAAAATATTTCATTCATTTTCAGACCTTACTTTGAGACTGGTATTTCTCATAATAGTTCTCCTTAAGTACTAGGGTAAGGTTCATACATCATCTTTTAACATTGCGTAGCACCCTGCTGGTCACTCAGCACACAGAATACGCCTGATACATACAACTAAAATTCATTGCAGCTTTTGAATCTCCTCCCTTTTTTCTCTTTATTCAAATTTCCATAAATCTCATTGTATTTCTTAGATCTGTTAATGGAGAAACACAAAATTTTTTCATAACTAATTTTCTTACTGGTGCACGTATATAAGCAAAAAGAAATAATCAGGGTTGGAAGATAGGTATAACAAAAACAGAACGATCACAGATATCCTCCCATTGCAACAGAACAAACACTTATTTTCAAGCCAGAATCACAGAATGGTTGAGGTTGAAAGGAACCTGTTGGAGGTCATCTGGTCCAATGTGCCTGCTCAAACAGGCTCACTTACAGAACATTGCCCAGAACCACGTCCAGATGGCTTTTGAAGGTCTCCAAGGATGGAGACTCCGCAATCTCTCTGGACAACTTGTTCCAGTGCTCAGTCACTGTCACTTTAAAAAAGGTTTTCCTGATGTTCAGGAGGAAGGTCCAGTGTTTCAGTTTGTGCAGACTGCCTCACGTCCTGTCACTAGGCACCACTGAACACAGTCTGGCTCTGTCTTCGTTACAGCTTCCCTTCAGGCATTTGGACACAAGAATGATATCCTTCCTCAGACCTCTCCTTCAGGTTGAACCATCACAGCTTTCTCAGAGTTTTCTTCCATGGGAGATGCACAAGTCCCTCAATAATCTTAGTGGCCCTTGGCTGAATTCCCTTAGCTCTTTCTCTCTCTTATATTGGGGAGCTCAGAACTGGACACAATACTTCAGGGATCTCTTCCTTGACTTGTTGGCAACACACCTCCTAATGCAGCCCCGTGATATTGTTAGCTTTCTTTGCTGCAAATGACACCAAGTTGGACAACCTGGTATCCACCAGGACTTCCCGGTAATTTTCTGCAAAGCTGTTTTCCAGCTAGGCAGGCCCCATGTATACTGGTTGTCATGTTGCAGTCTCAGGAAAGTGAGGTTTTACTTGATTCAGATTCATAAATCCCCAACGGTGTGGACTAAGGTGAGATAAATCTCAAGGTCTGTTTACAAACATTTATTAGTTTCCCAAAATTATTAGTATAGGTCTTAACAAGTCCACAATAATTGGTTAGGCATATGACAAATTATGGCACATGGTGAGGTATGCATTGTGTTACTTAACAACAGCTATATGACAACTTATGGCAAGTGGTACTTAAAGTCGTTACTTAACAACTCTAACCATTACTTAACAACTCTAAGAGAAAGGAAAAGATAGAGAAAAAGACAGAGATAAAGAGATCACCGGTTCTGGTTCCAGCGTCTTTTTCAGGGAATCTTACCAGGCATAATCTTCTTCTTTCTTGGAAAAATCTTCCCAGGCACAATCTTGTTCTTTGTTCCTCTCTCTGGGGGCACTTATTTTCCCTTTTATGTTTGCTGAAATAGCACAGTCCATCCCCCTTGCCAAGGACAGCTTCGCCTCAGGTTTCTTCCTTCTCCGAGGTGATGTGTAGCATGATTTGGGTGGAGAGACGACTGCCATAGTCATAGATGTTTAGTATGATCTCTATAATTTTCATTAGCATATGCAGGGGTGTGTGGTTTCACATTTATTTCACAGATAATGAAGCAAAGGTCACAATGGCCTCTAGGACAGAGAGCTAGCAAGCTCACCACACGAGTGGCAGAACTATCTTGTCTTCACAAGACAGTCTTCCTGCTGCTTTTCCAGCACCTGTGAGCCTTATCAGCTCTTGAATGTTAGGCCTGCATTATTTCTTTCCTTGTGAGTGTTTGAGGCATTCCATTGAAGGCTTGGAGGGCCTTCTGCCCCTCGTCAGGGAATTTCAGGCCATCTCTTAAACCACCTCGTGGCGCAAACACTCCAAGTTTTTCTTCGACCATTGTGATCTGAACATAGTGTATAGGTGCAGAGGAAAGACAAGACTGAAAGAGAGAGATCATACATATAACTGCTGTAAGGCCTAGCATTGAATCACACAATATCATAAGGGCGATATTTACAAGCCATTTTCCCCACCCCGTCACTGCTAAGGATTCCAAGATGGAACATATCCATGAGAGCGGACGGAAGGAGAAAAGACAACAAACAGGTAATCATACCTTGCATCATAGCAATCTCTACCATTACGAATATAAATCCAATTAACAAAGCAATTCCAATTTGTGCTAGCCACTTTCCCCACCATGTGAGTCCCAAAGTTTGCAAAAGAGAAGAGATCCATAATCCAGGACTCAATCCATCAAACCAATCCTTTGGTTGGAGTGATTGGAACAGTTCTCCAGTTTTATCTGCAAATTCCTTCATTCTTGCACAGCCTTATTCTATGGAGGTAGTGGTGTTGTGAATGGTAATACAACATTCTCCTTCAGTCAGATTTAGTATGCCACACACTCCTTTTTCTTTAAACTACAGCATGTTCAATACTAATTGGATTTGTAGTGTCATCTTGGAGACTTGTTGGACCTATGCATTTAATTCTCCAAAAGCATATCTAAGACATATTTAACTGGGAACACAATTTACTGGAACTATTGGTTAAGGACTGATAACCAATTTGGTTCCATAAATATTCTCAAATAGAATTGCTCAGAAGTTGATACAAAGCCCTTGGGTGTTAAAATCCACATCCTGACAATTTTTCATGGTTGACCCTCCTTCTGGTCAAGAAAAAGGGGACTTAATTTATTTTCAATATTTTTGTAAGATTTAGACTAATCATTGTAAATTTGGCCCCTTCTGGTGCAGAACTGGGGAGGGCGATCATCATTCCCTAGTCCATATGGCTGCAAAGATGCATAAACCTTTGTATCGACTCCCATGCCAAAGTGGGATTCAAACTTAAAATTGACTGAGACAAGATTATACATACACTAATACAAATTTCTCCTACACCATCTTTCCCTAAGTAAAGTACAAGAACAAGCATAGTAAAAATCAGAAGAACAATGCAAGGAATAACCTGCTTAACAATCAAAAACATATGTCCCACAATGGTTGTTTATAACCTGTAAAACATATAGAAAGCAGAAAATAATTAAAAAGGTGGAATCCACCTATTGTGGATCCGATGGTCCTTCCTGTGAGCATCAGTGGCTGCCCACGCATATATGTTAATGAGAGTCTTCAGGGTTTATATCCTTTTAAAAATAAAAAACAATCATAATGCAGTGATGAAAGGGTTAAGAAGGCAAGAGTTCAGTCATTCTGTGGAGTGTCTCTAGGAGGTCCACAAAAAAGGAGCAAACAGATTCATGCAACAGGAGACAGCAGGAGACAAAGTTTTGTAGGGGTTTTTTTGTTGTTTTTTTTTTTTCTGTACTGCTGTTAGATTACTGCCATCTCGCTAGATTTAATTTCTTTTGGTTTTTCCATGCTCAAATAAGCTTCTCAGTTCCTTCATCTAACAACAAATTCCTAAACCATACATTCTTCAGATGGGGTTCAAATGGTGGAGCAAGTTTTATGTATGAGGGAGGAGGTTCTGTGTCTGAATGGTGAGAAGGTGAATCTTGTATTTGGAGCAATTTGGGGATTCCCTCCTCTGTCTGCTGTGTGTGGCAATAGTGATCTAATTGTGTATACCACTTCCTCACTGTTACTCACTGTGCAGCCGTCACAGGGGAGGGTGCTCCAGCCAGCACAGGTTTCAAGACCTTAAAGGGTCCTTGTAGAATGATCAGTTGTTGCTGTATGGTTCTTTCAGCTATGTTAGGCACAGCAGCTGTCAAGGGGCTTGTTTTGGCATTCAGATGCCAGTAATCAATTGTCAATTGCCACTTCCTGTTGGTCTTACAGACTGGCCACACCAGGGAATTATAGGGTGAGTGTTGCTCTCATAGTTCAGCTGTCACTAGGTTTATCCCTTCCCTTGCATAGTGTTTTACATTAACAATTTTGGACGGGGGAAGTGCAGGCGCTTACTGTAAAAGTCTCATAGAGGTAGTAGACAGCCCAAATTTTCTTTCCCTTCCTTTTGAATCCACCCAGGCACATCCCTTTAGAAGATCAAGTCCCAGGATATTCATGGGGAAAGTTCCCAAAATCATGAGAGCCTCTATTGCAGTTTCGTTTCCAGTTAACCGGCATTTAACCCATGTTAAGTGATTTGCTATGCCTTACGAGTTTCCAAAAACTTCCATAACCCAAATCTGTTTTTTATCAGCAACTATGCCGTTGTTCTCAGCAAAATCTGCTTGGAGTGCTGAGACCTGAGCACTGGTGTCCATTAAAAATCTAACTGGGGTTTTAAAAGGGTTAAGGGGAAAGATAATTAACAAATCTCCCTTGCTATTGTCCATTAGCCTTCTTAGGTGAACCATGGCACTGGCCACCCCCTGGCTCACTTACTGGGGACAATGCATCCAGTTTCCCAACTTGAGATTAATCAAGACCTCCTCAGGGGCAGTTGGTGTCTGAGGGACAGTTAGCACCATCTTGCTACATTTTGTTTCCGCCTCCCCTTTTCCCTGAGAAGGCTGGTCTGTCCTGAAGATAGCTTCTTTTCATCTTTCCAGGCTCAAACAAGCTTCTCTAGGGCTGCAGTGGATAGGCCATGCATCACATCCCAGGGAATGCCCTCCTTAACTCCTTCAATCCACAACAGATTTCTCTTTGTCCCTAGATTTCAGGGGGTGGGGTGGGTGGGGTGCGATCCTCCCATTGTTGTGCTCTGTGCACAGCAGGTTTAGATTTATCCGATTCCCCTATAAGGCCCATCCTTCGGCCCTATATAATCAATTCTTGTGCCACCTCCCCCCAGGTCATAACTCCCCTCTGCTAATTCCATCTCCCTCCCCTCAGGGCTAATGCATCCTGCAAACGGTCCTGGAGTTGGATCATTATAGTTTTAAAGAGTCAGGCAAGCCTCGGATCAGGGGACTCATTCTGTTGGGATTTGCATTTAGTAACATTGGAGAGCGCTGCCGGGACACTAGATGTCTATCATGCATCAACTGGAGACGGGCAGTCTTTTGCAGACTTTCAGTTAAGTGGTTATAGTTGGGGTCTCAATACACACTGAGTCACCTCGTTCTAACCCCTCTGCCCAATATGTAACTCACTGGGTTAAGTACCACAGTTCTCTTGGGTCGTCAGTGGTCAAAAATACCCTGACCCCCAATACACCTGTGCCTCATCTTCTGACAATAAAATCCAGTCTCCGCCAGTCAATGATATGCTCCATACATATTCAGTCTCAGTTTCTTGAGCTAGTCTAGTATATTTTTCCTGGATTTTTAATAGTTCAGTTGCTAAATATGGTATTGTTTGCGTGGTAACTTGCAGGCCCGCCACCTGCCTGGCCATTATCAGTAGTCTCGGTCTTAATTAAAGGTCCCAACAAAAATTTCTAATTGCTCTTGCAAGGATTTGATTCTCTCTCCTGTTTGCCTCATCAAGCGTCTATCTTCTTGGGCTGCAGTCAGTGCTGCCCCTAATACCACACACACAATAGCTTTTACTTTACCAAACATCAACTTTTGCTTCTTCGCAAGGGTAGTGGTACAACCTGCCACTGCTTCTAGATTATTCCAATTATTGTGGGCCCAGATCGTTCCCAGAGGAGTAGGACACGCCTTGCACTCCTTCAATTTTTCCTAAATCAAGGAGCAATCAAAGACAGACATTTCTCAGGCCATCATGTCTTGCTGCTGCTTGAATCTCTCCTGGCTTATAGCTGAAAGGCTGCTTCCGGATTCTCTCTGTCCACAGCCAGATAGAGAACTGGTATCCCTCAATATGGGTAGCAATCAAGCACTGACCCCTGCTCGAATCTCTACTGGCTTATAGCTAACAGATCACTTCCCTTAGGACCTTCCAATGCTGAGGAAGTCCTGTCCATGATGCCATTAAGAATGTCACATCCCACATGTCCCACGTGCACACTGGTGCATGGGGTTATTCTTACCCAGGTGCAAGACTTTGCAGTTCCTTGTGTTGAACACCATGGAGCTCCTGTCAGCTCATTTTTCCAGCTTCTCGAGGTCCCTCTGGCTGGCAGCACAACACTCTGATGTATCTATCAGCTGCTCTGAGGGTAAACTCGGCCCTACCATACAGATCATTAATAAAGCTGTTGAACACGATTGGAACAAGTATTGACCCCTGGGGTACATCACTGGTGACTGGCTTCCAGCTAGACTTCATGTCACTGATCACCACCCTCTGGTCCCAGCCATTCAGTCAGTATTCAGCCCACCTCACCGTCTACTTATCCAGCCCGTACTTCAACAAGTTCTCTATAAAGATTGGAGACTGATGTTTGTTTTCAAAAAAAGGCTACTATGTTGTTTTGGTTTTAGCCCATCAGTGGCTTTGAAGATTAAGAGAGACAGAGATGATTAACTGGCACTTATTTGGCTCTGTGTTCTTGCTGATGAAGTGTATGCTATGTATAGTATCCCCTATACTATAAATGGTTTAGCAGTCTGTATTTTCCGTAATCATCCTTGTATTTATTTTTGACTGCTAATAATTTGACACCAAATAGTCAGAAGCCAGAAAGTGGGTCATGAAACAGCAATGCCAGCTGTGAGTAATCTATTGTTGTACACACTTTTCAATAAACCAGATGTGTTTGTTCACACTGTTAACTCCTAGAAGTGAAAATAGATGCTTAGAATTAACATTACTAATTTAAACAAAGACAAGAAAATAGTCCAGTATTGTTCACTCCATTTTTACAATAAATGGAAAGAATAAATCCTGATATTAGTTCTGTTATTGAATTAAATCCTCAAATGAAGCTCTAATACTTTGTTAAAAAACAATACAAGAATGAAAGGAAAATTTCTTCTCCCTTTCTCTGCCTTCTTCTCCTATCTTCCCCCTTTTAAAGTGAATTAGCTTGCCTAATGAACTAAAATAATTCAATAACCTCACCTTTTTCTTCACCAAAAAGTGCTCTTCTCTAGGTCTATAAACAGATTTTGAAAAATGTCACAACTATCTTAATACCTGCTTCTGCTCTTCTCAACTCCTCAGGGACTGCATTTGTTGTGTTGCACATAATGAGAGAGAAAAGAAGTGCTGTCATGAAAGACATATGCTGGGGAGCAAAGCTGCATCTCCCATTTCTATAGGCTAGAGGATGCTACTGTCTCTGCAAGTGACAAATGACGAATCCAATTGCAGAAGATAAGCATGCCAGCACTTGTAATAAAAAAAAAAAAAAAAAAAAAAAAAAAAAAAAAAAAAGAAATAGCTGGAGAAAATGGATCTTTAAAACAAGCAGTGTACATTAGGTAACCTGAGCTCTCCTTCTGCCTTTTATAGGTACCTTAACTCCCTTTGCAGCTTTCTTCGATTATTTACTGAGGGTGTTATTTTTGGTAGTGATACATTTGCTGTTGTTCAGCCTCAGACACACAGGATCAGACCTAATATCTGCAAATTTTTAGATATTTGTCAAAGTAATAAATGTGTTGTCTACTTTTCTGGACTTTTGCACCAGCTCAACTGAAGAGATTTCCCTTTCTTTCCTCTATCACTTCTTTGCTCCTACTCATATTTGAATAGAAGCTTTGCAATTACTTTAACAACATTCTGGTTTTTGGAGGAAAAGAGCAGAGAAAAAGAGGGTTAATGTTACCTGCAGATTTTAGTTTTGGTCTCCTGTGAAAGAAGGGAAAAGAGGGTTTGTATTCCTCCCCACCTACTCATTACAGTGATTAAAGTTCTTAAAACAGAAGTGATCATCAGATTAAAACTTAAGATCCCTATCTCTATGTGTACACTGAAGAATCCCATAAAATACTATCCAACAATATTTTAAGCAAGGTATATTTCTGACAGAAGCTTCCTTTAATCAAGCAACCTGTCATTAACTAGAGTTTTAAAACACACTGTATAGAAGGGTATGTGGAAGGAGGGAGAGTCAGCTCCCTTAAGGCTCTCTGACCAAGGACCTTTTAAAGCAAAAACTTATAATAATTAAAGGAGAAAGCCATAAATAAGAACATACAGTGACACAAACCTGACTAACAAATGATAAGGGAGGCAGTAATGAATCTGGTCAATCGTACCTGTTGATAAGAATGCTGGAACATGGGAATGTTCCTTTCACTAAGATTACCTGATCTTGGAGGACCTTGTCAAAGGTGATGGCAAGGAAAAGAGAAAGTATACAGATACACAAAGCTGACAGGCAAACATAATGGAGACAAAGACAAGAAACAAACCTGTTCAGTCACAGTAACTGATGGGCTACAAAGAACTGCAGCAGGGAGGGACTTTGCAGCTGACAGAGATGCAAACCTGTAGGTCCAAGATGTTGGAGGGGCATAGGAACTGTGCAAACTGATGAAGGACTGTGGAGGAAAAGGGGACTGTAGAGGAACAAAGGGGAAGTAGGCAGAAACAGGTAAAAAGGAGCTGGTTGAAGGTAAAATGAGTCAGTCAGTACGCTGTTCTGACTGAGACCTGCACATGTTTGCTGCCGTCCATCCTATCTTCTTAAATTCTTTTTCAACTATGCATCTGCATAATCTCACTCTATCCCACATCCGTGAGTGCTGCAAGGGTAAGTGGCAGCTTCCAGGGAGACTGATGTGAGTGAGGTAAGTGAGGGGCTCAACACCAACAGTTAGAGCTGTATCACAGGTCATAGCCCATGTGCCTGGTGCCAGCCACTGGAAGGGGCTGAGTGTCTGTACCATCCCAAACCATGTGTGTGGGGATCATTTGCATGTGTCATTTGCTCACAAACCATAAGCTCGAAAGCCCTTAACACTATGTGTGTTGTAAAATATTCTATTCATTCCCTCCAGGAGGTCAGAACCTTAGTATTTTATTACTATTAGGATTGTTCATGCTAATAAAATCTTTCTCCAGATAAGTGTGAATTATCGAGTGCTCCATTGCTTGACATTGTATTTATAATTCTCTGAGCATGCCTTTCTTTGTATTAAGAACACCATTTGATTGTACTTGAGGTGAGAGAAGTTACTTTACAAATTTGCTTTACTGATATTTTAATATAAAATGTCAAGAAATGTCAGGCGGATTGAGTGAGGACAGACACCACCCGTTTTATTATGCTTCACCTTTATGAACTAAAAGTCCAGGCAAATATAATTATCACCATGGATGTCTGTTGTGAGTTTTCTTTGTATTAGAGACTTTTATTATATGCTGGTACCAAACCAAACTGATCTGTTTGCTGACTATGGTTCACAGTTGACCTCTTCGTTTTTGATGACTACACAAATACCTGATTTTGGTTTGCCTGAGCCCAACAGGGATGGTTCAAAAATAAAATGTTAATCCTAAATTTAAATATCAGGGGAAATTGATTTCTAGGGGTGTCATTAATATGATACAGGACAGGACCAAACTTTAAATATGAGTCATTAGACTGAAATCAAGGCAACATCTCCATTTTTTAATCTAACTAACTGTAAATTCCATGTATGGTCTAAAAATAGATATATCATGAATAAGACCATTCTTACTATTCTTATTATCTTATAAACCATTCTTTAGGTTTATATGAAAAAACTGTCCATCTTAATGGATTTCCATGGCAACACTGCGGTCTGCAAAGTAGGTAAGTAACTGGGAAGGATGAGTTTACCCTCATCTGAGAGGTGTATCTAAAAGTGTATTGTTCTCTCTCTTTGAGCCTCCAATAATCTGCATTTTTTTCTGAATACATAGTACAGCAACTATTTACCTTGTTTTTGCAGGAATTGAAAAAGACTGCATCATTCTGGCCCTAAGCCTACCTTCCCTTAACCCATCAATGGAGAAGTCTCAGGTACTAATCTCAGACATAAATCCTGGTGCTGCTTTAAACTTAAAAAGCAGATGGTGATGGAAGATCAACTGTATTAGTATTTACACTGCTGTTCTTTAAGAGAGCAAAACTTTGAATTTTAAAATAAAGTTTTGTTTGTTCGAGTTTTGGGTGAAGCCATTGAGTTCGTTCATTTTTGTTTCTTGGTTTGTTTGTTTGACAGATAGAAACTGATCTCTTTAGCTTTCACATCAATACTGTTAATTTTCAGTATGGGAATTTGCTACGTAGTATTGAAAATATTACTCTATTTATGAGGAGCATATTTTTTCTACTGTGGTAAGTTTTACAGAAGCAGATTGAATCAGGAATTGAACTGGGTTGTGAAACCAATCTATTTTGACTGTGTCCAATTGGACTGTGTCAATATATACATATATGCCAATGTAAAAATTGGCATTACATTGGCATACATGCCAATGTAAAAATGTATATATTAAAAAATTAGAAATATGTCTATTATGAATAGAGTAGAAGTATATGCATTTCTATATATTTTTATATAACCACTGTGAGTATTCATGAGTTAGGAATACTGATAAAAATGCCACACTGAGTTTCAAGGTAAATCATCAAATGACAACAACCTATCTATTCAGAAAAAATCACAATGTTTAGTATTATTTAACATTTTTTAAGAGCTTTCATAGAAGAGGATATGTTTTTCTCTGCTTTCGGACTCTTAAATAGTATGCACTGACTGGAGCCAGAATGCAAATTTTTTGTTTATCCTTTCATATATAAGCCTTTTTCAATAAGGAGTTTTGTATTTTATGACCTTTTTAGGTTTACAGCTTTATGCTGAGTCATGGAGTCTTTGATGTTATTTATGTTCAGCTGGAGATTAAATTTCCTGTTTGTAACGATCAAAAAGTAAACTAATAAAAAGCATTAGAAATCTGTACAGGCAGTTCCAGCTGCTATTCTGTACACTTTTCCCAATAGTTTCTTAATAGAATACATTCATTTCCATCCAAGTCTGAAAATGAATTTTTAAAATAATAGTTACCAAAAAAATATTTGAGCGTAAAGCCTATATATCTATAAATATATAGATATAAAATATCTATAAAGATAGACAGATAGATAGATACATACATACATGCATACATACATACATATGTATAAAATATCTATAAAGTCCATCTTTATAGATTTATAATGAGCAAATCCACATATGTCTTAGAGAGCATGGAAAAATACATACCTTCTCAAAATACATGCAACATGGAAGGGCGTGTTTCAAACCTCCCTTGTTTTACATTCATATGCTAAAAAATAGGGTTATTTGTGCTTACTGTAATTAATAACAACAATCCATAATAGCTGAAGTTATTTTAAATATATCACCAGAGCAAATTCAGTGAGTTTCAGGCTAAATAGTTGCTAAAATTTTTAATACTGCAGTATCCTTGCCTCTGCATTTTTACAACACGGGTAAGAGAGAGGAAACAAATGTCACTTTCAGGTTTGAAGATGGCCTGACACCAAACTAGTATGCTACTCTGACAGAGAACCTCTGCTTTTTTGTAGTAATTTTTATTCCAGAAGGAGCAAAATGTAGTAAAAAGTTAAACATGCACTCAGCCAAAATCTAGTCTTTCTTTGAAAAATGAACATGTGGTTTTAGACTGCATCTAAAAAAAATTCCTTTGTAAGTGACAGAGGAAAAAAAAATCAGATTTAGGAGAAACTGATAGACTCAGAATGCCTAAGTGCTGTTGAGGAAATGAGACTCAGTTTACTTCAAAGTCCAGTGAGATAACATGAATTGCTATCCTATACAAAAGAGAGCACAGCATACCTTCTCTGAATATTTTTACCCTGAGCTTATTTCCATGTCAGATAATAGGAAGCAACTTTACATAAATTTATACTGCTGTCTGACATGGAACACCAACTCTGAGGCTTCTGAACCAGCCGTGCCACTGCACAGGTGGAAGAAGTCACATGTCTGTCCTCTGCTGCTGAAGCCACCAGATTGTCAATGCCCAAGCAAGATAGCTCTAACCCACCCCAAGTGCATCCTGCATGAACTGCTGTCACACCTTTCAATTGCGCTACAAAAATAACCTCAGCCTCTTAGTGCCCCAGTTACAGACACAGTAGCTTTTCTGGACAGTGTATTGCAAAGAGTAACTGACAACATAATCTTTTACTGCAAAAGCAAAGTATATCACTCATTCCTGGAGGAAGTTTTCACCTGTGTTATCATTGCCTTTTACAAATTTAAGATTTAATTTTAAGTTGGAGTCTTGCGATATCAGGGAATACAGCTAAGCTAACATGGAAAAGTTGCAAAAAACTAATAGGGAGATCACATTTGAGTTAATTGTGTAAATTACCAATATTAAGTTTAAAACTCATATGATCACCACTGTGGAGGGGATACAATTTTAACTAGAAACTGGACAGAAAAGAATTTCTGAACATTTCCTGAAGATTTCTACCATGAAGTGCATACAGAAATATTAACATGGGTTAACACTTGCATTGTGTGCCTGAAGTGAGATGTAGCCTGAAGCTCATGTAAGGAGCTCTGCAGAACACAGAAGGTGAAAAAAACAGTCCCAACATTGAGAGGACAGCTGATAGAAAAGAAGCATTGAAACTTTATCAGAAAATTTTAAAGTTCAAACTTCTAAAATTGAAACTCTTTATAACAGATTTAATATAGATGCATCACAAATTCAGAACAGTCTTGTCAAGATAATTTTCTTGATATGTAAGTTTCCCATTCTGGCTTTTAAACTTAATATTTTCCTTTTTTTTAGTTAAAAAAAACCTTTTTCTTTTAAGATGTTATGTTTTTTATTTTAATTACAAGAAAATACTTCCACTTGATCAATGGGTGGAATCATTCAATATTTTGTTATTGAAAAAAACCACAAACCCCAAATAGAAGACTAAGATTTAAATTTTGGAAAAAAGAGTATAAGAAGGAAAGTACATATAATCACTAGAAATTACTTAATCAAATACAGAGGGCAAACAATATTTTTGCAAAGAGCGGTTGTGAGCAAAGAGAATCTGAAAGTCTAGTTAAAGCAAACAAAAGCAAAGAAAATAACTTGGTGTATAGACAACAGGCTCATGAAAGCATGAAAAATGTGTTGTCACTGTCAAAATCAAGGTGAGACATATTTAGTCCCAGTTTGAACATGTCATACAACTTTGTAAATTCACAGTAACCACAAAATCACTTACTTTATATGCAAGAGATTCAAGAAGCAGCAAAAATGTTGTGGATCAGCATTCCCAGATGTATAATAATAAAGGGCAATACTTTACCAATAACTTTGTCAAGAATATATATGGCATACAGCAATTCCTGTGTAATGCATATTTTATACGCACTAACCTAAAAGTGCATGGTTGTTTCAGGAGTAATTCACAAGTATAGTTCCCTCTGTAATAATGCTATCCTACAAATAAACTTCAAATTTGGAAGTGTTTTGTTGCTTTTTAACAGAACTATTTATACCTTTTTCATTATTTCAAAGGTCAAAAAGAAAATTTAGCTTTTCTTATAAATAAAAACTAATGTTTTACTTGCTAGATGGATCAAAGAACTAGTCTTCTAGGGCTGCTACTTTTCAATAAAAAAGTTTTTAAAAGCCCAAGATTTGTTAAGTAACGTATTTCACAAATGAAACTTTGAGAGTGACATCCAAAATTATCTTGGAATTTTCAGTGACTGATTTGATACTTTCTCTAAGGAAAAAAATTAAGTAATTTTTGAAACACGTTTCACCCTGCAATTTGGGCATGTGATTTAGACACCAAATCCCTTCTTTGCTTGGAAGCAGATTGATACTTTCATCCTGTAATTTTTGTAGGGTACTTCTGCAGTTTTTCTGTTCCTAGAAAAAAAAAAAAAAAAAGGAAAACATTTTAGGAAAACTAATATATGACATATCACAGGGATAGTATTTCCCTCTAATTGCAGTTATTACTCATCAAGCTGACTAACAATCACCACTCCCAGATGTTTGCAGACATCACTGAAGGCATTACAGATGCTGAAAGACAAACAAGGTACATCTATGTGCACCATTAATTACAAGTAATTACAAATGGCATGAATGCCATCATGTTTGTTTAGCTCAGATCTCAAAAGAGACATGTAGGACAAAGGCAGTTTAGAATGTAAGACCAGTCATAAACATAGAATGTAGGCTGCATGAAGGAAAATTTAGGATGCTAGAATGAACTTCAAGAAAGCTGATCTTTTAATCTATCTACTCACTGTCTTTTTGAGTACCCCTAGCTTTAAGACTTCTTTCACCACCTTAGCACTATAGTGAACCCTTACTTGGACCATGGCAAGGAGATGTTCATATCAGTGCTAAAGGATAAGTGCTAAAGGAAAAATAAACAAAAGAAAACCCATGAAGAAGCAGAAGGATGATTACTAATGGGAGACGGTGAGGAAAAACTTTCAAAGAGCTAGGTTTCAAGAATGGGTTTGAACTAGGAAGCAAAACAATTGTGAGTACAAGTGCTTAGTATGAGTTGGGAAAAGGCAAATGAGGGAAGAACTGTCTCAGTGGATGAGATGGTGATTCTTACTTCAACATCAACGTGGATTTCTTGACTATAAAGCAATGCACCACATATCCCGTGAAAAACAAAATACAGAGACATAATTATACACAGATGTAACCTCTTCCTCTAAAGGGCTCTATCAGCGGGTACTGATGGGTGAAGAGGGGGACGTTGTAATATCCCAACAAGTTGTTTGCCACAACTTCTGGATAGTTTGACTTACTAGTTAAGTGAATTGTATTGAGTTTGGTTTTGAGACCAAATATACATAAGTGAATTATATTGAGTTTGGTTTTGAGACCAAATATACATACATCAAACACTATTTTAGGAGTTGTATTTTGTCTTTTTTTTTTTTTTTTTTTCTCAACAGAAACCTCCACATCTTCTTCAAGTACATCAGTAGGAAAGGAAGACTAGGGAAAATGTGGAACCGCTGCTGAATGAGGTGAATGAGTGCCCTAGTGACGGAGGACACAGAGAAGGCGGAGTTACTGAATGCCACCTTTGCTTCAGTCTTTTCTGCTAAGGCTGGCCCCCAGGAATCCCATTCCCTGGAGGTAAGAGAGTCTGGAGAAAGGAAGATGTTCCCTTGGTTGAGGAGAATCAGGTTAGAGATCATTTAGGCAAACTCGAGACCCACAAATCCGTGGGCCCTGATGGGGTGCACCCACTAGTGCTGTGGGAGCTGGTAGATGTTCCTGCAAAGCCACTCTACATCATCTTTGAAAGGTATTGGAGAACAGGAGAGGTTCCTGAGGACTGGAGGAAAGCCAATGTCACCCCAGTCTTCAAAAAGGGCAAGAAGGAGGAGCCGGGGAACTACAGCCCAGTCAGCCTCACCTCCATCCCTGGAAAGGTGATGGAACAGCTCACTCTGGATGTCATCTCTAAGCATGTAGAGGAAAGGTGGTTATCTGGAGCGGGCAACATGGATTATCCAAGGGGAAATAATGCTTGACCAACCTGATAGCCTTCTACGATGGCATGACTGGCTGGGTGGATGAGGGGAGAGTAGTGAGCATTGTCTACCTTGACTTCAGCAAGGCTTTTGACACAGTCTCCCATAACATCCTCATAGGTAAGCTTAGGAAGTGTGGGTTAGATGAGTGGATGGTGAGGTGGATTGAAAACCGGCTGAATGGCAGAGCTCAGAGGGTTGTGATCAGTGGTGCAGTGTCTAGGTGGAGACCTGTAGCTAGCAGTGTTCCCCAGGGGTCAGTACTGAGTCCAGTCTTATTCAACATGTTCATCAATTACTTGAACAGACAGAACGTACCCGCAGCAAGTTTACTGATGATACAAAACTGGGAGGAGTGGCTGACACACCAGAAGGCTGTGCCACCATACAGCAAGACCTGGGCAGGCTAGAGGGTTGGGCAGAGAGGAACCTAATGAAATTCAACAAGGGCAAGTGTAGGGTCCTGCACCTGGGGAGGAATAACCCCATGCACCGGTACAGGTTAAGGGCTGACCTGCTGGAGAGCAGCTCTGCAGAGAGGGACCTGGGAGTCCTGGTGGACAAGAAGTTGACCGTGAGCCAGCAATGTGCCCTTGTGGCCAAGAAGGCTAATGGTCTCATGCATTAAAAAAAGCATGGCCAGCAGGTTGACGGAGGCCATCCTCCCCCTCTGCTCTGCCCTGGTGAGGCCACATCTGGAGTGCTGTGTCCAGTTCTGGGGTCACCAGTTCAAGAAAGACAAGGAACTGCTGGAGAGAGTCCAGCGGAAGGCTACAAAGAGTATCAAGGGACTGGAGCAGCTCTCTTATGAGGAAAGGCTGAGAGACCTGGGTCTGTTTAGCCTGGAGGAGAGGAGACCAAGAGGGGATCTCGCCAATGCTTAAAAATATATTATTTACATATTTCTAAAGGGCCGGTGTCAAGAGGATGGGGACAAACTCTTTTCAGTGGTGCCCAGTGACAGCACAAGAGGCAACAGGAACAAGCTGGAACACAAGGAATTCCATCTGAACATAAAGAAAACTTCTTTACCTGGAGGGTGACAGACCACTGGAACAGGCTGCCCAGACTCTCCTTCCCTGGAACAATTCAAAACCCACCTGGATGCATTCCTGTCCAACCTGCTCTAGGTAAACCTGCTTTGGCAGGGGGGTTGGACTAGATGATCTCTAAAGGTCCCTTCCAACCCCAACCATTCTGTGATTCTGTGATCTCCCCTGTCTGCTAGGAATGCAAAGGAGTCTGACAGCAATTTGTTCTACCTATTTAGGTACTGGGCTGATACATGAAGGTAACCAACTTTTGTTATAGCCAAGATTTGCTGCCTGTTCCTCAGATTCATTGTTAATATCATCTGTAATACTACTTAGGTCAATATTTTTGAGTAAGGAGAAATTTAGATTTAAAATAAATATATGAGAGGCTTTTTTTTTTTTGACTTTTTGTTTTTCTTTTTAATCTTCACATGGTACCCTTGATACGTCTTTTCCTGACTTCTTCACAAAGCAGATGATCTGTGTCACTGAAGTCAGTGCTACTCATTTATTTTTCTTTACTGAGGCTATTGGTGCTAATGTCTGTTCATCAGTATATTCCCAGCAACCATAATGTTTTTTAAATTATGGCAAAAGTTCATCTGCATTACATCTCAGTAGTTAGTTTATCCCAGCAGCGTTGTTTGCTGAAAGTGATGTACTGGTCCTTATTTTCAAAAATTGTGTACTACACCGTTACTTAAAATGTGATGATCCCCTTCCTTATATCAGAGTTTATGACACTTGATATTCCATTGATAAATTGTTTTACCCAGGCACTTCTTTAGTCTTCAAAAACATGTACTGACTACCCTTGCAACGTTTCAGTTTCAATTGCCATTTTCTGTATGTTTTTAATAGATTATCTGACTCTAATTAATCTCCAGGAGTTTTTCTGCACTCACCTGCTACATCAACTCCCTGCACTGTTGTTCTTGGGACCCTCATTTCCATTTATGTTTGCCAGACTCATCACCGTTGATGTTTGTTTTGCATATTAGTTAGACCAGATGGTGTACCATCTTGAAGGATCCACCCTGTATGTCATCCAGCTAATTAGGAAGGTTTGATTTTGAAGGCAACAGATTGCAGTGTCAGAGAGATCTTCTGTTACAGACACCACAATAAATCATTATTCAGTGACATTAATTAATTGGTGTCTTCCCAGGATTTACTCTGTTTTGGCAAAGACATCACAGCGTTTTATTTATATTAGCTTCCCCTCCTCTCCAATCTATAGTCAGTTCTATTGAGGGATCCTAAACTTTTATTATTCATATTGAAGACAATTTTTTTGCCTGATTCTGAATTGTCAGTCAATGCTATGTCATGGGCTTGTGGCCCTTTAGTTGCTTGGCTGACTGTCTCCTTCCCCATATCTACTCATCACTGTTCATGACATACCTGGAAGGCTTTGGGATTTCCCCAGTGGTGTATTCACTCATTTTATGGTTGAACTGTTTATTTCTTGGAAGAGAGACAAAGAAATTGTAACATAGACAAGTTTCCTTATTCCTTTACAATGGGAGTGATGGGGACCACCAGCTTAATCCCTAAATCATCTTCAGTACTCTTCAGTATTATTTTTCAGAACTGGTCCTGCAATCACTATTTGCTTCTTAATATTAAAAGTGCCATGAAAAACTGGATGATGTAATTCCTATTTTGGAATATTAAAAGAAGAACCCTACATGATTTAATGCAACAGTGTCTGCATAGAGGAAGCACGCATCCAGCACCCCCATCCCCTCAGCTCCGCTCCCCTACCTGCCTCTCCCCCTCCCTCCCCCCCCCAAAAAAAAAACCCCAGCAACATTGTGGACAACATTGGCAACAAGAAATGTCTCTAAGGAAAAAAAAATAAAAAGACTTGTTGGAATATACAAATTCATCCCAATTAAATGGGAAGTATAATAATGAAGAATCTTGGTTTGCAATGGCCAAACCTAATGTGTCAATTCTATTGCATGCATTGAGAATTAACTTTAGATTTAACCTGTTCATTAGATAGGATTGCAACTTGCAGGTCAATCATTACAGTAACCTTTGGAAAACCATGTCTTGTATCATATTCCAGCATCAAGGTTACTATGAGACACAGGAATACAATATTTCAGCAAGTAGAACAATATGGGATACCTCATTGTTCATCAGCATCTATAATCTGAGTTCTGCTGCTGGTGTATTGTTTGTGTGGAATTTTCCCCCCCTCATTATGCACATTGTAGCTAACCTGTTTGCAGCCATGGTAACTGCACATGCAAATATCAGGACAAAATTGCAGGTCTTTTTTATGAGTGGATCATTACATTTCATTACTGACTGACTAGCCAATAATACCGGTACATATTTATTTAGGAAAAATTTAGTGTTAGAAAATAATCTTATTTCTAAAATGCAAAAATTATCATTTAATTGCATTTATATTATGCGGGGTATTTCATTTATATTACATGAAGACTTAACAATGATAATGGAACCAGCAACATTTATTTATATCTATAGTGTTTGTACAATCAGTTTCTCAGTATGATGGATTTTACTGTACGACAGCCATAAAGATTTCTGAAATTAGTTTCTATATGTTAAATTCTCAAACAAACGTTATGCTTAAAATATTTGTTTAAATATTTTTACGCATTTTCAATTTTATTTTACCCTTATTTCATTCACTACCATAACCTCAGTACTGTAAAATGGCAAACGCCCTCACCCCACCATTTCAACAGAATTATTTGTGACTTTGACAAGTCCATTATAATTATCAACAAGAACAATTAATAACAGCAACAACAACAATAATAAGAATAATAATCAGTGGTGGTGGTGATGGTAGTTGTTGTTGTTATTATTATTATTATTATTATTATTATTATTATTATTAATTCCTTTTCTGCACCAATAATATACACTTTTAAGAAAAGTGCCAATGAAGGATTTCAGTGTGTGGTATTGACAGACAAAACAGCAATGATCTTTTGATTTCAGTCATTTGAACTGCAGAATGGGGGACCACAAATTTAAACCTGAATGTGAGGCCTTAAGTTTTCTGAAGGCCTATTGCATGATGTAGGTGTTCAATATATAAAGCTGATCAACAGGAAACTTTGAGTACAAAGGTGAACCTAAACTTCTCTGATGACTTTCCATTAAAATGCATGGAGATTGCCTCTGTGAGTTGATATACATAAGGTAGAATTACCTCAGTGTCTATGGCCCTTTACCACAAACCTAAACACAATTCCTTTTTCGGGTGGGGTGGGGCGGGGGGGGGGAAGAATGGTTTCTTCACACAGACAGATTTCCCAAATGTTAGCAAAGAAGGCTCTCTGCTCTTTCCCCAGAGACTGGCTCAAGCACCAGGCTACAGGCTGCTTGGGCTAAAACCAATATCCATCCTTCCCTTCTTGAAATGTATCACTATGCAGAAAATACTGTGAAAAAGAGTAAAAAGGGAAAGACTACTCTAGCAGGAGATTAAAGCTTTGGTGGCAAGTCCTGGGTATGCTTTTGTGATCATTCCTAATGATTAGGTTTTGCCACAGTGCTGTTCTATTTCTTCTAATCTTTTACTCCTAATTTACTTGCTGCATACTTACATACAAATTAAAAACCAAAATTCTACAAAATGTAGCAGATTATAATGAAATTCATTTAAGGCCAGATCATAGATATCTAAATTTCATAGAGTTGGGTAAACAAGACATTTTTCCCAAGTATTGAATTATTAATGCATAAATATAGAGAAGCATTAGAGCATATTAGGAATCTGGTAGATGGTAAAACACACTAATTAAATAAGTTATAGTAAAAACATAAACGTATGCTATAAAATACTAAACTCTGAAGTTGATCAGGATATGAAATACAATAACAAAATCCTAGATGTGAGAAATAAGTTCCGGTCCAAATGAAATAAGTTCAGGCAGAATCCTCTGGGAAGCACATTTTTATTCACATTCTTGCAAGAGCGGGTGACTTGCAAGTAGGCACACTTTCAGTTCTTGAAACACACCTTTTTATTTCCTAATCCCAGCCGAATTTTTCCCTCCCCTGTTTCCCATTGGTTAGGTACTCCAGGCAGTCTGTCTGAGGCACCTAAAATTCTTCCTGGATGTCTTGCCTCTGTTTACTTCTCTTTATGCTACACCTAAGGGAATTACCTGACTAGTTTATTTCTTTCCTTTTTGGTAAAAAATTGCTCAATGTCATTAGCCCTGGTTAAATGTTTGACTACCCTTCTAGTCACTAATCCAGTATGAATCAGTTTGTCCTTTTGTCTGTGTGATAAGAGATGTTCTACAAGCCTTTGCTGGAGTCATTCCCTTCTGATGTCATCTCTGATGGAAATGGCTTTTCTCCTCTGCAAAAGCAATACCTGCCTTTCTTACACTGGAGGAAAGATTTAGAGTAAAAAATTATCAAATAATGATTACCAAAATTAAGAAGTATATGCACATATATAATTGTTAAATCATACAAGAATGTTATTAATTTTAGAAAAGGTATATTGTGTTTAAAGTGCTATCCAATGTGGACAAGAAGTTTGAATTGCTTTACTTGTTTTCCGTATATCCTTTCAGTTTGACGGTAATACCAACTGTTAGTAAAGAATATTGGAAACAAAAATTCCAGATCATTATCAACTTTATGCCTGACACAATAATTTGAACAGGTAATGTTATGTGTTTTGACTAATTACTTACAAGTAAGATCTGCCAAAACAAAATATAAATGGAAATGACGATGTGGATAAAAAGGGCATATAAAAAGGTCTTATGACTTATCTCAGTAGTTCCTAAAACTCTTTGCAACATAGCCACTTAGACACTTATAATTATTTTCCTTTTCTTCTGAAATATAACCCCTTTAAGAGCCATTCACAGTGTTCTGATCTGCCTCAAATCCTGTGGCAAGAAGTTTGGTTTCAGATATTTAAAGTAAAAGGTATGAAAAATTCTAATATCAATATGTGTAATTTTATCCTTCTAAAATTAAAATATAGTTTCTGTCTTTAACTGATTTTTATTTTGAAATTAATTAAAATATTAATTATAGTATGATGATAAATCATTCTTTTCTGAAACAAAATTATCTCAATTCTTTGAAAAAATATCAATTATTGGCAGATCAAGGCTGGTGAAGTTTTATATAATCTCAAAAATCTTTAGTGTAGTAAAAAGAAAACTGCAGCTTTCCCAGTGTTTACTGGATTATTTTTCAATCTACCTGTCCTGGTTCCGGCGGGGATAGGGTTAATTCTCCCCAGGACACAGGTATTCCATGCCATGTGTCCCATGCCCACCCTGAGCTGCCGGGGGAGGGGGCAGGAAGTCGCTGCTTGGAGCAGGCTGGGGTGTCCTGGGTCCGGTCGGGGAGCGGCGGGGAGCGGCGGGGAGCAGTGCTTCCGTAATTGTGTTTGTATATTCCTCTATCCATGTTATTGTTGTTGTTTTCTTGTTCCTTTTGCTGTTGTGTTAAATTGCCTTTGTCTCCACACGTGAGTTTTGCCTTTTTCTTCCGATTCTTTCCCATATTGGGAAGACTCGAGCGAGCGGCACATAGTTCTTTGTTGCCGTCTGAGGCCAAACCACAACACTACCATTATTTAAAAATATACTTGGTTGATATCTATTCTTGTTATTTTGTTATTGTGGCTAGAAGTAGTACAGACTTTATACCACTACCAGCCTCTGAATTCATATTGTACTGTGTGAATATACCATAGCACAAACAAACAAACTCAATATTTAACACGATTTGTATGTGAATTTGTGCAATCAACAGGTGTCCCTTCCCTGGAAGTGTTGAAGACCAGGCTGGAGCACCCTGGTCTAGTGGGAGGTGTCCCTGCCATGGCAGGGGGGTTGGAACTGGGTGATCTTTAAGGTCCCCTCCAACCCAAACCATTCTATGATTCTATGATTCTGCAGAATCATTTTCTTTCATGAAATCTTCAGAGAAATAAGAAATCTTGGACAGAAAATTGCTTGTTTGTAAAATATTCACAATAATAAGGAAAGAATAAAAAGTGATCTTTATTCCACTTGGAAATGTTCAAAAGTAATTGGAAAATATAGAGGAAGTTGTCTACACCATCCCTACATTCCTATGTAAAAATTAGAAGTTGAGACCTAAAAAAGATGTGGTTTGAAAGACATGATTTTTAATTATTCACTAACCCACTCACACTCTTCTTTATATAAAGCATCTAAATTCCGTAGTTCCTACACTTTCAGAGCACAAAGAATCAGGGATTCAATACAACCCCAGTGCTGACTATTGAATAAGCCAGTTTGTACAACGAATTTATAATAAGCCATTTTATACAGTCAGTATACCAATTTATACAACCTTCTAGTCTTTGTTGTATGGGAAAAAAAAACTTTTTCCCACAATGCATGTGTAATTTCTTCCTGTATAAATGGGTAGGAAGGATATTTATTACAATATGTAAAAGGTAAAATTTTGATTTATTTTACATTAAGAACATTGTTTACATCTGCCATAAAAATTTATAAAAAAGGAGGAATTATGAAGGAGTTGTATATTCAAATAAAAAGTAAATAAAAAAACCCATGGGTAATGACTTCTGATTTCCTGAAAGGGAATGTATTTGCAAATTGTATTGCTGGATCCTTGTGGTACACATGTATTCATTCACCTGAAAGATAATCTAAAGATTTCATGTACCTGAAACACAGATGCATGGTTTCTGAAGAAGTTCTGATTCAGAATCACCAATATGGCTATTTTTCTGAATTTACTTCTTTCCTTTAATAATCACCTCTTCAGACAATTACTGCAACTGCTTCTTACTTTACCTATGTTGTTCTTCTTATAACCCCAGGGTTTTCTAGCAGTTATCTTATGCTAATAATACTGAAATGCCATTGGACCACAAACACTGATGAACAGTAACAACAACAAGGCCTGTTATTTAGTTTTGTTAAAGGGCTGACTTCTGCACAGGACCACTTCCTTATTCCTAATTGTAAAGAGCTTTCAGAAAAATGCCTTATGCCTTCCGTCTGTTTCTTGCTACCACTATTGTGTGGATGAGGATGTTATTCCATGCTCTGAAAATAGAGGCAAACTAAATGAGAGAGGAGGGTTTTTTTCTCCTTCTAAAAAGTTCACATCAGCATTTATTTGGATCGTATCTTTATTTCATGATTGGTTTTGGATTTTGATGCATCTTCCCAAAGATAATCTGGTCTTAGATAACCTAATATAAGGCCCTGCTTTCAACAGAAGTTGAAGGAATACAGTGCTAGTCTTGTTATCTGCTATGTTGTTAACTGTTCAAATGTATTGTTCCACTAGTGACACAAGATGACCTCCAATGGTACCTTCCAAGGTAGGCTTTTCTATGGTTCTACAGAAAAATAGCAAGAGTGCAAATCTCTGATTTGATGAAATAAAAAAAATACATATATAAATTAGTTAATATACATTAGTTAATGCACAAATACTCACTAGAGAAACTTGTTTGAAAAATTTAACAAAAGGTTCACAAATATATATATAAAAAAATTAAAAGTAAGGAATATATTTACTATGAAATATAAGTTTTCATAAAACAGAAATATTATTCTTTTTCACTGGTATCCACATACTTTTACATTAAAAACAATTGGAAGGAAAATTTAACTGTTCATTTTTCAAATAGCCAATTTATCTTTATGTATAATTGTGTACGTCTTCACATGGTCCTCACAATCTCTTTCGTTTTGTCCAATTTTACCAGTAGAAAGTTCATGATTAGGTTAAAAAATGGAAGCAAAGACACTAAAATACGTACAACATGGAAACAAAGGATAAAGAAAATAGAATGTGTACTGGATAAAAGAATGTGAATAGGAAACTGGAGCAGAATGGGGTGAAAACAGGATAGAGAGCAAACAAAGTGAAAATGAAGAATGAAGAATGAAGATGAGCAATTAGCCAGATCCTAAGACTACTTTATGCGTTAAAAGTAACCTTTACATTTTTTTCAGTGTAAGAGAACGGCTGTCAGAAGGAATGATACAGAAAAAATGATACAAAAAGAGTTTCAAGCGAGCACTAATGCAGCTAAAGACAATGCTGATAAATGAATAAAAGAACAAACCCAAACCACTGTTCAAAAGTGGCTATCAGTCTAATAATCTGGTAGAATCTCCTCTGCACTCCACACATCAAATGCTCACTTTTAAACATTCAACTTCTGAACGAAACTTGTTTAGCAATTAGACTGCAGAGAGCAGTCAAGTGTTTCATATACTCAGTACTGAAAGTTACAAAATTATCCATTGTGGGCAACGTTAAAACCTTTGTTGTTTTTTGCAGATATATGGCAAATATGCCAAATGTACTGGAGCACTCTAACCACAGTATGCTGTTTATAATTACCGCACGTTAGCTATCACATGGTAAACTGTTATGATCTGGTCAAAACAAGCATTCACAATTTAACTAGGTGTTACTTATGATAAGGGAAAAAAAAAGACTCACTGTTTACTCTAGTATTACATTTAAGATGTCCCTTGGTATAGCTCTGTAATTTGCAGCAGTTTAATAATAGCCCAAAGATTGTTAATCAGATTCTGAGAAGACAGCAATCTCCAAGTCTAAGTTTAAAGTATTTTGAAGATGATTTCCAACTGACAAATAAATGGTGGATCCATACTCTCAGGTCCAGCCAAGACATGACTGGGACACACCTATAAGCAGTCAAGTTGGCTTTAAAAGATCTTTGGAACAAGTCAAAGAGCTTCTCTCGACAATAGGATGATTTATAGGTGCTCAGGATTGCACTAGATTGCTTGCATGCTTGTCTACACAAGTTATAGTGCTTTAACACAGAATGTGAATTAAAGTCACTATATATATAGCCACATAACCTATGTATACTCTCTAATTCCAATTTAATCTATGGAAATGATTTAAACAGCAAAAGTCAATAATTACTTTTACTTCTAACAGATTGTATTATTCAGTATTGCACCAGTATTGCTTTAACAGTTTAGCATTGGCATAATTATACTGTCAAAATTTAAAAATATAAAAAGTCCTATGTAGACCAAGACCAGCTCCAGCTGAAACACTGCATTTCCTTTTTTCAGCAGACAAAAGCTTGTATGTCACTTCTACTCTTCAAGGAACCCTCAGACAGCTAATTTCAAAAACAGTTACAAGGTTGAAAAATAGCTGAAAGTGTGTATCAAATTTCAGTCTAAGTATTGAAAGCTACTTTTTATGTCCAAACACAACTTATATGAACTACCTTTCATGCACATCTTTTTTAATTAAATTCTAATTACGTTAGTACTTCAAAGTTATACCCCTGACCTAAAATTAATCCATTGTTTATATTCATTAAGCTCATTGGAAGCCCAGGAGGATTCATGATCTGTTCTCTCAGACTAAACAGAAACATTGCATTATTCACATATGCAGAATTCTTACTGCCATCTTACCTGGTACATCATTTATTATGACTCAATACCTGTGACACTACAACAAATAATAAAGTTCGATTTATAGCGCAGTAGGAGTAACCTCGTCTCCCTTGGAACTAACGTGTCTTATTAGACATTTTTGCAAAAAAAAATTTCTAGGGAATGAAGCATCCTTTTCATTTGTACCAATGTACTTGACAAATAAGGAAAGTGGAAGAAACAAAAAAAAAAAAAAAAAAGAAAAAGAAAAAAGCAAAGGCAGAAAAAAGCAGTATGTCAGCTTTAAAATAGGAGCACTGTTGTCCATGCAAAACAGCTTGCCTACATTTTCATTTCTTCAAAACCTAAACCTAGAAAGTTTGCTGTGCACTGAATAAAGTGGGAACCAACAACTGTACCAGAAATGTCAGCCAGCAACCTAGAATGATCAAAAAGGAGCGCCAACCACAAAATTCAGGTAATCGCAAAAGGGTGGATGGCTGAACCTTTTTTCTTATTTAGAAGAGGAGAACTCAACAATAGAGAAATGGCATTAAGGACACAAAAGAGCATAGATTCACATAAAAGAAAGGAAGAAGAGTTAAGGAACTAATAAATGTAATTTTTTGCTCTCATGTTTAAGACAGTTAGGATAGAGGTTTCCATAGTGAAGAGGTAGTCCATAAAAGTATGAATGTGACTGGACAATGGTCTGCACTAAAATCTTAGGAAATTATAGCTGCTACTACACTGATTCTTTTTTTATTCTTATAAATTTCAGAGATCATGTTGCGTGCAATGAATGAAGTATGCACAGAATGGACATTTTCCAAAAACATGAACTGAATTATCCTTATATTGTTCTCTCAAAAATAAGAACCTTATATTCATTGTGCAAATACGTCTATGTAAATATAAATTCAAAATACTTATTCAGAATATTTGTCACATTGGTTTCCTTTCCCATTTAGAAAGCTTTATCGTTAAACATCAACAAAGTCTTTCAAAACCAATATGAATAGTATCCTAACCCTTGTGATTTGAAAACACTGGCTTAGAGAATAATGTCTCAAGTTGTGTGTGAATATGCTTGGGAGGGTAAGACCTCTTGATTTCCTAATACCAAAGTTCAACCAAATAAAGCTCTTCAAATGTTAATAGTAACAAAAAACCCCAAACCAGTAAAGTGTTAATACTGTCTTAGAAATGCTAAGAAAAAATGTAATCACATCCATATTCATAATTATAGCTATTGCAAAACATTCTGCAGTCTCTGAGTCCTGGCTCGCTCCAGGAAGGTGTAGGGTTTGGAGTTTATATGTTTAACAAATACACTATGAAAATATCAAAAAAGTCTAGAAAGTGTGAAAAAGGAGCAAGAAGGAAAGCATTTTACTCTGGGATCCCTGCACAGATTTTCACAGGAGGAAGTTCCTGAAGTTTGAAATAAAAAGTGACAGGAAGAATCTGAGTGCAGTTATCTCCATTACAAGAAGATAATGTTTTAAGTGCTTATTAGCAACAGAAATGTTCCTAAGAAAAATAGCTTATTATATAACTTTCAAAACACCATATCATTATTAAGTAAGACATAAGGGGCAACATATTCCCCACAATGATGAACATTCCTTTATAAAGAACATTTCATACAGCATTTTTCCAAGGTACACACAGGTGCTACATAAAATTCTACAGTGTCCCAAAGGAAAAGAAAAAAGAAAAAAATGCAATCTCAAGAGGGGAGTCTGATTCTGTGGAGTCTTGGGAAAATAAAAAAATGGCCACAAGATCTGGATTCCCTGCTGATGACTTAGTCTCCAAGATCTTACTTCTCCATTGAGTCCCAAGCAGTCTTTGAGGTGCTTATTTGGAGGGACACAAACAGGAAATGATAGCAAAAGTGATATAGAAACAGTGCCTCCATAACTACTAGGCAGAGCACTTAGTTTAAAGAACTGAGGCACTGGCTGGTGTATTCAATTTTTTTAAGAATGAATCTACAGCATTTCTTAAACTATAAGGCTTTTTCAAAACCTGGTCTGACAATATGCTTTAAAAATTCTTGTAACACACCTAACTACTGAAGACAAACTAAAAAAATAAAATGTATATATATTTCTTTAATCTCACTCAAATTCTCACTCACTATTCTGGAGGTATGAATGAAACTCAGGTTGTAGTCTCTTTTTTTTTTTTTTCTTTTTTAATAAGTGGCAGTATTAGGAAGTGGGACTTATTTTTTTATTTGTCAAATACACATAGTCTTGAAATCCTTGTTGATAAAAGCATTATTAAAGGAAAATTCTTCTACAAAATATATCACCTACACAGTGATGTGAGTGAGTGATAATTTGTTTCTAGTTTTTTTAACTAAAGTTTATTTGTATTTGGTTTTTTTTTCCTGCTGAAGTAACATTTATGGTCAAGATGGACTGGTTGATCAAAAACAAGGAATAGACTTAGCCTGAAAAATCACAAATTAGTGTTGAGCAATACTCAAGTTATAGGCCGTGTTCCAGAGAGAGACAAATTCTGAATACTCCATATCCCAGAAAACACTTGTAAGAACTTAAATTTTTGTTATCATCAGTTTTGTCTTTGGAAGATACTGTTTCAAGGAAAGTAAATCCCTCAGTCATCTCATTGCAGAAAAGAAATTTTCAAAGCTTCCAAGTTTACATAATAAACAGAATCCTTGTTTTCCAGCCAGCCTTATTAAGAAGAAAACCGATGAAAGAGAAAGGAATAGATCTGAAATATTCTGACAACTCTAAATGTAGTATTTAACATTGGACTCCACTGTGATAAAACAGTCAACAAAGAACTCTGCTGTTATTCTGTATCTATAACTTGAGTTTTAGTACTTATCTATGTTCTGTAAAATTTTATATCAGCGTATATTTCAAAGTATAATATTTATGCTTTATGCTTTGAAAAGAGACTTTTTTAGAAAGAACCTACAGTTATGAATGCTTAGAAATTACTTAGAAACATGGTAGTTAAAAAACAACTTGATATATAAAAGTTTGGGCTCAAGTGAGAGCCTGTGTTCTTGCGAAATTTCCTAGGTATGGACTATAAACCATGCCTGACTATATGAAATATCAGCTTAGATTTCATCAGATTCAGTTAAAATCCAGAGGAAGGATGAGATAAAGAGGGAAGATTGCTTTTGGAAAGCCCAGTTGATCTCTGTTTACTTTGCAAACCAACTGCCTTGAAGGGGTTCTTGAGAGGTCTCAAAGCTGCACAAATAAAGTACGTTTTTAAGCTTTCAAAGCAACAGAATTTAAGTGAAGCAAAGGCTTGAAACCCAAGATACAAACTAATGCAGCAAGAAAGGACCTATTCATGACTGACCTAAGTGGCAGAACAGAAGTTTATGTAAATCCAGTTCTGTTATTTTGGGAACCAGCACCCCACCAGTGTGCATAAGCCTTAAGGGCAATGTTGAGAGCAAGCCACCTAGGACTCAGAGACATCCTTTTCATAGTCTTTAAAAGTATGACAACAAAGCTCTGCACAGGAGACTAACTCATTCATGTTTTTCAAGGAGCTGTTTTTTGAAAGCAACAGTTTGTGTTTCTCACATCTCCCACTGAAAGAAACAACAAGAACAGCTTACAATCTCAATAAATAATATTTAAGCACTGTAGGTACATTGGAAACTTAAAAAAAAAGCATGAGAAAATATGTGGCATAATCACAGCTGGAAGGGATTTTAGGAGGTACAAAAGACAGTGTGCTACCTATCACCAGCCAATATCCAACTACATTTTCAGAAGTCAGCGTTTGCACATGAGTAAATACAAGCAATATCCTAAAACAGTCAAAAGATCTCTTTTTTTTTTTATGATCCATTTGTAGGTTAAATGGAAAATTATCTATGCATCATTTTTTTATAACATTGATTAGAACAAAAGGTGAATAAACACCAGCATTCCTCTTTTGAACTCTTAGAGAAATGTAAAATCTAACTTAGATGTAAAGAGGTAGTTGCTTGTCTGTGGACATGTACAACATCCTGACCTATGCTCTCAGTTTAAAGGAAAAATCTCACTATTATAAACTATGCTAAAACTACAAACTGAATAATTCTATTTTCAAATTAAAGTCAAAATGTAACTCCAGTTACTAAATCAATCAAGTAACAAGCACTCTGACTTAAACTCACTATGTATTTCAGTTGCCAAGAGGACAAAGCCTCATAAAGTGGATATAGTTGATGTCAGTCCTTTAACACCAACATCATGGAATCTCGAGACACAGTATCCCACTTAGTTCTAAACTCCTATTAAGGAACTTTCTCTAAAGGAAGCCAACTAAACCTTGTGAAAAGTTTAACATGCAAAGTGAATTAGCTTAGTATCAGACTTCAAAGTGAAGCTTTTTCTGAGGTTTTTGTGAGTAAAACATTATCTTACACCCTCATTTCTGATCCAGTCCTAATAACACAAACCACAAGGGGAGTCTGCAGCTCATTTGCTCTGTTAACTCATATTTTCTGACAAAACCAGGCAGATACTTTGGTTGAAGGTGTAAACCTTAATATTTACGCCTTAAATTACACATGCCACCCCGTGCAATGCTAGAGGCTTGGGGAAGAGTGGCTGGAGAGCTGCCTGGCAGAAAAGGACCTGGCGATGTTGGTCGAGTGCTGGCTGGATATGAGCCAGTAGTGTGCCAAGAAGGCCAACAACATCCTGGCCTGTATTAGGAATAGTATTGTAAGTAGGACTAGGGAAGTGATTGTCTCCCTGTACTCAGCACTCTTGAGACCCCACCTTGAGTACTGTGTCCAGTTTTGTATCTCACTACAGGAAAGACATTGAGATTCTGGAGCAAGTCCAGAGAAGGGCAATGAAGTTGGTGATGGGCAGGTAGAACAAGTCTTATGAGGAGTAATTGAGGGAGCTAGGATTTTTTAGCCTGGAGAAAAGGAGGCTGAGGGGAGACCTTATTGCTCTCTACAACTACCTGAAAGGAGGTTGTAGAGAGGTGGAGACTGGTCTCTTCTTCCAAGGAACAAGTGATAGGACAAGAAAAACCAGCCTCAAGTTGCACCAGGGGAGGTTTAGATTAGATATTAGGAAAAATTTTTACACTTAAAGGGTTATTAAACATTGGAACAGGATGCCCAGGGAAGTGGTAGAATCGTCATCCCTAGAGGTATTTAAAAAACAGGCAGATTTAGCACTTAGTGGTATGGTGTAGTGATGCTTTTTGTCAGTGTTAGGTTGATGGTTGGACTTGATGATCTGAAAGATCCCTTCCAGCCTATACAATTATACAATTCTATGCCAAACTGGAAACTCAGTTTTAGGTTTTGAGGACTCAAAATATAGAATATTTTTTAAGGTCTGAACTCTTCAGCTTGAGTGAATCATATGTCAGAGTACTGCAGTCAAACTTACTAGGTGGCAATGTGGCTGCCAAATTCCAGAGTGGCAATCGGTTTGACTGGCTTCCAGTTGCAATGTCTGCTCTAGATCACACCTCATCTATGTGTCACATCCTGAGGGTCTAATGCCATTTAAAGAAAACCTTACAAAGTTACCCATAAATTTCACTAGAGTGTTTTGTCATGTATGAAGTACCTGAAGATTCTTGGTGGTCATATTCTTTTCTCCCTGTGGCCAGTTTTTTAGTAAATTTTGACATTTCTTTGCTTGATCTTCCCCTAAAATTTTTTTTCTGAGCTTAGCATTTTTATTTGTTTTGGTTTGGGGTTTTTATGTATGAGAGGTAAGTTACATTTTCCTCTGCATTTGTCTTAATTTTTTACAAGCACATCTCATATACCTGAGAAGTTCTTTCTGTTTCTAGTACATTATATACATTTACACTGCAATGGACAATACATGCACACATGTACTTTCTATGCCATCTATGCACAGAAATGTACGCAGAATCACAATCTCCACAATGATCAATGTACTTCAATATAGTCAAGAGATTTTCAGAAAAATGTTTCTTATTTTCCACAAAAGCTTGCAAATTATTGATTTATAGGAGTATCTGATAAAGGATACACAATAACAAATATGTACAGATGCATAGATTGTAGTGCAGAGAGGCACCATGTGGGCTTCAGGGCTCTTATAAGACATTGTCTTATGTCTCTTCTCTTAGATGTAATCACCTCCCGATCCTTAGCGTTCCTCCCTTGTAGGCCTCATGGCAATCCTGATGAATGTTCTGTCCTGAAGGAAACTTTGCATTTGATGTAGATGGCTGTATCAGTCACAACTACATTTGGGAAACTTAAAAAGAAAATAATAAAAGAATGGATAAAATACATTTTTGTAACAATGACATGACTACTTTTGATGTGTGTGGCTTAGCTTTCTAGGCTAGTAATTGAGACGGATTTTTTTTTAATAACAGTCCAAAGGAAAGCAGAATTTACACAGCTCCGTCTCTCTGATTTGTATACACCACAGACAGTAATCTTGTGTCAAGATCTTCTTTCTTCTTTTTTCTGTTGACTGTGTTTTTGCATGAAATATATGTTATGATAGTTATTAGGTACAGTACTATAAGAGACATTGCAACCTGCTAAAAGCTTATCTATCACATACTGTGAATGTGTAGTACTATTCTACTGATGTAATCAAACATCACTAAGAAATATTTATGTGCCTGATTTTTTTGTTTTACTCAGTTGTGACAGTCGTGGATTCTTGTATAAAAGGAATCTTGTGCCTCAGTTGCTCCTGAGAGATCATTAGCATTTGGAACAAAAATTTCTTGATGACATTATTGATCTTTCTTTCTAGATTTTCCGCAGGACACATCATTAAAAGCTTGACTCTGATTCCATTGAAATTAATGGAAGGGAGTTCTGAATTGAAAGGCAGCGGGCCGAGTCCTAAGACCGATTTCCTCTAAGACATGTTTCTTTATATAAATAGGAAAAAAACTCACTCTGTAGAATTTGAACATTAACATTGTTTTCATGAATGACCTACAGTAACCGTCACAAACTTCTGACCAGTTTGCAAACTATTCAGTCCATGGCTAGTATCTGATCATCAGTTTGTGGAAAACACCTCTGCCTTCTTTAACACTAGCCTTATATCATTTCTCTGTTTATGTTGTGCGCCTTCTTACAGAATAAAAAGATTCCTCACCATCTACAGCTGTTAGATCACTCACCGTGTATGTTAATATTGCATATATACCAAATCACATATGCTGAGGCTACCATCACTTTTTGCCTCAATTCCTCTTCTCTGGTTTTTGATACATGAAATTTAACCCCACTTAGGCTCATTCACATTACTCCAGCTGAAAGGAAAACCCAGTAAACATCTGCAGGTTTCCTTGTTCTTTAAGCTCTCTTTCACCATGTCACATGGCATATGTTTACATATATATACACACTGTCACCAATATGTAAGTCAAATAAACAAATAATAAGCATGGAAATCCTTTCACTGCTGCTATGCTAGATTGCTGTATTCCTAAATACATCTATCTCACTAACACATATATTATCCTATACTTAGGCAGTACAATGTTATTACAAATCACAACATAATAAATTATGTGTGTGATGAAAAAGAGCTATGACCTAAAGCTTCACTTTTATAAAAAGAGAACTGTGAAATGGGAAGTTATAAAAATGAGAATATTCCCAAAGGGGTGGTCTCTTAAGAAAGAAGTTAAGGAAGTTTGATTTGTCACGGATGGAGTGATTAAATTCACTTGTAAGAGAGAAGTAGTGAAATATTTATTAATATGAAACAGTGATTTAACAAATTTAGTAGTGAATGCGACAGTGTTTTACGAGATTCTATGGAAGGGTACACTTGATTATTTACTGCATAGAGGACATGGTCAGACAAGCTGTCAGGGAGACCCTCCCATTGAGTCACGAGATTCAGAAAGGACCCCCTTGCTTTCTAAACTCCTTCTCAGACAGGAGTCTAGATGCAACTGCATCCAATCCTAGTCCCAGACTTGGTCAATGGTTTATGTCTAAAGGATTATGTATGCGCAATCAATCCTTTATATCTCTTAGCTAAAATTTCAAAGTTTAGCATGCTATTAGTCAATTACCGAGAATCTGTTGCAGCAAGGAATCTCTCAGCCTCGAGGAGCAGAATCTTAAGCGAGCGTCCCCAGTCAAGCAGAGATCCTGGCATGCAGCCTGCTGCCGTGCAGGAGAGTTTAAACGGTTCTTGGGCTGTCCAATATAGAGTAAGATAATTGACCTCTAGTCATATTCACATGGGAACATCTAGGTCCTCACTCCAAACAGTATTTTGACGGTGTTGCCAGCCATCCCCCAAAGTAACAACTGATGGTTATGACAATCAGGAGACGGAGGAGGGGAAGGGGGAAAAGGGGAGAGCACACCACCACAGACTCAGACTTTAACTGTGGCAGGTAAAGTTCTCCATAATTGCATAATTGCTGCCTAAGCTTCTGATTCACATGGAGGTTTTACTTCATAACTGTTGAACAATAGCAGAGATGGGTAAACACATTGGGTTTTTTTTTCTCATCTAGTGACTGAATTGAAATGTTCTGTAATCACTTGGTTACAGATCCTCACTTAACTGCAAACAGCAAAGCTATGCTGACAAAGGAATTGTATCATATTATTAGCAAAGTATCTAGGTCATATTGACTCACAAGATTAATACTTGCAAATTTATACTATGTAGCTTTATATAAGCACTATTTTACACAAAAGCACATTCTTATGAAGGCTTTTGTCACATAAAGATTATAAGAAAAGCAGACCTTCTGGCAGCACAGTGGAGCCACATATATTTTGATGAGCTTTTAACTAGCCTGAAACCTGAAAACAAGACATATATGTGGAGTTAAGAAGTTGTGTTGTTACTAGTTGAATAAGTCTTTATCTTGTTCTTGACATCTAGGTAATTTGACTTTTTGATTAAAAAAAGAAACAACAGAACAAAATGCTCGTAGCTCACCTCATAGCCAAAAATGGTAATATCCGTTGTTAAAGTTTTTTATCTCTAGCCTGATATATATGTTGTAAACAAAACACTGGAATAAAAATTCAGTTAAAGAACTTCTAACTCTTTTATGTCACTTTGAAATTTACCAGCAAACCTACTGGAGTTGAAATGTTTTCATCCTGTATGGGAGACATTCTTCCTGCTATGTGGAGCTGCTCATATACTGGTGGCTAAGATACTAGAGTACACAATGTGTCTGGCATGGGTAAACCTGATACAAGTTGAACAATCTCTGGAAAGAATCATGTATATCCATGCTTAGATTTCCCTGTCAAAAATTTATCTTCTGACAGTATTTTTAATGAATTAGAGGAATTTTTTTCATGTAGGATAGTTACTAGTAAGGCAGCAATTCAATCATTAAAATAGCAAGCGTGTTATCTCAAAATAAGTATTGTCAAATCTATACGTTTGTGATTTTCTGTATTTTTTAGAAAAAAATCATCCCCTGTCTCATTTTAATGTGTTTCATTTTTATGAAGCACTCAGTTTTACCTTCCTGTACTTTATATTGTTGTAATAAGGCACCTGTACTTCGTGACATTTGTGTTAACGAGTTTTTTGTATCCTAGTATTAATTGTTCTAGACTACTAACCTTCTTGGTGCCACTACATTAATAGTCTGGCAAAATCAACAAGATAAGCACTGTAACTGCAACACAATATAAATACAGCACAAAGCAAGAAAATAATAATAACAGCAATGACAACAACAATAACAATAATATAATCATAATAATAATCATAATAATAGCCATAGCAAGTTGGCATTTGGAAAATTAAATCTATTACTTATTTTCATGTTTAGTGACAATAAAAAAATGATAAATTAAAGTTAGATTGTTCATTTCTGGGGAGGTTGGATCTAGCCTATGTTTGGCCCAACGTGTACAAGTGTAGACTAAAGGTCATGCCCTCTTAAAGGTCACTTCAGAACTTCCACAGTTTTAACAGGGGCTTAATCCTTCAGGGGAATATGCAGAGAATAAGTGACCCACAGATATGCCTGTGATATATTCTCAAAAACAACACTGCAAATTTAATTTCACTTCTCTGCAAACAGACTGCTAAGTGCCATCATGACTTTAAGACAGAAAGGAGGCAGGCACTCACCACATTTTGTAAGTAAATCTGAGTATCAGACACCCCAAATTAATTTTTTCTACACAGTTGTTATTTTCCAGCATGTGTGCTCTCTGTCATAAGCCACGGATTTGTTTAAATGATTGTCAGTTTATATGCTGGTACAACATACAGAGGTTAGGACACAGAAAGGCTTCTTTTCATCATTACTCATTGCCTCACTGAAGAGAAGCTTTTCTCCTTTACAGGCGGTTACTGAGAATTGAGTCAGAAACAAAAAATGGCAGCTGACCTAATAATTCACACACCCATTTCCAGTTACAAAAGACAACCAAGAAGAGGTCAAAATTCTTTTTTAAATAAGCTAAGGGTCAGTAATCTCTGGGCACATCCTACTCACTCTCATTCTCCAGGCTATAGTATATTAATGACAGCTACTAAGAAAGATGGTTTTAATACACAAGCTGAAGGGGAAAACCCTCCATTATTTTACTGTGTCACCCATTAATTGTGTTCAAGTTCTAGACTGGGGGTTTACAAAGTTGAGGAATTTCAAGAAGCCTGTCATTAACAGAAGCAATAATAAAATGCAAGAGCATCTTGGATGCCACAAAGGTTGATTTCAGTCAAGGTTCATAACTCAGATCTCATAAGTTTCATGAACTCTGCTACAACAAGGGATTAAGGGCAAGAAAGCACTAAGGGATGATATACAGTTCCTCTCATTATGCCTACATAACTCTGCAGTGTCTGTGACAGCTGCTGAAGTAGGCTTATATGCAGAAGCATGTTCAGCAACCAGTGCAAAGCAACTGACTCCAAAACTCTGCATCTCAGAAAATATGAGGATTATAACATGGCAGGACAAACAAACTGGGACCATGAGAAAAACATCACTCTGTCCACCAGGTAACTCACTAGAAAGAAATTAACAAAGTCAAAAATAATTTGCAAGGTACGCTTTCAATCAGAGGAATCTTCTACCAAATCCCTTGTGCTTCAGTGAGGACTCATCCTGCAGGATCATAATTCCCAGAGAATGTTAACAGTCAAAGTTCACTAGAAATACATAAACAAAATATCTATTGAAGCTACCATAATTTGTGAGCATTAAGTTACCAACTAGCATATCAATCAAAGCTATTTTGACAATTTACTTAGAATAGTAAACATTTTTTTTTTTTTCCTGAAAGGCCCTTGTAAAAATGGGGGAGGGGGGGATGGAGCAGGTGCATGGGCAATAAAACAACAGCAAAAGACAGCTGGCAGCAATCCACACCAGTAAATGACAGCATGCAAAGACAGTTATTTTAAAATGCAGAAAGGGAATGAATCTCCTTTTTTTTTTTTTTTTTTTTTTTAGTCAGTCTGTTGCAGTGTCTTGCTGCAAAGGAAACCACAAAGAAATTCATTTAAACAGACACTTCACACACAGCCCTGTGGAGGGGAGACTTCCAATGGCACTATGTAACCATTTTAACACTTCACACATAAATTTTACAGCTTCATACAGCTACTCACTTGTGAGATATCTAGATCTGGCGATACAGGTGCAGGAATATTCTTTCTCGCCTGGGTCACATGCTGAAAAAAGAATTACTGGCGACCCTATGATCTTTGCCAAACTGGTTTATTGCTTTATTCAAAAGCCTGCTTTTTTCCCTGTCTAAAGAATTACTTCATACTCTGTGGTGGCTATCATGAGTCTATCTTCATGCCTAACCTAGAAAATGAATATTAATATAACAATAAAGATACAGAAACAAGAAGCAGTCACTTTCCCAAAACATAAGCTGCATTTGGAGAAAAGTTCTGTTTATTATTTATTAATCAGGCAGGATGGTCCATGAAAAATATTGTCTGACCGAAACACCAGCTTAATGGTTCCACTGTCTCAACACTATAGGATGACATGGACTAAAGGGCCTAAAGTGTGATTATTCTCACATAAGTTCCTCCTCAGGCATAAAGGAAAGATTAAAGAAATACATCATCTGGTAGGATAGTTAGAAACATTTCTGAATCCACAGTGGTGTACATTTTAAATCATATATGAATTAAAAATTCTTTGACTTAATAGGTTTGCTGTTTAGGGACTTAAGTATTGGCAGACCTGCAGAAAAGCTACGGAAGCAATCTGGAACTTTTCAGAAAGTGAAAATCAGAGCTACAAAACAAAAGGGGAGTTAGTATTTCATAGATTACTGCCATGTGGCAAAACAGATAGATTTATGTCAGATTCCACCTAGAAAAAGACTTTTAGCATCAGGAAAAAGGTATCTCAAGACAGCCACATCATTCATCATGTAAACAATAAACCAACTCTGTAGTCTTTATATTTCTGTCACTTTTTTATGAAGTGACCTAAGAATTTTTCGATTTTCAAAACTTACAAAATATCTTTCAGCTTTGAAGCATTGTTCTTCTTCCCAAGAGCAGGAGTAAAAGGTATTATTTCTATGTAGAATTATTCAGATTCAGCATGATAAAAATTTAACTTCCCTTTGTACTTGTGCCATGTTTGCACAAAACCAGAGTTTATGCTACTTCATCTAATGTGAATATAATTATATTTATATGAAATAATACTAAGTTTTCTGTGCTTCACAGCTTAGTAATATTAAAAAAAACAAAACCAGTAATTTCTGAAATGGTCTTCAGACTATTGTAACCTTACAACTTTTAAAATCTCTGATGTCTTTGTTTCATATTTCTCATTTTACTTCAGTGTCAGGTCAATACTCTGTCCAAAGGCTAGAAGTGCCTTCTGTCAGACAATATTTCTGATACAGAGCCTTCACCCCCATCCATATTTCACTAGGCATACTGAGTTAACAGCCAAGTTACTGTTAATGTTGCAGCATGTACTAGTGGCACGATAGTAAAACCTACAAAGCTTGACAATTTGAAAGTAATACTGCCTGTTTCTTAATATGGAAATTCTTAATATGGGATATCATTCCATCTTCTGTAAACTCTTTATTGCTGCATACAATATATTAGGGATCACTACAAATTACCGCATTTTGTAAATAGATTGAGACCTACCTACAAAATTGAATACTTTTGCATTAGAAGGCATACCAAGAAGCTGAAATAATGTTTCAAAACTAAATTATATGTATGAACAGCCCTTCCGTGATACATTTTTTTTTAGATTATGGATTCAATGACTACAACGGCTGAAAAGTGAAAATTCTATCACAAAATTCAAATTTCAAAATATAGGAGGCTGTAAAGATTATTGATTTATTCTTCCTTTCTTTCTTCAACTAATGAAAATAGTGACCTTACCAGAATACTTTATTTCAGCTACCTCTAGTATTTTCAGTGGAATCCTTTATTCCTAGACAATTATGATCCCATAAAAACATCAAAGAGTATCAAAGAGTTTTTCATTGAATAAAGTATTAACTACTTCAATAAATACATTTTCAGTAATGAACATGATCAGAATTGTCAGCTATTGATACCAAAAAGGCAAATTGAAATGAACTAGCTTGGTAGTGATAATGGTGCCCTTAGCAGTGGTAATTTTTACACTACATCAGGAAAGTTTGCATATTAGTTGTTAAATAGACCTAACCAACAGAGAAAAGAGAAGAAACTAAATGGACAATAAATAGACAGATAAACATAACACTTTCTAGTAATGAAAGTATGTCAGATGTTCAAAAATGCATTCTAGCCATGATCATTATCAGATGCACAGATCCAATATCAGAATTCTCATTTTTCTCCCACTGCTTTACTACTCATTATTATTGCACGTGCCATTCTCTCAATCATAAGTTTTTTTCCTGCTGAGGTTTCTAATTTGCAAACACATTTGTGCAGCTTATATATTAATAATGTACAGATTTATCAGGAATAGACATTTCATAACTTCTGAGATTATATCAATGAACTGGTTCTCCGATGATTGTTCAAATAACTTCTAGCATCAGCTGTCTGGTCACTATTTGCTAGATCCTACCTAAAGGACTTATTTTTCAGAAATTTTGTGCCTTGTATTTTGCAGCTGTACAACAACAAAACAAAGAGCACTATTCATGAAAGCTAGATGAGGTCCATTATACACCTTCTGGCACAGACAATAAAAAAATGGCATTTGTAGACCTTGGTTATTGAATGTTTAGGAACATACAGGTGTATTCTGAAAAATTTGGCAAAAGGACTTCTATCTTTTGAAGTGTGATTGTTTTACTTCATTTTATGCTCCTCATTTTCTTTTGGCCAGGCCAGGTTTTGAATGGTCTGCTATCAGTTTCCTGCATGCACTAACGAAAGCAGGTACTACATTAAGGTTTTCAGATCTTCACTGGTTCCATGTTCCAATTTTCTAAACCGCAGGGAAAATATTTCACTGAAGGCAAAGCAGTTGTATTCTGTCATAATGACACTTTTCTACACATTGCTGGGAAAACCTATCCATTGGTGGAAATTATGTGGTTCTTTATCAACTAACTTGAGGAATTCTATTTCCTCATAGGGGTCTTATGGTTAGCTTGAAGAAGCAGGGCTTACGAATGGTATCAAGAATGTTGTCATATAACTTATTTTTCTTATTTTTATATTTTTATTTTCTTTTCTGTTCATCAGCAGTGATTTTCATGGAGCTTGACTTGTTGGTAATACAACATAAACATTTTCTCCACTCTCAGACCTCTAGCTATGTTCATGAAATGAATGTGTGTATTGGATCATCTGACACATCCCTCAGCACCTGATAAATATTCAACATCAACTTGAAGAAATTCTGATCCTTTATGCAGTGCTAATATTCCTCAAGTTCCACAATGTCCTGCTGATGTCAGTGTAACGTCTGACCATTTGGTCATTGGACCTGAGGATGTCTTCTGAAGGATACGTATTCCAACAGGCAATCTACTGAAAGTTACCTTAGTTGGTAGAGATCTCTCCAGTGTTAACAAGTCACCTTAAAATACAGGCTAGCATATGGACCACTGTTTTTTTAATAGACAGCTCTCCATTTTAACTAACAGCTTTCTAAGCAGCTTCTAATATCTTTTGCAAATATAGTCACAATAATTCCCTGAGGGAGAACCATGCTAAAAAATTCCTCTGGAAACATACATGCACTTGCTTCCCTACAATGTTTCTGAAAAAAATCTGATGAAAAAAAAAAAAAATTCTAGGAAAATCTAGTCATCTCGAAGTGTTTCAAGTAATACCTCAACAGCTGTTTGGTCTTTTCAGGTCCTTTACATCTGCAAAAGTTATTATAAAACTTAGAATTCATTGGATTTAAATCTTGCAAAGGATGTTGAGGACAGTAAGAAGGGGCTCTTCAAGTACATCAGTAGGAAAGGAAGACTAGGGAAAATGTGGAACCGCTGCTGAATGAGGTGAATGAGTGCCCTAGTGACGGAGGACGCAGAGAAGGCGGAGTTACTGAATGCCACCTTTGCTTCAGTCTTTTCTGCTAAGGCTGGCCCCCAGGAATCCCATTCCCTGGAGGTAAGAGAGTCTGGAGAAAGGAAGATGTTCCCTTGGTTGAGGAGAATCAGGTTAGAGATCATTTAGGCAAACTCGAGACCCACAAATCCGTGGGCCCTGATGGGGTGCACCCACTAGTGCTGTGGGAGCTGGTAGATGTTCCTGCAAAGCCACTCTACATCATCTTTGAAAGGTATTGGAGAACAGGAGAGGTTCCTGAGGACTGGAGGAAAGCCAATGTCACCCCAGTCTTCAAAAAGGGCAAGAAGGAGGAGCCGGGGAACTACAGCCCAGTCAGCCTCACCTCCATCCCTGGAAAGGTGATGGAACAGCTCACTCTGGATGTCATCTCTAAGCATGTAGAGGAAAAGGTGGTTATCTGGAGCGGGCAACATGGATTATCCAAGGGGAAATAATGCTTGACCAACCTGATAGCCTTCTACGATGGCATGACTGGCTGGGTGGATGAGGGGAGAGTAGTGAGCATTGTCTACCTTGACTTCAGCAAGGCTTTTGACACAGTCTCCCATAACATCCTCATAGGTAAGCTTAGGAAGTGTGGGTTAGATGAGTGGATGGTGAGGTGGATTGAAAACCGGCTGAATGGCAGAGCTCAGAGGGTTGTGATCAGTGGTGCAGTGTCTAGGTGGAGACCTGTAGCTAGCAGTGTTCCCCAGGGGTCAGTACTGAGTCCAGTCTTATTCAACATGTTCATCAATTACTTGAACAGACAGAACGTACCCGCAGCAAGTTTACTGATGATACAAAACTGGGAGGAGTGGCTGACACACCAGAAGGCTGTGCCACCATACAGCAAGACCTGGGCAGGCTAGAGGGTTGGGCAGAGAGGAACCTAATGAAATTCAACAAGGGCAAGTGTAGGGTCCTGCACCTGGGGAGGAATAACCCCATGCACCGGTACAGGTTAAGGGCTGACCTGCTGGAGAGCAGCTCTGCAGAGAGGGACCTGGGAGTCCTGGTGGACAAGAAGTTGACCGTGAGCCAGCAATGTGCCCTTGTGGCCAAGAAGGCTAATGGTCTCATGCATTAAAAAAAGCATGGCCAGCAGGTTGACGGAGGCCATCCTCCCCCTCTGCTCTGCCCTGGTGAGGCCACATCTGGAGTGCTGTGTCCAGTTCTGGGGTCACCAGTTCAAGAAAGACAAGGAACTGCTGGAGAGAGTCCAGCGGAAGGCTACAAAGAGTATCAAGGGACTGGAGCAGCTCTCTTATGAGGAAAGGCTGAGAGACCTGGGTCTGTTTAGCCTGGAGGAGAGGAGACCAAGAGGGGATCTCACCTTCCAACCCCAACCATTCTGTGATTTTGTGATTTAGAATCACGCAATTGTGCTGTTCATTAAATATCTCATAAAAAATTTTCAGTGTTTAGCAGTCAGAATAATTGCATTTAGTCCTTGGTTTGGAACTAAATCTTCTGCAGTATGAGTGTCTTTATTTACTTATCTGCTTGCTTTTTTCATAGGGTATTTAAAAATCAAGTCCAAAGCAAGCTTTTATTACCCTAGAGTTGACAATCAATTAGCTAAAAAAATAAATACATCATTTGTAAGCTGGTAAAATGAACTGTTCATCTTATCACATAACAAATCTAGCAAACTATAGCTCAGATTCAATTCAGACATAGAATTTTGTCCCCTTTCCTACACACCAACCTTTAACCCCAGCACAAAATGTACCTTAACCATACCAGTGCAAGAAGTCTGAGTTACTATCAGGTTTCCTTGTAGTTGTAGTGTACTTTAAACACATGTCATTTGTGAACCTTTGTGAAAATAATTTTTTCACTACAGTTCACAGATGTCATCACGTAAATTTCTAAACCTATTTTCCCTTAAAATAGAAAATACATTGAAAATTGTGGATGGAACAAAATGCTCCAGAAATGGCCCCCTAATTAGCAGCAACAAGATTACAATGAAAATTGATATTGTGTAATCCAATTTTAAGTTTGTTACTGTTTTATAAAAGACACTCCTTTCCCTGTGTAGAAAAGCTTTTCAGTTGAGAAAGCTTCATGTTGAAATGAACCTGTTGAAATGGACCTGATTTACTTGTCCAATACAGATACTAATTACCACTTGCTATTTGGATTAGAACTGAATTTTTCATAATCTGGTTGTTTGTGTTTTGGTTTGGTTTTGGTTTTGTTTTTCTCGCCTTCCCCCTTCGCTTACCACAATTTAAAATTGAAAAAAAAAAATAATAATTTGGTTTAGACCTTGCCACAAAGCCTACAGATAACTACAAAAATTCTTTTATGCTCTACAGACTTACACTTTATTTAGTAATTTCAAATCAGGAAAGGATAGGGGAAAAGGCATCATTCTAGAAAATAATTCTGTCATCAGAAAAAAAAGAGAGACCTTGTAGCTTGGGGGTAGAAATGGATATCTTATATCACTGCATATGCTACATTTATCTTTTTCTATAAAAAAGACTCTGTCGTGCTTCTTAATCTGATAAACTCAAAGAAATTACAGCAGAAAATTGATCTTCATTCTCTTTATTGTATGGACTAGCTAGCTAAGCATCCTGCAAGCAGCACATGAATAAACATATACATGTTTATATCGTATGTAGCAAAATCCCAGAATGATATGTAAAATGAAACACAAAAGGAGAAGAAAGAAAACGAAGGTTCAGCATACCAGTTCTGTATAGCCTGAACACTAATTTTCCAAATTTTCTTTATTTTATGCTGCTGTTAAAGAGCAAAATGAAGATCAGATTGTACATGAGACTTGCTATCCTGGAAGGTATGAAAGATCCACCCAGTTTCATAAACTGTCTGCAAGATAAGGCATTGCTGAATGACTGATGGAGGTGCAGTCTCATGCACAATATTAACACACATACCACTAGCACTACATAATATCTTCTTGATATTTTTTGGTCCCGGTATCATGCTCTGCATGTACTTATTACTTTTTTTTTTTTCCTAGATAACACTACTGAAAAGCTTACCCCTACAGGTACACTTTCTTTTTTTTTTTTTTTTTTTTTTTTTTTAGCAGATCAGGCAACATCCTATGAAACAATAGTTAGTGGCAGAATTAAATCTCTGTCCATAATACCATGATTCTGATCAGTGATGAAGTTTTGCCAGTTTGTACTTAGGGCATGAGCTCAGGCTTCTCTCAGACCTCAGAAATCTTCCACATCTCTAGATAATAGGCTTCTCACTGACTCAACACCAATACAAAGACAGCTACTCAACAGGTTGAAACATCTTTAATTTAAATCATTATAGAAAGAAATATAAAGTTGGAATAAAAATCATCTGACTCTCAGAAACACTCACCAAGCGTATATGTGAATGGTTATCAAGGACAAAAATTATCTCCACTACCTGTCTTAAAGCCACTGTCCTCATTTTCAAAACTCTGCGGCTGTCTTCTGTTGATTAAGATAGGTTCCTTTTCTCACACGAAGACTCGCCATAATAATGGTCTTGGCAGAAACAAGAAACTATATTGTAACAGATGAAGCCCCAAAAGCACAAGAGACAAGACACACTGTAAGATTTTTTTTCTGTAAGAAACAGGAATGACCACGAAAAAATAGTATTTTGTGGACCAAGAACAACTGTTTCAAGTATAACATTCTCTTGAAACAAAACTCTATTAAACATGCAAATAAAAAATAAACTGTAAAGCATATTCACAATATGCATGAAATTTAACAAGAACAAATGCAGAGTTCAGCACATGGGAAGGAAGAATGATGGACATAAGCATAAGTTGGGTGACATAACTACAAACTGGGAGTGGAGGGGCTAGAGAGCAGGCCTGCAGAAAGAGATTTGGGGGTGCTGGTTCACGGCACATTCAATATACATCAGTAGTGTGCCCTGGCAGCCAAGAGGGCAAACCACGTCCTTGGGGTGCATCAAACACAGCATAACCAGCTGGTCAAAAGAGGTGATTATCCTGCCGTATTTATCATAGAATCACAGAATCTTCATGGTTGGAAAGGACCTTTGAGATCATTGAGTCCAACCAGACCATTTCCTCTGGTCCTGTCATTATTCACTTGGGAGAAGAGGCCAACACCCACTTCTCTGGTGCGGCTTCACCTTGAGCACTGTTTGCAGTTCTGGGCCCCAGAATTTAAGAGAGATATGAAGGTCCTTGAATGCATCCAGAGGAGAGCAACAAAACTGATGGATCCAGTGACAGGGCATGTGGGAATGGTTCAAAGATCTGTCAGGGGAGGTTCAGATTTGACATTAGGAAACCTTTCTTAACTGAGAGAGTGGTCAAACACTGGAACAAGCTTCCTAGAGATGTGGTCGATGCCCCATGCCTGTCTGTGTTTAAGAGGCATTTGGACAATTACCTTAATATCATGCTTTTATTCTTGGTCAGCCCTGAATTGGTCAGGCAGCTGGACCGGATGATCACTGTAGGACCCTTTCAACTGATCTATCCTGTCCTGTGCTGTCCTGTCCTGTCCTATCCTATCATACCCTACCCTATGCTATTACATTCTAGAAATAACATGCCTTAAAGTAATCTTAAATTTTAATTCTATACATTTCAAGGTGATAAATTAACATAATTGTTTAATTTGAGATCTCTTTCTTTTTGAATTCATTTATTCAGTTTTGAATTCCAAAATGTGGCCTCTGTGGAGGTTATTGGAGAAAAAATATTACACAGAACAAATTAAAGGGCTTCTCTGTCATTATTAATGTTAATGTTAGTGTGATTTTAAAGACTGAAAAAAAATAACAAGCAAAGGAATACATCACGTTATTATCAATTTAGATCCAATAGAGCAGTGGGATCAAGTGCACCCTCAGCAAGTTTGCAGATGACACCAAGCTGAGTGGTGCGGTCAACATGCCAGAGGGACAGGATGTCATCCAGAGGGACCTGAATGAGCTAGAGAGGTGAGCCCGAGCAAACCTTATGAGTTCAACAAGGCCAAGTGCAAGGTCCTACACTTGGGTCGGGACCACCCTCCTTACCAATACAGGCTGGGGGATGATGAGAGACCAGCCCTGCAGAAAAGGACTTAGGGGTACTTGTGGATGAAAAGCTGGACATGAGCCAACAATGTGTGCTTGCTGCCCAGAAGGCCAATCGCATCCTGGGCTGCATCAAAAGTACCGTGGCCAGCAGATCCAGAGAAGTGATTCTCCCCCTCTAATCTGCTCTTGTGAGACCCCACCTGGAGTCCTGTGTCTGGCTCTGGAGCCCTCAGCACAAGAAGGACATGGAGCTGTTGGAGTGGGTCCAGAGGAAGGCCACAAAGATGATCCAAGGGCTGGAGCAGGAGCACCTCTCCTCTGAAGAGAGGCTGAGGGAGTTGGGGTTGTTCAGCCTGGAGAAGAGAGGCTCCAGGAAGACCTTATAGCAGCCTTCCAGTACCTGAAGGGGGCCTATAAGAAAGCTGGGGAGGGGCTGTTTGTAAGGGCATGTAGCGATGGAACGAGGGGTAATGGCTTTAAAATACAGCAGGGTAGATTTAGATTAGACATTAGGAAGAAGTTCTTTACAATGAGGGTGGTGAGACACTGGAACAGGTTGCCCAGAGAGGTGGTGGAGACCCCATCCCTGGAGACATTCAAGGCCAGGCTGGATGAGGCTCTGAGCATCCTGATCTAGTTGAAGATGTCCCTACTTTCTGCAGGGAGGTTGGACTAGATGACCTTTAAAGGTCCCTTCCAACCTAACAGATTCTATGATTCTATTATTCTATGATTCTATGTTAGAAATTTTCCATTTTATATGAGTTGCTTCAATAAATTTAACACAAAATTGCAGTCAGGTAACTCCCTTTTCTATTTTTAGGAAGAATGAATAGCTATCCTTCAAATTTTATTTGGCCATGAGAAAAAAAAATATAGGGGAAATTTATGTATCTGTGTGAACTGAATTTTCTATTTAATTTCCTAGTTCTTCTTATCTTAAGTTTATTGTAATTATAACCTTTGCAGTGGATTTGTAATTAATGTTTTGAGTTTGCTTTACTGTATTTTTTAAATTCCTGAACAGATTTTTTTCTAGGATTTTTTTGATCACATTTTCAAGAAAGACTTTTCATGACAATGCAGGATAAAGTTTCTATTCTGATTGGTTTGGGTGTTGGTTTTTTTTGTTGTTGTCGTATTAATCTATTCTTTTTGCACCTTCTTTTTCTCAGACCAGACTTAAGTCCGCATATATTCACAGAAGTTACTGTGGTATTATGCTAAAAATACTGGGTAACAGTAGCCCTCAAGAAATTCAGTAACTGCTTAGACAATATCCAGGTACTTTTTAAAAAGCTAAATAAAACACAAACTACAAGAACTGCCTATTCAGTAAAATTAACTTTATGTAAAGCAATAACTGCACCTTCCTTGAAGTTTCAAAATAAAGTTTGATTAACTCAGCATTTAACAGTTTCCACTTTTACCTTGCTGTGTACATAGAGATTCTTTCAAGACTTTGTAAATTAAATTTCATACTAACTGTACTCTAAGATTTCTAGTCCTACATTTTCATACTTGTCTTTAGGCTTAGGTTATTAGTCAATATTGTTGGGTACTCAACAAAACGAAAAATAGCTGTTGTTATCTGACTTTCACAATGGCATACTATAAAGAAACAGTACAAAGGAATAATGGAAAAGGATTTCTGTGTCTTTAGTATACCTCTTTGCCAAATCTCTTTGGCTTTCTAGGTAGTATGTCTCAGTGGGAGGTAGAAAATTCAAGGGTCAAATCACAAGCTTAAATAGGCATAAGATCACCTGGACAGAGAACGTTCGGGCTTTCCTGTCACTTTATCCATGGGAATGCCATGCTGTGAGGCAATCTGATGCAATTTGGAAGTGTTCAGATACCACAGAGACTCTTGTACTCTAATGTCAGGGGACATGAAAGAAAAAGGAAGGATAATCCTTTTGAATTTCTTGCATCACTAATACCAAGTGCTATCACTTTGATACAATAGAAACAAATGCAAACACGCAGAAGCACTGGCTTATCTATGTGGTCCTGGGCATCTGGATTCATTATTGGCAGCAACAGAATTGCTCACACAGTCATCCACCTCAATGAATCAGAGTTACTCAAATCACGTATAGGTAGTATGAAAATTATTTGCTCTCCGTAGGATCTCCTGACATCCAAAATTTTTTACGTTTATTGATTTATATCAGAAAGGTAGCCAGCATTCTTTTAGGGATTTGTATAACAACATGAGTAAATCCCCAGTACAGGAAAAAAGTATTTTAGAACTACTTATAAGTGAAAACCATTTTCCAATGTTTAATGCAGTAAGTATTCTGACTAAAAAGACAGGTAATAGGGAAAATAAGAAATAATACTTGTATCAATTTGAATAACTAGTGTAAATTAGGGCTCCTGCAGCATTTACCTATATTTTCATACTAAACAATACAAAATTTCATAAAAATGTGAAATATTAAATCACAACACAAAAGCACAATTTAATTTCCTAGTTCTTCTTATTTTAAATTTATTGTAATTATAACATTTGCAGTGGATTTGTAATGAATGTTGTATGTGTAATGAATGATGTACACAGGTAGTTTCAAATAACGTCCCTCTTTTGGACTAGGGCAATTGAATCTGATCTCTTTGCAGATCCTTATAGCAACTCTGAGACACCAGAAGAATCAGGGCCTGATCACTGGCCCTGATTAATCCAAATCATAATTTTAAAAAAAAATGAAAAAAATAAAAAAAGGATGTGAATACACCCCATCCAAATTATTTCTTGGCTAAACCAAAAAGTAGTCCTGACCTAGAGAAGGGGACAATAGACAACAAAATAGAAGGACTCTGTGCAGTTGCAGAATTGTGCAGGACTGTCTATTCATGAAGACATCATCTTAAAAGCCTGAATGTAGAATTGACGCCAGAAGATGGAGATAAAAACATTAAGCTTAAAAGTCAAGAGTTCAGTAGAAAGTGTAAGGAAATAGCATGGGACTGGAGTCTCACTTTTGGGTCTTAAGAGCCATGAGAACATTCTGTGGGAAGTGGCCATGTAAGCAAACAGCTCAGGGGTGTTGTGCAAACAGCTCAGGGGTGTTGTGCAGACAGTTGCTGTTATCATTACCAAGGACGGTCACGCAAAGCAATCCTGAGAACTTCAAACTAGTCTGTAATGCTCTAAAGCGAACATTAAGAAATCATTTTTGCCAGCATTAGTATTTTTAGAGGATACTGTAGGAATAGACTGAACAGTCAGAAAGCAATCCAGCATCCTGAGTAAATTCACTGCACTGAAACAAAAAAGCTATTAAGACTATCAAATACAAAGTTGAAATTCAGGAGCTAGGACTATAAATAGCTTTTTTTTTTTTTTTTTAAAAAGAAAGCAAAAAAAATAGAAAAAAGGGATAGATTCCGTCATGACTTCCTGATGACACAAAGTAGCAATAAGTGTTAAGGTGATCCAGAGATGTATGGACAAGAAGTGAAGTTATAGGTTTAATTTCAGAGCTTCACTGAGACCAAAACCAGAATAGCTAGTTTTAGTTGCTGCATTTAAGATTAAAAAAATACCAGCAATCCAGGATGTTCCTGGAATGCATAGATGACAACTTCCTTTTCCAAATGGTAGAGGAACCAACAAGAAAAGGTGCTATGCTGGACCTCGTTCTCACCAACAGGGAAGGGCTGGTGACCAACGTGAGGCTCAGGGATAACCTTGGCTTCAGTGACCACGAAGCAATAGAATTTAAGATCCTCAGGGGAACTAGGAGGATGTATTCCAAGCTTACGACCCTGGACTTTAGGCATGCAGACTTTGATCACTCCAGGGATCTGCTGGCCAAAGTGCTGTGGGACAAAGCTCTCGAGGGAAGGGGGGCCCAGAACAGCTGGTCAGTATTCAAGGATCTCCTTCTCCATGTCCAGGAGCAAAATATACCGACAAAGAGGAAGGCAGGAAAGAATGCTAGGAGACCTGCCTGGATGAACAAGGAGCTCCTGGACACACTGTCACACAAAAAGAAACTTTATAAGGAGTGGAAGGAAGGACAGTTGGAGTGGGGGGCATATAAGGAAGCTGTCTGAGCAGCAAGAGACCTGGTGAGAAAAGCTAAAGCTCAGTTAGAATTAAATGTAGCCAAGGAGATCAAGGGAAACAGCAAAAATTTCTATAGGTATATTAATGGTAAGAAGAAGATTTGGGAAGGGATAGGCCCCCTCAGAAAGGAAATGGGAGAACTGGTGACAAGTGATATGGAGAAGGCCGAGGTTCTCAATGACTTCTTTTCCTCAGTCTTCACTGGGAAGGGCTCCAGCCACGCTCCCGGAGTCACAGAAGATAATGGCAGGGGCTGGAAAGAACTACCCATTGTAAGTGAAGATCAGGTTTGTGACCATCTGATGAACAAGTCCATGGGACCCGATGGGGTACATCCATGGGTATTGAAGGAACTGGCGGATGAGGTTGCTAAATCACTCTCTATTATATTCCAAAAGTCATGGCAGTCTGGTGAGGTCCCCACTGACTGGAAAAGGGGAAACATAATCCCCATTTTCAAAAAGGGAAAGAAGGAGGAACCAGGGAACTATAGGCCAGTCAGTCTCAGCTCCGTGCCTGGTAAGATTATGGAGCAGATCCTCCTGGAGGCACTGCTGAGGCAGAAGAATAACGAAGAGGTGATTGGGTGCAATCAACACGGCTTCACCAAGGGCGAATCATGCCTGACAAACCTGGTGGCCTTCTATGAGAAGGTCAGAACATCAATAGACAAGGGGAGAGCAACTGACGTCATTTACCTGGACCTGAGCAAAGCCTTTGACACTGTCTTGCATGACATCCTGCTCTCCGAGCTGATAAAATATGGGTTTGATGGACTGACAATTCAGTGGATAAAGAACTGGCTTGACGGCTGCACCCAAAGAGTGACTGCCAGTGGGTCCACATCCAAGTGGAGGCCAGTGACAAGTGGAGTCCCTCAAGGATCAGTACTAGGACTGGTCTTGTTTAACACCTTCATCAGCAACACAGACAGTGGCATAGAGTGCACCCTCAGCAAGTTTGCTGACGACACCAAGCTGTGTGGGGCGGCTGACATGCTTGGAGGGAAGAGATGCCATCCAGAGGGACCTTGACAGGCTGGAGAGGTGGGCCCATGCCAACCTCATGAAGTTCAACAAGACCAATTGCAAGGTCCTCCATCTGGGTCGGGGCAATCCCAAGCACCGATATAGGCTGGTTAGTGACTGGCTTGGGAGCAGCCCTGAAGAAAAGGACTTGGGGGTGCTGGTGGACCAGAGGCTCAACATGAGCCGTCAGTGTGCACTAGCAGCCCAGAAAGCCAGTCGTATCCTGGGCTGCATCAGGAGAAGCGTGGCCAGCAGGTCGAAGGAGGTGATTCTCCCTCTCTTCTCTACTCTCATGAGACCCCACCTGGAGTACTGCGTCCAATTCTGGAGCCTCTACTACAAGAGAGATATGGACGTGCTGGAACATGTCCAGAGAAGGGCCATGAGGATGATCAGAGGGCTGGAGCACCTCTCCTAGGAGGACAGACTGAGGGAGTTGGAGTTGTTCAGTCTGGAGAAAAGAAGGCTCCAAGGAGACCATATAGTGGCCTACCGTTATTTTAAGGGGGCCTACAAGAAAACTGATGAGGGACTTTTTAGGATGTCAGGTAATGGTAGGACTAGAGGGAATGGATTAAAACTAGAGATGGGACGATTCAGACTGGATGTTAGGAAGAAGTTCTTCACCATGAGGGTGGTGAGACACAGGAACAGGTTACCAGAGAGGTGGTGGAAGCCCCATCCCTGGAAGTTTTTAAGGCCAGGCTGGATCGGGCTCTGAGCAACCTGATCTAGTGGGAAGTGTCCCTTCCCATGGCAGGGGTGTTGGAACTAGATGATCTTTATGGTCCCTTCCAACCCTAGCAATTCTATGATTCTATGAAAATGAACAAGATCCAGTGCTTGGAAGCACACCTTATAAAAGACATAAAGACGTTTTTTCAGTAACAAGGTGTAAAGAAAAACTCACTGGGAAACACTAATAAATACTGAAGACTTTGGGGAATCGGTTGAAGCTGTACATGTAGGATATTAAAAGCTTTTTTTCTATCTTTTTTTTTTTTTTTTTTTTTGTAACAAGTGAGATCCAGGTACAAAATTTTAAAGCAAAAAATTAATTTTACAATACTTCATCTTTTGCCACCCTCACTTTAAGGCAATGATTTAGACAAACATAAACTTTTATCAGTGAAATGTAAAATATTTGGTTCAAAATAGCAGCAACTGAGATAAGGTAAGGGGAAAATATGGACTGATTCATATAGTAGTATCACTGTTTATTACAAACATGTCTTGATTTACAAATGGAAAATTCTCAGATAATAACAATACTAACTTATTTTTGCTATACTAGAAATTTGAAGGAACAGAAAAAACAGCATGAGTACAACATATTACTGAAACCAAGAACACCCAGGTCTAAAAATACATCTGTTAAAAATCTGGTGGAAGTGGCTAATTATATGGGAAATTATTTTAGAATCTTTGAAAAAAAACCCCTCTCATCTACTGTATAAAAATGCAAAATGCTGTATCAAGCAATTTGATTATCTAAAATATTCCTGTTTAGAGACTATAAAAATATTAGTCTAAAATCCATGAACGATCCCAGACACGACATGATTTTAAAATGTTCTTTCATAGTCTAAGAAGATAAAATATTAAGAAAACTAGAATGTCTATGTAATAATATGAATTGAAATAGTGGACTAGTGCCAATTTTCATACAAAAATGCTAAAGATGCTAATAGATGACTGAAGACTAGTGCCTAACTCTTCAGTATGCAGTAGGTATTTAGTAAGTGTTACCACCTTTGCTGATTTTTGTCTATTGTATCCAAATCTTGTAACTGGAGCTTAACATGTAATATGGGCCATTAGTTGCTTTTGAAATATGTTGATATTCTTCCTTCGAACACTGAGATTCTCTCATTGTTGTCTGCTGGACAAAATGTTATGGATATTGAATGATCCTTTTCACTGAAGGAGGTGAGAGAGAAAGAGAGAAAGACATAAGAAGCACTACAGAAAGAAAAGACTAAAGGACTGAAAATATGCATATATGTACTATATACATATACAAAAAAACGTACGCACACACATATATGTGTACATATATACATAAAACCAACTCTGTGGTCTGGTGCTGCTACAGAGATAGTCTGAGCCACAAACAGAAGAAACCTGTTACTCAGCTGCATTCACATCCAAGGAAGAATGCCTACTTTTACATTTCTGCCAATAACAACTACTTTGATGACACAGAGAAAAGATATAAATCTACCAATTACGTTGAGCCAAACCCAATCTAATCCTAGAATACCAAGGTGGGTACATCAGAAAAGGTGGAAAAAAGAGGGGAAAAAAGAGAGAAAGAAACAAAGAGGAATTCTCTTTCTGTTGAGTTCCAAAACAAAGGAATTTTCCAATGTCAAATGTAATGCAAATTTTTGCTAAAATTTCAGTAGACCTTTAAAATCATTACTTAAAAATATAATTTAAATTCAGTTTCCATAATGAGTGATGCAAGATATTTAATTGTTACCTATGACTGAAGCAAATTCCACTACTAAAATGAAAAAATACACGCGGCTCTACTATTTTATTCTCCCCCATCCCAGAACAAGGTTAAGAGAATAGCAAGATCAGTTTTTAGTTGACAAGGAATAACTTAACACTAATTCTTGTTCCCCTCAAACATTTTTAAAATGATAAAATATTCACTGTTCAGTTGTTTTATTGTAAAAGAACTCACACTTCCTTGGAACTTGTATGTCCTTGTCCTGTCTTCTATTCAGAATCACAGAATGGTTTTGGTTGGAAGGGACCTTAAAGATCATCCAGTTACAAACCCCCTGCCATGGGCAGGGACTCCTCCCACTAGACTAGGGTGCTCAAAGCCCCACCCTGCCTGGCCTTGAACACTTCCAGGGATGGGGCATTGACAACTTCCCCGGGCAACCTGTTGCAGCGCCTCACCACCCTCACAGTAAAGAATTTCTTCCTAATATCTAATCTAAATCTGTCATTTCAGTTGGGACTGACAAACGACAAAACTCTCCTTGAAGGTTAAGTTAAGTTCCTTCTTTATTGCAAGCTTAGCTTTCTTATATATCTAATCTTTTGTTCACGTGCCGTTCATGCATTCTTTCTACGCTTTCAATTGGTTAGGTTACATAGCACACGCGCTCGTAGCTACAATGTGATTGGTTATCGAAATCCTGTCTATGTTACTCAAAATCCGGCTTTCTCACAGCCTAGTTTCTCCTTGTTCTCTGAGGCAATCTTTCTTTCTCCTTTTTGTTACATTGTCCTTACATGACGCGACTCGCGGCCTTCTTATGGGTATGCTGCAATCTCTATATCTTCTGTCAAGGGGTCTACGGACCCGCCGTATCCCCCAACATAAATCTACCCTCTTTCAGTTTAAAACTGTTACCCCTCATCCTATCACTACACACCCTGGCAAAGAGTCCCTCTCCATCTTTTCTGTAGGCCCCCTTCAAGTACTAGAAGGCTGCAATAAGGTTTACCTAGAGCCTTCTCTTCTCCAGCCTGAACAACCTCAATTGCCTCTGCCTGTCTTCACCTGGAGAGACACTCCAGCCTTCTGATCCTCTTCATGGCTCTCCTCTGGACTCACTCCAACAGGTCCATGTGCTTCTTATGTTGGGGGCCCCAGAGCTGAACACAGTGCTCCAGGTGGGGCTTCACATGAGTGGAACAGAGAGGCAGAATCACCTCCCTTGACCTGCTAGCCACGCTTCTTTTAATGCAGTCCAGGATGCAGTTGGCTTTCTGGGTTGCAAGTGCACATTGCCAGCTCATGTTGAGCTTCTCATCCACCAATACCCCTGAGTCCTTCTCCGCAGGGCTGCTCTCAATCCATTCTCCTCCCAGCCTGTATTTGTGTTTGGGATTGTCGTGACCCAAGTGCAGGACCTTGCACTTGACCTTGTTGAACTTCATGTGGTCTTCACGGTCCCACCTCTCAGGCCTGTCCAAGTCCCTCTGGATGGTCTCCCTTCCCTCCAGCACATCGACTGCACCACACAGCTTGGTGCCATTGACAAACTTGCTGAGGGTGCACTTAATCCCACTGTCCATGTTGTTGACAAAGATGTTAAACAGCACTGGGCACTGTACTGACCTCTGAGGAATGCCACCTGTCACTGGTCAACACTTGGACATCGAGCTGTTGAATGAAACTCTTTGAACTCTTTGAACTCTTTGAATGAGGCCATCCAGACAATTCCTTATCCACTGAGTGGTCCATGTATCAAATCCATGTCTCTCCAATTTAGAGACCAAGATGTCGTGCAGGATAGTGTCAAGTGCTTTGCACAAGTCCAAGTAGATGATGTCAGTTGCTCTGCCTTTATCCACAAACTCTGTAACGCCATTGTAGAAGGCCACCAAATTTGTCAGGCACGATTTGCCCTTAATGAAGCCATGTTGGTTGTCACCAATCACGTCCTTGTTTTTATGTGGCTTAGCATGGTTTCCAGGAGGATCTGCTCCATGATCTTGCCCGGCACAGAGATGAGACTGACCAGCCCGTAGTTCCCCAGGTCTCCTTGTTTCCCTTTTTAAAAATGGGGGCTATGTTTCCTCTCTTCCAGTCAGTGGGAACTTCACTGGACTGCCACGACTTCTCAAATATGATGGATAGTGGCTTAGCAACTTCATCTGCCAGTTCCCTCAGGACCCGTGGATGTATCTCATCAGGTCCCATGAACCTGTGCACCTTCAGATTCCTCAGATGATCTCATACTTGAACTTCACCTACAGGGGCAGTTCCTTATTCTCCCGGTCCCTGCCTTTGCCTTCTATGACTTGAGCGGTGTGGCTGGCTAGACCACTTGCTGGTGAAGATGGAGGCAAAAAGTTGTTGAGTACCTCAGCCTTGTCCATGTCCTGGGTGACTGGTTTTCCTGTTTCCTTCCGGAGAAGGCCCACATTTTGCCTAGTCTTCCTTTTGTCACTGACATGCCTACAGCAACTTTTCTTTTTGCCCTTGATGTCCCTGGCCAGATTTAACTCTATCTAGGCTTTAGCTTTCTTAACCTGATCACTGGTTGCTCAGACAATTGCTCTGTATTCCTCCCAGGTTACCTGTCCCTGCTTCCTTTTTCTGTTTGAGATTGTCCAGGAGCTCCTTGTTTGTCCATGCAGGCCTCCTGATGCTTTTGCTCAATTTCTTCTTTCTTGGGATGCATCACTCCTGAGCTTGGAGGAGGTGATCCTTGAATATTAACCAGTTTTCTTGGGCCCTTCTTCCCTCCAGGGCTTTATCACACGGTACTCTACCAAGCAGGTCCCTGAAGAAGCCAAAGTCTGCTCTCCTGAAGTTCAGGGTAGTGAGCATATTGTGTGCCCTCCTCACCTCCCTAAGGATCTTGAACTCCATCATTTCATGATCACTGCAGCCGAGCCTGCCCTTGAGTTTCACATTCCCCACCAGCCTCTCCTTGTTGGTGAGAACAAGGTCCAGCATGGCACTTCTCGTTTGCTCTTCTATCACTTGGAGAAGGAAGTTATCATCAGCACACTCAAGGAACCTCCTGGATTGCTTATGCCCTGCTGTGTTGTCCCTCCAACAGATATCAGCGTGGCTGAAGTGGATCAAGGATCAAGACTTGATCATGAGGATCAAGACTTGTGAACGTGAGGCCGCTCCTATCTATCTACAGAGGGCCTCATACGCTCAGTCTTCCTGGTCAGGTGGGCTTTAGCAGACCCCCACTGTAACGTCACCTGAGCCTGCCCTCCCTTTAATCCTGACCCATAAGTTCTCCGTCAGCTCCTCATCCATCCCTAGTCAGGGCTCCATGCACTCCAGCTGTTTATTTACAGAGGGCAACACCTCCTCCTTGTCTCCCCTGCCTGTCCTTCCTGAAGAGCCTGTATCCTTCCATTCCAAACTCCAGTCATAGGAGATACCCCACCACGTCTCTGTGATGCCATTAAGGCCTTAACCCTTCAGGTGAGCGCACGTCTCTAACTCCTCTTATTTATCCCCCATAGTATGTGCGTTTGCAAAGAAGCATTTAAGTTGGCCCCCCAATGAAGCTAATTTACTGGCTGGAGAGGCTGGTATTCCTTTTTACTGGACTCCAGGTGCTGTTGACCTACGACCCGTCTCCAAGCTCTCGGTATCTATTACTGGTATTGGCATCATATTGGTAGGAGTGGAATGGATTGCCCTTGCCCTCCCCTGGCACCTCCAGTTTAAAGCCCTTTTCACGAGCTTGGCAAGCCTCTGACCAAAGATGCTCTTCCCCTTCTCTGACAAGTGGACCCCATCCAGCCCCCGTAGACCAGGTTTCTCAAAGCACATCCCATGGCCTACAAAGCCAAACACCTGGCTGTGACACCAATCCTGTAGCCATTTGTTGATTTACCAGATTCAACTGGCCCTATGAGCCCTCCTCCCTTTGACTGAGAGGACTGATCAAAAAACTACCTGTGCCCCAGAGTCCCTGACCGCTGCTCCCAGGGCTCTATAAACTTTCTATGCATGTGTCAGCAGTATGTGAAGCCTTTGTTTAATGAAGATCTAAAGAATAGCATCTTTATTTTCTTCCCTAGCCTGTCTTGGTTTTGTTTTAAACAAGAATTGTATCGCACGGTTTTTTTCATTGAACTGGCCACTACGACCTAGAGTGTCTCAAAGTAGAGGTTGGCCTAATTTGCCATAAATTCATCAAATAGCTCAGTAAAACAGTTAAGAATAGTGTAACAACTGCTGTTTCTTTTCAGGTTACTTTGGTGTTTTGTTTTTTTTTTTTTTAATGTAAGGAATAAATGTAAATAATAATAATAAAAAATTCCTTATGTAAGAAATAAACAAAAATTAATCCACTAATAGTCTTTAACTATTCTAGCAGGAAAAGGAAAAACTTGTTTTTATCATTGGTTTTGAGGAACAGTTAAAATATATACTAATGACTGCTTTTTTCTTCCAGAGAAAGTAGCCAAAACATTGAAGGAATTTTTTTCATAGATTTTTCAAAGCAATTTAAAAATCAGTTAATTAATTGATTTCTTAATTTACATTTGTGTTGGTACTCCTGAACTATTCTATCAGATAACATGCAGATATTTCAAGAGGTTAATAATTTTATCTTATGACACAGTGAGATATGAGTGTAGCAGATCGCAGCTAGTAATCACCTTGTGCTGGTGCATATACATCTTTGTCCAAAAAAAAATCTTATATGATTTAACAATAGAAGAGGAAGGCTTCTGGATTGACTAACCACAGCAGAAAGCTGTAGTTTTCTTAACTGCAAATTCATTTGTAAAATGTTACTTTTGTATTTGGTGTTATGACAAACTACATTCACTCAAACAGCTATATAATCTTCGTATCTAGTATTTTCAGTTAAAGATTAGAAAAGTCCTAAGACATAGTGTTTATCTATCTTATTTTTACTTTCTGTAAATTCAACAACTAATGCACATAAACCAAATCCAGTAATGAATGGGCAATGCAAGGGAATTCTATGTGTCAGTCATAGATTTGTAGGTATCCAATCATCTGTACAACTGTATGTCAACTACTGTAAGAAAGAGGAGTTCATAATCACTAATTAAAGATTAAGCATAACTTGCATCAGCTATGAAATCAAGATACAGATTCTTTAAATAAAATTGACCTGAATGATTGAAAATAACTTTTTGTTTAATTCTTTATGACTGGAACACAAATAAGTTTTATTTCAATCTTTCCTACTATACTCATATGTTGCACATTCTTGTAAAAAAATCAAGTGAGAGGGAGAAGGTAAAGGGAAAATGGAGATATACTGTAGCTGATAAATGTGGTTTAATATACTGAAAATGGGGTAGACCATGGCCTCTTTCTGAGTCAGTAAGTTTCAGAACAGGCAAGAATGAAGACTGAACGCTTCTCAGGAGGGCTAAAATTAGAGCTAAGTGATAGCTGGGAAAAACACATGAATATTCACTTGAGTTTGAATGAATCAGGGTAGTTTGTTCTCAAAGTGGTGTCATCATTACAGAGAAGCTGAGAAAGCTTTAATGAAACAAATCAGTATGGGAAGAAGACAATTTGGTTAGTTTAACTTAGTATTTTGCATTAGGTCTTCAGGAATTACAGTGGAAAAACAAGCAGAGATCTGTCTGTTTTCTTAGTTTCTTTCATTTCTATGTTACTTCAGCAAAACAGAGGAAAAATAAATGGGATAGATAGGATGTGTCAGGATGTACATCCCTTTTTTTGCCTATTGAGGTGTCCAGACCTCAAAGAACGATAGCTAAGTATCCTCAGTTTCCTGTCAGACCTAGAAAGTTGCTGTAGTTATAGCTAAATTAAAACACCCACCTTAAAATACAATTTTTATCACTGTCTGGAAATGTGTTGCCATGTCGTGGTTTTGGCCAAATTGGCCAATGGCTGGCAACAGATGCTCCCTGCCCCCAGCCTCTTGGGCACGGAGAGGAGGCGGAGAGATAAAGAGATCTATGAGTTTAGAAGAAACTAAACTACTTTAATGAAATATTAATAATAAGATAAAAAGGAAAATAATGAAATAGATACAATATACACAAAACCGTATTAAGCTCCCAAGATGATGTCACCGGCAGGCACTGGGGAAGTCCCAGGCTGGACTCAGCGATTGGTGGGAACTGGGTTCCAGAGTTGGAGTCAGGAACACACTGATCAGGATAAAAGGCAGATGAACAGACAGGGTCCTCCTCAGATGTCAGCCATTGAAGGAAGAGAGTTAACCCTTTGATCCCTCAGCTTTTATACTGAGCATGGGGCAGATGGGATGGAATACCCTGTTGGTCAGCTTTGGGTCACCTGTCCTGTCCAGTCCTCCCTGCAGGTGGGACCCTTCTACGCTTTTCCACTTCTGACCTGAACAGGCAAATAACGAAATTAGCTGACCTTGGTTGTTATAGCAATAAGGATAAGCAAGAGCCTCTCTGCATACCATTCCTTGGCACAAACTGTCGTATCACTCTGAATGAACTGTTTCAGACACAACATGCTGTTAATTTCAGAGAGTTAGAAGACGCCTAGCTAAGAAATAAAATTACTGAACAGAAAGTTGGTTCTGTTTTACCTCAAACCAGGACACACAGATAATCAGGGACATTTTCCTTTCAAAGTCATGCGGAATTTTGCCCAATTGTCCTATTACAACAAGCACTCACAAATCACAGCTGCCTTTTTCATATATATGCCATATATATAAGCCATTGAAAGTCACGGCAAGATGCTTCACCTACCTTTTGAACATACTAGGTATACGGTAGTTTCAAAAAGTAGGTGAAGCATTTTGCCATGGCTTTCAATGCTTTTGTGTTCTTAGTGTAAAATATGTTTCTTCTATGTCCTCTTTAAAAGTCAAATATTTATCAACAGTATTATGCAGTATCAAATAACTATTTTACAGTAATTTGCATAAGTATTGCTACATTTCACTAATCCACTTTTTCCAATTAGTTATAAGCTAACTCAACTGATATTTTAAACTTTAATTACTGTGTAATTTATTTATTTAAAATAATTAATATGTATATATTTTAGAGAACCAATCTTTTTCTTCATTAATATATTACAGAGAATCTTTTCCAGAAATATTTTTCAAATTAAAATCAAATTATTAGCCTAAAGATGCATCTATAAATGCAGAAATTTTGAAGAGAAGTTTAACCAAAAATGATCAAACATTACATCATATTTTTTAATAACTAGTTATGTAAATTGAAGCCTGTCCAGTGCTTATATTCCTCCCTGAAAGATTACTTAATTCTCAAGAAGTGACAACACAGTAATCTGACACACTTATTTTTACTACTATGCAATTAACTTTATACACTGACAACATGCAGAACAGATACTGTTGAAAAGCACAAGAGTGTGAGTGTAATAACCTCTTAAATTTAGGAGAACTTTTCTTCTTATGAAATAATCCGAACACTTCTACGTTCTCTGCTTAGACCATAAAAAACATTCTTGAAAGATAAGTCAATGTGTACAGGATGGATGTGCAGAAGAGATCAATTCATCAGTATTGCTGACATATTTTGGAAAGATAATAAAACCTATTATTATAGCATCTCTGACCGACATGACCTAGATTGAAATTGGATAGAGAAGGCCAAAATGTTTTATTCACACAGCAAATATCTCCACAGTACAGCAGAAGAACAAATATAAGGACTTTTGCCTGAGCCTTGTGTTGCTCAGGCTAAAATGCAGTAGGTTCACAAATATTTTAATGTAATCATACTTACGAAAACAAAGTTGTTATACCGATGTAAATTTTTGATATATGGGTGATTCTACAACTGCCCATAAATGTAAAAGATGAAAGGTGGAAAAACATTGAAAAGACACATTACCGTTATCTCTTGCTTAATCAATGTGGACAAGTAATTTCTGACAAAAGGATGTTTTCTGGAATGTGTCAAGTATCTCCATGTTTTATTGTTCGCACCATGGCAAAAAGCAGTATTTTGTGAAAATTCTGGTTTCTAACACTCCTCGGAATGACAGAGAAATGACTGAGACAGATAAGAAATATTACACAAATCACGCACAAAATTATTGAGAGGCATTTAGGATACATCCTGTGTAAAATTTACATAATTTCCCTTGAAATAAACCTGATATTGGGAATTCTTCTAATTTCACTGAAAATCCTCTAACTGACCAAAACTCAAAACGTACACATCCTGGTTTCTTGTCTCCTGAGGTGCAGAGTATTTTGGATTTATGTCATCTTTGTTAGAGGAATCTGTGGGACAGTCTTCATGAGATAGAATTTTGATAGTAGTGTCATCACAGAATGCGACACTCAAATGGTAGTCTGGAACACTTAATTTAATATTACTGTAAAACTAGTATTGGTTGAAACACTAAAAGAAACTTCCCCCTAATTCTAAAATATTAGACTTGTTCAAATCATCTTTATCAAAGCAAAGCATAATTCAGCAAGATATGATGAGGTACTAATACAGTGATAAAATATAGTAAAGTTATAAAAATTTGCTATGGTACTGCACTGAATCAGCAAGTGTTAAATACAGGCATTTAATTTATCATTAATACACCAAATTTCAAGGAAAATAGTTTATGTCTAAATGTTAATAAACCAGTGTCCTGTGTTGTTCCATACATTATAAAATAAGAAAAAGATTTTGAGAAATAATGAAATGTATTCGATCTCTGCAGGATTCTGCAGGACCACCGAGAAGCATACTCACAGAAGAGTAATAGCAAAGATTTAAGTTCCATAAATTATAAATTAGAAAAGGAGAGGTTCTTACAGCTGAAAGAAGCATCTGTCAAGCACATTTGATCAGAAAGAAAAGGTCAAATGTACTGGCTGGCAGACCCTCTTTCCCTCCCTCCACACTTGCAGTTTACAGGATTATTTGGAAGTGTTTTAGAAGACATACTGCATTCTGCTTCTTACAGAGTTGTATAGTTGGCAAATGAGATTTTTATTTCCAATTTATCTGAGAACTCAAGAGTGAATCTGGTTGTTGCTCTTTGGCCAAACTTGCGTCATTAGCATTTCTTGCAAGATGAAAAAAAAAAATAATACCATTTGCAGTGCATTTTTCAGTGTTCACCTTCCAACAAATGGGATGCACAGAAGGACAGGAATCTGATGCATATAAGATTATTTAAGAGGTAAATAACCATAGAATCATAGAATCTGTTGGATTGGCAGGGACTTCAACCAGATCAGGTTGCTCAGACCCTCATCCAGCCTGGCCTTTAATGTCTCCAGGGACTGGGCCTCCACCACCTCTCTGGGCAACCTGTTCCAGTGTCTCACCACCCTCATTGTAAAAAACTTCTTCCTAATGTCTAATCTAAACCTACCCTGCTCTAGTTTAAAGCCATTACCCCTCGTCCTATCACTACATTTGCCCTTGCAAATAATGCACAACTAGCACTTTGAAGAGACCTTGAGTTTTACGTTTAGCAGCCTCCAGGCTTTATTTACATTGCAAAAATACCTTATGAAAACATATTCTAACTATTCAACATGTTATCCATTCCCTTGCTCCCAAAGTTATGCACCAGGCAAGATCTGCTTCTCATCTTCCACTTGAAGATTTATCTAACTGCCTCCTTGGACTCATCCTAGTTTGACACACTATTTCATTCATAGCTGTACAAATACCTTCTCCTGCCTCAGTTTCTCCCACGCTTTCACACTGACCTCTGTTCCTCCAGAAGGGGACAAAATAATAGATGGTTGCTTCATACCTAGAAAGGCATAATTCCATAACTTTGTCAACCCAGTATGGAGACATTTAGTTTTTGTAATGTTTATGCATACATTTCTTAGATGTCCTAATTTAGATTGTAAATCTTTTGTAGAAAATTCTGGCATTGTTTTGTAAACTGTTTTGTTCCTGCTGTGCTGCACAAATGAAAGATTCTTGCAAAAGCTGTATGCTACAGAGAACTCTGCAGATAGTATTTGATATGTTCATTATTTTGTGACTTCATATTTTCATCAAGTAGAATTATTTCCTTTTTTTTCTCTCCCTTTCTCAGAAGGTTTCACTGTTTTGCTGCTGTAGAAGTATCTGTGAGACAAATGGTGTAGTAGTGATATTCAGCATGTTGAATAACAAAGATTCTTCACAACTGCATCTCTTCAAAACACGTAGTAGATGAGGAAAAGGTTTCAGAAATTGCCACCCTAGTAGCTTTCAAGCATAAAATTAATCCATCAGTTATTCCCAAATAGTTTTAGAAATAGATTATCTTTGCTTTGGTGTTATTTTATTTTAAAGGTAGTCATTTCCTGTAATATATTTGATGCAAGATATTTGATTTAAAATAATAGATTTTCTGACACTTTTTCAAATGAGCAAGTCAGAATAAAGCATTGTATTCCTTCACTATAGACCTGATACTATGGTCCTTTCTGTGATGGTTTGGGAAACTGATTAAAAAAATAAACCAAAATGTACAATGAGAGTCACTTTTTTGTTTTGTTTTGGTGACACTGAACTTACAAAAGCTATTTAGTTCTTGGTTTAGTATTATAGCTGTATTTAAAAAAAAAATTCTAGACATGGAATCATAGAATGGTTTGAGTCCGAAGGGACCATCAAAGATCATCTAGTCCAGTCAGCCTGCCATGGGCAAGGACATCCTCCAATATATTAAGTTGCTCAAAGCTCCATCCAATCCAACCTTGAACATTTCCAATGGTGGGTCACCCACAATTTCTGGGCAACCTGTTCCAGTGTCTCACCAGCCTCATCATAAAAAATATCTTCCTTATGCCCAATGTAAATCTAAATCCCTTGTCCTGTCCTGTCCTTTCCCTTCATCTGTCTTTCTTATAAACCCCTTTATACACTGAAAGGTTGCAATAAAGTCTCCCTGGAGTCTTCTCTTCTCCAGGCTGAACAAGCCCAACTCCCTCAGCCTGTCCTCATAGCAGAGGTGTTCCAGCCCTCTGATACTTTTTGTGGGCCTCCTCTGGACCCACTCCAACACGGCCATGTCTTTCTTGTACTGAGGAACGCAGATCTGGATGCAGGACTCCAGGTGGGATCTCACAAGAACAGAGCAGAGGGGCAGAATCACCTCCCTTCACCTGCTGGCCACACTTCTTTTGATGCAGCCCAGGATATGGTTGGTTTTCTGGGCTTCAAGTGCATATTGCAAGCTCATGTCCAGTTTTTCATCCATCAGTATCTCCAAGTCCTTCTCTGCAGGGAAGCTCTCAATCAATTCATCATCCAGTCTGTATTGGTAAACTGATAATGTAAGATTTATTATTCCCCAAATTTACCTATCATGATATACTTATGTTATTTGATGGAGGTGGTTATCAAGCTTTACCTTTTAAAACCTAGACCATCATTCAGAAACAATCAAAAAAAGCTTTCCCCCAAAACATTTTTTCATACTGAATAACTAGGACGTACAATGGCTCACCCAGATGGACATTACCACCAGGCAAAATGCAAACTATGCAATACAGATGTATTTGTAAATTGGTACTAACTATCCCTAATGATAAACGAACAAACAGATAAGTAAATAAATATACAAGCAGTGATAAGCACAATTTGTCATTTGTGTGGTTTCTTGTGGCACACAAAATGCAATCTTTTATGGAAATACAGGACAATAATTCCACAGAACTGTACACAGTACTTAAATACAGCTGACTTTTAATTTTCAGTTCACCAAGAGAAAAGAAAAATGCATGTTTCAAACTGAAAGAAGACTGTCTGCTGTCACAGAATCACAGAATCAAAGAATGATAGGGGTTGGAAGGGACCTTTGGAGATCATCTAGTCCAACACCCCTGCCACAGCAGGGTCACCTAGAGCAGGTTGCACAGGAACACGTCCAGGCGGGTTTTCAATGTCTCCAGAGATGGAGACTCCACCACCTCTCTGGGCAGCCTGTTCCAGTGCTCTGCCACCCTCAAAGTAAAGAAGTTCTTCCTTATGTTTAGGTGGAATTTCCTATGTTCAAGTTTGTGCCCATTAGCTCTTGTCACTGGGCACCACTGAAAAGAGCCTGGCCCCATCCTCCTGACACCCATTCTTTAAGTATTTATAAGCATTGATGAGGTCCCCCCTCAGTCATCTTTCTTCCAGACTGAAAAGACCCACATAAGAGAGATGTTCCAGTCCCCTAATCATCTTTGTAGCCGTTTGCAGTACTCTCTCCAGCAGTTCCCTGTCCTTCTTGAACCATCATCAAGAGTAAACTATGCTATGATTTACAGTATTAGCTAATCTGAGACAAATGTTTTAGTCATTTTCCTGTTACTTTAAAGATGCCATATTTCAGATGCAGATTCTTAAGAAAGGTCACATTGCCAAAACTGCCTGAATAATTCAACAAACCAAGAAATTTGTCAGTTACACCATTGTTTAATTAGTAGCATATTGCCTCACTTGTAAGATTAAATTTAAATTGAAATAAATTCAAGTACATGTCCATACCCACCGTACTTATCTAGTCCCATCACTAGACGAATACTAGGCCCACAACCAACAAACAAAATTATTTAAATCAATTATAGTAACTGTAGCTGCTCTCGTGGACATCAAAGCTTCTAAATCAGTGTTGATGTGTATCAGTGACCTAAATCTTCTTTTGTCATCGAGGATTTATCTATGTAGTTCAGAATCTCACAAGTTTCACTATATTCACACCATATTTATTTACCCAGATTTTAGTCTTTTTTTCTAATATTAAAGTAGTAGGTTAACACAGTTTCTTCATTTCATAAGTTCCTAACAAAGGTTTGGTTCCTTAGAGCAAGGTATATATATTTGCTGCTAAGTCTTTGTTTATTCAATCAAATCAAAGTATTTTGGCTTTGAGACAACATTTTCCAACATAGCTTTGAGTTAAGGTGTCTTTTGGTTAGTCAAACTTAACTAAAAACACTTACCGCTATTATCATCTGTCATTTGCATCATAAAGTCACCTCTTTCATTCCAAGTGAACTGCACAATGGCTATGCATCGAGGTCATTTTCTCCTTAACTAAGGTCCAAGAGCCAAAGATCTGTTCTATGAGAGACAGTCTTAATACTTAATTTTAATATTTAATACTTAATATCAAGTATTATTAACAATACTGTTCTTACCATGGAATGAACATCAGTCATATTTCAGAGCATAGCATTTTTGCTACTAACCTCAATAGAGCCAGGATTTCACTCCTTTTTATTAGATTACTTTTTCTCAGCAGGTTCTTACTACCATATTTATTACTTATTCCTTCTTTCATTCCCTTCCCCACAGAAAGCCAAAAGCAAAATCCTTTTGTATCACAGGAGTATTAGGTGACTCATGCTGCCAGTAATATGGCCTGCAGATGACGAGGAGCCAACCAATAGATATGCTACTAACTGAATGTGGTCTCACACCTTTTTGTATTATGAAGAATACCACCCCAGCTAGATGCTCGGAGATGTAAGGTATACCTTAACCTGATCCACCTGGACCTTTACAGTGATACGGGCTGTAATAAACAGCCAGATTCCTTAAACAGAAATGGCACTTATTTTATTATAGGGACAAAGTCGATAGAGCAAAAGCACAGCGCTGGGCGCATGACTCAAGTCAGAGGCACACCAGCTAATACTTCACCCATGTCTTATATACATTCAACATTGCATCAGAGTAATGATTTATGATGATTGATTATCATTAATCCCTTTTTCTTCTATTTGTGTGTTTTCCTTCCGGTAATTGTTTCTGAGGATCGATAATCTTCAGTTCCCTTTTTCCATGCATATCAGCTCCCTTCTCCTATGCGTCTGTCTCCTTCTGTTAATCATTTGTGGGGTCTCTTGGAGAAGTTCTCTTTTGTTTCTCTCAGATGTTCTTCTTCATAGCTGCTGTTAGTTGTTATCTTTAAGGTTTCTCATGTTTCCTAATTTACTAAAGGTTAATTATCCTTATCATTCAAGTATTTATAGCCTTGTTATTATTGCAAAAGCCAACAATACCTTCACTATTTTTCACACGGGCTAAAGAAGAATTGGAGAATACAACAAGAGAGCTATGCCTGATACTATACAGTTCTGCAGCACAGAGAAATATTTTAAAACACAGCAGATAGCTACCAGAGGAATTTCATTATCAGTTAAAATGCTTAACTTCAGATTATATGTATAAGGTATTTTTTCATGACTGCCATGGAGTCCACATATCTCCTTACATTTTAATTGGTAGTGTCAAAAAATAGATAACAATAATATAAGCTTGAATAATATGATCAATATTTTATAGGACATTCCTGCAGAAATTAACAAAATTTCACACTTACATCAAAATAAAAAACAAGTGTAAAAGACTGAGAAGAATTGTACGTTAGACTGATAGGAAGCTGTGCTACACAACTTACTTAAGAGAAAATTACTAAAAATTACAGAGTTCTCGTATTTGTTTTTAATTTTATTTTAAGGAATTGTCCCATTTGATCTCTCTCCCCAGCAAAGATTCCTTAAATCTTACTGGGTAAACAGGGTACTCTAGGGGATCTGTTCAAGTTAAATGATTATTACCACAAATATTTAATAAAGAACAGCTTATCAGAAAAACATTGTCTCACTTTTTTTCCTCCTTTTTGTGTTCTGTATTTTTTCTATGAATTTTATAATACCTATACAGACTCACACTTAATATTCTCATTGGTTGTATCTCTCAACAGAAACAGCTCAAAAACATTTTACTTTTCCTCTTGCAGTGGGTTTTGCAATTATTGTTAATAACAATTGCTAAAATAATTTGTACTTTTACAGCTCTTTAATAGTCTTGCAGAGTTCCCATCTTGTCAGTTCCAATTAAAATTTGACTAATATTTTATATCCATTCTTTCAATGGATTTCATTTCTTTCAAATTCTTTCACTTCATTCTTTGTTCTGAAGTGAAAGTAGCTGGACACTGGAAAAATACAGAAGAAAAGTAACACATGCCTGCTCTCAGCCTCTGTTTATAGGTACTGTTGGCATTAATGGTTCTTTGGTCTGACCCTGTACAGTTGTTCTGAGACATGATACTTGGGAAATCACAGATATACTGCAGTGCAGTAAAAAGCATCAGAAAAAAACCAACGGACTGGGCTTAAATTAATTAAAAAGAAAAAGGTTTTAAACTTAATATAAGAAAAATTTTAAACATTTTTAATGACATAGATTTTAAAAGTTAAGGAAAGTCAGATGTAAACCATAGTTCTGATCCTCTGGCTTGTCCTACCTGACCATTCCAGTCGAGTCAGCAAAAACACATGCCTTGCTAAACAAAGTTGTATTGTGCTCAATAGGCCAAACCCAGGATTTAATCCTGGTTTAACTCATAAGGTGAGTGTCAAGTGAATAAATGATTCTCCCTGTCCTCCCTATCATTAACTGCAGTTAATGGAGTGTCCTCTTCATTTACCATAATAATTAGCAATAGACTTAGCATCTTCTCTTTTAGCTCACAACTGGCAATCTCTATCAATTATATTCTGTTTTGCTAGATCTAAACATCCATTGAAGGATGTTAAACTATCCTTTCTTCTTAGAACGTTACAATGGGCATCAGCTGGCAGTCTCCTTCATTCAACAGTGTTTTCTATTGTCTTAGCTCTGCACCTCTATTTTTGTAGACCTCCTAAAAATTATTAGAAACTTAGTCTTTCCCATGTTTCAACTGAAGCACCAACTCTTAAGAGACTGAGAGCTCTAAGTTTGGAGTTAGCAATATCTTTTGCACTGATGGTTTAGATCAACAACTATGAATCTTATATTATTACTTCTCCAAAGTAATTGCAAGCACATCAGTAAAAATATATACCTTTTTTTTTTTTTTTGTCGGGAGAAAATCAGTCAAGATTTCTCTTACTATGTCCTGGACTTTTCTCATAGTTCTTTTAATCAGACAGAAGACTTCTGCACACAACTCACATCCTGAACTTGTTACGTTATGTGACATGTAGGTTCGAGTGCACAAACTTCACCTAACTGCCACATCCAAAATAGGCTTATTCTGTTCCACATCTGGGTTCTGTTCAGTTCCATGATTAAGTATTTCTCCACCTGAGACATGTTCGTAAGGTTTGACCAGGAAGTGTTTAAAGTATAAGTGTCCCCCCCAAAAAAAGACTGGCCTAATTTCTATTGCCTCTCCATCCAGAGAGGCTGTAAAAAGCCCACAAAGGACTCTGCATGAAGGAACTTCAAAACAGAATCTCACAATTTCCTGGAAATAAAACCAATGATAACCAAAATACAAGTTTTTAAAAGCCTCAATATTGGATAGAGGGCTGTCCTGGTTTGAGGTAAAACAGAATCAATTTTCTGTTTTGTAATTTTACTTTTTAGCTGGGCCTGTTCTAACTGACTAAACTCTGAAATTAGCAGCATATTGTTCAGAAACAATCACTCTCAGAGTGATAAGACCTGATTGTACCAAGGAATGGTATGCAGAGAAGCTCTTGCTTATGCTTGTTGCTATAACAACCAAGGTCAACTAACTTTGCTATTTGCCCCATTAGACTGTCACAAGTGGTCCTCCTGATTGGCCAATCCAGCCAAAACCATGACAAGGGCACTTAGAATTTGCAGCTATTCCCCTAAAACACTGAAACATAGGATCGTGTAGAAAAATAAAAACACAAACACATGACTTAATAAACAGATGACATTTTCTATTCGGAAGCTAAGGTATTATACAATGATAAGCAACTTTTAAGAAGAAGTTCCTATCCTTCCCTAATGTTTCTGTTACCAGACTGTAAGATGGTTACCCATTTACTAAACCTGTTGTTGATAATTTGATGGATCTGCATTTTTAAAGTGAAAGAACACAGACAGCAGGAGAGGAGGGAACTGTCTAATTAATTCATTAAGAGTTTCGATAAGTTCTGATCTTTTTTGGGATCCACTCAAACAACCATCTAGAACAATAGAAAGACTTTCTGAATTCAGTGGTAGCTGAATAAAATCTTTCAAATATAAACTTACTTTATTTATGGATCTTCTCTGGCATCTCTATGTAAAATAATACTTCTGCAAAGTGTATTTGTCAAGAAAGCACTATCTCCCTTTGATTTACAATGGCAAGCAACAATTAACATAATTACTCCCAGTTCTCATTAAATAATTATGTAATTTATTGTACAAGTAATTAAACTATTGCAATCTAATAGATTGAAGGTGCAAAACATATCTAATTTATATCCATAGCTGCACTAGCTTTTCGTTGCCATCGTAGTGAGATGAATTTTACTACAAATTGCAATAGGTTTCATTATTCACGTAGGTTTTATTCAAAACAAATGTCAAATGTCTCAAATATTATTTACTTTGAGCAATCAGAAGACTATTTTGGAGAACCTTATACATAACAACCATTCTACATTTGCCCAAAAATTAGTCTGAAAGTTATGTATAAATTAAACAGACTTACAATACTCACTGTTACATTTAGGCAGTTTCCAGACATAAATTGTTTGTATTCCATCTCCACATTTGGTGTAATTTATGGTTTTAAACATAGGTATCCTGCAGTGTTTTGCCGTGTCTAGTATAATTTATTTTTCGGTGCATTTGAGGTGATCTTCAACTGCAATATCATTCATAGGATATTAACCTTAGAGATGGTAGCAAGAAACAATTTTAGTTTACCTAATCAATTTTAAGATAGTACTTCATATACTGATAGGCAGTCAAAATTGCAAGATCAATTTAGCACTTTCTTGTAATGTTTGACTCATTAGATTTTAGATTCAATGTGAATTTTTCTTTGCTCTATCATGGATGGAATTGGCTAATTACTCATCTTGAATGAGGACATATTCAATCTTTAGTTCTCTTACCAAGGTCCCTTTCCCTAATGAAAGCCAACAACAACTCTACTTATTTAATAAATGTCCAAAGCTTATAAGCATTCTAGACAATGCAATTTACAATTTAAACAAATAAATTACTTTCTGGCAATGTCAGAATTGCTGCACTGGTTAGACCAGTAGTCTATTTGTTTATTGACATGTCATCTGCAGTGTGCATCATCAAATCTATTAGGAAAAAAATTAAGATCTTTCACTCTATTCAGTTACTGTTTCTAGAACAAAAGATCATCTATAAATCAGTCTTATCTTCCTCATTACTCAACAGTTAAACAATCTTTGTGCTATCCTCAGATTTTGTAATTTCATATTTAATTCGAACAACTTTATGAAAAAAGAGCTTGGAATCAATCTCAGCAAAAACACATAAAGCAGAAACCAATATGATTACTTTTTGAGATCTGTGGTAAGAAATTTTGTAGTTTTACAGTATAAATGCACATATTGAACCATAAGATATTAATATCTCTTTTCTCTCTCCCATTTTATGAATTTACAGCTATATATAGCAACAAAATCTGTACAGACTAACATATCTAAATATACTACACAATAAAATTTTAGATTGAATAGGAAAAATTGGAAAACTATATGTATGGCTATAAATAGACAGGTATTGATTGCAAGTGGTGTACATTGTAAAAAATATATACCTACTATTTTAAGTCCTCCTATGTGTATTCCATGAGTGTCTTTAAACAGTCAGGACTATTCATCTGTTTTCAATATAAATGAAAATGTTTCACATCATTGTTCCATTTCTTTTCCAACCTAACTGCATTTGGAAATCCTTCAGATTTCCTTCTTACTATTGTCATAGCAATGATGTGTTTCAACACAGTATTGAGTGACTTAAATCTGTTTGCTAGTTTCTATAGTCATTGATTCCATATTGCTAACACTAACTTGTGAAATAAAAATTAAATAGAAAAGTAATTTGGAAATAAATCTTTTAAAAGGGACAAATAGTGCCCATAGGTCTTAGGTTTTAGTGGAAAAGTCATGCTACTGTAAGCTATAAGAGGTGTCTTGTTTTGTTTCTTTAACTCAGTTTCACCCATGGAAATGACATTATGACATCCCTGCCACCTTATTATCTGTATTCCTATTTACCTGAATGATTTTAATATACATCAATTATATAATAATGCTTATCACAATTTAATCATGATTATTTGGTATTGTATAATTTTATAAAGTAAAACTTAATTACTGAGATTCAGCTTCTGTAAAGTCTAGTAATTAAACAATTTTTAGCATAATCAAGGCCAAGTCTGCAACATAGTAATTCTGAAGGCAATTCAATGGGTAGAGAATTACATACGAGCAGGAAGGGAAAGAAAGCCACTTAGATTTTGCGTCTCATGAATGATCACAGCAGACTCCCAAATCTTCAGACTTAGCAAAATTGGAGAGGTGAAGAGGACAAGCCACCAGAGAAACTTTTTATGAACAAGTGACCAGAGCACAGTGCTGTGAAGAGAAGAGCAGAGCACAGAGAAGAGCTCAGATAGAGCCTTGTAGATATACTTCCAGAATAAATACATATTTATGTCTAATGAAAGAATGGGTCTTGTGAAACTAAGCATGCAAATAATTAAATGCATAGGTAGCAAGCAATTACTACCTTCACTACATTGACTAAATTGACAATCTCATTTATGGCAGCTATAACATTACCTATTGCTAGTGCAGAGAAACTGGCATTGCAGATTCTTAGGTGCTCTTCCCCTGTAGAGTGTGAGGTGGTTGACTGGAAAATGGCAAATGATGAACAAAACCCAAAGAACCCTTTAGACACAGCCAAGGCTATAATGATCACTTTCCATCCCACTTCCACTGTTTACAGAAAATATTGACCTTCAAGAACAATAGAAGCCATTGTAGCACGTTGCTTTCATGGCATTTCTTGAAATGTCAGAGACGAAGTAACTACTTGAGAAAAAGAAATTAAATACAAAATGATTTTTGAAAGCAATGGAAACATGATGAAACTTTACAACTTAGATCTTCGGATGTGCATTATGGAAATATTCAAATTCATGACAGTGAATTCTGCAAACTTTCAGAGAACCTCAGACATTATATATTTTAAATACAATTACCACTTCAGATTTACTTTAATATGTAACTCAATTCCACAGTTATTCTTGATTTCTTGATTTGTCAGAAATATTGCCTCATTATGTTTTCAAGCCTAATTTTTCCTCACTACAATGCACTGTTGTTTAGAAAAGGCATTTTATGATATCAAAATAGTAGAAGTACAAAATAAAACTAATAGTATTATAGAAAGAGTTATGGACCAAAAATATGAGCAGATCTGGGGAGCCTGTAAAACTAAAAGAGAGAAGTTTTAGCTTATAATTTAAAATTGCAAACATAATCTTAGGCTGATTAAAAACTTCTGAACACTGAGATATTTAGGATTATCAGAATATAACAATTATAATAAATATGTTAAAAAAGAATAGGATAACACTTGTAAATTTGTCATTTTCTCTTTACTGATGTTTAAATACTATCTTAATATATTTATTTCTGGTTCTCCTTTTTAAGACTGAGAAAAGGTAAAATTCTCTCCTTTTTGCTGTCCTCCTTGTCTATTTTGTCATTCTTACAGCATCAGGACTTCTGCAGTTCAATTTAAGATTTTCTTAAAATGAAAAGGAGAACTCTTTTTGTCCCCTTGTCATTCTGCATGTGAAGTAGTCCTAGTGCATTGCTATAGTTGAAGTCTGTTCATTTTTAAAACAGTGTTCTTCTCCAAGTCTTAGGCATAAAATTTTGGTCTCAAAACATTAATCTAGTATTTCTCCTGATGTAGAGAAAGATTCTGAGCAGTGGACCTCAGCTGATATTTCTTCAGTGTTTCTCTCTTCTCTCTACACAATAGTCCCACCTCAGCCAGCATTTTCCCCCCACTGATTCTAACTTATGTTGTAAATCAGCATAGTTTGAAACATAAAAGAGGAAGAAGAAATAGCAACTGTTTGTCTACCCAAAATGTAAAAATTACCCATGACTGATGCTAGACTGAGAATTGAAGAAAAGCTGCCCCACATGCTGTTCAAGCCTAGCTATTTTTGATACGAAGTCAAAATTGTATGCAGTCCTCTGTGTGATTTGAGAAGACAAACTCACTTTGCTCTGTGTAAGGTGCATCTCTTCCATAATTCAACATGTACTCTCTTTGATTTATTTAACATGAAATATGAAGTTTGAAGACCTACTTGAAGGTGATAGGACAAAATGAGAGAAGTTGTACCAGGTTTAAGTATCAAGGTATTGGCAGTGGTGTGAAAGGGCTGCAGGGGTGGCCTCCGTAATGAGAGGTCGGGGCTGCTCCATGCTGGACACAGCCAATTCCAGTTGGCAGGGCACAGCTGAGCCCCTCATCCAAGCCAGTGTGTCTGTGTGAAAACATCTTTAGGGAAGGCTAAATGGCTGCACAGCAATGTGAGGAATGAAGCAAAAAAGTGTGAGAAACAACACTGCAGACACCAAAGACAGAGGAGGAGGTTGAGGAAGTGTTACAGGAACTGAAGCAGGTAGCCTCACTGCAGCTTTTGGAGGCTCTTCTTCCTGAGCTCAATTTGCTGCCAATTTTCTCTACCTCCTTTCCCCACCTCAGGCACAGGGGGATGGGGAATGGGGGTTGCAGTCAGCTCATCACATGTTGTTTCTGCCACTCTTTCCTTCTCAGGGGAGTGACTCCTCACATTCTTCCCCTGCTCCAGCATGAGGTCCCACCCATGGGACACAGTCCTCCACAAACATTTCCAATGTGAATCCTATCCACAGGACGCAGTCCTTCAGGAACAGACTGCTCCAGTGTGGGTTCCCCATGGGATCACAAGTCCTGCCAGCACACCTACTCCAGCACGGGCTCCTCTATCCATGGGTACACAGGTGCCTGGAGCCAGAAGCCTGCTCCAGCCTGAGCTTCCCACAGTGTCACAGCCTCCTTTGGTCATCCAGCTGCTCAGCTATGGGATCCTCCAGAGGCTGCTATCTCTCCACCATTAACCTGCATTGGCTGCGGGGCATCCCAGGCTGCAGAGGAATCTCTGCTCTGTTGCCTGGACCACCTCCTCCCCCTCCTTCTTCACTTACCTTGGTGTCTGCAGACTTGTTTTCTCTTACATATTCTCACTATTCTTGTCCAGCCACTGTTGCTACTCCCCAGCAAGCTCTTCCCCCATCCCCCCACCCTTCCGCCTTCTTAAATATGTTTTCACAGAGGCACTACCACTGTCACTGATGGGCTCAGCCTTGACCAGCAGTGGGTCCATCTTAGAGCCAGGTAACATTGGCTCTATTGGACATAGAAGAATCTTCTAGCAGCTTCTCACAGAAGCCACCCCTGTAGCCCCCCCGCTGCCACAACCTTGCCACAAAAAGCCAATACAGGAAGCTATGTTTAAAAGCATATTTTCTACTGCCTGTGGCATCTCTCTACCATATTCTGTGATCTCTTTTTCATACTCTATGAGGCTGAAAACTGAGTATTTCATCATAGAATGGAAGAGATTAAATTACCATAGGAGACTCCATCTTGAACAGCTGAGCATGAAGGTTTCTTTAATTCTCCTGCCAGCCAGAAAGAGCAAATATTCCTGACCACTTCTTTTATCAAGGCTTATATTTCTCACTGAAGGCAAATCTTTCCATTTTTCTTTAACTGTGCACAGACATGAGTTATAAAATATTCTTTTCAGTTTGGGAATAATATCAGATTATGCCCTTAATCTCAGAGTTGTAAAGTTAAATAGGATACTGGTTTATTTTCTATCCCTACCATTATAAATTAATTAACATTATTAATTTAACCCAGCAGTTCAGCTCCTTTAAGAATAGAGAGTACAAAACATTTATAGCTTAAGCATTGACTTTCAGTAATACAAAACAAGCAGAAAAACACAAACTACCAGCTTGTAATAATGCTATAATGATGCACATTAAATTGAAAGATTAGGAAAAACTTCTTGCATTTCATTAGAGAAAGCTGCCCAAATTTTCAAGCCTTTCTTGAAAGGAAGAATTTTGGGATCGTATTCTCTTGACCACTTGTAGAGGGACACATCTTTCAGAAAAACTCAGCCAGTCCTGGTGGCAAGGCCGTACGGGGGAAGACAATCAGCTGAAGGTTTTCTCTCCCTGGGCATTAGGAGACTAACAGCCATAGCTCACGTTCACCAGAGAACCACAGACACTGACCAGAGCTCAAGCCTGTGATGTACCTAGCACAGCATTACCATGCAATGTTATCCCTATATAGACATCATACGTGCAGACCTTCTAGTTTTGATGATGTTAGGTTGCTGGCACTAACCGACTATGTTTGTCCAGCATATTCAGATCACTACTGTAATTAGCAGTGAGAAAATCCATTTCTGGTTGCTGCCTATAAACGGCATTTTCACCACCTCTCATAAACTGTTGGAGATTCTTCTTTTTTTTTTTTCCATGCCCAGAAGAAAAAATTTAAATGAATATGTCTGTCCAGCACAGTTTATCTAGAGTGAGCTTGGAGAAAAAAATCATTGCTGTTTCCAGAAAGTCAATGGGAGGAAGTATTACTCTGCTAACTATGACAAGCAAAACTTCCTGCATTTGTCTTTCCAGGCAAAGCCAAGGCTAGAAAACATAATTTAGGATAAGTGTTTTACCACTTTCACCTCTTTTGCAATTTTATTTTTCTAACTGTCAAGGTGGGGGATGCTGCTTCTTCAGTTCTTTGCACCTAGTCTTGAGTAACAGGCTATACTTAATGTATCCTACTTTCCTTAGCTAGTCTTCCATGCATAGATTAGCCTTCTTAGTGACAGGGCTTTTATCAATAAAAAAAATACACCCAATAGCTACTTTCTAAAAAAGTTGAAGCTGGAGAGATGTCACATCATGGAATCTACCAAAATCAGTGAAGCACAAGATCAGCTGAACAACAGTTGACAAAGAGATTTCAGTTTTGCCCTAACTCAGTTTTCACTGTCATCCAGACTTGACAGGCAGTCATGCTGGAAAAGAAGGTTAGGCCTATTAATGGACTTTTTTTAGGTCTAGGAGAAAGCACACAGCCATTGCATATTAAGAAAATCTTGTAAAAATCCCTGGTTATCGTTAGTTTCACAGCCCATTTGCATGGCCACTATTAATTCTCCTGAAAATTAGTTTTGCAAAATTTTGCAAAACCATGAAATCTGTCATTTTAAAGCTTAGGATCAAATTCTTGAGAATTTTCACACAAACTATTACAGATCAAATAAATCTTCAGTGGCATTATACTAATCAGTTAGGAAACTAAGAGCAATAATATTGCATAAGTTACAAATTATGCAGTTTAGCTGGACTAAGTAGGCTTACTTTACATCCAGACAGGCCTGACAGCTGGAAGTACTGACAGAGGAGCCTAGTATAGGTGACATCGTAGTGGGTGTCTGCTATAGGCCACCTGATCAGGAAGAACAGATGGATGAGGCCTTCTACAGACTGTTACAGCCTCTCCCCTGTGCCATCACAGTGGTGTTGCAGGCTGCCCCTTTCCTCTTTTTCTCCTCTGTGTCTTTTGTCAGGAACATGCTAACAATTCTCTTTAGGAACCTCCTTGATTGCTTGTGCCCTGCTGTGTTGATTCTTCAGCAGTTATTTTATTTCCCCAAAAGGAACAGGGCCTGCAAACATGAGGCTACTTCAGACTGTCTGTAGAAGGCCTCATCCATCTGTTCTTTACCAAGTGGGTGGTCAAACAGTAGAAGAGGCTTCCTAGACAGGTGGTCAACGTCCCATGCCTGTCCGCGCCTTAAAAAGAGGCGATGTTTGGACAATGCTCTTAATAATGGGCTTTAACCTTTGGTCAGGCCTGGAGTGGTCAGGCAGTTGAACTAGATGATCATTGTAGGTCCATTCCAACGTCCCTTCTATTCTATCCTAAATAAATGTTTGTGAAAGCTGCTGAACCAAATGAAATCAGAAAGTGGTTTTCTGACATTGCAGCTTCTGGAAGCTGTTGCACCTTTGGATGCCTTTGCTACATTTCCCACTGGCAATGCTTTCTTTTCTGGGACTTCAGTGGGCAGCCCTTCATGGGCTTGTGACAGTTGTGCTCTGGGTTGTGGCCACTCAGTTCTTGAAAACCTCCAGGCCCAGGGATCCCACAACTGGAGATCAGGCAACTCTCTGTGCCCGATCCCAGAATCATCACATGATTTTCCCCAGTCGTGCCAGGTTCAGGCAGCTGGGGCACCCAGGAGATGTGCTCGCAACAGCAGAGGCGAGCTGGGAGGGTTTCCTTCTTGAGGCACCTGTGCATTTCTTACACCCCTCCCGAGGGCCAGACAGTGATTGTGGCCTCTCTTCCTTTTCGAGTGTGACACTGGCTGCTGCAGTGCCCATGAGAGGGAGTGGCTCAACATCCCCGGATCCCTTCAGCCCACCACAGCACATGGAGAGCATGGCTACAGACCTGGAGGACCACTGTCCCATCTGCCTGGACAGGTGGGAGGAGGCCAGCTTTGTAATGCCATGTCTCCACCAGTTCTGTTATCCATGCATCCTGTGGTGGGCTGAGAGCAAGCCTGTGTGCCCCCTCTGCAAGAGGAGGATCCTCTCCATCTTGCACTCAGTGTGGGCAGACAGTGACTATGTGGAGCATGTCATCACACCATCCATGACACCATCAGTCCTTGTCCATCAGGCAGGAGGAGTTCCCAGACACCCAGCTACTCACAGCCTCCATCGTCCTGGAGCACCCCAACGGTGAGCTGCAGAAGGGGTGCCCAGACATCCTGTAGGCCACCTCTAGCCCCCAAACTGCATGAACTGTTTCTGAAACCACCCAGTGCTTCTCCAGACCCTGCAGTCCTGGGTTCATCAGGAGGCAGAGGAGATCTTTGGCAACAGGGTGTTGGTGGCAGCCATGGGTGAAGAACACCATCACACCCACCTGACCAGCCACAGGATGGATACAGACAGGCTGGGCCAGACGCTGCAGGTGTCCCTCCAAAACCACATGGCGACATTTATGCAACAGCATGCATGTGTTGCTGTGCAACAGTGCAGCAGGGAGGCCCACCAGCTGCTGGGCAGGCAGGATACCCATGCTGCCAGGGGGTGGGAGGGCAGCCCTGCATGTACCCTTGGTCCCACTTCCTCCTGAGGCCCCCACTGCCTCCAGCAGTCCTGCAAGATCCTCCTGCAGACCAGCAGCTACCCCTCTACTCCCGTTGCCATCCCCATAGAGCAAGAAGAGCCCCAGGAGGAGCCAGGGGAGGCTGTGCCCAGGCCATTCACTTCCAGTCAGGGCAGTGAATGCTTCCCAGGGGGCCATGGCGACCCCCAGAGAGGAGGACTGGCAGCTCTGAGGGCTCTCCAGCCAAGAAGAGGCCAGTACCATGTCAGTGACCCTGGAGGGTGCATCAGGGGATGGCCAGACCAGTACTGGGCCATCAGCTGGGGCATAAGCCAGCCCTCAAGGGCTCCCAACCCCCCAGATCCAATTATCCAAATAAAACAAATACATTAAAACTACGGAAAAAGTCCCACTGTTACTAACAGTGCAGGTGGCATTGCCCACCTCACACTTTTTTGCTTTTTTGCCAGGAGGGGTGGGATATTAATGGTGACAGGGTTTTCTTCTCCTGCCAGGTACTATTTCATTGCTTCCCTTGGAAGGCAAGTGCTGCCCAGCTGCAGGTCTGCAACTGGTCCCAGACAGATGTTTCCAGCCAGGGGGTCTCTAGGACCAGCTCATGCTCCACTACTCGTCATCCCAGGCCTGTCCTCTACCTCTACCCCCATGTCCCAGGGCACTGCTCTCCTATCAGCCTGCGCTGCCTTGTACAGCCTCACTATGGCATCACCCAAATCCCTCCTCCTGCGCAGAGTCACAACTTGGTGCTGCTGTCTGCATCAACCTAGGGTTGTACCCTGCCAAGGCAGGAGCCCCAAGACGTTCAGAAAGGGGAAGTATAAAGTATGATGATTTCATTTCACCCAAAGTGCTGCAACAGGCAACGTGTCCCTTGTACTCTCCCAGTCTCCCACTTCCAATTGCCAGTTCAGGGATGTCCAAGCCCTTTGACCATCTGCCAAGCTGCAGGTCCTGAAGACCTCCACATCGTCCACCTGCCACAGGCACAGGCCATGCTGGCAGCCCCAGCTCTGCTGGGTCGTTCTGCTGGTGCCTCCACACTCAGATATCCCTCACTGTTATCCAGTCACACCAGTCTCAGCCTTTCTCTGGCCCTATAACAGCAGCTCCACACCTCCAGCCCAAGACTCCAAGGCTGTGGTGGGCAGGCAGGAGGGGTTTGCTCCCCTCTTCTAGGGTCATGCTGGCTGTTTCTATGCTCACCGTTAGGCTTCCCAGGACTAGAGAGAGATAGTGTTACTAGAGCAAATTCAGCTCAGGGCTGCTTAGGTGATGACGGGCCTTAGGCATCTCACATACAAGTAAATTTTGAGACAGCTGTGGACTGTTTAATTACTCAGATCAGCTTTTCCCATAAAAGGAAGTAAGATTATATTTTCAAAACCCATTGTTATTGGACATTAAATAATGGCTAGAACTTACATCTAATCTTTCATAGAAACATTGCACAAGTCCAGTTAGTGGATATAAATGGCACCTCATGTGCAATATATTTTATTATTTGCTGACCTGCAAAATTGAGATTATTTACCCATTTTGCTCAGTAGTGGAATAAAGTCTTGCTACTAACTCTGTGTAAGAACATTCAGTAAATTAAATATGTTTCCTTGAAATTGTCCAGTGACATGCTTTATTTTGCTAAATAAAGCCCTATCGTACACAGCACCATCTGGGGTTTTGTTCATTGCAGTGCTTTTCCTTGTGTTAATTATTTAACATTAATACAAAATGTGCCATAAATAGAGCCAATTTATTAAAGCTATTATGTAGAGAAATTGGTGTTGAGAGCTGAGGCTGCTTTTCTGTACATTATACTGTAATATCCCTAATGATGTCAGCTATATGGCTGACTAATCCATAATTCTGGGCAATTGCTGTATGCTACCTTTGGTAATAGAAATAAAGATGAATAGTAAAATCATGATTTATAACATCTTTGGTTATGATTCCATGTAAAAGCACTGCTTTATAGTACAGTGACCTGCAGTATGTTTAATACATGTTCTAGCACTTTTACAAAAACCAAATAGTAATATAAACTTTTGCAGAATCAAAAACTATATTGCTTGTTTGGGATTCGGTTGTTAATATCATGGAATAGCAGACTTCTCCATTTAAATATTAAATGTATAAAAAAGTTCCCAGTAAAGTGAGATTCATGTTAAGCTGGTTTAAAAATCTCTGTAGAGATCAGTATATCTTTTAATATTACACATTACAGTTAGAGAAGTACTTCATTAATATTTTAAAATAATCAAAAAGAATTCAGAACACCTACAGTACTGAATATAAAGTAGTTCTCAAATGCAGGTAAATATTGGTAAAAAGATTTATTTGTACCCCAAGAAGCTGTCTGTAAAAATATTCTCACAAAGAACGTTGGAAGTGTTGGAAAATATCTATGTACTGAGATACTTGGTATAATGAGGACATGAATTCACTGGTTTACTGCATAGTCACTAAGAGATAATGCAGCAGCATTAATAAATTACTAAATAATTGTAGTTTTTTTCTAATGAAGATACTCTGTTGTCACTGATAAATAATGCATATTATATCATGACGACAAAGCAATTAACTTACATCACCAGCATTCTCACATTACTTGCTATTATACTCTGGGTTAGTCTCTTCCTATTAACTGCTGAATATTCAGAAGGGCTTCTTTAACTGCTCTAATTAAAATGTTTTAAATGCCTACTAAAACTCCTAATAAGAATTACTATTGTGACAAGAGCAGCCAAGCTTTCCTTTCTATGGTCATTTAGATTTTTTTCCTGAACATTTTTCTCCAGGAAGCATGGAATTGATCTAATTGCTAGGAGTACAAAGGTTAATAGGATCTCAAAAGTAATTGTGTGTTGGGAACAACACTAGATCACTATTTTTGGATTCCTTGACAATAAATTACTGACAAGCAAAATTTAATTAGAATGGAAGCACAAGGTTGCTAATATGCAGCTCGTGTGTTTATTTTTAATAAGCATTTTGACATTTTGAAACCATGATGCAGACCAAATCTTAGATTGTGCCACATGCTGTGTTAAACATCAAGATATTTAAGAACCGGAAGTAGGGGGAAGATTCCCAACTGGCACATATACCTCACAGAGGATTAGAGACACTGAACTCACATGACTGCAAGTTTGCAGAATACTGTTTCTTCTCACAAGATTTCCATAAGAAACATCTTGGGAATGAATAGCAATTCTTGAAGGCTTTGAGTTTCAGCTGCAGATCAAAAAGCAAAGTTTTAAAATCATCACTTAAATAATTGAAAGTTTGGCTCAACTTCAATAACTACCAACACTACTTTCTTTTATCCCTGTTTATGCATTTATTAATACTAGTACTGTGCAAGCAATGCAGGCTCATTCTAAACCCAGTATCTAGACTTCACTAAAACTTGATCTCTTTGTTTCAGCAATTTCTTGTTCAAGGTTAGAAAGACATGTGTCTTTAATAAAATGAAACATGAGATTTCATGGATTCCATGCACAGAAAATAAAAATAGTGAAGGTTATATGATGTTTGTTTTATTTTGTCTTTGCGTACTGGTATCCAAGCAATTACTTACTTAATAAAAGTCAGTAAGCAATAAAAGAGAAAGGCAACTTTTCCCCTTTCTCAATAAGTATATTACATCTGTGTCCTTGTCATGCAGTAATAAAATGAAGTTCGAGAACAGAACCAGGAATGGGTAAAAGTGTATCTCAAATGAAGTCTGAGTCACCTTGTTATCATATTAGTATTTTGTAAAATAATGTTTAAAATAGTTTAAAATGTAAACAGCATTCAAAGATGCCACCTAAAGAGTGTAACTGAGAAAATTACTTTCTGTGTATTGTAAACAACCATTTCCTTTCAATTTGAGGCTGGTTTGTGGTAGGTTACTCTTGTTTCAAATCAGCCAAAGTATACTGGAATATACCAGAAGGAGTGTGATTGATCACAGCAACACAGCCTCTTTCCATATTTGCAGACAGCATCTGCAAATTGCTCTTTCCAGATAGTTGCTTACAGAAGCGTTTAAACAGGCTATGAACTTTCATGAGGACAAAATGGTAGATGACTTAGCACTATAAAGAACAGAGATCCTGTTTCGTATTGCTTAAGCGGAGCTATAAATGCTATAGCTGATAAACCTTTAAAAGTCTGGTGGATTCTATGGTCACTCTGCCTTCTTAGGTTTGATTTCTTATGCTTTTTTTTTATTTGTCCTTGGCTTGGAACCAAATTGTTGCTTTAATAACTGGACCTTAGAGAGCATCACTGTGATTGCAAATGGGAAGGACAACTGGGACAAGAGCAGAGAATGAGTAGTGGATCTCCCAGGAATTTTGCAAGAAGCTTTGCTTACTCTGCTGTCTTCTGTGCCATCACAGTCTAGCTTTCCGGTGCTTTGATTCATTACCAGTTTATGTACCCAACAACAGCTTCCAATATGTATCTCCATTAGCTGGCATTCCTGATAACGTTAAAGGACTGCAACGACACTAGCTAATATTGCCTTCAAAATTGTTTATGTCCTGCGAAAGTTCACAGAGTATGCTATTAACATCCATGGCAACATGAATGACCGCAAAACCATAAGGCCTTTTGAACTTTTCAAATTAGAAATTCTCAGGTACTGTGGAGTGCTTATATTACTGCATTTTTTAAAAAATTTTAGAACTAATTCTATAAAACTGGTACTTGGCAGTACACTTCTGTGACTCTTTCCTTCAATCTGGGTGTTCAAGTGTTTACCCAATGTTATTATGGCATACCAGGAGCCTTCAAGATCATCAACATTTTCTTGGAGGTTACTTGATTTTTCAGACCTTTGTGATGATGTATCTCTGACTTGTATTCAATTGGAAATGCACTCTATAGCTGCAGGTCCTACTTTTTAAAATCATCAGATCCTTGAATAAGAGCCCTTCTGTAATCCAGTTACTTTAAATTACACATAATCCCCAATTAAGACAAACAGTACATAACAAGCATTTATCTGTAATATCCAAACCACACAGTGTAGTTCAAAATATTTATGAAAGTCTTAAGCGAAGAAACAAAACAACCCCCACAGCTTAACTGAAGTTACAACAGAGATGCCTCTTCCCTTCCTAAAAAGGTGACAATCATGGTTTCTGCCTCTGTGTAGGGATCTTCACTTTGTGGAAGCTGGAACTAATCTCCCCTACAAGCCTTTCAGAGCGTTGACACTGCTAATCGTTCACTACAAAAACCCTTTTTTTCTTTTTTTTCCTCCCCTTAGGTAGTGGATGTTTTTCCTCTTGTTAATTAAATTTTTTATCTGCCATAGTTACTTATACTTTTGTTATATTAGGACTTCTCACCTGCATTTCACCCCCTAAAAAGCATACTTTTTTTTTCAGGGAGGTGTAAAACTCCCTCTCTTCCCTTTTATAACTGTGAAAGACTGGAACTTTAAAATAATTGTCTCAAAGCTTGCTTAAGCTTCTGCAAATCGACAGCAGGCTTGCAGGCCGATAAGAAGTTTGCTTGTATCTATTTAGCACCTTCTGCAGACCATCCTCTTGCTTCCCAGTCACCACCCAAGACTGCCATCAGCTGAGGAGGGTGTGTTGCTCTCCCCAACTGGAAAGGGTGTAGGCTTCTGGCTACCAGAGTGGCCAGACCCTGCCTAGCCTGGGGCACACCTGAGCCTGTGTTGTTAACTCCAAAATTGCTGAAGCCAAGCGCTGCCCAAACAGCAAGGGAGTAGGAAAAGTTTATATGGCAACCATGTAAAATGACAATTATCTGGGCAAAGGCCACCGTCATGCTGATTAGTCAAGCTACAGACTGACCTGGGCTACCTGGACTATAACTGGTGCGGTGACCCAGCACAATTTGGGAATCGGGACCAAGATCCCCACCACCATCAACCATGGATCAATGGGATGCCGCTGAACTTCTGGAGGACCACCGAGACGTCGTTGGGCCTGTGGTGGTGACTATACTCTTGCTACGCTCCATAATTCTGCTTCTCTTTTCTGCCTTTACTCTATTGTTTGTCTCACTGACTTTTGCTAGGGAATAACAATAAATCTGCAAACCTGCAGTGAGTAGCATCTGACCTTGTTTGTGTCTCAATTTCACGCTTGGAATCATTGTGAACGTCTCCCAGGCCCGATGTAGTCGGATTAGGATGTAACAATAACTACTTAGCATTCTTCAATACAATTTATGTTTCACAAGATATTTTACTCATTATCCTTTTGTGGATTAGAACAATATATGAGGCAAGCACCTAAACAGGCTAAATAAATAAGTTTCCTGCTGTCTAACTCATGTAATAAACTGAAAAAGAAAAATAATAATAATAATAATAATAAAAAAACCCGAACCAGATGTTGTTACATACAGTTCAGAGACTGATTCTTTAATTCTCTTTCACTCATTATCAAGAGACAATGAATAAAAATTATTAATGAGTAAATTAAAACCTTTTGGGGTTTTGTACCTCTCAAACGGAACATTTTCCTACAGTTAGCCTTACCAGTAGATGGAAGTCAAATAGATACTTATGGTTACACTTAAAATTCAAAAGTCAGCTCACGATTTTGATGTCTCTTGGTCCAAAGAATTTTAAAAATTATTAATAAATAATACTTACATTCTTAAGCTATCACATAGATGCTGCTGTAAAGGAGAAATATAGACTGTCAATGTAAAATAGCATTTATATAAGGATCCCCCCCCAAAAAAAAAAAAAAAAAGATATATTAACTAGCTGTCATCTTTACTTGAAAACAATGGACTTAAACTAAATCTGCAAACCTTGCCTGAAATGTACACAGACTTTCTGATTGACTTAAAGACTATTATTGCTCATGTCTGAAATTTCTGACCCTGGTCTATGCTGCCCCAGTGCTTAGTCAGATCCACGGTAATAGGGGTAGGATAACACCCTTGTAAAAGCCAGCTCTTGTGAAATGCCTAGGCTGTTTTTTGTCCTTTTTGTGAAACAGTTTTGAGTAATATGAAATGGGAACAAAATAACCACTCAAAATATCTCCAGCTTCTGAGAGCAATAGTTGTTTTTGTGACTGATGAAGCAGAGCTTCAGGACAATGTTCCCTGGACCACTCATCCGTGCCCCAGCCCTGTCAAGCTTGTCCTCAGCATTAATGTGCTGATCCTGCAGTCTTTCTGCCAAAATACCACGTGGTGCAAATTTGTTGGAGTACAATAGAGAACTGGAGTTAATTGACCAAAAGAAGACAGATATTGACCACCCAGTGATGATAAAAAAGGAATGGAAATCTGATGCTAAATTCTTTGTGAGCTTACTTTGAAAATTCTTTTTATTTAATTCACTTAATTACCATTTATTTTATTTAATTACCATTTAATTATGGTACTTGAACTTAAATATATACATGTATTCATAGCTTCTTTATAGATTATATTACTTCAGTTTTTATATCCTCAGTAATTTTCCCCAGACTAAGTATACTTGTTACAATTATATTAGTTTGAGATTATAAAAGCTGATGAAAACCTGGATGTTTGTGGAAGCAACCCAAGGGACCCAACCCAAAGCTTTTCCCATGCAACCATTCGTTAGGAAAGTCTTAACAATCACTCTTGGCTATACATTTTGACAGCATTAGAAGATGACATAGGGCTTATTTCTTCTTTCATTTACAATAGAATAACTTCCAAGAGTGGAAATTGTTACACTGTGCACTATCCTAAGTAAAAGGGACAGTCAGGCTCTACCTGTGCACATAGCTAACCTGCAAACAACATATTCACCTGGCTTAGAGTTATGTGATCTGGGAAGGAGTAGTCTTATCCTAAGCAAATATTCCAAAGGGTATTAGCCTCTAAAATGCTGTTTTTCCAATTTCATTCTCTTGGTTCACTACAAAATATTTTGATGCACATGGTCAAATTTATTGCTCTTAGTTTTAAGAGATCATAAAGGAAATAAAAACCAAGAAGAGGTCACACCAAAAGAACACTTTCTTTATAGCTTAAGAACAGATAAGTATGATGATATGTGGATGAAGAAGCAAGACAGCTGTGACAAACTCCAGTAATAGATTATAATTAAACTCCATAGAAACAGGATCAGAGAAGACTACTGTCAACAGATATTTTATTTCATAGCAATATTTGAGTAGAAAACACACTCACAAAATGGACTGCTAGTTTTTAACATTTGGAATGTTTTATAGGACACACTTCAAATCTCATATTAACAGGCTCTCACTTATTTAATGCAGGTAGGTTTTTTATTGCCATTTATATATGGGGCACCTTATTTCTATTTGTGCTGCATGCTACTGTTTTCCTTTGGCTCAGATGAGCCTCACTTACATCAAACTGTTGAAATCTGTACCCTGCATTTGTTCTAGAGTGGGTGTGAGAGGTTAGAAAGAGGAACTCAGCCTAGCAAGTCTTTCCCCTATATGAAGTTGCATAATTCTGCAACCCATTAATAAGCAGGACAGACTACTTTATTTCATTACACACATTAGTGTATGCTATTTCATTAAGTTTGTATCATTTAATTTATGTCAAACAAATAGAAGTTCTGTCTTTTAAAATAATTTTATAAAGACAAAGAACTCCCACAGCAATCACAATCTACATGTTACCAGTGGACACTTTCTTGTGTTTGCTTGAGGAGACATATTTAAAATTGAAATGGATAGCAGTTATTCACAAATGGCTCTGCAATTCTCCTCATCAAAGGTATAAAAGCAAGAAGATGAACATTTCATTAGGTGAACAGTTAGAGAGCACTTTTCCAACTTCTTGAAGCTTCCAGCGTGAAAGCACTCAAAGACTGTATTTATGCCTTATTTGCTCTAAAGGTATTCCAGTGTTGTTTTGGGATCAGTGCTAATATGGGCAACTGATAGGAGCAAAGTATTTCATAACACCTTACCCATCATTAATATCAGTTTATTTCTCAGACTATACTCAGGAACCGCATAAAACTAAGATCAAATGCGACTGGAAACCAGATATTAACACAGTTCCTCAGTGAGACGGTTCAGAAAAAGCAAAGAAGGCTACAATTAGAGAGACTTGCCAAGCAATTATTTCTGGAGAAAAAGCTCCAGGTTGACAATTTTTAAACAGAAGTTTTCAGACTGTCCTTACCATGAAGTTTTTCCCCATCAGCTAAGTCCACTTAATAAATTAATGCCAAAGTGTGGGCCTGGGTCCTGATGCTCAACTACTACCCATACTGACTGTCAACATGGTCCTTAGTACAGTTTTAGCCTGTTCCCACCTAATAACACTCTCCCACTCAAAGCATAGAAACGTCTGATGATTAACCAGACCAGGCATATCTGCAGTAGGCAGTACAGCTAATGCTAAACCTATTTGGCATGCCCCCAAGGTTCAATTGTCTGGGCTGACTGAGATGCCTAAAATGTCATAATTAAGGCATTCATTATTTCTTGTGTAAGAGTCAAAGAGAAGACACCCAAGGATTGAGTCCTTGTGGATTCTTGTTTAGAACTGGTCAAAAGTTAAGGAGCTTTGGCATTGGCCAAGAGTCTCTCAGTATTAAATATCAATTAGGAAGAAGCCTGGAGGGAGGCATGGTGGCTATTAACACTCCACCACAGGTTTGGGATAAGCTACATGGATATACACAACCTGCCCCATTGCTCTAGTCCTTCTCAGCAGTGCTGTCTACATTAGCAAGACTATGTTGAGAAGGTAAGACCTAAGTCCTTGATGGACTCTCTCCACCTGAGACTGCCAAGCCAACAATTCTTGGCTCTCTTTTCAGATTTATCATACGCCATGAGAACTTCCACCTCAGATATCTGTTCAGGAGATCCCAAGTGAGGGAAAGTCAAGTGTAGGAGTGGGATCAGGCCTGAAGTCAGATTCTGATGAGTGAAAACTTTGTTCCTACAAATAGGAGAGGCTGAAGGTGGTGACATGTACATGTCTTGCACTCAGAATCTTGCTGAACATGGATAGACCCAGGAAGAGAGGGGGGCTTGAATCTGTGACCACAACAGGAAGATATTCAGCCATAGCAACCACAGTAGATAGAGCAGCATCTGTCAAAAATTACACATGCATAGCAACCTGCTATGCCACAGAGCAGGGTGCCATATCCTGTGCGTTAAGTGCTGATACAGTGGATTACAGGTGTGCATAGCATGGTGGCGACTCCCAGGCTTTGTTCAGCATATTGGGGTGAGATGGCAATCACTCAGGTCTTCAAGTAGCACAGGTTCAGAGTGTCGCAGAGGTAGCAGAGAAATGTGGATGAGGGGAGGTTTCTTCCATTAACTTCCAACAGGAAACATTTAGTTCTCCAGGGTGAGTCTGGAAAACATAAGGCCATCCAGATCATGAAGCAGGGAGGATGTAAGAAATGACCATGTTATAAGTCATAGTTGTAGTAGGCAAACAAACACCTATCATGATAGAGAAATATGGGCATATATAAGCCAGAGGTAGAGAATTGTGTGGGATGTGTTTTGAGCAAGGATTTATGCCTGCTAGTTTAGATCAGATATGTTAATATATCACTTGACTTCAGGGCTAGATCACAGTCCCATGCCATTAAGTTTGCAGACATATGCAATAATCATATGTTTGTGTTTCTACCATACAAACACAGGAATTATATCCTTCCTGTTCACATGACAAGATTTCTCCCATACTGGTAAACTATAGATGCACAAATAATGTCAAGTGAGTTAATTAGATAACTAATAACTAGAAGTGTAATTAGTACTAACATGCTGTAAGAGCTGCTTCTGGAACATAAAGACAATCAGAAAATTTGAGAAATACAGCAATTTTATGAAAACAACTGCTGCAGTTCTTTGAAGTTGCACAGCACACTTGGTCAACAGATTCTCTCCAGCGTGTGAGCCCCATATTTCCTCAACAGACATTATGCATGTGTTGTGAAAAAGAAAGATCAAAACAAAGTCTAACCTAACTACACATTATTTAAAAAAAAATAAAAAATGACTGGGTAACGCAGGTTACGAAACTGCGTTTCGTATTTTCATTCATGTAAGAATTTGTATGTCCTGAACCTTTTTATCATATAGCAACAATCTTTATATTTCCCCACATATACATACGCATATACAAAAGCAAAAATACAAGTCAGCCAGGCCAACTAATACTCAACAGAAAAAGCCAACAACAACAACCCCAAGCCTGTAAAACTTTGCTGCTATATCCTAAGCTAAGCATTGGATTTTGGAGACGTCTGACTCAGTTAAGGATGAAAAAAAAGCCAACCATGGCAGAGGAAGGAAGGGAGTGGAATAAATCTAAAAGACTTAAGTCTCTTAGTCTTGCTTGTAGCTTCCAACATCTGTAACAGTATTATATTATTAATAACTTAATAACCAGTATTAAGTTATAGTTAATTAATTCACATATATTATAACTTACTAATAATATTTATTATATATTCTAATTAATAGATTGTAATATATTAATTGAACATAACTTATCTATCAGTTATTCTGCTTTGCTCTTTAAACTTCTCTGAAAATATTCACAAAAAAGCAAAATTTTCTATACAGCGTGGAATAATAAGGTTTCAACAACCAGATGCTCTTATCTATTTATTTTTCGCAGATCAGTGTTTGTGTATTTCCCTTCCATAGCCAGCTTTCAGTCAATAGGGTAAGCTGACTGAGGAGAAATACAACAGATATTTCAAATTTCAGCATTTTCTCCACCTGATTTCCACATATAAAGTTTTTGTTAAAAATCTGAGCACATTCATACTTCTGTGTCATGAAATAAGTTAATTAAAAACAGCAGTCTATCACTATGCTTTTCACTTCCACATTCGTATTCACCACATGAAAAGCAGACATCTCCCAGTTCATATTCCATTCTTCTTTTGCAACAGCAAAACAACAGTCTGGAAATCAATAAACAAGAACTTTTGCAGGTGATAAAAATGTCTCCAGATGTCCTAGATCCTTTCTGGGGAAGAGGCAGGAAGAGTTTAATTTTAACAGACTCTGACCCTGAAACCGCATCCTGCTTTACTTTCTGTTGCCTTCCTGGAGGATTGTTATGACACACAGAATAGCACACAACTGGTTTACTACATTGACAGGCAGTTGCTGTCTCTTTGCTTCCTCTCCCAATAGCTAACAGGACAATTTAGCTACCTGTTGGTAGCTAAAGGCCCCACAGAATTACACTAATGTTCAGTAGATTGCCATGAATAAATAGACTAAACAATATCTATTGGAACCATTCATCTTAGGTTGAATATGTCACATTCCACAACTGACAAAACAATTGCTGCAGGGAAAGCAGAATTCAGACCAATTCATATAGTAACCATATGCTTAGAAATGATCAGTACTTTTTTTAAGTACTGCAATGCAGGTGGAGCCTGCCAGTATAAAATGCAAATGCACTGAACCATGGGCTGACTCAGTGAGCAGAGCAAATCTCATTTAAATAGTGATTACCTGTTCCACATTTTTTCTATAGAAATGTATGCTTTTTTCTCCCCTAATTTTCCATCACAGGCTGGGTCACTCCTTCCTTTAAGCCTTGTTTCAAGGTCAGTGTTTTCTTAGTAGAAGGACACCACCTGCATAGTCGGTGCCTGGGAACTGACTCAAATGACTTCTGCCATCAAATACAGAAAAAAATAAAAACCAAGAAACAACAAAAAAAACCCCCAAAAACCTATAAGTATACTCCCAACAATCTCTTCAGCAGGAAATTTTTGTATGTTTAATCCGTTTAGGCATTGTACTTTCCCTGCATATCCTGAGCTTGTTTCATTTCACATTTTTATTATTTTTGTGTGTGTGTGCTATCAGAGTACTGTGGCTGATTGTTATAGATACAACCATACACACATATTTGTAATAAACTCTCAGAGGTGCCTGATGCGTATGGCCTACAAAGATCGCTGTCACAATCTGGCAAATTTGTATAACTGAACTAAATGAATTCTTTTTGTTAATGTTCAAATTGAGCTAACTTTTTATCAAATATACGTGGCATGTTTTCCAGTATCCAATTTTCTTGTAAATTTTTCATTCTCAAAATTTAGCATTTCTACTTTCACAATTGGATTTCAAAAGATAGCTCAAAACAGCAAATATAAATATTTCTGATTTTTTAAGTTAGTATTTATAAAGCAGGAGAACCTAAGTTGTATAGTTACTGAAAAGCTGTGTAAAAGAATTATGGTAAAGCTGTTAAAGATAAACTTTCCTTTATAATGAAGAAAAGGGAAATAAAATTGTTTATTTTTAGTCTCCTTAAAATGGAATTAGGGAAAATATAATCCTTCTTCTGCAAACCCAGATCTTAGAAATACCAGGTTGACCTTTGCATTTTATTTCATTTTGAAGTTCAGTCGTATACTGCACATGTATTTAAACCTAAGTATTTCACAGTCCTTCAGGTGAAGGAAACAGTATCTCTGTTTATAATCCTTATTGGTAACTATATTTCAATCTATAAAAGGCTATGGAATAAGGATTTATGGATTCTGAGACTTTCAGTATGAAGAAAGTTGTCAAATACAGTAGTAACTACAATTCACTACAGACAAACAAAAGCAGAAAGGAAATTTTATCAGGTGTATATCATAGTATCTAACATCAAAAAAAAAGGCACAAAATGTATATTATAAACCTACAAGATAATACTCTAAATGAAATGCTAACAAAACATATTTAAAACTAAAATTTGTGAGCAAAAATCTATTTCATGAAAAATTTAAATATCTATTGCTTTCCTTGTAGTTTTAAAGCAAAATGGAATCAGTCACAAAAAAGAAAATTGCATTTTGATCCTCTATTTTTCATCATTACTTTGCAAAGCTCAGCATTACATAATTTTCTGATATCTTATCAGTAAAAGCGTACGAGATTTCTTCTTTCTTCTTTGCAGGAAATGTTCATACAGCCTTACCTATATAAGCAAAAAGTGTGTGACTATAGCTTCCCATTCCCTCACCAAGAAAATTGTTCCAAGTTATAAAAGAACAGTTTGCATACTTGGCAACTGGTATTCCTGCATAGCTGCTAGCAGATATTTACAGTAAGCCCTAGATACTACTCTGTCCTTATAAAATAGTATGTATCAATATTCAGAAAAGTAGCATAGGATTAAAAAACATTATCTTAATACCCAATTCAGACTTCTGTTCTGGTAGAACAAATGAAAAAAAAAAATTAACAGATAATGGGACTGTTTTTCATAAAAAATATACAGTCACCTTTATTTGTTAGGAGAGATTGCTATAAAAAGGCCTTGCAAGTTCTAAACTATGAACAATCATAGCAAATTACCATAGATTTGTAGACAGTCCCAAGCTACTAGACAGGGATTATAAAGCACACAGATAACACTTTTAGTTCAGAAAATCTCCAAGTTACAAATCACTGAAGAAGACTTCATTAAGTAAAGTACCACTTCTTTTTTCCTCTATTCCTAGTTCTTCTCTACTGGACATTGCTGAAAAGAACTAGATACAGACTTTTGGTCAAAGCTAGAAAAATCATTCTCGTATAAGACCCCACACATGCTGGTCAACCAAACTGGAGAGCAGCTCTACATATTCATTAAGCTTTGTCTCACTTTTCTTTTTTTTCTTTAAAATTAAAGGAACTGAATCACAGAAATGTTATTTAAAGGGATTTCTGGGAATCATCTAGCCCAACCCGAAGCAGGACTATCCCCAATATTCGGTCAGGTCAGCTCTGGTTTTTCCTGTCCAAATCTGGACAGCTTTGAGGTGTGTAGTTTAAACAACCTCTCTGGTGACTCATGCCAGTATTGCATAGACTCCATGGTGAAGAATTGCTTTCTAACAATGAGGCTAGCTCTCAGAGGCTGCAAGTTGTGGAACTGCCCTTTATTATACTATCTGCCCTTGTGGAAAAGAGTTTATTTCCTCAGCCCTGTAACCCTTCTTCAAGTGAGCAAAAGCTGTTGTCAAAATGTTTCCCTTGGTCTCCTCTTCATTGGAGGAAACAAGCCAAGCTCCCTCATCTTCTCCTTCTATGCTTTATATCAGTGGTCTCCAAACTGGGGTGCTTTGTTGTGCTAGACAATCGATTGGGGCATAGGAAGAAAGTATTTTTTGTACCATTGTTGCAAAAAATGTACCATTGTTACATTTACCAAGTAAAATAAATTAATATAATATTTTTAAAATAATGTTTAACTCACCTTTGTCTCATCCTTTTTTCATTTCCATTTTTTCTGTATGTTTTATAATATACATAATATATGAGTACAGTAGTACATACATATAATTTATAAATAATAAATACACATATATTGGGGGTGCACGCTCAAAAATTTGTAATGATACGAATGCAAAATCAACAATGTTTGGAGACAGTACTTTAGGTGCCCAGATATCTTGCTCTACTGTTTTTAACATCACTTTTGGAACTGGAGGATCCTAAATTGGGCATAGTAATTTTGCTGCAGCCTTGCAAGCACTGAGTAAAGAGGGAGAACTTTCCTCAAACTTCTGGTCATGCTCATCTTAACATAGCCTGCTGACTGGTTTTGTTTGTTTGCACTGAGAGCACACTACTGGCACATATTCAGTACTGAAATGCTCAGATCCAGTTTAGCACTAGTACAGTTTACTGGCTGGCCATTCAGTACCCAGGTTATACTGACACGTGGAGTTACTACTTCTCAGATTAACACGTCTCTGCATTCAATGTCATAAAGAGTACTGTTGGCCCCAATACACTGTTTTCTCAAGGTCTCTTTGGATTTAAACTATTGTTCAGCAGGTACACCACTCCCCTTAGTTTAGTATTATCTGCATATTTGCTGAGAGAGCATATTTGCAAACTTCTAGTAGCTACCTATGAATGCAGTAGCCTTGCCACCATTTGACTGGAACAAACGCTGTTTTCAGCTGCCTCTCAGCAGACCTCCATCTCATATACGGTCAGATCTTATATCACTGTTATTAAAATCTTCTGTGAGATGTGAATGTGTAGGAATATTAATCTGTAACTCAAATCTGAAGGTTTTCAAACTTGTACCCTCGGTCTCAGTCCTTCATTCAATCTTCATTCAATCAACTACAATTTATCAACACGTCTAAATAAAAACTTTTCACTGTTACCCTGCCTACTTCTTCCTTCTCCTTCTTGCTCCCTGTTTGGCTCAGCTCCCGAGCTGTCGCTAAGCTCACTTCATTCTTTTAATTGTGATTTCCACCTGATTGGAGTAACTACATTAGGAAGCTTATCATGAACCAATCATTTCAATTTTTTTTTCACTGCTAGGCTTTTAGGAATATATATATATCTTACATCATGATATCTGAATATACACAGAAACATGCAATGTCCTGAGGATGTCTGCCTTCAATGAACTTTTTCAGCACCTTTCCTTGAATGCATGAACTGAACTGCTAATACACTTCCATACTGAGAATGAAGGCAGTATCCCATGATATTATTTGTGCTTTGTACTACTATCAAGAGAATCATGTGTACTTACTAGTCACGTTTAAGGCACAGAAACTGGCACGGACTTCTTCAGTGCTGTTTGAAAATTATTGAGGTATATACTACATGATGTAGAGGAATAATTCAACTCTTGCATCTTTACAGAAACTGTACCAGCAGAAAAGAAATGCTAAGCATAAAAAAACCCCAAACCACTATAAAAAAATCTTTGTGAAGATGTACCTTAGTTCACATCAGTGGGACTACATGTGACTAATTTATTATTCATTATGAATAACAGTTACATAAAAAGACCACTGATTATAAATGCAGGTATACTTTACAAATGCAGCACTTTTTTTCTGAAAACATATAATGTAACTTAATGTAATTTCCATCCCACCCAACTTTTCTAAGGAACAAGCTATGAACTAGTGGGCAGAAAATCTCCTGTTAGCCTTCAAGAAACTGGGCAACATGTAAAAGCTGTTTGAGAAATCTGATGTGTCTTGCAAGTCAAACAATTTGATCTGATGTGTATTTCAATCTTCAGTTGAGAGAGATGCTGAGATGAATTTTTTAAAGAATAAATACACCAAATGTGTGTACTCAGCTCATACTGCCCTTGAATTCCACCTTTCCCTAATCCTGGTTAAAAGAGCAAAATGCATAAAGGTTTTAAAAGCAAGGGAAGAATTTACTTGCATATTCTGAGGCACACTGACTGAGAACTCAGAAAATCTGTCTGCTAAGGCACTGCATGCATTTTTTAGTTATTTTTCCAGGTTGTCAGTATTTGTATTTATTTAATTTAAAATTCTGTTCTTAAAAAATCCAAATTGACTATGACATCTGTTACTGGTATATTTCAAGTGATTTTTCAAGGGAAGGGCCTTGGAAACTTACTAAACTAAGTAATACGGACATTTTTACAGGAAGTTTTACAGAGATTCTGTGACTTCCTTTAGAAAAGGTTCTGTATCTGCACAGTATCTTTTATACTTCATTGCATTTCTTCCTGTCAGGTCATTTTATAGTAGTGAAGTACAGCATATTAAAGCTATATTACATATAAGAAGGAGCTTGATTTTTTAAATCTTTGGAGGAAACTTGCTTCTGTCCTCCTTTAAGACGTTCACTGACAAAATACTACTGTGTTATTATTTTACTTTCATTACATCTGACTTCCAATCTGTAAAATAGGGTGTGTTCTTTATTCAACCATTGTGTTCTATCTTTTGTGTTTTCTCACAATTTCCTCTAAATTTGCTTAATATCTTAAGACGGTGTTAAGGGATTTGTAAAAATTATCACCTGCAAGATTGCTCATGTACTTTTCAGTATCAAAGCCAAAATTTGCCAGTTATTAAATGAACTTCTATATCAAGTTTCTTAATTTTTGAAATTTTGGTTGTCACTAGAGTGAAGAACAAGAAACAATATACAGGGATGATCCATGGAAATAATCCAGACTGCTGTCATGTACTTGCTAAAGTTTCCTACTTCTTTGTTTTATTTGTCATGTACATACTCCTAAATCTGTCCAAAGCTTCAAAATCTACTTGTCAACCCCTGTCTTAATGCCTCTTCTGTTCTCCAAGGTCTCATCTGTTCTATCAATCTTGTTTAAAATCACTGATGATTTGGCAGTCATGCACCCTTTCTCCCCTCTTCTAAGTGGTTAGAAAACAATGGAAAGTCATCTGGGATCTGAGATGTTACTTTAGAAATTATTTTCTGAAAAAATCAACTAGACTATAAATTGGATTAGCCTTCCCACAATTTATTTCTACCATCTGAGATGTAGAAAAAAATAATATGCAAGTTTCACATCCCTACTTACACATAATGACTGAATTGGCAGAATTACATTTAAATCCTCCACCTCTTCCCCTTCCATCGGTTCTCCTACCACCCTCCTGCCCCTCGGTGACAGTGAGATTTTCTCCCTCGAGGCCAAGATTTTATTAGGCTAAATAGAAAAATTTAGAATAAAACGTGCTTAGAATCTGCAAGATTGAAAAAATATTGTGAAAACCAGGAGAAGAACACTTAACCAGATTCATTCCCACTTCAGTGTGTTTCCTTGTCACTTCCCCTAACTCCTTCACATGTGAGATACATTAGTTTCCTTTGCAATTTACTTTGATGTGGATTCAGAAACCCTCTACTGCACCAGTCATGATAAGCTTCCTCCTCCTACACCTATAAAAACTTCAATATTCTGCTTTTAATGTTACAATTCTAAATAAAGATCTGTTACCTAAATATGAAGTCGAATCCCCTTCCATGCAAAATTATCCAATACATATCTGAAACATTATCTAATAACATCAGATTCATAGCACAGGATTTTGGTCAAAAATCAGGATGAAGAATTTCCATTACTTTTTTTCATTTTGCTTCTAAATTATGAACATTCAGAAGACTTGTGACTCCATGTATAACCTAATTTATATCACTTTATTCTTTCTTGTGTTTTACCCTGAGAATGATTTGTTCAAATCTATGCATAAAATTCGTAAAATCTGTAGCCTTGTTTTGGTTTTGGGGTTTTCAGGTTTTTTTTAGTAACCAAGGCTGACAAGATTGTCTGAGAGCAATTTTGTCACATAATGATTTCTTGTTATACAACATCTCTTAGAAACCAGTGTCATACATGCTATTATTCCCATATGAATTAACACTGAAATTAAATTACAAAGCCTAGAACTTCAAATGTCATAATTTAACATGGCTTTATTAACTTTCAAAAGTTAAAGTCAGGTCACACGCAGGAGTCATCCCACACTCAGTGGCAACCAATGGCACTAGGAAACCTAGACCCTACCAGGTGGAAGCCCTGAGTGCGCCAGCATTGTCCAGGAGCAGCACAGGCAGAAGAGGGCCTGAACCCCAGACCAAGTAAGACTGAAGGTTCCCAGCAGTTCACCAAATATAAGCAAGATCTCTTCTGAAATTCCATCAGCGTTTTATTAAACTTTATTCAAAACAGATTTTTTAAATGAAATGTCTAGGCTTTGGCAAGCAACATTTTAAAATGACAACTCTCTTCAAGAGAAATTCTGAACCAGATTTAGGTATGAACAGTGCACCCTATTCTGTATTGCCCTTGAGGCTAGTGTCTTCATAACAACATAAGTGTCCAAACTTAAAATACCTTATCCAGTGTAATGAGTTCATACCTAGATTGTTTTTAAATGAGCATACTGTTCAAAAAGACCATGCAACTGCTGCAGTAGAGAAAGAAATTAAATAAAGGTGTATACTGGCTAACATTTCCAAGGTTGAAATCATCTGTCACTGGGAAGATTGGTGGAGACAAGGGTATTTTGGGACCTCTATAACAAGATTCTTTTAGGAGATTTGTAACAATATTGAGAATCTCAAAAGAACATGAAGCATATACATCTGTGTAACTTTCTAATAAATATAGTGCTACAAACAAATTATATCATTAATGTATGTTTGTTATCTTATGACTACCCAGAATTTAAAAGACAATGCATTCAGTTTTTTGAATATTCAGATGCTATCCATACTCCTTTACTACTTTGTAATAAGGGTCAAAGATGATAAAAAGATGAAAAGAAGGATCCTGTGAACCTCCTTGTGAGAAATCTTTTCTAATATGACTATCTGAATGAATAAAAGTGTAATCTATTTAATATCTTATCAGATATTGGAACTATAAATCAATGTTAAAGCAAAGTCTGAGTGTATTTTTATTTCAAATTAATGTTGAAACAAGCCAGTGATTTATATTCTGCACTTAAACAGCTTTTTTTTCCCCCCACTGTTTCATTATCTGCACTTTCACGGTCTGTTTGGACCTCTCAAATTTACAGGACAGTGTATTCTGTCAATTAAACTTTACTTTATGAGGTCATTAGGAAAGAAAACAAACATGACAAAAAAGGGCTTAATCCCCTTCATGCAGACTAGTCTAACACATAAATTCACTAATTCGTCACTTAATTCATCAGGATTCTAGCTCACATGTTCACTATTTCATAACCCCTAACTTGCAGTTTGTAACTTGCAAATTGTGACTAACATACACTTATGAGCAAAATCATAACCTAGTTGAATGTGAGAGTACTTATCCTCCTTCATCCGTCAGGGTGCAGGTATCCCCTCTATCACACAGGGAAAAACAAAATCTTCAGCAGTCCTGTTGAATCAGCTTCAAAAGCTTTTTCAGTAAGCTGACACATTCAAACCTTACAGTTTGGAAGTTGGGTCTGTACAGTTTCTGTTAGTTAGTGGATTCTAAAGAAACTGCCAGACATCAATATGCAAAGATGATGGCTGCAGGAGACAGCAAGCTGCAGGTGATAGTGGCTGTATAATGATCTTTAGCCCTTCCTGACCATCATGTCCTTTCTACATCTTGCTCTCGCATGGACCTAATCATGCTACTCCCAGCATACATCAAGCCTTAGCATGGGGTATGTATTAGCCAAAACCTGGAAAGTGTTGAATGAATAGTGACATGTACCAGTTCCTTATCATATGACCAAGCAATTACATAAGTCTGACAGCGTAATCAGGAGATCGTTAATACTACAGTATTAATCAAAACCAAACATTTTCCCCATAAATCCAAATTCTTAGCCATAAGTGTACATTCAGTAGACAATAACTGCAATCATTTTCTACTTTACTATTTATCATAGTGTCACAATATTTATTTTTACATGCTTTATAATACCCAAACTAATTTTGTTACAATATTTTATAGAGACCATTTAATGCATGCTATGGTGGTTTTGCCAGAACTATCTTAGACACAATTTGCATATTGATGAAATTTTCTAAAAGGAAAAGTAGATCTTAGATGTTGATAAATACTCCTTGCTTAATAAATTTATGCTTACAAAGGAAATAGTATAGGTTGTAAACATAGTGAATGCATGCTATGTGTTAAAAGAGGACCCTAATTTCCTTGCCTTGACACTAGTAACACCGGCAACTTGCTTGGAGAATGCCCTAGCATGATCTCTTTTTCCATCTCTTTTTTCTCAAGTTTCTTCCAAAGGAAATCAGCTGAAGGTAGCCTCGCAATCGCAGGCCTTGGTTCTTATGGGGAACTTCAATCACCCCGATATCTGCCGGGAAGGCTACACAGCCAGGCATGCACAGTCCAGGAGGCTCCTCCAGTGCATTGATGACAACTTTCTGACACAGGTGGTGCAGGAGCCAACAAGGAGAGGAGTGTTACTGGACCTGGTACTGACAAACACATGGGAACTGGTGGAGGACATTAAGGTTGGGGGCAGCCTTGGCTGTAGTGATCATGAAAAGATAGAGTTCAGGATTGTGGGTGGTATTCACAAAACAACAAGAAGTAAAATCACAGCCTTGGACTTCAGGAGGGCTAACTTCGACTTCTTCAAGAAACTGCTTGGAGAGGTCCCATGGACTAGGGCTCTGGAAGGCAAAGGGGCTCAAGAGAGCTGGTTGGTATTCAAACACCACTTTCTTCAAGCTTAGGATCGGTGCATCCTTAAGAGTAAGAAATCAGCCAAGGGACGCAGGAGACCTGCATGGTTGAGCAGGGAGATTCTGAAAAAGCTCAACTGGAGGAAGGAAGTTTACAGTAAGTGGAAGAAGGGACTGACCACTTGGGATATTACAAGAATGCCGCCAGAGCATGCGGGGATGAAACAAAGAAAGCCAAGGCCTCCTTGGAATTAAACCTGGCTAGGGATGTCAAGCTCAACAGGAAGAGCTTCTTCAAGCATATTGGGGGTAAAAGGAAAACTAGAGAAATTGTGGGCCTGCTGTTCAATGAGACAGGAGCCATGGTGACGGAGGATGAGGGGAATGTGGAATTACTAAATGCCTTCTTTGTTTCGGTCTTTACTGCTCAGCCCAGCCCTCGGGAGTCACAGACTTTGCAGAAAGTAACGGGGAAAGTCTGGATGGAGGAAGGCTTCCCCTTGGTTGAGGAGGATCGATTGAGGGATCAGTTAGGTCAATTAGATATCCACAAGTCCATGGGTCCCGATGGAATACACCCGAGAGTGCTGAGGGAGCTGGCAGAAGTCATTGCTGGGCTGCTGTCCATCGTCTTTGAAAGGTCCTGGAGAACAGGCGAGGTGCGTGAGGACCGGAGGAAAGCCATTGTCACTCCAGTCTTCAAAAAGAGCAAGAAGGAGGACCTGGGGAACTACAGGCTGCTCAGCCTCACCTCCATCCCTGGAAAGACGATGGAACAGCTCGTTCTGGGTGTCATCTCATAGTATGTGGAGGAAAAGAAAGTTATCAGAAGTACTCAGCATGGATTCATGAAGGGGAAATCATGTCTGACTAATCTGATAGGCTTCTCTGATGGAATGACTGGATGGATAGATGAGGGGAAGGCAGTGGATGTGGTCTGCCTTGACTTCAGCAAGGCTTTCGACACCATCTCCCACAGCATCCTCATAAGGAAGCTTAGGAAGAGTGGGTTAGATGAAAGGACAGTGGGATGGATTGAAAACTGGTTGAAAGGCAGAGCTCAGAGGATCATGATTAGGTGCACAGAGTCTAGTTGGAGGTCAGTGATGAGTAGTGTTCCTCAGAGGTCAGCACTGGGTCCAGTCCTCTTCAGTATATTCATCAATGACCTGGATGAAGGGATAGAGTGCACCCTCAGTAAGTTTGTCAATGACACAAAGCTGGGGGGGGGGATGGGGTGGGGGGGTGGCTGACGCACCAGAAAGCTGTGCCACCATACAGGCCAGAGAGTTGGGCGGAGAGGAACCTTATGAAGTTCAACAAGGGCAAGTGTAGGATGCTGCACCTGGGGAGGAATAACCCCATGTACCAGTACGGGTTGGGGGCTGACCTGCTGGAGAGCAGCTCCATGGAAAGAGACCTGGGAGTCCTGGTGGACAACACGATGACCATGAGCCAGCAATGTGCCCTTGTGGCCAAGAAGGCCAATGGCATCCTGGGGTGCATCAAGAAGAGCGTGGCAAGCAGGTTGAGGGAGGTCTTCCTCCCCCTCTACTCTGCCTTGGTGAGGCCACATCTGGAGTACTGTGTCCAGTTCTGGGCTCCCCAGTTCAAGAAGGACAGGGAACTGGTGGAGAGGGTGCAGCAGAGGGCTACCAAGATGATTAGGGGACTGGAACACCTCTCTTCTGAAGAAAAGCTGAGGGATTTGGGTCTCTTCAGTCTGGAAAAAGATGGCTGAGGGGGGACCTTATCAACACTTACACAACACAATACTTAAAGGGTGGGTGTCAGGAGGATGGGGTCAGGCTCTTTTCAGTGGTGCCTGGGGACAGGACAAGAGGTAATTGTTTACATCCTTGGGATAACATAGCTTGGCAACAAATGCTGCAGTTTCATGTTACTTTAATGAGAACCTATAAATGGCCACTGAACCCTGGGAGAGCTTTCTTTTAATGTGGAAATTTTGCTATGCTAAGAGATATGCAGGTGTCTAATCAGTTCTTCATAAGCTGGCTTTAAGTCACTTTAACAAAACTAGATACATTATAACGGCATATTGCATGAAAATGAACAGGAAATTAAAGAACTTATGAAAGAACATTATTAACTATAAATATAAAAGGAAATCTGTGAATAAAACAAAAAAACCCTCCTAGATTAAAAACTGAGAGTTACGCTTCACTAGTTCTATCAGCTGTCTTTCAAATGGGAATGAAAAATATGACAAAGCCCAGAAGTACTGATATGCATTGAATCCTGGGTTAATAAAGAAGTTCATTTATTACAAATGCAACTGTGCCAAACTGGAAAAAATGGTAAATCGATAATTTTGTAGGCGTCATAGCTCTACTTAATAGTTTTCTGTTTCAATTGCTGATTGCATGCCATTAATGGAATTCTCAGAAGCACAGCCTGAAGTCATCAATGTGTTCTAGAATAAGGCATGGACCAAATAATATCACCTGACTGAGAAACTGTTCCTGGAAACATGGTGTCTTTTCAGGTAAAGTGTATTTTTTAACAGTTATGATCATTATGATTCTGAAAATATACAGAAAATGCAGAATATCAGTCTTCTACCTACACACCTAATTTGGAACTGTATTTTGAAATATTTGCTTCTTACTATTCTCTTATTTTTTATTCTTAGTAGAATATCATAGAATCATAGAATCATAGAACCATAGGGTTGGAAGGGACCTCTGGAGATCATCTAGTCCAACCCCCCTGCCACAGCAGGGTCACCTAGAGCAGGTTACACAGGAACATGTCCAGGTGGGTTTTGAATGTCTCCAGAGATGGAGACTCCACCACCTCTCTGGGCAGCCTGTTCCAGTGCTCTGCCACCCTCAGGGTAAAGAAGTTCCTCCTCATGTTTAGGTGGAACTTCCTATGCTCAAGATTGTGCCCGTTGCCTCTTGTCCTGTCCCTGGGCACTACTGAAAAGAGCCTGGTCCCATACTCCTGACACCCACCCTTTAAGTATTTATAAGTGTTGATAAGATCCCCCCTCAGCCGTCTTTTTCCAGACTGAAGAGACCCAAATCCCTCAGCCTTTCCTCATAAGAGAGGTGTTCCAGTCCCCTAATCATCTTGGTAGCCCTCTGCTGCACCCTTTCCAGCAGTTCCCTGTCCTTCTGGAACCGGGGAGCCCAGAACTGGACACAGTACTCCAGGTGTGGCCTCACCAATGCAGAGTAGAGGAGGAGGATGACCTCCCTTGACCTGCTGGCCACACTCTTTTTGATGCACCCCAGGATGCCATTGGCCTTCTTGGCCACAAGGGCACATTGCTGGCTCATGGTCATCGTGTTGTCCACCAGGACTCCCAGGTCTCTTTCCATGGAGCTGCTCTCCAGCAGGTCAGCCCCCAACCCGTACTGGTACATGGGGTTATTCCTCCCCAGGTGCAGCACCCTACACTTGCCCTTGTTGAATTTCATAAGGTTTCTCTCTGCCCAGATCTCCAACCTGTCCAGGTCTCTCTGTATGGCAGCACAGCCCTCCGGTGTGTCAGCTGCCCCCCCCAGCTTTGTGTCATCAGCAAACTTGCTGAGGGTGTACTCTATCCCCTCATCCAGGTCATTGATGAATATACTGAAGAGGACTGGACCCAGTACTGACCCCTGGGGAACACCACTCATCACTGGTCTCCAACTAGATTCTGTGCCCCTAATCACAACCCTCTGAGCTCTATCTTTCAACCAGTTTTCTATCCACCTTACTGTCCATTCATCTAACCCACTCTTCCTAAGCTTCCCTATGAGGATGCTGTGGGAGACCGTGTCAAACGCCTTGCTTAAGTCAAGATAGACCACATCTACCGCCCTCCCCTCATCTCTCCATCCAGTCATGCCATCGTAGAAGGCTATCAGATTAGTCAGACATGATTTCCCCTTGGTGAATCCATGCTGAGTACTTCTGATAGCTTTCTTTTCCTCCACGTGCCTTGAGATGACGCCCAGAACGAGCTGTTCCATCATCTTTCCAGGGATGGAGGTGAGGCTGACCGGCCTGTAGTTCCCCGGCTCCTCCTTCTTGCCTTTTTTGAAGACTGGAGTGACATTAGCTTTCCTCCAGTCCTCAGGCACCTCGCCTGTTCTCCAGGACTTTTCAAAGGTGATGGAGAGCGGCCCAGCAATGACTTCTGCCAGCTCCCTCACCACTCTCGGGTGCATCCCATCGGGGCCATGGACTTGTGAGTATCTAAATGATCTAATTGATCCCTCACTTGCTCCTCCTCAACCCAAGGGAAGTCTTCTTCTTTCCCTGTTACTTTATTCAATGCCTGGGACTTCTGAGGGCTGGGCTGAGCAGTAAAGACCGAAGCAAAGAAGGCATTCACTAACTCTGCCTTCTCCGCATCCTCTGTCACCATGACTCCTGTCTCATTCAACAGTGGGCCCACAACTTCTTTGGTCTTCCTTTTGCCTCCAATATGCTTGTAGAAGCTCTTTTTGTTGTGCTTGACGTCCCTAGCCAGGTCTAATTCCAAGGCGGCCTTGGCTTTCCTTGTTTCATCCCTGCACACTCTGGTGGCATTCTTGTAATCCTCCCAAGGGGTCAGTCCCTTCTTCCACTTATTATAAACTTCCTTCTTCCACTTGAGCTTTTTCTGAAGCTCCCTGCTTAACCATGCAGGTTTCCTGCGTCCCTTGGCCGATTTCTTTCTCTTAGGGATGCACCGATCCTGAGCTTGGAGGAAGTGGTCTTTGAATATCAACCAGCTTTCTTGAGCCCCTTTGCCTTCCATAGCCCTAGCCCACGGGATCTCTCCAAGCAGTTTCTTGAAGAGGCCAAAGTTAGCCCTCCTGAAATCCAAGGTTGTAATTTTACTTCTTGTTGTTTTGTGGATAGTGCCCATGATCCTGAATTCTATCATTTCATGATCACTACAACCTAGGGTGCCCCCAACCTTAATGTCCTCCACCAGTCCCTCTGTGTTTGTCAGTACCAGGTCTAGAAGTGCTCCTCTCCTTGTTGGCTCCTGTACCACCTGTGTCAAAAAGTTGTCATCAATGCACTGGAGGAGCCTCCTGGACTGCCCATGCCTGGCTGTGTGGTCTTCCCAGCAGATATCAGGGTGATTGAAGTCCCCCATGAGAACCAGGGCCTGCGATTGCAAGGCTACCTTCTGTTGTCTGTAAAAAGCCTCATCAGTTTCCCCATCCTGATCAGGTGGCCTGTAATAAACACCCACAACAGTGTCCCTCATATTTTCCTGTCCCTTAATCCTCACCCATAAGCTCTTGACCCGCTCTTCATCCGCCCCTAGTGAGAGCTCAATGCATTCCAAATGCTCTCTCACATAGACTGCAATTCCACCACCACGCCTTTCTGGTCTGTCTTTCCTGAAAAGGACATAGCCACCCATGACAGCATTCCAATCATGCGAGTTGTCCCACCACGTCTCAGTAATTGCAATGAGATCGTGGCCCCGCAACCGCAGACAGATCTCCAGCTCTTCCTGCTTATTCCCCATGCTGCGTGCATTGGTGTATAAGCATTTCAGAGAGGGAGTTGTGTGTGTAGTTTTGACCCTTGAGATGTGGTGTGCCTTCTGGCTTTCAGAAATACTGGCACACTGGCCCACAAGCGCTGAGCAACTACACCCTGGCACCTCACCAGCAAGCCCAGTACCATCTCCACTCCCCTTCAAATCTAGTTTAAAGCCCTCTCAATGAGTCCTGATAACTCTTGTCCTAGAACCCTTTTTCCCCTGGAGGTCAAGGTATTCCTGCCTGTTACCAGCAGGCCAGGCATTTTGTAGATCAGGCCATGATCAAAGAACCCAAAGTCCTGCCAGCAGCACCAAGCTCGAAGCCAGGTATTGATCTACTGGCTCCTCCTATTTACCCCCTCATCATTCCCCTCAACAGGGGGGATAGACGAGAACACAACTTGCGCTCCTGATCCCTTGACCAGGCGTCCCAGGGTCTTGAAATCTTTCTTCATTGCCCTTGGACTTCTTGTTACCTCGTCGCTGCCTACCTGAAAGAGCAAAAGTGGATAGTAGTCTGAGGGCCGTACCAGGGAAGGAAGCATCCTCTTCACGTCCTTGACCCGGGCCCCAGGGAGGCAGCAGACCTCCCTATGTACCTGGTCCGGCCTGCATATTGGGCCTTCCGCTCCCTTCAGTAATGAGTCACCTATGACAAGGACCCGTCTTTTCTTCCTTACCGCAGAGGTTTTGATGCAGGGGGAGGTCTGACTAGACCTTGCTGACGGCTCCAAGGTAGGAGAAGTAGGAGAAATATTGTGCTCATCATCATCCAGGTTCCTCTGTAGAGCACTGTACCTGTTAAATAATGGCACCTGGGAAGATGGGGTAGTCACTGGGCAGTCTCGAGTGCGGCGCCTGTTGCGCCGTGCAGGAACTTCCTGCCATTGCCCCCTGTCCTCCAGGTTACCGCCTTCAGTTGAGGTGACAGAGGATAGGGAGCTCTCTGTTGCAGGGGTTCTATCTGCCTGCTGGGTTTCTGTCATGGGATGCAGGATTCTACTCCAGGAATCTATCTCCCTCTCGCATTCCCTGATGCTCCTCAATCTACTTACCTCCTCCCTGAGCTCCATGACTAATTGGAGACGATCCTCTACCTGGGCACATCTCCTACAGGCATGCCCATCATTGCCATCCGACACTGGTGTAAGAGCAGGGCATACCCTACAGCCTGATGTCTGTGTGGTAGCATGTTCCCACAAGAGTACTGTCTGAGAGGCGGCATCAGACCTGGTGGTTTTGGAGCTCATGGACGCCACAGTCATCTTGCGAGTAGTTACCATCACTACCTGGCTGGGTTAGCAGTCTTTCAGCTCTATCCTACACGAACTGCTGTGCAGACAGCTGTGATTGGACTGGTGTGTCACACCCTGCTTGGCCACCCCCCTTCTCCAGCCCAGGAAGTACCCTCTTGTTGTGGTGCACCTGGGTGGTTCCTCAGGTCACACCCAGGGAACGCCCACTTGCAGCTCATTTGCTCCCGAAGGGCTGCTTTTATGAGGGGGGAGAGTGGTCCCACCCCCTGCTCGTTAACACCTGCCGCCGGGGGTGGTGGCTCCGCCCTCTGCTCCTCAGCTGCCCCCGCCCCCCAGAAGTGCCGGGTACCGGCTCGGGCTGGCCCCTTTTCCTGGCTTTAAAAGCCTCGAAAAACGAGCCCCTGGCTGACCCTTCTTTGCTGCGATTTCCTTTCCCAGCACAGACTTACCTGCACTGGAGCTGATCTCCTCAGCGAGAGGAGGAATATAATCTTAGGAGACTAGACTTCATTGAAAAAAAAAACAGTTAATTTAAAAAGTGTTTTATCTCAGCATAGAAATATAGGAAAATATTTCAAAATTATCTAAGTGAATTAAGGAACAAAGGTGCATTTAAAATGTTGCTGTAGGCAGGAGAAAACCCAAGTGCTATTGCATCTTATTTCTCTAGTCACTTATTATCTATTGCAATGGAAAGATTTATGTGGAAAATTAGATTTCAGCTTTTTTTTTTTTTAAGTTGTTATACATAGCATTTTCATTTTCTCTAAAGAGCTGAAAAGCCTTTTTTTTTTCAACTTGAATTTGGTCCTTAAATTTTTTCTTGAAGTTTTAGATTAAATTCATTGTGTTGTTCTTCTCCCCTACTTCCATAGCATATTTCAGGGGTGAGTTTCATAATTCAGTTAAATTTCCAGTGACAATTTAACTGTTAGCACACACCGGGCAGCTGTATTATTACCACAGATCATAAGCTACCTAGATGTAGGTGTAAAATATCTACACTATGCATGTCAGGAGGTATCATTTTCAAATAAAAAAAATAATTTTACTTGACTAGCTAAATCAGTTTTGTTAACCTAAAGAGATGTAGGCTTTTCCTTGAGCATTAGTCAGATTGATGTACAAAGGGTTAACAGATAAATATGATAACTGTGAAGACCAGCTTGATTGCATAGAAAAAGTCACATCCTGGACATGAATATGGCAAATTGCAGAAAGAAAGGAGATAGGATCAGGACTGGATAAGAGTTAATGCATGTGTGATGAAGACATGGTGAAAAGAATTTGGGACTGATTAAAATACAGGAAAGCAAGACCAAAATCATATGTGAGTAATGAAGGGTAGTCAGTGGGGATTTATATTCATATGGGTCTCTGAAAAAGAGTATTTTTGGGATGTGTGATAACTTAGCAGCTCTGAACATCTTGGCAATGGTTCATAAGAATACGGTGGACTTTCCTTTTCCTTCTTTTGTACATGCTATTCACTCTTCCTTGTAATACACAACTGACTTCACACCTAGAGCTTAGTTACCATTTATCAAAGCTGCCCAAGCAGTGCTCTTGTTGTTTATAATACAAGTTCAGTCTCTCGAGTATATTACTTTTTTCATTTTTCTTTGAAGCTATCTTTTATTTTATGGCAACGTGCCATGTGAAACTAAAGTGGTGAACTCACAAGCTTCCATTCAGCACTACCAAACAATGTACTATCTGATACTTACTAAACAATCTCCACCCTAAAACACAGAGGTAATTGTTGGAACCAGTGACTAATGCCTGAATAGGTCTGTAACACAGGCATGGTGGGAACATGGTGAAACTACATGTTTTTCAAAGTAAAGGTGCTGAACCTCACAGAGTGCAGTTGTAGAGGTCTCACTATGAACTACTTCAATCTGTTGGTTCACTGCCTTTCCACCAGGTCACTTGCTAATGTTCAGAGAACAAAGATCTCTCTGAGGCTCTGTTCTAGTGTTGTGTAGCTCATGAATTCTCTGATGACAGATGTTTGTTTAAGAGAGCCTAATGTTGTTAAAGAATACATTAGCCCATTGTTCACTTTTTATTTTAGAGCTCCTCAGTAAAGTTTCCTAGGTTCTGATGCTATATTCCAGGGCATCCAACAGAGTCAATAAAACAGAATTTCTGTGCCGTGGTTTGGATGGTTCAACCGATTTACTCCTAATAGCTGTAATTACTGACCTAATGTCTTCATCTCCTCGAAAACTTAATGTCTGTATCTCATTATTGAAATTCTCTTTATATTTTAATCAACTGTCTTATTCAAGCACCTATATCATATGGATAGAGATCTAATTATGAAATTTGATATCTGCACATTTACATATGGTAGAACATTTTCAACTCTTTTTTGATATTTTTCTCCTTTAACTGTGGAGACTACCTAAAAAATAATTTACATTTTATGTAGTAAATATTTCACAAAATTACCATATAGCTTTCTATATGACATCTGATTCCGATTGTTCTATTTGTCTTACATTTCCTTCCTTTTTTATTTATTAAGTAAGTAGCAAAACCCCTCAATGGGAACTTAAAATCTCACCCCTTTCTTTATAAAGGAAAATGACTCTAATTTGAAAAGACAGAGGAAGAAATAAATTGTGGACACTATGGTTTCCCCCTAACTGTCCATTCTATTACATAAACTAATGATATTTTTAATTTTAAAGGTACCTAAAATTAGAATACATAGTAATTCAGTACTGTTACAAGATCTGAATCATCCATTTCTTCCATTAGCGCTACTTACAGTTGGAAGTAGTCCTGACAGTTATCCTGTTTTCTCCTTCAGGAATATTCCTGTAGCTTCATGATGCACTTGTGAGTAACCCTGTCTGACACAAAGCTAATTTTCTCTATACTCATTTTAATCTATGTTACTAGAAGGAAAAACTCCACTCTTTGCTTTTAAAACATATTGTGACTATATATGCTGACATCTACAAAAACCCATTTTTGAGAGGATTTCTGATACAGCTGAGCAAAGATGGAAAATAAGTAACTGTTGGACACACAGTACTGTGAGTTTGCAATTTAATGCTAAGGAGATACTGTATTTCTTTTGTTAGTTTTTAATGATGTGGGACTTTTAATAGATATGGGTCTATATCCCAACATAAAACATATCAAAATATATGCAATATCAGTAGAAAACAAAGATTTTAAATATTTTCACTGCTCTTATTTCTAAATTGTGTGTTTTTATGGACCATGGAAAAACACGCAATATCTTTAGAGTTCTTAACACATTATTGCAATGAACATACATAAGTACAAAAATGTGCTTTTCTTCTTGAAGTATTTAGCTGAATCTAAAATAGGTATGAAACCAATATTACATCCCCCTCTTTTCAAGACGTTTTGGTCAATGCCAAAACATGAAAAAGTAAAAGAGCTTGGTGAATTGCAGTGCTAAAGAATCTCAGGTTTAGAAGACAGACATTCTGGGATTAGATCCTTAGCTGCATGGTGTGCGAACCGTATCACACAGTGAATAGGAAAGGCATGTGCATTTGTGCTTATGCGATCACCCTGTTAGCTGAGCTCTTACGTTACTGCTGTTGGACTTAAAACATTTTGGCGCCTCAAGCTGTAGCAGTTTGAGCTGTTAGAAACAGCAAAGTAAGACAATGCTGAAATGGTAAAGGACTATGCTGCAGTTCAGTGAAGTGACATTTTGATGGCATGAAGCTAAGGATATATGTACTACACTGTGAATTGTCACATGAGGGCATATGGCAACACTGTATACAAAACCTATATATACAAAACGCTATATATGCAATAGAGATTTGAGGCTATGTTCAACAGACAAAATTACAATAGTGCAATTTCACCCACTTCCCCTTTGAGACAGGTCCCTGAAGTGAATTACATCCCAAATCATGGCTAAGTATTGAGAGAAAGAGTAATTCAGAGCTTGAGAGCAAGCAAAGAAATTAACTGTTTTAAGAGAGGGTTCAAATTCACTCTTCAAATAGCTTTTATTTAGCATACTTTATTTCTTTGTCACTGTTATGGTTTGAGAAAACCCATAACAATTTATTGTCATTTAGACAATTATTCTATCACCGAATGACCCCTCCACACACAGGAAGGGGAACTGGGGAAAACAAGGAAACATGAGGGTCGAAATATAAATAGGTTTAATAGGATAAGACAAAATAATTAACAATAATACTAAAGAACCAGTATTGATCCCAATACTAGTATAAGAGATACAAGAATTATACTCAGCCAAATATTATTAGTAGGAAGCTGTGCACTCCCAGCAGTGGACAACAGACTCAGACACTGCCAGTGCAATGGCTTCGGGAGGAAGGGAAGGCCTCAGCGGTCTGGCACCAGGGCAAGGAGTTCTCTAGACTGCTATCAAGGGAGAGAGAGGCTACACAGTACACTTTCTAATTTATATTGAATGTGACGTTCATGGTATGAAATAATCCTTTTGGCCAGCCTGGGTCAACTGCCCAGGCCTCACTCCTCCTCATCCCTGCACCTGGCAAGGCCTGAAAACACTGAGACCTTGAATCCCATATAACCTAGCTGGCTATAAAGTAAATATTTACACGACTTCAGACACTAGGGTCTTCCAAAAATTGAGTTCTCCCAAGCGTTAGAGGAGAAGTTTGTCCTGTGTCGCTCAACTCAGGACAGTCACTTATTTCACAAGAGTTTAATCTATGTCATTAGTAGAGATTTTTGTTTTTATAGAATGTTAACGATCTTTTGTAACACAGTATGGTGTCTTCATATTTGCTTTTATTGCATATTATTCTACTTCACCTTTTCTCCACACACACAATCCTTTTTTATTCCAAATGTTCTGAACTATGTGTTTATGTCTGTTACCTGTAAGATAACCACTAACATTGTCTTTTCTGGTGTCCCTCTTTTTTTCCACAGTTGGCTCCACGACTGCCAACAGACATTTATTTACTTAACTCTATCTTAACTCCTACACTCTTGACCTTAACTTTTATTGAATGTTAAATCTGCAGATTCTATTTTGGATCTGAAGAAAGCTTGGGATAAAAAAAAAAAAATCTGATTTTTTCCAGCTATACCAAATTATTCTAGTAAAACATATTATTTCCAACTACACAGCTTGTCCTGTGTCCCTAGCCTATCACAAGTACATGAATATTAACATCTTTTTCTTTCAGTTATAAAAAGAGTAACTAAACTCTTTTCTATATAAGAAAGTTTTTGTGAATTGTTGACTTCGCTGTGTGCTCTGAGATCCTCAGAGATTAGTTACTTTATCTGAGGCAGACATAGACCAGTTAATATAAAATGTGTTCCCATTCCATTAATATGTAAGTCTTAAAAGTGAATGTAAAAATAATATGAAGCTAATAATGCATCACTTCCTTGTCTATATAACTTCAGCATTACAGAAATGAAAAAATTCTTATATAATAACACTGATTTATTTATAAAATGTAATTAAAATACTCAAGTGATATACTGCCACATAGGTTCTTGATGATAGTTAAATTCCTTGATGGCAACATCCATAAAATTACAATGTCACAAAATGACAGGGTCAGTCATAATTGTGTAACTTTTCTTAGACACTTTTTGTAAAAGCGTTAAAAGCGTCCAGAAAATAACTTTACCGACCAATGGGTGGGGTTCTTGTGAAAAACAGTGATACACCTTGTCTATTCCTACTACTAGAAAGTATATATCTACTTTGGAGGCTACCCATCTTTTATTCCACTCTGGTGTGCCACAAAAATAAAATTTCCAATTCATGTTCATGTATAGAAAGTACTACATAGAAGAAATGCAAGCATAATTCCTGCTTTAGATGTTTGTCACCATGAAGAAAAAAAAAAAAAGAAGCTGAAAATAGTTATAAAGAGTAATATTTATGATGTGTTTATAATACAAGCACATAGCAGAAAAGTAGAAGAAAATGTGGCATCTACCAGAAAATAACCTTTTGACAAAGTTCAGAGAGGTGAGGAAATGGATGTTTCTTGCTTAATGAAAAATTTGTGTTAGTAATATGCTGGTGGATACAATGCATTTCTGTATTTCTTTAAAAGCTGAAAGAAAAATACAAAAGACAAACATGAACAATCACATTGCATAATATACCAAGTTCCTTATTGAATCCTTTAGTTAATTTTCCCATTTCATCCACAAGCCACACGGGTGAAAGGCAATCAATGCAGTGCTACCTGCTTACTGCAGCAGTGCCAGTTTCTAACAGCTATAAGCCAGCTAGAAGTAGATGGTCTATTAATTTTCTTGAATTGGTGTCTTGTGGCAGAGGCATATAAATTTCCCAAATAATTGCTATTAGATTAAGTGGAAGGCTCATTTCATTTATTAAATAAATATGTTGACACATTTCTCTTCAGTAAGGCACAGTAATCAACAGCATAATAATAAATGCATAAGTCTCTATTTCAAACTAAGATTCCTTTTAACTTAGCTGATACTCCACTGATCAATTTGCCTGTGTTACTAGACATGTTATTAGGTATAAGTTTTGGAAAGTTTTACATTTACCTGTATATCTTTTTAATAAAATCTCACTGCATAATCAGAGATTAACTGTAAGAAAATGATTTAAGGCCCACCATGCATTATTATCATAGTCTAATTACTGCATAATTAATATAATGCATTTACTCACTGGCATTGTCCTGTGGGATACTTAAGGTAGTAAGTTTGTGTAATCAATAAGACTTTTCGGAATTTGATTCCTTGAACAGGTGTTAACCCTGTCATCATCTATATATTCTATTTTGAGAATGCATTTAAAGGAAAAATGATGAGAATACTCACTGTAAAATATGCCAGAAAAGAAAACATGAAGTTGGTGTGAATTCACGAAAAAGAAAAAGGAAAGAAAAATAACATTAAACATAATATAATGAACCATATTAAGGACTAGTAAAAAGTTTTTCCCGTGTTTTCATAATGGAGAAACTTTTTTTAAAAGTATACCATGCATTTTTTTTGTGGTTTAACTAAACATACTAGAGGGATAGAACAATGAGCACGGTAAGTGGATGGTTTTAGAAATCAAAGCGGAAATGAAAGAATGAGTATTTGGAAGGACTTGTTCTGTGTTTAAATGAAAAGGTACTTTCCAGAATAGCAGATGAATGAGATCCATCTCCTGCAGCACAGGAAATAAGGAGATATTTGAGTAGGCAAGAATGTCATTGAGTCAGAGAGCCTGACCTTCACTTAGTTTGAATATTGATTTATTGTATGCATGGAAATTCCATCAGTGGGCTTGTGGCTTTTGCTAAGCTAACTTTTGTAAAATAGGTCACGTAAGAGGAAAGGTTAAGGGCTTGTTTTCTCTGTAGCTTGAAAGGGAAAGATACTTAGTGTCGCCTAAAGTTGCCATTGCTTTGCATGCAGTGTGGGTCAGAGGATCGTAGCTATTTTCAATAGAATTCCAATGTGCATCACTTTCTTGTCCTGAAGTGACTGAAGAAGACTAACAGCTGAATTCCAAAAGGAAAATCAAGTATTGGGTAGTTCTATCTACTCAATCATTACCCAAGAACTTAGCATTCTTTCACAAGATAAAATCTTACCATAGTTAAATAGAGGATTTTTATAACAACTCTGGACTGTGTGTATTATTTTCTATTTTAAAAAACAAAATTCTTCTAATCTTAAGGCATTGCAGATGAGAAATACTGAAGTTACTTGATGTATCTGATTACTTTGCACATTTCATCTGACATATCTTTGAAATATCATTGTCCAAATAATGATTAGCAAGCTATTCCTGGTTTATTGTTTTATACCACAGTTGATTTGAGATAATTCAAATTGATTCATGTCTACTGGCTGTAGAACCATTTCAAGACATATATAATTTTGTATTATATTAAATAATAGACATCGTTGTGATTTTAGAACAATAAGGTAGATGGTTGCTGCTCAGCATTAAAAAAATCAGCAGGGAGTTATTTAATGAGCTATTAACTCTTCACTGAGTTATGACATAGGCAATGAGTTCTTTAATATTTGCAACATGCAGGGAAGCAAGGCTGCTACTAAGCTATTCTGGTTTTATTTGCGGACTTTTAAAACAAAAGTTAATTGGTGTAGAAAGCTAATTGCAGTTGAGGTTAAACCTGAAATAAATGCCAGTCCAGTCTTGACAAACAGTGAGTTGAATGCAGTGATTTTGACTACATTTAAAAAATAGTAAGATACATGTTGTTTCATCTTGTCACTGGTGCAGTTGTCTGCAGACTCATTTTTTGTAGCGAGAAATGCTACTTCATATACAGAGACAGTGATGATGAAATACCTGTATTTTAAATCACACTGGTTTGATCTATTAAGAGTTTCACCTGCTCATTAACTTGAGAAAAAAATGGATTAGAAGATTAAGTTGCTATCAATAAATCTTCAAGAAGAATCTATTGTTATTTGAAATAGTATTTCTTGTGGCAGTACATCACGTTAATTTTCTTAAATCATGTGCGTATCTTCTACCATATATAGTTAACATCAGGAAATGCAAAAGCCTGCCTTAACTTCTATGTAATAGTGTTTGCTTTGTTTGTTTGCTAACACAATAACAAACTTTAAAAATAATGCATGGTGGTTTACCTGGTTTAGCAGGTAGAGCTCTGCTAAAGAAAATCAGCTGGACTCTTATCACTCACCTTTAATGTAATGTGGTTCAACTGAAATCAATAGAGTTACTCCAGTGCCAAACTCTAAAAAGATGGTTTAGATTTTGGATAACCTATACCTTACTTAACCATACCTGCTTTAAATAAATTCCAAGGGACTGTCAACCTACTATGAGTACACATTTTTTTTTCCCTCTCTTCCCATTAAAAAGGAACAAAAAATTAGAGTTTGGCTATGTGTATAAATATGTGTGTGAGATGCAATTTTTTTGCTATGTTGTTAATTTTTAAACATTTTAATGATTAATCTGTACCATTTTTTTGAGTTATCTAACCATCTATGAAGATTAGCCTTCAACTAGTTTGTGTGTAACCTTGCCAGTATTTTTAAGGCTTGTTCTTAGCTGTAAACCTCTTGGATGTTTTGGGGGATGCTATGTAAGAAAAGGCATTCAACACAATGCTTTGTTTGCAATAACTTTTTGGAATGCAAAAGATTTTAATATAGTGTCTTCAATTATATCACATTTCAATCTCTTAGTGGTATTTTTATCATGCCCTGGATATGTCACTTTAGTTAAGTTATAGAAATAATACAACAAAAAATAGTCTTACTTTCAGCCTTTGTAGTAGGACGTTGGACAATAATTTGGTAAATGAAATCTTGCTACTTAGATGTCAATAGAAAAAATTCTCATTGATCAATTGTGATCAAGATTTTTATTTGGGATCTCTTATTTGTGTCATCAGCTGATTTATATCTTTATTAAACACTTAATCAGCAAGTAATTAATGTAAATTGTCTATAGGGTCCTGATCAAATTTGTGATTGTCAGCTGCACTACTCATACCGAACAATCAGAAAAACTGGCAATTTGTTTATCAGAGAAAACTTGAAGAAGCTTTAAAATCATATCACCTTTTACATTATTTTGGGGTTATGTAAAAGATTTCATTTTGATGGCATGTTTATAAGTGTGAAGGTGCCAGTAAGAAGAGTTACAAAAAATTAGAAGATTCCTGACTAATGTTGTATCTGTGAGCTCCAGTTGAAAATTAAAATAGTTTTTGTATTATGGAGTGAACAAGTTTTGGTGTTTCACATTGTTGATTTTGCTAGTGTTGGATTTGCTGACATTGCCAGTCAGTGAGGCTCAGGCAGACACAAAATAATGGTGTTCAGAGTGAGAACATGACCTTACAATGTGCACAGAATCAGATACAGTACCTGGAGGAAAAAGTGTGTGGGCTACTATGATTCCTGTGTGGGACTGCAGTAGTTGCCCCAGGACATTGGAGACTTTCTTTCTCAATTTCATCATTTTGTTAAGATGCAGCTTGGTGACAGGTAATGTTTTTCCTTCCTCTGTACTTTGCTTTATAAGGTAGTTTCTGTGGTGGCAATGAAGGTGAACATAATTGAGGTTAAGGTTTTAAGAACTTTCTGTCCTGCCTGCCTTCTTCCTTTTTCTTATTGGGATTATGCCAGTTTCATTCCTTTTATCCAAAGTGGATGGTCTAGTCTGAATTCTACTCTCAAGCTGACAACAGGTATGTGTTACATCAAATTCCAGCACAAGACATCCAATGTATCATTTAGTTTCACTTTATTTGATGGCACTAAAACACATGTAAATGATTAAATACATAATACCTTTTAAATATAATGAGTTAATTCCTACAAAATTCACTGAATTTAAATACTTGGAATGGACAAAGCTTTATACTTCCTACACAGTAAATGACTGAGTTCTTTGTCATGTTGAGAATGTAGCTTTCTAAAATCAGCAGAAGACTGATGTTAGAATTGCAGTCTATTTAAAATGGTTTGCCTTCATCAGCATTTCAGCTGGGATCAGGAGTGCATTTTCAAGCAAATTCACTATTGTTCCCACTTAAGACAGTTTGCATCTCAGATTGATCTCAAATTTCATGGATTTGTGAAAGGAAATACATTGCTCCAGGAGTGCCTTTAATGCACTACAGTTGATAGCAGAGGTTTTTACTTGCTAATGATGCAGACATGACATGAATTAGGGTACCAGAATTCCAGTTCCACCCAACAGTTTAAATTGGTTCTTTTTCAGGCACTTTCATGCTATTTTATGATCATGTAATAATTCCAGCTATAGTTTCATGGAAATTAATTGTATTATGTTTTTGATATCAACAGTAGTACTAAAATATGCTCTAAGAGAAAAAGGCACTGGTCCAGAATATAAAACTATAACCAAATGCTCCACTTTTATTCTGTCTTATTCATTAATGAACACCTTTGCCAGGTAAACACTGTTCTGTCAAATACGAAATATTGTTTTAAGTGACTATTTTTTATCCTGGTTTTGACTTTGGTTATCTGCAACAAAAATCCCTGTAGCTGTAAATAAAAATAAGTCTACTGTCCTATTTCAGAAGTTTTGGCAATAGTCTCCCCAATTATTTGTTAGAGAGGAAAGAGAGAGAGGAAAAATGAAAGAAAAAAAGATAGAGGGAAAATTATTTCTGTGACCTTTTCTAGGAATCATAAATAATTGGATTAGTTGCTATACAGACAACAAATAGTTCCCTACTTGAAGTATTGTAGAGCAAGGGCAGCAGCAGCAGCAACAAGAATTCTTGTGTTCAGACTGAATAACTGTAGACAGGTACTTATTAGTCAACACAGGAGCTGAATCAAGCCTGACAAGATGTCACTGCACCTACTGACCTACAGCATGTTTATCTTAATATTGTTATTTTCATTTACATGCTATGGAAAAAGATCCATACTTTTCTCACAATAATTTATCCAGTACAACAGAAAATGTATATGTCTTATGTGAAAGTTTTGGCCGCAGGGGCACAATACGCATCATAAAATGACAAATACCAGTCCCAGTGTTGCCTGAAATATGTTACGTCTAATCTTACTTTCCTTGTTCTACCATTCCTGGGATAGATCTTGAGGACTGCAGTCAAAGTCGTTTCTGCAAAACACCTCCTGTTTCTCGCAGTGACCTTTCTAAATAAAGTGAGATTGTTTATTACATGATATGAAGAATTCTAATCAGTGAATTTAAAAGCCTAAGAATTTGTCTCACATATCCATTGTTTTTTTCATATAGTTTAAATACCTGCAGCTAAACTGCCTGGTGGGACTAAGCAGTATGTGATTGTTAGCTGTCTGCAGTAATTTCATAATGACACAATATTGGACTTGGTGTCCACAGTAAAGACAGCTTTCAGTTTAAGTATAAGAGATGTGGTGAGTGAGCAATCAGGAAGAGAAAGGTAAGTCCAACATACTCCTAAGGAAAGGTCATCAGCTTTCATGTAAAGTCCATTATGCTATGCCATGGTTTAAGCAGTCATGATAGCATAATTGCACAGAAGGTGGAAAATGTGCGGAAAAAGTGTCATGATCCAGCACCCCTGTGTTTTACATCATAAATGGCTAATTACTGTGTACTACCAAGTTTGACATCTTTGCTACCTCTGAGCTTTCTAATGACTTTGGCTTCCTGAACTGCTGTTCTTCCTTTCTGTCTTTAGAGAATTTCTCATGTCTTGGGCTATGAATCTTCAGTGTTAATAATCCAATCAAACTTTATGCTTGCCTCCAATTACAATTTTTTTAAAGCTGTCTGCAGTTCTTGAAGTATCTGAACAGGAATGGAAAATCTCTGAGAAATTAGACTTTTTCCTGATATTTCATAGCATTGCTTTAATGTAATGATGTAATTCATGTTAACCCAGGCTACAAATAAAAAAACCCCAAACACTTATCAAGGTACTTCAAGGTTTCAACGTAGTTTCAGCATAGCCCTTCAGTTGTTCATGGTTTTAAAGGACGTGGAAGACATCCTGAGAGTGGGAAGTAACCTTTTTGTAGAGATTGATACACCGCAGTTAAAAAATGCTAGTTGAATGCTATTGATAATCTCAGCATTCCTGATTAGATCAGATATGAAGCAGGGACTAACATCTGACATTTAAAAAATATGTATATATTTTTTATATATATATATATATATTTTTATATATATGTATATAGACCATAAAATATGGTCTATACCAGTGTGCAAAATATCAAAATTCATGGATACATGTTGTCAATCAATAAATGGCCATCAAAAAACAAATAACCAAAAATAAAAAGGCAACCCAACCTCTGCTACTTCAGAAAAAAAAAAAATAATTTAACATTTTATTTTACTGTAAGGAAATACAAAGAAACACTTAAAAAAATAATGTTTGCTGTCCAATGGTCAGTTCTGTTCATGGTTTAAAATCCATCTCTACTTCTTTTCACTATTTTCTTTCCATAAAAGGCCTAATGTTTGCTTCAAGGAAAACATTTCTGCGATTTTTCCCCTTTCTCACATTGAGCTTTACTTCTGAGAAAAAAAAAAGAACAAAAGGAAAGAAACTGGAGTCTTGTTCTACAATTTTTAAGATGTTCAATTGCAGTCATATAAAGTGTATTCATTGTGTCATTGAGCTTGAGGACTTTCACATAAACCTTTTAAAATATGTGGCATTGTGCATCTCCTGGAGAAATATGTTGTCTCAGGTTTCTAGTCTGTCGAGTTTCTGCTGTTTAGGTATTCCCTCCTTGTCAATCTGGACTTCTGCTGTTGCTCATTGTATAATCAAGTACATTTTTATTAGTGTGTCTACAAATTCCAAGGTGACAGAATTCCTAATCGTATGCAAAACACTCTCTGCTTAGAGTCAAAAAGACTTTTGCAAAAGCTGCATAGTGGTTGCAGTCTGTGATTAGTCATACTGCTATAGAATAAGCTTAGTTCCAAATCGTTCATTGACATTCCCATGGATCTCAATATTGTACTTTGATTCAAGGACGCTGGCAGTAGGAAGAGGTAGTGATATGGGAAACAAGAGGTCACTTACATGTTAAACCAAACTACTATCTGATGTAAGTGAGGTGCTCTTGCCCTTTTTGAAGCTACTTCAGTCACCTTCAAACTACAGGTTGTATGAAGTTCATAAAAGATATCTGTCTCTACCTACTAGGACTCAGCTGTTTCTTATGAAAACCATCAAGGAGCATGCTAAAGAAGGCATTCATAGAAGTTCTTTAAGGATACGCAAAGCTCCTTTGTGTATGAAGAGATGTCCTTCATTCACTGAAAAATATTGTAGTTTTCTGCAAAAAAAAACCCATAATAAAAGGACGAAGATACTTACTGTTTTTCACTCTTAACTAGTCATGGAACTGTGTCAAGACAGGATCAGTCCTGATATTGAAAGTACACAGGGCCTAAATTATGCTCAGATGCTGCCTATAGAACAACAAAACAAATGTATCTACAGTAGTTTTTCACTCTTTGCCCCTGTGTTGTTGTTATGTGGCACTCAAAATAACGTATCCATACCCGTCATGTAAGTAAAATAATAACTGCAAAAAGAGAGGAAAGAAAGACCACTTCTTTGCTTTTTTTTAAGAAAGCTAATCTCTATTACAAAATATCTTGCTGGAGATAACTCATCTCTTCTTATTATTAAATTGATTTTTCTCAGGAGAAATCACGTTCCTCAATTCTGCAATTAGAAAGCGCATCCATTCCTTTCCCTCCCCAAGTTATTGGTTGATAACATGTCATTTTTTGATTCTTCATTTTTTATTATTTCTGTTGTACATCACAAAGCTGAGCACAATATGCCTCTGAGTTGAAAATCAAATGTTATTTTGTCACTTGCGCAGGTTTTGTGCTTTGAAGAAATCCGAGTAATATAACTGATAGTTAATACATTTAAAAGTCTCATGTGGAGATAGAAAGTAGCGTAGGGAATCTGTTTGGCCTTGATGAGACAAAGCTGTACCCGTGAGAGGCACCTTGAGAGAAAAGTTAAGCAAGTGCCAGGAGATATCAGCAAGGAAAGGAATGTAAAAAGCAAAGCTGCTGCTCCGCGTGAACAGTCAGAGACGACCAGTTAGAAGACACTGAGAAGTGCGTGGCAATCGACCTTCAACCTATCAGCAGGATGCTGCCTGCGCATGGACAGCTCATGAAAATAGCATGCAGCCAATCAGTAGGAGTTAGAGCACATGAACAGATAGCATAATACTATAAATGTAATGATTAAGCTGAATAAAGTTGGAATTGACTTGCATCGTATTGGTGCGTTCGTCTTTCCCTGTGCCCGCACAACTGAGAGTCGATTTGGACCCGGCAGTCTCAACATAAAAAGAAGAAAAACAAACAAAGAATAAATGAAATCTGTCTCTTAAAAATTCTTTACAACTGTCAACCTAATTCCTTGGTGATAGGTGGATTTTTTTTCAGTATCTTGAGATATATTTTAAAAACTGGTAGTTTTCCTTCTCTGTACTTTTCTCTGGTGTCTTTAATATACACAGATGTCACAAAACATCAGTATACTGTGCATTAAAAACACAGTTGCATCAGCTCAAATAAACCACATAAAAGTAATGACAATTTCTTTTATAGAGGGAATGATAATCCTGCTTATGCCAAGACCATTTCTGAAATAGAAGAGCAGCGACACCAATAGCATAAACAGAAGATGCTGTATAGCTCCCATCCCCTTGGGAATGCCACGTAAAACACTGCAAGTCTAATTAGATCTCAAGAGACTAGGAAGCCCTGTTTGACTGTTGATTTAAAGACAGCAGTGCTAGAAAACTTTTATTGCCAAAGACTTAGAATTATGGTATTTTTGCATGAGGTGTTTGAATTCAGAATATGATATTTACTGAAAGTCAGTATCAATGTGTTTCATAGTGTAATGAAAAACATGCCTTGTATTTTTGGTATTCATGTTAGTAGATTGAAAGACAAGAAAACAACATGAAAAGTCTAGAAAGAAAATATATGTTTACCCACTATTAAAAAAAATACATTAGTGACCGTAATTGCACAAGCTTGTGTTTAAAGTGTACCACATATACATTCTCAACACTAATGTTCAAGAAACATCTTTGCTTTGCAATTTATACATGTATACATACATATTTAAAGAAATTTAATGCTGAAATAATTTGAAAACTTTTTTATTCTTTTTACAATTAAGATTTCTGACTAGCATAGAATGAATCCTTTACATTATCATTAAACCAAATATATATTTATTTTAAATTTTGGGTTTGCATTATGACCACTTAGTAAAACACAGTATGTGGAGTCAGATACTATTTGCATGGATGTAAATGCTTCATGACAAAAAAGTTTGAAAATTTTAAATATTTTTCTTCAATATGGACTTCTGGTATTAGTCTTTTGATTTGATCCAGCTGCAAGGAGCAATGGGACAGGAGGAAGGAGAGAAAGACGACCAGATCATAGGATAATTTGGGTTGAGAATGACCTAAATCTGAGAGTGGGGGTATTTGTTGTCATCTGCAAACTTTGTTAACAATTACTCCATTACATTCTCCAGATCATTGCTAAAGGTCTTAAAAATACCTCTGGATCTAATCTAGCTTCTGGGAACAATGAATCTGGAGAAGACAAAGGATATGAACATATGCTGTCTAGAAGCTGGAAGTGTATCCGTTCTCAGTGCTGATGATTTCTCCCCTTATGTTATTTCCTATGATTGTTTTGTTGATGACAGATCTAAGCAAATTGAAGTTTATGTACTGATTTATCTGTTGCATTAAAACACCTCTAAGGTGAAAGGAACTTCAGATGGAGAGAAGATAAGCCTGCAATTTTTCAAAGATAGCTTAATCCACAGTGGACCATTAGGTTTAGTATTTGGATAGCTGATAATTCTCCCAGATGGTGATGCTCTGGCTTCAGGAAGTGAATGTACCACATTACTGCAATGTTCCATCTAACTTGTTTCTGATAGCAAACACAAGTGATGCCTAAGAGAGCATAGGGAAACAGGATGAACATACATGATACTTTTCCTCAGTACTCTCATAGTGTCCAATCCTTCTGGTTACACATATAGATCCTTCTGTCTTCCTTTTTTTTTCATTAGATTGTCTAGTGTCTCCATGTGCTGCTGTAAAATTTTAGCATCTGCATCGTCCTATTGCAAGGAGTTCCTTAGCTTTACTACACATTTTGAGGAGAACCTTTTGCACTGCTTTGTCCTAATCTGCCTCCTCCTTTCATATGGAACTTCCTATTGCTTGTATTGGAAGAAATGAAGGAAAATCTATCCCTCTCTGTGCTGCTGATTATTTTAATAACATCTGTCTTGATCCTCATATCTACACATGATACTGATGTTGCAATCTTTGCTGAATACATTTCCTGTCATTGGGTCTGCAGGTGGTTCACGTCAGAGAACATTTGATTTTGAGAGATTTTGTAAAACATTTATCTGCATAACAATGAAGCTCTGCAGACAAGAAAAAATAGCCTTCGAATTTGTGTTAGATGTGGTATATGCTTTAGTCAAGAAAAAGGAAAAAACTTAGAGATAATGAAAAGTTTAATTTCTGCTACTTCTAAAATGTACACGTATTTGGAGGCTAACTGTAGGCTCCAATCTCAGATTTGGAGCTGGGGACGGGTATCTGTTGCATTCTTCTGATATGCCATAGGTCACTGATTAAGCTTCCAGGACATGGTATGCCTGCTTGCCTTCTATATGGTAGGATAGGTCTGTGTGAGTGAAAATAAAAAAGCAGCTTCATTGTGATACCACATTCCTACAGCCTTGATATTATGTTCTTGCAGAAATTCCTGTCTGCAGATCTTGACTTCGGACTCCTTTTTAAGGTGGAACAAAGACCTCCATAACTATTGAGTTGATTTATGTATGAATACCAGTATAATGGTCTCCTTCCTCCTCCTGGACTTTGTGAATTATGGTCATATTCTAGTATAAATTTATGCATTTCCTCTTCCTCTACCTAAAAAAATGATTAAAGTTGGAAGACAAAATTATGGGTTTAATTTTGATCTAAACCAGTTTCACTCTGAATTTGAGATTTTTCATTTTTAGTTGAAATGGAATACACAGCAGGACTGCGTAGACCCCAGGCAACATCTGGGAAACAAGTGAGTTCGAGGATCCTGATTCAGAGAAAAAGGGTTTTCAAAACATTATTTGAAATATTAATTTAATTGCAATTAACTGTAATACAGTGAAAAAAAAGAATTTCAAAGTGAATAAAACATAGTAAATGAATAAATGGATGTAAGTAATTGCTATAAATTGTTTGATATAAATCATAAACTAATAGATTGCCTAACATTGGTAATACCTAGTAATTTTTTAATGAAATTCTCAGGGAATCTGCCAGATGGGAATATCTACATGAGAGTAAATTCAAAGCCAGGGCTGGAGTTCCTTTTTTGTTCCACTTTCATGAATAAAAAAATTATTCTATCTTAAGACAAATAGTCACATTTGGTTTGTTATTTGTGGTCAGACTGATTTTACCAAGTACTGACTCAATTCTTGCTTCTGTTATGTCCCTTTACAAATGCCTGATGTTTTGTTTCCTGTTTGCATGGCATAGCCTACTTTGTGTCAAGGGATGTCCTATGTTATTTGTAGCCTTTTTTTTTTTTAAGTAAATATTTCAAGATGTATTATATATAGTTTAATACTGCAAAGCCAACTGTTTGAAAGGCACATGTTTTACAGTTACTGATGAAAGGCATGAAAGACCATTGGGCCTGAAGAAGGTGGATGGACTTCTAGAGGTCTGAAATTAACTTGTTAGCAATATACAGCAATATCTTGAAGTATCTTCATTTATCAATACATTTGATTCTAATAACACAAAGTGGCATTATATAAGCCAAGATTCATACATGTGTTTGTGAGCTTGGGTCTTCTACAAGCACAGCAGCAAGACAAAAAAAAAAAAAAACAAAAACCAAAACCAAGCCAAAACCCCCCAAATGATTGTACCTATTGTAACATCATTGGATGTAATAATTACACAATTGCTAGAATAATATTCCATTTTCCTCTAATTTCTTTTAGTAAGCATGCTCAGACCTTGGTATGGTAATAACTAAAAAGGTATTTTTATTTCTTCTAGGATATGACTAGTGTCTGTGTTACAGGATGATTTTAGGCTATAGGTTTAATAAAGTGTTGAAAATGTGTAGCAGTTCACAGAGAATTATTCTGAAAATTGACCATTAAGCTATGCAAAATCCCAACAAACACACAAAGCCCAAAATAGGCCTTTAGTGTGCATGTTTGCACATATGCTGTCCCTAGGGAAGGACATGTATAAGTGTAATAAAAAAGAGTTTCTTCAACAATTAGCACTTTAACTGTATTGATGAAACTAAGTAAAACTGAGTAGCACATATAACAATAGCTGATTCTTTGTTCTGTGATCCATCTTTTGTTCAAAGATAGCTAAGCCTAATCAAATAAGATTGCCTTTGTGAAGTGAGAAGATATATTCCTTTCTTACTTTCAAGAGACTAAAAGCTAATCTGAAAGGTTATAAAACATTAATAACTTATAATGGTGACAAAACACTCAAAGGGAAGCTATTATGATAACAGAAAAAGCTAAATTCTAACTTGCTGGGCTATTTCACCTCCAGCCTTCTGGGTGTCTGAAATTTTAATGAAACTATGTTACGTTTCTACAAAAATTTTGTTTAGGGCAATTTTCCAGAACATAGGAACATAGACTGTGTAAATCTTAAAGTATTTGTGCGGAATCTGGTAAAAATTTGAAGCTGAGCTACGGGACTACTTACTTAATTTAGAGTAATACAAGTGCAGTTAATGAATTAATGCCAAATTTCAGTAGCTGGAGAGTAGTTAATGAACATTGTACTGTTAAGTATTCTGTGCACACTTCTTCATCTGGAATTAAAATAAATGAAAGGATGGAATCCTGTGTTTCATAGTAGTTTTCCATTTGATCATACAATCAAAACTGAGATTAGATTTTCTCAGTTTGTTGCTCTGAGATGCACCAGTTGGAAACAATATTGCTCTCATCACTAATTAAAGTACATACCCTTAATACAAAATATGACTAAAATAAAATTGGTGAATATGAAATAATCCCCACACTTTTTCCTGGCTGTTTTCTTAGCGGTGCTTTAGGTAACAACGTGTCCAGTAATCCAGTTAAAGTCCCTGTGGGTAAACTCTGTATTGAAAGGAAACAGTATAAGTCTGTTCTGATCTTTTGGGTTGCTGCCTATGTAGTATCTTTTGCTTGAAGTATGTGTACCTCCTTGTCTTTCTTCTTTGCCTCCCAGCCACTACAGCAAAGGAACCATTTGTGGTATCCTGAATCTGCTAACAAGGTACGAATGCATTAGACAGCTAGAATCTATAAATCTTATCTTCCTACTCTGGAGATCATTCTTGTTTTTCCATGCCGTCACAAACTAACAGTTTGGGACAGTGTAGGAAGGGAAACGAACTTAAAAAATAGATGAATGGATGGTTTATATTTGTTTGTACACACTGATGGATCATGTACTACAGATTCCTTATCTTCTCTAAGGGAGGCTTACTACATCACTTCAGCTAACTGAGAAGAAACACATTAGCAACAAATCCTTCTCTCTAAGAAGAGATACTTCCTTTGTTTTTGCAGTAAATATTCTAGAAAAAAACCCCAAACCTGGAATACCAGTTATAATTTGATACATTGCTGTGTTGCTCTAGTTTTACACTGACATAATTTTTCAAATGTCAGTGAATTTACTGTAGCATGAAACCAAAGCAATGCAATAGACATTTAACACTGATTCTAGATAGTCCTGTACTGTCAGCAGATTCAGCAAATAATTCCATGAAATAAAGTGCCATCTGATTGTTGTGTTGCTAACATTCATTATAATCTCCCTTGTCATTCTGTTCATAATTTATCTCAATTCCTCTGAACAATTGCTTTAATGTAGCATGGAGAACAAATCCTACAGAACTTTTTTTCCATATATATCTAGTACTCTCAATAGATTTTAAGTTAAAAGCTGCCCCATAGTTGCAAATAAAAACAAAGTCAACCAGCCCTCAGTGAAATAGTATAGCCTTTCCCTTCTATCTGCATTTATCAGGATGTACTTTTCAGAGGCTTCAATTTTAATAAAAATGCTTTTGAGTTCCCTTTATACACTTGAACGCTAACATTTCAGATGGATATTATTGACTAGTTTATAAACATCTTGGTCATATGCATAACTTTAACATGAACTGATAAGGCAACTAAGTGAAAATTCAACTAACTTGAAATGTAACTCCATTGGAATATTTGCTTAACCAGAAGAACACAAAAATATTGAGAACTTATGTGGTACATATCTTTTTTGGTGCTTATACACAGAGGACAGGTCCACTGTGTATGGTTATCACCTGAAGTGATTTGAAAGCACTGTAGAAAGGACCACAAAAAATAATATAAATGAGATCAATGGAAGAACAACTGAGTGCTTCTGAAATTTGTTAATTCAATTCCCCAAATCACCTTTTAAGTCAGCATTCAAGTGGCAAATTGAAGATGAGGTGCAAGACAGATGCTGTGAGGAATCAGTAGTTAACACACAAGCCCTATAAGACTACAGAAATCATAATTTTCTACTCAGATAATGACAAGATACAATGTGGAGGAGAAGTTATGGATTATTCTTCTTTCAGTGATGCAAAATAAGAAAAAGATAATTTAACTATTTGAAGGAGTGTGTCTCTGTCCTTGTTCCGGCGGGGACAGGGTTAAGTATTCCATGCCATGTGAGCCACGCCCATCCCGAGATTAAAAGGAAGGGAGGGGGCAGGAAGTCAGGTTTGGAGCGGGCTGGTGCGTCCCGGGTCCGGTCCGTGAGCGACGGTTCCATAATCACGTTTGTATATTCCTTGGTCCATGTTATTGTTGTTGTTTTTCTTGTTCTCTTTGCTGTTTTGTTAAACTGCCTTTGTCTCAACCCAAGAGTTTTGCCTTTTTCTTATGATCCTTCCCGTACTGGGAAGCGCTGAGTGAGCGGCACGTGGTTCTTTGTTGCCATCTGAGGCCAAACCACGACAGTCCTTTTTGGTGCCCAACGTGGGGCTCGAAGGATTGAGATAACAACAGAATCCAACTAGAGCTTGAAAAAACAAATTTGTTAGGTAAATAGTCGCTGATCACTATGTTGCTTAGTTTGTTCTCATGGCTGTGTTATATAAATTCCTATGTGTCTTATGCACTCCCTGTGATGATATTTGTTACTTCTGGGAGGGGGATGAGGATTATCGTTTTACTGTCCTGTGCAATATCGGCTTATGATATGATAACATCACTTGTTAGACAGTTATTTTGGGGTGTTTATGTGGCATTGCTGTCCTGTCCATACATTGGGCACCACCTCTCAGAATTTATTAATAACTACACCCAGTCTATGGGGGAAACAGGGGGGGACACTTTCCCCAGCTCTTTTGCCTCCCTTTTCTCCTTCAGGTCAGGTAGGACAGCTTTTGAGAATTTTGAATATCCTTGGGATGCTCAAACCAGCATGTTCCTAGCGTTATGTCTGCTGAATGTGTTCCAGGTCTCGTTTGGGGTTAAACAACTATTTAAGACTACCACCCAGAGATCTGCTCTGAGGCTGGATAGTCAGGGGTGGCATGGCATGTGGGAGAACATGGGCAGGTACTTAGAGAACTCTCCTCCAATGGTCTGGGACTTCACCCCTGAACAATTACAGGACCCTGATAGAGTAGTAGAATATCTGAAGGGAAAATGCTGTGGCTATTCCAGAGAGGCACAACTCACCGCATTGTGCTGGACCCTGGCTAGTATCTACCAGGCACTGCTCAGTGTTATGCAGCATCCTCGAGAGAAAGAGACAGAGACCAGACTGGCAGGCGCTGCAGCTTCTGTGGCCCCTGCGGCAGGCGCTGCTGCAACAGACACTGCGGCTACTGCAATCCCTGCGACAGACACTGCGGTTACTCCAACCCCTGAGACAGGCACTGCGGCTACTCCAACCCCTGTGACAGGCACTGCGGCTACTGCAACCCCTGCAACAGGCACTGTGGCTACTCCAACCCCGGTGACAGCCACTGCTGCTGAACCAGGGAAGCAACCTGTGCCAGTATCCGTTGCCCCCATACAAAAGAAGTAGTACACAAAGAAATCAGTTCGCTTAGTAAGAGATGACGATGAACCAGGGTCATCACGAGGACAGGAGGAAGAGGCAGAACCAGAGATAATTACCCGATCCCTATCCCTGAGTGAGCTGCAGGATATGCGAAAAGATTTTAGCTGACTTTCAGGTGAGCACATTGTCACCTGGCTGCTTCGGTGCTGGGATAATGGGGCCAGTAGCCTGGAATTAGAGGGTAGGGAAGCCAGGCAGCTGGGATCCCTGTCTAGGGAAGGCAGCATTGACAAGGCAACTGGGAAGAAGACCCAAGCCCTCAGCCTCTGGAAACGACTCCTGTCAGGCGTGAGGGAGAGGTACCCCTTCAGTGGAGGTGTTGTATGTCATCCAAGCAAGTGGACCACCATGGAAAGAGGTATCCAGTACCTGAGAATTAGCCATGTGGGAGATGATTTATTATGACTTGGACAATACAGACTTACCCATGGACCCTGAAGAGGTGCACTGCACAAGGCCCATGTGGCGGAAGTTTGTACGGAGTGCACCATTGTCATATGCCAACTCACTGGCAGTAATGGAATGGAAAGGTGAAGAGGGACCAATGGTGGATGAGGTGGCTGGCCGGCTCTGGCAATATGAAGAAAGTCTCTCTTCCCCCCTTGTCTCAGCTGTGGAGAAACTGTCCTGGAAGGTCCAGCAACTTGAAGAGAATACATCCTACTCCCCACCTGTATGGGCCAGGATCTCAGCTATTAGGAGCAGCCATTTCCCCACTCAAGAGAGAGAGTACAGAGGGTACACACCACAAGGCACCCTGTGCTTCTACCTGTGAGACCATGGAGAGGACATGAGGAAGTGGGATGGACAACCTACTTGGATCCTGCAGACACGGGTACAGGAGTTGCAAGGAAGGACAACCACAAAAGGGGATCCCTCCAGGAAAAGTGCTGCCCCAGTTTCCAGTGGGCAGTTCCCCAGACAGAGCAGAAGGCCTGATCTTGCTTCTGATCCTCTTGAAGGAACCTCCAAGTCATTTCTGCAAGAAGTGAGTACTGGATACTATGACCAGTATTAGAGGGGCCCTGCCTCCAGCCAGGTGGAGGAAAGGGACAACCGGGTTAATTGGACAGTGTGGATTCGATGGCCTGGCACATCAGACCCACAGGAGTATAAGGCTCTAGGGAACACAGGAGTACAGTGCACTCCAATACCATCACGCTATAGAGGGGCAGAACCCATTTGTATTTCTGGGGTCAGAGGGGGATCCCAAGAGTTGACTGTACTGGAGGCTGAAGTAAGCCTAACTGGGAATGAGTGGCAAAAGCATCCCATTGTGACTGGCCCAGATGCTCCATGCATCCTTGGTATAGATTACCTCAGGAGAGGGTATTTTAAGGACCCAAAGGGGTATCGGTGGGCCTTTGGCATAGGTGCCTTGGAGACGGAGGAAGATAAACAGTTGTCTACCTTGCCTGGTCTCTCGGAGGACTCTTCTGTTGTAGGGTTGTTGAGGGTCAAAGAACAGCAGGTGCCGATTGCTACCACAATGGTGCATCGGCGGCAATATCGCACTAACCAAGACTCTCTGATTCCCATCCATAAGCTGATTCGTCAACTAGAGGTTCAAGGAGTGATCAACAAGACTCGCTCACCCTTTAACACTCCTATATGGCCGGTGCGAAAATCTAATGGAGAGTGGAGGCTAACTGTAGACTATTGTGGCCTGAATGAAGTCACGCCACCGCTGAGCGCTGCTGTGCCGGACATGCTAGAACTCCAGTACGAACTGGAGTCCAAGGCAGCCAAGTGGTATGCCATGATTGATATAGCAAATGCATTTTTCTCAATTCGTTTGGCAGCAGAGTGCAGGCCACAATTTGCTTTTACTTGGAGGGGCATCCAGTACACCTGGAATTGACTGCCCCAGGGGTGGAAACACAGCCCCACCATTTGCCATGGACTGATCCAGACTGCAGTGGAACAGGGTGAAGCTCCAGAACATCTGCAGTACATTGATGACATCATTGTATGGGGAAACACAACCGAAGAAGTTTTTGAGAAAGGGGATAAAATAGTCCGAAACCTTCTGAAAGCTGGTTTTGCCATAAAACAAAGTCAGGTCAAGGGACCTGCACAGGAGATCCAGTTCTTAGGAATAAAATGGCAAGATGGTCGCCACCAGATCCCAATGGATGTGATCAACAAAATAGCAGCTATGTCTCCGCCAACTAGTAAAAAGGAAACACAAGCTTTCTTAGGCATTGTGGGTTTTTGGAGAATGCATATCCCAGATTACAGTCTAATTGTAAGCCCTCTGTATCAAGTAACCCAGAAGAAGAACGATTTTAAATGGGGTCCTGAGCAACGACAAGCTTTTGAACAAATCAAACAGGAAATAGTCCATGCAGTGGCCCTGGGGCCAGTCCGGGCAGGACAAGATGGTAAAAATGTGCTCTACACCGCAGCCGGGGAGAATGGCCCTACCTGGAGCCTCTGGCAGAAAGCATCAGGGGAGACTGGATGTTGACCCCTAGGGTTTTGGAGTTGAGGATACAGAGGATCCGAAGCCCGCTACACTCCAACAGAGAATGAGATATTGCCAGCATATGAAGGGGTTCAAACTGCTTCGGAAGTGGTTGGTACAGAAGCACAGCTCCTCTTAGCACCTCAACTGCCGGTGCTGGGTTGGATGTTCAAAGCACGGGTCCCCACCACACATCATGCAACTGATGCTACATGGAGTAAGTGGATTGCACTGATCACACAGCGAACTTAAATGGGAAACCCCAGTCGCCCAGGAATTCTGGAAGTGACCATGGACTGGCCAGAAGGCAAGGATTTTGGAATGTCACCAGAGGAGGAGGGGACGCATGCGGAAGAGGCCCCACCATATAATAAACTGCCAGAAAATGAGAAGAAATATGCCCTGTTCACTGATGGGTCCTGCCAGATTGTGGGAAAGCATCGAAAGTGGAAGGCTGCTTTGTGGAGTCCTACACGACAAGTTGCAGAAGTCAGTGAAGGACAAGGTGAATCGAGCCAGTTTGCAGAGGTGAAAGCCATTCAGCTGACTTTGGACATCACTGAGCGAGAAAAATGGCCAGTACTTTATCTCTACACTGACTCATGGATGGTGGCAAATGCTCTGTGGGGGTGGTTACAGCAGTGGAAGCAGGGCAACTGGCAACGCAGAGGCAAACCCATCTGGGCTGCTGAACTATGGCAAGATATTGCTGCCCGGATAGAGAATCTGGTTGTGAAAGTACATCACGTAGATGCCACGTAGCGAAGAATCAGGCCACGGAGGAACATCAGAACAACCAGCAGGTGGATCAGGCTGCTAGGATTGAAGTGGCTCAAGTGGATCTGGACTGGCAACATATGGGTGAACTATTCATAGCTCGGTGGGCCCATGAGACCTCAGGCCATCAAGGAAGAGATGCGACATATAGATGGGTTTGTGACGGAGGGGTGGACTTGACCATGGATACTATTGCACAGGTCATCCATGAATGTGAGACATGTGCTGCAATCAAGCAAGCCAAGCGTTTGAAGCCTCTTTGGTATGGAGGACGATGGTTGAAATATAAATATGGGGAGGTCTGGCAGATTGATTATATCACACTGCCACGAACCTTTCAAGGCAAGTGCTATGTGCTCACAATGGTGGAAGCAACCACTGGATGGCTGGAAACATACCCCGTGCCCCATGCCACTGTCCGGAATACTATCCTGGGCCTTGAAAAGCAAGTCTTGTGGTGACATGGTACCCCAGAGAGAACTGAGTCGCACAACAGGACTCATTTCCCAAACAGCCTCATAGACACCTGGGCCAAAGACCATGGTATTGAGTGGGTATATCACATCCCCTATCATGCACCAGCCTCTGGGAAGATAAAATGGTACAATGGACTGTTAAAAACTACACTGAGAGCAATGGGTGGTGGGACCTTAAAACATTGGGATGCACATTTAGCAAAGGCTACCTGGCTAGTTCACACCAGGGGATCTACCAATCGGGCTGGCCCTGCCCAATCAAAACTTCCACGTACTGTAGAAGGGGATAAGGTCCCCGTAGTGCACGTGAAGAATATGTTAGGGAAGCCAGTCTGGGTTAGTCCTGCCTCAGGCAAAGGGAAACCCATCCGTGGGATTGCTTTTGCCCAAGGACCTGGGTGCACTTGGTGGGTAGTGCGGAAGGATGGGGAAGTCCGATGTGTACCTCGTGGGGACTTGATTTTGGGTGAGAATGGTCAATGAATCAAATCATGTGTAACACTGTCACTGTATGTCCTCGTTACTATAATTGCTATCAGTTGTACTGCAGTAAGAATCATCCAAATTAAGGACAGATGGACTTTGATGAAGAGTTGAGTAAAGCAAAGTGGTGATGGGATCAGAGCTGACACCCAGCAACTTCCTCAAGATCTACATCCTCGGCCCATGGACTGTGTGCATGATCTACGCCGGGTACGCCAGTCACAATTTACGAAAACTGTAAGATCTGGGCGTGGCAAAAATGGTATGGAATAAGGGGTGGATAATGTCCTGGTTCCGGCAGGGACAGGGTTAAGTATTCCATGCCATGTGAGCCACGCCCACCCTGAGATTAAAAGGAGGCAAGGGGGCAGGAAGTTGGGTTTGGAGCAGGCTGGTGTGTCCTGGGTCTGGTCAGTGAGTGGTGGAGAGCGGTGGTTCTGTAATCGCGTTTGTATATTCCTCTGTCCGTGTTATTGTTGTTGTTTTCTTGTTCCCTTTGCTGTTCTGTTAAACTGCCTTTGTCTCAACCCAAGAGTTTTGCCCTTTTCTTCTGATCCTTCCCGTACTGGGAAGAGCCGAGCGAGCCACACGTGGTTCTTTGTTGCCGTCTGAGGCCAAGCCACTACAGTCTCCTAAAATCAAAAAGAATGAAAAGGGAAAACTTTAGGTGTACTTTAGGCTTTCAAGTAGTCATTCTTATAGTCTGAGAAATTAAATCAAAATATTAGACCATCTCCAGCTGATACAGGTGTTACTTGATGTCATTGTAACCGGACAGAAAAGAATGGCTTGCTGCTCATAGACAGTGCGGTGCTGTCAATAGCTACAGGTTGACTTGATAAGTAGTATTAGTGGTGCTGACCATTAGCTTTCTATTTATTTAGAGAGATAGCAATATTACAGCTTGAGAGAGACCAAGAAACAGCCTAATTCTTGGAGCTCTTCAAAGAGATCTCTTAATGAATGAGGATCCTCTGCACATAGTGAAATGTGAAATTTTTTGCACCAGGTAAAAATATGTTGTGATAGACAGCTTGGGTTGTGTCACCCTGCAGTCATGTATTTTTCTTAAATCAGCATAAAATCAGTAACAGATTTGTTAAATCTTGCAGGAAATGTTTCACAATAGCTTTGCAAATGATTTTGCTAACTGATGAATAAAATCAATACAGACAAAAAGCTGGTTTGTGTTCTTGCTAGATCGCCACTATCTCACAGCAAATATATTCTGTCTCTCATGAGGTGTAATGCCTTTGTTAACTTGTGTGTCACAGTTCCAAACTTTTAGATTATACCAGAATTTGTATAGACACATCTATATTTCAACTAAATTGTTGCCCATTGTGTGTTTTTGTCATATGGTGAAGAGATTTACCACAGTTCACATACCAGTATCATTATTATTAATGTCATTTTAAAACTCTAAGTAGTTTATTCATTACCCTTGTTATTACTATCTAACATAAATGAAATTTTCATATTTCTCTCATAATTTACTTTCAAAAATTTAGCTAACAAGCAAGTGTCATTTTCTACTGAGAGGGTGGGACATTAAATGTCCTACCAAGACCTTCCCCTTAGAGGGCTAAAATATCTTGACCAGAATGTATTTTTTGTAAATACAAAATCTTCATATTCTATCCCAAATGAAGGAAATAAGAACTTGGTATCTGCTATCTGTTCCTAGAGACGATGACCTCATCTCTAAAAATGTGCTGATACATCACAGACCATGTGCTACAAAATTCCCTGTTATGTATGGGAGTCATTCAGTGTTAACTTATTCGAATCAGAGCAAATAATTTGAAGTCTGTCTTAGCAATGTGCATGTATGTGGGAAAACTAAAAGATAGAAAATGGTTTGAAGGTATTATTATGCTTGTTCTGCAGTGACTAATAACATGGCAGTTGGTTAGGTAGAGCCTTAGTACAAGGCGTGTTAGCTCAATACCTTTTTTTTCAATTTCGTGCTTTCTGTATTTACGTACATTCATGATCTTTATCAACAAAGAATGCTGTGTTTATGTATGTTAATAAACTGTCAGGATTATCTTACAGTTATGTTGTGGATAATGAAACTAAACCTAGGTGTCCTTTTTCAAGAAAAAATAATTTAATTACAATAGCAAATTAGCATAGACACTTACTGATCCTTTTTCAAATACAGTTTATGCAAATATTATTTACAAATAGTTTTTACTTTACTTAGCATAGGTGTGACTGAAGCATGTTTTTAGATTTGATTCATAAAATGTCACCCTGGCTTAGTAATATTAACATGCAGCTTAGAGTATCTTTCTGTAGCTAAAGTCATTTAGATCTCCAAAAATGGAGTCAACCCTGTGACATCTTTCTCACTGCTGACCTTCTGATGTTAGATCCCAGGAAGAAGTGTGATGTTTATGCAAGTTAGTAGGAAAGGAACTCCAGGTTTAATGCTTATACAGCTAATGTAATCTTGATGTAATCTTGATGAAGTTTATCATGTACAGGAATATCTCTTTATATAACCTTTAACAGATTGTCTTTTGATACTTTATATGATTCTTCCATATTTTTTGCAGAAGGAGAAATAAAAGCAAGAACTAACCTCTTCCATAGATCTTCCTGGAAAAACAACATTTGTTTAGAAATTAATAATTGAAATGATCCAAGAAACAGTCAAAAGTAAGTAACTCACGGTTGAGTCACAATACAGGAGTCATAGAGTTCACTCATTGAGAATAGAGTATGTCAGGATGTACTGACTCCTTAAATCTTTGGGAAAAAATGTTAAAAGTAGGCTCAATCACCATCTGATTTGCTTGGGCTAAAATTAATTTTCAATAAAATTAATCAGTGATTCCATTCTGTACTCTGGAAATAAATATCTGGTAAGTAAAATGGCGGGAAAAAAATATCCTTGTTTTCAGTGATCTTTATGCAATGATACTTACGGTATGACCCTCTTTCTGCATGTGCTATTAACATTACTAAAACAAAGATTGCACACTGTTGGGAATTCTTCATCCAAGGCTATCTCCTTACCACAGAGAACTGTGGCATTGTTCATTTTCCATCTGGACCTGTGAATCCTGTGTTTGTGACTGCCCAGTTGCTATAAGTGTCTGATTTAGCCTAGTGTTTGAGATACTCCCTTGGGAAAAGCAAATCTGCCCAGGCAGAACTGATATCCTTGTCAGTTTTCAAAACCAGTAAGCTACTGTGAAACAAGTGGGTGTGTGAAAGTCTTCTCTCCAATCTAGAGCAGGATTGCACATCCTGACTCTCGAACTGAGATATGCCTAATAGGAAGCTGAGGATCAGGAGGTCACTGTTTACTTCTTTTAACGTGGGTTAAGCAGCTTTGTGATAAGCTTTTGAAACACTGAATTGCTTCACAGAAGTATTGATTGTAGCTGAAATGGAGAAGTGCAGGTGTCTCGCTTTGACTCTTTTCAATGTTCTGTTGGGGCAACAAGCTTTTTCCAGTTTTTCATTGGTGACTTTAGGGTGGGGAAGCTGCAAGAACAGAATCATACTGCTCCGTATATGACATAAAATATAGAGGGCTTTTTATAAGCAGGATTGGTGCAGAAGGTAGACAGTGATCTCAGTTCTTTCACACACATATGGGCACTCATTTTAAAGACACAATGACAGAGACCAAGCTCCATGCTCCTCCAGTCCCATTATAACTGGCACCACAGACCTGGGGAAATGGGACACTCAATTTGTCATCTGAATCCTGGCTAGTGTCTGGTTTCCCTGTGTAGGGACTCCATTTCAGACTTAACCTTCAGCACAGTGTTGGACAGCTGTTGGATAGCTGTGGCTATTTTTCCACTGAGGGGCTATTGTTCATCATCATTTATGGCTTTCTAATTTAGGCTGTTGGCATAAGCCACCAGTGCCCCTGTTGGTCATGAAGCCCTAATGATAGTGTCTTTGACTTTCTCCACATCTAAAGCTAAATAATATTTATTACCTGAGGTATTATCACTCTCTGCTTTCCGGTCCCAAGTATGTTACAAGGGTGTAAAGTGTCTATTACTGGTTCATTTGTGCTTTTTAAAATCTTTTTGCATGCATATCTAAACAATTATAGCAGGCTAGATGTGCTTTCAAGTTGTCCTCCCCCATGACACTTATCTGTGCTTCCTTGCTTTTCCAGTGCATACCACAATCAGCTAATTGATCAGAGTTGTGCAGATACAACCCAGACCTCATTTTATCTGAACCATGCTTTCAGGAAGGTTTCACCTCAAGGTATTATTTTATCTAAGTCTAGGAAATCTAGGAACAATGTTCTGTTGGGTCCTACAGGACGTTCTGACTTCATAGAATGACAAAAATCATGCATCTACCCCTCCCCTTTTTGCCAACTGTAATCACAGAATCACAGAATGGTAGGGATTGGAAGGGACCTCTGGAGATCATCTAGTCCAACCCCCCTGCCACAGCAGGGTCACCTAGAGCAGGTTGCCCAGGAACACGTCCAGGTGGGTTTTGAATGTATCCAGAGATGGAGACTCCACCACCTCTCTGGGCAGTCTGTTCCAGTGCTCTGTCACCCTCAAAGTAAAGAAGTTCCTCCTCAAGTTTAGGTGGAACTTGCTATGCTTAAGTTTGTGTCCGTTACCTTCTGTCCTGTCCCCAGGCACCACTGAAAAGAGCCTGACCCCATCCTCCTGACACCCACCCTTTAAGTATTGTGTTGTGTAAGTGTTGATAAGGTCCCCCCTCAGCCATCTTTTTCCAGACTGAAGAGACCCAAATCCCTCAGCTTTTCTTCATAAGAGAGGTGTTCCAGTCCCCTAATCATCTTGGTAGCCCTCTGCTGCACCCTCTCCACCAGTTCCCTGTCCTTCTTGAACTGGGGAGCCCAGAACTGGACACAGTACTCCAGATGTGGCCTCACCAAGGCAGAGTAGAGGGGGAGGAAGACCTCCCTCAACCTGCTTGCCACGCTCTTCTTGATGCACCCCAGGATGCCATTGGCCTTCTTGGCCACAAGGGCACATTGCTGGCTCATGGTCATCGTGTTGTCCACCAGGACTCCCAGGTCTCTTTCCATGGAGCTGCTCTCCAGCAGGTCAGCCCCCAACCCGTACTGGTACATGGGGTTATTCCTCCCCAGGTGCAGCATCCTACACTTGCCCTTGTTGAACTTCATAAGGTTCCTCTCCGCCCAACTCTCTGGCCTGTATGGTGGCACAGCTTTCTGGTGCGTCAGCCACCCCCCCACCCCATCCCCCCCCCCAGCTTTGTGTCATTGACAAACTTACTGAGGGTGCACTCTATCCCTTCATCCAGGTCATTGATGAATATACTGAAGAGGACTGGACCCAGTGCTGACCTCTGAGGAACACTACTCATCACTGACCTCCAACTAGACTCTGTGCACCTAATCATGATCCTCTGAGCTCTGCCTTTCAACCAGTTTTCAATCCATCCCACTGTCCTTTCATCTAACCCACTCTTCCTAAGCTTCCTTATGAGGATGCTGTGGGAGATGGTGTCGAAAGCCTTGCTGAAGTCAAGGCAGACCACATCCACTGCCTTCCCCTCATCTATCCATCCAGTCATTCCATCAGAGAAGCCTATCAGATTAGTCAGACATGATTTCCCCTTCATGAATCCATGCTGAGTACTTCTGATAACTTTCTTTTCCTCCACATACTATGAGATGACACCCAGAACGAGCTGTTCCATCGTCTTTCCAGGGATGGAGGTGAGGCTGAGCAGCCTGTAGTTCCCCAGGTCCTCCTTCTTGCTCTTTTTGAAGACTGGAGTGACAATGGCTTTCCTCCGGTCCTCACGCACCTCGCCTGTTCTCCAGGACCTTTCAAAGACGATGGACAGCAGCCCAGCAATGACTTCTGCCAGCTCCCTCAGCACTCTCGGGTGTATTCCATCGGGACCCATGGACTTGTGGATATCTAATTGACCTAACTGATCCCTCAATCGATCCTCCTCAACCAAGGGGAAGCCTTCCTCCATCCAGACTTTCCCCGTTACTTTCTGCAAAGTCTGTGACTCCCGAGGGCTGGGCTGAGCAGTAAAGACCGAAACAAAGAAGGCATTTAGTAATTCCACATTCCCCTCATCCTCCGTCACCATGGCTCCTGTCTCATTGAACAGCAGGCCCACAATTTCTCTAGTTTTCCTTTTACCCCCAATATGCTTGAAGAAGCTCTTCCTGTTGAGCTTGACATCCCTAGCCAGGTTTAATTCCAAGGAGGCCTTGGCTTTCTTTGTTTCATCCCCGCATGCTCTGGCGGCATTCTTGTAATATCCCAAGTGGTCAGTCCCTTCTTCCACTTACTGTAAACTTCCTTCTTCAAGATAACCTTGTCATCAGATAACCTTTGTACAAAACAGCTGAGATCCTGCATTTCTTGGCTAAGAACTATGAAATTCTTCCTTCCTGCTCTCTTTCACTGAGATTCCATTATTAACTTGCTAATCATATAAGCTTCTTAGAACTTCCTTTTTAAGTCCACATGAAGACAAATTTCTTGCAAGCACTAGTTTGGATAAAAGGACAAATATGAGGTTGATTAATTATAATAAACCTACATTAAATGAAGTGAGTGTTCAAGAGACTAAGGAAATTACTTCTTAAAAAGCAGGATATTAATTTTCCATGATTCACTCTTTAAAATAACACTGGACAGAAGAGGAGACACCCATTTTCAAAACACTGCTGGGGGAGATTTCAAGCCATGAGCAAGATTGTGACTTCATGCACACAAGATGCTGAGAAGGGATTATGTTGCAGGGTAATAGCCTCAGAAGTCCAATTGCATCTGGAGTGATGTACTGAAGTCTTTGCCATTCTCACACAGAGCTGTTTCAATTTGTACAGCTACGTAAACATGTTGAACAAACTAAATTACAGAATAGAGGGAGAAAGAATTTGTTTCATTCTAGGATATTCAAATGTGCATTTGATATAGCAAAGAGCATGAAGTTTGTTCTCAGTCCTGTAGGTAACTGTCACATTAAAGGACTGTAGTTTTGATATTTGTCTGTCAGAGTCACAGCACTTTCACTGATTTACTATCAGAGTCCCACCAAAGGATTTTCACTGAACCAGATTCACAAATAATCGAAATTAGCTATTTTATTGAGAGTGGCAGTCGCAGATTCAAGATTGCTGTTGATAAATTCACTAACTACAATAGTGCTAACTACTTAAGGTTAATATTGCTATCAAAAAATAACGATAGTACAACAACGCGGGGTAACATTCACCAGAGGGTGAAAGGCGCAGTGCTTACCCAGAAAGGCGTCCCTGCCTGGGGTGGAGGAAGAGAACACAGCCCATCAACTGGTCCATCAGGTATCAAGTTTCTTCTCTCCCAATTTAACAGTCATTTTCTCTACCCTTTTATCCCCAAAATTACAAGGTTTCCCTCCCCTAGGTGACGTGTAGTATGATTTGGGTGGAGAGACAAGTGCTATAGTCATGTATGTTTAGCATGATCTCTAAAATCTTCATTAGCATATACAGGGGTGTCAACTTTAATATGCATTTCATAGGTAATGAGGCAAAGGTCAATTACTGGGCATGGTAGCCTCTCAAGGAAACAAAGAGCTACACAAAGTCTCTGTTATCTTGATTTTACTGTCTCTGCTGATGAAAAGCAGGGCTGCCCTGGCTCCCCAAGACTACCCCGTTATTTATGTATCCTGTGATAGCCAGACAAGCCTTCACTCCCCTAGGTTGCACAAGAGACAGCAAAGCCAGTCTTAATTGCTCTTTGAGCACAGAGACTTAACCTCATTATCCAAATTCCACAGTAACAGTAACTTCTGACATTCCCTTTCCACACCATAACAGATGGGGAAACTGAAGATGCAGGATAACTGGGAGAGGTTATTTGCTAAAAAAAATTAAAACATAAATTCTGAATTCATTTGCAAACCGGAGAGTAACTGACACTTTGTGTATCAGAGTATGCTCAGAGAAGTCAGCAGGAAGACTGCTTATCTCTTTCTCATAAGTGAAGCCAAAAGGAAGAACATACATGTCAGTATATTTAACTCATTATTGTTTTATATATTACCTTTCACGTCCATAAATCTGGCAAATTAGTTGTAATGAGCACTGTCCATAGGAAGGAGGTTTATTGCCTATAGCCGCTAGGCAGTATGTCTACAATTCGTACAACAGGAAATGAAAGAGATAAGAGACTATTCAGTGTCTCTAAGGCCAAATGACACAACATGGTTCTCTTACGAAATGAGCGTGGTAGCATTGTGATTGCTCTTCTGGCATGGCTCTTGGCCCGTGCCAACCCTTGAAAACACATCTAGGCATTGTCTGGGAAAGTGCAATTATCCTGGACTAAAGTGATGACGGACAGCATGGTAATAACTTCCCAGTGTAAGTAACCATTGGCCACAGCTAATGCCTCTCCTCTGGCCCTGTTTGGCTTACTGATATAGTAGCTGATTCAGATTAATTGTATGGAGGAAGCTATCAGGGAACAGGTAATTTTGAATACACTTATGGTGCCTCCTAAATGTTCCCTGGACTGAGCTCCCATTTAAACTTCTAGGGAAGAATTAAAAACTCTACCTTCTATCTAGTTAGTCAGTATTTCCCTGACATTAATAGTCAGCATATGTGTCTTCTGCGTGGCTAGGCTGCCTAACACATCCAAACTAAATATTTAAAGCATTGGTTACATTTGAATACACAATAGTAGTAATGTTACTATACTGGATATCCAACTGGAAAGCTAATGAACTTATACTAGAAGAGAAAGTGTCTTACCAAAAATATAATTCACAAAGAAAAAACTGTTTTTCCTCAAATCTAGACCAAGCAACAACCATAAATTCAGTCTGATTTAAAGTCTGGATCAATTTAAGAGTGAAATTTCAAATGTTTCTTTCACATGCATAGTTTCACTGCAGGCACTAGCAGCTATTAATTAGTTAAGAGAAGTAAAATGGTAAGGATGATTCTTCATGAAGGTGTTCAGGTATACTTCTACTTGTCTCAATTCACTACACCATATATTCTCTCTAACTTATTTGCTCAGGGGAAAGCTTCTATTTGCTCAGAGGAAAGAACTCCACGTACTGTAGCAGCCTAAATAACTGGAGATGGGACACTTCAGAGTACAAAATTACTAGTTAAAAATGACCAAATCATCATAATCCACCCATCACAGAACACAGATTCTTTATTTCTACCACAGTTTAAGATGAAAGCTATTTCTAAGGGTACTAAACAGCTTAAAACATATAAAATGTGGCAGAAAAAAACCTAGTATCGGTCCTTTTTTTTTTTTCTGTCTGTTTTACATCTCTAAAGAAAACCACAGGATTTCTTCTGTTCCAAATGACTGGAATGTAGACTAAAAGAAGAAATGGGCTTTCATAGAATACAATGCACATGACTCTCTTTTTTAAAAAGGAAAAAACCAAAACCAAACACAACAACAAAAACAAGTCCCAGTAGAACACCAAGCACTTTTTAAAAAATGTTAATGAGAAAACTGACGAGAAAGCTAGTTTGAGACTCAGCATTGTAACCTGTGAAATATTGGTACAGCTGCAGATCATAAAAAATGTAGCTCTGAGCCACGTGTATTTATTCTTTTCTACAAAGTTCCTCTGAAAATGTTTCCATGGAATGAAATTTAATGTTGAAAATGTTCTTTTTTCCTAATGGAGCAAGCAAGAAGACCATAATGTTAGTCTGTAACTGTATAAACCATCAGAAATTTTCCTCATTTTCTTAAACCACACAGCCATAATTTTCTTCTAAAATGTGGGAAAAAAAACTCAATTTTTTATGCATCAATGAAAAATGATCACAAGATGGGGAAACTACTTTTTTTAAAGGCATTCTTGATGACAAATTACCCACACACTTGCCTTACTTTCTATTAATTATTATTAGTTTCATTCTTATTACATTATATAAAAAAGTTTTCTTTAAAATGCTTAGCTAACTGAAGTAAAATATACTTCCTTAGTTTTACACTAAAAAGGGTTTTCTTGGTAAAATAGAGTTATTTCTAACAGTCTCTGAAGTTCTGCCGTAATGAAGACAAAGGTAAGATTTACTGAAGACACAATTAAAATGGTTTGACATTGATCTGTTCACTAACACATCTTACTACTATTTCCTTCTGTTAGGGTGATTGTGTAAAGCTTAAGGCTCTCCACAGGAACAAAAGGAGGTCTGTTCCAGACATTTAATACTATTCTAATGTAGACTAGTTTTGATCGTTGCCCACTTGTTAGATGTTCTGTAATTTAGGATGTTGGCAAACTCGTCTGAAGTGGAAATGGAAAAAGTATTCATCTAAGCCACATGACTTGGACAAAGTTCTCAGAAATATTTATTTTCTAGTCCAATCTATCATTTGTTAGGAATGGGATTCTCTTCATAGACAGGAAAGAGGACATCAGTGTTCTGAAAGTCAAAATGAGTTGCTATCCAGTTGGCTGGTCAGGTGTTCTCTTTGGTTTCTATTCATCAGTTTTTCAGTTTTTCCTTTGTACACATTGATCAAGGTCTACAGACTCTGAAAATTTATTCTATAAATTGTCCAAAAAGAACTGGAGTGAACTTCTATTCTGTTTAATGTTTTCTGCGCTATGATACAAGCCAATTTAGGATGAGCAATTATGCCATGTAATGTGTTGAGACAGGCTATGAAATCTATACTTCTATGCTCTGAAGATATTCAGGTTAACACCCATTGGGTTTGGTTTAGGCAAGCATAGCTAAAGTTGTGTCAGGCTAGGCCCTGTAATGTTAAAAAAAACCCAACAGAATATCAGCATTTCTTTCACTATGTAATTATTATAAGTATCAGGTGATTATCAGGAAAGGTATTATGGATAAGAATTAAGATAGAACTCCATGGTCACTAATGGATACACTTAGCCATGTATTAGTTAACTCAGAAACAAAGCATAAACAGAAAAGTCTGGCTTCATATTTCACTAAGTCTACTGAACAACCAAATTTTTAGCGGAGTTTTTGCTTCTAATACATGTTAATTCTTTTGAAAGTTAAAATTAAGTAATGGCTCAAGAATTGTCAAGTGGCTTCAGTAGGAAGTATTTAGCCAGTATTTGTTAAGATCAGTGTAGTTTTCCACTAAGAAAGAACATAAAACTGTGAAAACATAAAAGGTAACAGACTCAACAAAAGAGTGCTATTATCAAAAGCTAATATTAAATTCTTTTAAACAGAAAATTAAGTGTCAGGAACAAATTTTAAGAATATTTTCATATGAGGCAGATATACAAAATTAAATTTAAAATGTTTTCAGTGGTTGTGGAAATAACTAAAAATACTATTAGATAATAATTACTGTTTGATTATTTATAAGGCAAATGCTAGATATGCTAGCTAGATAAATGTGTTTTAGTCTTTGATAACTTATCATATGTTAGTAGGGATTAAAGTGCTAAAATACACATAAAACTGGCATTTCAGAGGATGCAAATATCACAGCCTGTTTCATAGACAGTCTTAAATTTTAGAAACCCTGTGCACTGAACAGTTGGTAAAGTACAGTACTGGAAAGTAACTAGTAATTTGCAAAAAAATGTGAAAGTAGTGCACAAATCATTACAAGAAGCACTGCCTTTCAAGGTGGTTCTTGGAGAGATACCACATTACAGTGAATCACAGGAGTTTTAACTAGTGGATTAGGAGCTGGCCATTAGAGTCTTAAAGTCTATTTAAACAAGATATTGATTAACTGGGAGAAAAGGACAAGTCATGAGGAAAAAACTAATCTAAAAGTATTTAAAATTACGTGTGTGAATGTTTAACTGTTGACCTTTTCAGAGCTAATGGTCAACTGAATCTGACAGATTGTAAGGACTTGAAAAGGAAAATAATCCCTCTTCATAGCAGGATTTTTCACCTTAGTAGGTTATGAAGAAATACCATTAACAATTTCCATAAAACCTCCTAAATGAGAGAAGAGGTAAAGCTGAAGCCAAAATTCTTTGCGTAAATTTGATCAGCAAGCTTTATAATTTTTATTTTAGGAGAAATCACACAGAAACTTTTCAGCCATTACACAGAACTTCCAGTACCAGAGAGATGAACATACTGGAGAAAGTCCAATGAGGGGACATGAAAATGACAAAAAGACTGGTGCATCGCTCATATGAGGAAAGGCTGAAAGGGCTGGGGCTGTTTGGCTCAGAGAAGAAAAGGCTCGAGGGGGATCTTACCCATGTATTTAGATATCTGATGGGACAACACACAGAGGATAGAGCTAAACACTTCTCAGTAGTGTCTTGTGACAGGAGAAGAGGCAATGGAAATAAACTGGAAACACAGGCAAAACCATTTGAGCATATAAAAGACCATTTTATTGTGAGGTGGTAAAACAGTGGCATGGGTTTCCCAGAGAAGTTGTGGAGTCGCCGTCCTTTGGACCATCAAAACCAAACTGAACACAGCCCTGAGCACCCTGCTGTATCTACCCCTCATTAGGAGGGAGTCTGGACTAAATGATCTGAAAAGGTTCCTGACAACCTCATCTATTCTGTGATTCTGTATTATTTTCAACAGAATATGTGTGCTTTAAGCAGCAAGAATATATAGTACTAACATTTACGCTGAGCAAGTTGACAAACGCTGACTAGAGAAATGTCCGTGTTCATATGTAAGTTAATGAATGATAAGTATATCACAAGGTTATTTAAATACATTGAGAAAAATCTTAGTATGTCAAGGACAACTTTTCATCAAACTACCTGTGAATACAGCACTGTAAAATGATACATTATAATAAAGTAGAAATCAGTAACACTATTTATTATGTTCCACTGTTTAACAGGTGTGAGATGTGCAGATAAGAGTCTATTGTCTGTGGGCACTGATTTTCAGAATTACAATCACTGTTGTGCTGAAGCATAACTATTTATAAGAAAGGGCAGGAATCATCATATTGGTCATGTATCTCCTATATGACCTGTTCTGTCTCACATAGCGTGATTTCATATGCCAAATATTAAATTCAATTACCTGGAAAGTCTATCAATGCCAATAATTTATCCCTACAATGTGTTTTTATTATACTAACAATGAAAACAACAGTGTTAAGTGATTATATGTAACAGTGAATTAACATACTTTGATGTCATCTCTTATGCACTGCCACTGATTTTCAAGCCTCTAACAGATGACATGCACAACTGTCCAAGGATCCTACATGCTTATGGGTAAGCATGTGCTCAAGCATGTAACTGCTTGGGACAAGAGAGAGAAGAGATGAATTTCTGAAAGAATGAGTGCTTGTCAGATCTTTGAGAGACAGATGTATAAAAGCAGAAGAGGCAGAAACATGGAGGACTGTATTTTACTTCTAGCTTTCATGGAAGACTATAAAGACAAAATATAGAGAATTGTCTAGAAATGTAGCTCTCCTCTCCCCCATCTACTTTAGCCTAGTTTGCCATCTGAAAGAATGATCCAGCCTCTACAAAATTATGTCTGTTGGACCCGACCATCTGTTAGCTCCAATAGAAAAATCCTGACTTTTTTTTTTTTTTAATAAGAACTTAGATTTAAAAATAATGTAATATCTCCATGGGAATTCCCATCCAAAGCTTGGGATCACTTGCTGTAGGACTGTCATAACCCCTCATCCTTATTCCACTGCATTGATTGAGTTTCACCCTTTTGCAAAAAATTATATAGTAGATACATGTGAACCTTAAGGTATGCAAATGTAGTTTTATTTTAGAGAAAGATTTATCTAGATTTTTTCTCCTCTAAAAACCTGATATTTTTATAAAAAAGATTTATTAAACATTCAACAGCCGACTTGAAGATTCACTTACTATTTTTTATAATTTTTCAGACTATCCTTTATTGCTTTTGCCCTTTTTCTTCCAAAATGTATTTTTGCCCTTTTTCTTCCAAAATGTATTTATTCAACACATTCCCACTGTTAATAAGTTAAAAAATATCACAAAGTAGCAGTTCATTAGTTGATTTAGAAGAAAAGAAAGGAAATCTAGAGAGAAAAAGCCTCCAATTTGGGACAGAAATGCAAGCCATTTGCTTTATTAGTGTAATTTCTTCATCACTTTTAGCTTGAGGATGTTCCCTCCTTCCAGTAAAAAAACCCAAAAGAATCTTTAATGAAAAAAAGTCTTCACACTCCACATACAGATATGAAAAGGTAACTAAAAACTATGGATCCCACTTTTCTGTTTAGTCTTTGAAGTCCTTTCTGTTGCTGAAACTGCAACAAAACGCAAAAAGGTATCGCTGCCTTTTACTTTTCTGGCTCTAAATAAAAATAATCAGGGTTTTTTTCTGAAGAGATGATTGTACTAGCAAAATGAGACTCTGTTTTTCTATACAGAATTATAAAACCCTATTATATATTAAATTATTTAAAATAAAGTAGGTGTTTTGATGGGTATTTTGTGGCTTGCTTGTTCGTTTATATGCATGCACAGTTACTCAACTTGACAAAAAGCCATTTGATTCCTGTGTAATCAGAACACAGGCAGGATAACCTGGGAAAAAAAAGAAACACAGATTAGGCCAGACCCATAAATTAAGATGGACAAAATAAAACAAGATATGATTGGGGTGAAGATAATTGGCATTTGCTGGTCCCCCAGACCTAGTACAGACATTAACTGGCAAGCCCCCAGATCACGACACATGGCTGCCCAAGGTACCTGCCTGGGTTCCAGACTGTGGTTGCTTAGGTATCTGCATCCAAAGAAGATTTATCTGCAGACAATCAGATGCTGGCTGTATATAATTCTCCTTATCATCAGTAAAAGAAAATTAGGTCATCTATTATTAGCAGAATATACACCTAACTATTTTGATAATGAGAAATAACAAAGTTGATAAGTAATATTAAAATAGTCTTTAGGTATTCCACTATAAAGCTATAATTTGCTGTGTAATTCAGTATGCATATTTACAGTTATATATTAAGGACTCCAGAGGATTTTAGCTCCTGCCAGAATAAATGAATGCCAAGCATCTGCCAATAACCAAATCTGTTAGAAAACCTCTTAAATAGCCCAGGAATAGAAGAAGGTAAGATAACACTGTAATAATAAGCATAATCTCAGAGGAAGGAAAGAGAATAGAAAGGCAACAACCAATTTTGGTTTGATTATTTTTTTTTAATTTAGATATGATGTAAAGGTTATAATTCTGTTTTCATTTATACTTGGTGGCAGGCTTCATAAAGTACTCTAAAGCAGGTTAGACGTCATTCATTAATTACCAAGTGCCAACCAAAAGTTCTGTCACAGAACTATTTTATGTAACAAAAACATAAATTATGTGACTCTCATATAGCCCTTGATGATAACCTTTGCACTTTAATTTTCTTTACGTATGATTAAAGAATGGCAAAAAAATCCCAAATGACTTTTTTTTAGTAGTTTTTTTTAGAGATATTTTTATTTGAAACTGCATCTCCATTCAGGGTATTTGAAAAAACACTTGAGAAAAAATAATTAAAACACATTTCTGAAAAAAATAAATAATTTAAAGAGTCTAGTACTTTTCTTTAAAGTTCCCTTTTCAAAAGAATTTCTTACTGGAAATGGAAAGTATTTCTCAATGTAAATAATTTTTCAGTGCAGAGTGTGCTCTCCTTTTTCACCTTTAATTGAATGCATTTTGATCTGAAAATTTTAATCCCTAAAATACAGAGTATTTTCTTAGTATCAAGTACAAATATATACATACTAAACATGACCTCTAAAAAGAAAGTGAAGTGCTCCAAGCTTGTCATCTATGTGAGGGGCAGATCTCATATGACCATGGGAAAACAGCACTTCAAATGCAGGTTCTTTAACTCCACCTACCATAAGTGGCCAAAGCAAGCACCTTGTAGAATGAAGTCTTTTAGTCTCTCACCATTACCTATGAGTGCAATCTGCAGTGATTTCAGCTGCTCAGGTACTTCGTTCACTTAAAATAGGACTGACTACATATGGTGACAATAGACATTAACTAGAGACGTCTGCCAGAATGTGGGACAGAATGATTTCTTGTGATCTGTTCAAGCAGACATTAATTCTCCTTTAGGTGAAAAATGCATCAAAACTTTCTCCCATCACACATTCCCATTACAGAGGCCACTTAGCATCATGCTTTTATCTTTTTCCTTCTGCTGCTACACAGCCCTTTTGCAGAATGCAACACTGTTTTCAGGAAAGTAACCAATCTGTTATTAGTCAAACTACTTCAAATCTAAAAACATAAAACTAAGAACTAACCACATATCATTATTGTTTAAAATATTAGAATAGCAGGCCAGCATTGTATAAGCAACCCAATGATAGATCTTAACTCTCAAGTCAAGCATGGATTAAACAGAGGGAAAACAGCAGTCTCCTAAAAATGCATCTAATCTCTGACCTAAAGTACACAGTCCTTTAACTGGTGAGTTAGTAAAGCATATCCTCCACTTTGAATCCTTGTGTTCAGAATAGAGTTTCCTGTTTGTCCACAGCAAAAGCAGCTTCACCACATTAGGTGCATACTGCAAAAAGTGATGTTTCTAAAAAAAGATGCAGACCATGAGAGACAAGACAGTTTAACCAGGCTGAGGCAAGCAAGCACCTCTGAAGCTGGAAATGACTAGTTATTGAACTGTCAAACAAAAGTAGTCTCCCATCAGTAAAGTTTTCACTGAAAATCAAAGATTTTCCTATCTTGTTTGTTAACAACCCCAAGGAAGATGATATACATAAAACACAACTTGTGAACAAAATGTGGCATTTCATTACATCATTAGCGATTGCTCTATAGGAAAAAAGGTATCTTCTTTGTTAACTGTAGGCAAAACAGAGGAGCTTCATGGTATAGCAAGGTATTTTTTCAAATGGTCAGAAATCTCTGCTGGGTTTCATACCTCACTGGAGAAGCAATTAGTGGAAGGACATGCTACAGGTGGTGCGTATGCTAAACACATTGGCGTCAGAAACTGCCACAGCTTAGTGGTGGCATCACATATCACTGTATTCAAGAATGCACAGTAGCTGGACACAGTACTCCAGGTGGGGTCTCATGAGAGCAGAGTAGAGGAGAAGAATCACCTCTCTGGATCTGCTGGCTACAGTTCTTTGGATGCAACCCAGGATGCGATTGGCCTTCTGGGCTGCAAGCACACATTGTTGGCTCATGTCCAGCTTTTCATCCACAAGTACCCCCAACTCCTCTTCTGCAGGACTATCATGTCATCCCCCAACCTGTATTGATAATGAGGATTGTCCCAACCCAAGTGCAGGACCTTGCACTTGACCTTGTTGAACTTCATGGGGTTTGCAAGGGTTCACTTCTTTAGCTTGTCCATGTCCCTCTGGATGACATCCCGTCCCTCTGGCATTTTCAGATGAAGGTGGTAACAAAGTGACAAAAGATGAGGAGAAGGCTGAAGTACTTAATGCCTTCTTTGCCTCAGTCTTTAGTAGTAGAGTCAGTTCTTCGCTGAGTACCCAGACTCCTGAGCTAGTAGATAGGAGCAGGGATGGAGAATGAAGACCCTGTAATCCAAAGGGAGATGGTGAGGGACCTGCTCCAATACCTGGCCATACACAAGTCTATAGGGCCAGATGGGGCCCACTGAAGGGTAGAGGGAGCTGGCAGAAATGCTCATTGAGCCACTCTCCATCATTTACCAACAGTCCTGGAAAACTGTGGAGGTCCCAGCTGACTGGTGTCTAGCAGATGCGATGCCCATTCCACAAGAAGGGCCAGAAGGGTGATCTGGGGAACTACAAGCCTGACAGTCTAACCTCAGTGTTGATTCATCATTTGTTCATGAAATCAAAACTCTCACATAATAACATGGGTTTAGGGATCTATGAAATGCATCAACATTGCCTAAGCACACAGTTCTAAACATTTATATAACCTTTTGGCAAATCATTTCCTGTTAAGTTTTGAAATGAAAAATACTCTGATTTGAAATTATGCTGATACAAGGGTTTTTTTCCAATTTTCCTTTTCTAAAGCTTGGACTTGCCTCAGCTAACAATACCCCGGGCAGCAGTTATGCTAAAGGAGGGTTTACTTCAATTTGTTAAGTCTCACTGTGTTCTAAAACTGTGCCTACTTTTAATGAATTAATTCAGAAATAAATTAGATTCATCTTTAAAAAGCTGGAGACAAGACACCAAACAAGCAAATACACAGCTGGCTTCAATCTGGAAAGTGCCAACACTTTCCTTTTTTTATAACGTAAACACGGTTCTCAAGAAACTGCTAATTAAAAACAAAAAAAAAATTACCTCAGTTTATGAGCAATGTCATGCTTGAAATACTCAATAATCTCAAGAAACAGTTAATAGTACGGTGACTAAAAATTGCTGTTCTCCAGGTGCATTTTTAACTGACATGCAACTGCTTAAAATCAAGGAAAGGGAAGTACTACCACCCATAATTGCATTGCAACTGAATTAAAACACAAATTTCATTTCTTTCTATTAATAAATTAATATTTTTAAAAACTTAAGTACAGAAGACATTTAAGAATAGATAGATTTTAAAATAAGAATTTTAAAATAAACAGTGTCAAACTAGCAGAGAAAGTAGTCAAAGCATCAATACAATAAAGTTCAGGAAATAAGTTAAAGACGATATGAATGTCCTTGATACAGCAAGTATGTCTGAAATAAGGAAAGGGTCAGGTAAGTCCTCAGGGTCATACATTCTGCCTCCATTCTGATTCTACAGTACATGAAGTATTGCATTAAAATTTTATTCACTGTAAGAACAAAAAAAATTGAACTCACAGAATAGCTCAGGTTTAATTCAGAACCACTCTTATTAACAGGCTTTAACTGTTATAGGGTTGGTAGAGAAGATATGTTATTTCTTGTCAAAATTTGCCTTGCATTATTTATTGACTGTAGAAAAAAATTTACCCTTACACATAGCGAAAGCTATGAAAGCTCAGGCATTCTATTCAGAATAGTTAAAGTACATAGTACGTGTTCCCCTATTTGAAAAAAATGGCAGTGATACATGGTATTTTTCATTTTCCAAAACATGTATGTCAGACTTTTGCAAAATATCTCTTTTTCCCTTAAATAGTCTCTCATTAAATTGCCATGGAGAAAAATAAAAGAAAAGCACACCCTAAATACATTTCTACCTCTTTTAGCACTTACAATATCCAAGCAAAACTGGCATTTTGACTTTTTCCCCTAAACACAGACAGATTTGGTGGGGTTGTTTTTTTAGACAAAGAGCATAATAAATTCCATATATATTCATTAGTAGCTTTAGCAGACAAAAGTCTGATTTTTCGTTTCCATGAAAAAAAAAAAAAAAAGACAGAAAAAGAAAACAGTCCATCTTGACCTGTGGTTGAGATTTCCATCTGTATGTGAATGCTTGGTATGTGAATTAGCCAGTTTTTTCTATATATGTGGGTAATATATATATATGTTGGAACAGGTCCAGTGGGGGGCCACCAAGATGATCAGAGGGCTGGAGCATCTCTACTATGAAGACATGCTCAGACAGTTGGGGTTGTTCAGCCTGGAGAAGAGAAGCCTTCGGGGAGAACTTCTAGCAGCCTTCCAGTACTTAAAGGGGGCTGTCCTGGTTCCGGTGAGGAGAGGTTTAATTCTCCCCAGGCTCTGGCAGGGACACAGGTATTCCATCCTATGTGAGCCATGCCCAGTCTGTAGCCGGGAGCTGCCAGGGGAGGGGGCAGGACGTCGGCATTTGGGAGTGGGCTGGGGCATCCCGAGTCCAGTGCAGCGGTACCTTAACCATGTTTGCACATTCCTCTGTCCATGTTATTGTTGTTTTCCTGTTCCCTTTGCTGTTCTGTTAAACTGCCTTTGTCTCAAACCACGAGTTTTGCCTTTTTCTCCTGATTCTCCCCCTGTGAGGGCAGTTTGAGAGAGCAGCTGCATGGTTCTTTGTTGCCATCTGAGGCTAAACCAGGACAGGAGCCTACAGGGGAGATGGGGAGGGACTCTTTATGTGAGAGTGTAGCAATAGGACAAGGGGTAACGGTTTTAAACTGAAAGAGGGGAGATTTAGATTATATACTAGGAAGAAATTATTTACTGTGGGGGTGGTGAGGTACTGGAACAGATTGCCCAGGGAGGTTGTGGATGCCCCTGGTTCAAGACCAGGCTGGATGGCACTTCGAGCAACCTGATCTAGTGGAAGGTGTCCCTACCCATGGCAGGGGGTTTGGAACTATATGATCTTTAAGGTCCCTTCCAACTCTAACTATTCTATGACTGTCAATTGGAGACAACTAGGCTGAACTGGATTTACCAAAACTTGCAAACCCCCTAAAGATTAAGCAAGAGGAAATGTGCACACAAGCATTTTTTATTTTGCTTGCTTATTTCATCTATTATGAACCCTTGGGGTGAATAAAATACTTTGTTTGAAGAAGTTGTGTTTGAAATCGCCTTAATCAGTCTCTGTCAAAGGCTCCCATAGGAAAAAAGGTCTCTCAGGTTTGTAGAGTAAACAGATTAGAGCCCTAATATTCAGTCTGAGAGGTAAAATCTTGTGGTTTCTTCTTAATGAGAAGTTAAAATAACCTATCTCTAGCAGAAGTTCATGTAAGGAGTATAATAAAGTACCTAAAGGTGAAGAAGTCAGAAATAGGGAAAAAAAAGATTAAATAACCACTATGAGCTGAAAAGTCTTAGGCAGCTGAAAATTCCATAGACAGTTATATTTACTGATGAAATAAACCAAAGCTCTGCACAGCACATGAGAACAACAAACTGGACACAAAGTTAATTTATTGCAGGCTTAAGTAATGTCAAAGAGCAGTATTTGGGACAATAGATACTTTGCTGATCATCTTATTACAGAAACAACATTGCATGAGCACTGAGAGATTTTTTTAAAAGCCATTAGGGAGGAACAAAACATTTGGAGTTCAGGAACACATTACCGACCATGTATTAAGTAGATTGAGCTTCCACTGTATTAAAATAAACTAAAGGGATTGTCTGAATGCCTGAATGTCTGAATTCATATTGGATTGGGAGAATGCATTCATAAAAAGGATCCCTGTCACCTGTCCTTGTTTTTATAGATGAAAGTAAAAATTTTTCATTATCAGATGTTAGTCAGAAAAGTTACTTTTTGATTCATCTGCAGACTCAGACATCTCAAGATTTTTCTTCGGATGGCCCATCCCATGATTGTATTCACATGTTGGAGAGGAGAGGAGATTATATTCAGTTTGCAGGGACCTACAACAATCATCTAATCCAACTACCTGACTACCTCATGGCTGACCAAAAGTTAAAACCTGTTATGAAGGGCACTGTCCAAATGCTTCTCTAACACTGAGAGACAGGAGGCATCAACCACCTCTCTAGGAAGACTGTTCCAGTGTTTGATCACCCTTTTGGTAAAGAAATGCTTCTTAATGTCCAGTCTAAACCTCCTCTGGTGTAGTTTTGAACCATTCCCACACATGCTGTCACTGGATTCCAAGCAGAAGAGAAAGAGATCAGCAACTCCCTCTCCACATCCTATCCTCAAGAAGCTATAGAGAGCAATAAGGTTGCTCCTCAGACTCTTTTTCTCCAAAGTAGACAAACCCAGAGCTGTCAGTCACTCCCCACAGGACATTTCTTCCAGCCCTCCAACCATCTTTGTTGCTCCCCTCTCGATTCATTCAAGTACCTTAAGACCCTTCTTAAATTGTGAGCCCAAAACTGCAAGCAGTACTCAAGGTGAGGCTGCACCAATGCTAAATATGGCAGGACAATCACCTCTTTTGACTGGCTGGTTAAAAACAACAAGTGGTATCTTGAACAAGAATCACCTTTCTCAAAGAGATGGGTAAAGCCAATGCCAAGTTTTTAGTTTACTTAAGTTCAACATGAGTATAAATTGGAATGGGATGTGGCACAGCAATTTCTGCAGTCCACTCCAACAGTCTGTCATTTACTTTAGAACACAAGTGGAAAAAAATTTAAGATAAGTGCTCTAAATAATAAAGTATCTAATAAATTTTTTACATTGTGAGCCACTGCATTTGGATTATCTAATTTGTCAGGTGTAGAAAACACAAGAGCTGCAAAAAAGGTTAGACAGTATGTCAAAAATCATTGATGTCTGATTTCCGTAAATGAAATAATGACAAAAATGTGTCTACATTTTTCAGAACTATGTGACAAGACACTGAGTAAACTAGCTGGAAATGAAATAGAAACAAGGCCATTTTAATGATACAGATAAATGAAAATTAGGAAGAAATGCACATCATAGAATATGATCTTCTCTGTAAACTCCAGGAAATGCCATCCACTATCAAAGATTTTTTGAGGACTGTGGTGGGATGATCTTTACTGGCTACCAGGTGCCTGCCAAGCTGCTCTATCACTCACCCTCCTCAACTGGACAGGGGAGAGATAATATGATGAAAGGCTCATGGGTAGAGATAAAGACAGGGAGGTTACTCAGCAATTACGTTCATTGGCAAAGCAGATTCAGCTTGGAGAAATTATTCTAATTTATTGCTAATCAAATCAGAGTAGGATAATGAGAAATAAGACCACATCTTAAAATACATTCCCACCACTCCCTTCTTCCCAGGCTTTACCCCCAACTTTTCTAGCTCCTACCCCCAAGCAGTGCAGGGGGATGGGAAATGGGCGTTGCGGTCAATTCATAACGTGTTGTTGCTGTCACTCTTCCCTCCTCACACTTTCCTCCTTTCCTAACCCATGTTAGTCCCACCAGCCAGAGACAGTCCTTCATGAACTCAAGTGAGGGTCCTTCCCATGGGCTGCAGTTCTTCATGAACTGCTCCAGCATGAGTCCTTTCGACAGGGTGCAGTTCTTCAGGATTGTACTGCTCCAGCATGGATCCCCCATTGGGCCACAGGTCCTGCCAGAAAAACTGCTCCAGCATGGCCTCCTCTTCACGGGGTCAGGTCCTGCCAGGAGCCTGCTCCAACATGAACTCTCCACAGGCTCACAGCTTCTTTCAAGGCATGTCCACCTGTTCTGTCATGGGATCCTCCATGGGCTGCAGGTAGATATCTGCTCCACCATGGACCTCCATGGGCCACAGAGGGGCAACCTTGTCACCATCGTCTTCACAATGGGCTGCATGGAAATCTCTGCTCCAGCACCTGGAGCACCTCCTACTCCTTCTTCACTCACCTTTGTGTCTACAGAGTTGTTTCTCTCACATATTCTCGCTCCTCTCTCCCAGCTGCTGTTGGGCAGTGTGTTTTTTAACCTTTCTTAAATACGTTATCACAGGGGTGCTACCACTGTTGCTATGGGCTCAGCTTTGGCCAGCAACGGGTCCATTTTGGAGCCAGCCAGAACTGGCTCTGTCAATGTAGGGGCAGCTTCTGTCATGTTCTCACAGAAGCCACATAAGCCATGCCTATAGCCCCCCTGCTACCAAAACTTTGACATGTAAACCCAATACAAAAACTGCAAAACAGATGCTGGGTATAATCTCAATTCTGGAACAAAGGGTGAGAGGATAAGAAAAAGAATGTGTTACCCTTTCTCAGAAAATCTCAGTAAGATCTGTGGTTTGGCTAAGTCTAATAATTTTTAGAAGTGTTAAGTCATTAAATGGCAAATTTAATTTGTCAATATGAAGGATTTTCCTACACAGATGAGAACATCGCTATATCAAGTGTTATGCCCAAAAAAAAAAAAAAAGCTTCATTCCCTTTCTTGCTTTTTTTGAGTCACTTCAAAGTGGCTCAGAGAAATTCCAGCTGCTACAAACTATAGCTTGAAAAAGGTTATCCACAGACAGAAATCATCCCAGTTGTATTTATCACATGAAGCAATCTCCAAGACTGATATAAAACAGATTTCGAACCAAATGCTATATTAACAAATCCATCAAATATACTTACTTAGCCTTTCTCCCTGCATTAATAATTAAAATAATTGATTTTACATTTCCTCATAAAATAAGAAAAGACTGAAATCACACACTGTGGAACTGAGGACATTTAAGGCTAAAACAGCACTCAAGGTGAAGAAGTCAAGAAAGCCATGTAGCTTTTTCAGGAAGAAAGCAAATAAAGGATGGAAGGAGAAGCACTGTACAGTTTCCAAATCAAAGCAAAAATGGAATGAGTAGCTAAATTATTTCACTTCTACTATATATGAAATATTAAGACCTTGAAACCATCAGCAGAACTTTGTTTGAGACACTCTCAATCACAGTCCTTTCAGGCCAAAAATCCTGCTGTCTTTCAGAACCAGTCTTTCACACCTCTTTTACTTGAAAGCTAGATCTCCAGAGCACAGATCTTACCTGAGGATAATACAAAAGTAAAGCACCACCAGAGCAGGGCATATTGGTAAGAATAAGTTTTCCATGTTGTAACAATTCCAGAATAAGAATTTAGGGAATTGGTGTTTAATTCTCCCTGCACCAATTATTACTCACTACTCAATAGGTACTTAGATTTAATATAACATAATCACAGTTTATCTTCTCTCTCAGTCAAATCAGGAGCACATCTACAGTTCTGGAATATAAAGTAATTTATTTGGGGAAAGGTGCAATTCTGAAATGAGCTACTTATTTAGGTCAATAAAGAGCCCTCCGCCTCAGTAATTAGTCTTAATTACATTTAGAGTGGACTTTATTATCAATAAAGTTGAATGCACATGAGTACTCAGCCAGCCAAAGACTTGTAAATATGATTTATTTGCATAAAATATATATTTGAACAGGGCCCAACTTCAGTCAATCTTTTCCAGTGCTTGATTACCCTTACAGTGATTTTTCTCCTTACATCTAGTTGTAAATTCTCCATTTTAATTTATGACCATACACTCTTATCTTCCCATTTTATATCTCAGTAAAAAGCCAATCCCCAGCTTCTCAGTAACCTCATCATAGGTACAGGAAGACAGTTGTTAGATACCTATCAGCATTCCCTTCTGTGGGATAAAGAAGTCCATTTCCCTCAGCTTCTCTTCAGAGGGCACATACTACAACCTTAGACAGTCCTTGTTACCCTACACTGGACTTGTTCCAATTTATCAACATCTTTCTTGTATGTGGAGTGGGGGAAGAGGAACTGCACATGGTATTCCACATAAAGACTAATGAATGTGGTGTAAAGAAAAATAACCATGTCCCTCAGGTCCACCAGGTCCTTTTCAGCAGAGCTGCTTCCTAGGCAGCTAGTCCCCAGCCTGTGCCATTGTGTGGGATTAGTCTGTCCCCCATACATTTGCCTTTGTTGAATTTCATGAGGTTCTTGTTGACCTGTCTTGGTCCCTCAGTGGCAGCCCTGACTTTTATCAGATCTATTGACTCACTCAGTTTGGTGGCATTTGCAGACTTGAAAAGGGTTTATTCCACCTCCTCCTCCAGGTCAGTCATAAAATATTAATAAAGATAGGACCCCCCAGAGACACTGCTGAGGATCTCCAGTTGTAACCAGCATCCAGCTACAGTACAATCACTTAACAGCTACACTTTGAGCCTTATAATTCACCAAGTTTTTCACTTATCTTGAAGACCATTCCACTGGGAATGATGTCCCTTCTTGAATACAAAGATGCTGTGAGAATGGTGTGGAAAGCCTTGCTAAAGTGAAGATAAATTACGTCCAGTGCTCTCTACTCACCTAATAATTTAATCACAGAGGTCAGTTAGTTGTCCAAACATGTTCTACACTTGCCACATACACGCTATTTGTTGCCAGATACCTTCTACACCTCTGTGTGGTGAAAAAATAGCTTCCAAAGGACTTGCTCCCTGATACTTCTAGATACTTCTAGATTGACTGAGCTTTGTTCCCTGGATGGTTCTTTTTTGACTTTTTTTTTGAAAAATAATGTAAGATTTACCTTTCTCCAGCCACCAGCCCACCCCCTTCCCTGCTCCAGTCTTCACAGCCTCTCAAAGATCATAGGAAGTCACATGAAAATGATCACAGCCAGCACTTTCAGCACCCCACTAAACCAAATGTATATCATGAGTTTTCTCAAGAGATCTGTAATTCAATTCTTTTCAACTGTGAGTATTTTCTCTCCTCTTTCTACCCTGTGCCCAGGCTTGAGAAGTCTCAGATCACGCAAAATGTAATTTATTTATTCCTCAATAAATATTTTTTGTTTCTTTCATTTAATACATTATTATAAAGGATTCTTATTTTGTTTTGCTTTGTTCATTTGAGCTATTTTTAATCAGCCTCTAATGTCACTGGAGAAATTACTGACATTGTTGTACATATTATACTGGACTATAAACTAGATCACGTTTTCATGTTCACAGAATCACAGAATGATAGGGGTTGGAAGGAGCCTCTGGAGATCATCTAGTCCAACCCGCCTGCCAAAGCAGGGTCACCTAAAACAGGGTGGACAAGAATGCATTCAGGCAGGTTTCGAATGTCTCCAGAGATGGAGACTCCACCACCTCTCTGGGCAGCCCGTTCCAGTTCTCTGCCACCCTCAAAGTAAAGAAGTTCCGCCTCATGTTTATATGGAATTTCCTATGCTCAAGTTTGTGCCCGTTACCTCTTGTCCTGTTGCCGGGCACCACTGCAAAGAGTGTCTTTAGACATGGTTGTAAGTTTTCATTTTGAAACTCTAATGAGAGACAATGTTTACAAGGTTCTTCTGTTCAGAATAGAAGAAAACATGAACTTACTGTCTATAAGAAACTTCACGAACCTAACTCTCTATTCCTTTTCCTCCACTATTTTAATCATCCTATGATACAATGTTTCTCAGATCTTCCACATACAGAAGCTGCACAGAGTCATGCACAGATCACTCTCCTCTCCCTACCCTTTCCATCAGCCAGCCAAATCTGACAGATTGGATAGTATGCTTCACAAATCTGGTTCCATAGAGGACTCAGAGTCCAAAGTAAACTCAGCTTGATATTTGAATCTTTTAAAAAAATTCTTCACCTCTTCATTTTCAAAAAAAACTAAGCTGCTAAGCGTTAAGAGGAAATGCTCTCTCACATATTAATAAAAGGACAAAAGATACAAAGCAGAAACCAAGAAGTTGTTAGTTTCTTGTACAGAGGAGGGACATGAAAAGAACCATAACAGGAATCCTAGAATTCGTGCTATTTATCTTAGTCCCAAATGATTTTAAAAAGTGGTTGTAGATTAATGTGATAATTCAAAGTTATCTATCAGAGTAAAAGCTAAAAACAACTGCAAAGAATTACAAAACAATATTTCCACCTCTAAAAACTAGTCAAGAAAACTATACGAAATTCAATGTAGTTAAATACACAGTGATGCAAGAGATCAGTCCTCATTTTCAACACACGGTGATGAATGTAACACGTTGGTACATCGTAGACTTTATTCTAGACAGTTTATGAGCATGTGAACTTGATATCCGGTAGCATAAAAAATGTTAGAAATTTTTAACAAAATAATAAGGATCAGAACATATATGCAACTATATTTCTACATACCACTCTATAAAGCTTCAGCCTAACCAACTCTTGAATACCTTGTAGAGTTCAGAGACATAATACACAGGTAAGCAGTAGAGCAACTCATTCCCCAGTGTGTTTTTGACATCAGGAGTTTTCATATGGCCTGAAAACAATTTGTAGAATAAAAATGCACCACGGGCTATGAACACAAAGTTTATAACTACTAAAAATCATTTTCTGCCCTGAAGCTAGTAGGTTGTAGTGGTTTTCATCCAGACAACAAAATTATCTTCTTCCTCAAAGAGGAGCACCTACTGGAAACAGTCAATAGCTCACAGTGGAACCCAAAAGCATTCCCAGGTGTGTTCTGGGAGAGTATTCATTGACACAGATAAAATCATGCCTATTAGCAGCTATTCTGTTTAATCATTAGAATAGGTGATCAGGCTTGAACCCTGGCCATGTCCAGTTGTCTAGCATAAAAAATGTAGGTAGGTCTCTGTTACAAGCCTGTGACACAGATGAGATATTCAGCTAAATAAATCATTACTTTAACAGTCTGGTTATTTATTTTACTTTTTAAAATCAGTAGGGATGCTGAAGCGAATAATTTGATTCGGGGTCTTTTCATACATTAATGGCATGTCTCAGAGAAGATTAGAAGCCTGGAGCATAGCTGCTTCCTTCTCATTTAGGAATACGTAGCTCTGCTGTACTTTTGAATGCGTCTTAAGTCCCATTAGAAGTTACATCATTGTGAAGGAGAAATCATGTCCAAAAAAAGGCACAAATGATAAGTACAGGATGTGACTCTTGAGCTAGTGGCATGCTTGCAAAAAAGATCTTTCTTCTAGAATTAGGTTTCTCAACAGGAGGATAGACTGCCCAAATTCATCTCTGGATATTTTTTTTTAAAAATTTTGCTTTAATTGCATTCTTATTGATGATACAAAATCTCCTTTTAAAGACAGAGGAAGCTATACACTGAATGACAATTAAAGTAATACTATGTATCTCAGCTATGTACCATAGATCAGTTCTACGCTTTTTCTGAGACTATATTTAAACATGTAAACATACAGCAGTATCTCTTTCAGAGAATCTGGAAACATTGTGGCTTACCTTATGTCGTGGTTTGGCCTCAGACGGCAAGAAAGAGCCACGTGCCGCTCGCTCAGGTCTTCCCAATACGGGAAGACTCAGAAGAAAAAGGCAAAACCCTTGGGTTGAGACAAAGGCAGTTTAACAGAATAGCAGAGGGAACAAGAAAACCAGCAACAATAACGCAGACAGAGGAATATACAAACACGATTATGGAACCGCCACTCCCCGACCAGACCTGGAACACCCCAGCCCGCTCCAAGCAGCGACTTCCTGCCTCTTCCCCCAGCAGCTCAGGGTGGGCATGGCTCACATGGCATGGAATACTGTCTCTTGGGGAGAATTAACCCTATCTCTCCTGGAACCAGGACACCTTATTTACTCCTTCCTTCCTAGTTCTCCAGGAACACAAACTAAGACTGTGATTTGCTACTGACAGAAAATGGCCTACCTTTTCTTTCAGATTCTCTCATATAACATTGATAGAGGCATTAGAGTAGAGATTAAAGAGCAGAAGGTTTCACAAAGTTATCTTGCTGTATGTGAAAATTCTTACAACTGCTTTATTCATGATTGCTCAAGATAAATTCAAAAAGCAGAAGAGCAGCAAGAAGAAGGGATTGCTCTTGCAAAACAGGAAGACTGAGCAAAGGTAAGAAGACTTTCTTGTAACTACTGCTTATGATCAAGACACACTAAACATTTTTGTTGATTTTTAAGAGACTGAATTTTAAGAGATGGAATGCACTGCTTTTTCAAACGACTTATTTCAGATTGTCAGTCTGCTTAGAAAAAAAGCTTTCCTCTTTATAAGCTGAGTGCAAAGAAGGAAACATTTTCAGTCTTTTCTGTACTAATTCTCGAGACTGCTATCGTCATAGTAGGAAGACTAGATTATTGGTAAAGAAGGACTACCTAGTAAAAAAGTTGTAAGGTTTGTATTACAAAATTATGCTTTGACACAAGATTCAGAAATATAAAAATATCTATAGGTGACAATTATGATAAAAAAGGAATGAAATGTTACACAAAAATTGCCTTGAAGCCTGTCCCTGATGACCACCTTTTCTGCTCTGCAGCTGCAGTAGCAAATGAGAATGAAGAAAACTACATGCATAAACTAGAGACATGTTGTAAATTATTTTTCTGTCTGATCAAGATATTACTTGTCATTATATTATAAATCTATTACTACAGAAGAAGAAAAAGTAAAAATCTACAAAACATATTTCTAAAAAATTAAAGAATTTTTGAAACATAGTATTTTAAATGAATTGTTTTTCTATATTACTTTTCCTTTAAAATTACTTCAAATACAAGACTAAATTTTGAAAATCTCAAAAGAAATGTGAACAATTGCTTTTTTGCAGCTGTTTCAGAATATCTTTTGATTTTCCACACCATCATGTTCTCACTAACAGTTTCAATGTTAGTGAACCAACACACTTCTCATATTAAAACAAATCCAAAAGCCAGATAGGTGACAATTGCTATTTTGTGTCCTAAGGGGACTTTAGAGCACCAATTAACATATTAAAATAATCTGTTCTTCAGAATGTCCAATAAATACTTTCTTATTTTTAAATTGCAGGGTGTAAAGTGTGCAGAGAATAACAATGTATATTTTCATACATAAAGCAACCACAGTATTTCACCACTGCATCCACCCTAGTGTACTTTAATTTCATCACCTGCAGTTAGTTAAAAACCTTACACATAACTTTCAAATATAGAAAAGTCAGTAAAGCTGTAGGTTATCCTTGTGTGGTGTTAGTTTTTTAACCAGATTTTGATATTGGCTTTTTAGCTTTTCAAATTGTGATTAATATGGGAATTGATAAGTTAATTCCCAATGAGCTATACTGCTAATGTTCTTTTCCTGGACGGAGTAAAAGAATTTTTGGACACAACTTCCATTGCAATCAAGCATTTATCCATAGAAAATGGGTTGAGCCACAGCAGAAAACAACAAACACAGACCTCCTTTCAGTTTCCAGCAATTTCCTTACACTCTGTTATTTCTCTTTTTTTGGTGAGTTTTAGAGATAAACATACATAACTTACACCAAAAGTTTCAAATATTCCAAGCTAGCTACAGAAGAGAACTAAAGAACTCTTAAACAAGTTCTTGAAAAGAAGGCCCACTGCTTTCTGATCAGTATTTTCACTCTGTCCATATACTTTGTTGTAATATCTAACCTAGTTGTAAGTTTCACGTACCTTTTCTCAGCAGCAAAGCTGATTTAGGAGAATTCTAAACCAAACCATCCATTTCCGACACTGTAGTACATTTTCCTTTAGTTTCCTGTATTGGTCTCTTTGAGGTTGAATTGCAAAACAGATCACTGGTGTGAGCAAAGTAACAACCACTCTTGGGAAAAACAGTGAGAGATGTAGTGGTTTGCTGCTTCTGAAGAACTGATGCCCTTCCACTGCCCTTTCTCCTCTAGACTGTGTTCTCAGACAAATTTCCTTAACTAGCATCACTGTTTGTCTGACTAGAAGAAACTAATACATTCACTGATATGGCAAACAGCTAATCCAGGTAAGGGAAAGCAAAAGGAAAAGAACCGGGTTTTTGCCAGCTTAAAAATCAATGAGTGGATTCAGCTGTGTGATATACTCAAAGAAGTATATAGGTAGGAATTTAAACAATGTCACCACCCTTCTTCACAGCAATGAGCCAATGAGCCACTGGATTATCACAGCTCTCTTGTTTAACCAAAAAAAAAAAAAAAAAAAAAAAAGAGAAAAACAAGAAAAGGTGAGAGGGATATGAGCAAGTACTATGGGCAGGTGTCTTTAAAACTACCTTTAAGGTATGCAGATGCAGAAGGTACCCATAAGATCTGTAAAGCAGCTGTTGTTAACACCCATTATCATTTAGATGCATTAATTTGTGTGAACCAATTTTTAGTTTAGCAAGATATCAATTAGCAAGCCCAAACATTTCTTCCTGCTATATCTAGATCTTTCACTTTAGTCTTGAGACCCATTTACCAAGCCCCTATATGTCAAAGATCAGATATCAGAGTGATCTGCCTAAGACAGCTGCCTGTGCATTACAAAGGAATCTTCTGCACACACATTTCAGCTACTCCTAAACATCTTCTAGGAGATAAAATATTACGGATACAAAAAGGATATATTTTAGGGTGATATACATTGTTTTAGACAATCTGTTGATATGCTTGGAAACAAAGCTTGCCCACTGATCACATATAACTTTCTTCAGTTAACAAAGACATTTCAAAGATAATCAATGGACAACATTCTCTGATGGTTTGTGCAAGACTGGCCTCTGAAATGAATGACAGATCCTCTCCCCCACCTCTCTCTCAAAGGAGAGGGTGGAGAGAGAGAAAGAGACACATGAGTTTATAAAGAACTAAACAACGTTAATGAAATATTGATAATAAAATAATAAAAAGGAAAAAATGAAATAAATATACAATATATACAAAACCAGTATCAAGCTCCCAAGATGATGATCATGTCACTGGCAGGCTCTGGGAAAGTCCCAGACTGGACTCAGCCACAGATGGGAACTGGATTCCAGATCTGGATTCAGGCATGCACGGATTGGGATCAAAAGCAGAAAAACAGAATCCTCTTCTGATGCCAGCCATTGAAGAAATGAGAGCTTACCTTTTGATCCTTCAGCTTTTACACTGAGCATGATGCCAATGGGATGAAATAGCCCATTGGTCAGTTTTGGGTCATCTGTCCTCTCTGCTTCTCCCTGGAGGTGGGACCCCCCCTCTATGCTTTTCCGCTTCCTACCCTCCCATCAGGCAAATAACAAAGTTAGCTGATCTTGGTTGTTATAGAAAGAAGTGTAAACAAGAGCCTCTGTGCATACTATTCCTTGCCATAAACTATAAACATAGGTCTTATCACTCTGAGAGTGAACAATGTCTCAACAATATGCTGTTAATTTCAGAGAGCTCTGTTAGTTAGAAGAGGCTTAGCTGCAAAGTAAAATTACTGAACAGAAAGTTGGTTCTTTTTTACCTCAAACCAGAACACATTCAAATGCCCAGATGCAGTTCACACAACATCTTTCAGATATCAGAATGCTTCTAGACTTCCTCTTTACCAAGATTATTCTTAATTTCTCCAAACGTTTTTTTTTTCTGTATTTCTTTCACCTTTTTATTGTAGGTTTCTTAAGTGGTAGGGAATAAAAGTTGTAATTCAGTTGAAACTCATTTCGAGTTGGTAAAGTGGCCTCACAATGTTTGCATTGGTTAGGAAGCCAGCCTGCCATAAAAGAACAGTCTGAAGTGAATGAGCAACTGAGGTTTCAGTAAGAAGAAACTACTTGGATAATCAATAACAGTTCATAGTTAGGCTGAGGCAAGGCTGTTTTCCTTTCTTCATGTTGAATTTATTTAACTATTAGTGTTAGTTAAAAACATTAATTTCACCATTCTTCAAATTCTGTTGAAAAGACATCCAGCTGTTAACAATAATTGAAAGAAACTGACATATCTATATTGTCACATGTGATTCATCTAGGATACTACCTACACAATGTGTCTACATGTTAGGACCACATTTTGAGCCTGAATTCCTTATTTGAGCAGCTGTTGTTCTGTGTACATAAAAAAGAAAGGTAATTAAATATTAAGCTACAACACAGGCCAAAATAGCATTCAACTCTTTGATGATTCTTAAAAATGGATGTAAATGATTGGTTGAGACCCAGGAAAATATTACCAGAATGTCAGCTAAAAGGCTGCAGTTTCATAAAAATCAGTGCATCTTAAAGTTGTTCCAAAGGATGAAGGGTCATGAATAAAACAATACAGAAAAATGGCACAAAAAAATAAAGCCAAGACTAAAAAATATGTGAGTACACTTATATGCAGTGCAATCTCTTTGTGCCTGCATTACTTACATGAATCCTGTCATGAAACTTCAGACTATTGATTGGATTTTAGGTCCCTGTTGGGAACTCAGTCTTTGAAATAAAATGCACAGGAGTACTACCAAGTCATGACAAGAATCAATTGTCTTGAATTATTTTAAATTGTTCTTAAATGTGTACACAATCAGATCTCATGAAGCAGAAGAAATACTGATGCTAAAATCAAGCCTATAGTAGTTTATTCATTTCTCAAGTGTTCACCCAAATTCATCTTAAAAGTTTATAATATACAGTGTACTGTACTCAGTTTATTATCATCAATATGACCTAGAAAACAGATTATATTAACAATTCTGGCCTTGTCAGAAAAGCCATTTACATTTTAACTGTTTGAAGCAGGAAGCAGAGGCAAAAAAATCTTCAAAGCATCTTTTTGAAATGAACATCACAAATAAAAAATATGTATCAGTAGGGGAAGAAAAGACGAGGAAAGGATGACCAAGTAATTTATAGTCCACCAACATTTTCTTAGACGTTAATTAAAACCATGACAAACACTTCAGATATAGTTAAGGAAAATGCTGCAAAGATAATTGCTTAAATAACCTACACCTGATATTAATTGCTTAAGGATTAGAATATATGAGGCAATAAATGGTTTTAAAGGGTTATTACCCTACATGAAAAGTGAAGTTTATCTAATCTATATTCAGGATGGAAATTAATTATTTCCATTTATTTAAATATGATATGTGTCTAATTTGTTGATCAGTAAACCCTACATAAGCGTTTGCAAACCAAGCATTTAAATCAGTGTATATAGTTTACATAACAATTTGATATTTAATTTGGCTTGTTAATACTCAAGATGAAAGAAACACCACAATGATTATATTTAATTTACATTATTCACTTAGTGAAGACTCACCATTCCAAGGCACTGAACAACCTCACCTCTGCTGAATCTAAAGACTTTTGGACAAGTTCAACCCATTATACCATAGGATTCTAAGCAGTGATTTACACTACAATATACATGAGAAAAGAGTGAGTTTTGCTTTCTGAAAGAACCACAGCTGTCCAAAAAAAGTGGTGTATGCCGTATGCAAAAGCTTCAGAATAGATTTTTCCTCTAATTAATGAACACGGTGGGTAGGTTCCAAAGCTGTAACACCTTGTCCTGGTTCCAGCAGGGACAGGGTTAAGTATTCCATGCCATGTGAGCCACGTCCACCCTGAGATTAAAAGGAGGGAGGGGGCAGGCAGTCGGATTTGGAGCTGGCTGGCGCATCCCGGGTCCGGACCGGTGGGGAGCGGCGGTTCCGTAATCGCGTTTGTACATTTCTCTGTCGGTGTTATTGTTGTTGTTTTCTTGTTCCCTTTGCTGTTCTGTTAAACTGCCTTTGTCTCAACCCAAGAGTTTTGCCTTTTTCTTCTGATCCTTCCCGTACCAGGAAGCACTGAGCGAGCGACATGTGGTTCTTTGTTGCCATCTGAGGCCAAACCATGACACACATGGATATTCCTAAGCAACAGGGAGGGTGAGCACACCTATAAGGGTAGCAAAGAATGCTTCCCAGCCTTTTCCAAACCATAAGTTCAGCCATCTCAGGTGTATGTATACAAACACATATAGTGTGGGTAACAAACAGGAAGAACTGGAGCTTCATACATAACCTGGGAGTTATGAATATTGCAGGAATGACAAAAACTTTGTGGGAAAACTCACATGACTGGAATGCCTACAAAAGCTCTCAGTGAAATAGGAAGTGAAGAAGAGGAGGCAGATTTACACTTTATGTAAAAGAGGAATTTCAGTATATGGAGGTGAGCTATGGAGACCAAAAATGTTCTATCAAATGTCTTTGAATCAAGATTAGAGGAATCTTCACCAAAGAGGATCTTATGTTAAGTAGCAGGATGATGAGGCTGATGAAACATTAATTCAGCTGCTCAAAGAAGTCTCAAGTCAACAGAATCTGGTCCTCATGGGTGACTTCATTATCTGTATATTTGTTGGGAAAAAAACACAGTGGTGCATAAGTCATCCCTCAGGTTCCTGGGATACATTGAGGACTGCTTCCTGCTACAGGTGCTGAACATGCTGACTAGGAGCAGCACAATGCTAGATTTACTGCTCACAAACCAAGAACACTTGACAACTATCAATGTCATCTTTGGATACAGTGATCACAACACTGTAGAGTTTAAGATCCTGCTAAGCACACTGAAGACTAGTAGTAGGACAAAGACCTTGGATTTTAGAAGATGCAGCTTCATCACACTCACAATCTGGCTGTGAGGAATTCCATAACAAGCATCAATGGAGGACAAATAAGTTTGCAAGTGCTGGGAGCTACTCAAGAGCAGTGTCCTGGAAGCTACAAAAAAAAGAAGAAGGCAGAACAAGGCATCACCCTGGCTCAAAAATGGGCTTTTGAGTGTGCTTAAAAGTAGAAAGGAAGCATACTAGCTATGGAAAGGTGGTCAAATAGTCATTGAGGATTACAAGAACCTTGCTAGTGCATGCAGAGATGCAGTTAGGAAGGCTCAGCTAGAACTGAAATTGGACAGAGATGTCAAGAAAGTGTTCTTCAGACAAAGTGAGCAGAAAGCAGAAGCACTAGGAAGACATAGGCCATTACTAAACAGACACAGCCATTACTAAACAGGGCAGGAAAACTAGTCACTAATAGTGCTGACAAGAGAGATGTTCTCAGTATCTTCTTTGCCTCCATGTTTACCAGTGTTGCTGGACCCCAGACCACAGGATCAAGTAGCTACGACAATGCATGCATCAACCAACTGGTGGTGGAAGAAGGGCTGTGCTGTGGCCTCTTGCAAGAGTTCAACTCACGTAAATCCCAGAATCATAGAATGGAAAGGGTTGGAAGGGACCTCTAGAGATCATCTAGTCCAACCCCACTGCCAAAGAACGTTCACCTAGAGCAGGTTGCAGAGGATCGTGTCCAGGCAGGTTTTCAATATCTCTAGAGAAGGAGACTCCACAACCTCTCTGTGAAGCCTGTTCCGGTGGTCTGTCACCCTCATAGTAAAGAAGTTTTTCTTTATGTTCAGATGGAACTTCTTGCATTCCATTTTGTGTCCATTGCCCCTTGTCTTGTTGGTGGGAATCACTGAAAAGGGTCTGGCCTCATCCTCTTGTCACCCACCCTTTAGGTATTAATAAGAATTGATGAGATTCCCCTCTCATTCTTCTCTGCTCCAAGCTAAACAGACCCAGGTCTCTCAGCCTTTCCTCATAAGAGAGATGCTCAATTCCTTTGAACATCTTTGTAGCCTTCTGCTGGACTGGACACTTTCCAGTAGTTCCTTGTCTTTCTTGAACTGGTGACCCCAGAACTTGGACACAGAACTCCAGATGTGGCCTCACCAGGGCAGAGTACAAGGGGAGGATAACCAGGAGGATAACCTGGACAGAATCCGCCACAGGGTGTTAAAAGAAGTGGCTGACACTGTTACAAGGCCACTGTCTATAATATTTGAAAAGTTGTGGAGATCAGGGGATGTCCCTGATTACTGGAAGAAGCAAATGTCACACCCCTCTATAAGACAGGCCCAAAAGAGGACCCAGAAAACTACAGGCCAATTAGCCTTACTTCAATCTCTGAGAAACCTATAAACTATTACAAACCAAATGAAGCAGTGATTGGGAAAAGCCAGTATGCATTTCCCAAAGGCAAATCGTGCCAGACTAATTTGATCACCTTCTACAACAATATAGCATCTACTGTTGACATGAGAAGAGCAGTGGACATTGTTTGCCTGGAGTTCAGTGTTTGAAAGTGTTTGACTGTTTCCCACAGCTTTCTCCTGGACAAGGCGGCAAGATACAGATTGGATGGGTGGTTTGTGAGATGGGTAGGAAATTGGCTTACAGGCTGCGCTCAGAGGGTGGTGATCAACGGTTTTTAATCAGGCTGGCAGCCTGTCACAAGTTAGGTCCCCCACAGGTTGACAGCAGGCCCCATGCCTGTTCGATATTTTCACAAATGACCTAGAAGATGTGATTGAAAGCACCCCTACCAAGTTTCTGGTGACACTAAACTGGGTGGTTAGGTAGACACACCAGAAGGGAAAGCTATTTTACAGAGGAACACAAACAATCTGAAAGAGTGGCATAGCAAGAACAGTATGAAGTTTAAGATAGAGAAGCAATCATCCCACTCTACTCAGTGCTTGTCATTCTGCACCTGGAGTACAGTGTCCAGTTCTGGTCCCCATAATTCAAGAAAGATGCAGAGAGACAGGAGAGGGTCCAATGGAGGCCTACAAAGGTGATCTAATGGCTGTAAAGACTGCCCTGTGAGGAAAGACTGCATGGGTTAGGTCTTTTCTCTCTGCAGAATAGAAGGTTCAGAAGGTTCACAGTATTCCAGTACTTGAAGGGCATCTACAGAGAGGATGGAGGCTCTCTCTTCACAAGGAGACACACGGAAAAGACAAAAGGCAAATGGTACAAGTTGCACCAGGAGAGATTTCAACTTTATATAAGAAAGAAATTTTAGAATTAAGTTAAAAAAATCTCTGCAGAAGATCAAGTGATCTCTCTGACCAGCCTATTTTTGACATGAGACACTACATCCTTAATATGGATATACTACCATAAACATAATATAAGGTGCTGGGCTCAGAGAGTTGGATTTCACTGCAGCCAGGCCACTGTCTTGTTCATAAATTGTAAAGGAAAACAGATTGTTCCTATTTGCTGGTCAGAGGTATTGTAATTTATGATAGTACAAGTAGTCTCCTGTATAACCTCAGAATACAGGGATATGAACACAAGGAGAAAAGCAAAGGAAGTCTTTTTCAATCAGAATAAGGGTGGCAAAATAGACATACTGTTTTAAGATAAATACACTGTTTTTCATGAAACAGACAGCCCTGCTGCACCAACAGACAGCAGCTAGGTTTTCCACGTTTTTTTTAAAGCCTTACATAGCAGGGCAGTAGTAAAGTTGTTAGTGAAGGAAACATTGTCATTCAGAAAAAATTCTGTTCCTATTAATTTAATAATGGAGATGTTATTTAGGTGCTGTGATAATTTCACATATACACCAGTGAAGTTGGTGTGATTCAGAAACAGTTCCCACATAAAGCCTCACAGAAGGCTCTTACGGCCAAGAAACACTTGATCATGTATGAGAGACTGGAACCTAAAAGTAATTGCCTCAAAGCTTGCTTAATTTTCTGCAAACCAACAGGAGGTTTGTGCAGTTTCCTGTCAGGTTTCCTGCCTGCAGGCCTATGGGAAGCTTGTGCAGATTTTCCGCAGACCAACAGGATGTCTGGAAGTTTGCCTGCTGCTGCCTGCCTAGTGTACGTGCCAACCAAAGGTCTGCCCTAAATTCACTGTGGCGTGATGACTGTGCTAAACGAAGCACTGCCCAAGCAACAAGGGCAGGAACAACTCACCCAGCGACTGCGTCAAATGATGATTGGCTGAGCCAAAATGACCTGCATGCTGATTGATCAAACTAGAAGTTGACAGAGACTACATGCAATACCACAATTGGGACCCTCCCCACCATCACTTGAGAACTACGGATCAACAGGACGCTGCTGAACTCCAAAGGACCACTGGGATGCCATCAGGCCTCTGGTGGTGACTATACTCTTGCTGTGCTCCCTAATACTGCTTCTCTCTTTTGTGCCTTTTCTCTACTTCCTCCTTTACTCTATTGCTCGTCTCAGTGCCTAATGCTGGGGAATAACAATAAAGCTGCAGTGAGCGGCATCTGACCTCATTTGTGTCTTAATTTCATGCTTGGAATCATTACAAACCCCTCCTGGGCACAACGTAGTCAGACCAGGACGTAACATCACGTCCAATAGAGAACTTGCTAATAGAAATTCTAATGTTTTATGCAGAGATGTGGGAAACTCCAACAGCAGGCAGTAGCTCAGCAGGGATTTGTAAAGTCAGTTATTTGGAATTTGTGCACCACAAATTTAACAGTGAAATGTCTAAGTTTCATCTTGGCTTCAAAGAAGCCATTTTCCTTTTATTTCTTATTCTGATTTACTCAGGTGTGAGTTAGTCACACATTTGCATTGACGAGTTTCTTCTGTACTATAAAATTTCTGCACATACCATGATAGCAAATGGACTCCTACTCAACCTAAGAATTAAGAATATTGCAGAAAGCTTGAAAATCTTTCAAGGTCCCTCTTCAGGAATTTGGTACATGCCCAGTGAGTAACTGTTGTATCCATATTATCTGCCCAATTACAAAATCTCATAGTCAAAACAATGAAAAAATCTAGGTTTCTTTATACTCTCTCCAACAATATGTTACAATCCTAGTTTCAAATAACAGGAAGAATAAACCTCTCATCTCAGAAGGACCATCTTCAATTTTATAGCAATTGTGGTAAGCGGGCAAATCAGCACACACAAGTAGCTCACCACATTCTTGCCACTCAAATCTAACAGATTATTAAAGCAATGAGAAGATAAATATTTTTCATTTCCAAAATAAAACCTCAACAGTACAATATTTGTACACACAGCAAAATATCTGTACACACAGCTTAAATCATGCCTAAACCTGTTTCTGTTTAACAGAACAAACGATGTTTCATATGCCAATGTCTTTCTCATGACTTAGATGGGACAAAAGCAGTCATGAAATTGCTATGCTAATTAAATACAGGTTGATTAATGGTGCCTATATATAGTGTTTACTTTGGTTTTGAAAGGACCTCATTAGTACTTTTTAATCCAGAAAAAAGTATTTTAGCATTTCAGCCTGTGTAAAGGCTAGAAGTGGCTGATACATAGATATTAATGCTGGATGTTTTGTATAATTCAGGGCTCAGAGACCCCTCTGTAATGGGGTTTCAAAATAACAACAACAACAACAACAAAACCCACAACCAATCCACAGAATCAAATGTTTTATTTGGAAGAAAAATTCACATTGGAATGAGGGAACTTGGATAGTTCTTCCTTCTAGGAGATTTTACCAGTCAAGTCAAGATCCTGATATCTGAAGGTACAGATTTGTAAGGATATGTACATTAACTGAAAAGTTACTTGTCATCTGCATTCCTTCCCAGTCTTGCTAGCAGATATTCCAAAGAAACAGTGCTGTGAGAGATTTTCACAGGTGACTTTGTCCTTGGGCATTTCTGTGGTCATTTGAGGATGCATGCACATACACGGACAGATGCAAACGTAATTTTTTTCTGAGACCACATGGCATGGACTGCTTCCACTAAGAAATTAATCCTATCAAAATTAAATTTTAGGCTGCTTCCAGAAGCCTAGTAAATAGAGGACTACACAAACACTTTTATTCTTCATCTCCAATTGAGGTTCATGAGTTTCACAGGAGGATTTCAACTCTATACCTACAAAGAGGAAATCATTTAGTGAAGCTAGAGATTATCTGTGCTAGCCAAGCAGTGACATCTGTATAAAATATATTCCAAGTTATTATGATCTAATCATCCACTGCAAATATAAAAAATAAAGACCAAAACAGAATGCTTGGAATGCCTCTATATACTTGTTTCATCTGTTTCATTTGGTTGTCATTTCATATGTAATTAAAATGAAATAGCATTTAAAATTACTTATGAGGCTGAAGCAGACATTCAATGAGCCTTTGTCAAAATCAATAATTACATTTTATGTATTCAAATTTTTTAATGTTTCATTAATGAAAATTTAATGGAAAAAGTGGACTTCAAGGTAAGGTTTCCAGTCCCATAGCCTAGGCAGGAGCAATTAAATATCTACAGCATAAAACAGATCCAAGGCTGAACTATTCAACCATATGGTGCATATGACAATGAATCAACTAGTGATTGCAATGATTAGCATGGAAGATGCTGTAGATGCTGCAGATAAAACCAGCTGCCTTATTCGTTCTTCAAAAAGCATCAGTAGGGTGCAACAGATGTGCTTATAAGACAATATCCCAACATTTGCCAAGATAGTAGTATTAACATTGTGACCAAGTGTTTGGCTCTACAGCAGCAGGAAGCCAAAAAATTATTTTCTTCTTCTGTAAACCAAGATTACGTCCTTCTATTATTATTATTATTATTACTACTACTACTATCATCACTATTATTATTATTATTTACAATGCAATTGCTTCAGAGTAGAACAATCTCAAAATAAAATCACGCTGTAGTCAGATAATGGACAGGGAGGATTCTCCAAACTTTGCCATCAACATGGTATGTCTTACCCTCCTGCCACAATGCACAGTTGAGCCTAATGGGTTATATCAATATAACAGATTGTGAGAGTCTATTTGAATATACAGAACAGTGTCATACGCTCTGACCTTCTATTTTCCACTTTTTCAGCCTAATGTTGAGACCCAGCAGGTCCCCACTGAGTTTGGTTAGATTAATGATACAAGAAAATGTCACAATGTCACATTTGCAGGCAAGACCAGATGCAGTGCAATGATTCTACATAAATCTCCATCATTTCACACAGTTTCATACTAGTAATCAGTGACTGTAAACTGTACTCATAAGAAGGGATGGCCTTCTCACTGTGTCACATTTGCAGTCCTCACTTCCAAGATGGCATTATACAGAGATTATGTGTGTCTGTGTGGGTCAAAATATTGACTCAATTATTGGAAAGCAACAAAGTAATAGAGCAGAAATAACAATACAACAGAGGTGAGGTTAGTCAGTGAGATTAAACCATTCTTTTCAGTTCAGCATAGTACAGTTACGCAGAAATGACTCAATACATTTTATTTACCATAGCACAGTCCATTCACAGGGGTTTTTTTGTTTTGGTTTTTTAGTAATCAAACCCCATGTAGGAATGTTGGTATGGTTTTTTAGCTTCTCCTGAGAGTAGGAATGATAGAGGCACTCCTTGAAAATTCATCAGGTAATGTTTGGAATAAACTTTTGTCAAAGAACATATTTCCTCATTTCTTTAAATTCTGGTCCTACCAACAACAGTTCTTATGATATGATAGGCATATGCTTACATCAAAGTAGGAAGTTCACATCAGCCTAAGCACAGAGGGAAGAGATTGAGAGAAGACAGCAACAACAAAAATAATGGAAAAGGAATGCAGAAGATTAGTTCTGATAATCCAAGTGAACCACTCAAAAATGTAATCTATTTTGTTCAATTTCTTCAAAATTAAAAAGCATACTTCATCCTTAAATACTTATAAGCAAGTATTCAAGAATTCAAGAAGGTTCTATAAAACAGGATATTGACTTTGAGGGAAAGAAGAAGTCCTAGACAAAACGCTCAGATACACTGAACATGAATTCATTGCTGCTGCAAAAGGGAATAAAATGGATGGGAAAAGGGAAAGGGAAAAGGAAAAATGAATAAGGAAAAAGTGAAAAGCAAAAAGGGAAAAGAGAAAAAAAGAGAGAAAGGAGTGCTACTTGTGTTATTGGCCAGACTTGTACTTCAGTTTAAATCAATGACTTAGTTGTGTGCCAAAGCTATTAATTAACATTTGCATTGACTTACACTGTTTGTTTAGAAAGTCATTAGATGAGAGAGAACTGATCCTGACGGACAGATAGATTCAGTCACACTGTTCACAGAAGTCACTAGGATTACAGCACATCCCATTGTTAACTATTTTGGTAAATCATCTTCTGATGTTTGCTTAACAAAAGCATCTCCACTCTTCAAAGTGTCTAAAACCACAAGATAACAAAGGTGAACACAAGAGCTGCTACCCTTCCCTGGATTATGGTAGGACTGTGCCAACTCTCTGGTTCCTCCTGGGAATGACAGGGTAACAGCAATAGATGCTGACTGAAATCAATTCATTTACTCTCTCTTTGCCAAACCAATGCAACTGAAACAAAACAAGGAAGTATAACTCACACTAAAATGAATAGCTGACTCAGTGCTTCCCCTGAGAAGACATAAGAAGAGGAAGTTGGGAACAACATTTCAATTTGTGACCTTGAACATTACTTCTGGTCATAACCTGCAGCTAGGACCTAGGCCATACGCAAGAGCAAGCTATCCTACTTGTAAACACCAAAAATAATTTCATCTCAGGCAACTAATATCTATGGAAATGCTATAAATGAATTCACTTTTGCTAGCACTGCCTACAATTGCACAAGCTGGATTTCCTGATTTGCAGTACAAATTTCTATATCTTGCTCATCATAAAGAGATTTTTTACTGGTTTTGCAGACTTAAAAGACATAGCATGAATATTAGTTGGTTATGCTACCCAATCGAGTAGAAACTATTATCATAGCTGAAATAGAGCAAGTAGATTTGTTGCCCTAAATCCGCACATGAAGTAAAGACATAAAACATGCAAAGACCATATCAACCAGGGCCATGCAGCTTCTTTTGGGACTCATAAATTACTAGTTCATCTGCTCAAGAAAATCTTTTGCTTCCTGAAAAATGGAACAAATGTTTCAAATTCTGGAGACCACTGGGTAGTATTTTCTGGTGATACTGAAGGAATTAAGAAAACCATATAACAATATTCAAAGTATTCCTTGAATCATTTGTATTTGAAGTTCAATCTTGCTTGGTCAGTACTCATTTAATATGAATTTATGTCCTGGTTTGAGGTAGAACAGAACCAATTTTCTGTTCAGTAATTTTACTTTGCAGCTAAGCCTCTTCTAACTCTCTGAAATTAACAGCATATTGTGCAGAAAACTTCATTCTTAGAGTGATAAGACAAATGTTTATAGTTAATGCCAAGGAATGGGGTGCAGAGAGGCTCTTGCTTATATTATCTTGCTTATATTATCTTGCTCCTTGGAGCGAGAGGTGGGGGAGAGCACCTGTCATCTCCATCATTTGCCAATTCAGCCAAACCACAAGAATTTATTTGAGTCTAATGAGGAGCTTCAATACCACCTGCAAAAAATGTTTCTGATTTCAGTTAGAAGCAGACCATCTTACTTGCTGAAGGAAACAAAACCCTATATCATGTCACGTATTTTAATCTCCTTTCCAGTTTTAACACCTTTTCTATGAGCAGACTACCATGAAGTTCCTGACACCAAACATAACAAAGGAGGTGTGAATCAAGATAAGTAAGATCATTTTATTGTGCTTTGTTTTAATAATGCATGTAACAAAGGTAACATTCTCCAAACCTTTTTTCTTTTTTATTAAATAAAAAACCACAGCACTTATGCTGCATGGCCTTATCTATTATTCAATTGAGCAACTAGACACATGCAGATCTTACAAAATTTTGCTTTACTTCAAGATGGAGTAAAAGGTTGGTTAAACATACTCTAAAAGGAGCAAAAATCTTTTTGGTCACTAGGCAAGCAAAAGGACAGTTTAACTTTTTCATCTCAACAGAGAAGCCAACTATTTTTTTTATTATTTCTGTTCCTGCAGAATTTTAATAATCTAAGCTAAAAAAACAGTTCTTATGTGAAGTTTTTAGATCTGAATTCCATTTTACCATTTTCAGCCAAGACCTAAAATCATGCAGATCTTTTCAAGTTTGTAAAAAATAGCATACTCATATTTAGGAAACAAAAGAAAAGGAAACTAATCCTATGACAAATTCTGGAACAAAATTAAAGTCTTGTACATTTGCAAACAAAACCAGAAACTAAGCAGTTCGCCGTGGAAGTTATCTTTACAAGTGACAAGGTGAACATAATTTCCCTTTTATAATGATAATGCATCAGATTATAAGAGGATAAAAAATACTTTAATTACCATGCCACAATTTTATCTCCTGACAATCTTCAGAATTTCCAACAACTCCATAAAAACTTAGGCTTTAAGTTTTTTTTCAAATGTGCCCATAGCATGTTTATTCTATACTCTATTGCCTCCTAATTGAAAGAATGAATGTCAAAATCTTTAAATAACTTGTATTATATATTTTTGGTAGAAGACAGATGTGATGAGTCTTTTATTTGGTTCCAAAAAACCTTATTATTTCCAGCAAAAATTAATGTGGAATCTGCATATGGAATCATGCTAATTTTTACTATAACACAATTGTAAGATTTTGTTAACAAAAGGGAATAGTATGCCAGTTAAACCCAAATACACAAACTGAAAAATATGAGTAAAAAGGAACCACTGCCTACAGTGATCAATTAGATAGTTCATTACTACTTGGTATACTGTTTGGTTTTGGTTTTTTTTGGTTTTTTTTTTTTTTTTTTTTACATTAGCTCTATTTATAACAGTTATGAATGAATACAAAGCATTTTTTTTTAAATTGTTCATATACTGTGGAATAGAAAGTTTTACCCAGGTTACAAGAAATCTCCGAGAAAAGCTATGGCTGGTTTACTTGCAAGCAGTCTTAGATGCAGTATGCAGAGTTCAGTATGTAGGCTACAAATTTAATCCTACAGAGTGAATATAACTCTCAGAAAGGTTACTGGTCAGTGACCTGTGTCATCCACAAATAAATTCCTATGGTTCTTCATCAGCGCATCTGAGTAGAATCCTGACTTCACTGCAACTTTAATACCATTTGTACTGTGTTTGTGTAAGAGCTCCTCATGTAAAAAGATTTCTGTCATGCAAAAGCCTCTGCAAGAAAGGAAATAATTTCTTACTAAAACTCTTCTTATCAAACTAGTGAAGGGACAACAAGTACCTCTTTACCACCACTCAAAATGAAAGTAACAACTTGTTCATTCCATCTTACCCAGATTCTACTGCAAAGACACGGACAGGAATTTTACCATCTAATGGTATTATTTTCTCTCCTCTCTCCATATTTTCCAAGGCAATTTTAAATACATATGTATGACCACAGAAAGCCATGACAATTCCTGTAGAGCTCCTAACACAAACCTGAGCTTAAACATGCAATTAACTCATAAATTAAATAATATTCCCACTCTAGGAGGCTATGTTTCATTCCATTCTTTTTTAGAATGGAAAATATTCCAGTGAATTCAAAAATGTTTTCTTCCATGGTAGGAGACATGCCAACAGGTCTTAAATTTTGTATCTGTTTTAGAATGTCTCTTCAATTTAAGAACTCAAAAAGAAAGATTGTGATGCAAATTTGGTGCTGCTTTTTGTCTTTTCTAGGATTTAGCAGTACAGTTTCCTTTTTTCTTTTTTTTTTTTCCAAAGTGATTTCCTTCACATGTCCCAGAATATGTCTAAAAGAGCATACTAATAATCTTCCTGTACTCACCTCAAAACACAGCTAATGCATCTTGAGTGGATCAAAAAAAGAGGAACTTGTCAGGACTAAGTTTATAGTTCAAACAATGCATGTGATGCATTCAGAGTAAAGAAAAGCTACAACAAATTATATGCAGATATTTTAGGAAGTTACTTTAGTTTTTAGTTTATTTTCAATGAGCTCTTGACATGCTTCAATAATATTGTATAGCATTTGCATGGGTTTTTACATCTTCTTGAAAAATTATTTTAAGCATCACATCATTCTTAAACTATTATATGAACTAAAATGTTCCTGCAACTTATTATCTTAAAGTTCTTAAATTTATGGAAATGCTCTGCAGCACAACTGCCTCTGCTCCATACTGGATACTTACTCATCTCTAGTACAGCAGATCCCAACTGTCCTATGTTTTTCACTGTAAACATAATGAAGTATAGCATACACAAGCTTCAGGACAGTATTCTGTGTACCCTGCAGTGCTTTTAAACTACAGGCACAGGATCAGCTAAAACCAACACAGTGACTATAAGCGTATTTCTGTTGATTTCATTTGCAACTTAATTTTCATCTGAAAAGCAGAGACCAGATTTCAAAAACTTAGAATCCAGAAAATAGAAGCCTGCATGTCCTTGATCTAATTAATTTACCAAGCATCCCATATTAAATCAATGCTAGAAATATGCATAGCTGATATTTATATCACTAGGCCAATTCTCCTCTTCCTGTAACAACTTCCAGCATTTATAGCTCACAATACAAGGTCTTTTCTCTCAGTAGGTACCTTCTGAAAAAATTCCTTTCACACCTTTATCTTTATTATGAATCTATTGGAATATTAACCTTGCATTTGCTCTTTTTTTTTGCAAAACAGAGATTGTACTGACCTGTTCCTGCAGTAATAGGAGATAATATTATTCTTGTTTTATTGTAGAGAGGCAAAACATAAAATGCTGCTTTAATTCCAGATATTCAGAGCACCGTGAAAGGCTAGGAGAAGAGAAATAACACAAAGTACCTCATCAGTTTTTTATCAGAAGGAAAAGACAATGGATTTGAATGCTACAGTTTTGACAGATCAGTTTAACAAGCCAGCTGTAGCTTCTTTCTCTAGTGGAGGCAGATTAGGTCAGAAAGGACAAGAAATCTTATGAAAAAATATAAGTTTATATATTGGGTACATTAAGTTTCCCTGTCTTTATAATACCTACCATACTTTAAAAACATATACAGAAATACATTTGCAGGATACTCATGCATGTTCTCCCAGACAGCAGTATGTTATTCTGTAGAGAATCTAACAGATAAGCTGCGAAGAGTATGAAAATTAGCCATATGTTTTTAATGACAAAATACATACACTTATATGAAACATATTTTTTGTATCAGCCTAGGAAGTACAGTTTTGAAGTGCCTAATCATAGAATCATGGCATCATAGAATCATAGGATCATAGAATGGTTTGGGTTGGAAGGGACCTTAAAGATCATCTTGTTCCAACCCACCTGCATAGGAGGATGCCTCCCACTAGCTGAGGCTGCTCAAAGCCCCATCCAGCCTGACCTTGAACACTTCCAGGGAAGGGACATACACAACTCCCCTGCATAACCTGTTCCAGTGTCTCATCACAGTTAAGAGTTTCTTCCTAATATGTAACCTAAATCTCCCCTCTTTCAGTTTAAAACCATTACCCCTCATCCTATTGCTACAATCCCTCATAATCTGCTGCCTGGAGTTCAAAGTGCTTATGCAATCTGCAGTTTTACATTATACTATGCAGTCATTAATATCTAGGCAATCACTATTAGTTTTACACATAATTTTTTCTATTCTTTCTCCACCTTTGAACTTTCACACTTCTAGTAGCAGAAACTAAATTATCAGCACTGAAAACAAATATCCTATCCCTGAACTGATGCAACTGCCTCTTGGCATTCTCTTTCTTATCTACTAGAAGCATCATGAAGGGAATTTAAAGCTATGGGTAATGAGTCACACTTCTTTTAGATAACATATAGCTTAGCGTTGCAGTTCATACTTATGCCGTGCCTGTGGCTAATTACAAATATCTCTTACCAAGTAAAACATCTATGGTTAGAACATGAAGGTCTTTGAACTTCTTAAATGTTATGCACTGTAAGAAATGCAGTCTTTGTTACTGTCCCATCATGTTTGCTGGCTTTCAACTGAAGGCTAAATGGAAGACTTAGCTGTAATCTGAAAAGAATCAAATAAATTTATGAAAAAAGTTCTTACAATATATCAGTAATGTTGCTACAATTAAACATAGGTTGACCACACATAGATGAAAAAGCAGTATATACACATATATTCTCCTAATAGACTGCTGCTGTGTAGAGTTGCATTTTCATAACTAAAATTAGGCATCATGTTAAATGATCATTATTCAATGATCCTACAACAAAAGTAAATCAGAATATGCTGAGGTTCTCACAAAGGAACCTCAAGAAAATATTATGTATCACAAAAGCATAGTCTAAAAGGCTGTCAAAGGAAAAGAGGAATCTTGGAAAACATAATTTTGTTGGCTGCCACAACTGGCAATATAGGTAGACCCTATTATGGCTTGTGTATGAAAGTCTGCAATGAAAATCACAGTCACCCTTACTTCAGAATCTGGGATGTGGGATCGGGTGTGTATTTTGTATGGCTATGCGTCTATGTATCATTTTATTATCACAACAGGGACCACCACTGCCATCTGATCTAATGGCCTTCCTTTGAGGTTCCATTGTAACCTGGGTGCAAAGACTTCAGCACCACAACTACAAACAAATTTGAAAGTGTCCTATTCAGCTACTTTTGCTGCACTTAATTTTACCCTGTTTAGCTCCTTATTTTTGATGCTGAACATGAAAAGTTACATAATATCAATTGAAACAGCAAAAGAATGTAAAACATTATCAAAACAAAGCAATCTATTGGTTGCATCTTATACTTGAACACCAACTAATTGTCTGTTTTGTCTTCTACTTCAGGATGAAAATGCATGTGATCTACTTTTCCTTCTAAAAATTGCATCAATCTAATTTTTCCACTACTTTACATCTTGAATATTTTTAAAGGTGCATTTAGGATTCATAAAATCAATATTCCTGATTTGCATTAACTTCCATTCAAATTCAAATTTTAATTTGAATTTCAAACATCAGTCCTAAAATTCAGGTACAGTGGGTATCAAACAGCACACAGCTGCCAAATTACCAGTGCTACCTAACTTACTTGGCATATTTTTGCATAAGATGTACAACAACGAAAAGACTCCCTCATTTTTTAAATGGGCCCTGAACACAGAAATCCTTTTTTAATTTCAGTAAGTGTTTTCTTTTTTGGCAAGCATCTTTTCAAGTGAAAGAGATAACTCAGGCACAGTTTTCTCAAAGATCACTTTCACAGTTGAAGAAGTTTTAAGAAGACTGCATTTAATTGACAATATAGTCATTACTATTTTTAGCAATATGATTGTATCCATTTTAATTATACCAGCTTAGAAACTGAAGTGGCAAATTATACCCTCTGGAAACTATAGAACAAACTGAAAAATGTTTCAGTTCCTATATTATATGGAGCTATTATCTCTGCCTTCGCGTACACTTAAATGATTGGTATTTTTGACTAACCTCAGCTTTCACATCTGTCAGTGAGGTTCAGGACCTAAGGCAGGACGACTTAACTCTTATATTTAATTACTTTTTTTTAAAAGTGACAAAGAATCTTATGATAATGAAATCTATAGCTTCATTATTTTCACTGTTTCCCTGAAGTACCACTCAAGACTTGTATGCTACTAAGAAGGAATTATTTGAAAGATTTGGCATTGTTTTGCTTTTTTTCCCTTAAGGACGATTCCAGCCAAGAACGTCTAGTTAAGTACTGTTGAAGATATCTAGCATTATGGATATCTGTACTGCATGAATAATTGTTGCCAGGCTATTTCATCAATAGTTACAAATATCAATAGTATCTGACCCTATATGGACATGAATAATTTTCTCATTCACAGCATGACTCTCCATAACTTACTTATCAGTGATAATGTAAGCATGAAAAGCTTGTATTCATCTTGCAAATGTCCTAAAGCACTCCTGGGTAAGCATACACATTTCGCATAAAAGGAATCTGAAATATGTGTGACAATTAATTATCTGGAAATAAGGGCTATGAATACTTCAGACAACCTAATAATTGCTTATTTAAATCAAATGTAGGAAAAAAATAAAGATCTAAGTTACACATGCCCATCATGAACTATTTGAGAAATAAAATCTTACAAAAGTCACACAGTATATATCATGACATTAAAGCTCGGTTTTCTTTCTTACTGGGTTTCTTTTCTTTTTTTGGTGTTAGTCATCACAATGGAAGACAAGTATGTTTTCAATGTAACTGGAAAATAAATTCCAACTAATACACCAAATACAAAATCTGGTAAATTTTTTTGCCCATACCTTTATTTCATCTCCTTCAGAAAAGTGTAGAAAGCTAATCATCGCAACCACAAGATGTGGTGAAGAAAAAGATTGTTGAATTCCTTGACACCTGCAGAAACAACTTTATTTGCTCACTTGTTATTTTGGTTCTTTGGAGAGTATTATGGTTAGTATTTAAATAAAGACTGCAAAAATAGTAACATCCTGCACATATAATAAAAATATAACAGCTTCCTGTTTAACATTGTTCCACATTTTGCTCATAAGGTACTTAAAAGGGTACTTATAAATAAGAACATATATTTCACAGACAAATACCAGCTGTGTAAGCTGTGCAATTTTTAACTCTTCAGAAGATGATTTACCAAAAAGTTAGTTTTCACGTGCTCTCCCATCACGGAAGACATCTCAGGATTTGTGAGACATCCTCACTACAAACTGGAATTGAGTCTCTACGAGCTTGGCTAATAAGTGTCAGGTACCTGGGGCTGGGACACACACAACACACAACACCTACGTTTCAGTTTCAAAGATACTATTGCTGCCTGCTTCAATTTTCAAAATTACATTGTCTTGGTTTGAGGTAAAACAGAACCAATTTTCTGATTTGTAAGCTTACTTTTTAGCTGGGCCTCTTCTAACTGACTAAACTCTGAAATTAACAGCATATTGTTCAGAAACTGTTCACTCTTACAGTGATAAGACCTGATCATATCAAGGAATGGTATGCACAGAGGCTCTTGCTTATTCTTATTGCTATAACAACCAAGGTCAGATAACTTCGCTATTTGCCCTGTTAGAGGGTCAGAAGCAGAGAAGCGTAGAGGCATCCCACCTGCAGGGAGAAATGGACAGGACAGGTGACCCAAAACTGACCAACAGGGTATTCCATCCCATATGCATCACACTCAGTATAAAAACTAAGGGATCAAAGGGGCAAGGCTACTCTGGCTCACTCTCTTTTCTTCAATGGCCAACATCTGAGGAGGACCCTGTCTGTTCATCTGCCTTTGATCCCAATCTGAGCATTCCTGACTCTAGTTCTGGAATTCAGCTCCTGTCCATCACTGACTCCAGTCTGGGACTTTCCCTGTGTCTGCTGGTGACGTGATGGTCATCCTGGGAGCTGGATATGGTTTTGTATATATTGTATACTTTTTTTAATTTATTCTATTATTATTTACTATTTTCTTATTTATTATTACTTTCATTAAAGTAGTTTAGTTCTTTTTCTAAACTCGCAAATCTCCTTATCTCTTCCTCTCCTCTCTGAGGAGAGGGTGGGGGAGGGCCATCTGTCATCCTGGTTGGCCAATCCGGCCAAAACCACGACATACATCTTCCATCAAAGTAACAGAACAAATCTTGCCGTCTCAAAGATTTGTCATTATAGAGTTCTGCTAGTAAGAAGTAACAAGGATTAATGCAGGTCTTGTTTTCAGAGGAGCAGGCTACAAAATAACATCAAGATGCTGCACAGATGGACCTCCCACCTCCAAAGGGGTTCTCTCCCACTTCAGAGCCTGAATTTCTCAACTGAGGCTTAGAACAAACCTTGTTCTCTTCCATGTGATGGACATTTGAGGGGCATGCAGCTGTGACAACGACATTGCTCATATCAAGCCTGTTATTTATAGACACATCAGTGAATTTCTGATGACAACTGATTACTTGATATTGCCACTAACAAGAAGGTACGGCAGTGCCTGGTTTGTCCAATAAACTTTAAAGCAGGAAAAAGGGAGAAATCATAACTCTTTTTTTTCCCTTTTTTCTTGCATCTATATTTTATTGGCTGTCACAAGCCTGTTTCTTACTCTAACAGATAGGTATAACAGTGGCAAAAATTCTGATCTCAAGTGGTTTTAATACTGCAGGGGAAGTTGCTGAATCTTTTGCGTTGTCATGATAGGCTAGCTAACACATCTGTTAATGGTACCCTGTGGAAAGCAGAAGCTATCAGGAGATATAAAGTCACATTCTTCACAAAGTCCAAATTATTTTTTTTTTGTCTCATAGCTCTCTTTCATTGCTCTACATGAAAGTGTAAAATTGATTGATGCAAACAGCTGAGGCAAGACCCAGGCCAATTACAACTCTCTGTTTACCTTACATCAGGCTTAGTTCTCATTCTGCCTGCCCAATGTTTACTACAGTATCACGTGGGTAATTTCTTCAGATGCTCTGTACAGAGACTTAGGACTGAAGATTAGATATCCCCGTTGCAGCAGGTTCCCACAATGTCTTCATAAATAGTGTCAAGTTTGCATCCCACATTTGTGGCAAGTGCCAGACTTAGTTTTATATGTTTTGCATTCACTGATAACTGTGCAGTCTGATCCATCCAGAAAAAATATAAAGTTTACTGCTCAAGAAAAAACATTTGTACAAGTGAAACAATAAAATTTCAGGCTTTTCAAACTTTTTAGGGCCTCTGTACAGGTTCTTTAAGGATGGCTCTGCATGCAGAGTGAAGGGACTCAAGTCTTTTTAGACTGTTCAGAGCCCCTGCTTAGCCCTGAGAATCTGAAATCTTTGACAAAATCCACTGCTTTAAAAGAATTTAAGTCTGAAGGAAACAGAGATATGGTAACCCACTGATTGCTGAAGAGGATGAAAAATAAATCTTGAAAGAAAAATAAACCTTGGGTAGATCCATTTTCAAGTTCAAAAACCTATATTTTTATTAAATCTGAGCATCAGTCAAACAGAATAATAGAGGCTTTGCATTTCTGTGATATCCATCAGCTCCATTTAACACATGAGGAACCTGACAGGCAAAGGCCAATGTTTTAGATGAATCTTAGTTCTGGGTGTCTCCAATGTTGAGTGCTCATATGCGATAAAATCCACTGAGAAAAAACTGTCCCCCACAGAACATTTTAGGTTACATAAGAAGTTTGAGGCAGAGCTGGGAATAAATCTCTGTCTCCCAAGCCAATCCTTAACTATGTTGATCCTCCTTGGGGGAGGCTTAAAACTATATCATAATGACACTTCTGTTTTCCTGTTTGCACTCCTGTAGCTATTCTTGGGGACACCAATCTGAAATCCAGGCTATAACTGCTGTATTTTATTATCAATTTCTTAAATATCTTTTGAGAAGACATTCACTTGCAAGTTTTTCTTGCTATTCTGCCTTGCTCTTCTTAAAAAGATTGTTTAGACACATTTTTAACCTATAAGCATCACCAAAATAAGTGAAAAGGTATCTCTATCAGGTATCTCTTCGACAACTTTCTTCCCAGACTAAAGTCTATCTATCTTGTTTACACAGAATTACATGCAGACAGCTTCTGCTATAGTCAATATTAGTAGTTCTTATTAAGACTTTTATTATTGTTATTGTTGCTCACAATACTGTAGGAGTAGGTAAAATCCACCCTAAGAGCCCTGAATTTCATGTGACAAATTTATTTACAGATCATTTACTAGTCTGCTTTCCAAAATTTCTATAGGATTCAAGCAGCAAGTAAAAATTACTGTCTCGTACTTCTGACTTTAGAAACTGAGAAAAATAGTCTAATATAGCATATCAAAAATATAAAATTATTTAAGTATATACAATATTTTTATATTTTACTATACATAAAATACATACTATTTCTTTTGGTATATATCAAAATATAGTATATACAGTATATGTTCACTGAAAGGGTTGTCAAGCATTGGAACAGGCTGCCCAGGGGAGTGGTTGAATTGTCATCCCTAGAGGTATTTAAAAGACCTGTAGATGTAGTGCCGAGGGACATGGTTTAGTGGTAACTTGGCAGTGTTAGGTTAACGGTTGGACTTTATGATCTTAAATGTCTCTTCCAGCCAACACAATTCTACTATTCTGTGTCAAAATACAGAATATAGCAAATCATTTAACTATATATAAAATATTTCAGTGTACAATTTTTCTACATAATTTTTCTTTACAAAGAAGGTTATCTCAGGATCCCCCTTCTATTTTTCATCATCCTAACAGACTAACTTTTAAGCTTTTCAGTTCTCTTCTTGCACAGTGCTATCGGCAAAACGATAGTAAAATCCCATTCTTCCTCAATCTTCAGTCTTTTAATTTTATTTTAGACTACATTGACCATTGACCGGAATAACTGAATATGGCAAATGATCATGGCACATGATCTTAACACATGGTGTAACACAGCTGCAATACTAACTCATATTTAGTACCATAAAATTGCTTACACTTAAAATGTAAAGAATTTGAAATATTCTGAGGAATCTATACCCTCCAGAGAAGTTCTGTCAAAAATCTGACTGCATCCACACCACTGGCCAGGCACTGATCACATCCAAGTTTCAGTGCAAGAAGGAAAGGGTATAACAATAAAGAAATACTTGCAGCAAGGTGTGGGGGTTGGATACAAGACGAATTTTGTAGATTTTCAGCCAAGGGTAAGTTACGCTGAGAAAACTCCCCGAGCTCATCTTCTGATCAAAAGCTGTCAGGCAGAGCTGAAGAGGACAGAGATTACTCGAACATGGTGAAGTGAAAGGACCTTTCAAAGTTCCTAAAGTGCAACTTGAACGTCAGCATCTGAGAACATACATGTTAATTGTTTTAACCACAGTTGTGAGGTCTGACTGGGGTAATACAGGATTATAGGAGATAAATATTTGCAGAGACTCTCCACAAAATGAACATCCAGCTCCTATTGTTGAAGGAGACCGAGTCACCTGTATTGACACTTTAATTTTGTCCTTACCATGCTGATGAGTAGGTAATCTAATGGAGCAGTTCAATATATTGATTTGACAATCGCTTAAAAAACCTATTTGGTTTCAGACAGTATTAGCCATTCTGTAAGTATGCAGCATCTTTAAAGCGGACACTCTAACATCAGAATGAACTGCTTGATAACATTTTCTGTACACAGCTTTAAACCTCTTGCAGCATTGTGTTTTTACCTGCACAATATGTATTAATCAGTAATACAGTATCAGTATGTTTGTTTCATTTCTTTTATCTAGTAAAGAAATTCCAGTGACACAGAGATGATCTAGGAGGTAAAGCAAGCTATGAAACAGTTCTCTTGTCAGCAAAAAAAAACATTTGTCAGTGAAATTCTCACACTTGCTTTACCTCTTTATTTAATGGTAGAAAGGAAAACCCAACCAACTAAACAACAAATAAATGTAAATATTTCTCAAGAGCTCAACTCCTGCTAGGAAAAATTCCACACCACAGATACAGATGGATGTCAGCTATTAGATTTCCTCTTAAAAATCAGTGCACAAATCCAGCTCAAGCAATGTGTCAGCTGAGTTACATCATAACACCTTGTCAAGATCAAGTTCATTCAGGGGTCTGAACAGACCATAATTTGGGCAGAATTCCTAACTAAACTACACTTAGGGTTGCTCTGACAATAAATTAGTCAACCTAGGAGACCTAGGAGAATCAGGGGGGGCGGTGAGGAGGGGATGATATTAAGGACACAACTCAAGGAAATAATGTTGTCTGAACATTTCTGTTCATTTAAATATATGTGCATGTGCATGTTAATGTCTCAGTTGCCTCCACTTCCTTCTTTTATTCGTTAGATCACAAGTCTGAGTAGTTTCAGAAGCTGTTCTTTTACTAGGCTGCAGCAAAACAACTAAACCAGTATTTTTTATTATTTTGAAGAACTCAAGGTTTTATTTGCATAGCTTATTTTTTTAACAGTACTTTAACAAAGATTTTTTTAGAAACACAAGACAGTTCCATTCAATGTGTTCCAAACAATCAATTAATTTATGACTATTTTGAGAAGAGTAATACAGATGCTAACATTAAAATCTGCAGGTGTTTTGATAACTATAAGATTTATTTCATTTGAACACCTGGCAAAATACTTGGTGACAGATGATTTTGACAACTTCATAATAAGGGGCACAAGACAGAAATTATTACCACTATCTTACATGCATTTTTTAGAATATGCACATATAAACAAACACAGGCACACACACATACTTTATCATCTCCTGTGTTATGACTTTAACAAGTAGCATAGATTTGCATCCAGTAGGGAGGTGAGGTAAAGATGCAAAGGGTCAGCTTGTGGAATTACTGGAATTATTTATTAATTTAGTGCAAAGAAAAGCATGTTCTTGGCTTAAAGTGATCACTGGGTAAAATCATCAAGCCAATGAATTTCAAAACCAGAAAACATCTCTAATTTAAATAACAAACACTGCAGAGAGACTTCATCTTCCAACAATATTACTTTCTTTAATTAATTTATAACCAATGCAATTTCCCTAATTTCTAGGCATTCTCAACCAGTATGGTGTTGTACAAAATATCCGGTGGATTTTAATACCACAAGAGCATATGTCATTTTAAAAAAATATGTGCACTATGGTCAAAGCTGTGAAATACAACCAAAGTTCAAATTAGACAATTCGGAATTAAGACTAGGTAATTTCATAGCAATCATTCATTCAAAAAAAAAAACAAAAAACAAAAAAAAAAACCAATGGTAACCCATTTGTGCATTAGCTCAGATCAAATCAAATTTTCTAGAGGAAAAGAGGGGGCCAGGTGCCCAGCATTTATGGACAGTCAACTAAAAAGTTGCTACCTTTTTTTCAGTGACCTAGTAGCTACCTAAGTAATTTTCTAGAAGTCATTAGACAAGAGAATGCATAGAGTTCATACTCTGCAAAAAAAATTGCAAAGACTAATCCACCATGTTAGATTAATACAATAGGTAAAAAGATACAGGTTGTTCTGAGACTGCCTTCCCTCAGTCTTCCCTGTTAGATCTGCCCTACTTAAATTAGTACAGTCATCTAAAAATTGAGGTGCTATGTAGACTTGTAGGTCTGTATCCTATTCCACAGGAGGTGCACAGATACTAGGTATTACCCCTAGTGAAAACTGAGAATGAACCAAACATGAATTTCTGTAGAAAGGATGCAGTCAATGTATATCGTGGTCCATGATCTTTTTAAATACCTAAAACAGTTCTATGAAAGTGGAGTCTTTGCTTTGGGCTAGAAACAGAGACACTTCAGTATGAAATACACAAAGGTGTTAAGTGGGAGCCACTGGTATGGAACCACTTTTGTAGATAAAAAAGCATAACAAGGGGGAAAGGAGAGTTGAAGGGCATAACCTGAGGTACAGGTATTTCCTGACAATCCAGACCAAAGCCCCTCTACTGGCATAGTCTCACATTTGTAGGTAAAAAACTTCTACAGAAACTACACCAGAACTATATTTTAGGAGTCGCGCAATCAGGTACTAAAGTGTATCCCAGGAAAAGGAATACTTCTGCCTCTCTGGCTGGATATCTTCTAAAACAAAGTATTGTCAGTTTTCCTCTCAACACTCACGCCACTGCAACCAATGGGGGAATAAGCCAGGCTAATCAGAGCAGCAACAAATACCCCTTAGCTGCCTTTTAAGATGAGAACCAAAAGACCAACCATGTCAAGTGTATGTATACCAATGCACACAGCCTGGGGAAAAAACAGAAGGAACTGGAGCTCAGTGCCCAGTCAGAAAGTTATGATATGGGAATAACTGAAACATGGTGGGACAGCTCTCATGACTGGAGGGTTATGATGGGTGTAGGCTGTTTTGTAAAGACGGACAGTGAAGAAGAAGAGGAAGAGTCACGCTCTATGTTAAGGAGAATCCTGAATGTGTAGAAGTCAACTACAGTGATTGTGGAAGCCTTATTGAATGCTTCTGGGTCAAAATCAGAGTGGTCATCTCCAAGGGGAATCTTATAGCATGCTGGCATCCAAGACAAAAAGGCCAACGAAGCATTATTTCACAGAATCACAGAATGGTAGGGGCTGGAAGGGACCTTTAGAGATCACCGAGTCCAACCCCCCTGCCAAAGCAAGTTCCCCTAAAACAGGGTGGACAAGAATGCAACCAGGCAGGTTTTGAATATCTCCAGAGAAGGAGACTCCACAACCTCTCTGGGAAGTCTGTTCCAGTGCTCAAAGTAAAGATTTTCCCTCATGTTGAGATGGAATTTCCTGTGATCTAGTTTGTGCCTGTTGCCCCTTGTACTCTTGCTGGGCACTGGGCACCACTGAGAAGAGTCTGACCCCATCCTCGTGACACCCACCCTTTAGATATTTGTAACCATTGATGAGGTCCCCTCTCAGTCTTCTCCAGGCTAAACAGACCCAGGTCTCTCAGCCTTTCCTTGTAAGAGAGGTGCTCCATTCCCTTGATCATCTTTGTGGCCCTCTGCTGGACTCTCTCCAGCAGTTCCTCATCTTTCTTGAACTGGGGAGCCCAGAACTGGACACAGCACTCCAGATGTGGCCTCACCAGGGCAGAGTAGGGGTGGAGGATGGCTTCCGTCAACCTGCTGGCCACGGTCTTTTTAATGCATGAGCCCATTGGCCCTCTTGGCCACAAGGGCACATTGCTGGCTCACAGTCAACTTGTTGTCCACCAGGACTCCCAGGTCCCTCGCTGCAGAGCTGCTCTCCAGCAGGTCAACCCCTAACATGTACTGGTGCTTGGGGTTATTCCTCCCTAAGTGCAGGACTCTACGCTTGCTCTTGTTGAGCTTCATTAGGTTCCTCTCTGCCCAACTCTCTAGCCTGTACAGATCTCGCTGTATGGCAGCACAGCCTTCTGCTGTGTCAGCCACTCCTCCCAGTTTTGTATCATCAGCAAACTTGCTGAGGGTACACTCTGTCCCCTCATCCAGGTCATTGATGAATACGTTGAATAAGGCCGGACCCAGTACCGACTTCTTGGGAACACTGCTAGTTACAAGCCTCTGCACTGCTGATCACAACCTTCTGAGCTCTGCCATTCAGCCAGTTCTCAATCCACCTCACTGTCCACTCATCTAACACACACTTCCTATTTGGGTCACTTAAGCAAGCTTTGGGTCAACAGAACCTGGTTCTTACAGGTGACTTCAGCTACCCAGATATTTGTTGGAAGAACAGTACAGCAGCTCTCATGTCATCCACCAGATTCCTGGAATGCGTAGAGGACTGCTTCCTCACACAGATGTTAGATGCGACAACCAAGAGCAAAGTCCGGCTGGACTTGCTATTCACAAAGCAAGAAAACCTGTTTTGTAATATCTTGGTTAGTAATAACCTTGGCTGCAGTGATCACAATATTATGGCATTTGCGATCCTGCTAAGCACGCTGAAGTTTAGTACAAAGACAAAGGTTAGAAGAGCAAACTTCACTTCACTCAGAGATCTGCTGGAAGGCATGTCATGAGAAGATTCCATGGAGGAAAAAGGAGCTAGCAAGTACTGGGAGTTTTTCAAGAACTCTCTCCTGGAAACACAAAAAACATTTCATCTCCTTTAAAGGTAAGGGAAGAAGGCAGAGCAAAAGACCCCCCCTTGACTTAAATGCCAGCTTCTGAGTCTGCTCAAAATCAAAATAGAAGCATACTACAGACGAAAAAGTGGATGAATACCTGTTAAGAATTATAAGGGAATGTGGAGATGCAGTTAGAAAAGCAAAAGCTCAGCTTGAATTGAAACTGGCCAGAGATGTCAAAAACTAAAAGGAAGAGTTCTTCAGGTACATAAACAAGCACAAACAGAGGAAAATATTGGCCCACTGTTAAATAGGAGAGGTGAATTAGTCACCAACAATGCTGAAAAGGCAGAGGTTCTCAATACTTTCTTCACCTCTGTCTTTACCTGCACTGTTGGGCCCCAGGCCTTGGGAACAACAACCTAGGTTGATGCAAACACAGACCCACTGTCAGTGAAGCAACAAATCGATGGGCTCTGATGCCATCCACCCAGGAGTGCTGGATGATGTTGTAACGATGCTCAACATGATCTTTGAGAAGTCATGGAGATCAGGGGACGTTCCAGAAGACTGGAAGAAGGCTAATGTCACCCCCGTCTACAAGAAGGGCTTAAAGGAAGATCCAGGAAATTATAGGCCCATCAGTCTTACTTCAGTCCCTGGGAAAGTTATGGAATTAATCCTCCTGGAGGCTATCACAAATCAAATGAAGTAAGTGATTGGGAAAAGCCAGCACGGGTTCACCAAGGGCAATTCATGCTTGAAAAACCTGATAACCTTCTACGACAATGTAACCTCCTTAGTTGATGAGGGGTGAGCGGTCGACGTTGTGTACCTGGATTTCTCCAAAGCTTTCAACATGGTTCCCCACAGCCTTCTCCTAGAGAAACTGATGCATTATGGTCTAGACAAGTGGTCTGTGTGGTGGGTGGGGAACTGATTGACAGGCCACACCCAGAGGGTGATAGCAAATAGCTCCTTTTCAAACTGGTAACCTGTCACAAGTGGGGTCCCCAGGGATCAATTCTGGGCCCAACACTGTTTAATGTCTTCATAACTGATCTGGATGAGGAGTTTGAGTGTACCCCAATGAAGTTTGCTGGTGACACCAAAGTGAGTGGGGAAGTGGACACTTCAGAAGAGAAAGACACCCTGTGGGAAGACATAGTTAGGCTGGAAGAGAGAACTAACAAGAACCTTATGAAATTCAACAAGGACAAGTGTAAGGTCTTGCAGCTGGGAAAACATAATGCTGGAGTGCAGTACAGGCTAGGATCTACCCAGTTCAGGAGCAGCTCTGTGGAAAGGAACCTGGGGATCCTGGTGGACAACAAGCTCAATATGAGTGAACAGTGTGCTGCTGCACCAAAGAAAGCCAACAGGATGCTGGGTTGAATCAACAAAGGCATCACCTGCAGAGATAAAAAAGTCGTTATCCCACTCTACTCAGCGCTTGTCAGGCCACACCTGGAATACTGTGTTCAGTTTTGGTCCCTGCTATACAAAAAAGATGTGGACAGATTGGAGAGGGTCCAGAAAAGGACCACAAAGATGGTCAAAGGATCGGGAAGTCTGCCATATGAGGAAAGGCTGAGAGAATTGCGTTTGATCAGCCTTGAGAAAAAAAGGGTTTGGGGACACCTTATTACCACATTCCAGTATTTAAAGGGTACCTACAAGAACATGGAGATTCTCTTTTCACGAGGAGTCACATGGAAAAGATGAGAGTTAATGGACACAAGAGGAAAATCTTTCACAATGAGAACAATCAGTCACAGGAACCACCCTGAAAGATTATAGGAAGTGGTGGATTCCCCATCATTGGACATTTAAAAGTCAGCTGGACAAGTGTGCTGGACCATCTTGTCTAGACTGTGCTTTTGCCGAGAAAGCTTGGACTAGATGATCCTAGAGGTCCCTTCCAACCTGGTATGCTATGATTCTATGATTCTATGATTCTATGATTCCTCTTAGAAAAGTTACATAGCAAAACTTCCCTTTTACTAACATTGGGGTTGAATGTTATTTCATATTTTATTTGGCTATGAAACTGGCTTTTTGGAAAGGTGTTTTGTATTTAGGCTATTTAATCTAATCAATAGGTAGTAAGATATGCCCTTTCCTTAGCAACCTCTTTGGCTTTGTACCTGCTGGTGGACTAATATATTGAGATGCAGAGAGTACTATTACCACCATATTTCACATATATTTTATGTGATATAAACATTTACATTCTTGTTTATGGCACAGCATGTGTCCAAAGCTTTGTCTAAGTATCACCTGCCTTTGTAAACTATGAAGAGCAATTGATCTCTTTCCATCTAAGCAGCAATTTAAATATTTTCCTCTCCTCATAAATGCTGCACTCCATAACATTTATCTCTTAGTGTCAAGAAGATAGAATGATCTCAGGATTAGGAAAAATATTTTTTCAAATATGTTTGGCTTAATTTGATCTCACTAGAAGTTAAATCCTTAAATACAACAAAACCTGACTTAACTTAGATCAAGAAGTCCATAACAGAGCAGGAGTAATGTTCCCTTACCTGAGACTTCCACCTTTCTATACCTCTTGAAGGTGACAGTTTCCATTATCTTGTTTTAAACGGAGAGTGATTCAGAAACAATATAAGCAACAATATGCAACGCCTTTCTTTTTTTCCCTTTCACAAGTGTTCCATATGAATACTGATCGAAAGAACTAATGAAATTTGTCAGTTTATCTTCCCACTGTTTAATAAATACACCCACAGAATAATCACTCTTCTCAAAAACTGTTTTCTTTCTAGGCCCAGCAGATCATAGCTGAGGAAAATCTCCTATGAGATCTCTGTGAGAAACAAATAACTGGCCTGTTCTGTGGGGAATGCTGCAGGGAGTCTGCTTAGAGACACCTGATGTTCTTAAACCCCTCAGAATTAAGAAAAAAATACCTGCAATTCCACTGACTCTAGGCAGTCCTGATCTGAATATGCAAGAAGGGCAAAAAGAGAGATTAAAGCTGTTACCGCCTGCAACCTTGTTAGCTTCTGTGTCTAGTGTTACCTGCCATATCAGGGGTTCAGCTGAGTTCATTATAAACTTACCAAATTCTCACTATGTAGACAATAGCTTTCAGAAAATCCCTCTGGTCTTTTCCTATAACCCTTTCACCTGTTCCTCTCTACAGCAAAGACTGTGTTCTATGCATAGAATAGTGAGGGTTCCATTTTTTTATTTCTATACCTTTTCCCTTTTATTCTTTGCCTAAGTTTCCCTTGCAGGAATTAAAACAAACTAAATCTTTCCAGTTACTTAACAACTTCAGTGGAGTAAAAAATTGGTTTTGGTAATAAAAACATTTCATCCTTTATCAATGACAATCAATTTCCTCAACAAAAGCTCACTATAGAGAAAGACGGTACAAAAGCATCTGATTACCTGAAAAATTACAAAAATTGAGAAGGGTTCTGGTAACCACATAGATCCTTTCCTTCTCTTTACTCAGTTCAAGAGAGAGAGAAGCTCCTTCCCTAGACTCCTCAATGGAAAGCACAGGTAGTTGCAATATCCTAGTACAAGCAGCCCCTTGTTACAGACCCTGACAGCCAAGCATCAGCTTCCATCACCTCAGCTGAGCAGCCTCTCACACTAAGTTAGGGATGGTCACTTTTTTTCAAATCTCAAGAGTTCCCACAACCACTGAGTTTTACAGCTCAGTGAAAAAAATACGTCTCTTACATGTATTTTAAGTCTTACGTATCTTTTCTACTTTGCTAGAACTGGGTTCAGGCTGTTGCCCTAATGACAACCAACTTCATCAGTTATGTTTTTGACATTAGGCACAATTCAGAGCTTTTCACTCAACTCTAGAATTGCAGCAGGAAAATTAAGAGCTGGATTGAATAATCAGTCTTCTTCAGAGCTCTGTCTACAATTTCAGCAATTTAAACCTGATAGGAGCAAAATATGATCACCAGTAAAAATTACTTACTTCTGACTCTTGCCTGGAAGATTTCAACACCCATATGATGGACAGAAAGGGAAATTATGTGAAGCCAGTGACATTGACAGTCTACAGTTATCATAAGGGTTAAATTTAACAGACAGAAAATACAGATAAAGTAATCTGATGTGATCTGCCAAAAACATAGTAGTATACTGATAGAAAGCCAAGGTTCAGTAACCGCCACTGATTTAAATCAAGAAGATTCCTTTGGCATTTTCAGCCACCAGAAGTATCCATGAGATACAACAGGGAAATTGCACAGTAAAAGATTAAGCTCAAGATAAATAAAAATAAAATCAAAACCTGTTGCCCTTCTATCCATTGCCCCCCAATTTTGAGCATTTTGATAACACTTTTGTTTCTCCTGTTATGAAGGTATAGATTAACACTCGAGTTCAAAGATGAAATTGGATGCAAATCTTGAGATGGAGAGCTCTTCCTATTCAGAAAAAAACCTACTCATGCCCAAGACTTCAAGGACAAGTCACATATTTGGTATACCCGTGACTTTCCACTGAATATTTTTTTTGCAAGTTCTACCACTGTCACTGAAGTTCTGAAAATATCTTGATTTTAAGTATAGCATGCGAAGTAAACTTCAGTTCTCAATATTTTCCAGGCATACCACACTCACAAAAAGTAAGAGGCATCCCAGTTTGGAGACCAGAGAGAAAATGGCTGTTTTAAAGAATTTCAATATGTTGTTCTGTTGAGTTTTTGTTGTGGTTTTGGCCAAATTGGCCAATGGCTAGCAACAGATGCTCCCCCTGAACCTCTTGTACACAGAGAGCAGGAGGAGAGATAAAGAGATTTATGAGTTTAGAGAAACTGAACTACTTCAATGAAAATATTAATAATAAAATAAAAAGGGAAATAATTAAATAGATACAGTATATACAAAACCGTATCAAGCTCCCAGGATGACGTCACCAGCAGGCACTGGGGAAGTCCCAGACTGGAGTCAGCGATGGGTGGGAACTGGATTCCACAGCTGGAGTCAGGAACACATGGATCGGGATCAAAGACAGATGAACAGACAGGGCCCTCCTCAGATGTTGGCCATTGAAGAAAAGAGACTGACCCTTTGACCCCTCAGCTTTTATACTGAGCATGGGGCAGATGGGATGGAATACCCCTGTTGGTCAGTTTTGGGTCACCTGTCCTGTCCACTCCTCCCCACAGGTGGGACCCCTCTATGCTTTTCCGTTTCCGACCCTCCAATGGGGCAAATAAAAAAATTAGCTGACCTTGGTTGTTATAGCAATAAGTATAAACAAGAGCCTCTCTGCGTACCATTCCTTGGCGCTAGCTGTAAACGTTGGTCTTATCACTCTGAGAACAAACCATTTTTGGCACAATATGCTGTTAATTTCAGAGAGTTAGAAGAGGCCTAGCTAAGAAGTAAAATTACTGAACAGAAAGTTGGTTCTGTTTTACCTCAAACCAGGACAGTCAGTCAGGCACAGATGTCACTCAGATAAGCAATACTGGTCAGCATCTCAATTATGGGTCACTGGCACCTTTTAAGCCCCTTTATCTCCATTTTTGTGTGCTTACTCTTACGCCATCCCCTTTGACTCTTTTGTCTTCCCAAAAACCACTCTACTTCAATAGCTTTTTCCCCATTGGCCCCATTTTTACTACATCTGTACCTCATTTGGTATGACTGATGTGGTTACTGTGATTTTGTTGGCCTAGCAAAGCTCTACTGCTGAGGAGGTCCCCAGCACTCTCCCCATTTGTCTGTGAAGTCTGGCCATTTCTTCCCTAAATTAATGTTAGGTGAAATCTGGACATTCGTCCTAGCAGTCTCATGTCTTTTGTCAGCTTATTGCTATGCTACTTTTTAGCATTCACCAGTTTCTCATGTCATGTCCAGTAGTTTTCCATTTCTATTCAGTTAACTAAACCTCAGTCCACAGCATAGTCATCTGCCTGCATACTTCAACAGGTACTGTGATTCTAAAGGCAGTTTTACTGCCTTGCTATGTATTGCTATGGCTGGTACAGTTTACTTACCTACATAAGGTAAAAGTTTTTGCATGCTTTACTATACGGAGAATTGGCTTTGTTGTTAATTTCAATGAGAATATCCCTTCCAGAAAAAACTGATTTTTGCTGCTTTTATGCCATGTAAGTCATGGTCTGTCATGTTTTGAATGATTGTCAAACTCAGAGAGTGGAAGTTATAATTTTACTTCTATTAGCTGGTTTGGAAGGCTGCTGTCCCCACACTGAGAAATACCAAGATGTATCAGTAGACTTACTTGGGAACTAAATATTCTGAAACCGTATTTCCAACCCTTACAAAGATTCCTAGCTGTAACCCTTAACCCTTTAACCCTTAACCCTTTAACCCTTTAACCTTTTTTTTTTTTTTTTCTTTCTGAGTGCAGACTCGCAAAGAGGATCATGCAATTTGGGCCTTCAGCAAGTTCTGTTAGGCTCATTATAATTATGCACACCAGGGAGTCTTTGCTGGCTGTGCACTTAGCAGTGAGGCAGGTACAAAAAGCTTCTTTTGTTCCTTGCCTGAGATGGTCCTTCATCTGGCAGTAGCAATCTTCCATCTCTTGCTTCCCCAACCCTGGTATTTTCCTCTTGAATTAATATTTCTTATTTAACAATTTCATGTATGTCTCTTGTTTCAGCTTTCTCACCTGGTGTAGTTTTAATTTGCATTGTCTGTGTAAGTCACACTGTGTCATTTGCTAACTACTGGCATTACCTATAGTTAAACAATTATTTGTTCATTGATGAAACTGGGACAAGTTCGCACTGTTGAGCCTTGTGAAGCTGTGTCACATTTTGAAGGCAAAATCCTTGGTGGGTTTTGTTCATTCATCTGTTTTATTAACGAATGTAGGGGTTGGTCCATAGTAAAATTAAAACTATTTAAAATTGCCTGAAGAGAAAGAAATACAGCAGTATTTATGGACTTGATTAATTAATTCTAAATAGCTGAAATTTCTCTTCTTTAGAACTAAGAAAAGTGTGACTCTGAACAGCATGTCAAAAGGTTCACTCACCTCTTGCTTGTAATTATTTTGTTTAAATTAAAATGTCAGTACTTTGTGATTAATAAGCTGCCTACAGGGGGTTTCTGAAATAAACCCCTTCCTTTTCTGCCTTCCTCATTTTGATGTTTAGCTTTTGCTTTAAATTTTAGGGTAAAACAATTAACCTCTAAACAAAAAATAATGCTGAAAAGACAGTGATGCACATTCCCTGGCTCCTGTTTTCTCTGTCCAATTAGGTTTATACACTACCACTATCATAACCCTTCTGTACCTTCACTGCAGAGGTCTTAAGGGTAGAAGAGGTCTTCATAGGAAGAAAGGAGACGTTATCATCATTCTTGCACAGTAGTCTAAAAGTCATTGGTCTGTATGTCTTAGCAGTTCACAGTGAGCATTGCAATTCCATAATGAACGTACCTATAATTACATGATATTCATTTATATCATCATCTAACATGTTAGTATACTATACCTTCTTTTGAAAGGAAAGTTAATTCAAGTAGGCAAGTATTAAATTAACTGGTTACTAAGATGCATCCATTCAAAAGACACTTAAAAACCATTTTGATTTTTTTTGACAAAAAGGATAGATTTGACTTTGCACTTTCTGGGTGTTACTTTACTTGATGAGAACACAGAATTATGTACAAACTAGTTCTTACTTTTTCTTCATGCTAGAGACTGATAGAAAAATCTCTCCATTCATTTATACATATTTCTTTTAATATATACTTCAAGCTTTCCAGACAAGTATCCTGACTGCTCAGGAGTGTGTTATCATGATCAGATGAAAGCAAATGATATCTCAAATCTTGTTTGTTCCAAAGTCAGGTCTAAAGAACAATGTTTGGGAATTTAGTCCACCTGTACAATGTCATCAAAGCTATCACTAATTTGTTGGAGTCATAAACTGTAAGTGTAGGAGGAAGTCAGCAATGCTAAACTATAATATTTTTTTTGTCCAGTGTGCTTGCTACATCACATTCGTCATTCTTGAAAAAAGGAAAGGATAATTGGAACATGATGGTTATCTTTATAGGCAATTAGTTTATACAGTGTAATTCTAGGGAGAGGGCACAGAGGAAAAATTATTAAAATATGTAGTCAAATCAAAGGTATGTCTCATCCTTCAGCCAGAAATCTCTTCAGCCTAATAGCAGCTCTGCTTAACACCAATGCATTTTTGTAGGTTTGCAAGAGCTTTGAGTTCTGCTGCTCACTAAATTTGGTTACCTAGACAATGATTTCTTTCGGAGGGGGAAACCTAAGTGGTTCAGGGAGCTGGGACTAGTAACATGCTTTGCTTCCAGTTGGACTTCTCAATTTTTGGTCTCTGCAGTCCTTCCAGCTCGGTGTTGGCTTTTTTCTCTCCATGGGGTGTGGAGGTCAAGATAAACTTTTGCTTTTGTGTGAAGGTATTCAGATCATTAACAAAGGTGACATTCGTTATCCCAGAGGCTGAGAGGTCCATCAAAACCCTCCTAGCCTTTATGAAAATCTCTCTCAATTATAGGTCTCCATCTCTCTTTCTGCTTGCCCTGTAGCTCAGCTGATCAAAATGAGGGTAACATTTTCAAGCTGTGCTGTACAAAGTCTGTTCTGAATTCTGTAACTGAAGAAGTCAAACTCAGCAAGCTTGAGCAGAGTGGAGCCGAGATGAATTGTGTTACAGGATGGCAGACTGCTCTCGTTCCCATCTATATTATTACAAACCCACCTTTAAGCATGTGTTTGAAAAATCCTGTTGCTTGAGCATTCAAGAAAGTGACATCTGGGTGAAGACAACAGAAAACACCGTTCTTCAGTAAGAATCAAAAATTTAATAAAGTTTTAGATAAATGAATTAGGTCATAGAAGGCACAAAATTACTTTAAAGTAACTTACCAAATATCCTTTATAGCATCAGTTCGGTATTCACATTGTGATCTAAGTAAGCAATTCTTAAGAAAATTTAAGTATTAGAGGCTTATGTTACCCATAGAAACAGGTAATAAATTTACCGACATCCTTATTGCTCATAAACATCTGCTGCTTAGGCTGTAGTAAAAACAAAGTTCTTGGTGGCAGCAAAGGAAACAGCTGCTACATCAGATATGTTGTTGATGTTGCAACGAATTTTATTGACTCCCCTCCCTCATGCTAGATATAACTTTTCAAAAATCTACAATATACATTTTCGTTCTCAATAATTTACATATTAGACTTGCTTGTCTATGTGAAACATATTATAAATGCAAAGAAATCTATATATTGACTGGCAGGAATTAAAGTACATTAAAGACATTAAAGTACAGTGTCATTGATGGAAAAACATTTGTAAGAAGAAATTGAAAACTTAAGTTGATTTAGGGAAGTAGAAATGTTTCTTTTATCAGGGACCAAGGCAAATACTTTTTTATACTTACACTACTCTTTTATTGAAAGTTTCCTGAATTAAGACTTTTGATCTGTAAAAAAAGAATAAGGCAAAACTTTGTGAAATATTTGCTTCCATAAAGATTATTTTTTTTTCCTAGAAGATATGATGTGTTATTTATATATGAAAGTGACAAGAAGAAACAGGTGGGGAAATAAGTTACGAGTCATTCTAAATGATTGGTTCTTTTCAGTATCTGTGACATCTATAGCATGTAACACATTTCCATGTTCCCTATGAAGAGAAAGCTGGGTGCAAAGGCAGAATCACAGAATTATTCAAGCTGATAAGCATAGTATTATGCTGAATTCAGACCCTGTTGCTTAGGGTTTTGTCTAGTCAGGTTTATCTGTTCATACATACTCAAATAACTTAATTTTTTTTTTTTCCATTTTGTGGGTCAAGAGAATTGGTAGGTGATTAAAATACCTGACACTTACTATGTTTATTTATTTCTTTACCAATGTATTTTGAGGAAAATCACTACCTTGGTAGATATTCTGTTGTAAAAGTGGAAAGTGGAATAGTCCTGTTCCAATTTTTATTTTTTTGCCTGTTCAGAGTGAAAATCATTCATTAGTCTCATTAAAAAGGACATGATTCCCAAGTGAATTCTTCAAGCCAAACAAGAAGCAGTAAATTTTATTTTCAGATCAGAGAAGAGAAGGGTTTGTACTCTGTTGTATAATAGCATTTTCTAGATCTTTCCTAAGAAGTTAGGGGACAAAAACTAATTTTAGTGTTCTTAGCAATTTGTGAAATTAAATGTTTTGGAAGTATGCACAAAAAACTATAAGGAGAAGAAACTTAAACTGGTCATGAACTTTGAGCCTGAGGAGGATGTTCTTTATCCGGAAGACAGAGATTTTCTTTTTCAAATTATTCATTCTCCAGAGCATAGAATCATAGCAACAAGAACTGAAGGGAAACTATTTGTCGTGGTTTTGGCCAGATTGGCCAATCAGAACGACAGATGGCCCTCCTCCCCCCTCTCCTCAGAGAGGAGAGGAAGAGATAAGGAGATTTATGAGTTTAGAAAAAGAACTAAACTACTTTAATGAAAGTAATAATAAATACGGAAATAAGAAATAATAATAAAATAAAATAAAATAAAATAAAATAAAATAAAATAAAATAAAATAAAATAAAATAAAATAAAATAAGTATACAATATATATAGAACCATATCCAGCTCCCAGGATGACCATCACGTCACCAGCAGACACAGGGAAAGTCCCAGACTGGAGTCAGTGATGGACAGGAGCTGAATTCCAGAACTAGAGTCAGGAATGCTCAGATCGGGATCAAAGGCAGATGAACAGACAGGGTCCTCCTCAGATGTCGGCCATTGAAGAAAAGAGAGTGAGCCAGAGTAGCCTTGCCCCTTTGATCCCTTAGTTTTTATACTGAGTGTGATGCATATGGGATGGAATACCCTGTTGGTCAGTTTTGGGTCACCTGTCCTGTCCATTTCTCCCTGCAGGTGGGATGCCTCTACACTTCTCTGCTTCTGACCCTCTAACAGGGCAAATAGCGAAGTTATCTGACCTTGGTTGTTATAGCAATAAGAATAAGCAAGAGCCTCTGTGCATACCATTCCTTGATATGATCAGGTCTTATCACTGTAAGAGTGAACAGTTTCTGAACAATATGCTGTTAATTTCAGAGTTTAGTCAGTTAGAAGAGGCCCAGCTAAAAAGTAAGCTTACAAATCAGAAAATTGGTTCTGTTTTACCTCAAACCAGGACACTGTTTAATCATCTTGCCTCTCTTCTGTCCAGAGGATAATTTTTCTGAATGCTTCTCAACCCTTCCTTTCCCCTCCTCCCCCAACCTCCTTATTTGAAAATTAATTTTAATTGTCTTAGGCCTAGAAGGTGGAAATCAAGAGAAGTAATGGAACTTCTGTGCCATCTTAATATCATCCCATGAGTCCTAGTTAAAACAAATCCTACACTCACAAAATTGCAGCCCACCAGAAGGGAGATAGAACTGCAGACCTATTTTGCTCATGTTTCTGAGTTCAGTGCTGATCTATTAATCACTGCTAGCCAAGGGACAATGTTTTTGCTGTAAGAATTCCTACCTGATTAAGGTCAAGTTCACTAGATCCCTCTTGTCTTCTGTGTGATCTAGCTGCTATTCAGCCTTAAGCACTGCAGAGCTCCAGATATATAAAAAAGGCTTAACTTCACTTATTTGAGGAAGTTCAATGCAAGAAAATAACATGGCTTTACAGTTTTTATCCTGTGTATCAAGTGTGCAGAGCTCTTTTGGATTTTAGGTTGGGAACTCAGCATCTAATGGTATACTTTCTGTTGTACAAGGGGATATAATACAGATTCACCCTTGTCCAAGTATGGGGTTACCTGGTGATGTGAAAATAAGGTAGAGCACGGCACATAAGAACAGTCAAGATATCACTTGCATCATGCCTAACCACAATTTGGGGATACTTGGGGAATGTGGTATGGTAGGATACTTGGTTGTTATGTCAGGTTGTTATGTCCTCCAGTAATATGGTGCACAATGTCTCTCTTGTGAACAGCACAAAAGATTGGATGTTTCCAATTCCTTGCAAAAGAAAAATCAGGACTTTGTTCATGTGATGGAATTTGGAGCTACTTGTCCCCAGATATCTCATAGGACAAAACCTCTTCAAAAGCCTGGGGAAGCAGAAGAAATTTGTCTCTATGCCCTGAGTTTGTTGAAGGTCTGCGTAGTCATTGACTACCTGAGTTTTCTCTATCTGTCATGAGGAAATTTGGAAGGAGTTGAGATTTTCATGGTATCATGCACAAATTGTGTTGATAGCAGGAAAGTTTAAGTTTCTCTAGCAATTTTTATTTAGATTACTTAAAAACATTTAACTGCTATTAAAAATAAAATAACCACAACCAAAGTTAATCATGAAGAGGAAAATGAATCAGCAAAATTATCCTCATCCCATGCAGATTAAAGGAAGTGTCTGGAACAATCCTGCAAGATAAAATACAGCAATTTCAAATCCTTTTTAGTGAGTTTCCTGCAATGCAGCATTCTGACATGGCATTCTAATTTCTCTCTCATTTACTCTTTCGTCTCTGAATTATCTTTGATAATGCCAGTGAATGCAGTTATCAACAATTAACTTTAACAAGGCCAGTGACATGCAGCCACATGCAGTCAACTTACAGAACAAAATAGCCTATGTTTTTTCATTGAGGATTTGAAGTAATGTGGAAAATTTTCAGACTTCACTGCTGTTTATATGTCTTTTTATTCTTAAATAAAGGAAAGATGAAAACAAACCTGCAAACGTTAAAAATACTCTTTGCTTGGGCATACATTCCTCTAAGACTGTTCCAGACTAACAAGGCAAGATCACTTTTGCTATCCATCTCAGTATCTGCCCCTTGAAGCAGTAACAGATCTTTAACAAAACCTAGCAGTTTTCCAATCACAGGGAAGTGAGAGTTCAGGGTTCAAGCAGATGATTGGAAAGGGCAATGAATCAGGATCTTCTTACTGTCTTTTACAACCTCAAACAGTCTTTCAGGTTGCTTAATTTCTCTTAATAAATGTCATAATTACTTTGCCTTGTGATAAACGCAGTGGTATCCATCTTAAGTGTCTTAGATGTGCTTGGACATGCCATATATGCTTTAGACATGGTCCAACCAGACACTTTGGGGAGTTTGGGACAGATGGTGGCCAATCCCCAAAAGCATAGTTCCTGAGCCCCACTCTAGAGTTTTACAAAAACTGGGACCGGGTGGGGCAGTGGGAAGTGTTTTAAACATTCCAATTTATAACTTAGATCAGCAACAGAGTGTTTCAATTTTTAAAAATGTCTCTGAGTAGTGCAGAGTGTACCGCCATTATATTCTGTTTCTTAATTATTTTCTGGATGGTCACAAATTTATAGGCCTAAGTATGCTCTATAATACATGTGTATATATATCATGTATAATCCTATATCTGTCCGCTTGGGTCATGTTGTTAATATTCAAGTAGTTTTGTCCAATTTGTGAATGCTTCCATGGCTTTTCTGAGTTCTTCAGTTATATAGTTATGCTGCAGAACTATTTGAATATACAAAACATATCATCCTAGCATATGTTACAGTGGTGAATTTACTTCCTTGTAAGGCCAAAATCACAATGTATCTGTGAAGATAAAGTAGCTAAGATAATCTACTGTGAATTCTTATTTGTCAAATTCTAAATTTGTTCATTTGTCTTCCATGTTCGTGAGGCATACCTCCCCAATGCTGGTCTGCATCAACCATCTCTATCTTTTGTTTACTTAAATCAGTTCAGCAACCTACCTTTCCACACGTCTTATGATACCTCTTTACATAAACTGTCGACAGTGGATCACCATGACTTTGGACCAATCTGCTCTTTTTAAGCTTTTGTCGTCTATCTCTTTCGTGGTGCTGCAGAACAATTGCTTTTGGAGAATAATCTACCAGTATTCTGGAGTCTTCTCCTGTTTCTTTTGTTAGCAAAATGTTCCAGTCTGGGTATTAGACTGTGATGGTATGATTTTGCTCATCAGTGTCCATTTTTGGATTTTATATTTACGCCTAAAATAAGGAAATAAAAGATCAAAGTAATCTGAAAAGGCCAAATATTGCAATACCATTGTGAACAGAAACAGCAAGAAAAAACTCTTGACAGAACATAGATTCCAAATTAGAGCCAGAGCAAATGTCAGAATAATCAAACACTTTGTACATTTATTCTTTATCTGTGGAGGGTTTGGTAACCCTTCAGATGATCTTGACCAAAATATAAGATTCATAATAGTTTTAAATCAATCCCTTTAAAAATGTTTCTTGAAAGTGCTTTGGATACATGGCAATGTGACCAACAAATATAACCAATCCGGAACCTCTCCAGGGTTCCTATCCAAAGAATTCTAACTTGATTATGAACATCACAGAGATCTATCTGTACCTCAGCTATATTTGTGAGAGTGTACAGTGCCTGAACACAGAGTAATACAAATGGTTGATTTTTTTTCCTGAATTTCAAGAAAAAACAAAATGTTATAGAAAATGGGAACTGAGTGGTTAAGTCTATCAAGGCTACTCATGAACCGAGTATGCTCTATTTTGCATTATGAAGGATGAAAAGAAACTTTTTTTGCTACATTGATATTTATGGTATATGACTTTAAAAAACCATACTGCATATCTGAACTCTGCACAAGCCATCTCTTGTTACAGGGTGGGTAGTGCTAATGTCAAACTTACTGAGTTCTTGAGTTTATTGATGTTGAGGCTGTTAGAAATAATGATACCTGGGGTGACTAAGGATTAATTCAATGCAATAGTAAGTAACCTAGTTATAAAACCCTGAAATAGCAATGCTGACAATGTGAGGTGTAGCAGAGTTAGTGAATGCTGGATTAGTTTGTTAATTCACCACTTCATAGTGCAGAATAGTTTTTGTTTAGCTTTCTTTTTATGTTTTCTAATAGCCTGTTTGCATTTTTGCCTGCATTTCCTTCGCATTCCAATGCTTATTGAAAAAAATCTGTAAGAAGGGAACAAAAAGTAAAGCTGCATCTAAATATTCATTTGAAAATGACATTTCTTCAGGGAAATCGATTATAATGAGCAATGTTTACTAAAAGTTCTTAATATAAGTGGCTACACATAGTCAAGAAGATGGAAGAATTCCTAGCTGCACTCAGCTTGCAGCTCAATCTCTAGCCAATAGAACTTTACCAGTAGGTGTTCTAATAAAAGATCAGTCAAATAACTACTGGCTTGTATCTCTCAGTAAGTCCAATGTACAATGTCCATTTTGAGGCAAGAAAGAAATGTCTGTCTTTTCATGGGTGAAAACTGTGCATTCTCTTTTTATTGAACATTTTTGGTAAAGCAGGATGCATCACACCAGAGCAGTGTGCTCAGTTACATACATACAGTCAGTCTGTCACTATTACAGTGTAAAAAGTTACTCAGTGTTCACTATTTGTAAACTGGAAACATAGATCTATGATAATGAGCAAAAGCAGCATCCCTGTGTGTCATTGAATGAATAGCGTTAGTTGCCAACTACATTGTTTTGAGTGGAAATGATAATTGATACTTACAGACAATGTAAATTTTAATCCAGAACTGTATTGTCAATACAAGTTCGTAATAGCAGAATTAGCAAGGGCATCTTGTGTTCTAATCATCCAATTTCTCTAGAATCCTCTTACCCTTTTAAACCATGTACAAATTTGTCTGTCTACCATATATTGTTGATGCAGTATGTTGAAACTATGTACGTATGTCAGTCAATATTCAGTTGGTAAGTTAGCACTGAATTTAATCACATAAGAAAGGAACTGTCTGAGCTGTTTCGCCATGCCCCAAAATTCAGCTTTATGCCTGTTATGAGACAGGGCTGTAACGGCTGAATTTCAACACAGCATATCGACATTCTTGCTGATATCCTCAACTAGTTAGGAAATGGGATAAATCATGTGAAGGAGCCTCAACTAATAAGTGATCACTGAATAAACAAGGTGGACTCTGTTTTGCACTTTTGTTTAATACTTGCAGATAGAATTATCGTTCACGTATCTCCTTGTTTTAGGCAGGTGAAATACATCATAGTGTTTCTTATTCTTAGGTTTTTATCTGTCTTGCAATCTCTGAAGCAATGAGTTACCATGGATACTAGCCCATGTTCCTAATCAAAAGTGTCACATGATCTGTTCCCATTTGCAAGTGTTTGCATTTCATACATGACTATTTTAAAGTCCCCTTTTAGACACAGAATGTATTCTACATAAATACAGAAACATATTTTCCATCCTAGAAGCAAAATAAAGCAATTTCCTCAAGTGACAGAGGAAAACTGGGATATTATTGTAAATGTGACAATACGACTTGGGGAAGAGTGGCTGGAAAGCTGCCCGGCAGAAAAGGACCTGGGGGTGCTGGTGGACAGCCAGTTTAACATGAGCCAGCAGTGTGCCCAGGTGGCCAAGAAGGCCAACAGCATTCTGGCTTGTATCAGGAATAGCGTGGCCAAGAGGATTAGGGAAGTGGTTGTGACTCTGTACTCAGCACTGGTGAGGTCTCACCTCGAGTACTGTCTTCAGTGCTGGGCCCCTCTGTACAAGAGGGACATTGAAGTGCTGGAGTTTGTCCAGAGGAGAGCTACCAAGCTGGTGAGGGGTCTGGTGACCAAGCCATATGAGGAGAGGCTGAGGGAGCTGGGCATGTTTAGTTTGGAGAAGAGGAGACTGAGGGGAGACCTCATTTCCCTCTACAACTACCTGAAAGGAGGTTGTAGAGAGGTGGGTGTTGGCCTCTTCTTCCAGGTGAATAATGACAGAACCAGAGGAAATGATCTGAAGTTGCAGCAGGGGAGGTTGAGATTAGATATTAGGAAGAATTACTTTACTGAAAGAGTGGTCAGGCACTGGAACAGCCTGCCCAGGGAGGTGGCTGAGTCACCATCCCTAGAGGTATTTAAGAAACGTCTAGATTTGGCACTTCAGGGCATGATCTAGTGGCAGAGATTGTAGGGGGTCTTTTTGTGTGTGTATGGTTGGACTAGATGATCTCAAAGGTCCTTTCCAACCATGAAGATTCTATGATTCTGTGATTCTAAGACATTTACAATAAAGGAGATCAAAATTTGGATCTAGTCTTCAGCTAACAGATTAAGGTGGAAAACTGTTCCTCCAGTATATTCTGAACGCTGTGGACTGAAAATTGCATTATTTTGTTCTGAGATCCTATCTGGCTGGCTACAGATTCAGAATAACTACTCATTCTGGACTACAACAGCAGAGAGCACCATATTTGTAACAGTAAATAATCATTAAAAAAAAGAAACACAAGTACAACAACTTATGCCTCTAAGCAGCAATTCTTGCTGTTTCGTTTGTATTTTTCTTTCGCATAATGAAAGTCCCACAGAATGTTTGAAAGTGCTTTGTTAAGAATAAAAGCAAAAAGGTCCCATTTTTTGTGATAGCTGATTAATTAATTTCTACAGTTCACCTAGGATTAGCTTGATATCACTAGATAGTTTCACCTTATTAATATGAACACTACCATAGCAAGTTCTTTCTGACAAGAACGGACAAAATTATTGGCAACAAGGTCATTGCTGCTCCTTAGGGACGTTGGTTGCTCATTCTCAGACACCTCTGTGTGTGTGCCAGCACTAGTTTTTGTGTGTCCATGTGAAAAGCCAGACCAGATGTATTGATCTGAGTTAGAAATAAGGGAGGGGAAAAAAAATAGAGGTTGCATGGTGTTTTTCAGGCCTATTGCTTTGTGATCTGGTTCATTACATTGGTGTGAAAGTACCTGTACTGCCTAACAGAGGATCAAGTTGGATGGGAGTAAGAGGAGTATGTGAGATTCAGGTGGAAAAAGTCTGATACACAGCTAAATCCTAATGAGGTGACTACTGAAGCCTCCTCGGCAGTTTTCAGAAATAAAAGACATCACAGTGAACTTTGAAAAATACTGTTTTATTTGCAAGTAGAAAAGGAAAACTGTTGTTATATTTGCAGATTCTAAATTTAAGAACAGTAAGTGAAGGCATATAATCTCTATCTGCATAGGGAATATTGCGTGATGAGAAGATACTATCTACAGTGATACATACACCAATTATTGGATTAATGTATTCTCACATTTTAAAGTTTGTTTGTCAGTTTTTCCCTCTTATACACAATCCGTCACCGTGTTTTGTTTTTATATATGTTTGGTTTTTTTTCTCTTTGTTCTTTGTCTGTAATTACTTTTTGGCAAGTTTGTCACTACAGGTAGAAATATATCAAGCATGCATATGGTCAGTCCTTTCAAGTACCATTCTTTTGTGTGATTTGCAAACATGTTTTATAATATTGATACATTTTTTTGGGTGTAAGCTCTCTCAAGGAATGATCTTTACAAACATACAGATTTCTTTCTTTTATGAAGATCTACATTTTTTTCATGTTATCTGTTCATCAGTCAGTGCAGAACAGTAGTCTTCTCAGCTTCAGTGGTTTAATTCCAAGCTTTGATAGGAAAAGAAATACTCTGCTGAAATGTGAATCCTGCTAGCATTTCATGTAGTAAGAAGACGGTGCTGTTCAGAACTTTGCTGGTTTTCCCTGCAAGTGGAACAGCATATTGATCAGCTCACACAGAAAATCCTGCATGAGAACAGACGTAATGGGAAACTTCAATTTATTAATTTTTAGGATACATTATTATAAAAAATTCCATTTATTTATTTGAAGAAATAAGTGTGAACTTAGTTGACTGCAAGCTGAATAGCATTATTTGGTGGTTGTCTCCATTAAAGGAGAGCGGGCAGCCTACATCATCTTGCCCTTGTTTTCAAAATGTGAGAAGGTGCAACTGAATGCTTATCTTAGAATAGTTTGGGTTGGAACGGTCATCTAGTCCAACTACCCTGCAATGAACGTCTTCAACTAGATCAGATTGCTCAGAACCCCATCCAACCTGACCTTGAATATTTCCAGAGATGGAGCACCTCCCACGTCTCTAGGCAACTTGTTCCAGAGTTTCACCACCCTTACTGTAAAAAATTTCTTCCTTATATCTAGTGTAAATTGACCTTCTTTTAGTTTAAAACCATTATCCCTTGTCCTATGGTAACACACCCTGCTAAAAAGTTTGTCCCTATCTGTTTTACAGGCTCCCTTTAAGTACTGTAAGATGCCAGTAAGGTCTCCCTGGAGTCTTCTCTTCTCCAGGCTGAACAACGCCAAGTCTCTCAGCCTGTCTTCAGAGGAGAGGTGCTCCAGCCCTTTGATTATCTCCTCTGGACCTGCTTCAGCAGATCCGTGTCCTTCTTGTGCTGAGGGTTCCAGAGCTGGACACAGGACTCCACGTGGGGTCTCATGAGAGCAGAGTAGAGGGGGAAGAATCACCACCCTCAACCTGCTGGCCATGATTCTTTTCATGCAGTTCAGGATATAGTTGGACTTTTGGGCTGCCAGCGAACATTATTGGCTCATGTCCGGCTTTTCATCTGCTTTGCTTGTTCATTTATATTTGGAAAATGGGAATAGCTGAAATTCTTGGATAAAATGGACAGCAGCAGCTAGCTATGAAAAAATAAAGCTTTCTTAAATAATAACCAGTATGATAGCACTGGGATTAATAACAAGTCTATTTTTATTCATACTAATCATAAGCTTCAAAGACTGTGTGAAAAATATGGCACAAACGTGATATCTGTGCCTGACTGACTGTCCTGGTTTGAGGTAAAACAGAACCAACTTTCTGTTCAGTAATTTTACTTCTTAGCTAGGCCTCTTCTAACTCTCTGAAATTAACAGCATATTGTGCCAAAAATGGTTTGTTCTCAGAGTGATAAGACCAACGTTTACAGCTAGCGCCAAGGAATGGTACGCAGAGAGGCTCTTGTTTATACTTATTGCTATAACAACCAAGGTCAGCTAATTTTTTTATTTGCCCCATTGGAGGGTCGGAAACGGAAAAGCATAGAGGGGTCCCACCTGTGGGGAGGAGTGGACAGGACAGGTGACCCAAAACTGACCAACAGGGGTATTCCATCCCATCTGCCCCATGCTCAGTATAAAAGCTGAGGGGTCAAAGGGTCAGTCTCTTTTCTTCAATGGCCAACATCTGAGGAGGGCCCTGTCTGTTCATCTGTCTTTGATCCCGATCCATGTGTTCCTGACTCCAGCTGTGGAATCCAGTTCCCACCCATCGCTGACTCCAGTCTGGGACTTCCCCAGTGCCTGCTGGTGACGTCATCCTGGGAGCTTGATACGGTTTTGTATATACTGTATCTATTTAATTATTTCCCTTTTTATTTTATTATTAATATTTTCATTGAAGTAGTTCAGTTTCTCTAAACTCATAAATCTCTTTATCTCTCCTCCTGCTCTCTGTGTACAAGAGGTTCAGGGGGAGCATCTGTTGCTAGCCATTGGCCAATTTGGCCAAAACCACAACAAAAACTCAACAGAACAACATATTGAAATTCTTTAAAACAGCCATTTTCTCTCTGGTCTCCAAACTGGGATGCCTCTTACTTTTTGTGAGTGTGGTATGCCTGGAAAATATTGAGAACTGAAGTTTACTTCGCATGCTATACTTAAAATCAAGATATTTTCAGAACTTCAGTGACAGTGGTAGAACTTGCAAAAAAAATATTCAGTGGAAAGTCACGGGTATACCAAATATGTGACTTGTCCTTGAAGTCTTGGGCATGAGTAGGTTTTTTTCTGAATAGGAAGAGCTCTCCATCTCAAGATTTGCATCCAATTTCATCTTTGAACTCGAGTGTTAATCTATACCTTCATAACAGGAGAAACAAAAGTGTTATCAAAATGCTCAAAATTGGGGGGCAATGGATAGAAGGGCAACAGGTTTTGATTTTATTTTTATTTATCTTGAGCTTAATCTTTTACTGTGCAATTTCCCTGTTGTATCTCATGGATACTTCTGGTGGCTGAAAATGCCAAAGGAATCTTCTTGATTTAAATCAGTGGCGGTTACTGAACCTTGGCTTTCTATCAGTATACTACTATGTTTTTGGCAGATCACATCAGATTACTTATCTGTATTTTCTGTCTGTTAAATTTAACCCTTATGATAACTGTAGACTGTCAATGTCACTGGCTTCACATAATTTCCCTTTCTGTCCATCATATGGGTGTTGAAATCTTCCAGGCAAGAGTCAGAAGTAAGTAATTTTTACTGGTGATCATATTTTGCTCCTATCAGGTTTAAATTGCTGAAATTGTAGACAGAGCTCTGAAGAAGACTGATTATTCAATCCAGCTCTTAATTTTCCTGCTGCAATTCTAGAGTTGAGTGAAAAGCTCTGAATTGCGCCTAATGTCAAAAACATAACTGATGAAGTTGGTTGTCATTAGGGCAACAGCCTGAACCCAGTTCTAGCAAAGTAGAAAAGATACGTAAGACTTAAAATACATGTAAGAGACGTATTTTTTTCACTGAGCTGTAAAACTCAGTGGTTGTGGGAACTCTTGAGATTTGAAAAAAAGTGACCATCCCTAACTTAGTGTGAGAGGCTGCTCAGCTGAGGTGATGGAAGCTGATGCTTGGCTGTCAGGGTCTGTAACAAGGGGCTGCTTGTACTAGGATATTGCAACTACCTGTGCTTTCCATTGAGGAGTCTAGGGAAGGAGCTTCTCTCTCTCTTGAACTGAGTAAAGAGAAGGAAAGGATCTATGTGGTTACCAGAACCCTTCTCAATTTTTGTAATTTTTCAGGTAATCAGATGCTTTTGTACCATCTTTCTCTATAGTGAGCTTTTGTTGAGGAAATTGATTGTCATTGATAAAGGATGAAATGTTTTTATTACCAAAACCAATTTTTTACTCCACTGAAGTTGTTAAGTAACTGGAAAGATTTAGTTTGTTTTAATTCCTGCAAGGGAAACTTAGGCAAAGAATAAAAGGGAAAAGGTATAGAAATAAAAAAATGGAACCCTCACTATTCTATGCATAGAACACAGTCTTTGCTGTAGAGAGGAACAGGTGAAAGGGTTATAGGAAAAGACCAGAGGGATTTTCTGAAAGCTATTGTCTACATAGTGAGAATTTGGTAAGTTTATAATGAACTCAGCTGAACCCCTGATATGGCAGGTAACACTAGACACAGAAGCTAACAAGGTTGCAGGCGGTAACAGCTTTAATCTCTCTTTTTGCCCTTCTTGCATATTCAGATCAGGACTGCCTAGAGTCAGTGGAATTGCAGGTATTTTTTTCTTAATTCTGAGGGGTTTAAGAACATCAGGTGTCTCTAAGCAGACTCCCTGCAGCATTCCCCACAGAACAGGCCAGTTATTTGTTTCTCACAGAGATCTCATAGGAGATTTTCCTCAGCTATGATCTGCTGGGCCTAGAAAGAAAACAGTTTTTGAGAAGAGTGATTATTCTGTGGGTGTATTTATTAAACAGTGGGAAGATAAACTGACAAATTTCATTAGTTCTTTCGATCAGTATTCATATGGAACACTTGTGAAAGGGAAAAAAAGAAAGGCGTTGCATATTGTTGCTTATATTGTTTCTGAATCACTCTCCGTTTAAAACAAGATAATGGAAACTGTCACCTTCAAGAGGTATAGAAAGGTGGAAGTCTCAGGTAAGGGAACATTACTCCTGCTCTGTTATGGACTTCTTGATCTAAGTTAAGTCAGGTTTTGTTGTATTTAAGGATTTAACTTCTAGTGAGATCAAATTAAGCCAAACATATTTGAAAAAATATTTTTCCTAATCCTGAGATCATTCTATCTTCTTGACACTAAGAGATAAATGTTATGGAGTGCAGCATTTATGAGGAGAGGAAAATATTTAAATTGCTGCTTAGATGGAAAGAGATCAATTGCTCTTCATAGTTTACAAAGGCAGGTGATACTTAGACAAAGCTTTGGACACATGCTGTGCCATAAACAAGAATGTAAATGTTTATATCACATAAAATATATGTGAAATATGGTGGTAATAGTACTCTCTGCATCTCAATATATTAGTCCACCAGCAGGTACAAAGCCAAAGAGGTTGCTAAGGAAAGGGCATATCTTACTACCTATTGATTAGATTAAATAGCCTAAATACAAAACACCTTTCCAAAAAGCCAGTTTCATAGCCAAATAAAATATGAAATAACATTCAACCCCAATGTTAGTAAAAGGGAAGTTTTGCTATGTAACTTTTCTAAGAGGAATCATAGAATCATAGAATCATAGAATCATAGCATACCAGGTTGGAAGGGACCTCTAGGATCATCTAGTCCAAGCTTTCTCGGCAAAAGCACAGTCTAGACAAGATGGTCCAGCACACTTGTCCAGCTGACTTTTAAATGTCCAATGATGGGGAATCCACCACTTCCTATAATCTTTCAGGGTGGTTCCTGTGACTGATTGTTCTCATTGTGAAAGATTTTCCTCTTGTGTCCATTAACTCTCATCTTTTCCATGTGACTCCTCGTGAAAAGAGAATCTCCATGTTCTTGTAGGTACCCTTTAAATACTGGAATGTGGTAATAAGGTGTCCCCAAACCCTTTTTTTCTCAAGGCTGATCAAACGCAATTCTCTCAGCCTTTCCTCATATGGCAGACTTCCCGATCCTTTGACCATCTTTGTGGTCCTTTTCTGGACCCTCTCCAATCTGTCCACATCTTTTTTGTATAGCAGGGACCAAAACTGAACACAGTATTCCAGGTGTGGCCTGACAAGCGCTGAGTAGAGTGGGATAACGACTTTTTTATCTCTGCAGGTGATGCCTTTGTTGATTCAACCCAGCATCCTGTTGGCTTTCTTTGGTGCAGCAGCACACTGTTCACTCATATTGAGCTTGTTGTCCACCAGGATCCCCAGGTTCCTTTCCACAGAGCTGCTCCTGAACTGGGTAGATCCTAGCCTGTACTGCACTCCAGCATTATGTTTTCCCAGCTGCAAGACCTTACACTTGTCCTTGTTGAATTTCATAAGGTTCTTGTTAGTTCTCTCTTCCAGCCTAACTATGTCTTCCCACAGGGTGTCTTTCTCTTCTGAAGTGTCCACTTCCCCACTCACTTTGGTGTCACCAGCAAACTTCATTGGGGTACACTCAAACTCCTCATCCAGATCAGTTATGAAGACATTAAACAGTGTTGGGCCCAGAATTGATCCCTGGGGACCCCACTTGTGACAGGTTACCAGTTTGAAAAGGAGCTATTTGCTATCACCCTCTGGGTGTGGCCTGTCAATCAGTTCCCCACCCACCACACAGACCACTTGTCTAGACCATAATGCATCAGTTTCTCTAGGAGAAGGCTGTGGGGAACCATGTTGAAAGCTTTGGAGAAATCCAGGTACACAACGTCGACCGCTCACCCCTCATCAACTAAGGAGGTTACATTGTCGTAGAAGGTTATCAGGTTTTTCAAGCATGAATTGCCCTTGGTGAACCCGTGCTGGCTTTTCCCAATCACTTACTTCATTTGATTTGTGATAGCCTCCAGGAGGATTAATTCCATAACTTTCCCAGGGACTGAAGTAAGACTGACGGGCCTATAATTTCCTGGATCTTCCTTTAAGCCCTTCTTGTAGACGGGGGTGACATTAGCCTTCTTCCAGTCTTCTGGAACGTCCCCTGATCTCCATGACTTCTCAAAGATCATGTTGAGCATCGTTACAACATCATCCAGCACTCCTGGGTGGATGGCATCACTTCCCTGGACAGCCTGTTCCAATGCCTGACAACCCTTTCAATGAAGAAATTTTTCCTAGTATTCAGTCTAAACCTGCCCGGTGCGATCTGAGGCTGTTTCCTCTTGCCCTATCACTTGTCATGTGGGAAAAGAGACAGACACCCATCTCACTACAACCTCTTTTCAGGTAGTTGTAGAGAGCAGTAAGGTCTCCCCTCAGCCTCCTTTTTCTCCAGGCTAAACAACCCCAATTCCTTCTGCTGCTTCTCATAAGACTTTGCTCTAGACCCTTCACCACCTTCATTGCATCTCTTTAGACATGCTCCAGCACCTCAATGTCTTTCTTGTAGTGGAGGACCCAGAACTGAACACAGTACATGAGATCTGGCCTCTCCAGTGCCAATTACAACAGGACGATCACTTCCCTAGTCCTGCTGGCCACACTATTTCTCATCCAAACCAGGATGCTATTGGCCTTCTCAGCCACCTGGGCACACAGCCATCTATCGACCAGCTCTCACAGGTCCTTTTCCACTGGGCGGCTTTCCAGCCGCTCTTCCCCAGGCCTGTAGTGTTGAATGGCATTGTTGCAACACAAGTGCAGGACCCAGCACTTAGCTTTGTTGAATCTCATGCAGTCGTCTCATGCAGTTTGTAATGATTTTCCTGATTGTGGTCTCAATTCTACGTGTAAGTGTGCAAGATACTGGTGAACTTCAAAGTGGCCTAACCTGCAAACCAGACAATAGGTCTGGTCCCACTGTCAGAGGGACCCATGAGGATTTGTGTCCAAGAAATGAGCAAACTTCAAATTGGACTAGCCAGCAAGTAGAGCAAGAGGTCTGAGGACTTGGAGGGACTAGGGGTATAGGGGCTGGGTGCCTGAGGAGAACAACATAAGAGATTGCGGGTACATTTCACTACAGATTTACTAGCAAGATTTATGTAAGCAAAACAGAATCAGCTCTTTTGGTTTTTTTTCATGTTTATATGAGTGCCATTCATGAGTACATGATACCTGCAAAATCATTCTTCTGTCTTGATGTGTTAGTGGTTAACCAAGTCTGTATAGTATGTATATGCCTACTGGGAATATGCACCCAGAATCACTAGCTGTTGGACCCAGGGGCATCTTCACATCTACTGGACTGGGATCCCATAGTCCTAGAGTACACCAACTTTGTATCTAGCTGACTGGGGAAGAAAACTCCCCCTAGGTGCACTGAATTCACCTAACCTTAAGCATAACAAAATTTAAAAGATGCTAAAACAATGATTCCATACAGCTCTGCTCTGCAGGTTCAAATCTGTTGTAAAACTTTTGAGAGTGGGCCATTTGGACGCTGACGTACTAGCAGCCATAGTTTGTCCTACCACAGTAAGCACAGATTCAACATCATGTAAACTGGCTAATTTATCAAACACATGTTTTAGTTCTAATTTGTAACCCAACAAGTTTGTTCTACTAAACATGCATTGTACTATCAAATGTGCAAAATGGTTACAAAGAGTGGCAGATTAGAACAACAGAAAGTTATACATACCAAGATTCCTCAATAGGCTATGATTAACCAAAAAAAAAAAAAAAAAAAAAAAAAGTGGGGGGGAGCGGAGAGGTATTGACTGCCATTTACCATTGCTGAGTGAGAAATCCCTAAACAACTGTAGTAGAAAAAGTAGCCAACCCTTTCTTATAGCCAATCTGCCGTCACTGAGGCAGAACTTCCCAACTGGTTCCTTCTTAGTCTCTGAACAACCATACTTATTCTAAACTGCAGTTTGTTCTTTTGTTACAGATTATATGAAACATAATAAAACAGAAACCAACATCAATTGAAAACTGTTACAATAATCAGACAGCAGCTACCCCACGTAAATGCAAACAAGTGAGACGTCCACAGCACTTTAAGTAACTCTTGCTATTGGTAAACTTTTTTTCACCTTACCCTGAAGTGGCCTGCATCTCAGATAACAGTTTATGAAACACAGAAAAAGGGCAGTGTGTTCTCCTGTCAGTAGACAGTCACTAACTAGTATTTGTACATTTCATACTGGGGCACTGTTGAATTATTGTTATGCTATTCTTTACAAATTTGCCCATCAGTAGAAGTGTCACTACTATCTGATATGACTGCTCTCTGCATCAAATACACCCCTGATTCATAGCCTGAAAATAAAGTGAAAGCTTCTTGCCTATCACCAGGATATGATTAAGAAAGCATTGTAGTTTCTGCTCACTGTACATTTTTGCTAACTTACTTGGTCTGTCATCCGCTAATGTACATAAAGGATCCAATTCTAGGTATCTTAGTATGGATCATAATGGGCATTTTATTCTTTTTTGCTGATCTAGATTTTTCATATTTCCTTATTCTCATTCTTCAGTTCTTGATTATCTTCTTCAACCTAAAAGAAGTTTTTCACCGATTTCATCCTGAGCAGCCCAACTTCCAACAGATGTGACACAGCATGAATAGTAAAAGATCCCAGCTCAAGTAATTGACTGCTACTTCAAACGCGTTACTGAAGCCTCTGCTATGTGTTATCAGGCTGCAACCTTCCTAACAGCTCTAAGCCAGGAGGAAATCCTATCCCTCTCAAGGCTAATGCTGAGCTTAAATCAGCATGAAGATACAGAGAAGGTTATAACTATCATCTTTTACTGGCAGATGGATATTGCTCTTACAATCATGTGGCTGACATTCTAATTAATTTTCATCTGTCATGATGCATATAACATTATAGTTTTTAGGGAAAAGAAGGGTGTATATCTGTTTACATAAGCAATTGTTTTTTGAAAATGTTTTTCAGAAGACCAGTTGTCTTCCTGTAGGTGATGCTGTCACTGCAAACATAGTTTTTCACAAAAGTAAACCATATGTTTTTTGAATGAACATAGACATAATACACTTTATGGAAGATCCTTCTTTATGGTTGATATAATGCAAAGGAATGACAACTTTAACTCACTTGTTCTAATGATTCAGAAATAATTAACAGTCTTGATGACAGACTCATTAGCTACAAAGCAGCAACAATAACGTTTTAAATTCCAGTCTAAATTCCATAACAACTCAATTAACACATAAATGCAATTTCACTAGGTCAGGATTCCATTAATATTACAATATACCTATACAATTCTTATGCATGTATTTGCAACAATTATCCCAAATTATTAAAATTCAGCAAAAATTTCAAAAATTAAGGGATGCAGGATATTGCATCTGAACATCTGCAAGTTCTTCAATCAAACAAATGAAGATTTAAACTTACTTTCATAGCATTACACTAATTTCATGACATTATGAAAATGGAATGGGGCCCCTCATTAACTGTAGCAGAACTAGAATTCAGCAGCATCATAACTATATTTTCGTCAAAAACAATAATTCATAATTATGATAATAATAAAAAATACCTTTATTTACAACCTAGTAAATCAAAGTACAAGTCTCTAATAAATAGTTGTTATATGCAAGCAGAAAATAGACATCCTTGTTAATGAGAAAAAAATGGATTATGTGAGAATTTAATCAGGTTTCACAAGACTACCTGAACAGTGTGCTTGAGTAGCTCTTAAGTATCACATTCTGGTTTTCTCTATTTTAATAATCTGTGCCAAGACACTGTTTTATTCTATGATCTTTATTACACTAGCACCAGCCTCTATGACTCCTCAGTTTAATATGAATTTACTTGTTTTTTAAAGCACATATTTAAGCCTTATGAATTGTTATTATGACTACAGTTATATCCCTTATCAGAACTGGGTTGTATGTATGCAGATAATATCATACTCCCTTTATTTTTTGTACAGGATTTTATCTTTTAAGAAACAAACTTATTTTTGAGTTGCCCCAAATCACCTTGCAAATCTCCAATTGCCTTGCTCATCCTTGCCCTTTCTGTTTTTTGTTGAACAGTGGAGCATGTAATTCTCAGTAACTTCTAAGTTATTCAGAATTTTAGCTATGACAGATAATTTACTCACATTCAGGTCACATTAGATTTCCTTCTCTAGTTTGAATTAATGCAATCTGGGAATTAGTTTCTGGTGCTCAAGTACGAGTCCACTTTGTTTTTCTTCATTACTAATTTTCAGTGATCAATTGCATTTGAGCTACCAGATACTCCGAGTCACCTGATGCTTTTGCTATTCCTGCATTATAAAATAAATGGATTTTCCATTCCTGAAAGTCTTATTTATTCATAAGTAAATGTTTATAATATTCTGGGTGAATTTATCTAAACTTAGGTCTTTTACCTGTCAAGCATGAAATATGTCATCAGTTTTCCTTTTTTTTTCAGTAATTTATTTTAAAAATAAATATAAAGTACAAAGGAATATTTTGTGCTATTTTACTTTCCTCCACTTTTACAAACATGACTGTCTATTGTACCACTTCAGAAACAAAAGCATTCAAGTGAATTTATTTACTTAGAATAGTGATTTTTTGCTCTGTTCGTATGGTTAGTTCTATTGAAGCAGACAAAATATAATTATGGAGTAATAAAGTAAGACTCTATTAATCTTTCGACTCTAGCACCTTGGCCTATAAACAGATTAAATCTCACCAACAATCTTGGAAGGTAAACAGAAAAGTTCAGAACTTCATAAATAAAAATCCAGTTGATAACAGAAACATAGCATGTAGTATGCAGAATTTCAGTAGAACTCACTTCAGATTTAAAACCTCTGCTACAACTATTCCTTTGTAATATGTTAAAGCAAACAAACAAATGAACTTGTATGCCTCTCTTTGAAGTGTTAACTTCTTACTTATATTATTTCACTACTTGCTCTGCAAAACACTTAAATAGGCCACCATTGAGAGGCTGAAGTTTTTTTAATTTTTAAATCATTAGCCAGATTTGTTTAGAGATGAACAGAGAAACTTGAGTATAACTTGCACCTTTTTATCAAAACATAAATATTAGATATTTTATGTTCTAGTTTTTCAGGCAAAGATGTGTTTGGGGTACATACACACACAGGCATATATATATACTTACAATTATTCAGTCCGATACAACAATATTAAACACTAAGGGGACAAAATACCAAAATAACTGCACACCAAGCCCAGATAATAGTATCACAGGAAACACAACAGCCATATAAACATTTTTTTACTATGCATACCTATACCTATGGCATCTAATTCACTTTGTTTATGTCTTCCTTGCTTTGCACCACCCAATTTTGCTTTCCCTTCCTGTGACCTCTTCCACTTCCCACCTTTCCCTCCCTCTCTCTCAACCCAGCTGTGCTGGTGCAGTGCCCACAGTCTTTGGCATCCTGCCAAAGCAGGATGACAGGGGCAGGCGCTGGTGTCAAGCACAGGATCTGAGGCTACAAAGCAGGAGGGAGGAGGGTCCCGGCTTCCTATTGCCCTAATGCCCCACCTTAGAAATCTTCCTGATAAAACCCCTGATGCAAGCCACCTGAAAAAGACACAAACAATCCAAGAAATCCAGCAACTAAGAACTAATGCTCTCCCACAACAGAGAGGAGTGGAGGAAGAGAGAAGCAGCACATAGAGGAAGGAGAAATTCTTGCTTCTATCTACAACCTGGCAAGCTACCACATATCATTTTACAAGTGATACCATTTTTTTTACAAACACCATTAATACGGAGATCATATTGCAATGGGCATAACTATCGAGGTGTTAGTACTGGGGAGCTGAAGGGATGGCATCTGCAGAAGGAGATCAAGGACTGCCTTGTGCCAAACACAGTAGTTCCAGCTGGCTCTGCAATTTGCAAACTAGACTCACTGTGCACCAAAGCTGACCCAGGCAGAGGCGTTTCTGGAGCCTCTGCAGAAATATATTTAAGAAAGGGTGATAAATGCAGAGAAAAACAACACCAAAGGTGGAAGAGAAAGAAGAAACAATGTGAGAGCAGCAGGACATACAGGAGGAGACACAAGGTTGACAACAGAGCACAAGAGACACTGAGGAACAGAGGAGGTGTAAGTGGAGTGCCAGGGCAGGAGAAGCAACCGAGCAAGGGAGAAACAAGGAATATTTGAGGAAAGGAGGGACAGTAGAGCAGGAGAAATGCTGGAGCAAAACTAGCCACCCAGAGCAGGGCAAGAGCCCCAAGCAGAGAAAGAGCAAATTAATGCAGACACAGGGACCAAGAGGCAACAAAGGAGGTATGACTGCAGCCAGAGAGGAGACCACACTGGAGCCACTGAGTAGGAACCCCAGCGGCTGAGGTCAACCTCCTGTGCCTCCCCACTCTGAAGGGACTGAGTGTAACCTGCGATGAGGAGAAGGGGGGACAAAGAGGGCACAGAGGAGGTATCTGGAGGGAAGCTGAGGTGTTTATTTGTTTGCGTGCTTTTATTTTCCAATACCAGAAGCAGTAATCAAAGTTAATTAACTGGTAATAAATCAAATTGATTGAAATTCACCAACCTGAAACTGTTTCTCCTTCCCACAACAAATGTTTACCTCTCCCTGAAGAAAAATTCTCCAAAACTCCCTAACAGTGTATCAAAGATTTCAGTGGTTTCATCTATCCTTGATTTACACTCAAAATTGGAGTTTGTTAAAAATATCCCCATGAATTTCTCAAAAGTTTCAAACACAGTCTACACTGATAGCTTTATGTTGGTTTTGAAGTTAAAATGGATAGATTTTTTGTTCTTATCACCTCCAACAGTTGAGAAAGACTATTTTCCCTCTAGCCTAAACAAGGTTTTCAGGGGCTTGTCTCCATTCTCACCTGGTACCTTTTCCAGAGCAGATATCAAACCAGCCTTCTTTGCCAAGCTTATCTCTCAGAGAACATGGGAGGTAGGTTTTAGAGGCATGGTAATATCTGCCTTCCTCCTCCTGTCCTGCTCAGGCTCCAGCCTCCACACCAGTTTCCATCTATAACTGCAGAACCGTGAAATTCTTTAGAAGGCCACTTGAGGATATAAATGTGGCATGGGTAAGTGAAAGGAATTATCTAAAGATACACAACAAAATTTATTAGCTAAGTTCTTTCCAGCCTAAGTTAATGTTGAGATAGTGGATCTGAAGCCACTGAAACACGTTTCCTCCTGATTTTGATGATCCCACTTCTTTCTTTATTTGTTATCCCACACAGGCCTCGTGTAAACATCCCTGTGTTTCTGCAAAAGAGACAAAAAAGAGATCTAAAGGCTCTTTCCTGCTCAGAGAATTTGTAAAGAACCCTGCTGGAAGAGAAGCACCACCTTATCTATGTGAAGACTCCACACACAGAAGGAAATAGGGCAATTTCTGCTTTAGAACACCAGACACTGACACATTCTGCCTGTTGCATGCGAACAGCATCCAGTCTTAACCACTGTAACCCTTGATGTGCACTGTTTCCAACTTGAAAAAATAGCCCTTTTAAATAACGAGTGCAACAAGGAGCCTGAAACAGGATGAAGCATAGAGGGATTAACCTCTGCAATTTTTTAAGTATTTTATATGATACCCACAAGACCACAGGCAGAAGAAAAAACAAATCTATACTGTCAAAAAGTCTCATCCCTGCCTAGAAGTGGAGTTAATAAGCATTGTTTTGGAACACATTTTTTCACTCGTCCTATATCTCATGACTGATATTAGCCCCTTTATGTACAACGAATCAAATCTGAACAGATGTATTTTGCATTTTCAACTATGTATACATACCCTAATGAATTCTTTTCCACCTTGCAGAAATTGAGGAACATATTAGAAATAAAATTGTAAAGCAGATATTCTGAAAAACCTACTAGGTAAAAAGTTTTTCGGTAAGTTTTTTTTTCCTCAATATCTGACTTATTAATATTACCCTTAGCAAGCCTTTAGATGTTCACAGAAGACAAAAATTAATAGAGCAGGGAAAAACCTTGATGAAACGTCAATATTTAAAAGGACAAATATATCAAGGAGGTAATAACAGGGCAACACAAATCTCAAAATAACAGAATGGCTAGTGAGAGTTTAATTCAGATTTAGATGACTGTAATATAAATAATGCCAATTGGCACAGGTTTGGGGTAATGCAGACCTTGTGAAATTAAGTAGATTTATTTTTTTCTGATGGGAATATAAGTTTAGCTGATAAGATAACAGTGCTAATGCAATAGGTTTGTATAAAGCATTTTGACTTGGTACTGCATGACATGTCAATTTAGTGCTCTGAGTGATATACAGTTATCATATTATATTATAAAGACTAAACCTGGCAAGTTAATGAATCTTAAAAATGCATCTGCACATTAAAAAAAAAAAAAAAAAAGAAGAAGAACAAAAAGTAATTTCACAAGTTTCTCCAGGGACTGTTACTTGGCACTGCACTATAAAAAACTTTACTGAAAGCACCATAACCATAGTGACTGCAATAATGAAGTAGGACAGGTGCTCTGTCCACATGATACCAAATTGTCATTCAACAGAAGCAGAATTAAAAATGAAGTCCATGCAGAAAATGGTTGACATAACTGGAAAGCATGACCTCTGGAGAAGAGGCTCAAAGGCAGTCAGGTGAACATTATACACAGATACTATACATTTTCCTGATGTCTATATATATCAGGAAAAAAAATTCCAGGATATACACCCATACATTTTATACTCTTACACTGCAATACAGTCCCAATTCTAGCAGTCACTATGTATATGGTTTTGGTTGGTTTTTTTTTTTTTTTTTTGATGGAGAAAATTCAGAACAGTCACAAAGTATATTAGATATGAAAGTGTTCTTTGTAGTGCTGTGGTCAAGCAACTAATGAAAACAGAAGTTAATCAGAAAAGAACTTAACAAACTGGAAATCATACTGGGATAACCTTGACTTTCTTCTCAATAGATTTATGCTTACAGCGTTCCTAGAAAACCAAGACAGAGTCCACAGGTTCCCCAGCCATATAATGACCATTTCTTATATTAAAGTTGTTATTGAAATATTTTCTTGGTATCTCAAATTTCCATAAGGATGTTTAAGTCAAGACATCAATTCTTATCTTGGCCACAAAATACACTGCTCCCTTCTTCTTAGGATCAGCCTTGTTTGTGTATGAGGACAATCTCAATCTTTGATTCTTTAAATTGAATAACCCAATTTCCTCATAAATCATGAATTTTAAAATATTTACTGTCCCTGCTAATTCTCTGGACTCTTCAATTTATGTGTGGACTTTATAATGTGCAGTTCTTCAAATAATGTTCACTGCAGGAGACGTAAGTATTACTTCATGAATTCTGAAGTCCAAATTCTTTTATAAGGACCCTAGTATATTGTTGGATTCTTGCATTTTGCTGCAGCATCAGGTTCCTCATACTCAGTATATGACTCAAGCAAGTCTACAGACATGAGCAGTTGTTCTGCATCTTGTATTTGGATGCCTAATTATCTCTGCTTTGGTACTCCCCTTTCTGAGAGAGCACACTGCTTACCCCTTGCTTTTCAGTTTCTCAACACCATTTTGAGCCCCACTGTCCTGGCACTCCTTTCCCATAGTGTTATCTTTAAATTTGATACGCATCCACTACCTATGCTACAAACCAAACCCTGCCTACTTTGCTTTTACATGAAAGCAGAATATAGCACTGTACTAGTTTTGTTTTTGAAGTGTACCTGTCCATCAGTTGTCCATCAGTCATACATTAAAAGAGAAATTCTATTTGTGGTGTTCTAGCTTGTTCATTCAAGGAGTATCTGAAGTATCTGTGTGAAGTGTTGTATTGTCTAGATTTACCTAAGATCAAAGAGCAAGAAATAAAAGTTATGAAAACAAATCCTTAGAGCAAGGATCAAATAAATATAGACAATTAGCTGCTTAAATACAACCTTAGTAGCTATTTAATGAAGCAATTAATGTCTTAGTAGAAAGTACTTTAAGTGAAACAATCCAAATATAAAGAATTTCTAATATAATAATTCTACATAAAGTCAAATTTCAATCACAATTATTCTAGCTTTACAATCCATATGAAAATCAATATAGATGCAAAGATAGCTGAAGAATTATTTCAAAAATTAGTGGCAAAGGACTCTGAAACCTATCATATTACCAAAGCTTAGCAAATGTTCTGTAGACATTCTAAGAAAAGTCAACAAAAATACATAGCTATCTTAATACTTAGCTATTCAGACAGAACAGTAAGACTCTTTCAAGTTTTGGTGACACTTAAAAGTGCTGGTCAAAAAATTAATATATAAATTCTAAAGAAATTTATCATTAAGATATGCTTGCATTAATTTGAAAGCCATAAAACTACTTCTAGAAGTATTTTATAGAAACTGTGTAGAATAAGAATGGGACACAGAATTGAAAACGGCTTTAAAAAATGAAGCAAGAAATTCCCTAAGTTATGTTTTAGAGTAATTCAAAGGATTATGTACAGCTGTCATTTCTCACAGTAACATTTTCATTATTTTCAAAATAATTTTCAAAAATATCATAATTATCCAACACATTCCAATAGTCAAATAAGTAGAGCAGTGTAAAGAGGAAGAAAAAATGCATGCTCATACTCTTGTTGAGTGAAGTTTTTCTACAAGTTACTGTTATTCAGGTAACTTTACTTGGCTAATAACAATGAGAAATAGGGTAGCAAATGTCATATGAAATCAAGGACATATATGCCTACATCATGTAAACAGAGCTGACCAGTTCCAAAGGGCAAACAAAAACACTGAAGGATTCTATCATAGTCAATATATTGAATATATATATTTGATATATTTTTATGTCTTACTTAGAGCAAGGAATTCCTTGAGGGGGGTAGGTGGGGACAAGTAGTAAAAAAAGTAATTTCTTCCACTGAAATACCATTTCAAATTCTGCAGTGTTTTTTTGGACTTTTTTAATTCTACTTGAAGGATGAAGACATCTCCCACATGTCAAACTGTGTTTTCTTTAAGTCCCTGAAGTCACCTCTATACTGAATAAATGTCAGAAGAACCTCAAGCTTTTTTTTTTTTTTTTTTTTTTTTTTTTTTTTTTTTTTTTTTTTGTTAAAATCTTTGTTAACTTGTCTGTTGAGTAACAGCAAAACTTGTATCAGGTGTGACTGAATCTTTCCAGAGAGAGGTGCTCTCAGGTTCCTAAACCAGGCTCTTCTCAGGCTCTCTACCATTCTGTATCAATGGCTCTGAATCAAACAGCAATGATTGCAGCAGACAGAGTTCAACAGTTCAGCAAGAGGGTGTTTTACTGAATAAGGTCTATGGTATCAGTTAAGCAACCATTGATTTACAATATCCCCCTTATTCCCCTTCTGAAATATTTCCACTTGCTAAAATGAAACTGTTAAAAAAAAAGTTTTTATCCTTGTGTGTGTGGTGAGAGATAAGTGATACCTTTCAAGTAACACACATTCTATCACACTACTTCTAGAAATTCCTTTAACAGCATAGACCTTGAACCTCTGATCACAAAAAAAACCCCATTATCCACACTGTTTAATGCAAAAGAAATAACTTTTCTTTTTTTTTTTTTTTTTAGCTAACAACTTTCAGACAATTGCATATATAAATTGAAACATATTCTTCAAAGGTAACAAGTACAATAAGTTGTAGTGCAATTTCTTACCTCCCTCTATTGATAGAGCGAAGGGCTGTTAAGAAGGAAACAGATCACTCATTCTCAATATGATATTTATTCCTACATATGGTTAACCATAACTAGCTTACCTTACTGAAGTACATAGTTGGATTAATGTTTGTTAGTTCAAGAGACTAATGAGTAAAGAAGTAAAAGTTTATGATCAGTTTATTTTATCTCACTTGAAGAGAGTCCCTTTCTTGGAACAAAAATTATACTCTTGCCCCAAATTCTAGCAGACAGAACACCCTAAGGTAGTTCAGAATCTTTAAATGCTAGTTTAAGGCCTTTTGATGGTTCATTATTTTTTCTGCTTTAATTTAGTGTCATTGACTGTACTAACTTACTGGAACATCCTTTTAGCAAACACCTAACATTTTATTTCAGCTCAAAAGTCACAAAAGTTAAAGAAGACTCCAAACCTCTTCACTGTAAAGAAGGCAAGCTTTTTATTTTTTATTAAGAAGCAGCTCTTCTGTTTCTGAACAGTGCATGAACTAAGTGGAACTATGTAGCTTCTCAATACTCAGCTGTATTTCATAGGCAGGATGCAGAATCTATATTTTCTTTTCTTAACTTTCAAGGTATTACAAAGTCTTTTTATATACGGAGATCAAACTGGATTCTGGAAGTCAGTTGACAATTTTATTAAACATACAGTCAAAATTAACAATATTAAAAATATATATCTGAATTTAAGAGCCCAAGACTACATTAAAACTGATGAAACAGAACTCTTTTCCCAGATACTCAAAAGCAATAAACCTTATAGTAAGTTGTGGTTTCAAACTGAAATCAAGGCAGAAGTGCTAGTTTTGAAGTAGTCAGCATTGTTCATGTAGGAGACCTGGTTGTTCTGTGTGAAGCATACAGAAAAAGACAACAGGGACAAGAAGCTTCTCAAAATACTTCCTGATTGGGGAAAGGAAGAAACTTTTCCCTGACACTGATATACGTTGGCCTCCAGCTTCTGTAGACAGATGAAGGCAAGGAAAGCTGTCCGGAAGGCATGGCATTGCTAAGATAATATAACAGTAAAGCCAAGGGATTCTTCATGCATTGCAAAACCTGTCCTATAACTACAACTGCACTACATAAATACCATCTATTGATCCAGGTATTTGGACTCATCTTGACTGCCATGGCAAGATACAAAGTCTCTACAGATGATGCATTTTACATACTAAAAATGCATAAGAAAAATGCATTTAGTAAACAGATAGTTCAACACACCTCTAGAAATATAGCAAATGAGCAATCCTCTGCACTCTACAACTGCTCATTAACAAGAAATAAGCTACCCAGCTTCTCCTGGAGGGGACCAGACACTTTTCATACCTTTAAGGATGTAACCCTGGAAAAATAGCAAGCAGAGATGGTTTATTTCCTCTACGTAGAGGACATCCAAGTCCAGTACAGACATAATACCTACTGAACAAAGGATTAGAGAAAGGAATGCCTGCAAGGAAAGGGGCAGCTGTGGAGAACAGGACAGCCTGGAGGCACTTTGGTAAAGTTAGCTATTAAAACTGAACTAAACAATTTCCTACTCTGGAAGGGTCATTTAGCATATTTATTTGTCAATAATATGTCTTGTATTTCATATTTTCATAAGAAAAAGGAAATATTTCTTATTCTGCTGTTTTGGTTAGACTACTAGATGCTACAGTATATCCTAGATTAGAAATAAAAGTCACTAAATTTGAAATGGATATGATGAATTAAAGTTTTATAAACACAAACCTCTTGTACTCAAATACCATGTCTTGGAAGTCATATAGTGATTAATTTGGAAGGAGAATCCAGGGAAGCACCATATATTTTCACAATATGTTCTTTACTCTGTATGCAGGACAGAAGAAATCATTACTGGGGACAAGAAAAAAGAATTGTAATGACCCCTGCTAAAAATTTTCCCAAATCCAAGCTTCCCACCAGCCTCATGCCCTAGTAGGGATCAAATATCAGACTGAGGTATTCATAGTCCCAAAGTGGAAGGGTTTTTCCAGGTCTTTACTTTGAGTGACATTTTCTGTGAAGCAGAGCATTATTTCAGTATGTTTCATGGCAAATCTCCCTGTTACATACTGACAACTGGAGAATCATGAGCTAGATAACCAGTTATAGCCTGCTGTTACACAGAAAGTAGGAAAGAGTGAGGCAAGATAGCATAATGAAAAATAGAAGCCAAATTATTATTCTTTGTAGTTACACCAGGTCCATAACTGGGAGGACAGTGAGCAGTGCCAAATTTAAGAAATTTGCTCCATCAGCCTGCCCACTGACACCTTTATTTCACAGGTAACATTGAACTTGACGAAGCCTTATTCTAGAAAACTTTTTCATAATACTCCTTCCTAAAAGGCTGTGTGTCAGTTTTCATGTCATGGCACACATAGGCCAGAAAATGTAGGCTTCAACTGCTTTTAAAGCTCGACTGCAGGTTCAGCATTTAAAGCAGAGTTCTATGCTGCCAAACAAAGCAATAATGTCTAACCCTTTCTGTACTAGTGCCCGCAAAAGCTGAACAGGAGCCCTACAGAACAGATGATGACAACTGTGGAGAGGCTGAGAACATATTCAGTCTCTGAAACCTTTACTGAGACCTGGCAGGCCAGTATTCCTCAGACTTCAAAAATAACAAACTAACCTACATCTACTTTTTCTGCATCAAAACCAGAGTGACTGTCTACCTGGTAATGAACTAAGAGAGAATTAAGCAGAACTCCCTGATGTGTAAAGTGCCTTTACAGTACCTCAAGAAGTTTTGTCAGCAGCTATAGTGAATGCTTTAGCTAAGAAATTGTGTAAGGACAGAAGGCATAAGCACCTGCCCAGCAAAGCTATCCTTGCATTGAAACTTTTTAGGGATGTTTATTCCTTATACATAAGGTAATATTTGCTTAAGCAAGCCTGTGTTAAACTTATCCCAGCACACCAGAGCTGTCTAAAACTTGAAAGATTCTACTTCGATTTCTGTACCATGGCAGAAATTGGACTAGCAGTCCTCCTGTTTAATCCCTTGACAGAGAGCATATGTTATCCTTTTCTTTTGAAAGCAGGAAGAGAAGCACAAAATATATCTCCTTTACTGGCATTCTTAAGGAAAGGTCAACAGAATATTTTGATTTGGTTCTGTATATTTGGTATGCTTTCAAAATGTGATTCCAAAAGATCAGATGTATTAACTTGTGTGAACACAAATAATGTACTTCATAAATGAAACTAATATGGAAGAACATTATATAGAGAGAGATACAATATATATTATGTTATCTATATAGATAATACACTGTTAACAGGGTTTTTTTTTTTAACATGTCACTTTACCTGTATTTTAAGTGAGTATTAACTCAAGCATTCATTAGGTACCTAATAGTTATAGATCAGTAGACAGACTGTAGTATGGGTTTTCAGTTTCACTTTTGCCACGCGGAAGTCAGATAAACCAGTCAAGATTGAAAACAATTTAATATAGAGTCTCTGTAAGGGACAGACTGTAAATTCCCTGACAAGGGGCAGAAGGCCCTTCAAGCCTTCAATGGAAGGCCTCAAACACTCGCAACGAAATAAATAATGCAGGCCTGGCCTTCAAAGAACTGATAAGGCTAACATTTCTGGCGCCTGAAAGTGTGGGACAACTGTCTTGTGAAGACAGGATAGTTCTGCCACTCGTGTGGTGAGCTTGCTAGTTCTCAGTTCTCAACGCCATTGTGTCTGATGAGTGACCTTTGCTTCATTATCCACGAAATGAATATGAAAGTGCACACCCTGCATATGCTAATGAAAATTATAGAGATCATGCTAAACATGTATGACTATGGCACTCGTCTCTCCACACAAATCATGTTACACGCCACCTGGGAGAAGGGAGAAACCTGAGACGACGCTGTCCTCAGCAAGGGGGATGGACCATGCTAATTCAGCAAACATAAAAGGGGAAAATAAGTGCCCCTAGGTGAAAAACAAAGAAGAAAAAAAAGAAGATAGTGTCTGGGAAGATTCTTCCCAAGAAAGAAGATTGTGCCTCGGAAGACTCTTCCCAAGAAAGAAGACTGTACCTGGGAATATTTTTCCAAGAAAGAAGAAGATTATGCCTGGGAAGATTCCCTGAAAAAGATGCTGGAACCAGGACCGATGATCTCTTTATCTCTGCCTTTTTTCTCTGTCTTTTCCTTTCTCTGTCCCTCAGTTTCTCTTTTCTCTTAGAATTGTTACCTTAAGTACCGCTTGCCATAAGTTGTTGTATAACTGTTGTTAACTAACAGTATGTACACCCCACCATTCGCCATAATTTGTTATATACCTAACCAATTATTGTGGACTTGTTAAGACCTACACTAACCATTTTGGTAAGCTAATAAATGTTTCTATATGGACCTTGAGATTTATCTCACCTTAGTCCGCACCGCTGAGAATTTACGAATCTGAAGTCACTTACCCCCCCTTCTTTACTGAGAGTGGGACGTGACAGGCTCCATTGCTTTTAGTAGTCCTAATAGCAAAAGTAGCACTAGATACAAGTGTTTCTCTGAAAGCATTTTCTCAATATACAATGTATCTGGAAGTTTGAGGGATAGTTCCCAGTTCACACAATTAAGTGAACAGAGGTAAAAAAGCTAAATTCCACATCATATTGCTGTGTGAATTTTTACTGGTTTAATGAATAGATGTGGCATTGGCACATCTAATATTAGATTTTTAATGTATGCTTCTCCCAGTACCTCTAAGTTGCTAGATGCTAGTAACTTCCCAGTTGCTGATGTCTATTTATCTATTTATCTAATACTAACTGAAAATCAATCTGTTGGGAGTTTATTCAAGGCTATTTCTTCCCTAGTTTCCACTTCAGGCCTCACTTTTGCACTGACTGAATGTCTAATAAGCAGTTTTGATTTTCCCATGCCCATCTCAAAAATTAAATAATTTAGAACAAGAATAAAAGACAGAGGGCAACACGAGATCATAAATATGGAATTGTGTAGAAGCAGGATTCTATTTAATACAGATAACCAGCCTGGGAAGGAAGGTGATTGAAGATGGTCACACTCAGTGACAGGGCCCTGTGCAATCAAGATAACAAACAACTGCCTTCATAGTCTCTTTTTGTTAGGATTATAGCCACTGTGAATATTCTAATTCAAATCAGAGGTTCACCTACACATCCCACACTACAGCCAGTTTTCTTCAGGTAAGTGTAATATTTTCCAGAACTCTCATCTTGCAGTGATTTGCAATTTACACATTTAGGTCAGAAGTGTGAGTTTAACAGCTCTTCAACTTTTTTACTGTCAAACTGTCCAGTTAATTTAGCCTAGCCAAGCTTCTTGTGTTTGCTGAATTTTATGACAAAGACTCCCAAAGCTTTCTGGCATTTTCTGCAAAGGGTGGCTTTCTTGTACAGGAGGCGCAACATAAACTGGGGATGCATCTTCAGGCACTTGCTGCAAATACTAGCAGAATGGTTTAAAAAGCAAGAAGAAAAAGGCTGCTAGATGCAACAAACACCAGCCCTGCCTCAGGAGTTCCTACACCATAGTCACTGGAGACTCAGCGAGTGCCGCTACATGTAAATTTCCACTGGTTTTATAATCTTTCCTTAACATCCACTATCAGACACTGTCAAGCATGAGAGAATAGTCTAGATATACACATAATCATTGCTGTTTATATTAATTACAGTTTCAAATTTGTACATCTACGTCTAATTACAGCATGCCAATTAACAGGTCTTTTTCATTGAGAGCTACATTATATTGCTCTCCACAGAAGGAAATGGTGGTGCCTAAGTGTTTCTCAGGCAGACAAGACTACAGAGAAGAGTCACCCAAGAAGTATAACATATAATCCTTCATAATATTCACCCAAAGTGAATAGTCTGAAAAAAATATATATATGTAGTCTGAAAATGTATGCGTAAAAAAAGGTGCAGCTGGGTTGAAACTTTCCATAGAAAATCTTCCGTGTTTCTGATGTTTGAGATTTCAGATTTATGCTACAACTACATGTAGAAAAATTTTAGCAAATGAGACAATAGTTATCAATCATGACATTAAAATGGTCTAATTTACACAATTTGTACTAATTTGAGAGTCAGTTTCTAGAGACATTGTTTACTTCAGTAACAAACCAAAGCTAGAGTTCACCAAAACTAACTAGATATTTTCATTTTCATTTTGAATGTTCCTTGTATATTACTAAAGATATCTTCCACGACAACCACAGCACGTTTTTCTCCGTAACTTGACAAGTTGGCCAGGCTGTATTACTTATTAAGATATTGCTAAGGTGTAAAGAAATTCTGCAAATTAGATAAACTGCTAATATTAATAATAGTTATCTGACAGGATGGTCATGTTTCCGCAGAAAGTCTGACACAGAATGAAACAAAGAAACAGAATAAGTTATGGAAACCATGCCATTAACTTCAAGCAATGATTATCACAGGAATATAAATGGTATCTGTAATGGCAAAATGACTGCTGCTATGAGAATACACACAGAAGAAACTAAATTGGTCCCCAGGTACCTACTCTTTAATTGCATTGAAGATAACTTTGAACCATGAAAAGCTTGAATAGAGAGTTGTATAAATCACAGGTATAGAACTGCAGTGAGCCCCGAGCAGAGAAACCAGACCCTCTGTAACAGGTGCCTTTCCACCTTCGCCAGTAACAAAAAACAAAAAAAAAAAAAAAAAAAAAAAAAAAAAAAAAAAAAAAAACACAGAAAAAAAAAGAGTAAAGAACGCAGAATGAGTTAACAAGCAGGTAATCAAGAAAGAGAGAAAAATGCAAACATGACAGAGGTATTTGCTTCACAGTCACAGAGGAACTTGAAAAGCTGACAATTAGGACACTGCAAAGCACCAACACCCAGAAGATCAGGAAGACCAAACAGTAGCAAGACTAGCACTGCAGTTAGAATTTCCCCTCCTTCTCCAGCCTCTGTGTAGCTGTTAGAAAAGAGTCTTTCTGCTTGCCATGGTTTAACACCCATGTCATGGTTTAACATTTTGCCATGCTGGCAAAATTTAGCTGCAACAGCTTTGTAACGCTCTCTTGTTATGCCTGTAGCAGCTACAGATTTTCAAGAACTGGGGTATTTCTACATACCAGATCTAATAGCACCACTTCACAAAAAAAGCTGAATGTCTATAAAGTCGTAAAGTAGATATCATGTGTAGGTGGAAACTGCTTCAGCTGCAATCTGTTCTGCTCAGCAGCATTTCCATCCTATCAGTTAAGTTTCAGATTCAGTAATGAAGGCAAGTGTTACAGTAAGCCAACATACGGCTATGCTTGGGATTTTAGCTAACTGCACAGCACATGAGGAACTACTGGACATGACATGAGAAATTACTCAATGTAAAAAACGAGTGTGCGTAGTTGATAAGACTTACAGAGAGTGCCATGCACTGGCTTGGTTAAGGACTTAAAATTAACTTGTTTTACTTCAAAGGTTTTTGAGCACATAGCTGGTTACTGAACCTTCTGGCTAAAGGTACTCATTAGTTGATTCATTATATTCAATAGAAAAAACGTCCCTTCCCATGCATAATTGTGAGGATTAAATGTAACAACAATTGAGACCAACTTTGTGGGAAATTTGTCAATTTTACAGTCTCTAAGAGAAGTTCTTATACATGCCTGAGCCACATTCTGAATTGCAGTAAGCCTACGTGACTAGCTTTCACTGTCTGAGTACCACAACCACAATGAATACCTGTAGCTCTAGCTCATCCTACAGTCCTCAGGTAGTGGCACGGCAGTATTTCCAGTCAGGCTTTGAAATGGCCTTGTTAAGTTATTGAGTCCAACTTGCTTGCTATAGCAATGAGGGATCACAAGGCCCAAGAAAAAGCTACAGATTCCTGGGAGAAAATAAAGCAAAAATCTGTTTGATTTAGATAATTCTTATATTTTTAATTATTTCAGTTATTAAGGTATCAAGACACATTTTTCCATTACTAGTGCTTTGAGTGCAGGATCCTTTTCAGTAGTATTATCATCTAACATTATGGGAGCAGTTCTGTGAAAAGAACAGCTAACCGAAAGTTCCTCCTCTGCTAGGAATGCCTTCCAAGTATTGCTCACACCAAATATGAATCACATTTTATATTCTTTTTAATAAAGCAAGCATATGACACTGAACATACGAAAAATATTCATGGATGAGACAGTCTTTTGGCAGTCAGACTGAGCTACCATCTGTTTTTATAACAGCAATGGAATAAAGTTTATATTACACTCTACTCCATAAAATTTAAGCAGGGTTATATTGTATTCTACTAGAGGTGTTTATTTTAAAGTTCTGAAACCTGCATGTAGCTAAAGAACACTGATATATTTTTCTACTTTGCTAGGGCTTGGACCTTTATGTAGTACTACAAGGCAACCATTCATTTGAGCAAGTAAGGATAATCAGTTTTGAAAACTTAGATTACAAACAATATCATGTGATTATTGAACATTCATTTCTGAAAGTCTTGTCAGTTTGGTATCAATACTAAGATATTTTCTATGCAGCTCATTGCTAGTATTAGTATTGCAAGGCTACGAGATGATATGTGCAAGAACAGTGATATTCACTGAAGTATTGGACACAAGACATTAAGTTTAATATTCATCAAATGATGTGAACTCAGAGCTTGCATTTCTTCAGAAACAAAAAGAAATGACAGATCACAAATCTTCCACCTATCTGGCTCTATCTGCATTGCAATAGCATGGACTGCATTACTGTGTAATCAGTTACTAACTGATCATTTGCAGTCACTATAGCAAATAGGAGAGCTGCATATTTACTTATCAGAATAACCTGGAAATATTATAGATCAATTGAAGTACTTCTTAAAGAAGTCCTCCAATTGTAAATGGGATTCAGACTTTGTTTTAAACTGTCACATCACAACAGCAATGGGATATCACCAATGAAAAGTTTTTGTTTTAAAGCAGTCATATTTTAGTCTCCTGTACTAGAAATATAAGCACTAGATAAAGCTGCGGTACTTTGCAAAAGGCTAAAGATCTCACTAAAACAAGCAAAAGCAGTATCTATTAGACCTGAGTACATATCTTCTACTTGCATTGTTTTGATTCAGAGGAGAAACTTTTAGGAGATGTATATCCGGGGTGACCCAATTGCATTCCCTTCTTAAGGTTTTAACTCCAAGCCAGCATCCTTAAGCTGCTGTAGCAGTTGCTATAAGAATTTCCATCACAGACAAATATTCTATTAAAGCTGCAACTATCCAATATCTATAATATGTCCATAACAAAAGCACAGGCACAAAACAAGCAGAGAGGATCTTGTTCTCTTCTCCCACTATAAGAAAGAAAGGGACAGCATTCCTTAAGTACTCTCATAGCTCAAGACCCCAGTAGTGCTACGTGGAATTTACAGAGGCACAGGCACAGCACTAACTCTCTGCAGTTTAGCCGTGTCTGTAAAGCCCATAGCTTATCTTCCACTGAAGTTTAGTGATACACCTCTCAGCATTTTCAAGACACACAGATTTAAATGAAATCCCCTTTGTCCTACAGCATGGACTGACAAGGGAGAACAGCTATTATTGAGTCTGCAGATCACCTTAGACTGAGATTCACACCATCGCTGCAGCTCCAGCTCCCCCTGTCACCTATTATCCTAGCCAACATACTTGAAAATCTTTTCTGTGGCTCTCTCCATAAGCTAGAAGATACGTCCTCCTTAACAGTCTCTTCCATTCTACTGTTTTTAGCATACTGCAATTGCTTCCCTAATCTCTTCCAGAAACAGCTGAATAGAATGTGCAAATTGAGCTTAGCTGCAACATAACTGAACTTGAGCTTTTAGTGACTTGACCTCTTCTCATTCTCTCTTCTTTCAGGACACCACTGTATTCCTTTACTGTGAGACCATCTGCTTGCTAACTTAAGCCCAATGCTTCTTTTCATTTGATTGTTCCAGAAATTTGATGGATTTCCTTTCTCCTCTGGTAAAGGTGTGCTCAATGCACACCCTCCTATCACCACATGCAGTCACAAAATACTCTCTGACCACCATTAATCCCTTCAATGCCAAGCTAATGTTTCTACCCTTCTATTACATGAGGAGAAATCAATGTCTGTCTGTAAGGAGGTAGCTCAAGTGGCCGTAGCAAAATAGTCATTACTGGGCAGTGTTAAATAAAATGCTGAGAAAGTCTTTCTGCACAACACATCTAGAATAGGGAAAAACTCTTAATACACCTTAAAAGTCAATGTAAAGCAAATATGGAGAGTGCACCTTAGGTTTTAGGGTCACAACACAGGCAGTTAAAAGTTAACACAGACACTAGGCTTTTTGGCTGTCAGTAGCACAATAGAGTGGTCACATTTAGTGTTTAGTGCTCTATTATGTTCCCTTTCTTGAATTTTCTGTTCTGTTTATTTTTACAGGTTTATCTTAATCTTAAATACATAAATATATATGTATATATGTATATGAATGTACTTATTCACATAAAGTTTTTAAAAAATGAAAAAAGTGATGAAGTATAGCTGCATCACGTGCTTTTACAGCTATATACTTCTAAAATATACTATTAAACATGAAAAATAATTTTTTTCTTAGCAAGAAAAGCATATTACACTCTGATTTGCAAAGAAAAAGATAGGTTTTTGCACACATAAAAACCAAAGAAAATTCTATCATTCCTTTATGAATACATAAATTAGACAAGGCTGAAATTTTCCTCTTGAAGTTAGCATAAAAAATGAATTTATCTGAATGACATCCCTTACTTCTTCCACTCTCTTTTTCTAGTCATGCATTATCATTAGAAATGTAATGCATATACTACTGAGACTGCTGCATTCGATAAGTTTAGTTTAGGAGAACACGTAAGGCTTTTGCACTGTCTGCTGCAAAACAGGAGAATCTGAAAATTAAAATAAGTGTATACAGCATATACATAGATAAAAATATGCACAGCAGAATCTTAATAATCCACCCAAAATAATTGGATTTGTTTACTGCATACCACTGCATGCCAAATAAATATAGTTTATCATGTAGCTTAAACAAATCCATATACAAAGCCAGATTGACAATCTTCTTAAAAAAACAAGCTTATGCAAAGAAAGTTCATAATGCTGTGGCCATTCAGTGATTTCTGTTGACTGAAAGCACAAGTTCAATTTTCACTGCTTTGAAGACAGGAAATGATGTTTGATAAATGTTCTTCTGTAACTTAGTCCACAGACAAGTCATATTTGAAAGCATCCATTTAAAGTTCATACACATGCATGCACACACAGACACACATATATATAGTATGTATAGACACACACAAATTGATGTTATATTAGTCATGGTTCAAAAATAACTCCCTTGAACTAAAGAATCAGTTGGTCTGAGTTACTCTTTTAGTCTTTACCTGTAGGTCAGAATTTAAATAGACAAGAAGAGCATTGCTGGAGATCTGATGTACTACTATAACTGCTCATGCTGGAACTGTTCTATAAGTTCAGCACATTTTACCAATATTAAATTCACTTTGCAGAACATAAAAAGTTATTTGAAGTACTTTATAGAATTTTAATGTGAAGGAAAATAATTAGGAGAACAATAAAGTTCCATACACCAGCCTAGCTCAGGAAGCCAGTCATTGCTGATAAATGAGTAAGAGATGTCAAGGACAGTGAATGTCAATAGGGAAATATAAGCAAATTCTGTAAGAACCAAGTTTGGACAGAAAATTCACTTGGAATTCACACCTTTAATATTATCACAGGTAAAGTATAAAATACTTGGAATCTGACTTACAGTACTTCACTGACTGGCAGATGATTCCAACTCAAAGTTAGAATTCCTTCTTTTTGAAGAAATATAAAATTTTCATTTTCTGCCTGCCTCTAATTAGTGAACAAAATCACCTGTTAGTGTTATTAACTGGACGTCATGCTTCCATATGATCTAACTCCAAAAGTAAAGGTGTTGATTTTAATTTAGTGCACAGAAAAAAACCACTATTTCTTAAAGAAGTTCTCTATCAGGTCAAGTGAAGGAAACAGCGTGAAAAAGAGGAAAACAAAGAGCAAGGGATAATTATTTCTAGTAGTGTTGGCTTTGCTCCTGAAACAGTGATTCCTTGCCTTTACCCAGATTCTGACAAGGACTGCAGAAAAACTGTCACATACTAGGATAAATTGCTCTGCAAATTGGAATATAATTTACATCTTTACAGATACTCTGCTATTGCAAACATAGCTGATAGTTTAACTCCAATAATGGGCTTGAAGAATTGGTTGGTAACAGAGCCTGGACTGCTAACCAGCCATGGATTTGCCAGGACAGCAGCAAATTACATCAAGTGAATGTGTACTTATTTATTTTTCACAAAGCCAGGTGCAATGGGGGTCTTACTTCCCATCACACAGTATAGTCATGGTTCTCATGCCCTTTCCACTCTTCTTTACCAAGTTTGGAGCAGCATCTGCTCCTGTTTAGCTATAAAATTATGCTTAATTATAAATTAGGTGCTGACGACTTGGACAGACATTACTACAGCTTAGCATGGGGTTTTACATCTGAATCAATTATGATTATGATTATTATGACCATGTATTTAACATACTTTGAGAGGCAAGTAAAAGGTGTTAGCTTAAATGTCATCCAAAATTTTATTTTTTCCCTTAAATTTGTAAAAAATTCCACTCTCTCACAAGTTTTTTTAACATGGTTTCAGAGGACAACCACATGACTTCTATGCATTATAAGAATCAATTTAACAAAGAGAATGATATTTTCAAAACAGAAAAGATGAGATCATACATTTTACATCATGTCTGAACCCTGACATACAGGGAGTGACTCCTTCCGCGCAGACAGAGATTCTAATTACCACAGTGAGATGATAAAAAAAAATAAACTAAACAAAAACCTTAAAATAACAAATAAGAAAGATCACCCAAGACATGCAACCACACTTTACCACTTGAGTCATCAATTTTTTTAGTAATAAACACTGAATTTCTACTACATATATATCCTGATGCTGTCTGCAATTTATTTCGGAGAGAATGACCACTTGCTTTTGTAGACTATTTTGTAATGGATTCAAGTCTTCAAAGATGGTGGTCTCACTTGCTCCATAACTGAGACGGGTACACTCCTTGTTTAGGTGGCAGTGTAACACTAGGACATTTTTGAATGCCCCACTGAGATTTCAGGTGTGTCACAAGTACAACTAAATCTAGATGAACATCCAGAGGAAACAGGAATTTTCTTTCTTGGTATCATTGCAAGAAATTTCACAGAAGTCAGCAAACTTATTTAGTGTGCACTCAAACCTTGTGTTCAAGTAATTTATAAAAACATTGAAGAGAACTGTCCCTAAAATTGAACCCTGAGGAATACCACTAGAGACTGTCTGCCAGCCTGATGTCTTGGCCAAATTCTTATCTGTTATTCTGGTGCTCACTAATACCTGATTTATAATGGCAACAGAAAAAGAAAAAAAAAAAAAAAAAAAAAAGAAAAATCTTCACAGGTGTATTGGGACCAGCCTGTTTCTAATCCTTATCTTGTGATGTTATATCCTATATTGCTGGTGGTCACAGTCATAGACCCATCCTGACTCTTCTATGCAGATATTCCTATTTTCAGGCTTTTTTTTTAAATTAACTGTCCCTATTCTTCCATATTCCTGATATTATGTAAGATTAATCATCAGCATATGACCAGATGGCAGATAGAAAGACTGCTCCCTATTTGTGGGAGCATGGATTAGCACAGTCTTTTTTGTTAGTCTTACTTCCTTGAACAACAATCATCTATATAGGCACTTCTATCAAGTGAATGGTCATTCTGAATAAGATATTTGAATTTCTTGATCTGATGATTTGGAAAACTGAAGAGTATAAAACCAGGAAGTATAATATGATACATGCCAAAATATAAACACAAACAGTCTTAACTACATCTTTTCATACCCCTTCATACAACTACAGAGTTGCAAGATGTATTTGGGATTTGGTTTTTTCCACAATGCAAGCATTTTTGTGCTACTCAACTGTTTGAGAAGATTTTTATGAGTTACTTTTAAGTCCACTGTAGTTTTAAATCATGAATTTATAATAAAGATCAAAATCACTGTAATATAGTTGTGTATCTTAGTAATGGTCCTCCATTTTTTTGTCAATAAAATATTTCCCTCAGTCTACAGGCATCATGGTGGGAAAACAGCATAACCTGTAATATATAGTGGTCTTTAAGATGACAAGAAATTTTGATAAATGGGAATATCAAATAGTACTTGTCAAAGTTGCATCTCAAACTTAAGCTTACTACATTGTTGCTGCAATTTTCATGAAACAGAAAATCATTTGTGGGATTCTATTTTAATATGGGTAGGTAATTAACAGGACTTCAGAACTGACTGAACAAAAGATGACATCATGAAGGTAGTGTCAGGTGGATAAGAGTGGTATACAGAGTAGGTGGCTTTCCACTTCTTCATAAATTTATAAATATACATATACTTTCTAAATCACCAACAGAAATTCTATTTTATGTCAATGTCAATTTTATGTCACTGTTGACAAAAGACTGATGATTTACAAACACAGGACTTGTCTCTCATTAATTTGTAATGAATATCAAGAATCCTTATCATTAGTGAAAAACAGATCCACTCAAAGGAAGTAAAAAATATTCTGTAAAACTTCTAACACATTTCTCCAAAATATTAAGCAGAGTCTGTGGAACTGCTCTCAGTTCTATTTGCAGTTTGAACTGAGTAGCGCTTTATCCCACAAGTCTCCTGATCACTATGACTGCTCAGGCAGCAGTAGTTTGGAGGTTTAACAAAATCCTTCTCCTTACAAGTAAAAAACATACTTGGAAAATAACTCACAATCCTAATTAATGGTGTGACATCCTGTCATTTTGCCAGTAATTATTACCTCAGTGGAAAAATGAGTGATTCCAAAGTACAGCTTTACTTACCCATTACAATTTTTTCCACAAAAGTCAAACATTTATAATTATTAAGAAAATCCTACTCTCCGGTACCACTCATATCGTGGGTGAATGGTACAGAAAAGGAATATTCACTAAGGTTATTGTCATCATTGTGAGGTATGACTTCAGAAATAACTTCTTGCCTAATCTAAAAATGTAAATACCTTTTCAAATGATAAGAAGTTCAACATAAGTTATTACCAGCTGGTGAGAAAATTTAAAGAGTGATTAATCTTGATTAATCTGAGGAGTTTCCTTTCATGATCCCCTCCTTAAAGTGAAGGAAAAAAGCACAGCCAATTACAGAAGGATCACCTTCTTGCAAAAGACTTTCATTGCTGAAATTTCAGTCAGCAGAGGAAACTACTTCCCTTTAAAGAGAATATAGACTTCATTAACTTGTTTTTCTCACTGCTGCTTTTTATAATGAAAGCTTTGTAACTACTGCAGGCATAAAACTTCTGAATACTGAACTTCATCACAAACTGGAAACAGAGAGAAAATAAATCAGTTATCACAGAGAAACTGCTGTTACTGGCAGTCTTTCATCTGACTTGAAGTACAAGATAGTGGAAACTGTCCTGCTACCTGTAAAATAATTTATACTATTGCAGTTTCAATAAACAGAATCTTTAGTGCTATGAAGAAGGTGAGTTAGAAGACATCACAATTTTTATCACCTGGGTTCTCTCTTGCTCTAACACAGCTTGAATTCTAGAAATCCAGCCAATCAAGCAGGAAATAATACATATCTAATATTAACAAATAAATTTATATTTACCTAGCATAAGGATTTTTCAGCTTTGTACTATCAGAAGCCTTTCTGTGCAATTAACCTAGTTAGGCTTTCCCCCAGTTGGTAATTCAAAATGGGAGTCCTGTGTCAAGACAGGACAAGTTTATTGGATGCAGGGGGATACATAGTGACAAAGGATGAGGGAAAATGGTGCCTTCTTTGCCTCCGTCTTTAAAAGTAAGACCAGTTATTCTCTGGGTAATCAGCCCCTGGAGATGGAAGACAGGGACAGGGTGTAGAATGAAGCTCCCAGAATCCAAGGGGAAATGGTTAGCAACCTGCTACACCACTTAAACACACAAAAGTCCATGGGGCCGGATGGGATCCACCCAAGGGTATGGAGGGAGCTGGTGGAAGCGCTCACCAAGCCACTTTCCATTACTTATCAGCAGTCCTGGCTAACCAGGGAGGTCCCAGTTGACTGGACGTTAGTAAATGTGATGCCCATCTACAAGAAGGACTGGAAGGAGCATTTGGGGAATTACAGGCCTGTCAGTCTGACCTCAGTGCCGAGGAAGTTCATGGAGCAGATCATCTTGAGTGCCATCACACAGCACATACAGGACAAGTGGGGTCAGGCTCAGTCAGCATGGGTTTATGAAAGGCAGGTCCTGCTTGACTAACCTAATGTCCTTCTATGACAAGGTGACCCACTTAGTGGATGATGGAAAGGCTGTGGGTGTTGTTTACCTGGACTTTAGTAAAGCCTTTTACGCCGTTTCCCACAACATTCTCCTGGAGAAACTGGCTGCTCATAGCTTAGACGGGTGTACTCTTTGCTGGGTAAAAAACTGTCTGAATGACTAGGCCCAAAATATTGTGTTAAATGGACTTAAATACGGTTGGCGGCCAGTCACAAGTGGTGTTCCCCAGGAATCAGTATTGGGGCCAATTCTCTTTAATATCTTTACCAATGATCTGGACAAGGGGATTGAGTGCACCCTCAGATGACACCAAGTTGGGTGGGAGTGCTGATCTGCTTGAGGGTAGGAAGGCTCTACAGAGGGATCTGGACAGGCTGGATCAGTGGGCTGAGACCAATGGTATGAGGTTCAACAGGGCCAAGTGCCAGGTCCTGCAACTGGGTCACAACAACCCCATGCAATGCTACAGGCTTGGGGAAGAGTGGCTGGAAAGCCGCCCAATGGAAAAGGACCTGTGAGAGCTGGTCAAAATTGTGCCCAGGTGGCCAAGAAGGCCAATAGCATCCTGGCTTGGAAACAGTGTAGCCAGCAGGAGTAGGGAAATGGTAGTCCTGCTGTAATTGGCACTGAAGAGGCCACACCTCAAATACTGTCTTCAGTTTTGGGTCCTCCACTACAAGAAAGACATTGAGGTGTTGGAATGCATCCAGAGAAGGGCAATGAAGCTGGCGAAGGGTCTAGATCACAAGTTTTATGAGAAGCACCTGAGGAAATTGGGGTTGTTTAGCCTGGAGAAAAGGGAGTCTGAGAGGAGACCCTACCACTCTCTGCAACCTGAAAGCAGATTGTAGTGAGATGGGTGCCTGTCTCTTTTCCCACATGACAAGTGACAGGGCAAGAGGAAACAGCCTCAAATCACACGAGGCAGGTCTGATTGGATACTAGGAAAAATTTCTTCATTGAAAGGGTTGTCAGGCATTGGAACAGGCTGTCCAGGGAAGTGGTTGAGTGCTCCTCCATCCCTGGAGGTATTTAAAAGACATGTAGACATGACAGCTGGGGACATGGTTCATTGCTGGACTTGGCAGTGTTAGGTTTATAGTTGGACTCAATGATCTTAAAGGTCTTTTCCAATCGAAATGATTCTATGAAAAGTGTGATAGGAATGGAATAAAACAATGTGTTTAATGATCACGTGTTGATTCAGCACTGTTGTTTAACGTAGATTTTCTCCATGTGTCCAGTGTAGTCCTAAAGGTTTTATTAAGATTTGAGACCCAGAGAATTTTTTTTTCTTGTTTGTTATTGTCAGAATGCACACAGAAACCTCATTTTAAGCTTTCTAAAATATCACCTATGGATATTTAATATGCATACAGAATTTTCTGAAATTGACTTTACCAACAAATAGCCCACCTTAAGTATAAAACTGGTTACTTTCTGAAATGGTCAAGCAAAGGAATGCTTTTTAAAGGGTCCAAAAAGGACAGTTTATCTGTCATCTGCAGGGAAAATTATATAAATTTAGAGAGACAATAGCCTTATGCAGAAATTTTAGGGGAGCTTCAAGATTGCAATGTGAAGATTACAGAAGACTGTTAAAGTAATCTGATCTTTACAGAACTTTTATTTTTCAGCTGTCTATACCAGCTCTGTAATGACTTTATTATTTATAGCACCCTTCACAAAAAAGTCTAAGTGCTTTGTACCAAGAAGAAAAAAAAAAAGAAAAGGTAAAAGAAAAACAAATCAATAAAAAGATTACCAAAAAAGGGATTTCTTTTTTGAAATAAGGAAAACAGTATTTAAAGATTTTTAGTGCTGTTTTAGACTAGGCACCATGCACGACACAGATCACAGAGAGTGAGGACTGAAAGTGTTTCAGCCAGTGCCTGGCATTAAGCAACTGTTAACTGTATTGTGAAAGTTGTTAGCTTCTATTGATTTCACTTAAGAGTTGGAGGCTGGCCACCTATACAGAATAGAACCCTAATCTCTATGGCAAAATATTTAATTAGCAATTGCAAAGAAATTTCACATCCTGAAAAGAAATAAATGGTAACTTCTAATTTTTATTTATGATATGGAACGGGAGTAAGCCATTGAAATATACATCCAAGACAAATGGCAGTCCAAACCTGTTTCAAACTCAAACTAAAGAAAGGAAATGTATTTCTGTCATCAGTTCACAGAGAGACTGCGGCTGTGCTCCACTTACTACACAGACATTATTAGAAATGAACCCCAGTCTATAAGAAAACCATAAATTGACATATTTACACTATTTGACTTCAGGCATTTGATTAAGTGCTCTGAATACCACTTTTCATACACTTGCTTGCTCTTTTGACTAGCTGTTTAGGTTCCTAAGAGTACTCTGAGACATACCAAAATCTGCTAAGTTGTTTGTACAAAGAAGTGTCTACATCTCATATCCTAATACGGTCTTGTGGATGACTTAATACAAGCTTTGTGGCTAGCCACAGCTAAAATATAAGGCAAAACGAAAGCCATGATCAAAAGTATCCCTATTTTAAGTTTTTGAAAATTCATTTTAAATCTTGATCAGAAAGTAATGCTTAAACTTTTTAATAACCAATCCCTGATTAAAGAGCAATCCTTCAGACAAATATTGTGCTTATCAGCCTGTTTGTTTCCTAGATGGAAAGTATATGAGATCATAAATCATGTCTAGACCAGCTGGAAAAGAAATAAACAAACAAACCTAAAAATATATTCTGCACATTAATATTACACACTGGAGTAACAGAAACAGTAATTTATTTTTTTTATCTTGGATGCATATATATAGTCAAAACTGAGTAGTATTATTAATAGTTTACAGTAATTAAGAAATCTTAAATTCATTTTTTGGAATACTGTTTGTTTCTCCCCTCTCCATTGTTTTGGAAATCTGCAGCAGATTCCAACAAGTTCACAGAAACCATTTAAAAACAGTGTTCCCTGTATGATTTGGTATGATTTTGCACTCAGATTCGTAAGCATAGTCTACACATAATTATAATTCCTGAGGTGCAAGTTGCCGTCTGAGGCTAAACCACGACAATGTGTTAAAAGGATAAGTTAAAAATAAGCTTTGACATGAAAGAACTTTCGAATTTTTTGCGTACGTGATATTGGAGATCAAAGACAGTCTAGGGAAAGAGTAATCTCATAAAGCATACAGAAATAAACTAATAATATGAAATTGCAGTATTATTCTTGGAAGCCAAATCAGTGATTGTTTGTATCCTGGTTTTTGACATCTTTAGGTACCACTTGATTGAACATGATTCATATGAAAATCCTTTAAGATCCCCAGCTTCTCAGAGCTTCTTCAAGAGTAAGAAATAATAGTCTACTTTGTTCATCGTGTTCATATGATTTCCACTTTTGTATCATAAAAGTCTTTTCAGGCGTACTTTATCATTGACTACTTTCTCTTGTGTCAGATATACATAGCATACTATGGAAATAAGAATATACCGATGAACATTAGCAATGCAATGAGTAGGATGAAATACATGAGTAAGATGAAATATATAAAGAATAAATTCCTTCTTTCATTATCAATGAGCCAACATAAAAAAAAAAAAAAAAAAAAAAATTTACTGGGACCACCTCAAGCAGTAAATTGTTAGAATGTTTTTTTGGAGCTGTATTGGTTACAGGTTTCGGTTAACTACAGCAATCTTTAGGTAGACTGCCTGTATAGCAATGGTAACTATGAAGGTGTGTTAAATATACTGCAAGTCACTGGTAAAATAGAATCACAGAATCATCTAATGGTTTGAGTTGAAAGGAATCTTAAAGATCACCTAGTTCCAGCCCCCCCTGCTATGGGCAGGGACACCTTCCACTAGGCCAGGTTACTCACAGCCCCATCTAGCCTGTTCTGGAACACTTCCAGGGAAGGGGCTTCCACAACTCTCTGGGCAACCTGTGCCAGTGTCTCACCACCCTCAGAGTAGAGAGTATCTTCCTAATAGCTAACCTGAGTCTACCCTCTTTCAGTTTAAAACCATTACCCCTCGTCCTACCACTTTGCTCCCTGATAAATAGTCCCTCCCCATCTTTCCTGTAGGCCCCATTTAGGTACTGGAAGGCCCCTATAAGGTCTCCCCTTACAGCCTTCTCTTCTCCAGGCTGAACAATCCCAACTCTCTCAGTTTGTCTTCGCAGGAGAGGTGCTCCAGCCCTCTGATCATCTTCGTAGCCCTCCTCTGGACTCGCTCCAACAGATCCCTGACGTTATTATGGTGGGGTCTCTGGAGAGTGGAACAGAGTGCAGAATCACCTCCCTTGATCTACTGGCCATGCTTCTTTTGATGCAGCCCAGGATGCAGTTGGCTTTCTGGGCTGTGAGCACACATTGCCATCTCATGTTGAGCTTAGATGAGATTCAATTTACTTTGAAAACCTACCTTCTTATTTGGCCTGGTCACTTAAGCTTCCCTTTCAACAAGTAGGCACTTAATGGGTGTGATCAATCTTATCCTAATCGGCACATCTAGAATTAGATTTCATGATTTCATTAAATGATTTCAGACATCTGCTTTTGGATGAGGTTAACTGCACTCTAGTAATGCATACTTTTCTCCATTGATTACAATGGAAATCTCAGATGACTAGATCAGATTTGTTGTCTGCATTGTAAGTGTTCCAAGTTGTAGAAGAGAAATCCACCTAACACACTTCTGTGTACTCTTTTACTAACATGTATCCATTTGTTATTTTGGCAATTGTGAAACAATAGAACTTGAAAAATTCCAGGATTATTCTGAGAACCAATGATCCATTTACCACTTTGACTCCCATTATCTATCCATGTTATTTATCTTTGATTCATGACAGTAGGTTTACACTGCAGGTGAACTGTAGAATATGTGCATAATCATATACAGATGGTCATATCAGCAGGATATGATGAGTCAATTTTACAGTTTTTTTGGCATTGGAATTTTTTTTTTAAATATATGTGGCACATGATTTTTTTGCAATTTCTGAAAAATCAGCCAAAAGCTCCAAGCTTATACCTCCTTCCAGTATTCATACTAATTCCTCTATAACTTCTACTACATCATAAGAATTTAAAAATAAATTCTACCTTATGTTATTGTGATATACTTCATATAGAGATTTAACCCATGTAAATAAGTAGCTAGAAAGAAAGTTCCAAATGGAGTTGATGCTATTGCAAATATTGCTAGAACATTCAGTTTCCTATCCAAGGTAAGGAAATGTCATGAACTTAGTTATCATGCCGACATGGTAGAAATTCTTTCTAATCTAATGATTTACACCTCTAAGCTTTGTACAGCTTAACTCCAGTTATAAGATTCCTCCACTGTGTCTTGAGTAGAAGCCTGTGCTAAGATCTCAGATTCTGTGTAACAGCTTTTCAGGCTATGTCTACATCAGCAGTTAGTGAGGCCTAGTAAGAAGAGATTTGCAGAGCAAAACAGTTAGTTTTGCTGAGAACCCAGAGCTTATCCCAGACCTTTTTTTGGAGGGTTTTATATCAAGTATATTCCAGTCTCATGTCATGGGTCATTCACCTGTTGGTGACTGTATTGCATTAGGTAATCTTGCAAAGCACACTTCCCAATTCAGTTTCACCCCAAAGGAATGCAGTTTATGCACCCCAAGACATCTCTGCAGTGCAAACTGGAGAAGAGTAAGTGAAGAAAATTGGAAGACTCACTTCAGTCCTAATCTGAACAAGAATGCAAATGCAAAATTGGAAGACTCACTTCACTCCTAATCTGAACAAGAATGCAAACGCAGACTCACAGTCATACTTGTATCAGGGAAGCCTTTAACAATAGCAGCCAAAACATTGCACATGGTATGAATATTGCTTATTCTGAACATGTTTCACAGCATAGTGTGTGGGCTCCATCGGATTCCTCCTCTTCTAGTTAAAAATACAAAGGTCTGTTGAGAACCATTAACGTCTGCAGTTAACAGTATCAGTACTTCTGCATTGCAGGGGAGTTAACATACTGTTATCTGCGGGTATCCAGTGCATCTTGGTTTGCTGAGACATAAGTGCAAATCAGATTATTCCATGTAACAGTTCAAGTTTTTCTTTGATCCAAGTATAGTACATTATCTTTCTAGATATATTAAAGCAAAAGATTTCTCACCTTCTCTGATACTATTATCTATCTGTGCTATACAGTAATATGGTTTATTCTGTGCTTAATGCTCTCACTGGTAACCAATGGCTTCTCAGACTGCAAGCTAAAAAATGGAGACTGACTAGAAATTTAATTTCCACGATGCTGTTCTGCTCCCAGTATTGCTCCACTACTCTGCCGAAATTTTGTTCCAGGTAGGATATGTATGAGGACTGTTGGCAGTATAATGCCTTACTCTGAAGCTAATTCTAAATTCTTAAATCTAGAACACGTATCAGTCAGCTTCTCAATATAATAAGCAATGTTCGAATGTATGTAATACATAATTCCAAAACATCTGATAGTGATTTCACATTAAATGGTAGCAAAATGTGCTATGAGGGCAATTTTTCTGCATGTATCTCCATAAACAAACTTTTCTCCAAAAGATATTATCAATTTCTCTGTCTGGCAAACAAATGTAAGTCTTTTTTTCCAGTCTGTTAACATTGAGTGAAAAAAGCTTTTGACTGAAGTGACTTTTTTTTTAAAACCTTGATACAGTTTTCAAGGTTCAGTGAGTTGTGGCTTCATCACACTTCATACTTTGATAGCATGTCTTGAATGTGGAGCCTCATACACTCAGAACTACGCGAACATCTCTTGTCAGTTTTCAACCTTGACTTAAGCACTTGATTACCTGTGGTAAAATAACCCTGCAGAAACTGTATAGGTATACAATAAATTTCTTTATTTGATCGTCAAGAAAAATTAAGGCTTTTTTAAAGTCATCCTTCTGTTCATATTGTTTCCTGGTTAACTCTTTTATTTCTAGTCTTTCTTACATGAAAGAAGTCTTGTATTGATAGCACAATTAATCACTTCCAGACTTGCAGTGATTATTTTTAATGAATGTAAATAGGTTTTGATAGGCAGCATTTTTTTATTTGGCAATATTTAGAGTAAATACTGTGAAATTCATATTATACATGCTTATGTTTTCCATTATGTATGTGTGTATAAAAAAATATGCTCCTGTGATCCTGTCAGCGATGCTGAGGATACTACAGTAAATCCTTTCTGCAGCGTAATGCTGCGGAATAACTTTATGCACCTGAATAAAGTTCAATGCCACTAAACAGCATTTCATGACTACCCTGTCCTCTTAGATATATGTTTCTTCTTCTTCTAGAATATCTGCTGGACCTAGCATTTCATTGAAATCTGTCTTAGTGGCTTCATCGAAGTTTTTCCCTTATCAGAAGCATTGTTATTCTGGTTTTTTTATAAAATAGCTTCAAAGGAATATACTTAGTGGGGATTTTGTTGTTGTTGTTGTTTCTTAGTTTTATGTGGCATTTCCAACAATACTATATCTCATCTGTTTCAGCCTTGTTCTGCTTTTGTCAACATCTAGAAAAGGAATATTTTTGTAGACCCAGTTGAGAGATCTGCAAAAAACTGTCACTGTTCTGAAGTACCTTGCAGTTCAGAAGATGTGATATTTTGAGAACACTATTTTGGCCATGTTTGTCATCAGCTTAATATCAAAGCATCCCAAAAAACGTAAGATATATTTTCGTATAAACAGGAAATTTTTAAAATAATTTGGTATTGAATGGGGTTTCCTGCACAGTAGTGGACAACAGTTTCATATCTACTGATGAGATTACGTAGCTAAAATAAATAGCAGGAGATAAAAGAAGACCTGAAGGACAGAAGCCAGTAATACTTACACAAAACTAAATGGAAGATAAGGAGTCAACCACATACCCATAGGGTTAGAAATGAGATAGTCTTGGAACAAAACCTGGAGTAGCTGAAGTCAAGAAAAGTAAGAGATGTGAACATATAATCTGCTCTAGAGAGCTATAGATTGAATGCTAGTTGACAGGTCAAGCAGAATGAGAATTCTGGAGCAAAGTTTGACTTCAAAGTGATTGTTACAGATGCTGACATAAACAGTTTCACCTGAGCCCACAAGGACTCAAAATGGTTTAGAATGAAATTGAAAGTATTACAACCCACTGTTTTCCAGCACATTCAATAAAATGCAGAAGGGCCATTATAGCTCAGGTGAGAGCTTATAAATGATACTCTAAAGATAAACTTGGATGAGTCAGAACATGAAATGTTTAATTTTTTTCCTAAATAAAGCTCTTTGATAAATTTCTTATTTAATTTGTTCTTTTCTTCTCTTAAAGCCTATGTCTGGCAAAGCAGTGAAGAAAGATACTTCATAAGAACTGAAATGTAAGCATTTCATTCTCTACACTATCATTACAATATACTTTTCCATTTTACTTCATAAAAAACATTTACATTTGAATCAAAATATAGCAGGAATAGTTAAATTTATTTTATCCACATAATTTTAAATCAAAATCATTATGTGTTCTGTTTCCTCTCTTACCTACATCAAGAAAATCAAAGGGCATCTGTCTGATTATATATAATACAAAAATACAATCTGTTAATTTTAGTCATATGGATTAGAAGTCCATGATTGGGCTTCCTTATGTCTTGGCCTTTCTTAGTTGTTAACTAAGGAAACCATAATTTGGCATTGTAGACAACAGTCATGAATGGTGTATATTGTATTATCCAGTAGCACTTGCTTTCCAGATCTACAAGAGTTAGAAATTCTTGACAGCACTTCACAAGGCTAATTTCTGCCATCTTTAGTCTCACTTTTTAATAAATAACTAAATAATAGAAATACTTTATACTTCACTGCCACCTTCCATTTGAACATATCAAAGCACTATGACCTGTAAGTACAGTGGTCACAGTAAAAAATATTTCTTTATGTTTGGGAGCATATTTGCTATTTAGTGTAAGAAAAATACCTGTGAAACAGAATAAAGTTTTCAGATTAGTAAGAATTTTGTTCCAGTTGAAGTGCTAATGATGGCAAACCATGGGATGATATTAATATTTATAATAATTCAAGTTCTGTTCTACCTTTGGAAAGGGTTTGCAATTTTATTTGTATTTATATGCATCCTGTACACCAAATAGTTCCAGAGTGTTGAATAATACTTACTTAAACAATTAGTCACAAATTATTACATTCAACTATTTACTAATTTTTTCTCTTAATATCACTAATGATAGCATTTCAAATCAAAGAATTTAAAATATCACACTAGCAGAGATGAATCAAGCAAAATTTGAAACCACAAATTATTGGATGAACATTAATTGACACTAGTCTCTGTAAAAATTCTAGCGTTCACAACTATATGCGTGACTGTTCAGGTACATAAAATATGCTTCAGTAACATAAGCTGACATATTGCCACATATTTTTTTTTAATACTTACACTTGTAAAAAGATGAAGGGGGAGAGAGAAAAGTTGTCCTTAATTTCAGCTTCTCATTTTCTGTTTTCACATCACCATAGAAAATACTGTTTGTTTTCATTTTCTGTAAATCAAGCTCTAAGTCTTTGGATTAAGTTTGTTTGTAACTAATTATCACAAACTCGTCAGTTTTTCACTTTTGGACAATAAATTCTCACCTTTCCACATGATCCATCATTGAAAGGCATATTGTAAAAATAAAGTTCCTCAGCTTACTTTTACAGCCGGTGAACAAATACTTCAGGAAACTACCCATTATAGCATATATGGAAGTTTTCAGAAAATTCTTGTTTCTCCACAGCAAAACCTTTGCTTCATTCATTGGACTCTAGAGTCATCTTGAAGAACTAAAACTTCGTGAAGTTGTTTTTTTTTTTCAAAAAGGAATGAAATCCTGGAGCAGATCCTTTTTCCTGATTCTTAAGGTCTGATAAAAGACTTTTAACTGAATTCTACAGTGAACTTTCTACTGAATGTAATGGGCTTTTAAATAATCCGTTAGTGGAACATTTCCCATAAATACAATTTTTTCCTGCTAGTTATCATAAATATTCTTGCTTAAACCTAAACACCTTATTAAGATTTTATTTTACATTGAAATTTGCAATAGGTCCTCATTTTCTCAGGGTTTTGTGGTTTGTTTTTTTAAATTCATTGACGAGTCAGGCTCTTGAGGACTGGTTTTCTCCTGAAAACTTCACTCATTTCAAGATACAATTGCTGCTAGGGAAAACGTAGCGTCTTCCTCAGACGCAAAAGAACTGTAAGTAGACATCAGAACAATCACAAACTTAATGCAAGTATGTAATCTACTTCATTCACAGTTGCATCTGGAAGGGCTTAAGGAAATAGTAAGTAGTCATCAGCCTGTGACTATGAGAAAGGTTTCAGGAACTCCTTCAACCTAACAGCCAAGTATAGCTGTAGTTAGGATAAAATGGAAATTTTTCACTGTTTCAATTAGTAAAAAGTGGTTGTTTCCAGCTGAATAATTCTGATTGTTTTAGTAACACAACGGTGTCTGTGAAAATATAGGTATTTTCCAGTGTGCATGAAAGATGCTGCCTTAAGTGTTGTTCTGCTGTTCTACAGTCAGTAATTATTTTCCATAGTTTTACTTTTGCTCTCACATATGTGTATGCACACACATACATGTAATTATGTAAATTGTAATTTTGTAATTGTAATTGTAAATTATTGTAATATATGTAAAAAAATGTAAAATATGTAAAATAATGCTGTAAAAGATGCACTGCACCAAAATCCCCCAAAAGATCCCATTCAATTCCAGTCTTCTGCTTATAATGAACAGTTCATTTGGGGGAAAAAGTTCAAACAAATATCAGAACTTCAGTAAAATTAGTTCAATTACTTCAATTAGTATTGGAAATTCTGTCGTCTTTCCTCCTTGGTTTTATTAGTTTCTTTGAAATGCATGGAGCTGAGTGCTTACTCCTTCTGGTATATACACATCTGTAACCACATTAACTATGCCAGTTAGCCAGAGAATCTTAGATATTCTCCTAGGAATGAGGAATGAATCATTGTTTTTGTCTTTAAGTGTTACATTAAGACTAAATTACCAATTTAAGGCTTCTAAACTGAAGTTAAAAATAGATTGTATCAGCAATGGAAACAAAGCCTTGTTAATAGCTTCTTGACATTAAGGGTCATATAGTGTTCTGTATGTACTATTTTCTTCTCCCAGGCCTTTTTGTTACTTTTTTTTTTTTTCATTTTTGTTCCATATTAGTTACAACTTTTTGCAATAACAATACTAACTAGTGCAGCACTGAGTTTTTTGTGTAGTAATTCATGCAGTAATTCAAAACTAGCCTATTAATTTCATAGGTAGTAAAAAATCTTACAAGCTCTCTGTATAATCTAAGTAACTTAAATGAAAGAGAAAACCTAAGATATTCAAACAAGTATTTCTTCGGTGATCCTGATGAAGAAGAATTCACCATCTCTATACAAGCAGAAAATATTATTCAGAAGGAAATTAGAATTGCTTTATAGTCTTTTAAAAAGCATTGAAAAGTTTCTAGTTAGTGATCAATAGAAAGCCAAGGAAGTAAATTGCTCAGTAGAATAGACTGTGAATGGTTTCCTTTCATCATATTTTAGCGTTGGATGATGCAAAGAAGGGGTTTCAACACTGAAGTTGTTGCTCAACGCTTGAAGTACATAAGTTGTTGAGTCTAAATGTGTTTGAAAATAGCTCTGAAAAGGTGGAGAATGTTATACTCCTTGGGCACTGAGTCACTAACAGCAGACCATACTAATTATAAATCAGACCATCATAGGTTTATGAAGCACTGGGAAAAAGCAGGCTGAGGCAAAGAAGGAAAAGAAAAGCAAGGAGGAAAAATAAATCTACACTTTCTTTTATAACATCATCAGAATGAGAGTTTGAGCAAACACAGCTAATTTGGTGGTCTGCAGATATGCTAACTGAGTAAAGACAGATTCTCATGGGTATGATACGAAGGCCTATCAATTACTATGCCAGATCTTGACAGTGTTTCTGTTTACTGCCATCAAAAGTTCTAGCCAAATGAAAGCCAAGGCCTTGGTGTACACTGGTTGTCATTTGTAATCAGCTTGTGTGATATTCCTGTCATCAAGGTAGAATCATAGAATCATAGAATAGTTTGGGTTGGAAGGGACCTTTAAAGGTCATCTACCCCAACACCCCTGCAATAAGCAGGGACAGGTTGCTCAGAGCCCCATCCAGCCTGACCTCAAATATTTCCAGGGATAGCACATCTACCACCTCTCTGGGCAACCTGTCCAGTGTTTCACCACCCTTACTGTATAAAATTTCTTCCTGATACCTAGTCTAAATCTTCTCTCTTTTAATTTAAAGCCACTACCCCTGATCCTATTGCAACAGGACCTGCTAAATATTTCCAGTACTTTCTTTTTGTCCGAGAAATCTCCTTTGTTCACCTACTATTATCACGTGCTATATATTAGTTGTAAATGGCTTAAATTAGTGATGCATTTCTTACAGCACTCTGTTGCAATATATCTGAAATATATATCTGAAATATATCTGATCAGAGGATCTGCATAATATTGCCAATCTAGCAGAAAGTTATTCTCTCACAACTGCTTATGTAATCTCAATAGCATTTGGCTGCTAACAAACTGACTGCTAACAAGTCCTCTGAAATCCAGACTGTCTTTTCAAATCTGAGTCTCCAGAAATCCGTCTGTCCACCTGTTGCATACCTGATGGTGTAAATTATATGGGAAGATATTTGTGTCAGCATCTTTTTGGTGTATTGAGAACGAAGGACTATTCTTCAACCACCGACACAATACCAATAAATAACATTAAGAGTTGGAATTTTTCACCCATCATTATTGTCCTTTTCTTATAATCCCAGCAAGTAAATCAGTAAAAAAAAAAATCACTCTACGCGGGGATCAGAATTCAGGTAATAGTATGAAGGCAATTATAATAGTACAAATGAAAGCCTAATTCTTGAAAGTACATATTACAGGATATCAGAGAGAATAAAAAGTATCCTGTCAGTTGCAACAAAAAAACAAGTTTAAATCTGTTTTTTAGAAAAGACAGAGTTTTCTGCACAGAGAGATTAATTTTGCATTCAAATGACGTCCTCCAAACACAAATAATGTCTGCTTGTCAAATACATATCTCCAGAATACTTAATTCATGTGGAAATACTGCAGTGATGTACAGTTTGTGCTTTTATTTTTTAAAAGATGTGCAAATCATATTTAATCATTCTACAAATTCCCTTTCCTCTTTCCTTTCCTGGAAAGGAAAGCGGACTCAAAGGGGGGGGGAAAGTTAATTCCTGCAAAATATGAAAACTGTGCATAAACTTTTTGCTACAGTTAACATCCACTTTCAGATATTACTAGTTTTCTTCAGAATGGGATAAGGACAACTTTTAACACAGTAAAACGAAGCAAAAACATGTCTGCAGGGAAAAACTATTACTCCTGCCCCTCTTACTGACAAAGGGTTTCTGAATACGTGACTGAAATTTAAAAGTTGATTAGATGATGCCCTTGCAACAAATCCAAAAGTACATTGCATGCAACCCAGGGAATATAGAAAAGAATTTACGCAAACAAAACAGTAATTATTAGTTCAAGGACAGTTAGCACAGCTTTAAACAAGGGTTTCTTCAGAGTCACTGCAGAATTTCAAGGGATCAATTCAGCAACTACATTTACACCAAAATGGTGTACTTCAGAATTGAAAGATAATAAAAATTGGATGCCAGTATGAAAATACAAAGTCTGGTCATCTTTTAAATCGAATAAACAAGGTGAATCAATATGATGATGCAAACATAAGCTTTATGTTTCTCAACTGGCAATCTAGCATGCTTCCCATAGAACCTCAAAAAACCTGAAATGCTTGGAACAAAGGAAGAAGGTTTCAAGGCAAGTCAAAGGTACTCTGATGCTTTATTAGGTTGTAAGACTGAAGAGGGGGATGCATTGCTACTGTCCAAACAAGCCTGAAGCTATCAGGTAAAAAACATGATGAAGTACAAAGCTGATTTAAGCATCTACCAGGCCTTCAGCTCTGGCTGCAACTCCATGATGACCCATAATGTCACATGATCACCCTGTTGTTTATATGCCTTACTTTTTGATCTACTTAGCAGTGGATTTATGACAATTTAGCCTTCCTAAATATACAGCAGCAAAACCTTATTGCTTCTTATGACTGTCTTCTTTTATTCCTTTAAATGTATTTTTCTTTCTGTGCCATTCTATTTTTCTGCATTTAATTCCCCTTAACTAAAGAAGGAAAATTATTTTCTCTGTATAACATCATTAAACTTAGGTGGATTCACTCCTAGGACTGGATAGGAGGTGGATAACAGCTTTCAGAAATTTATCCTGGGGCATGGATATGGTAGCAAGAACAGGGAGGCCAAAACATAACATGTCTGAATATAAGGGATTTTCAAAGGTACTCTCAGCAAAGCTATTACTACTCTTTCAAGCATTAGTAATATTTTTTGTCAAGGCCAATGCTTGTTGCCAGGGCCAAGGTAACAGGTCTTTTGCACAAGGCAAAAAGCATGTAATTGTTTCAGGCATATCTGACTTGGCCTAGTCACAAACCTTTAACTAAGCACGGTCAGGAATAACAGGAGAAAACGAAGATCATGTAAGGATGTGAATGGGGAATTTCCTATATCAAATGTGACTGCTTTGAGCACTAGGCTAAAGAACCAAAGTTAGATTTCTAGAATTATGCAGAAATTTTTAGAATTACTTAAAACTTTACAATATTTAGAGTTACCTAGAAACATTAAGTCATACGAAGTTGAACTGTTAAATACAGCTTCCAAAGTCAATCCCCCTCCTTACTTTGTCAGCATATTTCACTGGTACATTTCAGCATGAAATACAGTTCTTTGCCTTAGAAGAGAGGTTTTTTTAAACGTATCTTTTAGAAAGCTGCATATTCAATAAAAACAGCTGCCACAACCATAACAATTTTTATTAAGCTTAATTGGATATAATTAAAATTTGGTATAATTAGAAATAATTTAATATAATTAGAAAAACCCTGAAGTATCTAATATCTTCCAAACTTCAGCCCCCTTTCAATTTCTTTTCCTAGGATTTTTCTTCCTACTCTTTCTAGCCTGACAATTTTTCCAATGATATAAATATCCTACATTTTACTATGGGAATTCTTTTCTTTCCCTCCAATGTAATTGGAGAAAATAGATTTAGGGGATTAGACTGAAACTGTGGAAAACTCAGAATTAAATGAAGAATATACTAAGAGTATCTGGAAGTGTTGGAAGCTTTCAAGTTTGACAGAGTTTTGAGCAATCTGACCTACTGAAAGATGTGCAACCCCATGGCAAGGGGGGTTGGACTGGAGGATCTCTGAAGGTCCCTTCCAACCCAAACCATTCTCTGATTCTGTGGTTCTAGTATTTCTAAATGCGGTATTCTATTTCAGCACAATTTAAGTGTCAGCACAGAAATACATTACTGCATCAGAGCTGCTAACAACTGGATATTGTCATCTGGGCAGAATTCCAGATCAGAAATAAAACTTCAGAAACTTGTGTTTCAGTACCAGAATTACAATGGTTTGGATGATCAATGGGAACTTATTTGTTGTATGATACAGACAAAAGCTTAAAAATTCTTTAACTTGACAATATTGAGGTTTTTCTCCAGGTGTCTAATGCTTTGTCCAGCGCTGCACCTAGCAATTCTAGCCTTATGTGATTGCAAATTTTGGTGCATGAGATTTTTGTTAGAGTTCTTTTAATTAGACTTTATGTCTGTGACTGTATGGCCCAGAAACTGCATGGCTCAATGACTATTGCTGTAAGAGACTTCCACAGTTGATTTAATCATCTATGTATTTATCATTTTCATTTTGGTATGAGAGTCTGGGGCAATCTTAAAATAAGTAAAGAGCTGCTGTTTATCTGCATAGGTGTGTAAACAGTAGGACATCTGTATCATAAGTTGGTAGCTGTATCTTGGCAACAGAAAAAGATGAATACATCTATAGAAGTCTACAACAACAATTTAGAATTTTCAGAATGTAGACAAGTATATCAGAAATATGCAAGACCCTGTAAGCCAGACACAGTAATTTCCTTATGGATGCAATGCCATCACAGTTAGTTCTGTTTAGTACTTTTTCTTTCACTTATAAATTATCTAATTAAGTTATTCTTAACCAAGATATATAGTTGCTTTATAACTTACTAGAAATATTTCAAGGTTTTTCTTAAATAAATTGGTCTAAGAGTTGCTCTCAGTGGATTCTCAGTTAGCAAAATTAAGCTCCTAACTGTTGAATTTTTACTTTATGAAAAGTAAGCAGAATCATATTGAATGTTGAGAATGTTTTGGTTTGTTTCCTTATTCACCACATTATTAGCTTTACTAAGTTTAGTAGTGTTTATAAATGCCATAATAATTATGGATTTCCTCTTTGCCAGTAAGAAGCTTAAAATTCCAGGAACTTTGAGTTTATAAGAATAGAAAAATACAAAGAGAGCTGATTATTTAAATAAAAATCTAAGCTATGCATTTGGTTTTTTCAGGAACACATTACTTCTTTATTTTCTCTAAACTCCTCTCTATATACTATCATGTTTATATTTTCCAATCACTTTCTTAAAATTGTTTCCACTGACCACAACTGTGTGTCTTTTCAGCAGTTGAAATGAAGATTATAATGTCTATTTCAATGGTAATTCAGTAGCCTCCTAAAGAACATTTTTCAGTTTTACCAGAATTTGTAAATTTTACTCTCCCTTTGCTTATGTGCTATATAAATACCAACAAATATTTACTGCTGGTCCTACTGCTCTGCATCGGGGAGAAAGACAGGGATATTGTATTGACTTCAGTTAGAGCATTTACATGACTAGTAACAGAATAAAACCTATGTGACTGAATAATTTTACTGCTGCCAGTAGGATTAGTTTCATGGCAGTTCAATTAATTATGCCAATTTTACTCTGCTACTGCTATAAGCTATTTGTCTGGCTTAAATTTCGTACTTGCTACTTGTGGATTTTTTATTAGGCCTATTTTACATGTAGATGAGAGGAGGGTCAGAGAGGATTAGTGATTTGCCTAAGGCTGAACAACTCTCAGTACTACACAGTTCAGCAAAACCAAGAAACTTTACCTATCATTCTCTTTTCTTAGTGCAGTCACAGAGAGAAATCTTAAATTACAGAAGCATTTTGGAAATCCTCTAAACACAAACAGATTGAAAAGGTCTTAAGAAAACAGTGAGGAAGAGCCACTTACAGATGACAAGGAAAACCGAGAACTTGGTCAGCACTTAGGGTGTTTGGACATTAGCATGAAAATAAAAACCAGAATTCTGTAGTACATACAATGGAAAGAGGTTCCTGTGATCATCATTCCTGCATTAGAATAGATCCTTTTATCGAAATTGGGTACCCCTATATCATTCATTTGGAATTTTTTAGCAGTGTTCAATCAATAAGGTTTATTGATTATATTATACTTATATTATTATACTTATTATATTATACTTTATAAAAGACTGAGAATAAAATTTCAGAATTCAGTAGGAACACTGGCAACACTTGATTCATTCTGGTTCCTTCTAAGTTGTTTCACAATTCATGTTTTCAACATCTGTCCAGAATATGGCTATTTGCTTTTATCATCCCGTCATTAAATTATCCATTAAATTACTCTCTTCTTCCTTCCGTAATGTCATTATTTTTAACTTGAAGGAGATTTTTTTGTGCTTTATCACACAAACTTTTAATTGCTATCTTTCCTTGTAGAATGCTGCCATCTTATTAGGTCTTCTGTCCTACTCCAGATTCTCACCAAGTTTTACAATAATTGCTGTTGATTGTTTTGCTTCTCTCATTCCTGAGGCTTCACGTCTGAATCAGACAATAATTCATGATGCAAATGATCCTAACAACAAACTGACCTTCAATTTCTACTTGTGATCTTCATCAAGTCACCTGTTACTCTTTATACTTTAAGGCACTTATCTCTTCCATATCTCCAGCATTTGATTTGTAGTGTTTTACCTTCAGTTCATCTCTTTAATTCATTTCCTTTTCTGTGGCAAATTATTCGCACTTTTTATGCAAAGCATGATCTGAGTTTACAATCGGCTTCCTTTTGACTTCTTATTTGCTACATGCTATTTAAGTGGATTGAATTAAACCTATGCTCAGTCTGACCATTCAGCACCATCTCTGGACAGCTACAGAAGCTTGAGAAGCTGCCACCCCCAATCATACCTTAACTGTAATAAGAGTCATTAATTTAATTTAATTCTTACCAGATATTGGTAAGCATGGGCTGTGATGAGGCTTTTAGAAGTCAGTCATGTAATTTCTCTTTCTCTCTTTGCCTCATTTCTCTTCTACCAGATGCTTTTCTAGCTTTAAGATGTGTTTTAAGATTCTTAGTTACACTAATCACAGGTGACAGGATGCCATTCAGAGGGACCTGGACAAGCTCGAGAAGTAGACCTGTACCCGAGTCAGGGCAACCCCCAGTATCAATACAGGCTGGGGGATGAAGGGATTGAAAGCAGCCCTGCAGAAAAGGACTTGAGGGTGCTGCTGCATGAAAAGCTGGACATAAGAGGCAATGTGCACTCATAACCCAGAAAGCCAACCATATCCTGCATCAAAAGGAGTTTGGCCAGCAGGTCAAGGGAGATGATTCTGCACCTCTGCTCTGCTCTGCTCTCGTAAGACCCCACCTGGAGTACTGCATCGAGCTCCGGAGTCCTCAGTACAGGAAAGACATGGCCCTGTTGGAGCAGGTCCAGCGGAGAGCCACAAAAATGGTCAGAGGGATGAAGAAAGGCTGAGAGAGTTGGCGTTGTTCAGCCTGGAGAAGAGAGGACTCTGGGGAGACCTTGTTGAGGTCTTTCAGTACTTAAAGGGGGCCTGTAAGAAAGGCGGGGACAGACTTTTTAGCAGGGTCAGGTCAAGGGATAATGGTTTTAAACTAAAAGAGGGTCAATTTAGACTATCTATAAGGAAGACATTCTTTATGATGAGGGTGGTGAAACACTAGAACAGGTTTCCCAGTGAGGTGGTAGATGCCCCATCTCTGGAAACATGTAAGGTAAGGTTGGCCAGGGCTCTGAGCAACCTGATTTAGTTGAAGATATCCCTGCTCATTGCAGGGGGAGTTGGACTAGATGACCAACCTGAACTGTGCTATTATTCTATGATTCTAACTTCATAAATCAACTCTCTACCCTAAGGACAGGGAAAGAGTTTGATATGGAGAGATCAGGCAAAGTAGATAATTTTTAGCTGTAAATGGATTTAAGGATCTGGACCTTTTCTTGATCTGATGTCACTACAAAAGCAATTCTAACCCAGCAAAACTGTACAAATATTAAACTAAACTAAAGCTATGATGAGTCAGCCACTTCTCCAGCCTTTGTGCCAATGAAATGCAAGTGTTCAGCAACAGACAATTTCCAGATTTTAGTGGTTTTAAAGCAATTTAGAAGAAAGTGCTGATTTGTTTTGCTAACTGTACTTTGGGAAACATTCTGCAGTTTTATTGGTCAACACCAATTGTTTAATCTGGAAGGCAAAACAAGTGAGAGAAAAATGTTTAGTGATCTTGCCAAAACCAAAAATAAAATTCTGAAGTATGGTCTCAAGTATGGTAAGCAGAGCATGATGTCAATGTATAAGGATACAAAAGCTAAGTTCACTAGATTCTGGTGTTTCATTTAAGGCAAAAGGAACAGAATTGTATGAGGCAGGAGTTTATTGGGTTTTACAACCATTGGCAGCATAGTCAGCATTAAGGATTCTGTCCACAGCTAATGCAAAATTTCAAATTTTTTGTTCAATAGGTCTACATAAATTCATGCTCACTGCAGAAGTTCCAGAGTCATATACAGACTCTCTGGGGTTTTGGCAATAGAACCATTTATTCATACTGTTATTTCCGTCAAATTTTGTTTCGTTCATTAGACTCCGCATTTATGTTGAAGAGGTTTTCATTGTCACTTTTAGTTCTATAAACTCTCCACTCTAACATATATTTAAGGGCGTTAAATCTTTTTTTGTACATTGGTTGCAGTCAGTTTCTGAAGGGGGTTTTTACCCTTTTTTTCAGAGAAGAGAAACCAATAAAGGCTCAAAAGTGATGGTGTAGCACCTGATAACAGTATCACATAAAAAGAGTTAAAAAGAGCTCCTTTCTAAGGGGAATCTAATTCACAGAAAAAAAGGCAAGAGCTGATTAAAGGTCATCTGAGAGGAGAATACAGGATTGAACAATTTATCAAAGGCTGCCTTTTTCATATAACCTAAAATTCCAAATAGGAAATTAGAAAGTGCAGTGTAAAAGAAATTGTGCCTTTTTGTTATTAAGGGGAAAGGGACATGCAGGTCAAGCACAGAAGGACCTTTTATTCAGAAACTGACTGCAACCAATGCATGAATAACAGCTGTCAAATTGACGTTCCTGTGACCGGTGATCCAGCTGAGGATTTTGATCCACTTATATATCTTTCCCAAATGTCAAAACTTTTATCTTAGATGGTGGTTTGTGGCTAAAGAAGGAATTATTGATGTATTACGTGGCGTGGTGCATCTCTCCTGAGATGGAGCTACAAGGAGAATCTTGTCAGACGGTGTTGTATGTGAACCTGTTTCATGAGTTACTTGAAATCATCCTTATTAAAAGAGGAAGTTATCAGGCATTTGGAAGCTCATTCTGGAGCTATATCAGCATTGCAGAGTGCATGTTGAGTCAGCAAAAATATGGAAGTTACTTCTTTTTTATTTCTCAGTACCTTACTGATAGGAGCTTGAATGTACACATACACAAAGTACTATTTCCTTCTTAGAACAATTTCTAAGTCTTTATAACCAGTTTTCCTCCATTATGACTTGCAACCTTTTCCACCCTGTCCTCCTCCAAAAATGTGTCAAAGAAAATAACAGTTCTGCAAATATAAGCTACAAAAATATCTAAGGCACATTCCACAATTTTTTATTTAAAATATACCGCATGAAAGAAACCATACAAAAATGTCTCAGAATCCTGGAAACTCAGACCTGAACAGACCTACTTATCAAGTATGGGTGCCAATATTCAACTAGTTACTGTCTAGAAGTGAAGTGCTCCATCCACTTGTCAACTTTAACAGTTGACAAAGTTGATGGCAATTATGTGACCAAAACCTCTGTTTGAAGATAGTTCTTTTAAATACTTTTGGTTTTGTGTGTAACAACACAAATAGCAGTGTCTTCTTATGCTGGATTAAATGCAGGTATTTATTTCATGCAGAGTTTTACATTCATATTATCTTACATATTGTTAGTAATTGAATTAGAGTAGTCATAGGGTGTTAAAACTAAAGACTGGACTGCATTGTACATACAAACTGGGTTATACAGAAGAGACAAGTTCCTACATCAATTAAATTACAATTTAAATATGCAAGGGTCAGGAATGCATGGAGGAAGATACATTACTAAAAAGATAGAGAAAAACTCCCAAAAAACCCAAACCCTCACTGAATATTTTATTACCATGTAGATCAAAATGTTAGTAGACTAGCATTTATATTATTCAGGATTTCACAGAAGAAAGTAATGCATTCCTAATGACGAAAAGATGAAATGTACAAGACATGGTAAGTTTCAATTCCAAGCTTGGTGGTTGGATAGCACAGCTGATCTTGAGAAATCAGTCAGAAGTGATACAGCATGTTTCAGGGATTTATCATGCTTCTTTTCATCGAAATTCCAAACAGAGAAAAACAATTAATGTAGAAGAGATTGACAAAAGTAGAGTCAAGAAATAATTTAAACTATATTCCTGAGCATGGGCAGTTAGAACTTCTAGGAAGCAGTAAAGAAGAAAAAATATCAGTGAAGAACTAGCTAAATTCATTCTTCATCTAACTGTTATCTCCGTAATTCTTCATGTAACTGTTATCTCCATAAAAAAGAAAATGCTAGTTAGTGATACAAAATAAGCACCATTGTGTGAATACATGTTGTTGGGAAAACACCTGTTGACATACTGGAGAGGTTAAAGTTTGACACTTTTTCAATAACATCAGGTAGTCAAAGAATACTCACACAAAAGAGTTGGGAAAAACAATCTTGAAAATATACACTAACATATGTTGTCATAGCAGGCTTGAACTTTTTTGTAAATCAGAATTTTACCTTTTCTACACACTTCTATTTACTGCAAAACTTGAGTAACAAAAGTCAGACAGAAACTTAAAATTCCTAAGAATCTAACTTACTAAAGTTGCAAATCAACTCTCCTTATTGCACAGCCTCAGTCTTCTGTTACAAGAAATTTTATAGTGGTAGCAATACTTAAAGAAGTAAAGCACACTTCTGAAAGAAGTTTTCAGATATTTTATTCCTGAATGGTAGTTCTGACAGGAAATGGAACCAAGAAAACAGTGATGGAGAAAATCATTTCCAATATGGGACCAACTTTGAAAGGGCCTCTAACCCACATGACTCAGTCACACCAAGCATTTAGGTAGTTCAGCCTGGAGAAGAGAAGGCTCCAGGGAGACATTGTCACAGCCTTTCAGTGCATGAAGAGGGATTATAAGAAAGTCGGAGAAAGACTTTTTACCAAGGCATGTAGTAACAGGACAAGGTCCAACAGTTTTAAACTGAAAACAGGTAGGTTTAGATTGGACATAAGGAAGACATTTTTTACGATAAGGGTGATAACTTGAAAGGACATTGTAGAGAGGTTGGTGCTGGTCTCTTCTCACAGGTAATTAGCGACAGAACAAGAGGGAATGGTTTCAAGCTGCAACAGGCTAGGTTTAGACTGGACATTAGGAAAATATTCTTCACAGAAAGAGTGGTCAGACACTGGAATAGGCTGCCCAGGGAGGTGATGGAGTCACCATCCCTGAATGTGTTTAAGAGTTGTTTAGATGTGGTGTTAGAGGATATGGTGTAGGGGAGAACTTTGTAGAATGGGGTTGATGGTTGGACTCGATGATCCCAAGGGTCTTTTCCAACCTAAGTGATTCTATGATTCTATAAGACACTGGAATATGTTGCCCAGAGAAGTTTGTGGTGCCCCATCACTGGAAGAGTTCAAGGTCAGGTTTGGTAAGGCTTTAAGCAACCTGATCTAGTGAAAGATGTCCCTGCCTGAGGAAGGCAGGCTTAAGTATATGATCTTCAAAGGTCTCTTTAAACCTAAACCATTCCGTGATTCTATGATTCTGTGATTTATTTTTGGAAGCAAACCCTGTCATTCTGTCATTTGGCTTCAACAGCAAAAATATACCAGTATTACCCAACCATGTATCCAACTTCCTGTTGACGCTCATGTGACTTCTATTAACATGAGATAAATTTTGTGGAAAATTAACTTCTACATGCAGCACAGCTAGTTCAGTTTCAACTCAGAACCTCCCCAATCCTCCCCACCCCCCAAAAAAAAGAACAAACCACCCCAACCCCCCAAAAAATAACCAACAACAATTTGTTATCATGAGAAGAAAGTGCTTTGAAGAGATAGGTATGGCAATATTCTTCAATCCACCTACCTCTTTAGAAGCATACATGCTCTTCAGAAACATGGTGTAAAAGCCTACAGATTTATAATGAACTGTAACTCTCATCTACAACTGGAGAGTAAACTGTTTGCCTTTCACCTCTAGCTCTCAGACCCTTCTAGTCCTACTTCCTTTCTGAAGAAACATGCAGCAATACCCATACCTAATCAATCATGAAAGCAATTTAGAGATCTTAGGCAGTACAAAACAGGGCGAAGAGTTTGCCTTACAGGCACTCTTCCTACACTCTTCTACAGGATGTACTACATTATTATTGTCCCCTTCATCTCTTGTCTGTTAACTACTGTCTTGTTTGAAGCTACACCGGGAAAACATTTAAACTGTTAATTATCTCTATCAGTCTGGACTTCTGCTAATTAATATTGCACCTCAGCTTTCACAAAACAGGGGCATGTCTCTGCAGTAACTGGAGATGCAGAAACATAATCTGTAAACCAGAAGAGCTGAAAGCCCAAAGGGCCTGGCACTTACCAGAAGCACTCAATGCCACCTAAATTTAGCATCTCCTTCTCTCATTTAGTGTTTTGGGAATTACAGTCTCACAGACCTGAAATGTTACAGGGGCTGAAGCATTCCTATGAGCACCAGGTGATGACACCATCAGCACAGAAGAGGGCAGCAGAGAGCAGAACAGCTCCAAGCGACAATGCTGCTGCTTTGGTGGGGGGTCTGCAGAGAGGGCCTGAGTTCTCCCTAGGGCTATAGCAGTGAGGGCTTCACCTACAGGAGTTGTGGTCTGCACTAGGGAAAGAGCTTCAGGGAGAGGTGAGCAGACTGTGCACTGGAAAATTGAGACAAGAGTTTGAGCCATACAAGGAAAGAGGAACTGCTGGAGGCTTTGGTCACACAGGCAGTGGAGGGTGCCTGTTTGCATGGAAAAGTCTGGAAGCTTGTGACTACTAGCAACAGGGGAGAGGTTCCTACTCCACCTGCAGAGTTGCAAGTTCAGCAAAGGTACAGTACATTAAGCACAGGTAAGGCTAAGTATCACCCATGAGAGGACCCATCAGAGCCAGCTGAGCCCAAACCTTGCACAAAAGAGAGAAGGAATGTAATAGTCACAGGAGAGTCCATCCTCCAAGAGACTGAGGTATCAATCTGTCAACCCAGCCTGATGTCTCAGTTTGTTGTTTGTCAGGGGTGAGCATCCAGGGTGTGGTAGGGGGTCAGCCAGAGCTCATCTGCTCCTTGAGCTGTTACCCCTTACTGCTCTTCCACATGGACAATACTACTAGGGATAGTCCAAAGTATATCAGGAGGGACTACAGAGCTCTGGGGATGAGAGTGAAAGACATGGGGGCTGAGGTGGTTCCTGCCAGTGAAGGGGGAATGTTCAAGCAGAAATGAACTTATCCAGCAGGTCAACACCTGCATACATGGTTTGTGTAAAAGGGAGGACTTGTGCTTCTATGACTTCAGGACATGCTTTGATGAGTGAGGACTACTGACCAGGTACAGGATATATTGGACCAAGCCAGGCAAAAATGTCTTAGCAAATAGACTTGCCAGCCCTGTGAGAAGGTTTTTAAACTAGGTATGCCCTGGAAGGATTACCATAACCTAAAGAGAATTGAGGGCACAGGTAGAGGAGATGCATCTGATGGACAGCAAGACAGCAGTACAGCTTGGAGCTCACCTCAAATATCTATACACAAATGCACATGGCCTGGGCTTCAAATAGGAGGAATTAGAAATTCATGCACAGCTGCAGAGCTATGACCTCACTGGTATTACAGAGACATGGTAAAATAACTCTTACAGATGGAGTGCTGCAATGAAGACATACAGAGTTTTTAGGATACAGGGTGGACAAGCGTGAGGGAAAGGCTGGACTAGACAGCCACTGAAGATCCTTTCCCACTTGAATTTTGATCCTCTGATTTTTCACTCTGGACTATTGATAATTCATCTGGTGTCTAAAAATCTGGTTTATATATATAATAAGTGGCATAAATGCTGGTTGATGCAAAGCTATATAATGGCTTTGTAACAGAAATTTTAAAATTGCTATTAAAGAATGGGAATGCCTGGGTGTGAAAGCATGAAGGGCAGAAGGAGGAATCTAAGAATGGCATGTGTCAATTGCACCTAGCTCAGCAGGCCATCAAGATCACGGCACATTTGCAAGTAGTTTCTGAAGTTGGGGGATTTTTCAGATTGAGACGTAAAAGCACAGCCTAGAGAAGCAAGCTATACCCAGACTAAAACATAGATAGGATAGACTTAAGACAGAATACATTAAGAAATCAAGGGGGACAGATAAAGAACAGATTTGGAGCTATAAAATACCCAAGTAGAAGATGAAAGACAGTAAGTTATTTAGAATAAAGGAAATGGTATTAAGATAAAAACATTTACATCCCTGTGTCAAAAAAGGGGTTCAGACTCAATGCATAGTTTTTCTGTGCACAGCTGCGTAGAAGCTGTCATTAATACTGTATTGGAGTATACACATGAGAGTGCATACATCGATGAACAAGATTTAACTAAGGAGAAACCGAAGTGTTTTGGAATAACAGTATCTTTGTGGATTAGCACTCTAACCTGCCTTAGGGAGATGATGACACAGGCAAAACAAAAATACAAGGATTAGTATCCACGTTAATATAGTAGGAAGGGTGAATGAACAGGTGAATAAATGGAGAACAGTATGGGGGATCATTAACAGAGTGGGACCTGTACTAAGCTTGGATTTAACTGCTACAACTCCAAACTCAGTTTTGGAAGACTCCAGTGTTTTATATAGCTTCCAGAAGGAAAAGTACTGTACATATGGCTATTCCTGAAAGGCTGAAAATGGTAAAGTCTGATTTTAGGTTTGGATTTAGAACTTATCAAAAGATAAGTTTAGGTTGATAATTATTGAAAGCTTTCTTATACAGGACTATTTTCTCATACAGGACTATCTTCAGCATTTTCCAAAGGGTGGTCAGGTTATGAACTTGACTCAGCAGGTGAAATCTCTCTAATGATTATGTTTTGTCACTAGTTCTAATCTGTTTTAGCATGGGTTTTGTGACTCATTATTCAGAGTTTGCAAAAGTTTACTCAGATGAGCACAACATAAATGAAAGATGCTTAAGACAAAAGATCTCTGCGACTTTATAATGCTGTAAAGCTATAGGACAAATGTATGCACACAACTAAAGCTTCTCTTTCTACTTCTTCATTCAACAAAATAGCCATACTGCAGTTGTATTAGAATTATGTAATTAGAAACAAAATAGCAATACAGTGTTTGTGAACCCTGTAACATGGGAGTCTGAAGAGAATCAGTAACATGACATTTGGATGTATAAAAATGACACACTGTTAGAAAATAAGGAAAAAGCAAAGTTTCTAGAGGGGAAGATCATTTAAATTTGTCATAATTAATAAACATATCTGATAATAAGGAAGAAAAAGAGGAGTGAACTACCATGGTTTCGGTTTTAAGATGAAATATTTCTATCACATTGTTTCCTTCAAAGTTGCTTTTTGCCATGCTTTAATAGGTTAATTTATATATTATATAAATTAGTATATAAATATATACACATATAATTTTATTTTATGAATTTTATTTTCAGTGATGACTGTTGTCTTTACTACAGGTTTTGGCTTCTTCATCTTTTTTGAGATTTAATTGAAATTGTTTTACAGCATTTTTACAAAATGCAGTAATACTACTAGCATAGGACACTTGTCAACAACTATAGGAGTGCTCTTCAAGGCTTAAGTGAAGATAATTTTGACATTATTTTGACAATACTGTTGATTTTGTAAACTTGATGATTAGGACATATCTTTACATTTGAGCATGGGAAGAGCAGTACCCAGTAGGACTGAGTTGTTCTTATTCTGCTTTGAATCTGTTTAGGGCACAACATTGCTTAGTATCTGCAATATTTTGTCTTGACATTTCTAATGTAAACTGAACCAATTAAAAAACTTAAATCTGTGAGTCTTGAATGCTCCAAAACTCCTGTAAGTCACCTGATTTAATATTGTGCTACTTTCTAAAAGATTCACATGTAATAATGTTATAAAAATCTTATTATTTCTCTTGGTTTTGTAATATTTTGCATATATTTTAATAAACACACAACTTAGATATTTTAGAAGAAAATTATTTATAAGATGGATGTCTATAACAGTTTGAGATTCAGTATCAAAATTCAAATAAGAAAAAAACCAAAGATATATTGCCAAGGTAACAGCATGGTATTTTTTCTGTAAGTACTAGAAAATTGTTATTAAAAATCATGAATACTATACAAACACTTTCTATCTTTAATAATTGGATAAACATGAAATTCGACCTTCTGAATTATTCATGAATCTCAGTTTGATAGGATTAAGTTTTCTTACCATCAACCTATTGTACTAATTTTATTCTGAGCAGAAATATTGTTTTTACTAAGTTGCTAATTTCACAAGAAGAAAAGGTGGCTTGTAACATACCTTCTAATCCTGATAGATCTATGGGTTTAGGAACGTATGATGTATGCTGCAGAGACTGAAACATGCTCATATATTAGTTCTGCTTTCATTGAAAAGGATCCACAATTTCACACAGAAAGTGGAGGGAAAAAAAACACCTTGAGGGAACCGGGGGGAAACTAGGCACAATTCACTCTGTTTTTAAACCACATATAATGTAAAGAGGAAGAGGGTGAAGGGGACTTGGATTGCAGCCAGACTGACTAACAGGCAACAATAAATGCAATTAAAAATAATTTTCAAATAGAATTGTTTAATGAAATGCAAATTTAAGAGTACTTTCCAGAAAACTGCCTCCTAGCATACTTCCCTCCACAACATTTAAAAAAAAAAAAAAAAAAAAAAAAAAAGTTATCTGTCCCTTAGAACAGCTGAAACAGACCTTTTTGTCACATTTTTGTAATAAGAAAAGCCTTTTGGGGGTTCAGAGGTGCTGTTCAAGAGGAGGTTACTTGAAATTTTTATGGTAATTGGAATACTTTTTTTTTTTTTCTCTCACTTTATGGCATAACTGGTCATTTTTTAATCCAGTATGTGGCAGTTCTTAAGGCTAGACTTAATTTTAAATAATTCTAACTATAAATTCTAATAGTAAATAGGGACAACATTGATATCAGCAGAAGCTGACCAATGCTACACAGAATTTTTTTAGTTACTGGAGTTTTACTGAAATTCTTTGAGTCACCATAAGTGTATAAATGACAAGGCACATTCATCAGAATAAGTAAAATATCTGTGAAAACAGGACTCCTCTTCTAGAAGCCTCTCAAAAAGTAGGCACTATTTATGTAAGTGGACTAAAGAAATAAAAATTTAAAAGGGCATAGGAGGAACTCAGCCACAACACATTAAATTTATTCACTTTGGCAATGTTTTCACTTCCTGGGTAAAATCTGTAAGCATAAAAGGCATTTTAGAAGTTATTTGACCAAAAACTACCCTCTCTTTAAGATACTGTTTTTACTCAGGTGTCAAGAGAGACTTTAGAGTAGCCTTTCTCCAATAAAAGAGAGTAAGAGAATAAAACTTCCTTATAAAAAGGACCTATTAAAACAATCTACAAAATACTTGAATGTTTAAAGGGCTAAAACATTGCTCTAAAGGCAGATTAGGCACAGCCAGGAGAAAATCCCTCTCTATACAGAGGAACCGCAGAATGTGACTAGGTTAGGGCAAAGAGAGCTCCTGACATGCAATCACTGTTCTGGAGCAGTGACTGAGGGCATGACCACAATAATTCCTCTGCCTGAGATCCACAGCTGCCAGCATAGGAAAGGAATGTATACAAAAGAGTACCCTGAAAGCTACAAAGGCCAACCAACACCAAAGAACACCATACATGTGAGAAGACTTAATGCTCATACTCTGACATCTTGACATGCTGGATGTTGCAGTCTGGCTCTGGATTAATGAATAGATTCCTGCAGTACTCTTTTCCACACATCTGTTTCTACCAAACTTGAAAGAAAACTAACAGGTGGCTACTAGACTTTCCAGGAAATAGTTTGCAATCCCATATGCCACAAAGCATACTTTTCTAGGTGTTCTAAAATATTGTAAAAAGCATTTAACTGTAAGGGCTCTGTTGGAGCTCACAAACTTCAAGAAATGTACTTTGACAAGTGCCCTAAACATATTTGTACAGTATTCTCAAAAGTCAAGTCCTTGACAAATCCAAATTTGGACACTAATTTCTTTTGCCCCAACTAAGGTTTATTATTTAAATTACTCTGCATATATTTGATTACTCCAGCTTTGACAAGATCATCAGAAAGACTTGTCAGCAATATTTTGTGAAGACAAAAGAGGGAAGGGAATAGCATATCACTTGCCATATGGACAGACTGAATTATATATGAAGATATAAGATTTGGATATAGATTTAGCATGCATGGTCTCACAGTCAAGCTCAGATGCCTAAGGCCAAGTCCATGCAGATCTAGCCACTTTTCCTCTGAATACGTAATACTGCAGAGTGCAGGGATCCCAATCTACCCAGTTTTGTAGAACTCCTTCATGTTTATCACAAAGCTTTCTATATTGCCTTGTTTAGCACACTGCAGAGGATTTATATTAAATTCTTTATGATTATCAGTAGTCATCTCATGATTATACTACTTTCTCTAATATGATGCTTAGAGTCACAATGATTTTATTAGATCCTGCACCTAGAATTGTTTAAACTCTTTGCAAGCACCAAGGTTCCTTTTTTGGATACTTGCATTTACTTTAGCTACTTCTATAGTTAAAGATTTTACTCCATAAAAAGGCCTCAGTTACTATCATATTGCCCTGCTAGACAAGAGTTTCTTAGTAAGTCTAAATCAATTTAACAAATCAGATGAGATATACAGCACAAGAAAATAAAATATCTCTTCCAGATAATGCAAACTAATCAATTTGGCTCAGTTTCAGATTTAGGATCTAGATTTATTGTTTCTATGCTAATAAAACAGAAACTGGGATTTGCAATGTATGTCCCATCTTTCAAGATTCAACTGTAAAATTATTTACTTGCAGTCCAGCAATTCAGTAAAAAATTCACGAGTGGAAATATGACCAAAATTCCAAGTGATCCAATACTATTTTGAACAACGATACCTAAAGACTTCTCTAAAATCCATCTGCTAAGGTTAAAAAAGATCTTGGTGGAACTAGAAATCATCTATAAGCATCTTAATAAACAAGTCAACGTAAAAATATATTGCACTGGGTAAAGGAATTGGATGAATCCTTATTGCACATTGGATGAATGATTGTCTTCATCTTATTTCAAACAAGTAATTTTCATGCCCTGTGAGATAAACCTCTTATTTACAGCAATTCCAGTTAGTTACCTAACATTATCTTCAGTGGTGCACTTTGTTTAACAGTTCAAATTTAAAATCACAGAATAATTTAGATTGGAAAGGGCTTTTGCAGGTCATGCTAACGAACCCTTCTGATTGAAACAGGAGCACCTTCAAAGTTAGATAAGGTTGCTCCTGTTAAGTTTGGAGAACCTCCTCAGCCTCTGTTAGGGCAACTCAACACAGTGGTTGAGCACTCTTATGGTAGATATATAGTGTATGTATATGTAGGTGTATATTTATAAATATATACATGTTAAATAATATATACATATATACTCACACACACACAGTAGCGATGTCAGTATTCAAAGACCAGTTTCTGGTGATTATTAATTTATAAAGAGGACATCCACCTTAACATTCAAATGGCATCACAAACTATTATTGTGAAATGAAGAAAACAAGGATGATATTAGAAAGGACTAATAGATTGCTAAAGGGATTATCAAGGTCTAGAGACTGAAGGACTCACTACACAGAATTTTTAGTTAAGCATAAAGCACAGCAAGAATTGGACTCTGCACACTACTTGAACAGGGCATGTGTGTGCTTAAGGACTTGGAGGGATAGATGGATATGTTTGCCAAAATAAGTAATTGTAGGTAATGGGAATTATTCCAAGAGGCTCTGATTCTGAGACCAAACATTTTTAAGGCTTTCAGTTTAGGAATGAGAAGGAGAGGTCAAGCTAGGAGTAGCATCTAGGGGAAGTGAATGTCTGAGGATAACCATAGGGTTCTCCTTAATTGAAGAAAGACCTGTTGGATTTCTTTCCTCCCCCAGTTCCATGTTAACAGGGTCTAGCTGACCTGTTTCTCCATTAGTGGAAAATAAAATACATTCTAATTTTTATGTCTGTATTGTTATGCCATTCATTAACCTGACTAGCAGGAGGCACTGATGTCATATATTGGTATACCAAGATTTTGCTGGTTTTTCTATCTTCGAATGTCCACCCACTGTTACTGTTATGAATTACTGAGAATACACTGCTTCTACTGGAGTCTCAAAGCAGGTTAAGCACAGGGCTGAAATGAAGTATTCTGTAATGGAGTTGTTCTAGCTCTTCAAAAGCAGATTTATAAAGTCATGAGAAAAGGGACAAGGAATCTCTGAAGCAGTCAACGTGAATACATTGTAAGGCTCTATTTTGGATCTGAAATCTAATACCGCAAACAAGATACCCAACTGATATTTTCTCCTGAAAAGGCAGGATGCTGTCATTACCTGATGGCATCTCCCCATGTTTCTGGGACTCTTAATTCCCTCTAAATGGAGGTAATAAAACATTGAAAGAAATAGGGCAATGAACCTAATGTCTCTGTGGCTGTGTGAGACACTCATCAGCGGTACTTAGGATATTAATTAGCAGTCTAAATTTAATTTCCAGTAAGGAGATTTGACTACAAAGCACAATCTTACCAGACATCTACTCTACCAGACATAATTTTTCTCACAGCAATGAAGACAGGAGTAATAGCCAAGCGTATTTCTTGCTGGTTTTCCACATCTTGGAATTTTGGGGAAAATTAATAATATTTATGTAAAAAATGTTTTCTTAGAAAGAACAATGAAGGATGTACTAAGATGCTGATTCAAATTATACTACTATAGCTGTAAAAAATGTTTCAAAACTATTGCTGTGATTTGTAAAATTTAAAATTAAGTACCCTTACTATAAGGATATGTTTAACATACAATTTCTGCATAGCATCATATAGCTTACACACAATACAGAGTTTAACTTGTATATTTGTAGCATGGTCTGCAGGAAATTATTGCACTCTGATGAGATTTCCATTTGGGTCCAAATTCTTAATAGCAGGAGGCATTAGCTACATTAATATGTAAATTAATGCATTAACTTCCCAAGATTTCTCTAGCAACAAAAGTTTCTTGTGCATCTGCTATTTAAGAGATCTCTACTTAAATGCTATTTTTGGGCTCTCCAGATGAAAGCTTTTAAAATGTATTTCTTAATTACTAGCATTGATGACATGTTTTCATCTTTTTTTCATTATATATTTTTGCAAAATGTGGGCAAGAAAAACTCTAATCGCTAGTGCATTAATTAGTCTTATTTCAAAACTGAAGACTTACATTTACAAACTATAAACTTGTTTGAGGTACTTTCTCCTTCCCTCTTCTTCAGTTCTCCCTGCACTTCCCCAAGAAATTGAGGACACTTAAGTGTTTTTACTTTATCCACCCAAATTTTCCAAAGATTTAACACCCTAATGAAAGCTCATGGAACAATTTTGGCAACAGGATAAATTAACAGAAAACATGAAATATGCTTTTATTTTATACCTACATGGTGCTTAGTTTTGGCACAGAAGTTAAAAAGCCATCACAAAATAAGAATTGTTTTCTTTAAGAAACCAGAAGAGATTTATAATTTTAAGTTAGCAACAACTTGATAAAAGAAAGGAAAGTGAGAATTTCTGCCTCTTTACCAGTCATATGCTGGCATTTCTTACTTACTTGTTTTAATATTCCAGGTAAGATCGGAGCCTCAGCAGCTGTATCAAATTACTGTCAAATTGTGTGAAGCTCCATTGACTCCTACAGAATCTGGAGGGGTGGAAACATCTGCTCAGTCAGATCAGATTAGACTAGCTTTACTAAAGCAAAAATGTCAATGACTTAAGAAAGGACAATTTGCAGTATATTCCACCTGATTCATCTGACAGCTGAATGAAAATTACAGAAACTACTTATCAAACTGTGTTTCATTGCGAGTAGAAAAATTTCTAGGCATACCAATTATAGTTGTTAGATCTAGTCATCTCACTAAATTGATGAGATTAACATAGTAACTAAATTTATTGCAGAATATTGGTACAAAGTAGTTTTAAAATATGTTCAAAATCTGTTCACTATTAAGAGGTATAACTTTATACTGCTGGTCTTTAGAACAATAATTTAACGTATTTATTTACTTACTTTTAAAAACAGGATTTAGTTCTTAACAAAGTCTCCATATGCATTATAGATAAACACAAGAAACAGTGGGAGTGAATCTCTCCTGACTATTTTTACATGCAGACTTAGAAAGAGACTTCAAGGTATTGCTTCATCTATTTCCACAATATGCTGGTGTGCATATCCCAAGGCCTGACAATCATAATAAAGTGGAGGACAACATCCATCTATACCTTTATATTAATATGTAAATTAAGCGGTTACATTTTTGTAGACAGGTAACAATCAAAAAAATGGAAGGGAACTTAGATTCATTTATTCAGCTAGGTGTTTCTACACAGAATATTTTCTGATTATTCAGCGTACAAGTGAAGGATAGTCCTGTTCAATTCATGCAGACTATTTGGACTGGGGAGTCATGTACACAGAAATAAACTGATGATGTGTATAATCTTTCCCTATAGCAAGGTGTCATGGTTTAACTCCAGCTGGCAACTAGGAACACAGCCTCACTCACTCCTCACGGCTCCCAGTGGGGTAGGGAGACGAGGGAGAAAAAGGAGAGAAAAAATTCCTGGGTTGAGATAAAACAGTTTAATAGCACAGTAACAGAAGAGAAAATAACAATAATAATTAAAGAATATACAAAATAAAGTAATGCAATGCAATTTCTCTCACCACCCAATGATCAGTTGTCTCGCCCCCCAGCCAGCCCCTGTTTATATACTGAGCCTGACATCTATGGTATGGAATATTCCTTTGGTCAGCTTGTCCTATTTATGCTTCCTCTCAACTTCTATGGGAAGCTGAAAAAGTCCTTGACATAACCTAAGCATTACTTAGCAACAAATAAAGTAGTATGTGTTATCAACATTATTCTCATACCAAATCCAAATCACAGCAGCTGCTGGGAAGAAAATTAACTCTATCCCAGCTGAAACCAGGACACGAGGAAATAAGAGAAACTTAGGCATGCTTTTATTCCTTCTCCTTGGCACTAGCTAAAATATAATGAGCTTACAAGGGATGTAAGTAAAAGAAAGTACAAATAATTTCTAGACAATCTAAATAACATTCAACTCTGGTCTCCAGTGAAAAATAAAAAGGAGTGACCTGTGTGACTTTAAGGGTGTTCATAAGAATACTTCTGAGTCTGCAGACTGCCCTAGTGACAGAATCTGCCTCCAGGCAGGCAATTCTTCATGAACTTCCCATCACACCAATGACCATTTCCCTATTGGAACTAATGAAGGTAGCTTTCAAGATCTTCTGTTTATTATGGAGCCATTTAACTGCTTAATTAGTTTAACAGCTTTTAATTGCATTTTGGAACCTCACTACTTTCAGCTACCATTAAACACCCCAACAGGGCAAATAATTTAAGACATATTTTTCTACTACCAGGCGAATATTGTCTAAAATATGTTACACATGTCATTCTAACATGATCAACATAAATGGATAAGCGTTAATCAAGTGTGATCACAGAAAACCTAAAAAATTGTTATCTTGCAGGATAACAAAACCTAAACTGTCATAATTGTTGATGGATCAGCAAAGCAAAAAACAAACAGTATCTTAATAGTTCAAAACATTTCATCAAAAATTGCCTTTCAAATTGAGTCTATTAAGAAAAAAGAAATCCAAATATCTACCTATCCTCATCCTCACAAAATTCAGCAGGGCGTGCCATCAACAGTTGTCCTAATCAAGGAGTTTCTGACAAATGCCTCTTCTTAATTAATATTATGAACAAATTCTTACAACTGGAATCTCAGAAAAATTCAAATGAATTGGACAATATCTAATGAAACATTAACAACTCTTTTATTGATTATACTTTGGATCAATTTTACCTCTTCTGTATATGAGATTCATAGCACAGACCATAAAAATGTGCCCTTTATTAAAGGTTTTAATATTGAAGTATCTCACATTTTAATTCCTAGAGATTCATAGCACAGATCAGAAAGTAAAAATGTGCCCTTAATAAAGGTTTTAATATTGAAGTATTTCATATTTTAATTCCTCAGGCAATGGTAATTTCCTTACACAATAAAGTAAATCCATAAAGTAATATTTTTACATTTCCATTTAAAACATTTTTGCTTATGTCCCCTTATGCGGCAGCACACCAAAGAGAAATATACAGATGGTGGCATCATCAAGGACAGTGTTCAAGAGCTGTATTACATCCTCTGAGGGATGTGTATTGAGCCAAAAAAACCCCACAAACGAAGTCCTCCAGTGTCGTGTTTTGGCCTCAGATGGCAAGAAAGAACCACGTGCTCCTCGCTCAGGCCTTCCCAGTACGGGAAGGACTAGAAGAAAAAGGCAAAACTCTTGGGTTGAGACAAAGGCAATTTAACAGAACAGCAAAGGTAACAAAAAAAACCAAAAACAATACCACTGATAGAGGAATATACAAACACGATTACGGAACCGCCACTCACCGCTGCTCACCAGCCGGATCTGGGACGCCCCAGCCCCAGCCCCACTCTGCTCCAAGTGGCAACTTCTTGCTCCCTCCCCCGACAGCTCAGGGTGGGCATGGCTCACATGGCATGGAATAGCTGTGTCCCTGCTGTAGCCTCGGGAGAATTAACCCTGTCCCCACCGGAATCAGGACATTATCCACCCTTTATTCCATACCATCTTTGCCATGCCCGATCTTACAGGTTCCAATGAATGCCACCACTTTCCCCGTCATATATATATATACACGTATATATTCATGCAGATATAATGCCCTTAGTTTATGGGCCATCCCTCCAAAGTGTCTATTGAGTTCATTTAATCCATGGCTTTGGGCTCCATCTGTTAGAAAAGTCTGTCAGGGCAGCTGAGATGTTGTGTGGTGCTGTAGTGTTGCATGCTGTATTTTCCGAGGTTGTGGCTGGTGCATACGGTGTGGCTTATCCACACAGTCCATGGGCTGAAGATGTAGATCTTGAGGAAGTTGCTGCGCACCACCTGCTGGGGTCAGTTCTTATCCCACCACCGCTGTGCCTCACTCGGTTTTTCATCTGTCCTTAATTTGGGTGATTCTTACTGTAGTACAGCTGATAGCAATTATAGTAACAAGGACATACAGTGACAGGGTTACTTAGCAATGAACAACACACAACTTGATTCATTGGCCATTGTCACCCACAATCAGATCACCCTGAGGTATACATTGAACTTCCCCATCCTTCCACATCACCCACCAAGTGCACCCAGCTCACTGGGCAAAAGCAATCCCATGGATGGGTTTGCCTTTACCTGAGGCAGGACTAACCCAGACTGTCTTCCCTAATGCATTCTTCATGTGCACTACGGGGACTTTATCCCATTCTGCGGTATGTGGAAGTTTTGATTGGGCAGGGCGAGCCCAATTGGTAGATCCCCTGGTGTTAACTAGCCGGGTAGCTTTTGCTAAATGTGCATCCCAATGTTTTCAGATCTCACCACCCATTGCTCAGTGTAGTTTTTAACAGTCCATTGTATCATTCTATCTTCCCAGAGGCTGGTGCGTGATAGGGGATGTGGTATACCCACTCAATACCATGCTCTTTGGCCCAGGTGTCTACGAGGCTGTTTCAGAAATGAGTCCCGTTGTCCGACTCAGTTCTCTCTGGCGTACCATGTCGCTACAGGATTTGTTTTTCAAGGCACAGGAGAGTGTTCTGGGCAGTGGCATGGGGCACGGGGTATGTTTCCAGCCATCCAGTGGTTGCTTCCACCATTGTGAGCACATGGCGCTTGCCTTGATGTGTTCGTGGCAGTGTGATATAATCAATCTGCCAGGCCTCCCCATATTTATATTTCAGCCATTGTCCTCCATACCAAAGAAGCTTTAACCGCTTGGCTTGCTTGATTGCAGCATCTGTGTCACATTCATGGATGGCCTGTGCAATAGTGTCCATGGCCAAGTCCACCCCTTGGTCACGAGCCCATCTGTATGTCCCATCACTTCCTTGATGGCCTGAGGTGTCATGGACCCACTGAGCTATGAATAGTTCACCCTTATGTTGCCAATCCAGATCCACTTGAGCCACTTCAATCCTAGCAGCCCAATCCACCTGCTGGGTGTTCTAATGTTCCTCTGTGGCCCAATTCTTCAGTACATGGGCATCTACGTGGCATACTTTCACAACCAGATTCTCTATCCGGGCAGCAATATCTTGCCATAGTTCAGCAGCCCAGATGGATTTGCCTCTGCGCTGCCAGTTGCCCTGCTTCCACTGCTGTAACCACCCCCACAGAGCATTTGCCACCATCCATGAGTCAGTGTAGTACTGGCCATCTTTCTCGCTCGGCAATGTCCAAAGCCAGCTGAATGGCTTTCATCTCTGCAAACTGGCTTGATTCACCTTGACCTTCACTGGCTTCTGCAATTTGTCGTGTAGGACTCCACACAGCAGCCTTCCACTTTCGATGCTTTCCCACAATCTGGCAGGACCCATCAGTGAACAGGGCATATTTCTTCTCATTTTCTGGCAGTTTATTATATGGTGGGGCCTCTTCCGCACGTGTCACCTCCTCCTCTGGTGACATTCCAAAATCCTTGCCTTCTGGCCAGTCCATGATCACTTCCAGAATTCCTGGGCGACTGGGGTTTCCCATTCGAGTTCGCTGTGTGATCAGTGCAATCCACTTACTCCATGTAGCATCAGTTGCATGATGTGTGGTGGGGACCTGTTCTTTGAACATCCAACCCAGCACCAGCAGTTGAGGTGCTAAGAGGAGCTGTGCTTCTGTACCAACCACTTCCGAAGCAGTTTGAACCCCTTCATATGCTGCCAATATCTCCTTTTCTGTTGGAGTGTAGCACGCTTCAGATCCTCTGTATCCCCAACTCCAAAACCCTAGGGGTCGACCTCGGGTCTCCCCTGGTGCCTTCTGCCAGAGGCTCCAGGTAGGGCCATTCTCCCCGGCTGCGGTGTAGAGCACATTTTTAACATCTTGTCCTGCCCGCACTGGCCCCAGGGCCACTGCATGGACTATTTCCTGTTTGATTTGTTCAAAAGCTTGTCGTTGCTCAGGACCCCATTTAAAATCGTTCTTCTTCTGGGTTACTTGATACAGAGGGCTTACAATTAGACTGTGATCTGGATATGCATTCTCCAAAAACCCACAATGCCTAAGAAAGCTTGTGTTTCCTTTTTACTAGTTGGTGGAGACATAGCTGCTATTTTGTTGATCACATCCATTGGGATCTGACAGCATCCATCTTGCTATTTTATTCCCAAAAACTGGATCTCCTGCGCAAGTCCCTTGACCTTACTTCGTTTTATGGCAAAGCCAGCTTTCAGAAGGATTTGGACTATTTTATCCCCTTTCTCAAGAACTTCTTCTGCTGTATTTCCCCATACAATGATGTCATCAATGTAGTGCAGATGTTCTGGAGCTTCACCCTGTTCTAGTGCAGTCTGGATTGGTCCATGGCAAATGGTGGGGCTGTGTTTCCACCCCTGGGGCAGTCGATTCCAGGTGCGCTGGATGCCCCTCCAAGTGAAAGCAAACTGTGAAACTGTGGCCTGTACTCTGCTGCCAAAAGGATTGAGAAGAATGCGTTAGCTATATAAATCGTGTCATACCACTTGGCTGCCTTGGACTCCAGTTCATACTGAAGTTCTAGCGTGTCCAGCACGGTAGTGCTCGGCAGTGGCATGACTTCATTTAGGCCACGATAGTCTACAGTTAGCCTCCACTCTCCATTAGATTTTTGCACCGGTCATATGGGGCTGTTAAAGGGTGAGCGAGTCTTGCTGATCACTCCTTGAACCTCTAGCTGATGAATCAGCTTATGGATGGGAATCAGAGAGTCTCAGTTGCCGATGCACCATTGTGGTAGCAATCGGCACCTGCTGTTCTTCGACCCTCAACAACCCTACAACAGAAGAGTCCTCCGAGAGACTAGGCAAGGTAGACAACTGTTTAACTTCCTCCGTCTCCAAGGCAGCTATGCCAAAGGCCCACCGATACCCCTTTGGGTCCTTAAAATACCCTCTCCTGAGGTAATCTATACCAAGAATACATGGAGCATCTGGGCCAGTCACAATAGGATGCTTTTGCCACTCATTCCCAGTTAGGCTCACTTTAGCCTCCAGTACAGTCAACTCTTGGGATCCCCCTCTGACCCCAGAAATACAAATGGGTTCTGCCCCTCTATAGCTTGATGGTATTAGAGTGCACTGTGCTCCTGTGTTCCCTAGAGCCTTATACTCCTGTGGGTCTGATGTGCCAGGCCATCGAATCCACACTGTCCAATAAACCCGGTTGTCCCTTACCTCCACTTGGCTGGAGGCAGGGCCCCTCTAATACTGGTCACAGTATCCAGTACTCACTTCTTGCAGAAATGACTTGGAGGTTCCTTCAAGAGGATCAGAAGCCAGATCAGGCCTTCTGCTCTGTCTGGGGAACTGCCCACTGGAAACTGGGGTGGCACTTTTCCTGGAGGGATCCCCTTTTGTGGTTGTCCTTCCTTGCAACTCCTGTACCCGTGTCTGCAGGATCCAAGTAAGTTGTCCATCCAACATCCTCATGTCCTCCCTGTGGTCACACAGGTAGAACCACAGGGTGCCTCATGTTGTGTACCCTCTGTACTCTCTCTCTTGAGTGGGAAAATATCGGCTTCTAATAGCTGAGACGCTGAGGTGCTGGCCCATACAGGTGGGGAGTAGGATGTATTCTCTTCAAGTTGCTGGACCTTCCAGGACAGTTTCTCCACAGCTGAGACAAGGGGGAAAGAGAGACTTTCTTCATATCGCAGGAGCAGGCCAGCCACCTCATCCGCCATTGGTCCCTCTTCACCTTTCCATTCCATTACTGCCAGTGAGTTGGCATATGACGATGGTGCACTCCGTACAAACTTCCGCCATGTGGGCCTTTGGCATTGCACCTCATCAGGGTCCGTGGGTAAGTCTGCATTGTCCAAGTCATAATAAATCATCTCCCACATGGCTAATTCTCTCAGGTACTGGATACCTCTTTCCATGATGGTCCACTTGCTTGGGTGACATACAACATCTTCACTGAAGGGGTACCTCTCCCTCACGCCTGACAGGAGTCGTTTCCAGAGGCTGAGGGCTTGGGTCTTCTTTCCAATTGCCTTGTCAATGCCACCTTCCCTAGACAGGGATCACAGCTGCCTGGCTTCCCTACCCTCTAATTCCAGGCTACTGGTCCCGTTACCCCAACACCAAAGCAGCCAGGTGACAACGTGCTCACTTGAAAGACAGCTAAAATCTTTTCCCATATCTCGCAGCTCACTCAAGGATAGGGATTGGGTAATTATCTCTGGTTCTGCCTCTTCCTCCTGTCCTCATGATGGCCCTGATTCATCATCATCTCTTACTAAGCAAACTGATTTCTTTGTGTACTTCTTCTTCTGTATGAGGCCAACTGATACTGGCATGGGTTGGTTCCCTGGTTCAGCAGCAGTGGCTGTCACTGGGGTTGGAGTACCTGCAGTGCCTGCCGGAGGGGCTGCAGTAGCCGCAGTGCCTGTCACTGGGGCTGCAGTAGCTGCAGTGCCTGTCTCAGGAGCTGCAGTGGCCGCAGTGGCTGTTACAGGGGTTGCAGTAGCTGCAGTGTCTGTTGGTCTGGTCTCCGTCTCTTTCCCCTGAGGGTCCTGTGTAACACTGAGCAGTGCCTGGTAGATACTAGCCAGGGCCCAGCACAATGCGGTGAGTTGTGCCTCTCTAGAATAGCCACAGCATTTTCCCTTCAGATATTCTACTACTCTATCAGGGTCCTGTAATTGTTCAGGGGTGAAATCCCAGACCATTGGAGGTGAGAAGTTCTCTAGGTACCTGCCCATGTTCTCCCACATGCCATGCCACCCCTGACTATCCAGCCTCGGAGCAGATCTCTGGGTGGTAGTCTTAAATAGTCATTTAACCCTAAACAGGACCTGGAACACATTCAGGAGACATAACAATAGGACCAGTCTGGTTTGAGCATCCCAAGGATATTCAAAATTCTCAAAAGCTGTCCTACCTGACGCAAAGGAGAAAAGGGAGGCAAAAGAGCTGGGGAAAGTGTCCCCCCCTGTTTCCCCCATAGACTGGGTGTAATTATTAATAAATTCTGAGAGACGGTGCCCAGTGTATGGGCAGGACAACAATACCACATAAACACCCCAAAGTAACTGTCTAGCAAGTGATGTTATCATATAAGCTGATATCGCACAGGACAGTAAAATGATAATCGTGATCCCCCTCCCAGAAGTAACAAAAATCATTGCAGGGAGTACATAAACCATATAGGAATTTACATAACACAGCCATGAGAACAAACCAAGCAACATGATGACCCAGCGACTATTTACCTAATACAATAAACGCATACAACAAATTTGTTTTAACAGGCTCTAGTTGGATTTTGTCATTATCTCAACCCTTTGAGCCCCACTTTGGGTGCCAGAAAGGACTGTCATGGTTTGGCCTCAGATGGCAACAAAGAACCATGTGCCACTCTCTCGAGCTTTTCCCACTACAGGAAAGAATCAGAAGAAAAAGGCAAAACTCTTGGGTTGAGACAAAGGCAATTTAACAGAACAGCAAAGGTAACAAGAAAACAGCAAGAATACCATGGATAGAGGAGTATACAAACATGATTACGGAACCGCCCCTCCCCACCGCTCCCCGACCGGACCTGGGATGCCCCAGGCCACTCCAAGTGGTGACCTCCTGCCCCCTCCCCAGCAGCTCAGAGTGGGCTGCCCTCTCCCCCGGCAGCTCAGAGTGGGCATGGCTCACAAGGGATGGAATACCTGTGTCCCTGCTGGAGCCTGGGTAGAATTAAACCTATCTCCACCAGAACCAGGACACCCAGGGACTGGTATCCTCAGCGGCTCTAAGAAAATAGGTAAAGTGTCAAAAAATATAAAAGCATAAATTATTATCCCTTCAAATTATTATCTCCTTCAAATTTGAATTATGGCCACTTTTAGACCTGGCCTTTGAGGAGGTGCATACCTTAAGTCCATTGCAAAATCTGGGAATAGTGCCATGAATCACAGAGAGCTTTATGCCCTACCTTTCAGCCTATCTGGCAATTTAGTTGAATGCGTAGAGGGTGAATATTAACATTCTTTTAAAGCCAGAGAGTACTTAAAGTCTGCAGCTCTCCAATTATACTACCTTCTAATTCAGTTCTAATTAGCGATACGTAATGACCTTTAATCCTTCTGTTAATTAACTCTGTCTTTAGGTGAAAATGATGTTTACTTTGATGAAATGGAATTGTTTTCTTAGATCTACTTCTCCCTCTCCATTTTTGTGTCCTCTTGAACAGCTACAGCTATATCTATATTACCAACCTTTTCGTTTATCACAGTATCACAGAATCACAGAATGGTAGGGGTTGGAAGGGACCTCTGGAGATCCTCTAGTCCAACCCCCCTGCCAAAGCAGGTTCACCTAAAGCAGGTTGCATAGGAACACATCCAGGCAGGTTTTGAATGTCTCCAGAGATGGAGACTCCACCACCTCGCTGGGCAGCTTATTCCAGTTATGTCTCTTTGTTGGTATGGTGTTACCTTAGAAATTTTTTTTTTTTTTTTTTTTTTTTTTTTTGAGAGAGAGAAACAGGAGATTGATTTTTGGCCATCCAGAGTTTTTTCTTTTAATGTAAACTACAAACTAAAACTTCCTGGTTTAAGGCAATCATTACGCATTAATGTATATACAGCTTTAAAATATATATTAGAATAGAATAGAATCATAGAATAGAATCATAGAATGTGTTGGGTTGGAAGGGACCTTTAAAGGTCATCTAGTCCAACCCCCCTCCAGTAAGCAGGGACATCTTCAACTAGGTCAGGTTGCTCAGAGCCTCATCCAGCCTGGCCTTGAATGTCTCCAGGCATGGGGCCTCCACCACCTCTCTGGGCAACCTGTTCCAGTGTCTCACTGCCCTCATTGTAAAGAACTTCCTCCTAATGTCTAAAGTAAACCTACCCTGCTCTAGTTTAAAACCATTGCCCCTTGTCATATCACTACATGCAAACAGCCCCCCTCCAGGTTTCTTGTAGGCCCCCTTCAGGTACTGGGAGGCCGCTATAAGGTCTCCCTGGAGCCTTCTCTTCTCCAGGCTGAACAACCCCAACTCTCACAGCCTGTCTTCATAGGTGCTCCAGCCCTTTGATCACTTTTGTGGCCCTCCTCTGGACCCACTCCAACAGCTCCATGTCCCTCTTGTGCTGAGGGCTCCAGAGCTGGACACAGGACTCCAGGTGGTGTCTCACGAGAGCAGAGTAGAGGGGGAGAATCACCTTTCTGGATCTGCTGGCCACGGTACTTTTGATGCAGCCCAGGACTACGATATTCATTTCATGTAGACAGAAACTATGTAAATTATGATATGTTCAATACTCAGGCCAAAATATCCATGGTGGAATTGGGTCTTACAAAGAGTTAAAAGCCCCCCTCAACCTCTTAGAAACTTGGTTATGCTCTTTAATGACTGACTTTTTTTTTAATAATCATACCTGGTGCATCAGCAAGGGGTTAAAACAGTATGAGTACATAAGCCCTAACCCGTGATGGACTACAAGCAGATTTGGCTTGCTGTGTCGGACATTAAATGCATGCTAACCCCACAGAGGTCATAAAAATAAAATACAACTCTTACTCCAGCCAAGTTTAATGCCTACAATGCTACCCAGAGTTTCCAGTGCCATTATTTGTACTGTCATCTCTTGGAGTGACTCTGACTCTGATTCAACTGTAAGAGACAGAAGATTCTGATGTTGCCTTGGAGGTTATCATGACATCCATGATATTTTTCATATTTTGACATTTCCAGGAAAGTGTGGCCCAGAACATCTAATGCCCATCACTAATGTATAATCAATATGTACACCACTTTCCCTGCAAGGCTGTTCCCAGAAGCTCCGACTGGATGTGACTTTAAATAGTATACTTTCCAAGGAAGGAAGGTAATCACCTTTGGCCTTTCCAATTTTTAAGAAGCCCATAAAAAATCAGCAGGAACTCTTAGTCAAGTATATGTGAACAGTAAGTCTGAATATCTCTCAAAATCAAGGTGAGCTGAAATAAATCACCAGCTGTAAACAGCTGTCACCACTACTGTTAAGTAATGGACAGGGGATGAGGCTTTATTAACAGAGTTTAGTGAACAGTTATACAGTCATATACTATTGAAACACATTTTTAATATTTTAATTCCCTGACTCTCAGCAGACTTGCACCCAGTTAGAGCAGAGTGTCAAACAGAGTCAACTGGAGATTGCAAGGTCCATAAGCAAAACAGAACTTATACACGGGGGTTACTCCTGACATCATTTTCTTTGGAAGAAGACATCACTGACCACTGACACTTCAACAGGGAGTTGCAGATTTTTTCCTCACCATCCACCAACCCCCTCCCTCCAATTAGGAATTTGCTGCAGACTTCACAGATTTGCAGGTTAAGCTTCTTTTCCAAAAGGAATTACTCTAACTGCCATTTCACACGGAAGCTGGAATTACCTTTCAATCTGCTATGAGACATATTTCCCCAGTGGGTATATTTTATGGGCATTTCCTGGTTTTCCATCGGGTACTGACAAAGATAAAATATTCATAGATTCCATCATTTATAGTAGACTAAATGAAATAAGGAAACCTCATGATAACATCATTTTCACAAAGCAAAAAACAAAGGCATTGCTTACTTATATTTAAAAACACACTATGTCCTCTTTTCCACATGCAAACAGATGAATCTTGGAAACTGGCTGACCACTGTGTTTTGCCACTAGATGTTATCATAGTCTTCCATCCTTTAGAAATACAGTCAGTTGTAGTTTCTGTTTATTTGTTCAGCATGCCACTCTAAGTAGTGAAAACACTGCAAACTGACATAACACGAAAAAATACTGGTATTTACAAGTGCTGTAAGAGAAAATAAAAGTATTAACTAAGTAAAAGTAATTTGTATATTCACAGTTTGAGTTGCCCTCCTTTCTGGAAAAAAAGATTATTTTAAATCGGTTTCCCACTTCAGACAGTGTGCTTCAATGAATGCTGACATTGTTATAAATGTGGCTGTTCTGTTTTGCTGAGGATGGCACCAGCTGTTAATTTTAGTGAACTATTCTAATCGATATTTAGTCTCTTCTCCCTTAAGTTTAGGATCAGCCTGACACAATAAGAGTGATGGAAAAAACATTACTGTTTACTGGGACTTTACTGAAGGGGAAAGCGGCAGTCAAATCGGAAGTTATTGAACATTTTATTTATAACTTCTGTGTTTTACACATATTTTGGATCTTTCAGTGTTCTTACTTCTACCACTTTTTGCTAGGAGCCCTGACTCTCACTCCCTTGAATTCAAAATCAGCATCAGAACCGCAATGCTTGGCTGGAATTTGGATAGCTCCTTAGCTTTCTTATGGTTTAGCCACACACCTAGAGCAAACATATATGATGTATTCCTTAAGCCGGGGTTATATGGGAACATGGAGGGGTACACCCCCACTGTGGTAGGCACAGTGTCAGCAACTCTTGCTCAGGCTTCTGCAAGTGTTATCAAGCCTCTGCCAGTGGAAGCTGAAAATCTGCCAGAGTTAACTGTTGCGCCAGTTTGTTATATAAAATAAACCAGTATTTCATAACCTCAATAGCATTTTCTTTCCACTCAATAACACTGTACATAAAAATATCTACTGGGGCAATGCTGCATTAGCAGATTTTCAGATGCTTGTTTTATTTATAGGAGGCCTGGGGCTTCCTTTTATAAAAGGAACACTAGTCTAAATGGATTTTAAAGCAGGAGTAAAGCAGTGTGGATTTAACTGAGATTTTTGGAAATGGTGAGAGAAAACAGTGGTAACAAACATCTTTCCAGAATTTCATTTACGTGCTTGGATGAGGAGACAGCTTTGTCTAACAGTGGTCTAACAACTGTATTTTTTTCATGCTATCCATTATCTGCTTTAAGATTACACTTAGTAATTTACTTAATTGCAACATCCATTTGAAAGGTTTATTTGATATTTCCATTCTTTTACCTTTATCACTATTAATAAGCTCACCTTATGCTGCACTTTGAGACAATTTTATTTTGAATCAGAATTATTTTTCATTTTTGATTAACCTCATTAATTGTGTCAGTGAAATCCAATGTCTACAAATATTCATTGTAAGTATGTATCCTAGAACGGGTTGAGAAATAACAAAAAAACTGTTCTGAAGAACACTTGACAGAATAAAAATATCCAAGCTCTAGTTTTGATTTTACATTTTGAACAAAATTTAAACTTTTAAATCTTAATGTATTATGAATGTTTACTGACAGTACTGTTTCCAGTAACATATAATATCAAATTTATTCATCATAGTTTTTTGAAAAAGAATACACCTGCAATGCTACTTTACCCTCTCTATAATTGCAAGAAAGCTGTAACTACGGTCTTAAAATAAACAGATTTGATGTGAGAGATTTCTAAATACAGCATGAGTTTTAAAGGTCGTGGGTAAATAAAATAAAAAAATATTTTTATCCCAGAAGCCTGCCATGAAGAATTAAATATAGTTCAGATGATTGAAATTTCTGTTACTGCAGCACTGAATGAATGTCTAAACTAGGATGTTAATTTTAATTGAGTGTTCTATATATAATATAATTTTGAGGCTATTTGCACAGTGACCTAATTAATTTTTTTTCTAGTTAAGATACAAAAGTCTAGTTACATCGTAAAAGTAGTAACTTCTTTCTTTCACCTACAGCAACAACTGCCCTACTGAATTCCCTCTATTTTTGCATTTTTACATGTTTCTTGCTCACTTGTAGGAAAAAAAACTACCAGCTTGGTGCAGCCATTCAAACAGAACAACTCTTGTATATTTTAGGGTCCTCGTTGTAGCATAAGGCATTGGGCACAGGAACTCCTGCCCCCTCTAGGCGATTGCCTGTACTAAAATCTCCTTTCAAGCACATGGTGTCATCCAACTAAACTCGAACTCTGCTTGCTTCATGTCAATTTGTCTTGCTATTACAGTATGTCTTAAATTTTCGGCAAGTTGTTTCAAAAGATTGTCCTTCCTGCAGTCCTTACACTTTCTAAGTCTGCTATTATGGAAATAATAATGTGCAGTTTTATAGTCTCATTTTATTGTTCAATTTTCAAAATTATTTCAATAAACTAAGGGCTACTGAATTATTTTGGTAACAATTTACATTGCCATATAATTCTGTAGCAGGTCTGCTGCATAAATTAGGAAGTCATACCACATAATTTAACTCTAATATGTTCTATGGTACCAGGAGTCTTGATATTACTTGGTTAATTTCATAAGCCGCATGTATTTCACTCTCCACCTAGCAGTGTGCCTAGGATCCTGACGAATTAGATGTCAGCAAGTTGGAAGTTAGTTTCTGCTAATGACCTACAAATCGGGCCTTCGAGTATACAGTGTTATGGATACTTTCTAAATCACCACTGTCATCATGAAAACAATTTTATATACATAGCATGTCTCTGATTCTCGTTTCCTTTGACAGAATGAGAGACTGGTATCCTATTGAAGAGTCTTCACTCCTATTAAAGACAAAAGGAAGTAAAAAGCTAATGAGGAATTTTTTGAGGTTATATCCTTCAGTGTCCTCCACGAAGACAGGACTACTGAGTTATGAATCAATACTGAACATAAGTGTAGCTAGTCCACGGTTTCCAGGATAGCATTCCAAACCATAGAATAGTTTGGGTTGAAAGGGACTTTTAAAGGTCATCTAGCCCCACCCCGCTGCAATGAGCAGTGATATCTTCAACTAAATCAGGTTGCTCAGAGCCCTGGCCAACCTTACCTTACATGTTTCCAGAGATGGGGCATCTACCACCTCGCTGGGAAACCTGTTCTAGTGTTTCACCACCCTCATCGTAAAGAATTTCTTCCTTATAGATAGTCTAAATTGACCCTCTTTTAGTTTAAAACCATTACCTCTCAACCTATCCCAACAGGCCCTGTTAAAAAGTCTGTCCCCGCCTTTCTTACAGGCCCCCTTTAAGTACTGAAAGACCTCAACAAGGTCTCCCCAGAGTCCTCTCTTCTCCAGGCTGAACAACGCCAACTCTCTCAGCCTTTCTTCATCCCTCTGATCATTTTTGTGGCTCTCCTCTGGACTTGCTCCAACAGGGCCATGTCTTTCCTGTACTGAGGACTCCGCAGCTGGATGCAGTACTCCAGGTGGGGTCTTACGAGAGCATAGTAGAAGTGCAGAATCATCTCCCTTGACCTGCCGGCCACACTTCTTTTGAAGCAGTCCAGGATATGGTTGGCTTTCTGGGCTGTGAGTGCACACTGTTGGCTCATGTCCAGCTTTTTATTCATCCCATACCTCCAAGTCCTTTTCTGCAGGGCTGCTTTCAATCCCTTCATCCCCCAGCCTGTATTGATACTGGGGGTTGCCCTGACTCGGGTACAGGTCTACTTCTCGAGCTTGTCCAGGTCCCTCTGAATAGTCCATCTGGATGGCATCCCATCCCTCAGATATGTCAGCTGCACCCCTCAGCTTCGTATAGTCTACAAACTTGCTGACAGTACACTCGATCCCACTGTCTATGTTACTGATGAGGATATTAAATAGTACTGGTTATATAATGGACCCTGAGGGACACCACTTGTCACTGATCTCCATCTGGACATTGAGCCATTGTGACCATCCAACCAATTCCTTATCCACTGAACAGTCAATCCGTCAAATCCATACCTCTCCAATTTAGAGAGACGGATGTTGTGGTGGACCATGTCAAAGGTCATAATAACTTGCTTGAATAGCTTAATGTTTGTAAAAGGTGTTTTCAAAATTTCAAACATCCAGTAGTTTATACAGAAAGTGCTGTCCTTTCCAATAGAAGAAATAGCAAAACAGTTACTTAACAGTCTTACGGATAAGACAAAAATGTAAAAGAACAGCTTTTAGTTTCAGAAAAAGGTAAAGCACACTGCAATAGTTACTAGGCTTACAAAACTTATTTTCCCTTAGAATAGACATTTCATAAAGTTTATTCTTTCTTCACAGTGAATAGTCACTTACTGAATGGGGGCATAAAAGAGAGGAGGAAAAAAAAAAGCACACAGAGGATTTAGGCTAAGAAATTAGGGGAACAAGAACATGAAAAGAGACTGGGCTAGAATTACTGGAAGGTGGAAAAAGTGGAAGATACCTACTTCATGGTACATGGGAATAACAGAACTATTTCCCAAAGCTCCAAAGAATTAAAAGGGAATATATTACTCCTCAGTGTATTTTTTTCCCCAGTGATACAAGCTAGCTGGTTTTGCTGATGACATTCAGCAAGCTTAGAGCTATGGCAATTTACCTTCTCCCTGAGGAAAGGCAATCAAAGTGAAAATGCATTTATTGTCAAAACCATAACTTTTCAATGTTCTCTGTTCTGGTGCATTAAAAAGAGCGTGGCCAGCAGGTTGAGCCAAGTCATCCTCCCCCTCTACTCCGCCCTGGTAAGGCCACATGTGTAGTACTGTGTCCAGTTCTGGGTTCCCCAGTTCAAGAAAGATGGGAAACTACTGGAGAGTGTCCAGCAGAGGGCCACTAAGATGATCAAGCGAATGGAGCACCTCTCTTACAAGGAAAGGTTGAGAGACCTGGGTCTGTTTAGCCTGAGAGGGGACCTCATCAATGCTTACAAATATCTAAAGGATGGGTGACAAGAGGATGGGGCCAGGCTCTTCTCAGTGGGGCCTGGTGACAGGACAAGAGGCAACAGACAAAAGCTGGAAGACATGAAGCTCTTTTCCATGTTTGTTAGGAGTATGCAGGGTTGTAGCTGTGATGAAATTATCCTTCTGCCCCTGTCCAAACATGCTTAACAGGAAGCAGCTATATGGGGAATTCAAAACCTACAATTCTAAGAGGTTCTTATTTAATGCCTATGAATTTCCATGTTTCTGAGGTACATAACTTAGCCCAGCCGGGTACACTTTCACAAGGACAGGAAGGAAAAAAAGGAATATGCTCCTGACAAAATTTTATTTCTTCCTGCTCTAGACTATGGAAGGACTAGCTTTCAGCAAAATTGAAGAGCTTAATCATACAGTATCTATGAATTTTCTTAGCCTTACTTTTATCTTTTTTTGACTGAAATTTCATCAAAACAAAACATGGCTAGCTTTGAAATTTTCTACACAAATGATGCAACATAAAACAAGTTCTTATAACAAATAATTGCGATGATCCTCTGTGATAGAGAATGCTATCAGACTCCCCTGTTGAATAAACTATGAATGGGCAAAATTTATTTTTCAATGGCTTCTAATTCCATTGAATTACAAGAGATTTTCACTGGAAAACTCAAAGGCATTTATTCATGAAAATTGTTTAACTACATTTTCTCTTTTGCAATCTTGCTCAATGCTAAAATCTTTCAAGAGACAATCTTGGATGAAAAAATACGAAATACAAAATAAATTAAAAATTTGAACAAGATAACACTATTTTTAGGTCTGCTATCAAATAATCTAATTTTCAGTTCTTAGAATGTGATCTGCCTTTAACATATTTAATTACAGCTTGTCTATGACCAGTTTCATGCAACATTTGCAAACTTAATTACTTTTACCAAGGAAAACTTTCCTTAAAGAAAAAATATTTTCTAGATATGTCATTCTGTCAGAAAAAATGAGTATAGGCTGTTATACTGCAAAACCAGATACTGTTCTCTGAGGAACTTCATTCATGACCTGAAGGAATCAGGTCTTTCTCAGAGAGAAAAATCATTTGTACTTTCTCCAACTTGAACTTTGTGCTGACCCAAGCCTCACAATCTGTTCTTGGCAGATTATCTATTCTCTATTGATCACTTAGGACTGAAGAAGTCAGACATGAACCTTTCTTGGGTTGCTTGTTTGTTTTGTTACTCTGAGGTTTTCTACCATCATTAAATGTCAGCAATACAGCTTAATAAGCTGCTTGTTACTGACAGAACCACACAGGTATTTCTTTGATTGCAACTGTGTAGCCTAGGTGCCCAAATTCAGAGAAAGCTGTCTTGAATACTCATTCCTCACAGCTTATTCTACAGACGTGGCAGGTATTCTGTAAAGGACAAGTACTGGGTTAGGTACTTATGGATTGCAAGACTTCATTATTAGCTGTGATTTTATGAAGATAGTATTATATTTTCGTAGGCACTACACAAAGTCACAGGAACATGAGCGTCTTCTAAAAGACATACTTTGTATTTTTAAGAATCTCTAATGATCACAGCAGTTTGAGTACTGAAAAGACCACTTCTAAAATTATTTCCTCCTTCTTAGTTAAGAAGTATCACTGATATTGAAGGATGGACTGAATACTTTAAATCTACCTTCTTTTCAAATTAGTTTTGTATGGTGAAAATCTATAAATATTTGTGAATTATTTAAAACATTTAATTGATCTACTTTACCATAGCCTATATTAATGGGGAAAAGTGGCTTTTTTTTGAGCTGAAGCCTAGCTACGATGAAAACCCAAGGTAATTATTTCAGTCATCAACATAATCCCAAAAGGTGACCTCTCTGATATTTTTGCGTCACTGAGTTTTATAATGCTGCTATTCTTGTAAGCATTTTGTCCTATAAAAGCAAAACCACAGCAACTAGAACCAGTCAGCAGAGACCAAGGGGACTCAAGAGACACAAGTAGATTATTCTATTGTTTTTAGTTTTGGGGGCAGTCCAAGTCATTTCTAGAGTAAACAATAATGAAGTCCAAGTAAATAACATCATTGGTAAATTTATATTAAGTATTTGATACACAAAATTTGGAGCCGAGTTTTGATTCCAATCAAGTTTCAAGTGCGCTCAGACTGAAAGCTCTGAACAGAATTCATTGATGGAAAAAAATTGCAAATGAACACAAAGACCACACAGCAAAACATGGCAAACATTCAGCTAAAACAAGATGCAATAGCACAGATGGATGAAAGGTACACTAGCACAGCGCAGATGGACCAAGTTCTGTTTAGTTGCAGGAGGTTAAACCTTACTTGGATTTTTGTTTGTTTCAAGTAGATTTATCTAGAAATTAAACCCTAATAGGACTTCTTTGACTTCAATGCAAGAAAATCACAGACTAAAGCTGTATGAAACTTTTTTGGTAGAAGGTATACTTAATGAAGGTGAAACTCAGAATAAATGCACCCTCAAAACAGTGGAAGAAACCTTGGATAAAAACAACAAAAAATTTATCTTGGTAGTTTTAGAGAAAAAAATCTTCGTTTGAAAAGCAAGAACATTTCAGGATCAGCACGAAGCTCTTCCATTTGAAAGAGCATTCTTATTAAGGAATGACGAACATTTAAGAGAAAAATGTTTAAACACCTGCCGCCCATGACAGTCTTATCCAAATGTGTTGATCCAAAACATTTGCTTGGAAGCAAGCAAAAAGAAACACAAACCAAACCAAATTTCCATTGAGATCAATGGAAACAATCCAGTACTCCCCACATGATCACATTCCTGACCATAGAAGTAAAGGGATTCAATTCTAAAAATATTGCAGTGAAGCATTTTTATTTTTGAAGGAAAAAAAAAATCTGCTGAACCTATTAGTGAATTTAGTATGAATTAAGCATAAAGTGCCTAATCCAATGCTGCAGTTGTACAAGCTCTAATGGGCTTGGACCTGTCCAATAACAACCCTTTCCCACTTCACTTCTAGTCTCTACGCTCTCAGACAAATCTACTTTATTGGGAGAAAGAATATAAGGAGATTCTTCAAAACTTGTCAGCTGATAGGAAAAGGGAGTGATGAAGAAAGAAATCAGCTTTCCAAATAGTGAAAAATTATTCCACTGGATGGCAAAAAGAAGAAAAGATTGAAGTAAAAGTTTGGAAGTCATGAGCAGCAGCAGAAAGATCCCTAAATGAATATGCTACAGGAATATAAATTATAATGCAATTACAACACTCATAAAAAGTGTGATAGACAATTTAACTGCAATGTTATTGAAATACAAAAGCTATTGAAAAAGGGATTCATGAATCTGCTCTTACAGAAACCTAATTAATATAAAAAAGCCGTAATAGTTTCTCCTTTAGAGAGACTAATAAAATTGATGGGAAAACTTGAAGCACTTATTTTCATTTTTTGATGAATGAAAGTGAATTTTAATCCCTCTGCATTAGTCCTACTCTTCAACCAATCCTAAAGTTGGAGATAGGAGAGAGTTGTTTGTACAGCACATTTAATAACTTTTGTAATTTTTATTTGAGTATAGAATAAATTAGACAAAATAGCACAGATTCTTACCACATTTACACTGACAGAAGTGTAAACTAACTCTCTCAGTTTGAACTGGGCTGTCTTTAACATCAGACCAGATTAAGAAACCTTTTCTCAAGGTGGATTTAATTTGGATTTATACCAATATAACAAAGCACATCGTGTTTGATCCCAGTCTGTTTACTCACTCTTTCAACGCATCTTTATCTTAACTTGCAACAATGCCATCCATTCTATTAGTGAGCATCTCTAAGATTATCTGAAAAATGTCTTGTGTTTTGTAACATGGTGAGCTAGCCAGCAACTGATTACAGACCTAATTCATTCCACAGGTGATTTATAATAAGTCACATTGGAAAGCAGGCCATTTCCAGAGGTGACAAGCTAATGCATTACCACTGTGTAACCTTAGCCCACAAAAGAATGTAATTTAGTTTTTAAAATGGCAAATATCTGTATCTCCAAATTTGTATTAATTATCAGGCTAGAAGGTTCTTTCAGGCTATGTCCTCCTATGTTCTTTAATATTAAAATATTTTATAAAATTGTAAAGGTGTAGATCACAGCACTAGAAAGGTTGAACAAATTAGAAACCAGACACAAGGTTACTGGGAGAGTAAGTCCCCCATTTAAAATTATTTTTCTGTTATTTTAGGAGAAAAATATACTAACAACAATACATTTATACTCCACATTAATGCTGTGAATTACTATAGGGATAAGATTTTGTACATAGGGCATCACATATCAAGTTACAAATAAAAGAAAACCTAATCCCTAAGAGATAAACCAGGTCAGATGATGATAGCTTTATAACTTAAGGGACTGTTCTTCCCCGTGTGAATGAAAACCAGAGAAAAATAATCAGGATGTACAGGATGTGTATTCAATTTGATTGATTTAAAATATGGTGGCAAGAGAGGGACAGAAAGCAAGATGAAAAGCTCCCATCTGTGTTACAAGATACATAACCAAAGAAAGAGAGACCATCATTCAGTTACTCACTAACTTCTTTCTTTTTGCATTTCCAAAAGACGGCATAAGCCATACAAATAATTCAGGGAATATTTTGGAGTAAAGACAGTCAAAATCCAGTCCTCAGCATTCTGATGACAATCTTCATCTTCAGCATCTTCAGCATCTGTGCCATGTGTTTGCCATGACTTACTAATATGTGTACTGTGTTTATACAATGAAATTAAATAACACTTTTAATGTTATTAAATTTAGCAGCTTCATTATCCTCTCAGGTTAAAAGCATGTCAGGTAGTAAATCTATATAATTCAAAATATTTTATATGTTAGTGGGGAAAGGGAGTAAGAGGAAATTTTCTACTTAAAAGCTGAAGCAGGAAGGATCATGGTAGCAAAAGCTAAAGTAGTGATTTAGAGGGATAACCCAATATAATTTGGTGCTAAATGTTAGCCATACTGAAGTCATTATAGAGTTTTACTACTGCTGCATCAGTAATTCTAGTTTTGTGCTCATCTGCATTGCCCTTTGTAGCTTGGTCTCTCTGTAGCCTTAACCTGAGCCTGCCATCAGACAAGTTCCCTCTAACTACATCGTACCATTTAGAAAATAACGGACTAGGGATGCATGTGAAGTAGTGTTTTCTGCTCCTATTCAGAGTTCTTCAGTAGTGTACTGAACCCTTATCTAAAAGGTTAATAATTTGTAACAGGTGGTGGTATCACAGATTTTTTTTCTATATCAGCATTATGGAAGGAAGGCCCATCATTAGTCTCTGACCCATTCAATTTCAAATACATGAATATTTTAAATTTAAGTACATACAACTGAATCGCACCTGTTCAAGATGAGCTCAGACTGAGGGTGTCATGTATCTTTAGGAATCTGCAGATTGGCATAGAGTGCTAAGGCTAGCTGAGTGTTAACCATGTGAAATGCTGACTACTTCTTTGTCATAAAACACATTATGTTCAAGGATAAGCTAGAGATGATGATTTTTACTAAACTACATTTAGCTTTCACTGAAGAACAATGATTGAACACATAGTTGGGATTTGAAACAGTCCAGAAACTTAAATCAGACATTATGTGAAAAGGATAAAGATTCCAAAGATGGTCCTGTAACTTTTTAGATTTTCTGAATATGGTGTTGTTAAGAAGTATTTATTGTAATGCTAAAAGCAAATAAAACTCAAATTCTTTGACTTCATGCATGATGCTTAGTTTTCAAACCTATGTCTTTATGACAATAGTGTTTAAATTCATTGTGAGGACATCATGATAATAATAATGTGATAAATGATACAATGATGAAACATTTTCAGAACTAATGAAGGAAATTTTTCATTTGCTTTGGTCAGATATGGACAATTTTCACTTGCTGTCTTTTTTTTTTCTTTTTAATACAGCTAGTACTATAACTTCTCATATCTTGGATTACTTGCATATTATTTTTGACAGGTTCCACTTCACATGTGGCATCACAGTGCAAGTGGTAGCTCTGTTTTGTGTGGATTTAGTCTTGGGAAAATGCTGTGCCCAGTATGCTATCAGCATCTGTCAGATTAACACTGTCTGTCTGATTGCCACAACAATTCGGCTTTGAATCTGAGCACACTGATCACAAAACCTAGCCCTCTTTTCCAAAACACCAGAAATGAGAGGGGAGGAAGGAACTAGAAACAGACTATATTCAACATCTACTTCAGTTTTAAATTAAGAAGGGAAAAAGAAAAGTTAAGACCTCTCTCTGAAAGTGTTTCTACCACAAACAACACTGCATCATCCCTCAGAACGCCTCACTAACTACAGGGGAAAACACGCCAGATACAGTCTGTTCAGGTGAAGCAACTGGAACGGGAAAAACTATAAGGTGCTGAGCAGGCACACAGAGATTTTCACTTTTCCATAATTTGCTGTAAAGCAGTAATAATTACTTCTGCAACACAAAAAATTCAGCAAGACTTCCATGACATCTAGCAAATGCTTTAATCTTAAAAGTCAGTTTCCCTGTTCTTGTGTCACTTAGCAGAAAAAATACTCCAAGACAATTAAATAAACATGGTATCAATACTTTTACATATTAGAAGAAATAAAACAAAAAACCCTGCTCCTTGTCCCTTTATGATACTTGTTGGATCTGAATTACTGGAAAATTCTGTTTTTTCTTTTTCAGTAGTTAACTGCATACAGACCAACTAATGCTAGTCTAGAAAAAGCATTCTCAACACAAGCCACATCTTCAAAAGAATTTGAAATCAAAATAAAAATGAAGGAATTTTCAGCTTGTTTCTCATGGCTTTTTGCAATCTTGTCCACATAAGTTAGAATTTCATTCAGGAAACACCTTTCTGTTTCTTTAAAGAGGTAGAAAGACAAATTTATTGCCTCATCCTGACCATGATGTTCTTTGCATCCCTTCAAGTAACAACTCTCACTTTTTTAGCAAGGAACTCTTTGGTCTCTCTTCAGCAAGGCCTCTTCATCTTCTTTCAGTAAGAGCTTGTGTGTGGTAAAACCAGACGTAAAAATCCATGAACATCTTTCTCACCCTTTATAAACCTCCCTGCTGCCAGCAATACACACTCACTCAAAATTAAGTTTATCCAAAACAAGTCTTTTTTTTTTCTATTACAGTTTCATGTTCAGCTTTTGCACTGGTTTAAGAATTTCTCTTCATTTAGGCAGACTTAGTCTATCTGCTCTTTTGGTCAACAACAGGCCTAATAACATAACCATACATTGCAAATCAAGCAAATAAAAAATCATATCAGTTTCAATGAAAACCGAATTAATGTTCATTCTTTCCGTGCGTGTCTGTCTAAATATAGATATTTAGAAAATGATATTACATATAGCTTTCTTAATATGAACTGAGGGCTAAATAAGCTAAAGTCCTGTCATTAGGGAACTCCATTCATTTTTTGAGATCATTACTCATGAGAAAAAAAAGCTCTTAGCCAGGTCACTACCTAGAAAGAAGTACCTAAATCATACTGTCAAAAGCTCTCTTGGATATTCTTAAGCAAATTACAGGTTCTTAAAGAAGTTGTGTCTATCCCTTCTCACAAACACATTTAGGTAAGGCCCAGAGGGCCTTACCTGAAAAATAATTTGGCCTTTTTGAGAACTACCATATAGCAAAAGGCTGAGAGATTCAGGGAAAATTTCTATACAATATGGTTCTCTTCTTTCAGTTGAATTTTGAAAAGTTAGTTTAAATACATTCAATTTTATTATAAGAATTTCTTTTGATTTTGCTATAATTATCTGGACAGATAGTATTCACAATAGTTATTGCAGTGTGGTAAACTTTGGTCTCCTGTTTCATGCTTGAAAGACTTTTTCTGAAGGCAGAGAGATAGGGTTTTTTGGCATGCACTCCTGCTTTGTCACACTGAATTGTAGGTTCCTTTAAAGATTATCAAAACAAGTATATGTAAATGAAGTTTAATTCACTGACCTGCTTCAGATCTAATTCAACTTGTCCTCATCCACTCATGTTTCCTGACCTGCAGTGCTCCCTTTCTCACTTTCCTTTTATCATTAATCTTTACCCATCCCTAGCTTCTTCCTCTGCATTCATTGATCTTTCTCCCTACTATTATAAAGGCATTCTCACTTGATTGTAATTCTCTTTCTATCCCTCCTGACAACTCCTACTGCTAGTCTCTCGAAAATGGATGAGTACTGATCTATATCCATTTCGTCACTTCCTCGTCTTCACATCAATTCCACATTTCTGTTCTATTGTAACTGTTTACAAAAGGACATGAGAAACTCTTTTGTTGATCCTTCAGACAGACATGAAATCATCACTTCTATGATACCCTGCTGTAACTTGTACAACAATATATCTTTTTTTTTTCCCCTCCCCTTGTTCTCTCCCTCTTCAAGAAAATATTTCTTCTTCATTTTACCAGCTGATGTTTCTTAAGTGGAAATTACCATTTCTTCCCTAATGGTCATCCATATTTCTTATGTTGAGAACTTATTTTATTCCTAGTGCCTTACGTTGTCATGAAATAAGTGTCAGAGAGCTTAATGCCGCTGTGCTTTCTGATCAATCACACCTGTGAACCTATCATGCTCCTTACATGGTCAGCATGACCAAATCTGAGAAAGTATTTCCTAAGTAAACACCTAACTCTAATTTCCTTCCTAAAATTTTTACTGCAGCATTGAAGGCAGACATTTTTTCAAATTGCTGATGGAACTACTCATGTCTCCATCAGTATTAATTGCTCTATAATCTTACCATAAAGACAAGCTTCCACAATTATCTGCACATTTCACCGCAGCCACGGTAGCTGAAGTACATCAATATTACTTTAAACTGCTAGAAATATTAAAAGCAAAACAAAGAAACCTGTTGTGTAACATTATCACTAGGGGGAGAAGAAAAGTTGGAGCAATATAAATAATAGCACCTACAACACCCTCCACAGTATTCAAGGTAGTTTCAGCGCATAAGTATGTATGCACATCTAGATGAAATAAGGTTTGAATTAAACATAGAAGTTGAAACTGAAAAGACCAATACTAAAGTGCAATTATTTTACAGGAATACATATCATCTTGTTTGAGGCATAAGGAGATCAAGACAGTGCATCCTGGAGAAAGCATTCCTGTCATATTTACAAGGCTGCAGGCCTGCTAAGTGTAAAAGCTTGCCAAGTCTAACACAGAGAAAAGCTTTATTAAACTCTTGTTATTAAGATAAACCCTAAGGCTCAGATTCGTAACTCCCTCACTTGTTGTGTGCAATATATCTTTTCTCATATTTTCTCATGGATATGCCCTCTCTGTGACTTAATATTAGCTTCAAACTAGAAAGTTGCTACTAATGCAGCCTGCAGTTATGAAGGAAACCTTTCCAAATCCAGCAAGTTCCCTACATTACAGTGGACACAAGGCACTTCAAGAGCAATCTACTATTTTTTTACACTTTTTATTCTCTGGGGAATGAAGCATAAGGCAGATAATCCTGAAATCTCTCTTTACACCTGACAAAAGACAGGTAAAATAAGAAAAAAATGAGCTTCACTGTATAAGGTAGGACCCTACTTAGTAAGCAAACAGATATGAAAAAAAGAAAACCCAAAGGAAAAACTTGCCTTATTAGCTGGTTTGATTTCTGTATGTCATCTGCATTTCATTCAGGTCAGAGGTGACAAGACAAATTTGTAGCTTTTTAGTGCTGCGTCGCATTCCTCAGGTTAGCTATATCCTCCTGACTTTGTCTCTCTAAACAGGAGCTAGTTACCTGGAGCAAAGCCCTTCCATATGAATGTCTCTACTGACTAGAAATTTCATCAAAAATAAATAAAAGTGAACCTCCAGGAGTTTCCTGTAATCCAGAGTCTCAGTCAGAATATTGAAAGCCTGCTGCTCATCAAAAGCTGCCCAACACCACATTTTCTTTTACTACAGAAGAACCATTCTTAGACATTCACTCATGCTGGCTGTTACCAACTACCTTGTCAGTAGCGAATTCATGTGATACAAATGTGTCCTTTTCCAGTAACCAGGTTGGTGAAGCTGAATGAGACCCCGGTCCTGAACTTATATCAATGTACATGTATAAAACTTTCTAGTAAACTTACTCCTTACACAAATATTTTAGTGGTGAGAAATATGTTAGCGTTCATTTTAGCTATTTAAAATAAACATGGTAAGTACAAAAAGAAAGGATTTGCTACTTCTCACTGCTATCTATCAAAGTATCAGAAACCTATGTGAGCCAATAAACTCATTAAAAAGTACTTTTGAGTCCCTAGTGCTATACTAAGTCAAGAGGCCTTAGTTTTGCATCACACGTACATATTAGGGCGAGAATAAACTCTTGAGAAAGGTTTCAAATGCTTGGTGCAAGTACAAGGGCTGCAGTAAAGAATGATGCCATGCCTGCAGGAAATTAAAATTATCCCTGTCAACTGCCAAGTGATTAAAAAAAACCCAAACTACTGTCTTCTCATTTCCTTTCCACAGGACATTAATGTCACCATAGTATACAGTACGAATTGCTGCTACCCGGTATCTTACCTGCCACTTAAGAGAGTAGTCTGAACAAAAGGTTAAGCATCCAACTGAGGTTAAGAGTCGTAGTATCTTTTTTATTTTATTTTTCCCTTTAAGATCTCTTTCATGTCTATTATTCAAATATGCTCCTGCACTTTCTGAAAGATGTTCACTGATTTCTTTCCAGTTAAACAGAAGGGGTGTGAAGCTGACTTTGATCAGCTGCCTACTCTGCAACAGGATTGTGATTCCATAGACAAACATTTTTACCATCACTGTTCACATTTACAGTGGTTTAAAGCTTTGTTCATAACCACAGCAGATGCTACTCTAAACAGCAGTAAAATCAATGTGATACAGTTAATCCTGATTACCACCCTGACACCCACAATGATTTGTAATTCTGAAGATTGCACACACTGCCGAAAATAAATTCAACAGGAGGAATCCCACTTACAAGTATTTTCTGCTACTGTGATCTTACTAGCCTCTTACATCTCCTTGACGAACTGTGGAGACATTCTGAAAAGCATCTTTCAATCGAGTCATAACCCTTAAGCAGTTTCAAGGCAGTCATAAGCTATATTAAAAATACTGCATATACATTGCATGCTGTTTTAATCCATCAAGCACAGTAGAGTATTTCAGAATTCAACATATATACTATTAAAAAGTATCATCCTTTGTTTCTTGGTAACATTTGAGCCTTAGTATGTTATATTATAATTGTTAAGCCTGAAACATCTTTTTCAGGCCATGGTTGTAGCAATTGCAGTTGCCTGTGTGTGACCAAATTTCATTTGAAAATGGGGGGGATTTTTACCCACACAGTGTTAATAAAAATCATCTATGTTTTTACTTAATGTTATTCTTACATCAATGGCATGTGATTCTGAGTGCACCAGGCTTTACATGAATATTGTCAAAGCTCGAGTCAGGCAGATGTTTTATAGCTACAATAATGGAATGTAAATAACTGTCTAAATACAATCCCATTCATGCTAGTTCTGCTGCCAGATTAAAAAAAAAAAAATAAAAGAGGCACAGGACAGTAGGGTAAAAGATGAATAATTTGCATTCTCTTGAGAACTATAGCCTTTGTTTTATTTGCTGATATGGTGTTCATCGCTGTTAGCAGCAACTCACCAGACGATGTGTAGCATATCTGTTCATTCCAGAACCAAAAGAAACATTTTAAGGCATCTCTGAGCTACCTGAAAGATTAAGACAGTACATATGGAACACCAAAGACTTGAATAGCAGGAGCAGGCAAGATCTGTATTTATCTAACCAGGGAACACCTAAAGTTATGTACTGGTAAAGAGTATAGAATATTTAAGGCTGAAGAATGGTGTCAGAAAGAAATAAAAGAAAAAAAAGAAAGTAGTAGACTATTAGTAGAATAGTAGAGCTATTACTGATTAATTAACAGTCAGAGAAGATTTACCTTCCAGGGCACTGTCGGTTATTATACCAAATACAGAAAAAGGAATAATATTATTATAAGAGGCAGGTGACAGCAAGCTTTATTCCTGCTTTTTTTCTGGTTTTGTTGCTTTTTAATTCCCAGGCCTTATTTTCTTCTTTTAAACTCTTTCTACCCAGACAGCTTCCTAATTGCATCACATAAGTGACTCATCCTCCTCTTATTGCAGGAAATCTTGAAACTCTCAGTCTATGAGTGAGTCATGTCTCAGTCTATGAGTCATCTATAGCATCTTTCACGTTGCACAACCTCCCAGCAGGAAAACCCACCAGCAACAAAATCTCTAGATAAAAGCAGCCTGATTGGAGAAGAGCTGCATTTTGAGGCACTGTGCGTCTTCACAGGAACGTAAACTGCCTTTCCCAGCAAAAGTATCAGGTAAGAAAAATACCTAGCATAAGGCAGATTCTCCTAGAAGCCAACTATAAAACAACCAGACAGAAAAAGCAGGAAAATACACTGATGCAATTAACAAATTTTACTGGCTTCAATTCTAAATTTGTTTGGCATTTTGGTACTAACAGTAAAACTTAAAAATAAAATGCTCTGAAAATCTTAAATAAAAATATTCAAGATTGTTTTGACAGTAAAGAATTTAGCATCAGTAAACTATGACTAACAGCAACCCCCCCTTGCTGTTTCACGGAGAATAAAAAAAGTCATAAAATTTTCTATTTTGTTTAGACTTCCATCCTCCAAAATATGACTTCTGTGAACTCTGAAAACTGTAGGTTTCCAGACTGTACTGAGTCTCTGGCTGCAGTTTTTTGGTAAACCTTGAAGTCAGCTTTCTGACTGCCCTTGAGGGTTTTTACCCATACCACTTTACCTGCACTTGTACTTAGGTACCTCCCTGTTTGCCAAACTCAGCCAAGATTTTATTCTTCTAGTATCACCTCCAGGTAACTGCAGAGCTGGACTGGAGCTTTTTGAATTCTTAAAATTTACTGCATCACAAGTAAAGATTCCTGGGCCATATCCTAAAATGACTTTAGCATTTTTACAGACTCCTTACACACAAAATTTCTTTCCATTGTAATGTGTACATAGTTGATTTTTCAGCTCCTGGAATGTGTGTTTTAAAAACTAAATGTCCTCATAGCACCATATTCCCTGAACCCATTCCTATATAGTAATAGAGAATCACAGTGACTGTAGTTGGAACCTACAACATTAAGTGAGGTTCCACTGAGACTATAGAAAAATCTATGAAAGACAACTGTATCCTGGGCTGCATCAAAAGAAGCATGGCCAGTAGGTCGAGAGTGGTTATTCCCACCCCCTGCTCCACTCTCACAAGAGTCCATTGCATTCAGCTCTGCAGCCCTCAACATAGGAAGGACACAGACCTGTTGAAGTGAACCCAGAGGGAGGCCACAAAGATGATCAGAGGGTGGGAGCACCTCTCCTATGAAGACAGGGTGAGAGAGTTGGGATTATTCAGCCTGGAGAAGAGAAGGCTGTAAGGGGAGACCTTATAGGGGCCTTCTAGTACCTAAATGGGGCCTACAGGAAAGATGGGGAAAGACTATTTCTCAGGGAGCAAAGTGGTAGGACGAGGGGTAACGGTTTTAAACTGAAAGAGGGTAGACTTAGGTTAGCTATTAGGAAGATACTCTCTACTCTGAGGGTGGTGAGACACTGGCACAGGTTGCCCAGAGAGTTGTGGAAGTCTCTTCCCTGGAAGTGTTCCAGATCAGGCTGGATGGGGCTTTGAGTAACCTAGTCTAGTGGAAGGTGTCCCTGCCCATGGCAGGGGGGCTGGAACTAGGTGATCTTTAAGATTGCTTTCAACCCAAACTATTAGATGATTCTATGATTTATGGTTATTTATAGATGAAACAAGTCACAAATTTCTTGTCTTCTCAGTATATACTCTGTTTGTTGAGATTCTGAAAAAAAATAAATTTTCTTCATTGTCTGAGTTATTTCATTATATCAACAAGCCAATAGTATTTGTCAAATTAAGAAAAATGCATAAACCCCCTATTAACAACCATTAATAAAATAGTGAAATAATATCTTAAAAAGATTTCTGAATTATAGACTAGGAATCTATACTGAGAAATACACTTTACAGATTCAAACTCTCAGCTTTTCAAGTGTTATGTTAGTGAGCATAAACTCATCTGGCATTAACAATCACAAATTAAGGTGATACAAACCAACAATACTACTAATGATGAAGACTTTCAAACTGATGATAAATTAACTCTACTCATTGCTTAGCAGAGTCACAGTTTGTATCTGGACAAAACCTTTAGAGTCATAGAAAAGCTGAAGAGAAAAAAGAAAAATAGTCTTGATAGTTACCAAGAGACTAAATTCCTTTTTGTGGAGTCCAGCCTCAGCTGACAAGAAAGAATTATCCTTGTTTATTTCTTTTATAGAATACAATCCCTACAAATCCTAGTGAGTATTCTTTCTTCTATTCAGCCTCAACCTTTGTTAATTCATTATACTGACACGTTATCGGGCTCATTAGAAACAGCATTCAAGTGAATTTATAACTAGTAATTAATAACGTAAACACTACATAGAAATATGTATAGACTTAATTTTGAGTAAGGACCACTATATCTGTGAGTCTGGGGTCTGAGAATTCCTGCACATTAGCCACCTGATTTGAAAAAGTCTGTTGGAACATTTAATCTCAAAAGAACGTCTCAGTACTAAAGGAACACCTCAGACAACGTAGGAAATCAGAGAATACTAATATCTCTTGCATAAGTGCCTCTGTACATATGTATTTATAAAAAATATGCACATATATATCTATTCAAAGTGGATATAAGATTGAGAATACCTAAATGACATTTGAAACGTCGTGTGAAATAGCAACTTATTCTGAAACATACAGTTATTATACTAGGTTTCAAAGTTAAGATTATTCTGAAGCAAAATTCAATTACTTTTTGAGGAACAGACATGTGGAATTGAGGCAAACAAATCAACTCTAATTCTGCCCTGAGAATATCTCATAATAATTCAGTTACAATTTTGGAACTTGCTAGTTGTCTTGGGTAAGACATCAGTAGTGTTTAAAATTAATTTGCTTTCTTTTTTTTCTGTAACACACTTGCACAGTTTGAAGTTTACATAGTTTTTAGGGTGTTTTTGAGACAGCTACCAACAAGTCACCAAAGTTGTGCCAAGGCAGACACAGCAGAAATCCTACTAGCAGTAGGAGGACCCACATCACAAAACTCACTTTTCTGAAGTGCTGAAGCTGGGAATGTTTTCTGAGTGCTACAGTGCGTAGCCCTGAGACTAGCCACTCATGTTGACAGAAATACTTGATCTATAGAGATAGGAGGCTTGGTATGACAGAGGGGAAATATGGAAGTATTCAGGAACTTCAGTTCACTTTTTTTAATTAAAAAAAAAAGAAGAAATGGAACATCAGGTACTATCACACTCATGAGGTGAACTTTTAGCCTGCACAAGTTCCTCTCACATGCTAAGCATTAGTGGATGACGCATTTGTGAATCCAATTTCATCACTATTTAAAAAATATCCTTACCTGTGAAACTGTATTTTTCCCTATGTGGGCGTACTCAAAAAATGCATTATCTTTGTGCTTCAGAAGGTTGGAAGATCTTTGCTAACTGGGCCCTTGGGTGCCGCATGCACACACTGGCACAATCAGCAACTCGGTGGAGATTATTGTCATTGTATTTTACCTTACTGTCTCTTTCTCTGAGAACAGCTCTTTGGATTGTAGTTTGTGAAGAAGGCATACTGAGCTAATGAATGAAATGTAAACTTAAATTACAGACACGCTGCATAGCTGTGGAGAAAAAAAAAGGTAACTACCGTTGTGCCGGTGCCAGGGCTCAGAAAGGGCCAGGGGCTTCCCAGGGCCTGCAGGGCAGGCCCTGGACAGCCAGGCCTGTCCCACCACCCCAGACAGGAGCAGGGCAGCCGAGGAGCGGGTGTGAGATCATGGGGATATAATGAGGTCCTAGGCTGTTGTTGGATGAGGGAGGTTCTTGGGGGGGATGAAATGGAGACCTGGGCTGTGGATGGGGCGAGGAGGGCCCGGAGGGCAGGCAGGGAGAGGAAGGCCCATCAGTGACTTCAGGGCCCTGGCAGTTTATCAATGTGTGGAGATGCAAGTACCATGCTGCTGAACTTTCTAGGTACTATTTGCCCAGTTGAAACCTACCTCATTTACATATTTAAAAGTTTTCTAAAGTGTTTCTAAGTGTGTACACATCACCCTAAATTCAGTTGCCAACACTTAACACTGTTGTAATCCCTTTTTTTTTTGGTAGAAATACATCTTTCTCTCCCAGTGATGACAGGAATTCACCAGCTACTTGGTGATGCTTCTCTGTGCTAAAATAAGTGAAGGGAAAGTACACAAAGTTTGTGGTTCATAGCTAGTGGATTTAAAGCTGCCGTCAGAAAAGGGCCTGGGGGTACTGGTCAACAGCCAGCTGAATATGAGCCAGCAGTGTGCCCAGGTGGCCAAGAAGGCCAGCAGCATCCTGGCTTCTATCAGAAATAGTGTGGCCAGTAGGACTAGGGAAGTGATGGCTCCCCTGTACTCAGCACTGGTGAGGCCAGACCTCAAATACTGATTCAGTACATGAAAGACATTAAGATTCTGGAGTGAGTCCAGAGAGGGGCAACAAAGCTGGTGAAGAGTCTAGAGGACAAGTCTTATGAGGAGCAGCTGAAGGAACTAGTTTAGCCTGGAGAAAAGGAGGCTGAAGGGAGACCTTATTGCTCTCTACAACTACCTCAAAGGAGGCTGTCGTGAGGTGGGGATTGGTCTCTTTTCCCAAGTAACAAGTGACGGGACAAGAGGAAACAGCCTCAAGTTGCACCAGCAGGGTTTAGATTTGGTATTAGGAAAAATTTCTTCACTGAAAGGGTTGTCAAGCATTGGAACAGGATGCCCAGGGAAGTGGTGGAATCATCATCCCTAGGGGTATTTAAAAGACATGTAGATATGGCACTTAGGGACCTGGTTTATTGGTGGACCTGGCAGTGTTAGGTTAAGGGTTGGACCCAATGATCGTAAGGGTCTTTTCCAACCTAAATGATTCTATGATTCTCTGTCAGTATTAGAAGGATGTGAGCTATGCAGGGTGAAAATTAGAAGGGCCAAAGCTCAAGCAGAACTCATCTTGGCCACCACGGTTAAAGATAACAAGAAGAGGTTCTTTCAGTATATCAATAGGAAAAGGAAGACTAGGGAAAATGTAGGCCCACTAACAAATGAAACGGGTGCCCTAGTGGTGGAAGACACAGAGAAGGCAGAGCTACTGAATGCCTTCTTTGCTTCAGTCTTCACTGCTAAAGCTGCCCCTCATGAATCCCAGGCCCTGGAGGCAAGGGGGAAGGTCTGGAAAGAGGAAGGGTTTTCCCCAGTAGAGGAAGACCAAGTTAGAGACCACTTGGCCAGACCGGACATCCATAAGTCCATGGGCCCTGACAAGATGCACCCACAAGTGCTGAGAGAGCTGGCAGATGTTATTGCTTGGCCATTCTCCATCATCATTGAAAGGTCATGGAGAACAGGAGAAGTGCCTGAGGACTGGAGGAAGGCCAATATCACTCCAGTCTTCAAAAAGGGCAAGAAGGAGGACCTGGGGAGCTACAGACCAGTTAGTCTCACCTCTGTCCCTGGGAAGATAATGGAGCAACTCATTCTGGATGTCATATCCAAGCATGTTCAAGAGCAGGAAGTTATTGGAGGTGGTCAATATGGATTTCCCAAAGCTAAATCATGCTTGACCAATCTCATAGCCTTCTGTGATGTTATAACAGGTTGGCTGGATGAGGGCAGAGCAGCAGATGTCATCTACCTTAACTTTAGCACGGCTTTTGACACTGTCTCTCATAACATCCTCCTTAGGAAGCTGAGGAAGCGTGGACTAGACAAGGGGACAGTGAAGTGGATTGAGAGCTGGCTGTGTGACAGGACTCAGAGGGTTGTGATTAATGGAGCAGGGTCGAGTTGGAGGCCTGTAACCAGTGGTGTCCCCCAGGGGTCAATACTTGGACCAGTATTTTTTAACATATTTATCAATGACCTGGATGAGGGGACAGAATGTATCCTCAGCAAGTTTGCTGATGATACCAAACTGGGTGGGGTGGCTGACACCCCAGAGGGCCGTGCTGCCATCCAGCATGACCTAGACAGGCTGGAGAGCTAGGCAGAGAAGAACCTAAAGAGGTACAACAAGGACAAGTGTAGGGTCCTGCAGCTGAGGAGGAGGAATGTCAGACACCAGTATAGGTTAGGGGTGGACCTGTTGGAAAGCAGTTCTGAAGAAAAGGATCTTGGGGTCTTGGTAGACAGTAAATTATCCATGAACAAGCAATGTGCCCTCATTGCCAAGAAGACCAACGGAATCCTGGGCTGCATAGGGAAGAGTGTGGCCAGCAGGTCAAGGGAGGTCATTCTCCCCCTCTACTCTGCACTGGTGGGGCCACAACTGGAATACTGTGTCCAGTTCTGGGCTCCCCAGTTCAAGAGAGACAGGAAACTACTGGAGAGAGTCCAGCGTAGGGCAACACAGATGACTGAGGGGTTGGAGCATCTCCCTTATGAGGAAAGGCTAAGAGAGCTGGGACTCTTTGGCCTGGAGAAGAGAAGGCTGAGGGGAAACCTTATTAATGTTTACAAGTATCTAAAGGGTGGGTTTAAGGAGGATGGAGCCAGACTCTTTTCAGTGGTTCCCAGTACCAGGATGAGGGATAACGGGCACAAGCTGGAACATAGGAAGTTCTGATCAAATATGAGAAAAAACTTCTTTACGGTGAGGGTGACAGAGCACTGGAACAGGCTGCTCAGCAAGGTTGTGGAGTCCCCTTCTCTGGAGAGTTTCAAGACCCGCCTGGATGCAATCCTGAGTAATGTGCTCTAGGCAATCCTCCTTTAGCAGGGGAGCTGGACTAGATGATCTCTAAGGTCCGTTCCAACTCTGAAATTCTGTGATTCCGTGATTCCATGATTCCGTGTTTTTTGGCTTCTAGGAAAAAAGACAACCATATTCTTAAGTGAGACAAATCAATATATGCTTGAAATTTCAAAATAGAGAAATAATAGAAAAACTTTGCTTCTTAGTTGATCAATACTGTGGAAAAATTGCCATGGTTGGGTAAGAGAATAATGGCAGAATTGGATTCTTGTTATTATATTGTAGGCCTTATCTGCAAACAGAAATAAATGTCTGCCAATCCTTGTCAAGTGCTCAGTCTAGAGGAAGAGGAGCAGAATCCTATGATACTCCTTCTATAGAAGCACAGATCTGTTAGTACCACATAGGCAGTTTGTGGTAAAACAAAAGAATGACGACTTCTTCTCAGTTGAGTACTGATAGTTTTCAGAAACCATTACTTATGAAAGAAACTCTGGACAACCAATTAGAAAAGATAATACAAAACAGTTCATTTTGAGCAAGCTCTGACAATTGTGTAAAAGCCACTATTCCTGCTTCAAATAGTGGCATAACCATGAGGCTATATTAAGCAGGAAAACCTGTGAGGCATTTTAAAAATGCTCCTTTTACATAAACTGAAAGAGCTTATCAAGTTTTTTGGTAATTGGTAACTATTGAAGGGGGAAAAAAATGCTGATGAAGCAGCTACCATTGATTTAGAAAATCAAAATGAAAGTCTGTTACCTTACCAGTTTCACATTGATTTGTTCCCTTTCACACTCCTCCCTCCGTGACACAAACACAATTTTACAAAAGTGGAGACCAATCCAAAGTAGAATGTTTAAAAGCAGTTTCAGAAACGAACATTGCTTCTGTCTAGCATGGAGTTGTTTTGCATACTTTCTTCTTCACTGTCAATTCAATCATCAAAATTTTTAGATATCTTTTTTTAATTATGCTGGCATACCTAGAGGTCTTCAACTGGCATGAACTGGCTTAGTTCTGTAGCATTTTGCTCAGAGTCCAGTCTTCCAGTATGGCTAACTCCAGAATTTATGCATACTATGATAAGGTAAATAAACTAGCTTTTAATGTAGGTCTCTTATACTTTTTCAGCTACCCTACCTAAGACTGCATATTTCTTCTTTCATTTGTAAGTTTTATTCTGTTGTGTGATGAATCAGCTATACTTCCACCAACTGTTCCCTCACTAAGATCTGTCCCTCTGTTACAAACATAATGGATCCTTCTCTTCCCCTACATAATAGGAGATAAAAGCTGCAAAAAAGATCTCTACAGGACATCCTGATGAATAAGCACAAAAATGGAGTAATGTGCAACCTTAAACTGCTTAAACTAAAAATGATCTGCAATCAGAACAAGATGTCCCTAAAGAAACAAGTGCAGAAAAGCAGTAACTGGTATTAAGAGAGGCTTCAGATCTGCAAGGAAAGTGACAGGAAAATAACTGAAGCTGGCCAAGAAAGGGAATAGGTACGTGTTATATGGGACCCAATGCTGGAACAGAGCTATCAAGAACTGGATAATGAAGAACTTTCAGGTGGACTGACCACACTAGAAACTAGTACTGTTTATTATTTGAAGTAAAATATTGAAACCACCATTTTTTAAAACACTTATAACTGCTCCTTTTTTGCCACTGTTAAAATGTTTCTTCATTTAGTCCTACATTCAAATCTAGCATTAAAGTCTACAAGCACTAAAGCATATCCAGCAGATTCCTGCAAACCATGATACACTTACTGAGTTGGTAGTATCACAGATCTCCAGGCTACATTTTATTGGAAAGCGGGTGGAGATTTATTCAGTGATGATGGAATGGGTCTCTCTACATGGCTGTAGTTTCTCTTTGTATGCATGGAGGACAGAGAAATGCAACTTGCTGACCAAACTTTGTTAGTTCTTTCTGAGTCATATGCTCTCTCAAAAGAGCTGGCAGCACTGTACTATGGTGGAGAGCAGGTGTCTCGCTCACTGTTTTGTAGGGGAGTGTATGCATCAGATGATGGACTGCATGGATTACATGGATATTTGGAGTGCACCTAAATGGATAAGGAATTGTGTGTGCATAGTTCCTAAAAAACCTGACCAAAACTGGCCCATCTCTGAGCACTTAGTATAGCCAGATGATCTTCAGAGGTCCCTTTCAACCAAAATTATTTTATGAGTCTCTCATATAGACATACATATTGTGGTAAATGCAAAAGCTTTGTCTTGTGGAGTTTACAAGGCAATAGATATTTTAATGATGGTCACGCTATACGTAGGTAGATTAGCAGGTATGACAGAAGTAGAGATGATGATAGCATATTGAATGATCAAGGATGCAATTTACACAAATCTTTCCAACTCCCAAATCACATTTGAAAGAGATAATGAGATTAGAAAAAAAGAACGCCTAGAATATGAAAATGCACCATAGAGAACTGAAGTCTGTCTGAGGTGAGAAGTGAGACACTGTGCATTAGAGGATAGTAATCCTGTGAATCTCAGGCTCAGTAAAGCTCTAATCCTGTAATTGGTAATATGGAGAAATCCTGCATTATTGACTGCAAAACCACAGCTTGCAGGAGTACTAATAAAGGCTATCCATGTACCCGTTTTCCTTCGTCCCTTGATATAAAAGCTGCAGAGGGACTCATCATGCATAAAATACTTGCACTCCATTGTACTTCAGTTTCCAGCATCTATAAACCTTGCCCAGGCTGATCGTTACGCTGCAGGTATTGCAAACTGCCAGACTGAGACTTAAGTCCTAAGTCTTTAACGTAGTCACTCACACACTTAAAATAGCCTTCTTACAGCATATAGTGCTTCCCAAATTGAAAAAGCCAGAAATTTTTCTGTAATAATTCTATTAGATTTTTCTGTGTATGCAGTATTTTTTGCTTCACTGAAGGGGTCAGGAGAAGAGATGGAAATTAAATAGATTAATCTGAAGCTGAAATCCTACTATGAATCCTATATAGGGCTAAAAATTAGATTTCTGGTGCTACAGCTTAAAAGTGAATCTCAGCAGGACAACACTGAGCAGTATACAAACTGCATACAAACAGTGCAGTTGGATCTATTTCAGAGAACACTTTACACAGATAAAGTACATTTTAAAGTAATATTCATGCATTTTAAGACAATCCTCCAGCTATCACTGGTTAACTATGGAATTTCTATTAATAATTTTGAGTAGAAAATTTGGAAAATGTTCTTTATTTACGTTAGCATCCTAAGAGGATTTAAAGTAAAACTGAAATTACAAAAATGCTGTCAGCAGAGAAATACATGCCAGAGGAGAATCCAGTGATCTGCTTAAGACCTAGTTTAAAATCCTTTAATTGTGTTCTTTTCAATCCTACTCTACCAACAAGGATTTGAAATAGAACCATGAAAATAGCATGTGGATAAGTGTAGGAATTCTAAGCTTACATCAAGGTAGTAGAAATTCCTTTGATTTACCCTGAGGAATTTGGGTTAAAAAAAAGTTTGTTCTTTATTCCACATCCCAGTTATACTAAAGAAAAGTCAAAGTGTTTGCATACCATTTGCTCCTTTGTTCATCTATCCATTTGCTCACTTTTCCAATTTTTTTTGTTGCTGCTTTTTCTTCAGAAGAATGCAGCTATACTGGTTTCTCTGAGTTACTTTCCATTAATGACACAATGTTTAGGTCAGTTCAGCATTATCTTACAAATCTGAGTTTGATTTTTGTGACAGAGTGTAGATTGTCTCTAAGTAAAATGCCAGGAATACCTTCATCCACAGCCAAATGGAGGTCAGAGCCATCTCTTTTCATGGAAGCCAAAAAAGCTGTAGCAGCTCAAAGATGAAGTATATTTCTTGAAAAGAGCTGAGAGACACATGGCTATAAATCTTTACCTAGATAATGTTAACCAGCCTAAGGCTTACCTACAGAGCTAAAGAATCAGAACATTTGATTTGGGGAAAGAACATTTTAAATTACCTCTTTAGAGTTTTAAAAAAATTCATTTGTTTTTCACCCGTAACTGTATCAGACAATAAACTGGAAAAAAAAAAAATACAGCAATAAAAAAAGGATTGACTTTTCTGGTATTAAATGAACTGATGATGACTGTCATTTATGTATTTTCTAATTCACTTGCAACTGCTTCAGACAATACATAAAATGTATTGCACAAATTAGCAATGAAGACTAACTTGACAAATATTACTTAAAAGAACAGCTCATATTTGCTTTTAAAATTACCTGCATTTTAGGTAGTAATCCAACTAAACATGACTTTTATTTGCTAAGAATGGGCAAAAAAGAAGCAATGGGTAAAAGTAGGTAAAGACATGGATAGATGTCATATCCTCAGGTGAAACGAGGTAATTTTGGTTTTGTTCAACTGTCTCCACCAGACAGTTCAAAAAAAACTACCTTAGTTTGTCTGAAAAAGATTAGGGAAGGCTCACATTTTTCATTTCCTCTCTACAGGAAGATGGCAGCCTTCTGAATCACCATAGCTCAGTGGTTGAAAGCTTTTCTGAAGACCTGCTTTTTCTGAATGTTGACTTGCAAGATCTATGTGCAAGTTTCAGACATCGTGTAACATTAGACCCAAAATTTTGTGTCAGGTTTTGTCTCCTCCATGTAGGAGACTCTAAGGTTTTGTTTTCCCAGTTGGCCAGTGCATTAAATGGAGTAAATGTCTTCCACAATTATTAGCCAAAGAACTAGCTCATAATTTACATTCTCAGGCTAATGAATCATTTGTATCTGGAAAAGAGCCTGATCAAGTAGTTACATCTTTGTCTACTGTTTATTTGGGCAAGTACTGGGAAATACAACCTGCCATCAACGTGTGGTGCTTAATCAAAATTATGTGTAACTTTGTTCAAACACTGTTTAATTGTTATCTCTCAAAATCCATGCTGCAGATTAATCTTCACTTTGAACAATGTTAGGGCATCAAAGGAAAAATACTATTCCTGAGAAATACAGGAGGACAGGATGTCATAACTTTGATAAAACAGCAAGCATATTGTCGTGGTTTAGCCTCAGACGGCAACAAAGAACCACATGGCCACTCTCTTCAGCTTCCCCCTCCACGGGGAAGGACCGGAAGAAAAAGGTAAAACTCGTGGGTTGAGATAAAGGCAGTTTAACAGAACAGCAAAGGGAACATGAAAACAACAACAACGACACAGACAGGGGAATGTACAAACATGGTTACAGAACCACCACTCACCGACCAGACCCAGGACGCCCCAGACGGCTCCCAAACGCTAACTTCCTGCCCCCTCCCCTGGCAGCTCCCAGTGACAGACTGGGCATGGCTCACATGGGATAGAATACCTGTGTCCCGGCCAGAGCCTGGGGAGAATTAACTCTGTCCCCGCCAGAATCAGGACAGTTAGGGAAAACAAATTGCCTGGAGACAGTTGCGTCTTAAGTAATTTTTATTTTAACCTTCAGGAGTTACTACTTTAGCCAATAGGGCTTGGCCTTGGTTCTGTCTGACCTTAAGGAAAGTAAAAATACAAACGTATATTTTGTGTTAACCTTGAGACAAGGAGGTTTGGAAAATCCTTTTTGCTGACTTTGAAAGGAAAAATCTTAAAGAAAGAAAGAATTGTTTGATACCAGAGAATAGAACAGAGCTATGGGAGTGGGTTTATTTGAAGTTCTGAATAGGCTGTTAAATTTCCCTCTGAGTCTGCAAAATAAAATTTTGTTTTAATGTTGTTTTCTCCATTTGCTTTTGTTTTGTTTTTAATGTTGTTTTCTGCATTTGCTGGCAGACCATCTGTTCTCAATGTCTGTATCGTTTACACTAGGGATTTGTATGCTAAGAACTTCTTTCTTCACACAGTGTCTGCTGCAATTTCATGTTTACTGCTTGTACAAAACTGATATTCTACCAACAAAGAGAAATTTTAAAGATAGCTGGTAATTCTATACATACATAATTGTAAATTGCCTGTTCTTATGAGTAATCCATTTTTGCATTCCTTGATACTGCTTTCACATTGTCCATTGTATAACAATTTAATAGAAGACTGGACTCACACAAGGCCTCCAAAAAACCTATATACTGCACAGAGGAAGAACTGGCAGAATGGATATATGCAATATACATTTTTATGCATTTACTGAGTAAATTAAACACAATATTTCAAAGTATAAATAAAAAACTTCTATTTGTTTGGAAAAAGAGAATGGTTCTAATAAGATCATATCAACCAGCCAATGTCATAGCCTGCTCTCTCCACAGGTTATTCAGTTAAAATAGTAGCTTCAAAAAAGGAGGTGGGATGGGGTGAAGAAAATTTTAAGGAAGACCAAGCAAGAGCAAATCATCTGCAGGCACACCTCATTAAGCACTCAGAGCTAAGTGCTTATATCAAGCTAGTAACAGTATGCTATAAAAGAAGTATATGAAAAAACACACAAATAATCTTAAACATCTCTTAAACATCCATGTCAGCATCCTGTTTAACTGATTTTCCACTATCTTCTTCGGCAATCAACCAGTAAAATCATTATTTGTCTTATTTTTTAGGGATTGGGTGAAATTCTCTTGCTAATTTTGAGCGCACTTAAACATCAGGGCTTCAAAATACAAACCTACACACTACTGTTTTAAAAAAATAATCAGGCCCATGTTCAGCTAGGAGAAAGGTATTCCTTTGTTCATATTCTCTGAGGTATGTCTAGCTAAATCACCTTCAGAACCTATAGAGAAGAAAAGTGCTTTGTCAAAAATAAAAAGAAAATAGGCTTTCCCTGCAAACTGTTATTTTTCAGTATGTAAGGGATAGAGCTAGAGGAATAAAATTTGTGAGGAACATTTCTTTAAGTGAGTTAAATAAAAATGAAGAAAAGCAGTCTGCTCAATAATGTAACCAACCAATAATAACGTAGTGGAATATTTAAATGATACAGAATAATGCACACAGCAAACTTTATGTCATGATTTAATCCCAGACAGCAATTAAGCACCACACAGCCACTCACTCACTCCCCCATGGTGGGATGAGGGGAGGGAATCGGAAGGGTAAAAGTGAGAAAACTCGTGGGTTGAGATAAAGACATTTTATAAGGTAAAGTAGAAGCCGCACACACAAGCAAAGCAAAATAAGGAATTCATTTACCACTTTCCATCAGCAGGTAGATGTTTAGCACCATTTCCAGGAAAGCAGGACTCTGTCATGTGTAATGGTTACTTGGGAAGACAAATGGCATAACTCCAAACATCCCCACATCCCCTCTTCCTTCTTCTTCCCCCAGCTTTTATTGCTGAGCATGAGGTCATATGGTATGGGATATCCCTTGGTCAGTTGGGGTCAGCTGCCTCAGCTTTTTTCCCTCCCAGCTTTTTGTGCACCCCCAGCCTACTCACTGGCAGGGCGGAACAAGAAGCAGAAAAGGCCTTGACTCTGTTTAAGCACTGCTCAGCAATAAGGAAAACATCCCTGTATTATCAATGCTGTTTTCAGCACAAATCTAAAACATAGGCCTATACTATCTACTGTGAAGAAATTTAACTCTGTCCCAGTTAAAGTCATCAAATTATGCTGCTCAGAGGGTATTTGTGAAGAATAGTCAAAATTTGACCATGACTTTTAAAAGTGTCTGCATTTGAAACAAACCAAAGATCCAGACAATCGTGAATGCTTGTGAAGACCACCTTTGATCTCATTACCCTAACTACACAGAACTTGCAGTTAAAACAAAAAATGATTCAGCTAGGATATTGGCATTATCTTCATGCCTTCATTAGCAAGCAATAGTGTTGCAACATAGGAGCATCACTGTAGCAAAGATTTTCTAGAAGAGAATCTTAATTTCCTTTAAACAGAACTGACACCATGAGCAATTTCTTGCCCCCATATTCAAGAGAACCCAGACGTGTATCCAAGTGGTCTGTCCTGTATTTGGGTACCAGCACACTTCTACCCAACTCTCCAGGTCTGCACATATTTCCTCCCCAAAACATAGAAGACAAGGAATGCTCTCTGTCAAGTCCTCCCCTGTTCTTCTCAGGTTGGTGACCATGTGCTCATTTTGCATATGCTTTTTTGGTGCCTTTTAGGAGCTGACACTGATTTGTCCCTCCATCTTGTCCCATCTCTGTGAGTCATTCTGATGACGTGCTCACAGTCCTTTGTCTCCTGAGCTGGGTGCACTGAGAAGTTGCACATAGAAGTTCCAAGATCACAATGATCTGCTAATCTAGGTGCAGTGAGAATTTACAGTCCTGCTGTTTATTCTTTCTGGGCTTGCACACCAGATATTCCCATCCATACTCCATTCATACCAATCTCAATGTTTCTATTAAAATTTTGTACATTCTCTTAGAGTCTAACTACAACTCTCTTCTAAATATTGCCCCTTTAGAGCACACTTACTCTGTGGAAATGGCAAGGTAAAACAGAGCCTTACCATGCCCCATTCAGACACTATAAAATGCCTAATGTGTCCACCAGAGAATATATAGTGTATATATAGTATATAGTGTGTATAGTATAGTGTATACACACAGTGTTCTAACTTTTGAGCAACCAAAAATGAGAGATGTTAATGCCTCCTCACTACGACCACAGAGTATCAAGGTATGTCGTCTGCCGTGTCCTTTTGCTATGCTGAAGATCTAATAAAAATTAGTGGGAACCAGCGCCTTTCTTATTTGTCAGGGTATTCGGGGTTTTTCAGAACACTGATGATTTGCCTGGCGAGAAGCAATCCATACATTCCTCAATACACTGGCTGTGGGCAGCTCCTTAGGAGCATCCGTAACCATTAGACCCCTTCCTATTCACTTCTACTGGTAGAAAATTTCCATGGAAAAATTTCCATAATGTTCGCTTCTTTTATGAATGTCAGCTTCATAAAAGTGACATGAAGATATGAACCACTCTGGCTGGTACATGCAGTCATTTGTCATTGTGGAAGAATAGAGGAAACATAAAGCACAATAAGAATATGGTGTGCAAAAAAGGTAGGGATTGTAGTTCTCTATGTAGTAAAAGAAAAACTGCACTGTTTTGGAACAGAACAGAAGAACAGAACAGAATAGAATAGTTTCAATTGGAAGGAACCTACAATGACCTTCTAGTCTAACTGCCTAAATGGGAAACCAGTTTCAGACCACAAAAGGTGAGATGTAGGAAGTTGTCATTTGACTCAGCTCCATTTCGCCTTGGCAGATGCTTATTGATCCCTACCTATGCAGAGATAACTTAGGGGCAGCTGTGGAAATGCCTCAGGCCGGGGTGGTCTCAACACTGCATTACAATAAGAACCAAAACCCAAACGGTGCCTTTAACAAACCAAATGTCCTGAGTCACATCCCACCACTATTCAGTGAGTGTGAGACCAGACATCACAAAATAAACATTGCTACTGAAGGGGCCATCAAACCACCAGAGATAACCTTCCCAGGTAGTGCAATCCATTCAGGTACAATCATGCACAGTCATTGAAAAAGGATATTTAAGTCCAAAGTTTTGGGGAGCAAAATGGGGAGTCTTCCAAAGATACAGCTGGCCTGTAGGAGATTCTTCCCCCCTTGTCCAGGGCACTGTGGAAGGTAGCTTCCCAGGATTGAGTAGCCTTACCTGAGAGAGAGGGCAAGTGATTTAATAACATACGTATGATGTCTAGCATCCTCTAAGATCGTGATTTGTGCACTCGCTTAAGGTATTCCTATCTAGCGCACTGGTGGTTTGTTTTGTTACTTTTCAGGGTCACTTGTTAGGTGGTAATACTGTGTTCTGTGAATTGTTGGTTTGTTTTTTTTTTCCTTAAATTGCAATAGTGCATTCTTCCATTTTATCCATAAAAACATGCAATAGTGACATACCGGACCTATGAGTGAAGTCCAAATAAACTGTTAATTTGAACCTCTCAGTGAAGTCTTTTTCTCTCCACCACACTGCCTGACGACTTCGGTGCTGACAAAAAGTTAAAGCATACTTTTGAGGGTATTGTGCAAATGCCTTTTAAACACTGACAGGTGTAGGTCATCAACCACCTGTCTAGGAAGCCTGTTGCAGCGTTTGACCACCATCTCAGTAAAGAAATGTTTCCTAATATCTAGTCTAAACCTCTCCTGATGCAGCTTTTAACTTTCCCACATGTCCTGTCACTGGATTCCAGGGACAAGAGATCAACACCTCCCTCTCCTCTTCCCCTCCTCAGGAATCTGTAGAGAGTAATAAGGTTGCCCCTCAGCATCCTTTTTTCCAAACTAGAATAAACCAGTGTCCTCAGGCACTCCTTATAGGACTTGCTTTCCAGCCCTTTAACCAGATTTGTGTCCCTCCTGTGGACACATTCAAGTACCTTAACATCATTCTTAAATTGTGGAGCCCAGAAGTGCATACAATACTCAAGATGAAACTGCACCAATGCTAAATGCAGTGGGATAATCATCTCTTTTTATTGGCTACTTATACTGTATTTGATGCACCCCAAAATGTATTTTGCCTTCTTGTCTGCCAGGGCACATTGATGATTCATATTGAATTTGCTGTCAACCAGCATCCCCAGATCCCTTTCTGCAGGGTTGCTCTCTAGCCGCTCCTGTTCCAATTTATATTTGTGCCTGCTGTTAATCCATCCCAGGTGCAGAATCTGGCATTTTTTCTTGTTAAATTCTATGCCACTGATAATTTCCCAATACTCCAGTCTCTCCAGATCCCTCTGTAAGGCCTGTTCCTCAAGAGAGTCAAACACACCTGCCAGTTTAACATTGTCAGCAAACTTAGTAAGGATGCATTCAACTCCTGCTTCCAGATCATTGATAAAAATATTGTACCAAACTGTCCGTAGAACTGATCCCTGAGGAACACCACTAGTGCCTGGCTGCCAGCTAGGTGTAGCCCCATTCACTACAGCCTCTGGAGCCCTACCCCTCAGCCAGTTCTTCACACAACACACCATGTACCTGCTCATTTCACAGCTGAAAAAAACTTGTCTGGAAGGATACTGTGAGGGACAGTATCAAAAGCCTTACTAAAATCCAGTAAAGTTACCTCCACCACCTTTCCTTCACCCACTGGGTGGGTGACCTTATTATAGAAGGATACCAATTAGGCAGGACTTTCCTTTTGTGAACCCATGCTGACTGTGCCTGATGGTTGCATTGTACTTGAAATGCCTTTCAGTAGCATCCAGTATGATCTTCTCCATAATTTTTTCAGGTACTGAGGTTAGACTAAGAGGTCTGTAGTTTCCTAGGTCTTGCCTCACGCCCTTCTTTTTGGAATAACATTGGCTAGCTTCCAGTCAGTGAGGACCTCCCCAGACTCCGAAGATCTTTGGTAGGTGACTGAGAGGGGCCCTGCTGTAACATCTGCTAGATCCTTTGGTACTCTGGGATGAATCCCACCAGGACCCATGGATTTATGAACATTCAACTGATACAACTGGTCCCTTACAATTTCAGTGTCCACAAATGGAAAGCCACTGCTCCAGCATTTGTGGTCCTTCAGCTCAGAGGATCTGACAGCCCAAGGTCTATCATTAGTTAGTATTAAAGACTGAGTCAGAAAAAGCATTGAATGCCTCCACTTTTTCTGCATCCCTACTTGCGAAGTGACCATCTTCATCAAGTATTGGTCCAATGTTTTCCTTGGACCTCCTTTTGCTATTAATATACATTAAAAATCCTTTCTTGTCTGGCACAACACTGGCCAATTTCAACTCTAGTTGAGCTTTTGCCTTTCATGTTTTCTCCCTGCATATGTGAATGAGGGCTCTGTGATCTTCCTGTGAAGCCTGACCTTGCTTCCAGAGATCATACAATCTCTTTTTCCTCCGAGTTCCAAGAGGAGTTCCCTGTTCAGCCAAACTCATCTTCTTGCCCTGTTTGCTTGACTGGAGACACAATGGGTTTGCCTGCTCTTTGGCTTTTAAACGGTGGTTCCTCAAAACTGGCCAGTACTCATTGACCCCTAAAGACCTCAAAAGCAGATTCCCAGGGGACACTGCTAAGTACCTGAGTAGCTTAAAGTTTGCTTTCTTGAAATCCAGTGCAGCACCTCTGCTGACATTTTTAGATTTACACCAAAAATTTTAAACAAGTCCTTCTCTATTCACAAATAACAAGTCTAGGAGGGCACCTTTCCTAGTTGCCTCACTGAATATTTGTGACAGGAAATTATGTTCAACATACTTTGGGAATTTCCCAGACTTTCTTGTCACAACCTTATGATATGCCCAGTTGGTGTCTTGGAATTTGACATCTCCCATAAGGACAAGGGCTAAAATTTCTCCTAATTACCTATAGATTAACTCATCAGTGCTAAAATCCTGGCTGGGCAATTGATAGTAGACACCCACAGTGACATCTCCTTTGTTTTGTAACCCTCTAATCTTCACCCAGAAGCTCTCAATCACAGCATCACTAACTGTAAGGGCTGTACAGTAAAACCTCTCCCTTACATACAGTGCAACTCCTCCACCTTGCCTGCCCTGCATATCCCTCTTAAACAGCCAGTAGTCCTCCATCCTAGCACTCTAGTCATGGGACTCATTCTATCAAGTCTCACGAATACCAATAATATCATAGTTCTGGGAAATGACCAACACTCCCAGTTCATCCTGTTTGTTTCTCATACTGCATACATTGGTGTACACACATTTCCAATGTACTTCTAAACCTTCAGTGTTCCCTGGAGCAGCATAAATACTCCCATTAGTATTGCCACCCTCGGCCAGTGCCATTCTATCTCTTGGCTTACCTTCAGTATTCCTAATGGTATACCCGCCCCCCCATCTATTCTAGTTTAAAGCCCTCTCAGGCAGTCCTACCAGCTTAAGAGGAAAGAATTGTTTCCCCCATCAAGACCGGTGGGTCCTGTCAAGCCCCAGCATATGTTGTGTCTCGAAGACTCTTACACAATTACCAAAAGAAATTTTCTTCATGACAAGGCAAATCCCACACTCTAAGTTCAGTAAAAATTAAATAAATTGTAATATCTGATAGACATTAGGAACCTCCAAAAAAATATGGTCCTATGTTATTCCTCAGTATGTTACCTGGGTCCTGGTGTCCTTAGCTGTTACACCCTCTTTCCACCATTTCAAAGTTTCATTGCTGGAGACCTCACTCCGTAGCTCCACGGGCACTCATAGACATTGCACAGTATCTCTGGTTGATAACTTTCATTTTCGATCTTACTTGTGTTCAAACTAATCAGAACACATAAATGAGTCTCATAACTATGTAAAGATAAAGCCACAGGTTTCAAAGGGCTAAAATACTCTTTCTTAAATGAGGTAATTAAACAGTGAACTGGCAACATCTGCTGTCTTGCACCTTTCTTTTTCTCAGCTGATAGAGTTGATCCATTCTCATCTACCTTGTTAACATGATCTTTGTGAGAAAAACATTTAACTTCTGGTTAAAATACTTTTTTTACAAACATTAAAGAGATTAACAACAATCATTCAGCTTATTATTATTATTCCTCCACCCACAGCAACCAATTTGATTTTATTCTCATTTAAGCTAGTATAACACACTATTAATTTTATGTCTTCATATAGATTATTTTTAGAGCAGGTTTAGATTATTTACTTGGATTACTTAATGGTAAGAGAAATAGGAAATAATATTTGGTATGTGTTGTTGTTGTCATCAAAACCTTAAAACTATCAAGCTAAATTAAAAAACAACTATACCATTGCTTGAGCATGTCATGGGGTTGATTGTCATTGTGCACATGCTATTCCAGGTAGACCTGAAGTAGCCCCACAGATTGAGAAATTACCCATTCCAGGCATACACAACATCTTTGGGTTCCACGTAGGGTTATTTACATATATTAAGAAGTCATATGTTAATACACAGTAAAATAAATAAATCATTTAAATTGAAATAATTGCAAAGAAATTATGTAATCTACTCAACCCATACACTGCCAAGTTTATAGAATAGTATAAAGAAAGAAATCAGGAATCACAGTATAACTCAATACTTTTAAGATGTTCCCTGAAGAAATGTATCTATTAACAGATTTCAAGACAGGTAAAATGCTTAAAAGGGTAAGAAGAAGAGAATTTTTTTATTGTGGTTATCGCAGTTAAGGGGAAACAACAGAGTTCTAATGCCAGAAGCATAAAAGGCTTAAGAAAATACAAAACCAGTTTCAGTAAGGCCTTCATTCTACCAATCAGATACTTAGCTTCTGGTACATAAAATTTACAGTTTATTTACAAGTTTTAGAGATGTCTCTGATCTCTGGTATTCCAGGCAATTAAGCCATTCTTAAGACTATACATTCTTAGAACTGTATTCATACAAAGAACTGTTTGACTCCCAATCTATTCTGAATTTAGAGCAAAATCTCTATTCTCAAAGTGGTGTCTGCTTGCTTTAGCACTATTCAAGTAATGGGGAAGAATCTTAGGTAAAATACGACACTAGACAAATCAGATAAATCCCTAAAATCAAGGCAGAAGGAATATAATATACTTCACATCACACAGCAGTACCATCAATCTGCTGTATGCTTTACACATCTCAAATCATATAATAATACAACATTAAAATCAAAGACATACATGGTAGCAAAGGCTACAATTAAGATCACAGTGAAACACATGGGAAACATAGGACTTCAAATGAAATTGAAAACCATCCTAATGAACCAAAATGGCTACTTGTCAGAGTATACTGGTCCCAGGCAATACTACTGGAATGCAGAGAAGGAAAAAGTAGCAAGAAAATCTATGTCAACACAACTGAAGCAGTGTTTTGAAGACAACTTGAGAGAATCGCCTTCTTGCAACAATATATATAGTTGCAAATTGACTTTATGTGTGATAAAAGTTAATGGTGGACACACAAAAGTTAGAAATAAATGAAGATACAATTGTCCTAATAGAGGTAGAGTCTGGTATGTAATAAAATCTAATCATGAGTGCACTAGGAAGTGAATGAAATGACTGAAAAAATGTTCTTGCAGTTTCAGCATCAGTCAATGAATTTTATAGATAGCAGGTACAATGTTCAATTGTAGGTTTTTAGCATAACTTATTAAAGTAATATTGAAATGTAATGGGTATTTTTACTACCCCTTCCTTGGAAGCAGAAAACACAGCATTGGAAATTAAGGTGTAGAAACTATTTTTCCCTTTACTCTGATTACATTTTTGGGCAGAAGCCTAAGTAGAAAGCACAGGACTCATTGCTAAAATAAATATAAGTAGATTGACCCTGAGTGGCATCCAATAGAATATTGCTAACACATATAGTGTTTCATTTACACCACCAAAAATGACTATCATAAGTAAAAGCTTTATAAAGTAGTTAGTTAATGTAGCTTTTCCAAGAGTGATTAGTTCTCCAGAGATTCTATTGAATCAATTGGAAAGTGTTTAGGACTTCATGGCTAAAAAAACAGAAACAGAAAAAAATCAGGATACTTCTTCAATTAGATAATTGTGGATATAGTAATCTTTTTTTAACTACCACCACTAGAAATCTTCAGCCTTCTGAATTATTTCCTGCATTAATATCAGAAGTTGCATTCGTGCTCTGCCCCAGAGGAAGTAATATTCTTGATGGATAACTAAGATATCACCAGATGTTCCATGATTGTTATCATTAGAGTGGAGGATTGGCAAACAGGGTGAATTCTTAAGCTAGTAAACTTTCATGATAGATTGGCACAGTTGATTTTTATCCTGTTTCAAGTATCTGATATTCACATGTACTCATCCCCTTTGCTTTTTTCAACAATTTACATTCAGTACATTTGCTGGTAGGATTTTGTGTGTCTTGTTTTTGTAACACTTAACAATATAAAAGGTGTTTTTTTTCATTGTAAGGCATGTTGCAGATCTTCAGTTCAAGAAAAAGCAGATTCTCACATTGATATGCTTTCAATTTAGCTTTTCAAAACATTTAAAAGAATGCTTCAATTTTTTTGTGGTTGTATAGTTAGTTGCATGTTACACCCTCTCATCCTATGGAAAGCTATACTGAAAAAGCAGTGAGGTTGGCAGACTGATAAGCAACCTTGAACACACAGGATGAATCTTTTTCTTCCTGCTGGAACTCACATCAAAAGAAACGTATATTCTGTGTCTTGTCCGGTGGTCAATAAAATTGTGAAGCTCACATGTTAGCTATAAAGAAAGTGAAAATTGGATGTTACCTGTGACTGGGCTATTGTCCTTCTTCCTTTGGATCGCAACATTATTCAATAGGAGACTCAAATGTTTGCTAAAACAGAGAAGAAATGCCTTTTAGCATTTCCTCTTAGAGTGTAAAATAGAAATCAAAAGGAAGAATGTGCCAGAGGGTTGAGGTTTTTTTGGAGGACAGTAATGAATGTGAAAAGGAAAGAGACAGGGACACTTAGCCAAACTTTGCCAGATCCTGAGCAGTCCTGAAAGAGCAGGGGACACAACCCTCCCCTGGTGCATTTCTGTGCAGATGGGTTCAAGGACTACATGGAGGCATCATGGTTGCTATAGTGATTACATCAGGAGTCTTTATTCTAGTAGTAAAAGGTAAGGAGGGGAAGCAGTATATTTTCTAATAATACAGACACTTCTCTTCCCATTTTAGTATTGTGACCTGGTTGCTGTTCAATGCTGTTTTGTTTGGAGAATATAAGTGGGTGTCCTGGTTGGAGCGACACGGAACTAATTTCTCTTCTAATGTTTGGGGAAACTGCACTTTTAGAAGACTCTAGTGTCTGAATTCATGAAAATATTTACTTCATAGACAGCTAGGCTATATGGGATTCAAAGTGTCAGTGTTTTCGAGCCTTGCCAGGTGCAGGGATGAGGAGTGAGTCCCGGGCACTTGACACAGGCTGGCCAGCAGGATTATTTTATGCCATGAACGTCACATTCGATGTAAATTAAAAAGTTTGCTGTGTAGTTCTCGCTGTCCCTTGATGGCAGTGGTCCAGAGAACTTCTTGCCAGACCCCTGAGCCTTTCCCTTCCTCCCAAAGCCATAGCACTCATAGCGTTCAACATTTGCTGTCCACTGCTGGGAGTGCACAACTTCCTGCTGGTAGAATTGGCTGAGTATAATTCTTGTATCTCTTATACTAGTATCAGGATCAATACTGGTTCTTTAGTATTATTATTATTTAGTCTTATCGTATTAAATATATCTATATTTCAACGCTCGCTTGTTTTCACCAGTTCCCCTTCCCAGGTAGGGAGGGGTCTCAAACCATAGCAGTCGGAATTGTGTCGTTGCCTTCAGGAGGCCATCTTCTGTCTTTGCAACGAGACTTCATTTCTCCTGATAGTAGCCTGTAAGCTTTCCAGACAGTTTCACTACTTTAAACTCAGACTAGCCAAAAATCTCTGCCAGAATCTTCAGCTTACCTGACAACCATTCAACTAGGCTTTGTTACCTGACTGCAACGATTTCTGTCATATGCTCAGATTCACAGTTCAGTGTTTCTTTTTAACCTTCTTTAATTGCTTTGAAATTTGAATGTTCAGAGTCCGTGTTGGCGTTGTGTTCAAGATTCCTGTGGAAATAAACACTAAACATTTTTCCTTGGTTTCTAAACATTCCTGTTATTCACAATTCAGCCTTGTGTTGTGATGTGTCTACGTCCCTTTCTATTTGTACATTCTCAGACTTAATTGGCCTGCATCATTACTATCAACAATCCCCAATGCGATTAGAAGGTTATTAAGATTTCCTACTCTGTCACATTCAGGAAAAAAAAAAAAAGAAAAAAGAAAAGAAAAAAAATACTCACCTTGCTCTTTTACTCTCTTCTCTTCATTTGTGTATTTCTTGGTTTTCCTATCAAAGATCTTCTTTAGCCTATATAAATGTTGTTGGTCATTTTGGATGTTTTCACCCTTTCTTTATCACCCTTCTTGCATAAATTATGCCTGACTACTTAGTGTTGTATTTCTTGATCAGCAGCTTTGTTCTTGTCCCATTGCTCAGATTTTCAGAAAATCTCAGTGTTGAAGGAAAGTTATTTTCTCTGTCCTTATGTTTTCCAGCTTACCTCTGATCACAGTCTGTCTTTTACCTTTGCTTGATGAGGAAGAGTTTTGTTTTCTTTCTTTCTTTTTCTTCATTTTCTCTTCTCATAGGGTGGAATCCAGTCAGGGCTGGTACTGTAGTCACTTACAGCTTCTAAGTCAGGATGCCAGAGCCATACAGAAGCAGGTATATTATAAAAATAAAACTGTTTTCTAAAAAAAATCTCAAAATTGACAAAAATAAATCAGTACCATTTCCATGTAGCAGTTGCCATAAAATTCACTCCTAAATAACCTTACACCGTTTGAGGAAAGGGAAGTCTTAACTGAAAAAATGGATAAAAGCAGAGAAACAAGACGTGCAAGAGTTTCCACACTAGTATGCTAGGTATTCCCCATCACTGACTGCTGGGTACTAATCCAGTAATAATCCTTTACACATACATAGTGTTTTTTTCTCAGATGAGTTCAAGGTATTACAGCAAAATTGAAGAACAATGCTGTGAAATAAGTTAATAGCATTTTGTTCCGTATTAGAAATTACTTGTACTTCAAAACCCTTAACAAAACAATTCTGAGAAGAATATTTTCTCCTAATACCTTTACCAAAATAGTAAACTCAGTTCCTGGTGGTTTCATTGAACTTATTTTCACCCTGATTTCCCCTAGAGGTGTCCTGGGACAGGTATCTCTCTTACCTGGTATGTCACTATCCTATTCAAACAATTCCTGGATGTATACGCAGATAAATGTTTCTATTTTTTAGAAGTCACAGTGACTCTATGTATCAAATAAATTCCTGTCTGACTACAGTCAACAGTGGTAAAAAAAAAAATAAAAAAAATAATCCCTTTATTGGAAAAAATTAAACTCAAAATCTTTTTCACTTATATCCCCAGAATGCCAATAACTTGAGCTGTTTTGCCTGGTTGTCTATCATAAATTTCAGATTCTTAAAAACAAGCACAGGATTAATCAACATGGTAAAGCACAGATAAATATTTTGTATAGTAAACCCAAGTAGCTTATCATATTGAAGTTGTCTTATCTGATTGAAATATATCATTTATACATAAATTTAACCACTGGTTTTATGAAATAATGAGCTCAAATGAATTTATATAGATTGATTAAGCACTAGAGATATCATCCCTAATTTACAACTTACCGCTTTATCCATTATTACTTTTAATTCCAACATAATTTAAATCCTTATTTGTTTGCAGCCATATCAAAATCTCACCTAGTAAAATATTTGTTCTCTTCAGTCTGACCTCCACTTCTCACACAAGAACACTGTTCAAGATAATATGGTAAGAATGCATTTTCTATGGCAAAGCTCTCTGGTGCATGGATCGTTTATTTCTGGATATTTGTAACAAATAGATCTTGAATATCTTCTAGATATTATTGCTGGAAAATATGTACATAACGATTGTAATACCAATGAAAAATCTAAGGTAATCAATTTTTTATCATTCACACTTTCTTGTAGTTTAAAAATGGAATAATGACAATCACTTTGTCCTAGACAGATACCTTGTCTTTTTCCTTGCCATACTTCCCTGCTGACCTAAGAATTTTTAAATGGCTCTCAGTTTTTAAATTAAGGATTAGAGAATGGATGTCCACATTTATTCATTACTGAAAAGCTTACATTTTTTTCCATGTTTCTCACAGACTTCATGAATCTTATCCTTCTGTACCACTGCATAAGTATTTGCCCACTTGGCTGAAATTCAGTGAACTTTCTCCTCAAGATGTACTAAACATCTAAAAAATCATTTCCACCCAAGGTGTTGTGAATCCAGGCCCTGTTCTTCCTGACTGAAGAATGAACGATAAGTGAATAGTACCAGTTATTCAGTCACTGGAGAATAAGCTTTTTCTTGTCCTACTTGATATTTACATGCAGACTCCCCAGATGACATGAATAAAACATAAGCATTACACTTATAGGCCTACTGACCCTCAACCATAGAATCATAGAATTGGAGAAAATACAATGGAAGCATCCAGAAGTTGTCCACCACCATACATCATAAACAACTCTCACTCTGGAGACCATGTAAAAAAAAAAAAATCATATATGACAGTTGTTACTTGAGTCTTGATGTACTCTTAGAAGGTGATCAGCCAGGATCAACTGGAGTGGAGGAGTAGAACAGAAAAAAAATAAAAATCATGATATTAAATATTAAATCAAGAGTAAATAGGTAAAGCTTTCAGATCTACAAGATAAAAATCACTTCTTCACTTCTGTGCAGAAAGACAATGCAAGCTCAGCATCCCACTTAAGTACACCTCCTACACAAAGATGAATTTGCCTGTACAGAAAATAGCTATCAAAAATAATAACTCATTTCACTGTTATTTTCCTCTGAGATGAAACATCTTTGTTCTGTGGAACTAGTCATTCAGCTTCACAGCTTGTTTTTGACACTTTCTACTATAGCCAATGGCACATGTTTATATTCCATCTGCTGTTGTCTCACTTGTAATCTCATAGGATCTCAGTAACTTATTAGCAGGTGATGTTTAGTATTTCAGCTACATTTGCAGCAAGTAACATACAATAACCTGCTGGTTTAGAAAGGAGAGATGCTAGTCTACCAACAGATACAGAAAATCATAAGGGTAAGAGATATTTTTCAGCATAAATTCCAAAATATTATAGCCTTTAAAGGAGAAATTTATGAATTAAATGAAGAATTTTTGGTTAAAAGTCAGAGGGAAAAAAAATTAAAACTTCACACATACAACAGGTAAAACTGTGTTCTCTCTTTTCTGTATGCATATGTAGCTTTCAAGTAAAGTTCTGTTTGCAGTCCCCATCAATATAATGTGTATTGTTTTATTTTTTTTCATTGTTAGGTACCTTTCCAAACAGATTTACCTTCAAATAAACCTTCAAGAGTTTAACTTTAAAAGCTATTCTACTTTTTCTATTGAAAACATAATAGTTTAAAACAATGTGAAACATACTTTCGTAAAATCAAGAAATACATTTTTCTCTAATAAAAAAGCATGTATGTCTACCCATAAAAATTCACAGTCCATTCTTAACAGCAGTCATCAACATTACTAGTTATAGAATAATTTCATTTTTAATATAGCTTTATTTTGTTCCTGTATGATATCATTTATATCATAAACTTGTTAGTGTGGGTTCTGAAAATAACTGCTAATGTGGCTAATTATTGTCTTTATAACTGTAAACTCATGAGGTCAAACAATGCACTATTCCAGTAAGGCTTAGATTTGTTTACAGACACATTTAAGACCTACACCAATTTGTGCAAATAAGATCCTAAAGATGCCATTTGAGGGACACAATTTATGGATAAAGTCAGACTTTATCCCTTTGATAAATGAGGATGGCTACATATTGTGATTTTTTTTTTAATTTTTTTTTTGCATTTTATTATCAAGGAGTGATATTTAAAAATTTGTATCTCAGATATTAACAAGAATGCTAACAGCCATCTGTCCGCAGATGAGGTTTTCAAAGACCCATGTTCTGAACTGCTACCTGTCTCTTATCCTTCTTTGCTTATATTTTCACTACCTAAAAGACAAGGTTAAATATGGCCCAAGCTGCTATGTGTTGAAAAAGGCAGTTGTATAAGGCATACATTTCCCAATTCTATATTCTTCTCATAAGAAAGTTGGAAAATTATATGTGAGAAACCATTAACTTATTAAACTTGAGATTACCCTTGAGTGAGATGTCCATCTTTTTCACAAAGGTATCTGAGAAAGGTTTTCACTTTTAAGATGTCCCTCTGTTTCACAAGACAGCCAAATAGAATTTTTAATGAATTAACCCTAGGAACTGCATTATAAGAAGCTAAGATCACTTTGGCACATATCCTCTAAACTTTATATGTTGCCCATTTCAAAGGAAAAAGCTCATTTTTATGCGGACTGCCTCATTAAATGGTTTTCAAACACTTACTGCTGTATGTCACCAACCTTTTCATCCCATATACCCTTGTGTTAAAGGAGAACTTAGACTTTCAAAGCATGCATCAATACTTTGAATAAATGAGTGACTTACTGTAATTAGCAGGGGCCAGGTGAAGAGGTTAAACTATTTTTTTACTACGCTTCCAGATAGGCTTTCAGACATGAATTCTCAGAAGTGGGGTATCAGTTTTGATTCCTTCTAATTTGCAGTAAATTACAAAAATTTGTCTAGAAATCAGACCCCACTGAAAATTTAATATAATAAGTTCATTTAACCTCACATTTCTCCAACAATTTGTCTAGTTTACAGCCTACAAAATATATGTTCCTACTTTAGTAATTAAAATGTAATTGCAGTAGTTTTAACACTCGGAAATAAATTAAATTACCATTTTTTCCCCATACCCTGATTATTCAATGCAGCCTTGTTTTCTTTACCTTGAGACTTTGTCTTTTAACAGCCAGAGTTTAGCCTTTTACACAACATATATTTCAGAAGCACATGTATTAAGCCTGGACTTACAGGAAATTCTAAGTGCAGGCAAATTGTGGCATAAGTTGACTAATAATAAAGTATTTGAACTATAACAGAGGTTCACTTTTTTGATGTTTGTGACATTTCAATATGGAGGTGGTCTTTCAGGAATTTCCTTTTCACAGCTTCATAGACCTGCATTTTCCTCCATGCGTGCAATAATGGACATCAGAGAGTATATGTCAGGATAACGTTTATGTATTTTAGATGTTTGCAAGGTAATCATGGTTTTGATACTCTGCAGAAGAAAATGTGAGCCTTGGAAACTTTCACACATTTTTCAGTTCTTAGCATAACCTATATTATAACACTCTCTATACATTCCCTTGTAAACAAAACAGTCACCAGTTAAATGATTAACCAATCAAATGGTAATATTTGAGAAGCTTTTCAAAGATGTAGACTTAATACAGGTTCTTAGGTCAGCTTTTTATTTTATAGGAAGTGGTTTAATTTTAAAGCCTGTTACATATCTTGAGCTTTCACTAATTTCATTTGGACCCACTGACTGTTCAAGCCTTCTGGAACCCTGTCATTGAGCTGATTTATAAATGCCTGATTTAGCCTTCTATATTTAAAAACAGCCCACAGACGAAAATATATAAAAGAAAGAAACGTCTTTTCTGTACAACATCATTGGTTCAGTATCCTTGAACTACTACCAAGCAGAGTAGCAATGAAACTTCTTCCCCAGAAGAATATCAGTGTCTTCCAGAGGAAGGCTGGATTGCAGGAAAATCTGGAGAGGAAAGAACAAGGAACTGAAGGCAGCAGAGAAGAAAGAAAAAAGTTGTACGTAATGTTTTTCATTCCAAAGTGGAAACAGATCATCATATTTTTCCATGATGATATGAATCTGAGGCCTCATGTCTTACTACCAGAAGTATATTACTCACAAGCAAGAACCCAGAGAGCTAGTAAATGATTTGCTATAACAGTTTGAAAACTCACATTCATTCCTGAGGTTTTTGTTTGAGTTCAATTGTATTAGGTACCAGGTAACTAGAAAGAATATTGCAGTTATACCTTGGAAAGTATGCAGAGACCTGCAGTAGGGGACTGAAAAGAAAAAAAAAATGAACTTTTTACTACAGAATAACAGGCTTCACTTTTTGCTTTAGCAATAACTTTCTCCTTTGTCTAAAATCACATATATAAAAGAACTTTCTGCTACAAATCCTAATGCTGGTTTCTATCTGCATCCCTTATTAATCACTCTCAAAAAATGTAATACTTAATGACCCATATGAAAAACTGATTGAGTTTGCAGTGACGTGACATGACATGACATACTGTTTTGGGGATTTTCATTTGTAGTTAAATACTCAGAACTAGAAGAGAAGAAAAGTAGTACCCTAATGAGAAAGCTTATGCTAGCAGCTGTTCTGCTAGCGGCTTGTAGAGATAGTTTAGATAAAACAAATGAATGAAGCTTATTTTTAATAATTACGTAAGGATTTCTGGAATTTTAATTATGCCAGTTAATTGAGCAAGTTAGTTAAATTGCTGAATATTAATCTATGCAAACTATTTTTTACAGATGCAGCAAAGGAAGTTTAGCAGATCATGAAATAAATTAAAAATAAACAGAAAGGCTAGGAAGTCAGTATCAGTACACTTGCAAGGTAAATATTTGAAATAAAGAAGGTGAAAATTTAAAAGTGGGTCAAAATGTGACAATGGGTCGAAATTTCAGAAGACATAGACTGAATCTGACATTTCAACAGCTTGGCAACTGGGCAGAGAAATGCCATCTTACCCTAAAGAGTCTTTGCAAGTTTAATCACAGAACAGCTAAACCAGAGTCACAATCACCTTCTGTATGATGAGAATGAGTAACAGAGAGGATGGAAGTGAAGATCAAAATCATCTTGGACCATAATTTAAATCAGCAGGAGTTGATATAGTTTTGTCCTTCATTCCCATTCACCTAAAACTCAGTGCAAGTTTTGAGTGCTCAAAGAAGGCAAGAAAAAGAATAATAATGGAGGTATTAAAGGGCTATCTGGAAAATGGTCTGGAACAACTATCTTAGTACACAGAAAGAAAATATTGCTATAATATTGTGAATCTAATGCTCAGAAAAAAAATCATAGGATTAAAATATTATATAGTGTGGGCTTGGATTTGGTTGGGGTTTTTTTTCATTTTGAGCTTTGAACAATACAACAAAGGGAAAATAAATTGTTTGATACTCTCATCAAAAAGGCAAAGTTTAGCAAGCAATTATAGTGGAGAAGATGAAAATGAAAAGGACTATTGCGTGGACAATTTATGGATATCACTGTTCTGTCAAACAGATGAAATGCAGTCAGAATACAAAGGGTCACGGTTTAAATGCATCATCAAGATTTTATACAATGTTCCTTGATAAAGATAGAAATAACATTAGAAAATGTCAAAAACACATATCTCAGGAATGTATATAAAAATTATATCTCTGCGTTAAGCAGAGCTTAGACTTATGTTTCTTTCTGTTTTCTTTGAAAAAAAAAAAAGACATAACACCAACAACACCTTTTGTGAAGCTGTGTGAATTTTGGATCATTTGCTGTAGAAGAAAATTCATTCCCTAGAAAAAATCTAATATCAGTGTTTTCTAAGTTTCTGAATTTTATAAATACTTTTCAGTTTGGAAGTACTTTTGTCTTTAAAGTATACTTCAAGATTAGAAATATTCGGAGTTATAGATACACTTCATTGAAATGGACACAAGGATATAAATTCTCAGGGTACGAACTGTGGGTACAAGGCAAGCGTGACTTTTAGCAGAGTTAAGGAAATTATACCCCTTTTGTCCATACAAGCAACATGGACAGATTCCTGCTGCAATACAGAAGAGGCAGTTCTGTTGGGCTAAGGAAGATGCCCAGAGACAGGGAGACCAGATGGGATTCAGGAGAATCCTTCCAGCCCTACAGAAAAAAAGAGTGAAAGCATGACAAGAAAATTAAGAGCAACAGATTGCTCAAAGATTGGTTCTGTGAGAGGGTTTTGGGAATTATGTGATCACTGAAGGCCTCCAGAGATTTGGGGCAGTGGGGGAGGGAAAGGAAAGAAAGTTTTTACCAGAGTATGTGGATTAGCAGCCTCTCTCGAATTGAGAACAACCCCTCTGATACCAGATTCGAATGAAATAAAGAGGTCAATAGACTAGGACAAACTCAGATTAACTCTTCTCTGTTTTTAATGCTGAAAGAAGGTTAGGTGAAATGGCAGCCAAAGATACCCAAGCAAGCAGAAGCATGAACAACAAAACATGGAGAAAACACCAAGAGTAATTATTGTACATATATGCACCTAGTGGAAGATTCTTCATTGGCTGTGGCAGAGTGCTCTGGCCAGCAACTCCTGCCTAACCCAAGGAAGTACTTGCAGTCTTCCCTAATCTCTTACAAGGGGAAAGAAACATGGAAGTCAGGAAATTCAAGACGTGTCAGTTCCCACACACTCTGAAAACAGAACATGATAAAAAGTCTTTCCCAGGATGTGACTTTCCCAGCAGATCTCTAAGATCCCAGCAGTGTCTAAGACTTTGCAGCATGATCCTGTTTACCACTCTGATGTTTCCTGCAATGTCTACAGGGGACACGGTGCTGCCATAAGTTTAGGACAGGCATTTCGCTGATATTTCACGTCTGCACCTCTCTCCAATAGTTCACTCATATGACACTCTCCTTTTTTGAAGCTTTGACTAGGTTGTACATACCAAGCCTTATACAGATATTTAAATTTATGTACATACATTTACACATATATATAATCAGACTGAGTGCAAAATTGCTGAAAAAAGTATTATGCATGATGTGGAATTTTGCCTAACTCCACGGTTTTGGATTTACTAATCTAAATGATGAGATATGAGATTTTTTCTTTTATGTCTTCAACAATAAATGCAACTTAACAGAGCTAATATTTATATTCAGAATTGGAATTACTGTGCACTGTGTGTTTTCTGCCAAACTCTATATTTTATAAAAGTCCAACATCTACCTATGTAACAGTGTGGTGGGCTGAGCTTAGCTGGCTGCCAGATGCCCACCACTCTTTTACTCCCCATCTTTGGCAGAAGAGGGGGAGAAAATAAGATGAAAAAGCTCAGGGGTCGAGATAATCACAAGGAGATCACACACCAATCCATCATGGGCAAAACACACTTGACTTGGAGAAGATTTACTTAATTTATTGCCACTAAAAATAGAGTAGGATAGTGAGAAACAAAATGAAAACTACCTCCCCACTACCAAAACCTTGCCACATAAATCCAATACAAACATTAATGTTATTTCAATGCCCCAAATTATTAATCATTTCACAAACTGTTATATTTTATCCAGTGTTGAATATTTTTAGTCATTTCATAACATGCTTGATTTCCTACAATAAGTTAAAATATACAGCTTGGATTCCATTGGTTTTGTTCTATCTTATCATAGAATCACTGCATGGTTTGGGTTGGAAGGGACCTTCAAAGATTGTCTAGTTTAACTCCCGTGCCACAGGCAGGGACATCTTTCCCTAGATCAGGTTGCTCAAAACCCCATCTAATCTGGCTTTGAACATCCACAGCTTCTCTGGGGAACCTGTTCCAGTGTTTCACTACCCTCATGACCTATCCTTATGTCCAATGTGAATCTACCTTCTTTCCATTTAAAGTGTTTGCTCCTTGTTCTGTCAGTACAATCCTTGGTAAAAGCCTCTCGCTGTCTTTCTTATAAGCCCCTTAATATATAGAAAGGTTGCAATAAGGTCTTCCTAGACCTTTCTTCTCCAGAATGAAAAAACCCAGCTCTCTCAGCTTTTCTTCGTAGGAGAGCTGTTCCAGCTCTCTGATCATTCTTGTGGCCCTCCTCTGGACCCACTCAAACAGGTCTGTGTCTCTTTTGTACTGGAGATATCAGAGCTGGATGCAGTACTCCAGGTGGGGGTCTCATGAGCAGAGCGGGATAATCACCTCCCTCAACCTGCTGGCCATGCTCCTTTTTATGCAGTCCAGAATCATCTTCCTTATCCTTCTTCTCACAAACTGATTAATTGATTATTTAATTTAGTTCTGACTTTTTGTCCATCATCACTGAGATTGATTTGACTGGTTTTGTGTCTGCTTATCACTGTGCTTTGGGCAAAGTTATAAAGCTAAAAGCAAACTCTCTTTGATTAATGGTAAAATGTGTGAGTGTTTCTGCCTATATAAAACCAAGCTTATATACATAAGCAAATAAAATGACAGTGATATATATTGAAATTTCTGTCCATAAAGATTCCTAAATTTACCTCATAAATTTATATATGGAATAGTAACAATATATATTTGTCTATGATGTGGAAAACAAGCCAATTAATGTAGCAAAATAACTGGGGCAGGAGACTGATAAAATTGTCAGTGATCACCTGAGCTATTGTAATGTATAGAAAGGATCTCAAAGACAAGAAAGTTATCCTCTCACCAAAAATATTCATGAGATCTGAAAAATACTCAGTAGACAGACTTCACAACCATTATCACTTATCAACTTATGCCCATCATTACTTGTATCATAATAAAACTTTTGGTGCTGAAACATCTTTTGTTTCATATCAATAGCAGGTATAAAAGGTAAAGCACAGTGTGTCTTGAATCCCACATACTTTCTGAATTGGTAGTACAGCTTCCTGGGAGATCTTTCCATTCATGCTGATGTTGCAAAAAAACCCCAGATAATGGAAAATTATTTCATCCTTTCTTGCATCTCCCCACCGAACTCCAGCTCCTGGCACAACCTATTATACACGAGGACACACATATCTCCAATTGTTTTATACCCACCCAATCAATCATTTTCTTGCCTTACAGCAACATGTTCAGTTCAAATGTCTTCTTTTTTTTTTTTTCACTGAGGAAAAGCTAACTGTCTAAACAAAAAATATGCATCACTTTCATATCATGTAGGTGCACAATCAAGCAGAGGCAATGGACATCTCAACATTATTATCAATCACCAGTGATAGAATGATATAACAGCACAATCCTTTGGTCATGAAAAAAAGAGTGAAAATGCTTTACAGGAACAATTTTGTAGGTTGCTCATATACATGTTGAAAGAAAAGTACAAAAAGGGATTAACTATTGCAAAACACTTAACCTTTAATGGGAAAGTATGAACACAAAGGAATAGGAAGTAGTTAATGACAGAGTAAACTGATTTTTCTGCACATGCATATTACTGAGTACTTGTATCGCGTGATTTGTTATGTGACATTTTTTCTCAGTCTTTTTAACAGGAAATCCCTGTCAAAAAGAAAAGTCAGAAACGCATTTCTGAAAGCATCTTATTAATGTAGATTCCTACCTAATTTCATGGGGAAATTCAGATTTTCAAAGAATAATGAAGCTCTGGAGAAACACTTTCAATAGAACAAGAGTGAAAAAACCCCAAACAATATTTATGACAGTGTTTGACCAGTTTACAGAAAGAGCTCTAAGACAGCAGGTCAATGGCAGAAAAGGGATGGACTATGTAGCCTGGCCCATATATTTTGTCCCATGTTTCTTCCCACAGATACCAAGGCAAATAACAGGGAAAAGGACACATCAAGGTCTTTCCTTAGCAGGAAGCAGAGATGCAACTAGAGTCAGCAACCAGAACAAGAAGATCAAAATTGGCCAGTGTCCCACAGTTCATATGTAGTCTAAGATGTTGATGGTTCCCTAACAGAATTTTTTTTTTTAAAGCAGTCTCATAGCAACCTTCCTCCCCTAGTTACATTCTTCCTTTTCTGTTCTGATGTCCTGGATCTTGACTATTATATGGTCTATTATCCCCTTAGGCCTGAACCTTGCATTAATTTGGAAGGAAATTAATTCTATCCAAAGGGAAAAAAAAGAGTTTCTGCAGACCTATGAAAGCATTCTGCACAGTTTTTGGTACATATTACTTTTCTCAGGATAAATGACATCTTTTCTTTCTCCAAACTCAGACACTTCCAGCTAGGGCATATGTCACCTCTAGGTAAGAGTAGTTGCATAATTATAGGTCTAAATGTACAGTTTAAGCAACTTTGCAAGAAGATAAAAACTAAAATTTAAGGTTTAATAAGTTCTTAGTGTCAAAGTCATACTAGATGTGAGCAATTTGAGCTGTCTTTCAAGTATTGGTAACAGTGAGATTAAAGTAATATGTAAGTAACTCAATAAATCTTTAAGGTTTGCCCTCAAAATAATTTGAAAGCACAGTTCAGAACAAAGCTTCATTGAAGGAGATATAGCAATTAAATGTAGAAAATAATAGAATCACAGAATACCACGTTAGAAGGGATCTTGAGGATCATCTGGTCCAACCTTTCTTGGCAAACCCACCATCTAGACAAGGTGGCTCAGCACCCTGTCCAGCTGAATCTTAAAAGTGTCCAATGATGGGGAATCCACCACTGTCCTGGGGAGATTATTCCAATGGCTAATGGTTCTCATTGTGAAAAATTTTCCTCGTGTCTGATCAGAATCTCTCCAGGTGTAACTTGCACACTTTAACCCTCGTGTTTTCCATGTGACTCCTTAAAATGGAGTGGTTTAAAGGTGAAGAAGGACAAGGAACTTTTTAGGGAGATCTTTGCTTCTCTTCTCTCTCAAGCACCTCTTTGCCAACAGCAGACCATCTCCTGCTTGGTGTTTTTGTACAAAAAGCAACCACCAGCCCAAAAGTTTTGATTGGAGGGTTATAATTTGGCCTTTGGCTAGAGAAACAAAAGCTCCATAGTGGGGGAGGAGAAGAAAACCTTTAGGATAACTGTGCTCTTAGGATAAGATCAGAGAAAAGAAGAGAAAACATTTTGTGACTTTACCTGTGAAAAGCACTGAGACAGAAAGAGGAAAGAGTGCACAGAGAAACAGTAACATTAGAGAAACATATCTCCTGGTAGGATGAGACTCTTCAGCTCTTAAGGACAATAAATGCAAATAAAGCATGTCCTCATAATCTGTGTAAAGAGGTGAAGTTGAGGCTGCAGACACAAGAAGCATTGGAGGATGCTTGCAATCAGACTCTGTGTATCTCTAAAGAAGATAACACAAGTAGTGCACGGAGAGTGCTGACAATTTTATGAGTACTTTAGATGGAGGAAGAGAAGCCAAATCTATTTTTTGACTGCTGGAGCATGGAGTTGATTACTGGTGTGGTGGATTACTGTTAAAGTGTTTTTGAGCACTGTGATGGAACCTAGTGCTGAGCCAGATGGGCACAGATGGCTTCATGCATTTCTCCACTTTCTCTGGGATAATAGTGAGGACAGGAGCTGGATACTCTTTTAGCCACTCTGCCTAGAACAGCCTTTCCATGCCTTTACACAGGCTGCACAAGACATATCAGCCAGCATTGATCAACACTGATGGCACTGCCACTCTGCCTTGCAGCAGGCCAATAGAATGCATGAGCCATGATAACCTTCAGGGCCTCACTGAAAGGAGCATGTGTTGCATGGCTGTTGTAAAATGTCTGCATGACCCATGCCTGAAATAGGTAATCGACATCTGCCGTGAGGCAGAGACACCCAGACCCATGCAGGTTGAGAATCATGGATGCTTTCCTGGCCTCAGTTCTGGACAGTGGAGAACTCAAAGCCTTTGGTATCATGAGACCTCTGGGCATAGACTGTCACAGTGTCCGTGAAGCTTATCCAGTGCCCTGAAAAGCTTGTAAGGCAAAGGAATTGTAACTTTAGGGGCTCATAAGCTGATAGAAGACTTGTAAAGGACACCATATAGGAGTGTTTATCCCCTAGAAGGTTCCTATGTACTTGTGGCTGCCCTCCTGGGAAAAGGCATACATATTTTCCTTGACTTTGTTGCTGAAACCTGGTCATGGGTGACTGATCTCAGTCTTCACCCTCAGAATACAGAGGGTCAGCATCACGTTACTAACTGACTACCTAGATCCCATGAAATTTAGAGATTTGTGGGGGACAGCAAGAACAGGGGGCCATGAATATGATATGTCCCAGTGGCCACACTGCCAGTGAGCAAATATGATCCTGTTTTGATGGACGATACATTTGCTGTATGAGGCAGTATTGTCCCAGAGGGCTCCAGGCCATGCCTGTTGAAACAGACAAAATATCTTTTTCCTCCTCTCCCATCTTTCCAGAAAACAGTATAAAGAACATCAGCCCCATGTGAAAGTGGTAGCTGCCTTCATGGAAGAGGTTATTACATCAAGTACTATTCTTTCTCATTTTCCATTAGTTTGAAGTAATAAAATACCTTATTTTCTGGAAATCCCTCCCCTTAGTGTTTGACACAGTGTACTGGTTTCAGCTGGTAAAGGAGTTAATCTTTCTTTCTAGTCATTGCTATGAAAGGAATGTCAATAGTACCTGTTGTTTTTAATTCTTGCTAAGTGATGTTTACACTATTCAAGGACTTTTTTCAGCTTCCATAGAAGCATAGACAGAATGATGGATTGCCAATGAAATATTCACCATAGATGATATGAATGCTGTTTAGCTGAGGAGCAGAAAATCTGTGATCACTTCTTGGGATGCTGCCAATTCACTGGGCAGTGAGAGTGACCAGTGTCATTATTATTATTGTTATTATTGTTGTAATTTTTCCTTTTCTGTTATTGTTTCTATTAAATTGTCTTTATCTCAACCTACAAGGTTTTTTTCTCCCTTTCCCCTCCTTTTTTTCCATCTTCTCCCCACCCTTCTGGGAGGGAAGGCAAGGGGGGTGGTGTGAGCAAATGGCTTTGCATTTCTAGTTTCCAGCTGGGGTTAAACTGTGACACACAGTTTATGGAAATATAATTTCTGAATGACATTGGAGTTATTAATCTAGATTTATATAATACATTCTAGAGTCAGAACAGGTATTATGCATCTAGCAAACCCACTGCTTTATACATTTCATGTAACTTTTTTTTTTGCAGTTTTTTTGGGTTTTGGCAGGGCTGGGGGTGTCTTCCTTGCCCTCCCCACAAGTGTTCATCCCATGGCACCTACTTGATACTTAGGATATCTTTTAAATGAATTTACCCACTCTTAATCTAAAGGATTCAACTGATGGAATCCCACTGCATTCCCAATGAAAGCTATGGATCAGTTAATGAACCTTGTTATTAAAAACTTCGCAGTTTATTTCTATAAAAAAATAATCTATTTTTTTCTTTCAAAAGTAGATCCTTTTATTTTTTCTATGAGATCAAATTAGACCCTAATACCAAAAAACTCTTCTGCATATAGGTATGTAATGACCAAGATAAAGCAACATTTTAACTTTGGTAAAAAAAAAGTGGATTGAAGTTTCTTGAGTCTCTCATTATGAGATATTTTTTCCTGACCTCAAATCATTATTGTAGCTCTTGCCTGAATCCTCTAATTTGTTAACATCTTTTTTGAAGATTGTGCAGTTTTGTGGTAAGGACCTCATTAATCCCATATTTATAACATCTTTACTCCTACTCAGTATTACTTTGCCTGTATTTTGGCATGGTTGCTTCTGGTAACAGTGCAAAACTCAGTCAGAGTTCTGAAGAGTGCAGAAACTGCTTACTCTCTGACATAAACAACACTTTTACCCCACCTAACAAAACTAGTTTCCTATTTTACTCTTTTGGTTTTGTTGTTTAATGTTTTGGTTTGAATTTATGTTTTTCAGCATGACGGTTACATTTTTTAGTGCTTTCTAGTTAAGAAAATTGTAATAAATATAAAAGTAGGAAAGTTAGTAGAGGATATCAAGTCTTACTTGCCTTGCTACTTGTTAAAGCACAATCTGACTGAAGTGAAAATATTCTTTTATCACATAAGCATTTCAGTCTTCTCTTAAAAGATACACTAAAAATGTAAATCACATTCTTTTCGCCTACATTTAGTTTTATCAAAGTGCAGTACTCTTATCACTGCAGCACTGCATTGATAACAAAAAATTTGAGCAAGAGAAGGCCACTATCTTTCAAAGTCACTTTCTGATTTTCTGTGTCATTGTAGAAAAATAAATTTAACATCATTAGTAAAATACAGCAAAGAAGCACAGTGACACAAACAAAATGCTTTCCTTGAGCAACAGCCTGTACCCTTGCAAGAACCATTTAGCTGCTTTTTGTGCAAAGAGAACTAAACTGGGATTTTTTTGCTTTATATGAAGTATGTCAAAAAGATTAAAAACTTGATTTGACCCAAGACCTTGAGCAGAAAGGAGTCTCATTTATTCTTTCTTGCCTGACATTTTTTTCTGTTCTTATGTTCTGCCTTGGGACACTGAGTAAAAATAAGAGAGATTTGTCCACCTGTGAGTCAGTGCTGGCACAGGGATGACAAGACTGAAAAACCAAACCAGAGAGCACACGAGAATGTTCATTTCTTCTTTTAAAGTACTATATGATTTTTTCCAAGGAATATAGGACATGGTATCTTGGTATAAATCATAGCAGGATACGTAAGATGAGTCTTAAAGTTCAATTGTTTGTTATTTTAGTTTTTAGGAAACAAATTACTTTTCACTTACCATTCTGGTTGAAGCTCTTCTGCATGATCTGAGCTTTTGCTGAGAAGGAGCCCAGGTATGCAAGAGCTTTCTACTGCTGATAGATAAAATGGAGTATAGGATATAAACATTGATTATACCAGATTGTATATAACTAACCAACAAAGTGTTACTCCAGAATGTTTCAGATTTTCCACATAGACATTCAGTCCTTCCAGCTAATTAAAAGGCAAAAATGTTCAGACTGCTGAGACAGAAAACCTGCAAAAATATTCATTTGTGTTTCAAAAAAGGACATGGACAGTGTGACTGAGAAGTGCCAAAATACAGTTACACCTGTGCGAACTAGTTATTCTTTCAGATTATATCCATTGTTAATAGCATTTCAGTGAGGAAATCATCAGTCCTTCACAGACCTTGACTGTCTCACAGCACGTGTCCAACTCCAACTATCATGAGATCCCAGTGTAATTTACACTTTTTCATGGAAAATTTCTAAATGTGACTGAGATATTTATATAGATACATACACACACACATACATCTATATAAATGTAAACTAAAGAAGAATGTACTGCACTTATTTTAACTGTTCTATACATTTCTAGCACTTTCTAATTAGTGACAAAGAATAAATAATAAGAAAAATAATAATTTATAAATATGTATAGCTGTATGCAATATATAATACATAACACTATAAATGATAAAATAATAATAACAGGAAAATGTGGAGATAGAGAGTAGCTGGCATTGGCTTATAGGACTGCTCAAAGGATGGGGAATCACAGGCTGGGTTGCATCCCTTTTAAAGATAGGTGTAATGATTTTGATCGTGGTATTTGTTGTGTTGTTAATTGTTCCTTGTCTGTTCTATTTTTTGCAAAGAGGCTTGGAGCGCATGGTAAGAAAAATATGGTTTAATCAAGTAATGCTTGCAACTGAAGAGTCTTGGAGTGTTCAAAAACAAAAAGGGGGATTTGTGGAAGGATTTCTAATACAACGAGGTCACCCTATGAACACTCCAAGCACTGAGGAGTTGGTAGCAGCTGTGTAGGCCTGCCTTGACATGAGTTTAAGAAAGGTTACTGTCGGACATGAGATAAGGAGGTGCTGACCACAAAGAAGTGTAACAAAGGAATTGAAAACATCATACGTCAAGAAAGGTCGACCAATGACAAGAAAGAATTAAGCGCGTGGACAGCTCGTGAGGATAACATGCAGCCAATTAGTAGGAGTTAGAGCGCGTGAACAGAAATCATAATACTATAAATGTAACACTTAGGTTGAATAAAGTGGCATTAACCTGATCACATTGGTCTGCATGTTATTGCTCGAGCCTTCCGCGTCAACAGGAAAATAATAAAATAAGGTAAAATAAATTCTGAAGTCCTAAATTGCAGTTTTTAAATTTTTTAATATTTTGCAGCATGTAACTGAATACGAGAATTCATAATTCTTTCTAGATTTTTCAGTAATCTAAAAGAATGCAATTAAATAGTTAAAAATAACTATTTTAAAGAATCAAAAATTGTCTCTATATTTCATTGACTTTTTTCAGCCTCTTCAGTGATCTAAAGCTTACCCCTGAAAGAAGGCTGAAACAAAGATGTATTACTGTATAGCTGTGTCATACTAAATAACAATTTTCTGTTAGGTTCAGAATCCTGCAAAACTCACAGTAAAATATTCATTTGACACTCAGAATTGTTAATGTTTGACATTTTCAAGAACTGACATTCAATATATACTCCAAGTAGGTATTTTTAGGCAAAATTGAAGATCATATTTCTCCTTGTGCTGAGAAGTAGCTTACCTATTTTAAGTACTCTAAGAATGATGTTTATACTCTATATGCAGAGGACAGACAATAGCCATACTTAGCACAAAGCCACTTTGTTCCCCAAAAGATCTCAAAAGAGGACTAAAGGCCTGTGTAGCCAGTGTTATGCTGTAAGAGGGAAGAACTGAGAGACAGTAGCAGTTTTATCCTCTTATCATTGCACCTTGTGGGGCAAGGTAAGATGAGGTGAAAACAGGGAACCACTTCATAAGTAATTCAGTGGGGTTTTTTAACAACAACAACAAATCTATGAATGGATCACGGGTTTTACAGTTCATTGTGGAAGGTGATAAACAACACTTTAGTTGTCTAAATAAAGTTGCAAGTTGCTTTTCATGGAGTTCTTCCAAATTAGTTTATGCTCAGAATGGCGAATGCTATCTACTTTTGTTAGGTATGTTATAGGAAAATCCTGGAGCAGTTCAAATAAGCAGGAATTCAGTCATTGATCTCAATTGAGTTTGGACACACCTTTTAATATTTCAAGGTAAAAAAAGGCAGTGCAGTTCCTGTAAATGAGTAGAAACAAATGGTCTTCAAATAGACCATTATTAAGGTTTAACTGCCTAATTGAGTAGAGCAATCACAAGGACAATTGATACTATAAAAGAATAAGAATACATTAGAAGAGTAACTGTAAAATATAGAGAAGGCATTATGGAGTTCACAGAAGATTAAGAAATCTCTATGTCTGAGGCAGAAGGCTAGAAATGACAAGGGTATTAGAGGCAGTGTGTGAGGGACTATTCCTTCATGTGTTGCCAAAGTTGAAAAAAAAAAAAAAAAAAAAAAGTGGTTCTATTTTAGTTCATCCTTATATGAACAAACATTAAAAGATCATGAGGTGCATGTGGAAAAAGCCACCCATAAATAAAATTGCAACCAACAATAAACATTTTTAAAAGAAAGTAAATCAGATAAAAAAATATTTAGTTAAATTAAAATTTGTTCATAACCTATTTAGTTAAAGAGATTTCTGCCATCTACCTTTGCTTTGTAGAAGCATTAGGAAACTTGATTTGGAAGAATAGCAGAATACAAATTCAACATCCGTTTGCAAGTCTTGCCACATAATACAGGAAATTCATAGCTGAACCCATAATATGCAAAATGAAAACATAATCAAATTAATTTAAACAAAATAATTAAAGCAGCCTAGAATTATTATAATTGCATTACCTTACAGAGTTTTGTGGAAAGCATTCCCTAATCCTTTAAACATCTGATCTTGTCAGTGGTTACAACTGAGGTTGTGCTCTCATTATACATTTCCATGTAATTCTTATTTTCCTTGGATCATTAGGGAAGTGTGTGAAGTATGGTGATCCATCATCGTATGAATGTTTTCTTCAGTGTCAACCTATTGTTAATTGAGAATTTATTAAAGAATACAAAAAATACAAAAATAATCCTATACAGAAATGCATATTATATATAGGTATGTGTGTATATATATAACGTAATACATACTCATACATTAGGTAAAAGAGACAAATTGTATGATACTTATAAAAAATGTACTGTTTATACGCTTCACCCATCCCCTACACCCACACACATGCACAAATTGGAGATCTATTGTCTGTGAAAGCAACATATTGGAAAATAGAAACAATGTGTTACAGATAGATGCAACCACCAAAGCTGGAGAGTCTCATCCAGTGAAGCAGGACTTGCCACAAATTGTCAGATTTCCTGGAACACAAATAAGGTGCTGGTCATTAAGGACAGTGAGAATATGTCTGTTCTCACATAACAGATTCTCACAGATTGAATACTCATCTATATGAGTATATCTTTATGTGGTTTAACACGCTAGCATGACTGAATAGACAGAGAAGTAGATTTGGTATATTAAAATGGGCCATTGAATACCATACAGGAGGAAATACAACCTTTTTCCAGATCACGCATTACACTCAGGAAGTTAGGAGGAAAATATAATGGAGCTTTGGAAAAGGCAACAGTACCTTTAAGTATTATAGGAATTAACTTGATAACACATGGTAGCTCTGAGCAAAATTGTTGGCTCTACTTAAAAGTAATATAATTTAAAGCAAAATATTCCAGAATTCCATACTGGTCTGCCAAAAAAGATACCAGTCTACAACAATCAAAAACTTTTGAGACACAAATATGTACTTGCACTAGATTTCATCCTTTTAAACAACAAAAAAAAAAAGCTTTCAACTAGGACTGCTGCCTAAATTATTCCTTGGAAGTTGCAAAGAAAGATTCTAGACATAAAATTACTTTAATACTTCCTAATCTCTGGCATCCTAGCTATGTACCTTCTTTCACCTTCTAAACCTCACCTAGATTCTAAAGATGGTGTCTATCTCTACAAAACACCAATGCTGAAAATAGAAGAGACTGCCACAGCAGAGACATTTCAAGAAACTGGGTGTACATAGAAGGGGAAAAAGTGCTAGGTTGCAGAGTGACTTAGAAAATGGGCTAAAACGCTTCTTTTTAGTGTAATATTAGAAAGTCAAGATTAATTAACATTTGGGAGACTCAGTACAAATTTCAGGAGTAATTCTAGAAAAATTCAGTCTTCAGCTTTGGTTATTCGATGTCTAAATTAATTTAATACTATCCCTGTTAAAGAATCTTTTGTAATTCAAGTACTGCCTGGAATTTATATTCCATCAAATCTAGTGACTTTTCATGCAAGTTTATGTCCTGTGGTAATATATACTTCCCCTAGTTTGGCCCAAAACAACTGTGTATTTTAAGTTATTACAGGTATTCAAATGTAAATCCTGCACAGTAATTGTCAAATAAAAGGTTTTTTTATAGTATATTTTAAATTATTTAAAATATATATATGCATATATAATTGCTTTTATTGGGTCAGTTTTTCAGAGTTTCATTGCTTTTGCTCGGATTTGCCAGGTTCCATTTGAACCAGGAGGCCTACCACCCCTCAAGTGTGAAAACTACACACACAACTCCCTCTCTGAAATGCTTATACACCAATGCACGCAGCATGGGGAATAAACAGGAAAAGCTGGAGATCTGTCTGCAGTTGCAGGGCCATGATCTCATTGCAATTACTGAGACGTGGTGGGATAGCTCACATGACGGGAACGCTGTCATGGATGGCTATGTCCTTTTCAGGAAAGACAGGGAGCGAGATGAGGTGGTGGAGTTGCTCTTTATGTGAGACAGCATCTGGAATGTATCAAGCTGTCCCTGGGGGAGGATGAAGAAAGAGTTGAGAGCTTGTGGGTAAGGTTTAAGGGGCAGACAAATATGACAGACACTGTTGTGGGTGTTTATTACAGGCCACCTGATCAGGATGGGGAAGCTGATGAGGCTTTCTACAGACAGCTGAAGGTAGCCTCACAATTGCAGGCCTTGGTTCTCATGGGGGACTTCAATCACCCTGATATCTGCTGGGAAGGCTACACAGCCAGGCATGGACAGTCCAGGAGTTTCCTCCAGTGTATTGATGACAACTTTTTGACACAGGTGGTGCAGGAGCCAACAAGGAGAGGAGTGTTACTGGACCTAGTACTGACAAACACAGGGGGACTGGTGGGGGACATTAAGGTTGGGGACAGCCTTGGCTGTAGTGATCATGAGAAGATAGAGTTCAGGATCGTGGGTGGTATTCACAAAACAATAAGAAGTAAAATCACGGCCTTGGACTTCAGGAGAGCTAACTTCGACCTCTTCAAGAAACAGCTTGGAGAGATCCCGTGGGCTAGGGATCTGGAAGGCAAGGGGGCTCAGGAGAGCTGGTTGGTATTCAAAGACCACTTTCTCCAAGCTTAGGATCAGTGCATCCTTAAGAGTAAGAAATGAGCCAAGGGACACAGGAGACCTGCATGGTTGAGCAGGGAGATTCTGCAAAAGCTCAATTGGAGGAAGGAAGTTTACGGAGAGTGGAAGAAGGGACTGACCACTTGGGAAGATTGCAAGAACACTGCGAGAGTGTGCAGGGATGAAATGAGGAAAGCCAAGGCCTCCTTGGAATTAAAACTAGCAAGGGATGTCAAGGTCAACAGGAAGGGTTTCTTCAAGTATATTGGAGGCAGAAGGAAAACTAGAGAAGTTGTGGGCCTGCTGTTCAATGAGACAGGAGCCATGGTGACGGAGGATGCAGAGAATGTGGAGTTACTGAATGCCTTCTTTGTTTCGGTCTTTACTGCTCAGCATAGCCTTCAGGAGTCCCAGACTTTGGAGGTAACAGGGAAAGTCTGGACGAAGGAAGAATTTCCCTTGGTTGAGGAGGATCAAGTGAGAGATCAATTAGGTCAATTAGATATCCATAAGTCCATGGGTCCCGATGAGATGCACCCAAGAGTGCTGAGGGAGCTGGCAGAAGTCATTGCCAGGCTGCCCTCCGTAATATTTGAAAGGTCCTGGAGAACAGGCGAGGTGCCTGAGGACTGGAGGAAAGCCAATATCACTCCAGTCTTCAAAAAAGGCAAGAAGAAGGACCCAGGGAACTACAGGCTGGTCAGCCTCACCTCCATCCCTGGAAAGATGATGGAACAGCTCGTTCTGGGTATCATCTCATAGCATATGGAGGAAAAAAAAACTATCAGAAGTAGTCAACACGGAATCACCAGGGGGAAATCATGTCTGACTAATCTGATAGCCTTCTCTGGTGGAATGACTGGATGGATAGATGAGGAGAAGGCAGTGGATGTTGTCTACCTTGACTTCAGCAAGGCTTTTGACACTGTCTCCCACAGCATCCTCATAGGGAAGCTTAGGAATTGTGGCTTAGATGAATGGACAGTGGGGTGGATTGAAAACTGGTTGAAAGATAGAGCGCAGGGGGTCGTGATTAGGGGCACAGAGTCTAGTTGGAGGTCAGTAACAAGTGGTGCTCCCCAGGGGTCAGTACTGGGTCCAGCCCTCTTCAATATATTCATCAATGACCTGGATGAAGGGATAGAGTACACCCTCAGCAAGTCGGCTGATGACACAAAAGGCCAGCACACAGTGAGACCTGGACAGGATGGAGAGTTGGGCGAAGAGGAATCTTATGAAATTCAACAAGGGCAAGTGTAGGATGCTGCACCTGGGGAGGAATAACCCCACGCATCAGTATAGGTTGGGGGCTGACCTGCTGGTAGGCAGCTCTGTGGAAAGAGACCTGGGAGTCCTGGTGGACAACAGGATGACCATGAGCCAGCAATGTGCCCTTGTGGCCAAGAAGGCCAATGGCATCCTGGGTTGCATCAAGAAGATTGTGGCAAGCAGGTTGAGGGAGGTCTTCCTCCCCCTCTATTCTGCCTTGGTGAGGCCGCACCTGGAGTACTGTGTCCAGTTCTGGGCTCCCCGGTTCAAGAAGGACAGGCAACTGCTGGAGAGGGTACAGCAAACAGCTACAAAGATGATTAGGGGAACAGAACATCTCTCTTACGAAGAAAGGCTGAGGGACTTGGGTCTTTTCAGTCTGGAAGAAAGAAGACCGAGGGGGGATCTTATCAGCACGTATAAATACTTAAAGGGTAGATGTCAGGAGGATGGGGCCAGTCTTTTTTCAGTGGTGCCCGCAGACAGGACAAGAGGTAATGGTCACAAACTTGAACATAGGAAGTTCCATTTAAACGTGAGGAGGAACTCTTTACTTTGAGGGTGGCAGAGCACTGGAACAGGCTGCCCAGAGAGGTGGTGGAGTCTCCTTCTCTGGAGACATTCAAAACCCGCCTGGACATGTTCCTGTGCAATCTGCTCTACGTGACCCTGTTTTGGCAGGGGGGTTGGACTAGATGATCTCCAGAGGTCCCTTCCAACCCCTATCATTCTGTGATTCTGTGATTATAGAACTAATGTTCTCTCTCTCTGCCACTGAAACAGCTTATATAAAGGAGTGATCGGGTGGTTTGTTGTCTGCAGCACTCACCATTCTGACCTTCTCTTTTTGCAACCATAAAAATTGACATCTTATTTATTTAGTTGCTTTAGACTCTAAGCTGCATCTCTGAAAGAAGAGAGTATGAGAAAAGAATTTATGTATAAAACCTACACTGATTACCTGGTAAATTGGAGCTGTAACAGGAGTTTAGAGCTGAGGCGCTCACTCCTGATTATCAAACTGCTGTCCTTCAGTGTATAGGAAAGCAATTAAATTTCTTGACCTCAAAAGCTATTAGAGTAGTAAATGTGTTATTCCAAGTATGTTTGTAATTCACTTGTTCGGTGTTTGATTTATTTATATGAGTGAAATATGTAGAGACGGTGATATTATGGTACATCAGAACATGAAAGTGTTATACGTTATTGGCAGTCATGCATTTCTTTTGAAGATGTGTCTTAGTTTGATGGTAGTGATGTCTGTGTACTTTGCTAAATAAACAAAATCATTGGTGTGCTATATTTATCTGTCCTACATTCTCTTTTTTTTTTTTGCAACAGCAGCCCAGTGCAGTGAGTATACAGTAAGATATTACATATGAAACCATTCACGTCAAAGACTATGGGAGAACTTGGCCAATGGCTTTATCCCTCCCAGTAATGCATCCTGTAGCTGTTAACCTCCCTCACTGCCTGAATCAGGTGCTCTACAGCAGATGAACATCTGGTTTATTTCTTCCATTACGGTTCTTTTGAGGAACAGGATTTATTCCCTCTCACTTTTCACATGCAAAGAAACAGTTTATTTATGCAACTGAGAAGAGAACAGGAAATTGCTTTTGTAGTTGGACAGCCTTGAGGGTTGCAATAAAATTAGTGCTGTAATTTGTAATAACCTCAAGGGAATATATGCCACCAAAGACTGCTGAAGTGCAATATACTTTAATTGGAACCCTCCAGCTTTCAGGACACTGTCTTAATCATAGGTGCTAGGAACAAGTGGGACAGAACAGTTTATCGCCCAAAATATCATAAAGTGATCTGGCAGTCTTCCTAACTGACATCTACATTGAATCATTATGATTGCAATGAATAATTCACAATATTTCTACTCCAGTCTTATAATCTTATGATCACAATATGTTGTGAATGGTAGCTCTTGGGACTCTTCTAGAACAAAATTTAATATCACCAAAAGCCATACTTCATAGCTGAGCTTTGTTCAGAGTACAAAGGCTCATTGGTCAGGATAAAGAAAATACTGAAAGTTCAAAAAAAAGGACAAGAAAAAAATTGTACTTTGGTCTTTATTAGCCTTCTGCATTTTCAGCCTCAAATCACCTTTTCAAACTTTCACCTAATCCCTAAAGATTTAAGAGATTATTTTATATATATATCTTCGATATGTTCTTGCTAACTCCAGGAGCTGGGGTACTATGAAAAACACTAGCTATTCCAATAGTTGTGGGGGAGATTATGTGAATTTCCCAGTGCCAATTGTATTTCCTGTCCAACCAAGATAGATATGTGTATCCCAATATGGGAAACAGACATCTAAAGCAGTAAAAGAAAAAAAAAAAAAGTTGGATTTTGACAGATTACAACATGTTTCTGGAAAGTGAATGTCAGTATTATCAACTGTAAGTGAAATGTCCCTTTAGATGGGGTGTCAACATAAAGCCTTAGCCAAACCCACTTGTTTTTAGGACTAATGTAGAAATGTGTCATGCCTTGCACTGATCTTCTGTGCTGTCATAGGACCTATCCTGTGTTCCAGCCATGGTTTGGGTCTATGGATTTAGAGCGAAAGTCACACTTTTTAAAATAATGTTATTCTCAAGGCATATTTTCCTCAAATCTGCCTGCTTATCATGTCTTACATTGTAGGTGCTAATACAAACGTATTGTATATCACAGAGGACTACAGGAAGCACAAGGCATGAGTGAGAACATGTTCTATTTGTTTCTACTGTTTACATAGAAACCTACAGAAACATGAACTTTCTGAGAGATGTCCCAAAACAATGCCCTCATCTTTTCTCTGTAAGAATTATTGCTGGAAAAAGGCAAGTGGTAAAGCAAACTGTTTGAGGAATAGGTTGTCGTGATGTACGTCATAACGAAGTTTATGGAAGCAAGAACTCAGTCAATGTGAAGAATATCTGTTTCTGGTAGGATGTTATCATGTCACAAGTCATGCTGTATCACTGGCTGCAGATGAGACCAGAGCTGAGACAGGACACAGTGCTTCTGAAAATCTCAGACTATGTCCTGAACTCCTATTGACTAAAATGCTATTTTCACCCAGGAGAACTTTGAAGGATGTAACCCTCTGTCTGTACACTGCTGGTGTTTATATTGATTTTGGCTGAGGACATGGTGCAATTTTTGGATGAAAATAGATTAGATAAATCCAGTTCAAGGATAAATGTTGCCGGTGAAAGACAAATGTGCCTTGTGATATTTGTCTTTCACAAAGAGAAAATGTTTTGCTTAAATATTAAACAGAAGAGAGGTTCAAAGTACAGGTTGTGTTGTCCTTGCCTATTAATGACAGCCTCCTAAAGTATTTAATTAACTTTTTTTGGGTTTGGAAATGCACATTGCTCAACAAGCTAAGTCGATTTGATCTCATCTCTCAAAATGTTGGGAGAGACCATCATCTGGATGGTGGGAGAAGAGCTGTGTAAGCCTAAACATTAGTGTAAAATAGCCCTGGGGTATAGTTTAGGAGACAGTTTCTGGTGTTAATCAGCATAGAGCAAGAGTCACCTTCCAAGAGGAACAGAAGACCAAGAAGCAGATTTTTAGATAGAGCAGGGTAAACTTATCAAAGATGTATATTTATTATATTAACACAAGAACAACATGGGCTTTATCCCCTGAAAACAACAATAAGGATTATTTTTTTCACTGATGCTTTTAATTTCCACATGCAGTTTAGACACATGTTCATTCTCTCCCTTTTCTCCCCTTCCTTTCTTTCCCACATCTGTATTGGAATTTCTCTATCATGGTGATGTCACGTTCCAGGTTCCTGTGTTCCTATGAATTCCTTATAAGTAATATCTTTGTAAAATACTAATTTTAAAATACTAATGTGTACGCCATATCATATGTCAAAAGAGTTAAGAAGTACTTCACAGTTTAAAGGAGTGTAGGAAAAAGAACTGTTAATTGGAAGTGATGAGGCTGATGTACAACTGAATTCAGATATTGTCTGCTTTGATAATCCACTTTTTTTTGCTGTTTACATGTTGGCAAATATTCACTTGTTTTTTTCACACTTGTAAAAATGATTCCTCTGATGATTCTCTTTACCAACCATTACAACTAGGTTCTGTGACAAATTACATTTTGAAAGAAAATAAAATGACCACTAGGGTTGTAAATTTCATCTCATTACTGTCATATGCTTACAAAAATTTCCACAGTTTTATTTGGATTTCTTCCAGGACATCATAGAAAAATTCTTTTATTTTGTAACATCCTTATTATTCTTTCTGAAACAAACAAAAAAATTGGATAATGTCTACAAAAGATACTAAATAAAATTAAAATATGATACACCAGTAAGTATTTTAATAAATATCTATACTTTATGACTGGTTTATAATTTTATAAGATTTGAATTTGAGCTTCTGAAATATAATGTAGATAACAGCAAGAAAAGAATTGCAGTTCACAGTACCTTGTGCATCTATTTATTTTTGATTTAGGTTTTTCTACTAATATATCAACTAGACTCTAGACACCATATGATGCGTGAGGGAATTTCTTCTATTGCATCCTGAGCTGCATCGAAAGAAGTGTGTCTGGCAGGTTGATGGAGGTGGTTCTGCCCCTCTACTCCACGCTGGTGAGAGCCCACCTGTAGCACTGCATCCAGCTCTGGAGTCCCCAACATAAGAAGGACACAGACGTGTCCAAGGACCAAGTCTAGAAGAGGGCCCCAAAGATGATCAGAGGGCTGGAGCACCTCTCCTCTGAAGATAGGCTGAGAGAATTCGGGTTGTTCAGCCTGGAGAAGAGAACGCTCCAGGGAGACTTTATACTGGCCTTCCAGTACCTAAAGGGGGCCTGAAGGAAAGATGGTGAAGGACTCTTTATCAGGCAGTGTAGCAATAGGACTAGGGATAACAGTTTTAAACTGGAACAGGGTACATTTAGATGAGATATTAGGAAGAAATTCTTTACTGTGAGGGTGGTGAGACACTGGAACTGGTAGCCCAGAGAAGTTGTGGATGACCCATCCCTGGAAGTGTTCAAGGCCAGGTTGGATGGGGCTTTGAGTAACCTGATTTAATGGAAGGTGTCTCTGCCCATGGCAGGGAGGTTGGAACTAGTTGATCTTTAAGGGTTCTTCCAACTCTTGTCATTCTATGGTCCTTACTTTCACTCAGGCAATTTTATTTAGTTAATCTAAATTACCAGCTGAGCCCAAGATGTTAGGTGTCACATGATGAAACGGCCCAGTGCTTAGTAGCAGAATATTAAACACCAATGAAAATGCAATTTTACTATCAGTCAAAGAACATGAATCTGCCATATTTCTGATGCTTGAATTGTCCTGTCAATGGATGCCAGAGCACCAGTTCTCACCAGGAAAAGAGTTTAGACAGAGTCTAAGAAGTGGGTGCTCTGTTCTTATGTAGGCAACTGTGGAATCTGGATAATGAGGTTAAGTCTCTGTGCTCAAAGAGCAATTAAGACTGGCTTTGCTATCTCTTGTGCAACCTAGGGGAGTGAAGGCTTGTCTGGCTATCACAGGATACATAAATAATGGGGTAGTCTTGGGGAGCCAGGGCAGCCCTGCTTTTCATCAGCAGAGACAGTAAAATCAAGATAACAGAGACTTTGTGTAGCTCTTTGTTTCCTCGAGAGGCTACCGTGCCCGGTAATTGACCTTTGCCTCATTACCTATGCATATTAAAGTTGACACCCCTGTATATGTTAAATGAAGATTTTAGAGATCATGCTAAACATACATGACTATAGCCCTCGTCTCTCCACCCAAATCATACTGCACGTCACCCAGGGGAGGGAAACTTCATAATTTGGGGGATAAAAGGGTGGAGAAAATGACTGTTAAATTGGGAGAGAAGAAACTTGATACCTGACGGACAAGTTGACTGGCTGTGTTCTTGTTCTCCACCCCAGGCAGGGATGCCTTTCTGGGTAAGTGCTGCACCTTTCACCCTCTGGTGAATGTTACCCCGCGTTGTTGTACTACCGTTATTTTTGCTAGCAATATTAACCTTAAGTAATTAGCACTATTGTAGTTAGTGAATTTATCAACGGCAATCTCAAATCTGCCACTGTCACTCTCAATAAAATAGCTAATTTTGATTATTTGTGAAACTGGTTCAGTGAAAGTCCTTTGGTGGGACTCTGATAGTAAATCAGTGAAAGTGCTGTGACTCTGACAGACAAATATTTAAACTACAGTCCTTTTAACACGACAGGCAACGTGACATACTAATTTGAATGATGTAGTTCTGCTAGAAGGCAATGGGATTATAATGGGTTGTTATCCAAATATTACGACTTTAGCTGTGGAATGAATATCAATAGTTACCTCTTACCAGGTGTACAAGCACTGAAAATATAAACTGATAGTGCCTTAATGTCATCTGTTTTGCTGGTCTTTGTGTCTGCTGAGCAAGTTCTCTATACTATACACAAAAAACCCCAGTGTGTAAATAGTACCTTATGACAGAGACATTGCTCTTTCCCCAGGGCAATGCTTATAGGCTTACAAGTCCTGACTATAAAGCTGAAAGTCTTGACAGTCCTGCTAACTGAGCATACAGGCCCCACATTTTTTGAAATCCAACTTAAATTTCTCAACCAAACCCAATAAAGTATTAATACAATTTACAATGAGGAGCTAGTGGGTAAGGTAAGCTAGAGAAATTTTGCTCTGAATTTTACTTTGAAAGATGTACCAGAGCTTCTCAGGAAACTGCGTGTACCAGCCACTCATAAGCCACAGTTCAGCCATTTCTGCAATAAGGTGTTTTGATTGGTTTGCATTCACAGAATCACAGAATGATAGGGCTTGGAAGGGACCTCTGGAGATCATCTAGTCCAACCCCCCTGCCAAAACAGGGTCACGTAGAGCAGATTGCACAGGAACATGTCCAGGCATGTTTAGATGGAACTTCCTATGTTCAAGTTTGTGACCATTACCTCTTGTCCTGTCTGCGGGCACCACTGAAAAAAGACTGGCCCCATCCTCCTGACATCTACCCTTTAAGTATTTATACGTGCTGATAAGATCCCCCCTCGGTCTTCTTTCTTCCAGACTGAAAAGACCCAAGTCCCTCAGCCTTTCTTCGTAAGAGAGATGTTCTGTTCCCCTAATCATCTTTGTAGCTGTTTGCTGTACCCTCTCCAGCAGTTGCCTGTCCTTCTTGAACCGGGGAGCCCAGAACTGGACACAGTACTCCAGGTGCGGCCTCACCAAGGCAGAATAGAGGGGGAGGAAGACCTCCCTCAACCTGCTTGCCACAATCTTCTTGATGCAACCCAGGATGCCATTGGCCTTCTTGGCCACAAGGGCACATTGCTGGCTCATGGTCATCCTGTTGTCCACCAGGACTCCCAGGTCTCTTTCCACAGAGCTGCCTACCAGCAGGTCAGCCCCCAACCTATACTGATGCGTGGGGTTATTCCTCCCCAGGTGCAGCATCCTACACTTGCCCTTGTTGAATTTCATAAGATTCCTCTTCGCCCAACTCTCCATCCTGTCCAGGTCTCACTGTGTGCTGGCCTTTTGTGTCATCAGCCGACTTGCTGAGGGTGTACTCTATCCCTTCATCCAGGTCATTGATGAATATATTGAAGAGGGCTGGACCCAGTACTGACCCCTGGGGAGCACCACTTGTTACTGACCTCCAACTAGACTCTGTGCCCCTAATCACGACCCCCTGCGCTCTATCTTTCAACCAGTTTTCAATCCACCCCACTGTCCATTCATCTAAGCCACAATTCCTAAGCTTCCCTATGAGGATGCTGTGGGAGACAGTGTCAAAAGCCTTGCTGAAGTCAAGGTAGACAACATCCACTGCCCTCCCCTCATCCATCCATCCAGTCATGATAAAAGAAAGAATTCATGGTCTAAACCCACAAGCCTCCTGGTCAGCAAAAACTGTAAAGACTGTTAAGACTGAGTTTTGTATATTTAATTTGTATTTTAGTTGATCGATTTCTATATTTGATCACATATGCTTTTTATATTTAACTGACTGGCAAAAATATGCCAGCAAACAAATATCCGCACATATAGGTATAAAATTAGCATTTATTCTCCTGCCATTGGAATGGCACCAGAGCTCATTACTCTCAGCCAATGATGGAACATTATGGAAACTAAGGTTCTCACTGTCCATCACTGACAATGAAAAGAACATTTCATCTTGAACTGCAATCAATAGCAGTACCACAATATTCGCTACAGTACTGCAGCACTCAGGTTGGGGAAAAAGGTTTATACAGTCTAATCTATTTCATCACACCATATCTGAAAGCAAATCCTAGAAGAAATCTTATTTATGGCGTTAGGTAGTTCTGTTTCTATATCCCAGAAACTAAACAGGAATGAGATTTAAAAGAACACAAAACATTTTAAATTTTATGTTGTGTAAAATTACAAATGAAGTAAAATGTCTTAAATTAAAATATTTTATTTGCATCCTTAGATGAAGCTTACAATGAGCACTTAGCTGGAATAGAGAAATACGGAGCTCTAACACCCAGAGAGAATATGAAAAGCAGATTGCATTTGGGGGAATGCTTCCCTGACCTCCTCATTTTCATAGCAGAATAAATGATAATCTATGATAGTCCCTCGTGGAATGCAATCTTTCAGCCCATGTGGCCAACCAATATAAGAAAAGATATACCAACATGCCATTTGAGTGCAGTTTACTGCATTATTATTTGCAGTATAAAATGCAGTAGAAAATCAACTGCTCTGTGCTGGGTACAGAGTTGCTTAGAAACAATGTTGAGGGTTAAACTAGTGGACATGGCAAGGGAAGAGCACTTGTAAATATAAGTTTTTTATCTCCCAATCTTGCATTAATATGACTTATTTTGTAGCCAGGGAAAGTCTAATGTCATCACTTCAGATGCTAGTCATTTTCACTCGCATAAGGGGATCACTTAAGAGCAATAAAACCCACAATATCCTCTGAAAACATGACCATTCTGTGTCTTTATTACATTACAAGACAGTTTTGTTCTTGTAGAAAAGAACATGGCTCATTAATCAACCCCTAGTGTTTTCCTCTTGGAGAATCATACGAGCTTTGTGAATTCCATCTGTATTACCAGTATGTAAGATTTGTTTAACTATGAGATCTTTGTTTAATCAAATTGTCTACCCTCTGCAGTTTCAGTGCTGGCATACTGTAATATTATAATTACTTCTAAAAAATTTTCTATTTCATGGAGGGAGGAAAAGGAGCTTGATGTTAAAAATCCATTGCATGTTTTGTCTCATACTACTAATTGCTATTTAGGAAGAAAGTATCATAAGACGATTTATTATCTTATAAAGATGATATTTAGAAAGAAACATATAGAAAAACTAGGGGACACCAATTAGTACAGTAAAAAGTAAATATTATGAAAGAAATTAGAAGACAGATTTTACATATACTTTATTGCAACAGGAGATTTTATAACAATATGCAGATGGGTTATTTGGTTAAATCAGAGGAACGTGGATAAGATATCCAGGAAGAAGAGATTACAGAAAGCTATCGCCATGCTGAGTGTTCTTTTTAAGCTTTCTAACAAATGTAAATTTCTGTCAGAAAATGATATGCTAGGAAATTAAAATCCCTAACCACAAGTAATAGAAACAAATCTTTAGAAGTAAATTCACAAGAAAGACAAAAGTATAAACTGACTGATGAGATACATACGCAGTCGCTGCAGCAATATTTCCAGATTTACTATCCCATTTGCCTCTGAAGATTTGTCTCTTCAACTCAGTTGCAGTAATGTGAACCAGGCTTAGAGAAAGAATTAGTATTAAGCTTACAAAAAAGACTCAAAAGAACCAAGCAAAACCATCACAGAAATCTAAGTACATGTAGGATACCAGTCTTGTGAACAATAAAATGTATGTAACTAAAATCCTACCTAGGCCATAGCCTCTTTCAGGGTAACACTATAAAGTGTTACATTAAGTTTTCATTACCCTGAAAGGAAACAGACGATTTTTTCTTCTCATCATGTTTAAGAAGCAGATCGTTTAAGTCTGGAAAGGATATTATCCTCTCCTGCTGATTCTCTGCAGTGTTTATGTTCTGTGTATTGCAAAGTCTATGTTCATACACTGGGTAATCGTCTGATGTGGTATGTCTGTACTCAAGGTCCAAACCAAAGTAGCACATGAACCAAAGTTCAGTGAGTTCACTGTATGTTAAAATTGACATACCTCTGCAGATTCTGAGGACGTGTTTCATCAAAAAATTAGCAGGACAGTCTGGATTTTATGTAGAAGAGGGAATGTCTTAGAGTTTCTTCTTCCCCTTGAGGGATTTGGCCTTTAGATATTCATTATAGAGCTGACTGGTGAATAAGTTGAAAGCTGCCAAGAGTAAACTGAGCATCAGATGAACACCCCAGGACTTGGGAAGGACTAGCAAAACTCTGGCATTAACTTCTGATCTGATAGGCAGAAAATGGGGAAGAGGCATAAGCATTTCATTTAATTTTTTTAAAGGGAGAAAAAAAAGGAAAACACCTAATATTATTCTGGTGCTGCTATCTGATCTATGTAGATCAGTGTATGCTTGTATGTTGAAGTTCATGACCTATTTTAAATTCCAGCATGGTCCCTGGACCATGACAATGTCAAATCCCTGTAGGTGAAGGAGAGACTGGACAGACTGTTCCTCTGGACAGACTACAAAGGACAAAAGCAGTACTGCTTTACAGATTAGTTTTGCATTCAGATTAAAATGCCTCGTAGCTGCCTGTACAGTTTGTGGTGGTTTGGTTTTTTTCCCCTTTCTTTTTCTTAAATTGCAGACAGAAGAACTGTGAGAACAGTTTAAAAATGTGCAGCTCTCAATGAATACTTACTCCTGTATGTTGAATTAACTCTACATAAAGAACAACAAATCATATCAAGTTCTTGGAATTTGAAATAAGGCTTTTGATTAACCATGTAGTTTCCAGTTAATTTTCTTAACTGGCTGATATTTTAGTTTTATGTATTTTTCAGAGGAGTATTGGCATAGAATAAAATGTGAATTATTTTTCATTTGGATCCATGCCTAAGGTCATCATCTCTAATTCCATAATTAGGGTCATGATGAAGGAAGTGAAAATCAAAAAAAAACCAGGACACTCAATTTGCTACATTAAGGCAATTAATATAGTATTTCAGTGAAAGAGAGAAAGCCTACTTCTGTCCTTACTGATGCCTAGAACCTCTGGAGAACCTTTGCCAAACCCGTTTCATTAGACAGAGCAAAACACATCAAGTACCAGAGAGGCCTTGTAGAAATAATGACTCATTATGAGCTCTCCAGTCAAAGCAATTCAGCCATAAAAATGTATAGCAGTTTTAGGAAATGTATTAGTGTGAAGAAAACCACTTGAAACTAAAGTTTCCAGTAGTAAAAAGAAAAAGTAATACAATCAATTATTCTGCTCTGCATCTACTCCTTGCAGCTTGCTTTTATTCATTTGGTGTGATGAATAATACTGCATTTCCTGAATATTGTGATGCAGATGCTTTTGTGCTTGAAGAATGTTGGGTGGTTAGCACATGTTAGCCAAAGCTACGTCCAGCCTATTTGATGTGATTTATGCCAATGCTTTATTGCCTTGGTTATTATAGTAGCAAATATGGTCTTCATAATTATTACCCTTTTTTCCTAGAGGAAATCATGGTGGCTGTTACACAGTTCTTGTTCAATGCTCTAAACCTAAAATAAATAAATAAACAAATCCTTTAAATTCACTGCTAAAATCCTTCAGCTCCTAGGAATTTTCCCTATGATTCTGACTTTCTTCTGTGGGTAACTCCAACCTAAATTGTACATTTTTGTCCTGAATCACCTGTGGCACATGCAGAGACAGTGACAGCCAGCTCACAATTAGAGAATAATCCCACTTGACACAGTGTAATATAACACAGATAACTGCTGGGCTTCCCAGAAGCAGACAGAAAATGTGCTTATATTGTTCCTGGTACCAAAGCCAATTCATTTTTCACTAGCTTAGCTGTCTTTGAATGGCTTTGCTGTGCTCATTGGAGGCTGTGCAAGTTCTTTAAAAAATCAATGCATATGTAGAGATAAATAATAATCAGATGTGGTGGAAATTGGTTTGCTGAATATTGCCTCTTAGGAATTCTTGACTAAACAGGATGAGTTGGCAGGTCATTTAACCTCTTTCTGCTGGACTTTCCTGTGCAAAGCAGGGATAATGCCACAGTTGTAGGTTTTCTTTTGTTAATGATTACAGAATGTTTTAAAAACTCAAAGTTAAAAATTTTGTTAGCAATGTAACATGATAATTATGACTCATTTCAGAGTTAGTTTAGGCTGTGTGAGGATTCCTCACATTTTTAAGACCCATTTGTAGCAAATTAATGATGAGTGAAATGAAAAAAAAAAAACTGTTAAAATGAGAACCTTTTTGCCTCAACGTGAGAAACCCAAGCATTCTCTTCTGTAATTGCTATTAAAGAAGTATCTATTAAGGAACTATTATGATGTCATATTTTCTCAGGATTTCATCAAGCCAATTTACAATCTACCTTTCAGCAGTACTCCTTATATTATCTTCTATCCAAACAGTAGTCCAACTCTATCCAAGTTAATTAACTTTTACAGTATTTAGAAATTAGCTTAGACATTCTCAGACCTTGAAATCAGAGGCCAAGTCAAATGATTTTATAGGCAGTTTGATTAATAGGACTATAATCTAGCCATAAGAGCCTATTTGGGCATGGGCCAAAGTAAGCATTTTTAATACGCCTCCTTCCTCTGTTTATAGCTGACTCAGAACTTTGGAAGGAAAAAAGTACCCCTGAAACTTAGAAGAAAAAAGACATGACAGCGAAAATAGGGATTGATTTATTTTGCAAATGTCCTTATATTTTTCTATATCCTTTTTCTATGTCTAGGTATTTGCCTGTAACTCATTAATTACTTGGGAACTTGAGATACCTGCTTTATTATTTGAAGTTTTCAGGTGTTAAATGTAAGATATGATAAATGATAAGGACAAGAGGTAATGGGCACTGTCGTGGTTTAACCCCAGCTGGCAACTAAGTACCATATAGCCTCTTGCTCACTCCCCCCAAGTGGGATGGGGGTGAGAATCAGAAGAGTAAAAGTGAGAAAACTTGTGAATTGAGATAAAGACAGTTCAATAGGTGGAGCAAAAGTCATGCATGCAAGCAAAGCAAACAAGGAACTCATGCACCACTTCCTGTCCACATGCAGGTGTTCAGCCATCTCCAGGAAAGCAGGGCTCCATCATGCATAAAGATTACTCTGGAAGACAAACACCATAACTCTGAACATCTCCCCTTCCTTCTTCTTCTCGCAGCTTTATATACTGAGCATGATGGCATACAGTATGTAATATCCCCTTTGGTCATTTGAGATCAGCTGTCCCAATTGTGTTTCCTCCAAGGTTTTTCTGCACCCACAGCCAACTCACTGGCAGGGCGGTGTGAGGAGCAGAAAAAGCCCTGACGCTGTGTAAGCACTGCTCAGCAACAACTAAAGTATCCCTGTATTACAACATGTTTCCAGTATAAGTCCAAAACATAGCGCTATACTAGCTAGTATGAAGAAAATTACCCCAGACAAAACCATCACAGGCACAAATTAAAAAAACCATGAAATTCATTCTGAAAAGAAAAAACACTTGTACTGTGAGGATGGTTAAATACTGGCATGGCTTGCCCAGAGAGATTGTGGACTCTCCATCCTTGGAGATATTTAAAGCTTGACTGTACATAGTCCTTGGCAAACTGTTTAGCTGTCCCTGCTTGAGCAGGGAGGTTGACTAGATGACCTCAAGAGGTGCCTTCTAACTTCAGTTGATTCACTGTTAAAACCAGAATTGGACTGTTTTTACTTAAACATAACTCTGAAACTGTATTTTCACATAACTGAATAGCACAAGGTAAAAAACAGACTAAAACACAGAAAATCTCTCTATGCTTGAAATACATATTTTTAATTTAGGGCTCTATTTCTCAGATGTAAAGTAGGCAAACTGCACTATGAATTGGGCACTAAGTAACTGAATATGTCTATATAATATTTCACAAGCAGCTCAGAGTTGTCCAATACTCATATTTCTTGCATGTGAATTTACACTCCAGTGCCAGCTTTAAGCCAACTTCAGTATACTCAGCTTTACATTCAGAACACAAAAGAAGGGGGGAATGTACCAGGCCTGAATGGATTGAGAGGAGCCCTGAGGAGAAAGACTTGGGGGTGCTGGTGGATGAGAATCTCAACATGAGCCAGCAATGTGCGCTCACATCCCAGAAAACCAAACACATCCTGGGATGCATCACAAGAAGCAGGGCCAGCAGCTCGAGGGAGGCGATTCTATCCCTCTACTCCACTCTCATGAGACCGTACCTGGAGTACTGTGACCAGCTTTGGACTCCTCAGCACAAGAAGGACATGGACCTGTTGGAACAAGTCCAGAGGAGGGCCATGAAGATAATCAGAGGGCTGGAGCACCTCTTATATAAAGACAGGCTGAGAGAATTGGAGTTGATCAGCCTAAAGAAGAGAAGGCTCTAGGGAGACCTTATAGTGGCCTTCCAGTACCTAAAGGGAGCCTACAGGAAAGATGGGGAGGGACTCTTGATCAGCGAGTGTAGCTACAGGACAAGGGATAACAGTTTTAAACTGGAAGAAGGCAGATTTAGATTTGATATTAGGAAGAAATTCTTTACTGTGAGGGTGGTGAGGCACTGGAACAGGTTGCCCAGAGAAGCTGTGGATGCCCCATCCCTGGAAGTGTTCAAGGCCAGGCTGGATAGGGCTTTGAGCAACCTGGTCCAGTGGCAGGTGTTCCTGCAGGAGGGTTGGAATAGGATGATCTTTAAGGTCCCTCTAACCCAAACCACTCTATGATTCTATGAACCGCTCCTTTGCACAATGTCAAGCACAAGTCTGTCTGCATGTATTGGGTTTCACAGCAATGTTTTGGTAGCAGGCAGGCTGAGGGGTGGTCTCTGTCAGAAGACACCAGAAGCAGCCCCAGGGCTGGGAATAGCTGGTTCCAGCCAACTCCAAAACAGACCCACTGCTGGCCAAAATTAAGCCCATCAGCAGCTCAGGTGGCACTTCTGTGATAAGGTATTTAAGAAAGGGTAAAATCCACTGTGGCAGCCGTGAGAGAGAGGCATGAGAAAAATATGAGAGAGAAACAGCCATGCAGACACCAAGGCCAGTGGAGAAGGAGAGGGAGGAGGTGCTGCAGGCACCAAAACAGAGATTCCCTTGCAGCCTGTGGAGAAGACCACAGTGGAGCAGGTTGTTCCCCTGCAGCCCATGGAAGACCCCACACTGGAGCAGGTAGACATGCCCTGAAGGAATCGACAGTCCATGGAGAGCCCATGCTGGAGCAGGCTTCTGGCAGGAACTGCAGCCTGTAGAGGGGAGCCCATGCAGGGGCAGGTTTTCTGTCAGGAGCTGTGGTCTGAGGGGAATCTATGCGGGAACAGTCGGCTCCTGAAGGACTGCAGCCTGTGGAAAAAGACCCATGATAGAGCGATTCTTGAAGAACTGCGGCACTTGGAAGGACTCACTCTGGAGAAGTTTGTGAAGGGATTTATCCCGTAGGATTCATTTTGTTCATACACATACGGGCCAGCACAGCCCATCCAGTAACTCAGAGGATGGAGTCAAAGAATGCACCAGGCTTCATGCTCCCTTTTGTCTGAGCTTCTGCGGCAATGTAAAAGCAGTCCCAGGACTCCTCACATTTGAGTAGCAGGAGCCTTTTAAGAAGCCTTGAGGAGCAGTTGCCCATAAAAAAGAACAAGCCCCAAAAAGGGCACCATTCATGTCTGATTCTGGCTTTTTGTAATGGAAGTATGTTTTACTTGAGAATGGAATATAACCACTGAGAGCATTTTCACAAGCCACCAAAACAGCTACTGCACTGAGGAACTTGATATCACTGCAGACCTGATCAACTTGTCTTAACTTCATGTTATTCACACGCCCTTATGTTCAAGCTTGAAAACACTGACATTATATACTAATCAACAATTAAGATGATTCTTATTTAGTGGAACAGCTTTCCTAGTGTTAATGTCGTCATTAACTCTATATGTGTAATCTAAGTTGTTTAGAAATTTGACCAAATAAGATATTTCTATTCTGAATGGTTACATATTGTTAATGTTGTTATAAATGTATCTGAAGGTAGTGATAATGTAACAGCATCCAAAACTGCCTTCATTTTCCTTATTCTGAAGAACACATCTTTACAAATCTTTCCATTTATTTAGTAACACAAATTGTTGCCAGCTGCAGTTTTTGAGAATTCCCTTATGATTACAGCTTCACTTACAAAACATTGTAAAGAAAGTGAAAAACTTACTTTTTCTTTTTCTTCCACATCAAATTTTAGGGAAAACAAGTCTGTTTATGCTATGGCTCACAATCTGAGATCATGTATGACAAGCAGCAACTCAGAGTGATCTAGGTTTTTCCACCCTAGAAACCTCTGAATTAGAAAGATAAGGTCCACAGAGTGCAACAAAAATATCTAGGTAAACTGGTAGACAACCTAGGATTTGTCATGACCAAGAAAAAACACAAAACAAATATTTGCTTACTTTTTTTTTGGGGGGGGGGGAACCCCCAAATTTATTTTATTTTAATCTATTTCAATTTTCTTGAAATTATTATCTGTAAGGCAACTGTGATTACAAATATCAGGCACAATTAGACCCGAAATGTGCTAGGTGCTATCTAGAAATGGCAGAGAATTTCCATTCCGAGCAGAGAATACAGGAGCTGGGTCTGCTTACACTGCTCTTATGATCTCTCATCTCTTGCATTTGTAGAGCTGAAATGTCAGTTATGTGAATGTTTGTGGGAAGCAGGTATTAAACGATGGAAGATTAATTGAATTTTGTTATATAACAGATATATGTATAACCTGTTCAGCTTCTGAAAGCATAGAAATTCACAATGAAATTGTTGGTTCCTACTACAGAGCAAAGAAACAAAAAGATTTTAAATGGATTATTAAGTAAGAGGAGTTTTGCACTCCTCAGAACTCTAGGTTGGCCTAAGATTTCAACTGCAAGGCTTTTTTTCAGACTTGTTTGTCCTCTGCAATCAAAGACTCTCAATCACAAACACAGGGCCCTCAGGTAAGCTGAAGAATATGGGTAGGATAGGCTTTTGCCCTCAAAGAAAATAAACAAAACACCTTTGTCAGATTTCAAAGCTAGACTTTGGGATAAAGTCACATGGCAAATGGAAAAAAGCTTTTCCCTAAAAGGTTAGCATTTCTAAATGTTCAAAAGTACAAACACAGAGATGATGCCACAGGGGTTTTCAAGGATATATGGCTGTAATTTAAAATAAGTATGGTTTGAAAACTTAGATTTGAATTTTCTTTAGATGAATCTCAGATTACAGGTTTTCCTTGTTTTTTTAAGTTTGTATATTTTCTGTGAAGAGCAATAGCATTCCAGTTTCACATATAATAAATCCGCTCTGCATAATTTCAGTTCTTTATATCATGTGGTTAATAACATCAAGAAATATGCTTCATTTGTTCTTCTTTGTGGGTCATCTGGCCCACACTCATCTCTAAACAAACCCAGGTTTTTGTACAAAAGCCCATAATTTATCGTGCAGATTTTCTTTCTTACGTGATCAGTTATGTTTTAGATTACTTATCCATCTACAGCACTTTGTAGCAACAGTTATTTCAAAATGCTCTTTCAGTTTTACAGTCTGCAAATTTATGCTTCTATTTTCCTGTTCCTTGTTGCTTTATATTGCCAAATGCCTTCCAGATTTACTGTGCTTTATCAATAAGAGAGGTCTTATAACATGTCTCAGAACTGCATGCTCAATATTACTACTCGTAAAGATTATGTTGCTCTGAGAGTGATAGCTTTTTCATTCTACTAACAACTCCCTTTAAACAAGACAAGAAAAGTCTTTATTTTTTGCTGCTGTTGCAGGAAGGGCAACAAGACTTAATTATGTATCCACTGTTTTCAGTCAATCTTTAGAAAAAACCTTACATGCTTTTTTCATTAATGTATGAACTTCCCCACAAAATATTAATACTGGGAACCAATAATTTATATTTGCCCAATGGGAAATTTCAGGATTTTTGCACATAAGGAATTTGTTCATAACTTCAAAAAATCCTAAACTGCAGGAGAAAAATACAGAACAACTATTGTAGATCCCCTTGATCGCAAAGGGGTATACAAAAACTATTGTAATTCAGAACAAACTTTGTTATTGAAAATAAGGAGACCTTTTCCACATCACAGCTCATTATCATCAAAAAAGAAGGGGTGAAATCCTTGAGGTATACTACTGAAAATTCTTTTCTCTAAAGACACTTTTCAACATTTTGAAATAGAAAATAAGCTGCCAGTGGTAGACTCAGAAGTGGGGAAAAAGAAAGAAAAGTCCCTTGATTTAGGCTTAGAGCAGTCCATGGGAAACTCACTGACATGATGTAATTTGACCACACTTTATTAAAAATGTAAGTGCTGCTGTAAAATATTTTAACAGAATGGAACCAGAGTGCATTATATTTTTAATAATAATAATTGATTTCTATTAATTTTTACAGACACTGGGAATTAGAGAAACTTCAGAGAAGACAACAGGCTTACTGAGAATTTCATTCAAAACTCTCAATGAAAATATGCATGCCTAAGTACTGCAGTCACCTCCAGAAAGTAAATATGTGCTTACTGATTTCAGAATTTAATGTTGTCATTATAAAAGCTGTTATTTTGACATGCGCATTCCTGGACTTTGCAATAACTGCAGACTAGGTGCAAGAAGGCAATACAAAATTTCTGGTTTTGTATGTCAAGGTGACATAAAATGCAATGATTGGTAGGTCCCAGTTCAGTAATAAACTTTGCCCAGAGACAGTCACCAGCTGCAATCAACAATGATGAAGAGACAAGTTTCTTTTCTGGTAAAAATGTACTGCCAGTACTGTCACATAGAATCCCATCACACTGAAATCTGAAAGTTCTAAGCAATGTTGCTTTCATCACCTGGGGACACAAAAAAAAAAAAAAAAAAAAACCCACCCAACAACAATAAATAAACCTAACCCTCCAAAAAATGAAAATTTTATGTTGAAATCAAAGACAAGACACAGACATAGTTCTTTGCCTCAGCTTTGTAATGGCAAGCTCCCTTAGGCATCTGTTAAGAGAATTATTTAGTGAGTTTTCTTACATAGTATTTAGCGCTTTATATCACTTCAATGAGTCTTTGATAGGTTAGCTATAGGTTAGTTAATAAGCGTGAAAGAAAATAATTTAAGGAGAATAATGAATCCTCACATAGTTTATAATGCCAAGTGTTCTTGATTCAAAGGGAAGCCATTTAAAGGACGCATATAGCATGGGGGGACCCTCTGACTCACATTTCAGAATCAGATAATGCTTTCTTTTCACCAAACACTCAATCTTAGGTTGCCTAAATATGTTTTCAGATATTGCAATGATCTTAAAATTAAGCTTGATCTCTGCTTTCTTTGAGGGAACAGATGGGAGGACTCTTTTAGAATATGTTTATTTTTAAATATGCTTACTCTCCACCCATTCTGAAATCTGGTCCTTCTATTTACTCATTGGAAGTTTTAGGGCAGGTAAATTTTAACTTAAGTGTCTGACTTTTAGGTGTTCAACTATGAAATATATTCTCATATCTAAAGCCACAGCACGTTCCAGAAATAAAGACTGTTAAAAAAAACAGAGCACAGGTTCTGGGTTCTAGTTTGAGGACTCTCGACATTCAGCTGACACCAAAGCCCCTGAAACTCCCAACAACCCAGTGCGGTTTCCTGAATTACGCCAAAATTCATTTAGTGGTGATATGCTATTATAAGCCCTGTTGCCTTTTTTTTTTTTTCTTAAATGACATATAATAAACATTAACATAACTAACAAAGCAAAATGATAGGCTTGAGTATGGTATTTTATATAACGTACAGTTTCATTTGGATGAGGATGGCATTAATAAGAAATCTAGTAAACATTAGCCAACAGCAGTCTTTCATTTGAATATAAATTGTCACTGCAGTCACGCCCATCTGTCCAGTCAGGCTGTGGGAACATTGATTTTGTCCTGGTACAACCTTTTTTTAAAAAAGTCAAATGCATTCCTTTATCAGACTCAGAAAACAGCATTTTCAATTTCTGTTTTAAAAAGTTTTTGCCACCCAAGTAATTTTCTTTTTTACTTGGTAAGAGCAAGGGCTTTCCCACACTACTTAGTATTTTTGATGTTTCTTCTTTTTGCTGGTTACTCCATTTTCCACGTTTCCTTATTTATGCCTTCCAACCATGCTTTTGGCACTACATTTACCTTCAATTCTGGGACATAAAGCCTAAGAAAATAAATTTTCTCCTTCAAGTTTCAAAATCCACTGACTCCGGGAGTGGTACAGTTTCTTACAAAGGCACGTGTGAAGACATGCCACAGCTATATAACCTCAGAATGTTTAAATGGCTGTAACCAGTGGGAAGAGAGGACTGAACTAAATTCTTCCCCCAGTAACACTAAAGGGTGGAAGAGAGGATGGAGCAGCACCTTTCACCAGAGTTTTCTGTAGCAATGGAGGGTTAGTTGTGTTCCTCTGAGAAGTTGATCCTTGTCACTCATGTTCTTCAAAAGCCTTTACATAAAGAAAAGGATAAAATATCTGTACACGTACAGGAGAAATAGCCTTCTTGATATTGTCTTTTTTAAAGTGTTAGTGCATCATTTAACATTTGGCTTCCTGTTAAAGAGAACTCATACAATCTACTGTAAGTTTGTATTTAAGGGAATGCTTAATAATATTGAAAGAATACCTGCAGTGGAAACTTCTACTTGAAACACAAACAATATATATATATAGAAAAAAAGTAGCAATCAAAGTCTATTCTTAAAAATTCTTCAATCTTTTACAGCTGTTTCTGTTTTATATTTAAGAAACTTTTGTAGACGCTATAGTTTTGTTATGGATTTACTGATAATGATGATAATAATAGTATGATGTTATACTGTCCTTGAATCTCATAATTAATTTGCCACACTTCTTTCACTGGAAGTTTGTTCTGTTCCGTATTATCTACAAAATTTCCCATTACCAGCAAAAACTTCCATTTCAAAGTTAATATTAAACACATAAATTAATATGTATGTGCAAAAGTTCTTTCTCATACATTTTAATAACAAAACTTAAAATATAAAGATCAAAGTAGCCATATTAATACAAACTCTAGGCATCTTAGCCCTTCTGTCAGTCTAGATGAGTTTGATTGCAGAAAATCGCTTCATACCAGTGACACATTTAGCCTAGATATGTGTCACACGCAAACGCACTGAAGAAAAAGAAATCATGAGTTACCAAGACACATTGAATACAAGCTACTGAATTTACTCTTCATCGGTGGGTGCAATTGATTTAGTGAAGTAAAGTCACGAAGCTTTGCAAGACCAAGCCTGGCTGTGACTTCATGGAAATATGCTAAAACACAGGAACCAGGACCAAAAAAATACATTCCAAACTTCCAGTTAATTATACCTTTACCATATTGCACTATAATATTTGTTCCTTTAATCTTCCTGTTTTTTCGTTCCCAGTTAGTACAATACCCGCTTTCAAGTGAAAATACAATGGAATCCTTTTACTGGTTCATTAATCAGTAATGAATGGGTGAGACAGGTCAGAAATTCTTGTAATATTTTCTCCCGCATAAATATTTTCTTCCTCATCTTTCTGCCTCTGGGTAGTGTTTTTATTTTTCCTTTTCATCATAGAAAGATTAAAAGTTTTTTAAAAATGGAACATTTTACACTCTACTTTTCCAAAGACAGTTTTTGTACACCCACCACTCTATAATATAAATGAGAAATTATTTTCCTGAATTTTCACTACAGCCACTAAAATCCTTCTTGTAACTCCAAAGTGTGTTCCTTTATTTTGATTTTTCAATCACTTGTTTGCACCTCTGCTGTTAGTTCCTTTGCAAGTTGTCATACGCTCAATCTTTTTGTCTTTCCTATCTTATCCCAGATACGTCTCCATTTCTTCCATTGTTCTCAAAGTACTAACACTTTGCTTTCTGCAGTATTTCACAGACAAAAAAGAGAACATCAGATTCAGTTTATAAGAAACAGTGGTTCCTGGGAGGCAGCTGCAAAAAAAAAGAGGAAAGCTTACAAAAAACATAGGCCAGCCTCTGTGCAAAGGAAGGTCCCATTTTCTAACATGATTTTACTTTTCTATAAAACAAATTGGTTAATTAGGATTATCCTCTCTCAAAACTATGCTCTGTCACAGCAGGACTTTTTCTTAATGGATCTTCTGGACAACTGTATTAGATTCGTTCAGCTGTAGTTTTCCTTTTTCATTGAAACTAGAATAAAATGAAGTTAAAAGCATGTTGAACATGCTGCTTCCTTTCTGATGTCTCTTTCTGTGTAATAGGTATTTACACATGTAGAATGTCCTTTCTTCTCCTTGCACTTTGTGCTCAGGCAATGTCACTCTAATGTTCAACCAGCAAAAAGCACCTCTGATTCTCATGAACGTACACTTGGCATCACACTTCTCCTTTGATGATACAAATCCAGTCCCACAGACTCCTTTTTTTTTTTCCCTAGAGTAGGTGTAGAAAATGAAGCATTGCCAGGCTGTCACAGCTCCAATATCAAAAAACTCCTATGCTCACTGACAGTGGACCTGATTTTCAACGGGGTTATGAATATCATATTGGTAGGGACTTGTAAAACAGAGGGAGAACAACATAAGGCAGGATTTCTTACCACTACTCAGTCCTTGCTATTGACCTGACTCACTGGCATCATAACAATAACCATTACTCGATTTACTTTCTAGCACAAGGTAAGCCCTGGAATTTTATAGTCTTACAGGAGATCAGTACAGAGTTACACGGGACAGACTTTGTACTGTCAGTAGGATTTCATGCAGTGTTAAATTAGGTATAGGAAAGCTTATCTATTATTTCCAGAATGCCAAAAACATACTGAGAGATTTGAACAAGATAAGAGCAAGAAAAAATAACAATATACATACTGCAGTATTTCATTTAATATAAACCTAGTTAGAGTTCTAAATAACTAGAATCCAAGTAATCACCCAACTTAATTCAGGAAAGGAGAAATTATTGTAGTTCAAAAGAACTGAACCAGGTTAGGACTTTTGAATAAAACTTCTGACAGCACCAAACACAAATAACTATTTAACCCCACCTCCACTCTGAGACAATTGCAAACCCTCTGTGTATTTGTACTGTGACTCATCTTTTATCAAAATTTTTGTCCTAGTTTCTTCTGCTACAATTTTTTTCAACAAAAATATCTCTGTTTTTGACAACCTAGACATTGTGTATGCAGTCCAAATAAAGGTTTCTCTTCTTTTTTTTTTAGAATTTCGAGCCAATAATTGTCTGTTAACTGTAAAAGCCTACAATTTCTATTTCTGATCTTTTGTTACTTACATGTTTTGCAAATAATTTCTAAAACTTTCTTGAACTTTGTTCTAGTTTTTGCCATTCCTACTGGGAAAATGTGGTGTGTTTTTACTCTGGAAATTCCATCACTGTTCAAATGTTCCTGTTGATTTTAGAGATTACCAGAAGATTTGGAGCAATTCCTGCCCAGTACTGCACATTCATCCACAAGATGCCAGAGCTTCGTCTTGTCTCCAATAATGGTTAGTAAGACTTACCTTTTTTGAAAAGCTTATTTTCTGATTCCCTGTTTCATTAGGTCTTCCTTGCCACCATTTTACCTGTGATTATTCTGCTTCCTCTCTCATCCACATTATTGTTGCAGCATATGCTTGTTCTTACTCTGTCTACTCAATATTTCATCAACAGCTGTGTCCTTTTAATGTTCACATTCCTGCTAGTGTGTTTATTCTTCAAATCTTTCCAATTTTTATTGTTTCTTCTAAATAATTTTAAATTCTTAGTTTTATCTTGAACCATAATCAGCTGAAAACATTTACAGAAATCTGTGAAAGTTTTATTTCAATTATTTACAGTCTTTTCTTTTGTACATAACAATTTTCTACTTCCCTTTAGCCACCATTTAAGATTCTTTTTTTGTTCCTGGAGATTACAGTAGATACCCATTGATATTCAGTCATCACTGGTTTGCTCTTACCTAGACCCTGCCTTCCCCTTACTTCCCATGATAGTTAGTCCTATCACACACATGCACAGAAGATTTCAGTAGCAAAATTAATTCTGGGAGAAACAGTTCCTGTGACCTTCTTATTTTAGCCAAACCTGTCCTTACAACAATTCACTTTTTGCCTTTGGTCTTAGTTTTCAAGTCAAAGTAAGAGGGCTAACTATTCCTCCTTGATGCTTTCCATAGAGCACAAAGGGCTGGCTTCTCCCCATCAGCAGGGAAACCCAGATCAAGGGTGACGGGGGCAGGCTGGGCAGCCTGGCCAGGGGTGCTGTTCTGAGATTTACCTGGAAATCTGCGTGGCACACAGCTCACAAAAGGAATATTGCCTTGTTTCTCTGAGGGCCGGTGGTGGGTTCTCATAAAATCAGTGAACAACCCAGAATTTGACATAACCATTCCTAAACATATCCAACTCTAGGATGAACATCTGTGTAATCGCCACTGCTTGAACAACCAGCTGTAGCCTCCTGACACCAGACCTCACAGAAGAAACCTGGGCAAGGCAGACACTGATCTTTCCACGCACAGAGTTCACACACTTGAAGGCAAGCCTGTGGAAGTTTCATGCATATGGTTACCATGCACTGATGTTTTGCACAATTTTACAAACCTCTTCATTTAGCTACGTATTTATAGTTTTTTATGTAAGGGTAAGTTTTCCAAAAATGACTGATACTGAAGCCAAGTCTGTGGCATTTGCAGTCCAAAGCCACTTAATTGTCTTGGAAACCCAGTGCTAAGAACTACATGGCTTCTCTCAACTTTTACAATTTTTAATACTTTTTTTCATTTTGAATATGTTCAAAAGTTCAGCTAGTGCTACGCAGCAACACCCACAAAGGAAGAATTGCCTGCTGAAAGACTTGAGCAGGGAGCATAGCAAGAAGGTAAATATACATGTGACACCAGAAAACAAGCAAACCTGTGGAACAAGCCTGTATATTTCATATACATACATTACAACAAACTTATGTAGCTCCAAGAACATCAGCTTAGCTAGGCTGATTTACACCGGTTGAGGAGTTGGCCCATATAACACCTGCTTCTCCTCTTCTCCTTATACACAAAAAGGGGAAAGTAACTCTCCTGCACTACAACACTTTCTATTGGAGTTTCACAATTGTTCTGATTTGCATTTTGAGCCCTTTGCCTGCCAGGCAGTCTTTTATCTGTCCCCTATTTTCCAAATCCAGTAGTAGGGGAGTGGGGGAATATTTTCTTGTGCTGAGATAAAGTTACTGAAATTCATAGAACTATTTGCCTTAGACAACCAAAATGTACAGCCGTATTTGTCCAGAATGTACACAATATGTAGTATTGTTTTTTCTTGATCTTTTAAAATGACATATTTTAATTAGCTTGGTTACTTAAACATTCAGTAACTCAAAAACTTAATGCTCTCTTTTAAGGCATACCTACCTAGAAACAATAATATTATAATCTAAAGCATTCTATAATCTAAATTACTCCCAATAGAGCTCCTCACTTTACAAATACAAGTGTCTTTTTAGAAAAGATACTCCATCACAAGAGTCCATTTAACAGTATTTGAGGTTTTTAGCTAACTTTGCCAGGCCCTTAAACACAGAATATTAAAAAGCACATTGAAACTATTTTCTACTGAAAGCTACCTTTTCTAGAGAATGATGCTTCTACAATGTCATTGATTAATTGTGAAATGTAGTTAGAACAGTTGTAAATTAGTCCCCGGTGCAATGAGGCATGTGTAAGGGAGGCAATCTGCATGCATCTCACAAATTCATTCAAGTTGGAGTGTTTGTGATTTTCTTATCAAATAATATCAGTGAACAAATATGGAAGTACATGATAGGATGTATTCATGCAAATGTAAGACATGAATTGGCATATACAGGCCCAACATATAGCTTTCCTATAATATCATGTAGTGTTTTCTGAGCATATAGCTCCTTCAGTAATAAAAAGCCTGTCTGCACATGCACACTGTCTGCACGTTATCTTCTGCACGTCTGTTTATATTTCTTTCCTTTCTTAGTTGTTCTGCTTCTACTTGATTTTCATACGTGTCCTGTCTATGTCAATACATGCAAGTTCCTTTCTAAAAGTCATAAACATATCAAGGAGACAAAAGCACTGTAAATGCTTTTCTGCTGGGCAAAAAAAAAAAAAGCATTAAATGCCTTTTCCACAGAAAGAGTATGCTGCCTTACTCCAGTTACAGCTTTATGTAAAGACACAGCCATGAGAGGAGAGATGTGTTCTTGAAACACCTGCACAACCTTGATACTACTGTTTCAGATAGTACTTAACAGATCTTTACTGAATGTTTTCTGTGAACTAGATATCTGTCTTAGAATGGAGGATTTCAGATTTGTCATCCTTGAAACAGCTCTCATGAAAATGTCAGCCAGAAACAGTGTTTTCCTCAAGGCATTATCTGAAGTAGTTGGGCTAGTTACTTATGCTTTGGCTTTGATTTATTAGATGCCCCAAATGAGATGTATGCACACAAAATCACACTTTGATGAAATTATGCTCAAACATACTTGAATTATTAATTATTTTAGATATATGCTACTCATTTGATTGAGGAAGGAAAGCGGACAACAGAAGCTGGTGGTTTTATAAGTTTGTGCTGATTTTCTTATTTGTTTATCTCTTTTCCTGAGAAACTTAAAATGAACTATAGTGTCTGTCTGTGTGTTTGCCTGTGAATGTTTTTAGTCACTCAAAAGTACAAGAGATAATACTATATGAAAAGCTGAAAAGCTTCCTCTCCCTTGAGGACATGGGCATGGAGCCCTTAGCTTTTAAGTTGATTTAAGGTGTTTTCTCTCAACATACTCGTATCTTATTATTAATTAATTTTAAATTTTTTACTTGCATGGATTTTTATATTAATACTTTAAAATGCAGATGCAGATATATTTATTGCAAACACTTTGCTCATCTATATCTTCAGACAGGCTGTTCTCTTTTCCACAAGTGTTAAAATAGTGGCCTTTGTGAAAAGTGATCAAAATTATAATGGTGAATTATCATGGCAGTATATTTTTTTTGGTGCCACTGGTGTCATCACTATAACCTACTTATGGATTAAACTTTTCTATCAGTTTTGCTTTGACAATATCAAGGGGCATGGCTCTACTGATATGCTCAAGATCAGATCTCACTCCAATTCTAAATGATTCCAAACCAAAAAGTGATTAGTTTCAAGGTACTCTTTTGAACTAATACTATTAGCCCATAGTGAAAGAGCATGCTGCTACTGCTAAATAGGAACAGACATAGGACTAAAGAAACTTTCCAGAACACCAAGTTGAACCTCTCTAATGAACCTTACATCTTCTTTTTCATAAAGTGAAAAAATTCTGACTTAACAATGGAACTATGTTTTGCTTCTAATGTTTCTATACGAAGGTTGTTCCAGAATATGATAGGTCTAGTGATTACAGAAACATTAAATTTCCATTATTAACTTTTATTCATTACCTTTTACATCCGTCCTGCACATCAAGTTCTATTTCTAGCTGAAATTTCCACATTTCAGCATTTATGCCATGTGTTTGTAGACAGAAATAATATTGCCTCTAGGCTTCTGATTTGTTTGCATGTCCTCATGACAAACAAACCCCATACACTTGCAAGTTTTCTCTTAAAAGCTTTTCCATTTTCCTGTTCTACCCTTTCTATATATTTCTTTCAAGTTTTTCTTATTTTTGGAGCATGCATATACTGTTGCACACAGAATCTATAGCATCAGCCTTCCCTTGCCTCTTTTGTTGCATTGGTACTTCATATTTACTGGTTGCACTGGTGTTCCATATTTACTGGTAAGTCAACAGCTAGATCTTCCACCTCCACAATACCCTCAACAACTTATAACAAAGTTTTATGCTGCCTAATCTTGCATTTATATTCCATTTCTAGCTCAAATATTTCCACACACGTACATGCACAGTAACTTTATAAATTGTTTTGGTTTTTGAAACAAATTTTTTTTAATTTATTTCTTAGATATACAGACAAAATACAGGATCCTCAGTCATGACAGGGATCCAAGAGTTTAAAAGAAAAAAAAAAGAAAATATGATAAAAAGAAAGATAATAAAAGTTTGTGCTAAAATAGAAACAAAATCCGAGAATAATAGCATATCATACAAAAGATAACTATCTGATAGACTAGAATAATTGACTACTTATCTAGGCTAACCATTAGGATATCAAAGAAGTCCATGGAAGTGTGAAGTGATACTGAAATTTTTTCTTTCATTTATTTTGGCCTTTATACACTATTTAAACCATGCAGCAAATACAGGTTTCTCATCTACTCTTAAACCTAAGATATATATCAGGGTAGGAAGAATCAGATTTTCTGTTTTCGTGTCCAAGCCAGCCTAATTTTCACTGTGTCTCAAACTTCTGACAAAAGGATACCTTGGAAAACAGGAATAAAAATTTCAAAGAGCAGAAACAATTAAAGCATCTCGGTTCTGCTGTACACATTGTATCTTTAAATTCATATAAAATAGTTAAGTATATATGGCAGACATTAAAGAATGTGAAAGGTGAAAATTATCATAGTTTTGCTAGATTAAGCAAAGTTAGTAAGGTCCCATGCTTGAGTAAATTAGACAGTCAATTAAAATTTTAAGGAGTCTACCCTCACCTATATTACTGTATGTGTAGAGTGTGTGTTTTGGGATCATTTTTCTTGTTCTTCTAATGACCTAACAGTGTGGTAGAGAGTGTAAATTTTATAGTCTTCAGTCCAGCTTGAAAGAGAGAAAAGCTACTTCAAAATCTGGTTCTATATTTAAAAAGTATTATTATTTGTAGTGGCTCTGAATTGCTGTTCAGGACTCTGTTGATCCTGGGACATGCATTAGGTCAGAGCAAAAGGATTTATTGAGGAGCTCTACATCATCAGAGCATTAGATATAGCAGGTCATTTGGGGTGGTTCTATGGACAAATTAGAAAGAAAAAAGAAGGAAGTAACCACAAGAGAACAAAGGAATCATTGACAGAACCAATGCTGAAGTGCGTTTTGAATACGTACCACTTCCTGCCTATTTTTTTAATTGCATCCTACTATTACAGTATCTATGTTTCTCCAGCAGATACACAATTTTTGAGAACTAACACAGAAATTTCCAGTGGCTTCAATCAGATTACAAGGAAAATGTTATGCCAATACCATTACTGAGAGTTTTATGATATGATAGAATCTGGGCAAGATTAATATGTCCAATGCATAGGTAAAACATGTTTAAGACTCTATAAACATGGAATTTTTTCCACATGGTATAAGAAAAAGATATATTTACTAAACACCTTTGCAGGAAACAGTTTTGATAACTCGGCACCCAAAATTTTTCTTCTTTTTTCACTACTGGTTTGCAAATGTACACAAGGCTATAACCCATTATCTGAAGGGTAAGAAGGCTTAAAGAATGGTGAAAATTTCCACTCTGTCCAACTGTGTTTCAGTATATCTCTAGGTTTCTTTATTCATATACAGAATAATGAACAGACAAATAATTTTTACTCTGAGGAAAACAAAGCTGCTTTTTGTGGGTGCTCCATTCATATCCCAGAGTTTCACACACAATAAATAATCAAGCATTTTCTTGGTGACTAGCTTACTCCAACACATTTAAATCACTTTGTTTAAGTTTACCTTGTACTCAGAAAGTACTTTCCCTTCCAAGTGGCTTTCAAGCTGCAGTGTGTAACACTATACAGTAAGTTTGTTCGGAAAAGACACTGGTTCCTTCAAAGCTAAAGTCTTGAGTTCTTGGGTTTTTTTCAGTTTGGCTTTTGTGCTGGTGCTTTCTAGCACAGTAAAAAGAGAAGTAAAAGGGAAGTAAAAGTAAAAGGGAAAAAAATAGCAAATTCCTTCTCCAGCAATACACACAAAAGATGCCTTCCTCCATAGAAAAATGAGCTACATGATATTACTTAAAGTGAATTACATAAACATGAAAAATGGTGTCTTTCTTTTATTATTAAATAAGTGTGAGAGACTGGAACCTAAAATGAATTGCTTAATTTTCTGCAAGCTGATAGGTTTGCAAGGTTACATGTCGGGTTTGCTGCCTACAGGCTGATGGGAAGCTGGTGCAGAATTTCTGCAGACCACGAGGATGTCTGGAAGTTCACCTGCTACTGCCTGCATGGCATACATGCCAACCAAGGGGAACCCAAATTTGCTCTGGCATGATGACTGCGCTAAATCAAGTGCTGCCCAAGCAACAAGGGCAGGAAAACTCACACAGCAACCATGTCAAATGGTGATTGGCTGAGTCAAAACGACCTGCATGCTGATTGATTGAACTACAAGTCAACAGGGACTATAAACTGCTGCCATGACATACCACAATTGTGACCCTCACCACTGTCACTTGAGAACTACGGATCAACGGGACGCTGTTGGATTCCAAAGGACTGTGAAGATGCCATCGGGCCTGTGGTGGTGACTATACTCTTGTTGTGCTCCCTAATACTGCTTCTCTCTTTTCTGCATTTTCTCTGCTTCCTCCTCTACTCTATTGCTCATCTCAGTGCCTAATGCTGGCGAATAACAATAAACCTGCAGGGCGCGGCATCTGACCTCGTTTGTGTCTTAATCTCACGCTTGGCATCAGTACGAAACCCTCCCAGATCCAACGTAGTAGTACCGGATTGTAACAATATGTGGAATCTGGATAATGAGGTTAAGTCTCTGTGCTCAAAGAGCAATTAAGACTGGCTTTGCTATCTCTTGTGCAACCTAGGGGAGTGAAGGCTTGTCTGGCTATCACAGGATACATAAATAATGGGGTAGTCTTGGGGAGCCAGGGCAGCCCTGCTTTTCATCAGCAGAGACAGTAAAATCAAGATAACAGAGACTTTGTGTAGCTCTTTGTTTCCTCGAGAGGCTACCGTGCCCGGTAATTGACCTTTGCCTCATTACCTATGCATATTAAAGTTGACACCCCTGTATATGTTAAATGAAGATTTTAGAGATCATGCTAAACATACATGACTATAGCCCTCGTCTCTCCACCCAAATCATACTGCACGTCACCCAGGGGAGGGAAACTTCATAATTTGGGGGATAAAAGGGTGGAGAAAATGACTGTTAAATTGGGAGAGAAGAAACTTGATACCTGACGGACAAGTTGACTGGCTGTGTTCTCGTTCTCCACCCCAGGCAGGGATGCCTTTCTGGGTAAGCGCTGCACCTTTCACCCTCTGGTGAATGTTACCCCGCGTTGTTGTACTATCGTTATTTTTTGCTAGCAATATTAACCTTAAGTAATTAGCACTATTGTAGTTAGTGAATTTATCAACGGCAATCTCAAATCTGCCACTGTCACTCTCAATAAAATAGCTAATTTTGATTATTTGTGAAACTGGTTCAGTGAAAGTCCTTTGGTGGGACTCTGATAGTAAATCAGTGAAAGTGCTGTGACTGACAGACAAATATCGAAACTACAGTCTTTAACGCAACACAATAAGTCCTCAGTACTACCAATTTAAGCCATTTAAAGGCTTTATGAAGGCCTACTTACTCTTGCCTTGAGGATTCAGTTTATTCCTCTCCTTTGCAGAACAAATGAGAAATCATTTAAGTGATCCCAAACATGCTTTATTGCCAAAAATCTTCTGCTCACTATTTAAGATCCACAAGGCACTCACAACTTTTTAGGAAAGACTGGCAGTATTAACGAAAAGCAGCTAGATTTCCAAATATGCAAAAGTTTAACAGCAGGCTAACAAAGTTAAAAGCCATCATTCTTCTTCCTAATAGCCCTGAGATAACCTTTGGCAGTGCCGTGTCTGCAATCTAGAACATCAGTCATAACAGTGTATTATTTTTATTGTTTCTTAGGCACTTTTGATCAGTAGAAACAAAACAATTTACATATGGGTTGCCAGTCATTCAATCCTGCAACAAATAGATTATATAATACATTCTTTTATTATTTCTATTTAGACCTAAGAGGCTCTGCTGCACAGTACAAATGAAACAAAGGTCATCTAACATAAAAACCCAGAAGCAATGCAATCTCACTTCATATTTTCTTAGTTGCTTTAGTAAAAACAAAAACAAAAAACTCCCTCCAGCTATTTTGCATGTCAGTAGAGGAATTTTTTTAAAAGGATTTTATATATGAGAAATGAAGGTAAAATTAGGAAGGATGACAAAAACAGAAAAGACGACAATGTCTAAACTGACATTTAGTTAGGTAACTCTACCCATTGGTAGCCATTCTGAGGATCATAAAATTCTGCTTAGTCATATCTGTGCAATTTTTGCCACACACACTCTCGTCTTTTATTCACACAGCAACTGCAACTTTTCCTAAATGAACCCTGCTCTCTTATTTCCACTTGTTTTCACCTCTTCAGTAGACCGTCCCCTCCACCACCACCACCACTGCCCCCAGCCTCCAGCCTTGATTTTTAATCTTTCTCAATGTTAATTATTTTTCTGCTAACTGAAAATGGTTTTAATTGTTGTTTACCCTGTGGATGCCTAATTCATTTGAATTGCCTCTAACTTTTTTCTCTATGTGCCTTCTGTTGCAAAATGCAACAGTTGCTGCATAGACTAACATGTTGTTAAAATTCAAGACATTAATAACCACAAATGCATAGAAAAGAAAACAAAAAATGTATGGTTACACATGAAAGCGTGTAGGTGTGTTTGTTCTGCTGAATGTAAATACATGAAAAAAATTATCCAATATTTGATTAATTCCAACTTTCTTCCCCTGCACATAGGAATATTGCCTTTAAATGCCCTCTAACAGGATTATTTGAGAAGGACTGACTGAGTCCCAGAAGAGAGTTAGGAAACAACTTCCCATCAAGAAAATTAAATAATGATGCTTCAAAGCTGTCAAATTAGTCTTGTATTTTGTTGTTCTCAAAGGCAACTGGAGTTGCAGACTCTAGCTGCGTACACCGTACAGAGAGAAGCCATGCGGTGCATAATGGGTTTTCACACCAAGAGTGACAAGATGGCCATCACTGCCTACCATGTCCTGCCCATTGCCTTCTTTTAAAAATCACCAAGGTGCGGTGTATTTATGTTGTTGCTCCATAAGAAAACAATTTTTGAATTCTCTCCCAGCTTTCTAAATATCCACAGGGTAGCTTAAAAATCAAGAGAACTTGGAGAGTACCAAATTAGCCTCACACAAAAAAAAAGTGAACTCATGAAGAGGGGAGAAGCTTTCTTTTCACTGATTTTGATAGGAGAAGGAACACCTCTTTGAATGCTATGCCTCCAGTCTTTCTGTTTGGACAATGTCCATCACTATAGAAGTCAGCTACTAAACTGCCAGGATAAAAGCCTGTGAGGCTTGGTCAGGCACAACCACAGAAGTTACAATGAAACACAGTCTGGTGAGAGACAGAAATAGAAGAATGCTTTAGCATTTAGGCTAAGTACCTAATAGTAATCTAGCTATTGGCATTGCTTCAGCAAATGGAAAGGGGGATCATCCTCAAAAAGGTGAGGTTTTTCTTTTTTTTTTTTTTCTTTTTTTAACTTAACAAGCCTAATTTAAGTGAATCACTGCATGGAGTAGATGCCTTTCCCCATGAAGAATCAGAAAGTTATAACAAGAGAACTTAAATTTCTAAAGTAAGCAGAGCTCTTGTGTTTTCTTTAATGTAATGCTTTTCCTTAAGCATAGTCAGGTTTTCGTTCGTGGCAATTGGCTATAAAGGGAATGGAAGTCACCATGTTGTATAAAAGAAATATTCAAATCTACTTTTCTAGATTGTCACCTGAGTCACATGAAATATGAATTTTCTAATTTTTCCAAAATTGATTATTTATTTTAAAACCACTTATTGTTCCTTGGTTTAATGTGTATGTAATTTACCTTTGAGTGGTAATAAAATGTTTATAGATTATTTTCTACCTATTAGGACCTAATAAAATTCCTGCTCATTTTAAATTAGATAGTTTCTCTACCAAGGCTGTATACAAATCTTCTCTTGGTAAGATAATTTTTCTGTTCTAAGAATTTTTATCAGAAAGGGGGGGTAAAGGATTTTTAAACAGTTTTTTGCACAGCTTGGAGAAAATTAAGACAGTAATTAGATAGAAAAATGGATCATTGCCACATGAAAAAGAATAGTCATTTTATATGATGAATTTTGATTTGATTATCCAAGCAAAGTAATGAATTGGCGTCATGGAAATAATCAGTGTTAATAGACTCTCATTTTTCATTATCAAAGAGGGAAAAGAATTTTTATCAGTATGTCAAAAGGACTTCATTTTAGCATTCCTTATTGCAACTATCAAAGATCCTCTCAGCTTTGAGGGTTTCTGAGTTTCTGTGAGACATTGAAGATTTTGAAGCACCGTATAAAAGATAAAGTATTCTGGTAGCTTGGTAGCTGATAATACACAAGAAACCAAATAAGAAAACACAAATAGAAAGTGTACCTCTAAGAAAACTGTATAATGCATCATCAGAGAATGGTTTCATAGATGACTGGCAAATTATTCCATAAACAGAACTGCAGTACACAGAAAATGATAACCCCTCTCCCCCTGCCATTTTTTTAAGAAAGGTTTAAGTTCAAAGTAGGAAGCATAGAAGAATGAACACTGGTTGAACGAAAAACAACTGTTCACTCTATTCAGCTGTAGTACTGCGTACAAATATATTTATGGAAAGAGATATCAAGTTATGCATTTAGGTTTGCTTTTTTTTTTAAGTTCACTGAATGAAGCTCTAGCTCTAAATTACTGTAGTGGAAAGATTTTGTTCAGCTTGCATTTAAACTGTGATTCTGGATAATGTGTTGAGTAACACCCAATGAAAAGAGAATCTGTAAACTCTATGATTCTTCATTGTATATTTTAAATATGACAATGTATGGTTTTTAAAATGCTATTTTCTGTGGCAGACTCATGCATTCTTCTTTTCTCAATACTGTAAACTGTTGAGGGATAATGAATATCACCTTAAGTTTTCTAAGAGTATTCTCAGGATTTTAAAAATAAATCTTCTTTGGCTGATGATGTATTTCTTCTGTATTCCCCTTCCACAGCCATGTATGTGATTCAGGTCTCTCACTCGATCATATACAGTAAATAGATAATAATTGGATATGGATTGGATAATTGGATATGGATTTGGGTCACAACAACCCCATGCGGCACTCTGGCTTGGGGAAGAGTGGCTGGAAAGCTGCCTGAAGGAAAAGGACCTGGGGGTGGGTGTTGGTTGACACCGACTGAATCTGAGCCAGCAGTCTGCCCAAGCGGACAAGAAGGCCAATAGCATCCTGGCATGAATCAGAAATAGTGTGGCCAGCAGGACTAGAGAAGTGATTATCCCCCCATACTTGGCAGTAGTAAGGCCCCATCTTGCATATTGCGTTGTGTTTTGAGTCACTGACTACAAGGAAGACATTGAGGTGCTGAGCGTGTCCACAGAAGGGCAATGAAGCTGCTGAAGACCCTAGAGCACAAGTCTTATGAGGAGTGGCTGAGGGAACTGAGGTTGTTTAGCCAGGAGAAAAGGAGGCTGAGGGGAGACCTTATCACTCTCTGCAACTATCTGAAAGGAGGTTGTAGCGAGGTGGAGATCCACCCCTTCTCCCAAGTGATAGGAGAAGAGGAAATGGCCTCAAGTTGCTCCAGAGGAGGTTTAGATTGGATAATAGGAAAAATTTCTTCACTGAAAGGGTTGTCAAACATTGAATGAGACTGTCCACAGAAGTGGTGGAGTCACCATCCCTGGAGGTATTTAAAAGATGTGTAGATGTGGCACTTAGGGACATGGTTTCCAACCTAAATGACTCTAAAATTCTACAATACTACTCAGACATGTTGAACATGGATACTGCTTGGCAAGTTTTAAAGACAAGGTTCTGAAAACTCTAAATATATTACAGTACACATGCAGTTTAGTAAAGCAGACAAGGTTTTCTTTGAAACTTTAGCAGTTAAGACCTCATGCCAGAGGTTAAGATCCAGTTAAGATCCTTTGTGGCTTTGCAATCTGACACAATGAGAAAAAGTTGGTCTCTTCACTATCACATATTCCAGCAAAGGCTGTCCTTCACCAGCTGACAGACAAAGAACTGCCCCCACAAAAAAAAAAAAAAAAAAAAAAACACCAGAAAACCCTTCAACCTCTTTCCCCCACTTCTAATATTCTCCTAAATTATGGCTTTTCCTGGAAAAATTCAAAGATGTAAAGAATTTTTAATTTTTGGCAACCCTTTCTTGGTTTGTATACCATTCCCGAAAGCACCACATAGATGACCTCCAAGAGTCTTCACTGAAGTTCCAGACAGTTAAAGAATTTGACAACACAGATGATAAGAATGCTGCATATATAAATTTGAACTTGGTGAAAGAATTGAAAGTATTGACCCAGTGAATATTCTCAGGCTATAAACAGAAAACTATTATGTGTGCAACTGTAAAAACTTCTGAGCAAAGATGATCTTTGGGGACTGGAAGATGTTTGAGGACTGTGAAGACTGTGCTGTGAAGACTGTGGCATAAGTGTCCCTGGCAAACATAATAATGATTATAGGCATTAGTTTGCAGGCTTTATGAACTAAAAAGTGGAAGGAATCTCATGTGATTTGTCCATGAAGTGCCATCATCACACTGGACTACCCAGGAAAGAGAAAATAGATATATATTGACTCACTAGCAAGAGCAAGCACAATGATAAATGCGTTTTCTAGAGATAGAATCATAGAATCATCATAGAATCATAGAATGTGTTGGGTTGGAAGGGACTTTTAAAGGTCATCTAGTCCAACCCCCCTGCAGTAAGCAGGGACATCTTCAACTAGGTCAGGTTGCTCAGAGCCTCATCCAGCCTGGCCTTGAATGTCTCCCGGCATGGGGCCTCCACCACCTCTCTGGGCAGCCTGTTCCAGTGTTTCACCACCCTCATTGTAAAGAACTTCCTAATGTCTAATCTAAACCTACCCTGCTGTAGTGTAAAGCCATTATCCCTCATCCTATCGCTACATACCCTTGCAAACAGCCCCCCTCCAGGTTTCTTGTAGGCCCCCTTCAGGTACTGGGAGGCCGCTATAAGGTCTCCCTGGAGCCTTCTCTTCTCCAGGCTGAACAACCTCAACTCTCTCAGCCTCTCTTCAGAGGAGAGGTGCTCCAGCCCTTGGATCATCTTCGTGGCCTTCCTCTGGACCCCCTCCAACAGCTCCATGTCCTTCTTGTGCTGAGGGCTCCAGAGCTGGACACAGGACTCCAGGTGGGGTCTCACGAGAGCAGAGTAGAGGGGGAGAATCACCTTTCTGGATCTGCTGGCCACAGTACTTTTGATGCAGCCCAGGATGCGATTGGCCTTCTGGGCTGCAAGCACACATTGTTGGCTCATGTCCAGCTTTTCATCCATGAGTACTCCCAAGCCCTTTTCCACAGGGCTGCTCTCTATCACATCATCCCCCAGCCTGTATTGATAACGAGGATTGTCCCGACCCGAGTGTAGAACCTTACACTCAGCCTTGTTGAACTTCATAAGGTTTGCTTGGGGCCACCTCTCTAGCTCGTCCAGGTCCCTCTGGATGACATCCTGTCCCTCTGGCACATTGACCGCACCACTCAGCTTAGTGTCGTCAGCAAACTTGTTGAGGGTGCACTTGATCCCACTGTCTCTGTCATTGATGAAGGTGTTGAACAGCACCGGTCCCGCTACGGATCCCTGAGGGACACCACTTGTGACCTCTCTCTATCAACATCGAGTCATTGACCACCACCCTCTGGATGCAACCATCCAGCTGGTTCCTTATCCACCGAACAGTCCACCCATCAAATCCATGTCTCTCCAACTTAGAGAGAAGGATGTTGTGGGGGACTGTGTCAAAGGCCTTGCAGAATTCCAGATAGATGATATCTGTAGCTCTCCCCTTGTCCACTGCTGCAGTCACTCCATTGTAGAAAGCCACCAGGTTGGTCAGGCAGGACTTGCCCCTGGTGAAGCCATGCTGGCTCTCTCGAACCACCTCCCTGTCTTCCATGTGCCTTAGCATAGCTTCTAGGAGGATCTGTTCTATTATCTTCCCAGGCACAGAGGTGAGGCTGACAGGGCAGTAGTTCCCAGGGTCCTCCTTTCTACCCTTTTTAAAAATGGGTGCAATCGGTCGCTTTTTCCAGTCACCAGGGACTTCAGCTGACTGACATGACTTTTCAAATATCCTGGAGAGTGGCTTGGCAACTACATCAGTCAGTTCCCACAGGACTCTGGGGTGCATCTCATCACGTCCCATAGACTTGTGTATGTTCAGGTTCCTCAGGTGGTCACGAACCTTGTCTTCACTTAGAGTGGGAGGGACTTTGTCCCGCAGGTCCCCATCTTGTGATCCTTCAACTTGCAATGCGTGAGGAGAGAGGCTGGCAGTGAAGACCGAGGCAAAAAAGTTGTTGAAAACCTCAGCCTTCTCCTCATGTTTTGTTACTAGTTTGCCATTCTTGGTCGTTAGGGAGGGTACGCTTTCTTTAACCTTCCTTTACTGGTTGACATACCTGTAGAAGCCCTTCTTGTTATTCTTAGCATCCCTTGCTGAATTCAGCTCCAGCTGCGCCTTCGCCTTCCTGACCTCATCCCTACATAACCAGGCAGCTTCCCTATACTCTTCCCAGGACACCTGAGGCTGCTTGAACTGCCTGTGCAGTTCCTTTTTCCCTTTTAGTTTGACCAACAGGTCCCAGCTCAGTCATGCTAGTCTCCTCCCTTTCTTGCTTGATTTCTTACACCTGGGGATTGAGAGCTCTTGTGCTCTATGCTATGGAAAGCATCCTTGAAGATCTGCCAGCTCTGTTCTGCCCCCTTGTCCCTGAGGACCGTTTCCCAGGGGGTCCTATTGACTAATTCCTTGAAGAGCTGGAGGTCTGCTTTCCTAAAATTCAGGGTCCTGACTAGGCTCTTTGTCTGGCACGTATCCCTCAGGACTGTGAACTCCACCAGTGCGTGGTCACTGCAGCCCAGGCTGCCCTCCAATCTTGACATTCCCAATGAGCTCACTCGCTTGCATTGGTGACTATGAGGTCCAGTATGGCATCCCCTCGGGTAGGGCTGCCTGTTTCCTGTCTTAGGAAATTATCATCAAGGCACTCCAGGAAGCTCCTGGATTGTCTACAGCTCGTCGTGTTACTTTTCCAGCAGATGTCAGGGTGGTTGAAATCCCCCAGCAGGACAAGAGCCTTCAAGCATGATGCCTCCTGTAGCTGGAGTAAGAAGGCTTCATCAGTAGGTTCCCCTTGATCAGGCAGCCTGTAGTAGACACCAACCACAAGGTTCCCCTTGTTGCCTCGGTCTCTAATTCCTCCCCTTAAGCTTTCGACTTCCTCTTGGCTGTTCTTTAGGGACACCTCTTCACACTTCCCATGGATTGGCCTCAGATGGCAACAAAGAACCACGTGCTGCTCACACAGGTCTTCCGAATACGGGAAGAATCAGAAGAAAAAGACAAAACTCTTGGGTGGAGACAAAGGCAGTTTAACAGAACAGCAGAGGGAACAAGAAAACACAGCAACAATAATGCGGATAGAGGAATATACAAGCACAATTACAGAACCGCCGCTCCCCGCCGCTCCCTGACCGGACCCGGGATGCCCCAGCCCGCTCCAAGCAGCGACTTCCTGCCCCCTCCCCTGGCAGCTCAGGGTGGGCATGGCTCACATGGCATGGAATAGGCATGTCTTGGGGAGAATTAACCCTATCCCCGCCAGAACCAGGACGTTATCCACCCCTTATTCCATACCATTTTTGCCATGCCCAGATCTTACAGGTTCCAATGAATTGCCACCACTTTCCCCTGTCATATATATATATATGCACATATATATATATATTCACGCAGATATAATGCCCTTAGTTTTTGGCCCATCCCTCCAAAGTGTCTGGCAAGTTCATTCAGCCACGGCTTTGGGCTCCATCTGTTAGAACAGTCTGTCAGGGCAGGTGAGATGGTGTGTGGTGCTGGACTGTTGCATGCTGTCTTTTCCGAGGTTGCAGCTGGTGTACTTGGCATGGCTCATGCACACAGTCCATGGGCTGAAGATGTAGATCTTGAGGAAGTTGCTGGACGCTAGCTGCTGGGGTCAATTCTGATCCCATCACTGCTGTGCTTTGCTCAATTTTTCATCAAAGTCCTTAATTTGGATGATTCTTACTGTAGTACAGCTGATAGCAATTATAGTAACGAGGGCATACAGTGACAGCGTTACTCAGCAGTGAACAACACAATTTGATTCATTGGCTGTTCTCACCCATAATCAGATCACCATGAGGTACACATTGAACTTCCCCATCCTTCCGCATCACCCACGTCCTTGGGCAAAAGCAATCCCATGGATGGGTTTGCCTTTACCTGAGGCAGGACTAACCCAGACTGTCTTCCCTAACATATTCATCATGTGCACTATGGGGACTTTATCCCCTTCTACAGTACGTGGAAGTTTTGATTGGGCAGGGCCGGCCCAATTGGTAGATCCCCTGGTGTTAACTAGCCAGGTAGCTTTTGCTAAATGTGCATCACAATGTTTTAAGGTCCCACCACCCATTGCTCAGTGTAGTTTTTAACAGTCCATTGTATCGTTCTATCTTCCCAGAGGCTGGTGTGTGATAGGGGATGTGATATACCCACTCAATACCATGCTCTTTGGCCCAGGTGTCTACGAGGGTGTTTCGGAAATGAGTCCCGTTGTCCGACTCAGTTCTCTCTGGGGTACCATGTCGCCACAGGACTTGCTTTTCAAGGCCCAGGATAGTATTCCGGGCAGTGGCATGGGGCACGGGGTATGTTTCCAGCCATCCAGTGGTTGCTTCCACCATTGTGAGCACATAGCGCTTGCCTTGATGGGTTCGTGGCAGTGTGATATAATCAATCTGCCAGGCCTCCCCATATTTATATTTCAACCATCGTCCTCCATACCAAAGAGGCTTTAAACGCTTGGCTTGCTTGATTGCAGCACACGTCTCACGTTCATGGACGACCTGTGCAATAGTGTCCATGGCCAAGTCCACCCCTCAGTCACGAGCCCATCTATATGTCGCGTCTCTTCCTTGATGGCCTGAGGTCTCATGGGCCCACCGAGCTATGAATAGTTCACCCTTATGTTGCCAATCCAGATCCACCTGAGCCACTTCAACCCTAGCAGCCCGATCCACCTGCTGGTTGTTCTGATGTTCCTCTGTGGCCCAGTTCTTCGGTACATGGGCATCTACATGGCGTACTTTCACAACCAGATTCTCTATCCGGGCAGCAATATCTTGCCATAGTTCAGCAGCCCAGATGGGTTTGCCTCTGCGCTGCCAGTTGCCCTGCTTCCACTGCTGTAACCATCCCCACAGAGCATTTACCACCATCCATGAGTCAGTGTAGAGATAAAGTACTGGCCATCTTTCTCGCTCGGCAATGTCCAAAACCAGCTGAATGGCTTTCACTTCTGCAAACTGGCTTGATTCACCTTGACCTTCAGTGGCTTCTGCAACTTGTCGTGTAGGACTCCACACAGCAGCCTTCCACTTTCGATGCTTTCCCACAATCCGGCAGGACCCATCAGTGAACAGGGCATATTTCTTCTCATTTTCTGGCAGTTTATTATATGGGGGGGTCTCTTCCGCACGTGTCACCTCCTCCTCTGGTGACATTCCAAAATCCTTGCCTTCTGGCCAGTCCATGATCACTTCCAGAATTCCTGGGCGACTGGGGTTTCCCATTCGAGTTCGCTGTGTGATCAGTGCAATCCACTTACTCCATGTAGCATCAGTTGCATGATGTGTGGTGGGGACCCGTTCTTTGAACATGCAACCCAGCACCAGCAGTTGAGGTGCTAAGAGGAGCTGTGCTTCTGTACCGACCACTTCCGAAGCAGTTTGAACCCCTTCATATGCTGCCAATATCTCTTTTTCTGTTGGAGTGTAGCGGGCTTCAGATCCTCTGTATCCCCAACTCCAAAACCCTAGGGGTCGACCTCAGGTCTCCCCTGGTGGTTTCTGCCAGAGGCTCCAGGAAGGGCCATTTTCCCTGGCTGCGGTGTAGAGCATGTTTAACACCTTGTCCTGCCTGGACTGGCCCCAGGGCCACTGCATGGACTATTTCCTGTTTGATTGTTCAAAAGCTTGTCATTGTCATTTGAAGAACTTTCAGATTTTTCAGTCCCTTCACACACAATTTTCTTTCGTGTTCTACTGTCATCTTCAGTGAATCTCTATGAGGTCTTGTATGTTTATACTTGAACTAGAAGTCGTAAGTCTTAAGTCTTGAACTTTATTAATTTTTTACTTGGGAAGTTCTGAATGCTTTTGTAAGGGTTGACTCAGATTTACTGTAAATTAGACAGCGAGTCATAATTAAGTCTTTGTCTCCTTTCAGGTTGTTTTTTAAGGGGGGGGGGGAGAAGGAGATTGTTTTGTTGCTTTTTTTTTCTCTTCCAGGATCTAAAGCAGCCTGTCCTTTATCAGAGTTAGGGGGACATTTACAGGTTCAAGACTGGCTTTCAGCATGATCTGCTGCATCCTCTTTGCTAGATCCATATTCTTTCCAAAGCTTTTGTTTAAAAAGCATATTCTCACATGTAATTTTTTCTCTCAGTGCCATGCTTCACTTAGCCTGCAATGACAAACCTGCACATCAGACTTGACAAATTTCAAGTGCTTTTTTCTTTTCTACTTTTCCTGCAAACCAGCTTCTTTATTCTATTTCTGTTCAGTTACTAAAACTCTTTGGATATTATGCCTGCATAAAACTCAATATTATTTCTTTGTGTCCCTGTTTGTATATACACTCCTGGTCTGATTCTGGTCTTTTATTTAGAGTGCAGGCTTGTGGAGATTTTTTTCTACTTTTGCAGAATTTCTGAGCTGTTATAGATGCAGTCTTATCAGTGCCAAGAGGAAAACTTGGGAACATTACAAGAATGCCACCAGAGCATGCAGGGATGAAACAAGGAAAGCCAAGGCTGCCTTGGTATTACACATGGCAAGGGATGTCAAGGTCAACAGGAAGGGCTTCTTCAAGTATATTGGAGGCAGAAGGAAAACTAGAGAAATTGTGGGCCTGCTGTTCAATGAGACAGGAGCCATGGTGACGGAGGATGCAGAGAATGTGGAGTTACTGAATGCCTTCTTTGTTTCGGTCTTTAGTGCTTGGCCCAGCCCTCAGGAGTCCCAGGCATTGGGTAAAGGAACAGGGAAAGAGGAAGACTCCCCCTTGGTTGAGGAGGATCAAGTGAGAGATCAATTAGGTCAATTAGACATCCACAAGTCCATGGGTCCCAATGGGATGCACCCGAGAGTGCTGAGGGAGCTGGCAGAAGTCATTGCTGGACTGCTCTCTGTCATCTTTGAAAGGTCCTGGAGAACAGGCGAGGTGCCTGAGGACTGGAGGAAAGCCAGTGTCACTCCAGTCTTCAAAAAAGGCAAGAAGGAGGACCCGGGGAACTACAGGCTGGTCAGCCTCACCTCCATCCCTGGAAAGATGATGGAACAGCTCGTTCTGGGTGTCATCTCATACCATGTGGAGGAAAAAAAAAGCTATCAGAAGTACACCGCATGGATTCACCAAGGGGAAATCATGTCTGACTAATCTGATAGCCTTCTCTGATGGAATGACTGGATGGATAGATGAGGGGAGGGCGGTAGATGCTGTCTACCTTGACTTCAGCAAGGCTTTTGACATGGTCTCCCACAGCATCCTCATAGGGAAGCTCAGGAAGAGTGGGCTAGATGAAAGGACAGTAAGATGGATAGATAACTGGTTGAAAGACAGATCTCAGAGGGTCGTGATTAAGGGCACAGAGTCTGGTTGGAGGTCAGTAATGAGCGGTGTTCCCCAGGGGTCAGTACTGGGTCCTGTCCTCTTCAATATATTCATCAATGACCTGGATGAAGGGATAGAGTACACCCTCAGCAAGTTTGCTGATGACAAAAAGCTGGGGGGGGTGGCTGACACACCAGAAGGCCGTGCTGCCATACAGAGAGACCTGGACAGGATGGAGATCTGGGCAGAGAGAAACCTTATGAAATTCAACAAGGGCAAGTGTAGGGTGCTGCACCTGGGGAGGAATAACCCCATGTACCAGTACAGGTTGGGGGCTGACCTGCTGGTAGGCAGCTCTGTGGAAAAAGACCTGGGAGTCCTGGTGGACAACACGATGGCCATGAGCCAGCAATGTGCCCTTGTGGCCAAGAAGGCCAATGGCATCCTGGGGTGCATCAAGAAAGGTGTGGCCAGCAGATCGAGGGAGGTCATCCATCCTCCTCTACTCTGCCTTGGTGAGGCCGCACCTGGAGTACTGTGTCCAGTTCTGGGCTCCCTGGTTCAAGAGGGACAGGGAACTGCTGGAGAGGGTGCAACAAAGGGCTACGAAGACCGTCTCTCTTATGATGAAAGGCTGAGGGACTTGGGTCTCTTCAGTCTGGAAGAAAGACGGCTGAGGGGGGATCTTATCAATGCTTATAAATACTTAAAGGGTAGGTGTCAGGAGGATGGGACTGGGCTTTTTTCAGTGTTGTGCGTCAACAGGACAAGAGGTAATGGGCACAATCTTGAGCATAGGAAGTTCCACCTAAGCATGAGGAGGAACTTCTTTACCCTGAGGGTGGCAGAGTACTGGAACAGGCTGCCCAGAGAGGTGGTGGAGTCTCCGTCTCTGGAGACATTCAAAACCCTCCTGGACATGTTCCTGTGCAACCTGCTCTAGGTGACCCTGCTTTGGCAGGGGGGTTGGACCAGATGATCTCCAGAGGTCCCTTCCAATTCTATGATTCTGTGATTCTGTGAAAGGATGAGAGAGCCGGTACTGTTCAGTCTAGAGAAGAGGCTGCTCGGGGGGTGGGAATTCATCAATGTGTACAAATACCTGAAGGCAGGGTGCAAGGAAGACAGATCCAGGCTCTTTCCAGTGGTGCCCAGTGACAAGACAAGAGGCAGTGGCACAAGCTAAAACACAGGTGTTTCCTCCTGAACATCAGGAAACACTTTTGTGCTGTTCTGTGACTGAGCACTGGCACAGATTGCCTAGAGATGGTCTCCATTCTTTGAGATCTACAAAAGTCCAGGACATGGTCCTAGGCAACAGGCCCTAGGTGGCCCTGCTTGAGCAAGGGGGTAGGATCAGATGATCTCCAGAAGTCCCATCCAACCTCAGCCATCCTGTGATTCTGTGACACAGCATGTGGCATTTTGTTTATACTAGTGATAATATATTATACCTATGGGGCATTGTCTGTACACATCATCTATAAAATCCTATGTAGATAAACATACATTAAAATTTCAAATACCCGGCCACAGGATCTAAATACTAAAGAAATAAAATTTTCTCCCGCCAGTTGAAATAGTCAATAATAGCTCAAAATTGTTAAATACAACACTAACCCTACCTCCATTATCAGGTATTTCTGCAAGGTTGTTTTGTTTTGTTTTGATTTAAATTCTGCTCAAGCAGAAGGAACTTTCCAAAAATACAAAAAAAAATGTGATAATTCTGAATCTTTGGAAAAAATATAGTCAAAATATTTATTAATAATTTCCCAGAAATGGAATTTCGACTTTAATGGCTCAGTATTTTTCAGTGAAGTACGTTTTAATTCTCTGCAGGATCTTCTATTGCCATTTTAACATAAGTTCATGTCACCTGCTACTTGAAATAGACAAAACAGTATCCCAGTCTACACAAATCAATCAACTCATAATTTTGAGCTGACTAAAATAATTGAATAAATATTCTTAGACTTTCAAATTGTCTTTATGTTCAGTACATATAGACAAATAACCTTCATATTTCAGTTAACTGTAAAGAGTTCAAATGGGCTGCAGCCCATGTGACAGATGCAGAGCTACAAAGGTGCAATCCCCTACACAGCTCAGCAAAGATGTAGTCACATACAGCTACTGTGGCATTGCTTGCTGTTTGCAATACTGCACCCTGCTCAGGACTAGGCACAATGCCTAGTCATTTACATGACCTTACCTCACAGGTTACAGCACCCAATGCCCAAGGAACTGTCAGGGTATGCTAGTAGCAGTTTCAACAGGGGTGTGGGTCCAATGAAAACCTAACAATTGAGGTTCTATGCCAGATCTGCATCCATGTCATATAGAACTGTCATAATTGCATCAATGCAAATCTGTCGTTTCATGTGAGGTAATACATCCCATCCTTTGCCTTGTTACTTATGTCTGCCCTCCCCCGAAGATCACCAGGAATCAGAGAAGGAAGAATACCAAAGTCAATAGGTAGGAGTCATTTGACCTTAGCAGCTCTAGTTCAGTGCTAGATCCATATGACTGTTTGCCCTCATAGGGAAAGCTGGAGTGTTCAAACTGATTTCAGAATTAAATTGGCATGGAAAATCAAAACAGAAGGCAAAAGGTGGAAACCAAGAAAAAAGACAAAAGCAAAATAAAAGGATCTTGTATAAAGATTTTCTAAAACCCTACACTATTAGTTTCCCTAAGAAAACTTCCTGCTGAGTATTTGAAAGTAGTCCTGTGCAAGACAGGGTCAATACATTCAAGCAGAAGCAATAATACTTCTGTAACTGTATGATGTGTTATCACAACCTTAACCTGATATAAATTTTTGCTGGTATTTTAGTACAACAGGTTTTTAACCATAAAGTCTTCTGCATTTTAGTAACCAGTCGTGTACCAAGGAGCACAAATCACATCTCTATGAGTTTTACTTCAACACAAGATACAAAAGAGACTCGATTCTCTTCTCTTTATCAACTGATTAAACAAATTTTTATATTGTTTACACAGTCTTTTGTATGTGCATCATAATCTGGCAAAAATGAGTAATTAAAAGTGACTTTTCAGCTATATGTAATGCTTAGGGTATTAGCTTACTGCAGAACACACTTTAGAAGAGAAACTTCCAAGAAGTAATGAAACCAAGGCTAATGTGGCAATCATGGTGTATCAAATGTGGACACAGCTAATTGTGCATGTTCTATGTGAATCAGTCTTCTGATAAAATTCATTAAGAATGCACATTAAAGAAATTGACAATTACATTACCTTTTATTCAAATGTCTCCTTTCTAACAACATTGTCAGTATTGTAGGAATTCTGTTTAGTGAACTCATTGCACAGGTGTATCATCAGTTATTCAATGAAGAAATTTGAAAATCTCTAGAAAGCCTTCAAATGATCTAACTTTAAGGCTATTTAAAAAGCTGTAGTAGTTCATCAAATTCTCACTCCTCCTGTCTTCTTTTTAAACATCACAGTCACATACCTGATAGAAGGAAATGCTAAAGTCTAGTGTTGAATCTCTACAAAATCCTATCTTGTAGAGGCTTGCAAAAGGTGAGAAAAATAGCCATGATGGCAGTAGCCACACTTTGAAGTGTTAGCTGTGTATTTTAGCAACAGAACAGAACATATGGATGGTATGCAGTACTTGCCATCTTGAGGGAGTTGCAGAAGTAGTAACAAAATAGCAACAATCCAGTTCTACTCCAGAAAAAGGAAAAGTACTCTTAAAAGCCATCCTGTAAAAATTTCTCATTTTCTGAGAAATCAGCTATGGCCCAGTTAGAAATTCAGTACTATAAAAATAGTTTAGAAAACATTGTTTAAAATATTGCTTCATGTTTCTGCACTATTAGTTCTCTATCATCATTCTTCTGACTGAAAAATAGTTCAGATATAAAGTTAGATTTTCTATGAGGACTTTTCAGTCCTCATAGAAGGAAAGAGAAGGAAAAATCGTGGGGTGATTAGAGCAAAACTTCATGACAGAGACCTATAGAGATTATACAAAGTGTTCCAATTATATGACATGTTTATACCTCAGAAAGACTAATTCATGCTTTAGAAACCCAAGTATCGAAACAAATACAGAATTCTGAGATTTGTGGTTGCCTGAAAATTAAGAGTTGACATCAGTAGAGTGTTCTGAATTTAGACCAAATAAAGAATTGTTCGTAGAGCTTTAGGACGCAAGCCGTTAAGTGACTGAGGCAAAACTGAAGTACTTGCATCTAAATCCAAATCACCCCCAAAATGGTGCATGCACTTATATAACATTAGAGGTGCCAATATTTAATCCATATGCAAGCAGATAATACAACATTAAATATATATAATACATCACCATGTTTCACTTAAAAATCCACTGCATCTATTTTTGTGCTCCTCAGAACACCCATTATAGACTAGACTGGCTTATAGTTACTGCACAGCTCCAAACTAAAACTAAGAACTTCTTTGCCAGTGCTCTCCAAGATACACTGAACAGCCGTCTTATGGAGCAGGCTTTTGTTATTAATCAATTATTTGTTAAATCCAGTAGTAATTATTTTAAAGCAGAGATGAAGAAAAGGGCAGTACACGTACAGCAGCTAGAGGACTGAGTCAGAGGTAAAAGTCTTGGATTCTGTACCATTCCTTGCCAGAGACATCTCCACAGTCAGAAAGATGTAACGCCTGTATCATCACCACATCCACAAGGAACAAAAGAAGGGTTATAGCCATTGGTGACTCCTTCCCGAGAGGAACAGACAGTCCAATATGCCAGGCAGACCCTCCTCACAGGGAAGTCTGCTGTCTTCCTGGAGCCCAGATTAAGCACATAACTAGGAACTCTAGTTTGATACAATCCTCAGACTATTACCTGTTACTGATTTTCCATGTAAGTGGAGACAAAGCTGTGACTCGTAGACCAAGAGCAATCAAAGGAGACTTCAGGGCCTTGGGAAGGTTGGTAAGGGAGTTTGAGGCACAGGTTATTTTCTCCTCACTCCTTCTGGTTGCAGGCAGTGACACTGGAAGGAACAGACACATCCAGTCCATTAATACATTGCTCCGTGGCTGGTGTCGCCACCACAATTTCGGGTTTTTTGATAATGGGATGGCCTACACAGCACCGGGCTTATTGGCATCAAATGGGAAACACCTTTCTTAAAGGGGGAAGAAGGTCTTTGTCCAAGAGATTGTGAGGCTAATTGACAGGACTTTAAACTACATGTGAAAGGGGAGGGGGATGATAATATTAGGCTTGTCTGTGACAAGCTGTGGGATAACATATCAGGGTTAGAGGGATGGGGCGCTAGTAAGGGCCTTTGACCTGTTGCCCCGAGGCATGCTGGGGATGCTATGTCACAGTCAAAATCTTACAGAGACAAGCCAGGGGCTCCTGAGGTAGTCCAAGTCAACAGGGAAACACCCATGAAACACCCCAAGGGGTTCTCCTCTAAGAAGGCGTCACAGCCAACAGCCCGGTTGAAGTGCCTTTACACTAGTGCACGCAGCATGGGGAACAAACAGGAGGAGCTGGAAGCTACCATGCTGCTGGAAAGCTAGGACATGGTGGCCATTACTGAAACCTGGTGGGACGAATCCTATGACTGGAACATGGCTATCGATGGCTACAGGCAGTTCAGAAGTGACAGGCGAGGAAGGAGGGGCGGAGGTGTTGCCCTCTATGTTAAGGAATGGATAGAGTGTTGTCCTGGTTCCGTTAGGGATAGGGTTAATTCTCCCCAGGACACAGGTATTCTATGCCATGTGAGCCATGCCCACCCTGAGCTGCCAGGGGAGGGGGCAGGAAGTCGACGCTTGGAGTGGGCTGGGGCATCCCGGGTCTGATCGGGGAGCGGTGGTTCCGTAATTGTGTTTGTATATTCCTCTATCTGTGTTATTGTTGCTGTTTTCTCTTGTTCCCTCTGCTGTTCTGTTAAACTGCCTTTGTACTCCACCCAAGAGTTTTGTCTTTTTCTTCTGATTCTTCCCGTATTGGGAAGACCCGAGCAAGCAGCACGTGGTTCTTGGTTGCCATCTGAGGCCAAACCACGACAGTCCTTTTTGGCACCCAATGTGGGGCTCGAAGGGTTGAGATAATGACAGAATCCAACTAGAGCTTGAAAAAATGAATTTGTTGTATGCATGTATTTTATTAGATAAGTAGTCGCTGGTCACCATGTTGCTTGGTTTGTTCTCATGGCTGTGTTATGTAAATTCCTATATGGTTTATGTACTCCCTGCGATGATATTTGTTACTTCCGGGAGAGGGATCAGGATTATCATTTTACTGTCCTGTGTGATATCGGTTTATGATACAATAACATCAGTTGTTAGACAGTTACTTTGGGGCGTTTATGTGGTATTGCTGTCCTGTCCATACATTGGGCACCGTCTCTCAGAATTTATTAATAATTACACCCAGTATATGGGGGAAACAGGGGGGGACACTTTCCCCAGCTCTTTTGCCTCCCTTTTCTCCTTCAGGTCAGGTATGACAGCTTTTGAGAATTTTGAATATCCTTGGGATGCTCAAACCAGCATGTTCCTAGTGTTACGTCTGCTGAATATGTTCCAGGTCTTGTTAAACGACTTGTTAAACGTCAGGTTAAATGACTATTTAAGACTACCACCCATAGATCTGCTCCGAGGCTGGACAGTCAGGGGTGGCATGGCATGTGGGAGAACATGGGCAGGTACCTCACCTCCAATGGTCTGGGATTTCACCCCTGAACAATTACAGGACCCTGATAGAGTAGTAGAATATCTGAAGGGAAAATGCTGTGGCTATTCTAGAGAGGCACAACTCACCGCATTGTGCTGGGCCCTGGCTAGTATCTACCAGGCACTGCTCAGTGTTACACAGGACCCTCAGGGGAAAGAGACAGAGACCAGACCAACAGACACTGCAGCTACTGCAACCCCTGTAACAGCCACTGCGGCCACTGCAGCTCCTGAGACAGGCACTGCGGCTACTGCAGCCCCTCCGGCAGGCACTGCAGCTACTCCAACCCCGGTGACAGCCACTGCTGCTGAACCAGGGAACCAACCCATGCCAGTATCAGTTGGCCCCATACAGAAGAACACGTACACAAAGAAATCGGTTCACTTAGTAAGAGGTGATGATGAACCAGGACCATCACAAGGACAGGAGGAAGAGGCAGAATCAGAGGTAATTACCCGATCCCTATCCTTGAGTGAGCTGCGGGATATGCGAAAATATTTTAGCCGACTTTCAGGTGAGCACATTGTCACCTGGCTGCTTCAGTGTTGGGAAAACGGGGCCAGTAGCCTGGAATTAGAGGGTAGGGAAGCCAGGTAGCTGCGATCCCTGTCTAAGGAAGGTGGCATTGACATGGCAATTCGGAAGAAGACCCAAGCCCTCAGCCTCTGGAAACGACTCCTGTCAGGCGTCCGGCTCCTTCAGTGAAGATGTTGTATGTCACCCAAGCAAGTGGACCACCATGGAAAGAGGTATCCAGTACCTGAGAGAATTAGCCGTGCGGGAGATGATTTATTATGACTTGGACAATACAGACTTACCCACGGACTCTGATGAGGTGCACTGCACAAGGCCCACATGGCGGAAGTTTGTACGGAGCGCACCATCGTCATATGCCAACTCACTGGCAGTAATGGAATGGAAAGGTGAAGAGGGACCAATGGTGGATGAGGTGGCTGGCCTGCTCCTGCGATATGAAGAAAGTCTCTCTTCCCCCCTTGTCTCAGCTGTGGAGAAACTGTCCCGGAAGGTCCAGGAACTTGAAGAGAATACGTCCTACTCTCCACCTGTACGGGCCAGCATCTCAACTATTAGGAGCAAGCATTTCCCCACTCAAGAGAGAGAGTACAAAGGGTACACACCACAAGGCACCCTGTGGTTCTACCTGTGAGACCATGGAGAGGACATGAGGAAGTGGGATGGACAACCTACTTGGATCCTGCAGACACGGGTACAGGAGTTGCAAGGAAGGACAACCACAAAAGGGGATCCCTCCAGGAAAAGTGCCACTCCAGTTTCCAGCGGGCAGTTCCCCAGACAGAGCAGAAGGCCTGATCTGGCTTCTGATCCTCTTGAAGGAACCTCCAAGTCATTTCTGCAAGAGGTGAGTACCGGATACCATGACCAATATTAGAGGGGCCCTGCCTCCAGCCAGGTGGAGGAAAGGGACAACCGGGTTTCTTGGACAGTGTGGATTTGATGGCCTGGCACATCAGACCCACAGGAGTATAAGGCTCTAGGGGACACAGGAGCACAGAGCACTCTGACACCATCAAGCTATAGAGGGGCAGAACCCATTTGTATTTCTGGGGTCACAGAGGGATCCCAGGAGTTGACTGTATTGGAGGCTGAAGTGAGCCTAACTGGGAATGAGTGGCAAAAGCATCCCATTGTGACTGGCCCAGATGCTCCGTGCATCCTTGGTATAGATTACCTCAGGAGAGGGTATTTTAAGGACCCAAAGGGGTATCGGTGGGCCTTTGGCATAGGTGCCTTGGAGACGGAGGAAGTTAAACAGTTGTCTACCTTGCCTGGTCTCTCGGAGGACTCTTCTGTTGTGGGGTTGTTGAGGGTCGAAGAACAGCAGGTGCCGATTGCTACCACAACGGTGCATTGGCACCAATATCGCACTAACCGAGACTCTCTGATTCCCATCCATAAGCTGATTCATCAGCTAGAGGTTCAAGGAGCGATCAGCAAGACTCGCTCGCCTTTTAACAGTCCTATATGGCCGGTGCGAAAATCCAATGGAGAGTGGAGGCTAACTGTAGACTATTGTGGCCTGAATGAAGTCACGCCACTGCTGAGCGCTGCTGTGCCGGACATGCTAGAACTCCAGTATGAACTGGAGTCCAAGGCAGCCAAGACACGATTTATATAGTGAATGCATTTTTCTCAATCCCTTTGGCAGCAGAGTGCAGGCCACAGTTTGCTTTCACTTGGAGGGGCATCCAGTACACCTGGAATCAACTGCCTCAGGGGTGGGAACACAGCCCCACCATTTGCCATGGACTGATCCAGACTGCACTGGAACAGGGTGAAGCTCCAGAACATCTGCAATACATTGATGACATCATCGACATCAAGGTTTTGAGAACGGGAATGAAATAGTCTGAATCCTTCTGAAAGCTGGTTTTGCCATAAAACGAAGTAAGGTCAAGGGACTTGTGCAGGAGATCCAGTTTTTGGGAATAAAATGGCAAGATGTATGCCGTTAGGTCCCAATGGATGTGATCAACAAAATAGCAGCTATGTCTCCACGAACTAGTAAAAAAGAAACACAAGCTTTCTTAGGCATTGTGGGTTTTTGGAGAATGCATATCCCAGATTACAGTCTGATTGTAAGCCCTCTGTATCAAGTAACCCGGAAGAAGAACGATTTTAAATGCGGTCCTGAGCAATGACAAGCTTTTGAACAATCAAACAGGAAATAGTCCATGCAGTGGCCCTGGGGCCAGTCCAGGCAGGACAAGGTGTTAAACATGCTCTACACCGCAGCCAGGGAAAATGGCCCTTCCTGGAGCCTCTGGCAGAAACCACCAGGGGAGACCTGAGGTCGACCCCTAGGGTTTTGGAGTTGGGGATACAGAGGATCTGAAGCCCGCTACACTCCAACAGAAAAAGAGATATTGGCAGCATATGAAGGGGTTCAAACTGCTTCGGAAGTGGTCGGTACAGAAGCACAGCTCCTCTTAGCACCTCAACTGCTGGTGCTGGGTTGCATGTTCAAAGAACGGGTCCCCACCACACATCATGCAACTGATGCTACATGGAGTAAGTGGATTGCACTGATCACACAGCGAACTCGAATGGGAAACCCCAGTCGCCCAGGAATTCTGGAAGTGATCATCGACTGGCCAGAAGGCAAGGATTTTGGAATGTCACCAGAGGAGGAGGTGACACGTGCGGAAGAGACCCCCCCATATAATAAACTGCCAGAAAATGAGAAGAAATATGCCCTGTTCACTGATGGGTCCTGCCGGATTGTGGGAAAGCATCGAAAGTGGAAGGCTGCTGTGTGGAGTCCTACACGACAAGTTGCAGAAGCCACTGAAGGTCAAGGTGAATCAAGCCAGTTTGCAGAAGTGAAAGCCATTCAGCTGGTTTTGGACATTGCCGAGCGAGAAAGATGGCCAGTACTTTATCTCTACACTGACTCATGGATGGTGGTAAATGCTCTGTGGGGATGGTTACAGCAGTGGAAGCAGGGCAACTGGCAGCGCAGAGGCAAACCCATCTGGGCTGCTGAACTATGGCAAGATATTGCTGCCCGGATAGAGAATCTGGTTGTGAAAGTACGCCATGTAGATGCCCATGTACCGAAGAACTGGGCCACAGAGGAACATCAGAACAACCAGCAGGTGGATCGGGCTGCTAGGGTTGAAGTGGCTCAGGTGGATCTGGATTGGCAACATAAGGGTGAACTATTCATAGCTCGGTGGGCCCATGAGACCTCAGGCCATCAAGGAAGAGACGCGACATATAGATGGGCTCGTGACTGAGGGGTGGACTTGGCCATGGACACTATTGCACAGGTCGTCCATGAACGTGAGACGTGTGCTGCAATCAAGCAAGCCAAGCGTTTAAAGCCTCTTTGGTATGGAGGACGATGGTTGAAATATAAATATGGGGAGGCCTGGCAGATTGATTATATCACACTGCCACGAACCCATCAAGGCAAGCGCTATGTGCTCACAATGGTGGAAGCAACCACTGGATGGCTGGAAACATACCCCGTGCCCCATGCCACTGCCCGGAATACTATCCTGGGCCTTGAAAAGCAAGTCCTGTGGCGACATGGTACCCCAGAGAGAACTGAGTCGGACAACGGGACTCATTTCCGAAACACCCTCGTAGACACCTGGGCCAAAGAGCATGGTATTGAGTGGGTATATCACATCCCCTATCACACACCAGCCTCTGGGAAGATAGAACGATACAATGGACTGTTAAAAACTACACTGAGCAATGGGTGGTGGGACCTTAAAAACATTGTGATGCACATTTAGCAAAAGCTACCTGGCTAGTTAACACCAGGGGATCTACCAATTGGGCCGGCCCTGCCCAATCAAAACTTCCACGTACTGTAGAAGGGGATAAAGTCCCCATAGTGCACATGATGAATATGTTAGGGAAGACAGTCTGGGTTAGTCCTGCCTCAGGTAAAGGCAAACCCATCCATGGGATTGCTTTTGCCCAAGGACGTGGGTGATGCGGAAGGATGGGGAAGTTCAATGTGTACCTCATGGTGATCTGATTATGGGTGAGAACAGCCAATGAATCAAATTGTGTTGTTCACTGCTGAGTAACGCTGTCACTGTATGCCCTCGTTACTATAATTGCTATCAGCTGTACTACAGTAAGAATCATCCAAATTAAGGACTTTGATGAAAAATTGAGCAAAGCACAGCAGTGATGGGATCAGAATTGACCCCAGCAGCTAGCGTCCAGCAACTTCCTCAAGATCTACATCTTCAGCCCATGGACTGTGTGCATGAGCCATGCCAAGTACACCAGCTGCAACCTCGGAAAAGACAGCATGCAACAGTCCAGCACCACACACCATCTCACCTGCCCTGACAGACTGTTCTAACAGATGGAGCCCAAAGCCGTGGCTGAATGAACTTGCCAGACACTTTGGAGGGATGGGCCAAAAACTAAGGGCATTATATCTGCGTGAATATATATATATATGTGCATATATATATATATGACAGGGGAAAGTGGTGGCAATTCATTGGAACCTGTAAGATCTGGGCATGGCAAAAATGGTATGGAATAAGGGGTGGATAACGTCCTGGTTCTGGCGGGGATAGGGTTAATTCTCCCCAAGACATGCCTATTCCATGCCATGTGAGCCATGCCCACCCTGAGCTGCCAGGGGAGGGGGCAGGAAGTCGCTGCTTGGAGCGGGCTGGGGCATCCCGGGTCCGGTCAGGGAGCGGCGGGGAGCGGCGGTTCTGTAATTGTGCTTGTATATTCCTCTATCCGCATTATTGTTGCTGTGTTTTCTTGTTCCCCTCTGCTGTTCTGTTAAACTGCCTTTGTCTCCACCCAAGAGTTTTGTCTTTTTCTTCTGATTCTTCCCGTATTCGGAAGACCTGTGTGAGCAGCACGTGGTTCTTTGTTGCCATCTGAGGCCAATCCATGGGAAGTGTGAAGAGGTGTCCCTAAAGAACAGCCAAGAGGAAGTCGAAAGCTTAAGGGGAGGAATTAGAGACCGAGGCAACAAGGGGAACCTTGTGGTTGGTGTCTACTACAGGCTGCCTGATCAAGGGGAACCTACTGATGAAGCCTTCTTACTCCAGCTACAGGAGGCATCATGCTTGAAGGCTCTTGTCCTGCTGGGGGATTTCAACCACCCTGACATCTGCTGGAAAAGTAACACGACGAGCTGTAGACAATCCAGGAGCTTCCTGGAGTGCCTTGATGATAATTTCCTAAGACAGGAAACAGGCAGCCCTACCCGAGGGGATGCCATACTGGACCTCATAGTCACCAATGCAAGCGAGTGAGCTCATTGGGAATGTCAAGATTGGAGGGCAGCCTGGGCTGCAGTGACCACGCACTGGTGGAGTTCACAGTCCTGAGGGATACGTGCCAGACAAAGAGCCTAGTCAGGACCCTGAATTTTAGGAAAGCAGACCTCCAGCTCTTCAAGGAATTAGTCAATAGGACCCCCTGGGAAACGGTCCTCAGGGACAAGGGGGCAGAACAGAGCTGGCAGATCTTCAAGGATGCTTTCCATAGCATAGAGCACAAGAGCTCTCAATCCCCAGGTGTAAGAAATCAAGCAAGAAAGGGAGGAGACTAGCATGACTGAGCTGGGACCTGTTGGTCAAACTAAAAGGGAAAAAGGAACTGCACAGGCAGTTCAAGCAGCCTCAGGTGTCCTGGGAAGAGTATAGGGAAGCTGCCTGGTTATGTAGGGATGAGGTCAGGAAGGCGAAGGCGCAGCTGGAGCTGAATTCAGCAAGGGATGCTAAGAATAACAAGAAGGGCTTCTACAGGTATGTCAACCAGTAAAGGAAGGTTAAAGAAAGCGTACCCTCCCTAACGACCAAGAATGGCAAACTAGTAACAAAACATGAGGAGAAGGCTGAGGTTTTCAACAACTTTTTGCCTCGGTCTTCACTGCCAGCCTCTCTCCTCACGCATTGCAAGTTGAAGGATCACAAGATGGGGACCTGCGGGACAAAGTCCCTCCCACTCTAAGTGAAGACAAGGTTCGTGACCACCTGAGGAACCTGAACATACACAAGTCTATGGGACGTGATGAGATGCACCCCAGAGTCCTGTGGGAACTGACTGATGTAGTTGCCAAGCCACTCTCCAGGATATTTGAAAAGTCATGTCAGTCAGCTGAAGTCCCTGGTGACTGGAAAAAGCGACCGATTGCACCCATTTTTAAAAAGGGTAGAAAGGAGGACCCTGGGAACTACTGCCCTGTCAGCCTCACCTCTGTGCCTGGGAAGATAATAGAACAGATCCTCCTAGAAGCTATGCTAAGGCACATGGAAGACAGGGAGGTGGTTCGAGAGAGCCAGCATGGCTTCACCAGGGGCAAGTCCTGCCTGACCAACCTGGTGGCTTTCTACAATGGAGTGACTGCAGCAGTGGACAAGGGGAGAGCTACAGATATCATCTATCTGGAATTCTGCAAGGCCTTTGACACAGTCCCCCACAACATCCTTCTCTCTAAGTTGGAGAGACATGGATTTGATGGGTGGACTGTTCGGTGGATAAGGAACCAGCTGGATGGTTGCATCCAGAGGGTGGTGGTCAATGACTCGATGTTGATAGAGAGAGGTCACAAGTGGTGTCCCTCAGGGATCCGTAGCGGGACCGGTGCTGTTCAACACCTTCATCAATGACAGAGACAGTGGGATCAAGTGCACCCTCAACAAGTTTGCTGACGACACTAAGCTGAGTGGTGCGGTCAATGTGCCAGAGGGACAGGATGTCATCCAGAGGGACCTGGACGAGCTAGAGAGGTGGCCCCAAGCAAACCTTATGAAGTTCAACAAGGCTGAGTGTAAGGTTCTACACTCGGGTCGGGACAATCCTCGTTATCAATACAGGCTGGGGGATGATGTGATAGAGAGCAGCCCTGTGGAAAAGGGCTTGGGAGTACTCATGGATGAAAAGCTGGACATGAGCCAACAATGTGTGCTTGCAGCCCAGAAGGCCAATCGCATCCTGGGCTGCATCAAAAGTACTGTGGCCAGCAGATCCAGAAAGGTGATTCTCCCCCTCTACTCTGCTCTCGTGAGACCCCACCTGGAGTCCTGTGTCCAGCTCTGGAGCCCTCAGCACAAGAAGGACATGGAGCTGTTGGAGGGGGTCCAGAGGAAGGCCACGAAGATGATCCAAGGGCTGGAGCACCTCTCCTCTGAAGAGAGGCTGAGAGAGTTGAGGTTGTTCAGCCTGGAGAAGAGAAGGCTCCAGGGAGACCTTATAGCGGCCTCCCAGTACCTGAAGGGGGCCTACAAGAAACCTGGAGGGGGGCTGTTTGCAAGGGTATGTAGCGATAGGATGAGGGATAATGGCTTTACACTACAGCAGGGTAGGTTTAGATTAGACATTAGGAAGTTCTTTACAATGAGGGTGGTGAAACACTGGAACAGGCTGCCCAGAGAGGTGGTGGAGGCCCCATGCCGGGAGACATTCAAGGCCAGGCTGGATGAGGCTCTGAGCAACCTGACCTAGTTGAAGATGTCCCTGCTTACTGCAGGGGGGTTGGACTAGATGACCTTTAAAAGTCCCTTCCAACCCAACACATTCTATGATTCTATGATGATTCTATGATTCTATCTCTAGAAAACGCATTTATCATTGTGCTTGCTCTTGCTAGTGAGTCAATATATATCTATTTTCTCTTTCCTGGGTAGTCCAGTGTGATGATGGCACTTCATGGACAAATCACATGAGATTCCTTCCACTTTTTAGTTCATAAAGCCTGCAAACTAATGCCTATAATCATTATTATGTTTGCCAGGGACACTTATGCCACAGTCTTCACAGTCCTCAAACATCTTCCAGTCCCCAAAGATCATCTTTGCTCAGAAGTTTTTACAGTTGCACACATAATAGTTTTCTGTTTATAGCCTGAGAATATTCACTGGGTCAATACTTTCAATTCTTTCACCAAGTTCAAATTTATATATGCAGCATTCTTATCATCTGTGTTGTCAAATTCTTTAACTGTCTGGAACTTCATGATTCTATGATTCTTGCCTGAGGATATTCACAGACATATCCAAGTGAAATGCCAGGCTATAAGGTAGGCCAGTATTCACTCTTTCTGTTGAAACTGCACCACTGTAGAGGAAACAACAGAAGATTTACAGTGAGGGTGTGCTCTGGTCTTCCTGGTTAGCACAGTCTTGGAAGAGAGAATGAGGGCTTTAGCTCCTCCACAACAAATTATTTCTATAATTTATGCAGTGATTGTACTGACTAAGGCAAAAGCTTGACAAGAATCATCATTCGTCTGGCCAGCGCATTTCCGCTTGTCTTGAGAACAAAATACGCTGGATGAATAGTGAATGATATATTGAACCAGAGCTTCAAGTGATGCATGTCTGTACAAGCCTAGGATCCTAGCCATTAAGTAAATTCATTTACTTGAATTATTTCAAGTTATGTATAATGTTGCAGTAACTATGTAAGTGTTAATAACAACTACAACCTATTTGTGGAAGTGAGATTTGATAAATAGTTTGAAAAGTAATTTTTTTTGCTGGTAAGCTGGTTTATAGCATGTGTGTGACACAGGAAACTGTCCTACCTTGGGATTTTATTTTGCATTCTGCTATTCTGTCTTTGAGAGACAGCTGGAAGCTAGGACTTTTAACTATAGGCTTTTTGTCTTTTGGGAAATTTAGTTTTGTAACTAGCCATTCTGTAACAGATGCTGCTTTCACTTAGTAGCTAAATTAAAAATTACACTTTTATTAATGGAACGTAGTGTGGGTGAAGATTGTGTCAAGGGACCACAGAACAGGCAGAATCTTTCAGTGAAACTGTCCCACTTCTTTGAAGAGAGCTCTCTAAAGAGTACCAAAATGTTTCCAATCTCTACAAATGTATTTCATTAAAACACAAGACTATATGAATTGGGAACAAGATAACTCTTAAAAAAATCTTCTTCTGTCCATGGTATCTTCACAAAATGACCCCTTTCCTCCAGTTTTGCCCACTGTTCTAGCAGTTTTAAGGTTTCTCTGTCTAAGCAAATTTATGAAGGTTCCTCCTGCTTCTCAGGAGCAGCATCCTTCCCTTACACTTGCAGCCAGGCATTATTTTTCTTTCAGGAACCTCCCAGAGTACAATCTTATTGCAGGATTCTGCCTGTTTTGCCACCTATCATGGGAGGTTATAAAACAGTACATTGAGTACAGTAATGAGAACTATAGTTTCAAGTTAGCAAAGGTTTTAATTGTTTTGCATAGGAACTTATACACAAATGTGAAGGGAACTGAGAAGTGTTTAGTTTCAAATATTCCTCCTTAAGCATCCGTTATTGATTGTGGTCAAAACAAAATACTGAGTCAGGCAGGGCACTAATCTTTCAGTTGTACTGTTTGGTGTTAATGCTACTTATGGAAAAACTGGGATATTTTTCTATTTATATGAAAGGTAAGAGAATACTGAGCCTGTACTTTGTCCCCTCTACGAGACGCCAAGAGTGCCTTTAGGCATCCCAGAGAAGGAGCCACGCATGGTGTTTTCTCACCCTAGCTTTGTATTCCCTGCCCATCTAGGCTTCTAGAGCCTCTGAAATACTCCAATTCAACACAACAGTCTCTAGGCTATTAAGTACAATTGATTACCTTATCCTGAAGCACTGTCACTTTCCTGGGGATTTACAATAAACCAAGATAAACAACATGTAATGAAATCCACAGCTGTGTGCATAAAAGATGCTTTTCAAAACAAATCCTTCCTTGTTAATACAGGACTTTATGTGTATTTACATCATAATAATCAGACCTCTGGAAGTAAAAGTTATCATTTTACTTACTGAGATTTATATTTTACCTATTCATTTTCAACTGTGTTAATACTTTCTTGAAATCCCAATCCATCAAACTGATTATTCCCAAAAGATACTCATTGCTTTTAATCATAAACGTCAGCAGGAAGAATATAATTGAAATACTCTTTCCAACCAAGTTTGCATCACTAAAGTCTATTTTATGCTATGCTACATTAGGCAGATTTCTTGTGAAATGTCAAGGGGGGGAACAGGGGCAGGTAGGCAAAAGAGAGACTGACGATTTATAGTACACGGTTCATTGCTCATGTTCTACCAATAATCTTAAACATCAACCTGGAGTACCAGAATTTTTCTTGGAACAAGAATAACTGAAGCTCATTGCCTGATAAATCTATGGCCTATCTGCAAGACTGTTAATTATGTGTGATAACTACTGAAATGAACAAGAGTAGGCTATTTTCATAATGGCCACCAGCATTAAGGCCATTATTTTCCTTAACTGAATAACACTACTTATATTTGGTTTTTGTGGGCGCGGAAGCTCCGGACAATAACACACAGACCAATGTGATCAGGTTAATGCCACTTTATTGCCCCAATAGCTCAGTTAATATACTCTTCTTCACTACCCGGTTACATTAAATGTCATCAGCTAATTGGTTACACACTCAACTAACATTTTCTGATTGGTCCACCCTCCTTGTTCCTTGTCTTTCATCTGGCTCCTTGCTTATCTCCTCTTTACATACCATCTGGCTGAGGTGATAGTTCTGCTTTGCTGTTATCCTACTCCCTCTTTCCTTACACAATGTTCCCTTTGATATTCACAGTTAGACCAAGTGCTGATAGCTCAGCAGACATCAGCTTCTCCCTGACCTTTAAACTCAGGCTAATCCTAAGGCCTCAGTGCTAACAGAACTCATTCTTATACAAAGTATCTGGAGTGTTCACAGGATGTCCATTCTCATACAAGAATTCTGCCACAATTCCCCCTTTTTGTTTTTGAACACTCCAAGCGTCCTCAGACATCAGTAGCTCCTGTCCCAGCCAGATTTTTCGCACCATCCGCTCTAAGGCCTTTTGTAAACATTGCAAAAGACAAGGAACGAAAAAGGCAACTATTAACACAATAAGTAAAATTAACAATCCCATTTTTACAATGGAGGTTAACCATCCGGTAATACCCAAAGAATTTAACAGCGATTCAAACCAAGAAGCCTTGTCTTGAGATATGTTATGCAACACTCTTGCTTGATTATAAATTTCTTCTATATCCGTTAACACCTTTCCTGCTTGATCCACATAGGCACAACAGGTTTCATTAATTAGGGTGCAAACCCCTCCGGCCTGTGCAGTGAGTATATCCAAGGCTTGCCTATTTTGCCAAACTACTCCCTTTAAGGATTGCAACTCTGTCTGTAGTCCCAAAATAGCATCCGCAGTAGCGTTAGCTATCTTTTCCATTTCTCCTGAAATGTTCACAATAGCCTTCTCAAGTTGATAAATTCCTATTGATGGTATCAATGCTCTTACAAAACTATGATAACCCGTATTGTACCTAGCTAGTGGATTATCCGTTCTTTTTGCTTGCTTCCATACTCCTCTTACTATTCCTCCTATTTCGGTATGGTTAATCAATCGCAAATTTGGCACTAACATACCCAAAGTACAATGACCAGTCCAATTTCCAGGCAGCTGCTTCTTAGCCTTTCCTTTTCCACATAGCCACCACAGCCCTGTTGGTAAGTTACAAGTAGCATTAATCGCTGTACTACGGTTTTGACCAGTAAGGCCATAAAGGTAATCTGACCATTGTTGTAATGGAGCTCCTTCGGTAAGGTTAGCCGGGCCATTCTTGACTGAGTCAAATTTACCATATTTTAGCTGCACCTGTGTCCAATTCCCTTTGCTCATGTTAAATTCTCCCATATAATTTTCTACTGTTTTATTCCATGTGACAGCCTGTCCCCCTTCTGTATAATTAATGAATAAAACCGTTTCATTTATCAGCTGCAAACTATACCCAACTTCTTCCAATGGGTTGGACTCATTCTTACACTGATAACTCGTATCCAATACTTCATAGGGATTGTATTGACTCCAATTACCTATGGGGATGCCAATAATAGGATTATGATATTGATCAGCAAATCCACAAACCCAACAATCCTTAATGTTAGTATAATTCACCACGTTATATAACAATGCAACGAAAGTATTGCTCTTAAAAGCAGCCTCAACCCAGCCTCCTAATAAAAGCAAGGTTGCCAATATTATTATGCCCTTCATTCTTTCTTCTCTTTTTTACTACATTTTTTCCAAGCCAGTCTCTTTTTACACTTTGTTTTCGTTTTCTGCCAATCAGCGGGGTGCACTGTCCACAGGAGTGGTACCTAGTTATTTTTACTACACTCAGTTCTTACTGGTTGATACTTGGCTTGCTGCTGTCGTATAAACCTAAACCACTCTAGAACCTGACGCTCTAGCCGATTATCATACGGGTTATTGGGAGGAATAATGTTGTGTCCTGTCTTCTCAACAAGGTTTGCAGCCTGCCGTGCTAGTATAAATTGCCACTGAAAACAGGTGTCACACCAATATCCTCCGCGAGTACTATGGATCCACTCCCGATTATTACAGTACCCACATTGTCGCAGCACCCATGGTTTACAGGCCCTACAGTCCAGACAAATAGTAGTTATCACTGTCGACGGGGCCAGTGTCACCAGTGCCACTATCTTCTACGGGATCGTTAGTTGTGGTTTCAGCTCCTTCTCTCCACGGCTTGATCCACCGCGCAGGCACCCAGCGAGGCCCTTGATCTGTCAAGACACAAGCATAACCTCTTCCCATAAGTTTCAGTTCTACCGGACCTCTCCATTGTCCAGTGCTTAATTCCTTATATCGAACCTTCACGGGAGTTGCTGTTTGCAAACCCGATTTCAGAGAAGTGTGATGAACCACAATTGGAGGAGAATCCCGATCCCCTGTTAATCGCAAATAATTTAATACATAGGTCGCTTTTGCAATACGTTCAGCAGGTGCCTTCAGAGGTTGTTCTCCCCCTTTTTGTTTTTGCAAAAGCGACTTTAGGGTGCCATGAGCCCGTTCAACAATGGCTTGTCCAGTAGGTGAGTGTGGAATTCCTGTTACGTGCCGTATACCCCATAATTGACAAAAATGACTAAATTTTGAAGAAATATAAGCAGGTCCATTATCAGTTTTGAGCTCTTGTGGCACTCCCAACGCTGCCATGGCAGCGCACATGTGTTTAATCACATGTTTGGCCGTTTCCCCCGTTTGAGCTGTAGCCCAGATGGCATGGGAATAAGTGTCTATGGACACATGTACATACTTCTGCCTCCCAAACTCGGGTATATGGGTAACGTCCATCTGCCAAAGCTGTAGAGCTTGTAGACCCCGAGGATTTACCCCCAGGCCTAAACCTATACCTTGTTTTTGACAGGCTGGACATGACTGTACAATTCCTCTAGCGTCTGAAACGCTCAAATTAAACTGTTTGGCCAACACTTTGGCAGATTGATGGAAAAAATTATGAGAGTTACGGGCCTGTTCAAAAAGGTTTGTCTGCTTATTCTCCCAATTTGCCGCTACTAGATTGTCCGCACGATTATTACCAATGGCCAAGCCATAATTGGGCTGATGGCTTCGAATATGGGTAACAAAATATGGACAACATCGTTGGTTGAACAGATGTAACAGATGCAACAATAGCTGGTACAAAGTCTCATTTTTTAAAGCTCGAATCATCGATCCTTCCAAACGCATAACAGTACCTACTACATATAATGAGTCGGAAACCACATTGATCGGCTGATCATACCAATTCTGAAATGCCCAAACTACTGCTTTCAATTCCAATGTTTGTAAAGAATCTGCCTCCTGTCCTTGCAGGAGTCGAGAATGCCACTTACCCTCTATGCACCAAGTAACAGCAGCCCTTTTAGATTTTCGGCCAGCATCTGTGAATATCGTTAATCCCGCGACCGGCGATTCCGATCGTTGCGGTTGATTTTCAAAATTCTGATTTTGCAATAGTGGTAATAGCCTACTAGGTGGGTAAGCATTTGTGAGTTGTCCTGGAAAATTTGCCAGGGCATATTGTAACACTTCAGAAGAATACATCAGCCAATCAAGATAAGTGTTCGTAATAGGTACACAAATGACACAAGGCTCTGATCCTGTCAAATCTATTATTCTTCGACGACCCTTGACAATCAAATCAGAAATCATTTCTATTTTTGTATACACAGTATTCTTAGGCTGATAGGGTAAGAATATCCATTCCAGTATTTTAAGTTGTGATTTTTCACATTGTCCTATTATCGCACATAAATGCTTCCTGTTTCCGCCTGAATTAACAATCAATAACTGCATTGGTGCTTCCAACACGCGACGAGACGCAAACCCTGTTAAAATCTTGTCCATAATTTTGCTTAAAGCTTCCCGCTGTCCTTCTGTTAAGGTCCTCATTTCCCCTACTGCTGTATCGGTTCCTAACAAAGGCATCAATGGTACTAGGTCATCATTAGTTATACCCACTATAGAGCGTACCCATTGAATGTCTCCCATTAATTTCTGTACATCGTTAAGATTGCTTATTTCTGATGTCAATCTTATTTTTTGCGGTTTCACAATACCGTTTGTAATTACCCAACCAAGATAGTTCCATGGGGATGTTATTTGAACCTTTTCTGGAGCTATTTTCAAACCTCTTCTTTCTACCGTTTGGGTTAGTTCCTCTAGTTTTTCTTTTATAGCCATATCGGGTCCTGCTACTAATATATCATCCATATAATGATAAATTAGCAGAGATGGATTCCGTTGCCTAAAAGGTTGCAACGCCCAGGCAACAAACATTTGACAAAGTGTGGGGGAGTTTTTCATTCCTTGAGGTAAAACTACCCAGTGATATCTTTTTGCCGGCTCGCCTTTGTTAATGGAGGGAACAGTAAATGCAAACTTTTCAGCATCTTCTGGGTGTAAGGGTATGGTAAAAAAGCAATCCTTCAAATCTACAATAAACAACTTCCACCCTACCGGGATCATGGTAGGAGAGGGTAACCCTGGTTGCAATGCCCCCATGTCTTGCATTACTGCATTGATTGCCCTGAGATCATGTAATAATCGCCATTTTCCCGATTTCTTCGGAATTGTAAATATGGGTGTATTCCAGGGGCTGGTAGAGGGAACAATATGTCCTGCCTCTAACTGCTCTTGCACCAATGTTTGAACAATTTGCAGCCTCTCCTCTTTTAGCGGCCACTGTTCTACCCACACAGGATTGTTGGTCACCCATGTGAGTTTTAGTATCGGCTGCTCGACCGTGGCCGCCCCTAAAAAGGCGATGTAGTTAAACAGGCACCTAGCTGTCCTAAGATATCTCTTCCCAACAAGGAAACAGGTATCTGCATTATGTAAGGCTTAGTGGTTGCTGCTGTCCCATCTGAAAAAGCAAAAGCAACCGCGGACATACTAATCATCGTTTTCTGTGTACCTCCTACCCCCACTACGCAAGTGGCTGCAGGGACAAGAGGCCAGCTTGCAGGCCAATTGCTTTGGGCAATTACTGTAACATCTGCACCTGTATCAATAAGCATAGTTATGGACTTTGATCCGCCATTCGGATGAGTCATTGTTACTCTCTTTTCAGGCTTACCACGTGATATATCTACTGTCCATAATACCTCGGGAGCACCTGTCGATCCAAACCCTTTATCTCCTCGGTTGTTAGGTAGTACTCGAGGTACGCAGGAACGGAAAGGCACCAATTGGGCGATCTTGGATAGTCTAGGAATAGTCAACGGTGGGGTTAAAGTATACACCATAATTTTTATAATTCCAGTATAATCTGAATCAATTAAACCTGGTATCACAAAAATACCTTGTCGAGATACTGATGAGCGACCTAGCAATAATGCACTTAGCCCATGACCTAGTGGACCCCTTTGATCTGAATCGACTAAGGTCACAGCAGCAGAAGTTAGGGTGACCTCTACTGCTGTTGCCAAGTCCACTCCTGCGCTGCCTGCGGTGGTGGCGGCGCAGCGGTCCAGGCACCCTGTACCGTCCCCTGTGCTTGTGTCATAGCGCGAGGAGGACGAGACGCGCTCACCCCCCGGTTTCCCGACCGACGGCACTCGACGGTATTATGTGTCCCCTTTTGACAATTAACACACCATTTCTCACGTGGTTGGTTATTCCCCTTGGCACGACAATCCTTTTTAAAGTGTCCCACCTTGCCGCAATTGTAGCAACGCTTATCCTGCCCCCCCCCTTTTGAAACATTCTTAACAGCTGCCCTAACAGCAGCAGCCATAACCGTAGCTTGTTCTTGCAACAGCATTCGCTCAGCCATTTCTAACATTGCTGCAGTGCTACTTCCCTTTGGTAATGTGGCTAAAACCCGCTTTGTTTTGTCATTAGCTCCTTCAAATGCACACAAGTCTAGCAACTTTCCTTTAGTATCATTATCTAGGTCCGGATGAGCAGATATGGCCGCATATAGTTTATCGACAAACGTTGAAAAGGATTCATTGGGGCCCTGTTTTAATTTGGTAAAGGAAGGTGCTACCTTTTCCTCTTTTATGGCTGCTAGCGCCTTTTGAGCCAATTGTTGACTTAACTGTAACGCCTCTCCCTGGAACTGTGCTTGCCACTGAGGGTCTGCATACGGCCCTCTTCCCATTAACATCTGTGCCTGTATTCCCTGCAATGGATCTCCCTGTTGTCTCGGAACGGCTGCGGCTCCTTCACACAGTCGTTCCCACTCATTCCAAAATACCAATTTTTGCGACGGGGTTAGCAACATTTGCATTAACTGCTGGATATCATGAGGAGTTAGCAGATTCGCAGCAAACACATGATCAATCAATGGTTTAGTATAAGGAGAGCAGAGGCCATACTGTACCACTGCTTGTTTAGCCTCTTTTAACATTTTCCAATCAAAAGGTTCCCATTCCCTCTGATTCCCAGCATTGGTAAACACCGGATACAGAGAAGGCGCAATATCTAAAACTATTCCTTCTATAGCTGCTTCTCTAATTACACCTTTCCATCTATTTCGTATACTATCCCCGCTTCCGCCTCCCATTCCCGGCCCCAAAGGCGCCGTTGGTGCAACTGGCATTAAGCATTCCGGCGGAGCTGGCGGGTTAACAACAGGAGTCGCCTGTCTCCTTTCCAGCCCTTCCAGGCGCGATTGTAAGGCCTCCAACTTTTCCACCAACACCTCGACCTGCAGCGGGGTTACATCCGCTGGTTTTCGAGGGCTACCGGGTGATGTCTGTCCAGAGGGTGGCAGAGGTGGATAAAGTATTGCAGCATCTTGCCCCCCTGCTTCTCCTTCTAGCTCGGGATGTTGCAATAATTCTGGTGGCAGAGGAGGAGGGAAAGGTTTCTCCCCAGCGTCCCGCTGTTCGTTCTCATTATGGGGGCCCGGGGGGACAATTGGTGGCGATAAAGGAGCGGGTGTCCGTCCTGATATACGTCCCCCATTTTTACTACGAGGTTGTGGAGGAGGGGCAGTCGGTGAGTCAAAAGTTGCTGCAGAACTCCCTTTTTCCGTGCTGGGTGACGCTATTGCTGTAAAAGCAGCAGCGGCAGCAGCCCTCTCCGCTTGCATGGCTCGAAGGGTGTCTGATATAAGCCGCCACAGGGTAGAAAGTTTGTGGGCCTCCCTGGATCCTTTGCTAACTTCATTCCACAATACCGCCCCTATCTTCCTCCACGTATCTTGAGTAAAGGCAGCGGCAACAGTGGGGATAAGTCCTCTATCTCGCGCCCATAGTAGGAGCGCCTTCAGGGAGGTTGTATCATAACTCAGTCCTCTCTTAGAGAGCATATGTTGGAGGAGCTTAACTACTGCCTCTTCATCTTTTGAGAGTGTAGACCCCATCTCCTCCCGGCCGCTCGCCTGGCCAGAGCGAGTTTCCCTTAATGCGCGATCCAGCGTCTTCCCGAGTGCCGGGGCAGCACTCACCTTTCGGCCGCTTTTCCGATCCCTTCAACTGTCGGCTGTCGTCGGAGGTTATCAGCCCCAACGCCGATCTGAGGGTCCCTGTTCGGGCGCCACCTGTGGGCGCGGAAGCTCCGGACAATAACACACAGACCAATGTGATCAGGTTAATGCCACTTTATTGCCCCAATAGCTCAGTTAATATACTCTTCTTCACTACCCGGTTACATTAAATGTCATCAGCTAATTGGTTACACACTCAACTAACATTTTCTGATTGGTCCACCCTCCTTGTTCCTTGTCTTTCATCTGGCTCCTTGCTTATCTCCTCTTTACATACCATCTGGCTGAGGTGATAGTTCTGCTTTGCTGTTATCCTACTCCCTCTTTCCTTACATAATGTTCCCTTTGATATTCACAGTTAGACCAAGTGCTGATAGCTCAGCAGACATCAGCTTCTCCCTGACCTTTAAACTCAGGCTAATCCTAAGGCCTCAGTGCTAACAGAACTCATTCTTATACAAAGTATCTGGAGTGTTCACAGGATGTCCATTCTCATACAAGAATTCTGCCACAGGTTTTTTTCTGATTTCAATGTTGATTTAACAATAACAGGAGCTCTGTATAGTAAAATTGTAGAAACTGGGTATATTGTATATTACTCAGGATTTTTTTCCTCTCAATTCCCCTTTCACACCAGACATGTGAATACAAGTAGCAGAGTCAGACTCACCAGAAGGTTTTTGCCTTTCCTTTTGTTTAGAAAATTCTTTATATTACCATAATACACATTTTTGTCCTCTATCTCATATTTTCTCTGTAAGTTCAGTACAGTACCTAAATGTCATAAATTTAGAACATAAGCACATGCTTAAATGCTTTGCTAAACCAGGTTTCAGAGCCAAGTTTATAGAAAAGTCCATTAGAAAATTCAGGGAAAGTAGTTTCACTGTGTCTTTTGTCCTGGTTTGAGATTAAACAGAAACAACGTTCTGTCCAGTAATTTTACTTCTTAGCTAGGGCTCTTCTAACTCTCTGAAATTCACAGCATATTGTGCAGAAAACTGTTTGTTCTCAGAGTGATAAGACCTATGTTTACAGTTCGTGCCAAGGAATGGTATGCAGCGAGGCTCTTGCTTACACTTGTTGCTCTAACAACCAAGGTCATCTAATTTTGTTATTTGCCACACCAGAGGGTCAGAAACAGAAAAGCATAGAGGGGTCCTACCTGTGGGGAGAAGCAGACAGGACAGGTGACCCAAAACTGACCAACAGGGTATTCCACCCCATCTGCCCCATGCTCAGTATAAAAGCTGAGGGATCAAAGGGCCAGTTCTCTTTCTTCAATGGTTGACGTCTGAGGAGGACCCTGTCTGTTCATCTGCCTTTGATCCCAAGCCGTGCGTTGCTGAGTCCAACTGTGGAATCCAGTTCCCATCCATTGCTGAGTCCAGTCTGGGACTTCCCCAGTGCCTGCCGATGACGCCATCCTGTGAGCTTGATAAGGTTTTGTATATATTGTATCTATTTCATTGTTTCATTTTTATTTTATTATTAATATTTCATTAAAGTAGTTTAGTTTCTTCTAAACTCATAAATCTCTCTATCTCTCCTCCTCTTCCTCTCCATGTACGAGAGGTGGGGGGAGAGCATCTGTCACCTGTCATTGGCCAATTTGGCCAAACCCATGACATCTTTTTAACGTTAGATTTAAAACAGTTTCACCACCAGCTTTACAATTCACACCAACTTTTCTGACGTATCTTCTTCAAAATCTCCTTCATCAGTAATAAGTCTCTCAAGTTCTATTCTATTCTACCACATCTCCTGTCTTCCTTTCTATATTCAGCTTCTTTCCTTGGTAAGGCTCATAAGCCCAGATGGTGCCTTGGTGACACCAGTCTACCCTTGCAGATAGACACATTGAAATCAGTAAGAAAAGAACATTTTCACTCACCAATCAGCAAATCACAGTCTGATATCATGTTCCATCTTATTCTATGAAAATAAAATGTTTTATTTGTTATATATATGAGAGATATCATTAATGCACTAGAAACAGACTGTAATGCACAAGAAAGTAGCACACAATCAACTTAAAATAATACTCGGCAAGTCATGTTGTATGCTGTCAGATTTGCTGTCCACTGCCCACACGGAAGATAGACCAATGAGATAATAAGACAGATAATTGCAATCCATTTGGATTACTATATAGTATGTAATTATTATTTTTTCCTTCAAGCTTTGGACATGGAAACAATTAAATAGACAGAATATTCAGCAGTGCTTTCAGCAAAGAAAATGCATCAGTTAATTAACTGTACTTTGTGACCTGAATATGTTTGAAGAAAGACAGGGGGTAGGTAGAAAAACATATACCCTCAGGCCTCATTTTACTTTTGTGGTTAGCCCAGATCTTTATATACATAAAATATCTTAGGTTAAGTAATTGACTTTTTTAAAATGACAGCGTTTCCTTTGCCTATTAATTTTGAAAGAATGCTTGCCGTTTAATATCTTGTCACATTCCACAAGGCTACATTTCCTAGGTTGGGGGGGATTATTTATAAATCAAAAAAGTTAAACATCCAGATTTCATTTATCTCCTGTCATTAATGCAAGTACACTGGGTTGGAATTTTCAACACTAAAGTGATATACAGAAAAAGTGCTTGCACTTTCTATGTCCATTAATATCAGAGCTAGGAAAAGCAGAAAGAGAGGACGTGGATATCTGCCAGTCTGAATTCTATCACACATAAAAAAAGCATGACTACAGATAAATATAGATGTATTTTATTTTTTTAAGTATAGCTGTATTCATTTATCTGTTTGTATGTTTGTTTGTTTATTTATTTATTTTGTTGGCATATAACTGCACCAGTTTGGGCACATTCCACAGCTAAACAATGTCACCTACTATATCATCAGCAAAAATACTCATAGATTCTACACTGAACCCTAATCCATCCTAACTCAATAAATACATTTGACAATATTTATTTTTATAGAAAGTTCAGACATATGCAGTAATTAATTATGCTTAACTTCTAAAAGCTGAAATAATCCTATATATATATTTGAAATACATAGACATGCAACTACATTAAGGCAAGTGTTTTCTCATAGCAAAGGATTTTTGCATCTGCAAATCAAAATGTGCTGATTTGCATTTTTCTTAAGAGATACTAACTGTTGATATTCCACTACCAGTGCACAGTAACATACATCTGAACAACCCCCCCATCACTTCATGGGAAAAACTTGACATTACTACTTCATTATTTACATACCACACATCTATTTCTACACATGTGTAATAAGATATGAGTTAGTGTGGAGTAGAATTATTATTTTCTGCTGGTAATCATTTTAATCATCCTTAGAAAATGTACAAGAAGTTAAAGGAATCAAGTATTTTAAGTCTCCATTCTATTTATACTATATGATATTTAAAGTGACTGTTGGACAATTTCAGTTTGATAAAACGTCAGAATATCTACATATTCAAAGTGAACTATGAGCTGTTTTTCATAAATAGTGACAAGACATTAATTCAGAAAAGATCTAAATGTTTTATTCAGCAGACTTCAGATCCATATTTGTATATAGATCCCTCTATACAGAGAGAAACAATGCTTTCATTGGGGTGAGGTAGAGGATATACTTAATGCACTTGGAAAAAAAGAAGTCCCAAAAGTTTTTGTTTTGGAAGATATAATCCTTCTGGAATACACATAAAGTTTTCTGAGAAAAATAATTAGTTATTCTACCTTCTGCCTGTATCTAAGCATTATCCTGCAAAGGAAAATGGAGAACAAATGAATTATATGAAAATAAATAATTAATCCATAAATCCAGGAACAGATTAATAATAACATCAGACGTGCAATCTCAGAGACTAATTAATCCTCTTCAAAACATACATTTTTAAAGTTCACACAGTAGACTTCTCTTTGAAAGGACCAGGGTTGGGGAGAGAAGAGTAAAATAATCATACAATTTAATCTGAAATATTCTGTCCCTTAAATTATGGAGTTTTTTATCACTCCTAGTCTCACTGTAGATTACATCTCAGAATACAAAAATTCTCAGTGTGGGAGGTCTAAGGATTTTCTTCTCCAGAAATGTTGTAGGATAAATTTGTTGTAGGATGCTGAATTCTGAAATTATGGTATTCCAAGTTTGTATTTAGACTAGCTTTGGCACTTGAAATGTGACATGGCAACACAGCATGCTTTTTGTAAATAGGCAGTAATATTTATGACGACTCTTCATACTGATATTATATTACTTCTAAAAATGAAAAAGAAGGTACTGAATAATTTGTGGCAACACCTGCCAGACCTTCTCTTATGCAGCTGAGTCTCTTGGTGATAGTATGATACTGCTGAATAAATGAGAACAGGTACTAGGAAATGCCTAGTAACAAACAAACCCAAGGACAAGATTCTGACTTTACAAAAAAGATGAGTTAATACCCTCCACAGGTTATGTAGCCAGCACATGCATCCAAAGAACAATGTATTGTTGCAATGACATGCTACAACTGATGATGTGTATGGCTCACGTATGGTATTAAGTGAAGTTACAGTGAGCTAGATTTATAGAAACCTAATTAAAAGCAAATTCTGTTAATTCCAAGGTGACATCTACAATATATGTTATTACTGTGAATAGACAGGGGAGTTAGGGGAAAGAAAGGGCCAGCAGCCCTGAAGGAAGGAATGTGGTAGAGACATCTGGGAAGCTAGGACTTTATATAGACTCATTTGATAGCTCTTCAAGAGGCAAAGAGTGAACCGATTATCCATGGGATATTAATGTTTTTCTTTGAGCATGGATGGAAATTTCAGAAGGGACTGCCATCACTTTCATAGTAAGCAAATCCCACGGCTAATTAGTACAGAGGCATAAAATAAGCAACTCTAGGTCTACATAAAAAGTAACCAGGGATGAAAGGTTTCATTTGTATAAGAAATTATGCTTTATAGTTATACAGTAAGTAACACCTGCCACAGGGCCAGAGAGAATACATTGCCTGGAACTGTTAGATAGTTCCTTAACTGTAAGATCACCAGAGATAACATTGCCTCATGTAAAGAAAAGGTTGTTTGGTCATAGCTTTTCTCTCCATTTAGGTCTCAATTTGTTATATCATTATGCAGATTATCCTAGAGGCAAAAAAAAAGAAAAGAATCACAAAAATAGTGAAATGAGCTGTTGGATTTCTTTACTGCATTTATAATCCAAAGTACATTTTGGTAGCTAACATCTCCATTACATCTCTCTTTAAATATTCAGAGCTCTTCAGCACAGAGCTGCTGTTGTCACTGATAAGAAAATATGCCTATCCAAAGGCAACGTCAAGAGGCTGGGTGTCATTAAAATGAATAAATGTTGACTTCTCCGAGATTACAGAATGCCAGAGAGCATCCCAGGAAAAAAGTGGGGAATTATAGGAGACAGGGAGCATCCAATCTTTTAGCACTAATATTCCTTTTATCACACACTCCATCGTGAAGAGCTGAAAGTAATTGGCATGTCTTTTCTCTGGACATTCTTTTTTTACAGTAGATTTGACTTAATTAGTAAACAAGCTGTGTGAGCCAAAGCAGGCAGGACGCAGGAACAACCACAAAACCACAGATGAAAGGTAAAGAACAAGTTTAATCTGTATATTTCACGGACTGGGGAATCTCCAAAGCAACACCTGGGTAGAGGCATGCAAGCAGGGGACGCGGGCATCATGGAGTGAGAGAGAGTCCTTGTTAGTAAGAGTCCTTGCCAGTGAGAGAGTCCTTGTTAGCAAGAGCACATGCAGAGTCCCTGTTCAAACTCTTTTTGAAGGGTTCAAACAGGCATAGTTTTCCCACTGTGCTTTGATCTTCTTCAACAACAGGCCAGGATTCTCAAGCGGCTAGATAAGTTGTCCCTGAGTCCATCACAGACTTACATTATCTAAGTGTAAATGTTTTACTTGCAAGCAGCCAAGACTGAACAACAACTAGTGTGATACATGTGTTTCCCAACACCCCAGGTGCAGTTACTTGGGCGTATTTACAACCCTCCTCACTGATCTTCTGTTGTTTTCCCACACAAGTACAAGACAAAAATGAGAAAGGAAGAGCATCAAAAGCCAGGCCTTAGCATTTCTCAGGCACAGAGAACATAACTAGGTGTAGCATTGGGTAAACATGTCAGAACGGTGTGTCCCTCTTCCACAGTAGGCAGCTGCATTATACAAACATTTCTGAAGTTCAATAAAAGTGGAAAGCCAGTGCGAAGTTACTGTTCTTAAAAAATACAGAAAGGAAAAATAGCCAATTTGAGGTAAATATGTCACCTAAATTTACTAAAAAGTCCCCCATGTCATTTATGGAAGTGGGCCATTAGGTACAGACAGGTTTTATATATGGATTTTGCAGAAAGAAGAAAGCAAAACTACTTATATAAAGTTGATGTCTATTGCTGGTACTCATAAGCAGCATATACACCAAACTCTTTTCTGTTACAGCTATTGATGCATCACAAAATATTTGTGGTGTTATGTGGATTACCCAAAGTAATCACTTCAGTTAATAGCCCAAGCATTCCTTAAGGAAAATCCTGCCCTCAGAACATTTGAAGTCAATATGTAGGAAAAATTTAAATCGAATGAGGAGAGGAGAAAGGCGATTTCCCATTTCATTTTGACGCTATATCAGGAGACTATACTCCCTAGGAGCTGCTTAAATTCAGTGCAGGAAGAGATGATCCTCCAAAGAGTGCTTTACAATTAGCACCTATTGCAGGTGCTCTTAAGCAGGGCTCTTAACCCTGACAGCTCTTCAGAGGTTCAGTCAGCTGCTAAACGTATTCTCCGTTTCCAGCCCCTGATGGTCTTGGCTGCTGCTGTCCACAAAGACCAGGCTGTTGTGCCGTCATGGTCTAGGAGGAGGAGACACAGCATGTGTGCCTGGCCCAAACTGCTGGGCTCTTGACACAATTTGGGAAACTGGAAAAGGCTGCTGTGAGGCAAGAAGTCAACCCTTCACCCATGCAGAGAAACTGGCAGCAACTATCTGCCCAGTGGCCACAGCTCTGTCTTGCATTGTGGGCAGATGACAGGGCCACTGAGTTGCTTGAACCCTGTTTTCTTGTTGTGGAGGTGCACCCTGTCTCTCAGCGTACAGAGGTGGGATGTAAATGTCACATAAGCCAGAGCTGGTCTGTAGGTCACCCATTTGGTCATGCTGCTTTACATGCAAATTTGCACAAAAACACCAGCTGTTGCTTCATTCTGAGACAACTGTGATATCTGTCTTAAAACATGCAACCTTTAAGCATACTCTTACTTTAACCATTAAGAAAGGTATAGCAAATCCAAGGCTTCATCTCTTTTTTATCTTTTTCTTCATGAGCACTTCAGATCAACACTCCAGCAACCTGAAATGATGGAGGTTTAAACAACTAGTCAATCTGGTCAAGAAATATATGTGAATGGAACAACCCTACCACTTCACATACCACTATCAAGTAATTAGAGCCTTCACTTCTTCCAGTTCAGTAAGGGCAGAGTATTGATAGTTCCCTGTACATACATCAATGACTGTAGCACCCTGGCTTGAGAACACCCATATGGCCTTCCTGCATGTATTTATTAATTACTTACATTTACTATTTCCACCAAACATTTCTTTTCCGAGTGTAAAGATCATTAACTAGAAATATTTTAAAAACATGAGCAAGACATTTACATACCCACCATTTCCCCAGGGCATATTGTTTTATGCATGTGTGCACCACGAGCGAGTGCACACTGATTTATGTTTGCAATTTGCACTAACCATAAAAGAAGGCAGTAGTTGGGGTTTTTTTGCTTGAAAAAAAAAAACATGGTCATAAATAGAAATCTTAGAAAAGCCCTAAATACAACCACATAAAATTAAATACAAAAAGAAATATTCCTTTCCCCCCATCCCACTCCCCCTAGAACGGACACCTAAGATAAAAATACATGTGCGTAAAGCATTTTCCAGAACTACCTATTTTTTAAGTTGTGGGAATTGCTGACCAAGCAAATTGCTTATTTGATACTTCTCTTCAGAGAAAAATGGCACGGAGAAAATTATACAAGTATATGCATTCACACGTGTGTATGTTCATGGGAACAAATGCCAAAGTAATTCATTATCTGCAACACTGACAAAATTTAAAAATGAACTTCAGAAATTCCATGATACTGTGCGGGCTACCAGATGAATGTTTTACTCATGCTTAAACTAATAAACAGGTCACTTATGCTCACAATAGTATTTTTTCCAGTTATGAAAACTGGATGATAAGCAAAAATTAACATAAGTAGTAACCAGGGTAAATTACCTTTAATATTTATAGCCTTATTTCCCAGTAAGCAAGTGTCATGTGATCACACGGTTGTGGTTATGCAGCTTTCATAACTGTTGAGATTGTTGGCCAGTATCAGCAGACTTTGCAGGGGAGAGGAAGGAGACTTGATCCACAAAATTTATAAAATACCTGTGAAAGCAGGTAATTGGACAGAGAAGGGAGGCCGCAGCTAAGGGGAAGGCTGTAACCGAAGCAAATGCATTGCATGTCAGTATATCTACGTGGGAGACAGCACGTTCTTGTAATTGCCACAGTTTTAAGAATTGTTTCAGACAGCAACTAAATAATGGCAGGTACCAAAAGAAAGCAAGTGTGAAACACAGTTCAGCAAGAAAAAGAGTTCATTCATTCTGACTTTCATAAAATTATTTGGTTTTATTTTGTTTTTATTTTAATATTTCAGATGAAAGTCCTGTTCACATAAGCCCTTTCTTCTCCCTAAAATTATAATAGCTTCTTGCAAAAGAATTTTAGGCAATTGATCAATGACAATAAGGTACATAATCTGAATTTATGCTTCCTTGACTGGGGACAAATTTACCTGTCTTTAGAGAGGCCTATCAGATTATCTGTTGACCTAACTGTGATCAATTCAAGCCTAAATATTTGCAGCTGAAGGTGATACAATTGCCTTGATCATCCATCTTGTACAGTGGGAAATTAGGTCATTTCATCATATTCATCTTGGTTTGCTATAGTAACACAAGAAATCAGACTTGTGTTAGACTAACAGTGAGACTGACTATGGTCTATGAAAGGTTGTTTAATACTGAAGGGGCAAGGGAAACCAGTTCAATCCCTAATGAAAAATAATTTCCTCCTTCAACATAAAGCCAAGCAACTTCCCTCTAAATGCTTATGCTTAACTCAACCATTGCATTTCAGATAGGAGAAAACAGTCTGCCACTTTCTAGATTTCAGATCAGACTGTTCACTATGTGACACAATCTATAGGTCAAAAAGGATACCAAGAATTACAGCATACAGCAGCATTCTAAAAAGGCAAGTGTTGTGCTGCGCAGCACTCTGGTAAACACGGGAAAGATGTGGGCTGCCACTGATCAAGATGACAGCTTTTCATCTGTGCTCTAAGTTTTTCTGTCAATTTCCCTGATTTAGGGAAGAAGGACAAGAATGAGTCGCTTGATGATGTTTATTGATTATTTGTGCCCTTCCAAAGATCAGTTCCTTGTACCGTTTAGCTGAGAAGCAGAAGAGAATGCAAGAAGTTACATGACATGGCTTAATAACCATGAAAGAATCTAATGGAAAGCCAGTAGCTAAACCATTAGTAAAACATCTGAAGATTGTCGCTACTTGAATATAGTATGTGGTGCAGGTTTTTTGTTTCATTAACTGATATGCTGTAATAAAGAAGACAAACTACTTCGCATTTGATTTATCTATCAAAGATCTGTTGCATTTGCAAAAGCCCAGGGATTATTTTTTAATGTAAATGCTGTTCCTAAATAATTTTAAATCCCTTGGGTGAAATTCAGCCAATATGCAGTCAGTGAAAGCTCTGTTGTTCATTTCTATAGGACTATAATTTTATCTATAATTACCATCTATAAAACTGTTATTATTATTTATTTTAAAATTTTGTAAAGCCTGAATGTTCAATGTCCCAAAGCAAGAAAAGGTGAGGTCTATTTAGCTAATTCATCCATCTTGCATCAAATTAATTCAAGTCAGAAGTAAAAAGGCAGAAACACTTTTTACTTTCTCGTTTTGAATTTTCAGATATCAGCAAATGTTTGTGAAGTAGACAGTCTATTCTCAGAATGACAGAACAGAAACTTTCCCTAAACCTATTCTATGTGGTCGCTTTTGTGAACTGATGAAGTCTAAAGGACCACTTAGAAATTTTTTTTTCCATTTTATGTAGATATTGACAATGGAAGCATGAAATATGGATTGGAAAGACACAGAACTAATACAAAAATTCCACTTTTCTGTGTCAACCACACATCTCTCATTCTTGACTACCAAAATGTCCTATTATTCCTGTGTCTGACCCTTCTCACAAAAGGATCTGAATCTCATAGCACAAGTTCAAACATCTAAACTAAACTAAGCTCTTATAGCAGGGAAATAAAAGTATGAGTCAAAACCTCTTCATGAGGAACCTCACTCTGAAACACAGCAGATACCAGAAACCTTAAACCATCATTTGAGTAAATAAATAATAATGTGAGCTACAGTATGTCTTATATGGAAGGTGGTGACTCATGTCCTACCTTAGTATGCACCAGCTACAGAGCTACATATCTGTAGAAGTCTACTGAGGAATGGTAATGAATAAATGAGTAAAATTTTAGATTCAGAAATGTGATTAGTGAATAAGATTCAGCTCTAACCTTATAAAGTAATGACTGAAGTTACAGAAGAGATACCTACTCCTACAATAACAGCAGCTAAGGCTGTTTCACAGCTGGCCCACCTTTCTTCAACATCACTGGGCAGCAGTGTCTACATGAGGACTATTGCCCCTTCAAAACATTCCGTTGTGTGCACAAACTTAAATCAAACACAAGTATTCAAAGAAAAAGGATTGTATGCAAGTCCAGCATGAATTTCTACTCACATGTGGAAGAGACAAGTGTTGACTCTTTCTTTCTCTACAGTTTGTGCAATTATCCAGTTTGAATGCATAAACATACAAATTGATGTGGGGAATTTTATGTGTAACTCTTTTCTTTATATCATAAAATTATAGACCTATGGGTGCACTGTGAATAATACAAACATAATAGTGAACTGTATCGGGGAATTTTTTTTCTGACCCCATAATCCTTCAGGGTTTTTAGTAGTACAAATGGGAAACTACAGTCATCCAGTGCTAAAGCACTATAGCATTACATAGAATAAAATATTGAAATACCTTGGAAAGAGTTATTTTAAATGACAGAATAAGTTTTGGACTGTCTGCATAGGTTTTGTCACCTCTTAGATCTTTATCAGATTTATGTATTTACATGTGTAAACCTTGTCTTTTTTTCAGTCTTTTGAATGGAGTGCATAGGTGGGGATTTTATTGGCAAAGCTTTGTAATTGTCTCAGTACCCATGAATAAGTATCAGCATTTTTCCACTGTATGGTAATTACCGCTGTGGCTAGTGTTACACTCTTCCATTCTGGACCATTTTCTGAAGCTTTATCACACATTAAGACTTATTTGAGATTTAGTGTTCTTCCAGTCCCTATCCAGCAAGGCATATACCTGAATCCTATCACCACAATAACCAATGATGCATCTATTTCTGTAATGTGATACATCTGTATTCATAATGCATAAATTGCCTACTGGCAGAAAATGTGGTAAAAATGCTTTGTAAAACCAGAAAAAGAGAAGTCAGCTTACTGCTTATCCAACAGATAGTACAGCCTTCCCAGTAGCATATGCCTTGAATATGCCTACTTAGGGAAATTTGCTAAGAAAACAGGTGTTCCGTTGCAAGTGGAATCTTCTGTGAATCAGTATCTTGGTCCTAAAGTTGCTGTCAGACAGGAGAGATAGTTGATAAAATGCTTCAAATCACCTTATTAATTCACTTCTGTGTTACTAATGATCACTATTATTATTTATTTTTACAGCTCCCAAACATATACTAGGTGTTTCAGAGCACATATTTCACAAATACATCATAATTAACTGGCTAGCATTTGCAAACTTTTTTTAAACTGTAAACCATAGTCTGAGATAAGATTGCTTCTTAGACCACTTCCTCTGCCATTCATGACATTAATGTATTATACTAATGGTCCCAGTGCTCATTACAGAAATTGCTTACGAAGAATAAATAAGAAGGAAAGAATTTAATGGATGTTTTCTCCCTTTTTAAAATGCAGTCTCTCTGGTAAAAGTAAAACAATACAAAAGACATTATGAACTAGCCTAGCACAGACCACCAACGAGCTTTTCCCATACCACAATATAAAAACCTTTAGCCTATTAACTATCTTACATCATTTTCTCTACTGTAAGTAATGACAGAATTCCCATTAGTTTTTTCCAAATACCTACCATCACCTTCTGTTTGTAGCAGGGAAAGATTTGCAGAAAAACTGAAAGTAGCATTAGGTCCATATATTAATTATATTTTTTCAAGCCAGCAAAATTTACTGTTGTATTTACTATAGCTGACCTGAGATCAAATGAAGCATGGCAGTTCAAATTATTTGTTTATTTTGTCTTTCTTTTTCAGCAATGTCCAAGACACTTATCTCTTGGCATTTCAAAAACATATGTGTTTTACAAGAATATTTGAAACATGTCAGATTAATAATTCAGATAATTAGGTTGTGGCATTAAGAGCTCTCATGGATAACATTCAGAAGAAGAAAAATATCAGAAGAAATATTAGAACTACTTGTATAACAAAGCTTTTGTCTATCTGAATCTTTCATGACATTAGACAAGTTCATGAGCAAGCTGATATGCTGACATTGTTAAGGTGTTTGCCATCAGTGCCAAACTGTAAATGATGCATTAAAACATTTGCAAGTCCCTTGACCTCCTACATTTAAGTCAAAATCTTAACTTCCTGTATCTTATAACCCATATGAAGATAAAACTTCTTTCTGACATTAAAAAAATAAAGTTAAAATGACAGATGTTATTAAAAAGTTGGAGGACTAGTTTATTATACCTCTCCAGAACAAAGGCTAACACCGGTGTAGATCCCAAACACATGGTATTAAAATGAAAAAAAAAAAAAAAAAATTATTTACCTTATCTTTCACTATTTTCACACCTTCACCAAAATGTGTACACATACATGTATACATATCACAGAGTGCATGAAAACCATTTTTTCTAGAAACTTCAGTTAAAAAGAAATCCTTGAATTGCCTGTGTGCAATTTCTCTCAAGAATTTATTCTCACTAGAGGCAGGGGAAGGGAAGGGGGAAAACAGGGGGATAGGGGGAGGGAGAAGAATTTACTTGGAATTTGTCTGCATAAGTGCAAGCAAGTCATCTTTTGGTAAATAAATTTGGTAAGGCACAAAGGTCAGAGGACAGTGAGAAATTATTATAGAGAATACTTTTACTTCCGTTTAGATGTATCCTGAATTATGGGCACTAGAGAGTTAAGAAGAGAAGTTTTTACAAAAATGCTGAAGATGATTGGAAATATGGTGTGCTGCTGCACCTATTCCTCGTAGTAGTTCAAATTGAATGAAAGCATCAGGGATCTGCCTTGTGGTTGAATATAGCATAATGAACACAGATGCAACTATCAGACAAAGTAAGAACTGAATACACAGAAATAAACAGAATGTGAAACTTGATTCTGAGATGTCATAATCTCTCCAGCTTAAAAACGTCATTGTTGTGAGACCCATCCTCTCCTTGCTCATCAATAGGTTAATCAGAAAATATAAATTAATCATCAGGATAGATAAGGAGCTGTAACTCCAGGATTAGCATTTACATCTTAATTGAAAATCAAGCAGTTTTAGATTTCAAGATCAAATTAGGCAATTGTTTTGTGTGCAGGTTTGTTTTCAGGGTTTTTTTTTTTCATTTGAGCTACCTCATAGATAATTAAATGAGAAGCAACTTACTTCAGAAGTGTGATGTTAAGTCTTTCTTAAAATTCAATCCATAAAGGCAGGAGATAGAGTGCTAATCTGAGTGAAACTTAATGAAATTTCATTATAGTTAATTGGTGCTTATTTAGTAATGAAAGTAGTGCTTACTGCACTATTTTTTCAAGGTCAAATAAGGAATTCTTTTCAGAAAAAAATTATGTTTGCCTTTATCATCATGCATATTTTCTTAGATAGTTTTCTTCTAAGCATAACTAGAACTAGACAGCAATTAGCAATTGAGCATATTGCCATTAAAGTGTTGCACTCACCTCAGGACTGAGTAAAGAAGTAGCATCTAATGGGATCTGCAATACTAGAAGCAAGATATAGCTTTCAACAGACCTGTTCTGATTTTCCCTCACACAGAAAAAGGTCAGCATACTAGCTGGTAGTTATTGACAGATACTTATTTAGGTTCAGGATAATAGCTTTGAAAGTAAAATCACAAAGCTATTTTGGATGATTGCTTAGAACCTTGGCAGATGAATTGAAAATGCTCTTAGCTTTCATTTGCTGGCATTTTTATGTAGTCATTTTGTTGTTTTTCTTTATGGCGACTTGAATGTTGTTCCCCATTATTCACTAAGATCTTATTTTGAAGAGCATAAAATCTAAATCACATTAAAAAGCTAACATGCAAAGCTAAGGAATGCTCTGGTTAACTAATATGTTGCTCTTGCAAATTTTACTTCTCACTTATTTGTTCAGTTTGTTCCAAAATAGTTCCTTGACACGTCTCTCAGACAACACTAAGCTGGGTGATGAAGTTCACAGGCTTCCAGGGATGCCATCCAGGGGGACCTGGGCAAACTTGACAAGTGGGCCCATTTGAACCTCACAAGGTTCAACAAGGCCAAGTGCAAGGTCCTGCACGTGGGTTGGAGCAACCCCCAATATCAATACAGGCTGGAGGATGAAGTCCTGCAGGGAAGGACCACAGAGTACCGGTGGATGAAAAGCTGGACATGAGCCAACAATGTGTGCTTGCAGCCCAGAAAGTCAACTGCATCCTGAGCTGCATCAAGAGATGTGTGGTCAGCAGATCAAGGGAGGTTATTCTGCCCCTTCACTCTACTCTGGTGAGAACCCACCTGGAGTACTGCGTCCAGCTCTGGAGCCCTCAGCACAGGAAAGACATGGACCTGTTGGAGCAGGTCCAGAGGAGGGTCACAAAAATAATCAGAGGGATGGAACACCTCTCCTATGAAGACAGGCTGAGAGAGTTGGTGTTGTTCAGCCTGGAGAAGAGAAGGCCTCAGCGAGACCTTATTGGCGTCTTTCAGTACTTTCAGAAAGATGAGGACAAACTTTCAGTAGGGTCTTTTGCAACAGGACCGAAGGCAATGGTTTTAAACTAAAAGAGCATAGATTTAGACTAGATATAAGGAAGAATTTTTTTGTAATGAGAGTGGTGAAACACTGGACCAGGCTGCCCAGAGCACCATCTCTGGAAACATTCAAGGTCAGGTTGGACAGGGCTCTGAGCAACCTGATCTAGTTGAAGATGTCCCTGCTCATTGCAGGGGAGGTTGGACTAGATGACCTTTAAAGATCACCTCCAACCCTAACTGTTCTATGATCCTATGATATCCCTTTAGAAAGAAGCATTATTGAGAAATTATGAAGAGAAACTTTGAAATTATACCTGATATGGCTTAATAAAAGGGTATCAGTTTTTAAGCGGTTAGGTCTTAAAAAATAAGAAAACTAAGTCATACCTTAGTGCAATTTTCGATGCCAGGGGGTATAGGCACAATTCTCCTGAGGTCAGCCAAAGCAGCAGACAGCTTACCAGGGGAGGATCAACACTACTCCAGTTCCCTCTAGTTTCCTCCAATGTACTGCTGGCTGAAAAGTAGTACAGTGAAGATGTTAATTCATTTGTATATTTAATAATACTAATAGCTCCATAAGATTGAAAGCCTTTGAATTTGTGAGAGGCTAAAAGACTCCCAAACATCTCTAAAATAACTGTTTCTAGTGTTTAGTTACCACCACCAAAAGACTTTCTTATTTACAACATAAATTTTTCTGGCTTTAGCTATTAGTCATTGTATCTTATCGTGCCTCTGACTGTGAGATTAAAAGCAGTGTACTATCAGAAATCTTCTCCCTGGTTAGGTACTCAGAGATCACAATCAGGCCATGCAATCTTCCCTGATATAAGAGAACAGATTAAATCTCTTGAGTTGCTCACTATGCAACTGAGCTTTCCTGCTGTGTTAGAGGGATTTAGTTTGTCCTCCTCTCTCAGTTCATTCTACATGTACAGTACCCTTAAACTTGGGAGCATGTTATGCGGGATGTATTGTTTCAAACTTGCAACAGCCGTGTATATTCAAGTGTAGATAAATCAGTGAAAGGCAGTGAAACAGTAAGGAAACTTGGGATAGGAAGGATGACACATGAAATGGCATTGTACAGGATGAAGTTCACCATCCAACTTTCAATATGCAAAATGGTCTGCAACAAACTCTTTCTCAGAGTCACTTATTCTTCCCTACTTGTATTTGATGTTTTCCTGTTTAAGTGCTACTCTAGCCCATGGTACTTTCAGCCACCATTTTGCTCTCCCAGGTTATACTGGGCTAGTTTCTAAACCAAGACACTAGATCTTTCATGAGTATCTGCTTTGCAAAATGTTATCTCTTGTATTATTAGTGCGATCTCCACTTCTTATTCCTAGTTGTACACAACTGGTCAATCCAAAAAGCTGTGTATAATTTACTTGCATTTATCTTTAAAGACTTCATCAAGTTTGGAATAATTTACACATTTGACTAAAGGCATGTTTCTATTTTGATCCATCTAATCGGTTAAAAAAAAAAAAAAATTTCAATAACATTGGGCCATTCCTTTTGGAATCTCACTAGAAACATCTCCTTCAGATGGTGATTCCCCATATGCTTTTACTTTTGGAAGTCTCCCAGCAAATTTTAATCATTTAGCATTTTTTAGTTTGTATTATAGTCCCGAGGAAGCTATATAAGGGTCTTTCTTCCTAACTGAAATTATTAACTCTTGACTCAGTCATTCACTTTTACCTTAACTTGACTTGGCATATAAAGGTGGTAGATGCAATATATGTAAACTTCAGCCAGGAATTACTGACTTTACTATATAATATTCAAATTGACGAATAAGAATGATTCAAAGTCACACCACAGTTAATTTAGCTGAAATCTTGATGAAATCTTGGGAATTTTAGTGAGATTATTTCTCTGAAAAGAATCATTCATGAGTGGAATGTTTGACAGGAAGTCCAGGAACGATGGAGAAAGTACAGTATTTCAAAGGCCTCTTGAAATATGGAAAACTGCAGATTGAATATAACTAGTAAAAATCAAAATATTTAGAGATCGCATCTTGAGCTTCATCTAGCTTTCAGAAAAAAGTCCTCACTTAGAACCTATTCTAAAAAGAAAACTAGTGTTAGAAAATGAACAACAAATATAAGGGACTTATTGAACTTTTTAAGGATGTCCTAAAGACAAGCATCTAAAGAAACCCACCAGGTAATTTCTACGTTCACGTAGCAACGTTTTTTGCATTGTTGTTTATATGTGTTCAACTTTGACTCATGTTTCTTTGGCATTATGACAGCTGAAAATAAAATCCTAAAAAGAAAGATCTAGATAGAGGTAACAGTTTGTCTTCTGCCTTACAAATATAGGAAAAAATATAGGAAAAATTCTGATTCCTCCAGTCCTTAGAACAATTTACCAAAGATCACACTAGTTTCTCTTCCCTTACAGCTTTTAAATCAAGACAGGAGATTTGTACAGTAGAAACATTGCAGTTCAATCAGTGCTACTGGCCATAAACCCAGAAATAATTTGTTCTTTTGAAGGTCAGACTAGATGAATGGACCATTCACATTAGTTTTTAAATCTATCTCCTATCCTAACACAGCACACAATTCCTTTTATCATATCATCTTCTACAAACAGTGAAAATGCTGCTGTTATACTGAAAATATCTACTATTGAATGATATTTTAACTAACCCTAATTTAAAGAAATGTATTTCAAGACGCATGACATTCAACATCTCCTCCCTCCTCAGCCAAACATTTCAGGATCATCTGCTCAATGTAGAACTGTACCCATACACTCACATGATAAAAAGAAGGCCCTAAATCTGTATCCATTACACATCTGCATATGTGCTTATGCACTTCATTGAGCAGCCAGATTGTTGACAACAAGTGAAAATAAGCCTTTGTGCAAATCTTCATGTGGTCTTGGTGAGATTTTGTAGGAATGGATACTTTTTTTATCAGGTATCTTGATGGGAAAACAATTTTTTATTAAAAATCTTTGAATAGAAACAAACTGCCTAGTGTTCAGTTTCAGAAGAGTGCTAGCGCCTATACCTATTCTATAAACCCGTATACAGCTATCTTTAACAAAAACATTCTGGAAATCTTCCAGATTTTTTATTGAATATTTAGTAAATAAAAGCAGAAGACACAATTTATATATCAACAAATCTCTGGTAATTCAATTGTCTCTTCATTTTCACTGACTGCGAGGAAGATGTTACACTTTGATCTAAATCACTGAGCTGAACTGGCACAATACATGTGTGACATAGTTCTAATTAAAGACATCCTAGTACATTTTAGCATCCACTAGACACATTGACAAGCCCTAAATTTATCCTTCTTAAACATCTTTTCAAATTTAAGTGGTTTGCTTAACATAAAGGTTTTGTCATGTAAGTTTTCAAGTAGGGAAAATACATCCTACCAGACAATAACAAATCCAGAGTGTTGGGTTTTTCAAGTTCATTGGGATATCTTTTCTAATTCTGCTAATAACCAGGTTCATAAATGTAAAATTAGATATTAGGAAATTTTATGATAATGATATTTTTTTTTAATTCCATGGGTGAAAGTAGGCATTATACAATGGTCAGATGCAAGCTGACTGTTTTATACGAAGTCATGGTTATGTATCAATCCATAGTAATATGAAACTGAAACTTTGCCTACAATATGAAAGTACATGAATTGCTGCACCAGTGACAAGTCACATGATGACTCTAGTACACCAAACAGAGAAGCTCTTGCAGCACTGGAGCTGAACAGGAGCTAAAGTGGTACGGGCCAGTAGGGAAAGAACGCAAAAGAAAAGTTTAATTGTCCACGTTCTTCAAACGTCAACATGTCTTTCCACCCACAGTGTGAAGCCTTCTGACTGCTATTTTGTAAACCTAATTGAGTAACATTTGTTGAATATAAAAGTCAGTGAATATTACTAATTTTTCATTTTAAAAAAAAATCAATTAATACAGATTCACTTTGTATTCAAGGAGCTCTGTAGGTGACTGTCTCCTATTTGTCACATAAATTATTCAGTGGATACCAGCAAAATTTGTCAAGTGATTTATTTATGGAAGTACTTGTTTGGTATTCAGCCAACTCTCCATCTCTTGCTTGTTTGTAATGTCTAAACTGGAAAGTGTTCAATATTTGGGAAACAAACGGCTGCCTAATTTTACACCATGTTTCATCCAGATTTTCTGACAACGACAGTTCCCATAGACTCAGATTTCAACCCAAGCATAAGCAGTATCTATGACAGTATGGTAGAGGTCACCTTCTTTTTAAAGGGTACAACTCTAAAACAATGGAACTCCTTCAGAATGTTCTCTTCATAAGTGTTACAAAGTATTGTGACAAAAACGTTACATAAAAAACTTAATTATCATCTGGGCATTTATTGTGCCATATTTGAAGATTAAATTTAATCATTAAAGAGGAAAAATACAGAGCACTTTTAGTCCTATATTCAGTGCTAGTTCCCTGTGTTCCCTAAGTGTAGGACTACTATTAAAGCAGAGAATTTACAAACACATGTTAATTAAGTAGCTCCAATAATAGCTCAGGGAAATAAGCAAATTGATTTGCATATTTCCCTGGTGTACAAGGGGTTAATTAAAGTGCTTTAAAATATTTTTATGATGCCATTCAGCTGAGTTCTGATCACTTGCTGATTTTTCAATTAGTTCTATTAACATGGGCTTTAAAGGTATGAATGGAAAAGAGAGACAGATATTGCCACAGAAGGCAAGGATTACAGCAGAAATTTTTATCCCAGAGCAGCTCTCATGCTTAGCTGTATTTTCACACACTTAGGCTACCTGAGTTCTTAAAAGCTCTGGATCTTTGTGAAAAGTGGAATGTCAAAACAATGAGGGGGGGGGGGGGGGGAATTATGTTAACTCATTGGCTGCATTATAAAAAACCATTATTGATTAACTGGTTCAGTGATAGTGCAGTTTTTGAAAGAGCTTTGTAAGCACATTATAATAGCTGGAGGGAAAGCAGTCCATTTTCCTTTTAAATTTTCATTATGGATCTTTCGTAAGTTCGGATTTTATAGTAACTATACAGAAGTGCTTCTTTCCAGGAATATTTTTCCCCTGGTTCAAGTCAAACATACCAGTGCATGAATAAGCAGGCAGAACTGAAAATATATCTTGCAGGAGATAAAAAATTAAACACATGACAAATATACATCCAAATATCAATTATATAACAGGAGTGTTGCTAGCTGCACATGAAGGAAAACAAAGTGCATAATTTCAACAATACATTTCTGAAAACTACAACCATATTGTCTAAATTTTAACTTGCAAAAAATTTTGTCAGATAAAGACAAGCACTACAAGGAGAGAAAGGAAAACAACACAAAAACCAAAACCCACCCAAACTACTGCCACTTAAAAAAAAGCAAAACAAAAAAAAAAAGCATATAATGCCAGGTCTGTCATTTTCCACCGCACTGTCAGTCACAACCAAAAAATTCATGTGAAACAGGACATTTATTTAGCCACAAAATAGAATTCATTCCATCTCCCCATTATGCTACCAGTCATATGGGAGCAAAGGGCCAGGCTCCAAAAACCGCTGAAAGCCCTTGCTATTAGGTGTCTGATATTGGACAAAACATATGCAGTAAAACCAGTAAATGTAAAAGGAGAAGAGGTTTATAGACCCCTCTCACCTAGGTCTGGTTTGCATCATTTCTCGTAATTGTGCCATTTCATACCAAAACTAACCTAGAATATATAAAGTCTTTATTCTAGAGTCTCTGTTCCAACAGACATATTCCAAACTGAAAATAGAAAATTATGATAGCTGTTCACATTTAGAAAGTTGCTGCACACTGGTTGCTGTGCACTGAGCAAACGAGCAGTGAGTGGGCATTCCCTGGGGTGACCCGTGGAACCACCCAGGAGCACCACAACAAGAGTGTACTTCCTGGCTGGAGAAGAGGGCGGCCAAACAGGGTGTGACACACCAGTCCAATCACAGTGGTGTGCACAGCAGTTCATGCAGGATGGAGCTGAAAGACTGCCAACCCGGCCAGGTAGCGATGGTAACTACTCGCAAGAAGACTGCGGCATCCATGAGCTCCACAACCACCAGGTCTGATGCCGTCTCTCAGACAGAGCTCTTGTGGGAACATGCTACCACACAGACGTCAGGCTGTAGGGTGTGCCCTGCTCTTACACCCGTGGTGGATGGCAGTGATGGGCGTGCCTGTGGGAGATGTGCCCAGGTAGAGGATCTCTTCTGATCAGTCATGGAGCTCAGGGAGGAGGTAAGTAGGTTGAGGAGCATCAGGGAATGCGAGAGGGAGACAGATTCCTGGAGTAGAATCCTGCATCCCACGACAGAAACCCAGCAGGCAGACAGAACACCTGCAACAGAGAGCTCCCTGTCCTCTGTCACCTCAACTGAAGGTGGTAACCTGGAGGACAGGGGGCAATGGCAGGAAGTTCCTGCATGGCGCAAGAGGCGCTGCACACGAGACTGCCCGGCGACTACCCCATCTTCTCAGGTGCCATTATTTAACAGGTACAGTGCTCTGCAGAGGAACCTGGATGATGACGAGCACAGTATTTCTTCTACCTTGGAGCTGTCAGCAAGGTCTAGTCAGACCTCCCCCTGCATCAAAACCTCTGCGGTAAAGAAGAAAAGACGTGTCCTTGTCATAGGTGACTCACTACTGAAGGGAGCGGAAGGCCCAGTATGCAGACCGGACCTGATACACAGGGAGGTCTGCTGCCTCCCTGGGACCTGGGTCAAGCACATGAAGAGGATGCTTCCTTCCCTGGTACAGCCCTCAGACTACTATCCGCTTTTGCTCTTTCAGGCAGGTAGCAACGAGGTAACAAGAAGAAGTCCAAGGGCAATGAAGAAAGATTTCAAGACCCTGGGACGCCTGGTCAAGGGATCAGGAGCACAAGTTGTTCTCATCTATCCCCCCAGTTGTGGGGAATGATAAGGGGGTAAATAGGAGGAGCCAGTAGATCAATGCCTGGCTTCGAGCTTGGTGCTGCTGGCAGGACTTTGGGTTCTTTGATCATGGTCTGATCTACAAAATGCCTGGCCTGCTGGTAACAAGCAGGAATACCTTGACTTTCAGGGGAAAAAGGGTTCTAGGACAAGAGTTATCAGGGCTCATTGAGAGGTCTTTAAACTAGATTTGAAGGGGGGTGGAGACGGTACTGGGCTTGCTGGTGAGGTGCCAGGGCGTAGTTGCTCAGCGCTCATGGGCCAGTGTGCCAGTATTTCTGAAAGCCAGAAGGCACACCGCAACTCAAGAGTCAAAACTATACACACAACTCCCTCTCTGAAATGCTTATACACCAATGCATGCAGCATGGGGAATGAGCAGGAAGAGCTGGAGATCTGTCTGCGGTTGCAGGGCCACGATCTCATTGCAATTACTGAGACGTGGTGGGACAGCTCGCATGACTGGAGTGCTATCACAGATGGCTATGTCCTTTTCAGGAAAGACAGGCCAGCGAGGCGTGGTGGTGGAATTGCACTCTATGTGAGAGAGCATTTGGAATGCATTGAGCTCTCACTAGGGGCGGATGAAGAGCGGGTCGAGAGCTTATGGGTGAGGATTAAGGGACAGGCAAATATGAGGGACACTGTTGTGGGTGTTTATTACAGGCCATCTGATCAGGATGGGGAAGCTGATGAGGCTTTCTACAGACAGCTGAAGGTAGCCTCACAATTGCAGGCCTTGGTTCTCATGGGGGACTTCAATCACCCTGATATCTGCTGGGAAAACCACATAGCCAGGCATGCACAGTCCAGGAGGCTCCTCCAGTGTGTTGATGACAACTTTTTGACACAGGTGGTACAGGAGCCAACAAGGAGAGGAGTGTTACTGGACCTAGTACTGACAAACACAGAAGGACTGGTGGAGGACATTAAGGTTGGGGGCACCCTAGGTTTTAGAGAGTTCAGGATCATGGGTACTATGCACAAAACAACAGGAAGTAAAATTACAACCTTGGATTTCAGGAGGGCTAACTTCAACCTCTTCAAGAAACTGCTTGGAGAGATCCCGTGGGCTAGGGCTCTGGAAGGCAAAGGGCTCAAGAAAGCTGGTTGATATTCAAAGACCACTTCCTCCAAGCTCAGGATCAGTGCATCCCTAAGAGAAAGAAATTGGGCAAGGGACACAGGAGACCTACATGGTTGAGAAGGGAGCTTCAGAAAAAGCTCAAGTGGAAGAAGGAAGTTTACAATAAGTGGAAGAAGGGACTGACCCCTCGGGAGGATTACAAGAATGCTGCCAGAGCGTGCAGGGATGAAACAAGGAAAACCAAGGCCGCCTTGGAATTAAACCTGGCTAGGGATGTCAAGGTCAACAGGAAGGGCTTCTTCAAGTATATTGGAGGCAGAAGGAAAACTAGAGAAATTGTGGGCCTGCTGTTCAATGAGACAGGAGCCATGGTGACGGAGGATGCAGAGAATGTGGAGTTACTGAATGCCTTCTTTGTTTCGGTCTTTAGTGCTTGGCCCAGCCCTCAGGAGTCCCAGGCATTGGGTAAAGGAACAGGGAAAGAGGAAGACTCCACCTTGGTTGAGGAGGATCAAGTGAGAGATCAATTAGGTCAATTAGACATCCACAAGTCCATGGGTCCCAATGGGATGCACCCGAGAGTGCTGAGGGAGCTGGCAGAAGTCATTGCTGGACTGCTCTCTGTCATCTTTGAAAGGTCCTGGAGAACAGGCGAGGTGCCTGAGGACTGGAGGAAAGCCAATGTCACTCCAGTCTTCAAAAAAGGCAAGAAGGAGGACCCGGGGAACTACAGGCTGGTCAGCCTCACCTCCATCCCTGGAAAGATGATGGAACAGCTCGTTCTGGGTGTCATCTCATACCATGTGGAGGAAAAAAAAAGCTATCAGAAGTACACCGCATGGATTCACCAAGGGGAAATCATGTCTGACTAATCTGATAGCCTTCTCTGATGGAATGACTGGATGGATAGATGAGGGGAGGGCGGTAGATGCTGTCTACCTTGACTTCAGCAAGGCTTTTGACATGGTCTCCCACAGCATCCTCATAGGGAAGCTCAGGAAGAGTGGGCTAGATGAAAGGACAGTAAGATGGATAGATAACTGGTTGAAAGACAGATCTCAGAGGGTTGTGATTAAGGGCACAGAGTCTGGTTGGAGGTCAGTAATGAGCGGTGTTCCCCAGGGGTCAGTACTGGGTCCTGTCCTCTTCAATATATTCATCAATGACCTGGATGAAGGGATAGAGTACACCCTCAGCAAGTTTGCTGATGACAAAAAGCTGGGGGGGGTGGCTGACACACCAGAAGGCCGTGCTGCCATACAGAGAGACCTGGACAGGATGGAGATCTGGGCAGAGAGAAACCTTATGAAATTCAACAAGGGCAAGTGTAGGGTGCTGCACCTGGGGAGGAATAACCCCATGTACCAGTACAGGTTGGGGGCTGACCTGCTGGTAGGCAGCTCTGTGGAAAAAGACCTGGGAGTCCTGGTGGACAACACGATGACCATGAGCCAGCAATGTGCCCTTGTGGCCAAGAAGGCCAATGGCATCCTGGGGTGCATCAAGAAAAGTGTGGCCAGCAGATCGAGGGAGGTCATCCATCCTCCTCTACTCTGCCTTGGTGAGGCTGCACCTGGAGTACTGTGTCCAGTTCTGGGCTCCCCGGTTCAAGAGGGACAGGGAACTGCTGGAAAGGGTGCAGCAGAGAGCTACAAAGATGATTAGGGGACTGAACACCTCTCTTATGATGAAAGGCTGAGGGATTTGGGTCTCTTCAGTCTGGAAAAAAGATGGCTGAGGGGGGATCTTATCAATGCTTATAAATACTTAAAGGGTAGGTGTCAGGAGGATGGGCTTTTTTCAGTGTTGTGCGTCAACAGGACAAGAGGTAATGGGCACAATCTTGAGCATAGGAAGTTCCACCTAAGCATGAGGAGGAACTTCTTTACCCTGAGGGTGGCAGAGCACTGGAACAGGCTGCCCAGAGAGGTGGTGGAGTCTCCATCTCTGTAGAAATTCAAAACCCTCCTGGACATGTTCCTGTGCAACCTGCTCTAGATGACCCTGCTTTGGCAGGGGGGTTGGACTTGATGAGCTCCAGAGGTCCCTTCCAACCCTATGATTCTATGATTGACTTCCATTATTCCCACCATGTGTGAAGTCCAGACCTACAGTCACATAAAATGTGGATTTTCTCTAGTTCCTTCAAAAGGAGGACCATCTTGGGCACATTCTGTTACTGAGCCAGCAGGAATTAAGCCAGAAAAGCCCCAGCAACAGTGCTCTGGAGAACAGGAACAGAAAGTAATGAAGAAAGCTTGTAAATGAGGGCAGGAGGTAACAGAACAAGGACTACCTGCCTCTTAAATCTCTGCATGAAATGAAAACTGCAGAACGGTTTTGGAAGACTGCAGAATTTTAAAGTGGGTGTAGAAAACCTGAAAACAAAAATTTGCTGAAAGAATTTTCATGAAAGCATGATGATAAATTGTCATAAAAAAGGAGTGATTAAGACTGTTGGGTGACAATGTGGCAGTTGTAGGACTAAAATTTTAATACAGATTTCATTATCTTTATTTACTTCATTCACATGCTTTGATATTTTAATACAAAGCCATATTGCAATTATTCTGTAGAAGACAACAATTTATTTCTGTGGGAATACAGGTCAGTTTCTTAGCTGAGGTAGGACAGCATAATCTTCATTCAGTCACCAAAAGCTAGGCTAATTTACAGTGAACAAGATCTGGAATACAAATTTAGTGCTATTCATAAAAGGTTGAGCAGTGAATTTCAGAAGCAAGAACAGCAAGAGTTAAATGAAAGATGATGTTATTTCTTAAAAGGCAAACTCTGGGAAAGTGGGACAAGAAGTCTACCTATGTGTTAGGTAGAATCTTCATCCACAAATTAGTTACTAATGACTGTGCACATAAATTTTAAAACCTTTCTGAGGCTGACTTTAAGACAACAGCTAATACTTACACTGCAGGGGGGCTGTAGGGTGGGAAAGCCATAACAATAAAATGACCTTGAGGAAAAATTTGAAAAACAGAAAGACAGTCTTAGTTTAGATTACTCTTGAATCAGATTATTTCCTCAGGCATTAATGGAATTTTTAAATTATATTCTGAAACTTTTAGTAAGAAAGAGGAGATAATAGAGAAATTGCTGCATATTTTTCCAAACAGTGTTTAGACTTAATCTCAAAATTATCAGCCAGATAAATATAAAAGTCAACTTAGCCTATTTTCAGACTACAGTAAATTCCCAGTAGCACTTCCCAGCAGTTCTCAGCTTCCCAGAGATGTTATAATGTATTGCTACTACTAAAAATAGCAAGTGTTATAAAAATAATATATATGTGATAATGAATAAACAAATTAGAAATAATTTTTTAAAGGTAGATTCACGTGATTTGGCCAGTACTTGTAGTTCTCATAATTTGTTAGACTGGATATTTTCAAGGTGAGAATCATTTCTCCTGGAGTTTCACTTTTTTTTCTGATAACTATTGTGACTATCTCAAGTAGTAGGCAAAGATTCCTACACCTTTAAGTGTAAAGGTACAAAATCAGAGAGAGCAAACTGGGAGACAGTAGCTTGTGTGGACACAAATCTCAAAGGCTTTGGCTGCCAGATTATTTTCATAACAACTGAAATGGCATTTTAAATTTCTCACAATCATTGACTATCCTTCAGGTGGCTCGTTCATCTAATGAGGTATTCTGACCTACCACTGAGAGATGTTTATGTTACATATATATGCTTATGCAGCAGTAAGAGTTCCCACTTTGACAGTTATATACGAAGAAAATATCATGTTCCTTCAGTTAACCCACCTTAATTGACACTTTTAGTATTGTACATCCTCATTTGACACGAAGATTATATTACAGGCTAATATTCAAAAGCACTCTGAGTTTCCTTGATTCCTGTAAGAACTTCCTATTTATACAGTATCACCAAATCATTAAAAAAAACCCCACCAGTGTAGTTAGAAATAAACAGAGTTTTTTATGTGACGTCCTGTGTTCTATGTGGGTCAAAGCTTGTTTTAGGCCCACAAATCATTAAAGGAATTTCACCTTCCCATCTTCTAAACTAACTTGTTTTTTTACAGAATGTTATTGCTTTCCAAAGTAATTAAAGCAATAACTGTAAGCCTCACATTGAGGTGCTTGTATGACTTTGTTCAATATTGGGTCAAAACTCTTAGGGGTGGACCTATTTTGAGAGCAGAATTGCCCTTAGGAACATGGAAATAGGACATGCACACAAGTAACAATGTTACTGCAATGAAAATTCACAACAGAAGTGAATAAATACTTCAGTCTCAAGACAGTATAGTTCATACTGCAAAATACTATGTTATCTTGAATATTTTAACAATTTTCACAGTTATCAACTCCCCAGAAGAGTAAGTTGCCAGATTCTGTATGAAAGCCTTGTCTGTATAAGAAACTTAAGAAACATGATGTCTCTCTTTCATCTATTTACCTTTTTTACTGTAGTATCACTTAGTGTGACTATACAAGTGACTTTATTAGTGTTAGATGTTTTAAAAAAGAAAAAGGAAAAAGAAAAAAAAAAAGGAAGATAATTTTTTGAAAACACTTTGCTTTCCTTTGCCCCAGTTCTAAAATAGGGCACTCCAATTTTCTACTAGTGTGGAATCACATTCTAATGCCAAACACTGAAATTACACCAAAAAAAAAAGAGCATTAAGGTATTCATAGGTCCACACATGAATTAAAGTTCCTCTTTAATTTTAATCTGCTAATATTCATATTAATAAATTGAAGGCTAAGCATCAAGTAAAATTGGGAGGAATTTCTTTTTAATATTAAAATAATTTTGTCCAAAGGAAGATTGGAAAAGAAAGACAGATGTTAATTATGTTGTTTCAATAGTTTGAAAACATTAATTCATTTCAGAGGTTATGTTTCATTTCAGAGCTGACCATTGCACTCTGGGTTAGTTCCAGGTAAGAAACTATATGATAAGGAGACATATTGGTGTGGGAGAAACTCATTTGGATTTAAAAGTCTGGATAAGATACCATTTCTTAGAGGTAAAAGTTATTAGACCTTGATATCTCAGTTTCAACATTGATAAACACATTCTTCTTTTACATGGACAGGAGACTCTCCTCTAATATTTAACCTTGAAGCAGAAGTTGCTTCTTAGTTCTAATGGAGTTTTCCCACTTTGGATGTCTAAATGAAATACTGAATTTTTCCTCTGAGACCTAAACCAATTCTTGTTTCTCAATGTATGAGCTTTTCATGATTACTTCAATCACTATTCGATGTTAAAAAAAAAATCGCAAATATGAGATTGAACATTTTTTTGTTAAAATGAGCTCAGAGTGTTTGGCTGGGACTTATTTAGGTCTGCTTTCTATACTAAACAGGACTGCCTCACAATGTGAGTGGATTTGTTGATCATTAGGCAATAGTGAGAAAGGTAACAGGTACAAAAGTTTAACCTGTTTTCATTTTGCTCCAATAGTGGATCATCTGCTCTTGATTTGGTTGTCTTGTAACAGTAATAACATCACTACAGGAATACATATAAATAAAAATTGCAAGCAGTGAGAAATAAATTTTCTACATGCTGGTAAACAAAGCACAAGACCAGCTAATTCTTAGATGAGTAAACATTTTAATGTATTTCTGGTAAGACATAGTGGAGCTTAGTCTCAACCATAATCAGTATCACTGATATTTTACTGTGCATAAAATATTTGCAAAATTAAGGAAAAAACTAAGGCAGATAGAGTCTCTTAATAGTTGAGGGTATAGTCCAAATAGTTGCATTCTTTATAGTATTTTTAGTAATTTATTTACTGATGCATCAGCACTTTCAAATCAAAACTATTTTTCAGTTCATCCTGGTTTGAAGTAAAAGAGAACCAGCATTCTGCCCAGTAATTTTACTTCTTAGCTAGGCCTCTTCTAACTCTCTGAAATTAACAGCATATTGTGCAGAAAACTGTTTGTTCTCAGAGTGATAAGACCTATGTTTATAGGTCATGTCAAGGAATGGTATGCAGAAAGGCTCTTGCTTACACTTATTGCTCTAACAACCAAGGTCATCTAGTTTTGTTATTTGCCACACCGGAGGGTCAGAAACAGAAAAGCGTAGAGGGGTCCTACCTGTGGGGAGAAGCAGACAGGATAGGTGACCCAAAACTGACCAACAGGGTATTCCACCCCATCTGCCCCATGCTCAGTATAAAAGCTGAGGGATCAAAGGGCCAGTTCTCTTTCTTCAATGGTCGACGTCTGAGGAGGACCCTGTCTGTTCGTTTGCTTTTGATCCCAAGCTATGCGTTGCTGAGTCCAACTGTGGAATCCAGTTCCCATCCATTGCTGAGTCCAGTCTGGGACTTCCCCAGTGCCTGCCGGTGACGTCATCCTGGGAGCTTAATACAATTTTGTATATACTGTATCTATTTCATTATTTTCCTTTTTAATTTATTATTAATATTTCATTAAAGTAGTTTCTTCTAAACTTGTAAATCTCTCTACCTCTCCTCTTCCTCTACATGTACGAGAGGTTGGAGGGGAGCATCTGTTGATGGCCATTGGCCAATTTGACCAAAACCACGACATAGTTCTTGAGCAAGGGATCGAACAGCTTGAGCCAAACCATTCTGAAGGTGAAGAGAGCCTGCTACCAAATTATTTTGCTTGAGACAAAGGCCTTACTTGTCCAAACATGCAGAAGTAAGATTGCTCAGAAACCTCCATTTCTCTCATTGCAAGATACAGCATGCTTTCTTTTTTCATGATGCATTATTTTTTTATACTTATATGGTATGCAAGTACTGCAGGCTGCCCACTAAGTCTCTTTTCTCTCCAGTCAACCCTTAAGCGGCAAGTTTCTTCTCCAACTGGGAAAGCTGCCATTCTGCCTATCTTCTTCAGTAACTTTACCACAAAAAGGAATTTGTGAAACCCCCAGAATTCATAATCATTAATTACCTGAAAACCTCAGAACCATATTGCTGTCATCCTTATGCCCCCTTCCACCTGAACACCCTTCACCTTTTCCATTCCTTCCTTCTCATTTCTTCCTAATCTGAAGCAGGTGCCACTTTCACACAGGGAAACATGATTGCTCTATGCTAAGCCAGATCTGTACACAGTTATAACAGAAAAAATACTGGGTTGGTTACAAGCAATTACTTACAAGTAAATCATTATCTTACATATTATGTACAAACCTAGGCGCAGGTCCCTCCTGCTGTTTAGGCAGTTGCAAATTTCAGGCATTAGAACAAGCATTTCCTTCACAGTAATAAAATGGCTTCTGGCATACTCTAAACCAAATGGAACATCAAAGCCACTTGATGTGTGAGTGTCAGCTGGTTAATTTTCCTATACCTGATTTCCCACAGCCATTAAAACTGCAAAATAGTTCATAAACAAAGCCTCAAAATCAAAAATTCCCAGATATACAAATTAAGCATGCTTTGTTTGATATCTGTTGACTTTTTCAAGGTAATTGTGCATCACATCTTAAGAATAAAGATAACACAGGCTTAGAGCCATCCACAGGATCTCTCCTGCCTTGCTGTGTCATGCATCTGAGCACACAACAATCCAGCTTGTTCATTGTGCCCAGCTTTAGGGAGAGGCATTAGACCCAAACAAAACACAGCAGTCCTATGGCAACCAAAGGCACTCACATCCGTAAGGATCCTCCTGTAACCACTTATCCTTGTTTTACCGCCACAGCAATTAAATGAAGGAGGGAAGAGTACAGCTACATGTAAGGGGGGGAAAAAAAATCTTTCATAAGGAGTGTAATTAAGCATCAGAAAAAGTTGTCCAGAGAGACAATGGACTTTCAGACTTTGAATGTTTGCAATACCTGGCTAGACACAGCCCTGAGCAGCCTGGTCTAGATTAAGTGCTGGCCCTGCTTGAAGCATTTTGGACCAGACAACTTGCAGAGGTCCCTCACAAGCTGAATGATTCTATGACACTGTTAAGTTGCATGCTGGCAAAAGAAAAGGATTGTCCTAATGCTATACAGAGCCTAAGGCTATAGATCTGTTCTTTTGTACAAGTGAAAAAAAAACTTTTTTACTTTAAAAGAATAAATGTTAATAAATTGACAGGAAAATTCAAATCAAATATGTCATATTAACACCCCCAAATCTATTTGAATTCCCGTTCTTTTATACCAAAAGAAGTACATCAAAACTGTCTATAATAATGCTGTACCTGTTCAGTAAGAAAATACCTTATGCTTTTTCTTTACACCTCGGCTAGTGGATTCATTCTGTTGTAGAAAGTATCCATTTGCTGTTGAAGACTCAAGCGCAGCATTGGTTATTATTGATGAACAGACAAGAGCTCTGAGGGACAGGTTCTCTGATGTGACTGGAGAGCTGCAAGAGGAGGAAAGTTCCAACACTTGGTTTTCTCCTCGGGATACCCTACTAAAGTGGTCTTGCAAATAGTCTCTGTCGTGAGCCTATACAATCAGACTAGTGAACCATAAGTAAAAAGCATTGTCATTATATCAGCAACAGGCTTTCTGCCGATACAGACTCACATGTGAACAAAAGCAAATTAATTCAAGAGCTCATAAAAATGCCACACTAAGAACAAGCAAAGAAAACCTATACAAAGTGCAGAACAATTTAAACCCAATGTTTTTATGTTGGTCATCTACCTTTGATGTTGCTGTTGATTATGAATAGAAGAAACCACCCTGTTGAAAGCTTCAGCACAATCTTTACTCCCATTCTTGTTATCATTGTGTGGATTGCTGTTTAAAGGTTATGTAACTACTCATTTCTACTCTATACTCTACAGTACACAAATTACAGAAGTGAATAAATAGATATCTCAAAAATAAATGTACTTCCTTACGATATCTCAAACATTTACTAAATCACAGTTGACAAGCAGACTGCTGATTGGAGACAAGAAGAAAAGCAAAAAATACTTTCACAAAAAGTTAGGAAATAATGATTTCAGGGATAGGTTATAAAAAGGTTCTCAAAGAAAACCTGCATGCACATATGTTCCAGTAGGTGGCCTTGACACATAAATGATCTGTAGTTGATTCTACCATTCCTTCTGTTCAAGCAGAAACAGACATCAGAGACAGAGGGTGGAAGAATGGAAGAAATTAAGGTAGTGATGTGATTCAAAGAACTCCAACTTAAGTTTGGGAAAAATATGGTTTTTAACAAATTAGGGCCTCAAGAACCTAAGGAATGTCAAATCCGTGGCTTGCTTTGATAAACTAATTGCATATTGAACTTCTGAAGTACCCAAGTGATGAGTATTTTACAATTGGATTTCTCCACCTTATGTCTAGCACCTTGGACCCAGGTTCTCGTGTTAAAACATTATTAGTGAAGTTGACCCCAGACTGTCATGTCTTCCCTCACCGACCCAGTTCACACTTCACTGGTTACATTGCAGCTTTTGACACCAGATGCTAGATTTGAGGGGCTCGTTAAACTTTATATCTTAAGGCTTATTTCACATCTGAAGACGTTTTTGAATTCTCTCTACCTCGAGAACACAAAAGTCAAGGACTAAACACAATGTCCACCAATATAGTTTACCATTCTTCTGTTTCTCCTTCTTTCACTGTTCCTAGATAAGTCTTGTACTTAACAACATTAAAAGGCACATTATTATACTGAAACAATTTACCGAAGGACAGCACCCAGTCTTCCTCCTTATTTGTTACTATAGCACCTTTGTGTCATCTGTGAGTTTAAAAGCCAGAATTGCACCTGCATTTATTAAAAATCATTGCATCAGAAGTGAATATTTAAATTCATCAGTGGACTAATTTTTCTGTGCTATATATACTCTTTATTCCATTCAATTTTGATTAAAATATCAGTCAATTTCAATACAGAGCCAACAGTAATTTCATCACAAGGGTTTCACAACTGAAAATTTCATTTAACTTCAGTACCACTTTTTTCCCCAACACATAAATTTCCTTAAATCAAATCAGAATTTCTTCCATAACTAAACATTTTAAAATTATTGCATTCTCCTATTATCTATTTACACTTCTTCCTTCTATTTGCTTTTTTTCTTTATTAACTTTCACCATCTGTTCATTTACTCTTGATGTTCTTTGAAGCAGTTTCCTTCCTTCAGGAACCTTCCCTAAAATACTTTTGGTTCACTCACAATGTGACTTCAAAAGAAAGTCTGAGTAGGTTACAGAATTGACAGCAATTATCATTCTGTTGAAGCAGAATAATCAATCTGCTGGAGCAGAAGAAATTCCTCTTTTAAAAAAGAAAAAAAAAAGAGTTTTGAAACTTCCTGTTTTTAAAAAAAAAAAAAAAGTTACTTCAATTAAGTTTTTCCCCAACATTTTTTTAAAGGATTCAGTTAAAACGGTTATCATATTTTAAAATATGAAAAAGTCGACCTTTAAAAACTGAAGAACAGCCTTTGTTCACACTGCATTTTTGTTAGACTGTTAACATTGCCTGAGTCACACCAGATAAGTCAATACACAATACTTCCTGCCTTCTTTTTAAAAAGATAAAGTTTCTGCCTTCTGTAATGTCACTGAGGTTCAACAAGTTATCAGACCTGCTTTGGATAAGGCATTGCTCAGATGTGCATTTCAGGTATTTCAAAATGACAAATTCAGTACAACGTACAACATAGAGGAGATCTCTCATCTCATATGGTTTTTTAGTTGGACGTGCTTTATCTGTTCTATTATGCAAGAAACTCCCACTGGCTACAATGGGAGTTCAAAGCAAAATAAGGAGAGACTATGGAGTGAAAATCTCCAGTACAGATAGGAGGAAGGAATTTTCTCTTAGGCTGTTAAGGCTAAATCAACATCTGCACGGCTCACATAGAAATATAGCGAAAATTTCATTCCAGGAACAAAACCTTCTGGGAGGCAGGCAGTCTATTCAACCTCTGTGATATTAGGAAGAGCTTTATAGGATGTGACTGTTCTTTTTCTTTCCATAAGCCTAATACTGGAATATTGGAGGGCGGGAGGGAGTGGAAGGGTGGTGCTTGTCTACACAAAAGCCATTATATTTGAAATATTGAACTAAATATAAAGTAGCCTTTTGTCATACTGTAAGTTTCTATTTAATGTACCCCTGAACTCATTCTTTCTGTGTATAAAAGCCTTGAAACTCAGTAAATAAATTCAACAAATTCTTCTATATAAAAATATAAGCACTTTTTTTTTTCCTCCTCAAGATACAAGCTATTTCGTATGAAGCAGCACTGCAACAAATCATTAAAAAACAGAAAACATGAAAATCTGTAAGTTTTGGCTTACAGATGCACTGAAAAATATCCAAGTAAAATGTCAGTTTGGTTATTTCAGACACTACTCAGCAGAAGTCATGATTTAAACATTTGACTATTGTACATGTATATGAGTATATGGCAAGACTGCCAAGTATTTGTCTTCAAGTGCTCATGGGGTCGGAGGTCTAGAGTAGTCAGTCTCTGGGGAGATTAAAGTAGATGTCTTTGTAGCTGTCAGTTGCCAGTGTGAAGAGAGAAACTAAGATTTATTAAATACTGTATGGAGCATTGAGAACAGAAAGGATTTTACAACTTTTTTAATATTTATAATTATAGGTTTTATTTATTTATTTTGGCAGATGACGTGCTGTTAGTACTATGAGATACTGAAACTATCAGTATGTGTTTACACTGAAAGGCTACAGGTGCAACAGACGCTATTTGCAGTTAAATGCGTACTCTTTTTTTCTGATTCCTGATAGATGTACTGGTTAAGCGTTGGACAGCTTACCATGCAGTCATTCATTTCAAAAGCAATTTACCAAGAATGTATGTTGAAACAGTATCTATAGTGCCTTTAGCTCACTCACATCAGGGAATCCGCATTGTATAACAGGCAGACAGTGTTTAAAATGGAAAAAGTCACTTTGCATAAAAAGCAAATGCAGAAATGAATAATTTCCCCTGCAACACATGGGCCTTGTGCAGTGCACCTCATCAGGGTCCGTGGGTAAGTCTGCATTGTCCAAGTCATAATAAATCATCTCCCGCACGGCTAATTCTCTCAGGTACTGGATACCTCTTTCCATGGTGGTCCACTTGCTTGGGTGACATACATCTTCACTGAAGGGGTACCTCTCCCTCACGCCTGACAGGAGTCGTTTCCAGAGGCTGAGGGCTTGGGTCTTCTTTCCAGTTGCCTTGTCAATGCCGCCTTCCCTAGACAGGCATCCCAACTGCCTGGCTTCCCTACCCTCTAATTCCAGGCTACTGACCCCGTTATCCCAACACCGAAGCAGCCAGGTGACAATGTGCTCACCTGAAAGTCGGCTAAAATCTTTTCGCATATCCCGCAGCTCACTCAGGGATAGGGATCGGGTAATTACCTCTGGGTCTGCCTCTTCCTCCTGTCCTTGTGATGGCCCTGGTTCATCGTCATCTCTTACTATGCGAACCGATTTCTTTGTGTACTTCTTCTTTTGTATGGGGGCAACGGATACTGGCACAGATTGGTTCCCTGGTTCAGCAGCAGTGGCTGTCACCGGGGTTGGAGTAGCTGCAGTGGCTGCCACAGGGGTTGCGGTAGCTACAGTGTCTGTTGCAGGGGTTGCAGTAGCCACAGTGCCTATCGCAGGGGTCGCAGTAGCCGCAGTGCCTGTCGCAGGGGTCGCAGTAGCCACAGTGTCTGTCACAGGGGTTGCAGTAGCCGCAGTGCCTGTCGCAGCAGCGCCTACCACAGGGGCCGCAGCAGCCGCAGCGCCTGCTGGTCTGGTCTCTGTCTCTTTCTTCTGAGGGTGCTGCATAGCACTGAGCAGTGCCTGGTAGACACTAGCCAGGGCCCAGCACAGTGCGGTGAGTTGTGCCTCTCTAGAATAGCCACAGCATTTTCCCTTCAGATATTCTACTACTCTATCAGGGTCCTGTAATTGTTCAGGGGTGAAGTCCCAGACCATTGGCGGTGAGAAGTTCTCTAACACAGCCATGAGAACAAACTAAGCAACATAGTGACCAGTGACTATTTACCTAACAAATTTGTTTTTTCAAACTCTAGTTGGATTCTGTCATTGTCTCAACCCTTCGAGCCCCACGTTGGGCGCCAAAAGGACTGTCCTGGTTTGGCCTCAGATGGCAACAAAGAACCACGTGTCGCTCGCTCAGCGCTTCCCAGTACGGGAAGGATCAGAAGAAAAAGGCAAAACTCTTGGGTTGAGACAAAGGCAGTTTAACAGAACAGCAAAGGGAACAAGAAAACAACACCACCACCACCACCGACAGAGAAATATAGAAATGCGATTATGGAACCGCCGCTCCCCGCCAGTCCGGACCCGGGATGCGCCAGCCCTCTCCAAACCCGACTGCCTGCCCCCTCCCTCCTTTTAATCTCAGGGTGGGTGTGGCTCACATGGCATGGAATACTTAACCCTGTCCCTGCCGGAACCAGGACATATAGTTACTGAACTTGTCACAACTTAAGCAAGGAAGCAGTGTTAGAGATTGAGTAAGGGAGACATACCTGAAGACACTTTTTCTATATTTGTGTGCATTGACAGGTGTATTTGCCAGAATCCTAGAAAAGCAGATCATGCACTTGTTATGCACTCTTGCCACAGGTTGCCATTTCAATGACATTTAACACTTCACACTACAAGACAGTTCTAAAAAGATACAACAGATGTTTGATGGCATGGAGGGCAACAAGGTCCAGCCAAATGTTTTCACCTGGAGAAAGGATTCCTTTTCTCACCAGCAGCAACTATGAAATGAAGGAAATTGTTGAAAATGCTTTAGAGGTTATCAAACTATCAAAAAGCAGGGTCAAAAATGTAAACAGTCTTTCCAAAAAATAACTGCAGAATAATGTATGTAGCTTATCTCTCAGAGCTGGAGAAAAATCCAGCAGTTGGCCAGCTCTGCTCTTTAAAAGGAGTATGAGGCCAACGTGCTTACAGATCTGGGATTGGACTCAGGGAGGTTTTTTTAACCAATAGATTAGGAATAGAAACCAGGAAATAAATTAGAAAAAAATGGGAACAGTAAAAAGGAAAATTTTTAAGAATGAAACAGTGCTCAGACTTGCAAATGCAGGACTAAAGGCAAATTCTTTCCCTAGAGCTACACACAAGCTATGGTTGTGATCTTTCAACTATCTTTCATATTCTTGCATTCATAACTAGATTAAAAAAAGTGAAGTTCAATATCTGTTATGAAACCAGGTGAAAAAGATTAACTAGATTTGAGGATTGTAGCCTCATTTAAACTGTGTTGACAATTTATAGCAGTTAGCCTTAACAGATGAAGTAGTTTCAAGTTGATAAAATATGAGATATATTTCCTTTAAGGACTTCAGGTCATCTTAACTAAACTATTTCAACAGGATAGCTGGTAGGGTTTTACCAAATGGTTGATATATGCATTCTTAAAGGATAAACTAGCATTTCTAACGGCCACTTATTTCAATAAACATAAAACATCCAAACTGGAAGTCCTTAAAGCCTCTCATAAACTCCTAAAACTAGTTTAAATTTTTATTTTTCATTAAAAAAAAATCTGCTCTTTTTACGCTTTATTCTTTATTCAAAATATTCCAAATCAATCCAAAACCCATAGTTGTGGATAAACTGAACTTAATTAAGTACACGTCTTATCTCAAAAGGAAGCTATGATGGAAGTCTCCCACCTTTTTGTAGCTTTGGAGCTTTGTTTGTTGGCCAAATGGGAGCAACCACTATGTTAAATTTAGATATATGAAAAAAATTACCAAATAAATAGTAGAAAATATCTTCAAAAGCATCAGATATCAGGTGGCAACCAGGCAAGTAGGGTACCACTTGGCAAGATCTAAGCTTTGGTGATAATTCTAGTATTTACATGTTCCAGATACACGTGTATTTGGAATTAAATTCCCAGAAAAAAATATAACAAAAATACAGTACACTACTATGGATTTCTGTAACACATAACCCTAAGTAGTGTGAACTACTCCCATGAAGTGATCAAACAGCCTGCTAGGATTATACCTGTTAGGGATTTGAAATTATCAGAAAGGGGTAGGGTGTGGATGTTTGAGTGTACTACTTTACTATTCTTTGCATTGCTTCTTACTGCCTTGTCATATCAGGCCAGGCATAATATGATGTGCTCTAACAGAATCTGACAGAGTATGGCTCACACACTGCAAGAGAGGGTGAGATGGGAAACAAAGAAAGCTCCCACAGTCTCCCTGCCCATTTCCCTCACAGTGTTTCCTGTATAAAAGGGAAACTCAAAGCTTGCCAAGTGAAAATACCCACTCCAAATACTGAGTGATTGAAATTTCAGCCATCATGATTCTCACAACAAACATTTAAAACAAATAAAAATGTTCTACATGAAAATTCAAGGAAATCTTAATAGGGACTCTTTGTCATATTAGTAGCTGTTGGACATAAACTTGATTGAAAAATATTGTAAGTGTAGGTTATGGCACACTATTAAATTGACAGTCATATTTTTCCTTCTTCCTCTCCTCATTTAGTATACAACATGGATTGTTCTCAATTACTGAAGAGTTATTTGATATGTTGTTCTTTCTTCATCATTAATTGGATAGCCCTAGGCCTCAGATATCACATATTATTCAAATGCTGTTCTGATGACAAAGCTATTAATTTCCTTATGTGACTTTCTATGCCACTTATTATTAGAACATCAACCAGGATTTCTATCAAATTCAGTTGCAACTGCATATTAGTCCTGAGAACACTGTTAGGCTGGCACCCAATAACAAGGAACACAGGAATGAAAGTCAGGATTTGTTTGTTTGGGTTTTTCGTTAAGAAAAAAAAAAAAAAAGGAAAGAAAAATGTTGGGTCAGGCAGCACTCCTAGCATCACACAGGAGCTGCCCAGGAAAATCGGTTCTATCCTGGCTTCTGCCACAGCTCACTGTGAAACAATTTCTTTTTTCCCTTTAATCCTCACCTACCATCACTACACAGCTACTGGCAAGGGAAACAGATTAATGAATGTAAACTGCTTAAGATTAATTGGTAGTGGAGAAAAAAATTCCTTTTTTCAAAACCATACACATTATCTTGCAACTCCTCCCCACAAAAAAGAGACCTAATTTTTCACAGTGATTCCATTAAAAAGGCCTGAATTTATGCACTGTGAGACAATACATTTTAACAAGCCTGAATTATTTTATCTTTACTTTCTTCTTGCCCTGTGGGATAGCATAACAAGATGTTAAATGTTACTTAGTAATAAATACAAATACCAACAAAAGGATAAAAGCAGCATAGCAAGTAATACTGGCTTTTCCTACAAAACCCACATCTGATAGATACAGAGACACATGCAAACCAAGAGTTTAATAGAATTCTACTAAGTAAATAGTAAAATCTGTTTAAAAAGTAACCACTGGGAACTTTTTAACCACAATCCTTAGAGATCTTTCCATATAAGATCTGAGATTTTGGAAATTAAAAAATTGATAAAAAATAATGAAATAAATATATGAACTGGGTTCTTAGTTGTCCAAATGAAGAATCTGGCATAAATCGCATGTAAAGAATGTTAGAAATTACAATCTATGGTTCTGCACTCGTTCTACTCATTTGGTTTTCATTGGTTGTTTTTAAAGGTCATTGATATTACACATTTCTGAAAAAGTGCATTTTGTGTAGCTTTGACAGACAGTATGGGCAGCCCTGAGAAGCTCAGAGAATATGCAGATTTTATAAAAAGAAGCATTTTAACAGCACTAACAATGGTCTTAATGTTGTTTAAGGAAATTCTCCAGTAAAGAGCATTCATAAGAAGAGTTTCCTCTATTTAGTTTATAAATTAATCTTATTTCTGTCAACAATTATTTTAATTGCAGCTGAAATTAATTACATCTACTTTTATATTACCATAAGGCAGCATGATACAAACTGGTTTATAATGTGAAATCGATATTTAATGAGAACAGTGTTATTACAAGTGTGGCAATATTTTTGTTAGAGTTATCATGTCACGTTTGTAATTTACACACACACACACACACACCCTGGCCCCTGCCATTGCCATTCATCTTTCCAATTCAAATAAAGCTCTGTACTGCAACTCCAACATCCAGGATCTGAACTACCACTTTCAAAATAAAAGTTGCCATTCTAAAGGAAAAGGAGGTCTCTTTCATTGTTTGGAGACAGTAGAAGAGAGATTTACCTATAAATTTAGTCTTCTGATTCATAGTATGCTACCTAGTCTACGGGAAAAGCAGTTCTTAGACTGCTCAACTGATTCGTTAATTCTGCACTGTCCTGTTTGGCAAGGTTACAATAAACTTATACTGTTACCTTGGTTTAGCTGCTGCCTTGCCCCTGCTTCTAGCCATGGTTCCTAGGCTCTGTGATTTCAGATGTGCAACACAGAGTTGCAGACTGGTTTTCAACACTACAATTCACTTATTTAACCAAAACAGTCAGGCAGACCCCAGCTGACAATTCTATTTATTTCTCTGCAGGCTTGACACTCTATGAAGTACGGAAAGAATGCTTTGCAAGACATGAAGATAACATCTTGCAATATGAGATGAAAAGACTTAGTGGACTGAGACTTCAGAAATTGCCAGAGTACAGGAATAAGACAGCTCTTCAGTCACTTAATTTTTTTAATCCATTCCACTAGAATTTTACTGAGGATGTGTATAACTTAAATTCCTTTGTCTACTTTAATTCCATAGATTTCTCTTTCTCTACATAGAATCACAGAATCATAGAATTGCTTAGTTTGGAAGGTATCTTTCAGATCATCTAGTCCAACCATCAACCTAACATTGACAAAAACCATCACTAAACCATATCTCTAAGTACTATGTCTACCTGTCTTTTAAATTCGTCCAGGAATGGTGATGCAACCACTTCCCTGGGAAGCTTGTTCCAATGCTTGATAATATCCAATATCCTAATATCCTACCTAAAACTCCCCTGGTGCAACTTGAGGCCATTTCCTTTTGTCCTATCACCTGTTACTTGGGAGAAGAGACTGACCTCCATCTCTCTACAGCCTCCATTCAGGTAGCTGTAGAGAGCAATAAGGTCTCCCCTGAGCCTCCTTTTCTCCAGGCTAAACAATCCCAGCTCCCTCAGCCGCTCCTCATCAGACTTGTTCTCCAGACCCCTCACCAGCTTCATTGCCCTTCTCTGGACACGCTCCAGCACCTCAATGTCTTTTTTGTAGTGAGGCGTCCAAAACTGGGCACAGTACTCAAGCTGGGGCCTCACCAGTGCTGAGTACAGGGGAACAATCACAGTAAGACTACTACTCACCACACTGTTCCAGATCCTCTCCAGAAGAAAACAACTTTATTTCAAGAATGAAGAGTTATGAAAAATGAAGAGATGGCACTATTATGCTGTCTTTTAAGAAGAAACTTTAATTTTTCTTAGTCGATTTCAATATAGAGTAGTTGAAGACTGACTTGAAAGACAGAGCTTTTAAGATTAGTGTAGACCTCGTCTTCTGCATTAACTTTAAACACCATTCTTTGGAAAGATACATGACAAGAGGCATTCCTATGCTCCAAGATGCTGGTCCAATTTTTTGCTGGATGGAAATAGTAAGCAAGTACCACGTTGCAGGCACCCTATTTATTTTCTTTTTTTAGTTACTTGCTCAATATTACAGAGTGCCACATGAAACACATTGCTCTAAATTAATATTTGAGGATCACTATGCTCTTCCATTTATTGACCATCCTTAATGATCAGTATAGAATATAATCCCTACAGATATTACAGGACATAGAAATAGCTTTTCCACCACATTAATGTTTTTCTGACAAATCTGATATTTCTGATCATTATAAGTTCAATACTACTCTCATAAGGAATATCTCTGTTAAATATAATGCCTGCTTGAGGACTGCCACAAGAAATCACTAAAATATAACATTAATGTTATTCTAGAAAGAGCACTGTAACACAGCAGGGAATATTTAAAGGAGGTTAAAGCTGCTGGCAGAGATTTCTCTTTCAGGATTTTCTCACAAAGTTTAGAATCAGCTTAAACTGTTAATAGGCATGTTGCCCAGCACTAGCAATGCCTGCTGCCTTGAATGACTAAAGAGCAAAAAAGAAAGAAACAAAAAAGACATTCCAGGCACGAACACTTGCATTCAATATCAGGAGAAGCAGCAAAATGAAATTAAAATAAAAACCTATTGAAAAGGTAAAGCAGTTTCTCACATATAAATCTGTAGTAGCTAGCAATGCTCTATTTGTGCAAAAAGTGGACAAAATTAAGAAAATTGAAAATGTGTTTGGCAATCCCAGCAGAATCTCCATTTGTCTGCAGCATAAAACCACAATTTTGTACAATTTACCGTGTCTAGCAATGGAATAAACTGGATAGTTGATATGACAGAACAAGATTGAAACGCATTGGTAGAGCTGTGTGGGAATTGTATATAAAGCACCTGCTTGCATTTTGACTTGCCCAAACCGATGCCATTTACCTTTTGCTAAACTGGCCACTAAATCCCTGTATAACATTTGGAGCAGGGGAAGCAGAAGAAGGAAAGTGCCTTATATATGAACTTCCAAACACAGTATGACTCACAACCAGCAAATATTAATAGTCTACTTTTTGACTACTCTGAGCTGAAAATTCACAACATTCCTGAACATAAAGGTGCCCAAGAAAAAAAGAGTTATGCAAACCAATAGTCATTTTACTACACACTGGCAAACTCAAGGACTTATTTGGAATTAACCATCATTCCTTTATTATTAACCGCTATTACTTTTGGAGTAGACAGTGTGGGTATGAGTTACCTTATCATGTAAGTGCCCTAGGAGATGCCCTGCCTCGTGTTGTTAGTCCAGAATGGAGCAGATCTCCCAGAAGTCTAATGTCATCCCTACAGAATTTCAGTTGTACTGGGAAGAGGGTGGCCCTGGGGGTGAGTGGGTGTGGGTGTGGGTGTGGGTCTCTCTCTCTCTCTCTCTCTCTCTCTCTCTCTCTTTCTCTCCCAAACAAGAAATCTGACTTTGGAGAAACTTACAAAGAGGGTCCTAGTACAGTCCTAATGCACTTGAAGAAAGCAGGAATCCTCATGCTTCAGTGAGTTTTGACCTGGCTAACAAAATGGTAGAAACTAATTAAAATGTAATTGCACAAGCCTATTTCTACCTCAGAAATTACTTTGTAGAAACAAAGATATGTATGGCAATACATATCACAACAAACACAATCCTTGCAAGAAAACAGTAAGCCTTCTTTTGGCATCCCAAAGTTTAACATAGATAAAGATTGTGGATAGATAACCTCAGTACAGAACTGAGCATCCCAATCAGCTCAACACTTCATCAGTCAATTAATCTTACTGCTTGCTTATATCCTTATAATAAACCTCAATGTGCCCTACCACCCAGCCAGAGGGTAGCTCCAGTATCTGACAGAAATGCTGATCTTACCAAAGTTCAAACATTCCCCCTAGTGACAAATCATTTAAAAAGTGCTCTCATCTAAGACTTTTGTTTCCTGAGGCTTTCATTACAGGTAAAGCAGCCTGAAACTTTCAGCGTCATTTGAAACCAACTCAAATTAAATTCTAGCCTAAAAATGGATAAATGATTAAATTTATTAATAAGCTTGGATGTGGATAAATAGTTAACTAGAAAAATTTTATTTAAATTACTGATACTTCTTTAATCTTTTTTGAAGGTTTATGTTATTATGAATGCAACAAATTCATGAAATAACTGCCTAAGTGTTACCATCTGGTATTTCACCAGATTTTAAGCTCTTCAAGTATGCAAGACACACCTACAGCAAATACACTTAAATTTTTACCTTTCATGACTCAGTGTTATTCATGCATAGTATATGAGATTTGATTACAGTCTCATATACGTCAGTTGTACTTATAAATTTTGGGGTTAAGAAATTAACAATTTAAAGGAAAATAATAGTTTCCTGACTGTGTGCCTGGAGAAAATATAGAAAATAGTTTAAATATAGAAAATGTTTCCTCAAAATACAGTAGAAAGAAAACCCATTGATTGGGAAAGCATGGATGATAATGTTTAATAACATATTAAAACCGCAGTAGTGATTCAGTACATGTCTACGTTGAGAATAAATTTCAAACAGGAGTAGTATTTATTTTAAACATGACACAAGATCTCACAATCACAAAGTTATATGTACTTCTAATGGATATATCTACACGAAAAATTTATCCAGGAAAAAAACACAGAGCAGGGCCATTGTATGCACTCACAGATGCTCTTTAAGGAGTAATTTCATTTATCTTTTGAGAAAGAGACCACATTCACTGCTAACTCAAATATCCTCTTCATTTTATTCTGACATTCCCCACTCACAATAGCATTTTCTAGCAGGTTAAGTGGAATTAAAAGCAGATCCCATATTTTGTTTCACATACCTTTTAGAACATCTCACAGGGTTTTTTTTTCTTTTCATTACACTATATGCAACAGAGATAACAGACTGTTCATTTAATCTTATTCCTTATAGACTGAGAAATACAAGATTTATTAGAGCAAAGCTTTTTAAGTAGGAAATCAACAATACCCCAAATTTTTGGAAACTTCATATTGAAAGGTGAATCAATGAAAAAAAATTTTAAAAAGCTAGATAATAAAAACTGACTGTGCATACTGTCTACCAGCAGCAAGTGAAAATGTTTCTACTTTTTAGTTATGTGCAAACATCTTCATATATTATATTTTTATATTCTCAGTTGTTTTACATTTATTGCTTAGCAGTTATTCTTTAAGAGACACGCAGGTACATTTGGCCCACCAGGCAACTCTCAACCACACATCATTTTCCATGTGGAAACACATATATTGCTATGAGCAGCATGAGCTGCACACATAGATGCTTTACAGGCAAATAATAATAAAAAAAACATCATTAAACAATAGGAAACATTCAGGCCCACACACACAGAATGCACCTCATTACACTGCTAAGTCTTTTGATGAAATAACAAAATGTAATTATTTAATGAAATAACATCATTTAATGCCTTAAACTAGCTTTCTGATGTTAACCTTCAAGTTGAAAAAGGTACCCTATGTCTGGTTATAATTCTTCAGTCTGCTTCAAAATCTGCTTGCTCTCTTGCACTTTCGATGTTGGTTACTTAATAATTATCAGTTCAAGAATATTACTACATTGTACAATACAAGATGCTTCAATGCAAACAATAATTGGTTTATTATATCCTTATAGAAAATACAGTTCAAATGAATACCCAGTTTTGTTTTGCCGGTCAACAATGAATACAGCCAGACTGTGAATTTATGATCAATTCGAGGTGAAAAATGCATCACTAGAAGTGAATCTGAAGTTGCTCTGAGGAAGTAGCTGTTTTTTCACTTACAAGTTCAGTGAACACTGATTGACTGTTTTATTTTAGAAAAATCAATATTGTTATTGGAGAAGAGAGAAAGACAAAATAGTTGTCCATTTGAACAAGTCAATAAAAGTAGAAATGCTTTAAAATTCCTCAAGAGGAATAATTACACTGGGAAGATTTCATTAGTGTGGAGATTATCTTGGAGTAAATTTCATCATCAGAAGTCAATAGCTGCCCTGAGTGTTTTGTCATTATTTCGCCAGTTTCCACTAGAGATGTACTTCTGTAGTAAAAATAAGATATGGTAAATAACTAAAATCTGCTACAGTATTCCAAATAGCAAAATAATTCTGTTTCTAAATAACCATGGGTTTTTTTGTTGTTTATATTCTATCTTACCTTGACAGTCAACACAAGAGATGAATTCTCATCCCAACAGATGTTTTAATTCTGTCCTGTATTCAACCTTATAATACATTGTTTAATATCAACTAATAAATCTTTAGTACATGATTACAGTTGTTAAAACATTTTTGAAGCCTGAATATTCTCAGTCCCCCAAGGACACGGAGTTGGGAGAATTGATTTTTGGTCTGATAAAAATCTGTGGGGCTAACTTTGATATTTAACACTTGGCTTTATTTCAAGTGCTTTTTCATATCAGGAAACATTAGAATATTTCATCACTTTTAGCTTATGTCATACTAAATACAATATGAATTGGGATGGACAAAGACAATAAAGGGATTATGGCTGAGGGAAAGCAAGTTCCTTTGTTTTCTAACCAGCAACCTGGAAATGGTTATGGTTCACCAGTACTATATATATATATATGCTCTATTTTTTGTTCAGTCCTGGTTTTCTGGTCTTAAATTCCTTGGTTATGTGTATCACATATATACTTGCTAAAGGCAGAAAGAACATATATGAAACTTTAATTGTGAGATACTCCTAAATTTTAGTATTGAATTCACTTATGATTAGAAATACAGTTAATAAGCATGCATGTTTATAGCACTACTCCAAGCAGTATCTCTAAACTACATGTAGAAATCTCTCATCCCTATATTTTGAGACCAGTATATGTTCCTGAAAAGCTGAAAAGTTATTTCTTTACCCAAGGTTGGAACTGCTTTTAAACACAAAAACAACACTAGAGCTTATAAGAAGTAAAGATGACTACATCCAATAGAAACAGATGAAAATTATGAGGTTATTTGTCCATAAAAAACAATTTAGTCAGTCTAATAAGAGGCTTCATATACTAGTAAGACTTTTTCTGCACGTTAGCCAGAGTAGCAATAACAGTGTAGCTCCTTTTGTAGATGTTGTCCAAATTAGTAATTATTTTTGATACAACCACTCTTGGGATTAAATGCATCCCCTACTGCACCAAGATAAGAGTGTCTATATTGGTATTTAACATCATTTCACTAACCTACTTAAATTCAGTCTTTCAGTTAATCTGTAGAAGTTTTCATACTCTTCAAGCCCTACAGATTTGTACTCAAAGTGCTTCATGAAGTCACAAGAATACCACGAGATTCTGCAGACTGAAGCCAGCCAGTAAGCAGAATGTGCACCCACTGTCGTGGTTTAGGCTGGATTGGTCAATGATGGACAACAGATGATCTCCCCCCACCTCTCACTCCAAGGAGAGGAAGAGGAGAAATAGAGAGATTTACAAGTTTAGAAGAAACTAAACTACTTTAATGAAATATTAATAATAAATTAAAAAGGAAAATAATGAAATAGATACAATATATACAAAACCTTATCAAGCTCACAGGATAACGTCACCGGCATGTGCTGGGGAAGTCCCAGACTGGACTCAGCAATGGATGGGAACTGGATTCCAGAGCTGGACTCAGGAACGCACGGCTTGGGATCAAAGGCAGATGAACAGACAGGGTCCTCCTCAGATATCGGCCACTGAAGAAAAAAGAGTGACCCTTTGATCCCTCAGCTTTTATACGGAGCATGGGGCAGATGGGGTGGAATACCCTGTTGGTCAGTTTTGGGTCACCTATCCTGTCTGCTTCTCCCCACAGGTGGGACCCCTCTACGCTTTTCCATTTCCGACCGTCCAGTGGGGCAAATAATGAAATTAGATGACCTTGGTTGTTAGAGCAACAAGTGTAAACAAGAGCCTTTCTGCGTGCCATTCCTTGACATGACCTATAAACATAGGTCTTATCACTCTGAGAATGAACAGTTTTCTGCACAATATGCTGTTAATTTCAGAGAGTTAGAAGAGGCCTAGCTAAGAAGTAAAACTACTGGACAGAACATTGGTTCTGTTATACCTCAAACCAGGACACCCACTCATTAAGGAATGTTACTAAAAGCTTTTAAGTCTTGCAGAGTTAATGTTAAATGTTTGGTTATTTCCACACAAAGTTTGTTTCATTCCAAAGTCAGAGTTCCATGTCTCAATTCTTATTTTTAAAGTCAGATTTGTATTGACAGCATTGAAACATTAACATTTTTGGGTTCAATGCTCAATAATAGTTATCCTGCCCTTAATTTTCTATAGATAGGGACACTCAATCTGTAAATCTCTTAGATTGATGCACCTGAATTTAGCACTGAAGCTTGTGACTAGCAAAAATACTCCAGCAAATACCCAGTGATGATTTTAGTGCTCTTTTCTCATTCAGTATCTTTTATTAAGAGCTCACTAATGTCAAGATGGCTTGTTTTCCTTTAAAATCTATTCTTTGCCCACTATGGCCACAACTTAATATTATGGGGCTGAAGGGTAATAAGATGAGCTATCAGACTATCTTGATGGATACAGTTTTGGAGAAAGGACACTCAAAAATTCTTTTTAACAATTGCTGCTTCAAAACCCAGAAACCATTTCATCTACACTGGATGCTGATTTATACTAGATCTCTACAGAGTACCTTTTAAAATGAATCAGGGGATATTGTATGTCTTCAAATCTAAAAGCCATCTTCACCTGTGCAAATTCAGAGATCACTCCTTTTAAGTAGGTAAGAAATATTGTCATATAAGAAAATGAGTTGTCTTTTCCCTAGGAAACAGAGCTTTTTGTCCCAAAATTTCATTTAGAAAGGAAGTACTTGGAGAAGTATCACACCAATTAACCTATACTCCTTCTCTGGTCAATAGAAAGGGAGTCAATTAGCAAAGGCTAATTTATAGCAGCCCTGATTGACCCTTCATCTAAATTACTCCTGGAGTATCTCACTCTTTTTCTGTGAGTTAGGGAGCAGGGGGGAAGAATGCTTTCTAGGCTGACTAAATGTATTGCCTACTGGATGGTAGGACAATAATGTACAACTCTTCCCTCTCCATTCTTAACTGCTGCTGTGGCCATAAGATCATCTAGTGAAACATCTCCTAGATCAGCTTGTTTTATGTCACCCAAATACACCTCTATGAAATTTGGTAGTTAACTTTTAGCTAATGCCTCCCAGAATGCAGACAATGTTCTTTTGGAGTGATGAAGGATACACTACTGCTTGTTTCAGGGCTTTATCACTTTCACTGTTCAAAATGTATTCATTGGTTTGATTCCAGTTTCTGACTCTGGGTTTTGTTGTGTCTTTCTCTGCCTGGAAAATCACAAAGTACTTAAACAACTGGCTTTTTCTCCCTATGAAAGTACTTATAAACTGCAATCAAGTCACTCCTCAGGCTTTTCTCTCAAATGTAAAGTGTGAGCTCTTTATGTATCTCCCTGATAAACATTACTTCTGCTCATTGAATTATTCTGTGACTCTTTTTCACTCCTTGCCCAATTCCATAAGTTGAATTTTAAAATGTGAGCATATGATCTGTAGCTAACATTCTGATTTTGATAATGCCTAACTTGTACTCAAGAAAAGGTCACCTTTTTTTAATTTACTCCTCTATTTACACAAGCAGATGATGAAGACACAAATCAGGGCCAAAGAGAGATTTAGAATCAGCTATGCAACTTCTGTGATCTCTTGAAACGGCTTAACATATATTACTTATTTACTACAGCAACCTGAGAATTTACATCTGCTTAATTTCACACAATGCCTTCTTTGCAATATTTTAATGGAGGGAAGTATATCCCAAACGGGACCATCAGCACTTTTCGCTCTGAGATTCCCATTAATAGTAAGACCAAAACCTTAAGAACAAACAGCAGAATCTTGCTCAGAAAAACTCCCAAAGGTAAAAATATCCACATTATGAGAAACATAACCACAAACCATACTTATCTATTTATGCGGAATATACAAGTCCTTCTACCTGACCTGCAAGGGGCTCTTTTTTCTTCAAAACAAAAAAACCAAAACCAAACAAAACCAAAACCAAACCACATTACCTTCCAAAGAAATTAAGCAGACTCAGTTTTAACTTTCATTTAACGTAATTTGGCTAACATTGTTATGATATCCATTGCTGTCAATTATACATTCTGCACCGTGTACTTGAAACAATTTACATGGACTAAATTGCTAGTTATTCTGAAACCATTTTCTCATAGCATAGTATTCTAAATGTACTGTAATTGCATCTGATTTCTCTCTGACAGGTCTTAGTATTCCATACCCATTGAATGAACAAAACATGCACTGTATCCAGCAGGACGCATTAAGAATAAAATGAAATCTAGCATTTGTGTGCCACTTCCATTGATATTCACGCAAGAAAATGTTGTAGTTTTGTAACTCAGTACAATGCTCCTCAAAGTAAGTGGGAAAAGTCACAGTAATATCAATGACAGCTGGATCATAAACAGAGGCCCAGCAGAGGCAAACAACCTATGGCACACAAAAATGAGAAACAAAGCCAAGCACCCAGACTGGATGGCAAACAACAAGACTGTTCTTAACAGTGTTAATGTCTATTGCATTTAATATATAATAGCTTTCTGCTTAAGTTCAAACAGGTAACTGAGTCCACCGATAAGTTATTCAGGCACTCCTATGCTGCAGGTTATGGGCCAGACACATTTCTTCAACTGGTAGCACATGCACCCCATCAGCATTCTTGTAGCAACTTTTTCCTTTTGAATGAGACCAAAGTCCCTTTCATATCTCCTTTAAGTTTTCATTTTTTTTTTTACTTTGTGCTGTGGTAACATCCAATGTCACTCAAGACCAAAGTAACAGAATTTTATGCTATCAAATAAATGAGTTCTACGAATTTTGCTGATGTATAATATGGTACCAGTACCAGGAATATTTTCTTTGTGCCTCTGTGACTGTATATTTACATTGAAAGTATGTGTGTTTTGGAAGAGTTTAAATTTTGGAAAAAATATTCCAAACCTCAGAAGTTTTTCCAGCATAACAGTGACCTTTATTTCTGTATACATCTTTATTTCATGATTTCCAACACGAGTTTACATCAAGAGTATTCAATTTTTAGACAGATATCTATTTTACTATTTGGGCATTGTCTTTTCCTTGGCTCCTGTAAACATACTGAGATGTACCTTGTAAGCTACCTCCAAGACAGTAACATGTTAATTCATAAAAATTTCCCTGATTTCAGTGTTTTCCCCAAATTATTATTAATTTTATTAATTTGTTGAGATTATTCATATACTTAAATTTACATATGCGCTTAGCCAGGTTATGAATCCAGATCCAGTTACTTGGTCTAATTTCCATACAGTTAATAGAAATTTTCTAGTTGATTAACTGACAGCTGAATTCATCTTCCTGAAGAGCACTGATTCTCTTTGTCATTGTTATGTGAAATTTGTTGTCTTTGATCTGCCCAAAGTTTGCCTGAAGCAGCCTGACCTCTTAATATCAAGAAGCACAAGTGACATCTATGTCATTATAGCGATTGACCCTACTTGAATAGTTTCCTACTGGTAACAAAGCAGGTTTTAGGCTTGCCAGTAGTATAATATCTTCAACTGTGTTTATAAAGTAAGCATTCTGGGGATAATCTAGGATTCTTCAATATGTGACCATCTGTTTGTAAAATCAAAGAAAAAAGCTTCAACGTCGCTTAGCATAATCTATTTTCCAAAACTGCTAACCTTCATCCTGACATTTAAAGCTAGGGATAGTAAAGATTTTGGGGAGGCTAAATGGTTCACACAATTGTTCTAGAGTAAATTTTAAATAACGAGGAAGAAATATAGTTGTTCTATAAATACAAATATCTTCATTAAATAAAGGTTCATTTCTGCATACTGTATGCAACCTACAAACCACCCAATTAAAATATTTCTGTATTTACTTACCCACCAATTCTTTATGTATGTAATCCCTATACAAGTGATTAAATAAGTCATTAAATCATTAAAAAGATTATTTTGTTGGCAAGATCAATTCATACTTCATACTGTATTGAAGATTTGAATACAGGGTTTAATTTGTTTGCCTACTTTCCACTGTATATTTCTTAATACTTGATTTAGAGACAAATGCTTTATACTAAAAATATATATGTGCGTGTGTGAAATTCCTTTGAGAAAAACACGCGTCAAGGACAGAATTTTTATGGAGCCTTACTGACTGTCAGTTTGAAGGCAATTTCTTGGAAATGCAGAAACTTTGTTTTCAAAAACTTTAGCAACACATTTTCTTAGTGTTACGTTATTGAGTAATGTAAGTTAAAAAACAGTAAGTTACTTAAAACCTGTTACTTAAAATAAGTAACTTAAAAAATAAGTTACTACTACAAAGCAACCTTTTTCCTAGACAATGGTGATTTTGTAAAATTAGAATGATCTGCAGCAAAGTCCATTTAGGTTTAACAAAAGATGTAATTCCTTGCCAATACAGAAAAGACATTTAATTTACTCTAAGCTGTAACATTTTCATTTGTCCAACTATTACAACTCCGTTCAATATACCTAGATCTACATTTTCTATGAAATCACTGCCCTCTTCTCAAGATAGCAGAGAGCTTATGTGACCGCAAAGGAAGTTATGTTACCGTACATCCATCACAGGATTTGCACTTCCTCCACGAATTACAGGACCCAGGAGTCAAAACTGGCTTCAGATCCTCTGTGATTTCAGTCAAGCAAATCAACATCTTGCAAAAGTTCAATTCACGTACAACCAACTTGAAATCGGTTATTTTAATCAGTTCAAAATAGATTTTAGATTAGAAACAAAAGTCTGAATGAAAATATTGCTGAAAGTGTTGTTCTCCAAAAAAAAGTTTTCAACTTTTTATATTAACTAAGAGTCCATGTGGAAGTATTTTCATTTCCCAAAGGAACAGAAATTCTAATTTTATTTCAGGAAGAATAATATTCTTAGTTATAGCCTTATGGCCCCAAAATGCTCTAGATGCTTTGGAAAAGCAAATGTATATTTTCCGTACAAAATGTGTTGTGCAGGGTATGAGTAAGGAATAAAAAGTATTGAAAGAGTTTTGCAATGCATTCTGGAATCCAATAATATGTTTGCCAGTCTGACTTATACAAGTCATTTCCTTTAGTCTAAGGTTTATCTGCACAAAAACACAATGATATTCCTCCATGCACAAGAAAATAACATACAAAGTGCAGTGTGAAAGCTGAGCAGCATCTCTAGTTTAAAACAAGACTCAGTCCCACATCTCTCCAGAGAAGCCACATACACAGACACAAAATATCTCAGGACCACCAAAAAGCAGAAATAGTTCCTTGAAAAAAGCAGCTCAGTGACAAAACTTGTCCTTTTAACGGCTACCATAACCATGGGAGCTCTAAGGCTCCACTTTGATGTTCTGTGTATCTCTTTTAACATTATTTCACAATCTCTGAAGTTGGTTTTTAGAACAGAAGTAAGCATTCTGCTCAGTGGCTTTTAACCTTCGTCTTTTCTGTGTAGGAGTTTGTGCCCCAGAATTCACAACGTTATCCACATCTCACCTACCTCTATATAAAGATTTTGAAAATAAACTTTTCAACTCTATACCTTGAAAAATGGCAAATTATTTGGAAAAAAAAAAAAAAAAAAAAACAACCAAACAAAACCCAACTTATAAAGCATCTCTGGACCTCCTAACCCTCCACAAGAAGAGATGATAGCTTTTATTCCTTAATATCTTTTCCAAATTTTTCAGTTACAGCACAGAACATTCATGACAACCGTTGTCTTGTGAATACCCTGGGACAAAGACAAGAGAAATTGTGCACTATGTAACATCATTTCACATTGATGTGTTGAGTCTGGTGGGACCTCTGTATTCCTTCACTATAAAAAGGCAAAAATATCAGATTCATACAGCTTGTAAGAGTTCTAATATCTTGAGAAGACAAATCATTAACTCTGCATAATCACAAATCAGGCAAGACAAGTACTGAGGAAATGTTAGCAGGGTTTTTTTGTTGTTGTTGCTATCTTCGCCAAGCCCAGGCTTTGCCTTTATCCAAGCCATAAAACACAGCACAGACCTCCTAGACAGCACAGCATAGACCACTAAGTCGGTTGTCAGCATATGAGTTATTATTTCATGTCTATCCTTCAGATTTAGCAGAGATACCTGAGCTGAGTACCTCAATAAAAAAAACAAAAATAAAATATAAGCTGCTCCTGAGAGACTACCGCTTGCAACAGGCAATAGTTGGTCTAGAGCACAGGTTATCAACAACCATTTCATCTCCCAAACCAACAATTCCCATACAAGAGTGCAGTTCAGACTGTCACAGGAAAGTTAATTCAAAACAAAATCATTTACAAAAGCAAAGATACCCAAAAAACCCCAAGTGTTGGACTTTAACTAGCACATCCCAAGAGAAAGAAAAATAGTAAACAATATAACTGGTGCAAGTTCAGTTGGCTGAACCATACTTGAATTATGCTGAATCTGACAGCAAAAAAAGGCAGGTAAGAGAGACTTCTCCCTCCCTCTGAAAACCTTGCTTTAAAGGGCTATGCCAAGTGTGATACAGCCTGAGGGTAAATACCAGCATGTACAGAAATAGATGACAGCTCTGTTCGTTTCAGTTTTTCAAACTTCATCTCAAAGCTATCATTCAGTATGTGTTGAAAGCAGAAAAAAAATGCTACAGCTATAATTGTAAGACCTGCAGGAAAACACCATGTGCAGGAAAGAACGCATATATAAAGTGCAAGCCTTCAGTATAAAGTTAGTATTGTTCTGGTTTGATGTGCTCACACAGTTTGAATTGAAGGGGAAAGCATATGTAGAATTCAGCCCATAAACATAAAAAAGGAGTGTCATGTACCTCAGATGTTGGGGGAGGGGGATGCTACCTAGCTCGCTTGTGACAACTCAAGGGACGATGCTCCAAGGTCTGAGGGCTGGGTCACTAGGAAAGGCCCTCAACCTGTTGCTCCGAGATGTGCTGGGTACTCTGCAGCACACACAAAGTCTTATGGGGACGAGCCAGGGGCTCCTGAGGCAATAGGACCCACGAAGTCACAGATAAAACACCCCAGAGGAAGACCACCTGAAGAGCAGTATGAAGGAAAAGCAGACACTCCAGCCAGTGAGCGCCCAGCTAAAATGCCTTTACACAAATGCACGCAGCATGGGAAATAAGCAAGAGGAGTTGGAGATGTGCACACGTGTCCAGGGCTACGGTCTTATTAGCATCACAGAGACATGATGGGATGGCATATAACTGGAGTGTTGGAATGGAGGGATACAGACTCTTCACGAAGGACAGGCAGAGAAGACAAGGAGGCAGTGTTGCCCTCTATGTCAATGAACAGCTGGAGACCATGGAGTTCCACCTGGGGATAAATGAAGACCCAACGGAGAGCTTATGGGTCAAGATTAAAGGGAACGCAGGGGACATTATGGTAGGGGTCTGCTACAGGCCACCAGACCAGGAGGACAGAGCGGGTGAGGCCCACCATAAACAGGTAGAAGCAGCATCACATTCACAGACCCTGGTCATCATGGGGGATTTCAACCACCCCAGTATCTGTTGGAAGGACAACACAAGAAATCCAGGAAGTTCTTGGAATATGTCGATGCCAACTTTCTCCTTCAAATGATAGAGGAGACAACGAGGAGAGGAACTATGTTGGACCTTGTCCTTACCAACAAGGAGGGGCTGGTGGCAAATGTCAGGCTCAAGGGTATCTTCAGCTGCAGTGATCATGAAATGGTAGAATTCAAGATCCTTCAGGCAGTGAGGAGGGCATGCAGCAAGCTCACTACCATGGACTTCAAGAGAGCGGACTTCGGCTTCTTGAGGGACCTGCTTGTCAGGGTAACATCGGAAAAAGTACTGGAGGGAAGACGGGCCCAAGAAAGCTGGTTAGTATTCCAGGATCATCCCCTCCAAGCTCAGGAGCGGTGCATCTCAAGAATGTAGAAGTCAGGCAAAAATGCCAGGAGGCCTGCGTGGATTAACAAAGAGCTCCTGGACAAGCTCAAAAGCAAAAAGGAGGCCTACAGAGGGTGGAAGCAAGGATGGGTTGACTGTGAGGAATACAGAGAAACTGTCTGAGTGACCAGGAACCAGATTAGACAAGCTAAAGCTCAGATAGAATTAAATCTGGCTAGGGACATCAAGGATAACAAGAAAAATTTCTGTAAGTATGTCTGGGGTAAAGGCAAGCCTGGGGAAGATGTAGGCCCTCTCCAGAAGGAGACAGGAGACCTGGTTACCCAGGATATGGAGAAGGCTGAGGTACTGAATGACTTTTTTGCCTCGGTCTTCACCAGCAAGGGCTCCAACCACACCACCCTAGTTGCAGAAGGCAAAGGCAGGGGCTATAAGAATGAAGAACTGCCCACTGTAGGAGAAGATAAGGTTCGAGACCATCTGAGGAACCTGAAGGTCCATGGGACCGGATGAAATCCAACCATGGGTCCTGAGGGAGCTGGCAGATGAAGTCACTATGACACTTTCCATTATATTTGAAAAGTCGTGGCAGTCTGCTGAAGTTCCCGCTGATTGGAAAAGGGGAAACATAACCCCCATTTTCAAAAAAGGAAAAAAGGACGACCCTGGGAACTACAGACCAGTCAGTCTCACCTCTGTGCCTGATAAGATCATGGAGCAGATCCTCCTGGAAACTCTGCTAAGACACATGGAAAATAAGGAGGTGATTGATGACAGCCAACACGGCTTCACCAAAGGCAAATCATGCCTAACAAATTTGGTGATCTTCTATGATGTTGCCACAGCATTGGTAGATAAGGGGAGAGCAATTGACGTAATCTACCTGGACTTATGCAAAGTGTTTGACACTGTCCCACACGACATCCTGGTCTCTAAATCGGAAAAGCATGGATTTGATGGATGGACCCCTCGGTGGATAAGGAACTGGCTAGATGGCCACACTCAAAGGGTTGCGGTCAACAGCTCAATGTCCAAGTGGAAACCAGTGACGAGTGGCATTTCTCAGGGGTCAGTACTGGGGCAAAAGCTGTTTAACAATGGGATTGAGTGCACCCTCAGCAAGTTTGCCAACAACACCAAGCTCTGTGGTACAGTCGACATGCTTGAGGGAAGAGATGCCATCCAGAGGGACCTTGACAGGCTTGAGAGGTGGGCCCATGTGAACCTCATGAAGTTCAAGCAGGCCAAGTGCAAGGTCCTGCACCTGGGTCATGGCAATCCCAGGCACAAATACAGGCTGGGCAGAGAATGGCTTGAGAGCAGCCATGAGGAGAAGGACTTGGGCATGCTGGTGGACAAGAAGCTCAACATGAGTAGGCAATGCACACTTGCAGCCCAGAAAGCCAGTCGCATCCTGGGCTGCATCAAAAGAAGCATGGACAGCAGGTCAAGGGAGGTGATTCTCCCCCTCTACTCTGCTCTGGTGAGACCCCACCTGGAGTACTGCGTCCAGCTCTGGAGTCCTCAGCACGAGATGGACACGGACTTGTTGGCACAGGTCCAGTGGAGGGCCACAAAGATGATCAGAAGGCTGGAGCACCCACTCTGTGAGGACAGACTGAGAGAATTGGGGTTGTTCAGCTTGGAGAAGAGAAGGCTCTGAGGAGACCTTATAGCAGCCTTCCACTACCTAAAGGGGGCCTACAGGAAGGATGGGAAGGGACTCTTTATCAGGGAGTGTAATGATAGGACACAGGGCAACAGTTTCAAACTGAAAGAGGGTAGATTTAGATTGGATATCAGGAAGAAATTCTTAACTGTGAGAGTGGTGATGCACTGGAACAGGTTGCCCAGGGAGGTTGTGGATGCCCCATCCCTGGAAGGATTCAAGGCCAGGCTGGATGGGTCTTTGAGCAGCCTGGTCTAGTGGGAGGTGTCCCTGCCCATGGCAGTGGTGTTGGAACTAGGTGATTTTTAAGGTCCCTTCCAACCCGAACCATTCTGTGATTCTGCGGTTCTGTGATATGAAGCATTAGTGAGGCAAAAGGGTTTTCCAAACACTATTGGCAGCTATGTGTATGTATGTACATCACACTATCAGTGAAATTAAAACTAAAAAATTATAAACTTGCATTGCCTGATGTTGGAAATGTGATGAAGTTACAGGAGGAACTAGCCACTCTTAATTTTTGTATTTAATGTCAAATATGTAATTTCCTTTTATTTAGCTATGAGTAAGAGGGACTTCAATTTCAGCTAGTACCTTGACTTTACATGTTGATCCTTGTTCCAAACTATCACTCTGAAAACTCACTGGCAGTGTCAGTTACCAACGTACTTGATACAGACAGGAACCAGGGAATCTTCTGTAGATACACTTTATGGTATACTTAGTGGATTGGTTCACACTTCACAATATACATACCCTCAAGAACTCAATAAACAAGTGTACTAAATCTGAATTTAAGGTTTGGAAACAGTTCTTTCAGAAATGTTTGTAATGACAGTATACTTTCTATTTCTTTAAAAAAAATTGACTGTTCACAAAATGTCAATATATGATTCATATTCATGTTCTCAGGCAGGTTTAGAAAAAAAACACACCCTTTTTACTGAGAACCATTTCTGGAAGATTCAAGAAAAACCCTTTTAGTCAATAAATTAAGAAATGAGGGCATGCTTTATTGAGAACTTCCTTCAAAACAAGAATCTTTTCCAGTGTTTGTAATTGCCCGGGCCAATTGAAGAAAAAAGTGATTGCTGGCTGTCCTGGTTCCGGCAGGGACAGGGTTAAGTATTCCATGCCATGTGAGCCATGCCCACCCTGAGATTAAAAGGAGGGAGGGGGCAGGCAGTCGGGTTTGGAGCGGGCTGGCGCATCCCGGGTCCGGACCGGCGGGGAGCGGCGGTTCTGTAATCGCGTTTGTATATTTCTCTGTCGGTGGTGGTGGTGGTGTTGTTTTCTTGTTCCCTTTGCTGTTCTGTTAAACTGCCTTTGTCTCAACCCAAGAGTTTTGCCTTTTTCTTCTGATCCTTCCCGTACCAGGAAGCGCTGAGCAAGCGACACGTGGCTCTTTGTTGCCATCTGAGGCCAAACCAGGACAGTCCTTTTGGCGCCCAACGTGGGGCTCGAAGGGTTGAGACAACGACAGAATCCAACTAGAGCTTGAAAAATGAATTTGTTAGGTAAATAGTCACTGGTCACTATGTTGCTTAGTTTGTTCTCATGGCTGTGTTATGTAAATTCCTATGTGTTTTATGCACTCCCTGGGATGCTATTTGTTACTTCTGGGAGGGGGATGAGGATTATCATTTTACTGTCCTGTGCAATATCGGCTTATGATATGATAACATCACTTGTTGGACGGTTATTTTGGGGCGTTTATGTGGTATTGCTGTCCTGTCCGTACATTGGGCACCACCTCTCAGAATTCATTAATAATTACACCCAGTCTATGGGGGAAACAGGGGGAGACACTTTCCCCAGATCTTTTGCCTCCCTTTTCTCCTTCGGGTCAGGTATGACAGCTTTTGAGAATTTTGAATATCCTTGGGATGCTCAAACCAGCATGTTCCTAGTGTTATGTTTGCTGAATATGTTCCAGGTCTCGTTTAGGGTTAAACAACTATTTAAGACTACCACCCAGAGATCTGTCCCAAGGCTGGACAGTCAGGGGTGGCATGGCATGTGGGAGAACATGGGCAGGTACTTAGAGAACTTCTCACCACCAATGGTCTGGGACTTCACCCCTGAACAATTACAGGACCCTGATAGAGTAGTAGAATATCTGAAGGGAAAATGCTGTGGCTATTCTAGAGAGGCACAACTCACCGCACTGTGCTGGGCCCTGGCTAGTGTCTACCAGGCACTGCTCAGTGCTATGCAGCACCCTCAGAAGAAAGAGACAGAGACCAGACCAGCAGGCGCTGCGGCTGCTGCGGCCCCTGCAGCAGGCGCTGCGGCCCCTGTGGCAGGCGCTGCTGCGACAGACACTGCGGCTACTGCGACCCCTGCAACAGACACTGTAGCTACCGCAACCCCTGTGGCAGCCACTGCAGCTACTCCAACCCCGGTGACAGCCACTACTACTGAACCAGGGAACCAACCTGTGTCAGTATCTGTTGCCCCCATACAACAGAAGAAGTACACAAAGAAATCGGTTCGCATAGTAAGAGATGACGATGAACCAGGGCCATCACAAGGACAGGAGGAAGAGGCAGACCCAGAGGTAATTACCCGATCCCTATCCCTGAGTGAGCTGCGGGATATGCAAAAAGATTTTATCTGACTTTCAGGTGAGCACATTGTCACCTGGCTGCTTCGGTGTTGGGATAACGGGGCCAGTAGCCTGGAATTAGAGGGTAAGGAAGCCAGGAAGTTGGGATCCCTGTCTAGAGAAGGCGGCATTGACAAGGCAACTGGAAAGAAGACCCAAGCCCTCAGCCTCTGGAAACGACTCCTGTCAGGCGTGAGGGAGAGGTACCCCTTCAGTGAAGATGTTGTATGTCACCCAAGCAAGTGGACCACCATGGAAAGAGGTATCCGGTACCTGAGAGAATTAGCCGTGCGGGAGATGATTTATTATGACTTGGACAATGCAGACTTACCCACAGACCCTGATGAGGTGCAATGCACAAGGCCCATGTGGCGGAAGTTTGTACGGAGCGCACCATCGTCATATGCCAACTCACTAGCAGTAATGGAACGGAAAGGTGAAGAAGGACCAACGGTGGATGAGGTGGCTGGCCTGCTCCTGCAATATGAAGAAAGCCTCTCTTCCCCCCTTGTCTCAGCTGTGGAGAAACTGTCCCGGAAGGTCCAGCAACTTGAAGAGAATATGTCCTACTCCCCACCTGTATGGGCCAGCATCTCAGCTATTAGGAGCAGGCATTTCCCCACTCAAGAGAGAGAGTACAAAGGGTACACACCACGAGGCACCCTGTGGTTCTATCTGCGACACCATGGAGAGGACATGAGGAAGTGGGATGGACAACCTACTTGGATCCTGTGGCCACGGGTACAGGAGTTGCAAGGAAGGACAACCACAAAAGGGGATCCCTCCAGGAAAAGTGCTGCCCCAGTTTCCAGTGGGTAGTTCCCCTGACAGAGCAGAAGGCCTGATCTTGCTTCTGATCCTCTTGAAGGAACCTCCAAGTCATTTCTGCAAGAGGTGAGTACCGGATACCATGACCAGTATTAGAGGGGCCCTGCCTCCAGCCAGGTGGAGGAAAGGGACAACCGGGTTTCTTGGACAGTGTGGATTCGATGGCCTGGCACATCAGACCCACAGGAGTATAAGGCTCTAGGGGACACAGGAGCACAGAGCACTCTGACACCATCAAGCTATAGAGGGGCAGAACCCATTTGTATTTCTGGGGTCACAGAGGGATCCCAGGAGTTGACTGTATTGGAGGCTGAAGTGAGCCTAACTGGGAATGAGTGGCAAAAGCATCCCATTGTGACTGGCCCAGATGCTCCGTGCATCCTTGGTATAGATTACCTCAGGAGAGGGTATTTTAAGGACCCAAAGGGGTATCGGTGGGCCTTTGGCATAGGTGCCTTGGAGACGGAGGAAGTTAAACAGTTGTCTACCTTGCCTGGTCTCTCGGAGGACTCTTCTGTTGTGGGGTTGTTGAGGGTCGAAGAACAGCAGGTGCCGATTGCTACCACAACGGTGCATTGGCACCAATATCGCACTAACCGAGACTCTCTGATTCCCATCCATAAGCTGATTCATCAGCTAGAGGTTCAAGGAGCGATCAGCAAGACTCGCTCGCCTTTTAACAGTCCTATATGGCCGGTGCGAAAATCCAATGGAGAGTGGAGGCTAACTGTAGACTATTGTGGCCTGAATGAAGTCACGCCACCGCTGAGCGCTGCTGTGCCGGACATGCTAGAACTCCAGTATGAACTGGAGTCCAAGGCAGCCAAGTGGTATGACACGATTTATATAGTGAATGCATTTTTCTCAATCCCTTTGGCAGCAGAGTGCAGGCCACAGTTTGCTTTCACTTGGAGGGGCATCCAGTACACCTGGAATCAACTGCCTCAGGGGTGGGAACACAGCCCCACCATTTGCCATGGACTGATCCAGACTGCACTGGAACAGGGTGAAGCTCCAGAACATCTGCAGTACATTGATGACATCATTGTATGGGGAAACACAGCAGAAGAAGTTTTTGAGAACGGGAATGAAATAGTCTGAATCCTTCTGAAAGCTGGTTTTGCCATAAAATGAAGTAAGGTCAAGGGACCTGCACAGGAGATCCAGTTCTTAGGAATAAAATGTCAAGATGGACACCGCCAAATCCCAATGGATGTGATCAACAAAATAGCAGCTATGTCCCCACCAACTAGCAAAAAGGAAACACAAGCTTTCTTAGGCATTGTGGGTTTTTGGAGGATGCATATCCCAGATTACAGTCTGATGTAAGCCCTCTGTATCGAGTAACCCGGAAGAAGAACGATTTTAAATGCGGTCCTGAGCAACGACAAGCTTTTGAACAAATCAAACAGGAAATAGTCCATGCAGTGGCCCTGGGGCCAGTCCGGGCAGGACAAGATGTTAAAAATGTGCTCTACACCGCAGCCGGGGAGAATGGCCCTACCTGGAGCCTCTGGCAGAAAGCACCAGGGGAGACCCGAGGTCGACCCCTAGGGTTTTGGAGTCAGGGATACAGAGGATCCGAAGCGCGCTACACTCCAACAGAAAAGGAGATACTGGCAGCATATGAAGGGGTTCGAGCTGCTTCGGAAGTGGTCGGTACAGAAGCACAGCTCCTCTTAGCACCTCAACTGCTGGTGCTGGGTTGCATGTTCAAAGAACGGGTCCCCACCACACATCATGCAACTGATGCTACATGGAGTAAGTGGATTGCACTGATCACACAGCGAACTCGAATGGGAAACCCCAGTCGCCCAGGAATTCTGGAAGTGATCATGGACTGGCCAGAAGGCAAGGATTTTGGAATGTCACCAGAGGAGGAGGTGACACGTGCGGAAGAGACCCCACCATATAATAAACTGCCAGAAAATGAGAAGCAATATGCCCTGTTCACTGATGGGTCCTGCCGGATTGTGGGAAAGCATCGAAAGTGGAAGGCTGCTGTGTGGAGAACTACATGACAAGTTGCAGAAGCCACTGAAGGTCAAGGTGAATCAAGCCAGTTTGCAGAGATGAAAGCCATTCAGCTGGCTTTGGACATTGCCGAGCGAGAAAGATGGCCAGTACTTTATCTCTACACTGACTCATGGATGGTGGCAAATGCTCTGTGGGGATGGTTACAGCAGTGGAAGCAGGGCAACTGGCAGCGCAGAGGCAAACCCATCTGGGCTGCTGAACTATGGCAAGATATTGCTGCCCGGATAGAGAATCTGGTTGTGAAAGTATGCCACGTAGATGCCCACATAGCAAAGAATCAGGCCACGGAGGAACATCAGAACGACCAGCAGGTGGATCGGGCTGCTAGGATTGAAGTGGCTCAAGTGGATCTGGATTGGCAACATAAGGGTGAACTATTCATAGCTCGGTGGGCCCATGAGACCTCAGGCCATCAAGGAAGAGACGCGACATATAGATGGGCTCGTGACCGAGGGGTGGACTTGACCATGGACACTATTGCACAGGTCATCCATGAATGTGAGACATGCGCTGCAATCAAGCAAGCCAAGCGTTTGAAGCCTCTTTGGTATGGAGGACAATGGCTGAAATATAAATATGGGGAGGCCTGGCAGATTGATTATATCACACTGCCACGAACCCGTCAAGGCAAGTGCTGTGTGCTCACAATGGTGGAAGCAACCACTGGATGGCTGGAAACATACCCCGTGCCCCATGCCACTGCCCAGAATACTATCCTGGGCCTTGAAAAGCAAGTCCTGTGGCGACATGGTACCCCAGAGAGAACTGAGTCGGACAATGGGACTCATTTCCCAAACAGCCTCATAGACACCTGGGCCAAAGAGCATGGTATTGAGTGGGTATATCACATCCCCTATCACGCACCAGCCTCTGGGAAGATAGAACAGTACAATGGACTGTTAAAAACTACACTGAGAGCAATGGGTGGTGGGACCTTAAAACATTGGGATGCACATTTAGCAAAGGCTACCTGGCTAGTTAACACCAGGGGATCTACCAATCGGGCTGGCCCTGCCCAATCAAAACTTCCACGTACTGTAGAAGGGGATCAGGTCCCTGTAGTGCACATGAAGAATATGTTAGGGAAGACAGTCTGGGTTAGTCCTGCCTCAGGCAAAGGCAAACCCATCCATGGGATTGCTTTTGCCCAAGGACCTGGGTGCACTTGGTGGGTAATGCGAAAGGATGGGGAATTCCGATGTATACCTCATGGGGACTTGATTTTGGGTGAGAATAGCCAATGAATCAAATCATATGTTACACTGTCACTGTATGTCCTCATTACTATAATTGCTATCAGCTGTACTGCAGTAAGAATCACCCAAATTAAGGACAGATGGACTTTGATGGAGAATTGAGTAAAGCACAGTGGTGACGGGATCAGAGCTGACGCCCAGCAACTTCCTCAAGATCTGCATCTTCGGCCCATGGACTCTGTGCATGAGCTACGCCGGGTACGCCAGTCACAAGTTACGAAAACTGTAAGATCTGGGCGTGGCAAAAATGGTATGGAATAAGGGGTGGATAATGTCCTGGTTCCGGCAGGGACAGGGTTAAGTATTCCATGATATGTGAGCCACGCCCACCCTGAGATTAAAAGGAGGGAGGGGGCAGGCAGTCGGGTTTGGAGCAGGCTGGCGCATCCCGGGTCCGGACCGACGGGGAGCAGCGGTTCTGTAATCGCGTTTGTACATTTCTCTGTCCATGTTGTTGTTGTTGTTTTCTTGTTCCCTTTGCTGTTCTGTTAAACTGCCTTTGTCTCAACCCAAGAGTTTTGCCTTTTTCTTCTGATCCTTCCCATACCGGGAAGTGCTGAGCGAGCGACACGTGGCTCTTTGTTGCCATCTGAGGCCAAACCACGACACTATCTTCCAGATTACAATAGTAACAACTGCTTCCTTTACTAGGAAGTAAATTACTATCTAAATACATTTTGGATTTTGAGACAAATATTAGGCAATGCTTAAGAGTTCTTAAATACATGGTGTATTATTCCCTCTGGACCACATTGATAGTGCTTTTATAATTACTAATACAAAATAGGGAACATATTTCACTGCTTGTGCAGCAGCTAGAACTTCTAAAGTCTGTATGTGAAGCACAAGAGCATAAGAAAACATTTCAAGCTCTTAAACAACAACTGGGGCTTTAGATTATAATGTTTTTGGCATCTCCTTCTTTGCTCATCATATTTCAACTTTGGATGTGGTATTTCTTTCAACTTCATTTTATTATGCTTCTTGATCTTCATAGATATTCTGCATTCTTGTGTTTGCATCTGTTTTATGCCATGCAGAATGTGCGAATGGTCCACGCAGAAAGGTGAACAGTCCAGCATATAACACTGCATTATTTTTTTGATCTATATTGATTGTTTTAAAAATGTGTATTCTCAGATGTCTTGTGTACCATATTTTGTATGCAACAGAACAATGACTCTCTGAGAACTCATCATTATCCAGTCTGGTCATCAAAGGTTTTGTATGTGCAGCAATTTGTGGGTTTTTTTTTTTATAATTCACATGATGCATAGAAGGTCAGTGTAAATTACCAAAGGCATGTAATTTAAACATTCACTGGCTTTCTGCTTCACAAGTCTGATGGACAGATTAATAGTACGACTAAGATTATTGAGAAACATAAAGATCCCCCTTTTTAAAGAGCTCACAGCTGCAAACACTCTAACAATAATCTCCAAAGTACATTTGTATTTTCTGAAACTGCATTTGTATTTTCTGTTAGATATGCTTAATACCTGCAGAATGCTCCTGCCACATGTGCCACTAACTTCACCTGAAATGTAACGATCTATCCCTTGTAAAATTAAGTGGAATGGGCTGACACTTTTCTGCAATGAACTCCTGATATTGCAGTGGTTGTACTTTATTGAAGACTTTTCTTTAGGATTTCTACAAATCCAGGAGAAACTATTGGCATTTTATTATGAAATGAATTGCACAATGACAAATTTTTGATTAAACAGTCTGGCAACTAATTTTCATCAAATTGAGAGGCTATTCTATATAATCACTTTACTTTAGCACTCAGGCTGCAATCTACTAGTTGTTAAGCATTCTATTTCTAGACAGAATCAAAATGTATTTTGTAATAAAAGTAGAAATAGAATTAAAGAAAATAAACTAATAGGAATCTATTGGGTTTTATTCACTTTATTTTGTACCATCTGCATGTTACAGAGTTTGCAAATGGTATAGTAAACAAGGACACGTATGGACAGGAATATGTGCCAAAAAAATCTCCGACAAACTGAGAAGTTAAATGATAGGTAGGTAGGTGTCTTGCTGTTGTTAGCATGGGACAGGAATTCTGTTACTGGTGCATTTATTAGTTTTTTAGGGGTTTACATTTGTTGTGGGGTTTTTTTTAATTGATGTCATCCTTTATTTCATCCCCTTAGTAAGACTTTAATTCTGTCCCAAGATTACAAAGAGAGCAGAAAGCAGTACCAAAAAACTGCCACCTCAGGAAAGGACTCTTCCCTTCAAGACTGTTAGCTGCATTAGTAATTCTATTTTACCATGCTTTGCAAGTTGTGAATTACAGTGATAGGCACTCTGTCTATACTCTGTTAGCACTACTTTCTGTGATGTGCAAATGATGCTAGCAATATTTGGCACACATATGATTGAAGGCTTTTTCTGAATCTTATGCTGCATGGTGCAGCCAGGTTTATATAGCACAGCAGCCTTTTTTCAGCCTCAGACAAGAACTAGAGACACCAAGGTGTTAGCAATTTCAAGGAGCTGTTGGGCTAACACCAATAAGCTATGTACAAAGAAAAAGACAAAATTACCTTTCCTTCCAGCATCACCCTGTGCTAACATTTCTGTCAAGGGATGAAGTACCTCAAGGGAAAGTGCTGGACCATGTGGGAAACCAGAGTGCCTGGTGATAAATGGTGGCAAAAGTAGAAAAACCCTCCTGTCACTACTGCTTGAAAGTGAAAATGCGCATGCCCTAATGGTTTAGTAGCCATATGATCCTGTATCAGTACTACCAAACATTCAAATGCAAGTATCCACCAGTTGTGAGGGGCATGTCAGTTTGACCTCTGATAATCTGGGCTGGGAAATGACAAGTCATACTTGCAGGCAACATTCAAGCTAAACCTACTGGAAGCCACTTTAACTTGGTCAAAGACATGTATAGAGCCCCTGCCTACCTCAGAACACAGGACATCCAAGGTAATGTAAAGCTTTCCCACCTTGATTTTGCTGAGAGCTCTATGGAGTGTGTTCAGCCATCCCTGAAAGCTTCTTCCAGTCCCACCAGTAGAAATATATTTCTGCCTGTGCATGGGGGGGGTGCATGCTGATAACAACAGAAATAAAAAGTGAAATAAAAATTCCCTTATTTTTTCACTGTTATTTGACTATCCAGCAAAACCTAGAGTGGAAAATCTGGACAATATGGGTGAGAGCTCTGTCCCTGGTCCTTCCTCTGCCAATACTGTTTGTGCTGGAGCATGAGTGCAAGCTGCACGATGATCTTTTATAGCCCTGAAAGACACTTGTATTAGAAGTCAAAATACTCTTGGCAATTCCTGTGAAGTTATAAATAAGTCCAAGGTCCATCTACAGAGTGATAACAATGCGTTAGGCTTCAGGAAATATTGATAGCTGCAGACTATTTCTGAGTCCCACAAGACAGTACTTGGGCCCTAAATCCGTTCCACAAAGCTATCACAGTAGCATTAACCACTGTTGCTGTGATGGCAGTGAGTCATATAATCAATGCTTTCTTTCACTTGTGCAGCTACTTCATCCCCTCCTGAGTTTGCAAGCAGGGAACAAGCATGTTGAAGCAAGTACTAGCAAACCTTGACCCAATCTGCAGCTTGTTAGACAGAGGCACTAAGGCAGAAGAACTAGGGAGCTATTTTTCAGTTTGTAAAGGAGAGGAACATGCATTTTCTCTTTCTCTCACACATCAGAAAAAAAATGGGAAACCAACAAGCTTGATGCCTCCTCTGTGATTTAGTAATTCCCCAGGCTGCTCCTAAGGAAGTACAGTGATGTACTGCTTTTCCTTCAGAGGAAAGGGAAACTCATAGCATAGCCCCTGCTTAAATGACACTTTACAAACACTTTTTCTGTTGGTGTAGCTCCTAGCAGAAAATACCAGCTTCTTATTTCAAGAAAAAGTATCCTAATGAATCCAGTCCAAAAAACACAAGTTAAGCCCAAGTAAAATAAATAGGAAAAAAAAAACATAGCATGGTTATTAAGTTTAATTTCTGTTCTAGCGTAACCATAAACTACAACTTTCCTTCAGTGCTGCCAGCAGCATCCATACAGACAGGCACTAGACAGGCTGTTGAACTTCTGCTAGTGAAGCTTTGTCATGGATGTTTCTGTGTTATGTTCCTCAAGAATTTATTGTCTTCAGGACAGTACAGGAACATGCAATCCAGAAATTATGAGGGGAAAGGACAACTTTTAAAGAGTAAATGTCTGATGACATTGAGAGTATATTGTCATGTATATTCAAAAGAAGAAACCTACAGTTTTTTCCCACAACTATAACCTGGTTGCAAAGAAAATAATAAAGATAGAAGAAATTCATATATTGTTTGCTTTGTTTTTTCTTTAGAAGACAAGGGAAAAATAACTGCTTATTTTGTTTCTCAGGAGAACCCAGGTGAAGCACAAGCAGAAGAAAAAGTTAACAAAGAAAGGAGTGATGAAACAGTTTGACTCTATTACCTTCATTATTAGGTCTTCTTCACCCTGCCTTGCTATATGCTTTGTCTTTGCCTCCTAATATGTCATTTGGCAGCATTACTTCTTCCTGCTGTTAGCAAACAAAACCTTCCTCCAAACTGACTGTCTGATGATAACAATTTATGGCTTTTTTTCTAGCCAGAAGACTCCTGCATGCTAACACACCATTTCAGAGTTGCGATAAAACTCCTAGGAGAGGTTAACAAAATGGATACTGCTCCAACATATCTTCCAGTCTCAGTAATGGACTAGAAAATATTGTTTTCTGATGACACTCAGTGCATTTTCCCAATGTTTCTCTTCTATTAATTTTCCATGTTATCCCCCCCCCGAGCAGTTATAAACACCATGTAGCAGCAAAGTGTTTGTTGTGTTTTAGGCTGGGTTAGCCAATGATGGACAACAGATGGTCTCCCCCCACCTCTCACTCCAAGGAGAGGAAGAGGAGAAATAGAGAGATTTACAAGTTTAGAAGAAACTAAACTACTTTAATGAAATATTAATAATAAATTAAAAAGGAAAATAATGAAATAGATACAATATATACAAAACCTTATCAAGCTCACAGGATAACGTCACCGGCATGTGCTGGGGAAGTCCCAGACTGGACTCAGCAATGGATGGGAACTGGATTCCAGAGCTGGACTCAGGAACGCACGGCTTGGGATCAAAGGCAGATGAACAGACAGGGTCCTCCTCAGATATCGGCCACTGAAGAAAAAAGAGTGACCCTTTGATCCCTCAGCTTTTATACGGAGCATGGGGCAGATGGGGTGGAATAACCTGTTGGTCAGTTTTGGGTCACCTGTCCTGTCTGCTCCTCCCCACAGGTGGGACCCCTCTACGCTTTTCCATTTCCGACCCTCCAGTGGGGCAAATAATGAAATTAGATGACCTTGGTTGTTAGAGCAACAAGTGTAAACAAGAGCCTTTCTGCGTACCATTCCTTGACATGACCTATAAACATAGGTCTTATCACTCTGAGAATGAACAGTTTTCTGCACAATATGCTGTTAATTTCAGAGAGTTAGAAGAGGCCTAGCTAAGAAGTAAAACTACTGGACAGAACATTGGTTCTGTTATACCTCAAACCAGGACAGTGTTTCATACCCTGTTTGCTGTGATGTATTCATAGACCACATGTTAAGCCTTTACTCACCAAGACAGCTTTTCTACCTAAAGGTCTTGAACTGAACAGCCTTGCTCTACAGAAGTAGTTACAAAGGATTTCAGAAACAGCAACATTTCCATAAGATGGAATAAGAAAATTCAATAGCTGAAGTACGCTCTATACTGTGACATACCATTTTGTAACAGTCAATGGGACCAGAACACTGAGAAAAATATGTATGGAACGTGAAATCTCGTGGACATTTTAAAATGAAATTTCATGGACATTTTAAAATATTTTTTAACTTATCAGCAAATCTCAGTGCAAATTAGAGGACAGCCTTACCTAAAAGACTATGAAAGAAAAATTTCAAGTGTTACAAGACATGGTAGTGTCTTGGACTACCTGTCTACCTATGTCTTGATTATAGTGAATTTTATCATTCTAAATTTCATTTTTATGCCAAAGTGGAACTGTAATTATCCAACAGAAAGGCAAAAGAAAGAAAGGACAAGAACGTGAGTGGCCAATTGGGGTAACAAAGTTATGGCTGCGTTGGGGGTTTAACTTTCGTGAGTCAAAAAGCACTGCTTAAACACTTACATATAAAGCTCAATCTACATCTCACTGAAGTCTACAGAAGAAAATTCCTCTTCAGCTTTAAAGAACTTTGGATCAGCCCCATAAATGTTAATGTTGCATTACACAAGTCTATAGACTAAGGTTTTCCTTCCGTTCAGGGGAAAGGTGAGCCACTAACAGTGTTTGGCAGCTTTGAGATAGTGTGGGTTTCTGCATGTGCCTGCTTGCCCTAGGCCAGTTTTATGTTTACGTGCATTCTTCTGAAATGCCATACTGTCTCACAGGATTTACCACAAAGATGCACAGCATGGCTCTACCCTCATTTATAAAAAGCTTCTCTTTCTAAGTGGTATTAATTGTTGTTCATAACAGCCTCTTGTCTGGCCAAGCACATGTAGTACTTTTCAGGAGACAAAAATCTAGTCAGTGGTGCAGGGACACAGGAGATATAAGGGCATAAGGAATATAAATATCTCTCTGAGAAGGCTGCTGTAGTATGCCCAGTCCAAATAATTTCTGAAAGACATAATGCAGCAATGATCTGATACAAAAGGAATTTGATCTTATCACGCTAGATCTAAAAGCCTAAGAGAATGAAATATAGTAAACAAATCCTCTCTTGGTAAATAAGGATTGCCATTACATCATCTTCCTTCTCCTATGATCCTTACTTCTCTAGTGGCTGATAGGACTTTCCCAAGAGAGAAAAGCAGAGGAAGGGAACTCAGATTTGATTAAGATATGAAACACATAATGCCAAGCAGCCCAGGGCTTATTATTTTTCACTTCATTTAAATTCCTCCCACTCTTCTACGAAATGCAAAAATACAAAGCATGGAATGCTGTCCCTATTTCAAGGTACACACATATATCATAGAATCATGAGAGAATGGCTTGGATTGAATGGGACCTTAAAGATCATCTTGTTCCAACCTCCCTGCCATGGGCAGGGACACCAACCACCAGATCAGGTTGCTCAAAGCCCCATCCAGCCTGGTCTTGAACACTTCCAGGGATGGGGCATCCACAACTTCTCTGGGCAACCTGTTCCAGTGTCTCAACACCCTCACAGTAAAGAATTTCTTTCTAATATTGAATAGAAATCTATCCTCTCTCAGTTTAAAACTGTTACCCCCTCATCCTATTGCTCCACTGCCTGATATGGAGTCCTTCCTGATCCCTCCTATAGTCCCTCTTCACGTACTGGAAGGCCATTATAAGGTCTCTTCTCCAGGCTGAACAACCCCAACTCTCTCAGCTTCTCTTCAGAGGAAAGGTGCTCCAGCCCTTCAACTGTCTTCATGGCCCTCCTCTGGTCCCATTCCAACAGGGCCATGCCCTTCTGGTGTTGAAGACTCCAGAGGTGGACACAGTACTCTAGGTGGGATTTCATGAGTACAGAGTAGAGGGGGAGAATCACCTCCCTCGACCTGCTGGCCATGCTTCTTTTGATGCAGTCCAGGGTGTGGTTGGCTTTCTGGGCTGCAAGAGCACATTGCAGGCTCATGTACAGCTTTTCATTCAGCAGTACTCCCAGTACTGGAGCAATCAGTACTGGGGGTTGCTCCAACCCAGGTGCAGGACCTTGCACTTGACATGGAGGAACTTCACAAGGTTTGCATGAGCCCACCTCTCAAATCTGTCCAGGTCCCTCTGGATGGCATCCCTTCCCTCCAATGTGTTGACTGCACCACACAGCTTGATGTTGTCGGCAAACTCACTGAGGGTGCACTCAATCTCACTGTCTATAAACAGCACCAGTCCCAATACTAACCACTGAGGAATGCCAATCACTGGTCTCTACTTGGGCATTGAGCTTCTTTTCCACTCTTCAGGACAACTTTTTTCATAACTGTAGATCACTTTCAGGTAATAGCTATTCAAATATAGCATGGCAGCAAGCAAGCTTTGCTTTTCATTTTGTATTTTACTGTAATTATGGCACACACATTCATTCTTTAACACTTGATGAGAGCTGCTAAAAGCTCTGCTTTTCCACTTCCACAAGAATTCCTAACATTCATTGTCAACTAGAATACAGATACTAAAATTTCCAAAGTCACACATCAACAAGGTTCTAAAACATCTTTTTGTTTAAGTGATGTCTTAATGTTACATCTTACTAAGCAAGATTTCACCCTTGAACTTAAGGTGCTTTCCTTTCTCAAAGCAGTAATAATAACCTAAATAACTAGTTGCCATTACAGCAAATATTCTGGTCAGCTGTTATATATATAGCTAAGGAGATGAAAAGTTCCCCCCAACATCATAGTTCCTTGCCCCAACTAACACCTTTACATTTGAAAAGAAGCTGATAACGGCAAGTTTATGATCCCCTTTTGTGCTCCTCAGCACAGCTGGGTATGCGTCATGGACCAGTCTGCACTCTCCAGTGTGGTGAGCTATTGATCCAGAGCAGACTCCCTCCCAGCTGATTATATTTCCTTCCACATATGCCAAAAATAATTTCAGACTCCTGAACTCCTTCTAGCATAACTGAGGGAACCCAGGCAGAATTAGAATTACTTCAAAATTAAATGTATCCTATACCTTTTTAAACTATATGAAAACATGACACAAAGGGACTTCTAATCAGATATGGGGGAAAGTGGTGAAGTCAAACTCATGAGTCATCCATTAGAGTTTCTCATATTATAGCTAATGAATGAGGCATTTCTAGAGCAATTGAATAATTTGTACATTCTCACAGCAGACCAGACTCATATAGCAGAAGCTGGTTTTGTAACTGTGACACATTCAGGGAAATTCAGTTACTCAGTGTTCAGTGATTTTTATTTCCACCTCGATGGTATCCTGTTGGAATACAGGCAGGCAAAACTTACCATATAAAGCATGTAGAAACCCTTATTACCTAAAGGGTTTTATTTTCTTACACTAGCTGTATTTCTTCTGCAAACCTGAATCTCATAATAAATAACACAGGAATTTTTATTGGTTTTAAAAACTCAGATTAACTTTGTACCAAAGTCACTCTGATCACTGATATATCCCTGTGACAGTAAAGCAGTGAAAGAAGGAATTCAGCACTATCATCTTCTAAGCAGAAAAGCCATAACCTTAGAATTAGAATAATAAATATCAGTATTCATTTATATAGACTATTACCTAAGGAAGGAAAATGCAAATACATTGATAATGTAGTAAAAGAGGTTAGTTGTGTTGCTCCTTTCTGCACACCAAAACAAAGAAGGATGTGGCTGACCAAATTACGCTTTAAAAGGCAGGAAAACAAGTCTCCTTTATATGTTCCAAAAAAAAAAAGAAAAAAGTGTGATTTAAAAAAGAAAAGAAAACCAAACCAAACCAAAACACAACACAACTCAAAACCACAGATATTTTTTTCCCTGACTGGAAATTTAGAAGGATATTGTTGAGTAACAAGGTCACCCAAAGGATTAACATGATTTGAAATGAGCCACAGTGAAGATCCTGTATATTTCAAGAGGTTCAGAACTGTAAGAGTTCATAATATGTCTGATTGACAAAATCTATGACTGTATGGAGGTAAGGTCAAGCCTCACATCTTTAGGAAGAGAGCTCTTCCCTGTGCTCACTGTGGTACAGAGTGGCATCAGAATGCAGTTAATTCACCCAGAAGGGTAGGTATTAATTTACCTGTCCTGGTTTCAGCTGAGATTGAGTTAATTTTCTTTCTAGTGGTTGCTGTGTTTTCAGATTTGGCATGCATAGTGGTTTAGTTGTTGCTAAGTGATGATTATGCTGGTCAAGGACTTTTTTTGGCTTCCCATAGAAGCTGAGAGGGAGCATAGACAGAAAGATGGAACGGCCAGTGGAATATTCCATACCTTAGATGTCAAGCTTGGCATATAAATGGCGGTTGCCTGAGGGGAGGAATTCTGTGATCTCTGCTTGGGTTGGGCTGGGCAACAAATTCACCAGCTGGTGAGAGTGACTTGTGCCTTGTATATTCTATTGTTGTTGTTGTTATTATTATTATTATTAATTATTGCTGTTCTTGTTGTTTTCCTTTTCTGCTATTGTTCTATCAAACAGTCTTTATCTCCACCCATGACATTCTTTTTCCTTTTCCCTTCCTTTACTCTCACTTCTGCCTCCCTTTCTTGGGGATAGAAGTGGGGGCGAGTGAGCTAGGGACTGTGTCGTCCTAGTTGCTGGCTTGGTGAAACCACAACACTACCTTAGAAAACAAAATGAGCATTTGAAAGATCGCATAGCATAGGCCAGTTGGGTTTTTTTCTTTTATCTGTTTTTCTTTATTTGAAATTTTATTTTTTACCCTAGGTATCATTCTTCAGCAGTTACAAATCTGAGGTGTAGAAAATTAGTCATTGCATATACTTTTCTCTTTCTCACTTACTATTGCCTTAGACAGAACTTGGGTGCTTCCCAGGCCCACCCCGTCCAACTGGCATGGATAATAGCATGAGTTCAAATACGAACACATACATAACAATGCATGTTAATGGTGTACCCAAAACCACTTGAGAAGGCATTTGCCCAAAACTTGCCACTTGAAGAGGAAGAGAATCATCAAGTGCATTAAACAGTCATGGACAAATTGCAGAGACTTTTTTTTAGCAACATAAAAAGAAGTCTAGGAGAAGCATGAGAGGTTGCAGTGGTGGAAGGGACCTTGGCATTGGAACAGACACAGTCAAAGCTCAGGGTGATGCCACCTGATGTCACCTGGGTGCCTACCCACCTCTGCCCACCTGGGCAGCGCACCATTCTGTGGGGTGCTGTGACCAGCCTCTCCCACTGTCCATTGGGTCTGAATGCTGGGAGACCAAGAAGTACCCATGCTGGGGTGCTGGCTGGGAGCTCGTGTGGTGGAGGGTGTGCAGCCAGGGATCCCAGGAAGGGTGAGTCCCCATCACCCAGGGGCTTCCACAGAGAGGGGCTGCAGGGGATTGTACTTCTTGGGATCAGTTACAGGAGGGGTGCTCAGACATTTGGGGGTGTTTATAAGCATTTTCTAAAGGGCTCCTGATGCAGTTTATATGTTGCATTACTGACATTGATCTCAAATGTGTAGCTCACTCACTGCTAGTTAATTACTTGTCATTAATAAGTCAATAAACCACTTCGATCCTTATTTGGTTTAACAACTTGAAATGAATATCTTTCCCCTGTGAAAGTTCGTCACTCCTTATCATTTAGGAAGATGAAATGGATTCCCTAATTTTTTGTAATATGTTACATTTTAAGATGTATTTTGGATCCTTGTTCCAGAGGTACAAAGCCTTTATAGTCAACAAAGTTATGCTCAGTTTACACCCCTATAATTAAGAATCCAATGGTGTATGCCTGTGGCTTTTAAACTTCTAATCACCATTATTTTCAATATTTTGCAAAGGGATTCATTTTACATAATTCTTATAATGAGTGTAACAGAGTTAAATCTACAGGTATGACAGTACACAGATTTCTCTTGTTTTTTTGATTCAATTCTGGGCAAATCTTTCTCCAATTTTTTTTCCCTTTTTTTTTTTACTGTATCTATGTAATCTTAGAAACAGATAGGGAAGTATACTTTTAAGCAGATAGTGTTTGCCCTTTTCATAAAATTTGTCTGTCATTTCCATGGACTCTACAGTTATATAGCCTCTTGATCTTTTCCAGTCACATCAACAGCAGGTGGAAAAAAAAGCTAATTATAGAGACATATTTTAGAAACTGCACACAGATAAATATGTTCTTTTGGCGTGCTTATTTTATATAATTAAAGCAAAGCTACATACAAGGTCCTATTAAAAATACTGTCATAAAAAGCCCCACGCACATATACATACAGAAGGAGGGGCTTAGTTCAGAAATGCAACAAGGAAATTATTTTAATGAAAGCACAAAAGTTTTATGAATTAAACCCTACATATTCTCAAGAATTCTATAACAAAATTATTGCCTCACTTGTCACATAACAAACTATTTAATAAAATCTCATTTAGGAGAAATCCCCAGTTGGCCCTGGGCTGCCATATAAGATTCTTTTAGTGCTTTTCATATTAAAACATTTAAATCATACTTGAAGTTAAGCCTAGGGGGTCTATTATGAAATAATTACTGCTGGGAAGGAAAGTGGGGCTTGTTCCAAATATTGAAGACCTTTTTAAAAAATCCCCCTCACAAATAACTTGTATTCAGTCCTATACTTGCTTTTTCATGAAGGAATGCAGTTGGTATTCTATATATTGTGAATCCGGATAGTTCATGGAAAATGACTGAAAGCACCTTGAAAAATAATTCATAGAATCATAGGATCATAGAATGATTTAGGTAGGACAGGACCTTAAAGATCATCCAGTTCCAACTCCCTGCCATGGGCAGGGACACCAATCACTAGACCAGGTTGCTCAAAGCCCCATCCAACCTGTCCTTGAACACTTCCAGGGATGGGGCCTCCACAGCTTCCCTGGGTAACCTGTTCCAGTGCCTCACCACCCTCACAGTAAAGAACTTCTTCCTAATATCAAATCTAAATCTACCCTCTTTCAGTTTAAAATCATTACCGCTCTTCCTATGACTACAATGCCCTTGTAAAAAATCTCTTCCCAGCTTTCTTATAGGCACCCTTCAGGTACAGGAAAGCTGCTATAATGTCTTCCTGGAGTCTTCACTTCTCCAGGCTGAACAACCCTAACTCTCTCAGCCTCTCTTCAGAGGAGAGGTGCTCCAGCCCTCTGATTATCTTCATGGACCTCCTCTGGACTTGCTCCAACAGGTCCATATCCTTCTTATGTTGGGGGCTCCAGAGCTGGATGCAGTACTCCAGCTGGAATCTCATCAGAGCAGAGTAGAGGGGCAGAATCACCAGCCTTGACCTGCTGGCCATGCTTTTATTTGATGCAGTCCAGGATACATTTGGCTCTCTGGGCTACAAGTGCACATTGTTGGCTCATATGCAGCTTTTCATCCAGCAGTATTCCCAAGTCCTTCTCTTCAGGGCTCCTGTCAATCCATTCTTCACCCAGTCTGTATTTGTGCATGGGATTGCCCCAACCCACATGCAGGACCCTGCATGTTGACTTCATGAGGTTTGCACGGGCCCACTTCTCAAGCCTGTCCAGGTCCCTCGGGATAGCATCCCTCCCTTCAGCGTTTTGTCCGCACGATGCAGCTTGGTATCGTCAGCAAATTTGCTGAGGGTGCACTCAATCATAACACCCATATCACCAATGAAGATCTTAAATAGTACCTGTCCTAGTGCCAGCCCCTGAAGAACAGCACTCGTCATTGATCACCACTTGGACATAGAGCCATTGATTGCAACTCTTTGAGTGTGACCATCCAGCCATTTCCTTATCCACTGAGCGGTCCATCTGTCAAATCCATGTCTCTCCAATTGAAAGACAAGGATGCCATGCGGGATGGTGTCAAATGGTCTGCTCTAGTCCGGGTAGATGATGTCTGTTGCTCTAGCCTTATTCACCAACACTGTTCACATTTTCACAGAAGGCCGCCAAATTTGTCAGGCATGACTTGCCCTTAGTGAAGCCATGTTAGCTGTTGCCAATCACCTCCTTATTTTCCATGTGCCTTAGCAGAGGTTCCAGGAGGATTTACTCCATAATCTTGCTGTGCACAGAGGTGAGATTGACTGGACTTTAGTTCCCTGGGTCTTTCTTTTTTCCCTTTTTAAAAATGGGGGTTGTGTTTCCCCTTTTCCAGTCCATAGGAACTTCACCAGACTGCCACAACTTCTCAAATATGATGTATGCTGGGTAACTTCATCAGCCAGTTCCCTCAGGATCCACGGATTAATCCCATTAAGTCACATGGCTTGAGCCAGTTAGACTTAAAGATCCCTCAGGGAGAGACGTGTCACTTACCTTAGCAGTCATGTGATTCTGAGATGCTGGATTCATTAAGTGCTTCATAGGAATAGGACTGATATGTTTATTTGTATGTTTACACTTTCTGTTGGATCATGCAGGCACTGGCAAAATGCAGCAGCATGACATCCAGACCTGAAAGCCACATGGCTACCTTATCCCAGACAAACGCACACTAAATCCTTTTAATGAAGCCACGTGCCTTCCTAATAAAAGCCAGATGGGTCACATTCAGCTGGTAGCAATATGCGATACAATCTCTTGGTATATCAGATTCAACATACACCTGCCTCTCCCTGCACATGTAGACTTATCTCTTAGAAGAAATAAAATATTTAAAGACTTAAATAAATAGGTACATAGATAAATTTAAAAGTTAGAGCTTGATAGAACATTGTGCTTGATTTTTTTCCTTTTTTTTTTTAATTCTTTCTAGAGAAGGAAAAAAAAAAAAGCTTGGTTCTCAGTTCTTGGCCCTGAGGGAGCATAGTGAAAGCAATCCTTACAGTTTGGGTGTTAAGTCTAATGTAAGATTCACATGAATTAATTTGTAAACAGAGAGGTTCTCCAGTAGTGCAAGAAACATGCCATTCTACACTAGTACTGTAAATTAATGGACTAAGGATAATACAGTTTCCCTGCACCTAAACTATATTCAAATGTATTGAATAGCCTCACAACTGACAGGCATCAAAAACCTACACCAGTGACTTGCAGTACAGTCAGAATTTCAGCCTGCAGCTCTGCCTGAGCAATCAGAGACAAAAACCTAAGATCAGACTTTCCTCAGAAATCTCATGCCAGTACTAAGTGTAGGGAATCTGAAATATTCCATTAAATTTGATCCAATGATTGACCAGAACTGTGCATATGGCAGTTGGCCCTGATGTTCCAAGCATCTTGAGGTAAACTGAGTTTGCCCAAGCATTCCATTTTAGCGCTATGCCAATGCACTTCTATGATAGTCTGAAAGAAGAATTTACAAGGGAAAGAAGAAATCACCATCTGAAAGAAAAAGAAAAACTGAAAATAAAGAAATAAGACATTTAACAAATTATATAGGGATTGTAAAATTCTACAGAGATAAAAACTTAAATTCAATCTTATTTTAGAGTGTTTTCATGTAATTATGCTATAAAATACACTCTCCACTACTGATACATCATACTGTGGCTTTAGAAAATGAAGTCCTGGTATGACAATGTTTCAAGGTCTGAATATGCAGAAAAACACTTGGCTAAAGAAAGCTTAGAGTGCTGTTATACCTCAAATGTTAAACTATTTTTATCTTCTTCCCTGCTGCATCATTGATATGAGAGGTACTATTCCAAAGGTCTGTGGTGGTGTGCTCCCCCTTCCCAAGTGCCAGCCTGACCTTTATCTCCTGTAACTCTGTCTGAGCAATAACCACCCATGGTGGTCACAGTGGGTGCATGTAGTCGTGATGGCTGCACCAGGCTCTGTGAGAGCTGCACCATGGTTTCTGTGAGACAGATAACCACACAATAGCCAAGGGCTAACTTGAGCAATGCTGGTACTGTGATCAATATGTAAATATGACTGTAGGTCAATCATCTTACCTCCATAAATATTGAACAGCCCAAGAGCCCTCTGAGCTCTCCTGAACTGATCCGGGCTGTACGCCAGGATCTCCCCTTGAGCAGGGACGCCTCTCAAGGTTACATTTACTTCTTGAGATTGAGAGATTCCTTGCTACATCAGATCCTCAGTTAAGTGACTAATAGCATGCTAAACTTTGAAATCTTAGCTAAGTAATATAAAGGATTGCTTGTGCAGCAATAATTGGTTAGACATGAAACATTGACCAACTCTGGGACTAGGATTGGATCCAGCTGTACCTAGACTCCTCTCTGAGCAGGAGTTTAGAAAGCATGGTGGTCCTCTCTGAACCTCGTAACTCAACAGGAGGGTCTCCCTGACAGTCTGACCCCATCCTCTGTGCAGTAAATAACCAAGTGTGCCGTGCCACGTCGAATCTTGTTAAAACACTGTCTCATTTACCATCACACTTTGTTAAATCTCTGTTTTATATCAATAAAGCTACTGCTGCTTCTCTTTAGGAGTGAAGTGCATCGCTTCCATCAGCAACAAGGTGCCATCCACCTGATACTGTAGACAACATGGAATTTTACTGAAGCATATTGTTATTGGTTAAGCTTTCCGTTCTTTCTGTTGAAGTAGGATACTTTTAATTTCTGGGTACCATTAAAACACTTCAGTGTAAATAGGGGACCTCTGTTAGAGAGCATTTTGAAACTTTATTCTGAGATATTTTCTTGGAAATGATAATTCCCTTTGCTCCCCAGACTGTGAGAACACCTAGCTTCAGAAGTGGCATAAGTCAAACAGCTCTGAAGGTCTGGCACTCATTTCAGAAACCTGGTGAAGGATTCCTGCATTTCGAACAGCTTTCCTCCAGCTGAACTATTTTGCTATTCAGGTAACCCAAAATAAGCCATTTTCAAAGTCTGCAGAATTACTGTTGTTATTGAAACATGTTACTTCAAGAGATTTTTGGGATCTAAAACACATAATAATCATAATTCATTTTAAACGCTGCAGTTATATGAGTTGCAAGCAGTTGACCGAGGCTGAACTTGACCTTGCTTTCACTTTACAGCCTGGGCCTTTGGCATGATAATTTGTACAATTGACATTATAAAAAAGGCAATATCTAGAGTCACAGGAGTATTGTGGAAATATTTCCAAGAACATTTTTTGTTATTAGCATCCTTCAAATGACTTGCAAATATACCTCTTCGCCAATCTCAACTAACTAGCAGAGTTTAACCCCCTTTCTTTGCCTCAGCTGTGGAGTATTGTCCTTTACTTATTCAGCTTTTTAAAACCCAAAGATATGCTCAGGTTCCTCTTTGCTATTTTTATGTTAATATGATTTAACAATTAGGCAGAAAGAAAGCAAAGAAACATCAACTGATTGTGAAGGCGAGATTTCTGGAGGGCCACAACAATCTGAATAGTATCACATGGGAAGAAAGTAAAATGAAGCACAATGCTCTTCACTATACTATAATCAAAGACATTTTTGGTATTATGCCCTTTTCAAGACACAAGTTATCTTCTTTTTAATATACATAAATGTTAAAGGCTTAATCAATATACATACATTATGGAGACTCCTTAAAATGCAGCATTTTGAAATAACGTAATCCTGTCCTTTCTTACACATTTCAATAAGCTTTTTATTATTTTCTTTTGAGAATGTCACCAGAAAAGAACCACCACTGCAATAATCAGCCAGTGAAATAAGTTGGAGAATTTGTTCCTTACCTGTTGTTTCTGTCTCTCTAAAAACCCAAGTAGTCATTCAATCATTTAAATTCTCCTAAGAAATGAGCACAGTTAAATACTTTTTGAAGTACACAATACTTTGTGTAACACCTCAGTAAGTATGGTGAGCTTATGGAATTCTAAGAATGCCAATTATATGGGTATTTCCCATAAATACTGCTAGAAAAATGTTAGCTGCCTAAATACTGTTAGAAAGATGGCTCTTCTCTGTATAACACTATAAAAACATCCAGCTAGATCAGGTTCTAGAAAACCAATCGGAGGACAAAAAAGGGGTCAAGATTTAAGGGAGGGCAGAGAAAGGTGACATTATGGTGGGAATCTGCCACAGGCCACTTGACCAGGAAGACCGATCAGATGAGGCTTTCTATAGACAGATATGAGTGGTGTCACATTCATGGACCCTGGTCCTCTTGGGGACTTCAAGCACCCCGATATCTGTTGCAGGGAAAATACAGCAGGGCCTAAGCAATCCAGGAAGTTCCTTGAATGAGTTGCTGATAACTTCCTTCTCCAAGTGATAAAAGAGCAAATGAGAAGAACTGCCATGTTGGACCTTGTCCTTACCAACAAAGAGGAGCTAGTGGGGAATGTGAAGCTCAAGGGTAACCTTGGCTGCAACAATCATGAAATGATGGAGTTCAAGATCTTTAGGGCAGCAAGGAGGGTGCACAACGTGCTCACTAACCTGGACTTCAGAAGAGTAGACTTTGGCCTGTTTGGCCAAAGCAGGGATCTGCTTGGTAGAGTACTGTGGGATAAAGCCCTGGAGGGGAGAAGGGCCCAAGAAAACCGGTTAGTATTCAAGGATCACCTCCTCCAAGCTCAGGAGTGATGCATCCCAACAAAGGAAGTCAGGCAAAAATACTAGGAGGGCTGCATGGGTGAACAAGTTGGACAAACTCAAATACAAAAAGGAAGCCTACAGAGGGTGGAAGCAAGGATAGGTAGCCTAGGAGGAATACAGAGAAATTGTCAGAGCAGACAGGGATCAGGTTAGGAAAGCTAAAGCCCAGCTAGAGCTAAATCTAGCCAGGGAAGTCAAGGGCAACAAGAAAAGCTTCTATAGGTACATCAGTGATAAAAGGAAGATTAGAGAAAGTGTAGGCCCACTCCAGAAGGAAACAGGAGACCTGATTACCTGGGATATGGAGAAGGCTGAGGTGCTCATTGACTTTTTTGCCTCAGTCTTCACTGGCAAGGGTTCTAGCCACATCGTCCAAGTTGCAGAAGGAAAAAACAGGGGCTATGAGAATGAAGTATTCCCTGCTGTAGGAGAAGATCAGGTTCAAGACCATCTAAGGTGCCCTCATGAGATACATCTATGTGTCCTGAGGAAACTGGTAGATGAAGATGCCAAGCCACTATACAGCATATTTGAGAAGTTGTGGCAGTCTGGTGAAGTTCCCACTGACTGGAGAAGGGGAAACACAACCCCCATTTTTAGAAAGGGAGAAAAGGAAGACCCAGGGAACTAAAGTCCAGTCACTCTCACCTCTGTGCACAGCAAGATTATGGAGCAGCTCTTCCTAGAAACTCTGCTAAGGTACATGGAAAATAAGGAGGTGATTGGCAACAGCTAACATGGCTTCACCAAGGGCAAGTCATGCCTCACAAATTTGGTGGCCTTCTACGATGGGTTTACATTGTAGGTGGATAAGGGGAGAGCAACAGATGTTGTTTACCTGGACTTGTGCAAAGTATTTGACACTGTCCTGCATGACATCCTTGTCTTTCAATTGGAGAGACATGGATTTGACAGATGGACCACTTGGTGGATAAGGAAATAACTGGATGATCACACTCAAAGGTTTGTGGTCAATGGTTCGATGTCCAAGTGGAGACCAGTGAGGACTGGCATTCCTCAGTGGTCAGTATTGAGACCAGTGCTATTTATAGACAGTGAGATTGAGTGCACCCTCAGTGAGCTGACGACATCAAGCCATGTGGCACAGTCAACACACTGGAGGGAGGGATGCCATCCAGAGGGACCTGGACAGGCTTGAAAGGTGGGCTCATGCCAAACTTGTGAAGTTCCACCAGGCCAAGTGCAAGGTCCTGCACCTGAGTGGGGGAAATCCCAAGCACAAATACAAGCCAGGTGGAGAATGGATTGACAGGAGCCCTGAGGGGAAGGACTTGGGGGTATTGGTGGATGAGAAACTCAACATGAGCTGGCAATGTGTGTCTGCATCCCAGAAAGCCAAACGTATCCTGTGCTGCATCAAAAAAAGCATGGCCAGCATGTCGAAGGAGGTGATTCTGCCCCTCTACTCTGCTCTTGTGAGACCCCACCTGGAGTACTGCATCCAGTTCTGGGACCCCCAACGTAAGAAGGGTATGGACCTGTTGAAGCGGGTCCAGAGGAGGGCCACAAAAGTGATCAGAGGGCTGAAGCATCTATGCTATGAGGACAGGCTGAGTGAGTTGGTGTTGTTCAGCCTGCGGAAGAGAAGGCCTCAGTAAGACCTTATTGGAGTCTTCCAGTATGTAAAGGTGCGCACAATAAAAAGATGGAAAGGGAGTCTTTATCAGAGAGTGTAGTCATAGGATGAAGACCAGCGGTTTTAAACTGAAAGAGGGTAGACTTAGATAAGGTATTAGGAAGAAATTCTTTACTGTGAGGGTGATGAAACACTAGCACAGGCTGCCCAGGGAAGTTGTGGATGTCCCACCCTGGAAGTGTTCAAGACCAGATTAGATGGGGCTTTGAGTAAACTGGTCTATTGGCAGGTGTTCCTGTCCATGGCAGGGGGGATGGAACTAGATTATCTTTAAGGTCCCTTCCAACCCAAACCATTCTATGATTCTAGGAAGATAAAGACAAATACAAAAACCAATTTTGTGGCAGCTTTGAGGCTGCCCAGTGTAGCTATACTCATGCCTGGTGCATACTACAGGGCAGTACATCAGGAGCTAAAATATATTGTGTATACCCACACTCACAATACCTTTTTAAAAGCAGTAAGTATCTGTCAGTTCTGTAGACCTACAATAACCATCTGGTCTACCCTTTTTTTTTTTTTTTTTGATACTTAAAGCTCCTCCAATGTGTTGGTCTGCAATTTCTTCTACAAAATCTCTGTTTCCTTCATTCACTAGGGAGGAATGCTACTTATCTCAGCTTACAGTGTGACTACAACTGCATCCCTGCAATATTGAGAACAATGAGCACAAAGGTTTGTACTTTTCTCTGTTTGTTTGTGTATTTGTTTAGTTATTTCTACCAAAATCATGTTTCTGCCACTTTGTTAAAGGTCAGGTTCCAATACAAGGGCTCTACCATCCTACTGTCCACCATAGTTACTAATAAAGTAGATAAACAAGTAAAAAATGCCTGCAGTGTAATTGTACATTGATTTACCTTCTGTTGGCCCAAACACACACTTATCTTCTTTGATCCTTTGCTGCATTGTCCCATTGCACGTATTCTTTTACATAACACTTACCCTCATGGCCAGCAACCCAGCAAAAATGCAAAGTTTTCAGTCAATGAGTCAGTTACTCTACATAACTTTGATCTGCCTATTCTAAAATATAATTTGTCGTGTAAACTATACACTAACATTTTCAATAATTCAGGCTGAATATCTCCTTTTAAAAAAACTGGTTTAGACTGAGTTGGTTTTTCCTACCTAAAGTTGTTTAACACCATGAACTGTATTCAACCTAGGATGAAAAAAAAATCAGATTGCAGGCATTTCATTTTGGAAGTTATCTTACCATGTTCCCTTTTGTAGGTATCTAAATACTGCTATAAATATCATGCATAGCAGTGTTAACGGCCAAGCCCTCTTGGCCTTACTTACTTAGGGTGTCAAATACGAAAAAAACATGTAAACTACCTCTCCACTCCCCAGCCCACATCTTGGAACAAGGTCTTTTTAACTAAAGACACTAAGCATTTCTGTCTTCTGAAAGATCAGAATTCAACTTATGATCACACAGAACTGGATGTGCAATCTTATATTTTTGTTTGCGTTTGCACAAACCCACAGAGGTTTTTCTAAGTCCTAGAGTAATATATATCGAAAAATTTTTTTCCAAGTTTTGAAAACCTACTCATTTACTTTGTCAAATTCTACAAGAGATTACATGAGAAAACAAAAAAAAATAAGATCCTTTTCTTGTTGAAACTCCATTCTAACAAATGTCATGCCTCTACATATTTCAAGAAAATGCTGATAGGGTTAAAACCACTTGTGTCATCTGAATTAAATAGGTCTTTAAACAACTAGAGAAGCATACAGCTACCATATTAGATAATGCTCAAGGAAAGAGACAATTCTCATTGTGCAAAACCAAGGTATAGATCTTATTTTTAGGCAGCAAAGCTAAATGTTTGTCTATCAGAGAGGCTGATGTTCAGAAGTGATAAATAACTTATGTACACCATGGATATCCAGTGTCTAGCAGTCACGAAGGAGGCTGAAGGAGTATCATTCAAAAATCTACTGAATGTCAAAATCAGTCATAATAAATGAAAAAAAACACCCAAACTTATGTAAATGGTATGCCTACACACTTTCAATACGTCTGGAAAAAAACTTTAAAGCCAGTCTTTCCTATAATGTTTCAGCATTTCTCTTTTCATCAGCAAAAGGATTTTTACAAGATTTTTTACAATGAAGAGGAATTAATCTACTAACTCTTGAGCTCTGTGTAGATTGTAATTGAAACCTGGAGATGTCTGACCCAAAATATAGACCAATATGGAGGGGAGTGGGTCTAGGAAGAAGGAAATTGTTTGCTTAAACATATTTTACCTTCCACACTGCTGGTGTAATTGTGACACAGATTCTAGTAAGCTAATAAACTAATTTGTGGACTCTTCCAGGTAACAGAGGCAAACAGTACAACCTTTTTTTAAAAAAAATGCAAAGACAAACCCACAACTTTTTGCTACTCATTTCCTCTACTTCTGCAAAACCAATTTTTGCAGAAACCTAAATGTTGCATGTAGACTGACTTGACCTTTGGAACAGTTGGCAGCTTAGGTTCTTCAGTTGTAACAGGCATCCCAATATGAGCAAGAAAAAGATAGAGCTGCAACACCACTGAGATTTAACAGCGTATAATTAGGTAACTTAGAGACCCAGTATAGAGATTTTACTTCATGCCAGCCAACCCTAAATCCAGCTGAACTCTTCGGAAAATCGTCTTCAGAAAACACTAGATAAAACATCTGATTTTCCTCAAGTACCTTAGAAGTCTTTGTTTCTATGTAAAATATAAATTTTGTAATATTGCATAAAACAGAACAATGATGATTCTGCAGCCCATGAGGGAATATCGCTCACTCACCTTCACCCTTCATTTAAGACACAGTTTATAAGCCTTTGAAAGCCTTGAAAGTCTGCATAGTAGGAATACCTGTTTGCACTCCAAGTCAATGTAGAAGCCCACTAGACAGCTTCTTCCCAATAATAATTAGGACTTTCTTAAGTATCAGCTGATCATAAGGTAAATCTCATTGATGAATGAAGGAGGTGAACTTTGGCCCTTAAAAAAAAACTCATTATGTGACAAGTAGGAAAACTTACTTTAGAAGATATTGTAATCTGGGGGAGAAAGCGTTCACTATAAATCAGTTCATGACTTTTTCACTTTGTTAGAATAAAATCTTTTTGAGATGGCATTTGTGGATTTATTCACACAATTGAAGAAAAGAATTATTTAATCCTTAGTTTGTTTTCTCCTATAGCTGGTTTCACACATTTCCAAGAACATTGAAGTAGTCCTAGCCCTCCCTGTTCCCTTTGTCATTCCATATTTATCTTTGCTTTGGAAAAAAGATTGCTGCTAGTTTGGAAAAAAAAAAAGAAGACTTCAAAACACACACTAAAAAAGGCAGGAAGCACAGGGGGAACAGTATTTATCAGCAGAGACAGCAACTTTTACATATATACATTGGTCCATTCATTCCTAACAATTCATGAGCATCCTAAACTCTGCCTGTGGGTGTCGGCAAGGTAGGTTCTGACTCATTTTGTACAGTTTTAGGACAGCAACAAAATACTTCTTTTATGTATCTATATATTTCAGAGATTGTTTCGCACATGTGGCTGTCCATACACTATAATTAACAAATGAAGTATTGAAAAAGAGGAACCTCAAACTCCTTGGTGGTATACGGTTTGATGGTTTCATATGTTGGAGTGTTTCCTTTATTTGTGTTGATTCCTTAAGCATCAGAATATTGTTATCCTGTCCCCAGACAGTTTAAGCAGGAGTTCATCTGATACCTGAGAAAAAAATTTAATTTTGTTTTGTTTTTACTACTTAGAACTTTTAGATTTCTGGTGCTGTTTTGAGGTAACCTTGTGACTCCTAAGACCTTGTCATAAACAACATAGTGAGTTTTAAGTGCATATTGAAAGCAGGACAAATGAAGAAATGAAATAGGCTTAAAAGTTCCTCTTTTAGGAGAGAGCAGTTGCTATTGACAGCAATACAATTTGTACTGTCAGTTCTCCTTTGTAGTAGCTCTTTCATTTAGAACGAATACCAATAGACAAATTAAAAGAGCGGTCTCTGTATGAAAACATATAAAACCTTTAAATGTGATATCATCAATTTTGACCTGAAAGGAGAGGTTTCGCAATAGCAAGAGATACTGTCTATTCAAAACCAAAAAGTATTAAAAAACTCCCAAAATACAATAGCATGAATTTTGCAGCTTGTCACACAAAAGGGATGAATAAGTGTCAATCAGTTCCTAAACCAATCATAGAACCACAGAATCATTTAGGTTGGAAAAGACCTTTAAGATCATTGAGTCCAGCTGTGAACCTAACACTGCCAAGTCCAACAATAAAACCAGGTCCCTAAGTGCCACATCTACACGTCTTTTAAATACCTCCAGGGATGGTGACTCAACCACTTCTTTGGGCAGCCTATTCCAATGCTTGGCAACCCTTTTGGTGAAGAATTTTCCTAATATGCAATCTAAACATCCCCTGGCACAACTTGAGGCTATTTCCTCTTGTTTCCTCACTTGTTACTTGGGAGAGAGACCAACACCCAACTCACTACAACCTACTTTCACACAGTTGTAGAGAAAGATAAGGTCCCCCCTGAGCCTCCTTTTCTCCAGACTTAACAACCCCATTCCCTCAGCTGCTCCTCACAAGACTTGTGCTCTAGAAACTTCACCTGTTTTGCTGCTCTTCTTTGTACATGCTTCAGTATCTCAGTGTCTTTCTCATAGTGAGGGGACCAAAACTGAACACAGTATTTGAGGTGTGGCCTCAGCAGTGCTGAGTACAGAGGCCCAACTTGGTATTGTCTGCAAGTTTATGAAGGGTGCACTCAATCCCCTCTGAAACCAATCCAAACCAAACAAATAAAATACCCATATCACTCCAAGTTATGCATCTTCATTATAATATTCCTCAGACAGGTTAGTGATTAGGCTATGTATAACATCAGTCTAAGTCTATTTTTCTTTTTATTTGGTTATATATAGTGCAAAAGTAATTAATATACAGGATACCACAGTAACTGATGTCACAGTAGATGCAAACGCACTTGGGCAGCTGCCAGTACCAGCCAGCATCATTCAGAGGAGCAAGGCAAAAGACCATCAACTCAACACAAGGTGAAGGTTTTGTGTTTCCAGTATATTTCAAAATCAATTACAGTGAGCTAATTACCAGACAGTGCTTTAAGACTTGCTGTTGAAAAATGCAAATTCCTCATAGGACCTAATAAGTAACAAACAGTACAATGCCTACTTTATATACATAGTGTAGAAGCATTAGCAAGGCAGACTTCAATAAAGTCAGGGATCTTTAATTTTATGAGCTATTTTAGTGCAAGCACAATGTAAGAGCGTATTTAAGGTTCAACTAATGCAGTAAAACTTTATTGTTGTTATTATTATTGTTGTTGTTATTACTGTTGTTGTTATGTTACCATGGTGACCTCTTTAACCAGTGTGGTTCTGTTGTGTTTGTTACTGTCACTACAATAAATTAATCATGGTCCAAAGCCAAGAACTGATGTTGGTTACAGATATATCTGCCAATTCTAACCTCTTGATAAGTGCACATGCATATGAACTACAAGTTTAAATTTAAAAGTACATTTTTTAATCATAGATTTATACATATTCATGGTCTGTGGTTTTTTGCCATTCATAATCAAAAGGACAGTATCCATCAGGTGGCTGAGAATTTGAAAGCACAATTATAGCAGTGGTTTGACACCTAGAACCAAGATAATCCTAAAAGCTTTTCTCAGTTGCAGACTTTTCCTACCTAATTCCAACACCATCCTACTTTTCAACTTTGAAATCTCCAGAGTATCAAATCCATAAGTCTACGTGGAAGCATATCTCATGGTTGTGGACAGTTCTGAATTTATTTCACACTCAAGAATGGTCCATATTCATAAATGAGATGCACTGCTCCAATCTCTGCATTCATTGTACCCCTCACATGTCAGGGACAAACCTCTTACCAGCCAGCTATGCCTTCCTTGAGAAACAGATCAGTGAAAGGAGAGGAACAGAAAGCGCTGATGCTGCTCAGTTTCTAATAGTGAGGGGCACAGAATTTAAAGGCAACAGAAAATTGATTGTGAAACTGTGACACGATACAAACACACAAATTTCATTGTGCACTGAAAGCTAGCTCCCACCTTCACAAAAAGTCCTCCTTTCGCACCTTGAATACAGTTGTACATCTTCAGCAAGTGATGTGGACAGCATCCACAGCTATGGCACTCTCTCTCAAGAGGCTTTAATTCCCTTAACTGTGGAATTTCCTTAGCTCTGTAATACAAGACTATCATATAAGAGAAAAGAGCATGTTCCCTCCTTTCAGCACCTGTGTGTTTTTGAAAGAAAGGCTGCACGTGGAAAGTATTTCAGGTTCTTGATGTGGAGCAGACAAAGATCTATATTAGTCCCCTGCTCTTTCCTGTTGGCTGTCTTCAGGCAGAAATATGCTGACAGCACTGTTTTTGCTTAGCATGTTATTTTGAAATCTGTTATAGGGTGCCTAATGTTCTTGGCATTACTTTACAGAGAGCTTTATCACTTCACTCCAAACCTTCACAATGGGAACATGATACTTAGAAGTTCAACACTTCTACATCTGCTGTTTCTGCAAGTTACTGTGCAACTTGCTCAAGATTACAAGGGAAATAAGAGGCATAATATGAAAACTAAATTCTGATTCTCAATCCAGTCCTTTAAGCATAAGCGAGTCCTTCCAATGTAAAGATACAGACTGAAAAATACAAAGATGGAACTACTGTCCAGTGCACAGCAAAGTAGACAGTTAAATTCTTTTAAATGTTAGAGATGGTATTGGACTAACATCTGTCAGTTTTTGCTTTGAGCACAGGTAAAAGCAATGATTTTTGCAATGTAAATACCTTTCACATTTAAAAATAACATCATGTGGAAGAAAAATCTTAAAGCACTGCAATCGTTCTTTTAATGAAAACTAAATAAAAATATCTCTAGTTTCACAGATTGGTACTAGGGACTAGGAGTATCTAGAGCTCTCAGATGTCAGCTGGAGTTTTACAGGCACAAGAGAAACAGAATTACAATAAAGATTACTGACTGGTGAACTAGAACAGGGCTTCTCGCATTGCAGTCCAGGAAGCACCATCAGCAGCCTGTAAAGCCAGTTCTGTCATACCAGGGAGGCATCTGTCAATCTCCAAGCAGAGATGCGTACCGCAGCTGTAGCCAGCTCGCAGTTCTTTCATTCAACACAGAAGATTTTTTTAATTAGCTAAACAACATCAGATAGTCACAAGCACTGCACTGAAACGTTTATGGCTGCCTCCTTACCCTTGGGCTCACTTCACTGCTTTTTCTGCCAGATGCAGGGTTCAGCAGTTAAAATAAGAGTCAGAGATGAGGTTCAGCAGGATAAAAGGCTTTTCAATTGCCCAACATCTACCATCAGGCAAGCTGGAAGAGCACACCCTGCACCTCCAGCCACATACAAAATACCAGCTGGAGCACAAGGAGCACGAGGTAGGGCTCCTTCCTCTCCATAGCCAAGTGGTAGATCCAAACATAGTAACAGACCAGGAGGGCCCACCAGTCTTGTACAGGGAGTAGGCAGTACATGAAGAAAGATCTCTTTCAAACCTGGGATGCTGCAGGGAGGCCCCGTGACATGCAGGATTGCAGCCTCTATCAGTGAGTGAAAAGACTGACAACAAGTTTCCAGGGAAGCCAGAAAGTTACATGAAGCAAACTTACCTGCCCTAAGTCCTCCCGCAAGTCTTCTGATTCACTGGTATTTCCCAGCCCAATGCACTCAGAGACATACGAGTGTGTTTTGAAGCTCCCTACCTCATCACTGCCCTTTTCTGGCACAGAAGAATGGCTCCTCCTCTGACTATGGCAGTAAATTAAATACACCTTCACTCCCTTTTTTGATACAAGCTATGATCAAGAGTTTGTAAAGTATCTGACTGCTGCAATTCACCATTGCAGTCACATAGAAGCAAAAAATAGCTGCTGAATGAGGTGACAACCTGAAAGCAGCTGGAGGCATAAACAGATTTACTGTTATTCTGAGGATACAAAACAAGCTCCCAGATCTCAACACACCAGGAATTTTCCAGTGTTTGGATCTACAGCCCATTTAATGTGAGTTGTTCTCAGCTCCATCATTAAAAATTTAAGTTTTTCCCAGAAAATGTTGTAGGAAGAGGAAAATAGTTACTTAACAGCAAGAAGATGGTGTCATAACCTTTTTTCCTTAACAGCAGTTCATTCCATCTTTGAAATATTACCAAAAGTTAAAGTGAATTTAACAGCCCAATTCACCTTAAATTTAGGTCTGAACTTTGAAACCAATATTTAAAGATTTGCTTTTAGGCTCATTTAGTTGAGTGTTATTTTGCCCATAAAACAAGTGGTATTTATGTGTTTGTCTGTGTATAAAATGTATATGTACATACATACACACAATGAGACTCACTGAATGTGCAAGGGGTAGGGAGGTCTGCATACATGCACTGGTGCATGTGTGAAAAGCCCATGTTGGACATCAAGGACTGGGAACAAAGGATGGGCTGCAAAAGGATCCATGTTTGACTATTTCTCCAGAGCACGTCACCTGTCTTTAGATTTTGGAGTACCCACCTCAGTTTCCCACCTCCTGCCTGAGATAAATGAATCAAACCTACTGCATGAGAGCAGATCCGGTATTTGTAGTTAAACCTAGCCAAGTCTTTGTATACCAGGGCTGAATTTTACAAAAGCCTTTATGAAGCCTCTTACTACAGAGTTAGAGCCTTTAATTAATGGCAAGAATCTTAATCATATTTCTGTCCAGATTTTAAGGTTTTTTAACTTGTGTTGATTGTTTAATCCTTTTTTCTCCTTGCCATACAGTAAAACTTTCTCACTAATTCTTTTCTTGCCACTACTGCTGATCTTTGGATTTCACTGGTCATCTTGTTGGTTGAGAGAAAACTGTGACAGCCCAACCTTCATAGGTTTCTTGGTCACTCCTGGGGACCTGTCCTGCAGATAGGATCTCTGCAAGACTATTCTTTGAAGAGATATCCAAAGAAGCTCAGCCTAATAAAGTACGTTATTGAAAATAAAAACAGTCTGGAATACATTTCCCTGGTCTGTATGTAGACTTCACTACATAAGTGGCCAAAGCAAAGGACTGTCTTCTCTTTGCTGTAGTTTGAAATTTATGGAAGAAGAAGGTAGACAGATTAAAGGTGATCTCCAGCTTTAAGGAAGAAGAGACGTGAAAGCTGCACTTAAAATTTTTCACTCTTTTGTGTCATATGTACATTTTTGTTTGGATAAATCTGTTTCTAAATTCATAGTTTTATGTCTTAGAATCATAGAATGATAGAATTGTTAGGGTTGGAAGGGACCTTAAAGATCATCTAGTTCCAACACCCCTGCCATGGGCAGGGACACTTCCCACTAGATCAGGTTGCTCAGAGTCCCATCCAGCCTGACCTTAAAAACTTCCAGGGATGGGGCTTCCACCACCTCTCTGGGCAACCTGTTCCAGTGTCTCACCACCCTCATGGTGAAGAACTTCTTCCTAACATCCAGTCTGAATCGTCCCATCTCTAGTTTTAATCCATTCCCTTTAGTCCTACCATTACCTGGCATCCTAAAAAGTCCCTCACCAGCTTTCTTGTAGGTCCCCTTAAGATACTGTTAGGCCACTATAAGGTCTCCTTCTTTTCTCTGGACTGAACAACCCCAACTCTCTCAGTCTGTCCTCATAGGAGAGGTGCTCCATCCCTCTGATCATCCTCATGGCCATTCTCTGGACATGTTCCAGCAGGTCCATATCTCTCCTGTGGTAGGGGCTCCAGAATTGGGGCAGTACTCCAAGTGTGGTCTCACAAGAATGCTGCAGAGAGGGAGAATTTAAGATTAATTTTAGTAACTTTCAAGATCTTGTTCTTAGGTCACAGACATATACAAAGATAGAAAGTTCATTTCTTAAGCTGATGATCTCAGCATTAGGATTGCTGAGTCTGTCATTTGCATGGGCACAACACCCCCCCTATTAATTAACATGGTTAAGGATGACTTGTCAAGGTGGTTACAAGCTCCCTATCTCATCAGTTAAGAGCCCTATTCTCTAAATAATAACAATTATGTCCTATTTACTATACATTTTACAATTGCTGGACATGGCTTTCAAATAAGACATTAAAAAAAACATTATATTCAGCTTATATCTTGTAAACAAATGATCAAAAATTCTGAATCGGCTTAATCTGTCAAAGTCAAAAAAGCAAGAAAGGTTTGTCAGTCCCTGATCTGAAACAGAATAACTTAGCATATCAGCAGCAAATCATGTGGGATTCATTGATTTCTCTTAAGAATTATGCTCCTGCCAAGATCAAAAAAAGGTTCATGTTTTCTTTTTCTATAAGGTAACTGTCCTTCTTATTAGCTTCTGATATTTTATTCCCTGTGGTCTTCCTTTGAGAACACTATGCAAACAATCCTTTTTATTCCATGTTCCCACTAAGACAAATCCAAACTTATTCTCTTCTGTTGACATACCGTGTTTGAATAGGATAATATGGAAATAGAGCAAATGACATCCAATATCTGACTGCTACATTTGGCCCCACTGACATTTTTATGATTGCAAATGGCAGTGAAGTTGAATGGATTTTTGTCAGTTGAGACATTTAATAAGTAACACACTTGTGAAGAAAACTCTGTCACGCAGAGCTTAGCAACCTCCCTCCCTTTCTCACAAAGTCTATACTTAGGATATCTGGTCTGCAGAAAAATCACATTTGTGCCCTATACATTTTAGTAAATGACACAAAATCTATTGCTAAAATGAATGTTAGAATGGCAAGAGAATGTATTAATAAGTACAAAACCGGTTAATCAATCTAGAATGCTAAACATTACCTTACTTGGATGCATATTTCTTCCCTTAAATACAACTAATTAGTTTCATGTATGATTTTTACTTTTTACGACTCAGAAACAAGGCTCTACCCGGGTTAACCTTCCTGCAGGGGCGAAGATTCTAAATTAGCATTTTAAATTGAAATGCCTTGCTGTTTCTAATGCAATGCATAACGTCAGTTTGCAAATAGTATAAACAGGCATAAATCCTGTCCAACATGATGCCAGCTGCTTTCCTTGAAGTCTTTTTCTGAATTACAAATTTCAGCCCTAAGTTGTTCTAGACTTGAAGTAAAAAAATTTTTTTTTCAATTCTTTGGTTGATATTATTTACTCTAATGACAACTTTTGTTCAAACATATATGCCTATAAACCCCCTAACGTGAAAACTAATGAACTGGTAACAACGGGCAAGGAGAAGGCTGAGGTACTCAATAACTTTACCTCAGTCTTCAGTGGCAGCCTCTCATTCCACATCTCTCAAGTGGATGGACCGTAAGACAGACACTGGGGGAGCAAAGTCCCTCCCACTGTAAGAGAAGATCAGGTTCATGAGCACCTGAGAAATCTGAACATACAGGAGTCTATGGGACCTGATGAGGTGCATCCCAGAGTCCTGAGAGAATGAGCTGATGTAGTTGCCAAGCCACTCTCCATGATATTTGAAGAGTCACGGAAGTAAGATGAAGTCCCCGGTGACTGGATACAGGGAAATATTGCACCTATTTTTAAAAAGGGTAGAAAGGAGGACTCTGGGACCTACAGACCTGTTAGTCTCACTTCTGTGCCTGAGAAGATCATGGAACAGATACTCCTAGAAGCTATGCTAAGGCAAATGGAGGAGAGAGAGGTGATTCATGACAGTCAGCATGGCTTCACCAAGGGGAAGTCCTGCCTGACCAGCCTTGTGGCCTTCTGTGATGGGGTGATTACAGCAGTGAACAAGCAAAGAGCTACAAATGTTGTCTATCTGGACTTCTGTCCAGATAGAGGCCTTTGACACAGTTCCCCACAACACGGTCCCTCCTCCTGCTCTCTAAATCGGAGAGATATGGATATGATAAGTGGACTGCTCAGTGGATAAGGAATTGGTTGGATGGTCACATCCAGAGGGTAGTGGTAAATGGCTTGACGTGCGGATGGACGTTGGTGTTGAGTGGTGTCCCTCAAAGGTCCATATTAAGACCAGTACTGTTTAATATATTCACCAATGACATAGACAGTGGGATCAAATGCACGCTCAGCAAGTTTGCAGATGACACCAAACTGAGTGGTGTGGTTGACACACCTGAGGGACAGGATGCCATCCAGAGAGACCTGGACAAGCTCAAGAAGGAGGACAGTGTGAACTTCATAAGGTTTAACAAGGCCAAGTGCAAAGTCCTGTACATGGGTCAGGGCGACCACTAGTATCAATACAAGCTGGAGTATGAAGGAATTGGGAGCATCCCTTCAGAAAAGGACTTGGGGGTACTGGTGAATGAAAAGCTGGACATGAACCAACAATGTCAGCTTGCAGACCAGAAAGCCAAACATATCCCAGACTGCATCAAAAGAAGCGTGGCCAGCAGGTCGAAGGAGGTGATTCTGCTCCTCTGCTCTACTCTGGTGAGACCCCATCTGAAGTACTGCATCCAGTTCTGGAGCCCCAACATAAGAAGGATATGGACCTGTTGGAGCAAGTCCAAAGGAGGGCCACAAAAATGATCAGAGGGATGGAACACCTCTCCTATGAAGACAGGCTGAGAGAGTTGGTGTTGTTCAACCTGGAGAAGAGAAGGCCCCAGTGAAACCTGATTGATGTCTTTCAGCACTTAAAGGGGGCCTGTAAGAAAGATGGGGACAGACTTTTTAGCAGGGCCTGTTGCAATAGGACAAGGGGTAATGGTTTTAAACTATAAGAGGGTAGATTCAGACTAAATAGAAAGAAGAATTTTTTTACAATGGGGGTGGCGAAACATTGGCACTGATCACCCAGTGAGGTGGTAGATGCCTCATCTCTGGAAACATTCAAGGTCAGGTTGGACGGAGCTCTGAGCAACCTGATGTGGTTAAAGATGTCCCTGCTCATTGCAGGCGGGGTGGATTGGGTGACCTTTAAAGATCCCATCCAACCCCAACTCTTCTATGATTCTATGACAGTGCCTGAAAAGTTCAGTTTCTAAGATTAACTCTATTATTCTACACTTTCTTTGCAACCACACATGAACAATACTTTCTATTCAAAAACATATTTAAACATGCACTTCAGGCAGAGCTCATGCAAGTGTTACTCACACCACACCATCTTGTTGGAAGTGGTTAATTCCAACACATAATGTTATGGTAAATTTTATGTTGGTTGACATAAGACATTAAGGTTTTTTTTGTCACAAGAGCAAGAAAGCTCTTGGCAGATATTCCTCTTATAAATTTCACCTTTACACTATCATACTCTCCAAATAAGAGTTACAGGAATTTATCTTTCCCCCACAGTAAAAAACATTTCCCTTAATCTCCTGGCAGATAAGTATGACTGAACATTTCTCAGAAATGTACTTGAAAACTGAGAGGATACCCAGAAACATTTTGCTCCCAAAGATGATAGTTTAACAAGGTCATAGTTGTCTGAAAATCACAGCATTAGAATAAAAACAATTACATAATCCTAACGCTAGCTGAATGACCAACATCTTGCTCTAAAACTGCACACCTGTATAACATTAGTCAGCGAAAGCAACAGAAAGCAATTCATAGAAAAATACTTTCACAGGATGATAGCTCCCTTTTGACTATAAACATGTATCAGCTAAAATTGCCAAGGTCTCATTTCTATGGTTTTCTGTTCTTATTCCTTATTAGGACTCTGGAATAAACTTTGTTTCCGAGACAGCTCTCAGCACTGTGGTAATTCCTTCCATGCCCTCCCTTGCAACAGTCTGCTTGCATTCTCCACTGCTTCTCACAAACTGAATGTCAAGCCTCCAAAAGACCTTTATCCATCAATGTCCTCACTCTCCAGGTTTTACAAGCACTCTGATGTTAAAATATTCTCTGCAGATACTAGGAGTAGTTCACCACCACAGTAAGAACAAAAATGTATAAAGCATTGAGCTTCTCTGCTGGAAAGAAGTCTGCAAGAATGATGTTTCATTTAATTCTTTTAAACAAGAAAAGACACTTTCCTCATTTATTATGTGTGGATTTTTTAATATTTTTTTTGCAATAAAATGTTTCCTAGAGGTTACTTCACATGCAAAGATGCAGCTGGAGGAAATATTTGAAATACATACAGAAATGGTTCTGAGTCATAGCATAGTAACTTCAAGTTAGTGATGCTTTTCTTTGCCTGCAATATCTTTCTGAATTGGGAATTTCTTACTACAGGCATCCCTTCAATATCATAGGGACAATTTTCAGAACAAATGTGCAGTTTCATGGAAGTCATTGCGTCATTCAGCATTTTTCAGGTCCATGCTGAGTATGGTTCACTCCTTCCACAAAATATTGGTTACTCAAGTGACTATATATATGTATGTATATAGATATACACACACACTAACATTTTAATGTTTGTTCAATTTAAATGACCACATTTTCAGATTATATTCTCAGTGGTGACAATTATTTCCTTAGTGACACTTTATCACTGAATAGTAGATTTAGAATTTCTTTAGGTGTTTTTAATTTTACTGCTTTTTTTGTACTAAGAGGAATTGGAAAAAGCCTTTTTTAAGCATCCTGAAACAGCTTCTACTTTTGCAGGTCCTGGATCTTCTGGGGAAATTTTAACTACCCTGAACCTGGATTCATAAACAAGGTAGAGACAGCTGGAGGTCGTGAATCCTAACAGAAGCCTTGGCTGCATTGACCAAAAGGAGAGTGTGTATGAAAATGATGACCTTGGATTTAGGGAGAGCAGCTTGTTCAGGGTAGGTGAGGTGCTGTGATAGGATGCCCTGAAGTTTAACTTGTGAAGGGACCAAGGAGAGGTGTTTTATTTTAAAGACAAACTCTTCAGAAGTACAACAGTGTTCCGTTTTGATGACCTGTATTTCTTATGCTTCTTATAGCTTATGTTTATTTTAGAAAGTAGTGGTTTCATGTGCTTAACTTCAAACGAAAATTTTATTACACAAGATATATATTACCATTCTAAAATAATTTTAAAATACTGTTTACTACAGACACATAATGTCAATTAAAAGAAAATACTAGTATAAACATTTTTTGTTGTACCAAGATTCTAAGTCATTCTTCATTAGAATTTAAACATATTATACAATTGCTTTTTTATCCAGCTTTGCTATGTATCAGTTCCAGAAATTTCAGAGATGGGATTCTTTCCAAATTCAAAACAACTCCCACCTGCAATATAGGACTGTTCATGTGGTCCCTTGCCAGTAACGATGAAGTAAGTAGACGCACCCCTTTTATCTCTGCAAAGATGTTAATAGTCTAATAATTGTTTGAACTGAAATGAAGAACTTTTTTCCCTGAAAAGTACATCAGCACTATTTATAAACAAACATTTCAACCTGCCAAAACCTGTATGGGGGACATAATGCTATACAAAGACCAAAGAAAGTAACTCAAATGCAATTATAGGTGCAGAATACCAAAAAGGAGACATGAACTCTATTTATATGGTGTAAACATTCACACTACACTTTTCTTAGTGAATTTGTGTATTAAAGACATTTAGTGGGATTTATAATCACACTTTTGCATAAAAAGAAGGGTAAGAAGCCTAGAAATAGGGATACATAATTCTTTTCAAAAAAGAGAAAGCATTTTGTTTAGAAAAATCTGGCCATGTCAGTTCTACTTCTTCTTTCAGTGTTTGTGCTATCTATCTGCTCCTTGTGTTTTCTCCATTTCAGAGACTTCCTACTATTAATGGTTTGATGCACCATCCTTTATTCTCTAAAAATCAAAACAGTTCAAGCACAGGAAGCTAAAGTTGCATGAAATGTGACTACTTCCAACCCCTAAGGTTACTATATGATGAGAGGTTCATCTGAAAAAAACAACCAGCAAACATTAGAACTTGCTCCAGGATAAAGCTACCAATAAACATTTGTTACCAATTTTGTTTTGTTGTTTGAATTTTTTTTGTTTTTTGTTTGTTTGTTTGTTTGTTTACCTTTTGTTTTAAATGTTTGCATAGTTTTGCCTACAAGCCAAACTGTGGTATCCTATAAGATTACATAAGTAGTCTATTTTTCTCTTCTAGGGCAATTCAGAGTCCCACGAAAAAAGTATAGTGCTACCTTCAGTGGAACAGCTAGTTCTGAAGTTACTCTTCTCCCAAAAAGGATATGGAGGGACAGCAACTTCACTGGCCCATCTAGTACTTCCCCATGCCTAAATGGGGAGGGTCATGCCATTTTCAGTGCTGGACAGTCTTAGTTTCTGTTACTGTCTGGCCACTTACCATACTGTAATTTTATGAAATCAGATAGATACAAAAGGATACAGAAGAAATAAAGAGCAAGTTACTGTCCTTCTCAAATGGTAAATACAGATATTGGTATAATTGTTTGCCACTCTACAAAGAATGAAACTGCAAAAGCACCAGGTCATATTCCCCGACCCAAAAGTCCATTGTGTTGGCATGAATGTATACAACAGGATCTCAGATGGCGGTATGACTCAGTCAAAAGACAAAAGTCTTTATACAGAATGAAGTGTCTGCAAAAAGTACCACAGACGTCAGAGAACAAGGAGCTGGAATAAAATATATTCTGATGTTTTACATAAAAATGGCAAGGTTATCCATTCCTTGTTTTTTGCCTTGCTTATGACATAAAGTAACTTAAATGCAAATGAGAGAAAACGAAGAGAAACTGCATATAAAGGCAGAAAAAGCAGTGTAAGAATTATATCATATGGATATTTTTTTTAAAAGCAAAACCTTGAGCATCTCATACAAAACAGTTTGTATGGAGTCTCAGATCTGACTGATGTAGAACCACCTGGTGTAGAACACCATCCTTTCCTTTTTTGCTTTGCTCTTTCCACCATTATAGTTATTTTTTTTCCCTCTCATTTAGTATTAAATACAGACAAAAAACACACTGCTTCTTAAGCTTTGGCCACCACTAGTCATCTCCGTAATATTTGCCACCATAATACTCTGAAGTTTGTCAGGTTGAGCCAGGATTAGATGCTCACTGATACACTTCAGTGCTTTTTTGACTGAGACATTACAGCAATTTCTTCAGACTGTTAAGATGGATTGTGTTAGCCCTTGGTATTATGCCATTACATTTAGTCATGTCATTATTCTATTCACAATATTATGATAAGTTACCATGCATGGAATTCTAAACAAGAATATAATTGTTTTATTTTATTTTCCCTTCCCTTAAGTTTCTGACCATCCTGTACTTTCTTACAACAAAATGCCTGATTTACAGAAGAGAGCAGGGCTGATTTTATCCAGACCCCATTTCACCTGAAATGCCAGCCAATGGCGTGGACAAGGCACCTCTTAACAGTATGGCAGTCCGACTACACAAAGGAGCAGCAGATCACACTGCTCATCCTCTCCTTGCTGGATGTAACAGCAGCTTCTTCGTGGCAAAAGCAGGGGACTGGGAAGGCTTGCCCCAGATGCACCCAGGCTAGATATACAAACAAGCCAGAACTGCTGAGTGGGAGGTGAAGGCTTACCATACGTAAGAGGGCAGAACAAGGTCCTAAGAAAACAGTGACTCAGAGACAGTGTTCTGTGATTCCGCTACAGCCTTGCAGGCACAACTAACTCCACCACAGTTGGCCAGTGAAACAATTTACCAAAAGGTAGGTCAGAGGAGAGAAAGGTAGTTGCTTTCAGCAAAACCACACTTCATCAACAGCTAGTCACAGTTACCACTTAAAGCGACTGAAATGCACATTAAAAAGAATTCATATCTTAAACGTTGCTGTATTTGCAAACAGCAAATAAATACAATATTGAAATCTTTCTCAAGGAGTGTATAACGCACATTGCCTAAAGCAAAAAGGAATTAAACTCAGCATTTAAATATAGTGACTACCAGGTGCCAAAAACAGATACATATCTAATTTTGTTGTTGCAGAGTGTACATCTACTACAATTTTTGCATCCTAACAATGTAATTTTATACAATGGCAGCTAAAAATAGATTTTCAGAATGGTAAATATATAACTCCATGTCTAATTTGCCTGCAAAGTTTTCGTGGCACCCTGTGCAAATATACTAAAGGAGCACACAAATTTGACTATAAATATGTACTTATGGAAGTCTGACAAGCACAGTGTCATAATTATATAAACTTTTTTATATCAGTTACTATTGTTGCAAGAAGTACAACATGGCATGAAATAAATAAGAAATTGGATTTTTTTTTTAATGAAAATTGCTTTTTTGATACTCTCGTCTTCCAGGATGAAAACATTCTATTTGCTCAAAACAAGTTACCTCGTTCAAGATTTTCTGTGCAATGTGTTCATTCTTCTACATGTGCTGTGTGCATGTGTAATTCAAAAGGTTGGGTTTTTGTTTTTTTTTTCAGAAATGTAGATCATGAATTTTAAACTTATTAAGACTGGACAGGAAATAATTTCCATAATCCATGATAATGCTTACAGATTTAGAAAGCCTCAGAAATTATTCAGGAAAAATACTGCTTTAACAGAATCAAAATATTTTACTAGTAGTGAGATTCATATACACGTTATTATAAACTATCAAACTTCAAGATGATAAATAATTTAAAAGCACGTTTTGTCCATTTTTTTTCTTTTCAGAATTTTATTGTTATCAATGAATTCAGAATTTTCTTTAATGAGACCTTAATTAAAATAAACTCAGCTGTGCCACTAAAAATGTTTAGATGCACTATGGACTGCTTGAATTACAGATTAAAATTAAAAAAAGTAATTCTGAGATACCTTTAAAACACACATCTAGCTTCCACTTTCCATCTTTTACATTCCACTCCTCACCCAAAATCTTTACTTCTTGCAGTATAAACAGAATTTATCCACTTTCTTACCAAACAGTTCCATTTTAATGACTACATTAGGATAGCTACAGATGCTATCCTAACAGATGCTAAGAGCAGGAGATGACTGAATGTAAAGATCTTTCACTTTCATGCAACAGTACGTGAGTAGTATTTCTTTAGTTTCTAATCTCTATTATTTTAAATGGTTTCATTCACATCATTCTTTTTTCAAATCTTATTGAAGCAGTCACTTTGGCTTACAAAACAGTCAAAACACCTGAATAGAAAGCACCTGAAAGATGCTGATTTTACATCTTTAATCATATAAAAGAAATTGAGGAGGAGGGGACTGTGTTTTTTTCAACTGAGGTAAAAGAAAAGAAGGAAAATACAGATTAAACCAAATATCTTTCAAAAGAATTCTCATTTCATCTGAACCTCAACAAAATATACTCCGTGTAAAACTAAAGAGACAAAAAATAAGATGCAGAAAAGAACTTCCAAGTATTACATATTTCTGCACATTATTTTTAGGTACTTGGCCCCTGGTGAAAATCTAACATCCTGTATTTTTTATGTTTACCCTCCATCATCAATTCAATCCATGCTTCAGACATGAGCCAGGGCAGTATCTTTCAGTATATACACAGAGCATGAGATGCAGATTCAACTCACTTTTCTGCTGCTTAATAAATGTCGTTCTTCCCATTCAGACTGTAGGGTATTGTTCACAGGATGGAAAAAGAGCTTGGCAGCCTAACAAATTGGACCAAAACAGAGAGCACATGCAAGAAACTGCCTTACACTATTGCAGTTGCACCAGGTAATTAGAGCATTCATTTGATGACACCATATTTTATTCCATGCTTTTAAAATATTAGATTCTTCCTCATGACTAAGTTGAATGTGTTAAATGCTAGATTTCATCACCATTAATAGCCGTGCTTAAAATAGTGTAAGACAAAGCTGAACTTTGTTAGGAGTGAATTACTGTGGGTCATGATTTCAAGCCTCTATACTGTCTGTCTAGAATGAAGAAATTAACTTTATTCATAGCACCCCATATAGTGCTGTGCTTTGCATTTGTGGCTTAAACAGTGTTGATAACACACCAGTGTTTTCCCTGTTCCTGAAAAGGTCTCACATAGCATCAAATCTTTCTCTCCTCAGCTCCTCACAGAAGTCAGCAGGCTGAGGGTGGACAAGAGGCTGGGAGGGGACACAGATGACTCCACTGACCAAAGAGATATTCCATAACATAGGACATTGTGCTCACCAAAAAAGTCTGAGGGAAAGGAGGAGAAAGAGAGGACATTCAGAGCTACAGCATCTATTTTCCCAAGGAACAGTTACATCTGCTGAGGCCCTGCTTTTCAAGAAGTGTCTTGATGTCTGTCTACTGACGGCAAGTGGTGGATGAATTTGTCTTTTTGCTTTGGTTGCACGTGCAGCTTTTGCTTTTTTTATTAAACTGTCATGCTCTTGATCCATGAGATTTTTCACCTTCATTCTATTTTTCTGCCCATCCTCCAGGAAAGGGGAGTGAGGAAAAGATTGGGTAGGTGTGTGGATGCTGGCTGGGGTGAATCCACCAGAGCACCAGTACCAGGCTGAGTTCATGTGAGGGTACTTATGTTGGATGCTGTTTCTCCCTGTACAGACAAGAGTATAGCAATTCCAGGCATGTCAAGAAGCAGAAATGTATGTGGTGTCAGTTTAAGGTCAAATATGGATTTAATGACCCTGGAATTCAACAGCTGGATGAAGATTTCTAAGTTCTTTGTTTTAGACTTAAAATATAATTTAAACATGAAAATGCAACACTCAGAGCTCACATTTCTTTTTGAAGCTAATTCTAACTGGGTGATTCTTGCACATTGTCCTAGAAGGTACACGCCTCAGGGCATTTTAACAGTAAAGACAAAGTCCTTATGTTCATGGAGGACTAAACAAGGCCTATGGAGAATGATGTGCTTAGTGTTTCCCTCAGCTCTCCTTCAAGAGAGATGGAAGGATTCTGTCCTGGTTAATGTTTGAATGAAATCTAACTGCCAGCAGTTTGAAACATTTAGGGGGGTTGTGAAAACTTCGTAGAATCAAAGTTATTCAAGCTGATAAAAAACAAAAAAGATATGGTAAAAAGATAAAAGTTAAGGGAGACAGGGAAAGAGAAGCTTTGCAAATAGAAAGCCTTTATTTATTTTGTTGGTTGTTTTTATTCACAATTTATTTTTTTCTCCTCTCCTCTAAGTCCTCTCTTTTTGTTCTTAATTTTGAACTAATTCTCTCAATACCTCATTTATTTTCAGTTTTATATCTCCTTTTTTGTTCTTTTCTTTTTTTTTTTTAAACTGGCAAATTCCAGTCACTTGGCTCTGTTTTTAGGTTGCACCGCACTATCAGAATCTGTATGACTTACCTCTCTGTATGCTTTCTTAAAGGTCTTTATTTTGTTGATTTTTTTAAGATCTATTCCTTTTATGGGATGTAGTTATAACCTGCAAAGCGTTTTCATCACCTCTTGTGGTAAAGCTTAACTACAGTGGAAGAGCTCTGTTGTCCAAATTAAGCTCTTTCACACATGATTTTTATTTGTTTGTTTCCTTGGTGAGGAAATCTACTACCATTCCAAGCTGTGTACTGCAAGAAAACAATCTGTTTTTCTGGATTGCAACCAACACATTTTATATCAACTATTGGTATAAAAGGGCTGCATCATATTACCATTTATTGGTAACGCATTTTGTAGCTCTCAGAAGTAATTAAGTAATGACGAATCCATGCACTTCTACCCTAGTACTTCTTCAAAGGTTAAAAATCTTTCATGACACAGATATGCTATTGTTTTTCTTTATTTTGACTGTCAACTTTGAATTATCTCCATGCTACACCTTTGTAACTTACAACCTTTTTATTATTGTATATAGGACGCTTGTATTGATTATTACAAATAGGTATATTAGCAACAGTAGTTCCTTTAACTGCTTTATCAAACATTAAAGGCTTCTTTTCAACATTCTCTCTGTTTCTATTGTAAATAGTTAGTCTTGTTCATGCCTGTCTACAGCTAATTATTTAGCATCATAATAGTTTTCACTCTGCTGCTTTTCTAGTTTGCATTCAGAAATAATAAAAAAGCAAAATCCTCCAGAAATGGTAAAACCTTAAAATATATGTTTGAAAAATGCCTGTTTCTCTTAATATATACATATGTGTTTAAGCTTTTCCTTTCATGTTTGCTGAATTATATTCTATAATGAAAGACTAGTGTCTGGAGAGATGCAAGCATAATATCATGTAAGTCATGGAAAGGTCAAGTTGGACTTTATCTTCCTCTTCAGCAAATCGCAGTCTGAGAAGCTTATGTCAAAATGCTTCTAGGATTTACTACTTTACATGGCTATTATAGCATGTCATTGTGCTGTGAAAGTGTGGGCTGTGTATCATGTGAATTGACAGCAGCTGTCTAAACTGTAAGGACTGTTTTTCAGTAGCTAGGGTTTTGTCCCATCCAGCACTCCTTAAAACTGCCATATATCAAAGCTAATGTGATCTCAGATACTTAAGAAATGTAAATTTGGGAGGCTTTTTGAAGCAATAAATTTTGATATTTTTGGGGAAAATAACGAGTGATTTTTCTTTCTTGATTGTAAGTTTTCCCTTCTAAATACTCTGCATGCATTTTTCATGCACAAACTAACCTTTTAAAAAATTAATGAAGAAATTTAAAGTTTCACATAATTTTAGTTCAAATCTTTTTTTAATTTCCCTATATACTTCCAAGCTTTCATTCCTTCATATTTCTTTGTGTTACTTATGTCAATATTGTTTCCTATTTGTAGGTGGGAAGTTGTATCCTTTCAGACTTTTTCTTCTCAGATATTTGAAGTAATTCTCTCATTTTTTATTTAATACCTACTTGCTGCCAGAAAAAGAAGACAGGAAATGTCCCGTATCCCAGGTCTGATCTGGGGATTGAATGGAAATGGAAGCTGGCTCTGAAGAGTAGTTTAATGGCAGAAAAACTTCTCAGTTCTATCAAACAGCTGATGTCCTGTGTTTGTGGAAAATTATTCCTAGATAAGGGTTAACTACCTTTAAAGGCATATCCTAGTCATCTAGGTAGAAAAATGAACTTGTATAGATCCTTTGGATTCTCATGTTAATATCAAAATGGTTGCTGGTCTGTTTCTCACCCAATACTAACTCGTGTATTTTAGGAATAAATGGATTAGTATCCATACTCCACTCAGAAACATTCAGTAAAAACTAAATGAAGTTTAAAAGTGTGAAAAGTAATTAAATTAAATTAAATTAAAATAAATTAATATTAAATTATAAAAATACTGAGCCCTAAGATAGTGTTTACATTAAAAACAATGCGTAACATATTCATGTTGTTTTGTAATATAAGCATGTAATATCTAGGGCAAAACACTGGCTCATTCTGCATGTCATATTCTCCTATGACAGTATTACTAGTCAACTGTCCGTAAGATGTAAAAATACATCTAAGAACATATAATGTCATATCAGCACATACCAGATTTAAACCAGCTCTAAGAACATATCACAATCATGTTGGAGTTAGGAATAAGCCCTCTTATTTGGTTTCATAGTTAGTTATCAAGACATATTATTTAGATCCTAATTTCAAATACTGTTTTTCTTCAACAATAATTTTCAATGTACTAACCTAAAAATCATGGGTGATTAAGACCATGGTATCAGGAACATTTGCTGTGCTATGCAGAAGGGGGCAATGCAGGCTTCATGCATTTCTAATTTATTAAAAATAAGTCTTTTTTTACAGTTCATTGTCATTTAAAGTTATTACCATTGCCATTATGCAGCATCAACCTCACTTTCTCCTCCAATTTACAATCATGTTCTGTTGCATTTGTCTCACCAGATAGTGGAATTAACTATTTCCTATTTCTAGTCTCTGCACACTCCAGTGTATTTGTTAATGAGCCTTCTGGCGTAGAAAATTCTTCTTATCTGCTTTACATTATCTAATTCTTTTGCTTTTCACAATCCTGATGCTATATCTTCTTCCCTGCATTTCCATCAGGCCATACTTTCTACTAAACTGTCCTTCTTGCCTAGTTTCTCAGCATGCTTACGTAAAGACAAATAGTCAAGTTAATATGATTTTCAAGGTCAGGACATGTGAAAATGCAAAGAGTAGAAGTGATACCAAACACTAATCATCTTCACATTTCCAAGGAATCAAACTTTTGCACATCTGTCATTAGAACTAGAAGCACAGCTATCACCACCTTAGATAACACAGTGAGAATTTCATTGAAAAGTTGTAGAACTAAAATGACAGTTTGTTACAGCTGATAATCTTCACTACTCAAGACCTCTCATACTATTCGTCAACAGGCCAAAGATAAGATGGAGTGTGCAATGATAAAGATAGGAAACACTGAGTTTCAGCACATTACAAAAGAAATTGCAGCAAGGTCTCCAACGCACATTCTGAACCCTTTAGTCTTGTAATGGGTTAAACAATGTTTGGTACTTACACATCATAAAAATTTCATCAATTTCTGGCAACACATTCTTTGTGGTATGCTTGTCTATAAAATTTAAAGAACATTTTGAGCACTGTGGTGCCAAATCTGTACAACATACCGTTCCCCTTTATTGCCTATGCCCTTTGAGAATGTAAACTTTTTAGCTGTCTCCAGAAAGAGCCTGAACAATAAAGAATGTTTGGAATGTAATTATGTTCGTCACTTGATGTCAGTGGAAATTTAGCTGTAATGGCTTTTAAACAAAAAATATTTTTAAAACTGGGGAGAGATATGCATGTGAGAGCAAATGAGCTAGCAAGACCTTATTGGAAATGAAAAGAGCAAGTCAGTTTATTTCTGTATTTAAGTTTTTGGGGACTGTACTGATATGCAGCGCTAAGAAGAGAGCTTAACTATTTTTACTGGATTATGCTTGCAGTTTGAAAATGTATATATGGTAGGGTTGAAGAAAAAGCAAGGCACAAGGTATTTTCTCACAGCATATCTCTTCCTAAACAGAAAAATACCCTATCAATTTCTGAAGAAAGGACCATAGGAAATGTTCACACTTCAGAGAGGTAAAGAAGTTGAGATAAGAAGGCAGCAGGACTATGGGTCTTCAGTTTCCTTACTAACTCTAACAGTATCCATGCTGACTAAGATAAATTACTAGGAATAGAAGATAGAGCATGCTAGCCTGGAAGGTACTGATACTGAAGAAAAAATTACTATGTTGGGAGCTCAAGACAAGGTGAATTGATAATTGCTTCCAGGATAAAATCATTCTAAATTAGAAAGCGATAAATTCTCAAATGAGGATAGTTATCTCAGTTCAAAGAGTGTGTGCCAGTATTTGCTTATCAACTATTTTATGAATTGGGAAGATGATATATGCTGTTCATGTATCCAAGATCTGATGCAGCCTGCAGCTTTAGGTTTCACTTGGCCAAGGCTCCTCTGCATCATGTTTTAGGGCATGTCTCCAGTGTAATGTCTCCAGTTCATGCAGACATACCTTGCATAGCTGTGGATATCACAGCAGAGTGTTCAGCACAGAATGCAAAAATCTGCCCAAAAATATGGGTAAAAATCCTGGCTATGAGGCTCTCCAGAGCGACAGGGAAACACTGCATTTAGTAGTACCCAAACTAGTTCAAAGTGGTCTGGCAGGACCTGCAGTCACTGCAACATGAATGTACCTTATCTTCATCAACAGGCAAATAGGACAATAATATTGACACAGAAGTGGTATACAGGAGTGTTGCATGGTTAGCTTGCACTTTGAACATGCATGCAAATGCATGCATTATGATTCTCCCACAGGCATAATGAGGTCTCAGAAATTATTGTCTTTCTCTGACAGAGTGAAGTCTTGCATTGTCCTCATTGTAAGTCAGCACATAAGTTACAAAGACAGACTTTGGGGGCTGATGTTCAAAGATACAGGAGAATTCCTTTGAAATTATCCCTCTTTCACCCGAACAGCGCTTTTCATCTATTTTATTTCATAATGTAGCCTCTCCTTTCAAGAAATTTTCTTTGTTCATCCAGTTCCTACTCAATAGGTAAAAACCATCTCTGAACACATTTCCAGCTGCAGGTTTGCTCCAATAATGTAACTTGCACTGTCACCATAGTGATTCCTCTAGGACTGTAAGACATTAACAAAAGAACGCAAAAAAACCTACCACCACGCATAACTAGCTCCTGGATCTTGAACACCTGATGACATTTCTGTGAGAAAATGCAACCTCCTGCTGGGAATTTGAATGTACAGCTGTATGTGTCACACAAACACACAGGCACTGAGATCCTGAGACAGTGCCACTAACCATCCTGAACAACACAGCAAGGCTGATGCTTTCCAGAATGGTTGTCCATGAGACATGTCAAAAAAAACAACGCCCCAAAAAAACCCTGCAAGAATATTTTAGAATTAACTTTCACTACTTTGGTAAGCCAATCTGTGTGGCTCTCCAGTGCTCACAGGCAACAGATAGCTTGAATTTTGAAGTCCACTATCTTTAATCTCTTTCCTCATTTTTCCTGAATATCCTGAGGGTCTCTAGATGATTGTAACAGCATTGCATGTAGTAATGTAGAAGTCTGGGGAATAGATTGTCTTATTTGTACAAGAATTGAACCAAAGAAATGGAACTGTTTATGCTGCACTCTTCTTTAAAACTGTAACGGGTGCACAACATGAGTTCTAACACAGCATCCATAATTAATGAGACTGTAGTTGCCTTTTAATAGCACCCTTTTGACACCAAAATATATTAATTGGAAACAGGAAAAGAGAAGAACAGAATCACATAGTTAGTGGAGCTGTGTACAAGGCACAAATGGCCAAATCTTAATTTTCTGATGAACAGGCATAATTTACATCCAGTTTGGATTTGGGTTTTAATGTGTATTTATGATTCTGCTATGCCATATGAGAAACATTTTTGTTAAAATATGGGAACTGCAGACTTTTCTTTAAATGTATGATGATTATAAGCACTGCATTCTCTCCCAATATAACAACATCTTTTAAACTTACCTTGTCTTAGAATATGGTTATATGCAAAACAAGACAATGGTATGAAGCATTACTGACAGCAACAGAACAGAGAATACACTTTGCAAGTGCCTCTTGGATGTGAGAAGGTTAAAGAGCTGCAGATTCATGCGCTATATGTAATGAATAGGCCAGAATTGAAACAAGCCTTTTAGAGTGAATTAATGATCTGTGAACACGGGACTATTGTTTTACTGTCTCCAAAAGCATTTAATATATCCCCTATCAATAGTTTTCAAAGCCTTCATGCAGGGTAAAACATCACAAGCAGCTTTCTACAGAAAGGCTCACAGGTACAAAAAATATATGCTAATGCCTTTGAAAAGTTGACCGTGACAATTATATTCAGGGTGATCTTTTAGGAAAGCTGGGGGGGCGGGAAGGGAGTTATCCTGGAGTTGCTTTGAGATTGAAAATAACATATTTTTCTTATACATAGTGCTTTATATTCCTTGAAAATTTAAAGTTCTGGTATTTTACACTGAGATTTCAGACACGTAGATTGTCCATGACCGAAAAACAGAAGACCTGATTCCTTGCGCAGAATGAGATTACTTTCTAAATATGCAATTGCCAATGGAAAAATAGGGTTTTTAAAAGTTATCCCATGAGTAAATGCCATATTTGATAATTTGATTTTAAAAAATCCTAGTAGAACCTGGGCCTGCAGCTTAAAATCATACAGACAACTGTGAACTAAGCAATTATTTAGGATTCTGGCAATGCAACTAATCCACAAACTAAAATTATGGTTGACTCAACGTTAAGTTGACACCACTAAGTACCTCCTACATATGAACACATCCCTACTACCTCTCAGATATTTTCCATTCCTAAACTTTTCAGTAGCCTATCAGATTGTCCTTGCCCTGTTTCATATTAGGTATTTTTAAAAGGCAGTTACTTTCTAAGTACAACAATTTTCCTGGGAAACAATTTTCCTTTCTTGCAAGAGACTTTATTCATACACTCTTCAAGATATTCTCGAAATTCAATAATATAGCAGTTAACTGATTTGAGTAATATACCATGGAAGAATGATTAGCTATGATAGGATGTAGTAGGAATTTGCCAAGGAAACAAGTATCTACTTTTGCTTGTTCAATGTTTATCAGCTTCACTGCTAAGTACAAAAATAAGCATTATTACTATAATAATATAGTAGTGTTACTATAAGGAAGGGAAGTGTCATACAAACATCGTGACCCCAGAACTCACCAAGGCTCACTTACCAGTCAAGGAACGGCTTACTTTAGTCTGATGTTTAAGAACAGATTATGGACACAAGTAACTTAACACACTTTGTTTCTGACTTGAAAAACATTAATAATAACACTTGACTTCTAATTCTTTTTTGTAAGACACTCAGCAAAGCAATACTAAAAGGTTAATAAATCAAAGCAAAATATTGACAAATTCAGCATCTGGAAGAGGTGGAGTAAAGTGCTCAGACCAAAGTTCATCCATCTGGATGAACACAGTGGACAGAGGCAACACCTCTAGGCATTATCAGGCATTTACTCCACTAGGAATGTCACACAAGGTATTGTTGCCTCTTAAACTTCTTACAATTATTGAAAGATTTGCCAAAATATAAATGTCCTGATCATTTTACCTTAAGCCATAGCTCCCATGTAATCATCCATACACATACTGCTCACACAATTCCACACCATAACCAGGAGAGGAAAACATGTACCAGGAAAACCCTCTGCATGTACATAAGCAAGCCAGAGGTCACAACTTTGAAGCCTTCACACCAGTTCAAAAAGGGATTAAATAAATTCAGCCTCTGCTGAAATGTTCAGAAGCAACAGAGAATATTAGGATTATACATATAGTTCTAAAACTATAAACAGCAAAACAAACAAACAGTAAAACAAGCAGCTGAATACTTTCTATTCAAAGTTGCAAGTATGATTTTACACTCAAACTGAGACCAAGACTAAGGTGTCATTCAATATGAATTTGACCAGTTTACAAGAAAGCTTTGAGCACCAAATTAGGAACCAAATTTCATAGCCATAAACTGTATAACAATTTACTATATGTTATAAATATTTACTATATGTATAACATAATCATTTACAATCTATTTTTGCACACAGTTATCATTATTCTAACTAAACAACATTATTGATTTTGATCTCTCTCACAAGGCAGGTCTGATACAGACAAGAAGACAATATTTCCCATAATCACTACACACAATTTGAATGTTTCAGTGTTGCAATACAGATGAATTTTCAGTAACTGCCCACAGGAAACTAGTGGGAGAAAAGTTCTGTGACACGGCACCATATCTCTAGTTACCAAACCAGGAAGAGTAATCTGAAAATCTAAACAATTAGGAAAGCATCCTCCTAAGAAAGATGTGAAACTGCTATCAACATTTCCTAAAATGACAAATAAAATTTCAACTACACATTACTTTCTTTTAGGCTGGGATTACTTTTTTTTTTAGTCTGACAACATAAACAACAAAACCAGACTGAATAAAATGTTATTTTTCAGACATAATGTTATCTTTTAAACATATTATGTAAAACGCAAAGGTAATTGTATCTAAAAGTTCATTAGTATTCTATGATTCATATTAACTGTTTCAAGAAATATTGCAAACGTAGTCTCAGACTTTAATATTTTGCACCATCTCCCTTGTGTAACTGCAAAAATGCATTGCATTTAAACAGCTCTAACACTTTCACAACTGGCATGGCTCAAGGGTGTATTTTAAGACCAGAGTGGGAAAAATCAACAGCTAATTATCCAGATCCTTTAAAAGAGAGCAGCAAGAGAACTGGGTGCTTAGTAGACTGGGATTGTTTTACTCCATTATTTTGTAGTCTCTGTAATCACAGACACAGAAGAGAAGAGGAAATGGTCAGCAATTAAATTGCAAGCCTTGGCTTTGCCTTCAACAGCTAAAACAGATGCCCCATAAACCCCAAACTGAGCTCAATGCTTAAACTAAGGAATGCTAGAACTTCTCATCCAATTCACTTTTTGCACATCTAGGGAGAAAGTCTGTGCGTGCTATTTTTGCCTTTTTTTTTCTTCTTTTTTTTTTCTTTTTTTTTTTTTTTTTTGACTTCTTCCTAACCGTTGCCATGTCTTGCTTTGGATAATGCTTGCACATGCTTTTGTGCTGTGTAGTGTCTGTTCTTAAGAGTGTTTACTTCCAGCATAATCAAGTAAAAAAAATCACTGTACTTTTAAAATATGCAAGCGTATATCAGTCTTTAATTCTTTTCCAGCCTTTCTGGCAGATAATCCATATTTTACCCCATTTTAATGTGTCTTTTGCCAGGCAGAAACAAGAATAAGTGGCTTTAAAAGAAGGATAACTCATACTATAGTATGTCCTAACTCCTACTTGACAGCTCAGGGTCAGCATTCAGCACTAGGTTATAGAGAAATGCTGAATAATAAGCCTTTGCAAGACTGCTTTGGTTACCTTAGGACAATGATAAGTGCCCAGATTCTAGAATAAATGGTTCAAGGGTCCTTTACAACAGCTCAAAACTGTGTTTTCAAAAGCTGAATAAAATTTCCAAATACATAAAAGCCCCTGTTGTCGTTAGCATTTCAGACTTCTATACAGCCCCGAGAGGGTTTTCAGTTCACTGGATTTATTCTGTTAAAGAGAATAGAAAGATTTAGTTTCACACTCTCACACACAGAAAATGTTTGCACATGACACTGTCTTTAATACATAGAAGTGTAGATAGAATATGTAAAAAAAAAGCTTCATAAGCTGTATGTGGGAAAATTAATGTAATTGAATAGGCTTAGAAATGTATTTCTATATAAAATAGATAAAAACTATAAAAAATACATAAAATATATAAAATTCTATATATCGATTCCCATACAATTCAAACTTTAACTAAACTTACACAAGAGCTTTCAAAAATCTTTGCACATGAAATCTAAAGTTATTCCCCAATTCTTAAATTTCTTCTGGCAAAGGCAAACCCAATGAGATATGCAAATTAAAATGAAATCAGATGCCTTGTGTCACTGTAAAACTTCAACAACACCATTCTGAAATGCAGTACTCTTAACAAGGGAAATGCCCTGTTTAAAACAGTCACTTTGGAAAGGATCAGCATTCTTAGAAACAAAAAAAAAAAAAAATCTAAAGAGACATAATGAAATCAATCTTTACAGTACTACATATTAAATTATATTTATTTACCTGTGTGCCTAGCAAGTCATACCATAAATCTCAGTTCAAGTACTATCTCATGCACTTAAAGATTTCTGCTTACACAATGGTAATGTATGAGCAATACATCTAGTGATGTCCAGATTTAACCATCTACGCTACTTTTTTAATGTTTCTCCAGTACAAATGCATTTGATACTTATTTCAATTGAAAGGAACAGAATGGGCTTATTATAGGCAAAGTGTGAGATTACCTACTGTTTTTAAAAAGGAACATCCACAATTTTTTTTTTTACTATTTTTTTTTTAATTAATGTATATATTGATATGCAATTGAAAATTATGTATGTTTTGATGGCAGATGAAATCATTGTCTTAAAACTGAATGAAACACTTTCAAGCCAAATCAAAATGTTTCATTTCATCTAAGAGGGTATTTTAAAATAAAAGTGAAGGAGATTTCTCAAGAATAGCAAATTTTTAATTTAAAAATTTTCTACATAAAATTATCTAACAGGTCATAATCTGTGGAAAGAGGGTAAGCATTCAGATGAGACTGTCTGATGCATCCAATATGCAGTTGTAAAATATTCTAGCTAACCAGCATCTGCATTTTTCAGCCTTTTCAGGAAAATTTAATTTTGTACTGTAGTACAGCAAAACTAAGCCTGTAATTTCTGCCAGCAATAACCTAGTCTTAAATACTTCTTTCCTGCTGTTAGGCCTTCTCACTCATTGCACAGCTGAGTTTTTTACTTCCACTTCTTCATCTGTGACCTTGTAGTCTTTCCCACAGAGATCACATCTGGCTTGGAGAGCTGCACAGTGAAAAATATATGAGACATATCAAGCTGTTGCACTGCTGTCTCCTGACAGTAAGAGAATCTCTGTCTCCTCCTCCTAAAATACCCCGCCATGTTCATGAGGTGGGAAAAAGATGTTGTGAGATCATTGCTCGTCAAAAAAAATCCACAAAGAACAAAGAAACTACTCTAAAATTTTCTTAGTGATACATCAGATGTCAACCACTCTTCGACAGAGATGGAATCATAGTTTCCTTTTTTCCATTGCAACACACAGTACTACTGTCAACCAGCTCCAAGCACATTCCTAAAAGAATTGCAATGTCAGAAAGCTCTTTAAAGTTTTTGCTCTCACTGTTTTTCATTCTGGGTTGTGTACAAATGTCTCAATCAAGCCCATGAACCAGAAAAGGTTTTCCCATACATTCCACCCAATTTCTAAATTGTTCTGGTCCTTTATAGTATGTTTTCTTTGAAGCAACAGAAAGAAATCCATTGGGTCTAAACAGATGATGTGATTAATTTCTTGCAATTACAATGAATTGACATTATTTCTTCTTATTTCTCTCTTGAATGAAAGCACTGGAAATAAACTTTTGTTCACTGAATGCCTTTTTTTTCTGTGGTAGAATGGGGAACAGAGCTTTTATCTCTTAATAGCACAGAAAATTTTGTAACAGTATTTTCCATCTGTTTTTCCCATCCTGGCAGATGTTAACATTTGCTTTACTATATGTCTTTGCAAGTCTGTTGCGTTGGCCCATTATTTTCCTAGTGATCAGTCCACCCATCTTAATATTGTGACACTTCTGGATTTCCAAGATCAAAAAATATACATACTCAGCAAACTTTCATTCTGAGTCCACATACTCCTTACAAAATGCTAGAAAGACAGAATGTAACATACTTAATTTGTTCATGGGTTAGAAAATTGTCCCTATTTCAGACCCTTCACAATCCTTCAAGTATATAAGAAAATGCTGAATGAGAGGAAACTAAAACTAACAAAGAGCCCTTTTTCAGCATATTGCAAATATAATTTGTCCCTACAGGATTTGTCCTTACATCCAACAACATCAATACAAAAGTAGAGCCAGGTATGTTCAGAAATTCCATGTGACGATACACTATAGATTTGAAGGAAGCATTTTAACAGTTGTCCAAACAAGCAAAGGACTCATATTTTTCTAATGAGTTGTCTTGCGCAACACTAGATTTTTTATAAATAAAGACATCAGCACTCAGTGCTGCAGAGGGACTTTTGCTGTGGTGCTTGCCAACTTACTCTGTATAGAGGCAAGAAAAACAATTCCTTTGCAAAGTTCTTCAAAAATACTTTAAGAATAAGGATTGGGTATCATTACATTCGCTTCCATATGACCATTTTCAGTAACTCTAATTAGCCTAGAATGAAGCAGTTTGCCATCTTAACTAGTGATCTGAGCAGCCATAATTGTCTTGCAATTAAGTCCATAAAAAGTAGTTCTTACAATATGATTCAAGAGATAGCTGCTGGCACTTAGTTTACATTTAGTTAGACCTGTCCTAAATAGCTTTCTGAAGTTTTACTTCTCAAAATGTTGTCAATCATTTGTCATCTGCCTATTCACATTTATACTTAAAAATAACTAAATTGGTATACTCATCTATAGTAATTCTTTTATGTTTTTACATGCATGGGAAAACAATTCTGTTGACTTGTAGAAGTTGTGCGGAAGGAAAAATTTATTACATCCAGTGGACAAAAATTATTTGACTAATTTAATTTTCTATGAAATCCAAACTGATTTCCATCTTGCAGACAGCATAACACATGCACTGCAATTCTAATTTTATTGTTAAAAACTGCAAAAACAATTTGTTAAAATTCTAGAATTTTAGTAGTCTACTACTCAAGATATCTGAAAGAGTTCATTTTCTCATAAGCCTATCCTTATGATGGACCATCTATACCATTTGGTGAACTTGGCTTGACAGACTACTGATACATGATATAGATTCACTATGTACGTCAGATCTCAATAACCAAAGCCAGACAACACTTCTCCTTTGACAGCATCCATATAAATGATTTCTCAAGTCAGTAATTATGCTGATATTTTGCAGTTTCCGTTTCTATAACAGATATTTTTCCTTAGAATCACAACATAATTGGTGCATTCCAGGAGAGAGAAGACAAGGAAAATACTGGCTTGCATTGTTTGTCAGTTACCAAAACAACTTGGACTTGGACATTTTCAGCTTATTAAAATAAATCTATAGTCTAAACCAGTCAGGAAATAAAGTACATTATTTAACTTTCCACACTGGACCTGGTCTTTACCTAGATTATTTGAGATGGATGGCCCTTTCTGGGAATCTGCTACAAATTTCATGTAAGTTCTGAGCACTACCTTAGAAGTACTCACTGCCACATTGTTTTCATTGGAGATGAAGTCAAGCAACACAATCCACCTGTGCAGCAAATGATTGGTTTTACTTCTTCAGGTTTCCTAGGATTCATAACTTAATACATTTTGTCTTTGTAATTGATTTCAAAAATGTAAAGACCCTCCTGTGTATCAACTGGGTCAGCAAATAATAAGGGAATGAGAAACAGCACTTCAGACTTCCATTCTAAACACATTTCCACTCTACAGGAACAAAAATCGGAAAGTCACAAATTAACACTCCAGGGATATGGGATGATAAGCCAGTCCCAGAATACATCCTTTTTGTAAGTAAGTATCTGTATTTGACACAAAATGCAAGTAGTTAAAAAAAATGCTTTACTTGAGATCCTTAGCTTCAAGAAAGATTCTAATCTTTCTTATGCTTGTATCCTGTTTTCAGACAAACCTTCTTTATATAACATGTAAACAGTTTGTACAAATTTTTTCCTCACTTGCTTTAAGTGAGTCAAATCCCAATAAAGCAAGCTTTGCTGGTCAGCTAATGGTATAATGTCTCCATCTTCATTTACCTTCAACAAGGTAGCTGAAGAAAACATGCCCTATGTGTAAAAGGTTTAAACAAAAATTAAGGCACATTAGAAGAAAAAATGTAATTGGGAGATGTCATTAAAATCACATTTCATTGTTTTTAAATTACAACTATGATATAGATGCTGATTCTGTTTGGAGATTAAGTGAGAGCAATTGTTCAAGATGGTTATGACACTTATAAAAAAGAATGAGTGTTGATGAAATTAAACTCATTATTTGAAATGGAAGACAAAGTGATCTGTACTGTCATCCTTTCCATCAGGACATGACGTTCCTGTGAATATGTGATTTCCAGGTTGCTTAATGAATAACATCAGGTTAGCAGTTGTTGAAAAATCTAATTAGGTTTACAACGGCCAAGGAACCTAGTGATCACAGGTTACAATCTTCTCCTGGAAGGCTTCTCCAAAAAGCTAAAGAGCAAGCTGGATACAACAGCTGAAAAGCAAAATATGAGCTACATGAAAAAAAAATCAGTGCTGTAAACAAAAAAGAATTAAGCGAGAAATCAGTAAAACCCATGATGGAATTGGTAAGATTAGATGTAATTGGTAAGATTAGATGTGTCAGGAAACTTTTAAAAACTTAGAGCAAAATTAATTGTGCGGTGTACTGACATTACTTAGATTCAGGTAATTATACCTGCTAAGTCAAATACCAACCTGCTGTTGACTTCCTCTTAGTCCTTAGACAAGGCATTCTGGTAAAACTTATATCTGATCAGACATAGTGATCTTAGCTTTAGTATACCCACTGCATGAGAGTCTTCTTATTTCTCTTCTAAAATTGATCAAAGATCATCTGAGAACAATATGCTGGGAAAAAATCTGAAACAGTGGTTTGGGGAGTTTAATATGATTTTATACTATTTAAAAACTGAAACCCCATTTATAAAAGACCTGTAGGAGTAACAAAAGGGAAAACAGTTTTTTCCTAGATGCTTACATGATATCATTTGGGTGTTTTAGGACATCAAACCAATATCTCCAAGACATATTTTATAGGCCTTCTGGATAAAGATTTTCTTTACCCTTTTGTTTCTTTGCCATCCCCCAAAAAATCTTTATTCTTTTCATAAAACCAATATACAAATAAGTTCTTCCTGTGATTCTGCACCTCAGTAGGTATAGTAAAACTCAAGATTTATGTGCAGAACATTGAGCATGTCACAGGCATGTCGCTGTCTTCTTTGTGTCATAAGTACTGCAGTTGTCACTATGAGGCCTAAATGCCTCTTGGTGCAAAGTAGAGTTTGCTGTGTTTCATACTGGAAGAAGGACTGTCAAACATCATATAACATTCCCTTCCTCCTACACACCATTCCATGCACACTGCAACAAAGTTTAAAATCAGGGTCTTTTATGCAGTCCCCAAAAATCTTTGCCATTAACCACACTAAATTAACACTTCTGGCCTGAAAAGAACAACATGTTATCTAACTGAATTAACAAGCAGTACTTTGACATTTCTTTGTTTATTGGCAGGATTTATATAAAATTAAAATATGCACTGGGGTTTTTTTTCTCAGTTAACATGCCATGAATAGGGAAAAAGGAAGTTAAGGGAGCATCTCCAAAGAAGTTCTCAGTGGCACACAACAGGGATCAGAGCAAACATGACTGGAGTACCAGACAGAGTGTGAATGCACATACCACTGCACAAAAATTCAAAATTCAGTGTTACAATGACAGAAGCTGAAGATCATTAGGAGACGGTATACCTAATTAACACAGCAGAACAAGAAATAAGTGTTGAAAGGGGGCTTTTCAGCACTGTCAGGAAATTCCTAAACAGTAATTATTCTCCATTCTAATATTCTCCATTGTTCTACAGAAGAGACCAAGATCCAAATCTTAAAGTATTCATTTAAAATTCAGCCAAAAGTTTATATCTGTGTATAGTAAAAAAAATACAGAAAATACCAAAAAAACCCTTCACAAAATACCAAGGACATTAACAGATCACCACTCTAAATGACACAAAAAAAGGAAGACATTTCAAAACTGAGGGACACCGGTTACGCATTCTTCATAAACTTTTCCCTTTCTCCAGTTTAAACACTTCCACATGCAGAAACTTGGATAGGTGTTTTTAAGAAGAGACATTCTATACATCATGCACAATGCAAATGTTAAGCCAATACCTTGAATTTTATCCAGAAACTCACAAATAACTTTTCACAAATAACTTTTGAAGTTCACAAAACTCTGGTATTCTGCACTTCAGAATGGGTTTCTGCTTAAAACTGGAATGGAGCAGTCACCAACCGAGACAGACTCTGTTAGAACCCCAACACAGAAAATGAATCTGGACATGGAATGAATTATTGCAGGAAAAAGAGGAAGACAGTGCTGGTGGGTTGAGCAATCCAGTCTGAGGAACAGCTGTATTCAGATCTGTGTTTTAAACTGTTGTTGCAATTTGCAAACAGATGGGGTGTTTTGATGGGATCATGGGCTATTTTGGGGATCCAGGTAGCATGGATAGTCAAAGAGAATATTATTTTTTCCCTTAATATTTTTAATAAAGACCCATGACATAAATGGAAAAACTGCTATGTAATGGAATTTATTTCATACCCTCATGAGAAAATATTGAGCTTTTCTTTCTGATGCAGAGCCTGCCAAAAATATCTGTGTCTTTATCATTATAAAGCAATTCATCCTATATGTGTTTCATATGTGACTGAGCTGTGGAATCACTCAGGTTAAGCTGGGAAGATCACTACAGTCTTTCCAGACTTAGGGCAAGCAGGTAGGTTGAGGCCAGGTACTTTTTAAGGTAAGCTTCTTGCACTCTAGTTTGTATTTTACAAGGGAATTTACAATGGGAATTTTCATACCAGAATAAAATTAGCAAGTACAGGTGTGGTGGGACCAGGCTAGTGAATCTGATGAGATGCAGCTGAAAATAAGTGCCCTTGGCTATCCCTCCTTATGAATGCTTACAGCCATGTCAGAGTCTCATAGCACCCCAGATTGAAGAATTTTTCCTGTTACCTTTACAATATACCCCCCTGCAGTCATATACATACATAGTCTGTTCTACAACTAATGCAATTTGCTATGGTAAAGAGAGATTTTTTTTTTTTAAAGGATTTTGATATTCAATGAGATTTGAAAACTGTTTTCACTGAGTGCTTGTAAAGACACAGAAGAACCAACTAGAGAATATCACAAGATGGGAAGTGCTGGCAATTCTGCAAGAAAATACACAAGAAGAAAAAAAAAGGGAAAAAAATCAAAAAACAGAGAATATGACCTGATTTGCTGCAATAGCAAGATTTCTTCACAGCACAGGCAGCAGCATCATAAAGTTCAATGGCAACAGATTTTCTCCTTCAATCATAGCTTCTTAAGCCTGCTGAGAACAAACTGGAAGTGTACATTCACCACCCAACAAATGCTACTCATGTTGTCATGGCTAATTGGCTGCAGCCTCAATACCAGCAGCAGACTACATTGCAGAGTATAAAAACATAGAACTTGTTTTTCACCTCATGACAGATGGGTGCATGATGCTGAAGGATGACTACATCCTTTAGCTATTTTCCTGCCAAGGGTTTTCATTCTAATTAAAACAGCCTTTCTTGGTAAGTCTTCTGTAACTCATCATGAAGTTATGAAAAATATTAGTATTATATTGACAAATTTTTTAAAGCTGTGAGCCTTAGCCTTGCGAAATGTTCTGTGTTGCTACAAGACAATGCTTCAGTGATGCATGCAGCACAATGGTACTCCTTAAGAGACTATCGAAAAGATTTAAAAGATTATCGAACTGACCATGTCTGTCATTTGCTTCCTCTTCCCTAATTAATGGGAAATGGGGCGAACACTCCTCAACACGACAGCTTTTTGAGAAGAAACACAACAGATTCGTTTATCAACATTTCTAATGTCAGTGTCAGAAAGAGAAAAAAAATCTCTTAGGACACCACTGACATTTTATCAAAATCAGTGCAATTTTGAAATGTAGTACTGGTAAAATTAGGTGACAGAAGTACTTTAAACTGTCTAAAAAATCAGGATATATTTGCGTCTGTATTCTTATAAATTTGGCAAGCAGAAAAAGAACACGTTGTCCTGCTAAAGGCTATTGAAACAGGATTCTTGCTGCCTTTGTTAGATATGTCAAGTAATGAAAAGGATAGCAATATACTCCTTACATAGGAGGGTCACAAGAAGGTTCAAACTTCCTTGTGAACAAAATGTGATCAATCACAGATAACTTAAACATTGGAGTTTGCAAAATGTTCACATTTTTTAAGAAATAATTTCTCTGAAAAACATGAATGTGACCATTATAATCCTTCAGGTATCTTTCTCAAAAAGGAAACTCAGTCATGAAGTGAAACTTGTTTGCACAGGATAGAAAAGAACCTTGACATTTGAGTTGGGAGTGTGTTGCTTTTCTCTCTGCCAAAGGAAAAGAATTACTTCAACTGATCATCCCTCTCCAGTCTACAGGGATCAGTTCAGATCCTTTTTCTAGGTATTAGAATTACATTAAGAAGTAATGGATTCAAATTATGAAGTATGACTTTGTATAAAAATGAAGGGTTGAATTTACAAAAGTTTGAGAACCTTTGAGTGTGCAAGGCTGGTTTTCCCATTACAGAAATCCAGCAGTTGCCTGTTGTGAAGTGTAGACCCTGATCAAAATATTCTCAAAGTTAAAAGGGATTCTGATCTTTAGTTTTTTCTCAGAATCTCTCACATGTTGAAGACACACTTTGAAAAAGTACCACTCTTCTGCTTAATTAGATTTGAGAGAAAAATCCAAGCAATGTATTTCTTACATATTTTTCTTTTCCTACTCTCAGGCTCTCCAACTCATGATGCAAAACTTCTGCAAAAAAATAACGGTAAGGAGTCTTTAGAGGAAGTAACCTGTTCAAGAGCTACAAGATTAAATTTAAAATGAATGAGACATCTGCCTCTTTTATGAATGCAAGACCTTTGTGTGTTACTTGGCTGCATCACCAAATCCTTCATCAATAAAATAATACCAAAGTGTGCATAGTTGAACACTTTTACTTTCCTTTCCTTTCACATGTGTAAACCAGAGGTAAGTCAACTGAAGTCAGGCTAAGTTAAGTTACTGATCATGTATATAAGATGAGAAGCAGGCCACTGGTATTTGAAGATAAACATGTATAGTAGCAAAACTTTTGAGTGAAATGAATGTTCCTGCAGGGCCAAATGACCAAGAATCTCATTAATTTCCAAGAAATAAGAGTCAGTTACCATGGTAACACAGCTAGGACTGGCTTTTATACATGAAGACATCAATTTTTTCAAAACTATTATAAGTACCTCTGCAAATGAAAGAAGAGAACTGGCAAAAGTGGGGTCAAATCTGAAAGCATCAGGGACTAAGCTTTTAGGCGGAAGAAAATTAAGATTTTGCAAGATAATGTGACTGGGTTACAAAAAAGGGAGGAAATCCTAGAATATTGTAGAATAAATTATACATGAGACAGTAAATGGAAACTGGATACAAGATGTTAAATCTGATAAGTGTCAATGAAGGGTGAGGGGAGAAGCTCATTCAGGAAAACACCAACTTCATTTTTAACTCAACAGAGCATTGGAGAATATGTTTGGAAGAAAACCATCACTGAGACTTCACCTCATATTTCTCACCTGACAGAAGCCTCCTTATGAACGGCACGACTCATGTTTAAGATCTCTAAATTCATATCTCTGGGAGCCGGGCCCAGTGCAAAGAACAGCAACACTGGCAAGGTGTCAAGATTTGGCTCAATATTTTGCCCAAAACTGGGATGAATTCCTCAGTGGATTAAAATTTAACCTATAAATTCATGTCTTGCCTTTTATGTTACACTTTAGGATAAGGAAAATTAATCCAACTGAACAGTGAGTTAGGACATTCTAAAATACAGAATAGGATGCTCTCTGAACAATTGTGTGTCCTCATTTAGGTGTTCTTTTCTCTTGTTTTTGGAATAAAACTAGATTATTTCCACAGACATCCTAGTGCAATTGAAAAAAAAAAATAATTAGGGGCTAGAACAAATGCCAGGCAGAAGCTCAAACATCTGGTTTTATGGACAGAAGAGATGCTTTGCCACCTTCTTCATCATCAGAATCAGTTAGTGAATGATCCTGTATCACATGACAAGGTCATTTCAATGCTCAGCTACTGTCTTTGCCTCTGTGCTGCAAAGATAAACCTGTAAGTGATACTTAAGACACCCAAATGCATTACTTCTCTACCCTGCTTTATAACTGAAGTCAAAGTCAAATAAGGAAACAAATAATGTTTCTGTTAAAACTTAGACTTTATGCCATCTACTCAGAATATGATAAGGAACAGAAAGACTGCAGGAAATAAACTCAGGATTAAAAGGTAAAGTTAATGCATTTGTGAGGGTAAATGCATCTAAACCTCCACAGCATTTTAAAGTTTGAAATATGATTGTGCTAATAAGATACTGTGCAATTAGCAACATGAGTATTGAAAGGCAGGCTTAATTTTTTTCACATTTCTTGTAGCAGTTATTTGTAAAAACAATTCAGGACCTCATAAACAAGAAAAGGTGTAAACTGAACATGCAAGCAAAGAAACATGAGGAAAGTATAGATTAGTGTGGATATTTTTTTAAATAAAAAAGCAATTAAATTGTAGAAATATATGTACCAAGATGTTTTCATAATGTGGAAAAATGCCAGTTTATATCCTTTGTGAATTAAAAAAAATGTAACTTAAATGTAGAGCAAGTCAATAAACACATAAAAGTAAGAAAGGCATTAAAAATATATTTGAGAAACAAGCTCAGTAAATAAATCTGTCATCAATAACTCAATAATCTGGACCATGAAGAGAAGTTACTAGGTTTCATCGATTATTAATTTGCAGGAAAAGAATACAGATACTAGGTATAAGCAAATTCCTTGGGAAAGGCTAACTGTCTCACATAGTTCTCATCAAAAGAATAGACACATAAATTCTTTACAGTTTGCTTTTCAATAGCCTTCTCCAAACCCCACAGGGAACAAGTCCTTTCTGTGATTCTGTTCACTTTGAATTGTTTCCTTCAGTTCTCTTCCTGCCTTCTTACCTGCCCCCACTTGGAACCCACTGAAAAATAAGAAAAGCAAAACTCCATTTAAATGATGTTAATGATGGAAAGTGCCCAAGCATACCTCTCACACTATACATTTCCCTTTGCATGCCACAATTTAATAGTTTTGGCTCAGAAGTTAGCTTTTTGTTTGATATTGCAATGTCTCATTTACCTTCCTGCTCAACTGATAGTCTTTGGAGGAGGTATATGCTAGCTTTTGAATTTAAATAGAATTTTTTAAATGGTCAACACTTTAGTTGCAATTGGTCTCAAGGCGATTTTAAATAATGGGGAGAGTATAACAAATTTCATAAGATGGGTGGTTAAACTAGGTAATCAGCTCTTAAGGGACATAAAAAGGATCCTATTCCAGGGATTGAACATTTCCTAATTTCCAAAAAATACTGGTCCCTTATTAATTTTACATGTCACTGAGTGAAGATGTGAGCCAAATAATACAATTATTGTAACATATAAAATAAACCACTTTTTGCCAATACACATACTGCAGATACTGACAACTGTACTGTCATTATTTTTCTACCAACACTTTAATGCTGCAAAAACACAGAAAAGCACAGACTCAGAAGTCTGGAAGTTTGCATGGAAAGGCTTAATGTTCAAGTTTGGTAACTCCATTCTTTCTTGCATGTTCATTACAGTAGTTTCTAAATACTTGACTAGTTGCTCTTTTTAAAAAAATATACCATTTTTGCTCAGCCTGAGAAATTCTGATACAATATGTACACAAAATAATAAAAGATACTACAGTTCTCCAGGACTAGCATTATAAATCCATAAACATCACTTTTATGCATAATGTACCCTAGAAGAGGCAAAAGCCTCTTCCTCAGTCACTTATGAGATTGCTGAAAAATGATAAGATGAAAATCATATGGTTTATATTTATGGTATATTTCTTTGGGGGGAAAGAAAACAACATAGGAAACCCTCTTGAAAATTTTAGCATTTTTATTTGAAACTAATAGTGATTTTATGCCTGTTTTTTAGTAACAATAGGTTGAGTTGTTAGCTGATAAAAATTACCTTCTCTATATGTATTAAGCTTTCTTGTGAAAATAAAATTCTGAGCTTTGGGACAACAAGCTTAGCAATAACCTTGTTAATTTTTCTAAGAAGTACGCCAAGAAGGAAAATACATACCATATACACACAGAAACCTAAGTGAACTTTCATCACCTACATGCTAAGGAATTCCCTCAAATGAACAGGCTGTCTGGCAGACTTGTCACAACTGCTGAACAGGAAAACAGTAAACACAGTTGCACTCAGACAGTAGTCTGGACAAGACAAGACTTTAGGCTAAAAATAGACAAAACATTGGAAAATGCTGGTAGCCAATCACACAAAAAGTACCATGTCCCACTTTACATGTAGGCCCAAACTGGTAGTATTTTGCTATGGTCAGAAAGTCAGACAAACAGACAAACAGCTACTAGAGAAACTAACATTTCTACAGTTTCTGAGCTCTGTGAGAAAGAAGAGTACCAGCAAAATTTAATGGAATGTCAACAAAGAATGAAAATTAAAAGATCAGACATTATACTGTACAAAAAAAAAAAAAATCAAACACAAGAAAATATGGTATTTCTTTGTTCTGCTTTATTCCCACCTAAGTCCATCAGCAGCTTTGCCCTATTCATCCATCTTCCTTGTCTTTATCTCCATTTTACAGAGCATCTCTACTCTTCATTCTGATTCAGATATAGCTCCAAAGGCATGCACATAGCATATATTGGGTTTTCTGTTCTTCCTGCAGTGACTATTTAATTCACTAAACTATCCACTAGTTTTCCTTTCATTTGATGTACAAATTTATTTCAGTTTCAGTTACAGTACTGTGTCATATAAATTCATGTAAATTGCTCAAAAATGCTGTACATGGTATTGATACTTCAATAGCTTTCTGATATTCTGTGTATTTATATGTATAACTTTCTTCATCTACGTGTTTATGTAGTCAGTAATTTATTACAATTAATCACACATTTTAAAAAATTGAGCACACTGCTAGAATAATGCTGAAAACAACATGGAGTTTGTTTGATATTTTGAACCTAATCATGCTTATCTCAGATGGACAAACCATTTTATGCAAGCCAGTAGGACTATTTGTGTAACTGGCCCAGTGAATCTGAGCGGCACTTAGAATTTCTGTGAAATATAATTGAGCTGTATTGGCATGAAAGGACAGAACTGCTACGTCAGCAGAAATGGCAGGGAGTTTGGTTGGAGGCTGCAAGTCACTTCTCTCCTTTTGTGCATGTTTTTTTTTTTGACCGTGTTACACTAGAAAATTGAGCACAGTCACAATGCTAATGTTAACAACAGACCCTGCACAGTGATTAGAAACGGCACCCTCACGAATACAAGGATAATCACTGGACTGTTTCCATGCTTAGACAGCCTGGACTTTGACAAATGTGCTTATGCCAGCCAAAAAAATGACTGTTTTGCATTTGTAGCTCTGTTCATTCTTACAAATCATCTGAACATCAAAATAATAATTTAGATTCCTTAATCATCTCCTCTGGAATCCTAGTTTCCAGTTCCAATAAGTTGTTTGTCTAGCATTAGATGCCAGGGTGGGTCTCCAACAGCTATCATTATGTACTTTAAATTTTTTTAAGTGCATCTTTCCTACTGTAATGAATTTATTGTTCATAGGCTGATAAATACATAACCATTATTTATGGACTGTCATTCTTTTCAAAATATAAAATGGAGCACAAATTGAGCCTTGTTTGTTCTTCCTTGCATCTCTTTGTAAAATGTGTTATATGTTAAGAATTATACATTTACAAAATTTAAAAGTTGAAGAGACTGAAAATAAAAACTATTCCCTAATCAAGCAGATCTGCAAAGGTTCTGCTGCTTATTTCTTTTCCCAAACAAAGGAGTCCATTAGTAAATATGCAGTGTTACAGTAGTACAAGACGAACAGATTTAGTCTCAGCTGCAAAGCACTTCACAGCAAAATGGACCAGCTGAAGGTAGGAGATTAAGTCAAAAAAAGGGGAGAGATGCCCTATTTGCACTCCCACTTTTGATACAAAACAGGCTATTCTACCAAAGGTTAGGGTGAATCAGAAGATAGTGTGCTGCCTTAATGACACTTTCCATAACAGTGCTAGTCCCACCCACAGTTTCACCTCCTTATTTAAGAAGAGAATTCATCTGTATTTCATCATAACAATCTTTTACCAACAAACATTTTTATTTCAAGGCTTTATCAGACAATATGCCATCTTCTTTTACCTTTTTTACCCCTAAACCTCAATTTAGGATTGTTGCAGTAACTGCTGTTATCCATCTCCTTGCTGAGTCTCCTCCAAGTTTCAGCGAATTTCAGTGAATTATGTGTCTCTTCTATAACTAGTGCCTAATTTCAGCTCTTGTATAGAATGTAGCACAAAAAGAAAGGAGGAAGAAATCTCCTCCCATTGTACAATCTCCCAAAAGACAGGTTGCTAAAATGCAGCTAATCAGCTCTAGCAGAAAATGTATTCAAAGCTCTTCCTACACCCAGGGTCCAGGTTACCCCAGGTCAGACTTCAAAATTTAAAGTTTCCCACAAGCAAGAAAGTCCAAGTTAGAGTCAGCTGCAGCCATGATCTTGGGTGTTCTCACTGAGCATTTTCAAAGGTTTTTCAACACCTCTGGCTGCTAAGCATAAAAGAACAATGAAATACTGCCACACTAGTCACAGCAAAACTCTAGACTGTATATAAGGAAGTTGTTGGGTAGGGGAAGGAGATGTGTGTCACAATTTTTGTTGCATCTGCAACATTTCCACAGACTTTTCAAGGAAAGTTACTGTAACTGTGACAAGCATCGAGAAACCTCTTCATGCAAGCGTAACTGCAACAAATTTTAAAAGATGAGGAGAAGGATGTGAACAGTCAATGGACCATGCAAGAGCCGCTCTATATAACATGTAGTTCAACAAGAACATTGCCATATTGAGCTGATGAATCTGACAGCAGCATTTGTCTTAGCAAATATTCCTCTTCATACCCTGGATCATCCAGCCATGAAAAAGCATACACAGACTGCAATTTAAAGAATATTGGCCTAATCTAAGTAGTTCACGAGCTGAGAAAAATTCAACATGCCTGTCCTTTCTGAAACATAAAAAAGGAAGAGAAAACAAGGACAAAGTATCTGTGCCCTGCAATCTCTGCTGACAGGATTACTGAGGTAGGGGATTGTCACCCTGTGCTCTGAACACACTTGCTGTGCTCTGTTAGAAGCATGACAGCAGCTAAGAAACATGCTCACTGAAACATATCACAACAGGTTGTGTGGTCTTTAACAGCAATAACTTCAAGGAATCCCGTAATTAGAGGACTGGCAGACAGACTATGTTTGGAATACATAGAGAAGGCAAACTACTAACAATTCAGTGTCACCCGAAGACCTATACTGTACCTTTTAAGAATATATTACGGCTTTGTTGATGCTTTCTGGGAAAGAATCCACTGTTAGAGACGCTTTCAAGGAAAAAAGAATCACAGGAATACTTAGCATAGTGAATGTTTTCCATCAAATCTCTAGCAGTTCATAAATACCATTAGCAACACTTTGCCCCTTCATGAGGAAGACAAATAAGTTTATTACAATGCCAAGGACAATGATTGTACCAATAGCAAAGCTTGAAACTATCTCCAGATCTCTCATCCTCCCGTCCTCTGCTAGACCATATCATTATTCATTTGCTAGAGCCTGTCATTGCCAAATATATTTTCTTTGGCGTTTTTTCTCTCAGAATCATCTTTTGAAAGTATTTGACTTTTGCCAAAGTTTGAAATTTTTAAATAAATAAATAAATGAGAATGCAGCATATACACAAAAATTGTATTCTGGACTGTATTCCAAAATACCCAAGCAATGGCCTCAGTTATTCATTATATTAAAGCTCTGATGAATTAAAATATCTACCCACTTAGATCCCTACAGTGCAGAGATGAATGAAACACTGCATTCATTTTGCAAGCAGACACTAGGAGGAGGGCCTCAACACAGTTCATAATTCATTATACATCTGAATATTTTGAGTAGCTAATGTTTTATTGCAGCATAAGCCAGTAACAGTTCTCGTGACAACGTCCTTGGCATATAACGATAGCACAGCAAGTAGATAAGAAAACCCAAGGAAAGGTAAACAAGGAAAGATTTTTGGGTTTTTTTTTGTAGGTTGAAGGGGTTTCTTTCCTTTTTCTCGTCTTGGGTTTAAAATGGAACCAGGAACTTGCAAAGTCAGCTAGAATTTACACACATTTCAGACCCGATATGATTCTGGCAGTGCTTAACAGTTGGCATTAGCATTTTTATCCGTATCAGTACACTGCATGTCTGTATCTGTGAACAGTATCTCTGAGGAACATTAATTAATAATATACAAATATGTCTTGACAAAATGAAAGATCCATCAAGAAGCATGTAGGATGATAATTATAAACAGGGTGAACTGAACAACAGCTTTAACTGAAAGGAATTTTTATGTGACAGGCTTTGACATACTACTGTTTTGAGACAAAAAAAAGGTAACCAGAGTGGGTAGGCTTTGGCATGTTTGATTAAAAAAAAATAACAAGCAGTGTAATTTCATTTACAGTCTCAAACATTGAAGGCTTTATGTGGTGTTCATTATAAACTTTTCAATCTCCAGCAGATTATGCAAAAGTAATGCATGATTTTGCCAAATACTGAATGTAAGAAAATAAGATAGTATAACAACTGTACAGTCATAAGAACAATAGCCACAATAATCTCTCCATTGGTAACCAGGCACAGAGCACTGTTCTCAAACAGGTGAGTACTAAGAGCAGACAAGCTTTCTGAACTTCTCCCATTAGCAGATGCCAAGACTCAGCATCCGCCCCCATCCAACTCCTGCTGACTTGTTGAGCAGATGCAACTCATTCTGTCTTTGAAATACACCACAGGGAGGGGGCTTTCTGGCCAAAATGTCACACAATCTGAGACAGAGACCAGTATGCAACTCCGAAGGGATGCAGGCTACATAGCTGTTTTTAAAGCCAAACTCCAAGAGGAAAAGGGAAGACAAACGTATATTAATGAGACACACTTTATTTAGGAGAGGATGATAGATCACTCTGATTTCCAACTTAGCTCTAATATGATTACATTATTTCTGATTGATTTGGAAAGGCGTGGCTGCTGCTTAATGTTGATGGAGGGCAGAAATATTAATAGAAACACTTGTATCTGGGCAGGCTTCATAACCCTGTAAATACCATCTGCTCTTCGCAGATCACTATGCCAAACACTTCAGTGCACCCCAAAACTTCTTATAAAACATCCTCTAGAAAGAAAGGCAATCAAACTAAAAACATTCGGAACTCTTCATTTATCACACAGAGACAATGAGCCTATCTGAGAAATCCACAAAGACAGTGTGAAAGGTCAATACACAGTATTTATTTTCTTGAATGACCTCCGTGGCAAAGAACAGCACTGCTGTGTATAACCACGTCAAATTCAAAGCTCTGCACTTCCTTGTGTACTTCAAACACTCAATCACTGTTACATCACAGTATATGATGACTTCCTATTCAAGCAAGCATATATTCCCTACTGTGCCAGTGACCACAGAGGCTGCTCTAGCTACAAAGCTGCAAGAAGGCTGGCACTGCTCATCCAACCCTTCACTCTGCCTAAGGACCCTGCCCACTTGCTTTGGGTTCTGCAGGTACCAAGAAGGTAGGCAGAGGGAGATGTCTCTGTTGCAGCACACCAGGTTTGTTGACTTTTACATGTGAGAAAAGTTTTTCCAAGCACCAACGAGAGCCACGAATCCAGAATTTCTCCAGATCACTGAGACATAATTCCCAACTTATCTTCTACACTCAGGCAACTACCTGAGAACTGTAATGCCATTGTCTAGCAGGCAAAGCACAGAAGCCCAAGGAGAAAAATTCTGGGAGAACAGGATCTCTTTATTACACTTCATTTTATAGTTATGACTCAGCAAATCTAAGCTAGCATCACACAAAGAAACTACTGTAACACAGTCAGCTTGTGCTGCTATTCGCTTCTGTTAGAATTGTAGCTAATCTAATTTGGTGAAAACAGACTTTCTTTCTTCTCTACTGCCATTTCTGCATCTTAGAGCAGGCTGTCAGGGAAATTAGAGCTTTGTCTTTGCGTGCCAAGGAGACGAAATGCAATTTCTGATAAATTAGATGAATAATAAAGAGTGAAGTGCTGATGCAAAAGGCTGTCAAACCTTATTAACTCTTTGCCTGAACTTCTTGCTCTGAGGGTGGTTCCTGCTGAGAAACGCTAACTCTGAAACACAATCTGCCACTTGTTAATACCTGCTAGGCAGAACATTGGGTTGCCATATGGTCCATAAGTCCATCAGGACTTGAAAAAAAACAACCAAAAAACCAAACAAATAAAAGTCAATGGTAAGCACTTTGAGAAAAGCTAATGGGGTAATCTGAAGGCAGACAAAATGGAGTGTACTTTCAGGTGTTCAAGTGGCTCAGATAATCCTGCTCAATTTCACTATCTCATTTTCTGCCAATTTCAATGTCTCTAAGTGATAGCTATTCATTAGCTCATTTTATGTTCTCTCCAAATTAATATTAGTTATGACTTTCTAGAAAACCTGTCCACAGGTCATAGCAATAAGTGATTCCTGTTGCCACAGCTGTAAGGAAACAAAACACAGGTGGTTTCTCAGTATCGAGGAAAAATACTCCTGCGGAACTCAGCAGCCACTTTATTTCTGGATCAATTTTGCTATTATCCCAAGATCTTGTCACTGCATACTGTATCATAGTAATAAACATTTACATGATGTTCCACTCTTTCTTATCTAAAACACGTTAATACATAACGGGATTTAGGCACAAAGGTGCCACAGAGAAATCACCAACCAGGACTGATTATTTTTACCATCTACACAACATACCACAGCAGCAGATTTTTAAGCCTACAGTATAGCCTATACTGGTTATTCACAATAGTCAGTACATTAAGCAGGAACCACATAAACTAGTGACCATTAAAAAATATCTATGTGGGAGTCAAAATACCTTATTTTGGTTTGCAGGAAAGATTGCCATACAGATCATCATTAGCAAGGCTCTTAATAGCATCTGCTTATGGGTAACCATGCCTTTTTTCCTTGAAACACAAAGGTCAGGTTTTTCCCTCATAGGACTGACAGAGGAGGGTAAGCTCTTCTCCTTGCTCCTTTTCATCTAATAGGATTGCGATTACAGCAGTTGCACAGAGTGTGTTCGGCCTGTAGGTAGTAAAGTCTTTTTTAAACCATGCTGGATCAAACTTCAAAGCTCTATGCTTTTAATGCATTGCAGAACCCTGCTTCAAGCAGAATATCCTGAATTTATAATGTGACAGAATGGATGCCATTTTGAAAGGTTAATTGGCACAATAAATGTTCAGGGGAGAATGACCATCTGGAACCTTCATCCAAACTTTTGCTATTAAAATAATCTTTCATTTAGAGCAAGTTACATACTGATTTTTTTTTTTAAAGAAAAAATCTGAAATACAGGAAGTTTCATTGATCATACAATAATGAAGATAGACATGAAAAGATGAAAGGTTTAAAAGAAAGTGTGTCAATGTACATAATAAGAAATACCTTAATTTTTATTTCTCCAGTTTCAGTCTTATAAGTTAAGGTTTTCATATTTTCTAGTGAACCAGGTTTGAACTTAAAACACTGCACATAGAGCCCTAAATAAATCTACCATAAGAATTTTCTTCCTCATAGACAAAATTATAATCCTGCAGTCTTGGGAAAGAAACTCATGAAGATGAGTTGAAACCCATCTTTCCTAGCCTAAGAATAGCCTTGACTACACCACAGTGTGAGCCACAATCATACGCACAAAACAGCACACATTTACCGAAGACTGAAATAGACCAAAGGACATTTACAAAATGTTAGCACATCCATTCAGTAAAAGCTATCATGTACACCCATAAAAATCATGAGCTGCTGAAATGTTACCAAGTCCCTGCATCCATTTCTAGGAAAAAAAAAGAAAGCTCTATATAGCTTGTTTGTAGGTATTTTTAAGCCCTTCAAAATACTTACCATCAGCTTTGAGCTGTCAAGAGCGATATGTTTGCTCCTTAAATCTTTTGAAATTTTTGTTGTGGCTGTCTGAAGAAAGCTGGAAAAGAGGGATTACATATTTGGTATTACTTTTGCCTCCCCATTTTTTTGTTTGGTTTTCTTGTATTTTAAATTCAAGTACACTTGTTAAGTAGGTTACATTGAACTTTCCTGCAGTAGGTTGCATTTATATCCTATGAACAAAAGGGATATAATCCAATTCAGCAAACAATTTTAGTTTGTTTTTCCAAAGGAAGGCTGCATTTCAGTATCTTTTCTAATCCAGCTTTGGGGAAAAAAAAATTAAAATTCTATCTTTGTAGCTGTGCCATGTAGTCATTTCTTTTGGCAATCACCAGAAGTTTTTGTCAGAGAACACATAGACCATCTGTAAGAATCATGAAGGAACAAGAAAGTCAAGACCAAAGTCTTTAATCCACAGATGACTCACCTTTCCCCATCGTGTGTGGGAAAATAATTGCTTCATATGGCTTTCCCATATCTTGTCTAAAAACTATACCTCATTCTTTTTTCACAAAATAGCTCTCCTGGTATTATTCATTGAAGAAGAGAGATTCCATCACTGAAAATCATGGACCCTCTTTGATAAATTATTATACTAATACAATTTCTTTAAAAAAAAAAAATATATACATATATATCTATCCAGAGATATATGTATAGTGTGTAATGGCAAAGTCATTTGGAATTGGAAGAAAACTTTACACATCTACGTTCAGAGTCCTGCCTATCAGAAAAAAATATAAATTCTTTTTATTAAAAATAGTGTCATGAAGAAGTTGGGCTAGCTTTGTTAGCATTAGATAAAGACATCAAATAAATAGTTAGAAGAGAAAACCTATAAGGAATAGGAATATTAAAAGAAAAATAGTGCTCCTAAAAGCTATAGAACCTTCTATAAACTATGGTTCCACGTGTTCACTGCATCATTAAAAAAAGATCATATTCACATAATATATTCTTACCTTAACCATAAAGAAAGGTGTGCAGGTGCTTAAGCACAGTATCAAACAAACAGATTTCCAGCAAGCTGTCCTCTGCTCGTTGATCAGGACAGGAACATGTGTCCATCACCCATTATGTTCCTAGTCTCTTTCTGAATCTCTTCCTATAACTACTGGTATAAAATAAAAACAGACTTCATGCCACAGCATGGTATCTATTAAGCACCAACAGGGAAATCTGTCATTATAAACTGAGGCCTGGGAATGTCTCACCTCTCTATCATCCACATAATCATCCTGCAGTTCAAGAAGCAGGGTCAAAGGAAAAAAATGGTACTTGGTAAACAGAGATCCATATAGTCAAAATTAAAAATGGGCACAGGTTTATGGTAAGTATCAGTCTTAACACAAAGCCTTCTCCTAAATCAAATCCTTGGTCTTCTATTAATGCTGCACACAGCCTTTCCTTTCCTCTTGCACCTTCTTTATGCTAACACACCACCATTTCCCTTCTTTTAATTCTTCATATCTCCTCATGCCAGGATTATAGTCACTAAAAGTGAACCACTCTCTTAACCACTACAAAACAGAGAGGAACACATAAAGACAGAACGCATTTAGCAGAACTGTAATCTGAATGGGAGGCTGTACTACGCAAAGCTACCTTAATAAAGTACAACAGAACCCTGGTTTACACCAGCTCTCAAAAACAGAGACACCAATATAAGCTTTAGGCAATTACAGCAATGGGCAATAAAGAGGTTTTGGTATTGTTTTTTGCTTTATTCTTCTTTTTTTTTGAGACAATCCTGAGGCTCAGGGACACAACAGTTTGTTTTAGAATTCACTCTTCCTCAGGATACATTTGTCCTACAAAGCATGCAGGGCTTGAAGTAGAAATCAAAATCAGCAACAGCCATACACAATCATATGAAAACATGCTGTGGAATTGAAAGGGTAAGGTTGTGGTGTGTTTTCACTTATTAATCATTATGCTGTGTTAAACAACAGCACAGTCGGAAAGTGCACGCACTATTACTTTTCTTGATTGCTATGAGCATGCACTTGACATTCAAGGATTGTTACCTGAATGGTAATGTTGATGTAGTAAAACATTACTCTCGCAGAGGAAGGAATATCACATGGATTCAGATGTCATAGAATATCTTATTTCAAATTTGAAGTCCATTGACCATGAAAGTCATCACCACAATATGAATTCAGCGATGCATCAATGCAAGTCAAACACCTCCATGTATCTAGGTCATTTGCAGAAAGAAGAATCCAGCTGCTACAGACAGTCATCTAGTTTTGTATAATCACCTTCTACAAAATCCCCACATGTGAACTTAGAAAATGGTTGCCAGCACCTACAGTCTCATAGATCTTCATTCAGTAAGAGGAAGCCATCTTACAAGCTTCCATTTACCAGAAAACTCAAAATTAACAAATCTACTAGAAAGTTTTTACTTTTCTACACTCCAGTACTATAATGCAGTATCACTAAATATGGAATTTTGGTTTGTGTTCATTAAGATACATGAATAAATTATAACCTGTCCACTAAATTCTGTTTCAATTTATTGAGAAATGCTTCAGGAACATATATATACATTTATAGAGCCCTTGCAACAACAAAAGACCTTTTTTTTGACAGGTTCTTCACTAGATTTCTTTTGTCTGACTTTAATGTATCTGTTTCAAAAAAAAATCTGTTTCCATTCAAACATGTCACATCCCCTCTGATTTTGATCAAGAGATAAATTTTAGGCTAATTTTGATAATGTGGATATTACAATATCTACCAAAGCAAAATGCAAAGATCTTTGAGGAACGGAATTACTTTTGACCATATCAAAAAGAACATGAGAAGCTTCACAAAAAGATCTCTTCCTTTAAAAAGTCAATCTTTCTTTAAAAATTTGCTATTAGTAACATTTGCCATAAAAATTCTTGCACAGAAGACATGACACTTGGAAATAAAATCTTTATTTTGTTATAAACAAAAACCTCAGAGCCCTTTGTTACATACAATACTTCCTTATGTAGCAAGGTAAATGAACTTTCCATTTCCTTTGATTAAATAAGGTATTTGTTATCAATTGCTTCTCTTTAAATTTCGTTTTATTGAATTTTAAATAAAAGAACTATGCAATTCTTGATGCATGTCAGCATGAAATCCCACAAGAAAACATTTCAAAAGGAATTTAACAATATACACTAGTTCTGTCAAATAAAGTCATACAGAAAGCAATGCCTATGGGAAGGGTCCTCTTCGGCTGGGTAATAAAGCCATCTGTCAAAACTTGTACTGTAATCAGGACTGGATATGTGTTCACACACAGAGCAATAAACAAAAGCTCATAGGCACAAGGGATGAAAAAACAAAATATTGTTTAAACAACTTTCTTGGAAAGAAATTATTCAAAGGGGACAGCAGTGCTAACAAGCCCAAGAAGAAAGCTGCCAGCATACTTGGTGCAAACCTGGCCCAGAGATGCACTTGTGTTGTTCTCTCTGTAATAGAGGAAGGAGAGGACAAATCCGAAAAATTCTAACTCATTCTGTCTCATTTCTTAGCATCATTAGTCTCCTTTGCCCTACCAGCTATTTCTTTCCTATATTCTAGCTATAGTTGCAGCTAGTAGTTGTACTGTGTGTATGCAAGACATAGAGAACTAGCTCTGGAAGGGCTGCTTTCACTGAGTCTCTCTTTAGTCACTTACGTTTAGAACACAGTTTATCTACTCCTGACAATCATCTCGATGGCTGATGTGACTCTTGCTGTTTTTTGAAGATAAGTATATTCATATGAGATCTCCCCTAAGTTTTTTTCAGACCGCTCCTGTGGCTTATTGGTCTTGACATTTGCTTCTGCAAAACCTGTTCCTTTTTTCTGTCACAAATATTGTCTAGGATGTTACAGGAAGAGATACGCCAAACTGCACACTGCTTATGTGTAATGTTCTTCAGTGCTCATGAGTGTTTATTGCTGTAGCTCTGACTTCTACTAAACACAATATGCAAACATGGTATTTCTTTCAGATATGTTAGGAGAAGTTGTGTTCCTGGTACTCAAAGATTGGCTGTATCCACTTGTTCCTCTTAAAATTTTTCTTTTGGAAAACTAAATTTTTCCCTTTTTGACCACCTCTTTCTCGTTTTCAATACTTTTTGATCTATGTTCATAATTATACTCATCTTATGTACATCTCTGAAAATAACAATGATTTGGCAAGCAGCTGAAATGCTTCATGGCTCACTGTGGGTCATGTGATGTATGATTAATTCCACGTTTCGCCCTTGATGTGCGTACATTGCTGAAGGAAGAAAAATCACACGTAATAGAGTACTAGACACTTGGTGAAGTTTGTTTTGCCTATATTGTTTTCAAGAAGTTGTCCAAAGCTGTTCAGATCTTTTGCTGTTATTCACATTCAATTCATACTTTTCAGTGTTGTTATTTTCCTCCGTTTGCCTTATTCTGTGCTGCAAGTCAGTGACTTTTCTAGAAGGAAAACGTGTTCAGTATTAATAGGGATTATGTATAGTTGCTTTTTTTGGGCTGACTTTCACTCTCTTTACTTGTAACTTTCCCACTAAACTCTTGGGTTTGGGAATCTATCTTCCTTTGAGGATCACAAATGCAACCAGAAGACAAATAAAAGTGCGTTAACTTGGGTGTGATCGCCAAGCCTGCATCTTCATCACAAAATTAAAGACAGTAAAACATTAAAGCCCTAGATTGACCATTAAAATTCTAGAAGTGTAATTATTTGAAGTTCAACAATAAGTGGAAGGTAATTCTTTTCCCCTTGAATTTACCACTTACTTTCAATCAAGTATAATAGTTATAACACTTTCCTAATGAGAACAGTGCTGTGAACATTTCTTTAAACTGAATATATATTCATGTTAAATGTCCAATTTTAAAGAACAGAAATAGTAAATAGTTCTATAGGACTTTATAGCTTCAAAATAAATAACAATGATGAACTTAATCTGTGACAAACAATCCAGTTTATGTCCTTGGCTAAATTTTTAAGTTTCACTCTTCATATTTGGAAATGCAACCCCCTTATCCAGGCAGTCTGGGTTTAGAGATGCTGAGTAATGGAGGATGAATTCAGTTGCCTCTGTGTCAGTATCTGTACTTTGCCTTAGCCTTTCTGTTTATTCTCCTTCCTGCTCTGTAAAATACATCAAGTCTTAATTCATGGGCTTCATATATTCAAAGTGGTTTTTTTGGTCAGGTGGACAGCTTTAAGGAAAAGTAACATACTATTTGTACTGAATACATGGAAGAATTGTAAACAATCAATGGTCCTTTCTCTTCGATTGATCAGATGATAGTCATATAGATGCCAAGATCTGGAAGTCCAGATTCAGAAAAAACATCTGCCATTTTGGCATATACAGAAGCATCATTCACAACAGTATTGTGCTTGCCTCTGGCTATATCACCTGCTCAGGTTGTTGTCCTTTGTCAGAGTTTGTAATGTGTCCTAAAATTGCTTTCCAGATCACTTTGTATTCTTGAAGTGTCTGTGTTTACAATACATGTCCAGTAATACGCTTCTTTGATGTATGTCAATATATGAAGATCTTTGCCTCATGTGGTGGAATGTTCACTTGTTGAAGTATGTTCCCCTTTGTATGCAGCTGCTCTTCCTCACTGCCTTTTCACTGTTTGATGGAAACAAAACACCACAACATCTAAACTGTATGGAATTTTCTAATCAACGTATCGCAGAACCTTCAGATATTCCCATTTCAGAAGCATAAATATTTTAGGATGAGGAACTTTTCTTAGACCTTTATTCAGGTTTATCTGAATATTAAGACAGGGAGGTTGACTTACACACCCATATAACTTCAAGTTACCATACTATTGTACCCCTTTTCTGTAACTTCATATCTTAACCTAGCTAAGAAAGGACGCTTATAATAGATTTTAAAAGCCAGCTAGTCACTATAGACTTTCTAATTTCATTCTAGACAAAAATGGTATTTCCAATATCAGGATTATTTTTAATTGAACAGTCTTGTCCAAGTGAATTTATTGCCTGAAATATATTCATAAAAAAATGAAAATGCACTATAATGTCATTGACAATTATTATATAAAATCTATCATATACACCCTACCTACGGGAACTGTGTGTATTCTCATCAGTTAATCAAGCATTCTTCTACAAGAGAAAGGAGAAGCCAGCTTTAATATTTCTGTGCCAGTCTGGAATTGGTAAGTGGTCAAATTGTTTTCCAGTTTTTGACATGGGCTACTTTCTGCATGACTTTTGAAACCTCTGCAAGAAATTTAAGACTCAGTGACAGGCTACAGCTGATCATCCTCTAAAAATAATGCTCTCATGCATCCCTTGTGATATATATCAAGAGCTGGCATAAAACAAACTACTGGGGGAAAAAAGGGGGCTTATTTGCATTTTTAATCTGTTCTTGAAGATTTGGTAAAATTTCTGAGTATGAAGCCCATTCAATGAATTCCTTAAGAAAAATGTAAGAAGAATTCAGTGAGCTGGTCATTCGTATTTTCCCTCTCCTGTTTATCCAGTTTTCTTTGTAAAAGTGCAAAGACCCTCCAATTAAATGATGCTTATCTTGAGGGGAAGAAAAGTCAACATACTGTTCCACACTATTTTCCCTGTATTTGAAAGCAATGTATTTTCCATGCAGTGAACACAGTAGGAAATGCAACTGATTTTTAAGGTATGAACTGACCCAGATAACACCCACCAGAATGATACCCTTTTTGGATATTCATTTGATGTTGAGCAAAAGATAATTGCAGTCAATATCTAAACACTGAGTGCTATTTTAACATAATTTTCTATGTTGAGTATAGAAAGACAAGGCGATAAAGTGATAGGTTCCATAAAAAAGGCAGACAAACAAAACACCTTGAATGTAGGGTGTTTATTTTCATGAATATTTTCTGTTCTGGTATTGCCTATGACAAAGTCATTTTTACAGAGGTATGAGACTTTCTTTCACATAATATTCTTTGGCAGACCAAGGCAGTTTTTCAGCATGATGATTGGTCTCTGGGTTATCTAGATATTCTCATTTTAAGCTGCTATTGGAAAGACTTGAATAATTTACACTTCCTGCCATGAACTTGGCAGCTTTTTTCAATAGTTGCTGATTTATTGCACATAACAGTGTGACAGTTCTCTAGTCTGTATAAAGGCAACATGTAGTTACAAAGAGTAGTACATTTAGTGGTGGATTACAAACTCCACCCTGTCATGATGAGGTTTTAAAGCCTTTCCTAAGCTGGCCACAAACTAAAAGTCAGTCAGAAATTAGCTTAAAACTCAGACCAAGCTTTGGGTTGTCCCTAGCACAATCAATTAATAACCAAAAAATTTCAAAGCAAAAACGGAAAAGGAACCTAAAACAAAAGTTACAAATATTTCTGAGCAGTCAGTTAATATCTGAATTCATGCATTACATCCTGAGAAACCTCAGATGTTTCAGCTTAGGCTATCCAATACCTTTCTTGGCATGAGCAGTAGCTTGGGCACTCCAGCTGCGTGCCTTAGGTTTGCAGCCAGCACCTAAAAAGCATCTAGCAGTAGGCTGGAAGGAAGGAAGAAGGGACAAGCAAATTAGCAGAGCTTGGTGTAGCTGTCATTTGCTCAGCTGGTAGAATGATGTCAAAGAAATGCGTGAGTTTAGGGTTTTTTTAGTTTCCCTGAGCTGTCTGCCTCACTCCATAACTGTCCTTGCAGTAGCTTCCTTTCTAGCAACCCAGTTGCTTAGTGTAATTGTGCTAAACTTTTATAACTGTACTGTATGTGTCAAAATTATGGCATAGACACTTTATTGCTATTGTTTCTACTGAACAGTACTTTTCATAAGTAATGTCTTTCCTTCCCCATGGAATAGGTTTCCATATCTCAAGTCTACTGATTTTCAAGTGATGCAGTGAAATGCTAAAGTTAAGACTTGGTGACAATTAAGCAAGTCTTTATTGCAGCGCCGGGTGCACAGGGGATTGGTCCACCTAATGTGCGCACTGACTGATTTAGATGTACAGTTTAAATACATACTATGTATGCATATTCACTAGTTTTCCAAGAAATCATTACCTATTCATTAACTCATTATTACAGGTTACTGCCCACTCCCGCATGCACACTAGAGTCTCTCAGTGGTCTTCAGAGACATCTGGTGGTCTTTTACTTTCTCCACTCCTCTTCATCATTGTGACTTCTGTGTGAACTGTGGGCCTCTACTCTACTTCTTTATTCTTGCTGGTGCATCAAAAGTGTTAGCTTTGATTAGTCTCTGCATTCCTCAGTAATCCTGGGCACCTTGTTTTGAGAGATAAGCTTCTACTACAAGGTTATATTGTCCTAAAGCATTCTTTCTTAAAAAATAGGAGATAAGTTCCGACATTTAGTACTACAACTGTTGCATCTGCTCTTTGTACAGCCTTAAGGCACCCAGTCTCCTAAATTATGCTCCTATTCTAAGTTACAGTGCTAAAATATTAAGCACCTACTTCAATTAGTTTACAGCTTTAATATATCAAACCCTACTTCACAAGGAACTAGCACTTGTTTGACTGTGAACACCAAAGGATTTTTTTTTGGTTTTTTTTTTTTCTTTTCTTGGAAGATTACAGGAGTAAAAGAGAAAATTGTCCAGTATAGGTAATAGTGAAAGTACCACCATTATTCTGCTTGTTTTAAATGCATATGCCTAAAGCCTATGCAAAATATAAGAGTAAAAGAAAGCATTTGGAAGAAAAAAATTGTAAAAACAGTCAATAGATTTGATTCCTATATATGACTAACTTGTCTTTGATTTTGTCTACACCATTGCTCTTTAAGCTTAATGTTTGGGGTTCTTCCACTAAAGCATACTTCAACAAGTAAAATGTAATATCATCTGATGTTGCAGAGTAAACACTCATAAGTTACAACCGAGCAGATTCAGATGACCCACGGGAGTATATCATGATATAGTCTAATTATCCTTAGACAGTAACATCAGAAAAAGTGGTGTCAACATAAATCATACTCTCTCAGCATTGCCGCTCACACAGACCAGCATCAGCTGCCGCATAACACCACTCAGTTTCTTAAACTTTTGAGATTTCACCACACTCAACATTCTCCTTCTTCACCTTTATTAATGTCCTGGTTCCAGTGGGGATAGGGTTAATTCTCCCCAGGACACAGGTATTCTATGCCATGTGAGCCATGCCCACCCTGAGCTGGCAGGGGAGGGGGCAGGAAGTCGCCGCTTGGAGCGGCCTGGGGCATCCCGTGTCCGGTTGGGGAGTGGCAGTTCCGTAATCGTGTTCCTGTATCCGCGTTATTGTTGCTGGGTTTTTCTTGTTCCCTCTGCTATTCTGTTAAACTGCCTTTGTCTCAACCCAAGAGTTTTGCCTTTTTCTTCCGATTCGTCCCATATTGGGAAGACCCGAGCGAGCGGCACGTGGTTCTTTGTTGCCATCTGAGGCCACACCATGACAATTAGCCAACCAATTCTCAACCTTTCTGCTCTTTTCATTTTCATAGCACCTAGTACCTCTGAGCAAAAAACCAACCAAACAAAAAAAAAGCACTGCAAATGGCCTCTCAGCTTAATAGATCCCCTTTTGAACTCATGACTAATCAACAGATTGCATAATTTTCTCCAGGCGAGTATTCTCTTTCATAGTTCAGGCTAACCAGACTATAAAGCTCTCAGAAGCATTTGAAAGCAGAGAAATTGTCCCAATACAAGATATAAAATTTCCCATGTTGTGGTCCAAGAAAGAGTACTAACTTTCTGAAGAATCTCAATCTAAGTTCAGACAAGAATTCAGAAAGCAGAGGCCAGCTAGCAAAGTTGTGCAGAAGTTAAGTATTGCAGTGATTGAGATCTCATGAGCAAGATGTTGATCCCCTATTTCACACACAGATTCTGCATAGCAGAGGTTACTCTTAGGATTAACCTAAGAGTAATATGTTGGGCCTATATTTCCAACAAAGTTAGGTGTTTCAACAATCTGTGAAAGGGAGGAAAGTTTTGAATTTTTCCATATGAAATATTTGTATTTGGCCTGGAAATATTCACAAGCAGAGAGTTTTCTACTTCAGCATCATGCCCAAACTACTGAATTTACACAAATACTTTCTTCTCTCTTTGCTATGACACTCCTCTGTAGTATTTGGGCATAATTCTTATGTTCCCTGGTGTTTGAAAAGGATCTTCACCCACATGTGAAATATGGCTGTACACTTGGTATACAACAGTTGCTATACAACCGAAATAAGAGTTATAATTGAAAGTGCTCTGGCTCTGCCGGTAAATATGACAACAGCGGGGACTAGAATTTCTTTTTAATAGTAGCCTTCACAGCTAATAACTGTTAAGAATTCAGACTATTTTCAAACTGTTTCTATTACGTCTTTTAAAATATCTCTTTCCTGATATTTTGATGTATTTCCTGATGTATTTTATATCCCAAGTTTTAAACCTAACTAAATGCATTCTTTTCTCTAATTTTGTTCTTTGGCAGCTGTCTAGTCTTTTCTTCATCCACAGTTCCCTTTAAAGATCACTTTTCTTTGTCCCCTGTGTCCTGTCTGTCATATTTCTTCCTGGCCTTAATTGCAGGGCTCATTTCCATAATCAGCTTCTTTTCTGTGCAGCTTTGAGACTTCCTCTTTCATGTCACTCTTCACTGCTGGCTTCTAAGCCTTGGCTTTGCCTGTGACTGGCAACTTCACGCTAGTTGCAGCTCAGAAGTTATAACCAACATAACACAAAGGGCTGGATCTCAGGATCCTTATCTCTTTGTACTGCCATGCAAACACAAAAGAAACTATAAAGCCAGCTGAAAACAACCTGTCCTTTATGCAGAGAAATCTACAAGTAGTACTGTATGACAGAAGTGTCTCAAAGTCTGCCAGAGATACTGAGGAGACCACAAATTGTTCAGACACAGATTTATATTTCCAGTGCCATGTTTTCCACTAGAGGCACATGGAAAACAACAGATTAAAATCTGTAATAACAACATAACTACAGAAAGACATAATCCCATCCATCCCTACTGTACAACTGACCTAAATATAGGTGATTTTTCTTGCTATGGAGCTTCTTATTTGAGGTTCAGTGTTACACTTTTCAAAACCTGGCTGCACTGGCATCGGTACTGTACTAACACAACAAAAAAGCAACACTAAAATGCATGGCAGCAAGGAGTCTTGACACAGCAACAGCCTAGTTATTTTCACGTTCTTTGGAGTTACCATGATTTAATGAGGAATTAGAAGGTGGTAACTTCTAAAAGCCTACCATAAGTTTCTCCTAAACCTGAGGGATAGTATGTGCTTCGACAGTGTTTCCAAGAGTACCTCAGAGACTCAAGTCTGCACGTTTGTTGACTCAAGAACTGTGCTGCTAAAGGCACTTACTAAACTGTCACTTGTTATTAAGAGAAATATTGCAATTTGATCACAAAAGCTCCACTCAGGATTCAGGCCTATGTGCCTTAGAAACAGCTTTGTAGTCCAAAGAAAAACACACACAAAAAGAAGAGTGAGTGGAATACAATATATCGATGAAGTGATGATGGAATCACAATTTTATTTCACACATCCACTTATCCATCCACATATACATTTTATACCAAAAGATAAGCAGTCTATCTATTTCAAAGAATTTCTGATGTACCCAGGAGGAAAGCAGTATTATGGCTGTAATCTCTGGTATCTCAGAGAAGCAGCATATTACCCTCCTGCAGTACAATATATGCTGGGTGGCAGCCCGTCCTGCTCACACCCAGTAAGTCACATTTGGGAGTGGTTGGAAGCATTTGCCTGGGAGGAGGGTATTGCCCATACACTTTAATGCAAACTTCTCCCTAATTTGCTGTTATCTTTTTGTAATTCCTTTTGGAATTTTTTTTTTCTAATTACTCACTGCATTTCACACCAAATTTGTGGGGTATGGATTATATCATGTCAGGTTAATTAACTTGGGTATTTCCATACAAAGGTAGCTTTTATCCCTTATCTGTGAACAGTCACAGTGCAAAGAAATGAAACAGGTGATAACCACAGCCAAATAAAATCTTTTATCTGAAATATAAGAAAGGTCTCAAATGCAGAAAGGATTTCTGGTACCTATATTTTTGTCTCGTTATTCCCAAATTTTTAGCTCTCTACACAGAAATTATCACAATTTTAATATTGGAAGACTAAGGCAGTTCCTACAAATTTGGATAGCTGCAGAGTTACAAAATAATGGAGATTGGGAGATACATCAGGAGGGTCAACAACCTGTTCTAACAGTCGCTAATTTTACAGCGAGGTCAGGCTATTCAGGACTTTCTCCAGTTTATTTTGAGCATCTTTCTGAACAAACTCCCCAGCATCTCTGGGAAACCCATTCCACTGCTTAACCACTCTTATTGTGGAGTTTTTACTCTTGTCCTGTCAGAGGCCACCACTAAGAGTTTGTCTTTATCTTCTGTATCCTCTGCCAGTACATATTTATACACATTGACAAAATTCCCCCCTGAGTCTTCTCTTCAGGCTAAACAGCCCCAGCTTTTTGAGCCTCTCCTTGTATAACAGGCTCCAGCCCCATCTTTTTGGACTTTCGCTGGACTTGCTCCAGTAAGTCCATATATCTCTTGCACTGCAGAGCCCAGCACTGGACACAGCACCCAGATGTGGCCTGACCAGTGCTGAGGAAAGAGGAAGAGTTGCCACTCTTCAACTCACTGGCGATATTTTTCCTAACTTAGATCAGGAAGCTGTCAATCTTTTTTTTGCTACATGGGGACATTGCAGGCTCATGGTCAACCTATTGTTCAGCAGGACCCCCATGTCCTTTTCTGACAAGCTGATTTCCAGCTTGTTGGCCCCCAACATGTACTAGTGCATGGTCTTCTTCTCCCAGGAAAAGTCCCTTGACAATCTTCATGGGGTTCTTGCCTACTGACTTCTCCAGCCTGTCAAAGTCTGAGCAGCTGCACAACCATACGACACACAAAACACTCTTCCCAGTTTTGTATCATCTGTAAACTTGCAGCAAGTGTCCTCTATCCAAGAATACAGGTCATTAATGAAGACATTAAACAGTATTTGCCCTGATATGATCTTATTGGCATCCCTGAGATGTGATGGGACTGCTTTTATAATTGGAGTATTGGAATGGAGGGATACAGACTCTTCACGAAGGACAGGCTGGGAAGACGAGGAGCGGGTGTTGCCCTCTATGTCAACGAACAGCTGTAGTCCACGGAGCTCCACCAGGGGATGGATGAAGACCCAACGGAGAATTTATGGGTCAAGATTAAAAGGAATGCAGGGGCAGGGGTGTGGAATAATTACTAAATTGGCTAAAAAATACAAAAGTACAACATTGTTCACACATTAAGGAAAAGTATAAAATCAAGAGGCCTCTGTGGTAGAAAACAGCTGCAGCTGGCATGAAGAATGCAACATCCGCGGTTCCCTGATAAGGAGCTTGTGAAGCTACATGAGGTACAGAGCGGGATGCAATTATTCCGCGGCTTTACCTTATGATGTATAGCAGATACGGGGATGGGACAATACCATGAAACAGATAAGCTGCCAATTAGCTGCCTGCTCGATACTCGGAGCCAACATTTTGTCAAATTTTGATGAAATGCTGTCCTTTGTGCAAACTTTGCTCATTATAATGTCATTATAATACCAAAACACACCTCCATCCCAAAGGCTACCCGCCTCCAAGGTGCGACCACTCCTTCTTGAGTCTGCGCTCTGAATTTTTCGTAAACTATACCTTTAATTGTGAAGCGAGAGAATTTTACAACAATCATAATTAAAGTATTTATGACTAAAGTCACTCAAACTCCACCTTGAAGATAAAAAATAGTATAAAAATAGCCCGAGAGAGGGGGGATACTCAGGGAAGACACCATCGCAAAGAACTCCATCACTGACTTCTGGGACCAGCCGACGGGCTGAGCCTCTCTTCCCCCCCACAGGGACGCCTTTGGGTAAGACTTAGATTATACCGAGTGGTTTCTCAGGAAACTTAGAAATTTCTCTAGAGAATCTCTTTCCTACATTTATAGCTAGGCTGTATCGTTTATTACTTTGTCGTGCGTTTGATATATGTAATAATACTTTCATTTGCATGTGCTTTGCAGACAGTGTATTTATCACCGGCAATCCTATCTATCTGTTGTTTAAATAAACTGCACTCTTTAAGTAGCTAGTCATTTCGGTTTCTCACTGAACGCGACCAAAGACTCGAGAGTGGCCGTGCTAGTTCATGAGCACGACTAGACTGAAGGTGCAGTCCACTATTAGTGTATCCAAATCGTAATAGTTTAATACATATTAAACGCGATTGGACTGATAGTGCTGAATTGGGCATCACTCAGAATTTAAACCCAGCCGCACCTAGCCTCCCACCTCGGTGAGGAGTGTTAGAACGCAAGGGGGTTTATCTTCTGCCAAAACTGCTTTGCCCCTTTCCACGCAAGAAGGGGACATTATGGTAGGGGTCTGCTACAGGCCACCAGACCAGGAGGACAGAGCGGGTGAGGCCCACCATAAACAGGTAGAAGCAGCATCACATTCACAGACCCTGGTCATCATGGGGGATTTCAACCACCCCAGTATCTGTTGGAAGGACAACACAAGAAATCCAGGAAGTTCTTGGAATATGTCGATGCCAACTTTCTCCTTCAAATGATAGAGGAGACAACGAGGAGAGGAACTATGTTGGACCTTGTCCTTACCAACAAGGAGGGGCTGGTGGCAAATGTCAGGCTCAAGGGTATCTTCAGCTGCAGTGATCATGAAATGGTAGAATTCAAGATCCTTCAGGCAGTGAGGAGGGCATGCAGCAAGCTCACTACCATGGACTTCAAGAGAGCGGACTTCGGCTTCTTGAGGGACCTGCTTGTCAGGGTAACATCGGAAAAAGTACTGGAGGGAAGACGGGCCCAAGAAAGCTGGTTAGTATTCCAGGATCATCCCCTCCAAGCTCAGGAGCGGTGCATCTCAAGAATGTAGAAGTCAGGCAAAAATGCCAGGAGGCCTGCGTGGATTAACAAAGAGCTCCTGGACAAGCTCAAAAGCAAAAAGGAGGCCTACAGAGGGTGGAAGCAAGGATGGGTTGACTGTGAGGAATACAGAGAAACTGTCTGAGTGACCAGGAACCAGATTAGACAAGCTAAAGCTCAGATAGAATTAAATCTGGCTAGGGACATCAAGGATAACAAGAAAAATTTCTGTAAGTATGTCTGGGGTAAAGGCAAGCCTGGGGAAGATGTAGGCCCTCTCCAGAAGGAGACAGGAGACCTGGTTACCCAGGATATGGAGAAGGCTGAGGTACTGAATGACTTTTTTGCCTTGGTCTTCACCAGCAAGGGCTCCAACCACACCACCCTAGTTGCAGAAGGCAAAGGCAGGGGCTATAAGAATGAAGAACTGCCCACTGTAGGAGAAGATAAGGTTCGAGACCATCTGAGGAACCTGAAGGTCCATGGGACCGGATGAAATCCAACCATGGGTCCTGAGGGAGCTGGCAGATGAAGTCACTATGACACTTTCCATTATATTTGAAAAGTCGTGGCAGTCTGCTGAAGTTCCCGCTGATTGGAAAAGGGGAAACAAAACCCCCATTTTCAAAAAAGGAAAAAAGGACGACCCTGGGAACTACAGACCAGTCAGTCTCACCTCTGTGCCTGATAAGATCATGGAGCAGATCCTCCTGGAAACTCTGCTAAGACACATGGAAAATAAGGAGGTGATTGATGACAGCCAACACGGCTTCACCAAAGGCAAATCATGCCTAACAAATTTGGTGATCTTCTATGATGTTGCCACAGCATTGGTAGATAAGGGGAGAGCAATTGACGTAATCTACCTGGACTTATGCAAAGTGTTTGACACTGTCCCACACGACATCCTGGTCTCTAAATCGGAAAAGCATGGATTTGATGGATGGACCCCTCGGTGGATAAGGAACTGGCTAGATGGCCACACTCAAAGGGTTGCGGTCAACAGCTCAATGTCCAAGTGGAAACCAGTGACGAGTGGCATTTCTCAGGGGTCAGTACTGGGGCAAAAGCTGTTTAACAATGGGATTGAGTGCACCCTCAGCAAGTTTGCCAACAACACCAAGCTCTGTGGTACAGTCGACATGCTTGAGGGAAGAGATGCCATCCAGAGGGACCTTGACAGGCTTGAGAGGTGGGCCCATGTGAACCTCATGAAGTTCAAGCAGGCCAAGTGCAAGGTCCTGCACCTGGGTCATGGCAATCCCAGGCACAAATACAGGCTGGGCAGAGAATGGCTTGAGAGCAGCCATGAGGAGCAGGACTTGGGCATGCTGGTGGACAAGAAGCTCAACATGAGTAGGCAATGCACACTTGCAGCCCAGAAAGCCAGTCGCATCCTGGGCTGCATCAAAAGAAGCATGGACAGCAGGTCAAGGGAGGTGATTCTCCCCCTCTACTCTGCTCTGGTGAGACCCTACCTGGAGTACTGCGTCCAGCTCTGGAGTCCTCAGCACGAGATGGACATGGACACATTGGAACAGGTCCAGTGGAGGGCCACAAAGATGATCAGAAGGCTGGAGCACCCACTCTGTGAGGACAATCTGAGAGAATTGGGGTTGTTCAGCCTGGAGAAGAGAAAGCTCAAGGGAGACGTTATAGCAGCCTTCCACTACATAAAGGGGGCGTATCAGGGAGAGTAATGGTAGGACGAGGGGTAACAGTTTCAAACTGAAAGAGGGTAGATTTAGATTGGATATCAGGAAGAAATTCTTAACTGTGAGGGTGGTGATGCACTGGAACAGGTTGCCCAGGGAGGTTGTGGATGCCCCATCCCTGGAAGGATTCAAGGCCAGGCTGGATGGGTCTTTGAGCAGCCTGGTCTAGTGGGAGGTGTCCCTGCCCATGGCAGTGGTGTTGGAACTAGGTGATTTTTAAGGTCCCTTCCAACCCGAACCATTCTGTGATTCTATAATTCTATGATATTGACCCCTGGAGTACACTATTAGTGACTGGCTGTCATTTGGAATTCATACCACTGATCATAACACTTCAGCCTAGCAATACAGCTAGATTTTAATCCAACTCACTGGCCACTTATACGGACTGTTTCAATCTGTTTATGAGGATATTATGGGAGACAGTTTTGAAAGCCTTGCTTAAGTCAGGAGAACCAACATCCACTGCTCCCTTGTCATCCACCAAGCTATTTATCTTAGTATTAGAAAGTTACCAGTTTGGTTAAGCATGATTTCCCCTTCATACATCCTTGGTGGCTACTCCCAACCAACACTTGTACTTTATGTGTTTTGAAATAGTTTCCAGGATAACTACCATCATTACCCTTGCAGGGACCAAGGTGAGGCTGACTGTCCTGGGTCCTCCTTCTCACCTTTCTTACAGATAGGAGTGATATTCGCTTTCTTCCTCAGCACTCATGGGCACATCCTATCAGGTTCCATGGACTTGTGTATATTCACTTGTCATAGTTTAGCCTCAGATGGCATCAAAGAACCATGCAGCTGCTCACTTGCCTCCTCCCCTACCACCACCACTCATCAATCAGTCTAGCCCACTCCAAGCATTGACTTCCTGCCCCCTCCCCCAGCCAACTCCTGGCTATAGACTGGGAGTAGCGTTACATGGTATGGAGTACCTGTGTCCTCTGCCAGATCCTGGGGAAAATTAACCCTATCCCTGCCAGAATGAAGACATCAGTTTATTTAAATGTTCCCTAACCTGATTCTCCTGTACTGAGGGTAAGTCTCCCATGCTCCATGCTCCCCTGGAATTCCTGAAGGTTTCTCTTGCTAAAAGACAGAGGTCAAGAAGACATTAAATACTTCAGCTTTTTATGTGCCCTTTGTCATGAGATCCCCTGTCCTATTCAGCATCAGACTACCATTTTCCTCAGTCTTCCTTTTGCTGACGAATATACTTGCAGAAATTTTTCTTGTTTCCCTTCATGTCCCCTGGCAGATTTGATTCCAGGTGGGGTCTGCTTTCCTAACCATGTCCCAGCATGTTCAGACTGCCCCTGTATATTCTTCCCAGGTCATTTCTCTCCTTTTCCACGTTTTGTACTTTTTACACATGAGCTTTGTCAGGAGCGGCTTGTTTATCCATGTAGGCCTGCTGTCACTTTTGCTTCATTTCCTGCTCATTGGGATGGACCATTCTTGAGCTTGGAAGAGGTAATCCTTGAAAACCAACCCATTGCCCTAGAGCCCTCTTCTATCCAGAAGCATATACCACAGGATTCTTTGAAGCCGATTCCTGAATTGAGCAAAGTCTGCTCTTCTGAAGTCCAGGGTTATGATCATGCATTCTGCTTCATTCAATGTTCTCAGGATCCTGAACACTGTCATCCCATGGTCACTGCAGTCAAGACTGCATCCCCATGTAGGGTCTTCCTTGCTTGTAAAAGTCAGATCCATCAGAGCCTCAACAGCTTCTCAATGACATGTCAAGAAGCTGGTTTTAATGCCTCATGGGTGCGTCCTGCTGTACTGCCCTTCTAGCAGATACTGTGATTATTAAAGTCCATCATGAGGTGCAGGGCCTATGAATGTGAAGCTTACTCTAGTTGTCTGAAGGGGACCTTATCTACCTGTGGTGCCTGATCAGGCAGACTGTATCAGACAGCCAAAAGTTATCCCTGTTGGTCAGCCTGCTAATCCTGACCCATAAACTCTCAGTCAATTCATCACCCATCCCAAGGCAGAGCTGCATGCTTTCTCACTGCTCTCACATAAAGGGCAACTCCTGCTCCCTTCCTACTCAGTCTGATTTCCTAAAGAGCCTGTATCCATCTATTGCAGCACTTCAGTCATGAGCTATCCCACCATATGCCTGTGATACCAATGACACTGTAGCCCTGCAACTGCACACAGATCTCTAATTTCCCCAATTTGCTCCTTACATTTTGTCCTGATTTGGGGTGAACTACAGCCAAGTTTCTCTTCAGTGACAGAGGCTCTTGTTTATACTTGTTGCTGCAGCAACCAGGGTCAGCTGACTTGGTTGTTTACCCTGTGGAGGGGTTGCACCTGTGGGGAAGCATGGACAGGTCAGGTGACCCAAAAGTGACCAATAGGTTATTCCATCCCGTCTGCCATGTTCAATATAAAAGCTGAGTGATGAAAGGGTCAGCTTGTTCTTCAGTGACTTGCCTTCTACAGTGGCTTGGCTTCTTCAATGGTGCTTCTTCTTCAATGACGGATGTCTGAGGGACCCTGTCAGTTTAGTTTTTTTCTAAACTCATAAAACTATTTCTCTTCTTCCTCTCCTTGGAGCAAGAGGTTGGGGAGAGCATCTGTCATCTTGTCATTGGCCAGCCGGCCTAAACCACAACGTGTTGTGTGTATCAGTGTAAAGGCACTTTGTCATGTTTATCTCCCAGAAAAGGTATGAGAACTTTCTCCAGAATTCTTTCCTGTATGCATTGTTCAGTGCATACAGGACATAGGGTGACCTGACTTTATCCCTGTTTTGTTGATTACAAATACTCGTATCACCCTACACCCTTTGCATGCTTAACTCAGTCTACCACTTCCTCACTTGACTTTTGGTCATCCTGTCTCCCCATCACTCCTCTCCTGTTAAAGCTGTCCTTAACAGGTTGACCACCCTGTTAGCAAAGATGAATTTATCCCACTTATTCAGGTGGATCCCATGTCCTCCAAGTAATCCATGATCCTCAAAGAGTGTCCCATGGTCACAGAAGCCAAAACCCTGTGGTTGACACCAGCTGTGCAATCAATTGTTGACCTGTGGGATTCATCTGCTCCACATTAGGCCTCTTCCTGTCACTAGCAGGATCGTGATCAAGGAGAAAACTATCTGGGCCCCTTAATGCCTCGACCACTGTTCCCAGAGCCATGTAATTACACAATACTGTCCAGATCTCTCCAGGCAGTATTGTTGGTGCCCATGTAGAATAGAAGCAGGGGGTAAGAGTCTGAGGGCCAAACAAGCCTTTCAACAACATCCCAAATGTAAGTCCCAGCTAGCAGTAGATGTCCACAGAAAAAGGTTGTCAGATGGGTCCTGTGTCACCCCCAGCAAGGAGTCTTCCACTACTAACACTCACTGCTTCCTTCTGCTTCTACTCCATGGCTGAGGCTTAGCCAGCATGGTTGCTTCATTTGACAGAGCTCCCAGACCCTTGTCTCCTGGGAGTGCACTGAATCTTTTCCATATATATTCATAGTTATTCCAGTTTTATGGTGATTTGATTTGTGCGTTTGAGTAACATAGCCAGTTTATTGTTACAGGTGTCAATTAAGAATTGTAGTTACAATTCATGTACAGCAAATTTGTTGTACCCTAAATATAATATTATGTTGGTTCCTGTGACGTGGAACCAGAGACACACATATTAGAAATTTTCTAAAGGACAGAAAAAGAATGTAAGCACATTATGAAAATGGTCCTTTTTAAGACCACATGAACTAATGATTGAAATAAAAATCAAGAAGTGTTGAAAAAATGTTTTAGTACAGTCTGAACATCCTCCGCTTACTGTTTCATCTTTAATTTCTGCAGTACAAACAAAGAAATCAAGTTTATCTGTCTTAATCTGATCTTTAAAGATCAGTATTTCTTACTGCTAGCAAATGTGTTGCCCTTTATGTGCATAGATGCTCGGTATCTCTAGCATTTCACTAGCAAAAAAAAAAAGAAGTTTGCTATTTGTTAACTCCCAGAATTATCCTTTTATCTATTCTTATTTTCCAAGCATATGAAATATCTTCAATCTCCTCCAAAAAAAAAAAAAACTAATTGATATCTAATTGTTTCATATATTATCTATAGATTTTTTTCTGTCCATGTCTCTGTCACTTTTCCCACATTTCTTTTTAAGGGAATGATAACATTATTTCATTATTTTCAATTCACCTACATTTTTTTTTCCTTTATTTTTCTACATAAAAATGATTTGTGATGTGAGGATACCTTTTTTAGAATATACTCAGGCTCTTCCCCTCATCCAAAGTTCTTCTCTCTCTTCAGTTCTACTAATTAATTCCTGCTAATTAAGAGTATGTCTGGAAACCATTTTTTCCAAATACAGTGTGCCTAACACTGGGAAAGGGATGCTTCTAGATACGTGCTACATTTTAAAACTGTATGTATTTTAATTAGCTACGTTTCAACATTGCTTAAATATGAAAAACCTTTTCTTAACATTAATCATTTCATTTGATCTAGGCTCTTGCACAGATGTCTTGTTACTCAGTATATATACCAGTATAAAAATTTCCAATAATTAAATGATGTTTAAACTTACAGCAAAATAAAATAGAGAAAATTCCACTTAAACTGACCAGTTTATGCCCTGAAACATAAGAATTAGTTATTCTCATTTTACTTTAGGGAGCAGAAGTGCATATGCTATTCTTATTAATAGAAGGGATTGGGATTCTTTTTTATTTTAAATAATGATGCTCTAATTTCTTCTATCTGTCTATCTAGTTTACTCTCTTCAAGTAAATCCCCTGATTGATAATGCTGCAAAAGTAGAAAAGATATTTTTATAAACTTTGTATTGCTTTTCTTCCTGTACTTCAACCTGTTCTTGTGAAGCTAGGCAAATCATTCCTCAAATCTCCTAGAAACATGCAAGAGTGGAACAGATTGAGTCACGTACTAGAAGTGATAACTATGAAAAAAAATCAGTGTAATTAAAGGAAGAAATTAGAGAGTTTTTGAATGGGTTTTTTTACATGCGTTTAATCATGACAGGTCATCAGAAATTCTTCTCTTTCAGATAGGTACTGTAAGTAGCTGACCCTGGATCTCACTAGTTGTAAAAGTCTGATTGGAAATATTCTGAACTATGGTGAAAAATCATTTGAATAACCAAAGAAAAAGTTATTACATTCTGTAATCCAATAAACTACACCAAAGTTATTAACACTACCCTCTTAAAACTAATTGAACTTCACCTAAATATCAATCCATTTTCTATTCAGATTAAAATAAATTTGGAAAATGATTTTTGCAGAAATGGAAAGGAACATGACCTTGTTCCAACTGAGCTGGAAACTAGAAAGTATGTCAGTTCATCTTCATTATTTTCAGCAAGGGAAATAGTTGTCTTTGGGAAACTCTAATTTAAAGAGGATGTGTTGCATGATGAAAACAAGTATCTCTCTCATTTTTTAGCCTAACTTCCCCTACAACAGAAATACAACAACTTTAACAACCTTTAATTTTCTACATAAAGGACAAAAAAGTTGTTTTGAACAGCTTTAGATTAGAAAACCATTTTTCTTTGTTTTCATGCTCACAGTGCAGAAGGTTAAATTAATCTGCTGACTAGATGCATTTTAAGCCAACTCCTGGCTCTCAGATAAGTCTATACTAAAAATATATCCTGAGAGAGCACAGTTCAGGCTCTTTTTCTTGTCTCAGTTATCTTCTTTCTGTTAGTCATTCATTATCCATCAAATATTCATTCTCTCTAATACAGAAGGCACGTTTCCTGTGTTGACAAAACTGCAGCTTCTTAAGAACATATCTGTTTTACTACAGTTGCCCATTTCAAGCCCAATAATGTAACAGCAGGAGTACTTAACCTCATAGAAATAGCAGCTAGAGAAACAAGATTAAGCTAAGATTTCAGTAAAAATGGTTGTTCTGCAGAGGACATTCCTGGAATCTCATTCGGTATTATATTTTGATGTAAGCTAAGTTCCCCAAAAAACCTAGGGCTGATAGAAATAAACCAGTCTATTTTTTGTTATTGGAATATAATAGTAATATATGACTTCTCAAAAATCACAGTGGAAGGAGACAGTAGCCCATTTGACACCCTTAGCATCAATGACAGCCATCTGAAACATGCTAGTTAGAAGGATTTCAGCCAGAAAAAGGATCTACTCTGACGTTGGAGATAATAAACATGTAGGGTAAAGAGCCCTCACCATGGCACACTTCATGGAAATTCACTCCACTGACTGAAAATCTGCTACAATGGATGTAGCACATCTCCATAATCCAAAATAGACTGCTAGCAATATACAACAGTCACATAGTGCTTTGAGCAAACAAAATAATATAGTGACAATGAAAAGATAGCCATCTGTTTTTAAAGACAAAAAATGCAAACGATAATGTGATGACTAATGAATGGAAAGAACAACAAAGAAAGAACCTGAAGATTATCAGAGTTGAGGCAGAATCATAGAAATATGCTTTGTTGTTTGAAGTAGCTTTTTCACAAATGACCTACAAAGTTTACACAGAGGGACATATATTTTACGCAATCTCTGGAAAAATAATTTTAAAAATGTAAACTTGGGAAGTTTCTAAAAAATCTTACATACATGAAGCAGCCTACACGACTAGGCAACAATCCTTGTGCTGGAAATATACGAAAAATAAAAAATAAATACAAAAATATCTTTTTTTAAAAAGTGAAAGATAAGTGAAATAGAAATCAAAACAGAAAATTGGGGGGGAAGAGAGAAATTCTGATTTGACCTGAAAAGCGTATTTTAAGTCTCTATGATAGGGAAAAAAAACTGAAGGCAACCTGCAACTGCAGAGAAAAAAAACAGCAGTGCAAGGGACAGTGATTCAGCATTTCTAGAGGCCAATACTACTAATTCTACCTAAAGCTACACAAAGAGTTTTGTAATGCTAAACAGAAAACAAAATGGCGTGAATATATACACAGAATGTGAAAAGATGCTACATGTTCTTGCTACTCTTTTTGGGCCCTGTAATTTGAATGATCACACCAGCAAAACACTTGAATGCTATTCCAGATGAGTGGTATCTGGACATTGTAGATAATCAGTCTGGAAGAGCTAAATGCTACAATACTGAGCAACACTTCCATAAGACTCCAAATAATGTGTAAAAATAGCATGCCACACTTTGTCAAAATTCAGTCATGATAAAACAAGTGCCCTTGAAATACAAGGACAGCCAATGTTACTTTAGAAAATCATCAGAAAGTTACGCTAACTACCCTTTAAAAGTGTGTAAAGCCAACATCAGTAGCAAAGACTAGAGAGGCCTTAACAACATTGAGTCCTCAGCAATATCTAGGAGAAACAGCAATACAACACCAGACCAGAATGAAAGTGTTCAAAAGGTAATGCTAGTGAAAAAAAAGAAAAATGATGGCTTTTGAAAATTAATTAGTCAAAACATTATAGACACTTGGTGAAAACACTCCACTACCTATGAAAAGAAAAACATCAGTTTCCATCACTATTGGAAGGAAAAACTGCATGTGTATGGGAATTCAGCCTATATGGTGTCACACACAATTCTGTCAAAAAGAAGCTTGTGCAGATATGTGGATCCTCATTAAAAAACTAATTATAAACTTTAGCATACAGAATGACATATTTGATCTCCATACCATAAAGCATGTGGAAACAGCTGCAAGTGTCAGAGAGGAAAGGAACAGGTTCACTTTTATCCCTTGGAGCATTACTGACACAGCAAAACAGCAGGAATGAACAAGGACATAAGGCAATTCTACAGTTTCTGTTGCTCAAAAGTATCAATTGCCATGTCTAGGGTGGAGTTCGTGTGAATAGTACAATAAAATCACAGCTGATTAACAGTCCATATTTTAACTTCTGCATGACAGTCTATTTAAACAAAGATTTTCATTACACAGAATGTTCTCCTTACACAATGTAAGAGTATTTATGCACTTCACTTAATAAATATTGACCAGTCACTTGTAAAATAAAATGACAATTTAAGATCATTCAAATTCTCTAGAACACGTCTTCTATATCTTCCACTTTATAGTAACCTCTTATTGATATTAAGATAGATTGGACAAGCTTGAATCAAACCCAGTTCAGAATACAATCCCAAAATCTGTTTGTTGTGGCTGAACAATAAAGTCTAATGTGAACACACTATATTTAATATAAGACTTCACAATTTAAAAGCTAACTATTGAAGTGCATTGTATGTAAATACACACATTATACTATATAATAAATATATCTCTGTATAAATGTGTAACACAGGTGAAATCAGCAATTTCATGTCAAAAAAAAGCAACAATCTCAAGCCATACAAAAATCCATACAAGAAAACAAACGCTAAAGAAATTTTGCTTCTAACCTTTTCTGTTCCTCAGAAATCCTCCTGTGATCTTTTTATTTTTTGCTGATAATAATCAGATAAAATTCATCAAGCCTCATGACTCCTTATGCATTTTCCTAATTCCATGTGGGAATGGAGAGACAGTGTTCCCTACAGAAATATTGCACTGTCTTGTTTATTTTTATTTTAAGTATTTTTATTTTGAAAGTATTTTAATAATTTAGTCATTATTTTAGTTATAAGAAGGCCAAAGCAAATTGGTGTTAGCATTTGATTAATTCAGTATGTTAACTGTTAGTAAACTGAAAAATATTTCAGTAAACTCACAGTGAACTTCATTGCAATGGCTTGTTCTATGTCTTTTATTCTGTTTGAAATTTTATAATACATATGATCCAGGGGAATGTTTTGATCTCTATGCAATACATTTTCCAGTAGAGCAATGTTTTGCTAGTTCTGCAAGTAACACATATTTTAATGACAAGACTGTCCTCACACCTTCAATCCCCATTCAAGAAATTATTCTTAATAGCTTTTATCTAGGACTTCTGAATATCCTAGGTAGTCCTTAAAGACACTTGCACAGAATTTAGCATGACTGCTACAAACCACAAGTGCTTGACTTTTGTGACTAATGAGGCACTCACAGGTTTCTGATCACCCACTGTTATCTCTTAACTTTTACCTGCTACAACTTTTTATTATTTTAGAAGATCTGTAGAGATTACCTACAGATTCTAAAAGCTGTTCCTTTGATTAAATTAGTTGCAAGCAAGTTTAGTGCCTTCTGTGATACAAACTTTCTTCTAAATGGTTTCTTGATGGTTGGTGTTCCTTGTGCTTCTTAAGAGAATTATAAAAAAAAAAAGACTCCATTATTATATTTAGCCTGGGCATCTGGGGTCTCAGAACTAAGATCAATCAGAATTTATAAACCCTGCCATTCAGATGTAAGGTCCTTCTGGGTTTAGATCTAAAACATAATTAAATGAAAATCCCTTCATTATTTTGTAGCTGGAGAGTCACAAGAAAGATAAGTATGTATCCTCTATTGCCCACAGACTTATTGACAGAATTTGGTAAATAAGGTGAGTCATTTTGTCTGCACTCTGTCCCTTCTAAAACAGGCAGAGAGTGGTAACTTTTTGATTGATGTGTGCATTGTTATGACTTATGATGTACTATTACTCTGACACTTTACATATGTTGTTTTAGAAAGTAGGAGAAATAACTACTGTAGAATTCTCATTACAATTACAGTGTACAATTCTGCAGTGTCCTTCTTTCTAACTTTATGTAGAAATGGAAGTATGCAATTTCCCTCAAAGACAAGATCAGTGTTTCCCTCCCAGTACAACAGGTTAATACAGTCTATGGAGAAGAGAAATTGTTCTGGTCACAAAATTTGGGACGGGAGGATTCCCTTTCACTCTAAATTTTCAGTTCAGCTCTTAGAGAAAGATAACTGCAAAAACAAAAGGTCTCTACAAGCTTTATCATTAAATGAACTACAACTTGGGTTGAACTAGACTTCATGAATTAATAAATCTTTGACCAGCACAATAATTCCTATGCTAATCATTTCCATTCACACAATTCCCTATCAGCAAAATAAAACATTTCCATCTCCAAAGTTAGCAACTGCCAAGCAGGATTTCTCTCACATGGCTACTCTCAAATCCACTTAAAGTATAACTAGGGTTATATCAGAGGTTAGATTCCTCTTTGCATGACCGTTCTCATAGATCCCTTGCTCTCTTCTTTGTCTTTCAAGGTGTTCCTGACACCTCAAGACGCTTAAATCCTGCTAGGTTAATTACACCAAGCCTAGCTATAGACAATTAGACTGTAGACGATTGTCCTTCTCACACAAGTCTGAGCAAGGACTTCCCCTGCAGGAAAAGGGATAACATTATTTCATTAGGCAATCACTTTAATAATGGGGGTGGAGGCAGAGCTTGCCTTGTCAGGTATAAAAATGTTCTAACAATAACTATCTCCCTGTTTCCCACACTACTGTAACAGTTTTCATTGACAAGTTTCCCAAATCTTTTTGAACAAAAAATTCTTGTTTCCTCTAAATAATCATTTATTGGTCTTATATTTAGCCTAATATAATAGCCTTTATATTTTTATTATATTATTTTTTATATAGTTTTATTTCACCTCCGTTGCCTGCAGCCACTTGGTCTTAAAGGTTTTTGAAATTGCCAATGGTCTCATACAAATGTAAAGAGCCTCTTCCCCAAGAAACAAAAATGAAATATTTGTGTTGGGTAGTTTCAAGGATTTACCCAGAAAAGTAGTACATTCTCTCACACTGCAATAAACAAGAAGGCAGTTTTTACAAGATAAAAGTAAAGAGAGAAAAAAAAATTACATTAAATTCTGGAAGTCAAGTTGAATGTGAAATTTGGAGTCCAGAATAGAAGTAGTCCAAAAACCTGATATAGTTGGAGAGACTTCTATGGAAAATTCTATTATTTTGGTCTTTTCCATACTACCCTGAAAATCTACTGTACTTGTTTTTCAACACTGAAAAGCTTAAAGTACAACTTTAGAAATTACCAAACTGAAAGGGAACAGAAGTGACTGTTTGGATTTTCATTCAAAACCTGTCATTTATGTTACCACACTTGGTCCAATTCAAGCATCAACCAAAATAATCTGAATGTCTTGACATAGCCTAAGAAATTTTTCATACAGGTGTGTTTTACAAAGGTAAAATTACACATGTTCAGCCATGACATTTTCCAAATACTTTTGTAAAAAGAGGAGATTGGACAGAGGCTGATAATCAGTAGGGTCTTTTTTTTCTTTTTGTTTTCTTTTTTTTTTTTTTTTTTTTGGTGAGGAATGGCTTTTTAGTATAGGAATAATTGCTGCTTCGGAGCCCTGACAGGGACTTTGCCTGTTCCAGGTGTCAGTTATGATTGTGATAATATATAACATTAGAAGCCCATGATGCTCTAAGAATAAAAAAGAAATGCAAGGACAGAGGCAAAAATGCATAACACACAAAAGAGTGGGAACAGTGACATCATGGTACTTAATTTGCATGACATTAGAAAAGTACAGAGATGAATCTAGTGGACAAGAAGCAATACTAAACATTGATCAGCTTTCAAGTGAGTAGTTTTAAGTATATATGCTGTTGTACTTCTAAGCATGTTCCTTCCCCTACTGAAAAGGTTGTCTTTTGCATATTCCTAATACACTAGTAGTTTCAGCAGTGATGGAGTTAACTTTCTTGCTGGTGTGGGACTATGTTTTGGAGTCATGATATAGTATTGGTAGTGCAATGATGTTTTTGGTTCTTGGTTCTTGCTAAGCAGTCAAGGCCTTTTCTGATCCTCACACCACCCCACCAGCGAGTAGGCACAGAATGCACAAAAAAATTGGGAGGAGACACAGATGGGACAGCTAACCCGAAAAGAGTAAAGGCCTATTTCATACCATATGATGTCATTTTCAGTATATAAAGCTGGGGGAACAAGAAGGAAGGGGGGGGATGTTTGGAGTTATAGCATTTGTCTTCTCAAGTAACCATGATGCATGATGGAGCCCTGCTTTCCTGGAGAACGCTGAACACCTGCCTGCCAATGGGAAGCAGTGAAAGAATTCCTTGTTTTGCTCTGCTTGTGTGCACGGCTTTTCCTTTTCCTATTAAACTCTCTTCAGCTCAACCCGAGAGTTTTTTTTCTCACTTCTACTCTTCACCATCCCAATAGGGGGAGTGAGTGAGCAGCAATGTGGTCCTAGTTGCTGGCTGGGGTTAATAGAAATACTAAAACAAGGCATGTTGCATTTCAGACTACCTGATCACACACTTTCCCTTACAAGACTCCATTTTGACTGCCATGTTTTATTTATGCTCTTGAAAAAAAACAGAACCACTTCTTACCAAAACCCAATGGATGCAATGGAACTCTCTTCCTCTGTCTCCATCTTTTCCATGTTCTCTCAGAAGTGGGAAAGAAGAGAACTTCCAAAGTGCACTCTTCCTGAGAGAAAGTACAAGAAAAGATTTCCCACGACCTTTGATGATAATTCCCCAGTAGCATTGTCTAAGCAAATAAATTAAATAATTTGAAACATCACATCTGTCTTTAACGTCAAATCTATAACTGTCTTATCAAGAGTCTGCTTTTAAAGTAGTCTTGTAGTTTAAGAAGGACATGTTGCAAAGCAGCTGAGGTTGGGATCTTCAGCTTATAATCACAGTACAATGGTAAGGTTAAGAAAAAATGTTAACAAGGTGATTACCCGTTTCAAGGTCTCATTTTCTTTACAAAGAGAATGTATTTCCCTTGCTCCAATTCTCAAGCTCTCCTTGGTGCCATCAAAAGTCCCTGAACATAATATGTGCTTCCTGTTCCTCGCTTAGGGCCCTTGATCCAGCCAGTCCAACTCATCAATGCGTTCAGGGAGGTGGGATGTGAAATTAGCTAAGCAGGAGGAAAAAAGAGAGGTGGGATAAGAAAAAGAAATGTAAGAAGGCATGAAGACTCCCCTGGCAGTGGACAGAGACCACTATAGTCTACTTCAGAATACGTCTCACAGAGCAGGAGAGAAAAATTCATAATTGGCTTGCTTATTTTAAAACAATTAATTTTTGTGAAAGTAATAAATATAATTGTCTATCAGATCTGTTTTAAAGCATGGGTACATAAAGCTGTACAGTATGAAATTATTTCTGCCCTTCACAGGCATAATAGGATGCACTCCATAATTGCAAGACAACACATTATTTTTCAAATAGCAGAAAATACACTTCTTTCCACTACAATCTTAAATAGCCTATATTTTCCTGTGGAGTTTTAATGGACCTATCATTAGTACTAAATACTACTATATGTGTTCTGGACTTGGGGCCCATTAAAGTAAGTTAGACAAAAGGTACAGTATAAATGATTCTTACACAACATAGAGCAGAGTAAATATAGCAAGAGTAGTAGTGGAAATGGTTTGATATATGCATGGTTTTGAGGCTTATTTTAACTACAAGTTGTTTGGTTTTGAGGCTTATTTTAAATACAAGTTGTTTAACTACCTTAGCCCATCTATTGAACTTAAGAAATGTGGTGCCTGGTGACAAGGAATTGTTTGCTCAGACTACCTACTAAATTAGTAGATTATATAGAATAACAACCTTGTCACAAACAGAAATAAATTCTGTCTTTTACTGAGATTCACTTAGCAAAGGAAAAGACAGGCAACCAGTGACCACACCTGATTCTTAAACTCCCCTTAATCTTCCCTATGCTCAGGTTAGACCTGCCTCTAACGTTAAATAAGAGCCTGTGGCTACCCAGGATAAGATTTGTTGCACTACTAATGATCTAAAACTTTAGCGTCTAGTCTACATTCATCATCTAGAGTCTAGTCAATAAGAAAATGAGCTCTCTTCAGCAGACAATTTATCCAATTTTAAAATGAGTTTCTGAAAGACGTGAGATGATCTACTGTCAGAGGGGGTCTGACTTACTCCATGGACTGGAAACAGAGTTGAGACAACTTCTTCTGACAAGAAGTTTTCAGCCTGACTCGGTGAGACTCATACCATCTTAAATGATCAACTGGCACTTGTCTTCCTGTCATAAACTTCTGTGGGGCCATCTGCAACACCATCACCACTCCCTACCACAGAGTTTCCAGCCAGGCAGCTGGCATTGGACTTGTATCTCTGCACAAATTAAGCAACGCTACCAGTGAAAAATCTCCCTCTGCCACTGCAGTTGCATAGCTGAAAATTAATTCTACTGAAATCTGCTGAATGACATCAGGACACTAACAATGTCAGAAAAGAATTCAAATAATGAATATACAAAAGCAGTGTAGTTAAATTCTCCATGAATGTGATTAATCTGATCAAGCACTCATACATGACATGTCTTCAGTACAAAAATCCTCCATACAGTCTCTTAACACTCTCATTCTCCCCAGAATACACCCACTGAATATCACACGCTTTGTGAAAATATTGCAGTGTCTGCTCTCACTATCCACAGTATGAACTATATTTCAAGTTGCAACAGAATGTTCCCAAATAATGCCTATTCTTCAAAGGCTATAGTTTTTCTTACAACTTTTTTTCTCTTTGATGTGCACTATGTTTTCAAGCATTCTTCTCCTTCACAAGTCCAAAGAGTCCCAGGGTCAGGCAGACACACACACATGTTGTCATCAAGGAACATGTACTGCGTAGCGTTCAATAACAGTGTGATTAGGTGAATCCTGTCTCAAAATCTCTTGAAGGTTTGTATTCTCTTCAGGTGGGCTACCTAACTCTTATTTTCTCCCCTTTTGTTTCAATTTTTCATATAACTTTAAATATGACCACAGTACCATGTCCTTCTCATTCTTTTTCTCAGCAGCCAGACACCCTAAGCGAATTTCTCCTTAGTACAAGTGTCTTTGTAGGTGCTCCAGGTGTATATTAACAAAATATTCCTACTGTAATACTTGTCATTGGCAGAAGTCAGGAGTAATTATTCCAGCATTGCTTTCCATGTCACTGTAATAGAGCATCTAAGGTGTCCACTACAAGCTAATCATAGCATTATGTGTTATTACTGCTATGTTATCTACTTATATTTGTTGTGAATTCCCACTTATAACCACTTGCAAATGCCACTTCCAGTATGTTCCACAAGATCTCTACATGACAAAAATTCTAATGCAAAAGGCAATTTAGAGTTTAAAAATTTTATAAGTTAATATGTTGTAAGGTTACTAATGCAAGAACAGAGATCAAAAAACTTTCAATTCAGGAATACCAAAGCACTTCTTTTCTCATGGTTGTTCTCTCGGGGTTGCTGTAATTCACAGGACTTGTGATCCCAGATCCCAAATATCTCTGCTGTCTTTAAAATTATGATCCTTGTCTCTAATATTGTCTCTAAACACTTTTTACACCTCCAGATTTACACAATCTACAGTGAGAGCTGCGGGAAATAGAGGCTGTCTAGGGAACTGTTTTGATATATGCTTGAGTTTTGAGCTTATTTTAACTGCAAGACAAGTGCCACCATTGTGGCTTTCACCAGCATGTGAAAGTGTTGATAGTGAGCCCCCAGACACTTTAGCCATACTTGGAATCTGAAACTGTGAATGGTCATGTAAACTAATTCTGAACAGAGATTTCATTTCACCTTAGCTAATGAGTTTCATGACTGAATAATATGTACAGAAGTGGATAACTTCTATAATTTTAGAGGAAATTTCTAGACAAGGCTCTAAGTTCAAGATAGTTGCAAGAGGTTACTGTAATAACATTTGGCATTCTGTTGATTCAATCTGATTCCAACACTAATTTAATGTATCAGCTTAAGAAAGAAAATCATCATAGAATTATAAATACATAGAATCATAGAATCATTCAGGTTGGAAAAGACCCTTGGGATCATCGATTCCAACCATCAACCCCACTCTACAAAGTTCTCCCTTACACCGTATTCCCCAACACCACATCTAAACGACTCTTAAACACATTCAGGGATGGTGACTCCACCACCTCCCTGGGCAGCCTATTCCAGTGTCTGGCCACTCTTTCTGTGAAGAATTTTTTCCTAATGTCCAGTCTAAACCTACCCTGTTGCAGCTTGAAGCCATTGCCTCTTGTTCTATCACTAATTACCCATGAGAAGAGACCAGCACCAACCTCTCTACAATGTCCTTTCAAGTAGTTGTAGAGAGTGATAAGGTCTCCCCTCAGCCTCCGCTTCCTCTGCTCATATTACAAAAAAAACACAGAAAACTATTATTTGATAGAATACATCAAATGAAGCTAGGTCCTTTCATGTTTCTTGTCTTGGGATCAAAAGAAAAAAAGTAAAGAATTCCTACCCACTGCATCTGGCTTTTTAGCTTGCTCCAATAACTCAACACCACAAATGCAGGGAAGCCAGGTTCTCTGCTAAGACACTGTAAGAGATTATGAAAAAGGCAGCTTTGCTCTGTATCCTAGGCCACATCCTATTTCCACATGCTATGCAGAGAGGAAGAGGTATCTTGCAATGAACTCTCCTGGAAAATGCTCTCCTTTAGCAGCAAGGGAAGAAATTTTTGCTGCTTTGAACAGAATTAGTCCTCTGACACTTTTCCAGTTTGATATGTTGAGACTATTACAATACATGGGTTTGATAAAGGTGCAAACCCAATCCTACCATTGTTTTGCAACTTTATAGTGTAGGGTAAAAATGGAATCGAGAAACACTGATATCATAATTCCATTTATAACATTGTTTTACATGGAAGATTTTTTCTGTGTTTAAAATATGCCTTTAATTGTGAGTATGCAAGATAAATCTTTTTACTGAAGATTTAACTAAGTGAGAGCAACACACTGAAGGCTCTGTTATTTCTTTAGATGTAAGATGTACTCATGTTTCATCTTAACATGCTATCTGATTTATTGTCTTAATTTATGTCATTAGCCTCCCTGGCATATTTCCTACTCCCTTATTTAACAAATGCAATACAAGATAAACACTTACAATAGCTGCCTTTTTATTTGCAGACAATAAGTGCATTCCTGCAAGCCTCCTTATGACTCAAATAAATGTGTTTATTTTGATAAACATCATAGATATTAGCAGGTAAAATCTGACATACTTTATATTAGTTTAAGGTTTCTGCTTGCAATCATAGTTCATTATCACGTAACGTGCCCGTTTTACAATTAATTAATTTAGTCCTAAAGCTGGAGTGAGACGAGCATTTGCAACTCTCACTATATAGCTGTGCAAGAAAAATACTTTCTAACGTTCCCCCAGATACTAATGCTAGTGGCATGTTAGCTCAAACAAGCCTTGCCTGACTGCTTGAGGAAGGAATTTGTCTTTACAAAGGATAAAAATTTTGCCTTAGGAAGGAAAGGATTATCCAGGACATTTGCAATAAACTGTAATAACCTATCCTGCTGCTTAGTTTGTGGATCCCCTTACAATCCGTATGAATCAACAGATATTTTTGCCTGGCCAATTTTCACCTCCACAGTGCCATACACTTGTGTTAACTGCTATCAGCCATTGTAATTAGAAGTCCAGAAGAAGGAAGAGTAATGTCAGCACAGGGGAAGAAGAAATACGTATTAACTGAGTTTTGGGTTGTATCCTCTCAATACCTGAGGTAAATAAAAAGCTAGATGATCTGTCCTCTTTCTTGTCCTCCCAAGCTTTTGGTGCTGGAATCCTGGAGACCTCCTGAGCAGGGAAGGTGACTGGCATAAAAGATTTGTCTTCAGCGCTCATAAATCTACTAAAAGTACATCTTGCCATTACATATGAATGGTATCGCTAAAATTTATCATGACAAGTGAAAAACACTTTCAGATCCACCAAGACAAGGATAACGTCACCTATTATTTAATAGTTTAGCAACCTTGACAAGTTTAAGCAGAAACATAGTATAAGGGAAAAAATAAATTTTATTTTCTTTAACAAGCTTTGGCAACTGAAAACAAAGAAAAGATGCTGATCTAGTGATCAACCAGATTGGACACTTTTACTTCAATAAGCAAATGGGTCTGTTTTTCATAAACTCTCAATCATCTGGTAATCCAGCCCTTCGTATTTCAGTTTTTTGGTACAATTTATTCAGAGCAGAGAGGGGGCTTGTGTCTTTCACAACCAACAGGGGAAAAGAGAAAATTGCTGATGAAGTATCCAAAACTTCCATTTCCATGAAGAAGAAATGTCTAATCACAGTCATAAAAAATGTTTCATTTAAAAAGTCCTCACCTTGTTTTGCTTAATGCATTTACTCTAAAATGAAGGATATAATCCTGCAAGACAAACTAGTTCATGACATTATTTCTTCCAACCTACCAGAGTTTGTGTTATAATTTTGGATGAGATAGAGAAATGCCGTGAGTGAAGAATAAAAAGCCCATAAAATAAATGCTTAATCTAAAAACTGCTTTTTCCTTTATACATATATAATATAGAAAATTCCAGGTGAGGTGATCAGGGGCACACCACATGACATTTCAGTGTGTTATAACAGCCTTTTATGCAGGTAGAGGGGTGGAATAGCTACCTCCCCCCAAGTGCTCTTGGTGTCTTTTCTCTCATTCTATTATTTCTAAATATTCATAGCTAGCACTTCCATAGCCCATGTGTGCAAAAAAACCCCACACTTTTAGTTTTTGCTTTATCATGATTTTATTTGAACATATGCTGGGGCCACAAATCTGTCATCCTCAGCATTTTGCATGTTGAATTACGCTTGTTAGATATGATATCTTTCCCAATGTCAAAAAGAAATCATTACTCCAGATGAACTTTTCAGATCTGCCTATCACTATCTGAACATCTGAAGTATCAAGCAAGCAACAAATGCTCATGAATTACAACAAATCTAGCTGTTTGGATTTACTGTGTACCTGGAAATACTATTTTAAAAATTATTTTGTGAAATAAACTTGCAGAAAACTAGCAAGCACTGACAAGTTGCTGGAAAATTAAGTAATTCTAAATGAAATAATGAAATCACATCAATAACCAACAATAGTTTTTCTAAGGATTTCTTAAGAAAAGAGGTTTTATAACGATGTGTAGATTACTTGAAAACAAGACAAGTTCAAGAGAGATTTCTACACTGGCCTCTGAAAGTCTCAGAGGCCACTTGAGGCCTGCTACAAGTGGAGAGAAGATTAAAAAGAGATTAAAAGAAAACCAGAATAGCCCCAGCTTTCCCTAGGAATTCAATAACCTGAATGGGTTTTTCATATCCTGCCCGAGACAAACCTGAAAATGCTAGTTCTGTTCAAGACAGAACTTATGCTTTCACAAAAGTGGTGTTTAATATTTCAGACACATCAGAGCTACCAAGGTGGTAGCTACAAGGACAACAGGACAAGATGGTCCTATGTGCATAGCTGAGAGTAATCATTAGTTTCATTTTTCTTTCATTAAATGCTTGTCTGCACTAAAATGTCACTTCTCTGAGAGGAAATCCAGCTTTTACTAGGATTCAGTATTTCAAAATGCCTGCAAGAAAAATCAAGGCAAGGAAAGTAGAGGGTGATCTTTTGCCTTGTGCCTCCAGCACACGCGCTCATCACAGACACTGAACTGGTGGGATTCCCACACACTGATTCCCTCAGAGGTACCTGCTGGCTATTATACTCTCATGGGCCAGCATGTCAGCAAACATTTTTATTATTCTGGAAACTCATGGTGGTTGTGTAATGCAGACAGAAAAAGCCAATCTGGGTAAGCTGAGATGCACACCTTCAGCAAATCTGTGTGAGACAATTTTATATATGCCCTTTTTTTGAAATCCTCAAAATTAATGTGGTAGCTTTACTAGAAGAATAAAGCTGAAGATCCACAGCCCACTGTTCCATCCTCCCAGTGGGAAGTCAGCCACAAAAGAGACTTTGCAGCGCAAAGGTGGGGCAATGCACTCCAGTGAGTACCATCTTTAAAAAGAGGCATTAGCTCAAAAACAGGAGATAAGGTGATTCAAGGCATTGTCTGGAAAGCTGTGGATTACTTGATGCAGTTTAAAGCCACTATTCCCTTTGCCTTTCCTTTCTGAATTATAAATCCAATAGGACATATGTGCTCCCACTGACATATGAAGGTACAGTCTGTGCTTTGCAACAGCATGACTGAATGCAGTTTACTGTGGGTTAGTCCACACAGACTAATAAATATTTCTTTAAACTGCAGCTTATAAAAAAAAAAAATAAGATAGGAGCACTGCCCTGAGGGAGTTATAATGCATGGAGACCAGACTTAAACACCTGGGGGAAAAACGGAACACTAAATTTGAAGTTCTTATTGAAAAAAGTCCCACAATCTCTGTTACTGGGATGAGGAGTGGAAATAAATCATATTTTCATGAGTTGACAACAAAGTATGACATATTTCCTTTCTTTGAGCAAAAATTTTAGAGGTAGAAAAGTTAATTTGCTGTAAAATCTTTTTCATTTTAAAATCAAGATCTTTTCTTGTGAAAATACGAAATAAAATACAATACTGCTGCAGAAAGAGCTTCCAGTTCAGACCAAAAAAAGCCCTTTGCTCTTTTGCAGGCACTGTGAAACTTCTCAGGTCTGATTTGCAAATACGTATAACTGTAAGTATGCTTGACAATTTCTTTATCCTACTATAACCATACATTTACTCCATTAAACACATTGAATAAAAATATCTTGAACATCCTGGCACACCCGACTGACAGAATGCTTGCAAGAAAGAAGAAAATAAGGCTTGCATGTCTGGATACTTTTCAAAAGGATTGTGTTCTCTGCTTTTGTTTCAGTTTGAAGCTTTTATATTTCTGACTACCAGCTGTGACACAAATGTATCTTGCAGCTAAAGAAAAGTTCTCTGCTATGGAAAAGTTATAAACTTCAAGAATCTGGTCTTCTGAAATCTTTTACTATAAAAAAAAACCTTTGTGCAAGTTATTATACTATTGCAATAAACAGGATTGTGAAATGTATAGCAAGATTTTTTAATGTTGCTGTCCAAACTGATATTCCCAAATCATAGAATCATAGAATGATTTGGGTTGGAAGGGACCTTAAAGATCATCTAGTTCCAAACACCCCGCCATGGGTAGAGGCACCTCCCACTAGACCAGGTTGTTCAAAGCTCTATCCAGCCTGGTCTTGAACACTTCCAGGGTTGGGGCATCCACAACTTCTCTGGGCAACCTGTTCCAGTGCCTCGCAGGCCCCTCAGCTGAGCACCTGCAGCCCCCGGACCCCAGGCACAAGGAGCCTAGCTCAAAAGAAATTGCTAACAAAGCCCATATTTATTAGTTCTCCCCAGTTTCTGGTGCACCCGCGTGTTTAGAAAGATTTGCCTGGTACTCATAAAATCGTAATCATAATTACGGTACATATCAAGCAACTTTTCCAAAAGGTTAAGTATCCCCTTGCCCGTACAATAACCTCACATACAGATGGTAATTTAGGATATTTCTTTAAACATTTCTTTAGATTGTATTCTTCCAGTGTGCTTGTTCCAATGCAGTAACTTACTCCCTCCTCTATGCAATTTTTTCAGCTAACTAATGCCCCATGTATAGGACCATCTTGAAATGTCCACTGAAGAGATAAAAATTAAATGCAAGCTGTGAAATGCAGACTGGATGACAAACTTATCTTTTTGTTTACAACTAGTACCATACCATTGTTTTTAAATATACATGTCAGCACTGAATATATTATTTACATAATCAGGAGAGTCAACAATGGAAGTCATTAGTACCCTCTGTTGGTTGACTTTATAATAGCAGAAAATACACGTTCCTCTTTGGCCTACTGATTTCTGTGCAACCCATCTTCTTAATAGTATCTATGGCTAATTAAAAGAGCTAATTATTCCTCTATAATTTGGAAGGAAGGAAGAAAGAAAGGAAGGAAGAAAGGAAGGAAGGAAGGAAGAAAGAAAGAAAAAGAAAGAAAGAAAGAAAGAAAGAAAGAAAGAAAGAAAGAAAGAAAGAAAGAAAGAAAGAAAGAAAGAAAGAAAGAAAGAAAGAAAGAGAAAGAAAGAAAGAAAGAAAGAAAGAAAGAAAGAAAGAAAGAAAGAAAGAAAGAAAGAAAGAAAGAAAGAAAGAAAGAAAGAAAGAAAGAAAGAAAGAAAGAAAGAAAGAAAGAAAGAAAGAAAGAAAGAAAGAAAGAAAGGTGGAATTATAAAAAGATATTAAAAATTGGGCACAGTTTTCTTATCTGACGTAGATTACATAGAACAAAGCCCAGCTTGGAGTCTCTTTCAAAGTCACACCAATCTAGCCAGTTGTGCCAGGGGACAAGCAGAGCACAGTCTCTATGCTGCTTTACAGGATGGACAAGCCAAGCCTTTTACACTGCCTCCTTCCAAGCCTTTAAAAAAGTACATAAGCAGTATGGTCTTTCTGCTTTGCCCATCAACTTATATTGCTTTCTATAGAAACCTTGCTTGAACACATGGGGATAAGAGTACTGATGCAACAGATAAAGATGTGCAGACAGCAGAACCCCAAAAGTCACTGCTTGCATTGTAAAAACTACCTACTTCCCACAACCAGCCAACTCACATCAAGTCATCTGGGCACAAATATTGTCCAGCTGAATCCCAGTCCCAAGGAGCTAAATGAAATAGTGGTGCCCATCACTCTGTGGGCCATGGTATCCCACTGTGCTACATCAAGGCACAGAGACACATACCTGAATCAGAACTTCACAGTGGGAGATGAAGGACTGAACACAGAGGCGCTAAAAGCAAGCGGAGAAGATACTGACAGCATTTTGTGTTAATATCTTCAGAGGCTGGGACACAAACAAACTCTGCTCTCTCCTTACTTCAACTACAGAAGAAAAGTTTTCCAACTAGGTAAATTACTTCGGGATGACTTGACATATGTGTGATGATAACCAAAATGAAAGACTGTGTAGGAGCAATCATTCTGTAACAAGAAATCACAGCCTGTTATGATCCACCCAGGACCTTTGAAAGCTTTTGCTTGAGCATTTTGTTCAGATACCATTCAATGCCATAAAGCAGCAGACGAGATCAGCTAAAGATGAAATGGCTGAAAAGGAATACAGAAAAACTTTGTAGCTCCAAGCATCCTTAGGCTTCACAAGTAATTAGAGCAATTGTTTTCTATATGTGCTTATAAGTAATGAGAATAAAGCAAGAAAGTAACGTGTGGTACCTGCTGACATAGTTTATGATAACAATATAGGAAATGCTGATATGAAACAATGATTTTAGCCTGTCAAGGTCATTCAATTTCCAGAGCAATGCAGCAAGACTTTTAGAGAGGTTATAAGAGCACTAGGGCAAGAAACCCAAATGTTATGGCACAAGCAAGGTGTTTTCTGTCTGTCTTTCCAGTATGTACTTTTTATTTTAGAAACAAACCCTAGGCTTTGTAAATACATTTCTCCCTTATTGATATGATCATGTATTGTTTACGTTAATGACAGAAGTACCTTAAGACTCCAAAGAAGGTCAGGACATATGATGCTAGATGCTGCGCAAGCACATTGAATTTAAGGCAAAATAATAATCCAGTGAGTTCATAATTTGATGCAAAAAGTAGTATCAGCACCCACACTTTGAGAAATATCAGAAAACGCTTGTAGCAAAACTGTGAACTACAACCTAATCATGTGCTGAATGGTGCCTTAGTCAAAAATCGACTGTTCTCCTTTGATGCTTTAAATGTAATTTCATCATCCAGGTACTAGCAGGCAAGACAGACACGAGGATGGAAGTCTATCTAGCATGTGTATTTATCTATTCAGATGTCACCCTTCAGTATGCTGCTATTCAAATCTGCATCAAAAACTTTTACTTAATGCTAAGAAGAGAAATAAAAAGAATTGTAGGCAACTTGAAATAAGGCAAAAGTTCTTTTCTTTTTAACACAGAATACATTTGTCATTAACCTTACTATCATGACTGAGGACTTTTCATGTAAATAATTTACAGTAATGAAGGTCTGTGTGAGGCGAAAAATGAAGTAAATTTGAATCTAATAACAGGGAAAAGCTAAGTGGCACATATTTCACTAGTATATTGATAGGTTGAAGATTGTGTCCTTTGAAGATATTCTGGTACCTAGAGATAAGCACAGTGGGAATTAGAAAGAAAAACAAATTAATCATATGAAACCGTTAAAATCAAAGACAATCCCCTGCTGCCCATTTTTAATAACTACTATGCATTTACCTTTACTTAAAGTTGTGAAAATTATTTTCAAAACTCTATGCCTAAGACAATGTATCTTCATATTTAGTTTATTTCTGCAAGCCTGCAACAGCATTTCAATTGATTTGAAGTCCCTACAAAATATCAGTAAAATAAATTATTTTCCGGATGTCATGAACTATAGTTACCACTGCATCAGCTAAACAGCTGTGGACACTATTTAAAAAACAAGGTTCTTGCTTCCTTTTATAATACTTATATTATACTTAAAGTACCAGTTTTTCTTAGGGATTTTTGCACTAGCATCTCTAGCTAGAAATCCTGCTTTGCATGTGATTCTGTGTCTTGCTTAGTGTTAAGTTGGTGAAAGTGAAGCAATGAAATAAAGCAGAGATATAAGCAAACAAGATGAAGTCAAGAATTTTGAACTTGTACCATTCTTATTTTTTAAAATCCCATTTTAAAAAAGTTGCAGATTTAAAGAATATTCCAGGCTTCAGGTATATCTTTCATCTTCAGGAAAAACTCACAACTTCCAATCATTACAACTGGAAAAATGCAATTAGCAGCAAAAAAAACCCCCAAATACCCTTTGCTAATGTAGAGGCTACATCTGCAAAGGACTCCAAAGTTTCTGAGCCTTACTATTCCTGCTTACCGATTAGCACATCTAATAAAAATTCAGCATGCCAAAATTAGAGGCTATTCATGATATTACCTACAGCCTGATGCTGTTGATCTAACCAGGAGTTGTAACTCATGTCTAGTACCAGTAACATTAGTAGACATTCTGCCACCATGCTTATCTTGACGCTAAGGTGTTTTTAGGCCATGAAACTAAATTGAACCTTGTGCAAAAGGCAGTGATTGGCACGACTATTTGGAAGGAAGTGCTCTCTGGCTTATCCAGTAGATCAGAGCATGAAGATGATCCTCCACTCAGCCTGGTTCAGATGAAGTTCTTGTATAAATTTTCCACACTTTTGAACAGTGCCTGAATTGCACAGTATTATGGAATTACTATTCCGCTATTTCTCCAACGGAGGCCACTCCACTGCATATAGCTAATGAGATATTCCCAAGAGAAGTGGTAGGAAGAAACAGATGAGACAAGTTTTTAGAGTGCTCACCTAGCTAGTCTCTACCACAGCTCCATAAAATATTCACAGGAAATGAAGTAACTTCTCAGGAGGAAAAATACAAGCCTGGAGCACCTAATAACTGCATCGGATTAAATCAGTTCTCTAAATCGGACAATGAAAACATCTTAGAATGTACCCTATTGAATATCCTCACTACTAGTATTTTTTTTTCCTCATTATATAGGAGTGACCCCAGCTTTAGGAAAGGCTGAGCAGCATTAGATGTTTCCTTCTATTTTAGGCTTAACTATCTAATTATCTGTGGAGAACAAAAATCACAGTTTTATTCCCCTTTTTGGCATTCTCTTATTGATTAGCTAAGACAGCATTCTGCTCAGATTGCTTTACTTTTGCGTCAAACTCTCCAGATTTTGCTGGAGAAGACAGTTGCTCTTCAAACTAAGCCTGATGGTTGCAAAGACACAAAATGCTGGAATAGTCTGCTGTACTAAAGAAGAACTGAGAATCGGAATTGTGTCTACATAAGGTATAAAGACTGAATCATCTTCACATCAGTGTCATAATACTTCAAATAAGTCATTTAAATCCTGAGTATTCTTCACTGGAAAATATTTGTGTGTCAAATATATTTCAGTACTGTATTTAAGAACTTGATCTAAATCTGAGCAAGGCAGAGTAAATATCACAGCACACAGTATTTTCCTGTAGTTCTGTCCAAATCAAGCAGCTGCATTCAGCATTTCTAAAATAGCTGTGATTAACCTTTAATCCAAATTTAATAAAGGCAATAATTTAATTTACATAGTTGCTCATATGCAAAATATTGTGCAACACTGGTGATTGCAAATCCTCTATGGTGAGGTGTGCATTTAGAATTAGGCTTTTAAGCATCATCCTGCAGAGAAATATATTTCAGTTTATATCATAATGAGTTCAAGGTAGAAATGAGCAAATTGCACGTGAAGCTACTGTCCAAATTGATTAGTTAAAGCTGCAAATTGTGAATTCAGGCATACACCTGCTTGCACATCAGAGTAGGAATTTCACAACAGTAAGCACTCAAAGACTTTCCCATTTTTGTCCTGATAACAGTTTTGGTCCAGCTTACCTAAAAAAACAGAGAGTGATGAAATACATGCAAAGTCTTCAACGACAAACTGTATTGCATTTGAGAAATAACTTAAGATTATATAGCAGTGATACCATTTCACATACTATGTTCACAGAAAAAAATGTACAGTTACAAGAAAAATTATTACACTGACCTACAAAAATTTGAGATATGTGAATTTTCTGACCCAAGCCATTTTTCCTGGGCACAAAAGGCAAATTTTTTGTGGAAGAAGGAATAGGAACTGTACCATTGCAAAACAATTTGTCTGCAGGCTATGGGCATAACAAACCAGGTCTGACGAGCTGTACTCTGCTGATGGAAGCAATTACTGAGAAGGGCATTTGTCAAGAGGAAATATTTGAGACAGAAAAAGAGATCATGAGAAAACATGCAAACAGTTTAAATGCCTCTGTTCAATTTCTCCCTGCAGTGAGGGTAAGGCTCTGAAACAAGAAACTGTGCAGCAGAAGTTCAGCAGCTAAACACCACTCCTTTGCATAAAATAGAGTACAGACATCAGCTCACCAACACACTGCCAGTGCCACCTGGGCATAAAAAGCGGGAAGTAGATGAGTGATTGCATCCACCAGGCCTCTACTGCTACCTGACAGCAAAGTTGCACAAAGACAGGCAAACTCGGAAAAACTGATAATTACGGGTGTGAGCCTTAAGGAACAGGGTAGGAAAGTATAAAACACAAATAAAAAAAGAAAAAGAAAAAGGTCAAGTCTCCCAGAGAAAATTTAGTCTGCATTTCAGGTATTGGTGAATTGGCTGGAAAAAACAGCAGATTGTGCTATGTAAAATGTGTGTTTCAACATTATATATTACTGGAGCCAGTCACATGACTTCAGCAACAAGCATTACATTCCACCTGGCCCCACACAGCCAGCCTAACAATGTGCATTGGCTCTTATTCCTCTCTGAGCATTACTATCTCCCGTGAATTAAACTTGCATGCTCAGTAAAGGGCTGAACATGTGCCATAAAAAGCATAATGAAGACCGCACCTACAATGCAATAACCAAGGTCTAATGCAGTTGCTGTTACTGGCAGTGGTGGGTGGAGTACAAAGAAACTAACTTGGTATCCAGGATAAATATGTACTGCTGTCCTGGAGGAAGATAACTCTACATCTTTTTACTTCTAAATGGAAAGTGTTAGATATGGAAATTATGCAGAAACAATACTTGTTACTGTCCATTTTCAGATTAGAATTTTTCTTTGCTTTTATTTATTTCAATTTCTTCTTCCATATATGTGGCTTGTCTTAAATGCACAAAAAATTTCTGTATAAAAAGGATCTCAGATAGTAGCTCTCGCTTTGCACCTGATTATTTTTTTTCTCATCTCTGCAATGTTCAAATCATCCTTAGAAGAGAGGCATTTTGGAAGGTAAAATTGAGAACAGTAAAACTCTCTACGTTCTATTTAGCATCTAAAATTGAAAGGTTTGGATTCTTCTTCAAACTGGTTTTCGTCTTTGTCTTCTTCTGCCTAACAGACTCTGCCTAGATTTTATTCACAGACACATTAATTCAGAATTTATTCCCCACCCCACCAAATTTTCCAAACCCTGTCCAAAGTTCTTTCTTTAAGTCAACTAGCAGACTTGACAAAGTTGAAAAGCCAATGTCATCCCTGGCATATATCAGCAGAGCTGTTAGTGTTGACACCAGAACTTAATTTGGATTGGGCCAAGCTTGTCTGCAAGACCTATTTTGACAAATCATCCCAAGAAAAGACTTGCCATCTTGTCAAGGCAGCTACTAAACCAAGACTTGGTTTCCATAATATGGAGAAGAGCTAAGCAGAAAGTAATCCTCCATGGAGACATTCTATGTCACCTTTCAATCAAGTGAGAAAGCCACAGCAGAACCTTTTCATTCTGTACGGTTCTGTAGCATATGTCACCACACATTTTTCTTCCCTTTCTCATAACATTCAATTAGGGGTATCAGGAACAAAAGAAATCAAGAATTGAGTCAGTCTGACCTTTTATCCTATTTTAGACACCAAGCCTTCTAAGTGACGCCAGCTGCAGCGTGGTCAGGAGCAGCAAGGCCATGCCAGGCATCCAGCACCTGCCCAGTCTTCAGATAGTGATAGCAGACCACTAACTGGGCAGCTCTGCATTTCTCTGCCCACCCTTTGGCAGCCAGCTCCCCCATGACACTACTAAACCCAGTTGCTATCATAAAGACAAACTGGTCAATACTCCCTTAATGTGCCAGATAACAAATTACAAAATTAAAGCTTGGTTCCTGATGTCTCCAAACCCAAAGAGTAATTATATTTTTCACACAATGAGCACAAATTGTGTGCTAAAGAAAAGCAACCCAATGCTCAGCAGTGGTTTGATTATAACTTGTGTTGTGAAAAATATGAGGAAAGTTGACCTCTCCTGAGCAGTTCACTGGCACTGCTCACACCTTCTTTCCTCCATGTGCTTCCCTAGCAGGGTTTCTGCCAGAGCACCACCAACCCATGTGCTCCTAACTTCAAAATTGTTTAGTATATTAAAATACATGAATTATATACAATCCATTCTGCAATACCTGTATTATATGTGACATTAGAACATTCCTTATGGACTGTAAAACTCCAGGCCTGCTCAGGTTTAAATTTTGCATCCATTCCAAAATAGCATCACAGTCAAACGTGGAGCTGCTTTTTCAAGTGGAAATACAAAAGGAGGTTGCAGATTAGCACTGACTGTGAAATATCTCCCAGATCCAAGATAAATTGGGTAATAAAAGCAGGAGCACGAATTCCTGGCCTCAAACAGGAAGAGCAGAATAACACATGGGTTTCTCATATGCTATGTCAGTGGTCTCTTGCAGACATCATTCCTTCAGTTTTTATGCAGGAAAAAATAATCTCATAAGATCAAAGTGTAAAATGGCTGATTCCGGATTTCAAGATTTTGTGGAGTAGGAAAGAAAAATATTTCTTGTCTAGGTTTTGTAAAAGATAATAAAAATTCTATGGGTCAGTATGAAATTGTTGCAGTCTTAGAGCAAAACAAAAAATTTGTTTGGCATGCTTTGTAGAATCAGTTTATAGCATTTGTCTTTATTGTTTTATATTGGCTAGACAACACCCAGTATTTATTGGCTTGAATTGTTTTCACACTGATGAGTTTGCCCTATCAATGGTTCATCCCAAAACTGTAGGTTTTAGAGTGTTTTGTATTTCCTTTGAGGCTGGCAAGTCTCCCAATGAATGATACAGTTGTGAATTCACTGGAAATAAAGTAATCTGAATTATTCAAGACAATCCTGGTCAGTTTCAACTACTCCAGATTTCCAAACTTGTGTATACATTTTATATGCAGAATATAAATACAAATTATTTGTATGTGCAAAATTTTGGCTGACAGTACAAACCCCATGAATAGTATGCAACTCCAAATACTCAGACTACAAAAAAATAATTGAATTTATGTATTTTTAAGGCTGTATTAGCTCTGTAATAGTTTTCTCTGCACTATCACAGCTCCAGGTGTAGAATAGGAATCACTCCAGAAGCAGTTCTGATCCCATCTGTCAGTAATGTGCACTGTGAACTGCAGCCACAAACTGTGCTTCACAGGTGGAAGACTAGTAAGCTGTGATCTCAATTCGTGGCTACTGGGTGCAAGAACAAATGGTTTTGGACTGGACTTCTGCAGTATACATTTCTGCTAAGCTTCAGCAAAGCACAAGAAATAAAAACTGAGCTAAATAAACCCCAGGGAGATAGCATGAGAAGAGATGGAAGAGATGCAACTGTCACCTGCTTAATGGGATTATTCCATGTACAATAATATGAATGGGGAAAAAAACTATATCCAAGCAAAATAGCTGAATGCACTGCATACCAAAGAGTTGCCTGGGTAATCAGTACCTTGGTAGTCTAATGACCTGAAGGAGTCGAGTCCCAAAAGGAGACATGAGCAGAAGATCACTAACATTCTTCCATCAAATGATGGAAACGAAGAAACTCACTGTGACTGAAGACCACAGCTTTAGAAATCACTGAAGAATGGCAGGGTCTATATGTAGTTCTTATGCAGATTTCTAAAGGTGTCTCTCAGTGAAGAGAAGTGTTCAAATCTTTTTGTCCCTCCAAGTACACTGCTATATTTGTGCTGTACAGTGTGATAAAGGGCTGTTCATTTCTTACTCTGGGAATAAGCCTTCTTTCTAAATTCCAAAAATAGGAAGCAGAGTTCTGGGAAATTTTTATCCTGACAATAATCCAACTGCCTATCCCAAGCTGTGAGATTTCAAAAGTTTTTCTGCTCTGTCCAGCATTGAAATAAACAACCTTTTCAAATATTTTCTTAAAAAGTGAAGAATTGGACAGTCCACATCACAGCAGTTAGAAGAATCAGGTGGCCTTTAGGACACTCCTATTCAAATTTGGGGTATCTTCTTGCTAGAGTCATTTCACTTTCTACAGGCAGTTACTCAAAAGAGATGATATTTGAACTTCAACACTGTCTCATATTTTAACCCTAGCCAGCAGCCAAGTACCAGATGCTCCCTCACTGCCCGCCAATGGGATGGGGGAGAGAACTGAAAGAATAAAAGTGAGAAAACTCAAAGACAGCTTAGTTGGTAAATCAAAAGCCATGCACACAAGCTAAGAAAAACAAGGAATTCATTCACTACTTCCCTTTGGCAGGAGGTGTTCAACCTTCTCCAGGAAAGCAGGGCTGCATCACATGTAAAGGTTACTTGGGAAAATGCCATAATTCCAAATGTCCCCCAGCTTTATATGCTAAGCAGGATTTCATATGGTATGAAATATTCCTTTGGTCAGTTAGGATCAGCTATCCCATCTACGTCCCCTCCCAAGTTCTTGTGCGTTCCTAGTCTAGTCACTGGTGGGCAGCGTGAGAAGCAGAAAAGGCCTTGATGCTGTGTAAGCACTGCTCAGCAATAACTAAAACATCCCTTTATTACAACAGTGTCTCCAAAACATCTCCAAAACATTGACTTGTGTTAGCTACAATGAAGAAAATTAACTGTATCCCAACCAAAACTAGCACAATTGTATATGAAGTGCCTTTGCCTTTTCCTTTTTTGTGATTTTGATATGAAACTACATCCAGCAAACTGAACTTTCTTTCTGAAAGAGATCTGATATGGTCCTGTGAAAATGCATTTTGTCAAAAATACTGCTAACAGACTAGCACTCGAATTAAGCTGTGCTTCACAAAGGCGACAAATATGCATGACGGCACCAAAACTTGCCATGAAGTGAAAAAAGAGACCCTGACAGAAAAATACAGCATGGTATTCTCTGATTCCTTTAAAGCAATTCCATCTTCTCTATTTTCCACTTGAAAAATGGGTCAAAAAATGTGGAAATTTTTGTCCCTTCAGCATCATGCAGAAATACTTTGCTATTGCTGATTGCTTCTTCTTAGGGAGCGAAAGAAATACAGTAGAGACCTGTAAGAGTGAGTTTCTCTATTCACTTAACAAAGTGAAGCTTTTCATGTAGAGAGAAACTTACATAAAGTATTTCACACTGATTTTGGAAAGTCATGCTAAGAAATAATAGTCCGTGTGACATCACACCCCTAAAGACAAAGAGCAGAACCAAAAAGGGATTCTTACAATTTTTTTTCCTGATTGGAGCAAAACCTTGGAAACAAGTTAATTATCTTACACATATTGCTGAAGTGCAGATGATTTACTTACAGCAATTGTTCTTCAGGCTCTAATTTTAGCACCTTTTCCAAGTATAAAGACAATTTTGACTAAAACTGGAAGGTTTAAAAAGAAAATTTGAAAGCTAGGAGAGGGAGCAGGCATCAAATAGCCCAAAACAGACATGAGGCAGAAAAGTGATTATACTGCAATTTGTACTATTAATATAAGTATAGGCCAGATCTATGAACACCAAAATGTGTTCCCAAAATGAAGTAAATGCTTTCAACTGACTGTGAAAAATGTTGTCATAAAAGGCCAGAAAAAGTTCATCATTCATTAGGTCTCCCTGTGATTTGGTACATTCCAGTAAGACTGTGAAGTCCAGTGGACCAATATTTTTGCCAGAAAGTACACATCAAAAATTAATGCATTGAAAAGTTCCCCATTTATTTCCTCCTCAGGATCAGATTCAAATTCTTGCATTTAACTTTTCAGGTTCCAGAAATTTTTAAGAACACTGTTTCAATGAAGTTACTAGGAAGGCTATTTCAGCTGAGAGACATCAGTTTTCATACCCTATGTCTGAATCTGGCCACAAAAAGAGGAGACTGAGGAAAGAAAAAATATTTAATTCTTGACTGCTTAATTGATGTGCTTTCATCAAAATCCAGTTCCAGGGTAGCAAGTTGAAAGTTTTCCACAAAGGTTATGTGAGACCAATGAGAATCAATGATATTTCCAAATAAAGGGAAGTATGCTACAACAGTGTGCCTGAGGAAATTCTTAAGGAAAAAAAAAGTAATTTTAAAGCAGTGTATTTACCTGTGATTAAAGTTAAAATACTAATTAGAAACCACACAGATTTTCTAAATAGTAGCTAATAGGGTCATTAAGTATTAAGGTTAGTCTCCTGTGTTTCTTTCTGATGATAGAAAAATGCTGACCACTTCCCTTAAGCTCTCCTTTACCTGCCAGAACAGGAATTAATGGAAACGATAAATCCACATTACAGATAACAGCAGCCTCTGCCCTCAGACAAAGTCAATAGCTGCTTGGAGCATATCTGTCCTGAGAGCTAACTGGTCATGGCCTCCCTGTTTTCGAAAGGTTGTTTGGCTGCCACTGTGGCCGTGGAGGGCAAAGCTGGGATACAGCTGGAGAAGCTGCCCACTTACAGTAAGTGAATAAAACATTCGGTCTCCCAGTCTCCAGCTGGTCCAGAGGGAATAGCTACATCAAGCTCAAAATGCAAGTTTTTTTCTTAATTACTTCTCAAAACAGCTCCAACTCCTTTCCAAATTCATGGGACACCACAAAGAGCAAACTAATAAAAAAATCACTTTTGAATTAAATTGCTATGAAGCTGCAATTCTCATGTTCTCAACAAATAAGAGAATCTCCCTCTAGGTTTGCATGTGTTCTCAGAAAAAAGAAAAACACCATCAAATTCACTCAAAGCAGAATAGGAAAACAGACTGGTTTTGATGTTTCTCACAGCTACAGTAAAAGCTTATTCCTGTAGAAATTAGACACAAAATAATCAATACAAATGACATTCTGTAGCCTGGGAAACATGGTGTAGATTGATGGTTTGGTGTGAGATTTACTCACAGGTGTTTCTCTCTTGTTCAAGAATAAAAGAGGCAATAAAGTAGTACAGTTGGTACTCCTGCAAATGAGTATGTATGGTGCATTAGTCACTTTGGAAGACAGTGTCCTTACATATGGAAAAATCTCAAAAATCTCAATATCATTCTTACTGTAAATAAAAGTACCATTTTCTCCAGTACAAGCAGGAAACATGAATGATTTTCTCTGCTTAGAATCACTGTGCAGTTGACTTTATACACAAAGAACAGCTTATAGAAAAATTCTAATTTGCAAAACAGATGGAGAAAATATTTTATATGCTTTTCAGTGGCTCGTTATTTTATAGTTTTATGAAAACATACGTCTCCAAAATAATAACTAAGATAAATTTAGGTTTTATTATTAGAAACATGAGAAAATTTACTTTCATTTTATTGTATTTTCAGCCAAGTTGCCTCATGTTCCATCAAAGATCACAGGTTAAGCAGGAAAGTTCTAGAAATTGGTTTCCCTAATCTTTGATGGTGCTTATGTTGAACAGAGCAGACCTTAATGTAGTCAAGAAAAGCTATTCTGCAGTTTCTGTGATCCTAAAGGTTGACAATAATCTTTCACAAATGTCATGATAATACCACCAGAAAAATCTACCCTGTAGATTATTGATCACAATTTCTGGAATTACAATTCTAAAATCAACATAAAATCTTTCTTCGATGCAAGGAAGAAAAGGATAGTTTTCCCATATAAAAGAGAAAATTACTAGGGAAAAAGAGACATGCTGTTCTCTGTATTTTTCCTTAAAAATTTGTATAACAATGACCAAATTCATCCCTGATTTTACTGAAAACTCATGAGGGATGAATGCAGTGATTGTTGCAGTTTTTAAAGCTATATTCCCATAGAAAATTCAAAAAAATAGTGCATTATAGATAAAGAATTAATTTTCTCTCTAACTACCAAAAATATCTGAAACGAGTTCAAAATCAAAACAATTGCTATTTTTACAATATAAGATCAGGGAATTAATATTCATATTCGTAATAAAACCGAAAATTCATCAATATGTACCATGGTATTTATTATTTCATTTCAAGGTGAATTCTGCCTTGCTCTCCTTTTGGTACATCTTTTGCACTAGAAAGAACTATATAAAACTTTCATCTGGAAGAGTTAAAGATGTACACTGACCGACAAGAGTACTAAAATATTCATATTTTCGCTTGAGTTCTCTTCACTCTGAGAGCTTAAATGTTCAATAAAACGTTCTTTGCACAAAATTTACACTTAAGTAATTAGGCAAATAGATGTGACCTCTTCCATTCAATTTCAACTGTGAATGCATGCCTGTGTTTTTCCAAGCAGAGTAAAGTACTAGCTTTCAAAAACAGGCCATAAAGAGTACCAAGTATTTTGTAATATCCAATTTCACATGTCCTAGGATTTCACAAATATAAAATTATTTTGGATTATTAAAAGTATTTCCCCAGTTGCTTCCAAATAAATCAATGCTCTCTTCACTATTGAATTCCACAGAAAGAGTTTTAATTTAAAATCAGTGCTTCTGAAAATTCGATTTCCACAAGTAATAACCATTAAATAATTTCAGGAAATCCTTGGCAGACTAATAGCACAAGGAAAGTACAAAAAACAACAAAAAAGAAATAGGTATTTAACAAGTAACAACTATGGACTGATTTAAATAATCAATTACTTCTGATTACTTCAAAAAATTCAGCAAATAATATTTAAGCAGTAATACATATGGAAGCAACTAATAAAGCTGAAGCAAGAAAAGCCCTTCCACACTTTCAAAATCTTTGCCAACAAAGTCGACATTTCCAGGAAGAGATAAAGGGGGGTTTCGACTCCTTAGCGTTACAATGCAGAATTGTATCTTTATCCTATTCTATGTGAAACAATTCTCAGACCTCTCCCCACCCCTTGTTCTTTCAGAATTTTTTGTCAGGGCTGTCCTGAAGCCCAGAGCTTCAGATTTTTCTTGTCACAAGAGAAAAGCAATGAAAAAAAACTGATGTTTTATTAATTATGGCTTTATGTTTTACAAAGATATCGGCCCCTAAAATAGGATGGCTTTGCCACAGAATCACAGAATCCCAGGGACCAGAATTCACAATCAGTGCAAAGGATCTTACAGATTCAGCAATTTTCTAACCTTGAGGGACATAACAGAGGGAAAACTCTGATTAGAAGCTGCCACTGTCTCTTACGTAGGAGCCATCAGTCAAGCCAAAAAGTTACCTAAAAGAAAATATGTTGCCCAGTGTTTCCACTGCTCCACACACACTAGGTGGACACAGTTTCAAGAAAACTTGTTCCTGCACATAGCAGGTCTGTGCTCATTCCTTCATCATAACTAAGAGGTGATGGTAGTAAAGGTTCTGCAAAACCTGACCCTTGCATTAAATAAATTCTCCTGGGATCATATGGTTTGCACTCTGCGCTCTCAATCTGCTGACACTGACTTTCCAATTAATCAGCAAAAGAAGATTACACAGCTCTCTAAAATATATCCTGTCTTCACACCGCCCAGATTGTAGTCTCTTTTCTTTTTTCTGTATATCACACTATGTAGAACTATGTTTTTGACAGTGCAATCAATATCACCCATTAAAATTTAGCACTAAAAAGGCAGTATTATAGAAAAAAAATTCAGGGGATAACGATATATTAAATCTTATCTCTGAGGAGTAGGAGTAGTGGTTTTATTCATGAGAAATTTTAGAGTAGAAGGGCAGAAGGAACTACCAAGGAGGTACCGCTATGTTCCAGCCTTCTACATCCCAGCACAGACCATGAAACTAAGTTCTTCATTGAATTAAAGAGCACCAAAAAAACCTAAATCTCAAACAAACGGAACAGGAAACCCACTGTACCGCTTCCTATGTTGTTCCAATATTTTATTTCCATTGGTGGGAGTCTTCACTTCAAATTCAAATTAGTCTCATTTCAATTTCCAAGAAGAAAACAACAAGAAGAAAAATCTTAACTGTTTACCATGCACAGCAAAATGTTTAACTGCAGAGGAGATGGAAAGGAAAATTTCTAAATAAGATTTTATGTTCCTAAAATCTACACTGAAATTGATCAGATGCAGCCAAGCAGAGTATGGAAATTATAAAACAATCTGAACAAATTACATTTCACAGAAATTACAATCATGGCATCATTTTGTCTGTTTGAATCAGTTTGCTTACATAACCTCTGCCATCTGTTGAGGTCTGTATCTCAATAAAGCAAATGTGCAAATAGCACTATTCCTGTTAGACAACAGTCTTCCATCAAGTTATATAGCTTCACAACACAGTGAAATCCAGCAAGTTAGAATTCAACATAATTCTTGCTTCTGTTTAAATTCTTGTTGCATTAAGAAAGACAAAAAAGATTAAAGGTATACACAAATACTAACTGCCTTTTGGGGTTTTATTGTTTCATTCACTGGCCCTTCCAAGACACACCTTATAATGACCTGAATAAAAATCATCAATCATGATCATCATCCCAGTTAATAAAGAAAAATAACTGAATCCAGAAATACTGTGGAAATAAAACCAGAATTGAGGCCAATTCCTCTTGTCCTATCACTTGTTACTTGGAAGAAGAGGCTGACACCCATGTTGTTACAGTACCTTTTCAGGTAGTTGTAGAGAACCATAAGGTCTCCCCTAATTCTCCTTTTCTCTAGGCTAAACAACCTTAATTCCTTCAGATCCTTCTCATAAGAATTGTGCTCGAGGACCTTCAAGTGCTTTGTAGCCTTTCTTCGGACATGCTCCAGAATCTCAATGGCTTTCTTGTAGTGAGGGGCCCAATTACTGAAGCAGTATTCAAAGTGCGAGCACACCAGTGCCAACTACGGGGGACGATCTCTTCCCTAGTTCTGCTCGCCACACTATTTCTGATACAAGCCAGTGTGCTTTTGGCCTTCTTGGCCACCTGGCCACATTGCTGTCTCATATTTAGCTGGCAGCCAACCAACAGCCCCAGGCAACTTTACAGCCACTCTTCCACAAACTTGTTGCACTGCATGAAGTTGTTTTCACCCAAGGGCAGGACCAGGCACTTGGTCTTGTTGAAATTCATACCGTTGACATCAAACCATAGAACCTGCCTAGTCAAATCTCTCTGTATAGCCATTCTATCCTAATGCAGATTAACACCCCCAACCAAATTTGCCTTATCTGCAAATTTACTGAGCGGTCAATGGATCCCTTCATCCAGGTAATTTATAAAGACATTAAACAGAACTGGCCACAATACTGAGCCCTGGGGAAAGCCACTTGTGACCAGCTGCCAACTGGATTTATCTCAGTTCTCCACAATTCTTTCGGTCCAGCCATCTGGCCAGTTTTTAGCCCATCGAAAAGCATGCCCACCCAAGGCATGAGCAGCCAGTTTCTCCAGGAGAATGTTGTGGGATACAGTGTCAAAGGTTTTATTAAAGCCCAGGTAAACAACATCCACAGTTTTCCCTGGTCCATTAAGAAGATCCCCTTGTCATAGAAGGAGATCAGTTTAGCCAAGCAGGACCTGCCTTTTAGAAACCCATGGTGACTGGGCCTGATCACCTGCTTGTGCTGTGTGATGACACTCCAGATCATCTGCTCCATAACCTTCCGTGGAACTGAGGTCAGACTGCCAGGCAACATTCCCCAGATGCTCCTTCCGGACCTTTTAGTAGATGGGTCTCATATTTGCTAACTCCAGTCAACTGGGACCTCCCCAGTTAGCCAGGACTGTGGATAAATGATGGAAAGTTGCTTGGTGAGCACTTCCACCTGCTCTCTCAGTACCCTTGGAGGAATCCTATCCAGCCCCATAGACTTGTTTGCATCTAAGCAGTGTACTATCTCAATAACCATTTCCCCTTGGATCCTGGGTGTTTCATTCTACTCCCACATCCCTATATTCCAAATGAGGGGACAGGGTACCAAAAGAACAAATGATCTTACTGGGCAAAGAAGGCAGGAAGTACCTCAGCCTTTTGCTCATCCTTTGTCACTATGTTTTGTCTCACATGCAATTCTCCTTAGCCCTCCTTTTGTTACTAATGTATTTATAGAATCATTTTTCATTGTCTTTTATGGCAGTAGCCAGTTTAAGTTCTAGTTGGACTTTGTCTCTTCTAATTTTCTCCCTGCATAACCTCACGACATCCTTGTAATCCTCCTGAATTGCTGTTACGTAGCGATTCAACTATGTTGGGTCCGGGAGGGGTTTGTACTGATTCCGAGCATAAGATTAAGACCCAAACGAGGTCAGATGCCACTCACTTCAAGTTTATTGTTATTCCCCAGCATTAGGCACTGAGACGAGCAATAGAGTAAAGCAGGAAGTAGAGAAAAGGCAGAAAAGAGAGATGTAGTATTAGGGAGGACAGCACCACAGTCCTGACGGTGTCCCGGTTGTCCTTTGGAGTTCAACGGCATCCAAAGTTCTCAAGTGACAGCGCTGAGGGTCCCAAATGCAGGTCATTTTGACTCGGCCAATTATCTGATGCTATTGCTGGGTGAGTTGTTCCTGCCCTTGTTGCTTGGGCAGCACTTGCTTTAGCACAGTCATTGTACCGCAGCAAATTTGAGATACCCTTTGTTGGCACATACACCACGTAGGCCAACTTCCAGACATCCTGGTGGTCTGCAGCAGCTTCCTCTTGGCCGTTGTCAGGAAACCCAAAGGAAACCTTGCAAACCTTCTTTTGGCTTATCAGAAAATTAAGCAAGCTTTGAGAAAATTATTTTTTGTTTCCAGTCTCTCACATTTGCCTGGCCCTTCCTACAAAGGTCATAATCTCTCCTGTTTTACCTGACTTTCAGATGGGAGAGAAGTCAAAATAGAAATGCAACATACTAATGTACAGTTAGTATTAATTTGTTTGCAGCTGCAGTGATCTGAAGAGAAGCCAATTAGAAGCCATGTTTTAGAATACTGGTATCAAATGATGAGCAGATTTGCCATTTTCTTATCATAAAAAACTGTTCTATCTTGCAATACCAATTTTTTCCTAGTGCATCATTTTAAAAGTGTAATTTGGGAAGACTTTTTTTAGGCTTGTCTTGTTTATCACCTATTCCATGACAAAAGACTTTTTTTAATTTCAAAAAAAATGGAGGGTGCATCTCAATTTTAAGCATTGCTACGGTTTGAGATCATTACTATAGATATTCTTAGATGCACTCAGAAATAAAAAGACAAATACCAGCATCTGAGTAATGGAGAAGATTTTTCCTTCAGGTTCCCTGGAGTTGAAAAATCTTTGCAATTGCTACAAATTAAGCTCATTTTTAATATTGTAAATAAAATTATACTTCACTAGTAAAGAGAATATTTACTGAAAATTTATTAAGGAAAGCAAGGGCACTTTTCACATGCTAATTCAGGTCCAGCTTGCTCCCTTTTTTTAACAGTGAGCACCTTCTGAAAAATCTATCGAGGACAGAAAGACATCTAGTGACTAAATAGTGTCCTGAAGTAGGCATTTCATTAAAATTTCTAAAGTCATTAGTTTGTCCCAAGAGAGAAAGCATGTTTTACGTAAAAGAACAGCAAAGCAGCGTACATTATCAAAAGAGAATTCTTTTCTTTTTCTTCTTCTTTTCTTCTCTTTGTAAAGAGAAGCTGGCAGATATCAATAGCGCAAAAAACAGAGATATAGAAGTAGGTAATTACGTACCAAAAACTCCGTGTTCTTATTAGCATCCCAATCACAGCCAGATTCCACTAGGCGAACAGCTGTCTGGAAGTCACTTTATATTTTTAGAAAAATCACAATATATCTAAGCTACAGTTGTGCTTTTCATATATCCACTCATTCCAGAGACAACAGTTTTCTCAAAGCAGTGTGTTCTTCATGTGTAGAGGAGCCTTTTAGGGACTTCAGTCACTGCAGCCCAATTTCCCACCACGCTTACAGGGTGGTCAGCCTTTGACCAGCAAAGAGGATCAGCTCTCTATGCTGAAAATGACTTCAAGGTAACTCCGTCGCTACATCTGCCTCCCAGATGCCTCTGTTTAGATGGTTTACAGACATATTTTCTTCTTTTTCTTGTAACGATTTTCTCCAACAACAGACTAGTTTTTCTTCTCCTTATTTCTGAAGGGACTAAACGAAAGGATTGACTAGAGAAAGAAAAATGAGCACTGAAAATTGAGTGTTCACATGCGTGTTTGCTAAGTCAACAGTTTGGAATAAACCTGTTTCCAAAAAAATCTTAAAATATTAAGAATCTCAAAGCACTTCCTGTAACAAATGTATACAAAATATTTTCAGTAATGATCATGATTTCTTTTCCAGAATCCCTTTAGAATTAAAAACAAGGATTTATCCCTACTTCTTGCTCCCCACAGAAGTCCTTTCCAGGTAAAACATATGCCTTTACAGTATAACATGCTGCAAGCAATTCGTTAAACTCATTTGTCTTAGTGTTTCGTACTCTTACTTTTGTCTTTATATTAGGAAATAATAGACTCTGACCACTGAGTTACATAAAAGGGTGAGAATCCACCTACTTGCAAGACATGGTAGCAATACAGTGAATAATGGCAGTTGGAGTATCTTGCTAGAAATGTAGTGAGCTTGTGCTGCCTTTGGTACCCATCGTCTTTGCCCTGAACTCTGGAGTACCTCACAAGATGGATGTCAACATCTTGATTAGCTGCTGAAGAAGGCATGAAAAGGTACCATAGGAAACAAACAATACTGGATAGGCAGGAAGGGATACAGTTTTAAGATATTTGAAGGTGAGGGAAAGATACTTGAAATAAGTACAATGAAGGACACTTACAGTGGAGTATCAAAGAATTGCTAGCAAAATCCAGGCTATTGGCACATGAAATAATTATACAGCTTCATTTTTAACACACTGGATAGTTTGAGGTAAGTAAAGGGAATTTAAAATAAAAGTTAAATCTAAACACACAAAACTAGAGAAAAAAAAGAAATCCTATAAGCAAACGTTCTGGCTTCAGAAACTATTTCATTCCACTGTCTTTCCTGTTTTCTTGCTAATCTACACGAGAGCCTTAGCAGTGAAATATTCAGAACTGTTCATGCCCACTGAAATCTAATTTCTTTTTCTATTTTTATAATTAAAGGTCTTGAGTCAAACCTTGACATCTTATGCAATGAACCTGCAACACGAAGAGCTGTAAAGCATTGCCAGCTAGTGGTCACTTCAGATCACAATAACTGAACTCTAACACAGCTTTAAAATTTTTGAAATGTAATAGAGCCATTTATATCTGTAGTTTAAAAAAAAACAAAAAAAAAATCAAACATATTTCAGTTGCTTAGCTACCAGAACATAAAAATCTGCATGAAGGTAACATTTAGTTCCTGACTATGTTAGTCCTGCATTTATGTTTAGTTTTCTAATTCAAGAACACATGGGTATTTTTGAAAACATAAAAGCACAGATTACCACAGCTATGCAAATTGTATTATAGCTTAATTAATGCTGTTTAATTTTACTGCCTATACCATCTCTATGCTCTATATCTGATCAAGGCATAATAATATTTTTTTCATTATGATTGCTGCTGACAAATACTATTTACCAATTAAAAGGGAAGTCTAACAAAGTAAAAAGCAGGAAAAAATTGTGAAATGGATAGTAAACGGGCAAGAAAAATGCAGGAGTGTGCATGCAGGAATAAGACATGCATTTCTTAATGATGAGTCTTTTCTGAAATGTCTCTGTAGTCTAGCTTGAAAAAACTTGTTTTTTGTAGGAGGGTGTAAAGGCATATGAACCCACAGCAATGCAAAATACACAGTAAGAGATAGTAAAAAACCAGAAAAAATATATCCTCAGGAAAATGTCACGTCCCCTATGACAATTTCTATAGATTGCTTCACTACCTTGCAAAAATAAAGATAGTCAACATTTTAACGTCAATCTCTAAAATACATAAAGGAAAATATATATTTTGGAACGATATATGTTCTAGATATGTTCTACCAATGTCTGCACTCAAAAGCAGCAAATATCCAGTTATTCCTCGCAGAACAAAGGGGCCAGGAGGGAAAACTTCTGCTTCCTCTCACTCCCTCTGGGAACCTCTTTCGTCAGCCTAAAAAATACTAGGGCTCTGCACTTTTCTGTCGATGTTATCCTGAAAAACCACCTCTTTTGACTCTCCCACTGACGGGGTCACAAATAGCAAATGTCCAGAGACTGTTTGGAGACATAAGGTGCCAGGAGGGAAAACTTCTGCTTGCTCTCACGCCCTCTGGGAACCTCTTTCTTGAACATACAAACCTGGGGAGTCATCGCTTTCTCGATGACTTTCTTCTCAAACTACCTTTTTTGACTCTCCCAATGTCGATGTTATCCTGAAAACCACCTCGTTTGACTCTCCCAATGACAGGGCTCCGGAATCGCAAGAGACCAGAGATTGCTCCCACACGCAAAGGGCCAGGAGGGAAACCGCTTGTTCTCACTCTCTCTCTGGGACCGGCCTTCATCGCCCCTCAGTGCTTTAGTGCTCTGTGCTTTCTATTGACGTTCTCCTGTAAACCACCTCTTTTGGCTCTCCCACTGACGGGGTCACAAATAGCAAATGTCCAGAGACTGCTTGGACACAAACGGTGCCAGGAAGGAAAACTTCTGCTTGCTCTCACGCCCTCTGGGAACCTCTCTCATGAACATATAAACCTGTGCAGTCATTGCTTTCCTGATGACATTCTCCCCAAACCCACCTTTTTTCACTCTCCCACTGTCTGGAGTCAAAAGCAGCAAATATCCAGTGATTCCTCGCATAAAAAAGGGGCCAGGAGGGAAAACGTCGGCTTCCTCTAACTCCCTCTGGGAACCTCTTTCGTCACCCTAAAAAGTACTAGGGCTCTGCACTTTTCTGTCGATGTTATCCTGAAAAACCACCTCTTTTGACTCTCCCACTGTCGGGGTTACAAAGAGCAAATGTCCAGAGATAGGTTGGAGATGTAAGGTGCCAGCAGGGAAAACTTCTGCTTGCTCTCACGCCCTCCGGGAACCTCTTTCATGAACATACAAACCTGGGGAGTCATTGCTTTGTTGCTGACGTTCTCCTCAAACCCACCTTTTTTGACTCTCCCTATGTATGGAGTCAAAAGCAGCAAACGTCCAGTGATTCCTCGCAGAACAAAGGGGCCAGGAGGGAAAACTTCTGCTTGCTCTCACTCCCTCTGGGAACCTCTTTCATGAACATACAAACCTGGGGAGTCATCGCTTTCCTGATGACCTTCTTCTCAAACGCACCTTTTTCCTTGACTCTCCCTAGGTCTGTACTCAGAAGCAGCAAACGTCCAGTGATTCCTCGCATAGAAAAGGGGCCAGGAGGGAAAACTTCTGCTTGCTCTCACTCCCTCTGGGAACCTCTTTCGTCAGCCTAAAAAATACTAGGGCTCTGCACTTTTCTGTCGATGTTATCCTGAAAAACCACCTCTTTTGACTCTCCCACTGACGGGGTCACAAATAGCAAATGTCCAGAGACTGCTTGGAGACGTAAGGTGCCAGGAGGGAAAACTTCGGCTTCCTCTCACTCTCCCTGGGAACCTCTTTCATGAACATACAAACCTGGGGAGTCATTGCTTTGTTGCTGATGTTCTCCTCAAACCCACCTTTTTTCACTCTCCCAATGTCTGGAGTCAAAAGCAGCAAACGTCCAGTGATTCCTCGCATAAAAAAGGGGCCAGGAGGGAAAACTTCTGCTTCCTCTCACTGCCTCTGGGAACCTCTTTCGTCACCTTAGAAAATATTAGGGCTCTGCACTTTTCTGTCGATGTTATCCTGAAAACCACCTCGTTTGACTCTCCCAATGACAGGGCTCCGGAATCGCAAGAGACCAGAGATTGCTCCCACACGCAAAGGGCCAGGAGGGAAACCGCTTGTTCTCACTCTCTCTCTGGGACCGGCCTTCATCGCCCCTCAGTGCTTTAGTGCTCTGTGCTTTCTATTGACGTCGTCCTGTAAACCACCTCTTTTGGCTCTCCCACTGACGGGGTCACAAATAGCAAATGTCCAGAGACTGTTTGGACACATAAGGTGCCAGGAGGGAAAACTTCTGCTTGCTCTCACGCCCTCTGGGAACCTCTTTCATGAACATACAAACCTGGGGAGTCATCGCTTTCTCGATGACTTTCTTCTCAAACTACCTTTTTTGACTCTCCCAATGTCGATGTTATCCTGAAAACCACCTCGTTTGACTCTCCCAATGACAGGGCTCCGGAATCGCAAGAGACCAGAGATTGCTCCCACACGCAAAGGGCCAGGAGGGAAACCGCTTGTTCTCACTCTCTCTCTGGGACCGGCCTTCATCGCCCCTCAGTGCTTTAGTGCTCTGTGCTTTCTATTGACGTTCTCCTGTAAACCACCTCTTTTGGCTCTCCCACTGACGGGGTCACAAATAGCAAATGTCCAGAGACTGCTTGGAGACGTACGGTGCCAGGAAGGAAAACTTCTGCTTGCTCTCACGCCCTCTGGGAACCTCTCTCATGAACATATAAACCTGTGCAGTCATTGCTTTCCTGATGACATTCTCCCCAAACCCACCTTTTTTCACTCTCCCACTGTCTGGAGTCAAAAGCAGCAAATATCCAGTGATTCCTCGCATAAAAAAGGGGCCAGGAGGGAAAACGTCGGCTTCCTGTAACTCCCTCTGGGAACCTCTTTCGTCACCCTAAAAAATACTAGGGCTCTGCACTTTTCTGTCGATGTTATCCTGAAAAACCACCTCTTTTGACTCTCCCACTTTCGGGGTTACAAATAGCAAATGTCCAGAGACTGTTGGACACATAAGGTGCCAGGAGGGAAAAATTCTGCTTGCTCTCACTCCCTCTGGGAACCCATTTCATCACTCCACCAACCTGTGGAGTCATCCATTTGTTGCTGACGTTCTCCTCAAACCCACCTTTTTTGACTCTCCCTATGTATGGACTCAAAAGCAACAAACATCCAGTGATTCCTCGTAGAACAAAGGGGCCAGGAGGGAAAACTTCTGCTTGCTCTCACTCCCTCTGGGAACCTCTTTCATGAACATACAAACCTGGGGAGTCATCGCTTTCCTGATGACGTTCTTCTCAAACCACCTTTTTTCACTCTCCCAATGTCTGGAGTCAAAAGCAGCAGATGTCCAGTGATTCCTCGCATAAAAAAAGGGGCCAGGAGGGAAAACTTCTGCTTCCACTCACGCCCTCTGGGAAACTCTTTCATCACCCTAAAAATACTAGGGCTCTGCACTTTTCTGTCGATGTTATCCTGAAAAACCACCTCTTTTGACTCTCCCACTGTCGGGGTTACAAAGAGGAAATGTCCAGAGATAGGTTGGAGATGTAAGGTGCCAGGAGGGAAAACTTCTGCTTCCTCTCACTCCCTCTGGGAACCTCTTTCATGAACATACATACCTCTGGAGTCATTGCTTTGTTGCTGACGTTCTCCTCAAACCCACCTTTTTTGACTCTCCCTATATCTGGAGTCAAAAGCAGCAAACGTCCAGTGATTCCTCGCATAACAAAGGGGCCAGGAGGGAAAACTTCTGCTTGCCTCTCACTGCCTCTGGGAACCTCTTCGTCACTGAACATATAATCTGGGCAGTCATTGCCTTTCCTGATGACATTCTCCTCAAAACCACCTTTTTGACTCTCCCACTGTCTGGAGCTCAGAAAGCAGCAAAGATCCAGTGATTCCTCGCATACGAAAAGGGGCCAGGAGGGAAAACGTCTGCTTCCTCTAACTCCCTCTGGGAACCTCTTTCGTCACCCTAAAAATACTAGGGCTCTGCACTTTCTGTCGATGTTATCCTGAAAAACCACCTCTTTTGACTCTCCCACTGTCGGGGTTACAAAGAGCAAATGTCCAGAGATAGGTTGGAGATGTAAGGTGCCAGCAGGGAAAACTTCTGCTTGCTCTCACGCCCTCCGGGAACCTCTTTCATGAACATACAAACCTGAGGAGTCATCGCTTTCCTGATGACCTTCTTCTCAAACGCACCTTTTCCCTTGACTCTCCCAATGTCTGGAGTGAAAAGCAGCAAACGTCCAGTGATTCCCCGCATAAAAAAGGGGCCAGGAGGGACAACTTCTGCTTGCTCTCACGCCCTCTGGGAACCCATTTCATCACTCCACAAACCTGTGGAGTCATCGCTTTCCTGATGACATTCTACTCAAACCACCTTTTTTGACTCTCCCAATGTCTGGAGTGAAAAGCAGCAAATGTCCAGTGATTCCTCGCATAAAAAAGGGGCCAGGAGGGAAAACTTCTGCTTGCTCTCCGCTCTCTCCGGGAACCTCTTTCATGAACATATAAAGCCTGTGGACTCATTGCTTTGTTACTGACGTTCTCCTCAAAGCCACCTTTTCTGACTCTCCCTAGGTCTGTACTCAGAAGCAGCAAACGTCCAGTGATTCCTCGCATAGAAAAGGGGCCAGGAGGGAAAACTTCTGCTTGCTCTCACTCCCTCTGGGAACCTCTTTCGTCAGCCTAAAAAAATACTAGGGCTCTGCACTTTTCTGTCGATGTTATCCTGAAAAACCACCTCTTTTGACTCTCCCACTGTCGGGGTTACAAAGAGCAAATGTCCAGAGATAGGTTGGAGATGTAAGGTGCCAGCAGGGAAAACTTCTGCTTGCTCTCACGCCCTCCGGGAACCTCTTTCATGAACATACAAACCTGGGGAGTCATTGCTTTGTTGCTGACGTTCTCCTCAAACCCACCTTTTTTGACTCTCCCTATGTATGGAGTCAAAAGCAGCAAACGTCCAGTGATTCCTCGCAGAACAAAGGGGCCAGGAGGGAAAACTTCTGCTTGCTCTCACTCCCTCTGGGAACCTCTTTCATGAACATACAAACCTGGGGAGTCATCGCTTTCCTGATGACCTTCTTCTCAAACGCACCTTTTTCCTTGACTCTCCCTAGGTCTGTACTCAGAAGCAGCAAACGTCCAGTGATTCCTCGCATAGAAAAGGGGCCAGGAGGGAAAACTTCTGCTTGCTCTCACTCCCTCTGGGAACCTCTTTCGTCAGCCTAAAAAATACTAGGGCTCTGCACTTTTCTGTCGATGTTATCCTGAAAAACCACCTCTTTTGACTCTCCCACTGACGGGGTCACAAATAGCAAATGTCCAGAGACTGCTTGGAGACGTAAGGTGCCAGGAGGGAAAACTTCGGCTTCCTCTCACTCTCCCTGGGAACCTCTTTCATGAACATACAAACCTGGGGAGTCATTGCTTTGTTGCTGATGTTCTCCTCAAACCCACCTTTTTTCACTCTCCCAATGTCTGGAGTCAAAAGCAGCAAACGTCCAGTGATTCCTCGCATAAAAAAGGGGCCAGGAGGGAAAACTTCTGCTTCCTCTCACTGCCTCTGGGAACCTCTTTCGTCACCTTAGAAAATATTAGGGCTCTGCACTTTTCTGTCGATGTTATCCTGAAAACCACCTCGTTTGACTCTCCCAATGACAGGGCTCCGGAATCGCAAGAGACCAGAGATTGCTCCCACACGCAAAGGGCCAGGAGGGAAACCGCTTGTTCTCACTCTCTCTCTGGGACCGGCCTTCATCGCCCCTCAGTGCTTTAGTGCTCTGTGCTTTCTATTGACGTTCGTCCTGTAAACCACCTCTTTTGGCTCTCCCACTGACGGGGTCACAAATAGCAAATGTCCAGAGACTGTTTGGACACATAAGGTGCCAGGAGGGAAAACTTCTGCTTGCTCTCACGCCCTCTGGGAACCTCTTTCATGAACATACAAACCTGGGGAGTCATCGCTTTCTCGATGACTTTCTTCTCAAACTACCTTTTTTGACTCTCCCAATGTCGATGTTATCCTGAAAACCACCTCGTTTGACTCTCCCAATGACAGGGCTCCGGAATCGCAAGAGACCAGAGATTGCTCCCACACGCAAAGGGCCAGGAGGGAAACCGCTTGTTCTCACTCTCTCTCTGGGACCGGCCTTCATCGCCCCTCAGTGCTTTAGTGCTCTGTGCTTTCTATTGACGTTCTCCTGTAAACCACCTCTTTTGGCTCTCCCACTGACGGGGTCACAAATAGCAAATGTCCAGAGACTGCTTGGACACAAACGGTGCCAGGAAGGAAAACTTCTGCTTGCTCTCACGCCCTCTGGGAACCTCTCTCATGAACATATAAACCTGTGCAGTCATTGCTTTCCTGATGACATTCTCCCCAAACCCACCTTTTTTCACTCTCCCACTGTCTGGAGTCAAAAGCAGCAAATATCCAGTGATTCCTCGCATAAAAAAGGGGCCAGGAGGGAAAACGTCGGATTCCTCTAACTCCCTCTGGGAACCTCTTTCGTCACCCTAAAAAATACTAGGGCTCTGCACTTTTCTGTCGATGTTATCCTGAAAAACCACCTCTTTTGACTCTCCCACTTTCGGGGTTACAAATAGCAAATGTCCAGAGACTGTTGGACACATAAGGTGCCAGGAGGGAAAAATTCTGCTTGCTCTCACTCCCTCTGGGAACCCATTTCATCACTCCACCAACCTGTGGAGTCATCCATTTGTTGCTGACGTTCTCCTCAAACCCACCTTTTTTGACTCTCCCTATGTATGGACTCAAAAGCAACAAACATCCAGTGATTCCTCGTAGAACAAAGGGGCCAGGAGGGAAAACTTCTGCTTGCTCTCACTCCCTCTGGGAACCTCTTTCATGAACATACAAACCTGGGGAGTCATCGCTTTCCTGATGACGTTCTTCTCAAACCACCTTTTTTCACTCTCCCAATGTCTGGAGTCAAAAGCAGCAAATATCCAGTGATTCCTCGCATAAAAAAAGGGGCCAGGAGGGAAAACTTCTGCTTCCACTCACGCCCTCTGGGAAACTCTTTCATCACCCTAATAAATACTAGGGCTCTACACTTTTCTGTCGATGTTATCCTGAAAAACCACCTCTTTTGACTCTCCCACTGTCGGGGTTACAAAGAGCAAATGTCCAGAGATAGGTTGGAGATGTAAGGTGCCAGGAGGGAAAAATTCTGCTTGCTCTCACGCCCTCTGGGAACCTCTCTCATGAACATACATACCTCTGGAGTCATTTCTTTGTTCCTGACGTTCTCCTCAAACCCACCTTTTTTGACTCTCCCTATATCTGGAGTCAAAAGCAGCAAACGTCCAGTGATTCCTCGCAGAACAAAGGGGCCAGGAGGGAAAACTTCTGCTTGCTCTCACGCCCTCTGGGAACCTCTCTCATGAACATACAAATCTGTGCAGTCATTGCTTTCCTGATGACATTCTCCCCAAACCCACCTTTTTTCACTCTCCCACTGTCTGGAGTCAAAAGCAGCAAATATCCAGTGATTCCTCGCATAAAAAAGGGGCCAGGAGGGAAAACGTCGGCTTCCTCTAACTCCCTCTGGGAACCTCTTTCGTCACCCTAAAAAATACTAGGGCTCTGCACTTTTCTGTCGATGTTATCCTGAAAAACCACCTCTTTTGACTCTCCCACTGTCGGGGTTACAAAGAGCAAATGTCCAGAGATAGGTTGGAGATGTAAGGTGCCAGCAGGGAAAACTTCTGCTTGCTCTCACGCCCTCCGGGAACCTCTTTCATGAACATACAAACCTGAGGAGTCATCGCTTTGTTGCTGACCTTCTTCTCAAACGCACCTTTTTCCTTGACTCTCCCAATGTCTGGAGTCAAAAGCAGCAAACGTCCAGTGATTCCTCGCATAAAAAAGGGGCCAGGAGGGACAACTTCTGCTTGCTCTCACGCCCTCTGGGAACCCATTTCATCACTCCACAAACCTGTGGAGTCATCGCTTTCCTGATGACATTCTACTCAAACCACCTTTTTTGACTCTCCCAATGTCTGGAGTGAAAAGCAGCAAATGTCCAGTGATTCCTCGCATAAAAAAGGGGCCAGGAGGGAAAACTTCTGCTTGCTCTCGCTCTCTCCGGGAACCTCTTTCATGAACATATAAAGCTGTGGACTCATTGCTTTGTTGCTGACGTTCTCCTCAAAGCCACCTTTTCTGACTCTCCCTAGGTCTGTACTCAGAAGCAGCAAACGTCCAGTGATTCCTCGCATAGAAAAGGGGCCAGGAGGGAAAACTTCTGCTTGCTCTCACTCCCTCTGGGAACCTCTTTCGTCAGCCTAAAAAACACTAGGGCTCTGCACTTTTCTGTCGATGTTATCCTGAAAAACCACCTCTTTTGACTCTCCCACTGTCGGGGTTACAAAGAGCGAATGTCCAGAGATAGGTTGGAGATGTAAGGTGCCAGCAGGGAAAACTTCTGCTTGCTCTCACGCCCTCCGGGAACCTCTTTCATGAACATACAAACCTGGGGAGTCATTGCTTTGTTGCTGACGTTCTCCTCAAACCCACCTTTTTTGACTCTCCCTATGTATGGAGTCAAAAGCAGCAAACGTCCAGTGATTCCTCGCAGAACAAAGGGGCCAGGAGGGAAAACTTCTGCTTGCTCTCACTCCCTCTGGGAACCTCTTTCATGAACATACAAACCTGGGGAGTCATCGCTTTCCTGATGACCTTCTTCTCAAACGCACCTTTTTCCTTGACTCTCCCTAGGTCTGGAGTCAAAAGCAGCAAACGTCCAGTGATTCCTCGCATAGAAAAGGGGCCAGGAGGGAAAACTTCTGCTTGCTCTCACTCCCTCTGGGAACCTCTTTCGTCAGCCTAAAAAATACTAGGGCTCTGCACTTTTCTGTCGATGTTATCCTGAAAAACCACCTCTTTTGACTCTCCCACTGACGGGGTCACAAATAGCAAATGTCCAGAGACTGCTTGGAGACGTAAGGTGCCAGGAGGGAAAACTTCGGCTTCCTCTCACTCTCCCTGGGAACCTCTTTCATGAACATACAAACCTGGGGAGTCATTGCTTTGTTGCTGATGTTCTCCTCAAACCCACCTTTTTTCACTCTCCCAATGTCTGGAGTCAAAAGCAGCAAACGTCCAGTGATTCCTCGCATAAAAAAGGGGCCAGGAGGGAAAACTTCTGCTTCCTCTCACTGCCTCTGGGAACCTCTTTCGTCACCTTAGAAAATATTAGGGCTCTGCACTTTTCTGTCGATGTTATCCTGAAAACCACCTCGTTTGACTCTCCCAATGACAGGGCTCCGGAATCGCAAGAGACCAGAGATTGCTCCCACACGCAAAGGGCCAGGAGGGAAACCGCTTGTTCTCACTCTCTCTCTGGGACCGGCCTTCATCGCCCCTCAGTGCTTTAGTGCTCTGTGCTTTCTATTGACGTTCGTCCTGTAAACCACCTCTTTTGGCTCTCCCACTGACGGGGTCACAAATAGCAAATGTCCAGAGACTGTTTGGACACATAAGGTGCCAGGAGGGAAAACTTCTGCTTGCTCTCACGCCCTCTGGGAACCTCTTTCATGAACATACAAACCTGGGGAGTCATCGCTTTCTCGATGACTTTCTTCTCAAACTACCTTTTTTGACTCTCCCAATGTCGATGTTATCCTGAAAACCACCTCGTTTGACTCTCCCAATGACAGGGCTCCGGAATCGCAAGAGACCAGAGATTGCTCCCACACGCAAAGGGCCAGGAGGGAAACCGCTTGTTCTCACTCTCTCTCTGGGACCGGCCTTCATCGCCCCTCAGTGCTTTAGTGCTCTGTGCTTTCTATTGACGTTCTCCTGTAAACCACCTCTTTTGGCTCTCCCACTGACGGGGTCACAAATAGCAAATGTCCAGAGACTGCTTGGACACAAACGGTGCCAGGAAGGAAAACTTCTGCTTGCTCTCACGCCCTCTGGGAACCTCTCTCATGAACATATAAACCTGTGCAGTCATTGCTTTCCTGATGACATTCTCCCCAAACCCACCTTTTTTCACTCTCCCACTGTCTGGAGTCAAAAGCAGCAAATATCCAGTGATTCCTCGCATAAAAAAGGGGCCAGGAGGGAAAACGTCGGCTTCCTCTAACTCCCTCTGGGAACCTCTTTCGTCACCCTAAAAAATACTAGGGCTCTGCACTTTTCTGTCGATGTTATCCTGAAAAACCACCTCTTTTGACTCTCCCACTGTCGGGGTTACAAAGAGCAAATGTCCAGAGATAGGTTGGAGATGTAAGGTGCCAGCAGGGAAAACTTCTGCTTGCTCTCACGCCCTCCGGGAACCTCTTTCATGAACATACAAACCTGGGGAGTCATTGCTTTGTTGCTGACGTTCTCCTCAAACCCACCTTTTTTGACTCTCCCTATGTATGGAGTCAAAAGCAGCAAACGTCCAGTGATTCCTCGCATAAAAAAGGGGCCAGGAGGGAAAACTTCTGCTTGCTCTCACGCCCTCTGGGAACCTCTTTCATGAACATACAAACCTGGGGAGTCATTGCTTTGTTGCTGACGTTCTCCTCAAACCACCTTTTTCTGACTCTCCCTAGGTCTGTACTCAGAAGCAGCAAACGTCCAGTGATTCCTCGCATAGAAAAGGGGCCAGGAGGGAAAACTTCTGCTTGCTCTCACTCCCTCTGGGAACCTCTTTCGTCAGCCTAAAAAATACTAGGGCTCTGCACTTTTCTGTCGATGTTATCCTGAAAAACCACCTCTTTTGACTCTCCCACTGACGGGGTCACAAATAGCAAATGTCCAGAGACTGCTTGGAGACGTAAGGTGCCAGGAGGGAAAACTTCTGCTTGCTCTCACGCCCTCCGGGAACCTCTTTCATGAACATACAAACCTGGGGAGTCATTGCTTTGTTGCTGACGTTCTCCTCAAACCCACCTTTTTTGACTCTCCCACTGTCTGGAGTCAAAAGCAGCAAATATCCAGTGATTCCTCGCATAAAAAAGGTGCCAGGAAGGAAAACTTCTGCTTGCTCTCACGCCCTCTGGGAACCTCTCTCATGAACATATAAACCTGTGCAGTCATTGCTTTCCTGATGACATTCTCCCCAAACCCACCTTTTTTCACTCTCCCACTGTCTGGAGTCAAAAGCAGCAAATATCCAGTGATTCCTCGCATAAAAAAGGGGCCAGGAGGGAAAACGTCGGCTTCCTCTAACTCCCTCTGGGAACCTCTTTCGTCACCCTAAAAAATACTAGGGCTCTGCACTTTTCTGTCGATGTTATCCTGAAAAACCACCTCTTTTGACTCTCCCACTGTCGGGGTTACAAAGAGCAAATGTCCAGAGATAGGTTGGAGATGTAAGGTGCCAGCAGGGAAAACTTCTGCTTGCTCTCACGCCCTCCGGGAACCTCTTTCATGAACATACAAACCTGGGGAGTCATCGCTTTCCTGATGACCTTCTTCTCAAACGCACCTTTTTCCTTGACTCTCCCAATGTCTGGAGTCAAAAGCAGCAAACGTCCAGTGATTCCTCGCATAAAAAAGGGGCCAGGAGGGACAACTTCTGCTTGCTCTCACGCCCTCTGGGAACCCATTTCATCACTCCACAAACCTGTGGAGTCATCGCTTTCCTGATGACATTCTACTCAAACCACCTTTTTTGACTCTCCCAATGTCTGGAGTGAAAAGCAGCAAATGTCCAGTGATTCCTCGCATAAAAAAGGGGCCAGGAGGGAAAACTTCTGCTTGCTCTCACGCCCTCCGGGAACCTCTTTCATGAACATACAAAGCTGTGGACTCATTGCTTTGTTACTGACGTTCTCCTCAAACCCACCTTTTCTGACTCTCCCTAGGTCTGTACTCAGAAGCAGCAAACGTCCAGTGATTCCTCGCATAGAAAAGGGGCCAGGAGGGAAAACTTCTGCTTGCTCTCACTCCCTCTGGGAACCTCTTTCGTCAGCCTAAAAAATACTAGGGCTCTGCACTTTTCTGTCGATGTTATCCTGAAAAACCACCTCTTTTGACTCTCCCACTGTCGGGGTTACAAAGAGGAAATGTCCAGAGATAGGTTGGAGACGTAAGGTGCCAGCAGGGAAAACTTCTGCATGCTCTCACGCCCTCCGGGAACCTCTTTCATGAACATACAAACCTGGCGAGTCATTGCTTTGTTGCTGACGTTCTCCTCAAACCCACCTTTTTTGACTCTCCCTATGTATGGAGTCAAAAGCAGCAAACGTCCAGTGATTCCTCGCAGAACAAAGGGGCCAGGAGGGAAAACTTCTGCTTGCTCTCACGCCCTCTGGGAACCTCTTTCATGAACATACAAACCTGGGGAGTCATCGCTTTCCTGATGACCTTCTTCTCAAACGCACCTTTTTCCTTGACTCTCCCAATGTCTGGAGTCAAAAGCAGCAAACGTCCAGTGATTCCTCGCATAAAAAAGGGGCCAGGAGGGAAAACTTCTGCTTGCTCTCACGCCCTCTGGGAACCTCTCTCATGAACATATAAACCTGTGCAGTCATTGCTTTCCTGATGACATTCTCCTCAAACCCACCTTTTTTCACTCTCCCACTGTCTGGAGTCAAAAGCAGCAAATATCCAGTGATTCCTCGCATAAAAAAGGGGCCAGGAGGGAAAACTTCTGCTTCCTCTCACGCCCTCTGGGAACCTCTTTCGTCACCCTAAAAAATACTAGGGCTCTGCACTTTTCTGTCGATGTTATCCTGAAAAACCACCTCTTTTGACTCTCCCACTGTCGGGGTTAACAAATAGCAAATGTCCAGAGATAGGCTTGGAGATGTAAGGTGCCAGCAGGGAAAACTTCTGCTTCCTCTCACTCTCCCTCCGGGAACCTCTTTCATGAACATACAAACCTGGGGAGTCATTGCTTTGTTGCTGACGTTCTCCTCAAACCCACCTTTTTTCACTCTCCCAATGTCTGGAGTCAAAAGCAGCAAACGTCCAGTGATTCCTCGCATAAAAAAGGGGCCAGGAGGGAAAACTTCTGCTTCCTCTCACTGCCTCTGGGAACCTCTTTCGTCACCTTAGAAAATATTAGGGCTCTGCACTTTTCTGTCGATGTTATCCTGAAAACCACCTCGTTTGACTCTCCCAATGACAGGGCTCCGGAATCGCAAGAGACCAGAGATTGCTCCCACACGCAAAGGGCCAGGAGGGAAACCGCTTGTTCTCACTCTCTCTCTGGGACCGGCCTTCATCGCCCCTCAGTGCTTTAGTGCTCTGTGCTTTCTATTGACGTTCTCCTGTAAACCACCTCTTTTGGCTCTCCCACTGACGGGGTCAAAAATAGCAAATGTCCAGAGACTGCTTGGACACATAAGGTGCCAGGAGGGAAAACTTCTGCTTGCTCTCACGCCCTCTGGGAACCTCTCTCATGAACATACAAACCTGTGCAGTCATTGCTTTCCTGATGACATTCTCCCCAAACCCACCTTTTTTGACTCTCCCAATGTCTGGAGTGAAAAGCAGCAAATGTCCAGTGATTCCTCGCATAAAAAAGGGGCCAGGAGGGAAAACTTCTGCTTGCTCTCACGCCCTCCGGGAACCTCTTTCATGAACATACAGACCTGGGGAGTCATTGCTTTGTTGCTGACGTTCTCCTCAAACCCACCTTTTCTGACTCTCCCTAGGTCTGTACTCAGAAGCAGCAAACGTCCAGTGATTCCTCGCATAGAAAAGGGGCCAGGAGGGAAAACTTCTGCTTGCTCTCACTCCCTCTGGGAACCTCTTTCGTCAGCCTAAAAAATACTAGGGCTCTGCACTTTTCTGTCGATGTTATCCTGAAAAACCACCTCTTTTGACTCTCCCACTGACGGGGTCACAAATAGCAAATGTCCAGAGACTGCTTGGAGACGTAAGGTGCCAGGAGGGAAAACTTCGGCTTCCTCTCACTCTCCCTGGGAACCTCTTTCATGAACATACAAACCTGGGGAGTCATTGCTTTGTTGCTGATGTTCTCCTCAAACCCACCTTTTTTCACTCTCCCAATGTCTGGAGTCAAAAGCAGCAAACGTCCAGTGATTCCTCGCATAAAAAAGGGGCCAGGAGGGAAAACTTCTGCTTCCTCTCACTGCCTCTGGGAACCTCTTTCGTCACCTTAGAAAATATTAGGGCTCTGCACTTTTCTGTCGATGTTATCCTGAAAACCACCTCGTTTGACTCTCCCAATGACAGGGCTCCGGAATCGCAAGAGACCAGAGATTGCTCCCACACGCAAAGGGCCAGGAGGGAAACCGCTTGTTCTCACTCTCTCTCTGGGACCGGCCTTCATCGCCCCTCAGTGCTTTAGTGCTCTGTGCTTTCTATTGACGTTCTCCTGTAAACCACCTCTTTTGGCTCTCCCACTGACGGGGTCAAAAATAGCAAATACCCAGAGACTGCTTGGACACAAACAGTGCCAGGAAGGAAAACTTCTGCTTGCTCTCACGCCCTCTGGGAACCTCTCTCATGAACATACAAACCTGTGCAGTCATTGCTTTCCTGATGACATTCTCCCCAAACCCACCTTTTTTCACTCTCCCACTGTCTGGAGTCAAAAGCAGCAAATATCCAGTGATTCCTCGCATAAAAAAGGGGCCAGGAGGGACAACTTCTGCTTGCTCTCACGCCCTCTGGGAACCCATTTCATCACTCCACAAACCTGTGGAGTCATGGCTTTCCTGATGACATTCTACTCAAACCACCTTTTTTGACTCTCCCAATGTCTGGAGTGAAAAGCAGCAAATGTCCAGTGATTCCTCGCATAAAAAAGGGGCCAGGAGGGAAAACTTCTGCTTGCTCTCACGCCCTCCGGGAACCTCTTTCATGAACATACAAACCTGGGGAGTCATTGCTTTGTTGCTGACGTTCTCCTCAAACCCACCTTTTTTGACTCTCCCTATGTATGGAGTCAAAAGCAGCAAACGTCCAGTGATTCCTCGCAGAACAAAGGGGCCAGGAGGGAAAACTTCTGCTTGCTCTCACTCCCTCTGGGAACCTCTTTCATGAACATACAAACCTGGGGAGTCATCGCTTTCCTGATGACCTTCTTCTCAAACGCACCTTTTTCCTTGACTCTCCCAATGTCTGGAGTCAAAAGCAGCAAACGTCCAGTGATTCCTCGCATAAAAAAGGGGCCAGGAGGGACAACTTCTGCTTGCTCTCACGCCCTCTGGGAACCCATTTCATCACTCCACAAACCTGTGGAGTCATCGCTTTCCTGATGACATTCTACTCAAACCACCTTTTTTGACTCTCCCAATGTCTGGAGTGAAAAGCAGCAAATGTCCAGTGATTCCTCGCATAAAAAAGGGGCCAGGAGGGAAAACTTCTGCTTGCTCTCGCTCTCTCCGGGAACCTCTTTCATGAACATACAAAGCTGTGGACTCATTGCTTTGTTACTGACGTTCTCCTCAAACCCACCTTTTCTGACTCTCCCTAGGTCTGTACTCAGAAGCAGCAAACGTCCAGTGATTCCTCGCATAGAAAAGGGGCCAGGAGGGAAAACTTCTGCTTGCTCTCACTCCCTCTGGGAACCTCTTTCGTCAGCCTAAAAAATACTAGGGCTCTGCACTTTTCTGTCGATGTTATCCTGAAAAACCACCTCTTTTGACTCTCCCACTGACGGGGTCACAAATAGCAAATGTCCAGAGACTGTTTGGACACATAAGGTGCCAGGAGGGAAAACTTCTGCTTGCTCTCACGCCCTCTGGGAACCTCTTTCTTGAACATACAAACCTGGGGAGTCATCGCTTTCTCGATGACTTTCTTCTCAAACTACCTTTTTTGACTCTCCCAATGTCGATGTTATCCTGAAAACCACCTCGTTTGACTCTCCCAATGACAGGGCTCCGGAATCGCAAGAGACCAGAGATTGCTCCCACACGCAAAGGGCCAGGAGGGAAACCGCTTGTTCTCACTCTCTCTCTGGGACCGGCCTTCATCGCCCCTCAGTGCTTTAGTGCTCTGTGCTTTCTATTGACGTTCTCCTGTAAACCACCTCTTTTGGCTCTCCCACTGACGGGGTCAAAAATAGCAAATGTCCAGAGACTGTTTGGACACATAAGGTGCCAGGAGGGAAAACTTCTGCTTGCTCTCATGCCCTCTGGGAACCTCTCTCATGAACATATAAACCTGTGCAGTCATTGCTTTCCTGATGACATTCTCCCCAAACCCACCTTTTTTCACTCTCCCACTGTCTGGAGTCAAAAGCAGCAAATGTCCAGTGATTCCTCGCATAAAAAAGGGGCCAGGAGGGACAACTTCTGCTTGCTCTCACGCCCTCCGGGAACCTCTTTCATGAACATACAAACCTGTGGAGTCATTGCTTTGTTACTGACGTTCTCCTCAAACCCACCTTTTCTGACTCTCCCTATGTCTGGAGTGAAAAGCAGCAAACGTCCAGTGATTCCTCGCATAGAAAAGGGGCCAGGAGGGAAAACTTCTGCTTGCTCTCACTCCCTCTGGGAACCTCTTTCGTCAGCCTAAAAAATACTAGGGCTCTGCACTTTTCTGTCGATGTTATCCTGAAAAACCACCTCTTTTGACTCTCCCACTGACGGGGTCACAAATAGCAAATGTCCAGAGACTGCTTGGAGACGTAAGGTGCCAGGAGGGAAAACTTCGGCTTCCTCTCACTCTCCCTGGGAACCTCTTTCATGAACATACAAACCTGGGGAGTCATTGCTTTGTTGCTGATGTTCTCCTCAAACCCACCTTTTTTCACTCTCCCAATGTCTGGAGTCAAAAGCAGCAAACGTCCAGTGATTCCTCGCATAAAAAAGGGGCCAGGAGGGAAAACTTCTGCTTCCTCTCACTGCCTCTGGGAACCTCTTTCGTCACCTTAGAAAATATTAGGGCTCTGCACTTTTCTGTCGATGTTATCCTGAAAACCACCTCGTTTGACTCTCCCAATGACAGGGCTCCGGAATCGCAAGAGACCAGAGATTGCTCCCACACGCAAAGGGCCAGGAGGGAAACCGCTTGTTCTCACTCTCTCTCTGGGACCGGCCTTCATCGCCCCTCAGTGCTTTAGTGCTCTGTGCTTTCTATTGACGTTCTCCTGTAAACCACCTCTTTTGGCTCTCCCACTGACGGGGTCAAAAATAGCAAATACCCAGAGACTGCTTGGACACAAACGGTGCCAGGAAGGAAAACTTCTGCTTGCTCTCACGCCCTCTGGGAACCTCTCTCATGAACATATAAACCTGTGCAGTCATTGCTTTCCTGATGACATTCTCCCCAAACCCACCTTTTTTCACTCTCCCACTGTCTGGAGTCAAAAGCAGCAAATATCCAGTGATTCCTCGCATAAAAAAGGGGCCAGGAGGGAAAACGTCGGCTTCCTCTAACTCCCTCTGGGAACCTCTTTCGTCACCCTAAAAAATACTAGGGCTCTGCACTTTTCTGTCGATGTTATCCTGAAAAACCACCTCTTTTGACTCTCCCACTGTCGGGGTTACAAAGAGCAAATGTCCAGAGATAGGTTGGAGATGTAAGGTGCCAGCAGGGAAAACTTCTGCTTGCTCTCACGCCCTCCGGGAACCTCTTTCATGAACATACAAACCTGGGGAGTCATTGCTTTGTTGCTGACGTTCTCCTCAAACCCACCTTTTTTGACTCTCCCTATGTATGGAGTCAAAAGCAGCAAACGTCCAGTGATTCCTCGCAGAACAAAGGGGCCAGGAGGGAAAACTTCTGCTTGCTCTCACTCCCTCTGGGAACCTCTTTCATGAACATACAAACCTGGGGAGTCATCGCTTTCCTGATGACCTTCTTCTCAAACGCACCTTTTTCCTTGACTCTCCCAATGTCTGGAGTCAAAAGCAGCAAACGTCCAGTGATTCCTCGCATAAAAAAGGGGCCAGGAGGGAAAACTTCTGCTTGCTCTCACGCCCTCTGGGAACCTCTTTCGTCAGCCTAATAAATACTAGGGCTCTACACTTTTCTGTCGATGTTATCCTGAAAAACCACCTCTTTTGACTCTCCCACTGTCGGGGTTACAAAGAGCAAACGTCCAGAGATAGGTTGGAGATGTAAGGTGCCAGCAGGGAAAACTTCTGCTTGCTCTCACTCCCTCTGGGAACCTCTTTCATGAACATACAAACCTGGGGAGTCATCGCTTTCCTGATGACCTTCTTCTCAAACGCACCTTTTCCCTTGACTCTCCCAATGTCTGGAGTGAAAAGCAGCAAACGTCCAGTGATTCCCCGCATAAAAAAGGGGCCAGGAGGGACAACTTCTGCTTGCTCTCACGCCCTCTGGGAACCCATTTCATCACTCCACAAACCTGTGGAGTCATCGCTTTCCTGATGACATTCTACTCAAACCACCTTTTTTGACTCTCCCAATGTCTGGAGTGAAAAGCAGCAAATGTCCAGTGATTCCTCGCATAAAAAAGGGGCCAGGAGGGAAAACTTCTGCTTCCACTCACGCCGTCTGGGAAACTCTTTCATCACCCTAATAAATATTAGGGCTCTGCACTTTTCTGTCGATGTTATCCTGAAAACCACCTCGTTTGACTCTCCCAATGACAGGGCTCCGGAATCGCAAGAGACCAGAGATTGCTCCCACACGCAAAGGGCCAGGAGGGAAACCGCTTGTTCTCACTCTCTCTCTGGGACCGGCCTTCATCGCCCCTCAGTGCTTTAGTGCTCTGTGCTTTCTATTGACGTTCTCCTGTAAACCACCTCTTTTGGCTCTCCCACTGACGGGGTCACAAATAGCAAATGTCCAGAGACTGTTTGGACACATAAGGTGCCAGGAGGGAAAACTTCTGCTTGCTCTCACGCCCTCTGGGAACCTCTCTCATGAACATATAAACCTGTGCAGTCATTGCTTTCCTGATGACATTCTCCCCAAACCCACCTTTTTTCACTCTCCCACTGTCTGGAGTCAAAAGCAGCAAATATCCAGTGATTCCTCGCATAAAAAAGGGGCCAGGAGGGACAACTTCTGCTTGCTCTCACGCCCTCTGGGAACCCATTTCATCACTCCACAAACCTGTGGAGTCATCGCTTTCCTGATGACATTCTACTCAAACCACCTTTTTTGACTCTCCCAATGTCTGGAGTGAAAAGCAGCAAATGTCCAGTGATTCCTCGCATAAAAAAGGGGCCAGGAGGGAAAACTTCTGCTTGCTCTCACGCTCTCCGGGAACCTCTTTCATGAACATACAAACCTGGGGAGTCATTGCTTTGTTGCTGACGTTCTCCTCAAACCCACCTTTTCTGACTCTCCCTAGGTCTGTACTCAGAAGCAGCAAACGTCCAGTGATTCCTCGCATAGAAAAGGGGCCAGGAGGGAAAACTTCTGCTTGCTCTCACTCCCTCTGGGAACCTCTTTCGTCAGCCTAAAAAATACTAGGGCTCTGCACTTTTCTGTCGATGTTATCCTGAAAAACCACCTCTTTTGACTCTCCCACTGACGGGGTCACAAATAGCAAATGTCCAGAGACTGTTTGGAGACATAAGGTGCCAGGAGGGAAAACTTCTGCTTGCTCTCACGCCCTCTGGGAACCTCTTTCTTGAACATACAAACCTGGGGAGTCATCGCTTTCTCGATGACTTTCTTCTCAAACTACCTTTTTTGACTCTCCCAATGTCGATGTTATCCTGAAAACCACCTCGTTTGACTCTCCCAATGACAGGGCTCCGGAATCGCAAGAGACCAGAGATTGCTCCCACACGCAAAGGGCCAGGAGGGAAACCGCTTGTTCTCACTCTCTCTCTGGGACCGGCCTTCATCGCCCCTCAGTGCTTTAGTGCTCTGTGCTTTCTATTGACGTTCTCCTGTAAACCACCTCTTTTGGCTCTCCCACTGACGGGGTCACAAATAGCAAATGTCCAGAGACTGCTTGGACACATAACGGTGCCAGGAAGGGAAAACTTCTGCTTGCTCTCACGCCCTCTGGGAACCTCTCTCATGAACATATAAACCTGTGCAGTCATTGCTTTCCTGATGACATTCTCCCCAAACCCACCTTTTTTCACTCTCCCACTGTCTGGAGTCAAAAGCAGCAAATATCCAGTGATTCCTCGCATAAAAAAGGGGCCAGGAGGGACAACTTCTGCTTGCTCTCACGCCCTCTGGGAACCCATTTCATCACTCCACAAACCTGTGGAGTCATCGCTTTCCTGATGACATTCTACTCAAACCACCTTTTTTGACTCTCCCAATGTCTGGAGTGAAAAGCAGCAAATGTCCAGTGATTCCTCGCATAAAAAAGGGGCCAGGAGGGAAAACTTCTGCTTGCTCTCACGCCCTCCGGGAACCTCTTTCATGAACATACAAGACCTGGGGAGTCATTGCTTTGTTGCTGACGTTCTCCTCAAACCCACCTTTTCTGACTCTCCCTAGGTCTGTACTCAGAAGCAGCAAACGTCCAGTGATTCCTCGCATAGAAAAGGGGCCAGGAGGGAAAACTTCTGCTTGCTCTCACTCCCTCTGGGAACCTCTTTCGTCAGCCTAAAAAATACTAGGGCTCTGCACTTTTCTGTCGATGTTATCCTGAAAAACCACCTCTTTTGACTCTCCCACTGACGGGGTCACAAATAGCAAATGTCCAGAGACTGCTTGGAGACGTAAGGTGCCAGGAGGGAAAACTTCGGCTTCCTCTCACTCTCCCTGGGAACCTCTTTCATGAACATACAAACCTGGGGAGTCATTGCTTTGTTGCTGATGTTCTCCTCAAACCCACCTTTTTTCACTCTCCCAATGTCTGGAGTCAAAAGCAGCAAACGTCCAGTGATTCCTCGCATAAAAAAGGGGCCAGGAGGGAAAACTTCTGCTTCCTCTCACTGCCTCTGGGAACCTCTTTCGTCACCTTAGAAAATATTAGGGCTCTGCACTTTTCTGTCGATGTTATCCTGAAAACCACCTCGTTTGACTCTCCCAATGACAGGGCTCCGGAATCGCAAGAGACCAGAGATTGCTCCCACACGCAAAGGGCCAGGAGGGAAACCGCTTGTTCTCACTCTCTCTCTGGGACCGGCCTTCATCGCCCCTCAGTGCTTTAGTGCTCTGTGCTTTCTATTGACGTTCTCCTGTAAACCACCTCTTTTGGCTCTCCCACTGACGGGGTCAAAAATAGCAAATACCCAGAGACTGCTTGGACACAAACGGTGCCAGGAAGGAAAACTTCTGCTTGCTCTCACGCCCTCTGGGAACCTCTCTCATGAACATATAAACCTGTGCAGTCATTGCTTTCCTGATGACATTCTCCCCAAACCCACCTTTTTTCACTCTCCCACTGTCTGGAGTCAAAAGCAGCAAATATCCAGTGATTCCTCGCATAAAAAAGGGGCCAGGAGGGAAAACGTCGGCTTCCTCTAACTCCCTCTGGGAACCTCTTTCGTCAGCCTAAAAAATACTAGGGCTCTGCACTTTTCTGTCGATGTTATCCTGAAAAACCACCTCTTTTGACTCTCCCACTGTCGGGGTTACAAAGAGGAAATGTCCAGAGATAGGTTGGAGATGTAAGGTGCCAGCAGGGAAAACTTCTGCTTGCTCTCACGCCCTCCGGGAACCTCTTTCATGAACATACAAACCTGGGGAGTCATTGCTTTGTTGCTGACGTTCTCCTCAAACCCACCTTTTTTGACTCTCCCTATGTATGGAGTCAAAAGCAGCAAACGTCCAGTGATTCCTCGTAGAACAAAGGGGCCAGGAGGGAAAACTTCTGCTTGCTCTCACTCCCTCTGGGAACCTCTTTCATGAACATACAAACCTGGGGAGTCATCGCTTTCCTGATGACGTTCTTCTCAAACCACCTTTTTTCACTCTCCCAATGTCTGGAGTCAAAAGCAGCAAATGTCCAGTGATTCCTCGCATAAAAAAAGGGGCCAGGAGGGAAAACTTCTGCTTCCACTCACGCCCTCTGGGAAACTCTTTCATCACCCTAATAAATACTAGGGCTCTACACTTTTCTGTCGATGTTATCCTGAAAAACCACCTCTTTTGACTCTCCCACTGACAGGGCTCCGGAATCAGCAAGAGTCCCAGAGATTGCTCTCGCCATCGCAAAGGGCCAGGAGGGAAAACCGCTTGTCTCACTCTCTCTCTGGACCGCCTTCATCGCCCCTCAGTGCTTTAGTGCTCTTTGCTTTCTATGACCGTTCTCCTGTAAACCACCTCTTTTGACTCTCCCACTGACGGGGTCACAAATAGCAAATACCCAGAGACCTTGCTGGACACAAACGGTGCCAGGAAGGAAAACTTCTGCATGCTCTCATCGCCCTCTGGGAACCTCTCTCATGAACATACAAACCTGTGCAGATCATTGCTTGTCTGATGACATTCTCCCCAAACCCACCTTTTTTCACTCTCCCACTGTCTGGAGTCAAAAGCAGCAAATATCCAGTGATTCCTCGCATAAAAAAGGGGCCAGGAGGGAAAACGTCGGCTTCCTCTAACTCCCTCTGGGAACCTCTTTCGTCACCCTAAAAAATACTAGGGCTCTGCACTTTTCTGTCGATGTTATCCTGAAAAACCACCTCTTTTGACTCTCCCACTGACGGGGTCACAAATAGCAAATGTCCAGAGACTGCTTGGAGACGTAAGGTGCCAGGAGGGAAAACTTCGGCTTCCTCTCACTCTCCCTGGGAACCTCTTTCATGAACATACAAACCTGGGGAGTCATTGCTTTGTTGCTGATGTTCTCCTCAAACCCACCTTTTTTCACTCTCCCAATGTCTGGAGTCAAAAGCAGCAAACGGCCAGTGATTCCTCGCATAAAAAAGGGGCCAGGAGGGAAAACTTCTGCTTCCTCTCACTGCCTCTGGGAACCTCTTTCGTCACCTTAGAAAATATTAGGGCTCTGCACTTTTCTGTCGATGTTATCCTGAAAACCACCTCGTTTGACTCTCCCAATGACAGGGCTCCGGAATCGCAAGAGACCAGAGATTGCTCCCACACGCAAAGGGCCAGGAGGGACAACTTCTGCTTGCTCTCACGCCCTCTGGGAACCCATTTCATCACTCCACAAACCTGTGGAGTCATCGCTTTCCTGATGACATTCTACTCAAACCACCTTTTTTGACTCTCCCAATGTCTGGAGTGAAAAGCAGCAAATGTCCAGTGATTCCTCGCATAAAAAAGGGGCCAGGAGGGAAAACTTCTGCTTGCTCTCACGCCCTCCGGGAACCTCTTTCATGAACATACAAACCTGGGGAGTCATTGCTTTGTTGCTGACGTTCTCCTCAAACCCACCTTTTCTGACTCTCCCTAGGTCTGTACTCAGAAGCAGCAAACGTCCAGTGATTCCTCGCATAGAAAAGGGGCCAGGAGGGAAAACTTCTGCTTGCTCTCACTCCCTCTGGGAACCTCTTTCGTCAGCCTAAAAAATACTAGGGCTCTGCACTTTTCTGTCGATGTTATCCTGAAAAACCACCTCTTTTGACTCTCCCACTGACGGGGTCACAAATAGCAAATGTCCAGAGATTGCTCCCACACGCAAAGGGCCAGGAGGGAAACCGCTTGTTCTCACTCTCTCTCTGGGACCGGCCTTCATCGCCCCTCAGTGCTTTAGTGCTCTGTGCTTTCTATTGACGTTCTCCTGTAAACCACCTCTTTTGGCTCTCCCACTGACGGGGTCAAAAATAGCAAATGTCCAGAGACTGTTTGGACACATAAGGTGCCAGGAGGGAAAACTTCTGCTTGCTCTCACGCCCTCTGGGAACCTCTCTCATGAACATATAAACCTGTGCAGTCATTGCTTTCCTGATGACATTCTCCCCAAACCCACCTTTTTTCACTCTCCCACTGTCTGGAGTCAAAAGCAGCAAATATCCAGTGATTCCTCGCATAAAAAAGGGGCCAGGAGGGACAACTTCTGCTTGCTCTCACGCCCTCTGGGAACCCATTTCATCACTCCACAAACCTGTGGAGTCATCGCTTTCCTGATGACATTCTACTCAAACCACCTTTTTTGACTCTCCCAATGTCTGGAGTGAAAAGCAGCAAATGTCCAGTGATTCCTCGCATAAAAAAGGGGCCAGGAGGGAAAACTTCTGCTTGCTCTCACGCCCTCCGGGAACCTCTTTCATGAACATACAAGACCTGGGGAGTCATTGCTTTGTTGCTGACGTTCTCCTCAAACCCACCTTTTCTGACTCTCCCTAGGTCTGTACTCAGAAGCAGCAAACGTCCAGTGATTCCTCGCATAGAAAAGGGGCCAGGAGGGAAAACTTCTGCTTGCTCTCACTCCCTCTGGGAACCTCTTTCGTCAGCCTAAAAAATACTAGGGCTCTGCACTTTTCTGTCGATGTTATCCTGAAAAACCACCTCTTTTGACTCTCCCACTGACGGGGTCACAAATAGCAAATGTCCAGAGACTGCTTGGAGACGTAAGGTGCCAGGAGGGAAAACTTCGGCTTCCTCTCACTCTCCCTGGGAACCTCTTTCATGAACATACAAACCTGGGGAGTCATTGCTTTGTTGCTGATGTTCTCCTCAAACCCACCTTTTTTCACTCTCCCAATGTCTGGAGTCAAAAGCAGCAAACGGCCAGTGATTCCTCGCATAAAAAAGGGGCCAGGAGGGAAAACTTCTGCTTCCTCTCACTGCCTCTGGGAACCTCTTTCGTCACCTTAGAAAATATTAGGGCTCTGCACTTTTCTGTCGATGTTATCCTGAAAACCACCTCGTTTGACTCTCCCAATGACAGGGCTCCGGAATCGCAAGAGACCAGAGATTGCTCCCACACGCAAAGGGCCAGGAGGGAAACCGCTTGTTCTCACTCTCTCTCTGGGACCGGCCTTCATCGCCCCTCAGTGCTTTAGTGCTCTGTGCTTTCTATTGACGTTCTCCTGTAAACCACCTCTTTTGGCTCTCCCACTGACGGGGTCAAAAATAGCAAATACCCAGAGACTGCTTGGACACAAACGGTGCCAGGAAGGAAAACTTCTGCTTGCTCTCACGCCCTCTGGGAACCTCTCTCATGAACATATAAACCTGTGCAGTCATTGCTTTCCTGATGACATTCTCCCCAAACCCACCTTTTTTCACTCTCCCACTGTCTGGAGTCAAAAGCAGCAAATATCCAGTGATTCCTCGCATAAAAAAGGGGCCAGGAGGGAAAACGTCGGCTTCCTCTAACTCCCTCTGGGAACCTCTTTCGTCACCCCACAGAACAAGGGCTCTGCACTTTTCTGTCGATGTTATCCTGAAAAACCACCTCTTTTGACTCTCCCACTGTCGGGGTTACAAAGAGCAAATGTCCAGAGATAGGTTGGAGATGTAAGGTGCCAGCAGGGAAAACTTCTGCTTGCTCTCACGCCCTCCGGGAACCTCTTTCATGAACATACAAACCTGGGGAGTCATTGCTTTGTTGCTGACGTTCTCCTCAAACCCACCTTTTTTGACTCTCCCTATGTATGGAGTCAAAAGCAGCAAACGTCCAGTGATTCCTCGCAGAACAAAGGGGCCAGGAGGGAAAACTTCTGCTTGCTCTCACTCCCTCTGGGAACCTCTTTCATGAACATACAAACCTGGGGAGTCATCGCTTTCCTGATGACCTTCTTCTCAAACGCACCTTTTTCCTTGACTCTCCCAATGTCTGGAGTCAAAAGCAGCAAACGTCCAGTGATTCCTCGCATAAAAAAGGGGCCAGGAGGGACAACTTCTGCTTGCTCTCACGCCCTCTGGGAACCCATTTCATCACTCCACAAACCTGTGGAGTCATCGCTTTCCTGATGACATTCTACTCAAACCACCTTTTTTGACTCTCCCAATGTCTGGAGTGAAAAGCAGCAAATGTCCAGTGATTCCTCGCATAAAAAAGGGGCCAGGAGGGAAAACTTCTGCTTGCTCTCACGCCCTCCGGGAACCTCTTTCATGAACATACAAAGCTGTGGACTCATTGCTTTGTTGCTGACGTTCTCCTCAAACCCACCTTTTCTGACTCTCCCTAGGTCTGTACTCAGAAGCAGCAAACGTCCAGTGATTCCTCGCATAGAAAAGGGGCCAGGAGGGAAAACTTCTGCTTGCTCTCACTCCCTCTGGGAACCTCTTTCGTCAGCCTAAAAAATACTAGGGCTCTGCACTTTTCTGTCGATGTTATCCTGAAAAACCACCTCTTTTGACTCTCCCACTGACGGGGTCACAAATAGCAAATGTCCAGAGACTGCTTGGAGACGTAAGGTGCCAGGAGGGAAAACTTCGGCTTCCTCTCACTCTCCCTGGGAACCTCTTTCATGAACATACAAACCTGGGGAGTCATTGCTTTGTTGCTGATGTTCTCCTCAAACCCACCTTTTTTCACTCTCCCAATGTCTGGAGTCAAAAGCAGCAAACGTCCAGTGATTCCTCGCATAAAAAAGGGGCCAGGAGGGAAAACTTCTGCTTCCTCTCACTGCCTCTGGGAACCTCTTTCGTCACCTTAGAAAATATTAGGGCTCTGCACTTTTCTGTCGATGTTATCCTGAAAACCACCTCGTTTGACTCTCCCAATGACAGGGCTCCGGAATCACAAGAGACCAGAGATTGCTCCCACACGCAAAGGGCCAGGAGGGAAACCGCTTGTTCTCACTCTCTCTCTGGGACCGGCCTTCATCGCCCCTCAGTGCTTTAGTGCTCTGTGCTTTCTATTGACGTTCTCCTGTAAACCACCTCTTTTGGCTCTCCCACTGACGGGGTCAAAAATAGCAAATACCCAGAGACTGCTTGGACACAAACAGTGCCAGGAAGGAAAACTTCTGCTTGCTCTCATGCCCTCTGGGAACCTCTCTCATGAACATACAAACCTGTGCAGTCATTGCTTTCCTGATGACATTCTCCCCAAACCCACCTTTTTTCACTCTCCCACTGTCTGGAGTCAAAAGCAGCAAATATCCAGTGATTCCTCGCATAAAAAAGGGGCCAGGAGGGAAAACGTCGTCTTCCTCTAACTCCCTCTGGGAACCTCTTTCGTCAGCCTAAAAAATACTAGGGCTCTGCACTTTTCTGTCGATGTTATCCTGAAAACCACCTCGTTTGACTCTCCCAATGACAGGGCTCCGGAATCGCAAGAGACCAGAGATTGCTCCCACACGCAAAGGGCCAGGAGGGAAACCGCTTGTTCTCACTCTCTCTCTGGGACCGGCCTTCATCGCCCCTCAGTGCTTTAGTGCTCTGTGCTTTCTATTGACGTTCTCCTGTAAACCACCTCTTTTGGCTCTCCCACTGACGGGGTCACAAATAGCAAATGTCCAGAGACTGCTTGGACACAAACGGTGCCAGGAAGGAAAACTTCTGCTTGCTCTCACGCCCTCTGGGAACCTCTCTCATGAACATATAAACCTGTGCAGTCATTGCTTTCCTGATGACATTCTCCCCAAACCCACCTTTTTTCACTCTCCCACTGTCTGGAGTCAAAAGCAGCAAATATCCAGTGATTCCTCGCATAAAAAAGGGGCCAGGAGGGAAAACTTCGGCTTCCTCTAACTCCCTCTGGGAACCTCTTTCATGAACATACAAACCTGTGGAGTCATCGCTTTCCTGATGACATTCTACTCAAACCACCTTTTTTGACTCTCCCAATGTCTGGAGTGAAAAGCAGCAAATGTCCAGTGATTCCTCGCATAAAAAAGGGGCCAGGAGGGAAAACTTCTGCTTGCTCTCACGCCCTCCGGGAACCTCTTTCATGAACATACAGACCTGGGGAGTCATTGCTTTGTTGCTGACGTTCTCCTCAAACCCACCTTTTCTGACTCTCCCTAGGTCTGTACTCAGAAGCAGCAAACGTCCAGTGATTCCTCGCATAGAAAAGGGGCCAGGAGGGAAAACTTCTGCTTGCTCTCACTCCCTCTGGGAACCTCTTTCGTCAGCCTAAAAAATACTAGGGCTCTGCACTTTTCTGTCGATGTTATCCTGAAAAACCACCTCTTTTGACTCTCCCACTGACGGGGTCACAAATAGCAAATGTCCAGAGACTGTTTGGACACATAAGGTGCCAGGAGGGAAAACTTCTGCTTGTTCTCACTCTCTCTCTGGGACCGGCCTTCATCGCCCCTCAGTGCTTTAGTGCTCTGTGCTTTCTATTGACGTTCTCCTGTAAACCACCTCTTTTGGCTCTCCCACTGACGGGGTCAAAAATAGCAAATGTCCAGAGACTGTTTGGACACATAAGGTGCCAGGAGGGAAAACTTCTGCTTGCTCTCACGCCCTCTGGGAACCTCTCTCATGAACATACAAACCTGGGGAGTCATTGCTTTCCTGATGACATTCTCCCCAAACCCACCTTTTTTCACTCTCCCACTGTCTGGAGTCAAAAGCAGCAAATATCCAGTGATTCCTCGCATAAAAAAGGGGCCAGGAGGGACAACTTCTGCTTGCTCTCACGCCCTCTGGGAACCCATTTCATCACTCCACAAACCTGTGGAGTCATCGCTTTCCTGATGACATTCTACTCAAACCACCTTTTTTGACTCTCCCAATGTCTGGAGTGAAAAGCAGCAAATGTCCAGTGATTCCTCGCATAAAAAAGGGGCCAGGAGGGAAAACTTCTGCTTGCTCTCACTCTCCGGGAACCTCTTTCATGAACATACAAACCTGGGGAGTCATTGCTTTGTTGCTGACGTTCTCCTCAAACCCACCTTTTCTGACTCTCCCTAGGTCTGTACTCAGAAGCAGCAAACGTCCAGTGATTCCTCGCATAGAAAAGGGGCCAGGAGGGAAAACTTCTGCTTGCTCTCACTCCCTCTGGGAACCTCTTTCGTCAGCCTAAAAAATACTAGGGCTCTGCACTTTTCTGTCGATGTTATCCTGAAAAACCACCTCTTTTGACTCTCCCACTGACGGGGTCACAAATAGCAAATGTCCAGAGACTGCTTGGAGACGTAAGGTGCCAGGAGGGAAAACTTCGGCTTCCTCTCACTCTCCCTGGGAACCTCTTTCATGAACATACAAACCTGGGGAGTCATTGCTTTGTTGCTGATGTTCTCCTCAAACCCACCTTTTTTCACTCTCCCAATGTCTGGAGTCAAAAGCAGCAAACGTCCAGTGATTCCTCGCATAAAAAAGGGGCCAGGAGGGAAAACTTCTGCTTCCTCTCACTGCCTCTGGGAACCTCTTTCGTCACCTTAGAAAATATTAGGGCTCTGCACTTTTCTGTCGATGTTATCCTGAAAACCACCTCGTTTGACTCTCCCAATGACAGGGCTCCGGAATCGCAAGAGACCAGAGATTGCTCCCACACGCAAAGGGCCAGGAGGGAAACCGCTTGTTCTCACTCTCTCTCTGGGACCGGCCTTCATCGCCCCTCAGTGCTTTAGTGCTCTGTGCTTTCTATTGACGTTCTCCTGTAAACCACCTCTTTTGGCTCTCCCACTGACGGGGTCAAAAATAGCAAATACCCAGAGACTGCTTGGACACAAACGGTGCCAGGAAGGAAAACTTCTGCTTGCTCTCACGCCCTCTGGGAACCTCTCTCATGAACATATAAACCTGTGCAGTCATTGCTTTCCTGATGACATTCTCCCCAAACCCACCTTTTTTCACTCTCCCACTGTCTGGAGTCAAAAGCAGCAAATATCCAGTGATTCCTCGCATAAAAAAGGGGCCAGGAGGGACAACTTCTGCTTGCTCTCACGCCCTCTGGGAACCCATTTCATCACTCCACAAACCTGTGGAGTCATGGCTTTCCTGATGACATTCTACTCAAACCACCTTTTTTGACTCTCCCAATGTCTGGAGTGAAAAGCAGCAAATGTCCAGTGATTCCTCGCATAAAAAAGGGGCCAGGAGGGAAAACTTCTGCTTGCTCTCACGCCCTCCGGGAACCTCTTTCATGAACATACAAACCTGGGGAGTCATTGCTTTGTTGCTGACGTTCTCCTCAAACCCACCTTTTTTGACTCTCCCTATGTATGGAGTCAAAAGCAGCAAACGTCCAGTGATTCCTCGCAGAACAAAGGGGCCAGGAGGGAAAACTTCTGCTTGCTCTCACTCCCTCTGGGAACCTCTTTCATGAACATACAAACCTGGGGAGTCATCGCTTTCCTGATGACCTTCTTCTCAAACGCACCTTTTTCCTTGACTCTCCCAATGTCTGGAGTCAAAAGCAGCAAACGTCCAGTGATTCCTCGCATAAAAAAGGGGCCAGGAGGGACAACTTCTGCTTGCTCTCACGCCCTCTGGGAACCCATTTCATCACTCCACAAACCTGTGGAGTCATCGCTTTCCTGATGACATTCTACTCAAACCACCTTTTTTGACTCTCCCAATGTCTGGAGTGAAAAGCAGCAAATGTCCAGTGATTCCTCGCATAAAAAAGGGGCCAGGAGGGAAAACTTCTGCTTGCTCTCACGCCCTCTCCGGGAACCTCTTTCATGAACATACAAACCTGTGGACTCATTGCTTTGTTACTGACGTTCTCCTCAAAGCCACCTTTTCTGACTCTCCCTAGGTCTGTACTCAGAAGCAGCAAACGTCCAGTGATTCCTCGCATAGAAAAGGGGCCAGGAGGGAAAACTTCTGCTTGCTCTCACTCCCTCTGGGAACCTCTTTCGTCAGCCTAAAAAATACTAGGGCTCTGCACTTTTCTGTCGATGTTATCCTGAAAAACCACCTCTTTTGACTCTCCCACTGACGGGGTCACAAATAGCAAATGTCCAGAGACTGCTTGGAGACGTAAGGTGCCAGGAGGGAAAACTTCGGCTTCCTCTCACTCTCCCTGGGAACCTCTTTCATGAACATACAAACCTGGGGAGTCATTGCTTTGTTGCTGATGTTCTCCTCAAACCCACCTTTTTTCACTCTCCCAATGTCTGGAGTCAAAAGCAGCAAACGTCCAGTGATTCCTCGCATAAAAAAGGGGCCAGGAGGGAAAACTTCTGCTTCCTCTCACTGCCTCTGGGAACCTCTTTCGTCACCTTAAAAAATATTAGGGCTCTGCACTTTTCTGTCGATGTTATCCTGAAAACCACCTCGTTTGACTCTCCCAATGACAGGGCTCCGGAATCGCAAGAGACCAGAGATTGCTCCCACACGCAAAGGGCCAGGAGGGAAACCGCTTGTTCTCACTCTCTCTCTGGGACCGGCCTTCATCGCCCCTCAGTGCTTTAGTGCTCTGTGCTTTCTATTGACGTCGTCCTGTAAACCACCTCTTTTGGCTCTCCCACTGACGGGGTCACAAATAGCAAATGTCCAGAGACTGTTTGGACACATAAGGTGCCAGGAGGGAAAACTTCTGCTTGCTCTCACGCCCTCTGGGAACCTCTTTCATGAACATACAAACCTGGGGAGTCATCGCTTTCTCGATGACTTTCTTCTCAAACTACCTTTTTTGACTCTCCCAATGTCGATGTTATCCTGAAAACCACCTCGTTTGACTCTCCCAATGACAGGGCTCCGGAATCGCAAGAGACCAGAGATTGCTCCCACACGCAAAGGGCCAGGAGGGAAACCGCTTGTTCTCACTCTCTCTCTGGGACCGGCCTTCATCGCCCCTCAGTGCTTTAGTGCTCTGTGCTTTCTATTGACGTTCTCCTGTAAACCACCTCTTTTGGCTCTCCCACTGACGGGGTCAAAAATAGCAAATACCCAGAGACTGCTTGGACACAAACGGTGCCAGGAAGGAAAACTTCTGCTTGCTCTCACGCCCTCTGGGAACCTCTCTCATGAACATACAAACCTGTGCAGTCATTGCTTTCCTGATGACATTCTCCCCAAACCCACCTTTTTTCACTCTCCCACTGTCTGGAGTCAAAAGCAGCAAATATCCAGTGATTCCTCGCATAAAAAAGGGGCCAGGAGGGAAAACGTCGGCTTCCTCTAACTCCCTCTGGGAACCTCTTTCGTCACCCTAAAAAATACTAGGGCTCTGCACTTTTCTGTCGATGTTATCCTGAAAAACCACCTCTTTTGACTCTCCCACTGTCGGGGTTACAAAGAGCAAATGTCCAGAGATAGGTTGGAGATGTAAGGTGCCAGCAGGGAAAACTTCTGCTTGCTCTCACGCCCTCCGGGAACCTCTTTCATGAACATACAAACCTGGGGAGTCATTGCTTTGTTGCTGACGTTCTCCTCAAACCCACCTTTTTTGACTCTCCCTATGTATGGAGTCAAAAGCAGCAAACGTCCAGTGATTCCTCGCAGAACAAAGGGGCCAGGAGGGAAAACTTCTGCTTGCTCTCACTCCCTCTGGGAACCTCTTTCATGAACATACAAACCTGGGGAGTCATCGCTTTCCTGATGACCTTCTTCTCAAACGCACCTTTTTCCTTGACTCTCCCAATGTCTGGAGTCAAAAGCAGCAAACGTCCAGTGATTCCTCGCATAAAAAAGGGGCCAGGAGGGACAACTTCTGCTTGCTCTCACGCCCTCTGGGAACCCATTTCATCACTCCACAAACCTGTGGAGTCATCGCTTTCCTGATGACATTCTACTCAAACCACCTTTTTTGACTCTCCCAATGTCTGGAGTGAAAAGCAGCAAATGTCCAGTGATTCCTCGCATAAAAAAGGGGCCAGGAGGGAAAACTTCTGCTTGCTCTCGCTCTCTCCGGGAACCTCTTTCATGAACATACAGACCTGTGGACTCATTGCTTTGTTACTGACGTTCTCCTCAAACCCACCTTTTCTGACTCTCCCTAGGTCTGTACTCAGAAGCAGCAAACGTCCAGTGATTCCTCGCATAGAAAAGGGGCCAGGAGGGAAAACTTCTGCTTGCTCTCACTCCCTCTGGGAACCTCTTTCGTCAGCCTAAAAAATACTAGGGCTCTGCACTTTTCTGTCGATGTTATCCTGAAAAACCACCTCTTTTGACTCTCCCACTGACGGGGTCACAAATAGCAAATGTCCAGAGATAGGTTGGAGATGTAAGGTGCCAGGAGGGAAAACTTCTGCTTGCTCTCACGCCCTCCGGGAACCTCTTTCATGAACATACAAACCTGGGGAGTCATTGCTTTGTTGCTGACGTTCTCCTCAAACCCACCTTTTTTGACTCTCCGTATGTATGGAGTCAAAAGCAGCAAACGTCCAGTGATTCCTCGCAGAACAAAGGGGCAAGGAGGGAAAACTTCTGCTTGCTCTCACTCCCTCTGGGAACCTCTTTCATGAACATAGAAACCTGGGGAGTCATCGCTTTCCTGATGACCTTCTTCTCAAACGCACCTTTTTCCTTGACTCTCCCAATGTCTGGAGTCAAAAGCAGCAAACGTCCAGTGATTCCTCGCATAAAAAAGGGGCCAGGAGGGACAACTTCTGCTTGCTCTCACGCCCTCTGGGAACCCATTTCATCACTCCACAAACCTGTGGAGTCATCGCTTTCCTGATGACATTCTACTCAAACCACCTTTTTTGACTCTCCCAATGTCTGGAGTGAAAAGCAGCAAATGTCCAGTGATTCTTCGCATAAAAAAGGGGCCAGGAGGGAAAACTTCTGCTTGCTCTCACGCTCTCCGGGAACATCTTTCATGAACATACAAACCTGGGGAGTCATTGCTTTGTTGCTGACGTTCTCCTCAAACCCACCTTTTCTGACTCTCCCTAGGTCTGTACTCAGAAGCAGCAAACGTCCAGTGATTCCTCGCATAGAAAAGGGGCCAGGAGGGAAAACTTCTGCTTGCTCTCACTCCCTCTGGGAACCTCTTTCGTCAGCCTAAAAAATACTAGGGCTCTGCACTTTTCTGTCGATGTTATCCTGAAAAACCACCTCTTTTGACTCTCCCACTGACGGGGTCACAAATAGCAAATGTCCAGAGACTGCTTGGAGACGTAAGGTGCCAGGAGGGAAAACTTCGGCTTCCTCTCACTCTCCCTGGGAACCTCTTTCATGAACATACAAACCTGGGGAGTCATTGCTTTGTTGCTGATGTTCTCCTCAAACCCACCTTTTTTCACTCTCCCAATGTCTGGAGTCAAAAGCAGCAAACGTCCAGTGATTCCTCGCATAAAAAAGGGGCCAGGAGGGAAAACTTCTGCTTCCTCTCACTGCCTCTGGGAACCTCTTTCGTCACCTTAGAAAATATTAGGGCTCTGCACTTTTCTGTCGATGTTATCCTGAAAACCACCTCGTTTGACTCTCCCAATGACAGGGCTCCGGAATCGCAAGAGACCAGAGATTGCTCCCACACGCAAAGGGCCAGGAGGGAAACCGCTTGTTCTCACTCTCTCTCTGGGACCGGCCTTCATCGCCCCTCAGTGCTTTAGTGCTCTGTGCTTTCTATTGACGTTCTCCTGTAAACCACCTCTTTTGGCTCTCCCACTGACGGGGTCAAAAATAGCAAATATCCCAGAGACTGCTTGGACACATAACGGTGCCAGGAAGGAAAACTTCTGCTTGCTCTCACGCCCTCTGGGAACCTCTCTCATGAACATATAAACCTGTGCAGTCATTGCTTTCCTGATGACATTCTCCCCAAACCCACCTTTTTTCACTCTCCCACTGTCTGGAGTCAAAAGCAGCAAATATCCAGTGATTCCTCGCATAAAAAAGGGGCCAGGAGGGAAAACGTCGGCTTCCTCTAACTCCCTCTGGGAACCTCTTTCGTCACCCTAAAAAATACTAGGGCTCTGCACTTTTCTGTCGATGTTATCCTGAAAAACCACCTCTTTTGACTCTCCCACTGTCGGGGTTACAAAGAGGAAATGTCCAGAGATAGGTTGGAGATGTAAGGTGCCAGCAGGGAAAACTTCTGCTTGCTCTCACGCCCTCCGGGAACCTCTTTCATGAACATACAAACCTGGGGAGTCATTGCTTTGTTGCTGACGTTCTCCTCAAACCCACCTTTTTTGACTCTCCCTATGTATGGAGTCAAAAGCAGCAAACGTCCAGTGATTCCTCGCAGAACAAAGGGGCCAGGAGGGAAAACTTCTGCTTGCTCTCACTCCCTCTGGGAACCTCTTTCATGAACATACAAACCTGGGGAGTCATCGCTTTCCTGATGACCTTCTTCTCAAACGCACCTTTTTCCTTGACTCTCCCAATGTCTGGAGTCAAAAGCAGCAAACGTCCAGTGATTCCTCGCATAAAAAAGGGGCCAGGAGGGACAACTTCTGCTTGCTCTCACGCCCTCTGGGAACCCATTTCATCACTCCACAAACCTGTGGAGTCATCGCTTTCCTGATGACATTCTACTCAAACCACCTTTTTTGACTCTCCCAATGTCTGGAGTGAAAAGCAGCAAATGTCCAGTGATTCCTCGCATAAAAAAGGGGCCAGGAGGGAAAACTTCTGCTTGCTCTCGCTCTCTCCGGGAACCTCTTTCATGAACATACAAAGCTGTGGACTCATTGCTTTGTTACTGACGTTCTCCTCAAAGCCACCTTTTCTGACTCTCCCTAGGTCTGTACTCAGAAGCAGCAAACGTCCAGTGATTCCTCGCATAGAAAAGGGGCCAGGAGGGAAAACTTCTGCTTGCTCTCACTCCCTCTGGGAACCTCTTTCGTCAGCCTAAAAAATACTAGGGCTCTGCACTTTTCTGTCGATGTTATCCTGAAAAACCACCTCTTTTGACTCTCCCACTGACGGGGTCACAAATAGCAAATGTCCAGAGACTGCTTGGAGACGTAAGGTGCCAGGAGGGAAAACTTCGGCTTCCTCTCACTCTCCCTGGGAACCTCTTTCATGAACATACAAACCTGGGGAGTCATTGCTTTGTTGCTGATGTTCTCCTCAAACCCACCTTTTTTCACTCTCCCAATGTCTGGAGTCAAAAGCAGCAAACGTCCAGTGATTCCTCGCATAAAAAAGGGGCCAGGAGGGAAAACTTCTGCTTCCTCTCACTGCCTCTGGGAACCTCTTTCGTCACCTTAGAAAATATTAGGGCTCTGCACTTTTCTGTCGATGTTATCCTGAAAACCACCTCGTTTGACTCTCCCAATGACAGGGCTCCGGAATCGCAAGAGACCAGAGATTGCTCCCACACGCAAAGGGCCAGGAGGGAAACCGCTTGTTCTCACTCTCTCTCTGGGACCGGCCTTCATCGCCCCTCAGTGCTTTAGTGCTCTGTGCTTTCTATTGACGTTGTCCTGTAAACCACCTCTTTTGGCTCTCCCACTGACGGGGTCACAAATAGCAAATGTCCAGAGACTGTTTGGACACATAAGGTGCCAGGAGGGAAAACTTCTGCTTGCTCTCACGCCCTCTGGGAACCTCTTTCATGAACATACAAACCTGGGGAGTCATCGCTTTCTCGATGACTTTCTTCTCAAACTACCTTTTTTGACTCTCCCAATGTCGATGTTATCCTGAAAACCACCTCGTTTGACTCTCCCAATGACAGGGCTCCGGAATCGCAAGAGACCAGAGATTGCTCCCACACGCAAAGGGCCAGGAGGGAAACCGCTTGTTCTCACTCTCTCTCTGGGACCGGCCTTCATCGCCCCTCAGTGCTTTAGTGCTCTGTGCTTTCTATTGACGTTCTCCTGTAAACCACCTCTTTTGGCTCTCCCACTGACGGGGTCAAAAATAGCAAATACCCAGAGACTGCTTGGACACAAACGGTGCCAGGAAGGAAAACTTCTGCTTGCTCTCACGCCCTCTGGGAACCTCTCTCATGAACATATAAACCTGTGCAGTCATTGCTTTCCTGATGACATTCTCCCCAAACCCACCTTTTTTCACTCTCCCACTGTCTGGAGTCAAAAGCAGCAAATATCCAGTGATTCCTCGCATAAAAAAGGGGCCAGGAGGGAAAACGTCGGCTTCCTCTAACTCCCTCTGGGAACCTCTTTCGTCACCCTAAAAAATACTAGGGCTCTGCACTTTTCTGTCGATGTTATCCTGAAAAACCACCTCTTTTGACTCTCCCACTGTCGGGGTTACAAAGAGGAAATGTCCAGAGATAGGTTGGAGATGTAAGGTGCCAGCAGGGAAAACTTCTGCTTGCTCTCACGCCCTCCGGGAACCTCTTTCATGAACATACAAACCTGGGGAGTCATTGCTTTGTTGCTGACGTTCTCCTCAAACCCACCTTTTTTGACTCTCCCTATGTATGGAGTCAAAAGCAGCAAACGTCCAGTGATTCCTCGCAGAACAAAGGGGCCAGGAGGGAAAACTTCTGCTTGCTCTCACTCCCTCTGGGAACCTCTTTCATGAACATACAAACCTGGGGAGTCATCGCTTTCCTGATGACCTTCTTCTCAAACGCACCTTTTTCCTTGACTCTCCCAATGTCTGGAGTCAAAAGCAGCAAACGTCCAGTGATTCCTCGCATAAAAAAGGGGCCAGGAGGGACAACTTCTGCTTGCTCTCACGCCCTCTGGGAACCCATTTCATCACTCCACAAACCTGTGGAGTCATCGCTTTCCTGATGACATTCTACTCAAACCACCTTTTTTGACTCTCCCAATGTCTGGAGTGAAAAGCAGCAAATGTCCAGTGATTCCTCGCATAAAAAAGGGGCCAGGAGGGAAAACTTCTGCTTGCTCTCGCTCTCTCCGGGAACCTCTTTCATGAACATACAAAGCTGTGGACTCATTGCTTTGTTACTGACGTTCTCCTCAAACCCACCTTTTCTGACTCTCCCTAGGTCTGTACTCAGAAGCAGCAAACGTCCAGTGATTCCTCGCATAGAAAAGGGGCCAGGAGGGAAAACTTCTGCTTGCTCTCACTCCCTCTGGGAACCTCTTTCGTCACCCCACAGAACAAGGGCTCTGGAATTTTCTGTCCATGTTATCCTGAAAAACCACCTCTTTTTACTCTCCCGCTGTCGGGTTTACAATGAGCAAATGTCCAGAGATAGGTTGGAGATGTAAGGTGCCAGGAGGGAAAACTTCTGCTTGCTCTCACGCCCTCCGGGAACCTCTTTCATGAACATACAAACCTGGGGAGTCATTGCTTTGTTGCTGACGTTCTCCTCAAACCCACCTTTTTGACTCTCCCTATGTATGGAGTCAAAAGCAGCAAACGTCCAGTGATTCCTCGCAGAACAAAGGGGCCAGGAGGGAAAACTTCTGCTTGCTCTCACGCCCTCTGGGAACCTCTTTCATGAACATACAAACCTGGGGAGTCATCGCTTTCCTGATGACCTTCTTCTCCAACGCACCTTTTTCCTTGACTCTCCCACTGTCTGGAGTCAAAAGCAGCAAACGTCCAGTGATTCCTCGCATAAAAAAGGGGCCAGGAGGGACAACTTCTGCTTGCTCTCACGCCCTCTGGGAACCCATTTCATCACTCCACAAACCTGTGGAGTCATCGCTTTCCTGATGACATTCTACTCAAACCACCTTTTTTGACTCTCCCAATGTCTGGAGTGAAAAGCAGCAAATGTCCAGTGATTCCTCGCATAAAAAAGGGGCCAGGAGGGAAAACTTCTGCTTGCTCTCACGCCCTCCGGGAACCTCTTTCATGAACATACAAACCTGTGGAGTCATTGCTTTGTTGCTGACGTTCTCCTCAAACCCACCTTTTCTGACTCTCCCTAGGTCTGTACTCAGAAGCAGCAAACGTCCAGTGATTCCTCGCATAGAAAAGGGGCCAGGAGGGAAAACTTCTGCTTGCTCTCACTCCCTCTGGGAACCTCTTTCGTCAGCCTAAAAAATACTAGGGCTCTGCACTTTTCTGTCGATGTTATCCTGAAAAACCACCTCTTTTGACTCTCCCACTGACGGGGTCACAAATAGCAAATGTCCAGAGACTGCTTGGAGACGTAAGGTGCCAGGAGGGAAAACTTCGGCTTCCTCTCACTCTCCCTGGGAACCTCTTTCATGAACATACAAACCTGGGGAGTCATTGCTTTGTTGCTGATGTTCTCCTCAAACCCACCTTTTTTCACTCTCCCAATGTCTGGAGTCAAAAGCAGCAAACGTCCAGTGATTCCTCGCATAAAAAAGGGGCCAGGAGGGAAAACTTCTGCTTCCTCTCACTGCCTCTGGGAACCTCTTTCGTCACCTTAGAAAATATTAGGGCTCTGCACTTTTCTGTCGATGTTATCCTGAAAACCACCTCGTTTGACTCTCCCAATGACAGGGCTCCGGAATCGCAAGAGACCAGAGATTGCTCCCACACGCAAAGGGCCAGGAGGGAAACCGCTTGTTCTCACTCTCTCTCTGGGACCGGCCTTCATCGCCCCTCAGTGCTTTAGTGCTCTGTGCTTTCTATTGACGTTCTCCTGTAAACCACCTCTTTTGGCTCTCCCACTGACGGGGTCAAAAATAGCAAATACCCAGAGACTGCTTGGACACAAACGGTGCCAGGAAGGAAAACTTCTGCTTGCTCTCACGCCCTCTGGGAACCTCTCTCATGAACATATAAACCTGTGCAGTCATTGCTTTCCTGATGACATTCTCCCCAAACCCACCTTTTTTCACTCTCCCACTGTCTGGAGTCAAAAGCAGCAAATATCCAGTGATTCCTCGCATAAAAAAGGGGCCAGGAGGGAAAACGTCGTCTTCCTCTAACTCCCTCTGGGAACCTCTTTCGTCACCCTAAAAAATACTAGGGCTCTGCACTTTTCTGTCGATGTTATCCTGAAAAACCACCTCTTTTGACTCTCCCACTGTCGGGGTTACAAAGAGCAAATGTCCAGAGATAGGTTGGAGATGTAAGGTGCCAGCAGGGAAAACTTCTGCTTGCTCTCACGCCCTCCGGGAACCTCTTTCATGAACATACAAACCTGGGGAGTCATTGCTTTGTTGCTGACGTTCTCCTCAAACCCACCTTTTTTGACTCTCCCTATGTATGGAGTCAAAAGCAGCAAACGTCCAGTGATTCCTCGCATAAAAAAGGGGCCAGGAGGGAAAACTTCTGCTTGCTCTCACGCCCTCTGGGAACCCATTTCATCACTCCACAAACCTGTGGAGTCATCGCTTTCCTGATGACATTCTACTCAAACCACCTTTTTTGACTCTCCCAATGTCTGGAGTGAAAAGCAGCAAATGTCCAGTGATTCCTCGCATAAAAAAGGGGCCAGGAGGGAAAACTTCTGCTTGCTCTCACGCCCTCCGGGAACCTCTTTCATGAACATACAAAGCTGTGGAGTCATTGCTTTGTTGCTGACGTTCTCCTCAAACCCACCTTTTCTGACTCTCCCTAGGTCTGTACTCAGAAGCAGCAAACGTCCAGTGATTCCTCGCATAGAAAAGGGGCCAGGAGGGAAAAACTTCTGCTTGCTCTCACTCCCTCTGGGAACCTCTTTCGTCAGCCTAAAAAATACTAGGGCTCTGCACTTTTCTGTCGATGTTATCCTGAAAAACCACCTCTTTTGGCTCTCCCACTGACGGGGTCACAAATAGCAAATGTCCAGAGACTGTTTGGACACATAAGGTGCCAGGAGGGAAAACTTCTGCTTGCTCTCACGCCCTCTGGGAACCTCTTTCTTGAACATACAAACCTGGGGAGTCATCGCTTTCTCGATGACTTTCTTCTCAAACTACCTTTTTTGACTCTCCCAATGTCGATGTTATCCTGAAAACCACCTCGTTTGACTCTCCCAATGACAGGGCTCCGGAATCGCAAGAGACCAGAGATTGCTCCCACACGCAAAGGGCCAGGAGGGAAACCGCTTGTTCTCACTCTCTCTCTGGGACCGGCCTTCATCGCCCCTCAGTGCTTTAGTGCTCTGTGCTTTCTATTGACGTTCTCCTGTAAACCACCTCTTTTGGCTCTCCCACTGACGGGGTCAAAAATAGCAAATACCCAGAGACTGCTTGGACACAAACGGTGCCAGGAAGGAAAACTTCTGCTTGCTCTCACGCCCTCTGGGAACCTCTCTCATGAACATACAAACCTGTGCAGTCATTGCTTTCCTGATGACATTCTCCCCAAACCCACCTTTTTTCACTCTCCCACTGTCTGGAGTCAAAAGCAGCAAATATCCAGTGATTCCTCGCATAAAAAAGGGGCCAGGAGGGAAAACGTCGTCTTCCTCTAACTCCCTCTGGGAACCTCTTTCGTCAGCCTAAAAAATACTAGGGCTCTGCACTTTTCTGTCGATGTTATCCTGAAAAACCACCTCTTTTGACTCTCCCACTGTCGGGGTTACAAAGAGCAAATGTCCAGAGATAGGTTGGAGATGTAAGGTGCCAGCAGGGAAAACTTCTGCTTGCTCTCACGCCCTCCGGGAACCTCTTTCATGAACATACAAACCTGGGGAGTCATTGCTTTGTTGCTGACGTTCTCCTCAAACCCACCTTTTTTGACTCTCCCTATGTATGGAGTCAAAAGCAGCAAACGTCCAGTGATTCCTCGCAGAACAAAGGGGCCAGGAGGGAAAACTTCTGCTTGCTCTCACTCCCTCCGGGAACCTCTTTCATGAACATACAAACCTGGGGAGTCATCGCTTTCCTGATGACCTTCTTCTCAAACGCACCTTTTTCCTTGACTCTCCCAATGTCTGGAGTCAAAAGCAGCAAACGTCCAGTGATTCCTCGCATAAAAAAGGGGCCAGGAGGGACAACTTCTGCTTGCTCTCACGCCCTCTGGGAACCCATTTCATCACTCCACAAACCTGTGGAGTCATCGCTTTCCTGATGACATTCTACTCAAACCACCTTTTTGACTCTCCCAATGTCTGGAGTGAAAAGCAGCAAATGTCCAGTGATTCCTCGCATAAAAAAGGGGCCAGGAGGGAAAACTTCTGCTTGCTCTCGCTCTCTCCGGGAACCTCTTTCATGAACATACAAAGCTGTGGACTCATTGCTTTGTTACTGACGTTCTCCTCAAACCCACCTTTTCTGACTCTCCCTAGGTCTGTACTCAGAAGCAGCAAACGTCCAGTGATTCCTCGCATAGAAAAGGGGCCAGGAGGGAAAACTTCTGCTTGCTCTCACTCCCTCTGGGAACCTCTTTCGTCAGCCTAAAAAATACTAGGGCTCTGCACTTTTCTGTCGATGTTATCCTGAAAAACCACCTCTTTTGACTCTCCCACTGACGGGGTCACAAATAGCAAATGTCCAGAGACTGCTTGGAGACGTAAGGTGCCAGGAGGGAAAACTTCGGCTTCCTCTCACTCTCCCTGGGAACCTCTTTCATGAACATACAAACCTGGGGAGTCATTGCTTTGTTGCTGATGTTCTCCTCAAACCCACCTTTTTTCACTCTCCCAATGTCTGGAGTCAAAAGCAGCAAACGTCCAGTGATTCCTCGCATAAAAAAGGGGCCAGGAGGGAAAACTTCTGCTTCCTCTCACTGCCTCTGGGAACCTCTTTCGTCACCTTAGAAAATATTAGGGCTCTGCACTTTTCTGTCGATGTTATCCTGAAAACCACCTCGTTTGACTCTCCCAATGACAGGGCTCCGGAATCGCAAGAGACCAGAGATTGCTCCCACACGCAAAGGGCCAGGAGGGAAACCGCTTGTTCTCACTCTCTCTCTGGGACCGGCCTTCATCGCCCCTCAGTGCTTTAGTGCTCTGTGCTTTCTATTGACGTTCTCCTGTAAACCACCTCTTTTGGCTCTCCCACTGACGGGGTCACAAATAGCAAATGTCCAGAGACTGCTTGGACACAAACGGTGCCAGGAAGGAAAACTTCTGCTTGCTCTCACGCCCTCTGGGAACCTCTCTCATGAACATATAAACCTGTGCAGTCATTGCTTTCCTGATGACATTCTCCCCAAACCCACCTTTTTTCACTCTCCCACTGTCTGGAGTCAAAAGCAGCAAATATCCAGTGATTCCTCGCATAAAAAAGGGGCCAGGAGGGAAAACGTCGGCTTCCTCTAACTCCCTCTGGGAACCTCTTTCGTCACCCTAAAAATACTAGGGCTCTGCACTTTTCTGTCGATGTTATCCTGAAAAACCACCTCTTTTGACTCTCCCACTGTCGGGGTTACAAATAGCAAATGTCCAGAGATAGGTTGGAGATGTAAGGTGCCAGCAGGGAAAACTTCTGCTTCCTCTCACGCCCTCTGGGAACCTCTTTCATGAACATACAAACCTGGGGAGTCATTGCTTTGTTGCTGACGTTCTCCTCAAACCCACCTTTTTTCACTCTCCCAATGTCTGGAGTCAAAAGCAGCAAACGTCCAGTGATTCCTCGCATAAAAAAGGGGCCAGGAGGGAAAACTTCTGCTTCCTCTCACTGCCTCTGGGAACCTCTTTCGTCACCTTAGAAAATATTAGGGCTCTGCACTTTTCTGTCGATGTTATCCTGAAAACCACCTCGTTTGACTCTCCCAATGACAGGGCTCCGGAATCGCAAGAGACCAGAGATTGCTCCCACACGCAAAGGGCCAGGAGGGAAACCGCTTGTTCTCACTCTCTCTCTGGGACCGGCCTTCATCGCCCCTCAGTGCTTTAGTGCTCTGTGCTTTCTATTGACGTTCTCCTGTAAACCACCTCTTTTGGCTCTCCCACTGACGGGGTCAAAAATAGCAAATACCCAGAGACTGCTTGGACACAAACGGTGCCAGGAAGGAAAACTTCTGCTTGCTCTCACGCCCTCTGGGAACCTCTCTCATGAACATATAAACCTGTGCAGTCATTGCTTTCCTGATGACATTCTCCCCAAACCCACCTTTTTTCACTCTCCCACTGTCTGGAGTCAAAAGCAGCAAATATCCAGTGATTCCTCGCATAAAAAAGGGGCCAGGAGGGAAAACGTCGGCTTCCTCTAACTCCCTCTGGGAACCTCTTTCGTCACCCTAAAAAATACTAGGGCTCTGCACTTTTCTGTCGATGTTATCCTGAAAAACCACCTCTTTTGACTCTCCCACTGTCGGGGTTACAAAGAGCAAATGTCCAGAGATAGGTTGGAGATGTAAGGTGCCAGCAGGGAAAACTTCTGCTTGCTCTCACGCCCTCCGGGAACCTCTTTCATGAACATACAAACCTGGGGAGTCATTGCTTTGTTGCTGACGTTCTCCTCAAACCCACCTTTTTTGACTCTCCCTATGTATGGAGTCAAAAGCAGCAAACGTCCAGTGATTCCTCGCAGAACAAAGGGGCCAGGAGGGAAAACTTCTGCTTGCTCTCACTCCCTCCGGGAACCTCTTTCATGAACATACAAACCTGGGGAGTCATCGCTTTCCTGATGACCTTCTTCTCAAACGCACCTTTTTCCTTGACTCTCCCAATGTCTGGAGTCAAAAGCAGCAAACGTCCAGTGATTCCTCGCATAAAAAAGGGGCCAGGAGGGAAAACTTCTGCTTCCTCTCACTGCCTCTGGGAACCTCTTTCGTCACCTTAGAAAATATTAGGGCTCTGCACTTTTCTGTCGATGTTATCCTGAAAACCACCTCGTTTGACTCTCCCAATGACAGGGCTCCGGAATCGCAAGAGACCAGAGATTGCTCCCACACGCAAAGGGCCAGGAGGGAAACCGCTTGTTCTCACTCTCTCTCTGGGACCGGCCTTCATCGCCCCTCAGTGCTTTAGTGCTCTGTGCTTTCTATTGACGTTGTCCTGTAAACCACCTCTTTTGGCTCTCCCACTGACGGGGTCACAAATAGCAAATGTCCAGAGACTGTTTGGACACATAAGGTGCCAGGAGGGAAAACTTCTGCTTGCTCTCACGCCCTCTGGGAACCTCTTTCATGAACATACAAACCTGGGGAGTCATCGCTTTCTCGATGACTTTCTTCTCAAACTACCTTTTTTGACTCTCCCAATGTCGATGTTATCCTGAAAACCACCTCGTTTGACTCTCCCAATGACAGGGCTCCGGAATCGCAAGAGACCAGAGATTGCTCCCACACGCAAAGGGCCAGGAGGGAAACCGCTTGTTCTCACTCTCTCTCTGGGACCGGCCTTCATCGCCCCTCAGTGCTTTAGTGCTCTGTGCTTTCTATTGACGTTCTCCTGTAAACCACCTCTTTTGGCTCTCCCACTGACGGGGTCAAAAATAGCAAATACCCAGAGACTGCTTGGACACAAACGGTGCCAGGAAGGAAAACTTCTGCTTGCTCTCACGCCCTCTGGGAACCTCTCTCATGAACATACAAACCTGTGCAGTCATTGCTTTCCTGATGACATTCTCCCCAAACCCACCTTTTTTCACTCTCCCACTGTCTGGAGTCAAAAGCAGCAAATATCCAGTGATTCCTCGCATAAAAAAGGGGCCAGGAGGGAAAACGTCGTCTTCCTCTAACTCCCTCTGGGAACCTCTTTCGTCAGCCTAAAAAATACTAGGGCTCTGCACTTTTCTGTCGATGTTATCCTGAAAAACCACCTCTTTTGACTCTCCCACTGTCGGGGTTACAAAGAGGAAATGTCCAGAGATAGGTTGGAGATGTAAGGTGCCAGCAGGGAAAACTTCTGCTTGCTCTCACGCCCTCCGGGAACCTCTTTCATGAACATACAAACCTGGGGAGTCATTGCTTTGTTGCTGACGTTCTCCTCAAACCCACCTTTTTTGACTCTCCCTATGTATGGAGTCAAAAGCAGCAAACGTCCAGTGATTCCTCGCAGAACAAAGGGGCCAGGAGGGAAAACTTCTGCTTGCTCTCACTCCCTCTGGGAACCTCTTTCATGAACATACAAACCTGGGGAGTCATCGCTTTCCTGATGACCTTCTTCTCAAACGCACCTTTTTCCTTGACTCTCCCAATGTCTGGAGTCAAAAGCAGCAAACGTCCAGTGATTCCTCGCATAAAAAAGGGGCCAGGAGGGACAACTTCTGCTTGCTCTCACGCCCTCTGGGAACCCATTTCATCACTCCACAAACCTGTGGAGTCATCGCTTTCCTGATGACATTCTACTCAAACCACCCTTTTTGACTCTCCCAATGTCTGGAGTCAAAAGCAGCAAATGTCCAGTGATTCCTCGCATAAAAAAGGGGCCAGGAGGGAAAACTTCTGCTTGCTCTCACTCCCTCTGGGAACCTCTTTCATGAACATACAAAGCTGTGGAGTCATTGCTTTGTTACTGACGTTCTCCTCAAACCCACCTTTTCTGACTCTCCCTAGGTCTGTACTCAGAAGCAGCAAACGTCCAGTGATTCCTCGCATAGAAAAGGGGCCAGGAGGGAAAACTTCTGCTTGCTCTCACTCCCTCTGGGAACCTCTTTCGTCAGCCTAAAAAATACTAGGGCTCTGCACTTTTCTGTCGATGTTATCCTGAAAAACCACCTCTTTTGACTCTCCCACTGACGGGGTCACAAATAGCAAATGTCCAGAGACTGTTTGGAGACATAAGGTGCCAGGAGGGAAAACTTCTGCTTGCTCTCACGCCCTCTGGGAACCTCTTTCTTGAACATACAAACCTGGGGAGTCATCGCTTTCTCGATGACTTTCTTCTCAAACTACCTTTTTTGACTCTCCCAATGTCTGGAGTGAAAAGCAGCAAATGTCCAGTGATTCCTCGCATAAAAAAGGGGCCAGGAGGGAAAACTTCTGCTTACTCTCACTCCCTCTGGGAACCTCTTTCGTCAGCCTAAAAAATACTAGGGCTCTGCACTTTTCTGTCGATGTTATCCTGAAAACCACCTCTTTTCACTCTCCCAATGACAGGGCTCCGGAATCGCAAGAGACCAGAGATTGCTCCCACACGCAAAGGGCCAGGAGGGAAACCGCTTGTTCTCACTCTCTCTCTGGGACCGGCCTTCATCGCCCCTCAGTGCTTTAGTGCTCTGTGCTTTCTATTGACGTTCTCCTGTAAACCACCTCTTTAGAGCCTCTTACTGACGGGGTCACAAATAGCAAATGTCCAGAGACAGCTTGGACAAATATGGTGCCAGGAGGGAAAACTTCTGCTTGCTCTCACTCCCTCTGGGAACCTCTTTCATGAACATACAAACCTGGGGAGTCATCGCTTTCCTGATGACCTTCTTCTCAAACGCACCTTTTTCCTTCACTCTCCCACTGTCTGGAGTCAAAAGCAGCAAATATCCAGTGATTCCTCGCATAAAAAAGGGGCCAGGAGGGACAACTTCTGCTTGCTCTCACGCCCTCTGGGAACCCATTTCATCACTCCACAAACCTGTGGAGTCATCGCTTTCCTGATGACATTCTACTCAAACCACCTTTTTTGACTCTCCCAATGTCTGGAGTGAAAAGCAGCAAATGTCCAGTGATTCCTCGCATAAAAAAGGGGCCAGGAGGGAAAACTTCTGCTTGCTCTCACGCTCTCCGGGAACCTCTTTCATGAACATACAAACCTGGGGAGTCATTGCTTTGTTGCTGACGTTCTCCTCAAACCCACCTTTTCTGACTCTCCCTAGGTCTGTACTCAGAAGCAGCAAACGTCCAGTGATTCCTCGCATAGAAAAGGGGCCAGGAGGGAAAACTTCTGCTTGCTCTCACTCCCTCTGGGAACCTCTTTCGTCAGCCTAAAAAATACTAGGGCTCTGCACTTTTCTGTCGATGTTATCCTGAAAAACCACCTCTTTTGACTCTCCCACTGACGGGGTCACAAATAGCAAATGTCCAGAGACTGCTTGGAGACGTAAGGTGCCAGGAGGGAAAACTTCGGCTTCCTCTCACTCTCCCTGGGAACCTCTTTCATGAACATACAAACCTGGGGAGTCATTGCTTTGTTGCTGATGTTCTCCTCAAACCCACCTTTTTTGACTCTCCCAATGTCTGGAGTCAAAAGCAGCAAACGTCCAGTGATTCCTCGCATAGAAAAGGGGCCAGGAGGGAAAACTTCCGCTTCCTCTCACTTCCTCTGGGAACCTCTTTCATGAACATACAAACCTGGGGAGTCATCGCTTTCCTGATGACCTTCTTCTGAAATGCACCTTTTTCCTTGACTCTCCCAATGTCTGGAGTCAAAAGCAGCAAATGTCCAGTGATTCCTCGCATAAAAAAGGGGCCAGGAGGGACAACTTCTGCTTGCTCTCACGCCCTCTGGGAACCTCTTTCGTCACCTTAGAAAATATTAGGGCTCTGCACTTTTCTGTCGATGTTATCCTGAAAACCACCTCGTTTGACTCTCCCAATGACAGGGCTCCGGAATCGCAAGAGACCAGAGATTGCTCCCACACGCAAAGGGCCAGGAGGGAAACCGCTTGTTCTCACTCTCTCTCTGGGACCGGCCTTCATCGCCCCTCAGTGCTTTAGTGCTCTGTGCTTTCTATTGACGTTCTCCTGTAAACCACCTCTTTTGGCTCTCCCACTGACGGGGTCACAAATAGCAAATGTCCAGAGACTGTTTGGACACATAAGGTGCCAGGAGGGAAAACTTCTGCTTGCTCTCACGCCCTCTGGGAACCTCTTTCATGAACATACAAACCTGGGGAGTCATTGCTTTCCTGATGACATTCTCCTCAAACCACCTTTTTTCACTCTCCCAATGTCTGGAGTGAAAAGCAGCAAATGTCCAGTGATTCCTCGCATAAAAAAGGGGCCAGGAGGGAAAAATTCTGCTTACTCTCGCTCCCTCTGGGAACCTCTTTCATCACCCCACACAATAAGGGCTCTGCACTTTTCTGTCGATGTTATCCTGAAAACCACCTCTTTTGGCTCTCCCGCTGACGGGTTACAAATAGCAAATATCCAGAGACTGCTTGGACACAAACGGTGCCAGGAAGGAAAATGTCTGCTTGCTCTCACGCCGTCTGGGAACCTCTCTCATGAACATACAAACCTGTGCAGTCATTGCTTTCCTGATGACATTCTCCCCAAACCCAAGTTTTTTCACTCTCCCACTGTCTGGAGTCAAAAGCAGCAAATATCCAGTGATTCCTCGCATAAAAATGGGGCCAGGAAGGAAAACTTCTGCTTCCTCTCACGCCCTCTGGGAACCTCTTTCGTCACCCTAAAAAATACTAGGGCTCTGCACTTTTCTGTCGATGTTATCCTGAAAACCACCTCGTTTCACTCTCCCAATGACAGGGCTGCGGAATCGCAAGAGGCCAGAGTTTGCTCCCACACGCAAAGGGCCAGGAGGGAAACCGCTTGTTCTCACTCTCTCTCTGGGACCGGCCTTCATCCCCCCTCAGTGCTTTAGTGCTCTGTGCTTTCTATTGATGTTCTCCTGTAAACCACCTCTTTAGAGCCTCCTACTGATGGGTTCAAAAATAGCAAATGTCCAGAGACTGTTTGGACACATAAGCTGCCAGGAGGGAAAACTTCTGCTTCCTCTCACTCCCTCTGGGAACCTCTTTCATGAACATACAAACCTGGGTAGTCATCGCTTTCTCGATCACTTTCTTCTCAAACCACCTTTTTTCACTCTCCCAATGTCTGGAGTCAAAAGCAGCAAAAGTCCAGTGATTCCTCGCATAAAAAAAGGGGCCAGGAGGGAAAACTTCTGCTTCCACTCACGCCCTCTGGGAAACTCTTTCATCACCCTAATAAATACTAGGGCTCTGCACTTTTCTGTCGATGTTATCCTGAAAAACCACCTCTTTTGACTCTCCCACTGTCGGGGTTACAAAGAGCAAATGTCCAGAGATAGGTTGGAGATGTAAGGTGCCAGCAGGGAAAACTTCTGCTTGCTCTCACGCCCTCCGGGAACCTCTTTCATGAACATACAAACCTGGGGAGTCATTGCTTTGTTGCTGACGTTCTCCTCAAACCCACCTTTTTTGACTCTCCCTATGTATGGAGTCAAAAGCAGCAAACGTCCAGTGATTCCTCGCAGAACAAAGGGGCCAGGAGGGAAAACTTCTGCTTGCTCTCACTCCCTCTGGGAACCTCTTTCATGAACATACAAACCTGGGGAGTCATCGCTTTCCTGATGACCTTCTTCTCAAACGCACCTTTTTCCTTGACTCTCCCAATGTCTGGAGTCAAAAGCAGCAAACGTCCAGTGATTCCTCGCATAAAAAAGGGGCCAGGAGGGACAACTTCTGCTTGCTCTCACGCCCTCTGGGAACCCATTTCATCACTCCACAAACCTGTGGAGTCATCGCTTTCCTGATGACATTCTACTCAAACCACCCTTTTTGACTCTTTCTATGTCTGGACTCAAAAGCAACAAATATCCAGTGATTCCTCGCATTAAAAAAGGGGCCAGCAGGGAAAACTTCTTCTTCCTCTCACTCTCCCTGGGAACCTCTTTCATGAACATACAAACGTGGGGAGTCATCGCTTTCCTGATGACTTTCTTCTCAAACCACCTTTTTTGACTCTCCCAATGTCTGGAGTCAAAAGCAGCAAATGTCCAGTGATTCCTCGCATAAAAAAGGGGCCAGGAGGGAAAACTTCTGCTTGCTCTCGCTCTCTCCGGGAACCTCTTTCATGAACATACAAAGCTGTGGACTCATTGCTTTGTTACTGACGTTCTCCTCAAACCCACCTTTTCTGACTCTCCCTAGGTCTGTACTCAGAAGCAGCAAACGTCCAGTGATTCCTCGCATAGAAAAGGGGCCAGGAGGGAAAACTTCTGCTTGCTCTCACTCCCTCTGGGAACCTCTTTCGTCAGCCTAAAAAATACTAGGGCTCTGCACTTTTCTGTCGATGTTATCCTGAAAAACCACCTCTTTTGACTCTCCCACTGACGGGGTCACAAATAGCAAATGTCCAGAGACTGCTTGGAGACGTAAGGTGCCAGGAGGGAAAACTTCGGCTTCCTCTCACTCTCCCTGGGAACCTCTTTCATGAACATACAAACCTGGGGAGTCATTGCTTTGTTGCTGATGTTCTCCTCAAACCCACCTTTTTTCACTCTCCCAATGTCTGGAGTCAAAAGCAGCAAACGTCCAGTGATTCCTCGCATAAAAAAGGGGCCAGGAGGGAAAACTTCTGCTTCCTCTCACTGCCTCTGGGAACCTCTTTCGTCACCTTAGAAAATATTAGGGCTCTGCACTTTTCTGTCGATGTTATCCTGAAAACCACCTCGTTTGACTCTCCCAATGACAGGGCTCCGGAATCGCAAGAGACCAGAGATTGCTCCCACACGCAAAGGGCCAGGAGGGAAACCGCTTGTTCTCACTCTCTCTCTGGGACCGGCCTTCATCGCCCCTCAGTGCTTTAGTGCTCTGTGCTTTCTATTGACGTTCTCCTGTAAACCACCTCTTTTGGCTCTCCCACTGACGGGGTCACAAATAGCAAATGTCCAGAGACTGCTTGGACACATAAGGTGCCAGGAGGGAAAACTTCTGCTTGCTCTCACGCCCTCTGGGAACCTCTTTCATGAACATACAAATCTGGGCAGTCATCGCTTTCTCTGATGAATTCTCCCCAAACCACCTCTTTTTCACTCTCCCACTGTACTGGAGTCACAAAGCAGCAAATATCCAGTGATTCCTCGCATAAAAAAGGGCCAGGAGGGACAAACTTCTGCTTGCTCTCACGCCCTCTGGGAACCTCTTTCATGAACATACACTCCACAAACCTGTGGAGTCATCGCTTTCCTGATGACATTCTACTCAAACCACCTTTTTTGACTCTCCCAATGTCTGGAGTCAAAAGCAGCAAATGTCCAGTGATTCCTCGCATAAAAAAGGGGCCAGGAGGGAAAACTTCTGCTTCCTCTCACTCTCCGTGGGAACCTCTTTCAGGAACATACAAACCTGGGGAGTCATTGCTTTGTTGCTGATGTTCTCCTCAAACCCACCTTTTTTGACTCTCCCACTGTCTGGACTCAAAAGCAGCAAACGTCCAGTGATTCCTCGCATAAAAAAGGGGCCAGGAGGGAAAACTTCTGCTTCCTCTCACTGCCTCTGGGAACCTCTTTCGTCACCCTAGAAAATATTAGGGCTCTGCACTTTTCTGTCGATGTTATCCTGAAAACCACCTCGTTTGACTCTCCCAATGAGAGGGCTCCGGAATCGCAAGAGACCAGAGATTGCTCCCACACGCAAAGGGCCAGGAGGGAAACCGCTTGTTCTCACTCTCTCTCTGGGACCGGCCTTCATCGCTCCTTAGTGCTTTAGTGCTCTGTGCTTTCTATTGACGTTCTCCTATAAACCACCTCTTTTGAGTCTCCCACTGACGGGGTCACAAATAGCAAATGTCCAGAGACTGTTTGGACACATAAGGTGCCAGGAGGGAAAACTTCTGCTTCCTCTCACTCTCCCTGGGAACCTCTTTCAGGAACATACAAACCTGGGGAGTCATTGCTTTGTTGCTGATGTTCTCCTCAAACCCACCTTTTTTCACTCTCCCAATGTCTGGAGTCAAAGGAGCAAATATCCAGTGATTCCTCGCATAAAAAAGGGGCCAGGAGGGAAAACTTCTGCTTCCTCTCACGCCCTCTGGGAACCTCTTTCGTCACCCTGAAAAATACTAGGGCTCTGCACTTTTCTGTCGATGTTATCCTGAAAACCACCTCTTTTGACTCTCCCGCTGTCGGGGTTACAAATAGCAAATGTCCAGAGATTGGTTGGAGATGTAAGGTGCCAGCAGGGAAAACTTCTGCTTGCTCTCACGGCCTCTGGGAACTTCTTTCATGAACATATAAACCTGTGGAGTCGTCGCTTTCTTGATGACGTTCTTCTCAAATCACCTTTTTTCACTCTCCCAATGTCTGGAGTCAAAAGCAGCAAACTTCCAGTGATTCCTCGCATAAAAAAGGGGCCAGGAGGGAAAACTTCTGCTTCCTCTCACTCTCCGTGGGAACCTCTTTCAGGAACATACAAACCTGGGGAGTCATTGCTTTGTTGCTGATGTTCTCCTCAAACCCACATTTTTTGACTTTCCCACTGTCTGTACTCAGAAGCAGCAAACGTCCAGTGATTCCTCGCATAAAAAAGGGGCCAGGAGGGAAAACTTCTTCTTGCCCTCACTGCCTCTGGGAACCTCTTTCGTCACCCTAGAAAATATTAGGGGTCTGCACTTTTCTGTCGATGTTATCCTGAAAACCACCTCGTTTGACTCTCCCAATGACAGGGCTCCGGAATCGCAAGAGACCAGAGATTGCTCCCACACGCAAAGGGCCAGGAGGGAAACCGCTTGTTCTCACTCTCTCTCTGGGACCGGCCTTCATCGCCCCTCAGTGCTTTAGTGCTCTGTGCTTTCTATTGACGTTCTCCTGTAAACCACCTCTTTTGACTCTCCCACTGACGGGGTCACAAATAGCAAATGTCCAGAGACTGCTTGGACACATAAGGTGCCAGGAGGGAAAACTTCTGCTTCCTCTCACTCTCCCTGGGAACCTCTTTCATGAACATACAAACCTGGGGAGTCATTGCTTTGTTGCTGACGTTCTTCCCAAACCCACCTTTTTTGACTCTCCCACTATCTGGAGTCAAAAGCAGCAAACGGCCAGTGATTCCTCGCATAAAAAAGGGGCCAGGAGGGAAAACTTCAGCTTCCTCTCACTCCCTCTGGGAACCTCTTTCATCACCCTAGAAAATATTAGGGCTCTGCACTTTTCTGTCGATGTTATCCTGAAAACGACCTCATGTGACCCTCCCAATGACAGGGCTGTGGAATCGCAACCGACCAGAGATTGCTCCCACACACAAAGGGCCAGGAGGGAAACCGCTTGTTCTCACTCTCTCTCTGGGAGCCACCTTCGTTGCCCCACAGTGCTTAGTGCTCCGTGCTTTCTATTGACCTTCTCCTGTAAACCACCTCTTTTGGCTCTCCCACTGACGGGGTCACAAATAGCAAATGTCCAGAGACTGCTTGGAGACGTAAGGTGCCAGCAGGGAAAACTGCTTGCACTAACTCCCTCTGGGAACCTCTTTCATGAACATACAAACCTGTGGACTCATCGCTTTCTTGATGACGTTCTTCTCAAACCACCTTTTTTGACTGTCCCAATGTCTGGACTCAAAAGCAGCAATCGTCCAGTGATTACGCGCAGAACAAAGGGGCCAGGAGGGAAAAATTCTGCTTCCTCTCACTCCCTCTGGAAACCTCTTTCATCACCCTAGAAAATATTAGGGCTCTGAACTTTTCTGTCGATGTTATCCTGAAAAGCACCTCGTTTGACTCTCCCAATGACAGGGCTCCGGAATCCCAACCGACCAGACATTGCTCCCACACGCAAAGGGCCAGGAGGGAAACCGCTTGTTCTCACTCTCTCTCTGGGACCGGCCTTCATCGCCCCACAGTGCTTAGTGCTCCGTGCTTTCTATTGACGTTCTCCTGTAAACCACCGCTTTTCACTCCCCCACTGACAGGGTCACAAATAGCAAATGTCCAAAGATTGGTTGGAGACGTAAGGTCCCAGGAGGGAAAACTTCTGCTTGCTCTCACTCCCTCTGGGAACGTCTTTCATGAACCCAGAAACCAGGGAATTCAACGTTTTCTTTCTGACGTTCTCCTCAAACCCACCTTTTTTCACTCTCCCAATGTCTGGACTCAAAAGCAGCAAATATCCAGTGATAACTCACAGAACAAAGGGGCTCAGAGCCAAACGTCCTCCTTGCCATCACTCCCTCAGGGAACCTCTTTTTCCACCCCACACACTTAAGGGCTCTGCACTTTTCTGTCGATGTTATCCTGAAAACCACCTGATTTGAGTCTCCCAATGACAGGGTTCCAGAGTCGCAACCGACCAGAGATTGCCCCCACACACAAAGGGCCAGGAGGGAAACCGCTTGTTCTCACTCTCTCTCTGGGAGCCACCTTCGTTGCCCCACAGTGCTTAGTGCTCCGTGCTTTCTATTGACCTTCTCCTGTAAACCACCTCTTTTGACTCTCCCACTGTCGGGGTCACAAATAGCAAATGTCCAGAGACTGCTTGGACACATAAGGTGCCAGGAGGGAAAATTTCTGTTTGCTCTCACGCCCTCTGGGAACCTCTTTCATCACTCCACAAACCTGTGGAGTCATCGCTTTCTTGATGACGTCCTTCTCAAACCACCTTTTTTCACTCTCCCTGTGTCTGGACTCAAAAGCAGCAAACGTCCAGTGATTCCTCGCATAAAAAAGGGGCCAGGAGGGAAAACTTCTGCTTCCTCTCACTCCCTCTGGGAACCTCTTTCGTCACCCTAGAAAATATTTGCACTTTTCTGTTGATGTTATCCTGAAAACCACCTGATTTGACTCTCCAATGACAGGGCTCTGGAATCGCAACCAACCAGAAATTGCTCCCACATGCAAAGGGCCAGGAGGGAAACCGCTTGTTCTCACTCTCTCTCTGGGACCGGCCTTCATCGCCCCACAGTGCTTAGTGCTCCGTGCTTTCTATTGACGTTCTCCTGTAAACCACCTCTTTTTACTCCCCCACTGACAGGGTCACAAATAGCAAATGTCCAAAGATTGGTTGGAGACGTAAGGTCCCAGGAGGGAAAACTTCTGCTTGCTCTCACTCCCTCTGGGAACGTCTTTCATGAACCCAGAAACCAGGGAATTCAACATTTTCTTTCTGACGTTCTCCTCAAACCCACCTTTTTTCACTCTCCCAATGTCTGGACTCAAAAGCAGCAAATATCCAGTGATAACTCACAGAACAAAGGGGCTCGGAGCCAAACGTCCTCCTTGCCATCACTCCCTCAGGGAACCTCTTTTTCCACCCCACACAGATCAGGGGTCTGCACTTTTCTGTCGATGTTATCCTGAAAACCACCTCTTTTGACTCTCCCACTGTCGGGGTTACAAAGAGCAAATGTCCAGAGATTGGTTGGAGATGTAAGGCGCCAGCAGGGAAAACTTCTGCTTGCTCTCACGCCCTCTGGGAACCTCTTTCATGAACATACAAACCTGTGGAGCCATTGCTTTGTTGCTGACGTTATTCTCAAACCCACCTTTTTTTTGACTCTCCCGATGTCTGGACTCAAAAGCAGCAAACGTCCAGTGATTCCTCGCATAAAAAAGGGGCCAGGAGGGAAAACTTCTGCTTGCTCTCACTCCCTCTGGGAACCTCTTTCATCACTCCACAAACCTGTGGCATCACCGCTTTCTTGATGACCTTCTTCTCAAACCACCTTGTTTGACTCTCCCTATGTCTGGACTCAAAAGCAGGAAATATCCAGTGATTACTCGCAGACGAAAGGGGCCAGGAGGGAAAACTTCTGCTTACTCTCACTCCCTCTGGGAACCTCTTTCATGAACATACAAACCTGGGGAGTCATCGCGTTCTTGATGACCTTCTCAAACCCACCTTTTTTGACTCTCCCTATGTCTGGAGTCAAAAGCAGCAAATATCCAGTGATTACTCACAGAAGAAAGGGGCCAGGAGGGAAAACTTCTGCTTGCTCTCACGCCCTCTGGGAAACACTTTCATCACTCCACAAACCTTTGGAGTCATCTCTTTCTTGATGATTTTGTTCTCAAACCACCTTTTTTCACTCTCCCAATGTCTGGAGTCAAAAGCAGCAAATATCCAGTGATTACTCACAGAAGAAAGGGGCCAGGAGGGAAAACTTCTGGCTGCTCTCACTCCCTCTGGGAACCTCTTTCATCACCCTAAAAAATATTTGCACTTTTCTGTCGATGTTATCCTGAAAACCACCTGATTTGACTCTCCAATGACAGGGCTCGGGAATCGCAACCGACCAGAAATTGCTCCCACACGGAAAGGGCCAGGAGGGAAACTGCTTGTTCTCAGTCTCTCTCTGGGACCGGCCTTCATCGCCCCACAGTGCTTAGTGCTCTGTGCTTTCTATTGACGTTCTCCTGTAAACCACCTCTTTTTACTCCCCCACTGACAGGGTCACAAATAGCAAATGTCCAAAGATTGGTTGGAGACGTAAGGTGCCAGGAGGGAAAACTTCTGCTTGCTCTCACTCCCTCTGGGAACGTCTTTCATCACTCTACAAACCGGGGGATTCAATGCTTTCTTTCTGATGCTCTCCTCAAAATCATCTTTTTTGACTCTCCCGATGTCTGGACTCAAAAGCAGCAAACGTCCAGTGATTGCTCGCATAATAAAGGGGCCAGGAGGGAAAACTTCTGCTTGCTCTCACGCCCTCTGGGAAACTTTTTTCCACCCCACACACATACGGGCTCTGCACTTTTCTGTCGATGTTATCCTGAAAACCACCTGATTTGACTCTTCCAATGACAGGGCTCCAGAGTCGCAACCGACCAGAGATTGTTCCCACACGCAAAGGGCCAGGAGGGAAACCGCTTGTTCTCACTCTCTCTCTGGGACCGGCCCTCATCGCCCCACCGTCCTTGGAGCTTGGTTCTTTCCATTGACGTTCTCCTGTAAACCACCTCATGACTCTCCCACTGAGGAGGTCAGAAATAGCAAATGTCCAGACATTGGTTGGAGACGTAAGGTGTCAGGCAGGACAACTTCTGCTTGCTCTAACTGCCTCTGGGAACATCTTTCATGAAACCACAAGTGTGGGTATTCAGCACATTCTTGTTGATACTCTCCTCCAACACGCCTTTTTTCACTCACCCAATGTCTGGACTCAAAAGCAGCAAACGTCCAGTGATTATTCGCAGAACGAAGGGGCCAGGAGGGAAAACTTCTGCTTCCTCTCACTCCCTCTGGGAACCTCTTTCATCACCCTAAAAAATATTAGGGCTCTGCACTTCTGTATCGATGTTATCCTGAAATCCACCTGATTTGACTCTCCCAATGACAGGGCTCCAGAATCGCAACAGACCAGAGATTGCTCCCACACAGAAGGGGCAATACGGAAAACTGTTGCTTGTTCTCACTCTCTCTCTGGGTGCCGCTTTCATCGCCCCAGAGGGCTTAAAGCTTGGTGCTTTCCATTGAAGTTCCCCTGTAAACCACCTGATCTGCCTGTCCCACTGACAGGGCTCACCAATCGCAAATGTCCAGGGATTGCTCGGAGACATAAGGTGCCACGAGGGAAAACTACTTGCTCTCACTCCCTCTGGGAACATCTTTCATGAACCCACAAACCTGGGGATTCAGCACATTCTTGTTGACATTCTCCTCAATGACGACATTTTTCACTCTCCCAGTGTCTGGACTCAAAAGCAGCAAATATCCAGTGATTATTGGCATAACAAAGGGGGCAGGAGGGAAAATTTCTTCTTGCTCCCACTCCTTCTGGGAACCTCTTTCATCACTCCACAAACCTCGGGAGTCACCGCTTTCTTTCTGACAGTCTCCTTGAACCCACCTTTTTTCACTCTCCCAATGTCTGCACTCAAAAGCAGCAAACGTCCAGTGATTACTCTCTTAACCAAGGGGCCAGGAGGGAAAACTTCTGCTTGCGCGCACTCCCTCTGGGAACGTCTGTCACGAACCCACAAACCTGTGGATTCAGCACATTCTTGTTGATACTCTTCTCCAACACGCCTTTTTTCACTCTCCCAATGTCTGCACTCAAAAGCAGCAAATGTCCAGTGATTACTCGCAGAACAAAGGGGCCAGGAGGGAAAACTACTGCTTGCGCGCACTCTCTCTGGGAACCTCTTTCATCACCCTAATAAATATTAGGGCTCTGCACTTTTGTGTCGATTTTATCCTGAAAACCCCCTGATTTGACTCTCCCAATGACAGGGGTCCAGAATCGCAACAGACCAGAGCTTGCTCCCACACACAAAGGGCTAGGAGGGAAACCGCTTGTTCTCACTCTCTCTCTGGGACCGGCCCTCATCGCCCCACCGTCCTTGGAGCTTGGTGCTTTCCACTGACGTTCTCTTGTAAACCACCTCATGACTCTCCCACTGAGGAGGTCAGAAATAGCAAATGTCTAGACATTGGTTGGAGACGTAAGGTGTCAGGTGGCACAACTTCTGCTTGCTCTCACTCCCTCTGGGAACATCTTTCATGAAACCACAAGCGTGGGTATTCAGCACATTCTTGTTGATACTCTCCTCCAACACGCCTTTTTTCACTCACCCAACGTCTGGAATGAAAAGAAGCAAATGTCCAGTGATTACTCGCATAAGAAAGGGGGCAGAAGGGAAAACTTCTGCTTGCGCACACTCCCTCTGGGAACCTCTTTCATCACCCTACTAACAGGGGGAGTCGTCGCTTTCTTGATGGCGTTCTCCTCAAACCCACCTTTTTTCACTCTCCCTATGTCTGGACTCAAAAGCAGCAAACGTCCAGTGATTACTCGCATAAAAAAGGGGCCAGGAGGGAAAACTTCTGCTTCCTCTCACTCCCTCTGGAAACCTCTTTCGTCACCCCACAAACGGAAGGGCTCTGCACTTTTCTGTCAATGTTATCCTGAAAACTACCTGATTTGACTCTCCCAATGACAGGGCTCCGGAATCGCAACAGACCAGAGATTGCTCCCACACACAAAGGGCCAGGAGGGAAAACACTTGCTTGTTCTCACTCCCTCTCTGGGAGCCACCTTGATCGCCCCACAGGGCTTAGTGCTCTGTGCTTTCCATTGACATCCTACTGTAAACCACCTCTTTTGACTCTCCCACTGACAGGGTCACAAATAGCAAATGTCCAGAGATTGCTTGGAGACATAAGGTGTCAGGACGGAAAACTTCTGCTTGCTCTCACTCCCTCTGGGAACCTCTTTCATTACCGCACAAACTGGGGGATTCAGCACATTCTTGTTGATATCCTCCTCAAACACGCCTTTTTTCACTCTCCCAATGTCTGGACTCAAAAGCAGCAAACTTCCAGTGATTCCTTGCATAAAAAAGGGGCCAGGAGGGAAAACTTCTTCATGCTCTCACTGCCTCTGGGAACCTCTTTCATCACTCCACAAACTGAAGGGCTCTGCACTTTTCTGTCAATGTTATCCTGAAAACCGACTGATTTGAGTCTCCCTATGACAGGGCTCAGAAATCACAACAGACCAGAGATTGCTCCCACACACAAAGGGCCAGGAGGGAAAACTGTTGCTTGTTCTCACTCTTTCTCTGGGAGCCACATCCATCGCCCCACAATGCTTTGTGCTCTGTGCTTTCCATTGACGTTCTCCTGTAAACCATCTGATTTGACTCTCCTACTGAGAGGGCTCAGAAACAAGAAATGTCCAGTGATTGCTCGGACACGTAAGGTGCCAGGAGGCAAAACTTCTGCTTGCACTCACTCCCGCTGGGAACCTCTTTCATCACCCTAAAAAATGTTAGGGTTCTGCACTTTTCTGTTGATGTTATCCTGAAAACCACTGATTTGACTCTCCCAATGACCGGGCTCCGGAATCGCAACAGTCCAGAGATTGCTCCCAGACTCAAAGGGCCAGGAGGGAAAACTGTTGCTTGTTTTCACTGTCTCTCTGGGTGCCGCCTTCATTACCTCACAGTGCTTAGGGCTCTCTGCTTTCCTTTGATGCTCTCCTGTAAACCAGGTGTTTTGACTCTCCCAGTGAGAGGTCTCAGAAATAGCAAACGTCTAGAGATTGCTCGTATACGTAAGGTGCCAGTAGGGAAAACTCTTGGTTGTTCTCACTCCCTGTGGGAGCCACTTCCATCAGCCCACAAACAGTGCGGCTCCATAATTTCCTGGGAATTTTCACCTCAAAATCACATTTTCTCACTCTCACCGGCACAGGGCTCACAATACCAGCCCTCCAGGGATTGCTCCCACACCTGCAGTGCCTGGTGGGAATAGTGTTGCTTGTTCTCACTCTCTGGCAAATGTATTGATCACTCCACGAACACTGGGCCTCTACTCTTTCTTGTTAATGTTATCCTCATTCCCAACTTTTTTGACTCTCCCAAAACGTAGACTGAACAATAAGGAAACGTCCAGAGATTGCTCGCAGAATGGAGGTGCCAGGAGGGAAAACTGTTGTTTGATTTCACTCTCTCTTGGACAGTTTTCATCACTCCAGAAATATTGGGGCTCCACAATTTCCTGGCAATTTTAACTTCAAAACCACCTTTTCCCACTCTCCCCAGGGGCAGTGTCCAAAATATTCAATGTCAATCTATTGCTTATACAGCTATGGTACCAGCAGGGAAACAGCTCGTTCTGCCTCCGGTAACTGCTTTCATCATCCCACAAACACTGGGGTTCTGTGCTTTCCTGGTAATCCTGTTTGTAAAACCACCTTTTTCCCTTCTTCACAGGGCAGGCTCCAAAATATCAATATGTCCAGTGATTGCTCCCACACTGAGGGTGCCAGGAGCGAAAGATGGTGCTTGTTCTGTCTCTGGAAAACACTTTGATCATCCCATAAGCCTTGGGTCTCTGTGCTTTCCTGGCGACTTCATCCTCAGACCAACCTTTTTTCACTTTTCCCAGGGCTGGTCTCAAAAATATAATGTGTCTTGCAATTACTCCCACACCAAAGGTGCCAAGAGGGAATGCTGTTGCTTGCTGTCACCAATTATAATCTAATCAGTTTTGACCAAGTTGGACAAAAAACCTGAAAATTTTTAAGACGTATATTGGAAATACAAATTAAATTCACTGTCGCTAATAATGAATCTCAGTTTAAGCGTATGTTATGCCTTTAGGTGTTAGCTAATAATAGTATGAAGCCACCAGGTCAGCACAGCATTGGGAAAATAACTACCCAGAACAGTAAGACAGACTTTTAGTAGTTTTTTCAGCTATGTTTGAAGTCAAGTGATACTCAATCCAGTACTTCACAAAATTCCATAGAAAACATTGCAGAAGATTTGAATAAACAAAGAAGTTTGGAAATGTTTCCACCATCATGTGATTTTGTTGCAAAAAGTGGTGCAAAACTATCACCTACAAAAACTCTCATACCTCTACACTTGAACTCAGAAACAGTTTTCTAGCCTGTTTAAAGATCTTTTAAATGAAGACTTTTAGTGGGTTTTCAAAATATTTGTTAAAAAAAAAAAAAACCACAAAAATTCAAGACCTTCCAGTTAGCTTGCAAGAAAAACTGATTGACATCAGGCAAGATGGAAACTTACTAGCTGAATTTCAACAAACACCTTTGCATAATTGGTGGATTGTATTGATAAATGAGCCTCACTATTTAGTAACTATCCATTCTTCCATTTGGATCTATGTATCTTTGTGAGGTATCTTTTTCAGCAATGAGAGCCATTAAAACCAAGTGTCAAAATAAATTGAATTTAGAACCAGACGGTTGAATCTCTGTATGGCAGTGTTAAACCAAGACTGTAAAAAAATAACGAAGCATATTCCACAGCATCACTTAGTTACTAATTTTCTAGTGAGAGCAGAAAGTTACTTTGTAACACTAATAAAAATATTTTAAAATTGTTTACTTAATCTATATCTTACATTTTTTTCATGTATTTTTCATATTATACTTTATTAGTACAGCAGTACAGTAATGGAATTTATAAATATATACTAGTATAGGTGCATGCTCAAAATATTTTTTTGCATCTAGCTCTGGGTTCCCAGCACAGGACAGACAAGGACTTGTTACAGAAGGTCCAGAAAGCCACAAAGATGATCCGAGGGCTGCAGCACCTCTCTTATGAGGACAGGCTGAGAGAGTTGGGGTTGTTCAGCCTGGAGAACAGAAGGCTCTGGAGAGATCCGGAGAGATCCTTTCAATATACAAACGGGGCTTGTAAGAAAGAGAGAAATATGTTTTACCAGGGCCTGTAATGACAGGACAAAGGGTAACAGTTTTAAACTGAAAAGGGTAAGCTTAGATTGGACACAGAGAGGTGGTAGCCTCCCCAACCCTGAAAGCATTCAAGGTCAGCTTGGACAGGCCTCTGAGCAACCTGATCTAGTGAAATATGTCCATGCCTTGGGATCTTTAAAGTCCCCTTGTAACACCAACCATCCTGTGATTCTACTACAAAAATTCATATTTGATCCATTGCTGGAATACTATTATCAGTAATAAGTTTGACACTCGCTACTTTTAACACTAACATACTGTATGATCTTTAAGTTTCATATCAAGTTTAAGACATTCTACACTGGGATCATGCAAAACCTACTTGACTGCAGTCTGGCCTGCAGCAAAAATAAAATATCCAACATAAAAGCTCAGGCTTGGATTCCAAGTAATTCAAAGTAAAAACACCACCTAAGCCCCATCAGAAAAAGCATCTTGATTCTGTAGAAGTGTTCAGATCAGCAGTCAGGGTTTGGTTTTTTTTTTTTTTTTTTTTTTTTTACACTGACTCCCTTTCACTCTTTCCACTTCTCTACCCCAGTAGACACCATGTCAGACACCAAATGGACTTCTGAGCAAAGCATGCTTTTCACCATGCTTGATTACACAGACACAACACAGCAGTACAACAGGAATTCAGGTACTGTGATCCAGCACTAGGATTAAACCACTTCTGTTCTGAAGCAGGGAAGACACAATAGTGAAACTTGGAAGAAAACACATAAAACCTAGAAAGCTTAAGATGTAGATTTATTATGCATTAGGAAGCTTATTAACTTAAAAACCATACTGCATAGTACAAAAGGTTTGTTCTCTCTGTGGAATAAGTTTCAAAATATATATTTTTAAAATTTGTTCAGTCAATACGCAATCCTTTTAAAAAACTGTATATCTGTCAGTACCCTCATTACATTTATAAATACATGATTTACACAGCATCCCATCTGAAAAATTAAAACTTCTTACAAATATCTACATATATTGCATACACATGAAACATTCATAGCAGTACTTCATTAAAGTTGGGTTTAACGGTCCATTTACATTGCCGCAAAATACATATAAATCTGTATTTTTCATAAAATGTCTCTAAAAATTAGCACATTTGTAGCCATAACTCCTTTGAACCATCTTTTAGAAAGGAAATTTGATATGAATATATCCATGAGATTCAGCAGTTAAGACATTGATATGAAGGCTAAATATGATTAATAACTGAACACTATGTAGCAGTTAAGGCAAAGGTGAAAAGAATTAATAGGAAAGATTATTTCACATGACAGATAAAGTGACAAAATGCAATAAATATGTATATTTCTTGATGCAAACTACTCTGGCACCCACTGATTTTCCTGCCTCATGAGTCAGGAGTGTCCATATTTCTGACACTGCTCATTTTATAATTAAAATTCTATTTTTTAATCAGCAAAACATCAACGTGACCAGTGCTCTCAGGTGCCATCTGGATTTGCTTTAACTGCTCAGAACTGACTGTCCTGGAACATGGGTTTAAGACTTTAATGTGACCTTCATTTATGGGTAATGACTGTCACGTGTCATACACACTCAGAAGTGATCTCAGTTTCATCAGTGCTTTCTGGTAACTACTGGACTTCTTGTTACTAAAGAGTATTTGAGAATGCATCTTCAGAAAATGTAATTACTTTTACTGATAACCACTATTTCAGATACCCAAATCACATACATCAGTCCCCCTCACATTGTGAGGGCTACATGTGGCATACATGCAGATAAAAGACTAAGAAAGGCAAAACAACCTTTAACACTGGTGGCAGAAACTGTTCTGCCTCAAACCCGATTATTTTGTATACAGCTTTGGGAACTGAACATTCAAGCTTTTAAAAAAATTCCACTATGTCTGTATATTTGGGTTTCTACCCAATAGCAGGATTTGATCTAGCATTTGCAGTCCAATACCGGGCAGAATCACACCCAGTTGTCACCTGCCACACTGAACAAACACTCCTGCAAGTATTGTATCAACCTCAAGTATCATACAGCATGTGACCTTCCCTTGTACACAGCTGTCTTCCTTTCAGAGGCCAGATACTCTGTACATTCCATCAAACTTCCAGAGCCACAATTCAGTGCATGAATTTTTTCCATCGTCTCCTCGGAAGTTAGCCTTCATACACTGCTATTTTGCAGCAATGGTTCAATGTCCTCTTCACTACTTCCGTCTAAGTTGTTACTTAGAGTACTGCTGATGCTGTTGCTGTGTTTTCTGGTACTGTTGGCTATGCTGTGCTCAGGAATAAATAAGGCGACTAGAAAAGCCAGAAGAACAATACATGCTCCAACCAGGAAGGGTGGACCAGGAACAATTGATCTCTGCGGGGAAACAAGCACGTCAAAGAATTCATGAAGTCTGAGACGTCGACTTCTGCGTTAAGAAATATACCATTAAGGCAGGAGATAGTGGGAGATGTATTTATAGTGACTATAAAGTTTATGCGAACTAGTTCATATGCTCACTGCAACATGAATTTTCTGGTCTGCACAGTGATCTATGCAGAAATACGCACAAACTATCAACTGACAACCGGACTGCCCCGCAGATGAAACAGACATTGACCAATGCTTCTTTGTAATATTTTTTTTTCTTTAGGCAACATGCCTGTTCAATCAGCAAGACTCCTGTGAAGATTAATAGGGTAAGTTTTCAACATCCAGAAGTACAAATGCTCAATAAATTTTTCACTTAAATTCACTTCTTCCACTTTCTTCCACAGGTGGCAAACTTTAGAATCAAGTTAGCTGAATAAACAAACATCCCAAAAAACTAATACATGAGTGAGGAAAGGCAGGCTATGCAGTACGTACTGTTCTCACTGCACAGATAGGTTGCTGGCATGTATGATAACTTGGTCTTTGGAGTTATTCTCTTTTGCTTCTAAGCAGTTTATTTTAAAATTTAAAATACAACTTACACACATTTCATGACCACAATTAAAAACAAACACCAGAAAGGTGATAAGACTCATTTTAAACCAGCTAAGTCTGATGACAAAACTCTACAAAAGACAGTGTAGCAATCCTCCAATTTTATTTTTTTTTAAATCTTAAACAACTTTTCTGTATTTTTGTGAACTAAAACCAAGCAAAAAACAGAAGACGAAATTTGTCAATCCAGTGCACTACTTTTCTACCAAATGAAATGCAGGAAGTTATTCTAATATGAAGTGGGAAAGTATCTGAAATTAAGCATACCGCAAAAGGATATTTTCCTTGCTTCAACTCTTGCTACAAGCAGAGGCCTAATTTTTCAGCTGATGATCTCTAAATTTGAAGTATATAATCATATTAAGAGTATTTATATAAACAACATTACTGAAGTCTTCAAGTGCTGCTAAGCCCACAAGTACTTAAAGAATGTAATAAGTTTCCACATATTAATATGCTCATTTGTACTATAACAGCTGATTTACCTAAGCAACTTTTGAATATTCCACTATTGCAGTTTCACTGAAGGGAGTAAGAAGCTTTGAAATGCAGTCCTTGCTCATTGCATTGCCAAGTGTTATTACTACTCTCCAAACATAGCCTATGAATGTACTGTTTGCTGTGAGGGTGCCCTGTGCAACCTCGCTCTCCTCTTCAGGCTCTCTAGGTTCGAAAACAGTCATTTAAATGGGAATTAAGACACATATGCTCAACTTCTACTATTTATGCTCTGCAGAGCACATACACAACCTTTCTTGAATTGGTGCACCAGATGTTTTCCTTGATGGAAGAAAATCACGAGTGTGACTCGTGGTAACATTGCAGCCCTCCCATGAGAAAAAAAAAAAAGTGATATTCAGTAAAATCCTATTCCTCCAGTCCTCCTAGTACTCAAGAGTAACATAAATGAGTACTTAAAGGGAAGTCAAAAAAAGAAAAAAAAAAAGAAGTTTGAGCTGTTTAAAAAAAACAACCACCAGGAATTACCACTACGTTTTCTCCTCCATTTACTCTACACCTTAAATAACTGAAATTTGCATCCAGACTTTCCTGTCGTCATTGTTTGAATATGAAGGTTTACAAAACCATTATATCTAACAATTTGTTTTAGCATTCTGTCCACCAGTGAACACAGAACACTTTATATCTGAAAGGTAAAATTCTAAATTATGACGATAACCAGCTTTCATTAGTTAAGTTAAATATTCTTTTTAAATGGCTTTCTCTCAAAGTAAAATGTGTCAAAAGTTACACAAACCAATTTATCCTTCACACTAATAATTTTAACAATACCTATATAAATAGCCTATTTCTGATAACAACTTAAAAATTTATTTCCTTGCACTAACACCCAGTATTACAGTAGTGGAAACAAAGGAGGAAGAACTGGTTTTAATCCACCTCAATAGCACGTTGGGTTTGATCAAGGTTCAGCACAGTAACTGTGCATTCTCAATGCACTGTTACATCACAAAAAATTAACAATGCTTGTCATAGACTAAAAGACATTGTATCAGTTCACTGTTTTAAAAGGTTACTGGATGTCTGTAGAACTGCAAGGTACTTCACCATTTAAACTTGTTATTAGTATTTTTCAAACTACATGTACCTGAAAAGCAACTCCTAGCTACCAATTTAAGACACTGAACAAAATCGAGAGACAGGTAGCTTGCATTTGGGCCTTACAAATGCAAGATACTATTACTAACGTTGTAAGATAGGCTTCTACACTTTTGCTAATTTCCTTGTCCAATCTTGGTGTGTTGCCTGGTTTTCACTTTCACTCATTTTACTTCGACCAATTTTTAAAGCTATATAATATTCAAATTGTGGAGTTCCTCCCCACTGTTATATTAGACTTGAACGTAAGAATTAGTAGAAAAAAAAAGTATTGTTTTGTTCCTGAGTTACAGTTTTAAGTATAAGGCGCCCAGTAACTATTAACAGGGAGAGATGTAATTACAGACATTTACCAAAGCTTATAAGTACATACATAAACATAAAAGCTGTCCCACTGAAATTAAAATAAAAAGCAATCTTAATTTTGCAAATACTTACTGATTTTGCTGTACCGATAACTAGAAAAATGTCTACTTATTTATTAAGTAGGTTTTCAAGAAAACAAGGATGTCTGAAACAACGGTTTAATTTACACTTACAGCTTAGAAAAATCATTATTTTATAAGGAAGCTCATACACTAGGCTTCAGTGCACGAATTTCTTCTACTGCAAGCTTTAGAAAATTCCACAACAGAAGTTTTGACTCATTTATAACTTACTGGAACAGTCAGTTGCTCCACTGTAATACATCTGGGCTACTTCAACAAAAAAACCACATGGATATTCTTAAAGTAACAGAACATACTGACATTACTTGTAACAGAAATGTGTGTACAAGGTCAAATTGCCAACACACTCCCTTCCCCTAAGAAAAGCTTACGTGACTTGATCATTTAAAAGAACTGAGTTCATGGTTTAAATTTTAACTAGTGGAAGCATGACAAAGCTCTTGAAAACCTGAAATCGTGATTATAAAGGTTCTCCCCTATTTTACTACAGTTTCCTTTTTGTACAACAAAAAGAGTGTCTTTGCCCCTTTACTCTAAAGCTCTACTCAGTTTGCTCAAACAAATTATGGACCTCCTCCCCAGAGGTACAGTAGCAAGCAACATATTCAAGCACTGGTTACAGTTAATATCTGGAAAGACGCACAGACTCAGGGATGAACAACACTTGTTTCCACAGTAACAGCCACCAGTTGTTTGCCATTAAGCTGTTTAAGAACAGATTAGCTGAATATGTAATCTAAGAGATCATCATCTCTCTGAAAAGTCTATTCATAGTATTTTGAAAAAGTAAGGAAATTGTAGCTGAAGAGATCAGAGCATCACTGCAAACTTCACACCAAATATTAAAACTTACCTCATCACTGGGATCTTGCATTGCCTTTTTTTCAGAAGTCTGATCAGGTGGCAATTCACTGAGCTCCACATGAAAGAGAAAGAAAATAAAGCCATACAGTGCTGGTCCCAGGCCATTGCACAGACCTCTTATTCCAGTTATTATTCCTTGGACAACACCTAATGAAGAGAAAAAGATAAGCATATGACTTTTTTTTTTTTAAATCAAGAATTAAACCGCCAGAGCCAACAGCTCTGAGTATATTCAGTATATAATTGCTGTTCCAAAATAGCACATCTCAATCATTTCTACATACTAAGATCTTAAGAAATACATTGAAGACAACTTTACTGGATTAAAATAATCCCCTGCACAATCATAGTTCTGTCACTGTACCTTCATGCTACTGGAAGTGATATTAGTAACTAAATTTATGTGCAAATCCAATTTTTCCACCCAAAGCCTACTATGAAAAAAGCAGTGGTTACTGGCTCAATTTATTTTCAACTGAAATTTAGAGTAATGTATCTATGTGTTAAGGGTTGTTATTGGCAAAATAAGCACAAACTATAACAGATTTCTTCCCTTCACCAGTCTAATATCAGGATTTATTTAAGTACCAGCTAACTTATTTGGGCAGTAAAATCTGCAGTGTAGTGCAGTAAATTCACAATAAATTCAGAATTGGTTGCGGTTTTACATTAGATTATTTTAGAAGCATGATTAATCAAAGTTTTGTGTGTATTTCTGTTTCAACTTCATTAAGTAATTGTGGCAACAGTATAAGAAGTTTTTTGATGATCTTACAGATTACAATTCTACAGAAGACTACTTTTACAATGTTACTAGTCTGCGTATACCCTTCCTTCTTAAGGCAGTAACTTGGAAAATGGAAGGAAAGAAAACACACCAAATAGAAAGTTCTCCAAGTGTTTTCGTCATATGTTGACATGTAAGCTTAAAATCTTCTTGCCACTAGGTGGCAAAAGTTCACTCTAGAAATTATTGTATGCCTGAGCTACTAACAGTACTTTCCTCTACGTAAAATGAAACATCAATGACTTTATCAACTTAACTATTAATTTCATGACATAAATAGAAAGCAAGTCTTTTAAATGCCTCTATTAGAGACAAAAGCCGGGGAGAGGAATGATTATATAAAACACTGTCTTTTGCACCTTTCAAACTCAATTGAAATCTCTCTCCCAGAACTGCCCCTCCTTTGTACCTCCCATTATCTACCTTCAAGTTGTGCAATGTTAAAGCAAGACGGATACATATAAATCATTAATAACAGGATTTTTTTTAAAAAGAACATTAAATTCAGTTATTATACACCAGTGTTATATTTTGTGATGATGCCTTCCCTTACTTCATTTAAAATGAAGATTTATTTCTGATTGTTCCTTCTCCTTCACATTAATACCAATGAATTTTTCTGTCTTCTCAGATCAACTATTTAAGTTTCCTTTTCTATTCCTTGAAGATATGATACATTATTGCAAATAGGGCCAACCTTTCCATGCAGAATAGAGCTTCTTATATAGGCTTACTTTAATCTGGTAAAATGTGTTTTTAGTTTCCATTAAAAAGACAGTATTGTTACATTAATACTCACTATCTACTTAGACAATATTACTTTTCACAAAAAAAAGGACAGAAAAACCATGAAAGTTGCCACATATGTTTTTATTGCTTTTGTAGTACTTTTACAGGAAGCTAGAAGACAAGTAGTTGGTCAGACAGAAACTATGTCTTTTGCAATGCAAATTTGATAAATTTGTGTACCTCCTTCCTTTCTACATAGATTGGCAGGCTTCCACAGCTACTACCAAAGAAACTCATTACTCATCAACATATTTGAAAAGTACACCTAGGTAAATATTCTGCTTTTTAGACAGAAGAGTCATCCAAGAAAGCAGTCTGATGATGAAACAGAAATTCATTCAATACTCACCTTGTTGATCTGACTCTGCATTTTGTGAAACCAGAGCACTGACTGCCGGGAATGTAATGCTTGACATTGCTGCTACAGCTCCTGCTGTCCACATCATCCTATGTTAAATGATAATTTGAATTAAAAATGAGACTGCCCATATAATTGCTTCCAACTTCCCTCAAAAAGGGCCACAAGTAGGGTACCTTCATTTAAGGCTTAATGTCCTTTTGAAAGTACTCTTATTAAAGTATCTAAAGACTGGGAATTATCTGGTCAGGGCCTTCTTCCTACTCCCCTGCCACAAATTACCCTGAGCTTCTTGGAACAGAAGCAGATTTGTTTTTATACCAGCTCTTACAGGAGAGGAAAAGAAGGGAGTGGCAGTGAAGTGAGGCACAGGCTTTCCCTCTCCAAAGGCTGTACGAAGGAGCAATTTCACAGGGTGGCCCAGTGAGGCAGTTCTCTACCTTGTAGAACTCACTAGGAAGTGCTCCGATTAGAACAAGCATTCATCACTGTCTGTAGAACAAACTTGTAAATAAAAAGCTGTTCCAGCTTATGATTCTATTTCAATTTACCTACAGTTTTTCCAACAACAGAGGCTCTAGATAGTTTCCAAGACCAAACATAGTTACAGTTTGAGAATGACGTTAGAAAAAAAGAAAGAAGTAGAGGTCCAGTAACTGATTAGAATGGATCTAGTGGAATTACTGGAGAGAACATACTACTTACTAGCTTGTGCATTTAAGAAAAAGTTTTAACCACATTTGCAGACATAAAACTCAGTGGACCAAAAAAGTGCAAAGACTTTTTTCAAAAGGGCTGTTAGCTTGCAACTTAATGCTACATACCTGCAAAATGCTATAATTCCTACACGGACAAAATACAGACTACACTTGTAGTGTAATGCAAATGAGAATGCTTAATTCACAGAACATTTAAATACTCATGATGACAGCACTAAGTGGTAGAATTTCTTGGAAAAACATTTTAAGTTCCTTAACAGGCATGTACCTACGCAAATGCGTGCTTACCAAGACTGAGATCCGAAACCATACCAAGCCAACTGAAGGATCTGAAAGCCAAGGCCAAGGAGAACTGTATTTTTGTTCCCTATCGACCTCATCAAGATACTGAGAAACACAGTCTGCAAGAGAAATTGGTTCATCCAAAAGTTATTTTAAAAAGCCAGATTGTTAAAGTAGTTTCTCCTTCTACACAAAGAAATTCCGAAGACCTTTCAACTGCCAAGGAACTTCACACTACTCATATGCTTACTTCCCCTGTATTAAGTCCAAAATGCAGACTAGTCATATCAACATTTGATGTACAGACATTCTTAACTATTGAAGAGTTTCTACTTCAGGACATCTAGAAGCATATGTATTGCCTTCCCTATGGACCTTTTTCAGTTGTTTCTAATGTAAACAGGCTTTTTTTTCCACCTCTAAAATTGTATCTCATTGCAGACTACAAACTACCAAAATAACTGTCAAAAAACCACAAAAATATCAAGTTAAGATAGTACAGGCTGGATATGGGCTGAATTTACCAGTATCTACAAATACTAGAGAAAAAAAAAGACTGTTAGTACAGAAAAAAGTAATCTCTTTAGGTCAGGTGAATTACTAGCCAAATTTACAATTAAAAGCAAGAAGTAAATCCTGCCGCTTTTCCAACATCACCATATGCATTGAAATTCAGCTGAGGCTAATTCCTAGGCATCTTTAGTTACATTTTCTGCTGACCCTTTACACCACTCAAATTTTTATTTGTACATGGAAACTAATCCTAAAGGAAGACCACTGTTTATCATTAGAAGTGTTCCTGCTGAGAGGGAAGGAGGCCCCAATTCAGATACAACAGCAATGCACTCATGGCAAGGAGGAGACTGTTCCTAGTAAGGCAACATCCATATAGACAACTTCATTCAGTTAACAGCGCACATGTTTTTCTTTAACATGAGAAACTCAGCAATGTATCAGTAAATGGCCAGAGAAAAGGAACCAGAAGGACTACAGAACAGAGCGTACTTGTCTCTCACGTACATCTTCCTCACAGTATTTTTCTTGTTTCTATTCTTAGACTAAGCCAGTTTGAAAGCTATATAGCAAAAAACCCAGTAATTCTATCTACATGTGACCAGTTTTATCTGGAGATATCCAACACACCAATACAAATTAGTATTTATGAAGCAAAGCTTATTTCAATAAGCTGCACTCCTCAAAGAGTTCAAAAATCAACAGTTTCCTCATTTTACACTGAAAATTAGGAACCAGAAGGGCAGACATTTTAGAGATTTTTAGCAAAAATACTGGTCTGAATAAAGTATGATTAGCAAATGTGAGTGCACAGAAAAGCATCAGAACAAACCACAGAGCAAGGATTAAAATAGTGACTTGTATTAATAACGAAGGACACCACTGACACTGGTGAATGTGTTGCTTCACAGTGATACCTCCACTCTGCTAAGGACAGCAATAAGGTTACAGCACATTGTATGTGCCATCCCTCTTCCTGTTAACACAGGAGGAAGACAAATGGTCCCATAAAGATACCAAAGAACACATCATAAAAACTGTTTTGATTTCTAAAAGGCATAAAGGACATGTCCAAAAACCAGACCGCTGTTGCCAATTAAGATGTACAAAATACCAAGTCCTCACAGTTCCTCAGCCTCCATGCTGAGCCTAAGCAACCCTGGACAGACCGTGTCAATTACCTGCATTGTTTGTAGGCAAGTTTGATAGCATGAGCCAACTGAATAAGTGCAAGTAGCATGACTTTTGCTTGAAATAACACGTTTCCCTTTGAGAAGGCCTTGCATTAAGTAACCAATTTCCTACTATTTTAATCATTTAAAGCCCTAGTTCCAGCAAATTTATTGAGCTAAGCTTAGCAAATTTTAGTTTCGTTTTCTGATATCCAGGTCTAGTATTTCTAAGGAAAGCAGATTTAAAGCAAGACATTTATGTAGACTAGTACAAGCCTTTAGTGAATGCAAGGTGCACGGGAATTTTAGAACATGTAAGAAGTTTATAGACAAGCTTAATAGTCAGAAGAGCGTGCCTTGGCATTCAGTTTGTACTGTTTAATAGAACACTAGAAAGAATAAAGCTTACCTGAGCTATTATAGACAGAATGCCTACCACAGCTATAAATGCTGCAATGTTAGCAGATCCAAAACCTATGATCTGAAGAGAAGCAGAAACTACATAAAACAAATGCCAAACACAATCCAGGTCAATCACTAGCAAAGAGGTATCTTCTTCAAAGAAAACACTGATCCCCGCTTATAATCTAAATCCATACAGAAGTGTCCACTTTCGAGAATAATCCTTAACTCTACTGATTGTGAAGAAATCCACACAAGAAAAAAAAGTCTTAAAAAAAAGGAGGCAGAGGACATTATGTATCTGGAAATTGAAGTCTTCTATCCCCTCCCACAGACACAATAGCTCTTCAACAGGCAAGATCCCACCTCAAGACATACAAACTACTGGACTGAATGGGAACAAAAGTCTGCTTAACATTATGAACACAGGCTTAAGCCATGGCAGGGTTTACGCATCAGGAGTCAAGTGTTATTCGGTTCTTGGCTTAGCAAAGTATTGTGCCTTCATTTTTTAAAGCTGTATTCTGCCAGAAAGCAGGTTTCTGAAGTAATAGTTATGTAAACATCCTTAACAAGATGAGAAGACACGAACATTTACCTGTCGCAAGTACAGAAAAAAGCTAGAATACTGGCCAGCCTCAGGCAGATAGGAGAGAAACACTGTAATGCAGATTGGGAGAACCGTAGAATCTTTTCTAACCTTCTTCAACGACTGTAAGACAAAGAAGCAAAATAAGTATGGGAACATTTATATAAAGTCTAATGAAAGCATAAAGAAAGCAGAAGGTATATTCACTTTTTTAAAATCCATTTTTACCCACGCATACGAGTCAAAAAGTCACACGTGGAAACAGTTAAGCTGAACTTTAAGTTAGAAACATCTGTTATAAGTTTTGCGGTATACAAGTCTTTTGCAAAGTTTATGTTTGATTTTTGAAGCTACCGTTCTGTGCCAAATTACAAGTATTCACATAAACCAGAATCACATAATGTATCGTATCTTCTAATCAATCTCTCTCTAACAATCTGTTCTTTAAAATGCTAGTAAATAATACAGCTCATTTACAACTGTTTCTCTTCCCAAATTATGAGTATTTATGCTTGTACACTTCTTTTACTTGTTCACCTGTAACATGTATCAGTTTGAGTAACAAAAATTATGGAAAGCAAATTCTTTAACTGCAGACTTTCAAGCATGACACTCATTGCTCAATGTTCACAGCCAGTTCCCAGCAGAATGGATCTCATGAAGAACAATCACTCTTTCCTCTCTTAAGGAGAGCAAGGTGTAACACAAACACAAATTAGATAAGTAAGCGTGAGTAAGTGAACAAGATACAAGAAAGACTGCATAGTCTGTTTTAACCCTTCCTATATATGCCTGTAGGAAAATTAGGCTTCACAGATACATTCTATTGATTGGTGACAGCCAACATGGCTTCACCAAAGGCAAGTCATGCCTGACAAATTTGGTGGCCTTCTATGATGTTGCCACAGCATTGGTAGATAAGGGGAGAGCAACCCATGTCATCTACCTGGACTTACGCAAAGCATTTGACACTGACCAGCATGACATCCTGGTCTCTAAATTGGAAAAGCATGGATACGATGGATGGACCCCTTGGTGGATAAGGAACTGGCTAGATGGCCGCACTCAAAGGGTTGTAGTCAACAGTTCAATGTCTAAGTGGAAAACAGTGACAAGTGGTGTTCCTCAGGGGTCAGTACTGGGACCAGTGCTGTTTAACATCTTTGCTGGAGACATGGACAGTGGGATTGAGTGCACTCTCAGCAAGTTTGCTGGTGACACCAAACTGTGTGGGGTGGTCAACATGCTGAAGGGAAGGGATGCCATCCAGAGGGACCTTCACAGGCTTGAGACGTGGGCCCCTGCAAACCTCATGAAGTTCAACCAGGCCAGGTGCAAGGTCCTGCACCTGGGTCATGGCAATCCCAGGAACAAATACAGGTTTGGCAGAGAATGGCTTGAGAGCAGCCCCGAGGAGAAGGACTTGGGGGTGCTGGTGGACAAGAAGCTCAATATGAGCAGGCAATGTGCACTTGCTGCCCAGAAAGCCAACCACATCCTGGGCTGCATCAAAAGAAGTATGGCCAGCAGGTTGAGGGAGGTGATTCTACCCCTCTACTGCACTCTGGTGAGACCCCACCTGGAGTACTGCATGCAGCTCTGGAGGCCTCAGCACAAGAAGGACATGGACCAGTTGGAATGGGTCCAGTGGAAGGCTACGAAGATGATCAGAGGATTGGAGCACCTATGCTATGAGGACAGGCTGAGAGAATTGGAGTTGTTCAGCCTGGAGAAGAGAAGGCTCCAGGGAGACCTTATAGCAGCTTTCCACTACCTGAAGGGGGCCTACAGGAGAGTTGGGGAGGGACTCTTTATCAGGGAGTGTAATGATAGGATGAGGGGTAATGGTGTCAAACTGAAAGAGGGAACATTTAGATGAGATATTAGGAAGAAATTCTTTACTGTGAACATGGTCAGGCACTGGAACAGGTTGCCCAGAGAAGTTTTGGATACCCCGTCCCTGGAAGTGTTCAAGACCAGGCTGCATAGGTCTTTGAGTAACCTGATCTAGTGGGAGGTGTCCCTGCCATGGCAGGGGGGTTAGAATTAGATGATCTTTAAGGTCTCTTCTAACCCAAACCATTCTATGATTCTATTAAAAAGAAACCAAATGTAACAAAAAGTGGAATTCAAGAGTGGGGAAAGATATTGCCGACCAAAAGTACAAAGCATAAAATGAATATGCAAAAGTTTTACAATATCAGGTTTTGGGGTCTGTAGCAGTGTAAGAATGCAACATTTCTCTTACAACAAAAACGAGTAAGCAAGCTAGAAAAGTAAAGCATTTTGGATGTCACACCAAACGTTATTTCTAATTAAAGAATCATTTAATCCATGAAGTTTGGTGTGGTTTTGGTCTTTAAACATAGCTAGATCTTTTTGTGAAAAAGCAGAGAACAGAGATTATGGTATACCGAACACTCAAGCTACCCATAAGATTAAAGATTTCTCAAGTTTACAAAATACTACTTATTATTATTAATTAATTAATCATCAATTATTTATTAATTACTTATCGAAGTGCATCTTACTGCAAAAGGGTCTGCTTGTTCCCATGATATAGAAGCTCCCCATGAAGCAGGTTTCACTTTTTCTGGCAGAGATTCTGGTACAGCTAGCAGGATGAAACAGATGTCCACCACAGCCACCAATGTGGCCACCAGTACAACAAGATTATCTCCATAGCTGGCAGACAGGTATGCTCCAATGGCAGGACTAGTTACCAAACTTGCTGCAAAGGTGGCAGATACCTATGCACAAGAACAGTTTACAAACTTGTCAAAGTGGTTATTCTGCCATTGCAAAAAAAATTAAGTAACTTGCTCAACACCACCACCCCTCCACAGAATTATGGTTTTAAAAAAACACCAGTCAAAATTCAAATTAAAAACAAAAAGTCACTTATGACATTAAATATGGGTCCAAATAAAGTTTCTCCAGCCTCCTCCACAGCTCACCATACAAGACAAGATTTGCAGTCAAAGAGCAAGTTTGGCTCAAAGCAAAATGGCTCTTACTTTCAAATAGACTAAAATGGTTTTTGCTTTCCAATTATGTTTGACAAGATTTCACTGAAAAAGTTGTCAGTACATTTAAATGCCTAAGCAAACCTGAGCCATAGCACCTAGATTAATACAGACTGCCTTTGTTTACAGTTTGCATTTTAAGTACATAGCTACCACTGGATCGCACAGCAAACTAGGAGATCACTAACTATGATAATAACTTCAACAACTACTGTATTGCTTCATACTATGTTGTAGTGACACACAGCTACTAACAGATCACTTATTACATTCACATACAGCAGAACATGATGAAAAATCAAGTGCTGTAGTTAAATTTCACTATAAAAATCAACAGAAAATGTTAGAAAAAAGCTAGTTTGGGTTTTTTAATTACCACTCTTTTGCAGACCCCAAAATAAAAACCACTCTGCATAACTATTTTATAGAGTAAGAACATAAACTAGATATATAGCTTTATACCAAGCTAGAAAAAAAATCCTAAGGAAAAGGTATAACAAACAAACTGATTACAAAGAGATATAGACCTCATTAAAACAATTGCACTTTATCACTTTATAGAATTTTAGATAAAGCTGTTTCTGTTAACAAAAAAAACTGTTTGAAGGCAGGCAAATATATATGTTCCAAATATACTTATAGACTTCTTTATGGGCAGGAGAAATAAAGAGGGAATTCCAGAACTTATAAACCTGTTTTGAGCTCTGCTACAATACACACAACTTTGGTACAAAAGAATTAAGTCCTTTATTTTCTTAACTGTTAAATCATCTGATGATGACTCATACATCTCTAAGGCTAAAAATAAAGGGAAACCTTAAGATCTCAAAGTACAGTACAGTCAGCCAAGAATCAAGACCATAAATCAATCTATCCATCTATCTGTATGGTGAAAACTGATGCACAGAGGATGAAGGGATAAATGATGTTCAAAGGCTAAGAGCGTCTACCAATGGGTCTCCTAAACCAATACAGGTAGTCAGGAAAGCAAACTAAGCAGGAACTATATTATTATATTATTAATTACTAGTTTGTACTAGCTGAACTATTTTCCTGTTCTCTCGCTAATTAAGAAAGGCTATGACTGAGCTAGTAAAAATACTGTATTATGCATTTTCGCCCTTCTGGCCCCTTTGGACTACACAAAAAGCCATTCTGTATTAAAAAGAAGTCACATAAACTGAAAGTGCAATTTACAGGCGGTGGAAAGATATTGCCAGATGAAGTATTAAACTTGCATTGCCTTTCACAACATTTCTTGTTCTGCCTGTGAAATTTAAAACATGTTTTGTTATACACGCCCTCTATAAATTCTTCTTCAGTCTGTACAGCAGTAAAAACTCTGAATTAGATATCACAAACTCTAATACAGTGCCTGGGTGTATGGTTCATTCCTTTCTCCATCAACCTCAGTACATTAATCAGGAAACAATCTGTGCATCAAAACACAAGTTCAATACGGAGGTCATAATCTGACCTTTTCTTCCAAGTTTATGGCATCTTACCAGTCCATAGGCTGCAATTCTTTCATGTTCTTGGGTTACATCAGCTACATACGCAAATATTACAGAAAAGGTAACAGAAAAGATTCCAGATACCGAAATCATAGCGAAGTACCACCTAATGATTTAAAAGCAACAATTAGAAAGTTTAAGCTAAAACCTCTTGCTTTTCTCTTACTAATCAAGGAAGTTTTTATTTAATCTAGGAGAAGTGTTCCTCAAGAACTAGCATAGAACTTTAATGGAGATGAATGATTGTGCAGCCTCACTTAAATACTGGAAAACAGCACTTTAAATTTTAATTTTACATGAGCCTAAAAGGAGAAGTGGCCCCTTCAGGACATGGTACCTATACATTTTCGCACTCTCAAAGCTGAAGCAAGTTTAAGTTATGAAAAAGGAATGTTCTTAGAACTCAGTTTCTCAAACAATTAACAAATAAACCATCATATATGAAATGCTTTGGAAGCTGAACTCTTAATGCATTCAGTGTACACAAAGTACTTTTGTAATCCTCCTAAGTTTCACAATGAATGTAAATGAAACTGAAACCAAGTCAATTCCACTCAGTTAAGACTTTAAAGTTGCCCAGTCAAAGAGTTAAATGATCTCACTTGAAGCAGTTACTGTTGTCTGTGGTCAATAAATTTTAAGGTGCATTTAGCTTTAAAAATATGTTTATTACAGCATTTTCAGTCCTCAGGGGAAAAAAGTTAACAGCTGAGCTTAAAACTGAGTTAGACAGGGCTACAAAACCATCTCAATTACTGCTATACTTTTGTGAATACAGTAACTAAATCACATTCTGTAATTTCTGCTTTTAAGATGTGCAGTTTTAACGCCTCTTAAACAGAAAAGCTCCATAATAATGCAGTCACATCTAGAAAGGAAAGTGGCTTTCTCTTGTCGTATTGTACCTCTTCCAGTTCCCCAAACTACACCTGTGACTATTTTTGCTATACTGACAAGCTCACTACTGCAGTCTGTGCCACTTACCATGGACTTATCCTCATTAACGGAATCGGGGCACAGGTGAAGAAAACTGTAAGAAGAAGAAAAGATTTTCTTCCCCATGCATCTGACAGAGCACCTATTAGAGGAGCACTGAGAAAGGACAAAAAGCCCTGTGACAGAAGAAAAACAATTAGTATGTCTATCTTTATTTCCAAGTTTCACTTTAACCACAATATAAAAAAGGACTAAAATTGAGATTTGATTTGAAATTAAACACAAAATTGCAGATAACTCGAATTGTACACAATTTCTTCTACTTTTCTGTGACTCTGATGTTTTGTTTCAAATCTATTAAACCTGAGTCCATTAAAATAAAAAAAAGAGGAAGCATGCATTTTTCAAGATCAATTTGATTCAACATATAATTACCAGAGACTGCAAAAGCTTCTTAAAGATCTCCAAAATCTACAGTTTAGTTTCACAAAGGATACCTTCATAGCCTCTATCATGAGACTTAGTGCTAGATCCCAAAACCAAATTCCCTCCCAATTTGGACCATCTTAAGGGAGAGTTTTGGGTAACCTAACTGTTCTCTGAAACAAATTAAACAGAACACTTAACTGTTTTATACTGTATATTTGTCATGTATAGAACATTTGTAGATTGCAGGGATCTACAAATGAGGACCATTTGAGCAAGCTTGACAACTTCAGACAGTGGAACACCATAATGATATTCCAGTGGCAAAAAGTCACGTTACAGGTACAGTTGTCATGGAAAATATTGACTAAGAATCAAATAATAGGTTTTTCAGCATTTCATAAAGTCCTAGATCAAGATCTCAAATCTGTTCTGTATCACAACAGAATTAAAATAACCAAAGCTTTTCACAGGTTTAAGTGCAAAACCTCCAGAACAGATGCACTGCCCTCCTAATTAGTATATTGTTCTCCCATCAACTAACTCTGCCATAAAGCCAAACATTAGTAAATATATGGTTCTGTAAGCACCTCAAAACCCTGGAAGTCTACTCCAGCTAACTTTAGCTAACCTCTGCTACTCAAATACACTCACCTTCAAGTTTAACATATGTGTACAGACTACTGTGCTAAATCACTGTTCTGCTAAATCCCAATAAACAACTCTGATACGAATGATTTCAGTAAGTAAATTGAGAGCAACAGCTATAAAACCAGATCCTAGGAAAGTTCAATGCCTTAGTTGAAATTAATATTTTTGCTTCTCAGAGTCAGACTTCAGTAGAATATCAACTAACATGTTCTGCTGTCACCCAAAACACTTCTGACATTTCGTAAAGAGTATTTTAAAGAAAATATTGGAAGTGCAAGCTCAGCCTGGTCCACGCTCCACTGTTCATTACACCTGTTAGAGTAATACATACATTTAGACCATTTATATCAATGCACTTTTCTACAGATCTGCTCTGTAGAAAATATATGGAGAATCCTCCCTTCACGATGAGTATCGCTATGAGTCATACTCATAGTAATGCTTAACTGTGAGTGAACAGAGTCGAAAGAAAACACCAAAAGGAACATGACCTTTGTTTTTCTAAGGGAACAATGCAAAGTTAACTCCCTCTTTCAGTTTGAGACAATCCACCATGAAAGATATCAAGACGGCAAGTCCATCCTAAAGATGTCATGTTCTTACAGCTAAAAACACTACTTTAGATTTGTAACAGAACACCATGCTAAGTAATTTCTGGGTGCTATAAATTAACTTAGTCATAAGTTACAGTAAGTGCTTTGAAGCCTATCAGGAAGACACTTAGCAAAAGAAGAAACTTTCAAGTTTTAGTTATGGTGGAGAAATTTTGCAAGCTTTTTTTTTTTTGTGGCAACAATCCAGCAGAGCCACTGTGTGACTGCATGGTATAAGTAAGCTATAAGCTGCCTTGAATATCTTGACCATCACAGAATGATCAAAAATTGATAAAAAAAAAACAGGGAAAAAAAATAAACAATCCTGATGAAAATTAGCTTTTAAAACACTGTGATTCTGTACAAGATGTGGTATAAGTGCTTCATTTTTTATCTCAATGGCATCATCATGGCTGCATTAATCTGCTTTTGATATAAATCATCTAACATTAGGAAGCAGACATTAAAAACCTAGCTCCATTCTCAGAAGGATCCTTACCAAGTTTACAATCGCTACAATGGGTACCTATTCAAATGAGAGAAATTTAAACTTCTGAGAAATATTCCACTTGTTTCAAGATGCTGGCATTTAGCAGTAAATCTTGAACTAAACCCAAGAATACAATCATTACAACGAAAGAATGGTTTAAGAATGAACTATATTCTCAGTGTTTTGGATGTTTTCATGGAGAATGAAGGAGAGATAAATTATGATATAGAAACACAAAATATTTAGGTCAGAAGTTTTAAAAAAAGAATCTTACCTTAACACCTTGAATAAGACCATTCATTAAAAACGTATGACGGGAAAATGTTTCATGTAAGACCTGATGGAGGACAAAAGCAATATTTGAGTCAGGAGAGGCAGGAGAAAGTTCTTTCAAAGTTTAAATTTGATTCGTGAAACAAATAGCTTTACTGAGACTTGTTAAAGAAGTATCTTATCCCATAATTATACCTCTATTTCTCTTCATGAGAAAAATATTGACAAGGTTTAGTATCAATTTATTGGCATAAATCCCTCTGTTCACACAGTCACACTGTACTGCACAGCTAGTTTGGTTTGGGGTACTTTGCTCAGAAAGGGGATTAATGTAAGCAAAAAGCATCTCCATGTGGTACCAATCACAGAATTTTTGAGGTAGATAGTTCCTTCAGTGATTGACTCAATCATCGTTAATAATTAAGAGTGAAAATGAGATTCAGATAGCTGCCAAGAAAAAAAACAGTGCTATATTCACAACTGCCCGTAAAGGCACTGAGAAAACTGTTTCTGAACAAAATGGACATGTTCAATAGTCATACCATTAGAAACACTTCTGATGAACAAGTAGAAGCTTATAAATACCAGCAACAGTTACCGGTGTTTCATATATCCTTTAAGTACAGCTATGAATTAGTTTAAGGTGCTTTACCAACAGTCTTAATTCAAGGGCAAGCATGTTAATCTATACTAAAAGGATTTACCATAAATAGGCAAGAGTTAAAAGGCCTCATAGGTGCTACTGTGTCAATTAAAAAAGCTATTGCAATGACCAAAGTGTGTATGCACACACACTTCAGATTCATTTGCTGTTTTTATCTACAGATAAGTGCCAACAACTAAAAAAATCACTTATATGCATATTTAGAGAGCCACTAGCCCGAAGAAATACAATACTTTAGTGTCACTGAGAAGTTGTCAGCATTTTTCAAGGATGACTGAGATTCTCAAATTATAGGTTTAATAGAGGTAGTTGTTCCCATGTTAACAACTGGTCAGATAATTCTGCTTATTTACACCCCTTTTCCCTTTTGGTCTCATCTTCTGTGCTTCCCATTGGATAAACCTGCAAGCAGCTGGCAGTTCTTATGAGCAAGGTTCAGTCTTTGAAAGCTCTACGTGACTAGTACTAGTACTGCTGGCTGATCAGCAGGCCAAGTTGAATTACCACAAGACAGAAGGGTGCAAAGTATCAAACCAGATTTGGAATGATTTAAAACAAACAGCAGCCTTTCAATGTGTGCAAACCTGATTACAAATAAAGATGATCACCCTCAGGAACACAGAAGTAAGTCATTTACACCTGTGTAAGGTAAGTTACACCATTATATGCAACTCAGTGCTTTAAATTAAGTTTTGAGTCCAATGCAATAGCCTTGTAAGTATTCCAGACCACGTAAGAGAGGAACACAATATTCAAAATACAAGACATTCAAGACCTTGACTGTACTGAATCCACATACTTCAGTCAAAGTAAGAATTTTGCTTTACATTAGAAGTGTTTCATAACACTCCCATTAGACAGAGGGCAACGATTAAAACTAATTTCAAGAATTAACATTTCAGCTGCATGTGACTAACAGTACAAATTCATATGGAACTATTTCAACTGGAATACACCATAAAAGAACCCCCCTAACACACAGTCTTTATTAAAGTGGGATTTTCTTTTTTTGAAGATTGCTTAAGGATCACTATTTGTACATTATCTTTTTCAGTGAGAAACGTCGAGCTAGGGCAACTTGAAGCTGAGCGTTTTGGTTAAGAAAAAAAGGAAAGGAAAAAAAAGAATCAGAAAGGCCCCCCAGTAAGCTTCCTCATATTTTGACACTAGCAAGATAGCATAACAAAATGAGACATCTACTTTATGGTAATTTGTTAACTGTTTATATGGACTTGCTTATCATTAAACTATGTTAAAAAGATCGGTGATTGTCTTTAGGAAGGTTAGACAAACACCTTTCGAGAGTTATGTAGATGATTTTATTTGGAGTTTGGGGAAGGCAAATAATTAACTCCAAGGTGTTCCAATGCCACAAGACCTTGCTCATCATGTATCCAAAGTACTTTCAGACATTATCTGATGAAAAACTGCACTAACAGAATCCTGATTGCTTCTCTCAGGCAGGCCTGATTCCAATGAATAAGACCGATGTCATCACATGAAAGGCTTCATGTCCTTTTACCAAACACTCATATTATCTGGAAAATAACTCCATTCCAGAACAGACTAAATACTTATAAAATCCATTTCTTAGATGAAAGCCTTTATATTTTACTTCAACTTACATCCTGGCAAAACAGCCACCCCACAATAGTGTACAAAGTTTACTATGAGATGCATAGTTTATTCAATTGTTATGACTGGAAGGTTAACTGAACTATGAAGTCTTATAAAAAGCAAGCATTTCCAGAGAGACTTTCATCAATATGCTAAACTAATGTTACTCTAAAAGGCAAATAAAAGTTAAAGAGTAGTACAGTGTTTTGCTAATTTACTTTTCACTATCTTTTAGTCTTCCAGCAGTCCAGATTTCAGCTGTAATATACTACTATTGCAGAGTGCTGAATGTTAAGACTCCTGGAATTCAGTTAATGAAGTAAGCAGGAAGTGTAAAACCAAACCCCGATCCCTAGGAATTAGCAAATTAACTTTTCTTATTACTGCTAAGATGACAGCTGATCAGTGATACTTACCGTTAGCATTGGGGTTGTCAAGAGTCCCCAGGCAAAGAATTCTAGAAATATAACCACCACTGCATGGTATACGCTTGGCCGATCAATACCTTGTTGCTAAGAAAGAAAAACAGATGCAATGGTTGTACATATACAGTTCATTATGTGTGCAAAGATCTCTTACAAACATATTTTAAGCATAACCAGCTTTCAGGATGACCTACTACCAAGCTCTTGGGAACAATAAAAAGCCAAACAAGGGTGGGGAAAAGTTATTACAAAGCAACTAAAGATCTCCAGGGAATGTGAGAAAGTTTGTTCCTTCAAACTTCTGCTGACTGAAGAGAGCTATTTTCCTCATTCCTGACATTGCCCTATACTGCTGTCACCTCCATTGTGCCTTTAGGCTTCCTCCCCTCAAGCACTATTCACAACCCTTCTACAGCAGCACGACAAACCAGGTAACTCTCCCTGCCACCTCCACAAGTAACAATAAAACAGATCTGCTTTATGAAGATTACATCACCATTACAACAAAACTATGACAGTGTATGTAATCAGAAGAGCACTGATTTTTGTATTTGAAACTGCCAAACTATGAGAAAAGGCAGGGCAGCTTATGCCATCTGTGCAACTGCTTTCTGTCGAATGCTGATCCACTGATTTCATGCTTGTGTATGCCCATAGACTGGAAACCCAGTTCTACTGGTCAACAAGTAATTCCAGGAAGAATTAGCAAATTATGGACATGCTCATGATGCTGTGAAACCGCTGCCATTCCAGACCCAAGGACTGGATCCCAGACAAGACAGAAGGAATCTTTTTAGTTAGATAAACCCAGCAAAACCCTTGGGTAAAGCAGATTAAACCATAATTGAGGCTTTCTTTCATTTCTATGTGCCCCTTGCCATAGTAACTGCTACAAAGTTTTTGCATTCTAAAATTACACTTTCCCTTTCCTCTAACACTTATCCTGTAGAAGATTGTTTTTCAGTGTTTCTAGCCAATCCAAAGCCATTACACTCCCATAGGATTGGCAATTCTTAGAAAGGAGCAGTACAGTGCTCTCATCTGGTACTCCTACACACACTTGAATTTTACCCAAAATAAAAAAAGGATGCTTCCCTTTGCATATTGAGCAATTTGATAATGCAGGATTCAGTTGAACAGATGTAACCTAGTGACATGCTACCAACCAGATTGTGTGATTTCAGCAGGTGGAAAGTAGGTAGAACATGAAACTTGGAGTTTTCCATTGAACCCAAAAAAAGTCAAAGACAGCCTGTGACAAAAGTAAAGCAGAGATATATTTGGTGTTTCTCCCCTACTCAGTACCTTTCATTTAGATTGGACATAATTATAGGTTTAGAAAACACTTGTATTACAAGACTCATTTAAACTAACCACCTATAGTAATGATTTTTAAAGAAATTGCTACTGCCTGGACAGTCCAAGTGCCCAGATCTCTAATAATTTTTAAATCTATCAGAGTTTATCAAAACTTGTAGCAGCAAACTAAACATAAATCAGACAGTATTTTTTCTAGCTAATAAGAGTCAAATTATTTTCTACGTTGCAGCTTGCTTCAAAGTTTTGAGGATCTGAAGAAAATAGTTCCCTTTCCCCTGGGAAATAATATGATAACATCATAGATCAAAGATTATCTCTGGGAGGCTGATAACTTTCAAGCAGTATTAAAATTTCTCCGTAAGTTACCATGTAATTTTTAATCTCTAAATAGCAAAGATACCAAAGATTATGGGGAGAAAAAAAGTATTCCTCATGTAAGAAGTCTGCACATACTTCTACATAATGTAATAGGACAACAATTTTAAGAGTATTTTTATGCTAAGATGTATGTCAGTCAGACTAGAACTTAACACAGATTTCACTGAAGTCTGAAGATCCCTTCCACGGTGGTTTTCTCTGGAACAGGCAAATTTTACAATAGAGAGCAGATAAGGGACTTGCCAGCTTTTCTCCTGCCTCTACTTTACTCCACCCGCCCTGTATCACTTAGCATGATGTTGGAGCACAAACCTCTGGTTTGCATTCAGCAAACAGTTCTAAAGTTTTGCAGTGCTTTGTTTGGGGGTTTTGTTGGTTGGTTTTTTTTTTTTTTTAAATGTTTTTATTACATGCAAATTTGATCTGAGATTTATGTGGTTTACCAGAAAGATGAGATACACAAATACTCAAAAAGACATGCATGTTTTTTTTCTTCAGAAGTCATTCAAAAATTTCTGTGAAAGAAAAGTATTTTTGCTGTACTGAACCTAATCTCCTCGAGATTAAAACAGTCTGCAAATCATTTTTAGCAGTATCATTCAGTTTACAGATATTTGCACTGAACTACTAAAAAACCAGAAATCTCTATAGCCTTTTGGGTTCAAGACATAACCTGGAAAAGTAGAATTTAAATCCTGGAAGGAACATGCACCAGTCAAAATGAAGTCAAGCATTCCACATCAGATATACTAATAGTTACCCGATCTATGATCCACCTAGACTGTAGCTGATGATTTTCAGTTTTCTTTACAGAGCACTATGTCTAGATAATTCAAGAACACTTGTGCAAATGGTTGTATCAGGAAAATTCACTGACATTGTCAAATGGACCAATGCAGATAGTTACTTCTAGATCCTCACCACTCTTATGATAAAATCTTTCAAATTTTTAATCAAGTATCAAGTTATTTTCAAGAAAAGAAAATAGCTTATGATTGATCACATACACAGCCTGGACCACAGGTGAAAATAAAAAAGCCACAAAACCTCTTTACTCATTTTGAAAACAAAGAGCTTCCTAAGAACATTTCACACTTGCTTTTAAGATGAAGCTGACCCAGAAGTAATGTGTGGCTCATTTCTATACTGAAAAAATACTTCGCAACAGAACACAACTGCATGCAATTTACATAAAGAATGAATTTGAGACACACATGCAAAAAAATGGTTATAAACTTGAAGCACAAAGAGCTTTAGGCTTCTTGAACTAGACAATATGGGGACAACCTAATGAATTCGTTATGGTTAAAAAGATTTGAAAAGAATTTCAGAAATAGCGCAGATATGGTCAACCTACAAGTTGCTTTCATCATCTTCCACCCTCAAACTTTAAATTGTTAATATGAAAAATTAAGTGCCCTCAGGAAAGTCTTAAAATCCGGTATGGGATTATTTTCTATCCACACAGATCTTCATACAACAGGCCAGTATGTAGGCTAAGAAACTATGTATGAACATTGTGATTGCTTTCAAATGCAGCTGCCGGTTAAGGTATAATACTTGCATAATCAATAATGAGCAAAACATTACGTAATCTCAAATGCTTAACCATGAAAGTTTAAGGCCATCATTATAAAATCTGAAATCCTAGAAGTTCTAACAAAATATGTACTATTTTTCCAGTTTTACACTTCTGTTCCTTATATGTTTCTTTGCCTCCATACCCCCAAAACATTTTTTCTTCTGCCTTTATTGGATACAGAATAAACCCAACAGTTAATTTGAAGACAACAGGGAGAACTACTGGGATGCAATACAAACTTTTTTTTTTTAAAAGCAGAACACAGCTGTTGAACATTAATAAACCCATGAGAAGAAGTCAAGATCATAAATCCAGCTGTTGAGCTATTGCTCATAGAAAAGGGGGAAAAACTGCAACATATTATCAGTAAGAATACTTTACCTTAGACATTTTGAAGGAGAGCTAGTACAATTCACCCTAAAATATGCCACAAAAGATGTATTTTTATAGCCAGTCCCAGATCTTTGGAGCCAAACTAGAACTCACAGCATTCATTTATTTACACAACTTTTAGGTAACTATTTATCTGTTAATTCAAATCTGTAATTTAATAATTAAAATTGTTTGAATGGTTGCAAAAGCACCTTACCATCCAATTTCAAACGTGCTTAACTGTTTATTTCTCTTAAGCAATGCGCTTACTTCAGAACAAAACCACTTGTAACTGTTCAAATCCTGAAGCCCTCCAGAGTGCCTTTTCAAACTTTCCACATTTTTTTTTTTTTATGAGGGCCATATAATCCTGCTAGACAGATTAAGAAAAAGACTTGAGTGGATAAATACAGCATACTTTTTTCCTCTCATGAGGGTGTAGCAAAGCCCATTGCCCACAGAGCTGGGCATTCTCTGTGCTCGAAGGCTTTCAATACCCAAGTGGAAAAAAGCCTTAGGCAACCTGCTCAGGCCTCACAGATTATCCTGAAGTACCTCTCCAGTAATCCTGTTACCTCTCAGGCAGGTAACAGCCAAACTCACATTAAACTCCTAAACAGACAATCACAGGAACTTGCCTTTCTCCCCCCACGCCCTCCTCCAGGGACTTCTCTACCACCAGGCAGTAGGCTCTCTCAGGAGAGCCTGCTAGTTGCTTATTCTACATCCCGTACAGAGATGACTTTGCAAACAGTACTCTCCATCCTTCTATAGTATTTAAATTCAAGTGCATTAGTATGAAGAAACTTCTTAGTTTCTTTTTTAAAAATTGTCTACAGTAACATTCTCCACCTACAAAAATTAACTGCTACAAGTACAGTTTTTACACAGCTACCTGCACTGCAGTCCACTATGTCAACTCTTGTGTTTTGAAGAAAACAAAGAGCTGAACTAACAGAATCAGTAAAACATTTTGAGAAACATGCTTTCGTGTACGAATCATTCAGACATTGAAGTTCATGCCAAATTATAAAGCACATTCCTTTTCCATGTTTATCTTCACTGCTATTTTCTTAGTTTCCCCCCCAAATTCAATCATTTCAAATGCAAACTTTTCCTGGTATGCTCCACTACATCACTATTTAATAATTTTAACTTATTCTAGCACAAATATTATGTTACCAGCCCATCTCACCACATTATGGATGCTCTTTCCTCCACACTTATTATGTGTACAAACCCCAGTCTAACACATTTAACTTGTAGGCAGTGCAAGAATACACTAAACACAAGTGAAAGTACTTTGCAACCCAGCACAGCCTTTAGCTTAGATGCTTTGTGAGCTAGAACATAAATCATAAAAATCATAACTAAATTCAGCTTATACATTTTTCAAACTTGTAGTTTAGTTGTAAAAGAAATACCTTAAGCTGATCTGTATCTGGACAGTAAGACTGTCACGCAGTCTCTCAAAAAAAAAAAAAGCTAGGCTCAATCATATTGCACTGGTCTAGAGTATTAGAACCACAACTTGTTCAAGATGGAAAGGCCTGCACAGATTTTGTAAAGAGAAATCATGCCTTAAAAAATTCCTGCAGTTCTCAAAATAACAGGTATACAGATAGGGGAAATCATGTTAATATGCATTCCGAAAATTCAAGTAAACATACTCAAAGACCCTCACCAAAGACTCTTAAAGCAAGAAGAAAAAGGTGCAAACTTTTCACAGGAATTAAAAGTAAAAAAAAAAAAAATAGTGAAAAAGAAAAAAGAAAAGAAACAGGATAAATTTAAAAAAAAAAATCTGTTTTCACAGCAGAGAGCAGTTATCAGATGAGGCCCAGTGCTCTGTCCTAGAGCCTATGTAGTTCAACACATTCATAACTGAGCTGCAAAAAGGGTGACAGCAAAGAGAAAGTTTGCCAATGACAAAACACAATTCACATTAGAAAAGTAAAAGTTAGAAGGCAACAGTAATGAACATCAAAAGTTGATGGAATGAGTAAAACAAATCAAAATTAATGTAGATAAACTTCACGAACAAAATGATGGAAAAACTATTTTGATTCCACATATAGCATGACTACTACTTAGGAACATGATCCGGGAGAAAACAGTTCCATAACAGACACCAGTTTAGCATACAGCAGTGGTTTACAAAAAGTGTATTCAAAAATACACCCTGTGAGGAAAAAGATTATCCTTATATTACTACATAAACATGTGATGTGCCTGCCTGGCTAACCCTCTGCTTCTGGTGTTCTAACCATTTTTATTAGATGTCTGTAAAGATCCTCCCGCTTATCCCATGACTGCTTGCTTTGTTCAGAAGCTTTAAGCAATACGCATTGTTGAATAGCCCATATTACAGAAGCAAAACAGAGAGGCCCACAGAAGGACAAAGAACATTGCCAAAGGTACGGAAGAATGCTGAAGTAGGTTCTCCCAACCTGCACTCAAAACATCTGCAGAAAGATACAACTGGGATTTATTAAACTGGGAGTGACATGAAGCACGTGAAGAGAAAACTGTTACTGCCTTCTTATACTAAAATACAAGACAGTAGGTAAAGCGGGACCCAACACAGCAAGTTTCAATTGGATGGCACTTCACACAATTTACTCTCAAGGTCTAAAATGTCTCACCACATCATCTTTTCTGCTGGGAACACATTCCTGTTTAAGTTTAGACTGGACAAGCCTACAAAGCAGGAATCTTCTCAGAAGCGTAAAACATGAAAACACCATTTCTGGCTCATTCTTTGAGGGTGAGGCCATCGAGGGTAGGAAGAGCATCCAAGAAAACAATCACCATATGCCCTACCACATTCTGAAAGCTCAGCTTTAGACAGTACTGCATTTCCTAATTAAAATACTTCTTACAGAAATAAGATATAACCAGCTTATTATCCTACATCAAATTGCAAGCTGATCTCTCCATTGCTGAAGTTTTCTTCCTAAAATGTAGAAAGATGTAAGACATTGAGAAATTCCTCTAAAAAGCGCAGACTGCTTGGTTAATTCACGTGCTTCTCCATGGGATAGATATTTACTCAAACTCATTGCCTAGTGGTTAAGTTTGGATCTTCAGTACTAAAAAACCAAGTCTTATTTCTATAATTGAGTTTCTAATATTCTAGCCTAGCATATTTCTCTCTGGACACAAAACCTTCCAGATTGCTAGAACCTGGAGGATCAGCAACAGCAAAATCAGAACAGCAAAAGTGTTCTCTCAGCATGAATATAAGCAAAAGTGATTTGTTTTTAAAGACAGCAGCTAATCACTTGTGGTAATGGTTCAGAGTTCAGACTCAGAGTTAATTTAACATGATGGGAAGACTCAAAGTGATACTGGCAACCTTGAGAAGGCAACACTGTTTATCTCTAATTATTCAGTTTTAATAGGGAAAAAGTTTTTGTGGGAGAGAAAACAGTGCTGCCCACAAATAGCCCTCACTGCCACCAGGACTAAACACCCAAACTGCCAATTTGAACAATATGCTTACACTAGCAATTCAATTTAAATCCTACATGCAAGAAGTTTAAGACACCAGCTTCCTGGACTGTGAGGTGCTTGAGTAAAGTCTCATAATATTTAATCACACTGCCTCAGTTCCATCATGCTATCTTTAAGTATTAAAAAGAAAAATGCTAGCAGCAAGACTAAAAACCTGTCACTCTTTGGGTATATACCAATTGTGCTTTGCTGTCTAAAACAGTTTAATGAATAAAGGCTGGCAACCTTCTGAACGTACAGTTTTAACCTTCAGAATGCTTTCATTATGTTTCTAAAAAACCACAGAAGTCCTGGGCTTCACAATAGCTGAGGCATTTTACAGTGCCCAAGAACCTGAAACCAATGTGTGATTAATTCTCAAAGAGGTACATAGGTGTTTTTTCTCCTTAGTTAGACCATTTGGGGACTTCTCCCATAAAAGCGCTTTATTTAGACAGTACGGTACTGTATTTTGCTAAAAAGCTTCCTTAGTGTGGCATTATTTTACTAACAACAGCTTACACAGAAATTAAGTACGTGATATGAATATTCTGAATGTCACACTAACGTTTATACCACCAGTGTTTATAAGTCAAATGGAACAAGATTGCATAACCAGTAACAAAGTGTCTGTTGCACCATTTACTTCAGTTTCTGAAGCTCACTGGAGCTCACTGAAATCAGGGTAGTACAGCCAACGGAAGCTGATTTAATTCCAGTGGAATTTACTCAAACATACAGTTGTTCTTATTAGTTTTGAGCCAGTAAGTCAATTCATAAGAAGTGATTTGTTTAGTATTTATATTTTAGTCCTTCAATTCAGTGAAGCCAACGCATTTAACAGGGTGAAGTTAGTTACTCATAAGAAAACCCAGAAGCTTACTACTCCCAAGTTGGAGGGGTATGGGAAGAAAGCCTTGCGCAACCTGACAGACTTGGTCACACTCGTTCACTTTGCCCTACCAATCCGATGTGACAGAGAAGAATCAGAATAAAAACTAACATGAAAACATCCTTTACAAACCAAAGAAGCCGCTCACCAAAATTTCAGTTCTGTATTTATTTCTTCATCAGCAGCCCAAAGGACAAGCTTCCATTTTCAAAAGCCAGGGATGCACTCCCACTGATATCAAAGAGTTATATCTAAAGCCATGATCAATAGAGTCTAGGCAGAGAGTTCCAGCAATATGACCAGCCACATGAGAATCACAGGGAGCTGCAGGAACAGCAATAACAAAGCAGGAAACAGACTGTTCAGTCAGGAATTGTGAAGCAGACCCTAAGCTGATTTAAGTGCAATTGTGCTACTGTTATACCAATGTATAGCAGAAGATAAGGCTAGAGTCCCATGTCTCTCTCTTGTAAGACATGCATTACAGGAACATGCAGTCCCTTAAAAGGCATAGCTAGGAGGGAGGGGACAAAAAAAAACCAGCAGGGAAGCAAAACCTGAGATCATTTTATAAATTAAGAATTTGTTATTTAGAAGCTAAAATTTTCAAACAGATAAACCAGCATATTTTAAGTACTAAAAAGCATTCTTTTAGTCTTTCATCCACCTTTAACAAACATTCTATCCATTAATAAAAAAAAACAGGTTAGTGCCTTTGTCAGTTATGGATTTATTTTCCATTTGACTTTGACTCTTCTTAAAGTTAGAAAAAGAAATCACAGTTCTTTGACATTTTTTCAAATTTCCGTACCTCTACTGTCCATTTCATATTTAAATAAATTCATATTTAAATAAATCCATCTGTTTCTCTTTCATATAATGACATCAGCCATTATTTCTTTCACCATATCACCCGTACTGATAAAACTGAAAGCTTACATTTCTTAACTAAAAAGTTAACGGGCCTCTTCTAGCATTAGTTTCCTATTCTGACTTCAGATTGGGTTACTGCATCATATATATTTGGAGTCCTAAACGGCAGCTGCTGCACACAATCCTAGAAGAACAAGTATACCATACAGCAGACATCAGTTGCACTTCTTGAAAGAGTCCACCCTGCTTTTTGGAAGACATAACTGGTTAACAAAAGAACTGGAAGACTCAAATACGGAAGTCATCGCTTACAAGAAGTGTGAAGCAGTCACTTCAGAATTAACTTACATGAAATAACTTATTTTACTAATGAATTCCATAGAAGAACATGTTTTTACATCTTCTCTGGGTTAATCACTTATTAAAAGTACCTCAACAAACACCCTTATCAGATATGAGTAAGGCGTTAAGAACCTACTGATATCAAACAGTTTCAAGATTGTTTTTTTACATTCTTGAGCTTTAGCCATGATATCACATCAACACGACACTACTAATGCTCAGCTAAAGATACTACAACTTCATTCACTTCACATTAACACAAGTCAGTAAACTATCCTCTCTCCAGTAGCAGAGATGTTTATCTGTGGGAGGGTAGGTGACACATGTAGGTGATGTTGGCTCCCTGACAAACTAAGCATCATTTAAAAACTTCTGGCATAAGCAATGCTTTCAGCATATCTCATTTTGAGAGTAAACTAATATTAAACACATTATTCAGGAACACCAGAACATGAATATAGTCTAAAAGAGTATTAATAGCTAGTAAGTCAGACTGCAAATAAAGTTTGCATGATTTCAACTTGCCAAAAGTGATTTATGATGGCAAGACTTCATCTAGTTTTGTACCTGGACCCCTTCAAAAACCGCTGATGCCAGGATCGTCTGTTTTGTTACTTACTGTGTTCCCTTGGGTTCCCCTACTCCTACTTTATCCTCTGGGCTCATTACCGACAAAACAGGATGGGTTATACTATCTCAGCTGGGACCATCCTGCCTGAAACAAGCCACCTGTCCCCACCTACTGCAGAAAGCTCAGGAAGTGTGATTTCAGATCTGTTTTTAAGGCACCTTGTAAGCATGCACACGCACAAAGGGAAAGGCTTAAGCCACTCAAAAGACGTTTCTACTAAGAAGTAATATTGCACCACTGCCACACTTACAAACACAACTTTCCTAGAGATGCCTTCAAGTGAGTGCACAAACCGCCCCTTTCCAGCTCCTTTTACTTGCACAAAGACATCTTAATGCTTAATGTAGTGGTAAGAGACGGACAAGAAAGACTAGTAAATTATTAAAAACACATAACTCTACGGTTTCAGTTCACTAAGAGGCACCTCCTAGAACTCCAAAGGAAAACTAAGCTTTACTTCCAGGTACCTTGCGTTTATATATTTAAAAGAAAAGTTATTTACAACCACCTGCTTACAGGTGTCGCCTCTAACCGAGATAAACTAGTGACGAGTGCCCCGGGCTGGCAGAGACGAGGCGGCACAGCCGGCGGGAGCTCAGCACCCCGCCGCACCCCAACTCCCAGAAGACTCCCGGGGCCGCTGGGGCAGCCGGGGGACGCCCTGGGGGGCAGCCGGCCCTTCACAGACGGGAAAGCGGGGAGGGCGTTGGCCGTCACGGGCCGCCCGCCTCGCGGCGGTGCCTCCACGGCCGGCGGCGCCTGGCGGCCTCCGGCGGAGCTCATCGCGCCCCAGGCCCGCCCCGCACTCACCGCGGCGCCGCCCGCCTTCAGGCCGACCCTCTTCACCAGCATGATGCAGCCGCCCCGCCTGGTGCCACTGCCCTCCCTCGGCGGCGGCGGCGGCGGCAGCAGCAGCAGCACCTCCTCTCCCTCCTGGGACGAGGAGAGCGGCGGCTCCGGCTCGGGGCTCATCTCGCTGCCACCATCCTCCCGGAGAGGCCGGGCCACAAAAGTAGCGACCAACAAGCGGCCCGCGGGCGTCCTGCCGCGGCCGCCTCCGCCCCACCGCCTGGGCAGGGCGGGGCCGGGCCGGGGCCGGGCCGGAATCACGTGACCGCGCGGCCCAGCCCCGCCCAGGCGGCGCGGCGGAAGTTCTCTCGAGCGGCCGGAAGCTGCTCGGCTGCTTGACGGGATGGTGCTCTGTTAACGGCTAAGGCGACCTGCTTCATCCTGCCTCGCAGGGGTACGCCCGGTAGCAGCTCCCAGCTTCCCTTCGGGGAACTGAATCTCTTCCAAACTGCTGTCCTTATCTGGCTTTGTTAAACCTTGCTGGACGCCTTGGCCTGTTGTCACTGGGCAGGTGTGACTGTGAGCTTGCACTTAGGTACTAGAAGGCCAGCCGGTTATCAGAAGTATCATAAGTTACCATAAGAAGTAGAGCTGTGTACCTCTCAGTTGAGCAGATGTGCACAAACACATTCTGTGTGAGGTAATTTAGTGCTGACAGTAAAGCTTATGACTACTAACAGACCATAAAAAATCAGTCCAGCAGGCTGTCTGCCTGTCCAGAGTAAGCTGTTCGCCAGAGAGATCAGAACATCTGTGCATGGCCAATGCTGAGAGGCTTTCATCCTGAAAATGCTTCCTTCCATCTTGATATGTTACTGGGGTCAAGCCTTCGTTTTCCCTCATACATTAGGTGTTTTCCACCAAGTGCCAAGCTGTTTAGAGGATCAGAACTTCTCAGTTTTCCTAGAATAATAAATGTTTACTTAAAGTGCCATTTTCTATTTGCTGTGTATCTATTTTGTCAGTGTATAACAAGATATACTTGCTAAATATAGCACATTGTGAAATTTATCTTCTATGGCATGTTGCACAGCAGTTTAACAAGTGTTCCCTTTTAGCAAATGAGCATGTGTTAGCTTGAAAACGTGTCTCCATATAACCCTTTTTTGAAGCTCTGTCTTGCTTAAAGTAGACATCAGCATTTTAAGAGGAAAATTGAGTACCATGAACTAAATAGACTTGCAAAATTATCTACCTTATTGTATAAGGTTTAGTAAATCAACATGTATTCTTCAAAATTACTTTTCTTAGCCAGCCCAAGCCAGTTCTGGTAGCATAGAAGTTCGTACAAAACCTTTAATTTCTTCAAAAGTAGTCACCACTGCAAAATACAGTAATATTTCTGCGCCTTTGAAGACTTGACCATTTTTTTATTGACTTGAAAACAAAGGGACTTCATCCCTTACAGTTTTGTGTGTTTAGCTTTGGTGTTTTGTTTGTTTGTTTTTGGTTTTGGTTTTGTTTTTTTTTTTAATTAAGAGGCTTCAAAATACTGCGATTTTTTTTTTTTAATTCAGACAGCTTCCTCTGTTAGAAAGGTATGAATTTATAGGCTTAATATATCGGCTCTTGTAGGTAGACACGTTTCTGGCTACCACATCAGGTTCATGTAAAAAGTATTGCTTGAAATCATCATTGTATTTTGAAAATTTCAGCGTTAACAATATTTACATATATCACAACTATTTTATTCAATTCATAAACAAATCAACAGAAAGTCTTTGATCAAGTTCTATGGCTGTTGATTCAGGCTCAATAGACAGTTACTAGTAATTTTATGTCATTATGTCCTTGTGCCGTACAGAATTTTAAGTTGGAAGGGTTTTGTTGACAAGTTCAGCAAGGTATATCATATTTATTAAGAACTGTGAACCAAATAACTGGAAACAAAAAGAAAGACTAAAATACTCCGTTTATGAAGAGATGTTACTATTACAGTTCCTCTCAATTCTGTGCTCTATGGTTTTTAGAATATTCCTAAGCAATATTTTTAAGCTATCTGGAGGGGGATTAATAATGAAGATATAAAGTTTGTTACAGAATGCTATTCAGCATGATCAAAACAATAAGGAGTTGTAAAAAAATATAATGAACTTGAGCAAATGCTAAAATGTCAACTGAAAGTGTTGATGAATGAAGATAGGTCATTGAGGGGAGAAGAATTCATATTAGCCATTGGGTTTATAGATCTCTGAATTAGCTATTTGTACTTAGGAAAGAGTCTAGAAACTGTACAGATAGTTTTCTGAATTCTGAGAAGTGGTTAAAAAGGAAAACAGAAATTTTTGAAAATATTAGGCAATAACTAGGTGAGGAAAAAGTTGAAAATACTATGTCAACATATCATACATCCATGAAGTCTCTATGGTGTTCTCATACCCATCTCAAAACAGAAGTAATTAACAAAAAACAAAAAAAGTAAAACATGAGACTGAGATGAGCAGAGTTATGGAATGGCTTCAGTATGTTAGAGATAACAGAATAGGGAATGGTACAGCAGCAATTATAAAATCCTGACTGGTATGGAGAAAGTGTCTGTTATCATTACTTAAAATTCTCTTATAATGTAGGAAGAGGAGGCTCTAAATGGAATGATCAGGAAACAAGTTTAAAACAAACAGAAGCAAATGTTTTTTCATAGGCAAATTCTCATTAAATCATGGACCTCATTTTGACAGGGTATTTTGGTTCAAAAGTACAAGTGGTTTAAATGGCAATTACACAAATTTGTGTAATAAAACTCCATTAAGGGCTATTAAGCAATAGAAAGTCCCTAAGATGCTGACTGCACAAAGGTGGGTGAATTTATTGGAAGATCCCTCTCCTGTTGCTCATATTTTCCACTCTTTCTGTAAGCATACACTAACTTCTTGAGCTTGAAGTAAATGCAATTGTCCTGGTTCCAGCGGGGATAGGGTTAATTCTCCCCAAGAGACAGTATTCCATGCCATGTGAGCCATGCCCACCCTGAGCTGCTGGGGGAGGGGGATGGAAGTCATGGCTTGGAGTGGGTGGCGGGGAGCAGCAGTTCCGTAATCGTGTTTGTATTTTCCTCTATCCGTGTTATTGTTGCTGTTTTTTCTTGTTCCCTCTGCTGTTCTGTTAAACTGCCTTTATGTCAGCCCAAGAGTTTTCCCTTTTTTCTTCTGATTTGTCCCATATTGGGAAGACCTGAGCGAGCGGCACGTGGTTCTTTGTTGCCGTCTGAGGCCAAACCACGACAGTCCTTTTTGGCACCCAACGTGGGGCTCGAAGGGTTGAGATAATGACAGAATCCAACTAGAGCCGCTGGTGACCATGTTGCTTGGTTTGTTCTCATGGCTGTGCTATGTAAATTCCTATATGGCTTATGTACTCCCTGCGATGATATTTGTTACTTCTGGGAGGGGGATGAGGATTATCGTTTTGCTGTCCTGTGCGATATTGGCTTATGATATGATAACATCACTTGTTAGACTTTGGGGCGTTTATGTGGTATTGCTGTCCTGTCCGTACATTTGGTCACTGTCTCTCAGAATTTATTAATAATTACACCCAGTCTATGGGGGAAACAGGGGGGGACACTTTCCCCAGCTCTTTTGCCTCCCTTTTCTCCTTCGGGTCAGGTATGACAGCTTTTGAGAATTTTGAATATCTTTGGGATGCTCAAACCAGCATGTTCCTAGTGTTATATCTGCTGAATATGTTCCAGGTCTTGTTTAGGGTTAAATGACTATTTAAGACTACCACCCAGAGATCTGCTCTGAGGCTGGATAGTCAGGGGTGGCATGGCATGTGGGAGAACATGGGCAGGTACTTAGAGAACTTCTCACCTCCAATGGTCTGGGACTTCACCCCTGAACAATTACAGGACCCTGACAGAGTAGTAGAATATCTGAAGGGAAAATGCTGTGGCTATTCCAGAGAGGCACAACTCACCTCACTGTGCTGGGCCCTGGCCAGTATCTACCAGGCACTGCTCAGTGTTATGCAGCACCCTCAGGAGAAAGAGACAGAGACCAGACCGACAGGCACTGCGGCTACTGCAGCCCCTGCGACAGGCACTGCAGCTGCTGCAACTCCTGCGACAGGCACTGTGGCTACTCCAACCCCTGCAACAGGCACTGCGGCTACTCCAACCCCTGCGACAGACACTGCGGCTGCTGTGGCCCCTGTGGCAGGCACTGCGGCTACTGCAACCCCTGTGGCAGCCACTGTGGCTACTCCAACCCCGGTGGCAGCCACTGCTGCTGAACCAGGGAACCAAGCCGTGCCAGTATCAGTTGCCCCCATACAGAAGAAGAAGTACACAAAGAAATCAGTTCACTTAGTAAGAGATGACGATGAACCAGGGCCTTCATGAGGACAGGAGGAAGAGGCAGAACCAGAGATAATTACCCGGTCCCTATGCTTGAGTGAGCTGCGGCAAATGTGAAAAGATTTTAGCCGACTTTCAGGTGAGCACGTTGTCACCTGGCTGCTTCGGTGTTGGGATAATGGGGCCAGTAGCCTGGAATTAGAGGGCAGGGAAGCCAGGCAGCTGGGATCCCTGTCTAGGGAAGGCGGCATTGACAAGGCAATTGGAAAGAAGACCCAAGCCCTCAGCCTCTGGAAACGACTCCTGTCAGGCGTGAGGGAGAGGTACCCCTTCAGTGAAGATGTTGTATGTCACCCAAGCAAGTGGACCACCATGGAAAGAGGTATCCAGTACCTGAGAGAATTAGCCGTGTGGGAGATGATTTATTATGACTTGGACAATGCAGACTTACCCACGGACCCTGAGGAGGTGCAATGCACAAGGCCCATGTGGCAGAAGTTTGTACGGAGTGCACCATCGTCATATGCCAACTCACTGTCAGTAATGGAATGGAAAGGTGAAGAAGGACCAACGGTGGATGAGGTGGCTGGCTGGCTCTGGTGATATGAAGAAAGTCTCTCTTCCCCCCTTGTCTCAGCTGTGGAGAAACTGTCCTGGAAGGTCCAGCAACTTGAAGAGGATATATCCTACTCCCCTCCTGTATGGGCCAGCATCTCAGCTATTAGGAGCAGGCATTTCCCCACTCAAGAGAGAGAGTACAGAGGGTACACACAACGAGGCACCCTGTGGTTCTACCTGCGTGACCACAGAGAGGACATGAGGAAGTGGGATGGACAACCTACTTCGATCCTGTGGCCACGGGTACAGGAGTTGCAAGGAAGGACAACCACAAAAGGAGATCCCTCCAGGAAAAGTGCCGCCCCGGTTTCCAGTGGGCAATTCCCCAGACAGAGCATAAGGCCTGATCTTGCTTCTGATCCTCTAGAAGGAACCTCCAAGTCATTTCTGCAAGAAGTGAGTACCGGATACTATGACCAGTATTAGAGGGGCCCTGCCTCCAGCCAGGTGGAGGAAAGGGACAGCTGGGTTTCTTGGACAGTGTGGATTCGATGGCCTGGCACACCAGACCCACAGGAGTATAAGGCTCTAGTGGACGCAGGAGCACAGTGCGCTCTAATACCATCAAGCTATAGAGGGGCAGAACCCATTTGTATTTCTGGGGTCACAGGGGGATCCCAAGAGTTGACTGTACTGGAGGCTGAACTGAGCCTAACTGGGAATGAGTGGCAAAAGCACCCCATTGTGACTGGCCCAGAGGCTCCATGCATCCTTGGTATAGATTACCTCAGGAGAGGGTATTTTAAGGACCCAAAGGGGTATTGGTGGGCCTTTGGCATAGGTGCCTTGGAGACGGAAGAAGTTAAACAGTTGTCTACCTTGCCTGGTCTCTCGGAGGACTCTTCTGTTGTGGGGTTGTTGAGGGTCGAAGAACAACAGGTGCCCATTGCTACCATAACGGTGCATCGGCGGCAATATCGCACTAACCGAGACTCTCTGATTCCCATCCATAAGCTGATTCGTCAACTAGAGGTTCAAGGAGTGATCAGCAAGACTCGCTCGCCTTTTAACAGTCCTATATGGCCGGTGCGAAAATCTAATGGAGAGTGGAGGCTAACTGTAGACTATCGTGGCCTGAATGAAGTCACGCCACCGCTGCGCGCTGCTGTGCCGGACATGCTAGAACTCCAGTACGAACTGGAGTCCAAGGCAGCCAAGTGGTATGCCACGATTGATATAGCGAATGCATTCTTCTCAATCCCTTTGGCAGCAGAGTGCAGGCCACAGTTTGCTTTCACTTGGAGGGGCATCCACTACACCTGGAATTGACTGCCCCAGGGGATGGAAACACAGCCCCACCATTTGCCATAGACTGATCCAGACTGCACTGGAACAGGGTGAAGCTCCAGAACATCTGCAGTACATTGATGACATCATTGTATGGGGAAACACAGCCAAAGCAGTTTTTGAGAAAGGGAATAAAATAGTCCGAATCCTTCTGAAAGCTGGTTTTGCCATAAAACGAAGTAAGGTCAAGGGACCTGCACAGGAGATCCAGTTCTTAGGAGTAAAGTGGCAAGATGGACGCCATCAGATCCCAATGGATGTGATCAATAAAATAGCAGCTATGTCTCCACCAAGTAGCAAAAAGGAAACACAAGTTTTCTTAGGCATTGTGGGTTTTTGGAGGATGCATATCCCAGATTACAGTCTGATTGTAAGCCCTCTGTATCGAGTAACCCGGAAGAAGAATGATTTTAAATGGGGTCCTGAGCAACGACAAGCTTTTGAACAAATCAAACAGGAAATACTCCATGCAGTGGCCCTGGGGCCAGTCCGGGCAGGACAAAGATGTTAAAAATGTGCTCTACACCACAGCCGTGGAGAATGGCCCTACCTGGAGCCTCTGGCAGAAAGCACCAGGGGAGACCTGAGGTCGACCTCTAGGGTTTTGGAGTCAGGGATACAGAGGATCCGAAGCCTGCTACACTCCAACAGAAGAAGTGATATTGGCGGCATGTGAAGGGGTTCGAGCTGCTTCAGAAGTGGTTGGTACAGAAGTGCAGCTCCTCCTAGCACCTCAACTGCCAGTGCTGGGTTGGATGTTCAAAGAAAGGGTCCCCACCACACATCATGCAACTGATGCTACATGGAATAAGTGGATTGCACTGATCACACAGCAAACTCAAATGGGAAACCCCAGTCGCCCAGGAATTCTGGAAGTGATCATGGACTGGCCAGAAGGCAAGGATTTTGGAATGTCACCAGAGGAGGAGGTGATGTGTGCGGAAGAGGCCCCACCGTATAATAAACTGCCAGAAAATGAGAAGAAATATGCCCTGTTCACTGATGGGTCCTGCCGGATTGTGGGAAAGCATCGAAAGTGGAAGGCTGCTGTGGGGAGTCCTACACGACAAGTTGCAGAAGCCAATGAAGGACAAGGTGAATCGAGCCAGTTTGCAGAGATGAAAGCCATTCAGCTGGCATTGGACATTGCCGAGCAAGAAAGATGGCCAGTACTTTATCTCTACACTGACTCATGGATGGTGGCAAATGCTCTGTGGAGGTGGTTACAGCAGTGGAAGCAAGGCAACTGGCAGCGCAGAGGCAAACCCTTCTGGGCTGCTGAACTATGGCAAGATATTGCTGCCTGGATAGAGAATCTGGTTGTGAAAGTACGCCATGTAGATGCCCACGTACCAAAGAATTGGGCCACGGAGGAACATCCGAACAACCAGCAGGTGGATCGGGCTGCCAGGATTGAAGTGGCTCAAGTGGATCTGGATTGGCAACATAAGGGTGAACTATTCATGGCTCTGTGGGCCCGTGACACCTCAGGCCATCAAGGAAGAGAAGCGACATATAGATGGGCTCGTGACTGAGGGGTGGACTTGACCATGGACACTATTGCACAGGTCATCCATGAATGTGAGACATGTGCTGCAATCAAGCAAGCCAAGCGTTTGAAGCCTCTTTGGTATGGAGGACAATGGTTGAAATATAAATATGGGGAGGCCTGGCAGATCGAGTATATCACACTGCCACGAACTCGCCAAGGCAAGCGCTATATGCTCACAATGGTGGAAGCAACCACTGGATGGCTGGAAACATACCCAGTGCCCCATGCCACTGCCCGGAATACTATCCTGGGCCTTGAAAAGCAAGTCCTGTGGCGACATGGTACCCCAGAGAGAACTGAGTCGGACAATGGGACTCATTTCCGAAACAGCCTCATAGACGCCTGGGCCAAAGAGCATGCTATTGAGTGGGTATATCACATCCCCTATCACGCACCAGCCTCTGGGAAGATAGAACGATACAATGGACTGTTAAAAGCTACACTGAGAGCAGTGGGTGGTGGGACCTTAAAACATTGGGATGTGCATTTAGCAAAGGCTACCTGGCTAGTAAACACCAGGGGATCTACCAATTGGGCTGGCCCTGCCCAATCAAAACTTCCACGTACCGTAGAAGGGGATAAGGTCCCTGTAGTGCACGTGAAGAATATGTTAGGGAAGACAGTCTGGGTTAGTCCTGCCTCAGGCAAAGGCAAACCCATCCATGGGATTGCTTTTGCCCAAGGACCTGGGTGCACTTGGTGGGTAATGCGGCAGGATGGGGAAGTCCGATGTGTACCTCATGGGGACTTGATTTTGGGTGATAATAGCCAGTGAAGCAAATTGTGTGTTGTTGATTGCTATGTAACCCTGTCACTGTATGTCCTCGTGACTATAATTGCTATCAGCTGTACTGCAGTAAGAATCACCCAAATTAAGGACAGATGGACATTGATGAAGAATTGAGTAAAGCACAGTGGTGATGGGATCAGAACTGATGTCAGCAGCTGGCGCCCAGCAACTTCTTCAAGATCTACATCTTCAGAACATGGACTGTGTGCATGAGCCACACTGGGTACACCAGTCACAAGCTCCAAAAAATACAGCATGCAACAGGCCAGCACCACACACCATCTCACCCGCCCTGCGAGACTGTTCTAACAAATGGAACCCAAAGCTGTGTATTGAGTGAACTCATGAGACACTTTGGAGGGATGGCCCATAAACTAAGGGCATTATATCTTCATGAATATATATGTGCATATATATATATGTATATGAATGACAGGGAAAGTGGTGGCAATTCATTGGAACCTGTAAGATCTGGGCATGGCAAAAATGGTATGGAATAAGGGGTGGATAAGGTCCTGGTTCCGGCGGGGATAGGGTTAATTCTCCCCAAGAGAGAGTATTCCATGCCATGTGAGCCATGCCCACCCTGAGCTGCCAGGGGAGGGGGCAGGAAGTCGCGACTTGGAGTTGGCTGGGGCATCTCGACTCCGGTCGGTGGGTGGCGAGGAGCAGCAGTTCCATAATCGTGTTTGTATTTTCCTCTATCCGCGTTATTGTTGGTGTTTTTTCTTGTTCCCTCTGCTGTTCTGTTAACTCTCCACCTTTTTCTTCCTTTTATGTCAGACCATTATGTGTCTCAGGTAATGTTCTTGTCTTGTTATGTAGCGCAGGTGCGGGGGAAATCACACCAAGCACTGGGTGGCCTGAGGGAGGTGGAAAGTTGCACCACCACAGTGGTCTGGTGGCTTCCTTGTCCAGACATCCTACAAAGCAGCCACTCTCTGTCAACATGGACAGCCCCTTCCCCCTTCCCTCCCATCCATGCCCCATCTCACCTGGCTGCTTCTCAGCCACCACCAGCATTCTGCCCACACGTGCATAGTCACTCTATCACTAGGAATAGTGCCAGGAGCTCAGCCCCAGGGTGTGCAGTGAAAAAGGACAGCCTTTGTTCACGGCTTTGGGAGCTTACAGCTGCCTCTAAGACTGCCTTGGGGGTAGGTGTTTGTGCTACCTTATCTGTCCTGTAGGCTGCTCACAACTGTACAGCTCAGTGCCAGAGGAGGGAGGGCAGGAGTGTATTACAGTCTGGTGGCTTCCCTGCCCAATCAGCCACCTGTGGTATTGTTATGTCCCAGTCTGACTATATTGGGCCCGGGAGAGGTTCACAATGATTCCAGTTGTGAGATTAAGACACAAACAAGGTCAGATGCTACCCACTGCAGATTTATTGTTATTCCCCAGCAATAGTCACTGAGACAAGCGATGGAGTAAAGGCGCAAGTAGAGGAAAGGCAGAAAGGAGAAGTAGTATTATGGAGCGTAGCAAAAGTATAGTCACCACCACAGGCCCGACAACGTCTTGGCAGTCTTCTGGAAGTTCAGCGACATCTCATTGATCTGCAATTGATGGTGGTGGGGGTCTAAGTCCCGATTCCCAAACTGTGGTGGGTTGCTGCACAGTTATAGGTCAGGTAGCCCAGGGCGGTCCGTAGCTTGACCAATCAGCATGACAGTGGTCTTTGCCCAGCTAATTGTCATTTTACACGGTTGCTGTTTAAGCTTTTCCTGCCCCCTGCTGCTTGGGCAGAGCTTCGCTCAGCACAGTCATTGTGCTTCAGCAATTTTGGAGTTAACAGCACAGGCCCAGGTAGGCTCCAGGGTAGGCAGGGTCTGGCCACTTTGATAGCCAGAGGCCTACACCCTTTCCAGCTGGGGGGGGGTGTTGCGTGGAAAGGGGCGAAGCGGTTTTGGCAGAAGATAAACCCCCTTGCGTTCTAACACTCCTCACCGAGGTGGGAGGCTAGGTGCCGCTAGGTTTAAATTCTGAGTGATGCCCAATTCAGCACTATCAGTCCAATTGCATTTAATATGTATTAAACTATTACGATTTGGATACACTAATAGTGGACTGCACCTTCAGTCTAGTCGTGCTCATGAACTAGCACAGCCACTCTTGAGTCTTTGGTTGCGTTCAGTGAGAAACCGAAACGACTAGCTACTTAAACAGTGCAGTTTATTTAAACAACAGATAGATAGGTTCTTAGGATTGCTGGTGATAAATACACTGTCTGCAAAGCATGTGCAAATGAAAGTATTATTACATATATCAAACGCGCGACAAAGTAATAAACGATACAGCCTGGCTATAAATGTAGGAAAGAGATTCTCTAGAGAAATTTCTAAGTTTCCCGAGAAAGCACTCGGTATAATCTAAGTCTTACCCAAAGGCATCCCTATGGGGGGGAAGAAAGGCTTAGCCCGTCAACTGATCCTGGAAGTCAGTGATGAAGTTCTTTGCGATGGTGTCTTCCCTGAGTATCCCCTCTCTCTTGGGCTATTTTTATACTATTTGTTATCTTCAAGGTGGAGTTTGAGTGACTTTAGTCATAAACACTTTAATTATGATTGGTGTAAAATTCTCTCGCTTCACAATTAAAGGTATAGTTTACATAAAATTCAGGGTGCAGACTCAAGAAGGAGTGGTCGCACCTTGGAGGTGGGTAGCCTTTGGGATGGAGGTGTGTTTTGGTATTATAATGACATTATAATGAGCAACGTTCACACAAAGGATAGCATTTCATCAAAATTTGACAAAATGTTGGCTCCGAGTATCGAGCAGGCAGCTAATTGGCAACTTACCTGTTTCGTGGTATCGTCCCATCCCCGTATCTGCTATACATCATAAGGTAAAGCTGTGGAATAATTGCATCCCGCCCCGTACCTCATGTAGCTTCACAAGCATCCTTATCAGGGAACCGTGGATGTTGTATTCTTCTTGCCAGCTGCAACTGTTTTCTACCTCAGAAGCCTCTTGATTTTATACTTTTCCTTAATCTGTGAACAATGCTGTACTTTTGTATTTTTTAGCCAATTTAGTAATTATTCCACAGGGGGGCAACACACCCTCTTCAGCTGATGGCAATCTTGGGTGGTGTCTGGCAAGCAAGAGGACAGTCTGCAGAAGCTGCTAAATAGATACAAGCAAGCTTCTTACCAGCCCGCAAGCCTGCTGTCTATTTGCAGAAGCTTAAGCAAGCTTTGAGACAATTATTTTAAAGTTCCAGTCTTTCACAAAGGCTAAGGCAAAAAAGTTGTTGAGAACCTCAGCCTTCTCCTTGTCTGTTGTTACTAGTTTGCCATTCTTGGTCATCAGGGAGGGTACGCTTTCTTTAACCTTCCTTTTCTGGTTGACATACCTGTAGAAGCCCTTCTTGTTATTCTTAGCATCCCTTGCCAAGTTCAGTTCCAGCTGCACCTTGGCCTTCCTGACGTCATCCCTACATAACCAGGCAGCATCCCTGTACTCTTCCCAGGACACCTGATCCTGCTTGAACTGCCTGGACGGTTCCTTCTTGCCTTTTAGTTTGACCAGCAGGTCCCAACTCAGCCATGCTGGTCCCTTCTGTTTCTTGCTTGATTTCTTACACCTGGGGATCAAGAGCTCTTGTGCTGTATGCAAAGTGTCCTTGAAGATCTGCCAGCTCTGTTCTGCCCCCTTGACCCTGAGGAGCATTTCCCAGGGGGGTGCTATTGACTAATTCCTTGAAGAGCCGGAGGTTTGCTTTCTTAAAATTCAGGGTCCTGACTAGGCTCCTCATCTGGCATGTGTCCCTCAGGACCGTGAACTCCACCAGTGTGTGGTCATTACAGCCCAGGCTGCCTCCAATCTTGACATCCCCTATGAGCTCACTCGCATTGGTGACTAGGAGGTACAGTATGGCATCCCCTCGGGTAGGGCTGTCTATTTCCCGTCTTAGGAAGTTATCATCAAGGCACTCCAGGAACCTCCTGGATTGTCTACAGCTCACCATGTTACTTTTCCAGCAGATGTCAGGGTGGTTGAAATTCCCCAGCAGGACAAGAGCCTTCAAGTGCAACGCCTCCTGTAGCTGGAGTAAGAAGGCTTCATCAGTAGGTTCCCCTTGATCAGGTGGCCCATAGTAGGCGCCAACTACAAGGTTCCCCATGTGAACTTCTTAAGGTTCAAGAAAGCCAAATACAAGGTCCTACACCTGGGTCAGGGCAACCCCCAGTATTATTACAGGTTGGGTGATGAAAGGATTGAGAGCATTCCTGCAGAGAAGGACTAGGGAATACTGGTGGATGAAAAGATGGACATGAGCCGACAGTGTGTACTCGCAGCCTAGAAGGCCAACCATATCCTGGGCTGCATCAAAAGATGTTTTCAAAAATCGTATTCCTGATGATTTGTAATAACTGATTGGCTTGAATGTTTTTCTGTGCTGCGTGAAGTGAAATTACCTCATAGCAGGGGCAGGGACTAGGGAGAAGTCAGCTGAGCATTAGCATTTTCCCATGTGGTATTGACTGTTTCAACTTCTATATCAATTATAAAAGTTGCTTAGTTTAGGAACTCTGTATTGCAAAAGGTAGGATGCACAATAGCTCCACTTATTGTTAATTGGAGACACATGGCTGTCTGGTCATCAACAGAGCTACTAAAGTGATCTCTGTATTTCATTCAAAATGCAAGAATAATAGAGAACACTCCGGCTGGGATCTGAGAGAGGAGTGGAATTCAGGAATGCTTTGTATATCTAAGTGAATAATGCACCTTCCTGTGGAAACATGACCATTCCATGTTTTATTGTCTTACCCTTTCCATATAGACATATCTTCACAAACCCTTATTATAGAGCAAATAGAAGCAGTTGGGAATAGGCTTCACAAAAAATACAGACAGTAGAATGTTTTACATACATGTACAGTACAATACCCCATATGATAGTCAACATTTATACATCAGATCAAGGTGCTTCATTCATTGATATATCTCTTTTAAATAGAAAGTTGTTTCCTACCTAATCTCCTCTTGTTTTACCTCAAAATCTAAATATGACAATGAAAAATGCCTACTTTTTAATGTAGTCACAAGTTACACTCCAATTGGGAATACTGGGATCATGGGATATCAATAATAAGAATGAGATGAGACCTATTAATACTGTGCCCAGTTATTTATCTTCTAAATTTTAATTTAATTATTATTTAATTAAATTTATTTCATTATTTTTAAGGATAACCAGGATCAGCACCTAACTATTTCTTGCACCAGTTACTTCACAAGATATGTAAAATATACATTGTTATGCTGTGATTTGTCAGAAGAACAAATTTAGACAATTATTTTTCTCAGTCACTGTAGGATTTTCGAGACCTTTAACCATTTCACTCAAAACTGAGAATTCCATGTTTGTGTCCTTTTAAAATTACTTCTAACTGTTTTGGGGTATTTTTAGCCTAAGGGAGCCCTCTAGCATGGAATTCTACTGCTTAACTGTTTTACAAAAATCATAATGTGTAAATCTACATTCCTACTTGAAAATTATAGGGATTTAAGAGTATCAGAAATTATGATACTGATACATTTGTCAAGACAAAGGGCTTCTGTAATAAGGGCTGTTTGTGCCTTTATTAGCAAGCATGCAAGCCAAAATTGTAAAGTCTGATTATCTAAAAGTGATCGCCTCAAAGTGAATGGCCAGATTATCAGCTGTGTTGGGCAACTGCAGCTTCATTTGATATCACCAGAGAAAAAGGCAAGTCAATGCCTTCCATCACATTCAACTCCAATGAGTATCACAGATGCTCAGGACCCATTGAGACAAGGGTATTGGTGGTAAATAAAACCTAATTTTAGGCATATACACTTAAACCACCCCCCACAACCTTTATTTAAATTAAAGGCCTGAAATCCTAACTGTTCTTTTATTGATTTAGTTAAAATAGTTTTTACTTCCTGTATAGTCACGTATCATTTCATTAAGCATAAGACACATGGGTTAGCTGAATATTCCTATCATTAACGAGTGTATTGATTCAGATCGTAATATGCAGTCTGCCAAGTCTGTGGGACAATATTGAAAGTTTACCCATTATTATGGTCTTGAAATGATCCATTAGGATGATTAAAGGAACCAGAACACCTATGTGTAAGTCAGAACGGTATATGCTTTCAGTCTGAAGAGGCATGTTAGCATCGAGGAGAATGCATACACAGGCAGCATGGGAAATCTTGCTGTCTCACAGCAGTGCTGTAAAAAAATTGGACCACTATTTAGAGGTCCAGAAACTCATTTAGCTGATTTCCTGTGGAAGTCCAGAAACTCATTTTGCTGATTTCCTATGGGAGATGAGTTAGAAGAAGTAGATTCTTGTGTCTTCAGTTACTCTGTAAGGAAATGACGTGTTCAACAGTGCTTCAGGCATGCAGCAAGGTTGACATTGATGCCATATTTCCAAGGCACTCCCCCATATATCACTAGGCCTTTGTGTGTGTTTACATCTTGGGACCAGTTGATAATCAAAGGAAAAGAAACATTATGGTGAAAATTACCACGTTATCAAAATATGGCTTCATCAAGAAAGATCCAGGTTGCAACAAATAAGGGAAACATAATTACTACCGTTCTGTATTTTAAAATTGTCTCTACTGTATACAGATATGCATATCTCCTGTGTTCTCTATGGGTTTTAGAGTAGTAGAAATGAATGATAAAAAAACCAACAGGTTAAAATGCTGAAAAATTCTTGTCAGCAGGAAATGGCAGGTTAGCTACTGGTGCCAGTGCCAGAAACTGCAAGAGTTCAAACTTAAACCGAAATAAGGAAGGTGGTGTTTGACATTTATCAACACAGATCCTACTTCATTTAAACTCAGTCCCAGGTGAATTTACTGGCTACATGTGAGGGATGGAAATCAAAACTCATCCTTAACTGTAGTGGGCACTGCTTCCTCACTTGATATCACAACAGTCACTCAACCACAAATAGCTGTAGTTCAAGAGTTTGCAGCAGCTTGCGTAATTTAATAGGTGAAATAAAGAATACAGGAGTCAATTTGAAGTAAAGAAAAAGGCCAAGACGGCAGAACATACTTACTTAAACCTGAATTTGCTCAAGAAACAGAAAATGTGAATATCAAAAATTACAGCTGCAAACCAGATATTTTCTCTGTTGGAATTTCAGCTAGCATTGCCCTTATCCAATTAAATCTATCTGCTACCGGCGCTACTGTTCCTCTGCTTCTCTGGTGTGAAGCAAAAGTTTATTGAGCCATAGCTTAGCCTCAAGCTTACTGGTAGGGTAGTAAAAAAGCCATCCTTATTGTGTTGACTTCTCTATATCCCTAATCTTACAGATCTCATGTCACCAATTAAGGAAGAAGAATAGAATTCTCACCTTTTTATACTTTTACTAAAATAATAGAATATGAAATATAATAGTGATTTAAGCTGTTTGAAAGGGCCTAGAGGTTGGAGCATTCATAGCGCTTCACTTTGAATGATGGATTCACATATTGCCAGGCACTGCAGAGCAGTGTTTGGTAGCTTCCTGCAACAGGCATGGTCGTAGCTGCTTCCGCTGCTTGCCTTGTGATTCGCATTTCCCATGAGGGTGTCTCATTCAGAAACTAACTAGCTCCAGTTTTCTGTTTGTAGTGCATGATCATGTAAATACCTTGCAATAGTATACCTTCAGCATTTTTACTGGAACTTTAATACCATTCTATGCACTACTTGTTATTTGAACGCCCCCTTTCAGTTTGAAAAAAAAAAAGCTCTAAAAATATTTACCAGACAAAAACTATCACTAGTTGCTAGTGATTAACAAAGTAGCATTTTACAGAGCCAACCTAATTAATGAAAATGAATGTGTAAATTCACAGCATACTTAATAAGGATATCCATGTAAGTTGCAGGTACAGAAAATTTGTGAGTTCTGGTGGTATAGCCTATTATAGCTTTTTTTGAGAAACTTAGAAGTTAACAACATATGCCTCCAGTACACAGCATGTGAAGCTTTAGCAGAATCAGTTCTTTCCCTTGCAGCTGTGTTTACACCTTTATCATATTTCAGAACTCCCTCTTGAATTATTTTTTTATTCTCCTTCATGGTTCTTTTACAGTTTTGTGTTTATTTTGAATGTGGAGCCTCTTGAGTTTGCCTCCAGAGCTTCTGAAAAGATTATAAAACCAAAGCAGTCCTAGAACTGCTAAAGTATACATGTATTTTAGAGTCAGTTAAGAAGCCTTTTTCCTTCTACACAGAATTGAAGTTCTCTGTAATTTTGCACAGCTACAATGGGAGAGCAAGGAAAAGCAGACATTTTGCACAGCATGTTCCGCTTCCCTACTTATAGTTCACATATAGTCATGTAATAAATACTGCAGCATCATCAGCTCTGCTCTGTGTTGCTTCCTCTTCAAAAAGCAGGTGAATAATGGTAATGCTTTTGACTGGGTCTAAAAGTGATGTTTCAAGGAACCAGTTAGAATTATTCTTTTTCACAGGCCCCCAAGGCAAGAAATGGAGAGGAGCAAACAAAACCAGACAATTGTATGTGTAACCCTTTTCAAAGAAATTGAAAAAGTACTCTATTCCCAAAGTGATGGCACTTATGGCTCCTTTCCTTCCTGAGCAAAAAGAAAACAATTTAAAAGGCCTGTCTTTTATTTCCTTTTCCAAGTTAAGCAGCAGCTTTTGTGAATACAAGTAGGGAGACTAATGCCCATTTGGCACACAAAACATGTTTGCAAAAAGAAAATCCCTTTTCCCAACAGTGATTTCAATCTTGTCTTCTTTCTGCTAGCATGGTAGATGTAGATTTTATGCCACAGTAGACCTGAGTTGCTTCCAGTCCCTGAGGATCCAAAGTTGATCCCTGAGGATCCAAAGAACTGAACCAGGTATTTTGTACAAACCAATGTGATTTCTAGGCTGCACTGTCAGGACTTCCCCTGAAGACACTAATTCTCTCCCTTGGTGGAAGCATAAGCCAACATGTCCTGAAAACTATGGAGGCATGACTTTAACTGCTGTCAGCTGAACATCTCATTTACTGTATGAGAAGGCCAGTATGGATCTCTCTAAGGATCTGTGTATGGTTTGTAATTGTATTCCTTGCTGTCCTCCCTCCAACAGGCTTAACTTCCTGTCCCCACTCCCGCCTAATTTCAGATGCTAACTGTATTTTCTTTCGCTTGTTGGGAGCTCATAAGTACATCTGCAGTGTTATTTAGCCCATTGTCCGTAAGTCACAAGTTACTCATAAGGCAGGAGAAGATAATTCGTAAAAAATACTGCAATCAGAGAAATAGCAAGTGCCCTGAAGGAAAGCTAGGAGTTAATTCATGATTGCTGTGGGTATCTTCTGGCATCCCAGCCCAAGTGTCACATTCTTTTTTTGGTATTCTGCACTTAATTGTTTCTAATTTTGAGATTAACCACAATTTTATAATGTAATAACTTTCTGTTTACTTACCTGACACACAGCAATCCTCAGCTGTCTTGCCTGCTGCTTAACAGTAGAGGTGTGCAGTTTTGTGCATGTATTTTAAAAAGGCTAGGTGATCTATCAATTAAAAATGTTGAAGAACACTGGTGTAAGGGAATAAAATTTAGATAATGTGGCATGAGGTTTCCAGCTGTGAGTAAGTTAGAGACAGTTGTTCTTGTATAATTATGTTGATGTATTGCTGAGCAATTTTCTAGTGCAATATGCTGCACCGAGGTGAAACTGGTGCATTTGCTGGTGCAACTGTCTCTAAACTGGACAAAGCCCTGCTCTCAGTGTCAGGCTTCTCGGGGAACACACATCAACAGAACTGCTCTGCCTGAATGCAATAAACAACCTGACTGCTAAGTGGAAACACACCACAGAAAACAACCTCCAGCAAAAGATCACATTTGTTAACTGTTTTGGAATCATTTGTAAGGTTCCTTAACATTACTCTTGATTTATGCCATTGTGTTCACTGTCTCTTGCACAGGCTTTTCCCATAAGGAGCCAATTTGTCTACTGGAGAGACATACATTCTTAAAAAAAAAGGGAATTTTTGATCTTAAAAGGAATAAGAACATTTTGTTGATTCTAAGAATGCTAAAGCTCTTCAGAGTATCAGGTAACCAAAACTTGCAGCATTCCTATGATGTTGCTTAGTATTACTTCCTTTTAAAAGACAAAGAGAGCAAGAAATAGAACTGGTTCAGTGTTTTTGCATGTTTTTGGTTAGATAAGGCCCAGAAGCTTTGAGCCTTGATTCTCAGCACTCCCTTCTGGACTCTGCATTTATTTGTCATTTTAATATGTATTCTTGTAAACAGAAGAATTGTAGTAAGTACATAAAACTTCTGACTGTTTTCTGCTTTCAAAAAGATTTTATTTTGTTGCTTCGAATTGATTTCATGTGGTGCAGCCAAAAAAACAAATGAAAAACATGACAGCCAAACAGTTGCATGGCGTGGAGTCCTTAACCATGGCAGTCATGTTGAAGGACTGTCAGGAGGGCTGCTGACCTCACTGTATTTTGAAATAATCTGTTTCTGAGGCACATATTTATAATCCATATAATCACTATACCAGTGTCCCATTTGGCCTATAGCAGTAGTCTATCTAAGATTTCCACTTACTGCATAGACTTCAGTCTTGGATATAGAAAAGACATGTGACGTGACTCTTGTAACTGTCTGGATTTTTGCTCTCTCTACATGTATATTTGTACTAGTTCATCGTCATTTTAGAGATAGATGCTTTAGAGGGAAAAATTGATCAGATATTATATGTAGCATTTTCAAAAGCAGTATAAGGGATCAGTATACTAAAATGGCATATGCATCCTTTAAACTATATACCTATATGAAAATCCACAATGTTTAATCACAAAAAAATATGCAACAATTAGATATGTGTAACAGATAACATAGAAGAGTAGCACAGACTTCCTTAGTAAGAAAAGCTTAGCAAACGTTGTAAATGTACTTGAATATATCAATCACTCTGAACCACTAAATGTAAAAGATAGTGTAAAGATGGTGTAAAACAATCACACTGGTATCCACTGAAAAATTAAAATTGTTGAAATCAATATGCAAATTAAAACAGAACAAAATCTAGAGTAATACAACTAGAATCCAAATCTCCATATTAGTCAAATTGAAGGAAGAATAACATTGTTCCATTTCAACAGCAGTGGTGAATTACAGGTAAAAAGGTTGGCATCAATGTACTTTTGCTTTTTAGGTTTTTAATCTATACTAGTTTTCTTTAAATACACTGATAGGTTTCTATTTTTGAGTTAAGAGGCAATACCTTCTACTTTCCTTGATTTAGAAAGACTTTTCATTTCTTTGTGGTGCTTTTTTAGAAACTTGGAAATAAAATAAGCTTCATGTGTTTCCTTACAAACACTCAGATGAACAAACAGCACCGCGGATTCACACTGCTTAAAGATGTGTTGTAAGGACAAAACAACACTTTTTTTTTCAGCAACAAGTTGAAGGTATGCATTTCAATTCTAAAAAATCAAAGGAAGGCTTTTTTTCTGTAATACTTCTGAATTTTGTAAAATTATTTGCAGTCCTTTTAATATACTGAAGAGTAAAATGAAAGCTTCAGATGCAAGCAATGATAGGGTAGGAATTTTTATCAGATTGCAGATGAAGTTTATTGTGCCTGAATCCAATAAATGTTTTACATATATGATTTGCTATAAAGAATAAATCTGAAAACATCCTGGATTTTATAGAAATTGTACTTATTAACTCAGGAACCATGTTATAAATCAGTCATTCAATCCTTATATTACATTTCACTGTGGTAGAAGGGAAGTTATATTTATTTGCAGGATGTTCCATGCATGATGCTGAAGATTGTCTTCCAGGAATCTACAGCTATGATCTTAGCGAATACAAAAGTTCCAAGTGAATTCTGTTTATAGTTTAACTAAGGCAATGTCAAATGCAAAGGGCTGGGTTGGTTTTTTGTGTTTGGGTTTTTTTTCATTACAAATATAGCATTTTTTCAGTGCTGTTTTTGTAATGCAAACTTGTGCCCTAGTAGAACTCTCTATATCCTTATCACCTCCAAAAAAATCAGTTATATTAGGAATATTATTTTGATACACATTAGAATATTTTATACTAAAATACAGTATTAAATACTTATAACGTATGTTATATTACATGGTAAGAGATCTACCAATAGCCTTAAAATATCATTGCTTTATAAACACAAAAACTTAACAAAATCCATTTTGGATTCCCCAAGTCTAGTGTGTTATAGTGATTTTTTCCGTAAAGCTAATTATTTCAGGCATGGTAGCTACCAGACTTTAGCCAGCTCTACAGAGATAGTGTGTTTCTTGGTGTTTTAATCAAATAATAAATATATCAAATAATAAATAAAGACAGATACAGGAATCAATTAACTTACTTTATTGGTGTAGCTGCTGCTGTAATTCTACAGCTTATTTAAAAGGAGCATAGAGACCTAGCTGGAATGCAGCTTACTTGGGAGTTCCTTTTTTACATATCTCCTTACTTCATTCACTGAAGGCAGCTTGGCTCACTGAGTGAAGTTCCTTGCTGTGAGCTTTCTGAATAAAAATCTAGCTCTGTGCCAAATGCCAGTTCTCAGTATGCAGCATTTCAGGTCCCACTTCAGAATTCGTAGCTCCGCAGAGGAACATAGCTTGAAACAGTGAGCAGAACGCATGCTCAAAACAGGTCCTTTCAACAGTATCATTTTCAGTGTTCGTGTGAAAACAGGAACTTTAGTAAATACACCTTGGAAAATGTTCCCAAACATTGTGTGTAGAGGTTGGTGGGAGAAATATCTTAATAATTTCCAAAGTATTGCCATCAAGGTCAGGATAAATGCAATATATTTTGAAGTTTCCCTTTCCTTCCTCAGGTTCCTTGAAAAAACACAGAGATACTAACAATAATTGATCCAGAGACATTACATTTCAATGGGATATGGGATACTCTGGCAGAACAAGCATGTGAACCTGAGTGGTCCGTAGCTGATGTACCTACACACCTACTAGACTATGGATTTATTCACTCTCTCTAATTCTCTGTTTATGTGTCAATTAGTATAGATGGAACAACTCTAATGGGAAAGATCAAGAGATCTATCCTAGAGCTTATAAAATGTGCCTTATAAAAGACATATACAAGCCAAATACAGAAAATTGTCAGATTTTTATATTTCCTGAGATAACGGTAATCAGAAAGGTAAAACAGCTCGAGCAGGTAAAGCAACATTGACTCAGACAACTTCTTATTTGAAAAGATGCATATATATTATGGGATGCTTCATCCATGTAACAGTTATGGGTAAGATCCAGCTCCAACGGATGCTCCAGTTATGCCCATGGATCTATCTTGAGAAAGAAAGAAAAATGTCACTGCAGATGGGTGGTGTTGAGCAGACAGTCACAAGACAGGCAGTGGGATATTCATCACTGAAGCAACTGTGAAGAAGGAATAGCAGAAGAAGGGCCAGAGGGCAAAATCTAACCTGTTGCATGATGTGTTTTGTATGTGAATGGGGTGGACTGTGAGAACTCTGGAACTAATCTAAGGGTAACCCCTACAGAGAACTTTTTTTTCTTCTCAACTTTCCTGGTTTCTTAATGGATGAATGACTTATTATTACACATAGAAGGATAAGACCTACTAAGTCTAGGTTGCTTCCTGTTGCTGCGGTGATTACAAATGTTGGTTGTATTTACTCCTCTGAAATGAGCAGCGTTAAAATTTTCCAGCTTTTTATGGTGATTATTTTATATTACACGAGCAGAGTGAGAACGCATTTTTCAGCAATAGAGCATTATGGATACTTAGGCTGACAGAAAACCTCTTGTACATCACGCAATTCTGTGATACTGTGAATGCAACTTACAAGCTTCTGGTACTACAGAAAAGGCTGTGGAAATTTTTTAGTTGACCATGTTTGTCTTTTGTAGTGGAGTGCACAACCCACAGAGTGTTCAGCCAGCAGCCTTAACACAGTCCATTAGAACTTGCTTAGAACTTTCTCTAATATTGAGCCAGGTTTGAATGTATGCTTCACACTGATGAGAAAAAATGTATTGACTCACTTTGCTTTTGTGTAGGTGGGGATGCAGAACATGAGTAACTTAATTTACATTTTGTGGGGCTGCATTTCCTTGTTATTACTCTTTAAGATATATCTGCCTTCAGGGTTTTATATCAGTCTAAGAATTTTGCTAGCATTATTCATGCAAGGTGACATTTTGCACCTTTTTGTTTAGATCTTTTGTTTTACTTTCCTTGATTTTTATTTTTTTAAGCAATTATTATTCTGAGACTGAACATCATGGATGAAATCCATCGCTTTCAAATTGAGAGACAACATAATATTATGAAATTCAATCAAACAACAATACAGTTGTTTATGAAGAAGAAATATGGGAATAAATTCAGGTCTTGGCCTGCTTTATATGTGTGTTCAAAAATCTGCATTTCTGAGGAAGGAAACATAGACAGGTCAGGACTCTACAGTCATTTGCTGGGATCCCAGAAATACCACTCTTGTGCAAATGCCATACACTTTGGCCTGACCAGATAGAATATAGACTTGTGTTTTCTGCCTACAAAATGTTTGTGTCTAAAATGAACCGTGGTATTTAAAAGTTGCTGGTAGGCCTACAGGAAGTAACTGCCTTTGGTTGATACAAGATTATTGCCAGTGGTGTTAAAGAACAGGTAATATAATTTTTTTTTTCATTTTAAGCAAAAGACTATACCTCTGGGCTTGATTTTTCAAGTGTTGTGTAACACAAAATAATATGGGTTGTTTTAGATATGTTTATCTAAAACTTGCTTCTTCTTGTGACCTAAAGACAAGTTGTAACTGTATTACTACATATCTTTGTTAAATTGCTCCTCTCCAAAACTAATTCAAGGTTAGACCTGTATGAGGAACTAAAATAAGAGATCTTAAGCTTTCATGTCTTTATTTATTACTATGTCTGTTTAAATCTTACTGTTTAATATTGCTTAAAATGGCTTTTCATTTCTTTCCAGCCAGCCAAATCTCCTGCCTGCAGCTTAAATGTCCCAGAATCTTAGAGTCATAATTTCTTTGATTCTTTTTCTCTCCCTAGCACTTACCTCCTAACAGTTACATCATCACAGAATCATCTGTGTTGCTCTGTCCATTTTACTTCACTTTTTTTGTCAGGCATCTGGTTTTCCCTGCTTCAGTATGCCAAGCAAAAGCCTCTTTCCTAGACTCTTTGCAACTCTACGCTGTTACTTTCTGCCATTTCCACTTGTCTTATTTCACAATTATTAATATCAACTTTAACAGCTCCTTTGTCTCCTTGTCATATGATGTCTCTGCTGCTCCTTCCTTTTTTTTTCTCTTGCTGGTATGGAATAATTGATGCATATGTATTCGTATGGAAAAATATTAACACATTTTTACCATACACTCAGATACTCTCAGCTGCTTCCTCTGTTTCCAGTATGGCTCCTTCTGTCCTATCCACACTCTCCCGTTTTTTTCACCAAATACACATATCCTCTGCTGGTTATATTCTTAGGCTGTGATTCTATTGTCATGAAAGATCCTCAATGCTACCAATACATATTTTCTTTCAGTGTCAGGGCCATTTTTTTTAGACCACCAAAGCACCCGACTTCTTGCTCAGTCTCCTCATCTGTGCTGCGGCAGAATTCTCTTCTTTCTCAGATTTAGTAGTCATCCAGATCAACAAATAAACAAAATGTGCATGATATTCTGTTAAGGTTTTTTTCCCAAAATGTGAAAATAGCATTGAATCTTAGAATTGCTGAGGTTGGAAGGGACCTCTAGTGACCACATAGCTCAGTACCACTACTTAAAGGAGGGTGATCAACACCAGGTTGCTCTGGAACATGTCTAGTCAGGATATGAATATCTCCACGGATGGAGATTCCTCAGTCATTCTGGGCAACCATTTCCAGTGTTTGACCACACTGACAGAAAAAAGTTTCCTCTTATTTTCTGACAGAATGCTGTAATATTTTTGTACTTTTTAAGATGTTTAAAACACCAATTCCAACAATATTTAATTTAATGATTATAATAACCTGCATCTCCCTGAACTTACCCTCTGTAAATGTGCACACAGCTAAAGAAACATAACTAGACTATAACCTCTTTCCCCAGCCTCTCTGCACATCAAGTGAAAGTGGTTGGGGATCTGTGGCTCACCAATAAAGTGCTGTGAGGAAGGAGGCCAGCAGGAGGTGACTAATATTAAAAAGCAAACCAAAACAAAATGAAGCATGCAAAAAAACCCAACCCGTAACACAAAACACCCCCAGCAACAACAACAACAACAAAATCAAACCAAATAAAATAAATAAATAAATAACCCAGCAAAACCACTCCACCGCCCCAAAAAAGAAAATATATAGGAAATTAACTTGGATACAAATCAGAGCTATGCAGATAGAAGCAAGACATTCTGAGTGGCTCAAACATGCATGATATCTGCTGTCAAAAGGGCTGACACAGCAGATTACTTTTGTCCTCTGCAAACGCAAGTTTGTATCATTGAGCCAAAATCATAGAATCACAGAATGGTTTGGGTTGGAAGGTACCTTAAAGGTCATCTAGTTCTAACCCCCCTGCCATGGGCAGGGACACCTCCCACTACAGCAGGCTGCTCAGAGCCTCATCCAGCCTGCTCTTGAACACCTCCAGGGATGGGGCATCCACAATCTCCCTGTTCCTCCACCTCACCACCCTTACAGTACAGAATCTCTTCCTCATATCCAACCTAGATCTACCCTCTTTCAGTTTGAAACCATTACCCCTTGTCCTATCATTACACTACCTGGTAATGAGTCCCTCCCTATCTTTACTGTAAAAGCCCCCTTTAGGTACTGGAAGGCTGCTGTAAGGTCTCCCTGGAGCCTCTCAGCCTGTCCTCATAGCACAGGTGTGCCAGCCTTCTGATCATCTTTGTGGCCTTCCACTGGACCCGGTCCAACAGGTCCATGTCCTTCTTGTGCTGAGGGCTCTAGAGCTGCATGCAGTACTCCAGGTGGGGTCTCACCAGAGTGCAGTAGAGGGGTAGAATCACCTCCCTTGACCTACTGGCCATACTTCTTTTGATGCAGCCCAGGATGTGGTTGGCTTTCTGGGCTGCAAGTGCACATTGCCTGTTCATATTGAGCTTCTTGTCCACCAGCACCCCCAAGTCCTTCTCCTTGGGGCTGCTCTCAAGCCATTCTCTGCCCAGCCTCTAGTTTTGCCTGGGATTGCCATGATCCAGGTGCAGGACCTTGCACCTGGCCTGGTTGAACTTCATGAGGTTTGCAGGGGCCCACCTCTCAAGCCTGTGAAGGTCCCTCTGGATGGCATCCCTTCCCTCCAGTGTGCTGACTGCCCCACACAGTTTGGTGTCATTGGCAAACTTGCTGTGGGTGCGCTCAATCCCACTGTCCATGTTGCCAACAAAGATGTTAAACAGCACTGGTCCCAGTACTGACCCCTGAGGAACACCACTTGTCACTGTTTTCCACTTGGACATTGAGCCGTTTACTACAACCCTTTGAGTGCGGCCATCTAGCCAGTTCCTTATCCACCAAGGGGTCCATCCATCGTATCTATGCTTTTCCAATTTAGAGACCAGGATGTCATGCTGGTCAGTGTCAAATGCTTTGCATAAGTCCAGGTAGATGATGTTGGTTGCTCTCCCCTTATCTACCAATGCTGTGGCAACATCATAGAAGGCCACCAAATTTGTCAGGCACAATTTGGCTTTGGTGGAGCCATTTTGGCTATCGCAAATCACCTCCTTATTTTCCATGTGCCTTAGCAGAGTTTTCAGAAGGATTTGCTCCATGATCTTGATGGGCACAGAGGTGAGACTGACTGGTCTGTAGTTCCCTGGATCTTCCTTTTTTCCCTTTTTGAAAATGGGGGTTGTGTTTCCCTTTTTCCAGTCAGCGAGAAGTTTACCAGACTGCCACAACTTTTCAAATGTAATGGAAAGCGGCTTAGTGACTTCATGTGCTAGTTCCCTCAGGACTCGTGGATGGACTTCATCAGGTCCCATGGACTTATGCACCTTCAGGTTCCTCTGATGGTCTTGAACCTGATCTTCTCCTGCAGTGAGTGGTTCTTCATTCTCATAGACCCTGCCTTTGCCTTCTGCAACTTGGGTGGTGTGGTTGGAGCCCTTGCTGGTGAAGACTGAGGCGAAAAAGTCATTCAGCACCTCAGCCTTCTCCATATCCTGGGTAATCAAGTCTCCTGTTTCCTTCTGGAAAAGGCTCACATCTTCCCTAGTCTTGCCTTTATCCCTGACGTACTTACAGAAGTTTTTCATGTTATTCTTGATTTCCCTAGCCAGATATAATTCTAACTGGGTTTTAGCTTGCCTAATCTGGTTCCTGGCCACTCGGACACTCTGTATGCCACCCAGTCAACCCGCCTTGGCTTCCACCCTCTCTAGGCCTCCTTTTTGCTTTTGAGGTTGTTTTTTTTTTAACATGCCAGAAGATAAAAAAGCTATTGGCATCATGCCTCACTCAAGACACAGCTCAGCTGTGGCAGGGGAAAGTGTGTGTATCCTAGTATCCACTATGAGAAAGTGATTGATAATCTGTACGTGTTCAGTCAAGTAAATAAAGGCATCCTAAACTGCCTTTGTGTTTAGGAAACACGTCTCACAATGCTGAAACAATATATTTGAGTTTTAGGGTAAGTCTGTGCAACCTTAAGAAAAATTGCAATTGGAAACTGGAAAGCTATGTTTGCACACACAATGTTGCATTCGATGAAGAATACCATTAAAAATCAGGCTTACAAACCCTTATGTATACACTATATAAACGTGAATTGCTTAATAAATGTCTTACTCGCTCACGTGAGATCAATACAATATAAGACTTAAGGATATACATTTAAGAGAACATCATTCTGCTCACATTATTTACCAGAACACATTTTTATGCACCTAAGAAAATATGTAGCTCTTAATGTGGTTGAAACTCACAGGTTGTGTTTAACTGGGTGGATTTTTTTTTTGTTACCATTTGTATAAGAAGGTCATTTAAACAGCTGGATAACTTTAGGCACTTTTTTTTTTGGTTTTCATAAAATATTGGATTGTATTGCATATAAGTATGGCTTTATTAATGCTGCTAAAGTAATGACAATACCTTTTACATCATTAACATTCTTTTTGTGCTGTTATTTAGAGTTCTCATTCTTCATTAAAATTTACAACTGCAGCAGAGGGTACAAGTTACAAACAATTACCCTGCTGTTACTATGACTTTTGGTCTAAAATTCCATGTTGTATTTCACAATCCTTTAGTTAGACCCCTGTTAAAACCACTAGTTCAGCATGTGGTAGCAGAGTAATAATGAATTATTTTAAGACTAGCATATTTGAGAATAAGAAATCATTTGGTTCAAAGTTTTGAAGTATCATGAGCTCACAAATAATGAAGAATTTTCCAAGTAATGTCAGCTTCAAGCTGAAATTCAAGCTCCAAGCATGATATATATGGTACAATTCTGCAATTGTCCACTGGAAAAAATGTCACTTTTTTAACATTTAAAGACAAGGAAACAATATATTCTTATTTTTAAACTGTGACATGATAATTCAAGATTCATACTTAAGAAGCATTTCTTTGGAAACAAATAAAATACACCTGTACTATTAAAATGATCCTCATTTAAAAAGTCAATTAAGTGACCCGAGAAGTTTATATTCTGAGGAATAAGATGAAACAAATTGAAGTCAAAATAGCAAATTATTTGACAGAGGTATTACATGGATAATGTAATTAATAATGTAAGACCTAAGGTAAGAAAAACATTCTTCTGCAAAAATGAGCATATCACAGTCAGAAAACTGAAACAAGAAAATTTCAGTGCTGCTTTAAATGCAAATTGAAAAGTAACTTCATTTTTTTTGTCATTACTGCTGCCTCTGTATGGCAGTTCTTATATCATTTTTGAAGGCTGCGAAGTTTTGTATTCTCATAGACTAAGAAATAATACTTTTTTTATTAACATTCTGTAATGCGCTTCTTATCATGAGAAATATGTAAATGATAAATGTGCAGTCAGTATGGAAACCATTAAAAGAGACAATAAAACAAAACACAAAATGAAAAATTAAAGATTACCGTGTACAGTGTTTCAAAGGGTAAAAATCTTCATTCATTCTTGAAACAGCATCCTTGCTGGTTTACTTTTGGAGTGAGGTTTCATACAATTTAAAATTAAAGACTAAACCCCATTAAGCATGACAAAAATATGTATGATGTACTGTTACTAAGCCTGCAATTCAGTTGGAGAAATCCTGGGAAAACTATCTTTCATCACCTACTGCCTTGAGAAAATGCCTGGAAGAGCTGAGCAACATTCTTCAGGCTCTAAGTAAATTTGAAATGAAGATGGAATTTGCAGACTTTGTTAGTTTTTTGGAAGCCTCATCAAGACATTTTGAGTTTTGATTTCGTTCTCTTGGCATGTCAATAGATGTAGCAACATACATGACAACGATTTTTTAAAGTTTTATCAGACATAATTCTTCTAAGTATTTTTTAAGGGAATGTGGGAACTTGAAAGCAATATGATTTTCTCATTTGTGTAGTATGTGGGCAGTATTCGGATATTAATATGGCTAAATGCGTAACCATCAGTGGTCAAACTCATTGCAAGCTCTGTCCTTTGCACAACATAGTGAAGGTATACCCATGCTAGCAGCTTGGCATCTCCAGAATAGGGTCTTGGAAAATGGGATTAATAACTGGCAGCAGGTGTTTATGTTTACTTCCCTTCTTTGGAGAAATTGAGTGCCAGTAATGAAAGGCAGATCTTGTCTAACAAATACTTACTGTCAGTCACTATGGTCTTTTCTCATTTTTCCACCTTGAAAGAACTGAGCTTCTGCACAGCTCAGGAAATAAAACTGCTGCTGCTGCTTTCTGTCTCCTACCACCTACCACCTCATGACTTGCTTGAGGGTCTTGAACTGTCATTTGAGGATTATAGCTCTATAGAAATGAGTTGTGTCACTGTAACAATTAAAATCACAGTCTCATAAGCACCTGAAATGTTTGTTTCTTTCAGTGAAATATACAAATTTTAAAACATTTCTACACACACACATGCAAATATTTCAGGCACATCTAGGAATTTTAAGGTAAATTATCACTGCTCATAACTTGCCTTATAACTCTGCCAAGGAAAATAATTACAGCTTCAGTTTTACAAGCCAAATGTCTCTCCCCTGATGCTTGCTATTTTGCTTTACAAGATTTGAAATTCCGACAAAATTCTGGCAAACATTCTTTTTAGAAAGCTTGGGTTTGGTACATAACAGGAACTTTTTGTGGACGGTTTCCATGAGTCACAACAACCCCATGCAACACTACAGACTTGGGGAAGATGCCTGGCAGGAAAGGACCCTGGGGGTGTTGGTTGACTGCCATCTGAATATGAGCCAGCAGTATGACCAGGTGACCAAGAAGGCCAACAGCATCCTGGCCTGTACCAGGAATAGTATGGTGAGTAGGACTCAAATACTCTGTTCAGTTTTGGGCCCCTCACTGCAAATAAGACATTGAGGTGCTGGAGTGTGTCCAAAGAAGAGCAACGAAGCTGGTGAGGGGTCTACAGCACAAGTCTTATGAGGAGCAACTGAGGGAACTGAGGTTATATAGTCTGGAGAAAAGGAGGCTGAGGGGAGACCTTGTCGCTCTCTACAACTACCTGAAAGTAGCGAGGTGGGTGTCAGTCTCTTTGCCCAAGTAACAAGTGATAGGATGAGAGGAAACGGCCTCAGTTTTCTCCAGAGGAAGTTTAGGTTTGATATTAGGAAAAATTTCTTCACCGAAAGGGTTATCAAGGATTAGAACAGTCTGCCCAGGGAAGTGGTCACTATCCCTGATGGTATTTAAGAGATGTGGTAGATGTGTACTTAGGGACAGAAACAGAAGAGTTATTGTAGCACCCCACTTACACGAGGACTGAATTTATACACTTTGCAATTGAGTTACTGAAGTAATTTGAATACATATGGAATGCAGAATTGTGATTAGAGTTTTTCATGGCTATGATTCCAGCTGTGTAATCAAAACAGTAATTAGCTGTCCTGTTTGCTGCAGTTTTTCAGAGCTGTGATTGTAATGGAAAATATTTCTCATGCTTCCACCATTACCATAAAAAGCTTTTCAGCAAAACCCACAAGGTTTGCTTTATGAAAGAGGTACACAAAGAATGGATTGTCCTATAGAATGTATTCTGACCTTGTCTCCATATTTACATTTCCATGACAAAGTATTATTCACTACAAATAAAACACAGGGGCTGTCATAGATTGTAAGTAGACTTCTTGATTAATAGACTTTGAAGAAAGGAGACAGGCAGGTTGCGGTGAACAGTGTCCTACTGTGAAGGTCCTGGCGTGAAACGGAGCTTTTCCATGGCTGTGATGTAGCCTGATCAGGCATGTGCAACAGCTGAATGTACACAGTTACTTTCTCTACAAAAGAAAGTGGAATTAATGAACGTGCCATGTTATAGAATGCAGAACTGAGGGATAAGCATCATCTTTTTGTTCTGTGTTTGTGTGGTACCTAGCATAATGTGGTCTTGGTCACTAAAGAAAGATCCTAGGTGATACCCCACAATAAAAATGAGAAATCATTATGATAGTACCATAACAAATTTGTTCCAATTCGATTATTGAGGCAAAAAGCCATGGTTGTGACAAATAGCTTTGTAATAAAAACAGATGTTACAGAACAGACCTTAAGGGAATCTAATAAATTATGTAACAAAATCAGAACCCTAGATTATTCAGTTAAAGATCCTGCATAGTACTATTATTTTCTTACTTAAGACTTTAAAATTTCTTTAAAAGTCTTACAGGTGCTAAATATATGTTCAAATAGACAAGTAGCCTGCCCATTTTATAAAGTGTGTTTTCTTCAGGATTTTTGAATAATTTTATGTGGAAATGGATTGTTGACTAATATTAGTTGTTTAGCATAAATAAGTTGTAATTAGAATAAATTATTTAGGATTAATAATATGGTGTGATTTGTGCTGTTTGCCTAGCTTTACTTAGCATGAGTAGCTAAATTTGCTGCAGCCTTTAGGCCGCGATAGACTTACTTTTCTTAGTAATTTTCCTAGCAGCTGGTACAGTGCTGTGTTTAGTCTTTTATGTATGGGAAAGTATGGGAAAGATGTTGCTATCACACTGATGTTCTGGTAGTTTTTTTCCCAAGTCTAGGACGCCAGGTCTTCATGGTCTGTCAGTGAGTGCAGGTGCACAAGGAATGTAAAGCAGAAGACAAGGAGGCTCCAACCCTCAGCTGAAACTGCAAATCAACAAGATAAGACCCTGCCTGCCTGGACACAGAAAAAGAATCCAACAAGATGTTAGAAGACCCCAGACCAGTAATCACCATTGGACTAAAAGACCCGTGGGCAGCTTGTGAGGGGCAGATGTATGGATCACAAGGGTATTTGTTCGGTGTCCCTGTCTTTGGAGGCACCCATCCCAGGCTGTCCTTGCTGCTGTACCTTTCAATTAAATAAATTATGCTATAAAATCTGACACCTGAGACTCTGCTGCAGGAAACCTAAGGTTGAGCTTGAAGTCCTTCTTCAAGGAAGTGGGCCTGAGACTAAGTGTGTGGGTGCGTGACACCATGAGTGGTGTGTGGAGATATACCTTCGTACCTCTTTGGTTCAAGGAGGAATCTCATGATCTTTTATAAACTCTGGTAGAGCATGAATGATTCACTTAACATACCTCAACAAACTAATATGGGCATGCTTTTTGATAGTGACTGCAAACAGGGAGAACCTGTATGTTTTCTTGTGTCTTATGTTGTATAAAATATTGGAAAAATGGAAATAATACTTACATTTGCTGTCCATGCATTTTAAAGCAACACTTTTTTGGTGGTGGTTTTTTTTTTCCAATGATAAATACACTTAAATACACTTACGTTATCTTTTAGAGAATTAAATTTTCAACATGAAATGAAATAATTTACAATATATTTTTAACAACAAAAAATGCACTTGAAATCCTTCTGATGTTATGTTTTAAGTAATTAACATTTTAAATCAATGGAATGTCTGCTCTTTTCTATTAGGATGTTAAAAATCATTATAAACATGACTTATTTCTCTTAGACCTGGTGGAGAACTTCAGGAATTTGGAAAGACCATATGCTTTTTCAACACAGAGATGCTGTCCTCCAAAGACAACTTATGCAGACATTTTCACTTCCTTTTTGCAATTTACCATTTTACCATATATGATATTTTAAAATTTCTCTTTAGTGATTTGTTATTATAGAAATATAGGAATTACTCCATTTTTTTCCATATACTGATGTCTGTTTTTCAGTAGTTATGTTTTAAATAGAAAACATGGTTTTCATTCTTTTGAAACAGATTATTTTATAATTTTTTTTAGAAATTGTATTACTGTTTGCTTCTTAAACCTACTTTTATGTGGACTGAGATAGCATGGTCCCAAAGGTTGTAGCAATTTTCTGGTACTCCAGATCTTGTGAAAATATTATGTTCTGCAATGATATTTCTAGTTCGAGGTCTTGACCAATATTTTCCACCCTCCAAGCCTACCCATTTTGTACATCTGGAGTTTTATCCCAAGGTGCAGAATCGTGGATGAAGAAAATTCAATGGTAAGAAGATTTACTACTTAATTATACTGGAACAAATCAGGAATATGGAATTAAGTTTTGGAGCCTCTTCAGAAATGGGGAAGAAACTCCTAGTGACAGCAAATAAAAAGGATATATTTTCTGCAGTATTATTCTCATAGTCATCTAATGCTAGTCTGATTTCTGTGTATTTAATAACCATACTATTTTAATTAATTCTAGAAATATTCTTGGAATCAGTAGTTACTTCATTCTTTTCAGGTCATGCTTTTACTACAGTGTAATAAATTGTGTTTGGAGGCTTTTCTAATGAAAATACATACACTACTGATGTGTACGTATTGAATTCAGGTAGCTTTCTCTATCACAAATTATTCCCTTCATATGACATTTAATGTCCTTACATTCTTATCAGGTTGAAGAAGATGAGTTTCTTGACAACTGCTAATACCAGCTTCCCAGGAGATGCAGAAGATTTTTGCAGCCAACGTTGATATCCTACAGTATGCTATGCTCCCATGAAATATTTATCCTTGAGACTTATTGCTGAAACATTCTTCTCTTCCCCACTTTTCCTGCTCCCGCCCCCTGCAACCCATGCTTTCATTTCAATTATTTCACCTGGAAATTAGTAATTTTTCCTGACATGTTGGCATTTTTACAGTGAAACAAATTTGCTCTAAAATAAATGTGTTACTGTTTTGGGTGGCTATTGAAGGGTCATACCGGAAACTCAGTGTGTTCCTTTCAGTGTGGGATGTGCAGGCAGCCTGTGTTAATCTTTTGCAGAAAGCAGGAATATAAGAAAGAAGTTTCTTTGGTTCTTCTCTTTGTTTGCATCGCCCCCTAAACTGGAGACACTAGTATTTCTTATTTATGGGTATCTTTGTCTTGATAGCTACATTTTAAAGAATTGTGATTTATTGGGGAGGAGGGAGAGTTTTAAACACAGTTTTCAGACAGCAAAGGAGGTAATGGAAATTGCATACTTATTCTAAGCTATTTTCCCTCAGACTGATGCAGCAGCAATGCAAAGCCAAAGTAGAAATACCCATTGGAAGAACACATCATGACATTGACAGCACATCATGACAAGGTAACAATTGATTTCATCTCTCTGTCCAAAATTATTTCCCTTATGGTGTGTAAAAAAATACATCAGTGAATCATTTTCAGAGGTCTAACAGAGACAGCACCAATGTGGGTGTCTGTACAGTCTTCCACTCTGTGGCGTACTGAACAGCAGTGTGCTCAAACAACTTGAACAGGGCACCAAAAGGCAGTGTCTCCTGCACCCTGGTCCTGCCTCTGACATCCCTAAGCTGTATTGCAGCCTTGGGTACGATTTATAGGCCTAAATTTCCAAAAGGGCTCTTCTCTTCAACCTTTGGCACTCAAAGAACTTCAAGACAATAATGACTGAATAGCATTACTTTCTACTGGCTCTTTGACTTTTGAAAGCAATCAGAAAAGTTTTCTGTTGTCCGCATGAATAAATAACACAGCAGCTGGAAGTCTTATAAGACACCCAGGACAGATAGGAGAAGAATTTAAGACTGTTTTCACCCCTATAGGGGGATTTTTCCAGCACTAAGGTGAGGGCCACAAGCAGCGCAACATGGATATTTCTTGAATTTCACTACTTTTCAAGGGTGTGTAAGTGACAGATTCATTTCCAAGAGGACAGTGTTGCAAGCGCTAAGTTCACATCACAAGAAAAAAACCCATGATTTGTTCGTTTGTTTATTTTGTGATCTCCTCTTTTGCCACACCACCAATCAGCCTGCAGAGGTTGCTGTGAGAGTGCTGACTGGCAGGTTTGTTCCCTTGAAAATCCAGTCATGCTGTTGTCGTCGGCGGATCCATGTGCCGGAAGTGAGGACTGGGTAAATTTTTTAGCTGTAGTCCCAAATGCCCTTGACTTCCCAGCAGCCTGGGGTTTCATTTTCTTTCACTAGGACATGTGAAACATCTAAGATGCCTACTGAGATGCATTAGGATATTAGATAGTGTAGTACCAGAGGAGTTCCCTAGTCATTGAGATCTACTTAGAGAGCTCCTGGTAGATTTCATCAAATCCCAGTTACCTTAATAAGAGATAAAACCAGATGAGATCTTTCCTCCACTTTTTTCTTTTTTCTTCTGTAAATGAGAGGAGTATTTTTACACTGGTATAAATACATGTGTGTCTACCTATATATGTGGGAAAGACTTTGCATAAGATATTCATCTGAGTATGGTGACACGTATATTTTATTACAGGCTATCTCTTTGTTTGGAGGAACATGTGGGTCCAAAGATGGCAATAAAGTACCAGGGAATTCTATATGGAAATTAAGTCTAGGTGAATAAAATTGCAATGATGGGTTAGTCAGGAAGCACAGTTTTTAATTGCTGGATAGACTAACACAGCATACAAAAGTATCCTAGTTAAACATACACCAGGGCAACAGAACAAGATTGTATACCTCTTTGCATCTGCTTGGAAATATGTAAAAGAATATCCAAACGCAATGCTAATCAATTTGTTGTCCTTCATTTATGAGTTAATTGCAAACCTGTGAGATGTAATGATGACTGTATAATATTTATACGTAAGAAACTTTAAATCTAAGTCCTTTTTTTTTTTGTGCTTCCTTAAAAAATGTTACTGTGCCCTCTGGTAATTATCTGGAGTCTGTAATGCAAGTCTGGACAGCATTTTATGGGTTAAATGAGTTTACAATATTTCTGTACACAAGTTTGCTAAACAACTTCAATCCATCACCTTATTTTGCCCAGGAGACTGCAAGATACAGCCCTGTTTATCTCTGATAACACAAATCCTGAGACTCCTTTGCTTCCTTTCTATGGTGAGCATTCACTCACACAACCTGTATCAAAGGAGTCTATGTGTCAGCCTAGAAATACAGTTATTTACCAATGAAATTAAGCAGTTACTTAGTGTGATCTGCTGTAAAAAAAAGCCTGTAAGCAAACACAGTTCTAGTAAACTCAGCTAAAATTTTAGTTTTTCCTTTAAATCAGAATGGAAATGAAAGGTAGATTAGCCATGGACTTGCATCATGCAGTGCAGAGAGGTAGTGGTAGCATAACTGCTTATGGCAATTTTTTCATTTTTAACAGTAAAAAAAAAATAAATCAGATTTTAAAAGTCTGGTTTTTGTAAATTCATTGTTGTTTCATTTTCTTTATGTTAGTTTGATATTTTTCATGATTTTGTTTTTGCCAGCTTTTCTTCTGTTAAATAACTAGCATGCTTAAATATTTCAAAAGTCACAAAAATTTAAACAATTAAGTGAATTTGTATGCCTTTCTGCTGTCTGTACTGAATATCTGCATAGCAATGCTGTGTTTCACATGTGCTGCCCTTTCTCTGTGGCCAGCCCTGTTGTCTGTCATAGCTTTTATCAGTAGATAAAGCACAGTAAATACCATGGTTTCTTGTGACTCGTACTTTTGTGCATTTCCTCACTGTGTGCAATTTCTGGCCTTGCATCAATAAGGCGTATTTCCACCAGTGGATTCCTTTGATGGTGGAAAGCCTGTGTGGCAGTAGAGCTGTAATACAAAATATCTCTGATTCACTTTTTCAGGAGATGTCAGAACAGATAACAAGTATTGAAATACTGAAGCTGTGGGGGCTAATGCCAGCACTCCTTTGCCCTTTCCTACCCTCTGCACCACTCCTGTAACTCCACCTGGTTCTTTAGAGTGAAATCATCCCTTCTCTCAGGGAGGAATTAATTCAGGTCCATGTACTGCTGGAAGGGATCAGCTTATGTTTTCTCAGTGACTACCACCAGTGGGGAAAATAATTCCTGAATACCATTTGTAAAACATGTGAGACTAAGATCTACTCTGTCTATATAAAAGATTTTCTCATAATATTATTATCCTTCCTGACATGACAAATAGCCTTCCCTTTCATCTGTCGTCCTTTGGACATTTTCGTAGAAGCTTGTTTCAAATACAGTTATTTTTATTATGATAATCCCCATGTATTTTTAATGGGATAATGGCTTTAGTTTTAGGCATTTTGAGCTTCCTGAACTCAAACTTTGACTGTTTGGAAGAATTAAAGATATTTGCCTGACACAACCTTCCTATCCAGAACCTACCTGCATATTTCTTTTTCTGTAGCTTTTGTTGCTGCAATCATTTACTTGGCAAGGCATATAATTATACAAATATCTTAGACTTGCAAACACTGCATTATGCACTTGTAATATGAAGAACACCTAGGATGAAATCCACTGCAGAAGTGTGTCTCTTTTTGCACTAGCAGTGTTTCTTATTTTGTATGTGTTTTATTTTTTTTTGTATTGTATTTTACAGCAAAGATGAAATGGTAGATGCCACTTTACATAGGAAAATCCCATGCTTGTAGCTGCAGCCATGAAGCATTTGCTCTTCATAGCCATGCCAGGGAAAACAATATTGGAAGAAACCCTCTGCCAAACCCGGGTAACAACAAACAATTGGTTTTGCTGATTTAAGTGTTCTGCATGCAATCAGTGTTTATTCAAGCAATATACTGAGTTGCAGCTTCCTCAGTTCTTACATATATTGTCACTACCTACTAGTTACCTGCTGTCGTCATTTTCTATACTTCAGCTTCTATCAAACCTCATTAAATTGCATTGTTTTAAAAATGGAATGGAAGTCACTTTAATCGTCTTAGTTAACAATAAAATACAGTTTATCAGTAAGTTGCAAAGCTGAAATATATTGACGGTTTTTTTCTACTAGCAAAATATTACCAGTAGAAGGAGGGATCAGCAAGGCTTCTGACTTAACAGCATTATCACCACTTCTGGAATTTGCAGTCAGATTCCAAACTTTCCCATCTTTCTTTCCCATCTGCAGACAGAAAATGAGCACCTGGTAAGGTCTGCAATACGTAGGCTTTACTTGGTCTTCTCTGCAGAGAAGGCCATTTTTTTCCCCTCCTATCTGGTGCAGTTTTTACATTACAGAACTATTTTCCTGGGACACTTTTTCACATTTTTGCAGTACTTCTTCATTTGGGCTTTTTCCCAGTGCTGTTTAGCTTTCAGTATCTCTGCTTACTTGGTGTCTTGTACTGCCTAGATAATGCAAAACCTGTATGTTGTATGGCCTTTCTTTTTCACAGTGCTACATGTAAACTCTGACCACTTTCTTAGCTGTTTGACTCTGTATCACTTTCCTTTGAACTAACATTAATTTTGTTACTTGTTTTTTACTTAACTGTTTCACTGCTTCAAAGGTACCAAATATTAAAGGTCCCCCTTTACATATAAGACTTTTCTTACCCTGCAAGTTGGATAGAAAAATATTGTATGACCAAATGTGACATAGGGTGGAGAGACTGGAGATATCTCCCACATCTTCCTTTATACTTCCCAGACAGGACTGACAGCATCAGTTGTAAGCACTTCTCTCCCTGTTCCAAGGCTGTAGCATTGAGTAACTTTCATATGGGTTTCATCATAATACTTTGAAGCAATATTATATAAGAAGGGTACAAAGGATACAGAGGTATTCAACAAATTTTAACTCACATGTTTTTTTTGTAATTAGGTACTCTTGACATATGCTGATTTGCACTGAAGTCTCTCGCTTTTACTCAGATTTCTACCTTTTAATCTTTGGCAGAGCAAAAGAAGAAAGTTCAGTGATGTAATGGATGAGATTTATAAACCCTTGATCTTATAAATCAAGGGACTTGATTTAAAAGAGCTAAAAGAAATTTCACCAATTCTCTTAGTTAAATCTTGTCAGGTTCCCCAAATTAAGCTTGTGAAGGAAACCTGGGGAGTTCAGTTTGGCCTTGGAACGCTAAAATGGGTAGTGTAACAATATTTAACTCTGGTGAAAAACAACTGTTGTTGTCCACGTTCATCCCCAGACTTCTGGTGAAGGCCTGGAGATGTTGTAAAATGAGTAGAAACTGCTTAGATACCAACAGACCAGTATAAGAAGTACTAAATCTAATGTATCAGTTTTTCAGACATTTTGTTGTCTTTGTAACATTTTGTTCAAAATCAATCAAAAATAGTACCCCAGTTTCGGGCCCTAACAGGATATAAACCATCTCAAATCCAAACTAATGTGGGCTTAACCCTATGTTAAGGCAGTAATGCCACAGAAACTCTACCTATGCCTAAGGCTCTAAGTCAACCACAGACGAATGAAGACTCCTCTACCCACTGCAGCCCGTTCAGAAGTACGCAAAAAGTTGTGAAGCTGGAAGACTTTCTCTCCTGGCCATTATTTTCCCTTGCTTTCAATGACCATGTTTTTTCAGTGCTCCAGGCAGCCTAAAGCTTAATGACAACCCTGCTTAAATGATAAGATCCTCAATTTGGTAAAGTTTGTAAGCACAAGCTTCAGCTTGTGTCGGTGTGTAAGACTTAAGACTACAGGTAAGTTTAGGTATGTTTTTACATTCTTGAGTATTCTGCTGAATTTTGGTGCTACAGAGCCACGGCACATGATCTTTCCAGCTGCAGTGAGCACTTGGAGGAAGAAAATGCTTCCTGTGCTTGGGATATTCATTGTACTAAAGCAGGATTGATTTCAGTGTAAAAGGTTTTTAAAATAGTAGTATAGTAATGTAACAAGAGAAGATTATCCTCAAACAGTCAGGCAGTTGCAGTAAATTTACTATTCTTTTTGTAGCTTTTTAATTGGGAACAAGTCTACTTACCTCCAGACACAGTAAAGATCAAAAAAAGGCTATAAAAAAAATTGCCTCTGTAATATTAACCTTTTAAAATCAATATAATTTTTTTAAAGATCAAGCTGTGGTTACTGGAATCTTTTTGCTTCCAGATCTTCTCAGATTTTTAAACTCTGAGTCTGTACAATTAGAATTTGACTTCAGTAAAACTACAACTTTATTAAATCAGTTTCTGCTTATTCGTCTAGCCATTGGCTGGTACTGATCTATACAGTACAGCGTACATTTAATGCAAATGTAAACAGCTTTAAAAACATCTCTCTCCACATTAAAATAATGCCCAGCATGGGTACAGTAAACACAGCCATATATATAATAGATGGCTTTGATCACTTGTAATGGTGGAATGAAGGTGGCAGCACATCAAGGGCAGAGGGATGGAGTCCTAGTAAGGGCTCTCAAATTGTTGCCCTAAGGCAAGCCGGAGATGACGCACCGGGACACCCCAAGGGAATCAAGGGGGATTCGCGCAAGAGGGTGACACGGCCAGCCCAGCTGAAGTGCCTCTACGCAAATGCACGCAGCTTGGACAATAAACAGGATGAATTAAGGGCCACTATGCTGCTGGAAAGCCATGACATAGTGGCCATTACTGAAACTTGGTGGGATGATTCCCGTGACTGGAATGTAGGGATAGGTGGATACAAGCTCTTTAGGAAGGACAGGCAGGGTAGGAGGGGAGGAGGTGTTGCCCTCTACATCAGTGACCAGCTAGAATTGGTGGAGCTCCACATGGGGAAGGACAAGGAGCTTGTTGAGAGTGTATGGGTTAAGATTAAAGGGAAGACAGGAGAAGTTGATGTTACAGTAGGGGTCTGCTATAGGCCACCTGACCAGCAGAGCCAAGCAGATGAGGCCCTCCATAGGCATACAGAAGTGGCTTCGCGTTCACAGGCCCTGGTCCTCATGGGGGATTTCAACCACCCTGACATCTGCTGGAGGGACAACACAGCAAGGCACCAGCAATCCAGGATGTTCCTGGAATGCATAGATGACAACTTCCTTCTCCAAATGGTAGAGGAACCAACAAGAAAAGGTGCTATGCTGGACCTCGTTCTCACCAACAGGGAAGGGCTGGTGACCAGCGTGAGGCTCAGGGATAACCTTGGCTGCAGTGACCACGAAGCAATAGAATTTAAGATCCTCAGGGCAACTAGGAGGATATATTCCAAGCTTACAACCCTGGACTTTAGGCATGCAGGCTTTGATCACTTCAGAGATCAGCTGGCCAAAGTGCCATGGAATAAAGCTCTAGAGGGAAGGGGGGCCCAGGACAGCTGGTCAGTATTCAAGGATCACCTTCTCCGTGTCCAGGAGCAAACTATACGACAAAGAGGAAGGCAGGAAAGAATGCTAGGAGACCTGCCTGGATGAATGGGGAGTTCCTGGACACACTGTCACACAAAAAGAAACTTTATAAGGAGTGGAAGAAAGGACAGCTAGAATGGGGGGCATATAAGGAAGCTGTCTGAACAGCAAGAGACCTGGTGAGAAAAGCTAAAGCTCAGTTAGAATTAAATCTAGCCAAGGAGATCAAGGGAAACAGCAAAAATTTCTATAGGTACATTAACAGCAAGAAGAAGACTAGGGAGAGTGTGGGCCCCCTCAGAAAGGAAACAGGGGAGCTGGTGACAAGTGATATGGATAAGGCCGAGGTTCTCAACGACTTCTTTTCCTCAGTCTTCACTGGGAAGGGCTCCAGCCACACTTCCGGAGTATCAGAAGACAATGTCAGGGGTTGGACAGAACTGCCCATCATAAGTGAAGATCAGGTTTGTGACCATCTGGTGAACTTGAAAGTGAACAAGTCCATGGGACCTGATGGGATACACCCACGGTACTGAAGGAACTGGCAGATGAGGTTGCTAAACTGCTCTCTATTATATTCCAAAAGTCATGGCAGTCTGGTGAAGCCCCCACTGACTGGAAAAAGGGAAGCATAATCCCCATGTTCAAAAATGGAAAGAAGGAGGAACCAGGGAACTATAGGCCAGTCAGTCTCACCTCAGTGCCTGGTAAGATTATGGAGCAGATCCTCCTGGAGGCACTGCTGAGGCAGAAGAATAACAAAGAGGTGATTGGGTACAATCAACACGGTTTCACCAAGGACAAATTGTGCCTGACAAACCTGGTGGCCTTCTATAAGAAGGTCACAACATCAATAGACAAGGGGAGAGCAACTGACATCATTTACCTGGACCTGAGCAAAGCCTTTGACACTGTCCCGCATGACACTCTGGTCTCCGAGCTGATAAAATATGGGTTTGCTGGACTGACAATTCAGTGGATAAAGAACTGGCTTGCAGCTGCACCCAAAGAGTGTCTGTAAATGGGTCCATGTCCAAGTGGAGGCCAGTGACAAGTGGAGTCCCTCAAGGATCAGTCTGGGACTGGTCTTGTTTAACATCTTCGTCAGCGACAGGGACAGTGGCATAGAGTGCACCCTCAGCAAGTTTGCTGAGAACACCAAGCTGTGTGGGGCAGTGAACACACTGGAGGGAAGGGATGCCATCCAGAGGGACCTTGACAGGCTGGAGAGGTGGGCCCATGCCAGTCTCATGAAGTTAAAAAAGACCAAGTGCAAGGTCCTCCATCTGGGTCGGGGCAATCCCAAGCACCGATATAGGCTAGGCAGTGACTGGCTTGAGAGCAGCCCTGAAGAAAAGGACTTGAGGGTGCTGGTAGACAAGAGGCTCAACATGTGCTGTCAGTGTGCACTGGCAGCCCAGAAAGCCAATCATATCCTGGGCTGCATTGGAAGAAGTGTGGCCAGCAGGTCAAGGGAGGTGATTCTCCCCCTCTGCTCCGCTCTGGTGAGACCCCACCTGGAGTACTGCATCCAGTTCTGGAGCCCCTACTTCAAGAGAGATATGGACGTGCTGGAACGTGTCCAGAGAAGGGCCATGAGGATGATCAGAGGGCTGGAGCACCTCTGCTATGAGAACAGAATGAGAGAGTTGGGGTTGTTCAGTCTGGAGAAAAGAAGGCTATGAAGAGACCTTATAGTGGCCTACCAGTATCTTAAGGGAGCCTAAGAGAAAGCTGGTGAGGGACTTTTTAGGATGTCAGGTAATGGTAAGACTAGAGGGAATGGATAAAAACGAGAGATGGGACGATTCAGACTGGACATTAGGAAGAAGTTCTTCACCATGAGGGTGGTGAGAGACAGGAACAGGTTGCCCAGAGAGGTGGTGGAAGCCCCATCCCTGGAAGTTTTTAAGGCCAGGCTGGATCGGGCTCTGAGCAACCTGATCTAGTGGGAGATGTCCCTGCCCATGGCAGGGGGTTTGGAACTAGATGATCTTTAAAGTCCCTTCCAACCCTAACAATTCTATGATTCTATCATTTTAACTCATGATATTTTAAAAAGCATTAAAATATCTTAGAGAGTAAGTTCTGTGTCTCATCCATAAAAGGCTTGGTGAATCACTAAACAGTACACTGCTCATTTTGTGAATTACGGTGCTTAAGTCACCAACATCTCACTAATATGTATCTACTATATTTCTACCCTAAAACTGCATATTAAGGAGTGAGCAACTTCCTCAACTGTAATGAAACGTCAGGACGTTATGGCACCCCTTAGATATCAGCACAGAAACATGCTCCAGCTTTCTTTGCCTTCCACATTTATAGACCATTTAACTGGTATGCACTCCACAGTCCTGTTTTACGATTAGTGATAAGAATATATTGGCAAGTACAGCAGCACTGTATGAGCTGATACTCACAGCTCTGGACCATTTATAACATGCCACATACCTCTGAACAGCCTGATTCTGCTTTCCCTTTTAGCATAGCTCTGTCTGCCATTAGACTACTGCTCTTCTATCAAAACTCAACAGAGTTTTTCCAGTGATGTGAGCAACTCTCCTATTCTGGTGGCAGGTCTTTTTCTTGAGGAGAATGGTATCTGGCCACCTGTGCCTCACTGATGGGTGTTTCTTCTTAGGGGTTTGTTATTTTTAGAGATGTATAGCCCCCTAATTTAAGAACACTGCAACCTCCAAGATGAAACAGCTAGGTGGAAGGGACTTAAGTTCTGCATGATCCGTTTCTTGGTAGCATTTCTTAACCCTGTGTGATTTCTTCTGTTTTTCACCCTACAATGTATTTTCATATGTCTTTCTGAAGTCAGGGATCAAGTGCAATCTCATAGTTGTTACACTCTAGAACTCAAGGAGCAGTAAGTCGCACCAACGTTATGGAGTTTTAGTACAGCAGCAGGAGAGAAGACTGTAAGCTGTCAGGCAAGCTGTCAAGCTGGAGGAGTACAACAAGGGCAACAACAAAATGTTTGGACCAAGAGTGATTTTATTGCTGGCTGTCTTTGTTTTCAAACTAAATTTCCAAAGCAAGGGCTTGAAACAAGAAGCGTGGAGCATGTAAACTTGGCTGGTCTTTGTTAGTTCTTCATACACAAAAGAAGATTAGTTAAAATCATCAGGAATATACTCAGCTTTTAAAGAGTAGGGCTAATTCTATCATGTCAAGTAGCTACGATGCATTCAAAACAGATGGAAGAAAACTGACACTTATCCAGACCAAGAGAGTAAATATTTTTCTCATTGTCATAGATGTCAATGTGTGCACAAAAATGGGTCGTGTATTTTCTGGAGGTAGAATGGCATTGAAATGACTGGAAGAATTTTGTGCACTGTTCAATGAAAACAGAGGGAACTACAAACTATGGACTGAATGATATAATGTCTGTTATAAACATATCTTCATTATGCTTAATTTACACAATGTTTAACTTTCAAATGGAATTGAGTTTTGACCATATTTACAAACACCCTATTTTCAAATGCATACGTATAGGATATGGCAAAAATTTAAACTCGGAAACAATGCTAAACAAGAACATGAAAAAAGTTGAAGGATGAAAAACATCCTTCAACTTTGTGAATATCAGCAGTATGATGTGGACTCTAAAGAGGTGCCAAATAGGGGACAAGTGGACTTATAGTTATGAAATACTAATTGATAGTGGATTACAGTACGCACTGAGACAAGTCCAATGCTGTGTTGCAGGTGTAGAGAATTCTCAGTATTCACACTATTTCTAGCACGAAGAACATATGACGAATAAACCAGGCTGCAGCATAAATGTATTGATAAAAGAGTCAGCTTATTGCATTAGAATCATCATAGAGTCATCATAGAATTGCCTAGGTTGGAAGGGACCTTTCAGATCATCCAGTCCAACCATCAACCTAACACTGACAAAAACCATCACTAAACCATATCTGTAAGCACTACTGTCCTGGTTCTGGTGGGCATAGGGTTAATTTCCCCAGGATCTGGCAGGGACACAGGTATTCCATACCATGTGAGCCACGCCCAGTCTATAGTCTGGACCTGGCCAGGGGAGGGGACAGGAAGTGCCGCTTGGAGCAGGCTGGAGTGTCCCAGGTCTGGTGGGTGAGCAGTGGTACTGTAATTGTGTTTGTACATTCCTTTATCAGTGTTATTGTTGGTGTTTTCTTGTTCCCTTTGCTGTTTGTTAAACTGCCTTTGTCTCAACCCACAAATTTTGCCTTTTTCCTTTGATTTTCCACCACACCCGTGGGGGGGTTGAGAGAGTGGCCATGTGGTTCTTTGTTGCTGTCTGAGGCTAAACTACGACAACTAGGCCTACCCTTCTTTTAAATACCTACAGGGATGGTGACTCAGCCACTTCCCTGGGCAGCCTGTTCCAATGCTTACTAACCTTTTCAGTCTAAAAATTTTTCCTAATATCCAGTCTAAACCTTGCCTGGTGCAACTTGACACCACATCCCCTTGTCCTATTGCCTGTTACTTGGGAGAAGAGACTTACCTCACCTCTCTACAACCTCCTTTCAGGTAGTTGTAGAGAGTGATAAGGTCTCCCCTCAGCTGCTCCTCATAAGGCTTATTCTCCAGCTTTGTTGCCCTCCTCTGGACGTGCTCCAGCACCTCTATGTCTTTTTTGTTGTGAGGAGCCCACAACTGGACACAGTACTCAAGGTGGGGGCTCACCAGTGCTGAGTACAGGGGGACGATCACTTCGCTAGTCCTACTCACCATGCTCTTCCTGATACAGGCCATGATGCTGTTGTCCTTCTTGCCCACCTGGGCACACTGCTGGCTCATATTCAGCTTCCAGTTGACCAACACCCCCAGGTCCTTTTCTGCCAAGCAGCACTCCAGCCACTCTTCCCCAAGCTTGTATTGCTGCATGGGGTTGTTGTGGCCCAAGTGCAGGACCTGGCACTTGGCCTTGTTGAACTTCATACCATTGGCCTCAGCCCATTGATCCAGCCTGTCCAGATCCCTCTGCAACACATTTCTACCCTCAAGCAGGTCGACATTCCCAGATAACTTGGTGTTGCCTGCAAACTTACTGAGAGTGCACTTGATCCCCTCGTCCAGATCATTGATAAAGATATTAAAGAGAACTGGCCCCAATACCGAGCCCTGGGGAACACCACTCATGACTGGCCACCAACTGGATTTAACTCCATTCACCACCACTCTCTGGGCCTGGCCCTCCAGCCAGTTTTTTACCCAGTGGAGAGCACTCCTGTCCAAGCCATGGGCAGCCAGTTTCTCCAAGAGAATGCTGTGGGTAACCGTATTAAAGGCCTTACTGAAGTCCAGGTAAACAACATCCACAACCTTTCCCTCATCCACCAAGTGGGTCACTTTGTCATAGAAGGAGATCAGATTTGTCAAGCAGGGCCTGGCCTTCATGAACCCATGCTGACTGAGCCTGATCACCTGTTTGTCCTTCATGTGCCGCATAATGGGACTCAGGATGATCTGTTCCATGACCTTCTCAGGCACTATGGACAGACTGACAGGCCTGTAATTCCCTGGATCATCCTTCCGGCCCTTCTTGTGGATGGGCGTCACATTTTCTAGATGCTAGTGAACTGGGATCTCCCTGGTTTGCCAGAACTGCTGGTAAATGATGGAAAGTGGCTCGGTGAGCACTTCCGCCAGCTCCCTCAGTATCCTTGGGTGGATCCCATCCAGTCCCATAGACTTGCGTATGTCTAGGTGCTGGAGCAGGTCCCTCACCATTTCCCTTTGGATTATGGGGGCTTAATTCTGCTCCCTGCCCCTATCTACTAGCTCCGGAGACTGGGTACTCAGGGAACAGCTGATACTACTACTGAAGACTGAGGCAAAGAAGGCATTAAGTACCTCAGCCTTCTCCTCATCCTTTGTCAAGAAGCTGTCCCCAATTCCTCTGAAAATCTTATACCAAGGCAGAAATATCTACAACTAATGATTATGAAAATACAAAATTAAAAGGAAATTAAAGCTAAGAGAGAAAAAAAGGGTTCAGGAGTTCATCAGTTGATGGACTACACTGATATTGAGAAGCAATTGCTGAAGCAGCTAAAATGACAGCCATTGTTATTATTTAATATTTGCGTTATTGAAGCAAATACGACACAGATAGATAGGATTAAAACATAGTTATATCATGTCTCTCACAGAGAGGCAGGGACAGCTCCTGTCCCAAGGGGTTTGTATCTACGCCTTTGCAACATCAACATCGCAAGTACATATCCAGGATGATCTTTGGAGAAAATGTTTAATATTCTTTCTGCCATATAACCCACTAACAGAGCTGGCAGTCATATCCTAAGCTAGTTGCATCTTCCAAATGATCTTGAGGTATGTAATTGTGAGCATTTTGAAATGTACCCTGCTAATGAATACTTGCATTAGTTACAAAAGCTCTGCATGCTACAAGTAGGGAACCTACCAATGCTACTGCAATTATATGACTCTAACCCAATTAGTTTGTAAGATTGCAAAAAAGTTTCCCATATGAAATCTTTTTTGATACCTATAATTTCTTGCTCTAACTCTTGTTCGTAAATTGCCTTAATGTACGTAAGGAGAATGTCTGACAACTTCCATAATGAAGGAGTTTGGAATTCAAGGAGCAAGCAGCAAGGCACTCCTTGCACTTTTTCATTGTTTTGCTCTTTGTCTTAAAGGTGACTAAGTGGGGTGGAAGTGGAATTGAAAACTTGTGAATTTGTCATCCTGGTTGTTTCTCTGACTGACCTGTCATGTATGGGCAGCAAGATAATTTATCATTATAAATCATCTTAAATATATTTTTAGCTAATGTGGTTTGTCTTTTCTGGCCCATCTTTTATTATTTTTCACATTTCAGTGGGAAATATAGTAGCACAGACACATAAGTGTCTACCTTGCTAGCCAGTGACCAACTTTTAAAGACAGTGATAGAATATGCTGATATTCAGATGTGAGTACTGACATTCAGACTCCCTTATATGAAAGTTTACACTCTTTTCTCCTTTATCTTTCTTTTCCATTTTGCTCCTCTCTCTGCTTCCAGCAGCCCTCACCTCAGGCTTACCTTCACTGGACTACTAACAAACCAAAAGAAGCGTTTCTGTCTTATCAGTAGATAGTCTGTGTCAGGAAGAAAGAAGGTTTGGACCAGGGTGACCTTCAGTTGCTCCTTGAAAGTTTTCATTCGTGATGATGGCCAAGCAACAAGGGCAAATATGGAATAGATAGCTGTTCCCTTCCTGAAACTGAGAAAGTTCTAGGGAGTTTTGCAAAAATAGGGGAAAAAGGAAGGTGAAGAATGAGTTTCCCATCCTTATAGATGACAGACAGCATGGGATTGGAGCATGAGGTGTCTGTACTTTGAAGTGACAGAAGTATATGAAAAATGCAGGGATAGATCTGTGACTTTACAGACCTGTGAGCATGCTAGTCTGAAAGAATTTTCTACCTCCCTCATAGTGCTGTCACATGCTTGGAAAGCATCCAGATGGTGCACATCACCATCTTTGGTCATTCATGCAAGCTGTCCATCCTATCTTTCTGTCCAAAGGGCATTCTATGTGGGGAGAGCCCTTCTGCCCACAGGAGCAGTGATGCTGTTCAGGCGTTCATATGTTAAGACAATTCAGTTCATGTATTAAGACAAATCAACATTTCAGTGTGTTAATATGGCAGACTATGAGCTCCAGTAGCTGAAAGTCCTCATTCATGAGCCCTGTCAGATTTAGACGCAGCAGCTGAATTGGTGACTTTAGTCAAAAACCTGTTCAGAGTCCTCAGGTGAACTCTGTGACAGGGATCATATAGCCAAGCACTATTCCTCCAGTTAAATATTAAACCAGGCAGAGTGAAAAAAAGCTGATGTCCTACTCTTAGGTGTGAAATATTTTTTAAGGTGTGACCACATATTTTCAATTTAAACTGGCTTTTTTTTTTCTTCATTACTAAAGCAGAATAATTGTTTTGTATTTATTGTTAAGTTATAGATCTGTAATAGATAACATGTATTTATACAGATCATAGAATCATAGACTGGTTTAGGTTGGAAGATATCTTAAAGATCATCTGGTTCCAGTGGGGCATCCAGAACTTACCTGGGCAACCTGTTCCAGTGCCTTACCATCCTCATAAAGAAAAATTTCTTCCTGATATCTAATATATTAATACAACTCATTTGTATTGATATGTACAAATTTACATCATTAGTAAGCGTGGTCAATTTTTAGAGCCAGTTTTCACATTTCCAAAGTTTTCAACCCTGGAGAACTTAAAATACAATTAATAAATAATCTTGCTTTCCTGGCTATCACCCCTTCTGGTGCAGTGTGACTAGCATGGTTTGACCTAAGATAATATCTACTGATATTAGTAATTATGGATATAATGCTAATATAAAATGCAAATCATGGACATTGGTGTAAGAAAGAAAATAGAATGCAATGCTGTACATTCAGGCTCTCAAATAGTCTTGCCAGTGGCTTTATTAATTTTATGCAAATATAGCAAATAATTCTGTTGATATGAACAATTGGGCTTCCATTCAGTAAATAGGATTTCCAGATAACAGGAAGAAAAAACAGCATTCATTCCCTACAGAGTCATTTTCTCTTTGTTTGAAATGTGTTCAATTGCAGTTTTGTGTGTGTCTGTGTGTATGTACATGTCTGTACTTTTATCCCCTCTAAAATCCCCAAAGTGAAATACAAATTAACAGAATCAACACTCCACCCCAGGATGGACACCTACCTGCAGTACAGCAAGCATCTCAACTTAGAATTAGCAGACCTAGATCCTCGGTTTCTTTCTCTTATTAGACCTATAGGTTTATCAGACCCATTGAGGAAACGCATGTTTATGTGAAAATAAAGCAGGAAGGGGTGAGGTGTTCTATGTGTTTCATTCTCTCTGACATTAACACTCAGGTTGATTGCAAGGAGGAAAGACAGGTGTCCTGAAAAACTGGGCATGATTTGTGTCTTATTATGCCTCAGAGCAAATACAAAATGGCTTATTTGCAGATACACTTCCCTAATTGTTTATGCTTTCAGAGCTGGGTTTTGTGGTGTTTCGTTTGTTTGTGGGTTTTTTGTTTTGTTTTAAAAGGGGACTTTCGTTTAAAAGACTCCCCTTTTAGCATAAGCTTGTTTATGAAATGTTCAATAGGCACATTTTAATATCTGGCTTAGACTGAAGCTTTCTCAACAGTGTCACGATACCCTTTTGACTAAGGTGACAAGTAAATAGCCTTCATTCTCCATGAAACAGGAGTGGCATTTAGATTTCTGTCTTTAAGAAAAGTTTCATTTTTTGCTGGTTAAGATCCCAGTTCACAAAGCATTCACTCAGCTTTGTAAGGGCTTTACTTGGCAGCAAATGACAGTAAAAATGGGGCAGATAACATTATTCAATCACAAGTGTCACACACATAGAAATTTCACCAACAAATTTCAAATTATGTGCTAACAAACTCCTTATTTGTTAGAAACCATTCAGATCAATTTCATACATTTTTATGGTATCACAAGAAATTTTGAGTTTGCAAGCTCAGTGTACAACCTGCATATGTGGACTTCTGGGAATATAATTTCAAAATTATCACTACAATACAGTTACTACATAAACTATTTGCTGGAGGGAACAATTTAAATGGGTCACATGTTCATTCAGTTACTTGCTTGGGAAGGTAACAACATTAGTGAACAGATAAATTACCAAGTACTTAATTTACTTAGTAAAATATTTAATTAGTGATTCAATTACTAAGTAAAGACATTGGTCGGTAAAGGAATTAATTAATCCTGAATAGCTTGAAATTATTAAAAAATCCACTATGAATTGTTTGCAGAATGGGTGCATTATTTTATTACTATTAGTAGTTTTAAAGCACAGTTATTCCCTTTTGGGAAGACTGCAGATGATTCAAGTCTGAACTTGAAAAGAGTTGCAGGCCTGCCTCCAGGACTAGTAGTGGAAGCATGTTCTACTTGAGAGACTGGAATTTAATAAAAAAAGCTGTCAAAAGGATTAAACAAGGAAAATCCACAGTAGAAAAATCTCTTTTGGAACAGAGAGGGTAAAGTGGCTACCCAGTGAGACAAGGTGAAAAACTGTAAAAGTAATTGACCTGAGCAAGCTACTAATTCTGAGATGGCTTCCTGCTGTGGAATAATGACCAGCATAGGTCAGCGCTGCAGCCAAATCTGCCTCTGCTTATCATCACAAAGGGAAAAACAGGTTACCAGAACAGTGGGTCTTGATGAGAAAATTTTGACATACCATAGTAGAGATAAATGGAGGCTAATAGTAATTAAACTCTTTCTCTTCTTCTGTGGTTCTCTACGGTAGCTGAAGCTGTGTTAACTAATTACTTTCTACACAGGCAGTTCAACTTGGAGATTTCATTTCAGTGCGTAACCAGGCAGTGGACCCTACTACCAGAGACTTTGTCTTGCTGGACCTGGAGTTTCAAAAGCCACCAAACACTATAATGCTTATACTGTCTGCTTAAAACCTGTCCAAAATTACTATAGTTTTGGAATGTCAAAGGCTGATAGCTTTTAAAAATGAATGAAAATGTGGAAGAGCTCCCATTAGATTTAGTGCTGGTTTTCAAGGTGCCAGATTGCCACTCTGACATAATAATATCGGTGTATTAAAAAATATTATATATGACTGTATAACTGTATGAGGAGAAGACTCATGCATATATGCACACAGATACCCTGTAGTATCTTCAAAATCTGAGGGAAAGCAGAATGATCCACATGGAAACCTTATGCTGGCCCAAAGGACTCTGCCCACGGCTATATGTTTAACAGGGATTCTCTTCAGACGGGGAGTTCTGGAAAATTTAGACACTGAAACATAATAAGGAAAGACCGATTGCATGGAAATACATGTGCATACGTTTGCAAAAGGAAGGACATAGAGTTTGAAAATCTATCCCATTTCTGAGTAATGTGGATATAGAGCCAGTCAACTTTATTCCAAGACATGGTAATTCAAGGAAGGTTCCCTAAACAGATGGACTATAGCCCTGATGCTACTGCTGTGTATTACCTGCCGCATATTAAAAAATGCTAGGAACTTGGCCAAGAGGCCTGAAGAGATGAGCTCTTCAGAAAGAGTCTTCTGATAGAATATGTTGGGGTGAGAAACCAACCTTGAAGAAAGAAGGATTTTGGTGCATAAGACTAAGTGGAAACCTTCCTCAGAGATCTTTCCAGAGAGACACGAACCTAGCACAGGAAACCTCACAGGCATTTTTTGAGCAAAATCTGACCAGTTGTAGTTACAGCTGCTGTGACAGAGGTTGAAGGAGAAATGCTGAAAGAAGCTTTTGGAAGTCCTGAGGAAGGAAGGAGTTGGCCTGATTGGTCTCAAGGAGCTTTAAATCATGAGGGAAGGTATAGTAATTGCTCCTTATGAAATGACTGAGGAACTGAGCTGGGGTGCCACAGTGCTCTATCATGCCACAACTTTTGCTAAATAGTATGGGCAGATACAAGTGGAAGAATGGGCTTCGTTCTGTCCAGCACTCAAGCATCTTCCTTATTCCTGAACTATTTTTTTTCTGTTAGAATTTACTTATATTTTTTACCTTGTGGAAATGATGTGACTTGACAGACTTCTCTCTGGATCTCAACTCCACTAGAAGCCATCCTTTTAGAAGTTAATCCTTTCAGCCTTGGCTGATGTGGAGTCAGGACACTCTGGTATGCTTGCAACAGTAGACTAAAAGAACTTTGGAAAGACATCTGGAAAGCCCCTAAGACACAGATTTCCTATTTTGGCAGATTCCCTTTTACATATCAGAGCATACCAATTGTGCAACGGCACATAGTCTTCTAAATTTGTTAAGAATGCATAAATTCATTGGATGGGGATGTGTTATTCATCCTGGTCTCTAATATCCTTCTTGTAGGAAATTTTTACAGCCAGCTCAGGCTATGGCAATTGAGTCTTGCTTCGGGTGCTTCAATACTATGAAAACTGATTCTTTGCTGTTAGGCAGCTTCTGTATGTACCTCCTTAGGAAGAAGAGAAGTCAGTGATGCTTGCTACATTCTCCAAAGGTTAGAACAGGCTGCAAGCTGAGCATGTTTTAGATGTCTGATCTTACTTTGTGTTACTCCATTCTGCATGTCCACACACTAGAAACACAGATCTCCAACATCAGATTTCTGAAAACAAATTTTCACTTCAAATGACAGTATGGTTACAGAAAATTGAAAACTTTAGCAGCTTTGTATTATGACTTATGAAATATAAAAGTATAAGTAGTACCAACTGAAAAGTATGTAGGTCTTTGGTTATCAGAGTGGACAGACCCCATCTACGCCAGGGGCTGGCCCGGACTTGTCCCGCTCATGCTAGAACATGATGACTGTGCTGAACCAAGCGCTACCCAAGCAACAAGGGCAGGAAGAGCTCAAACGGAGACCGTTGTTGAATGATGATTGGCTGGGCAAAGGCCACTGTCATGCTGATTGGTCAAACTATGAGCCAGCCTAGACTATAACTAGTGCAGTACCCCACCTCAATGGGGATCAGGACCTTCGCCACCGTTGTGACTTGAGAACCATGGATCAATGGGAGGCTGCTGAATTCCAGAGGACCGTCGGGCCTGTGATGGTGACTATACTCTTACTGTTTCTCCTTTCTGCCTTCTCTCTACTTCTGCCTTTACTCTAATGCTTGTCTCAGTGACTATTGCTGGGGAATAACAACAAAGCTACAGTGAGTGGTATCTGACCTCGTTTGTGTCTTAATCTCACACTTGGAATCATTATGAACCTCTCCTGGGCCCAATGTAGTCGGACCGGGACATAACAGGGACCTTTAAAGGTAATATAGTCTAACCCCCCTGCAAAGAGCAGGGACATCTTCAACAACATTGGGTGGCTCAGAGGCCTGTCCAACATGGCCTTGTATGTTTCCAGGGATGGCGCATCTACCACCTCTCTGGGAAACCTGTGCCAGTATTTCACCAGCCCTCATTGTAAAAAATTTCTTCCTTATATCTAGTCTAAATCTTCCCTCTTACTCCTTGTCCTATCACACCAGGCCCTGCTAAAAAGTTCATCCCCATCTTTCCTCTAGGCCCCCTTTAAGTATTGAAAGGCCACAATAAGGTCTCCCCAGAGCCTTCTCTTCTCCAGGCTGAACAACCCCAGCTCTCTCAGCCTGTCTCATAGGAGAGGTGTTCAATCCCTCTGATAATTTTTGTGGCCCTCCTCTGGACCCACTTCAACAGGTCCATGTCTTTCCTAGGCTGAGGGCTCCAGAGCTGGATGTGGTACTCCAGGTGAGGTCTCACCAGAGTGGAGTAGAGGGACAGAATCACTTCCCTTAGCCTGCTAGCCACGCTTCTTTTGATGCAGCCCAGGATACATTTGGCTTTCTGGGCTGTGAGCGCACATTGTCAGCACATGTCCAGCAAAATGTAATCGCTCTAACTAGTATGGCCACAGCTTTCTTTCTCTGCACTCCTCATGCTCTCTTTATGATGGAATGACCTTCCTGGTGTGATCCTGTATATTTATGCACCCCCCCAGCGTGTTTGCTGCATTACTTCAGATATTGAAAATGCTGCCATTAAATAAGGGCTACGTGAAGGAACTTTCTTGGGCACCAGCCAGCTGGATGTACTTTCTCTCCTGAACTCTTACACATGGAAACTATCCTTGTGGGACAGGAAAAAGAACATGATAGGCAGAGAATTAATAAATCCAGTACAGAGTTAAGCTGACATGGGCTGTCCCCCTTCTCATTTTACCCACCTATTAAAAAAAAAACCTGAACAAAACCCAGCAATAAATCACACATGGATACTGTATAAGTTTTTATTTCAAGAATATTAATGAGAATGTGATGATAAATTTACAACAAACCTCTTGATCCAGGGTCTTGGGATGGCCTACAAGAATTTATGAACCTTTAAGAGGAAATAGTCTGCACCCAGAAACGAATAGAAACAAATCAGCTGAAAGTTCCTAAGCACCATTTTACCAAAAATTTTGCATTAGCAAGCTCCTTCCAGAACCTTTTCTCTGCTCTACTGCATTGGATCTTGTTTTCTTTGGTTTGTCCTTAGGACCTGAGCACCTGTTCACCCTTTGCTGAATGGGGTGAAATGATCTGTTGTGAATATGAATTTACCACTGCAAAAGACAAGACGGAAAATGTAGTAACACTTTCTCACAGTGTGTTATTTGAGGGTTGTTTCTACAAAGACATTGTAATACGTGGCTCTGTAACTTAGCCAGCTGTTGGCTGCCCTTGGCTACGAAATTGCAAGGCAACCCGCTGCTCTTCTGAAAGATTAATCATCTGGGTTTCTTTCTGTAACATACAACTTCTTTTCTCCATTTTTTTTCATTCTGTGATAGGAGCTTGGAGGTAGGAGAGTTGACTCTGTATATTTTGTATTTATCTTTCTTTCATAAATACTTTTCTTGTTAAGATGCAATACATATTTATAGGATTTTTTTTTAGTGCCACCGAGTCTTCAGAAAAGTTGGTCCTACCTAAGGCTCATAGTGCTTAGCAGTTAAAATCCATTCCAGAACCATTAGAGGGGAAAGAGAAGCATTTAGAAGGCTACAAAATTAATGATTAATTTAAATAAAATATGTCTTGCAATGTCAAAAGGAGTCCTACCCATGCCTGTTGAAGGAGTCCTACCTATGCCTTCTACATATGTATTTCTTTCTCTGCACTCCTCATGCTCTTTTTATGATGGAATGACCTTCCTGGTGTGATCCTGTATATTTATGCACACACCCCCAGCATGTTTGCTGCATTACTTCAGATATTGAAAATGCAGTGAAGTGAATCATGAAGCTGGCAGAAAGAAATTAGCAAAATACTTACTTTTGATCTCCACAAATTTCCTAATCTAGTTAATCTTCCAGCCAGGCAAACAACTGTACTGGAACAAGGGAGTGGGTACAAGTCATGGGTAACTGACAGTGGGACTGATTCTTTGATAGAAAGACTGGCTTATATCAGCTTAAAGTATTAACTGAACTGCAGACTAAATGAATGAACTGTTTTGAGGCCTTTTTGGAAGTGTCTTCAGCTGAATTACAGTTAAGTATTTGATATAAAATATTCTTGTGCATTGAGGATGAATATAGAAGAAATAGTGATTGCAACATGAGTTGGTAAGTTAAAGCACATATTCCTTACGCAGACAGTTCTTGAGCTAGGGCTGAAGAGATTTTGAGTTAAAGATATAGTGATGTTTAATAAGGATCATTCAAATGGGTTGTTATAGCTCTTAAGAATAGATTGTCTGAATGTCCACTGAGAGATTTCTGCTGTTCATGGAAGAAATTTAAAATTCACTTACTCTAAATTATTCCCCTCCTAATTGTCTTGGTTCTAATATTATTTTGGCAGATATGTTCAATCTGTTTCACCTCTCCCCTGAAATATCCCCAGAATACCGTATTTCCCAGCACTTACTCTCTTAGTGACAATAGTTGGAATTAAATATCAGCATTGGGATTGACCACAGCTTTTATACAGAACATCTTCCACTGAATATGGAGATTAAAAGCCAGTTGTTTTTCCTTCATTTTTTGAGCTTCCGCTCCCACCTTTTCTTGGGTAAACACAGCTGCTTACCCTACTTTCCAGTGGTCTTACATGTTTCCTTTCTGTTCCTCCTTTAGCCAGACCAACAACAGCCAAGTAAAGCATGGGCCTTCATACTTTTGCCTGGATACCTCCACTAATAAATGCCAAATAAGAATGCATGCAGACTTTGTAAGTAGAACAAAGAAAAACTGAATTTTTAACCAGCTGCAGGGTCACCATAAACATCCATGGATTTAATTGTAAATGAACAACAGTCAAAGCCAGCTGTCGTGGTTTGGCCTCAGACGGCAAAAAAGAACCACATGTCGCTCGCTCAGCGCTTCCCGGTATGGGAAGGATCAGAAGAAAAAGGCAAAACTCTTGGGTTGAGACAAAGGCAGTTTAACAGAACAGCAAAGGGAACAAGAAAACAATAACATGGACAGAGGAATATACAAATGCTATTACGGAACCGCCACTCCCCGCCCCTCACCGACCAGACCCAGGACCCACCAGCCGGCTCCAAACCCAACTTCCTGCCCCCTCCCCTCCTTTTAATCTCAGGGTGGGCGTGGCTCATATGGCATGGAATACTTAACCCTGTCCCCGCCGGAACCAGGACATTATCCACCCCTTATTCCATACCATTTTTGCCATGCCCAGATGTTACAGTTTTCGGAACATGTGACTGGTGTACCCGGCGTAGCTCATGCACACAGTCCATGGGCCGAGGATGTAGATCTTGAGGAAGTTCAAGATCTACATCAGCTGGGCATCAGCTCTGATCCCATCACCACTTTGCTTTACTCAATTCTTCATCAAAGTCCATCTGTCCTTAATTTGGGTGATTCTTACTGCAGTACAGCTGATAGCAATTATAATCACGAGGACATACAGTGACAGTGTTGCACACGATTTGATTCATTGGCTATTCTCCCCCAAAATCAAGTCCCCATGAGGAGTAAGTCCCCATCGGACTTCCCCATCCTGCCGCATTACCCACCAAGTGCACCCAGGTCCTTGGGCAAAAGCAATCCCGTGGATGGGTTTGCTTTGCCTGAGGCAGGACTAACCCAGACTGTCTTCCCTAACATATTCTTCATGTGCACTACAGGGACCTTATCCCCTTCTACAGTACGTGGAAGTTTTGACTGGGCAGGGCCAGCCCGATTGGTAGATCCCCTGGTGTTAACTAGCCAGGTAGCCTTTGCTAAATGTGCATCCCAATGTTTTAAGGTCCCACCACCCACTGCTCTCAGTGTAGTTTTTAACAGTCCATTGTATCATTCTATCTTCCCAGAGGCTGGTGTGTGATAGGGGATGTGATATACCCACTCAATACCATGCTCTTTGGCCCAGGCGTCTATGAGGCTGTTTCGGAAATGAGTCCTGTTGGCCGACTCAGTTCTCTCTGGGGTACCATGTCGCCACAGGACTTGCTTTTCAAGGCCCAGGATAGTATTCCGGGCAGTGGCATGGGGCACTGGGTATGTTTCCAGCCATCCAGTGGTTGCTTCCACCATTGTGAGCACATAGCGCTTGCCTTGACGGGTTCGTGGCAGTGTGATATAATCGATCTGCCAGGCCTCCCCATATTTATATTTCAACCATTGTCCTCCATACCAAAGAGGCTTCAAATGCTTGGCTTGCTTGATTGCAGCACATGTCTCACATTCATGGATGACCTGTGCAATAGTGTCCATGGTCAAGTCCACCCCTCAGTCACGAGCCCATCTATATGTCGCTTCTCTTCCTTGATGGCCTGAGGTGTCATGGGCCCACAGAGCCATGAATAGTTCACCCTTACGTTGCCAATCCAGATCCACTTGAGCCACTTCAATCCTGGCAGCCCGATCCACCTGCTGGTTGTTCGGATGTTCCTCCGTGGCCCAATTCTTTGGTACGTGGGCATCTACATGGCGTACTTTCACAACCAGATTCTCTATCCAGGCAGCAATATCTTGCCATAGTTCAGCAGCCCAGAAGGGTTTGCCTCTGCGCTGCCAGTTGCCTTGCTTCCACTGCTGTAACCACCTCCACAGAGCATTTGCCACCATCCATGAGTCAGTGTAGAGATAAAGTACTGGCCATCTTTCTCGCTCGGCAATGTCCAATGCCAGCTGAATGGCTTTCATCTCTGCAAACTGGCTCGATTCACCTTGTCCTTCATTGGCTTCTGCAACTTGTCGTGTAGGACTCCCCACAGCAGCCTTCCACTTTCGATGCTTTCCCACAATCCGGCAGGACCCATCAGTGAACAGGGCATATTTCTTCTCATTTTCTGGCAGTTTATTATATGGTGGGGCCTCTTCCGCACACATCACCTCCTCCTCTGGTGACATTCCAAAATCCTTGCCTTCTGGCCAGTCCATGATCACTTCCAGAATTCCTGGGCGACTGGGGTTTCCCATTTGAGTTTGCTGTGTGATCAGTGCAATCCACTTACTCCATGTAGCATCAGTTGCATGATGTGTGGTGGGGACCCTTTCTTTGAACATCCAACCCAGAACTGGTAGTTGAGGGGCTAAGAGGAGCTGCGCTTCTGTACCAACCACCTCCAAAGCAGCTCGAACCCCTTCACATGCCGCCAATATCACTTCTTCTGTTGGAGTGTAGCAGGCTTCGGATCCTCTGTATCCCTGACTCCAAAACCCTAGAGGTCGACCTCAGGTCTCCCCTGGTGCTTTCTGCCAGAGGCTCCAGGTAGGGCCATTCTCCACGGCTGTGGTGTAGAGCACATTTTTAACATCTTGTCCTGCCCGGACTGGCCCCAGGGCCACTGCATGGAGTATTTCCTGTTTGATTTGTTCAAAAGCTTGTCGTTGCTCAGGACCCCATTTAAAATCATTCTTCTTCCGGGTTACTTGATACAGAGGCTTACAATCAGATTGTAATCTGGGATATGCATCCTCCAAAAACCCACAATGCCTAAGAAAACTTGTGTATCCTTTTTGCTACTTGGTGGAGACATAGCTGCTATTTTGTTGATCACACCCATTGGGATCTGATGGCGTCCATCTTGCCACTTTATTCCTAAGAACTGGATCTCCTGTGCAGGTCCCTTGACCTTACTTCGTTTTATGGCAAAACCAGCTTTCAGAAGGATTCGGACTATTTTATCCCCTTTCTCAAAAACTGCTTTGGCTGTGTTTCCCCATACAATGATGTCATCAATGTACTGCAGATGTTCTGGAGCTTCACCCTGTTCCAGTGCAGTCTGGATCAGTCTATGGCAAATGGTGGGGCTGTGTTTCCACCCCTGAGGCAGTCGATTCCAGGTGTAGTGGATGCCCCTCCAAGTGAAAGCAAACTGTGGCCTGCACTCTGCTGCCAAAGGGATTGAGAAGAATGCATTCGCTATATCAATCGTGGCATACCACTTGGCTGCCTTGGACTCCAGTTCGTACTGGAGTTCTAGCATGTCCGGCACAGCAGCGCTCAGCGGTGGCGTGACTTCATTCAGGCCACGATAGTCTACAGTTAGCCTCCACTCTCCATTAGATTTTCGCACCGGCCATATAGGACTGTTAAAAGGCGAGCGAGTCTTGCTGATCACTCCTTGAACCTCTAGTTGACGAATCAGCTTATGGATGGGAATCAGAGAGTCTCGGTTAGTGCGATATTGCCGCTGATGCACCGTTATGGTAGCAATGGGCACCTGTTGTTCTTCGACCCTCAACAACCCCACAACAGAAGAGTCCTCCGAGAGACCAGGCAAGGTAGACAACTGTTTAACTTCTTCCGTCTCCAAGGCACCTATGCCAAAGGCCCACCAATACCCCTTTGGGTCCTTAAAATACCCTCTCCTGAGGTAATCTATACCAAGGATGCATGGAGCCTCTGGGCCAGTCACAATGGGGTGCTTTTGCCACTCATTCCCAGTTAGGCTCAGTTCAGCCTCCAGTACAGTCAACTCTTGGGATCCCCCTGTGACCCCAGAAATACAAATGGGTTCTGCCCCTCTATAGCTTGATGGTATTAGAGCGCACTGTGCTCCTGCGTCCACTAGAGCCTTATACTCCTGTGGGTCTGGTGTGCCAGGCCATCGAATCCACACTGTCCAAGAAACCCAGCTGTCCCTTTCCTCCACCTGGCTGGAGGCAGGGCCCCTCTAATACTGGTCATAGTATCCGGTACTCACTTCTTGCAGAAATGACTTGGAGGTTCCTTCTAGAGGATCAGAAGCAAGATCAGGCCTTATGCTCTGTCTGGGGAATTGCCCACTGGAAACCGGGGCGGCACTTTTCCTGGAGGGATCTCCTTTTGTGGTTGTCCTTCCTTGCAACTCCTGTACCCGTGGCCACAGGATCGAAGTAGGTTGTCCATCCCACTTCCTCATGTCCTCTCTGTGGTCACGCAGGTAGAACCACAGGGTGCCTCGTTGTGTGTACCCTCTGTACTCTCTCTCTTGAGTGGGGAAATGCCTGCTCCTAATAGCTGAGATGCTGGCCCATACAGGAGGGGAGTAGGATATATCCTCTTCAAGTTGCTGGACCTTCCAGGACAGTTTCTCCACAGCTGAGACAAGGGGGGAAGAGAGACTTTCTTCATATCACCAGAGCCAGCCAGCCACCTCATCCACCGTTGGTCCTTCTTCACCTTTCCATTCCATTACTGACAGTGAGTTGGCATATGACGATGGTGCACTCCGTACAAACTTCTGCCACATGGGCCTTGTGCATTTCACCTCCTCAGGGTCCGTGGGTAAGTCTGCATTGTCCAAGTCATAATAAATCATCTCCCACACGGCTAATTCTCTCAGGTACTGGATACCTCTTTCCATGGTGGTCCACTTGCTTGGGTGACATACAACATCTTCACTGAAGGGGTACCTCTCCCTCACGCCTGACAGGAGTCGTTTCCAGAGGCTGAGGGCTTGGGTCTTCTTTCCAATTGCCTTGTCAATGCCGCCTTCCCTAGACAGGGATCCCAGCTGCCTGGCTTCCCTACCCTCTAATTCCAGGCTACTGGCCCCGTTATCCCAACACCAAAGCAGCCAGGTGACAACGTGCTCACCTGAAAGTCGGCTAAAATCTTTTCACATTTGCCGCAGCTCACTCAAGCATAGGGACCGGGTAATTATCTCTGGTTCTGCCTCTTCCTCCTGTCCTCATGAAGGCCCTGGTTCATCGTCATCTCTTACTAAGTGAACTGGTTTCTTTGTGTACTTCTTCTTCTGTATGGGGGCAACTGATACTGGCACGGCTTGGTTCCCTGGTTCAGCAGCAGTGGCTGCCACCGGGGTTGGAGTAACCACAGTGGCTGCCACAGGGGTTGCAGTAGCCGCAGTGCCTGCCACAGGGACCGCAGCAGCCGCAGTGTCTGTCGCAGGGATTGGAGTAGCCGCAGTGCCTGTCGCAGGGGTTGGAGTAGCCGCAGTGTCTGTCGCAGGGGTTGGAGTAGCCGCAGTGCCTGTTGGAGGGGTTGGAGTAGCCACAGTGCCTGTCGCAGGAGTTGCAGCAGCTGCAGTGCCTGTCGCAGGGGCTGCAGTAGCCGCAGTGCCTGTCGGTCTGGTCTCTGTCTCTTTCTCCTGAGGGTGCTGCATAACACTGAGCAGTGCCTGGTAGATACTGGCCAGGGCCCAGCACAGTGAGGTGAGTTGTGCCTCTCTGGAATAGCCACAGCATTTTCCCTTCAGATATTCTACTACTCTGTCAGGGTCCTGTAATTGTTCAGGGGTGAAGTCCCAGACCATTGGAGGTGAGAAGTTCTCTAAGTACCTGCCCATGTTCTCCCACATGCCATGCCACCCCTGACTATCCAGCCTCGGAGCAGATCTCTGGGTGGTAGTCTTAAATAGTCATTTAACCCTAAACAAGACCTGGAACATATTCAGCAGATATAACACTAGGAACATGCTGGTTTGAGCATCCCAAAGATATTCAAAATTCTCAAAAGCTGTCATACCTGACCCGAAGGAGAAAAGGGAGGCAAAAGAGCTGGGGAAAGTGTCCCCCCCTGTTTCCCCCATAGACTGGGTGTAATTATTAATAAATTCTGAGAGACAGTGACCAAATGTACGGACAGGACAGCAATACCACATAAACGCCCCAAAGTCTAACAAGTGATGTTATCATATCATAAGCCGATATCGCACAGGACAGCAAAACGATAATCCTCATCCCCCTCCCAGAAGTAACAAATATCATCGCAGGGAGTACATAAGCCATATAGGAATTTACATAGCACAGCCATGAGAACAAACCAAGCAACATGGTCACCAGCGGCTCTAGTTGGATTCTGTCATTATCTCAACCCTTCGAGCCCCACGTTGGGTGCCAAAAAGGACTGTCGTGGTTTGGCCTCAGACGGCAACAAAGAACCACGTGCCGCTCGCTCAGCGCTTCCCGGTATGGGAAGGATCAGAAGAAAAAGGCAAAACTCTTGGGTTGAGAAATAACAGAACAGCAAATGGAACAAGAAAACAATAACACGGACAGATGAATATACAAATGCGATTATGGAACCGCTGCTGCTCACCGACCGGACCCGGTATGCACCAGCCCGCTCCAAACCAGACTTCCTGCCCCCTCCCCTCCTTTTAATCTCAGGGTGGGCGTGGCTCACATGGCATGGAATACTTAACCCTGTCCCCGCCGGAATCAGGACACCAGCTTAACTCCTCTTAGCTATATTAACTCTGTAACACTAACAAGAATAAGTGGTACAGGACCTGGCTACTTGGACAAGATCAAAGCTCACTTTACTACCAGAAGAGGATATCCAATTAGAGGTTTAATCTAGTTTTACTTAAGTTCTTTGACTGCATGCTTTTAGTTGATTCTTTTGATTCTTCCTGACCTTTTAATCTTGGAGGTGTGTCTTAGATAATGAATATAACAGGTTAGGTGCATGTTGTAAGTAAGAAATTGCCATTTTCCGTAACTGCTTGATGATTAATTTGCTCAATACATGTTTAAGCATTGAAATTGCCTCCCAGAGGTCAGGAAGAAAACTTGAATTTTAAGAACTGCAAACAAATCCTTATAATAATCTATTCACATGTCCCTGACAGCCATTTCAGAATAGAAAGTTCAGTAGCTTTCAGGGCAAAGATGGACTTTAGAAGGGGATGTAAACAGCTTCTGCGCATAGACTTCAATATTCCAAAAATTGGTATATTTAAAACTTAGTCTATTTAAAGTTAATACAACATCAATAACAATAATCATACACTTCTATCCTTCACAGATTCTGTCTGTATGATTCATTAACCTAACCTCAGCAGAGTACAATGGTCTCATTTCCAAAGCTGTGTCGACGCCGAAGGTTCAAGCAATAACACGCAGACCGATATGATCAGGTTAATGCCGCTTTATTCAACCTAAGTGTTACATTTATAGCATTATGGTTTCTGTTCATGTGCTCTACCTCCTACTAGTTGGCTGCATGTTATCCTCATGAGCTGCTCACGCACTTAATTCTTTCTTGTCATTGGTTGACCTTTCTTGACGTATGCTGCTTTCAGTTCCTTTGTTAAATTTCTTTCTGCAGAGTCAGCAACACTTCTGGTCAGCATTTCCTTATCTTATGTCCGACAGTAACTTTTCTTAAACTCATGTCAAGGCAGGCCTGCAGGCCTACTTATGCTAAGGCCTACACAGCTGCTATCAACTCCTCAGTGCTTGGAGTGTTCATAGGGTGACCTCGTTGTATTAGAAATCCTTCCACAAAGCTGTATATTCTTCTTGGGTTTTTTGCACTCATACATTGGTGCATCATTTGAAACCACTTTTCCTATAGCCTACCTTGCTAATTTGATTTTTTTAATTCTCATTTGCAATTTTCATATTAATTTTAAAACAATTTTTTTTCCAAGCATCATCATTAGGCCACTAGCTATACACTTGTCAATGCTAGAGTTCAATTTGCAGAGCCAAATTACGAAAATAATCCTTACCTGTGTGCATTCAGACTTGCACAGTATCTGTCCTGTGAGTCCCCTGGCCATGATATCTCTTCCTTGTGATATTGCAAGATGTTCAGTGCAGCTACAGAGGAGGTTTTAAATTTCACTCACAAATCCAACTGTTCAGGTATAAAAGTTCACAGATTACCACTCGCCATATAAGCCACTAGCCAAGTGAATGTGGACTGGGATACATAGGACCAGACACTGAATTGCTAAATGCCTTCACTTTTCAGAGTGTTTCTTGTTGCTTACTAAACAGAAAAGTCAATGAAATACAATCTAGAGAAAGGAAAACATAAAAAGATCTCAATTTGAATGGGAATGTGTTTCTGAGAAATTTTACCTTAAAGACAACCTCTCTGGATTATCTTTTCATCTGTTAATTATGTGCAAGCATATTAAACTAATAGATACTAGGGATGTATATTCATTTTTGCAATCTTTATTTTTAAATCATGAACTGCACACGATCCTCAGAAAGCATAAAAGCCCCAAATGGAGCCTAGCTCAAAGCCAGGTCAGAGGACAATGGCAAGGAAAGAAGAAAGATCCATAAACTGAGGGTAAACTTTTTCCAAATTAGATTGTACAGCTTTGGGTACAACTGAAGATTCCACTTGCAACCTTTTAATATGTGTTTTGAGCACAATTCTTACTGTGAAATATTTTCCTTCTTTCTTGAACACTGCATGTCAAGATGATACAAAACCAGTATTATCTAAATACTCCAGGGAACTGTTAGAACAATTCACTGACTGATAGTTCTGGGTAACATTTTTAAATTGCTTTCAAATACTGTACTTGTTTTTTCTTCAACTTCTTAGTTACATTTTGTGGACATGGGGATGCAACAGTTGCATGAACACCGAACACATGTTTTTCACCACAGCTCTATTTGAGCTCTAATTTATGATGAAATTGCCACATTAGCAATGGAACCAAAAAAAGGTTAATTTTGTAGGAAGATAGTGAAACCCCTTTTCTTGTACTGCTTTACTAGACACATACATTTAAAGCATCCTAATTGGGCTATGCAAAGTCAGGCTTTCTTAGCATTACCAAAATGCCTTTCTTTTATTACAGTGAGGGCAGACACAGCCTTCTTCAGTTACAATGATGGGAGGCACTACAAGCTGAAACTTGGGTGGTTTTCCTTCTCCCCCGATGAGCAGATAAAGATGTGGCTTCGGGTCTTTCCTCTGAGAGAAGCAGAACTCAGGCTGGGGCAGGGGGATGGTGGTGCAATCGGAGACAGTGGTGCCAGCCTCCACTGTAGCTGGTGTCTTCACGACTCCTGGCAGTGCTCAAATGCCACTCCACTCACCTGGAGGTTTCTGCAAATCCTGCTTTGGCCTTTTTAATTTTGGAAAGAGAGGTATCAGGTGATAGAGAAAAGCTTCCTGGGAGCCCAGTGCTTTCTGAAGGAGCATCCTTTCCTTGGCTGTGGGTTTACACACAGAAACCTGAACTAAGACAGTGCTGTTTCCACCAACATGAGGTAACGCAGATCCGTGAAGGAGCTAGTCTCCTTCTGAGTCTCTTCAGAGGTGTCTGTAAGTCAGATTAGACAGAAAACAAGGGCAAAATATGCTGGCCTGGTACCTTAGATGGCAGGGACAGTCACAAATTACAACTATCCCTGCCCCTATCTACTAGGTCAGGAGACTGGATACTCAGGGAACAACTGATTCTACTACTGAATACTAAGGCAAAGAAGGCATTAAGTACCTCAGCCTTCTCCTCATCCTTTGTCACCATGTTCCTGCTCTCATCTAATGAAGGATGGAGATTCTCCGTAGTCGTTCTTTTAGAAACTTTTAAAATTGTTCTTAAATCCAAAGCCAGGTTAAGTTCTAGTTGGGCTTTGGCCCTTCTAATTTTCTCCCTACATAAGTGGTCTGTCCCTTCTTCCAAAGGGCATAAACTCCTTTTTTCCCTGAATTATAACCATATCTCTCTGTTCAGCCAGGCCAGTCTTTTTTCCCGATGGCTCATTTTTTAGCACATGGGGACAGCCTGCTCCTGTGCCTTTAAGACTTCCTTCTTGAAAAACATCCAGCCTTCTGGACACCTTTGCCCTTCAGGACTGCCTCCCAAGGGACTCTGTCAAGCAAGCTCCTAAAAAGACCAATGCCCAGGTTCCAGAAGTCCATGGTGGCAGTTCTGATGATCCCCCCTCCTTGAAGAATCAAAATTCTTCAATTCTTCAAGATCCCCCCTCTCTAAGAATCAAAAACTCTATCACTTCATGATCACTATGTCCAAGGTGGCCTCCAACCATCACATCCCCCGCAAGTCCTTCTGTTTACAAACAGCAGGTCCAGCAGGGCTCCTTCCCTAGTCAGCTCCCTCACCAACTGTGTTAGGAAGTTATCCTCAGCACACTCCAGGAACATCCTAGACTTTCCCAGCTGTATTGTATTCCCAGCTGATATCTGGTGGGTTGAAGTCTCCCATGAGGACTAGGGCAAGTGGTCTTGAGACTTCTCCCACCTGCTTGTAGAATATTTCATCTACCCCTACATCCTGGTTGGGCAGTCTATAACAGATTCCTACCATGACATCTGCCTTGTTGTCCCTCCCTCTGATTCTTACCCATAAACACTCAAGCCTGTTGTCACCATCATTAAGTTCTTGACATAACACTCCCTAACAAACATCTCGTCTCCTTCCTTGCCTGTCCCTTCTGAAGGGTTTGTAGCCATCTAATGCAGCACTCCAGTCGTGTGAGTCATCCCACTACGTTTCTGCGATGGTGACTACATCATAGTTTTCCTGCTGCACAATGGCTTCCATCTCCTCCTGTTTGTTGCCCATGCTGTGTGCATTAGTGTACAAGCACTTCAGTTGGGCTACTGGTCCCGACACCTTTTTGCTGGGAGAAGCCTTAACTCCTACCAGTCCATTCCCAGGCACAGCTATAGTTTCTAACCCATCAATGACTCTTGCATCTCTGCTCTTGCATGAATCTCCATCCCCTGCTGTCACTGAGTCAGCAGACCAAAGGACCTCACTAGCATCCTGTCGCACAGACATTGGCGCACCACCCCCAGGCTTACCTCTAAAGAGCCTGGTTTCATCCCCGTCCCCCTTCAAATCTAGTTTAAAGCCCATTCGATGAGCCCCATCATATGGGACAAGTAACCACGTGCCTACCATCTTGAATTTTCCCTCACTCAGTCTGTGAACCTGGGTAAGTCATATGTCTCCCCTCAGAGACAGCAGAGGAGGAGGAGGAGGGAGGACTTGGCTGGGTTTGAGTTACATGAGCTGACTTGTGCCTGTGCTTTCTGAAGACAGGAGTCAGGATTGTTCCCATCCTGTAGCCCCTTCCTATGGGGTTACAGGATGGGAACAATCTGTATTTCTCTTCTCTTTTTTTTTTAACTTGACAATCCTAAGATAATGAGCTCCAAGGAGGGCATCCTCTATTTCTGAGGATTAGGAAGGGTTCTTTCCTGGCTAGGCTGAATGTCCCTGTGGGGCTGAGTGCAGCTGGGGAAAGGGGAGCTGGCTGTACAGTTATTGGCCCCTTTATAGCTTGTGACCTGCACCATCAGGCAGCCCTAGTAGGAAAAGAAAAAGACTGCAATCTTCTCAACTCCTGGTAAATCCAGTGTGCATCCTGGTAATCACCCTGAAGTAAAATTTTTTTGTCTTGCGGAGGCATCACATAAGAAAAGACTTGTTCCCTGCAAATCCAGAATTGAATTATCCATTTTCTTGTGGATAATGGCATGCCCCAAACTTTGTACTCAACCATGAGGGTTAACTTTGTGGAGTTCTGTTTCTGGCTATTTTGTAGCTTGGTGTTTTCAGTTTGAGTTTGTTGGGGGGTGTGTGGTAATTTTGAAGCTAGCTAAAAAACACATCAGTTTACCAGAGCAGTAGCTCTCTATCACTTGTGGATAGAAGATGGCTGGGTAGCGAGTTATAATATAACTCACTCTCCATGCTAATTGGTGTATGTGGATGTTTCATTTAAAGCTTCATCTCCAGTTTCCCTGCAGGAGGAGATTCTCTGCAATGAGGAAAGGCTGAAAGAAGAACAGCAAAGTGTTCAGCAGCATGCTCAGCAACTGCTTTCTGTTATGCAAGAGTTTAAAGGAATGTGAACAGTCTGCTGAAAGCCTCCTCATGTGACTGAGATCACAGAGACAACCCAGTGCAAATGAACAGCTGAGCTTTTCTGTGCTAGTACAAAGACCAAGCTAGAAAAGCATGGTGGAAGTTTAGCTTCAGATATGGTGAACAGAAGTTTAATCTGAGCAGGTTGCTCAACTGGCTTCTTTTCAGCTGTGGGGCGATATTTTAATTAAATTCTTACCTCTCCATCTGTGGTGTATTTTCCGTTATGACGCGATGTTTTTCGTCAGATATTTGAAAATTCATTGCTTTATCTCTGTGAGCTTTAAAAAGCAGGGGGAAAAAACCCTCTGTCTGTCCTATGAAATCTGTGACTGTTGGATTTTTTTTCTGTGGTGTAGGATTAGTGTAAGAATGGGTCTCTCATACAAAAAAACCCCAGATGGGTAGCCGAGCTGGACCACCATAAAAAAAATCAAGATTATAATATTAAATATCTTGCAATACTGGAAGGAAGTGGGGGGGAAGAAAGGAGGAGATGAGGGGAGGGGAGGGGTGGGGAGGAGAGCAGGGGAGGGGAGGGGAGGGGAGGGGAGGGGAGGGGAGGGGAGGGGAGAAGGGGAGGGGAGGAGGGGAGGGGAGGAGACCAAGCCAAAGCAAGATTGGTCTTTAACGACAGTTTCCCATGAGAGCAAGTACGAGCAGAGACACTGCCTACAATGCAGAGCTTTTGGAGAGCCCAAAGACAGAATTTTAGCCACATATAGAAAGGCCCATGTTGCAGTAATTTGGTAACAGGTGAAAAATTTCTGTTTCTTTTGTGGACAGCAGTTGTCTCTTGTTGCAGGGCCTCTTACTTCTTCACACTTTAATTGAGGAGGACAGGCATTTCAGTCATCTGTTCCTCTGTATTAAGAGCTGTCTCCCTTTCAGATTTAAATAGGCTGCTTTATACCGTCAGTTGTCAAGCCAACTCCCTACTGTTTTAAATCTGTCCTTCAAAAGTAATGGTGTGTGGTGTACCTCTATATCTTATAAATATATTTTAGCAGGAAATTGTCAATGTTTGTAAATGGGGAATTATTTACTATGTTATATGTTTATTATCTGTTGCAAAGGGGAAGTCCTGTTTACTAATTAAAAATTTTGGTTGTTGTTTTAAGTTTTTAATATGTGTATTTTATGCTAGTATTTCTTTACACATATGTTTCATATGGGGACACAGCTCTCCTTTGAGAAGTAAAAGCTCGCTTCTGATCACCCCCATCCAATCAGTAGGAATAATGAATAAAAATGATAAATAGTATCCTTAAGACAAGACAGATACAGCGATTACAAGCTCTCAAAATGAAAGGTGCTGTTTTCAAGGAAAATGTTTAAATGTTTACCCAGTTCTTTACACTTTGCACACATTGTTTGCAACTAACCTGACGCCAGGGGAAAGCTCAGAGTTCCCCCTGCTGCCACCAGAAAGGAGTTCCTGAACTTTTCAGACAATGTATGGCAGCACAAGATGGCAAGGAGCTTTCTTGGGCAGTGACAGAATGGGGTAAACCAGGAACAGGAAGATTAGATCTCCAAAAGACAGTGTGTATTTTGCTGCTGGCGGGCTGCCGTTGGAATCCAGATAATTGAACAGTGACTTAATTACAGATTTGAAAATGACAAGATTCACACTAACTTACTAAATGGTATCCCAAATCAATGCATGTGTATTAACACAAAATGTGTAAACACACACCATTTAAGGAATCGCACACATATGCCACCTGAGCTTTTAACAGCTATGATCAAGGTCCCTTCGCAAAGGGTGACTCCAGTGAGTTAACAGGTATCCCTTTCGGCTCCACACAGACAGACAAACAGACAGAAAATATTTGTATCCAGTAAAATGTATGAACATCAACACACATAAGAGCTAATGTGTATATTAGAGACACATGGATAGAAAGGTGGATGAAAGAGAGGCCAGCCAATAGTTAGAATTGGAGTAAGTAAATACTCACAATGCATCAGCATTCCTCAGTGGGTGATAACTCAAGAGGGTTGACTCGCCCTGGCCCTTTAACCCTTGAGATGTCTGCCTGAGCCGTGTCCCAGCTCAGGGGGAATGCTGGTCACAGCCCACTGCAATCCAGAAGTTCAAAGGGTCTCACTAGGATCTCTACTTATAGGGTCCAAGATAATTGAATTTCATTATCATTGACTTTTCCACTCTGGCACATCTTAGACAATGGGATATTCTGGTGCTTTGCCACCAGTTGTGCAAGGTCAGAACTTGCTCAATCTTGAAGTTTTGGTATCGCTCCCCCCCTTTAGGCCACAATCCCAGTACTGTCAGGGGATGATTGATTATCGATAGTGTTTCCAAGCAATAGGGGATGCAGGAACCAGGTGTGCTAATGGGTTGCCATAGCATTCTGGTCCATTGCCCCTCGCATTCTTTCCTGGTTTATGTTGGTTTTTTACATTGCTCAGGTGGGGGGAAATCACACCAAGCACTGGGGCTGCACCACCACACATACCTTACTGTAAGAAGGTAAAATGAGTTCCAATTTATTGTCAGCAACTGATTATGAAACAGTAAAATATAATTCTAACAGCTTAGTAACTAAACAGCTATTTAGAGAACTGCTTACCTTCTTAAGTCTAAGCAGTGAGATAAGACTGTAGCAAACTTTGTTACAGGGTTGGGTTTTTTTTCAGCAAACATGGATTTTGAATGAAATGTTGCTCTTTGTGTGTGTAAAAGTGTATTGCTTTTTGGACTGAGCAGGCCAGAAGGCTGCCCTCCCAAGTATGAGTCAGGCTACAGCTACTGAAAAGTTATTGTAGCTTCTAACTGAGGAAAAGCTTCAGATGACTGTGAGTTTCAGGCACTTGTTTATGCTGTATGTCAAAGTCTATTTACAGTTTCACTACTCTTTGTAAGTTTTTATTATTATTATTATTATTAATATTGTTCCCTCCAGACAAAGTGTAATGGTAGATGACAGTTGGCGGCCAGCTGATCTGTAGGGCTTCACATAAATCTGGCCTGTGATCGTGGTCAGTTTTGATTCAGGTCTGCACAGTCACATTTATCATCTCTTCTTCCTTGTTTTGTGGGATTGGTCAACTGATGACTCAGAAATTACCAAACACACCCCCATGTTCCACCCCCTTTCTCACTGTGAAAGGCTTTTTATAAGCTTGCTGGTTCCAGGACAGCCTTATATGATTATTGTAAGAATCTGTTCACGGCTATGAAAAAGTGATTTTTTTTTTTACATCAGAAAAAATGAACTAGGAGTATTATTATTTTGAATCTTGTAACTAAGGCTGTTCTTACCAACATGTAAATTAGCAGTATCTCTCAGGATTTGGATTTAACCTCTATTAAGTATGGTAAGGCTGACACAGTAGCATCTTTTTACTAGAATTGTGTGTTGCAATAAATGCCTTTATGGTAATGCATGCTTTTAAAAATGAACTTGCAGCTGCAAACTATTATTTTCTCAGCAAATGAGTGCATTTGTAGTTTAGCTACTTCTGGTTTTTAAAGAAAACTTCCATTTCTAATATGCCTGACCTCCATTGTAGGTGGCTGCTTCTCATGCTGGCAGCATTGTGGCTCCACTGATGTAAGGGAGAATGAAAACAACAGAGCAAGTCTGCATGAGACAATGTGGTGGGCTGACCTTGGCTTGCTGCCAGACTCCCACTCGACCACTCTCTCACTCCCACTCCTCAACAGGACAGGGGAAGAAAATAAGATGAAAAAGCCCATGGGTTGAGATAGAGAGATCACTCACCAATTACTGTCACGGGCAAAACAATCTCAACTTGGGGAAAATTAATTTAATTTATTGCCAATTGAAAATAAGAGTAGGATAGCAAGAATTAAAAGCAAAACTGAAACCACCCTCCCCCCATCTCCTCCTTCTTCCCAGGCTCATCTTCACTCCTTCATTCCTGACTCCTCTACTCCTCCGCACACACACACACCCCTCAAACGGCATAGGGGATGGGAAATAGGGGGACTGATCTGTTCATCTTATCTTTGTCTCTGCCACTTCTTCCTCCTCATGCTCTTCCCATGCTCCAAAGTGAGGTTCTTCTCACAGGATATCGTCCTTCTCAAATTTCTCCAAGGTGAGTCCTTCCCATGAGCTGCAGTTCTTCAAGAACTGCTCCAGCATGGATCCTTTCCATAGGGTGCAGTCCTTTGGGAACAGCCTGCTCCATTGTGGGTCCCCCATGAGGTCACAGGTCCTGCCAGAAAACTTGATCCTGCATGAGCTCCACTCCAGTGTGGGCTCTCTACAGACTGCAGCTTCCTTCAGGCCATGTCCACTTGCTGTGGCGTGAGGTCCTCCATGGGCTGCAGTTTGAATATCTGCTCCTTCATGGTCCTCCACAGCTAGAGGGGACAACCTTCTCCACTGTGGTCTTCTCCATGTGCTGCAGGGGATTCTCTGCTCCGCTGCCTGGAGCACCTTCTCCCCCTCCTTCTTCACAGACCTTAGTGCCTGCATGATTGTTTCTCTCACATTTTTCTCACTCTCTCTCACAGCAGCTATGCATCATTTTTTACTCTTTATTAAATAAGTTATCACAGAGGTGCCACCAGTGTTGTTGGTAATGCTCAGCTTTGGGCAGCCATGGGTCCATTTTGGAGCTGGCTGGAGCTACCTGTGTCCAAGATGGGAGCAGCTCCTGGTCTCTTCTCACAAAGACTACCCCTGCAGCCTCCCTGTTGCCAACACATTGCCATGTAAATCAGATTCAGACAGTATCAGTATATATATATAACTGCATTATTTTTATTTCAGTCACTAAAACCATCAGGTGCTACTAAAGTTGCTCTAGGATAGTTCTTTAAAACGATCAGAATAGCTAAGGACTTAATCTAAGTTACTACCTAAAAACTAGCAGCATGTTTCTTAATTTTTCAGTAATAATGTGTATCCTTGAAATATCAAACACCAGAAGGATGTTAATGACTTCTTAAGGCAAAGTCATTAAAATCAACATAACTGTATAGCAAGGGAGTTGCTTTGATATTTAAAAACAAAGTGTTTTTATTAACAAATTGTTTAAAAGCTCAGTGTTTCAAAAGTGGTTTTATACAGTCTAACAGCTATGTGATATTCCTTCAGCTTTTGGATTTCCTTTTTATTTCCTTCATACTGTTAGGGAGCATCAGGCCAGTTTTAATCTTCAAAAGAAAACTATACTAAAGTGACATTGACTAACAACACACATTGCCAATGGCTAGCTCTTATTTACTCTCCATCGTTACCACTGCATATTCGAAGTTAATTCTAATCTTGTCTGGAATTAGCTATAAGTGAGGAGTTGAAGCCATGTTGATAGTACTGATGGCTATAGTTCTCCATTGTATTAGTCATTAAGGTCCATCTGATCCAGCTTGAGAGCACTATGAAGAAGACGAAAGAAGCTGAAACCAAAAGGGGGCAATGCTTTTCATCCCTATTTCAACACTGTTGGTGTTCTTACACTCCTTGGTCCCTGTGGTGCAAAAATAAATAGGTGGGGAACTCATCTTTACCCAGGATTGTTCATCTGATTTCAGGGCCTGGATCCCACCAGGCAGCTTTCCTGCTTATTTCTTGAGATTTTTCTGTTTTCCCTGATTGTTCTGCATCCACAATGTTATTCTTCCAGGTTTTCTACCTGAGCTGTTGTTTAGGTGTATTGCTGCACCCTGGTTGTGCAACTGTACTGCAAGTCTGCTTTTTTCTCTTTGTGATTTAGTATTATTTATGTATTGATGCTTCATGGCATTACAAGATTCTTACAGGTTGTTACCAATTATGCTATTACAGTATTACAGTGTTACAAAATGCTTGCATAGGGTTGTCATTTACACTATTACGATGTCTTTATGCCTAGGTTCAGGGCATGCAGATATTAATTACACTCTATTTATTCTACTTCATGGGAAACAGTAGCCTTCTGCTTTGGCTACAATTTATTTCATATTAAATGTTTGGCTTCCTTGCACTTAAAAATCAGCTAAAGCAAAAGACTTCTGTTTCCTGATTTCCACATGAATTTATCTCTTAAAGATAATAAATCCTTGAACATACGAGTTTACGAGAAAAATACTGTCAGGCACTTGTGCTATAATTGTTACCTGGGGATCCCTGGTTAACTGGGATTGCAGTTACCTTCAATTGCAATAGCATCATTTGGCTGTGTTGAAGCCCTTGCTCATGCCACAAGGCTATCCAAAACTGTAGTGTTTGATTTGTTGGTGGTTGTTTTCATGCAGTGTAAAAGACTATAAACAGCAAACCAGGTGGTATAACACAGCGTAGTTCCTTCTCCAGTAAGTATTTTTCAATTCCCATTATTTTTAGATATTATTTGTATTCACAGCATACAAGCAGCTCCCACTATGCATGTTTATTTTAACAGCATCTTGACTACTCTCTGTAATTAGCAGGACATTTAAAAACAAAGTCTTTCACTGAAAGTGTTTTTGTACAGTCTACCAGCTGTGTGATATTCCTTCAGCTTTCAGATTTCCTTTATATTTCCTTTTTATTATTAGGGTGTATAGGAGCTTGATACCTCATTGACATTACCATTTCTCGCTGTTTATTCAGATGGGAATGATGTTATCCAACGCTACACCTTGATTTCAACTGCAAACATATAGTAAGTTGTCCTGGTTCTGGCAGGGATAGCGTTATTTTTTCCCAGGACATCGCAGGGGACACAGCCATTCCATCCCATGTGAGCCCTGCCCAGTCTGTACCTGGGAGATGGCTGGTGGAGGGGACAGGAAGTCGCCACTGGGAGTGGACTGGGGCGTCCTGGATCCGGTTGGTGAGCGGTGGTTCCCTAACCATGTTTGTACATTCCTTTATCACTGTTATTGTTGTTGTTTTATTGTTCCCTTTGCTGTTCTGTTAAACTGCCTTTGTCTCAACCCACGATTTTTCCCTTTTTCTTTTGATTCTCCACCACAGCCATGGGGGGGTTGAGATAGCAGCTGCGCTGTTCTTTGTTCTCATCTGAGGCTAAACCATGACGTAAGTATATATATTATATATACTATATATAATTATTAGGACTAATTGGCTTCAGAGTTTCCACCATTACAATGGACCTGACTTCTAAACATTAAAGTATTATTTATGAGTTAGTCGATTTATTTTTATTTTCCCATAGCCAAGTCTTGTCTTGAAACTGAAAGTTCTTGGCAATTTCCTTATTTTACTATTTGAAAAATAGCCACCAATGATTTTCAGTTTTAGCTTGAGAGATCTCTCAACTTCTGATCATCTAAATCTGAAGCCCTCTCAGAAATTCAAGCAAGTATCATACCAGATCCAAGAGTGTAAGGATCATGACACAAGTTTCAGGACTTTCCCACCAAAGTCCTGTTCCACACAACAAAAATACTCTAAGGAATACAGGAATGTTAATGGTCAGATCCAGGTGACTTTTCTCTCTATTCAGTCAAGATGTTGTCATTCTGTGGAGGATGCACAGTGGGCAGAATGCCTAATCTCATGCATCCTTAATTGTTTTACTTCCAAAAGGAAGATGGAGATGGTGAAGGAGAGTTAGAGATGGGAAATATTTTTCCAGTATTCTATTAAAACACCTGGAGTGTGGGATTCGATGCTTGTACCCATGTTTCTGCTTTCATTGGGAAAGAGTTCTAGGCAGGAGCTGCTTGCTGCTCTTGTTTGCTGCCCAACAAGTAATATGGCAGTCTCGAGTGATCACAGGTAAAAAATAACACCCAGAGAAATAGAAAAAAGAAAATAGAGAAATAACTAGTCTGTATGCTTATTGACATGCCCATCTGTGTACCTTGTTAACCCAAATAAGTTGTGGACTTGCTGGCTTATTGAAGGCAAACTATTATTTAAATTAAAAAACTACAATTCCTAAAAAAATTCTGAAAGATATGGTTGGAAACAGCATAAAAAATTTACTAGTACTCCATGGCCCAGATAAGACAACTACACCACTACAGAACAATGAATCCACAAGGATGAGTGCCTCCTCCTATCCTGACAATGAGAGAAATTTTAGTCAGAAATACTTATCTGCATTGGCAAAAAAAAGACACGCATCCATTCAACAGGTGCCATTCTTTTAAGAAGTAACAAAATGTGTTTTTTTTTTTTGTATTAGATTATTTTGAAGTACTTAAAAGCTTGTTTTCATTTTTGTCAGAAAAAAATCCGTTTGCCCCTTTTTTTATCAATAAAGAGAAAAAATGTTGAAGGATAGAAGCATAAAAGACTACAGGTTTGTTTCTGATGTTTTTATCAAAAATAATTTCATTTTTATGAGACAGGTAGATAGTTTTTATTTCTACTTTCAGAAGTGTTTGTAGATCTTATTTCTGTGTTTCTTATGAATACTGAGACATACGTTTCTGACACTTAAGGGGCCTTAATGCAGCCAACATAAAGACTCATTTAGTTCTCATGGTATTAATTAGGCTGATTCGAAAGAGCAGCAAATTGTGTTTTAACTTAGATTGCTAAAATGAGGCTAATAATCTAAATGAGGATTCTTCTCACTCTTTCATTAATTCATTACATACAAGTGGAAAAATAAAAAATGACAGAAGAGGAAAAAAATTAAGTTCAGATAACTACAGCCTCTTTGTCACATAGTGAAGAGTTTGCATTATAAATATATACAAATAGTGAAGTAATGCCAGTATTGCATCATGAATTTATGCAGTAATTTTGTTTCTGTCACATCACTCTAGGTTCCAATCCTCCCGATTCAGCCTACTGATTTAGCCAGTTTTGTGTTTATGGGTCAAACATTTTGGTCAAAATATAAGCACAAAGAGAAAATAACAAATGGAGAAAAAAGTTAAAAAAAACCCCAAAGGCAAAGTACCTCAAGGGAAAGAGAGCTAGAACAAAAGTTTCTACAGGTGAGAGCAGATCTCAAACTTACATGAGGCCCCTGTTCCCTAGAAGGTACTTAATACTTTGGCTGTTAGGTCAGCCAAATGAATTCTGCCAAACTTTTGTACCTGGTATTGATACAGTCCTCCAATATATGCCTTTGGCTACAAATACTGCTTGAAACAACCACACTTTTGATGAGCTGTAAAGCTTCCAAAATGCTGGACAACCTCTCAAAGCACAATTCCAGGAAGTGATTTTTTGAGAGGTTGTTTATTGTTAGAGTAATCCTCCTGCCTATGTCTAGGGTCTACTCTTTTGATCTCATGTTGATCCTCCAAACCTTGCCACTGCTCCTTGGTATGCCACTGTTCTTTGCTAAATGCTCCACCTTACCGTAGTTACGTGAGTTAGCCAGACTCCTTATGGACTGTTTAGATCTACAAACCACTCACACAGAATGTCAGAAAGTGAGAAAAATAAGAGAAATAAGTGGAGGAAAAAAAGTTCCTGTGGAGACTGGAACCATTTCTTTAATTTGAGAATACTTGGAACATGAAGGTAAGGACAACGGCAATTTTCTGCAGAGTAAGAAGACAGCAGGTGATTTGCATCTCTGCATTTGTGTAAAGCTATGGTTTAAGTTGAAACTACAGGAGATCTCAAACAAAGTAAGTCTCCTGCCCCCAAAAAATCCAGTACACATCTGTTCAGAGCTAGAAATATGTAGAGACAGTTTTACTGGCCAATGGTCACAGATCCAGAGGAAGCAGAACCTTGAGAAACCTTAACAGATCAGCCAGTAAATTGAATAAGCTTTGGAAGAACAACCTCCTCCCAGTATGTCATTCCTCTCATATTCAGGGAAGGAGACTTTAGACAATCTTTGTAAATCTTTGCTTTGTATCAAAGATACCTTACCGTGTCTTCAGCCTCTGACATCATTTTCCCCCAAACTTGTGAGGACTTGAATATCTGACCAGCCACTTTGGTCAAAAGGGATAATACAGTGCTTAGGATCACCATACATTTTCAGTTCCTGCGCAGGTACCATTTTCTACGTTTTCCACTTACACTGACATATTTTGACATGGATCACGTTCTGTGCATTGTCTCTGAAAACTTCAAGGTAAATGTTTACTCACCTTGAAAATGTAGGCGCGTATCAGTTTCCAAATTTTGCCATCTATTGTACTGCAATGTATTTGAAGCAACTGCTGATAAAGATAGTTACGACAGGTTTGTCCCTGTTGTAGGTCTACAGTTCCAGACTGCTGACAGTGACGGTTATGATAAAAATCTTACTAACTATGGTGGTGCAGGATTCAGTACTAGCTAAAGATGTTAGATTGGTTTAATATTTGCAAACTTAGTGTGAAATTTTACCTGCCACCTGTAATTTTTAAATTCCCTTTAATCCTTGCACTGTATGACAAACTGCTATAATCCCGATATATTACTTAGTAGTTGGTTGATATATTACAGTAGTTGTTAGCTGTAGTTAGCTCTTTTTGCTTCTGATCCTTACAGTCACATTGCATCCATGAATTAGAAAATATGAGAAGGAATGCATGTGCATATGCACAGGTGCATACACTGCTATTGCTTTTCAGATAACAGTCATGATCTCCAGTTGTTTCATTGGAAGAGCAGCAGACCCTTCCCTGCCTGGGAGCATGACGAATCAGGGAAGAATTCTCAGGAATTAAGTGGGGTTAAGTTGGGCTCTCATCTCTTCCCATTCCCTGTGGAAAATGATCACGAAACAAAACATCCTCTCCAGAAGTCTCTCACTTCCCTCTTCTCAGCCATTCCCATCTTAAAATAAAAATCCTCCAGATCTCCCTACTTGGTTAATCTTTCTCAACAGATGTCTCAGTTTGGGACAGGGATTTAGTACAAAGTGGAACTACATAGTTTGAAAACCCCAAACTGAGATTTATGGGTTCATGGTAATAACTTCACCATGGTCCTGTTTCCATTTAAAGCCCACTTTTCCATGTTCTGTCTGATTCAAATTTTCAGTTTCAAGCCAAGATTTCCAGTCTAATCCAAATGCATTTCTTCTGGAACCATTCCCAAATGAGAGTGTCCAGTGTTTTGTCAATGAAACCCTCTTCCTTGGCTCACAGTGACTGAAAGCCCTCTCCACTGTGGTCAAGATGTGAGGCATCATGTTGCTCAGTATTGTTACCCATGAATCAACCAACCTCCAAAAAGAATGGAGCCACAAACTCCCCTCCCCCACCAAACACACAGGATTTTACAGGAATTATGCACCCTCTTTGGACTCTTAGCTCCCCTGGTGTCCTCCACAGTTTGTAGCTCTCTTTCTGAGGCTCCCAGATACGTGCCAGAGCAGCAGAGTGCATAGAGAGAGAGCTCAGCTCTTTGATTTGAATATATTTAGCAAAAATTTTTATGCAGATCCCGCTGTGCTTATGTCTTTCTTCCTGTTCTTTTTTTTTTTTTTGTAACAAGCAGCAACACTGCACTCACTCATACACTATAAGATCAGAATTAATTAATCACCAGTTAGACTGACTCACTGAATAAAGCAAGCCACAGGCTTCACCTTGAGAGTCCTGCATCTAATCTTGTAATGAGCTGTGTTTTTCATCTCTCCAAGTGACGTGTGATTTCTCATATTTGTTCCGTTGTTTAATTATTTGTCCTGTTAAAACCACAGTTCCTGCATGAATTTTCTCAGTGCCATCTGACAGCCAGTGGATCTCATAACACCTTCACCTCCAAGACGAAAGAGGTTTTTGTCATAGCTTTGCACTCTTCTCCTCTGAGGTTTCTTTGTTCACAGGACTGCAGCATTCCTGCAAAGGCCTTTGTTGCTGGATGTTGATGAATGTTGCTGACGTGCTTTCTGCAAAAGTGACACTGTATTTCCTCATATTTGCATGACTACTTTTGAAGAATTTAATTTGCACATTGAAGATGTGTAGGAAGAGGAGAAATAACTGTTCTGTGGAATTAACTTTGTCTCTGCCTAACGAGCTCATTTTTCAATCAGATATGATCCTCAAGTCTGTTGGGTGCCTGTTGTCATTATACTCATTTGTAGTTTTACCTTTCAAGATTGTGAATTTTCCTACTTTTGCTGTAATGACACACAGCCTTTACTGCTGCTGTGTGTAAAGAGGCTGTTCCACAGAGGCACATTGGCTGCTGACACGACATGCTTGCTTTTCCTTACAGCATTCTCCTGCTCTTCTTTCATAAACGTGGATTGCTTCTATGCCCAGCAACTCAGAAAAATATGTTACTGGTACAATTTTGTCTGCCTCCCTCATTTCTTTTCAGCTTTTTTCCTTTAGTTCTCCAACACCCTTTTCCAAAATGTGAGCTTTATCAGTGCGATAATCTCATACCTCACAAAAAGCATATACTTTTCTGAGGGTGCACAGTGGTCTCTGGGCTACTTTCGAAGCATCAGTGTTCCTTATCTTATAAGTCAGAAGCACTTTATAAATCAAAGAGCTGAGAAAAATATATGAATTAAATGAAAAATTAACAAATCTATCTATTTATTCAAGACACTACTAATCTCTCTAAGTTAGGGAGCAGGCTTGTTTAATAAGCAGTATTTACTTCTCTTCAGGCTTTTACTTATAACTAAAGGTTGGAACACGTCAAATAATTTTCCAGCTAATAAATGGCTACTACTAACAAGACCTTCTCATAAATGTCAGCAGAAGATAACAGAAACATTTAAACATTTAACATTTAAACTTTTTAGCGTCTTCTGAGCTTGGACAGTTCCTTGCCTGCTAACGACTAATTAGTCAAATTTAGTGTAATGACTTCTAGAATTCTGTATGAGATCATGAGTTTGCTGTATCTGTATGCTCTTCATTGCTGTACACCACTTGGGAAACAGCTGATTCTTCTAGTCTTCCTTTCTTTTTTTTTTGTTTCCAGGTTGTGCTGGTACTCAAGGGAGTAAAACCCCAGTATAAAAATGAAGAATCACTAAGCCTGATGATCCTCTCATCCTTCATCCTTACACAAGAAGGCTGCTGTAAGCATAGATTGTCCTCCAGCTGGGACAATTAGCTTAACAGCACTAGATCACCTAGCAACCAAGTCACCAGGCAAGCAGGGATGTGGATCAAGTCACCCTTGCACACTGTGGTGCGCTGCTATAGACACCAGGTAAAATGGGGCAGTCTGCAGGTCTCAGGTGTCTCTCCACTACACACTCAAGAGTGAATGTGAGTCAGAGCATGGAAGTCTCCAGCTTCCTGGCTATTTTACAAGTAGTCTACATTTAACTACTCCCAATCTTGTAAGTAAAAGGCAATTGTCTTTGTAAAGCTCTGTAAAACCTATTTCAGTGATGGGACCTACACCTGCAGCATGCTCCTGCAAAGACAAGAGTGGAAATCAGGAGACTTACATTGATGGTGGAATACTAAGCTGGGAGAAAAATTCTAAGTGACAGAGCACTACCTTCAAACAAAAGGATTGAGTGCCATCCTGTACTAATTCTGCACCTGAATGCTTGCTAAGAGGTCTGAACAAAGGCAAGCTGTGATATGAGAATGCTGTCTAGCTCTACCGAGGTGAAAGCATGCTGTATTTGACTCAAGAGTTTCTAACACGGAGAAATCAGACAGGTTACCTGCAGCAACAGATTCCCATTCTAGTATTTCTGCTTGGGGGGCCTGTATTCCCATTGTACTGCTCAGGGAGTTGGCCAAGCTGGAATTGGCACCGCCTTTTCCTCTTTTATCAGTCTTATATGGATACCAGGGCTTCCCTCTCTTTAATCTCCTGTTTTGACAGGACAGTGGATGTGGTCTCCTTTTCTTCCTAATACTTCCCAGCTCATTAGGAACTCTCGGGACTGAAGGAAACTGGAACTGTTTCAGGAACTTAAATTATCTTCTTTGCCAAAGACTAAACAATTTTTTTTTTAAGGATTACTAAATCATCATGGATACAAATAAATCAATCTTTCTCTGAAATCTTTATGTTGAAGCATACTGTCAAAACAATAGCAGATTGAAAAAACAAACTCTTGGAGAAATAAGAATCTAAAGGAACAGTGTATCAAGGAAGAAAATTCTTGTGTTCTGCTCATGCTTTCATCATCCTGCAGCTAGGAGCCATTTGTCAGTCACGTAGAGGGACAAAAGCAGTTTACCCTCATTGAAAAGAAGTTTTATAATGGCAGATTATTTAAATAAATAACTTTCCAGGGCTTGATAGCACTGTCCTCAAGCACAAATATCCACCCATGAAGACTGAAATTACTGAGTAGGATACTTCTATTCACATATGCACGGGCATTCCTTAGCAATGGTATTCTTGAATAAAGAGGAGTTATCAGAATTTCTGCTCCATTTCCTTTCAATATTAATTTTTCTTCATTCTCCAAACTCTCATACTACACTTGAAACAAACTGCTGCCACAGAAAGTCAACAATCTCAGTGTACCTTGATTTTCCCACCTATAAAGTAGGCATAAATTTAAAGCTCTGTTAAAAATATTAAATCATATTGACAAACATTGATAGTTGTCATTATACATGAAATCCATAGCTACGTGAATTTCTATGTATGCGGAATATGAGTATGAATTTTCTTTCCCTTCTTTCTTTAAATTTAACCTTCTTTCCCCTTTTCTTCTATCATAGAATGCAAAGAGTGAAATCCTGGCCCTATTAAAATTTTTGGCCAAACTCCCAAGTCTGAAATGGGGCCAGGATTTTACTCAGTAAATCTGGTTGACTGCTTTCTGCATTTTAATAGTGTTATATCGTATAATCTTTTTTTTTCCCCGTGTTGTTTTCATGCTGTCTGCCTTTATAACAGCTTGTATTGAATTAGCTAGCATGCAACTGTGAGTATGTGTATGTAGAAAAAAAAATCTGAATATTATTTTGCCAGGTTTAAAATAGAGTACATGTGAGCTGCAGTCCTTTGTGCTTCTCTGATGGATATTCAAAAGCATCTGAAACCTCTTTTGATTTCTCACAACAATTTGAAATGTCTATTACTTCCAGCATATTTCATACAAAATGTCCTTAGCATTTCCCAGCTAAATTTGTGCCTTGCTTTCATTAATGAGGATGACCTTTTTTTAGGTCTTTTCAATTTCTCCACAATCCCAAGATGTGCTTTGATCACTTTGGATTTAGTGACAGGGTACACTCAAACTCTTCTCGTAAAAGAACAGGCATGGCAGTAACTAAAGCTAAAGAAAAGTCAGCACAAAAGCACTGGTAGAGTTATTCTGTTCAAGAGCATGTATATACCACATAAAAGGCAGAGCAGCAGTAGGTTTGGTGAAACAAATAGGAACAATTTAAAATTCTAAACAGGTTTTGAAAGAGAAAGATGGCAGTGGATCAAAGAGAAGGTAATTCAGTTTACCCTGTCTCTTACTTAATAAACTTAGAGATGGGCCACCTTCTAGCCTAATTTTTCCATTTTTCTCACTAGAAAAACATGGAGAAACAAACATATTTTCACAGTTTTAGTCCACCTACAAATGGACTCTCAGAACTAGTTTAGTTTTATGGGGTTTTTGTCAAGCTGAGCACTCTACTTAAAAGCATCTTCCATTAGTGCTACATTCCATTAGCTGCCACTGTCCTCCCAAGGAGAGAGACAGAGTCAATTCATGTCTTTTTGTTGGACTTTTATTTGTATTTGAGAGGTGAGGAGAGGAGAAGAGAGTTTATATTTTATCAATTTGTTCAAGGAATCTTTCACGTACATGAAACAACAGTTACAAATTACCCAGACAAACAAACAAGCAAACAATTTTGTAATACGGCCTGAAAAATTACAGGATTGTCATGATCCCTAGTTCCCTTGCACATTCATTTCACAGTGATAAACCAACTGCCAGGGTATTCCACAAATCCGGAAGAGTTAAAGTCTCAGCCATGATTTTCACCATGGTGTTGCATGAAGTCTTTTGAGTATCCTGTGCCCAGGCAATGGAGGCAACTAGAAGAAAAAGACTGGGTCTTTGAATTGGGTTGGGAATCAATCCTTCAGGGAAACAGTGCAGACATTAAACAATTGCTCTTGATATGCTGTTGTGGGCACACTCCTCCATACTAGCTGGAGTTTCCTATTAATCATGGCTAGGTATACTGACATGCTGTGGTTCAGTTGAAAGATAGTGAAGTTTTCAATATGATGACACCATGCCATCATGTACCAAGAAGCGAGTTGCCCAAGTTGTGCAACTAACCAGTTAATAGAAGGTGGATGGAGAATAGGAGATGGAGTTTTCCATGCTTATTCAATGGGATCTTCCATCCAGGAAGGGCTTGAACTGTTTTAGTAAACTGCAATGGACCCTGACATATACTTAAAGACACAGAGTTTTGTGCTTTAGTTTTCTGGTACCTCACATTTGAGATCCACCTTCACTAGAACAAAGTGCTGCTTGACTCATTGCTCTAATGAGCTCAAACTTTCTTTCCCAGTAGTCATATATTTTATTGTGTAGGTTTCTAAGAAAGTGAATAACTGGAAGAACTGCATGTTATGAAATGTCTGCTATGGATACATTCTAAAAAAATAATTATTGGTACAACTGTGGCTGGTCATTTGATCTCACTCAAAATGCTATTTTAAGGAAAAGGTTTATAGTCAGAACCAACCATAATATGCTGACACTGATGTTTAGTGGAGGAATCTGATTCTTTCCCATGCTGCCAGGCACTGTTTAACATATAAGCAAAACTTAGCCATTCCTGAATATCACCTGAACTGTTTTTTTCCCCTTTTTTGTACTTTGAAGAGAGAAAAAAAATATTCCAAGTTGTATTTGATACAGTAATTTTTCACCTGACCCCATTTCGTAAGCTGCTCTAGCTGCTCTGTGGCATGTTTTGCACATAAAATGATCTGATTTCATTCATAAGAGGACTGAATTTTTATTTTCTTTTATGAATAACTTTAGAGAAAAAGATGTTTTAACTTTCTGCTGAACTTTACTATTTGTTATAAACTCATTCCATTCAACAGCCATTCTTTTTCTAAGTAATTTGATTTTAAGGGCATATATATATATATATGCATGTGTGTGTGTATATATATATATATGAATATATGTATGTGCATCTCCTTGTGTCTCTGATGGATTTCAAGCTTTAATGAGTGTATATTGAGACTAGACTAGAATAGTATTTGAATGGAGGATTGATAGTTTGGTCTTTACACTGCATGTTTTTGCAGAACAAATCTAGCTTCAAGTGGTAAATATTCCTTCTCTTCAAACTTAACGACAGTATTATCTTCTACCATCCCTGCTGGATGATGTTCTGAGAGGAAGGAATATATTCAGGTTCTTTTCTTCTGTTCCTTTCCCCTCTAAACTAATGTTTGTGCAAAAAATTACAAGGACTTTCATTTTTATACTAGACCCTCCCTCTTTTAAAACAGCTGTCTGTCTTCCCAGCATGTTAATTGAACTACCGTTTAGAAGTCGTATAAAAGATGAGAATAAAATCCATTTTTTTCTGGCATTCAGGACCTGTGATGTGCCCATTCCTGATTGAGTCAATGGTAGTGCCACATGGCACAGTGAGGCAAGGCAACTTTTTGCTTCAATTTTGGTGTCCGTTTTGAACAATTTGTTCAAGATGGGAATTATTTCAAATATGTTGAATAAAACTTGCTGGAAAACCTTAATGATGATCAATACTTTTGTTGTCAAGCTATAATACTGGTAGATATTCCTGAATGAATTACAGTGAAGGCTGTCAAATATTTAGACAAAACCTCCTCTGAAAATTACTAGGAATAGGGGCAGTGGGGGCTCACAAAATTTCTCTTCAGTGACAAATCTGACAGTGGAAATCTGCTTGAAAATCACCTAGGGTGGAAACCAGCTTGCCCTTTACCACTTCCTTCATGCCATTTCAGAATGGTCCGAAATACCCTGCAGTAACATTTTGGGAGATAGTATAAATCACGTGCATCGCTTTTCTTTAGTGTTACAACAGTAAAGTTTTTCCTGATTTTTACAAATGTTTTTCATTGAACTGTAGAAAATTTGGCTGGGAGAAATCTCGACACTGTACATAGCTTGTTCTTGCAGATGCATTTTTCTTTTGTAAACTTCTTCAGTGTTTATGTGATTGGACCATATTCTTAATCATTCCTGTGCTTACCTACATTTAAGTTTTTGCTAGTCCCCAAATGATACCTCATCTGCTGCAATCTAAGTTAAATACATCTTGGTTTTTTTCCACAGGGATCATAGAGATCAGACTATTCTATTACTCACGGCAGCAGCCTTCTGCATATTGGAAAATTGTTAAGTGTCCTTTCCCATCTTCACACCTTTAAACTAAATAAACTCAGCTTCCTAAATATCCTGTTTTCTGGACCTTACATCCCTTCATTTCCACGAATTTTCTCCCAGCTGGTAAATTCCCCTGATCTATGGTACTGGGAAGATATCTTAGCAAAAAAAAAAACCCAACAGATTACTGTTAAAAGGGGATACTTTTTTAGTTAATTCATTAAAAAAGGGACTGGGGGAAAAAAATAATATAAAGCATGTGAAGCTGACACTACAATCCATAAATTTGAATAAAATTGAAATACAAATATTTGGAGATGAGATAACCAATAGGAAGAAGTTTGTTAATTTCATACTTTGTTGTCTTCACTACTTTTAAGACTTTTTCAATAGTCTCTAACATATTCATTTTTAGAATTGTTCACAAAACATACATTTTATTTCATAGGTAGGTCTTTAACTAGTTTGTACTCCCCATTGAGATCGCTAATAGTAGACCATTATAATTCATAATAAGTATTTATTGTTTGGGCAGGTGGTTTTTTTTTCAAATTTGTGCTTCTCACACAGATTTTTTGCCAGTCTATGAAGGCTTCTATTGTCATAGTAGGGCAAAGCTTTTGTTACTTCTCCCCTAGCTACAGATGTCCCGTGTAACCGTCTTCTCCCTTCAAAGAGGACTTACCAAATCATGTTACTGATTACATGAACCTGAATAGAGAACACCAAAAATTATTCCTGTCCTAGATCAGATGAACTTTTTCCAAAGGAACAAAGTCACACAACAACTAACTTAGCCATGGGACAGACATGTTAGCATACAGGAAAATCAGCAACCCTGTGGCATTTAGAGGTCCCATTATCTTGACAAGAACATTGTCAGGAAACCTCTGATCTTCTGTCATCCCAACTTTTATAAAAACCTCTTAGTTACTAAGAATCAGCACAAGGTAGTAGAATTCAACTTGTGAATGATTATTCATGATGAAAGAATGCTGACCACCAGTAAAATGAGCCTTGGGATTAGAAAAGGAGGGGAAAAAAATGGGATAGCATGATCATATAATCTCTACCAAGGCTGTTTTCTGGACTGTAACAAGACCTCCTTTGATGGAAGATGAAATTTGAGCAAACAAATATGAAGTTAGTGCTACATAAACACTTTCCCTTTTCTTTAGTTTTTTTTTTTTTTTTTTAAGAGAGCAGTGAAGTGTTTTGTTTTTTAGTTTCTTCAACTTCACAAGTGTTCAGAGAATTGTGCAGGAAAGAAAAAAATTGACCCAAAGTCTACAGATCTGGATCTCAGTCTGACAACCATGAGATCACAGAATCATAGAATATCTCAAGTTGGAAGGGACCCCTAAGAGTCATCGAGTCCAACTCCCTGCTCATCACAGGACTACCTAACACTAAATCATACAACTAAGAGCACTGTCCAGAAGCTCCTTGAAGTCTGACAGGCTTGATGCTGTGACCACTTCCCAGTGGATCCTGTTCCAGTGACCAAGCATATTCTCAGTGAAGAACCTTTTCTGAACTTCCAATCTGAACTTCCCCTGATGCAGCTTCATTCCATTTCCTTGTGTCCTATTGCTGGTCACCAGAGAGGGAAGATCAGTACCTTCCTCTCCACTGCTCCCATTGAGGAAGTTGTAGACTGTGATGAGGTCACTTCTCAGCCTTCTCTGCTCCAAGCTGAACAAACCAAGTGACTGCAGCTGCTCCTCATAAGTCTTGCCCTTGAGACCTTTCGCTGTCTTGGTTGCCCTTCTCTGGACACACTCTAATAGTTTCATGTCTTTCTTGTATTGAGGTGCACAAAACTGTGCACAGTACCCAAGGTGGGGCTGCATCAGTGCAGTGTAAAGTGGGACAATCACCTGTTTCAACTGGCTAGCTATCCTGTGCTTGATGCACTCCAGGACATGGCTGGTCATTTTGGCCGCCAGGGCATACTGTTGACTCATTTGCAACTTGCCATCAATCCAAACCCCCAGCTCTCTTTTGCCAGGGCTGCTCTCCAGCCTCTTGTTCCCCAATTTGTACTTATAAGCATGATTACCTTGTCCAAGGTGTAGAATCTTATTCTCATTAAATTTCATACTGTTTGTGATTGCTGAGCTCTCTAGTCTATCCAGATCTCTCTCTAAGGCTTCTCTACCTTCGAGGGAGTCCTCAGTTCCTCCTAATGGCAAACTTACTTAATATACATTTGACTCTTACATCCAGATCATTTATAAAACATTAAAGAGCACTGGCCCTGGGGAACCCCACTGGTGACTGACCTCCAGCCTGACATAACCCCATTTACTAGATCTAGATTTACATCCATAAATCCAGCTCGAATAAAAAAAGGATATCTGTGCCCAGTGTTGGGAGCAAGAATACACCTGCATAAACCTGTATCTTTGTCTTGACACCAGAAGCCTAATGTGCTCAAGTGTTTGGTCTTCACAGACAAAAATGCTCCATTTTGATCCTTATGACTTCTCCAGGAAAATTGTGTAAGTTCTTACCTTCTGCAGACATGATAGGAAGGCCCTTGAGCCCCTGACCTTCATGCTTCTATTGCAGGGATTCAATCCTGATACTGCAGGAGTCAGAGGAAAGACTCTCCTCTACTCCAGCAGTGTAAAATCAAAAAAAGTGGTGCTTTATTCTGCAGCCACATTACCTCCAACCAGAGGCAGAGCCTCCTGCCTCAGGCTCCTCATTCCTTCTGAAGCTAAGAAAGTGCACTTTGCCTTTCTGGCCCTGTGTCAAGACCATTCAAGCTGGAATTTACATACATATGTCTACTTAAGCATTAAGACACAACCAACCTGTGAACCATCCTAAGCTGCGCTTATATTTCTGCTGCATTTCATATCTTGCTTCTCAAGTGGTGGAAACAGAATGAAAGAGAACTTTGTTTCCAACATACTTGAGTGTGGCAGGGAAAGCAGTAGGTGGCACAAAGAGTATGCAATATGAATAGCTGAAATTTGCAATTTAATCTTCAGATGTGGTTTTCCTTTTCATGGAAAGGTGGATGTATTAATGCAGTAATAATGCAGAACAGGAAGGCTGCCATAGCAATGGAGAAAAGAAATCAACAAGTTTTAGTCCTGAATAAGAGAATATTGTGTTCACAGAATCAGTTAGGATATCATGGACATCTTATTGTCTGACAGTATATTCTTTTATCATTTTTGTCTGTCCTTTAAATATATTCAAACTTCACTGCAAAGTTAATTTCTCAATACCAGATACACATTATACGAGCAACCTGCTCACATAAACATATCCTATAAAGAAAAGTCACATATATATATATATATATATATATACACAAAACATATCTCACAATAAAGAAAAGTCATACAGCAAACAGTCTATTTTTAGAGAAATGCTGGTCCTTCAGCTGGAAAAGGGACCGGGAAGTTAAGAATTCTTGGTTGTTTATACTTCTGAATGTAACTTATTTGATAAAGCTGGGCTGTTCATCCTGCCTTTGATGTCATGCATCTATCTGCAAAACCAGAAGACTTAATACCTTGCACATCTGTGATAAAACTGTATTTATGGACTATTTTAAAACACGTAATTACTCTAACATACAACATAAAATTATATATACGGAATAATAATATATTCCATATCAAACCTGGTCTAAGTAGATACTCAAAATATAGGACAAAAGAAAAAGGAAGAGTTTTTATGTACTAGGTCTGGCTGGGATGGTGTTAACTTTCCTCATAGCAGCCTGTATATTGCTGTGCTCTGCATTTGTGGCTAGAACAGTGCTGTCAACACACCAGTGTTTTGGCTACTGCTGAGCAGTGCTTGCGCAACATCAAGGCTTTCTCTCCAACAGCACCCGCTACCACCAAAGACCAGCAGGCTGTGGGTGGGCAAGAATTTGGGAAGGGGCAGAGTCAGGACAGCTGCCATCAACTAACCAAAGGGATATCCTCTACCACATGATGTTGTGTTCAGCAATAAAACCTAGGGAAAAGGAAGAGGAGGAGGGGACATTTGCATTGTGGTGCTGGTTTTCCGAAGTAACCACTACATGTGCTGAGGCCCTGCTTCCCAGGGAGTGGAGGGACATCTGCCCGCTGATGGGAAGTAGTGAATAAATCCCTCTTTTTGCTTTGTTTTCATATGCAACTTTTTCTTTTCTAGTTAAACTGCCTTTATAGTTAATATACCTAACCAATCACCTCAGCTTATTTTACAGGCATTTGTATTACAGGCAATATGTATATTTGTTATATACATACATTTATAGGTAGGTAAACTACATAGCTGTGCTACAAAGATTATATACTATTAGATGTATCAGTTCATACTAGATAACACAAGATATCTATTTCTAATGTGCTGAGAAGTTCAGCAAAACTTTCGACTGTATAGTTCTAGTTTGTCTTTATTTAGGCTAATTGGAAGTAAGAGGACAAGAAGATACTGGAAGAGGAAAAAACAAAACTGAGAAATGAGCTGGGATTTTCTGAAAAGAAAAGTCAGAAGCCAGCCTAAGTATATAAAAAATAATAGTAATTGTTTGCCTTTTACACAGATTGTTAACTTGCGATTAATAATGTCCACTTATATTATTCTGTTTAGATACTACTATGTTAATAATAAGCAGACAAAAGGTGTTGGGATGATGTTTCTCATTCCCTAAACTCTGTTCTTGCAGAAGTTTTCATCTGCAAATGCCCCTAGTTTTCTTTAGAATTTAGTCTTGCAATTTATGTATACCCAGTGGAGTTTCCTCCCCAACAGGCTGACTCACTGACACAGAATCATAGAATAATTCAGAATGGAAGAGAACCTAATCCTAAGTGTACAATTTTCACTGTTGAGTTCATATATTTATTTCACATTGTATATATAGTAAGAGGCTTTCTACTGCTATAGTATGTGACTTTTATATGCTTTCTTAGCAGTTAATGATTCTTTGTTTACACACTGTTCTTCAGATGTGAAGTAAAAAAAAAAAATTATCTGGTAAAATCTGGTTATGTAGAGCAGGTTTCTTAAACTGCTATAGGTCTCACCTTATGTCCAAGAATCATTAGGAAATTACTAAAACTTTTTGTTAGTTAGCTTAAAAGTAGGTAGTACCAAGAAAGAAATGTTAACTTTTAATTTTGTTTCTTTCTGGTGCACAAACATATGGCATTCCCAACTCTAATGTGACTGTTTAACTGGTAAATTTTATTGAACAATCTGCATATTCCATACCATCTGATTGATGGTTGTGGATCTACCTCTGACCATCAGATAATAGGAAGTTGAAGTGAACAGAGTCAAATTTTTTGTATTATTTCATCTGAAATCACTTCAGGAATGATTCAAACCAGCCCATCATTCAAGCTTTCTTAGCACAAATTATAGCTGTCAAGTATTTTCAGCTTCCCACGTTATGGACAAATCCGCTTAGTGTAAGTCACAAAGTATTTCTTTTTTTATTTTCCTACCAGGAATCTTATACTAGCTGGGGGGTGGGGAGGGGGTCGGTGGTGGGAAGGAGTCTGTGTTGTGAAAAAGGTGAAAGAGGAAGAGCATCGAAATAATCCCCAGGTCTATGATCTCTTGTATCACTTTAACAGTCAAGAATGTGGGCATATCCTCCAAGCTGATGACAACACGTATAGCATACACATTTATTAATCAATTTCTGATCAGGACTGCAATTCAAATATTAGCTCTGTAGCAATGTATGGTTTAACACACACAGCTGGGTGAAAACCAGTCCTTCTAAGACCACACCCTCATGAGACTGGCATGCCCATATGATAGCCACATGTCTATTGAGGATATGAACAGACAAAACAACCAGCTTAACTATGTTTTCAATTTTTTCCGTAGCAACTGATACAAAAAACTGAATGTGAGACAGTAGAGAAGGTGATTTTTATTAAAAAAAAAAAAAATTACTCAGCTATTTTTAACCTTTCATACACAATTTTCATACTCACAAGCCACAGGACGTGTATTTCCAGTTAGTCTGGCCAAAGTTTCTTGTGTGCAATCCAGAAGAAAAGGGATGGTTGCTCTCAAGTCCTTCTCATGTATCCGGTGTTACCGTGGCTGATAATAAGCAAGTGGTTTTCAGACATGCTTTTCGTACCTACCCACTAGCATATGAAAGAATTAGATCTTTTTGCCTTTTCACCCTATGTCATCTGTCATGAGTCAGTGGGCAACCTTGCCAATGTACTTTTATTGTTCTTGTTTGTCTGGCAGTCTTAACACTCCAGCTCTGCTCTTCATCTTCCTTCCATCTTTTCTCAGTGGCTTCAGTTCGTCTTTACTTTTCTCATCTTGAGAAATGATTCTACCATGTGCTTTGATCGTGATGACCTACTTTTCCAGGTGCTATTGATACGTAACATTTTTCTAACCTTTCTCCTGCCATTTCTTCTTGTGCTTTCACAAAATTATGTTCATACTTATTCATACAAATATCAATATTCCTAACACAAATTTCTAGACTTTCAAATAGCCTCAAATAGAGGACATATACCACCCCACTCCTTCTCCTGCAGAATATGGACTCTTCACATCTAAGGAAGCAATCTAGTCAACTACTTTTAAAGCAGGAAGATTCATGTCCACAGCAAATAATTTCTTACACTGAGTTATATCTGATATTCATACCACTCCCCCTGAGTCATAGTTTTGTAGAGCTTAAAGCAAGACCAGTCACAGGTTATTTTCATAGTTCCAACAAAGGTCCATTGCATAAGGTCTGCATGACTTTAGTGGATGGAAACTGGTTTTGGCAGTCCAAAGAATTATTGGTGAAAGTACAACATTAGAATTGAGGCTGAATTCCATCTGAAACTTCATCCCAAGTATTTTGGTCTACGTCTTTAAAGCAACTAGAGCCATCTGCAAGGTGTATAAGAGCTAATTTAGCACCAATTCAGACTTCTAGAGTCTAGATTACTAGCCTCTGCTCTGAGGATATCTGTTTTTCTTCATCCATCAAATAGTTCATAGGGACTCCTAAAAATTATTTTAAGTATCTTCACTCACGAGGCAGATTACCATAACACAGCAGACAAAATATGCTATTATTTTCATTAATGGAACCACCCTTTCAACCAACCATTAATAAACGGCTCATTACATCACCCATCAGTGGGTATTGCATTTCTAGACTCAATTAATTCAGTGAAGAATGGATCAGAAAAAAGCATTTGTGGCAAATCCACCTTTTGTTTTTGTTGTAAAGACAGTAAAAAAGTGAGACCTGCCTACATTAATCTCACCAGTTCATTTCTAGTCAGAATGAATCTTTACTGATATTCTCCCCAAGATATAATTCAGGGGTGAGACACTATGCTGTATACCTGAGGTGTCAAACAAGCACAAATAATTATCTCCATAGAAGGCAATCCATTCACAAATCACCTGACGCACTTGGTTGAAGAACATTCAAAGGAAAACTATTTTTGCCTCAGATTTTCAAAATGGATTGCTGGTTGTAAATGACAACATGTGATATTAATTCAATGACTCATTCAGATATTCCTGGAGCTTATTCACTACAGATGTAAATTAGACTGACACATACTTCAGTAGAATTTCCTTAACTGAAATGCAGTGAACAGCCACACTGAGTCCATTCATATATTTCCTGTGAGTCCTGAGGGATGGCATCAGATGAGACCCTCAGACTTGTTCAAAAAATTCCATGTGGAGCATGGAATATGCCATTCATGAAATTTAGGATTCCATTGTAAGAACAGAGCTACAAGTACACTAAAAGTGGTCTCTTAGAGATGGTTTTTAATCATGACTCCCAGAACTTGACCACCTTCTCCACAGTTTGGAGTCTTATCATCTGGATTACAGGTGGAGACAGACCTCAGAGGCAAGCTAAAGCGGTTTTTATTGCTCTCCTCTGTATGCCAAAAAAGTTCATGCCAGCAATGGACTGGCAAGATACAGAATAAGAATAAGGGTCATTTTCACTCTCCTTTGCTATAGTCATATATCCTGAAGGAGAACATGATTGCTAAATATCTTAAAGACCTGCAGTCACTATACAAGCAACTTGCTTTTGTAGTTATACTTAACTCCCTTTAAATTTTGTAATCCTAAGAAGCAATTAAAGTAGTTCATTAAGAAATTCAGGTCTTTTTTTTTTTTTTTTGGTGGTTTTATTAATATATGCTACTTTATGCATCTTGGAAAACTGAAATCAGATTTGCCTGCTTTGCTTCCTCAAGATCCAGGAACACCTCATTGCTGTAAAACAGCACTGTAAAAGAATATAAGAACAAAGGGAAACAACAGAAACTTTCTTGTATGACAGTGCTTTTGTCATAAAGCCCTTGTAGTAGACCGCCTTTTGAGAAATCCATTACTTCTTTCTGTTGTTTTCTTTTTGTTTCTGTTCATTCCTTGACTGCTTAAGGGCTGTGGAGATCCTCTGCACACTTTCTGCCTGGGGTGGACCTTTATCCATAGAATCTTTTTAAGACAGTGGTATCAGGGATATTTTGTGTTCTGCCATTTCTTGGAAATCACCCAAATACATCTATGAGATTGATGATCTCCATAGTGTTAAAGTTGTGTGAGGTGAACAAAAAAACACTGTGGCTTTCAATAGTACAGCTGTGACAACCCAGTACTATTTTGTTTTACACAAGGAGTGTATGCTTCTCTCAGGTTTTCTTTGGAACAAGTCTATGTGAAACAGCAATAAAATTTCAGCTGTTCCTAATCAGACAGGACTTCCTTAATTCTTGACCCAAATTTCCCAGACCCACAAAACCACTGTTTTCCTCTGCAAGTAACAAACATTTGAGGTGTTAATTTCAAATGCTTAAAAAAATAATGCCTGCATAATGAAGTCATGGAAGAACATCTCTTGATGCAAACAAGAAAAAAACCTTTTCACTGAAGACAAGACTTACCCCTTACAGAAGGATTGCTTGAACTCTCTATTGGAGACCTAGCTAATATTAGAGAAAAGCAGAAAGAGGCACTAGTTAATGTGTGCAGGGGGAATCAGGGCCTGATCTTGTTTTCAGCAAAATTGTCCAAAGTCAACAGAAGTTCCATGGAGCAAACATATAGTATTGGTTCACATAAATTTACAGCTCCCAACCCTGCAAGTGCAATACCATGAATAGTCCTGTTGATACCAGAATATACACATAAAATGACTCCAAAGTGTGTTTTCAGAATTGAGCTGGGTTGAAATGGCTGACATAGTAGAAGTGCAACAGAAAGATGTATATTTGTGTTTCACAATTTATACGTACCATGCTGAGGCAAGCTCTCCATTTCTCAGACAACAGCAGGTTTACAAGGCAGGAACACATCCCTCCACTGTTATTTGTGAAGCATGCTGTACAAGTCATACTGTCTGAAGAAATGTAAATATTCAGCTAGTGAAACTAAACTGAAGTAAAAGAATATCTCTGGTGAAATGTTAGCTATCTGCCAAATCGGGAAAATCATGATCTATACTCCTGCCACGCTAGGCAGTTCTTTTCTTCCTATGGCTCTCTCTTACCTTTGACATTTCTAGGTTCTATTTTAATGGCCATGTGGAAAACACATTAATACGTATCGTAGTTTGAAATACATAGTAGTTTATATTCTTACTGCCACTCTAAACTGTGGGTGGTATCACATACATATATTTATCATATGTGTCAATCCATTCGTGACTTGAAGGAAAACTGAAGATTTCTGTAGGTACTCTTGAAATGGAGTGTAAAAACTTCCACCATTTTCTTCAGAGTTCATCCCAAGCCTCCCCCATCAGTTTCCTGCCTTTCTCCTTCTTCTAACATAATCATATCTATTTTGTTATATTAAGTGATTCCAAACTATTTTTCTCTCAATATCACAATCCTGCTTTCTGTAACACATAACTATTTAATAGTGTGATCTTAGTTTAACAACGTTAGCTACATTACATATTTTAATTCCTGCATATTCTGGTTGCATAAGCAAAAAGGTGAAGAGTGCAAACTTTCAGGGTCTTTGCTTTGTAAGAGTTTTCAAATTTGGTGATGGGTACACTGGAAGACTGTGGCACCCATTTTTTGCTCCTGATCACTGTCTGTAAATTCTCTGTTTAAACTTGTCATGCACCTCCTAACACACTTTAGATTGGATGGCTCTTGTTTTTATATTAATCTTCCTACTGTAATAATACTTCACACAGAATAGCTCTCCTTTTACTTCACCTTCTGAATCACTTTAAGTAGTAGTCCTGATTATCAAGATAGAAAAATTCATGTAAATATCCATTTATTCATGGAAATGGATCTGCTAATTACTATGCTTCCAAAGGTGTTTCTTCGATTGTGCTTTTCAACTGGCTTTTTTTAATACAGAAAAGTATATGATTTTTCGAGGTAGCTTCTGTTTATTACCACTTGACCTAATTTCCTCATACCACCACCCAATTTATAAGAGCAAACAGGGTGGAGTGGGTGTAGGATAAAACAGCAGAGCCATAGTAATTTTGTATCTATCAACAATATTTTGCTGATGCATACAGGTCATTAGCTGCATTATTTCTACCCCCCCTCTTTTTGTTTTTAAACTTGTCATATTTAATCAGCAATACAAACAATTACAGATTCAATCAAGTCCTTGATTATTGTTGAGAGAAAGCTCAAAAAAAGGTCACACCCCCATGTGAAACAAGGGCATATCTTACACTGCAAATATCAAAGTCAAGGTAAAGTAGACACAGAATTTAGTCAGGAAAGACTTTAAAAAGAAAAACAAAGAAGTTTTATCTGATTTGCTCTATAGTACTGTATCTAAACTGTCAATTTGTTCATTTGAAAACCAAACTATTAAACATCCAATAATACCTATTTGTAAAGATTATGTCCTTTGCTGGTTTTGCTGTTGATAAGAGAGAGGAAAGGAGAGAGACCCACAGGTCTCCACCTAAGATCTGTTAGGGACATAGTAATTTATCACTCCTAATAACTAATACTGATTTGTGAAATTGGTTCTGTACATGGAACATGAGAAGGCAGACAAGAGGCTCTTTCAGCCCTGCCCTCAGGCTGCCAGGCATTTCACAGACAAAATTAGTAATACTGAACATCAACGTATGAAAGAATGTAGTGACAACCACATCTCTGAAGAGGTTATTTTTTCATTAAAGATCCCTGAAGAATAAACTCTATCCACTCCCAGATTTGGAAAAGTAGGAGTTCTTCCTAGGCGAGTCACTTGAGAAGACTGAAAAGGCATTGTGTATGGCCACCGCAAATCTGTTTCCAGTGTTTAAATACACAGCAGATGCACTCTGTAAGCCATTCTACAGTTCTGGTTCACTAGTCATCCAGACCACAAGAGGTACAGAAACATAGCTGGCTTCCTTCTGCCTGACTACACAGATTTTGCATTGCAAAACAATCCAGGGTATGCAAAAGAATGCTCTCAGGTCTCATTCAGTTGGGATGTAGTCTGGATCCAGTGAAATGCTTTTAAGGTTTCCCCATCTGGATGTCCTCAGTGTGCTTCAAATCTATTCACTCAAGTAATTTAAGTGGTATCCTTCTCCAGCATCAGTCACACCTGCTTATTTGATGCTTGTAAGTTTTTTATCCAATAACCCTGTGTATGTGTGTGCCTGTATGTAAAAAGCATTTATTTTCAGACTGATACTCAAAAGACATTACAATCCAGTTTTACTACCAGCATATGTCCTTCCCTTCTCTAAGATATCATGTATGTCGTGTTATACTGAGCATAACAAAAAAGTTTTCAAATCAGACAAGTGGTCATTCTATCATTTAAATAACATTTCACCTCTTTTTTACATCCCATGCTCACTACTGAGCCACATTAATCAAACAATTAAAAATTATACAAATACAGAACTAAGTGTCAATTACCCAGTGTTCTCTGCTCCTTCCATTTTAGAGATGTGTGTCCAAGTCACATTTCTTTCGCTGAATATTAAGCAACATAGTAGCACCATAAAATATGAACTTTCCTGCATTGCTAGGAACAAACATATGAAATATGAAAATACGAAATTATTCAGGCCTGCGTGAGAATTGTCTGACTTACTGTATTTAGTAAACCCTGTTTATCATAGGATTATGATGATTTTGAAGTCAACAACTTAGGGAGAATGTAATTCCTTGTAAGTGTTAATAACAGGTTCTGAATGAAAATCACAAGTAATTGCAAACTCTTATTCATTTAGATATTGCATCTTCAACAAGCTTGTGCTGTGACATTGAAATTGTATCTACCAGTAACAAAATAATTAGTTACTTTAACATATGCAGATTAACTGCATTAGCACTGTATCTTTAAAAACACCTGTATAATTGATTGCATTGGTTCTTATTTTCCTCTGTATCTCCTGCTACACTACCAGCTGAGGTGAACCCAAGCCTTTAGTTTTCTGCAACTCAGAGCAGAAGAATGTAACTGTTCCCCACACTCATGTTGAAAAGAGGTGGTACATAAGGGAAGACTTATTTTTTCTCACCAAATAATGCGGTTACCTATAGTGGGATGATGCTGCTTGCTCCTAGAGCCCGGTGAAGTGAACTCTTTCCTAGAAAGATGCAGAGGAAAGGAACAGCTGTCTACAGCTGTCTATTTCTGGGCAAGATAATTGGTACACATTAGTGAATTACAGTGGAGATAACAGCTTTCCTGTTTACTTTGTTTTTTAAATTTATTTTTAACATTATCACTATTTTGACTTTACTAGAAAATTGTAGGGTGACATTTCCCTGATATGTCCTGATTTATAGGGAAATAGTGTTTCTGTCTCATACGTTTACATGAGGACTTTTCAAAAGTTGTTTAGGAAAGCTCAGAATTGCCTCCACAGAGGATGCTTATCCCTGAAGCAGGATGAACACATTAAATTCTAGAAAAAATTAGGTTGGAAGGGACCTCTGAAGGTCATGAAGACCAACTACCTGCTCAAAGCAGAGCTAACTTCAAAGTTAGATGGGGTTGCTCAGCGACTTCTCCAGATCAGTTTTGAAAAACTCTGAAGATGGAAATTTCACACTGTCTCTGTGCACCTTGTTCCAGGGCCTGGCCCTTTGCACCAGGAGTGAGTTGGTTTTTATATCCAGCCAGATTTTCACTGCTGTAATTTGTGACTGCTGCCTCCTGTCCTTTTGCTGTGCACCTCTGAGGAGCGTTTGGCTGGTTAAAACTGCAGTATGTCCATCCATCCTGAAGAAAACTGCTTATTGGGATGTAAAGCACAATTTTAGATATCACATAATTAAAACCATGTATATACAGATGGCAAAAAAAGACCTCACTTGTGAAGGAAAAGAATAGGTGCCCTATAAATCATGTTGAATTTACCTCACCTGCCAAAAGTGAATCTTCATAATAATATAGCTGTTCCCACATATTTTGCATTTCCATTATGATCAGCTAAAGCGAATTTTCAAGAAGCTGGTCACACTGCAATAAGGATACACTCGTATTAAGAATCTGACAACTCATCACACTTATCTAAAGTACATAGAAATCTTGTGGCCAAATTACGTGATCCGCTTCTGTCTCTGGTGCAATGAGAGGCTTTAACAACAACAACATCCCTTTTGTGCTGAGTCAGAATCCCCTTTTTAACACTAATGTTGGTTAGACAAGTTTTATTAATCATCATGCTAGAACATGCATTTGTGTTTCAACAGCACTTTCACAGCAATTCAGACTTCATGGAGGAGACTTAAGAGAGCTGTGTTTCAGTCAAGCAAAGTAACAGACATCCTCATAAAAGAGGCCCCCAATTTATTTATGTGTAGCCTCATTTCCTCTTATGTTCTTTCAGTTTTCAACATTCCCTTTGCTGCACAGATCTCTATATAGGAAATAATATTACAGAACTGGCAGCAAAGCTCAAAATGAGACCTTATAGGAAGGAAAGGTCGTTTTATTTTACAATAAAATTTCACCCATACTGTTATATCCACATACTCAAAAGCACCAAGAAGTGTGTGCACAGGTGCTACTAAGCATGCAACCAGGTGTCTTTCCAGCATTCAGACTTCCTCAATGATGCAGAGGACAAAGTACATAGACTGTCAATCCTCAACACTTCTCCTAGGTCTCTTTTTAGCTTACGAGAGAAATGCTGATTTTGAACATACCCTTTTTTTCCTCTTACGAGATGACAATGATAAGTGCCTTCATCCTGTCCCATCTCTATGAATCACCAGGATTTACTGATTGTCCTTTGACTCCCAATCTGGGCGCCCTGTGAAGATGCACACAGACTTCATGAGATTTTGATTTTTGATGATCTCCTAACATAGGTGTCATCAACACGTTCTACGCCTACATCTCCTCTGCTGCGTTTGTTGCCCTGGTGCTTCCACACCCAGAAACTCACATTATTACCAACCTAAACCTATTACATTTCTTTAGCTAAACAAAGAGTCATTTGTCAAGACATTTCAGCAGTGGTGTTAGTTCACACAGTTGCCGACTCCAGACTTGTCTATTATGCATGTCTGTGTGTAACCTGCAGTGGTCCTGATGCTATTCACAAACTGCTGTGCAAATACTGTGTATCAGGTGCTGAGATGGTGAGAACCACCTGCAAAGAGGGAGGTAGCAATAGCTTAAACTCCACTACTGATGAAGGTGCATCTGCAACCTAAATCCCCATTTGACATTCCCTGCTCCCACTCAGAGTGCATGCTGATGGCCAGTCCATGTTACTTGTCTCCTCTGATTTGTCTCTGAGTTGTCTACACAAGAAAGAAAGATTTGGTTTCTACCTACCTGATGGAAAAGATACCTTTGGATTCTCTGGAATCACAGGCAGAAAACTTCAAGGATCACCTTCTTCACTTTTGCTACAGTATACAAAAACTATGTCTTAAAACCTAAGATATTCAGATACTATCCTGTTGCAAAGACTGATGATTTCTGCAAGCAGTAAAGACTTCATTGCATGGGGCTAATTCTAAACATATCCTAACAGCGTGAACTTATAATTTATTTTGCTTTCCTAATGAAAACAAATCCACTCCAGATGAAAGATTAATAGGAACAATTTGCCTCAGTATTTTTCAAACAATTTTCTTTCTGCAGTATCTTTGCTGAGAGGCTGGTTAACTTATCTTGGATTCATTAGATTCATTAAAAAGTCAAGCCAGAACTGTTTGAGACAGCTTTCCTATATTTTTCAATATTGATTTAGTTTCTATGGGATATTATTTATTCTTTCCAATGATCAACTGATTTCAGATTATATAATTTTTTATCACCATAGAGGAGAGTTAAAATAAAAACTTCACAAAAAATGAAAGTAAAATTCTAGTTCTGCTTAGACAGGAATATGTTTTCTTCCATGAAACACCTGAATGAAAATCCTTTGTGTTTGTTTAAAACACAACAGATTGTTTTGTAACCATCTGTATTATAGGGTCTGCAAGGTGTAGAAAATAGTATAGAAGAGTAAACTAATCAACTCTGTGCCATGAGATATCTGAAAGAGCACACTGAAGTCTTGTCAATCATTGCTCAGTACAGGCCAAAAATATATGTTCATGGAAGACTAGGAGAAAATGCATTTTAGAACCATTCACTTACCTGTGTTCATGTGAATTTTTATTTTAAAAATATGCGGTACGCAGAAACATGCAAGATGTTTAAAAAGCAAAGGCAACGCACAGAAAGGAATGGAAGAAACTGTTATCTGCAATGATAATGACCACTACATACTATCACTTGGAGGCTGGGGTAAAATTAACTATCTGCTTTCTTGAATTGAAACCTAAAAGCTAGATATATTTCTCCTTCAAGTTACAAAATATGGAAAAGATTTGTCGTGGTTTGGCCTCAGACGGCAACAAAGAACCACGTGTCACTCGCTCAGCACTTCCCGGTACGGGAAGGATCAAAAGAAAAAGGCAAAACTCTTGGGTTGAGACAAAGGCAGTTTAACAGAACAGCAAAGGGAACAAGAAAACAACAACAATAACACCGACAGAGAAATATACAAACGCGATTACGGAACCGCCGCTCCCCGCCGGTCCGGACCCGGGACGCGCCAGCCCGCTCCCAACCCGACTGTTTTCCCCCTCCCTCCTTTTAATCTCAGGGTGGGCGTGGCTCACATGGCATGGAATACTTAACCCTGTCCCTGCCGGAACCAGGACAAGATTTAAAATGCAGGCCCTGCAAGTTAATGAGCTCTCTTAATTCCTATGAACATTTACAATGTGATCTTTATACTGCATACTAACTCTGTATTAGAAGTATTTGTTGTCTCACTGCTACGTGTTGGCTACAGACTGGAAGAGTGCTCAGGCTGAGTACTCCAATAGTGTTATTAAATATAAACAGACTGAAAAGACTGTCAATTACAGTATTTCATTACATGAATAGTCAATATGTGTGGTAGTTTATTTAGGTTTGGCACAAGAAGCATGGGAAAGTCTTACCAGTCTTCATCTAGGCACTTAGGGCCACAAGAATGTTCAGTCACAGTAATGCCAACAGGTATTTATATACAAAGTAATTTCTGTCGTTGCATCTACCAGCATAACAGTGAGTTGGAGGAGAAACCAAACCAGATGAACTTTAAGTTCTTTTGAGAAATCAAACAGAAATAGCACATACCAAGCTAAGAACGATTCCTCTAAATTTAACTGAATTGTACTAATCAACATAAAAAACTAGAGAAAAAACAATGCTCTGCTCTAAGAGTCTGGCAAACTTTAGCAATGGATAGAGTAAAAGTAGTAAAAATATGCAGTGAAATTTTAAATCACACATATAAAGAGAAACATGTCAAAATACAGTATTTTTATTAAATTTAGTTAGGGATTGTTAGTCCCCTGTGTGAATTGTTTGCTCCCAAGTTTGTTTCTGAAGGTTTTCTTTTTGATCTCCCCAGAAGAAAAAGACTAAGGCACACAGGGCAGTTATTTTGTGAAAAATACACTACTATTAAATAGGTGTCTCCATCCTTCATTGACACATTCAATGCTGATGAGCAGTGATTGTTCAATTTAACCCACACTGTTTACAGAAAGACATACAATAGATGAAATGGAATATATCACATTCTACTAAATGCATATATAGAATTCCTATATTTTGGTGGTTCAGCTGTGGAAGGCACCTATTGAAATGGTTGTAAAGATCTGCAGGTAAGTCTTTTATCCATTGTTCTAGCGCAACGTGGTTCGACTTCTTGTATGGTCTCCCAGAAGCCTAGCCCAGATGAGTCTCATTGGGCTGCAAGGAAAGGGGGTTTATCCAAAATACAAACCTTCTTTAAATATATTTAATGAATTCTCATAGAATTTTCAAAAGAGTCATATAAAATAACTGTATGAGTTATCACATCATATTGTATTAATTCTACATGTTTTTTTTTTTTCTTTTTATTGCAGTGCTGAGCCTCTCAAACAATATTTTCTCAAACAATATGTTGTCCTTATTTTGTGAATTCCTTTTAAGGTTGAGTTGCAAGTGCAGTTGTGTATAAAGTAATTAAGGCTTTTATGGAAGCATATGTTTTAGATGGTTGCTGGTTTTATGAAGGTGGATGTGTTAACGTGCGAGATTAAGTGCACTAGAACTCTACAGGTTGCTATTTCTTTTTATGGTCATCATCTTAGAAGCTTACTGGATAAATATCACTAACAAAGCAGCCTAATTTGTATCCTTAGACCATCACTTCTGAGATCACTAAAACACAGTAAATCATTCTCCCAAGTTAGGTACATACTCCATCTTCAGTATCAACACAGAACAGAGTAAAGCTTAATTTTTACACAACCCATATATAAGAACACGCAAATGCATTTAAACTGGAAGTGACATGACTGTAATTAAAGCAAAAAAAGTAATGAAGATATTATAGATTAAAAGTGAATGGGCAACAAAATATAAAGTAAAAATTACGTAAGTTCTGTGGTAAATCAAAACAGAATGAGTCATTATGCTCATTACATAACTTTAGAATAGTCTGTAATATTTGCTAATTAATCCAAAATTACTGGAAGCAAAATCACACAAGATTATCTACATCGTATTTGTCATCTCATAGGGAAATAAATCTGGCTTCCTTGAAAGATCGATCAGTATTTCATTTTTTTCTCTCCTCTCAGTATTAAATCTTTGAAAGAAGAAAGCTTTACAATCTTCTTTGAAAGCTATTAATAAGTTGGAATGCCATGCCTTTTTTTTCCAAATTTGTTGCATTGGGGTTTTTTTTCCTGCTGTGTACTTTTCTATATTAATTATTCTTTGGTTCCCCTGGAAAGCCTTAAAGCACATTATGCATACAGCACATGTGCTTCTGTACCTCCTTTAAAGCAAAGATTCTCAGGATGGAAATTAATATCATGTCTTTGCAAATCAGCCTGCTTATCAAACTTCTCTGAAAACATATATTTTGGAGTACTTATCTTCTTTGTCTGTCATAGAGATTTCCTTTACTTACACAGAAACTATCAAGGGAAAAAAAATCTGTACTTTGTCTACCAAAAGGCTGAGGACTATTGCTTTTTTGTGTGTGTGTGTGAAAGGGAGGAGGTAAGACACAAGAGTGGGAAGAGAAGGGTTTAAATTTCCACAACAGTAGTATGATTCGTTTGGTATTCTCTCCAGCTGTGCCCAAAGCAAATCTGTGAAGAAGAGTCTCATCTTCCATGACAGAAAGTCATATCTGTTTTAAATGTCAGGTTAACAGCTGTGACTCTTCTCTCCAAGCACATTTATTAAACATTTTCCCCCTTCAGTAGTTTATCATTCCTTGACACACAGATCATTTACTTACAAAAGAGACGCAGCATCACTGGTAAAAATGAAGACTTTTGTTCAAAGGAATGAGACTGAGACTGAGCTATGAAAAAAATAATTAATTTTGCCACAAAAACTTCCCCATCAAACCTCTGAAACCTGATAGTTTTTTGATTTTGCTCAAATTGAAGTATTGATTAAAGTTATTTTAAACACAGTTTTTTTTTCATTTACTTTTTACATATGTTTCAATTCTAAGAAGATTCGTTGTAAGCCTGCTCCTGGAAGTTAAATACATTGATCAGAAGTCACTGTCTCTGAAAGCAGAAAGTAGAAGTATCTGATAGATCTTGAGTTTTAATTCAGTAGTAGTTGGAACATTTCCCTTAAAAGCTGAGCTTTTTTCACCACTTCCTCATGTATGCAAGGATTCACTTAAAAAGAAAGCAAATTTTAATGTAGATCTCCTAAATTTGAACTTTATTGCTGTTTTACTGAAATTGTTAAAAGACAGATATTTGGTTCCTGTAGGCATGATATTTCATAAATGCTGCAACCATGTCATTCAGCAAACACATTGGAAGGGGGCCTCTATCTCTCTTAATTTTAAATAATTTCTCTATTAGCTTTACAGGAACATGCTTGGAAAAGACAAATCGGCTAGGGAGCCAATTAAAGTTACCCTTTCATTAAGTAATAATAATAATAAAGTAATAAAGTAATTATTCCCTTAAAGCAAAGTTAAAGACATTGGTTGAAAATCAGGCTTAGAGGCAAGGTGTCATTCCTCCTTCAAATTCAGATCAAGCAAAGATAGGATTCTGAGGGTTCCTGATTCTCCCAACAAGTCAAGAGAGCTCTGATCCTGCATCAGTTAAGCCTGATTCTTCTTAGGCTGGAAGGATGACGGAAAAGAAAAGTTTTTTGGAATATGAGGGAATCTGGTTCCCACCCAAGCCATCCCAATAGTCTTCAATGCTTGTGGAAGCATTCAGACATTCTGTTCCCAGAAAACCTAGGTAGCATTTAAAGCATTCCAAAACGCTAGGAATTTTACGTATGGCACTCTTTTTTTTAACGTTGGTAAGTTGAAAGACAGTTTGCAGTACATTATATGGATAAGGAACTGGCTAGATGGCTGCACTCAAAGGGTTGCAGTCAATGTCTCAAAGTCCAACTGGAAATCAGTGACAAGTGGTGTTCCTCAGGGGTCAGTACTGGGACCGGTGCTGTTTAACATCTTTGCTGGCGACAGGGACAGTGGGATTGAGTGCACCCACAGCAAGTTTGCCAACAACACCAAGCTGTGTGGTGCGGTCGACACGCTGGAGGGAAGGGATGCCATCCACAGGGACCTTCACAGGCTTGAGAAGTGGGCCGATGCGAACTTCATGAAGTTCAACCAGGCCAAGTGCAAGGTCCTGCACCTGGGTCATGGCAATCCCAGGCACAAATACAGGTTGGGCAGAGAATGGCTTGAAAACAGCCCCGAGGAGAAGAACTTGGGGGTGCTGGTGGACGAAAAGCTCAACAGGAGCAGGCAATGCACACTTGCAGCCCAGAAAGCCAACCACATCCTGGGCTGCATCAGAAGCAGCGTGGCCAGCAGGTCAAGGGAGGTGATTCTGCCCCTCTACTGCACTCTGGTGAGACCCCACCTGGAGTACTGCATGCAGCTCTGGGGTCCTCAGCACAAGAAGGGCATGGACCTGTTGGAATGGGTCCTGAGGAGGGCCACGAAGATGATCAGAGGGTTGGAGCACCTACGCTATGAGGGCAGGCTGAGAGATTTGGTGTTGTTCAGCCTGGAGAAACGAAGGCTCCAGGGAGACCTTATAGCAGCCTTCCAGTACCTGAAGGGGGCCTACAGGAAGGATGGGGAGGGACTCTTCATCAGGGAGTGGAGCGATAGGAGGAGGGGTAAGGGTTTCAAACTGAAGAAGGGTAGATTTAGATTGGATATCAGGAAGAAATTCTTTACTGTGAGGGTGGTGAGACACCGGAACAGGTTGTGCAGGCAAGCTGTCAATGCCCCATCCCTGGAAGTGTTCAAGGCCAGGCTGGATGAGGCTTTGAGCAGCCTGGTCTAGTGGGAGGTGTCCCTGCCCAGGGCCTGCCCAGGGGTTGGAACTAGATGATCTTTGTGAGAATCGCTCCTCATCCAATAACAACAGCTCAGGCAGTGAACGATACAAAGCACATCTTATTTGAACATTCTTGCAAGAACAGGTGACCTAGCAAGTAGGCATACTTTTGGTTCTTGAAACACACCTATTTATTTCCTAATCCCGGCCAAATTTTCCCCCGTTTCCCACTGGTTAGGTACTCCAGGGTTCACAGTCTGTCCGAGTCACCTAAAATTCTTCCCGGATTTCCTGTCTCTGTTTATTTCTCCTTATGCTACACCTAAAGGGATTATTTGACTAGTTTCTTTCTTTCCTTTTTGGTAAAATTGCTCAATGTTATTAGTCCTGGTTAAATGTTTGACTACCCTTCTAAACACTAATCCGGTATGAATCAGTTTGTCCTTTTGTCTGTGTGATAAGAGATGTTCTACAAGCCTTTGCTGGAGCCTCTTTGTCTTAGTCATTCCCTTATCACGTCTCCCGTGATGGAAACGGCTTTTCTCCATTGCAAAAACATTACCTGCCTGTCTTACATCTTTAAGATCCCTTCCAACCCAAACCATACTACGATTCTATGATTTATTAGGTTAAGTTGCGTTTTTCAGAACAAACTTCTCTTGACTCTCTTCAAAGAGCGTTTCATCTAGTAGAAGGCTTGTCAACCTAATGGAAGCTAACAGCTAGGAGCATAGTCCATGAAGTCCATCAAGACTGTGTAAGGAACTTGTAACCAATGCTTTTGTTTAGCTGGGATTTTTGAAGTGTTCCCCCACCCTCTTTTTTGTTTCCCTGTTCCGTACATGACAAGGATGACGTTATTTTAAAGGAATCCTTTTGAAGTAACTACTCCTTCTCCATCCTAAGAAGTAATGATGGCTCTCTTTCATAAAGAAGACAAATTCATGCAAAATGCAGTCTTTTGTTTTTCTTTTGTCAATGTCTGAGGGCCTCTACAAACACTTTTCCTAGTCATGTGAAATGCAAGTTAGCTGTTGGGTAGCTGCACACTCTTGGGCTTCTCAGTACAAACACAACCACCTACACTTCCTCAGATGACCTGCATGACCATCATTTGGGGGCAGTGTAATGCAGAGCTCCAAGCCTGTGCTCAGGCAATCCACTGACTCAGTCTGTCAGAAGCAAAACATCAGATCCAAAGCTGCAAGGATTAAATGGTTAGGTTTGCCCTGCCATGCCTAAGGGTGAACCAGGCAGGAGCTGTTAGCAATTCAGAAGAAAGAACAAATGGCCTTGATGGGCAGCCAATCTCAAACACTGGATGCTCTCCCATGCCAGCTCAGGAATCACCACAGCTGTGATGGCCATGGGATGGGGATGCATGACCATGCATTTCTCCTTCCAGGCATGAAAATGCAGTCTCCTTCTGTGGACAATTCCCAGTACCCACAGAGGACTAGAAAGAGTGGTTAGCTCTTGCAAGAGTTGTTAGTGCCTGATGATCCTGCTCTGGGAGGGTTTTCCAAGGTAATGGCTCTCTGGAACTTCCCTTTGTTCCCAGGAGAAGAAGACAACTAGACTACCCTGACACAGCCCAGGATTAACAGTAGTTAAAGTTCCCCTTTTAAATTGCCCTCTCCCTATTAGCATAGAGGAACTACACAGTAAGTGAGTATAAGAGGGAATGCAGACCTTGCACCTGGGTGCAGATATCCCTCCAGAAATCACTCTTTCTTGAGTTCACATTTGGTCTGATGACTTCTGGAAGCATTTCCAAGACAAAGCCTGGTTGGACACACACAATATTTCATTCAAGCAGCAGCCACGTACCATTTTTGTTTTGTGGCCCATAAACTGGGAGGCAAGCCCTGCAGTAAAACTGGAAGGCTCACGAGTAAGTGTGGGTAACTGCAGTTGCATTACAGTAACATCACTGCACATTTTGGTCTGGCTCTCTGGATGCTCAGAAGCAACCGGACTCTGAAAAACAGTATATCTGCAATTGATTCTTACAGAGAACAATGTAATTGTAATGGGTTTGTAATTTAGTGTGTTGGAGTAATAGTGATAGTGTTTGTGTAAAAGCAGCACAGGAACTGCACAAGGTAAAACAGATCACGCAGGTCATGCTAAAAAATATGTTAAGGAGGAAAAGGATGTTGTTAACCTCTATAAGTTTGTGACTAAACAAAGGAAATATCTTGGAGCATTGGCTGTTTTAAAGCAGCAGATCCCATGTCTGCTGCCTGTGAAGCACACGTTAGTCATTGCAAATCGGCAAAATTGAAAGGCAGTAAAAACAAAGCATTTGGACCCTTTTGTATGACTTATATCATACACGGGATCTCCCAAGAGAAAAATTTGAAGAAGTAAAGAATTTAGAGATAGAAATGCAGAAACTGAAGGAGGATGACGAAATTCACAAATTAATAGAACAAAACACTACCTTAATCAGAAGGATTAGGATGCTGGGACCATTAGAAGCGCCAGTCAGTTGCAATGGAAGAACTCTTGTGAGCCCATTCAAACTGTGATTCATTCTAATCATGGCCCTCACTCTGCTTCAGGCAGAAGGACAGAAAACCTCAAAACCCCCAAATTTCCGTGTTTCTTCATGGTCTAACCATTAGCCAGAGGACACCACCTTTTATCAAAGCCACTTGGTTTTATCAGAAAACTACGGCCATCCAAAGGTGTAATTCAACTCATTGCCTACTCATAATCCCTGCTCAAAAATCTCCTGAACTCACAGAAGACCCATTCAGAAATCGACTCTGGAACGAATTAAATGAGAGGTGGAGAAGACATGACAATCTACCATAGTCAAATCTACTGATACTACTACATGGAGGCTCTATGAATAGAGCTGAAAAGACAGCAGCAATGACTACAGCAACTTCCCTTTCCCCCCAGTGAATTGGTGTCAAGGCCTCTAAAGGGAGTTTGGCCAACTTGACAGCAAGTCCCAGACAAGGTCTGCAGGTTCTGCTAGGGCGGCCCAGGATCTGTGGGCTGGCACCACAGATCCCGGCACCTTTGCCAGTGGATTCTTGGGGATGACTGTCAGTCAAAATGGTCATTGGGAAGTCAGAAAAAATTGCTCCAATTATTAACAGATACAGGACCATCCATGAACATTCTTGAGATGCCTATGGTAAATTCAAGCAGAAAAACTGAAGTGCAGGTCACTTGAAGTAGTTAGGATGGAGCCCACCAGCATGCCCCAGTTTGGGAAAACATCCCCTTACCACTAGGAAAATTAAAGGCAGTAATGCATAGCACAGTTAGTAGGTGCCCAGAAGGAGGAGTTTTAGGTGTACCATTTCTAAAATAAAACTCTCCTACAGTGGATTTTGCAAAAAGAAATTTGTTGTATTTTGAGGGAGGACCCTCAGTCATTTTTGCTGTGCATAGGTGGGCTGCACTCAGGGTACCAGATCCATTGCTACCATGACTGCTTGGACAGGAAATCCATGAAAGCTGGGGCACAGAATGAGACAGACTGTGGTAGGATCAAAGCAGATATGATGACCTTGTAAATGAAATTGTTCTCATAGAAACGCCATCTATCCATAATGCTCCCCTGTGGCCTGTAAGCAAAGCAGACTGGACTTGGAAGCTTACAGTGGACTAGAGAGCTTTGAATGCCTGTACAACCCCGGAAGCACTAGTGATTGCCAAATACAAGGAAGCTGTGACAGCAGTTGCACTAGGATCATGTTGATACAGCGTGACAGATGTAGTCAATGCTTGTTTTCTGTACCGTCAAATCACGCTTGCTGGTACAAATTTGCCATTTCATTTTCGGGAACTCACTTTGCCTTCACTTGCACCCCCAAGGTTACCACTCTTCCCCTTGTATTTATCACATGTATGTATTATGTATGCCAGAAAAATTGTGACTGGAGTTCAGAAAGCATGTGATTTTAAGTGGATGACATTTTAACCCACTCACCCACCAAGGAGAGAAAAAGAAGAACCGTGGAAGAAGTGCTGCTTTTCCTAACTGAAACAAGACTTAAACCCAGTAGGTAAAAGGCTCAGTTAGTTCAAAACTAAGTCAAATACTCAGGGATGTCCTTTGATGAAAATGAGTCAATCCCCGCATGTTCAGATTGGAAACACTGTAAAATTCCAGCCCAAATCAATGCTCACCCATTATGGTAATTTTTAGGCTTAACTAATTTTCCCCAAGACTTTATCAAATCCTTTGCAAAAAACCACAAGCCTCTATATCAGTTACTCAAGAAAAAAAGTAAACGGATGTGGGGAAAGGAACAGAGTGAAGCACTCTAAACTTAAAAGATTTACATAAAGCCACTGCATTAGCCCACCCAGACCTTTCTTCTCATTTTTGCTTTCAGTTAGCTGGTTACCCTGAAAGCATGGGAGCCACCCTTTCTCAAATTCAAACAGGGAAACTTAAGGGTTATTGCATATGCATACAGACTTCTGAATTTAAGTGAACAGAGTTCACCCCACGTTAAGGGGTTTGCCTTGCCCTAATACAGAGCCTGAAACATTGGGATGGTTCAATTCAAAGTTCCAAATGAATTATGCAAACTGCACACTGTTCTCTAAAATAATTTCAGGTAAAATCCAGGCCAGTCAGTTTAGCAACCCCAGAACTGCACAGCTTTAGTAAACCATGGCGTCAGCTTCAAAAGTATGCTTCAAGAATCTGCAGCCCGAAATGGTTGCTGATGGAGGGAGAAGTCCCTTCCCCAAGGTAGAGAAATTCTCTTGGCCTGCAAAATGCAGTGAATCACAAAAGGAAGCTGTAAAAAAGGGTTTTATCGCATGCTACATAGATGGGTCTCCCCTTTATGACAAAGGTATTACCAAAACAGGATACAAAGCTCTTATGCCCCAGATGGTAGAGTACTGTCTGGTCCAGCATGTCCTCAATCTGTATAAACTTCAGAGCTGCAGGCAGTGTTGGAGGTTTTGAGATTCCAATCACCAAATATTCTTCTGTCAGTTTATATGGACTCAGACTGGACCATGTCCAGCAACAGTCTGGCCTCCCGTTTGGCTAGCAAGAAATCAAGAGTCTTCAGATGGCAAACCAGTAGCTCACAATGCTAAATGGCAACAAATACCTAATCTAATCTAGACCACAAAAGAACCTGGATCACACACAGTCCTGCCCATAGTGAACAGCAAATGGCAGCAGCATACTGTAATAAACAATGTGGCTGAGCAGGCTGTATACAAGTCTGAGCCCAGATCCGAGCACAATCCTGACTCTGCCCTGCAGCTGTAATAACCCACGCTGAGGGCAGAACTGGAAGAGTTATCTTAGATTTAAGTACCTTCCACCAAGGAGATGCAGAGATTAAAGAATTGGCTGAAGCAGGAAAAGATCAAGCAGGTCAATTCACCATAGTAAGGGAAAGTAATAGCTACTGAGTTGCAGATATAGAATACAGTGAGCATTGGATTGTGTTTCAGAATACAGAGGTATCTAATCCAATTCATACATTAGCAAAGCCACAGAGCTAAGGCAAACACTATGCAGAGTGAAGGACACTGGCTGGTGGCCTAACAGGAAGAAGGATGCAGACTGCTGGTGTGAGAATTGCCTTTCTTTTTGCACAACCAATGCAGATTGTGCTGGAGTAAAGGCCTCAGTCCAGCACCAATGTATTAAATGCGCATGACTGCAAATTGACACTGCTGGACATCCATCTCAAAACAACAAATACATCTTGGCATTATTATCCCATGCCAGCTCAGGGATCACCACAGCTGTGATGGCCATGGGATGGGAATGAATGATCACGCATTTCTCCTCCCAGGCATGAAAATGCAGTCTCCTTCTGTGGACAACTCCCAGTACCCACAGAGGACTAGGAAGAATGGTTAGCTCATGCAAGAGTTGTTAGTGCCTGATGATCCTGCTCTGGGAGGGTTTTCCAAGGTTATAGCTCTCTGGAACCTCCCTTTTTTTTCCCTAAAGAAGACATCTACAACTGCCCTAACTCAATCCAGGATTAACCGCAATCTTTTATTCTCTGCCAAATAGAGCTTTTAAGGGGCCTTTGTGGGTGTGAACTGGGAATTTGGAATTTTACCCTGTGTATTTGCCACTGTCAAACTAAGAAACCCCAAATGTGTATCCATCATTTGAACCAAATTATCCTTTCCCCAAATCAATTTCATTTCTTGGATCCCGACTGTACATGTGGCTCAGCCACATGCAAAAGCCCTACACATCACAATACTTTACGGCTCCCTTAATGAATGGAAGTTTGTCTCATGATTTTGTAACAGAAAAAAGTAGCATCATGTCATGATATGCTTGCCAAGCTCTACCTTGAAAATTTTCAAAGTACCCATTTGATTTGCTAAGGTGAACAGCTGTTCACCTGTTTTCACTATAAAATTACTTAATTTGTCAGAGATTATAATCTTTCTTACTTATATTTCCCATTTGTGAGTTTAAAGCTATGAATGTCTTTTGAAGTCTATGCTTGAATGATGTACCAAACTGGAGTAGGAGTCCATGACACTGTATCATACTTTCATCAGAACAGCAACAGATGACTTGATTTTATTCTTTCCCATGATTTTAAGGGTTTACACACAGTTTAATCTGAAAATTTCTGGTGTAGCTTACTGAATTTCCTCCTAGTGTTCAACTACATATAGATAGTGCACACTTCATTAATTAAAAAATGCTCACCATGACAGCTAAGCAGCTTGCTGCTTCTCTTCTAGATGTCCTGGGACTTAACACTGAAAGCTCAGTAGATGACACTTATCTGTGGTGTAGAAATTGCTGAACAATCTTGACTACTTGCAGGTTTTCCATCAACTGTCCTCCCAGGCATTGTCTGTCAGTCTACTGGCAGCCAAAAGCTGGGAGCACCCAGGACTCACAGCATCAAGGCTGTGTAAGGAACCTAGAAACTTGTAACCAATGCTTTTGTTCAGCTGCAATTGTGTTCCTCCACCCCCTTTTTTGTGTTTCTGTTCCACAGATGACAAGTTTTCAAAGGAATCTTTTAAGTTCTGAAGAAACTATTCCTTCTCCATCCCAATAATGTTGCAAAAGTTCAATCTAGTGCTAAATGCAGCCTTTTGCTTTTCTTTCAGAGATCACCCTATCCTCAGCACACCGGAGAGCCTCAATTACTTACACTTTGCCTAGTCAAGTGAAATGCTAGTCAAGCCTGAGTAGTACCTGAGTATCTGCACACCCTTGGGCTTCTCTTCCCAAACACAATCACCACCACTTCCCCGGATCACCCGAACATTGCCCCAGGGTTGGAAGACGACCACAGACACCTCAGAACCCCGGTGGAAAACGCTGGGCATCCCGTCAGCCGTGAAGCTGCCAGCCATGGCGCCGGGCCCCAGCTCGGTCATGGCCTCAAGGCCTGCCCGTGAAGAAACCGCTGATGGTAAGCAGCATCGCCACCACGAACCTCTGCGACCCGCCCGGAGGCGGCGCCGGGCCCGCTGCGGGGAGCAGGCGGGGCGTGGCGAGGCGAGGGCCGCCCGCCGCCCCGGGCCCGGGTAGGCCATGTTTCCAAGAGGACCGTCAGTCAATAGGCCGCCCACCGGAGGCCTCCACAGCGGCCCTCGACACCGCCAACACGGTGGGTACCGCAGCAGTCAGAGGCGGCCAGCAGCATACAGCGGCTGCGGCCGCGCAGGCGCGCTGAGCTCGGCGGGGGCGGACGGGGCGGGGGAGCGCCTCCTCCGCTCCTGTCGCAGTTTGCGAGCCGCAGTGCGCCTGCGCGCAGGCGGCGGCGGCGGCGGGAGGGCCGGGGGGGGGGAGGAGGGCGGGTCCCGGCCCTGTGTTTTGAACGGCTCGATGCGGGTGGCTCACTATATGGCAGGAAGGTGAGGAGGCCTCTATCCTGGCAGTGGAGCTGGTGTAGGGAGAGGGGGATCCAAATGTGGCAGAGGCGAGCAGGAGGCGGCGGCGGCGGCGGAGGGGGGCAAACGAGAGAAGGGGAGCGGTCGTCCCCGCTACCGCCGCGGAGGAGCTGAGCGGCCTGGCAAGGTGGGGGCTGCGGCAGCAGCTGCAGCGCTGGCACCCCCGGGCCGCCCACCTGGCACCCCGGGCGCCCGTCCCGCCGGCAGGTGAGCGAGCGGGGAAGGGGGGGGAAAGCCCTTCGCGCCGCCCTTGGCCTGGCCCGGCCCAGTACCGGGCAGAGCCGGAGGGAGTCGCTGTGGGGGGAGCCGGAGCCGCTGCCAGCCCAGGCCAGCCCAGCCCGGCCTCCTCTCCCTCGGGGCTGACATTGTGTACCCACCCGCGGTGTCCCGGCCCCATCGCCCCCTTCTCTGCGGCCGCTGTCCGACGCAGCGCCCCGCCGCCCGCCCGGAAGCCGCGGGACGCGGGCGGCAGCGGGTCCGCGGGGGCCCCGGGCTCATGTTGCCGTCTCTACTCTCCCTTCCCCGCACCAGCGCCCCGGCTGCCTGGCAACACCCCCCACCCTTCCGGGCTCCGGGGGGCTGCCGCCCTCCCTTGGCACGGGCCCCGCTCGGCATCCACCCCCCGTCCCCTGCCGGAGGGGAGGGGTCGGGGCCGCCCTCTATTCCCTCTGCGGAGCTATTGTATGTGGGCTGGGGCCCACCGAGGGGCCGCCGGCTGATGAGCCTCCCCCCCGGATAGCGCACGCCGGGGGAGGCACAGGACGGGGGAAGCGTGCCCAGATTTCCCCCGGGAAAGCGGGGCGAGGGGGCGTGAGTGAGGTATCGGCAGGGCCGGGCTGCGGCGCGGCAGGCGGAGGGGGGATCCGCTGCGCTGCCGCCCCGGGCTGGCAGCGGCGGAGCAGCGGGCAGCGCTGCCGCTCTCTGTGCGCGCTGCGGCCAGCCTGCGCCGGGATCCTTTGTCTGCCGCTGCTCTCCCTTCCTCCCTCCCCCCCTCCCCTCTCTCCCAGTGCCTGCTTCTCCTCCCTCCTCGCCTTTCTCTCTCCCTCCCTCCCTCCGTCCGTTCCCCTCTCTCTCAGACTCAAGTGCTGCTGCAGGTTTGTAAATACCGGACCAACACACACACAACATGGCTGACGCTCGCCCTGCTCCTCCACCAGGGTCTCCGCCTTCTCCCTCTGTCTCCACCGCTTAGCCCTCTCCTCGGTTTAGGCTTTTGTTTCTTCCCCTCTCATCTCCCATCCAAAAAAAAAGAGGAAAAACAATTCACCCTCCTTATTGTTCGCATGGCGGGATTTCAAGGGTAAGGATCCTCGCTTTGGAAGCTTTCTCCTTTCGTTTTGCTGTTTAAAACAAAATGAAACCTAAAAATAAAAGGGAATTCGGGAACCTGGCAAGGAAGGCCTGGGGCGAGGGAGGAAGGGAGGGAAGGAGGGGGGAACAGGGTGAGCCTCGCTGAGAGAGGCTTGATTGGAATGTGCATATCTTTTTCTCTTTTTGGGGTGGGGGGAGGCTGATGCACCAAAGTGCTGGCAGAGATGAAATACTGTGTTACACTTGCAGAATGATCTAGGGACGGTTCTTTCATTTTAGGATGTAGTTCAGTATAAGGTATCAACTCAGTACAATCACATTAAAAAGACATGAACTAGTTATGTCAGAATAGGCATTGTGTACGTAAAAAACGTAGCATAGGCGTTTTGGATTTCTTTGCATTCCCTGTGTCTGCCTGTCAGTATCTTAAAGAGCTCACAAATCATGGGGTACAAAACTGGAATTAACACTTGCCAAGTCTTTGTGTTGCTAGTTTTCTTGTCACAGATTGATTAATCCTTGTGATGACAACAGCACAAACCGAAGCATTCCCTTTTTGCTACAAGGAGCGCTCCTTCCTTTCAGATTCCTTTTTTGAAAAAAGGCATGGCATCGTGAACTTAAGTGAGCTCCCAAACTGAAACAAGACAGCATGCTTCTGACCTCTCCTAGCACAAGGCAAATGCTCAGTTCGATACCCCACCCCCCCCCCCCCGCCCGGTTATTCAGAGCACCCCCTTCTGGCTTAGATGAATATAGCTTTTTTTTTTCTTGCTTATGATGTAAAACCAAAATAATGTTTGAAGGTAGTTTGTTGAATATTTCTGAAGTTATCTGCCGTGGAACAGATTTATGTCTTGGTTGTAATGTAAGGATGAATGCTCCAGGTGCTAAGACATGATGCTTTATATTGCTTTGTAGACATGTTACTGTAATTCATAGCAAATGTTTCATTTTTCAAAGATTATATTTAAAGACATGGTCTTTCTTCAGTCATATACACATGGATAGCCATGGCTTCTGTTAATATCTGAGCACTGTCCTAAAGTAACGAATGTCCTAGCTCTGTTGTCTTTGTCTACTTTTCTTTGGAATCTTCTAGTGGAGAAACACTGGCATGGCATAATCATACAGCTTTTACTGAGATAGAAATAAATACTACACTTCAATGGTAGAATTAGGTATCATATGTTATTACTTCTTTTTCTGCTGTTTTTTTCATCATTAACAGGTGTTGATTAACTGATGAGGAGAAAATAATTTATATAATGAGTTTACAACAACCTAACACTTGAATGAAGTCATCTAAGTTACAAGATCATTTTGGAACATGTGTATACGTCATGGCTCCTGAGCCAACTATACTACTTTCAGATGGAAAAGTCTGAGCAAAAGTCTGTAACTTGATATATCAGTAGATTCCTGCAGCAGTTGGTTACTTTTTTTTTTTTTACACTTAACAACCTGAAGGAGATATTGGTAAAGCTATTAGAATAGTTTACCAGTTGTAGCTAATAAATAATTCATTATGATAGCCACCAAATTTTGAAATTACTGCTCTCTTACTAAAAGTGTGAAATGTATTGAGGTGCAAGCTCTTTCTGCAGATATTGGATACTTAAGCTGATTGTTAGGCTGAAGAGCAAATTAAACCAAATAGAAATAGGCCATCCACAACACATCTGTTTAAACAATAGATCACTTAAAAATTGTTATGTTTCTTGAGCCTGGTATATTGTAGTTTTGTTGCTACAATTGAATTTTATTCTGTAAAATTCAGCTCTACTTTATTAGCTTTGTGAAGTTTCTTCTTTATAGTGTCTTTGCTATAGCTTGCAATTCTGTTCTTTTCTATGACAACTAGAAGGTTTTTCTTTCTGTCTTGATTGTGTTGATGAGTTGGTCAAAAATCAATATTGAGTGTCTTAGTATCCCATGAGGAGCTGATCTAGTTGAAGAACTTGCCAAATCCTTGTGTCTTTGGTACCACTAAGTGAAGACACTGCAGTGTTTGGTCATTGTGGGTAATACTAGGTCATGTTTGACCAAATTAAAAACCAGGTGCTAGTAACATATCATCTTTTCCAAAACTGTTCACTTTTTCGTATTGGGAAGTGAAACTAAGGAAAAACAAAACTACAAGAAATGCTGCCTCAGTGATCAGCTTGCTGGAAGATGTTAGAAATTAACCAATTTCTTTTAAAAAGAAATAATTCTCAATGAGTCTTTGGTCACGTAAATCATGACTCAGTTGAGTTCTAAATATTTATGAAATTACTAATTAAAATATAAAGTCCTAAAAGTAAAAATACACTTTTAGTTGATCTTGTACTTCAATATTTTTTATGTTTTCTCCATCCAAGTAGTATTCTTCCATTGGCTTCTTGCCCCGTATCTTTCCTTGCTATCTATTGCCAAACTGCACTCTTTGACATGTTCAGACCTGTGAACATCTAGCTGATGCGATAGCTGTTTTTCAAAGTGCATCATTTGCTTAATATTTGACAAATGAAAGACTTTCAGTAAGATAGTATTTTCTGAAGAAAAGAAACAGCCATATGTGTGGTTGGTTGTGTGTTGTTTGGGTTTTTTGTTTGTTTTTGTTTGTTTGTTTTTTTAGAACGAAGCCTGTTGCTGTGAACTTCTCATGCTTTCATTTTGCTTTTGCTTGCGTCCTTTCTTTTCTTGCCCCAGGTATTAGAAAGGTCAAACTTGACTACTTGGCCTACTTGATGGTATGGCATAGGAATATGTTTTAGTAGATGACTGAAACTGATACAACAAAGTAGTTTAAAAACCATCTTTTGACAGCTGCTCACTGAAGCTGAGCCAAGAGAGAGAATCACTACTATGGAGTAATTTCCTCTTGTATGGTTAGATTGTTTCTCATACCAGGTGTTAGAGAATTTTTCATTTGTTGTTTTTCTTGTTTTCCTTCTCAGAGTTTGGTGGTTTTGTGATTGGAAGGCAAATGCTGATCTCTCTTGAGACTGGTTTTCCTAATCAGTAGTTTTTCTATATCAAGATGTGTCCCACTTGCTATCCAGATACTACCGAGATGTCAGGTGTCTTAGAGGAATGGGGAATGTCTTCTTCCTTGTACAAATGTGCAGGCCACATCTCTATGACATGGATAAGTGATCAGTTCCTTGAAACGGTGTAGTTAACTGATTTGTGTTTTATCTATGAACAATTGATTCTAGTGACCAAAAAACCCATTACTGATCCATTTTGAACAATGGTGAAATAATGTTATTAAAACTTGTTGCTTTTGCCATATGGTGGTTGCAATTAACTTTTGTTGTACTGGAAAATGTGAATTTGCTGATGGCATGCAAAATTCAGGAGATAAAATAGATTTGGCTATAAGGTTGTGGAGGATAGTTCTGCAAATCTGGGTTACCTTTTTATGTTTCTTTCCTGTAACGTATGTTGTGAAACTGCTGTGAATCTTTGCTATATGAGGTCGTCTTTGACTTGCTTATATGGAAACTTTATTGAAATGGTTCCACAATATATAGATACATAAATATATAGAAATTGTTCTCATTACCTGTGGTGACTACTAGACTTAGGTATAACCTAATGGTATTTTAATCTCTGCAGTTACTGCAGGGTGTTTGAGATGTTGCTGAACTATCTTCCAATTATATATTTATTTTCTTTTTAAATCTGCTTGCAGAATAAGAGTTACTGACACGCAGAATCACAGAATGGTTTGGGTTGGAAGGGACCTTAAGGATCATCGAGTTCCAACCCCTGGGCAGGCCCTGGGCAGGGACACCTCCCACTAGACCAGGCTGCTCAAAGCCTCATCCAGCCTGGCCTTGAACACTTCCAGGGATGGGGCATTGACAGCTTGCCTGCACAACCTGTTCCGGTGTCTCACCACCCTCACAGTAAAGAATTTCTTCCTGATATCCAATCTAAATCTACCCTTCTTCAGTTTGAAACCCTTACCCCTCCTCCTATCGCTCCACTCCCTGATGAAGAGTCCCTCCCCATCCTTCCTGTAGGCCCCCTTCAGGTACTGGAAGGCTGCTATAAGGTCTCCCTGGAGCCTTCGTTTCTCCAGGCTGAACAACACCAAATCTCTCAGCCTGCCCTCATAGCGTAGGTGCTCCAACCCTCTGATCATCTTCGTGGCCCTCCTCAGGACCCATTCCAACAGGTCCATGCCCTTCTTGTGCTGAGGACCCCAGAGCTGCATGCAGTACTCCAGGTGGGGTCTCACCAGAGTGCAGTAGAGGGGCAGAATCACCTCCCTTGACCTGCTGGCCACGCTGCTTCTGATGCAGCCCAGGATGTGGTTGGCTTTCTGGGCTGCAAGTGTGCATTGCCTGCTCCTGTTGAGCTTTTCGTCCACCAGCACCCCCAAGTTCTTCTCCTCGGGGCTGTTTTCAAGCCATTCTCTGCCCAACCTGTATTTGTGCCTGGGATTGCCATGACCCAGGTGCAGGACCTTGCACTTGGCCTGGTTGAACTTCATGAAGTTCGCATCGGCCCACTTCTCAAGCCTGTGAAGGTCCCTGTGGATGGCATCCCTTCCCTCCAGCGTGTCGACCGCACCACACAGCTTGGTGTTGTTGGCAAACTTGCTGTGGGTGCACTCAATCCCACTGTCCCTGTCGCCAGCAAAGATGTTAAACAGCACCAGTCCCAGTACTGACCCCTGAGGAACACCACTTGTCACTGATTTCCAGTTGGACTTTGAGACATTGACTGCAACCCTTTGAGTGCGGCCATCTAGCCAGTTCCTTATCCACCAAGGGGTCCATCCATCAAATCCATGCTTTTCCAATTTAGAGACCAGGATATCATGTGTGACAGTGTCAAATGCTCTGCATGAGTCCAGGTAGATGATGTCGGTTGCTCTTCCCTTATCTACCAATGCTGTGGCAACATCATAGAAGATCACCAAATTTGTCAGGCACAATTTGCCTTTGGTGAAGCCATGTTGTCTGTCACCAATCATGTCCTTATTTTCCATGTGGCTTAGCAGAGAATCCAGGAGGATCTGCTCCATGATCTTGCCAGGCACAGAGGTGAGGCTGACTGGTCTGTAGTTCCCTATGTCATCCTTTTTTCCTTTTTTGAAAATGGGGGTTATGTTTCCCCTTCCAATCAGTGCAAACTTTACCAGACTGCTATGACTTTTCAAATATAATGGAAAGCGGCTTGGCGACTTCATCTGCCAGCTCCCTCAGGACCCGTGGATGGATTTTATCCGATCCCATGGACTTATGCACGTTCAGGTTCCTCAGATGGTCTTGAACCTGATCTCCTACAGTGGGCAGTTCTTCATTCTCATAGATCCTGCCTTTGCCTTCTGCAACTTGGGTGGTGTGGTTGGAGCCCTTGCTGGTGAAGACCGAAGTGAAAAAGTCATTTAGCACCTCAGCCTTCTCCATATCCTGGGTGACCAGGTCTCCTGTTTCCTTCCGGAGAGGGACCACATCTTCCCTAGTCTTGCCTTTACCCCTGATGTACTTATAGAAGTTTTTCTTGTTATCCTTGATTTCCGTAGACAGATTTAATTCTATCTGGGCTTTAGCTTCCCTAATCTGGTTCCTGGTCGCTCGGACAGTTTCTCTGTACTCCACCCAGTCAACCTGTCCTTGCTTCCACCCTCTGTAGGCCTCCTTTTTGCTTTTGAGCTTCTCCAGGAGCTCTTTGTTAAACCATGCAGGTCTCCTGGCATTTTTGCCTGATTTCTTCATTCTTGGGATGCTCCGCTCCTGGGCTTGGAGGAGGTGATCCTTGAATACTAACCAGCTCTCTTGGGCCCCTCTTCCCTCCAGTACCTTTTACCATGTTACTCTGACAAGCAGGTCCCTCAAGAGGCCAAAGTCTGCTCTCCTGAAGTCCAGGGTAGTGAGCTTGCTGCCTGCTCTCCTCGCTGCCCGAAGGATCTTGAATTTGACCATCTCATGATCACTGCAGCCGAGGCTACACTTGAGCTTGCCACTCCCCACCAGCCCCTCCTTGTTGGTAAGGACAAGGTCCAGCATAGTTCCTCTCCTTGTTGGCTCCTCTACCATTTGAAGAAGAAGAAAGTTGTCATGGACACGTTCCAGGAACTTCCTGCAGTTCTTGTGGCCCACTGTGTTGTCCTTCCAACAGATGTCGGGGTGGTTGAAGTCCCCCATGATGACCAGGGTCTGTGAATGCAGTGCCGCTCCTATGTGTCAATGGAGGGCCTCATCCGCTCTGTCATTCTGGTCATGCTGCTCTTCAGGTGGTCTTCCTCTGGGGTGTTTTATCTGTGACTCCCCGGGTGCTATCTCCTCAGGAGCCCCTGGCTCGTCCCCATAAGACTTTGAGTGTGCTGCAGCATACCCAGTACATCTCGGAGCAACAGGTTGCGGGCCTTCACCAGTGAGCCACCCCTCAGACCTTGGAGCATTGTCCCTTTGGCTTGTCACGAGCAAGCGGGGTAGCATCCCCCTCCCCCAACAAGTCTAGTTTAAAGCCCGGTCAATGAATGCTGCTAGCTCATGAGCAGACACCCTCTTCCCCCTTTCAGAAAGATGAGCCCCATCCAATGCCAACAAGCCTGGTGCTGTGTAGGCCATCCCATTGTCGAAAAACCCAAAACTGTGGCAGTGACACCAGCTGCATGGCCACATGTTGATGAATTGCACACATCTGTTTCTCACAGTGTCCCTGCCGGTAACTGGGAGAACAGAAGAAAAGGTAACCTGCACCCCAGACTGCCTTATTAACCTTCCCAAGGCCCTGAAATCTCTGTTGATTGTTCTTGGGCTATGTGTTGCCACCTCCTCACCACCCACGTGAAAGAGCAACAGCAGGTAGTAGTCCAAAGGATGAAGCAGGCTGGGAAGTTTTCGAGTGCTGTCCCTGACCCGGGCTCCAGGGAGGCAGCATATCTCCCTGTCAAGAGGGTCTGCCTGGCACATTGGCCCTCTGTTACCCTCAGAAGGGAGTCTTTAGTACTATAACCCGCCTCTTCTTCCTTGTACAGGCAGTTGTAAGCACTTGCAAGTAGGTTTTTATACACTTTTTTGATAAGACTAAAAAGCTTATAAACCCCTAAGAGCTGATTAGTGCTTGGTTTGGGTTTTTTTTTGTTTGCTTGATTGGTTTGTTTTCTCTTAATGTTATTGTTCAATGTGCCGATATGTTATTCAAGGTCTGAAATTTGAGGTCTGCACCTAGAATAACTGGTGACAGTAGATACTATTTCAAAAGCAGTTCTGTGGATTTCAATGACTTAGTAAACTTATAGTATACTTATATATATATATAAGTATAGTAAATTTATACAGAATGACTGCTGAACTTTAGACCTTCCATTCCATATGGTAGTCTGAACAAAATGGAATTGTATCACTTTAGTTACTCCGTTGTTGTTGTGTTTTCCATTAGTTTTTTCAGTTGTTCTCACATAGCTGACTTATGGTAGCCTTGCGTAGGGAGAACGTTTTTATTGTGGTGACCAAGTGTTGAGTCCACTTGCCGTCTTTGAAGTCATCTCTTCATTTTCACTTCACCACTTTTGGCCTAGCTGCACACATGTCCTACTTCCGGACTGAGTGGTAGCTGGTAGTCCCCTTCTAACAGTGCCAGTTACCTCAGCTGAAGGGCCCCGGCTTCCATCACTACAGCTGCCTTTCTTGAGCAGTGGGTGGTGTGTGTTAACCTAACTGTTCTTAATGCTGGATCCCGGAGTTGTTTGTTTCTAGTGTCAGTGTTGGGGAGCCTGTCTGTTGAAGTCTAAGACTTATCCTCAAGTTTGGAAGTGCTGTAGGATTTAAGTGCTCCAATAAAATGTGTTACTTTCTTTAAGGTCACTGGTGGATCTTTCATCCTTTTTCTTGAGATCCCAATATTGGCAAAGTAACTTTCTTGGAGTAGCCTATTAAGATGACAGTTCTCTCAGAGTGTGTATACCTCAGAGGCTTTTTTTTTTCCTATCCGTGTGTTACTTTGTTTTCTTTCCTAGATTCCTCTTAGAGCAGAACAATTAACGAACACAGGGAATGTTTGTAAATTTAATCTAAGATTACTATGCTAACTAGGTTGTAAAATGTAACATTGCCTACCAATTTAATGTCCACCATTGATGCTGCTTCTTAGAGTGGGACTAATCTACCTAGATGTGGCCAGTCATATATAAAATGGAAAAGTAATAAGCTTGACTTTTTTCCCCAGTAATATTCTTTGACTTACTCTAAATTACAGTAAGCTGTTGCAGCTGGTCTGTGCCATCATGCTGAGGTCTGTAAAATTTCACTTTTATAGACTTAAATTTGACCTTCTTTCAAAACAAATACTTTTTTCCCCTCTGAGCTTTTATTAATCCAATTGTAATGGAAAAATGAACTTTGCTTGATCATCATCTCTTATCCTAAGCGGGTAAGATCTGAAAGATTTATTAGATGTCAGACTTCTGTTCTGGTATTTATTAAAATAAAATAATTATTTCTGTTGCAAAACTCATTTTCCTTATTTAGTATTTATGTTCTGTACACAGAATTCTTCCCTAGTATGCTGAACAAAGGTAGCTGAAGTCCAGTGTATAATCTGGTGTTTGCTGTTGAGTTTTTTAAATACGGAAATTTTCAGCTTTCTAGATTTAATGTCAGTGTTGTGGGCTCAGTAGCGTAGGAGAAGTCATGTTCTAGACTGACATTTTTCTGTTAAGTTTTCTTGGTAACCTTTTCCAAATGTGAACATAATGCCTGCAGAATTCAGTACAGTGCAAAGGTAAGTACCTGTGTATTGTGTCTGTTCTTCTGCATGTCTGTAACTTATTTCTGGTCTTCAACTTGAGCTGTAAAAATGTTTGCAGCTTAAAAAATTGAATAAAGACAGTCTAGGAGATATAAAAAGAAACAAAAATAATGCTTGAAAGCATGTAGGTCATTTAAGTTTTAAACTTGGAAGACAGCTGGCTATGTCTGCATGATTCTGGGCAATTGCTTCCCTGTCCTTCTTTATAACCATATGTGTTTTAGGCAATGATCTGAACACCAAAGTGAAATCAGAATGGGAGCAAATATGTTCGAGGTTAATTTACTATGTACTTCTCAAAACCTTCCAGTCACAGAGAGCTTTATTGAATGGACATAATTATTTTTGTTCATTAATCCCCTTCAGAAGATCTTTGTCTTAATGGTGAAAGATGACACACAAATTAATAAATGATTGTTTTGCCATCAGTGGAACTGCAGTTTTGTGAGATATGGTCAAGATCTATGCTCTGACAAGAATATATTTAAAAAATAGCTTCACAGTAAATTCTGCCTTTCATGTGACTTCATAGAAATCTAACTCTTAAAGTGCTTTTAGGGTTAAGGAATATGCAGGTGTTTGATATACTTTGAAACCACAGATTGTTGGATACTACGACACAGATTGTTGAAATCGTGTTGGTAGGGGGAGGGAGCATTCACAGTGACTGTTCTCATGGTCATCTGTTTCTCTTAGTGGTCAATGGCTCAATGTCCAGATGGAGAGGGGTGACAAGTGGTGTCCCTCAGGGATCCGTACTGGGACCGGTGCTGTGCAACATTTTCATCAATGATTTAGACAGTGGGATCAAGGGCACCCTCAGCAAGTTTGCCAATGACACTAAGCTGAGTGGTGTGCTTGATGTGCCAGAGGGACGGGATGTCGTCCAGAGGGACCTGGACGAGCTAGGTAGGTAGGTCCAAGCAAACCTTATGAAGTTCAACAAGGCCAAGTGCAAGGTCCTACAGCTGGGTTGGGACAATCCTCGTTATCAATACAGGCTGGGGGATGATGTGATAAAGAGCAGCCCTGTGGAAAAGGACTTGGGGGTACTTGTGGATGAAAAGCTGGACATGAGCCAACAATGTGTGCTTGCAGCCCAGAAGGCCAATTGTATCCTGGGTGGCATCAAAAGAACCCTGGCCAGCAGATTGAGAGAGGTGATTCTGCTCCTGTGAGACCCCCACCTGGAGTACTGTGTCCAGCTCTGGAGTTCTCAGCACAAGAAGGACATGAACCTGTTGGAGTGGGTCCAGAGGAGGGCCACGAAGATGATCAGAGGGCTGGAGCACCTCTCCTGTGAAGACAGGCTGAGAGAGTTAGTGTTGTTCAGCCCGGAGAAGAGTAGGCTCCGGGGAGACCTTATCGTGGCGTTCCAGTACCTGAAGGGGGCCTATAAGAAAGCTGGGGAGGGGCTGTTTGCAAGAGCATGTAGTGATAGGACAAGGGGCAATGGTTTTAAACTAGAGTAGGGTAGGTTTAGATTAGACATTAGGAAGAAGTTCTTTACAGTGAGGGTGGTGAAACACTGGAACAGGTTGCCCAGAGAGGTGGTGGAGGCCCCATCCCTGTGGACATTCAAAGCCAGGCTTGATGAGGCTCTGAGCAACCTGATCTAGTTGAGGATGTCCCTGTTTACTGGAGGAGGGTTGGACTAGATCTTTAAAGAGTCCCTTCCAACCCAACAGATTCTCCCCTCCCCCAGACTGCAGGAGTGCATCTTGGGTGAATTGCATCTCTCTGTCTTCTGCATCTCAATTTTGTCAATAAAAGCATACTTTATTGTTAGGTGCTAGCCATAAGACAGAGAGGGCAAGCAGACTGTCTTCTGGTGCATGTTCTTTCCTAAGTGTTCAAGTTGGAGGGGAGATTCACTCCTACCCTCAGTTGTAACTGTGTGTGTACCTATGGCTTGTATGGGGAGAGATGAGATAAATTTATGTTATTTCATATCAGTAGAGACACGTGGCTGCATTAATAATGGATGAAAAGTACTTTTTAAAGTGGTAATATCTTGCTGTGACCTTAGTGGGGAGCCAGGGGTGAAGGAAGCATTGCATAGCAGATAGTTTTAGGCTAGATGCTTGAAGAATGGAATTTATATGGATTAATTTGAGATGGGTTTTTTGTTTTGTTTTTCCCCATATGTATAAAATTAATTGAAGGAGGAAAATGGGGGATGAGATTTTGCTGTGAATAAACACCCTAGTTTTCAGTCATACTTAGGCGTCTAACCACATTTCTAGGAGACTTTATGGTTGAGTGGGGGTGGTGCAAGGTTAATGTGAAGCAGGGATCAGCACAAAAGGCAGCGGCTTTGGTTGTCTGTCCTTGTATGTGCTTTGCTTATCTGTAGAACAGACTTCTACAAAGCCTCATCTGCTTTTATGGTGAAGGGTATCTCATTTCATTTCCATTTGTGCTGCATGCACAGGGAAGTAATTTCAAAGCAGGGTTTTTGATCAGAGCTTATTATCAAAAGTATAAGAAAGGAAGACGTATGCGGTGGGATGAGCAAGGTATGGTAGGAAACAAGTGATTCCAAGGTGATCCTCAATTCTTAAAGTCTTGACTTCTGTTTTGCCATCATTTTGTCACCTTTCTGCTACTACAGAACAAGAAGAATTCAATGTTTTAAGGCAGCTGTTTCTGAGCAAAAATTGTCATACACTCAAAGTCATGCAGGTGTTCTCTGAAAGTAAACTTTTTCACAGTCCAGTAAATAATTTTTCAGAGTAACTTGAAACAGTTCTTCATCCTCTTAAATACTTCAAGACCTTCTGATTAGTTTAATGACTACACAAATAGCATACCAGTTTCAGAACTAGTACTTTGTGATTTTTTTTTTACATGTTTTAAAAAGCACTAAAATTATGAGGATTGGTCTGTTCTGATGTCTCCAGTGCTTTTAGGGAGAGTCACTGGTTTCACAGCTTGATTTTTCTCTCTTTGTCCCGCCCACTCCTGACTTTTACTTATGCAGGATGTGTTATGTTTTCCGCCAAAAATCTGAAAGACCTGTGTGTAAGCAAAGAAAATACCATGTAATGTTACAACACTGATGTTTCTCATCTTTTATAGAAAAAAAAGTATGAACAGCAGTTTAGTAAGTTATTTTCCTTGCTGATGAATCCAGTCTTGACTGCAATATTTAAATTAGTAATATTACAAATCTCTGATAACTTTTCTCTGTGATTATACGACTCTTCTATAAGTAGCAATTTTTTTTCTAAAGTACTGTTCTATCACCAACCCTTTAAATTTATCAAAACCAGCATAGTTAGCTGTAACTAGAGCTCATGATACAATGCTATATATGCTGTTACTGCATATTACAACTTTAAGATCTATTGCAGCTATTCACTATTTAAAGCTGATAATCTGTTTAAGTTGAGATGTTAACGTTGTAGACAGTGAGTGAATATTCTGCATCTGGTCTGGAAAAACGAAGATCACATTGGTTAGTAGTCATGGCAAGAGACTTGCCATTCTTAAAGCAAAAGCTTTTTACATTTTCAGTGTTAACAGCTACTTGAATGCCTTTGTATGAGAACTGCTTTAATCTAAGCTAACATGGCTGAAAGTGAAGAAAACAGGTAATTCAGTTCATGACTGGTTGCTAAACTTTTTCAAGATGCAAATTAAAGGCAAGAGATCATTTTCCCTGACCTTTTTTTGCTTGGTTTTTGTTTTTTTTCCTAATCATTGCAAAGATAGGATGAAAATTACTACTGATTTAAATTGTCTGATCTTGTCTATAAACTTTTCTTAAAACTGAGTAGTAGGGAGAAATTTTTCTATGCTTTCAGTATGGGTTTAGGTATTGGTGTGATCATGCTTTAGTTTGCAAAATGTTACTGTTTACTCTTTCATTGCAGTAATACCTAACAAAATTATTTGTCTGTTTTCTTGTGACTAGAGGAGGCCTTAATTTACCCAATAGCTTAATTCTAATTCCTCCCCCTACTCCCAGCTGATTTAAGAAAGAGAACTAAATTTTTATCAGAGTAGAGGCAGTCAGTATTTGTGTCTGAGAGACACAAGTTAATACCTCTGATTCATTAAACGCTGTGTAGCATGGTTGTAGTTATTGTGTTGTTGATGATGGGAGGTTAGGCATGTGTGTCTCAAATGTATGAATAAATGGGCTCATAGTACAGCTTGTCATAGTGTTGGTTGTATACAGCCAATGTGGGTAACTGCAGTTTCTAACCTGGTCCCTCTAAGTATTATGACTCTGCTTTTTTTTGTTGGTGGGGTTTTTTTTGTTTAAGTGCTGAATTACTGCTTATTTGTCAATATCCTTATTGGTTACTGAGATTGCGGTTCATGACAATTAAATTTTGACTTTTCTAATTAATGCTGTAAATAATAGTTTGTCCTAATAAGAATTTTGAATGCTCATGTGTGTTGTTGCTGCTTTTAGAACTGGTAGGTAGTTACTGTAGCACAAGTCGTTAAGTATTGATGTATAATTACTTAGCTTACTTTCCCCTGACATTGTTTTTGCTTTCTTCTGGCTCTCTACCCCGAATTGGTGGCCTGCTGCTCATTTTGAAGGCAAATAGTGATTATGTCATGAGTAAGTTGTAAAGCAGCTGCAGAAGTTGGATGTGAACAATAAGAATCAATGATTGTTAAAGCATGAACTATCATCTCTGAATGCAGGAAACAAAATACATTCTTTACTGTGGAACTTCATGAATGAAGTTGTAGAAACCTGCTGCATTAGAAAAAAAAAATATTTCAAGTATGTCAGCAAACTGTTTGCTCTTGCAGAACTAACTGATGTCACAAATTCTGAAGTTTGGCTTAGGAAAGTATTTTAATTATGCTCTTTTTCAATTAGTGTTGCAGAGGTGTCCGTTAGGCTCTAAGGTCTCAGAACATGTGTCCAGGAATGATCTGTTACTTACAGTCCACAGTCTACTAGGGAGTTAAAAAGCTTGAAAGTGGTCTGTCAAATGGCAGATTTTTTTTTTTCCCCCTCCTCTTTAAAATATGATAGGGAACTTACATTCGCTCAGTGTTGAAAGATGTGTGTAGCAGCGTTACTAGCCTGGATTGTTGAGAACTGTCTGCTGTAGACTTGAAATGTCACTAAAGAGATGTGAACTGAAGAATTTTATTTGCCATAATTAATTAACCTAACAGACTGAGCTAAGTGCAGTAACTTACCACTCCATTACCTTCTAACAGCAGGGTTAGGTATGTTTGCCCTGGCCTTGCTTTTGCAGAATGTTTGTGTGATCCTTTTGACTCTGGAATTATGATTCTCAGACTAACACAATAGCAATTAAACCTAGTCTTCAAACAAAAGCTGATGACCTAAGTATCCCCTAGGAGAATTCACATAAGCAGAGAACAGAGAAATGTCTTGCTCTTTCAAATAGACATTTCCCTCTGGTTTCCAGAGACCTGTCTTTGTCACTGTACCAAACCAAACTGTGTAAACTTGCTTCCAATTATAATAAACTATTTGTGTTAACTCCATCTATAAGACCATGAGTGAGGACAAAATACTTGCATTATAATACTTAAAAGTGTTATGATCACTTGCAGTTACCATAGAATAGTAGCAAGCATATGGCTTGTACAGTAATAAGGTGCTGCTGTTGTAAACTGGGCAGTGGTTATTTTTGTGCATATGTTTTTTGGATCCAGGGGATGCAGAAGATAGCTACCTATCAATAAGGAGAAGCTGAGCTGCTTCATATTTGCCATGATGCAGAAGTGTACAACTTAACGCAATTACACTGACCTGTGACAACTTGCTACCCTGGTGTCTTTGCATGTTCTTGCCCTGTGGTTAAATGCAAGGTAATTTGCAGTAGGCTGAACAATTAGGAGTGAGTTAAAATATACCTTTGGATAAAGGGATCCAGGGAAGGTTCTCCTGGCTTTGAATAGGTAATAGATTTCTTCTTCAGTTTTCTTATAAAAGCACTATCTTGTAAGATTTTTTTTTTTTAAGCATGGAGGGCTATGCATTTCTTAAATGATCACTTGGCAAGTTGGAACATACACAAGGTTTAGTCAGTGAGTAGTTTTGCATTGCCTGTATGAGGGATTATGCATATGCTTAAAAAAGTCATTGTGCTTCAGAGTCCTGGTATCTTGTGTAAAGTCACAGGAAGAATTGTAGCACTGGGGTGAAAAGCAATGAAATAATATCTTAATATTACTAAGTAAGTGATAAACTTTACTACTGTTTTTAAAGCTGTTTGGCTAAACACTCATAGCTGTTTATGATGGTTCCATAGTTAGAAAGACATAAGAGTGCTGAAGTTGAACTGTGCCTTCTGTTCGCATAGACAAATCATTCCAGAATAAAAAAAAAAAGAGGTTTCACTTATCCATGCTGCTTGAGGGAAGAGTAGAGTATAGCTCTAAAGGAACTCTTTAAAAATGCTCTATGCCAGTATCTTTTTTGTTCTACTACCAAAGGTGTGCATAATATTGCAGTAATGGGCAATTTTTTTTTTTTTTTTTTCAAAATAAATTTTGCTGTGCCAAAGAATGACTGAGAGGTTTGTGTGTAGATAAATCTTTCACTTGTTCTTCTCAGCTCTTGGAAAGCAAATAGACTAGAAACTGTTTGTGGTTTTTTTTTTAATTTAAAAACTGTTGATGAATTAATGCAGTACTTAGAATGTGCTTGTCAACATAAAATTTTGTTTTTTAATTAAGCTGTTGTAAGCTCATTGGGCACTAGTCAGTTCTCTTGTTCCTTCTTTATCTTGATTCCTATTCAGTAGAAGAGACAGTGTGGGTGCTTTTAATTCCAAATTTCACATCCAGTTCTTTGGATTCTTGTGTTCAATTTTTGATATGTATTTTTTTTTTTTACTATTATGCGAAACAAGGAATTTTTCAAAGGGCAAGCATATGGCAAAATGTCATTGAGTCCCTTAGCCAAATCTTATTGAGTCTAGTTGTGATATTGATAAGGTGGGAGGCAGATCAAATAAAAAAAACTGTTAAATTTAAATAAGTTCAAATTTAGGCAAATGCTTAATACCTGTGGATAAGCCCTAAAAAATGGCCTAAACCTGTAAGGCTTTCTGGAATACATCTTTGGAGAACTTAACTTCCTTTTGTTTTCTGGGTCACTTATTTATGTATTCTTATTGTGGTAGGCACATAGTTGTCCTTTCTCCCTGAAACCTGGATGGAATTTCAGAAAGCTAATTGTTTTTAGTGTGAGACTAAAGTTCAAACCTGTAATTGGAAAGAGCTTTTTTTTTTTCCTTACTGCATTCTGGATATGGCATGCATATGTCATATTCCACTCCCAACCCCTTTTACCTCAGGAATTTCATTTTTCTTTAATTATTTTGTCAATTTGGTTTTGTGATTGCTTTGGGTTTTTTTGCCTGTGCATGTTGATGACTAGCTCTTTTCCCCTTCCAGGCAAAATCCTAGGCCTATAGTTCATTGTAACCATCAGCCTCATGTACTGATAGCTTGTCTGATCTAGTAGTGTTATCACTGTTACTTACTTCTAATCAGCCCGTATGACTTGAGGTTTAGCGTTTAAAGATTAGTGCTCTTTGGATGTTAATTCCATAACCACTGATGTACGATTCCTTTATTAGTGGGTTATAAGGCTTTCCTGGCCTTTTTTCGTTCTCTGAGGAACTCCAGGAATATACAGAGCAGCACATAATTAAATATAATAAGAAAGGATGTATTTGATCCAAGGTTCCCAAACTGTTTCAAGTTGATTCAAAAACCCAAACAGTGGGAAAAGCCTTGATCTGTGAACTGTCGAGCTCAAGCAGACAAGATGATCATCTCTTGCAGGCGCACCTGTCTGTTCATCAAGTGAAGATCAAGAACTTTAAAAAAAAAAAAAAAAAAAACCTCTGGACAGAGGTGAGCTAGTTCCTACACAACAGTACTGGTCTGAGTCATGTGTCCATTAATGGAACTTCTTGCTGCCTTTTACATGAAAAACAAAGGGATGAAAAGTACATAAAGCATGATAAAAGTACGTTTTTCTTCTCATGAAAGTGAAATTAGTCATCCCCTTTGTCCTTCTTTGTCCATCTCTTTTCAGTTCCACAAATGGAAAAAATATCTGGCATCTGGTTAGCTTACTTGGTAGCAGAGGGACAGGAGGAGTCAGTTTTACGTATCTGCACTTACAGTGCTGTTGCAGAGATCACTCAGTCTATCATGTACATGCAGGTGTGACAGAGGCTGCATGCTATGCAAGTTCCTGAAGTTCAGAGAATTGTATCAATTTGCTGATTATACCCAACACAAAGCTACATATAAAAGTGTTTGTCCCACATCTTGGATTATTTTGGTCATTAGAGCTAATAAGCCAAATTTCATTGCTGCATGTCTGAGAGTTGAGAGGTGTCAGTCAATCACCGCTATTAAAAGCGTGTGAGGGCAAAACAGAGGAGTTCTTGCTGTTGAAGTTCATTGGGTTAATATTCTTTGTCTGTGTTCGTGATGCAGGTATTGAGGTATACTTACATATGCTTACGTGGTGAGTTTTCAGGTGTTTGTGTGTATCAGATCACTTATCTGGAAATCTGTTACTACCTCATCATTATTTACTGATTTTTTTTTTAATAACTGAATTTTTTCTCTGTAATGTTCTGTAACAATGGTTACAAGAGTTCTTGTGAATTTTGAGAAAGAAAATGCATAACCTCTTAGAATGAAAGTGTTTTTTTTAAACACTGAAATATTGTGAGGGAATTGTATCAGAACAGACTGATTTCATCAATCAGCTAGCCTTCTTCAAATGAAAACGTCACTTAATTTAACCTACTTATGCAAGCTGTAGGTATAAGAAATAAATTGTAGGTGTGCACTGAGAGGTAGTTTTTGTTAGGGAGGTTACTTTCTTATGCTGTAGAAGATTCTTACAGGTATAACTTGCTATGTGGTGTCCTGGTGAGTTCTGATAAACCATGCTTAGCATGTCCTTGGATTAGTTTTCATTCAAGTTCTGTTAGTGACTTGAAAGAAGCATGCTTACAAAATCTGAGAGGAGAATTTTAGGCAGCATACTTAAAAAATAAAACGGGAAGTATAGAGGCTGCATGCAGAAGCGAAGGAAAACAGTAAATAGAAAACACAAGACTTGGAAAACATGCTTTAGCTATAATCAATTTAACCTACTATCAAGTAAACAGCTTAAAATAGATGATCATTTTCAGAAGTTTTTTAAAGTCTGCTTCTCCAAGATTCTATTTTATTATACATATGGGGGGGGAAAGCACTTCTCTGAAGCCTTCAGCATACAGAATAATTCAGGAGTAGCTGGAAAGGCATTACATGAATAATGTAGACATTTCTGGGAAAACTGTTGCTTTGGTTTTCTCTAAGTTGGTAACAATTTTATTTTTAGAAGCTAGTAAGAGAAAATACTGATAAAACTCAAGTACAACTTGAGTTCAGTTTAGTTAGTTTAGGAGGGTTTTGTTTGGTTAAGGTTTTCTTGCATAAGTGTGGTTTGTTTTTTTTTTTTAATGATGTGGCACTGTATGGATCATGTTGTTTGCTGTTGAGGGAAAAAATGTTTTTCTTCCACTGTTTTCCTGTGTTGGGTTGACCTGGTGCCCACCAAGCTGCTTGACCACTCCCCTCCAAAGCAGAGTGGGGGGTGGAGTAAATAAAATGGAAAAAAACCTTGTGGGTCAAGATAAAGGCAGTTTAATAAAGCAAAAGCAAAGGCTGCATGCAGAAGCAAAGGAAAACAAAAGGTTTATCCTCTACTTACCATCAACAGTCAATGTCCCATCTCTTCCTGCTTTGGTATGTGTAGGGGTTGGCCTGGAAGATACCCATCAACAGCTAGCAACAGCTTTTTAGCTACCGATACGAAGCACAGCACCATGAGGGCTGCTATGGCAAAAATTAACTATATCTCAGCCAGACCCAATACCTCTACAAAAAAAGCTAGAATAATATATTTTGTAAGACATATGAAGAGAATTATACGGTGTGATAAATTCATTTTGCTTTGAAGGCCAGGATTATTGTATTCTTATTATGTAACTGTAATATCTATATATTAATAGAATTAAGTGTTAAGGCTTGTAATAGAAGAAATAAAATTCAGCAACTTGTCAGTGAAGTTGTAATTTAATTGCCAGTGTCCTGGGGAATTTAAGGGAAGAGAAAGCAGAGAGATTTCTTTTCAGCCAAATCTTACTCTTACAGCAGAGGCATTAGCTCAGTCTCCAGCTCTGCCAATACAGAAAAACATCCTTTTGTAATACTTTTCACAGAAACAAGATCACATTAGATCACACTCTTGCCTTTTCCTATTTAAGTGTTATGCTGCGTTAGTAGGAGACCTCAGCAGAGGAACTTGATTCCAGCCAGCTTTACAGGTGAACAGAAGTTAAATGTAATGTGAATGGAGATTTTAAAATACATCTTTGCATAATCTCGGTGTTAAAACAGGTGATGCAGAGAACCTTTCAGCATTGACATTTAAACCTAGAAAAGTTAGCTTTTGTTTTAGAGCTCTAGCAAGACCCAGCCTTACGTATGACTGTTTTGTAAGGAGATGCAACCCACATGTCTAAGGCTGAATTACAGTAATTTCTCATTTAAAAAAAAAAAAATCAACAGTGCAATGCATTGCTAGTGGCACTATCTACCGTGAGGGATACTTGTGTTTTTGAAGGCCTTCTAGAAGCACCTGTATTTGTAGAGAAGCTCAAGATGGATTTTGCAGTGCTTGGATCCTGTTAAAAACAGCATGAGAACGAGATGCTGAGTTGCTGAAAAATTGGGCCAAGTGTTCAGTGCATTGTTCACAACTGGAATATTTGGCCTCTAAAAGGGTATTGACAATGCCTAAAGCATTTCTAATGCCAGTAGTTTTTGTTGTTACTGATTGCACGCCATGTAGAGCAGAAAAAGTCATGTCTTAATTGTGATAAAAGATACTATTGAAATAAGAACACTATAAATAAGAACTGATTCTGCTGTGAAAAATTCTTTAGCTGCAGAAAACAGGCTGCCTGCCTGTTTCGGCAGACTTTGCTGCTTAACAGTATTAACTAATTTTAGTTTTTAAAGCTGTGGCTAGTAATATAAGATCAAGTGTACGAGCTGTTGAGTTTTATGTATTGTAATAAAATACTGCTCTCATTTAAAGTACAAAGGCAATAGTTTGAATGGCTTAACTAGTATTTTGAATAATATTTTAAAAACATTTTCTCTTAAACTTAAAAAATAAGAAATTGCAGTTTACTTGCTTATGTATGCCCTGTGTTTTGCTGTTGACTGGCTAAGACTGTTGAATACTTAATTGACAAGTCAAATCATAAATAATTTTCAAATACCAGTTAAAGTTTTCTGACAAACATGTTTCATTAATGCAGATTCAGTACTTCACTGCCGTTAGCATTTGTGAACTAGGAGCTGCCAAAATGTTAGAAAGCATATTCACCTTTAGATTTTCATTAAGGTAGTACCTAATGAAATGGATTTCTGTTATAGACTTTTTATTAATTTGGATGGCCTTATGAATTTATTTGTAAATGAAAGAACATTGGGTGGAAGGTGGAGGGGGACCACTGGTTCTAAACCTTTGTAGAGAAACATCCATCCCCTAACAAATTGATAGAAAGAACAATGTGTAGAAGCTGGTCAAATAGATTGGTGTAAGATTAGGGATTGAAAATCACTACTTTTTATTGCATTTTGGACTGATGGGATATTATTGTGGTTGAGAAATGCGTCTAAATAAGGCATGTAAGAATTTGGTGGTACTGGGGGACAGTGGTGCTGTAAATCTGCCCATGGTTCTGTTTATGCTGGAAGCTATTTCATTTTCAAATTTGTGAGGGCTTGTTTGCAGTTGCTTTTCACTGTTTGAGACTGACCATTAAGACTTGCATCTCTTATTCTGGATGTATGCTTTAAGCTCTTTGGAGTGAATGTCTACTAAAACTTCCATCGAAATTGCTTGGTTGTCTTCATGAGGCTATAAATAGAAAAAATAGTTGTTTCTTTTTTTTCTGCAGAAAGAAACTGTAGCCTTCTTGATCCAATACTGAAACTTTAGATCAGAGAGGTATAACTAAAGAGTATAAAGACTATGTATATCTGTGATAAGGACATACTGTTTGTTTTTTTTTTTTTTAACTAAAAAAGCTAGCGAACTGTTAATGAAAAACTTCAACTCTGAACAAATAAGCACTGAGCAATTCCTGTTCATGCAGTTAGCAGAGACCCATTGGTGTCTGGCAGCAGAGCTTCTTAAGTCCCCATGTATGTTTTCTTTCTCTCCAGCATTGTGTAGGCTAGATAGGGGTGCAACCATAATTCAGTAGTATGTCGTTTGTTATGCTGCTGAAGGTGACCAGTGAGACTTTTTCTGTTTCTATTCTGTGTTTTGCTTTATGCTTTTTAAAATTGGTTTCATTATTGACTGAAATGCAGAGTTTTTCAGAGGTGATGGCTAAAAGCTATCTATGACAAGTAGCCCTCAGTGAGAAACCAGAAACCACAGAGAAGCATGTACTTACTGCAGCTAGTTTTGCAAACAGGCTAGGACAGAATAAAATGCTGCAGTGATCCCAAGATAGTATTGATATGAGGAACTATGTAAAAAAAGTTGGGCAGCTGTTGAACTGGTCATTGTCCAATGACTGGAGGAATTTTTCTGTGAAGCAATGGTAAAATGACTTGCATAAATGCAAGGAAGACTGGAGGCTGAAGTCAGGGAGAAGGATAATGCAGAAAGAGCGTAAGGAAGTGCTTGGGAAATAAGGTCTTGAAACAAAGTTTAGAAGGAAGTGAATGACTTCTTGATTTGCCTTAATTCAGTGTTCTGGAGTGGCAGACGGCTCTAAAAACTGTGGTAGAGTGACAAGTGGTTTTGACAGGTAAAAAGACCTGGCCAATCTTCAAGGGTGACTGGTATGTAATAAATGTGGGCAGAGCCAGGCAAGCTGGGTGCTGACAGTGGCACAGACTTCTTGATACACTCAGTGGAAGTGCTTGAATGTAGATATGCAGTATTAATAGTCACTTCTGTTGTATGCTCTTTAAGGCTTATCTCGCCGCTGAACCAGTTATTATCCATGTACTTAAAATGTGAAATGTGAGAAGAGCGGAGCTCTAAAGGACAGGGAAATAATTAATGTGTTTTTGTTAAGGAAGCAGTTATGTGATTAGAGTGAAGTAAGTGTAATGGGTGCACGACTTTGCTCTTAATATGTGTTTAACTCTCATTAAATAACAGTGCATGGTGGCAAGTTCCAAGGATCCTACTAGGGGAGAAAGTTCGTAGTGATTTACATGCTTTAGAGTAAGAGAAAAATTTCCCAGAGTTCTGTAGAATAAAAGTCTTTAAAAAAATTTTTTAAATAATTTAAAAGCCTTTTTTTAACTTACCAAGCAGTGTCTGTATGCAAAAAAGTTGAATTTAACTTTGGTATTTCCAGGGTTTGATTTCTGAATTGTATTTTTTTAAAATGTAATTTTTAGATAAGGTTCAAATATTTTGTATTGCTTTCAGGATGCATTGTATTGTATGCTGCTGCTTTGCTTTGTGCTTAGTCTGCTTACTCTTTGAGCAGCGTTTTTTTTATTGCTCTGAAATATGAAATTAAGTAAAATCTAAACAGTAGTTGCATTGTTGACTTGGACTTTCTACGGCTTGGGCTACAAAAGCTCATATTGCAATTCTGTAATTGTGAGCTGCGCGTTACAGTGTTCATAGCACAGAATTTGCTGAAATAAGATCAAGAGAAAACTGTCTCATAGTTCTAACATATATGTTGTGAACATATATGTTTAACATATGTGTTCTCTACCAGATTTCATTGATCAAAAATGTATGTATTGGGGTTCTTGTTCCCACTTTCTCTCTGGTTTAGCAGCTCTTACTCTCTTAAAAAAAAGTCTGAAGTCATCATTTTAGGCAGTTTTGAATGTATGAAGTGATTCTGATATAGCCGAAGATACGAAGTTTAGTTTTAAAGTTTTTACTTAATATCAATGTCAAAATTGTCACTTTTAATTATTTGGCTTTTACATGTTTGACTTACTACATTTTTCTGTTGCATGAAGTGTTGATGATCCTGAGGCATAATGTTGAGCCTCCCAGAACATTTATAGATCTTTCTGTGTTAAGTAGCAGAGACATCCAGTTCAATTTCATACCTTCGGAGTGGCAGTCTGTGTAGGATAACTGCTAATTCTGTGTAACACTTAACTTTCTTCTTAATATCTAATCATGGTGCTCTCTAAAAGTAGTCCTCTGGCCATTTGTCAAGTCAGCAAGAAAATTTTCCTGCCCCACTGAAGAATAAATAGGAAAAACTAGACTGGGACAACGTGGGGCTTTGTAACCCTGAATACCTGTTCTCTTGTGATGTGTTCATACATACTTAAAATATTGTCATGTGTTCAAATGCGCTGAAAATACTATCATCCACATGAAAGTTTCTGCAAAGGAAGAAAGCCAGATACTCTCTCTAAGGAGTGTCCGAATGGCAGATGAAAACAATGGTATTGTGCATACAGATAAAGATTATATGAAGATTGGTGGGATGGAACTGAGAGAGAGAGAGAGAGCAGGAAAGAAATAATTTGAAGGGATTGCAGGTTGCACTATAGTACACGCTACACGACTATACATGTGCCTGATTTTTCGCTGCTGTTAGGGTCAAAAGTTACTGCTAATTATCTGTAATAGCTTTAATCTAGACTAGAAAAAAAGAAGGTAAATTTAAATATATCTGGGGTAATTCTGTGCTTTCACTGTATGGTTGTTCAGATAGCTGAACCTGACCTGCTAGTTGAGTCATCTTTGGGGAGTTTATCTTGGACATTTTACTCTCTGGTTCCACTTGTGGCCCACTGAGTAAAATCTTTGATATGTGTAAATGGCATACATTTCACGCAGAATCCCTTGGAACTATGTTTATGGTATGCCACTTGTGGAGACTGCTGCTTTTTAGGGCCAGAATCCCACATTCATGTTGGATACGGAATTTTACTATATACTGAGGGCTAGCATAAAATATCAAGCCAGCCAGATGAGAATGAGATGACATCACTGTATTTTGTAGATGATCAGAGAGTCTCAAATAATCTTTTGATTGCAGTAGAATTTAGATGCACTTTCTAAGGTGCCACCTTGGTATATTTCTAAAAAGTAGGAGTTTGATTCTAGATACCTAAACTTTCAAAAACTTAGTTCTTATCTGGAGAGACTTTGCCTTTTTCAGTGCTTAATTTCTAGACAGTCAAACTTTAATCATCAGTTTCATTGAGGTGGCACTAGGCAGACCCATCAGCTGTTTTCTTGGACTGGAAAACGTTTGGGAAATCTCACATTTTACATTTGTATTTCACTTATGGATTTTATTAATTTTAAGAATGCAATGCATACTTGCATGCATGAATGTGAATGTTTAAGACGAGCACCCTACCATTCTTTGTAGGTGATTAGAATTAACTTCCTGAAGTTGATCTCTCTCCCAGTATAATCCAGGGCTTTTCAAGGAGCAGATCCCAGCAAAATATTGCCAAATGGAATGTAGTATATTATTGTAATTTTTGAGCAGTTGTCCAGGATGGTAGTGTCGAATGTGGTTACTCTGGGTTTTAGGTTTTTGTTTGGCATTTTTCCATAGAAAGTGAAAATTCCTACTTTGGTTTTTTGTGTGTTCCAGGCTATTGATGGATGTGTACTCTAATGCAGACAAGAACACACTTAACTTGCATCTCCGTTAACCTTGCATCTCCCACAGTAACTATTTATGTAAGCACAAGGGTAATGCAGACAAGGCTAAAAATAATTTTATAAGCTGTTGGAGGAAATAATACCTTTTTAGCATTTAACCTGTTACGAATGTTTTTAAAATTGGAAGTAGGTGAATTCTGACGTGGGTACTGTCAATACTGTGCTCTCCTGCTCTCTTTACTGGTGCTTTTACTACAGTTTAGACCTGTAGCGTGGGAGTTCTGAAAATCAGTCTTTCAAGATGATGCTCTGATGCTGGGAGAGTGGTTATTAAGTCCCTGAAATTAAAAAAGATAAGCAAGTTTGTTTAAAATACTGTTTTATAATAATGGCTATAGTGAAGTTCTTGGTGCTGGCTTTACAAAGTGGCTGAATTATATGCTGTCAGGGTTTACTTCAAATTACATCTGCTGAAAAAAGAATTCTTAAATACTAAATTGCATTAAGTGAAACAGACTGCTTTAATGATGTACGTTGTGAGGAAAATGCAGTGGAAATAAAGAATAAACTGTACTGTTGTCTCAGTAATAACTACATTTTGCTAATTCCAGAGGGAGAAAACAAGCATGGATAGGAAACACTGGAATCTATACTTTCAGGATTTCTCTCTGGCTGGTCTTTCCTTTTATTTATTTATTTATTTTTGCATGTAAGAATTTTGAATGCAGTCTTTGAGAGTTACCATTTGCATGTGTTCTTGTAAAACTATACTAATGTTTCAAGTTATATGAAGTTACTTAAAATATTTTAAGAAGTCCACATTTCACCTGAAATACTGTTTCTAACTTCAGTAGAGCTATGGTAAGGACATGCACTGAAAGATGGTTTAGACAAAACTTGTTCAAACTGTTTCCTGAGATAGAAGACTTCTGAAGGATTAGAATCCTTTGTAAAACTACCTATGTAATTCTGAATGAATGGAATAATTCTTCAAAATAATACTACTGTTGATAGTTTCCTACTATACTGTTTTCATTTTTTTTTAGGATTCCTTATATTGTCTATCACGTTCCCTGGTTTTATGCTATAATATCAAGTTCTTGTCTTCAGAACTTACCAGCAAACCCTTTTTTGCTCTATATGATGATAAATAGTCTGTCCATTTGTTTATGCTAAAATATTTACTAAATAATTATTTATAAATAGAAATGGCAATGTGCTGTCTCTTGCCACAGATTTAAAATACAGGAGTTTGCTGAAAGGTTAAAACCATTTTTATTCAGTTCCAGAATCATCATAAAGTATCATAATCTGATCCCTAGAATTCCTTGCATGTATGCATGTGCTGCTTCCTCTTTAGCAGAAACTCTACAGTATCTGTAGTTGCATCATCAAAGCATTGTAGCGTGAAGGTAACATTTTATTTATGTATCTGTCATAGAATGACAGAGTGGATTGTGTTGGAAAGGACCTTAAAGATCATCTAGTCTAACCCCCCTGCTACAGGCAGGAACACCTTTTACTAGATGGGGTTGCTTGGAGCCCCATCCAACCAAATACATGTGTATTTCTGTGTTTGTATACATGCCAGTGCTGCTTGTTTCTTCACAATTGCAGTCAAATAACACATCTGTGGGTAGAGAAAAAGCTGCAGAGGCTATCATAGGGGAGGGATAGTAGTACTTTATTTGGGGCTTTCAGCTCTTAAATCCATAGTTGAAATGTATGGTTCATGGTTCTCAGCTGTAAATCACTTCCATGGTCAGAGTTTACGTACTAGAATCTGTCTTCTCAGACATCAGATATTACTACCCACACAAAATCCTAGTGATAGGATAAAAAAAGTTCTTAATAACCAATATGCTGGATGAGCCTGTAGGATACTTCAAAACAAATTTGAGTGTCTGAATTCTTACACTACAGGGAAGTGTTTGGGTTTTTGTATTAGGGAAGAAAAAAAAAAAAAGGAATGCAAACTAAAACTGGGCATATACTTTTATTCCCCGTTATTTAAGATATATTTTAACATTGATTGCCTTTGGAGATGGGGCTAGTTAGATAGGCTAGTTATAGCCTCATGAAGACTTGCACAGGATGATTCTTTCTGTTCATATGGTAAGAATTAGGGAGTTTAAATAATGTCCATGCTTCATACAACTTGTTAATGCTGAAACCATGGTACTACTTCAGCTGAAACATGTACCAGCAGTTCTGAACTGAGTTATGGAACTTAAAGTGCTGCTTACCAAGTAGCTGATGCATTTAATTTCAGAATGACTCCTCCTGTTACTGTAAGCTGGCAATTAAGGACTCTCTAAGACTGAATTTTGGAGTGTTAGAAAGCAGGCATTTTTTATTGCAGCACTGGGCACACAGGGGATCACTCCGCCCAGTGTGCGCACTGAGTTGCTCAACTGCAAAGGTTATAAGCAATCAGAATATACATATTCGTTACATTTCCCAGAAATGATTAACATATTCATATTATCACTTATAACTCATTAATATATGTAAATGTCCTTGATGCATGTGCATCCATGTCCATTGGTGGTGTTCCAGGGTCCTCTGATAGTCTTCCTCACCATGTCCACTGATGGAACTCGGTCTTCACGTGTACTCAGTTTGTGTTTTGGCTTAGTTTGCAACTCTTGTTTTCAGAAAACCAGTTTATTCTAGCATCTCTCCCTATCTGTTCTACTCAAGGATATAATGTCTCAAGACTTCCTTTTATCCAACTAAACCTAGCAGATGTTTAACCCATCTGCTTACAAAGTTATTTCAAACTAGCTACATTATTCCAGTAAGGAGGGAATCCTGTATTCTTTTTAACTAGGTATCAGTAAGGTCTGAGGGGCCTTCCACCCCAGTGTTTGGTCCTGTTCAAGGCTACTGTATCACCAGCTACTGTATCACTTCCAGTGCAGTCTTGTGATGTGTTGTGATATGCTGTTCCTCCACTGAGCAGCTCCCAGTGCAAACTTCGAATGAGGGCCTTGCATGCAAGAGAAATGTAGATATCAAAGTGAAAATATTGGAGACCGTGAGGTGGTGCCTGCTCACGGCCAGCTCTGAAAGCTGGAGCAGATCTCCTGAGGAGTTGTGAGCCTGTAGTTAACACCACAGGGTGTATAATCTGAATTTGCAGCTCTGTATCTAAAAGATAAAAGCAACAGGTGCTATTACCCTCCCTCTCCTTCAAACTTTTACCCTGAAAGCAATGCCTCAGCAAATGTTCTGATACCATTTCCTTCTGTTTTCATGATGGTAAAATGTAGGTATGCTGTTTAGGAATGAAGCACTTAACTTCGTGGTTTTGGTGCCATAAGCATTAATTATCACCATTGTGTTTTTGTGCTACAAACATCCCCCTTCCCTGCATAGTAGGGTCATGAAACTTTTGCTAGAATGCAGCAATCAACATTGTGCTGTGTGTTGCAGTGAAGTGGATGTAATTTGGTGGAAAAACAAACATGTAAGTTAACTGAAAGTGAAGCTAGAGGTGGTTACGCTTATTTTCATGGAGTTAAAAGCTCATGTAAAAGCATTTTAATGTTTCTAAACAGCTAAGTTTATAGATGGGCTTAAGCTGTTTCACAGTGAAAGCTGCAGTCTGTGTGCATGCTAGTTTTTCCTCCTTTTGCCTTTATACTAAAAAGTAAGTCTCTTAACACAGCTTTATTTTTTCTGTCTTAACATTGTTTCTTCTTCCCTACTCTGATAGTATGATTGTACTATTATTAAAATTGATATGATTGACAATTTGTAGGGCTTGTGTTTTTAGTCGAACACAACCTTCTGTGAAAGAGATTGCAGTATTTATAACACTATCAGGCAAAGTAGTGATGTAATGTCTATGTTGTTTTTTGATTTTGGGTTTTTCTGATGGATGTGCTGTGATCCAGGAAGCTTTGTAAAAGCAAACAAGGTGAACACCTGGTCTGATGAGTAGTTGCAGCTGATGACAAGTTGAAAGAATGAATGCTTGTCTTCAAGTGAAAGCTGGAGCTGTGCTGCTGGTGGCCTGTGCTGTCAGGTGTTGGGGAAATTGGTGCCTAACTGGTAGGCAGTGGCATTTATCTTCTGAAAGCTACTGGCAGTTTGTAAAGACTAGTATAACTTATCTTGGATGTGTCAGTTTGGATCAAAAAAAGCTACTTGTGTTCTTTTTGCTATATCTGCTGCTATTAACAGAATTACCCTAAAAAGTTGATTGTTTCATAAATCATCTTATATGCATCCAAACAAGGAGTTAGCAGGATAACTTATTGCTACTGAGCACATAAGAAGCATGTTAAAAACTTTTTTCAACTTTTATGTGGAACACGACATTCTTTGAGACTTCTAATAAAGTTGTATAGTAAAAGTTTTTACATTTTGTGAGTTAATTTTTTTGTTGATGATGTAGATTTTTTGTTGACTCTTAAAGAGTTTAAGATATTTGCATGATGACATTAAATGTATTGTTTTGTCATTTGTCATGTTTAAGAATTCTAAGTTTTATGGGTTTTAGTTTATTTGTTAATCCAGCAAGTGAGGCTTAGTTACGTATACTTTAAAAGTCAAGGTGTTCTCAAAGTACATCAATTTATTTTCAGAAAATCAGGTTTTATCCCTCCTTATTAATATCTTCAGAACTATCAGTGTGAAACTGAAATGTAAATTGAATTCAGAATGCTAGGTTTAGGAAAACTCACGTGTCATTTGCTTTCAGTGAAAATCTTCAGTGAGGTTTTGAGTTAGTGACAGTGGCTTAGTTCCTAGAAAATCAGTTTGAACTGATGAATTAAGTTTTGTCTTCAGTAGCCGTGTGTCCTTAGGTTCAGAGGACACAGTGATGCACTTCATTAAGTGCTAGCAAAAATTGTGACTTCAAAAGAATTAGGAAGTAACTTTCCTTGTTAGAGGTATGACTTCAGATCTGTGGGGTAGTAATACTTGGGGACATACCAATAAAAAAAAAGTTAACTGGTAGAAAACCACAACTTTTAAGGTGTTTCAGTTGTCTTTACAAACATAGCTACTTAACAACCAGTGAAATTAAAACATGTAGTAATTCATATTTTTGCCATGAATTGGAAATCTTGGGGCAGAGGGGAAGTATGTAATACATACAGGTATTATGAAATATTTACAGCTGCTTGAATAGCAAGTCAAAGTCTACTGCAAAAGGGTATGTTAGTTTCTAAATCTGAAGGATTTTCACAGTTTATGGTTTCGTGGCAGGGGAGTTGTTTTGGTTTATGGATTTTTGGGGGCTTGTTTGTGTTTTTTTGAAAAAGAAAAATATAATACTTGATTACAGTTGATTCTCAACAAATACCTTCCCTGGAGGAAAAAAAAAAGCCTCAGTTGTATGCTTATGTTGTGCCTGTGAGACTGAATATGGTAGTATATCACAGCAGTGCTCTGGATTTGGTTTGTTTTCATAGTCGCTGATGCTTCTGTGCTAATATGTTTTAATTCATAGTAAAATATTTTTGGGTTTAGTAGAAAGACAATCCTTATGCTGTGTTCTAGTAAAGCAATTAGGCAAGTCAATTGCTTCCTGTTGTGTCTGGAAGTACTTTTAGAAAGTTGACTATTATTGCCCTGGTATCATTCAGCGTTGTTGTGTATACACTGGTAGATTTCAGGGAGAGATGAAATGTGGAAAAACTACTAAGTTTCTGTGAATCAATTTTTAACTGTATTTTCACAAATTCTTACAAATTCCTGACTGTGAATGTCTAAGCTAGCTCTTCCAAACATAGCACGCATCTATATTGGAAATGGCTGAATTTTTGTCTCCCTATTGCTGTTTTTTTCCTAGGAGTATTGCTCTGTGTTTCTCTAGTGTTCCTAGAAATTAATGAGTGCGATTCATGGAAGAATTGACAAGTGTTGTCAGATGCAAATACCTCAAGGCATGTCCTTGTATGTTCCCTTATTCAGTAAGGCACGAACATACGGTACAGTTTTTCCCTCATCTGAGTCACTAGTTAGGGGCATTCCTCTGTTTTTAACCCCTGTATGAAAATTGACAGCAGGTTCTAAAACTGAAGCAAAAGAGAGAAGACCAGCGCTGATTAACAGATTACAGAGAACATGATTGCAGCAATGATGTTTCTTAAGGATATGAAGCTAAAAGGATGATCTCACTTCACTTGTATTAGCCAAATGCAGCACTGAAGTTAGGGATTAATCTGGATAAATGTTTCCTGTCTGAAGTAAGCTAACCTGTAATTCTTGAAATTTTCAGGTAATCACAAGTTTCTGTGATTAAATTCTGAAAAGTACTTTTAAAAAGTTATCCTTATTCATTTCCCTCATCTAGAGGAATGGGATGACTAAATGTTTTAGGAATCTGGTGAGTTTAGGTGTAGAGAATCACCAAAAACTTCTACAGATCTTCTGTGAACCAATGGCTTAACAAATTGCTGGCTTCAGTAGTCATTGCAGTGGAATCAGTGTTTTGGTACCTCTTATGTGTTGGATTTTTTCAACAGATTTTTTCTTTAACTTATACAAAGCCAAGTTATTTTCTATGTGGGTGTGAAGGTGGTTTGTTTCTAATAAATGGCAATAGCTGATTTCTGCTTTTCCTCTGGTGAAGGTAATACCATTTCTTCTAAGCTAGTAGTCATTCTTCCCTGTACTAAGCTCAGTGGTTTTTAAGAAGCTTTCCTTTTGGTATGTAGTTGACTTTGATGTGGTATGGAACTTTCCTACGAACCTATGAATATGAGGGAAAACTAGCAGCCCTTGTATTTGTTTTGCTGTATTGTTGCTTATATGCCCTCTGTTTGCTGAATCTGTTCAGAGTAACAAAATATGAAGGAACTTCCTGTTGAGTATGAAAACAAGCATTAAAGTGAATCAGAATATTTTTATCTTAACCAAGTCAGTTAATGCTTGTCATAACCAAGTCTCAAACCAAACTATGCCTGTTTTGTTTTTCAGAGTACTGTAATTGAACGTGCATCTTCTACATTCGAGGAAGGACAAATTCATGATTGAATGGTGGATTAATAAGGAGCTGGTTTATTCCAAGAATAAGACAATATCCTGGGAGTTGGGAAGAACTGGATTTTCACCCTAGTCCGGCAGCTTTGCTGCTCACTTAAACACAGATGAATGAAGACCCCATTTGGAAAATCACCAGGTCAGCGGTCCAGAGCTGATGCAGGTGAGGTGGTTTTCTGGGTGGTTTTAGTGGGTAAAAAGTGTTCTTACTTTATAGAATTTTTTTATATGCTAATATGTTAATGGTTTTATTAAGGTGTTATCATTCCTGTCTTAGAAGAACATCTACTTTTGTTATATAAACTGATGAATTGAAAAGGCATATGTAAATTTAATTTAGCATTACCGACATACATATAAGAAGTGTTTAATATAGTCTATAATTTTGGAGTTTTATTAGAACTGTAAGTTATGTAAAATTTCAAAAAGGAACAAAATCAATTTTGTTGTAGGATTACATTGACATATTAAGGGGAGAATTTCTCTTGTTTATCATCAGAAGTGCTGGAACATAAAAAGAAATTTATTCATCGTGTATTTGTAACAGTAAAACTCTTCATGGTTGTATAGAAGCTGATCAACTAGTAATTGTAAAAGAGAATCTCTTGAAAACACTACAAAAATGCAAATACTGTTGCTATTGTATGTGCTCTTTAAACTGAAATAAGTTAGTGAAGGTATTGTAAAGCAATTTTTTTGTTCAGAAAAATGCAACTTTGAATAAGCTTTCATCCTCTTATGACTAGTTAGGCTTATTCAGAATTTTGCTGCTTGGAAGGCTAATGGATCTTAGTCAGTCTTTTGTGCTCTGTAGTAAGAATTATCAGCAGTGATGCAAAAAAAGCATCAAGTAACCAAAGAAGAACTGTTCTCTAAGTTGATACTTGGTCCTGTAATTTAGCTAGACTCTGCTTCAGCTGTGCATTGTGGGTGGACTAGCGTGGGACAGGGACTAGGAGTTATCATTTGCAAGTCAGGAATTCTACAGACCAGCATTTTGAGGATGAAAAGGTTCAGATGGATGTTGTTCATCCTTCTGTTCAATTAGAACAATTCTGTTCAAAATTTGCTTTTTAGTTGAACTTACTTATTTACAGATAAATTGTTTTGTATATTTAGTAATTTTTTTCCTGTTATGAAGTTACTTTGTGTTTTTCAGTTGTGGGGAAGCGCCCTTCCTATCCTGTGCTGCAGCAAAACTCACTAGTCAGTGACCTGTGCCAGGAAAGACTTTGTAGATACATGATGCAGCATATTTTCTGTCACCAACCATTATGAATTGGTGCTTTTCGGAAAATCTCAGGAAACTGTCATGTATACTTGTGAAAGCTCAGTTAACTTTTAAAATACCCAAGCAACAGTCCACGCTGGTGCTATCAAATACTCATCCAATGCATTGAGAACTGAAACAACTGATACTGGAAAATTTCTCTGAAAGCCTTTGGAAATTTTCAAAACTGTTTTTACCTGTGATGAACTTACATTAATGTCAGTTTGCTGTCACTCATTTGAAACATCTACTGATTTCAAAGGTAACTTAGACAAATATTTCTAATAAAAGGTTTCAAAGGAGAGACTCATTACAAAGTCTTGAACACCTGGTTCAGTGAGCTTTCATGCCGTCAGCTGATGAGTCATCCTTCCTCTTGACAGTAGCAGAATACCTGTGGGAGTAGAATTGTATTTATAAGAGAACAGAAAGGAGAGCAGGCTTTGACCTGGTGCTTAACTTAAGTCTTGTTGACTTCTAAGCATTAACTAGGCACTGTACCCAAGTTCAAAGAATTTAAACACTAGGTATTTCAGGTAACTGTTGGAAATATTTTATCTAATGACTTCAGTGTGATGTGTGATGAACAACAAAATACAGCACAGATTTGAACTGTTATGTAGAGGGTGATTATGTGGGTGGATTTTTCTTCTGAAAAAAACAGAGAAGTTAAGCTAGGACATTTCACTTAAATATGTTGAGAAGAAAATTTTGCTTCCCATTGGTTCTTTTGTCTCTTCTTTTTTTTTTTTAGAGAGAGGGAGAATTCATAGACTTATTTTTAAGAGTCACGTTTTCCATTATTTATTCATTATAGTTTGTCCTATAACTGACACCATGCCGGATTGTCATTAAACTTGACACACTTTAGATGCGGGGGAAGGGGTTGAGGGAGGGATATGAAATTATCTGCTGATGTTTGGTTGTGATTGATTATGGATATGCATTAGGAAAGAGTCCAGCAGGAAGTTGTCATTAGGAGACTGCATAGCCCATTCTACAGTGAAAGTTGGGCATGGGACTTCTAAAGGCAGCTACTGTGCAAGAGAGACAGAATGTTTGTTTATCACAGCAGTAGTTTCACTGATAGTGGTCAGATTCTTCCTTTGAAAAGAACAGCGAAGGTAGTAATTGAGTTCACTGGAGTTTGAAAAATGATGATTTTTTTATGGCTGGAAGAGAGGCCTTGCAATATTATATAAATTAACATTATAGCAAGTTAGTTTGGGTTTTTCTGTTTTTTAGAAAGTGTCTCTAGGAGAAAAAGCTATTATAAATGCAGCCAGGTAAAGTGAGTCGTCTGTCTTCTTTTTGGAAGGAGAATTTGGTTCCAAACAGATGAAAGGATATTCATCCTTATTTTTTAAAAAAAGTTTATTTGCTAGGGAAGAATGACTTCTAGTCCTGCAGTTGTTATGGTGGTGTCCTAGGCTTTTGGATTATGTGTCGATGATCCTTGTGACCTTTTATAGACTTCTAAGTGGTCATAGTGATGTTTTGGGTTGGGTTTGTTTGCTTGGTTTTTTGGGGGGAATGTTAAGGATTTACCATAGTTAAGTGATTACTGAGCTTGATAGTTACTTAATTTGAAATAATTAGTAATGAGAATAACAGTGGGGGTAAGTATGACATTTTTTACCTACATAATTGGAGAGATACGGGTTTGATGGATGTACTGTTGTATGGATAAGTAATTGGCTGGATGGCTGCATCTAAAGAGTTACAGTCAACAGCTCAATCTCTTAACTGGAAACGAGTAATGTATGGTGTCCATCAAGGGTCGCCCAGAGGGACCTTGGCAGGCTTGAGGAGTGGTCCTGTGCAAACCTCATGAAGTTCCCAGAAGACCAAGTGCAAGGTCCTTCATCTGGGTTGGGGCAACCCCAATATCAATACAGACTGAGGGGTGACTTGTGGGTGCTGGTGGGTAATACAACATTACTATATTCTTTCAATTATTTCTTCTCTTGATTAAAAGATATGGTGAAATGTTACAAATGTTATGTTTGACCTGTCAGTCATGTAAAATCATAAAATTGTGGGATTCTAGGAGAGTCTTGGATCATGTACAGGCTACAAAAAAAAACATTTGGAGGTATAGATAAATTAGTGGTTGTGTTAAGTATTCATATAGGCCAATATGAGTACTGTTATAAAACGTAATGCATTATGAAGGCTTTTTGCAATTGACTTTAATTTCATCCTGTTGTAGAGTCTTACCAATCAGTGACATTACAGGTGTGGTGGCTTCTTTGAAAAAGCCAGTTTTCATCTGTCCTGGCTGTCTGCCTACAAAGGAAATGCTTTTATTTGCTGTAAAGTAGGGGTAAAAGAGGAGGACATTTGATTAAAACATCTAGGCTTTTGAAATCTGTCTCTACTGGAAAACATACTTCGTAGTCCCATCTTGAGGAAATAAAGGGTAGGATTGAAGATGGAGAAAAGAAGGAAAGATAGACTTTTTATTTTTTCACAACAGTGGAGTACATGGCTACAGCCTCTATGAGTTTGTTGAAATATAGAGTCGCTTTCCAGGATAGAGTTTCAGTAGATCAACCAGCTGCTCCTATGCATGACAGGGTGCCTGTCTCTCCAATATAGGGGAATACAGATTTTATTTTTTGAAAATTAACATTATATAATATAATCGATTGTAATATAAGTTGTGATTACCCTCGTGTTTAGAGTTGTTTGACCTAGTGATCACCTGTAATACTGTATAAGTGAAAGGCATGGTCCTTTGGATCTTCCTAGCAATTATCTCCCAGAGGTACAGAATCCCACCAAACTGCCTGATGGTCAGGAGCAATTGTAATGCCTTTTACTGGATGATTTGAAAATAAAGTAATTTCTTAGTAAAGAAAACAACTAGGAGACATTAGGTCACATACAGGTTTCTGCAGTTGTGCCCTCGTCCATCCCCCCATTTAAAAGCAAGTGTAAATTGTTTCAGTACTATCTTTGTGAACTAAGAAAAGAGATCCCACTCCTAGATATGACTTGCTTAGGATTGCAGTGAAGTCTTCTGGCAGAGCCAGACTTCATTTTATCCCTACACTTCTGGTCTACTTTGAATAAAAGGACTCTCTTCCCTAAATTCTTTTAAGTTGAGGTTGGGCAACACTAGATGTGAATAAGCACATTGACATATTTCTTAGGTCCCTGAAAGTAATTCTGAAATAGCCTCCAGATACAGAATAATTCCTGTGGGATTACTGCTGTTCCCACAAAAGATTCTGAAATATAACTTAAAAGCATCTAGCTTTTGCTGCTTGTTGTGAACACAGGGGATATTCAGAGAAAAAAGATGTTGTGGTGTGTTTTGAAGGATCTGTATGATTTTCCTGGATGGAGTAGAGGGTGCCATCTGATGTGACAATAAAACCATTGCCAGTAGCTATTTCCCGTCCTTCTCCCTATTCTCTCCTCCTGTATACCTCAGCTGAAAAGATGTGTATGGTTCCTTTGGCGTTAACATCCTGAAAGTGTGTAAGGCGGGTTTTAGTGTGTCTTCTCTTATCCTTTTTTTTCCCTAGAGCAAAGTAGAAGTACTTGGAAACATGGTTTCTAGTTTTGCTGTTGAATTTTAAGGATCTGTTATGAGCAAATTAACCAAGCCTCAAAAACGCCACAGACCACATGACAACTGAATGCTTAATTTTGTTGCTTTTGACTGTGAGTTGGAGTTTGTATTCCCTTTCTATTACAAAAATGTGTTTCTGTGCTCTTATATAAGTGACTGGGACATAAATATTTTCTCTGATCCATCAAAGTTTGAGTCTTGGTTGTTTATTACAAAGAAGATTAAAACTAAGATATTTACTTGTGATTTTTGTTCCGTGTTATTTTTTTATATTTTTACGTTCAGGGCAATTTAGTTGTACAGAGTATTTTGAGCGTTATCTAAAATTTCATGGAGTGTTCTAGTTGGAACTTGTCTTTTCATAGTTAAGGGGAGGTAAAGAATGTGAATTTAAACCTATTCAGTTAATAGCATTCATGCTGTGTAGAATGTAATAACTCTCCTTTATTGTTCTTTAATTAGTATTAACATCTTTGAAGTCACATTGCTGCTTGTGATGAAACTGTGCTTGACCCCAAAACATTTGGGATGCAGGTGCTGTTTTCTCTTGAAAGATTTGCTGGAAGGTACTGCCCTTGAAATGTTTGGGATTTTTTAAATGCCTTTCTGCTTTGGACTGGGCACTTGACAGAGAATGACTAATACTAATTAGACTTCTGTCACAAACTGTTTAGATAGTACTGGAGGCTTTGGGAGCATTTATATAAGCCAGGTTACTGCTTTGTTATGTTCCGCAATCATTAGGTGAAGGAAAAGATCAGCAATATATGTGTATGTCAAAATTTCATTTAAAATTATTTTCTCTCAAAAATGTTTTAAGTCATTAAGACATAGCAATATGACATCATAGGCATCACTCATTAAAACATCATGCATTTACAAATAAATATCTCTGTAAAGAAACTCTATAAGCTGTTGGCAATTCTGAATTTCAAAAGCGTGGTCTTCTGCAGAGCTGATTTCTTGACATATATGTGCTGGTTTTGGCAGGGGTAGAGTTAATTTTCTTCATACTAGCTAGTATTATTTTTCCTTTTTGTTATATTATTAATATTAGTAGTATTAGTATTTTATTTCTATTATTAAACTGTCCTTATCTCAACCCATTAATTTTCTCACTTTTACTCTTCCAGTTCTCTCCCCCCTTCCATCCTTCTGGGGGGCAAATGAGAGAGCGGCTGTGTGGTGCTTAGTTGCCATCTGCGGTTAAACCATGACAGTCCTTTTTTGGCACCCAATGTGGGGCTCAAAGGGTTGAGATAATGACAGATCTGACCAGAGCATGTTCAAACGAATTTGTTATACATGTTTATTGTATTAGTTAAATAGTTGCTGGTCACAGTGTTGCTTTGTTTGTTCACATTGTTGTGTTGTGTAAATTCTTATATGCTCTATATACTCCCTGCAGTGCTGTTTGTCACCTCTGGGAGAGGGATTGGGATTATCATTTTGCTGTCCTGTGTAACAGTGATTTATGATATAACATCACTGTTTGTGAGTTTAATTTGGTATGTTTATGTGGCATTGCTGTTCTGCCTGAACCTCAGGCACCATCTCTCAGACTGTATTAAGAACTGCACCCAATCTCTGGGTAAAACGAGGGAATACTTTCCCCCACTCCTTCATCTCCCTTTTCTCTTTTGGACCAGGTGCAACAGCTTTTGGGAATTTTTAATATCCTTGGGATGTTCAAACCAGCATGTTCCTACTGCTGTGTCTCTGAAATGTGTTTCAGGTCTTGTTTAGGGTTAAAAAAATATTTAAGAATACCACCCAGAGATCTGCCCCAAGGTGGGATAGTCATGCGTGGCATTGCATGTAGGACAATATGGACAGTTATCTAGAGGTCTTCTTACCTCCAGTGGTTTGGAACTTCACTCCTGAACAACTACAGGACCCTAATGAAGTGATAAAATATTTGAAAGGAAAATGTTTTGGCTGTTCCAGAGAGGCACAACTTACTGCAATGTGCTGGACCCTGGACAGCATTTACCAAAGACTGCTGAATTTTATGCAGCACCCTCAGAGGAAAGAGAGGGAGAACAGACCGACAGGCACTGCGGCTACTCCAGACCCCATGACAGGCACTGCAGCTGAACCAGAAAACCACCCCATGCTGGTATCAGTGACCCCTACACTGAAGAAGAAACACACAAAGAAATCAGTTCGCTTAGTAAGGGATGATGATGAACCAGGGCCATCATGAGAACAGGAGGAAGAGACAGAGCTAGAGATAATCACTTGATTCCTATCCCTGAGTGAGCTGTGAGATATGCAAAAATATTTCAGCCGCTGCCTGGGTGAGCACATTGTCACCTGGCCTGCTATGATGCTGGGATAATGGGACCAATAGCTTGGAATTAGAGGGTGGGGAAGCCAAGCAGCTGGGATCCCTGTCTAAGGGAAGTGGCATTGACAAGGTGATTGGGAAGAAGACACAACCTCTCAGTCTTTTTTTTCTCCCTGTCCTGAGGGAAAGTTACCCCTTCAGTGAAGATGTTTTATGTCACCCAGGCACGTAGACACCACAGAGAGAGGTATCCAGTAGCTGGGGGAACTTGCCATGTGGGAGATTGTCCAGATCGTAATAAACAATGTGCATTTACTCGCAGATCCTGATGAAGTCCAATGCACACAGCCCATGTGGCGGAAGTACATACAGAGCACACCATCATCGTATGCCAGCTCATTGGCAGTGACGAAATGGAAAGGCAAAGAGGGATCAGTGGTGGATGAGGTGGCTGGCCGACTCTGGTGATGTGAAGAAAGTCTTTCTTCCTCACTTGTCTGAGCTGTGGAGAAGTTGTCCTGGAAGGTCCAGCAACTCAAAGAGAATATGTCCTACTCCCCACCTGTGTATGCCAGTATCTCAGCTATTAGAAGGAAGCATTTGTCTGCTTAAGAGAGAGGATACACCTGTACGTGCCAGTATCTCAGCTATTAGAAGTAAGCGTTTGTGTGCTCAGAGAGGATATAGAGAGTACGCACCACAAGGCACCCTGTGGTTTTACCTGCATGACCACAGAGAGGACATGAGGAAGTGGGATGGACAGCTTACCTCAACCCTAGAGGCGTGGGTACATGAGTTGCAAGGAAGAAGACTCACAAAAGGGGATCCTTCCAGGAGAAGTGCTGCTCCAGTTTCCAGCAGGCGGTTCCCCAGATAGAGCAGAAGGCCTGATCTTACTTCTGATCCTCTTGAAGGGACTTCTTTTTTGTAAGAAGTGAGTAACAAGTGCTATCACCAGGATTAGAGGAGTCCTGCCCCCATGAAAGAGACAGCTGGGTTTATTGGACTGTGTGAATTTGATGCTCTGGCACGTCAGATTCACAAGAGCATAGGGCTCTCGTGGACACCAGTGCACAGTGTACCATAATACCATCAAGCTATAAAGGGACAGAACTCTGTATTTCTAGGGTGACAGGGGGATTCCAAGACTTGACTGTATTGGAAGCTGAAGTGAGCCTTACTGGAAATGAGTCACAAAAGCACCTCATTGTGACTGGCACAGAGGCCCCGTGCATCCTTGGCATCTCCATCAGGAGAGGGTATTTCAGGGACCTAAAAGGGTACCGGTGGGCTTTTGGAATAGCTGCCTTGGAGATGGGGGAAATTAGACCGCTGTCTACCTTACCTGGTCTCTCAGAGGACCCTTCTGTTGTAGGGTTGTTAAAGGGTCAAAGAACAACAGGGACCAATCGCTAACACAGCGGTGCATCAACAGCAATATTGCACCAAGACTCTGATTCCCATCTGTAAGCTGATTAATCAACTAGAGAGCCAAGGAGTGATCAGAAAGACTTGCTCACCCTTTAACAGTCTTATATGGCCAGTATGAAAATCTCACAGAAGGTGGAGGCTAACAGTGGACTATCATGGTCTGAATGAAATCATGCTGCTGCTGAGTGCTGCCATGCTGGACGTTCTAGATCTTCAATATGAACTGGAGTAAAAAGCAGTGAAATGGTATGCCACGACTGATATTCCTAATGTGTTTTCCTCAACCCCTTTGGCGGCAGAGTGCAGGCCACAGTTTGCATTCACTTGGAGGGGTGTTCAGTACATCTGGAATCGACTGCCCCAGGGGTGGAAACACAGCCCCACCATTTGCCATGGACTGATCCAGACTGCACTGGAACAGGGTAAAGCTCTGGAACACCTGCAATACGTTGACAACATCATCATATGAGACAACAGAGCAGAAGTAGTTTTTGAGAAAGGGAATAAAATAGTTCAAATCTTTCTGAAAGGCAGTTTTGCCATAAAACAAAGTAAGGTCAAGGGACCTGCGGAAGAGATCCAGTTTTCAGGAATAAAATGGCAAGATGGACACCCTCGGATCCCAATGGATGTGATCAACAAAATAGTAGTTATGTCTCTATTGACTAGTAGAAAGGAAACACGAGCTTTCTTAGGCATTGTGGGTTTTTGGAGGATGCATATCCCAGATTACAGTCTGACTGTAAGCCCTCTCTATCAAGTAACCTGGAAGAAGAACAATTTAAAATGGGGCCGTGTGCAATGACAAGCCTTTTAGCAAATTAAGCAGGAAATAGTTCATGCACCAGCCCTGGGGCTAATCTGGGTAGGGCAAGAAGTTAAAAATGTGCTCTACACCGCAGCCAGGGAGAATGGCCCTATCTGGAGCCTCTGGCAGAAAGCACCAAGGGAGACTCAAGGCTGACCCATAGGGTTTTGGAGTCGGGGATACAGAGGATTTGAAACCTGCTATACTCCAACAGAAAAAGAGATATTGGCAACATATGAAGAAGTTTGAGCTGCTTTGGAAGTCGTTGGTAGGGAAGCACAGCTTCTCTTAGTACCCTGACTGCTGGTGCTGGGGTTGGATGTTCAAAGAAAGGGTCCCCTGTACACATCATGCAGCTGATGCTACAGTGGAGTAAGTGGGTTGCACTGATCATACAATGAGCCCAAATGGGAAATCCCAGTCCCCTAGAAATTTTGGAAGTGATCATGGGCTGTCCAGAAGGCAAAGATTTTGGAATGTCACCAAAGGGGGAGGTGACACATGCTGAAAAGGCCCCACTGTATAATAAACTGCCAGAAAATGAGAAGAAATATGACAGATCCTGTCGCACTGTGGGAAGGCATCAGAGGTAGAAGGCTGCTATACGGAGTCTTATACAACAAACTGCTGAAGGAGAAGGTGAAGGAGCCAGTTTGCAGATGTGAAAGCCATCCAGATGGTTTTAGACATTGCGAGTCAAGAAAAGTGGCCAATACTCTAACTCTATACTGACTCATGGATGGTGGCAGATGCCCTGTGGGGTGGTTCCAGAAATGCAAGCAGAGCAACTGGCAGTGCAGAGGCAAATGCATCTGGGCTGCCCTGTTGTGGCAAGATATTGCTGCCTACCTAGAGAAGTTGTTTGTAAAAGTACATCATGTAGATACCCATGTACCTAAGAGTCAGGCCATTGAGGGACATCAAAACAACCAGCAGGTTGATCAGGCTGCTAAGATTTAAATGGCTTAGGTAGATCTGGACTGGCAACATAACCGTGAATTATTTATAACCTGGTGGGGCCATGACACCTCAGGCTATCAAGGAAGAGATGCAGCATATAGCTGGGCTATAGCATATGGCAACATATAGCTGGGCTCATGACCAAGGAGTGCACTTTGCCATGGATGTTATTGCACAGGTTATCCATGAATGTGAAGCATGCACTGCAGTCAAGCAAACCAAATGGTTTAAACCTCTCTGGTATGGAGGATAATGGCTGAAATATAAATATGGGGAGGCCTCCCACAAACTGCCAAGGCAAGGGCTATGTGCTTAAATGGTGGAAGCAACCACTGGATGGCTGGAAACATATCCTGTGCCACCGCCTGGAACACTGTCCTGGGCCTTGAAAAGCATGGTGAAATGGCACCCCAGAAAGAATTGAGTCAAACAACAGGATTCATTTTCACAAGAACCTGGGCCAAAGAGCACAGTATTGAGTGGGTATATCACATCCCCTATAATGCACCAGTCTCTGGGAAGATCGAACAATACAATGGACTGCTAAAAACTACACGAGAGCAATGGGTGTTGGGACCTTAAGACAGTGGGATACACATTTAGTTAAAGCTACTTGGTAGTTAACACCAGAGGATCTACCACTCGAGCTGGCCCTTCCTGGTCAAAACTTCCACACACTGTAGAAGGGGATAAAGTCCCCATAGTGCACATGAAGAATATGTTAGGGAATACAGTTTGGGTTAGTTCTGCCTCAGGCAAAGGTAGACCCATCTGTAGGATTGCTTTTGCTTGAGGACCTGAGTGCACTTGGTGGGTGATGTGGAAGGATGGGGAAGTCTGATGGGAAGTTCCTCGTGGGTATTTGATTTTGTGTGAGAATAGCCAATAAATCAAAGTGTGTGATGTTCATTGCTAAGTAACCCTGCCACTCTGTGTCATTACTACTACAATTTCTATATGCAGTATCAATGGTACTACAGTAAGATTCACCCAAACTAATGAAGAATGAACTTTGAAAGCAGAGTAAAACACAGCGGTGATGGGAGCAGACTGGCACCCAGCAACTTTTTGCGATCAACATCTTCAACCTGTGGACCACGGGCGTGGGCCATGCCAGATACACCAGCCGCAAGCTCCGGATACAGTGTGCAACAATCCAATGCCATACACCATCTTTCATGCCCTGAGAGACTGTTATGACAGATGGAGCCCAAAGTCATAGATTAAATGAACTCAACAAACATTTTAGAGGGATGGCCCGTAGACTAAGGGAATGATGTCTGTATGCAGAGAAAGAGAGAGATCACACAGACAAGGAAAACTGGTGGTTATTAATTGAAAAGTGCAAGATCCAGGCATTACATAGATAGTATAGAATAAGGTACTGGCTCCAGCAGGGGTAGGGTTAATTTTCACAAGAAGCTGCGACTGGACACAGCTGGGACTGGACTAGCCAGGACTGTCCTGGTCCAGCAGGGATAGGGTTAAATTTCATAAGCAGCTGGGACAGGACACAGGCCTGATGGCTGACCCAAGCTATCCAAAATGGTATTCGATACCATGTGGTGTCTTGCCCAGTATATAGCTGGGGGAGCTGGCTGGTAGTGGAGCAGGAGTCACTGCTCAGGAGCAGGCTTGGTATTTCAGGTTCCGGTCAGTGAGTGGTTAAATTGTGCATTAATTGTTTTTGTATATCCTTTTATCAGCATTGTTATTGTTTTGCTCTTCCTTTTCTATTCTGATAAACTGTCTTTTTGCCAACCCATGAGTTTTGCCTTTTTCTTCTGATTCTTCACCCCATCCCAGCCAGAGCAAGTGTCATTCTTTGCCAGCTGGGGCTAAATCATGACAGTATTTTAAGGTGATTTTAGCCTGGGTGAAAATAATCCATGATTTGAATTGCATGTTATAGGAACTATTGTAGCAGGAACCACCTGAACCAACAGATAACAAGCCTTACAAGAAGCAGGTGACCCAAACTGAGCTGGCTTTGTTACCCAGTATTTCCACCCAGCAGACCACCTCTCCTGTCCTGAGTGATGACTTTAACAGATGGAGCCCAAAGTCATGGACTAAATGAAGTCAATGGACATTTCATGGACATTTATGGACACTTTAAAGACGTTTCACAGGGGTGGTCCATAGACTGAAGGAATGATATCTGTGTATTGTATCAAAGGATGGGAAGTGGTGTGGTGGTTAATGAGGATGTATTGGATAATGTGGAACCTAAGCATGGCGTAAATGGTATGAATTAAAGGGTGGAGAATGTGCTGGGTTTGGCTGGGGTAGAGTTAATTTTCTTCATAGTAGCTAGTATGGGGCTATTTTTTGGATTTGTGGTGGTGTTTTGTTCAGAAACAGTGTTGATAACACGGGGATGTTTTAGCTATTGCTGAGCAGTGCTTACAGAGCACCAAGGCCTCTTCTGCTCCTCAGACTGCCACACGAGTGAGTAGGCTGGGGTGGGGTGCACAAGAAGTTGAGAGGGGACACAGCTGGGACAGCTGACCCCAACAGACCAAAAGGATACCCCAAACCATATGATGTCATGCTCAGCAGCAAAACCTGGGCAGAGGTTGGTGGGGAGGTCTCTGCTCAGGGACTGGCTTGGCATCAGTTGGTTGGTGGTGAGCCATTGGTTTTTGTATCACTTGTCTTTCTTGGGTTTTATTTTTCTTTCTCGTCTGTGTGGTGGCTATTTTTCTCTTTTTCCTACAGTTCTTTTAATAATTATTGTAATAATCTCTTTTTAATAATTAAACTTTTTATCTCAAGCCATGAGGGTTTTTTTCTCCTCACTTTTACCCTTTTGATTGTCCCACCATTTCACTGGGGGGTGAAGAGGAGGGAAGTGAGCAAGTGGCTGGGTGGTGCTTAGTTGCCAGACAGTTGCTGCTAAAACATCCCTGTGTTACCAACACTGTTTCCAGCACAAATCCAAAATACAACCCCATACAAGCTACTGTGAAGAAATGTAACTTTATCCCAGACCAGACCAGTATGATGAGAAGACCGGGAGAATCAGTATCAAGCCAGACATCTCCTGGCCATTTGTCATCCTTAGCATACATAGCATCCGTCACTTTAACAGGTTCTATTTGAGTTGACCTTAGTAAGTGATCCCTACACATGTGTGTATTGGATATGATCTGAGGCTGCAATTTTCATTCTAAGAACTTAAGTTTGATTTTTCTAGATGTGCACATCAGCTTTTTATACATCAGGTTCTTTTTTATAACTTTTTTCTATCACTATCATCTTCTTCTTTCGTATCTCCTCTGCCCACAACTTCGCTACTGCTCACAAGTAGCTTTCTAACAACCAGCATGAGCCCCCTTTCCTCTCTTGAACTCAGTAGAAGCTTTCCATTTTTCATATACCTCCCAAAATATCCCTGGGATCAGTGCAATGTTCTTCTATCCATGAAAAATCCTACTTAGCATTTCTTCGTTGCTGTTTTTCAAATTTATCATCTTTTTCCAGCGTTTTTTAACACTCACAATGTTTTGCATCTTCTAAACAGTAAGGATGCTGTCTGCAGACAGTCTTTTCACTAGTCTTCCTTACTCGCAGTGTAAGTCACCTCTCTTAGGCTCTTATTCATAACTGAAATGCTAAATCAGAATTCCCAGTATTATTGAATTGTTAGTAAATAACATTCACCATGTTATGTCACAGATTATCAAGGCCATGACGCTAGTTATTGTCAAGAGTCCACTACTGTCTTGTCCAGGTTCTCTTACGTGTTGCACACAACGAGGGTTTAATGTTTTAATACCTTTTTTTAAAAAATTTTTTTTGACATTGCAGTAGTTTTTGATTTCAAAAGGAAAACTTGTATAAGATGGCTTTTTTGGCATTGAATACATGCTTTATTCCTCTGTAATTCCATCTTCATTTATATTATAGGTCATGCAGGAGTGTCTGCCAGCATGATGAAGAAAAGAACTTCCCACAAGTAAGTTAGTATTTTTATTAAAGTATAGCTCTCATTAACTGGAAGTACTGTTCTAGAAATATATCTAGTATTCCACTCACTTTGTTCTTGAAAATCGTGTGGAATAATATTCAGTCTGTATATCTGTGTAGAGTCAGACTTTCAATTCTTTCAGGAGCATGGTAGGAAAGAATGCCCCACAAATAGAGTTTTAAACATCATTTTGACTGTTAATATGAAATTATCATTAAATACAATTTTGTAGTTCTTTCTAGAATTTGGAGAGAAGGAGCTGGTAGACAGAAATTAGCTACTTGTGCTGTAGGATCTCTGTTCTCTGGGACAGAGTTAATGCATTGTCACCAGGCCAGTAAAAACTGTAAAGCATGCTTACTGATAACTCAGTCTGGAAATACTAGAAATACCTTATCTTGCATTCTCTACAACTGTAGTTTTGAAAAGGATTTTTCACCTTTCTAAAATAAGCAATATACTGAATTACTTCTGTAAAGAGTCTGCTATTTGTGTGTGAAGGATACCTGCTTATCCTATGCATATATGATGTGTATTTTATGACATTTTTAAATAGTAGCAGTTGAACATTGGTGAGTAGCTATGTGAAAACAGAAGTAAAGTTCTGGGCATAATTTGTCTTGGTGTCAAACAGCAAGATACCCTATCTTGCTACATCTCTGGTGGGAGAAATCTAAACTGAGCAAGTGTGAAACTTATTAAAATGTTCCTAGTTGTATTTTAAGTATAAACTCATATAGTGGTGCATCAGTCAAACCCAATTTGTTTGGCAGGTGTATTTTCTATGTTTAACATAGTTAATCAGTGCTAACAGTGTTAACTGTTCCCCAGAGACAACACCTGATGTAAAACTACTCTTATCCCTTCCACCAGCTCATCATTATCCATTCTTGTCTGTCTTCATAGAAGGCAAAGAGAAACATTTATTTGTGTAGGGGCAGGTGGAGTTGGTTAAAACTTAATTTCTCTTGTTCTCTTTCAACCGCTCAGAGAAAGGAGTGTATGATGGGAAGACTATCAGAGGTGGGTTGCCTTTTGTACTTGAGGGTGGCTAGATTTGTCTTTATTGTTGTGGTGTTACACACTTTTTTAAATACCTAAATAGGCTGTAAATTCGTTAGCATAAAGGCATTTATGGGGCATAAGAAGTTTTGATCCTAAGTGATATGCTTTTGAAGCATTTAACTTAAGCATCCACCTTAGTTTTATGTTAATTTAGCCTGGTTCAATAGTTTATTAATTATTTAGCAAAGTCTTTTTGTACAAAATCCAGATGATTTCTTGTGTGCTGCTCACTGACTTTTCTGAGAATGAGGCAGAGTAGTAGACCATAGTAGTTTACCATAAATGAGTAGGATATGAATGACCATGTAGTAATACATGCTGATACTACTCTGAGCTGTTACGGTAGACTATGAGTTAGTAATGCATACTTTGTCGCTGATTCAGTTAGTTAGTTACTCCTCGTGTAAACTAAAAGAGGAACAAGCCTACTGGCACTCAAAGGCCATCAAGGAGATTTTAAACTAGCTTCAGAAGGTTTGTGGCAGAGGAAGGAGCCAAGAGGATGGAACAGGGCATGACTTCAGTTATTGAGGATGTAGTAGAATGAGCAGTGTGGATGAGTCTTCTGAACTCTTAATGCGTTGAGCCTTTTGGAAAAGGTTTCCATGGTTATAGGGTAGCTCTTCCAAGTATGCTGTCAATGAGTAGTGGTGATCTCTGGCAATACGAAGCTGATCTCACTGGCATCAGATCAGTCAGTAATCTCCCAGATCTCATTCATTTCCACCTTTGGTGCATAAGGAAAGAGTACAAGAAACAGTGTGAGTATAAAACAATCTTTTCTTCATAGGCTCTCCAGATCTCTTGTAGTTGGCAATTCAAGGACTTTGAGGTGCAGGTTATACCTGCAATTAAACTGCAGGTGAACTTAACCATTTTGAATTTCTGATCCCACTTTAAGCTAACTTTTAATCTTGATTTCTGCAGCATCTGAAGATGAAATTCACAACTGTATGATGGGTTTTGAGGGAGTGCAGAAAGTACTTCAAAACTTTTGCCTCAACTAGTGTGCCTCGTAGTCTGAATATTGTGAAAAGTAGTTGATAACAATTCTCGTTACCATTCTGCTATTAATGGTAGTCTGTAAGAAGATCACAATTGTAATAAGTTTTGGGTCCTATTTTTAATAACTTCTCTGCTTGGCACCAGGAGGACTTGAAATTGTACTAAACGTTGCTGCTGTACTGCATTTACACCATTTTGTAGTTTTCCTTCCTGTTTTCCATAGTTGTGCCTTTTTTTACATATCCCAGGGGTATTGTTTCTTTCACCCTTCTGTTTTTTTCCTTAGTTCTACCCTGTGGTGTTTTCCTGAGATCAGGTGGTCAGAAAAAAAAAAAGAAAAAAAAAAATCAACAACCAAACCTACATGGGTAACTTTACTTGATAGGGTTATTGGGAATTGCCATTCTCCTTTTTATAAATGCTAGTTTGTCTTTTAAGCATAACGGTTGATTTTTCTGCTACCAGTCCTGTGCAGTTCCATACTGCATTGGTTTCCCTGGTAGCAGCTGCCAAATAAAAGTTTGTGTGAGAACCATATAAATACAACTTTAAAATCTGGGAAGACGTCTTTCTTCTGCCTGTCTTGTCTCTAGAAAGTTTCTAAAATATCTGGATCTGATAATGAAACCTTTTCATATAAATAGGTTTCACTTAAGAGCTGCTGCCTTCAAGATAAGGAAGAGGATCTGAAACTTTTGGGGAGTGAAGGGCCATTCACAATGAGGGACTTTCTATTTTCTGGTTTTCCTGGCTCCATGTTTTACACATCTAGGAAAATTGTTATCCAATCTTCAAGAGCAAATCGTTGTGGAATTTTAAAGATAATTCTAATGAAACAAGACAAAAATTTTGTTGGACCTTCTGGAGATAGCAACATAGAAGTTTATGTACATTAGTATTATTTGGTGTATCACAGAAATAACACACTGTTGAGGAGACAAGAGGTTTGAGTTGGTTACTTGGTTGTCTTACATGGAAGGATATGCATAGCTATTATTTATTGATAGCTAGAAACCTATGCTTGCTTTCTTACAACGTGTTCAGATGCCAGAAGTAGGTATTGCTTGGTAATGTGCTTGTTTGAAAATCTCATTTCTTGTAACATGAACCACTCACTGCAAATGAGAGTGAATGGCTGTTCAGTAGTACAACCTTCAGACAAAAATTTGAACTGCAAGTACACCTGGTGGGTACTTGACTTGTAATTAAATTTGTAATGCTTTTTGCTCTCTGAGGCATTTTTAAAGTAGTTACCAGTTTGAACTCAGTTAACTATATCACCTTTTGCCATCATGTTTTTTAAAATGAGTGGGAAGCTTTTCACTTAATTGTTGCAATTTAAACATTAAACTGGATTATGCTTTATAGGCAGAAAAAAATTGGGTGTGAAGTTGAACATGAACAGTGTTATTTTTACCTTTATCAATGATGACATAGTGAGCAGCATAGACAAACTTTAAAAATTATATTGTTTTATCTACTTTAATTTTTTTTTATCATCAGTTGGTTTTATTCTGCTTTAGAAAGGAATTACAATTCCTTAGAACTAAATAAATGAATTGCATGCAAAACAAACTAATTTTTATTGTGTTGAGAACCAGTTTGCTTATCTCATTTTGTAATAGTAAACTATTACCAAGGCTGTTACATATAAAAAAAAAAATGTGATCAAGGTGAGCAAGAACTAGAATTTGAAAGTGTGTTCTCCTTTCTGCATAAAATTAAAACCAACTTTGTGGGAGACCTCTTAACTGAAGAGGTTGGAGTTCTGTAATGTCAAAGCTAGGAATACAAAAACTGCAGTTTGATCTTGCTGAAAAGGTCAAATGATAACAAAATTGACAAAACTCTCTGCTACGATGTTCACAGTGAATGAAAGTCTGGAGGTGGGACAAGCTGCTAAAGGAATTGTACATCTTATTTTTAATAGTTATGATTACATCTTCAGCATTATGTGTTCCAGTGTGATGTAGTGAGTGCATTATTCTGCAGGTCTGCTTCCAGGACTTCAGTGATGTGATTGTTACTTGCCTTTTTTGGATCATACAGGGACTCCTCTGAGAGCATTCATTGTTCCTGGAGACATTTTTCTTTGGTGACTCTCTGTAATTCAAGGACGAGTACCGTTTTCTGCAACTGATTTTCTCTTTCAGGTGTTTCTTTTGAGCATGCTAGTGATGTGCATATTTTCTTGCCTTTTAAATGAAGTATGCTACAAGTAGTAACCCAAAAATTTATTTTGCAACTAGTTGGCATTCATGAGAATTCTTATCAGGCAACCCTCTAAATAATCTTTTTAGGAATAAGTTAAGTGATAAACTTAACATGCTAAAATAGATATAATATTCATTTCTTGTCACCAGTATACTGTGATAATGTTTCTTAGTTTCTTATATTTGTACTCAAAATTGTCAATTAGTGTTTCTAATAACTGGGTAGAACAAAACTTGTGTAACACTTCCAATGATTTGAAACTGTCCGATAGCTTGCATGACTGTTCATCAGAACAACTGTTACTCACCAGAGGGAATTTCCATGCAACTTCGATGAAAACAGAGGAAGGACAAAAAAGTATGCGTAACCTGTTTTCCACATTAAGGAGTATCCCTTCTATTGCCATTGCCGTTACCATTACATATCATTTTTCTTTTGCTATACTACAAAGGAATGCTAGAGAAGTGTTGTTTCTACCATACGTCTTTAAAAATACTTGGAGTCAAAAATATCTGTAAGTGCAGAAGGAAGTTAAATTTCCTTCAGGTGAAAATGCAGGTTAGGGAAAACAAATGCCTTGGAAGAATTTTAGTCAGCCACTGGTAATGTTTCCACTGACTTCTTCCTCCTGAGGCAGGAGTTCTGTTTACTATTCTGCAGAGAGCAAAAAGATAGTAAAGTTATAATACTGCCAGGTAACCTTGTGATTTGAGACCTGATCAGGTGAGTTTAACTTTTGACATTCAGTGTAGCAAAGGCTGAAATAGTTCTTTTGGCTTAAGCAAACTAGTTTTAGAAACAACTATGAGGAAACTGACCTATAAAGCATATCAAAAATGCTTCGCTACTTTTCAGTGTGTTTTTCTTTTTTCCAATGTAGTGTAATGTACTTTATACCCTAATTTGAATAAAGTGCACTAAGCTACTAAATATATTACCATCTTAAAGCACACAACTTTTGTCTGGAGTAGAATTTTGAATATGTATATACTTGTTTAACATTATGTTTGTATCTGTATACAGAAAGCATAGAAACAATGTGGGACCAAGCAAACCTATTTCTCAGCCACGAAGAAATATTGTAGGCTGCAGAATACAGCATGGATGGAAAGAAGGGAGTGGACCTGTAACACAGTGGAAGGGCACAGTTCTTGATCAAGTTCCTGTAAATCCCTCTCTCTATCTTATAAAGTATGATGGATTTGACTGTGTGTATGGACTAGAACTGCACAAAGATGAAAGAGTTTCAGCACTTGAAGTTCTTCCAGACAGAGTTGGTAAGTGTTTTGGGTTTTTCTTCTAAATTCACATACGTATAGGCTGACATTTACTATTAAATATGCTCCACTAATCTCTCCAGACTTCCCCGAAGATAACATCTTAAATGTTATTAGTCAAATTCATTTTTGTCATATGGCAGGCAGTCTAAATGCTCTATTTAAATTTTCTTGATTCCACTAAGGTTTGGTGATACCAGCAAGTGCAGTACTGTCTGCTGTCTTTAAGTAGTATGCAGTACATTCTATAGTTTTTGTTTAGAGTCTTACCCCTAAGAACAATATGTAAACTTAACATTGATATTTCTGTTTAAATTTTAACTCTGAGCCCTCTTGGCTGTGTTGTCTGGTGTGTGTGTTTGACAGTAATAATGTCACATTTTTCCTCATGTACTTTGCCCAAGTATTTTAATAATGGAGGGAAAAGGCATTTTTGAAGTAAAATAACTTGATTTAGTAACAAGGCTTTTTGATTTTCAGAATTACCACTGGATTGCTAAACTGCAGGTTTTTCAAACTGCAAAGTTCAATATTTACCCAAGTATTTACTAGTTTACAAACAGAATAAGCTTGTTCCTTCTTCTGACTGCTAAGCAATTGGTAGCAGTCTCAAGAGTGGCATTAGGGGGAACCAAACCCTAAAGTTTCGTTAATAGAACTGTTCTGTGACTGGCCTCTCTTCCTCTTCTTCTCTGCCTGCCTTGCTCCCTCCAGTGCCTAGGTAAATAAAATACAAGGAATCTTCACTGCTGTGGCCTTGATTGATCTCACTTTATGTTGCGTTATGATTGTTTAGTCATGGGGAATACAATGATATATTGTTATTTTAACAACTTTGCTTAAGTTCTGCAGTGGGTAGTAAACTCTATGGAATGGATAGTGTTTGTTTTGTATGTGAATTGACTAACTTAGAATCATATTTGTTTATGAATCAGGATAAAGATTATTTTTCACAAAGACATGTATCTGTGCTTTTGAATGAACTTACGAAATGCTGTCATTTCAGCTTCATCTCGAATTAGTGATGCCCACCTGGCAGACACAATGATTGGTAAAGCTGTGGAACACATGTTTGAAACAGAAGATGGCTCAAAAGATGAATGGAGGGGGATGGTTTTGGCTCGAGCTCCCATTATGAACACGTGGTTTTATATTACCTATGAGAAAGATCCCGTCTTGTACATGTACCAACTCTTAGATGATTATAAAGAAGGTGACCTTCGCATTATGCCTGATTCGAGTAAGTAGGCCAGTTACCATTTGAAAGAGGCAGCTTTTTATATTAATGTTTGATTACTCCCTTCAATTTTTTTTTTTTTAAAAGTATCACAACAACAAAGGACATATGCAGGAAAAGCCTTTTCTATAATTATTCCTAATTCTGATGAAAGTATGTACATACTACTGTGGAAGAGTTTATGCTTGGAATTTTTTAATGGAAACAGACAAACCACAAGGTTTCCACTGTTATTTTCTTATGGAAGTATCACAGCTTGTTGAGGTGGCTCTTGAGTTGTGTTTCTGAAGCAGTTCCTGTGGGAATATTATTTTGGGTCCTACTAATATAGTCAGATTAAGTTCATTGGGGTAGGTGTCTTCAGTGAAAAACTTTGGAGTAGTTTCTTGGGAGAAAGAAGTACAAATCTTTTGAAAACCTGTTTTCTCACGCGTTGCAACACACAAGCAAGAAAAATTAGGGAGAAAAATTGGATCAGGAGGGATATTTTTTCCCCCCTCCCTACTCGAAGTGAAAGTCATTGGGGTTTTTCCTATTAACGTAGAAAGAGTTTCACAGAATCAATATTGTTGAAGAAATATGGATGGCCAGTATAAAAATAGAGGAAAAAAAACTTGTAAAGAATACTTTGTTTCTATTTCTCCTGTATACCTAAAACACACTTTCTCACAGAGGAAATCTGGGCTTTAAAGAAAAAATAATAATTGGATAACTGTTGTGGTTGGCTACATATTGTTTACATAAGCATTAGTAACAATTAATTTATTGAGTTTGAGACTGTCTTCCTTCAGGTCTAGCTCTGATAACAGTCTGCTGGCTAAATAAACAAGTGGCACTTTTTTGCATAATATCTGTAGTAATCATCTATCTGTGCTTAGATAGTGCTGTTCCTCAACTCTTAACAAAAAGCAATGTATCTGCTGCTTGTAAACAGTGAGCCACAAATGTTAACAGGAAAAAGTGACCGTCCTCTTCCTAAAGAAATAAAGTGAGCTCTTTCAGGTTTGAACCTTCAAATAATTTGTTCTTTGTCTTTACTACTAAGAAGAAGTTGGAATGTATTTTAAGTCTGCTTTGTTTTCTTCCACCTTTGGGGGTGGAGTAGGGAAAGAACTACTATGCTGATTGGTTTTAATGCACTTTCCCCATGCTCAGTCATGAGACTACCTGCTGCTTACCTATTTCCAAACCACTTCTAAGCATTTGCTACCTTCACCGAATCTGAGTGCTTTCTGTATCTTCTGAATTGTGTCCTTAAGTCAATGGTTGGATATTGAGTACTACTTTTTGAATCAAATTTTAAAATACCTGGAAGTATGCCTGCAAATTTCATGGAACTTGACATAGTATTACAACTAAAAGTTCTAGGGAACTCTCTCTTCTTGAAGACAGGCCTTGCATATGTGAGGAGGAGACAAAATTTAGATATTTTCTTTTATGCTTTTTTTGGTAAGGGGAAAATGTATTGAGGGATCTGATACTAAAACTTTGTCAACACTACAAAATTCCTTCTAAATGAAAATGTAAGAGTTTAACTTGCATTTTTGCCAAGGAGACTCTTTACATAAAACTGATATTAAGAGGATAATTACTATGTATGACAGTGCATTTACAGAGGAACTGAAACAAAAAGTGAAAGAGAAACTTCTTAAGTTTGTGGAAGAATCTAAAGTGTAAGTACAAGCCAATCTATTCATTCCCTGTTGGTTTTGTTTTTTTTTTTTCCTCCTTTGGGAGTTCTTTTACAAGTCACAGAACTGAAAAGAAAATGGGTGAAATCTGTAAGGAATTCTTACTGCAAACTTGGAACAAAGCCACTAATTTGAAACCTTAGGATTTCCAGACTAAAAGCCACATCAGGTGTGACCGTTACTAAAATTTGTATTCCTTACTGAAGTACAAAACACAAATTTTCTAAGCGAGTCAAAAAGAAGACAAGGTGAGAAAGAAGGTGTGGTTAAGTTCCGGTTCTCCAGTACAGTGGAGAACCTTTTATCCCATTAGAGTCTGTGTTTGTCTTGTAACCAGCCCCTTGGCAGCTGGCGTGTTAGAAATCTTTGTATCCAAGTTTATCATAGGCGTCATCTAAAATACAAAGATATTTCTGGCTGGTTTTTGCTAGATAAGCAAATAATATTGTTAGACTTTACCAACAGCATTATTCCAATATGGAGTCAAAAGCCCCTTTTAATAAGGAGTTCACATTTACTGTAATCTTGGATGTTTTTGTTGAAGCGGCATTCGTGCACTGAAACTTTGAATAAAGTGTGTGGAAAGAGGGAATTTAGTTTGGCTGCCTTTCTGCTAAGGAAACCCGGTGCCTTTTTCTGCTGGTGGCTTAAATTCAATTATCCACAGCCATTTTCTGTAACTTGTGCGTAAACCTTCATTTCAAAAGATTTGCTTCTCTTACCAATCAAAGTGCTATTTTTGTCTTAATAAAACTGAAGACAGTATTACTTGAAAAATCTTCTGCAACTGTACTTTCTAGAAGCGTGGCAATGGCAATCGTTAGGTGCTTGTCTGAACAAAACTAATTTTCTACATACTTTATATTTAAAACTGATTGTTTTGTATGAATTTTAAAAAAGACTCTGCACTTGTCTTCTGTATTATAAATTCCATTAATGTCTACCAAAGTACACTGTTTTTCTGTGTTACAGATGATTCACCTCCTGCAGAACGGGAACCAGGTGAAGTTGTGGACAGCCTGGTAGGTAAACAAGTGGAATATGCCAAAGAAGATGGCTCAAAAAGGACTGGCATGGTCATTCATCAAGTTGAAGCCAAACCATCTGTCTATTTCATCAAGTTTGATGACGATTTCCATATTTATGTCTACGATTTGGTGAAGACATCCTAGACGTCATTGCGAACTTTTGCCAAATTTGTGGAACTATTAAATGTAAAATTTGTAGACTCAAAGACTCGACTGCTTTCCAGTTTAATGAAAGCTTAAATGTCCCTGCGAACCCACAATCTCTGCCAGCAAAACTGTTTTGTTCTGAATAATATAAACAGACATGACACATTTTGTGTAAGAGAACTCCTTTTCATGAAGGAAGTCAATATATTGGGCAGGAGGGAGTTAAAAGCAAAGAACAGCTGCAAATTCAAGCTGTGTGAAGTTGATCTAGTATTGTAATCATTAATCTAAATTTCTTCATAGATTTTAACTTTTTCTTCAACCTTGCACTCACTTGTTCAACTGCCACATGCAAGTGTAGTTTGGTATTTTGATATGCCTTCTTTTGTAACATTAAATTTAATTTCTTGGCTATTGGCAGTCCTTGTTTTCAGGGTTGGGACAGAGGTGACTTTCTGAAAGGTTTGAACAGTTTGTGCAGCATTGAGGAGTGCCTAACCCAAGTAACATCAATTTGCTGTGTTTCTACACTTTATTGCAAATTTAGCTTTTTAAGAACTTGCAGTACATGGAAATACTTGTGCATTTTTACTAGTCACAGGGCAGTAGGATGTTAAGTGTTTGACTTGCACACCTTTCAGTTGAAAAGGCTTTAAACTATAAAAATATATTTAATCTGTATAACCAGTTAATTAGAAAATGCAGGTTAATAGCCCATATTTACAAGTTGTAGGAACCAGAAAATACATGCAACAAGGCTGCCTTCAATCCTAGATGTTGTATTTATTTCTTTGTTATACACACTTCTTAGCAAAACCCAAGTGCTTGGTGCCACAACTTTAACAGTATATGTGCTACTTCAGAAGACTTTAGACTACGCATTGGCAGTCAGTAGTCTCATTTAATATCAAAATCTAGCAACCTGAATGTTTATGTGTGGACTTAGAAGGCTAACAGTAGTTAACATTTTACATGGTAAATACAATCTCATGGCAGGGGGGTGGGAAGGGGTGTCCTTTTTCATTGAAGACTTACTTTAGATAAGGAGAAGTGTCTGTTGCCTTCTGCTCGGTCTGTTGTGTTCCTTTGTTTCTTTGTTTGGTTTGTTTTCTTTTTAACCATTTTGTTTCAAGAAGGCATCTTCCCAATTCATGTTTTCTGGCTTTTCCACATAAGGAGTGTCTGGACAAATCTACAGCTTAAACCTGTTGTTGCCTTTTGTGGTGTACAATGTACTTGCTTTGAGGTATGCTGTTAACGTGAATTTCATTCTATGAACACTAGAGTTCTGCATGCCAGTGGTATACTATCTAATGGAAGCTATATGCAGTCTCAGCGGTTCAGTCATCTGCATTAGATTGCGGATGTAAATAGCAGCCCACAACAGCAAAATCCTTTCACGGTTTTAATCTTGCAAGATAGTTGTAAATGAAAATAAAGGTTTTTCAAGTGTGGCAGCTTTTAAAAGTATCAGAATTGCAACAACAATCAGCACAGAAAGAAAATTGTCATGTTATATTAAGGCAGAGCTCTGCACGTTTCAAAGAACTCTTTTTACAGAAATACAGTATGTCATGGCAGTCAACACTGTTGTTGGAAGGAAAAATACTCTGATACGCAACTGTATGCCATTAGTGGAAGGATGCAAGAGAGGTGCTGTTAATCAGAGATCAGAGGTCTGGATGACCTCCATTGTAGCTATTCTTGATATTGAGTGGTTCAAGCCCCTTTCTGTCCATTTTTTTTGCCTGAGTTCATATTTTAGCCTTAAGGCTTGTGCCTCGTTATGCTGTTGAATGGTAATAAATACTCTCCATATAAATATGATACCTTAATTCTTTCTCCGTTGCTACTATATTGCATTATGTCCAGTATTTCATCATGGGCAACCAAAGGCAGGCTATTGTCTTTCAGTGAATAGCTTCTCAATGCAGTCCTTAAGCACTAAGTACCTGAGTCGTAAATGTTCCTTGTGTTTTGAACAAAGTGAGCAGATTTGCAACACAGTGTTTTCATCCTGCAGATCTGTTATGTGTTTTCTATTGACTCTTAAGAGTCCCGCATGTAAATCTCAAAGCTGAGCCTGGCTCCATGAGCCCAAGTTGATATTTGTGGCACAAGAATAAGTGAGTGTATTGATTATACACAAGATACATGAATAACCTAGTATACTGAACTTTGGGCTATATATCTGAGGAATACACGGTTTGTTTTGAAATATCAGAGGTTTAGGTCTACTGGAACATTTTTAACGTTAGGCTTGCATTTGTGGGTTTTCTGCAAGCCTCTTTAATACACCACATATTCTGCCAATTAGAGTATAATCTATAAACTGTAAATTTTACGGTTGTTTTTAGATGTCCCCGTTGTCTGTTATGTGGGTATTTCTTTTCATCTTATTTTTTTTTTTTTTTGATAGCTTAAACCACCTTTTTGAGGCTTGAGACTAATTCTGCTCCCTGCCCATCTGCTTTGGGCTTTGTTTTAGGCTCATGTTTCAGATCTGCATGCAGTGCTTGCGTTACCCTGGTAACTAAATGTTGGTTCCTTGTTATAGGGGTTCAACATTACTTTCCAAAATCACATAGGGCTTGTGATGGCACAAGCCATGGATCTTTGTATAAAAGTTATTCACCTTTCACATTTACCTGCTGTAGTATTGTTGTATATTGTGTGTGTGCGTGTGTGTGATGTCAGGCTGCCATGTAAAACTTTTTAAAAGGAAAGAAAACCACCAAATTAAATGCAGACCATCCTTTTTTGCATGCTTAGAGGGTTAGAACATTCAATGTAACAAACTAAAGTTGCATGTTAAAGTGTTTAGGTTTTTGTTTTGTTCTGTTTTTATTTTGTGTTCAGTTTTTTGTGAATTTGCTTATTGTACTGTTTTAATGGTTGTTAGTAGGATTAAATGCACCGGTGAGACAAGCATAGTGCCAACAGAAGGTAATTTTCCAGTTGTATGTGTCATACAGCATTTGAAGGGACCATGTATTCTGTTAAAGAAAAAATAAAATCACAGTTGCTTCGCAAAACACTACATTTTTCTTCTTTTTTTTGAGTGCCAAACCCTAAACTATGTTGGAGTAGACTATGGGGAAAACCCTTTTTATTGCAGCAGGTAGAAGCCTTCTTTAAGTGAATTGTTTAAAATGGAGGCTTTATCTTCAGGTGGAACTGACTAGTTGATTCAGGGAAAAGAATTACGGTAAAAACAGTTTCTGGTTCCTTGAAAATGCTGTGCTTTTTGTATTTTACATCATTAGTGCAATTTGGATGGTTCTTGGTATGTGTATAGTTCAAAGGTCTTCGTGTTCACATTTTAAAATTAGGTAATGACTTCATCTTTAGAGCTTGGTTTCATTATTTTTATTTTATTTTGAACAATGTAGACAGTTCCCTGTTCTCTTCATTTAGAAGTATAAACACTTTAAATCTGTTACTTAATTCTGTAAGTAATTTTTATAATTATGATGTAACTCTATCTTTAAAACATTTAAAATAAACCCTTTATGTGCAACTTAATGACTGTAAACTTTGTTCTCATGACCAAAATGTAGTGATATGATGTTGGATTGTGAAGAGGCGGTTTCTTTAGTTTTCTAATTAAAAAGGATTTATTATTTTGATGCTGAGCCATAGATGCTTGTATAATACTTGGCCTATGAAATGTTTGTTTGCAAAGACAAATCTTTATTCTTTTTTTCCAAGTAAATGTAAGTGCTGATGAGATGGCACTTGGCTGAAGTAAAGTGTACTGCTTAAATTGTATTTTACCAAACACGGAAAAACTCCTCTCTGGGAGATTATGTAAGTCTTGTGAAGGAGTCTCTATTTCCAGAAACACAAAATACTTCAGCAGTGGGGAAGAGCAGAAGCATTTGGCACTGTTTAGGTGATACATTTATCTGCTTTGAATTAATAAAATTCAAAAATCAATTAAGAATATTTTACTGATAATAAAAAAGCAAAGTTGTTCCAAATGATGAGCAGGGAAGATAACATCACCATGCTGCAGATTTTTTGAAGTCGTGTAAGTTGTTACAATTAATGCATGAACACTTAATTATTTTATGTTGTCAAACTACTAAGGCAGGCTTTCAATATTGAACGGATTTTCCTTATTCCTACCTCTTTTCTGATAAAAAAGGGGAGTGTTATATGGATACCCCAAAATACTTTTTTTGGCACCGACCTCATTAGATGTATACTGAAGATCTTGGAGCATGCCAGCATGCATTTGAGATGAATATCCAAGCCTCTTCAGTTCCCTTAGTTCGGTGTCCTGTTTATTGTATCCTGTTGCCTGAGAGACTGGTTACAGTGAAGATTTGTATTTGTGTACATCTGCTGATTAGGGAGAGTCTTAAGACTGCTTTAGCAAGAATATCATCTAAGAAGCAGATGTTAATCCACGTGAGCTGGCTATGTTAAATTGTAGTTAAAAATAGATCCACTACCATTTTATGACTAATGTCTGAACCTGTTCTGTATTACAGCTGATAAACCAATCTCAGTTTCGTAGGATCTTTTCTCTTCATAGAGGATGGAGCCTTATGAAAACAAAGATATTTTTGTTACCTGTTACTGCAGTAATGAAACTACCCCTGAAAGCTGTTTAATTATGAGCTTATGTATAAGCAGCTCAGATGTCAATGCTTTGAAGACAGTCATGTCCTGGAGATTTAGAAGGGTGGGGAGTAAGAGTCCTACCCGGATCTACAGCTTTAATACTACTGTACTCTATTTTCACGTCTGTCAGGTTCCTCCTTGTGCATATGAACTGGTTATATTTTCAGAAAAAAATACCTTCTCCCTCTGCTCAGTGAGCTATTTACTTTGAAATAAATACTATTTTTTAAAAAAAATTCATGCTGTAAGCAGTTGAGCAGCTGATGGCTTCAGTAGACTCCATTGTTTTTCAGAAAGGATAAGGTTTAGTAAGGATATTTTGGAGGAGGTTGGGCTGCTGCAATTTAAGATCATTAAAGTCTAAAAGGAGAAGTAAGAATAGATAAAGGAAATGACAGATATGTTCTTTCATCCTCAAGCCTTAGATAATAAAAGATTTTCACTTCTTTGGACACTCGGAAGCATTTTTTTCAGTCTAACTCTAGTTTCAGTAAGTTCCTGCCTTGGCATGTTACATTGCTTAATTCTCTTCTTTGGTAATATCAATACCGTACCATTTTAATTCATTTCTGGATTGGCAGCCTGGGAAAGTTATCAGGCTACTAAGCATTTTTTTCAGTCTCTGCTTTTGCCATTTTAATAACTTACTGCCTTGTGAATATCTTGATTTCTCTTCCAAATTCAGTGTGCAGAGCTGCATATGCACAATATACAGCTGTGTACGCACAACAGAAAGCAACTGGTTCTGAACAGTGTAAGAAAGGTGGTGTCTACTTAACATATTCTACTTAATTACAGACTTCGGCACATTATTTTTCTGAAATTGGTTATGATTTGCATAACTTCACATGTACACAATTTGTGTAAATGGTTTTGTAGCCTGACAGTTAAAAAAGCTGTATGCTTTGGCACTGGTTACGCACACACACACACCCTGTCATGCAATTAATCCTTAAATTTACTTGTATTCAATGGAGCCTGACTTTTATAAGACTTTTTGAACATTTGGATGCATTTTGGTATCAATTTGTTCCTCAGGTCTCTGCACTAAAGACTGATCTGTTCAAAGCTGACTTTGGTAATGAAAAAGGACATCTGCAAATTTACCTTGATTTGAACAAACTTCTTTTGTTACTTCTTAAGAATGTTCCGCTCAGACCTGACATTTGAGAGGGATATTTTTCTTGATAAAATAATAACACAACTTTACACTACTTGAAATGCACATTCTTGTTAAAGTGATTTAATGTGAACAGACAGTATTTTGGGCTGCTGTTTTTTTGGTGGTTTTTTTTTTTTTTTTTCCTTATATTTGTATGGGAGATTGCTCCGTGACAGGGCAGCTAGTCCTTTAAGTCTGAGAAAGGAAAGGTAAGATCCTTACACATTTCACTCAACTAGATTTTGGGCTGATGATTTTTAGTCCTGCTGCACGAAGTACCTAGACATGGTATATACTCACCATTGATCTGGGTTGTAGGCTGACTTCTTAAATTGGCTTCACAAAGACTTACTACTAGAGTCATGCACTGGGAACACTGGTTATCATGCTTTCTATATAAAATTTCTAATTAATTTGATTTTACAACAGTGTTTACTAATTCTTTTTTTAACTCGCAGAAGCAGAACTTACGAACTATCATGAATTTAATGAATTAAAAAACAAATAACCTTTTAAGTTGTAAGAACAAAATAACACTAATAGCAGAAGCATTAGAGAAGACTATAATTATTCAAAGGTTATGGTCAAAAGTGTAAAAAGGATAGTGTCCTGGTTCCGGCGGGGATAGGGTTAATTCTCCCCGGGCTCCGCCAGGGACACAGGTATTCCATGCCATGTGAGCCATGCCCCCTCTGAGCTGCCGGGGGAGGGGGCAGGAAGTCGCCGCTGGGAGCGGGCTGGGGCGTCCCGGGTCCGGTCGGGGAGCGGCGGTTCCGTAATCGTATTTGTGTATTCCTCTATCCGTGTTATTGTTGTTTTCGTGTTCCCTTTGTTGTTCTGTTAAACTGCCTTTGTCTCAACTCAAGAGTTTTGCGTTTTTCTTCCCATTCTTCCCTGTGTCGGGGGAAGCTTTGAGAGAGAGGCACGTGGTTCTTTGTTGCCGCCTGAGGCCAAACCACGACAGATAGCAACAGAAAGTTTTACAAGTAACTTTTTGCTACATTACCACACATTTCATTATGGATGGCTGAAACTGTGTCTTGCTTAAATCCTCATTAATTTCCGGCTTTGTTCACTCTGTCAGTTTTCTACCTTAAAAGGACAAAATTATCTTCTATTGTTAGTGAGGCTGAGTGTGTTATCTACTCGGAAGCGGTCAGTTTTATGGTGCAGCTTTATGAAAAAGTGAGGTAGAAAAGCTAACCACTCCTAGAATTTCGGAGGGCGGGGGGGGGGGGTGGGGAGCAGGATTCACCCACTATCTACTGATATACTGATCATGAACTGAGAATAAGAGTTCATTCCAAAAGAGTGAAAAAATTAAGACAAACCAAGAGGAGGCTCATAATATATAATAAACACAATGTATTTTACTGAGGGTAAAACAAAATTAAGATTAATTATTCCCTAGGATGGGCAATACTTTCTAATGCTGTAAATGCAAGCAACATTATCCTGGTCTTTAATTCGATACAACAAGGCTAGCAGTGTACATGGGAGAAAATCCATAGCATTTGGCTTCCACAGAATTAGTTTAACACATGGAAATTCTCATATTTAAAATATAATTAAATTATGCAAGCAAATGGCCCCAATTAATATCATAGGTGTTCCAAATTCTGAATTTTTAGTTCAACAAAGAACACTCTTGCAGATTACAAAATTACAACTACCTAAAATTACGACTAGTTATTACTAACTAATCATACTTTTGCAGATAATCTGAAAGTGTGAAAAGGGAGATTTGAATGGCTTGAGACTTTTATAGTCATGTGCAGAAGAAAGGAAATGCTTGAAGAGTGCTAGAAATCTCATTGCAGAAAACCTGTGATGCATGCAGTCATATCCCTGGAAACCGTTTTTTACTTGGTGCTTTGTGCTTTTACTCCTCTGTGGAGTTAAAACCTTTTTTTTGTACTCAACATAGGTTCTAGATTGCAAATATAAGTGATGCTGATGACTTTGTCTACTTGATTCAATAAATAACAAAGTATGCACTGTGCTACTGAAAATAGAAATTTGAATTCTGTAGATATCTGCATTTCTGTAAACTATCTGATTATATCACTGGCAAGCATTTTAGAAATTAATGCAATTTCAAAATTTGTTTTGGTTCGTGTTGTTTTGTTTTTCTTACTGGGATTAGTCATTAATCTTGAACGGCTACTTGGCAGGGTAAAGGTGCAGAATAACCACCAGGAAAAATGGTGCAGCGGAGTGAAGTCACCTGGCGAACTGAATGAAATCCTGAACTGCCCTTTGGAATGGTAGTGAGACAGCAGGCTCCCATGGCAGCAACCAAACCCAGTTTTTACTAGGCTCTTTACCATAGCTATAAGGATATAAATACTTAAGTCTGAAGTAATAATCCTTTAATCACTGGGCCAGATTAAGGTTGGTCCTGTCTCAGGCTGTAGTGCTCTCTTTGCAAGGTGATTAACAGCAGGTAAGGAAGGCTCTGTCTTGATGCGCTGATACTGAGGCAGTCCTGTCCTAAGTCTGTTACTTGTTTTCAAATCCATCTCACAGGAAGAATTTGTGCCACAGCCAATCAGAGATGCAGAATGTAATGTGGTTTCATTGTGAACATCGAAGACTTACGCTTTGAGGCTTCTTTAAAATTTAACACTGTATCTATGCAGACAACAGATCTGCCCTTCTGGCAGCAGATGACCTGTAGAGCTTCCACACCCTTGCATCCTGGGCCTGAGTTTCTGCCTCTTCACCATGTCTCGTTTGCAGTAATCTGTTCCGGCAGCCCCAGGAACCATGCCTGGAACAGCCAGTTTTCAGAGTTATCAGCCTTCTGATTTCTTGAATATGAAGAAGATAAAGATGATTGAGTTCAAATAATTCTTCCTCTGAATTGTTTCAGCCATGGAACAAGTTTTGGGATGAAGTTACTTTTGGGATGCAAGAATTTAAAATAGCTGTATTGGGTGTACATGGTAAGGTGTTGGCAGCAGGGAGGTTGTAGGGGTGGGTGGCCTCTATGAGAAGAGGCCAGCAGCTGCTCCCGTGTTGGACATAGCCAGCCTCAATGGACACACCACAGGACATGGCTGAACCTATTAAGCCAAGCTGGTGGGACCTCTGGAAAGCTTAGTAGAGAAAGAGTTCCTGGCAGGAACTCTGGCCTGTGGGAAGGAGCCCGTGCTGGAGCATGTTCTCTGTCAGGAACTGCAGCCCACAGCGAACACACACTGGAGCAGTCTGTTCTTGAAGGACTGCAGCCCATGGACATGATCCATGCTGGAGCAGTTCATAAAGAACTGTATCCCATAGGAGAGACCCTGTGCTGGAGCCGGAGAAAGGTGTGAGAAGGAAGAAGTAGTAGAGATGGAGTGTTATGAACTGATCACAACCCCCGTTCCCTGGCTCCCTGCATGACTCAGGGCGGGGTGGAGGAAGTAGAAGATTCGGGAGTGGTTGAGCCTGGGAAGAAGAGGGGGGCAGGAGGAAGGTGGGTTTGCTTTTGTCTCTGTCACCATGGTACTCCATTTTTATTGGCAATAAACTAATATTTCCCCAGGTTGAGTCTCTCTTGGCTGTGACAGTAATTGTTAAGCAATCTCTCTGCCTTTATCTCAACTGATGAACTTTCTCATCATATTTTCTCTCCCCCTGTTCTCTTGAGGAGGGGGACTGAGAGAGCAGCTGGGTGTGCATCTGGCAGCAAAGCAAGGTTAACCCACCAGAACAGAATAAGGATTTGCTATACTCAACAACCTTGTGTATGATTTTTTTGCCCCCTTGGCTGGGATAATTTTGTATGTAACTGAAAATTATGTGATTATATGAAAATCAAAGTGCATGAGGCAGAGAGACTAGCAGGTGACATCTGAATCTTTGGCATGTTTCATTCTCACAAGTTAAATGTCATTTCAGAGCTCTAGCATAAAGACACTGTTTTCTTAACCCATGTTCAACCAAAGGAACAGGTCTTCTTTTCCTACACTGCTCCTTCTTGCAGTGGAGCTTTCAACCTATGGCAGTTTTCTCGTTATGTTTCTTACTCAGTGCAAAAAGCACACCATGTTTTACCTGTCTTAGCTCCTACTGATTTCTCTGTTTCTGATGGTTTTTAAATTAGAGAGCATGGGGATGTTATATATTCTGGATATGACTCTGCAAGGGGAAGGTCTTTGGGAGTTTATAGTGATTAGATAAAGCATGTACAATGTAAAGGGCATGCAATCCCAGCCTTAAAATAACGTTCCCTTTATGCAAGCAGCAAAACGAGAGATTTCTTATGAAAACAAGCATGCTAGACAGAAAACTCTCTCTGAACACTATCTGCAAACCCCTGAGACAAGTGACTGCAGTAGGGTCAATGTGCTCTGCCAAAACTTCTATGAGGAGCTCCTACTAGCTGCTGCAAAATAGCTATATTGGCAGCTTGCTAGTTTGCAGAAAAGTATTCCAGCTTTCAGCCCTGTGACACTTACATTGGCTTGGATTTTTTTTTTTCCTCAGCACCTCTTCCTATCTTGTATTTGGTAATGAAGAAAGGCATACAGTGGGAAACTGGAATGGGGGCAATGTAAAACAAGGTTGAGTATTCAAAGCATGCCCTGTCTCTGTTGGTCTTACACATTATGAATCTGTAGTGAACATAATAATCTACTGAAACGACAGGTCATTTCAAGTATCTCTTTTAAAGATGAAGCTGGAAAAATTGTTACTAGGCTGAAATGATGCTGTTGTACATGACAAGCTTTTCAGTAGTGTCATCTCCCCTTCTATAAAGAAGAAAAATACAATCCTTTGTCCTGGTTTGAGATAAAACAGAAAGAATTTTCTTCTCAGTAAATTTACTTTTCAGTTAAGTGTATTTTAACTAACTGCACTTTCTGAAATTAATGGTATATTCTTCAGACAGTATCTGCTACCAGAGTGATAAGGCATGATGTTTATAGTTTATGCCAATGAATGGTATGTAAAGAGGCTCTTGCTTATACTTATTGCTATTAAACCAAAGACAGTTAACTTTGTTGTGTCCCTACATTGGAGGGTTGGAAGTGGAAAAGCATAGAGGAGTCACATCTGCGGGGAGGAGGGGACAGGACAAGTGACTGAAAACTGACCAACAGGGTTATTCCATCCCATCTGCATCATGCTCAGTGTAAAAGCTGAGGGATCAAAGGGGTCAGCTTCTTTCTTCAGTGGCTGGCATCTGAGGAGGACTCTGTCTGTTTGTCTGCCTTTGATCCTGATCTGTGTGTTCCTGAATAAAGTTCCTGAGTTCAGCTCCTGTCCATCGCTGAGTCCAGCCTGAGACTTGCCCAGTGCCTGACAGTGACGTGATCATCGTCTTGGGAGCTCGATACTAGGTTTGTATATGTTGTATATATTTCATTAGCTTCTTATTAATATTATTGTATTTTCTTTTTATTAATAATATTTCATTAAATTAGTTTTAGTTTTCTTTTCAACCCATAAGTCTCTTTCCCGTGATCTCTCTCTTTGCTCTTCAGAGCAGGGAGAGAGGTTAAAGGAAAGTATCTGCCATTTGTTTAGTTGCCAGGCCAGTCTAAGACATGACATCCTTTTATTCTTTAAAACGTAACTCTTTCAACTCATCAGAACTAGTATTGTGAATGATCACCTGAAATCCTTGGATTAATTAAATCATTCTAACTGAATCTAGAATAGAGACTGCTAAAAAGATTGGCAGGAGTAGATGCCTCTGTAGGTTGTCCTCTCCATGTCTGAAGCCTTTTGCCAGAAGAAGATATGTTTATATGGCAGAGGTTGTTTATTTTTGTGTGTGCCTATCAAATTACTTAAACAAAGCAATTGAAACTACCTCCCAAACCTCTGCAGGATCTAATGTTGGATGATTCTAACCCTGAAAGGTCTCATCACAAAAAGAATGTCTACTTAATTAATTTAAACTGCCAAAAGGCTAAAGAGTGAAGAGGAAAGAGTGTCTGAACTCAAATAAACTTGAGCAGAGTTTTATTTCAGTATTTTTCCACTGCTGCAGACACGAATGTTGTTCCTTATTGCCCTGCTGCTGCTGTATCAGATAACTATGAATTGCTTCTCTGTTGTACCTGTTTGGAAGTCAGAAACACCATAGCACCGATATTTAGACTATCTTAACCTTATTTGGCAATTTGATGCACACTAGCCAGGACAAAGTTAGGTGCAAAGGATGGTTAAATCAGGCTTTCCATGCTGCAAAGAGAAACTTGTATGCCTTTACTACTTCCCCAATATTCAGCACTGCTATAACTTTGAAGTCAGGAAACAATGCAAAGAATGTAGCCCTAGTTGTTGCACTGCTTATTAGGTTTGAGTATTTCCTGATTAAAAGAAAAAATATTCCTTGCAATCTCTCAAATACAGCTAATTTTTAAGTCTTCCTAATGGCATTTTTTCCTCCTTGCTCTATGTGCTATTGCTATTTATGCCGACAATGCATATTAAGCTGGAACCCAGGGTTATTTTCCAAATGATAGTGTAACAATTGTTATCTATAATAATTACTACCTGTTATTTGTAATGATCTGTTGCTTCAAAAAAAAAAAGGGGGGGGATACTTCTTACCTAAACAGCATCTTCTGTAGTAAATTTTTTTTTCTTAATTGGTAGCTGTTAGAGCTCTTATTCAGTCCTTACCTGATGCTGTATCTCTTTGTGGTAAGAATGATAAGCTACATCCCAGTATCTCTTTTATCCAGGGCAAGCAAGATGCCCTTACAGCTAGCCTTTGATGTCTGTAGTGTGTCATTAGGCATTAGGCAGTATTAAAATTGTAATTTAATGAACTGGTGTACTACTTACTTGATGAGTTTTTCTATTTGAAAAAAAAGATAATGCTTTTTTTTTTTTTTTTTTTTTTTTTATTTGGAGGTTACATAGGAGAAGTCAATCCAAGAACAGTTATGAAGGAATATTTACAAAGTATTTGTATTACTGCTGACTGTGTAATAATGACCCATATGTTTGGGTTTCCTGATCCCAGCTGGGGAAACAGTGTACCAAATGTGACAGCTTTAAAGATTGCTATGAATCTCCAATAACTATTTTAGTTTGCAGACTATATATGGTAAAATTGATTTTTTTTGTGGCTCAGTATTTCTTTGTGCACTATTCTCTTCACAGCTCATTGGTTAATGTATTTGGTTGAGACTAAGAAGCTTTCTTTCACTTTTTTTTTTTTTTCACTCTGTACACTGTGGAAAGTAATTTTACCTGTTTTCTCATCTATAACTCAGATTATAATAACTCTCTCCTGTAAAGGATATTGGTATGCACTGTGAAAGTGAATTAAAAAACAACTATTTCATAATTGATACTATTTGTAACAATTATGGTTATACATTTAATGCTTTAATCCACTGATATGTTTCCCTTATTCTGTGTATTCCTTCCCTTGATGTCTCCATTGGGGTCTGATTTTCCAGTTGGCTAGTATTCACACATAATGGGATTCTTCAAGGTCAGTTTCTAATCTGACTTCTTCAGGGATTGCATTCCATATAGTTTTACCCAACAAAAGTTTATCTTTATTAGGTTTGTTACTTCTATTTTTTGATTATAATGTATAATTAAGTACATGGTGTGCTAATGATTAAACTGAACACAGGCTCAACAAGCCTTCATCCAGGTAACACTCTCCTTTGAGTAAATTTAGCCAGCTTTTGCCTTATGACTTCACTGGATGCATGTATGACTTGCCAATGCCAATTGTGTTATACAGGTATGCCTTTCCTACAGACCACTTACGAATTATAAGCAGATTGAAAATTTGCATCTAATACCATTTCGCTTAAAAATCCAGCATCATGCATACACCGCAAGCTATGAGACTGCTTATGCAAATGTTTATTTTATCAAATCCTTTACTACTCAGAACAGTGCCAGCTATGGAAAAGGTGCATGAAGGGGACAGTGAAGGCTATATTCATTAAAGATGTGGACAGGATTTCAGAACCTAGCTTACAGAGACATCAGCTCTGCCACCAGAGGTATATGGAATTACACTGCCTTGAGTGTATACTATATTATATAAGAGTTAGCAAGTTTGAACACTTTTTACTTCTGTTTAATTTCTTCTGTGTCTTTTGCTCAGCATGCTGCCCTATATCATTGAACACATGACTTTATTGATGCAAGCTCTTAATGTATTTTTTTAAATTCTCAATTGCTTGTCGAAACACAGGTACCTAATTAACTTCAATGTTAATTGGAGCAAAACACACAAGGGAAGTAAGATCATCTTTGCAATGTGAGCACAAATAAACTGAAAGTCTTGCTTTTAGATTAAAACACAGAACTAAATACTGGTACATTAAAATAATATAGTAAATTCAATAATAAAAAGCTTGTTTTCTAGCAAAATCAGATATGCAGTATTTTGTGGTGGGAAGTTTATATCTCAATTATTTTACCCTGGAATTCTCCAGAGGCTGCTGCTGGATGAGCATTGTTTACAAGCTTTCTGATGGTGTCATCTCAGAGCTAATACCCTCCCTTGAGAAAGAACCACAGTTTCTGTGTAAAAAGCTCCATTATTGTCAGTCCAAGTGGAGATTAGGGAATGGAATAAGTCACAATAATGTTAACACCTCTAATGAGAATAGCCCTAGAAAACATTTGTAGCCAAAACCCACTCCAGCCTTGGTATAAGTCATAAAGTGAGGTTTTTTGTATTGGTCCGTGCTAGTGTCACAGAGAACTGTCTTTGTAATCAAATCAAAGGCAGGTGCAAGATAAGATTTTCTGTGATATGCAACATTTTCAGTGAATCTGTGATGTCCTGACAGAGTTGATCACCTTAAGCTTCCCCACGAAGGTATCTGGTTTCTCATGCTTAGTAGCTATTCCTTAAATAGTTTCAAGAACTTTAATATCACTGTCATTGAGATTTATGATCTGTAGCACATTGGCCAATAATTTATCATTTTCTTCATAAGCTGGTATGTGTGCATGTGCCTGTCTTCTGTACAGATGGGGTATGGCTCAAGTCTTCTCCACGCATTTTAAACTTTTATCCCAGCTTCCATTTTATCCACACTTAGGGAAGGGGGAAATATACCCAACCAAAAACAATTTATAGAAGGTAGTACAGTTAACTTCTCATATATGAGATCATGCTTTTTACCAGCTACAGGAATTACCAGAGGTAAAAAATGTCAGTTGTTTTACATGCAGACAGGCTTTCACAAAGTTACGCATACATGAAGCAGCAAAGCACTGTACTAATTACAGCTATGCTCTCTGTCCTGTCAGCTTGGACTCCCTTCTTTGCTGGTTATGTTTGTCAACCAGCTTAGTACAGACAACTGTAAGCTCAAACCTTGTGCACCTTATACTGTTACCTGAAATAAAAGCGCTCCAAACCAGAAGTAGTTTAGAGAGGAGATACTGCTTTATTCGACATCGGGTGCTAGAGGGAAACCCCATAAATTTAGCACACCTTTCCAGGGATATTCACCCATTATTTATACACAAAATATTCTTATAATTCCACCTACCTAATACATAACTTCACCTAGACTTACATATTCATTAGGATGACTGAATAGAAGTCTATCATAGAATCATAGAATGTGTTGGGTTGGAAGGTACATTTAAAGGTCATCTAGTCCAACCTCCCTGCAGTAAACAGGGACATCCTCAACTAGATCAGGTTGCTCAGAGCCTCATCAAGCCTGACTTTGAATGTCCACAGGGATGGGGCCTCCACCACCTCTCTGGGCAACCTGTTCCAGTGTTTCACCACCCTCACTGTAAAGAACTTCTTCCTAATGTCTAATCTAAACCTACCCTACTCTAGTTTAAAACCATTGCCCCTTGTCCTATCACTACATGCTCTTGCAAACAGCCCCTCCCCAGCTTTCTTATAGGCCCCCTTCAGGTACTGGAACGCCACGATAAGGTCTCCCCGGAGCCTACTCTTCTCCGGGCTGAACAACACTAACTCTCTCAGCCTGTCTTCACAGGAGAGGTGCTCCAGCCCTCTGATCATCTTCGTGGCCCTCCTCTGGACCCACTCCAACAGGTTCATGTCCTTCTTGTGCTGAGAACTCCAGAGCTGGACACAGTACTCCAGGTGGGGGTCTCACAGGAGCAGAATCACCTCTCTCAATCTGCTGGCCAGGGTTCTTTTGATGCCACCCAGGATACAATTGGCCTTCTGGGCTGCAAGCACACATTGTTGGCTCATGTCCAGCTTTTCATCCACAAGTACCCCCAAGTCCTTTTCCACAGGGCTGCTCTTTATCACATCATCCCCCAGCCTGTATTGATAACGAGGATTGTCCCAACCCAGCTGTAGGACCTTGCACTTGGCCTTGTTGAACTTCATAAGGTTTGCTTGGACCTACCTACCTAGCTCGTCCAGGTCCCTCTGGACGACATCCCGTCCCTCTGGCACATCAAGCACACCACTCAGCTTAGTGTCATTGGCAAACTTGCTGAGGGTGCCCTTGATCCCACTGTCTAAATCATTGATGAAAATGTTGCACAGCACCGGTCCCAGTACGGATCCCTGAGGGACACCACTTGTCACCCCTCTCCATCTGGACATCAAGCCATTGACCACTACCCTCTGGATGCGACCACCCAGCCAGTTCCTTATCCACTGAACAGTCCACCCATCAAATCTGTATCTCTCTGGCTTAGAGAGAAGGATGTTGTGGGGGATCATGTCAAAGGCCTTGCAGAAGTCCAGGTAGATGATATCTGTAGCTCTCTCCTTGTCCACTGATGCAGTCACTCCATTGTAGAAAGCCACCAGGTTGGTCAGGCAGGACTTGCCCCTGCTGAAGCCATGCTGGCTGTCTCGAATCACCTCCATGTCTTCCATGTGCCTTAGCAGAGTTTCTAGGGGATCTGTTCCACCATCTTCCCAGGCACAGAGGTGAGGCTGACAGGGCGGTAGTTCCCAGGGTCCTCCTTTCTACCCTTTTTAAAAATGGGTGAGATATGTCCCTTTTTCAAGTTGCCAGGGACTTCACCTGAGTGCCATGACTTTTCAAATATCATGGAGAGTGGCTTGGCAACTGCATCAGCCAGTTCCCTCAGGACTCTGGGGTGCATCTCATTGGGTCCCATAGATTTGTGTATATAGTTGTGGAATAATTACTAAATTGGCTAAAAATACAAAAGTACAGCATTGTTCACAGATTAAGGAAAAGTATAAAATCAAGAGGCTTCTGAGGTAGAAAACAGTTGCAGCTGGCAAGAAGAATACAACATCCACGGTTCCCTGATAAGGATGCTTGGGAAGCTACATGAGGTACGGGGCGGGATGCAATTATTCCACAGCTTTACCTTATGATGTATAGCAGATACGGGGATGGGACGATACCATGAAGCAGATAAGCTGCCAATTAGCTGCCTGCTTGATACTCGGAGCCAACATTTTGTCAAATTTTGATGAAATGCTGTCCTTTGTGTGAACGTTGCTCATTATAATGTCATTATAATACCAAAACACACCTCCATCCCAAAGGCTACCCACCTCCAAGGTGCGACCACTCCTTCTTGAGTCTGCACCCTGAATTTTATGTAAACTATACCTTTAATTGTGAAGCAAGAGAATTTTACACCAATCATAATTAAAGTATTTATGACTAAAGTCACTCAAACTCCACCTTGAAGATAACAAATAGTATAAAAATAGCCTAAGAGAGGGGGGATACTCAGGGAAGACACCATCGCAAAGAACTTCATCACTGAATTCCAGGATCAGTTGACGGGCTGAGCCTTTCTTCCCCCCCATAGGGATGCCTTTGGGTAAGACTTAGATTATACCGAGTGCTTTCTTGGGAAACTTAGAAATTTCTCTAGAGAATCTCTTTCCTACATTTATAGCCAGGCTGTATCATTTATAACTTAGTCACGCATTTGATATATGTAATAATACTTTCATTTGCACGTGCTTTGCAGACAGTGTATTTATCACCAGCAATCCTAAGAACCTATCTATCTGTTGTTTAAATAAACTGCACTGTTTAAGTAGCTAGTTGCTTTGGTTCCTCATTGAACGTGACCAAAGACTTGAGAGTGGCTGTGCTAGTTCATGAGCATGACTAGACTGAAGGTGCAGTCCACTATTAGTGTATCCAAATCGTAATAGTTTAATACATATTAAACGCAATTGGACTGATAGTGCTGAATTGGGCATCACTCAGAATTTAAACCTAGCGGCACCTAGCCTCCCACCTCGGTGAGGAGTGTTAGAACGCAAGGGGGTTTATCTTCTGCCAAAACCGCTTTGCCCCTTTCCACATAACAATAGTCTTTTTGCACATGCGTATTAAGTTTTCCTGCATCGGCAAAACACTTCTGTGCAAGCGTGAGTGTCTTGGTGGTTGTTTGGGTAAGGAGACCCTTCCTCACATTAACCTTTTAAGGTATTGAGTCATCTCAGGACAGTAAAAGTTTACTGTAAGTTTGCCAACTTCTTGAGGATGATAAGTATGTTCTTTGAAGTAGCCACAGCTCTGTCCTAATTGGTATAGAAGTACCTACTTGATGCATAAAAGAACCTTGAAGTTATTAACTACTTCTTGTTATCCCATCCTTGGGATTATCTACTTCTGGCTGTCTCCTCATTGTCACTATCTGTAACATCAGCTCAGTGACTAACTATTTTCTCACACAGTAAGAAAGTTAGTAGGAAACAAACTTTAGTTAGCATATTGTTATAAACAAAGCAGAGGCCTGTCTTTGGTAACAGTACATCCAGCTCTTTGTCCCTTTGAAGGTGCAGGTAGCAATCACAATATGTCCTTTTCTCATGGAATTGTACCGTATCCAGCTAACCAGCTTTCTAACTTTAGAGGTGGGATGGCTGCAAGTTCCTTGGATCATTGCTTCAGTTCATAATATCTGCTTGAAGGAGAAGTTGGTAGGAATGTCAATAATGAACCTATGGTAGCCTGAACTTCCATGGAAACTTTTTTCCATTTTCCTGTGACTCTACAGGCTCCCAAGGTACTGACTTCATCTTGTTTGACAAGTGGTCTCACAAAGGCAGATGGTAGGGCAAATCAAAGGCTCAGGTGAGCCAAACTTCCCTTCTGTGCTATTCTAAGAGCAAGCAATCTTTCACAGCTCCTTTTATCTTCTTCTACTTCTGACATCAGGTGGAAGTCTGAAGGAGGGAACAGCACAAAACAGCATTCAAAACTTGGAGAAAGGATTGATGGGAGATGTGTGACATGGAAGGATTTTGTTGTTTTGAATGTCACTTCTGTGTTGGAAGCAGATTCTTGGATTTGAAAAGCAACATAGCTCAACAGTCCATGAAAAATGGAGAAATATTTGAATAAAACACACTTTCCAAACACCTACGCAATTACTATTTTTTTCAGTAAAATATCAGAATAGTAATTGCAAATTAGTCAGATATACTAGGATATAAATTAAAAGGCCTCATTTATAAAGATTAATTTGCATATAAAAAATCTCTTAGAAAATAATAGTAATGGCTGAACTCTTATGCTTTTTTAAAGATGCATGAGCTTTTGCACAAAAAGCAAGCAGTCGTTTAATTAGCAGTAGATCTGCATAAGAAGAGGAAAAAGGGGTAAGAGAGAGGGCAGGTGACTGCCTCTCCCAAATCAAACTGATCCTATGACCAGGCGGCTACTTTTGATGAAGCCTACTGAAAAAAACTGTGTTACGTTTGTTGTGCTTCTTTGGGCTTTCTCTCACATGGTCAAACTTTTAAAGTGATACCTTGTTTCTTTCACTCAGGAAAGTGGCAGTGGATAACCAAAAATTTTGGGTCATGTCAATGAAAGAAAAAGACATTTCAAAAAGATCTCAAAAGGAGATCACCCAGTTTATTCCTATACAAAGTTAAATTTGAATTTTTCACTTCAAGTATTGCAGTTCTTACAGTGCATGCTATATGGTCAGATGTAGAAATTTGACTTAATTTCACTATGAACTTAGTTGCAATTTACCTAACCACACACTCATCATGATTAACTTTAGTTACATTGTAGTGTTCAGTATTTGAATCATGCATGATATATACTTGTCATAACTCTATCTTTTCCAAAAGTAAAATTGACAAATTTTTGAAGGGCTACAGCTTAAAAAAGAAGACCTACGAAATAGTAAAAACCTAGAATGCATTTGGACACACAGTTTTAATGTGAAATATTTTCTTTGGGACCTCCATGATTAGACACCTGAAGTATCCAGTATAAATATTAGAATTTGTTTTGGGGGATATTGATAATTTTTTGTTTAAGAGAAATTAATTTTAATTGAGTATTGTGCAATTAATAAAAATGAGACAATGTACGAGGTGTCGTTATCACTCTATCATGACCTTTTAATTAAACTGTAATTTAAGTTGCCTACAACCATATCACCTTTCATTTCCTTTTTGCAGGTTGCTTTAGGCAGAAAAGAGACTGCATATTTGTAATACAATGCTGCTTTTATTAATTTCTAACTCAGTATCAGCTGCAGAAAAAAAAAAACCATTATTCAACCCAAATACCTATGTCCACTAGAATAAAATAAGTGCACTGGAATGAAATGAGAATTCCTTCTCTGCTTGGACAGATGATAGCCTCTTTCATAATCAGAATTCAGATGATTTTCCATACTAGAAAAAAAAAATCAGTGCTGTACGTCCCACAAAAAGATAAAGGCAGCCCAGTGCCGAGGCTGACCGAGCCTTGTGACGAGACTTTCAGGGCAGAGAAGGTGAAGTCCATGATAAGCTGAAGGGGCCTGGCATTGGTGTGCCGGTGATTCCTGCTTAAACTTACTAAAAGCTCAGTATCTTCAGTGAGCTTAGTAAGTCTCGAAAGGTATTTGCCTTCTCACGAAGGCCATTTAGCATTCAGAGGAACAAGAGGAAGAGCGCCTACTAGCCTGGCTCCGCCCGTGCACGGTAGCGGCCGCTCCACCGCGGCCGTTGGGGCCGTAACGCCCCGCCTGTGGGGACCGTTCTCCTCCTGCCACCGACAGGGACGGCGCGGGGCCACGTCCTCCTGACGCGACCATTGACGAGCGGTGCTGTCAGGAAGCGGTGGGCGGACCCGGGCGGTGGCGAGAGGGTATAAAGTTGGCGGCGCCGGGGGGCTGAGGAGGTGGTGTCACTGTGTAGCGACGGGGGTTGTGACCTGCATTGGAGCCGTTGCCTTGGGTGGATTGAGAGGCGCGGCCACGGCGAGAGGAAGGTCCGTCAGTCCCAGCGTGGAGGGGCCTCCTGGGCTCGCAGCCCTCGGTGCCGCCCTCGGCTCTGCTGCGACCCGCGGGGGCGACCGGTGGCAGCATGGTGGATGTGTTCAGCGGGCGGCTGCTGGTCAGCAAGGACGGGCGCAGCGTGGACCCCGAAGAGGCCCTGCAGAACAAGGTCGTGGGCTTGTACTTTTCCGCCGGCTGGTGCTCGCCGTGCCGTGACTTCACCCCTGTCCTCTGCGAATTCTACACGGAGTTGCTGGAGGAGACTCAGCCCACCGCCCCCTTCGAGGTCGTCTTCATCTCCTCCGACCACAGCGCCGAGGAGATGGCGGGCTACATGCACGCCATGCACGGGGAATGGCTGGCTCTGCCCTTCCACGACCCCTACAAGCAGTGAGTACTGGCGGCGGCGACCCCCGGGCCTTCCCGCGCCTGGGAAGTCGCGGCTGGCGGAGTGGCCGGGCCCCCCACCGCCAGCGTCTCTGCTAGCACACAGCGGCAGGGTGTCAGGAGGTGTGGATACTTTAACAGCAGTATAACTTAACACCGAAGTCTTTGATACAAAAGCTCCGCGGGGCCGCCACCTGCCCTCTTCATCCGCTCCTTCCCTTCCCGTTGAACAGGCTGAAATGCAGGTTGCAGCGTCTTCCCTGAGGTGAAGGGCAGAGTTCAGCGTCCGGCCAGCCTAGTCCTGCCTCCGCCCTGTCCTCTGAGCAGTGGCTGCTGCTAGCTGGCTCTCCCTGCGCTCCCACGGAGGCGTAACACAAACTAACATTAAACTAACAGCTTACTTTCTTCAGAGAAGTAGCTTGGCTTTAGCGTGTAAGAATGCGATGACAAAAAACTAGTTTTGCATACTTAATTTAGGATTTAAAAGATCTTTGAAGAAAGGTTAATAAAGACCCCATGTATTAACAACATGACATGAATAGCAAGTAAAAAATAAACTAATAGCAAACGAGGATCAAATGATTGTTTTTCAGCACAGCAGTAGTTAAGGTTATGCTGGGTTGTATAGTTTATTAATGCTCTGGAAAAAAGGCAAATGAAGGAGAAGCAAAATGCATAGCTGAATAACTTAGAGGGGAGCAGAGCAAACTATGAAGAACTTCAGACAGATTCAGGTAAGCTAGGTGAAAAAGAAATGTAATAACAGCTGGAGTTTAGCTGTGTCAAATGCAAGTGGTAACTGGGATGTGAAATTCTTGTGCTAATAGGCTTCTAAATAGGCATTCCCATAGGCAGCTTTCTTAACAAAACAACAAAAGAAAAGGACATGACCATGTGTAAGTAATGGCAAAGGGTAATACCAGGAACTGTTTTGAGGACCCGAGTCAAAGGTGCAGACTCCTTTAGATCACTGTCAGAAATATGATTTAGCTCATATCAAGAAGTACAGATTGGGACTATTGAGAGCACAGCTAAGGTGTTTAGGGCCACTGAAATGCCTATAGCTGGAGGCTTAAAATAGATGTAAATACTAGTAAAGGGATTTTGTTTTCTCTTTAAATAATGCAGGAGTAGGTTGTAGAGAATATTGTTACAGATGTCATCAAACTCAAGGAGTTAGTGTTATTTTTAAACATAGACTGGGTAATTAAACTCATAACAAGATTTGTTCCTGTAAAAACGAACTCTGTTCTTTTCCTTCTAGTAACTTCTATTCTTCATTTAACTCAAGAGCCATCCCTGTCTGCTACCTGGGATAGCGCTGTGTAACACCCTAGCTACTTACTCAGTATGGAGCAGGTTTACTAATCTTGTTTTGTCACGCACTTTGACAACCTTAGGAGCAAACAACCTGAAGCCAGGAACTATTTCATGTCATTGTTCCTTGGCTCATTGTTGGATGTCAGCAGCCAGTTAATGTTAAGCCTATTTAACAACAGTTTCCATTGACTTAAAAATAGATTGAAATAGCAGTGCTGTTTTCCGTTGTTCTCCAAAGGCTCCCCAGACAGTAATTGTATTTGATAGCTACTAATTCTAATAGAATTCATGGAAATTTCCTGCTGGAAATGTAGCACTTGAAGTTACTGCATTCAGCAAGCTGTTTGGCATAGACCATGGGAATGTGTTTGCAGCTTCATCCTGTGTGGTTTAGGGGTCTATTTTTGACTCTGCTCTTGCTCAAGTAATGTGGAATGGAGGTACAGTAATAGTTTAATTGGCTTTTCTGCAGCTGTCCATAATGCCATTCAGAATCCTGTAGAGAAATGTGGCTTGTCCTGTCACAGGTGGCCGCAAGAGCATAGCAATTGAAGGGCTTACTGAAGAACAAAATGTAGAGGGATAGGAAAAGGCAATGTTTTTGAAGTTGTTTCTTGCATATAACAGTAAGAGACTGTGGAGATGTTCAAGGTGCTTAAGTTAGATTAACTGGTAGTTTTGCTTCAGGGATACTGGTGAATCATTGTAGACTGAGGCAGACGGATGTGTGTTCACTAAACCAAACTGTAATTCTGGCTAGATACTAGTTCTAACTAAGAATATAACTTTAATATTGACTAACATAAATTAATAATTTGATTATTAATATTTATTAACATTCACATTTATTAACATTTATTATCAATTAATATTTTTAAAGTTCCATTGTAAATAATTCTAATTGGTAGCTCTTTTGTGGACTATGTCAAGAAGGCATTTCAGTATCTTCACTGAAGTTAAACACTGAAGTCATCAGCCAGAATATTTTAAGATATGTAATTGCACCATAGACTGAAGTCTCTTCTAGTGACAATAGAGTAAATTTCAAATGTGCTCTCTAAAAGACATTTCACAAATGGAAGCATGGAGTTTCTTGGGGATGAATTTTGTCTTGTTAAGAAATAGCCTGCATTCATACTTGCAGAGTATGAAGTGTGATGCCTTGGATACACCTGCAGAGAAGCAAAATACTGAATTCAGAACAGGATCTCAAGACTCTTCCATGCTGTCAGTCCTGACTATTGCCCCGAGGTGGGACTGTACCTTTACTTCTTCATGTAGACTGTGGCATGACTAACAGAAAATCCTGCTCCTGATGCCTTGACTGTTTGCAGCTTTGATGTTGATTTTTGCTGCCTGAGGCACAGGCTTTTGATCAGTGCAGGGGTGTGTGAAGACAATCTAGTAGGAAGTGAGCACTAGGAGGAGAAAGGGAATAGTAGAAAGGAAGAGCAGGAGTAGGACAGAACATGTCAACAACAAATCCTAGTAAGTGGGAGCTGATGTTTTAATTATGATACACAAAGACATACTTCTGTGTTTGTACCTACTGTGCAAAGGTGTCATTCTCTGTGGGTACCCAGTGCATGCTAGTAGTTCTTGCAGGCTGCCAGATAGGCAGGTATTTACTGAGTCCATGTCCTGTACACCTCAGTGAAAACTAGAATCCCCAAAAATTTCTGAAAAAGGAAAATAAAAAGGGCATGCTTACATTGTATATTAGGAAGCCTTAGGTATGAAGGTGGATTGGCACCTACTGGAGTGTATGGAGGGGGAAGGGGTTAAAAAAGGAAGGCAGAAGAAGAATGAAAGTATCTGAGTAGTTAAGAGCTATTGCCTATTCTTAATCTTTTTAGACTGTTATCCCAAACTCTTAACAGACACTTTAAAATTGAATTGCATGTGCTTGTTCATATGCCTAACACTTATCAATGCAGAAAGTTCACAGCTAAAACAGATGTACAGCTGTGTATTACAGGCTATAGCGCTAGAAGCAGGTTAGCAAGATGTCCATCACTTTCAGGTGAAAACTGTTAAAATTCAAATATTGTCAGGTATCACATTACACAAGTGCATAAAATGTACCACTTACATTGCTAATATGATATTGACTTTGCCTATTGTTGTCTACATCTCAAAAAACCTCTTGTGCATAGATCTTAAATCCTTTTATAAAAATACTCGCCTATGTTGTGAGTTAGCCCTAGTAGGCAGCCAAATCTCACCCAGCTACTGGGATGGGGAAGAGAATCTGAAGGTTGAAAGAGGAAACTTGTGGGTAGAGATAGACAGTTTAACAGATAAAGCAAATGTGAACACCCAAGCAAAGTAAGATGAGGAATTCATGCACTACTCACCATTGTCAGGCAGATCTATATCAATTTCCAGGACAGCGGGACTTCATAATGTGTAATGGTTGCTTTGGAAGACAAATGCCTTAACTCCAAAAACTGGTTCCTTCCTCCTCCTTTCTTTAGCTTTAATTGCTGAGTACAGTTCATATCGTATGGAATATCCCTTTGGTCAGTTGGGGTCATCTGTCCCATCCCAACTTCTTGTACACCCCCAGCCTAATTGCTGGTGTGGCAGCATGAGAAACAGAAAAGGCCCTGGTGCTGTGTAAGCACTGTTCAGCAATAGCTCAAACATTGGTGTGTTAGGAATGTTATTTCGTTAACAAATCTAAAATACAGCACCATGCAAGCTGCTGTGAAGTAAATTAACTCCATTCCAGCCAATGCCAGTACTACCTAGTAATATAAAATCTGTGTTCTCAGAAACTTTCATCCAGAATTCTTGTAACAGTCAAAAGACATAACAAGTACAATGACTTCCAGTTTACCTCAATCTTTAATCCATATTTTTGGTATTTCATATGCAGATGAAGGTTGCCCTCTCATGTTCCAACCTGTATGGCCAAGGTCTGATAGCTCAAATGATTTGACTAAAAGGTTCCCTGCTTGTTCAGTCTTCCATAGCTATCTTTTATTATAAGCTTTCTCTTGTGCTTTGTCTGTTTGGGTCTTAGATTTTTCTAGTCAGTAAGACTCTGCGTGTACGCTTACCTGGAAATAGCTAGGCAACTGATTTTTAAGAATGTCATTAATTACGTCACTGTATTTTACTATATGAGAACTGAGTTTGTCTTCGTAGCATGTGTGATGTTTGTATTTATAGTTAATGGTTTCATAAATTGTCATTGGAGTTAGTCCCATGACACGTGTATAGTTTGTGTGGGTGAGTCACAGGATTTGAGATTCCTATAGGATCCTTAACAGGTTTTAAATAGTTGTTTTTGTAAGCACCTGTACACACATACACAGTGATTCAGAAGCATTGTCTGCAGAAATGTTCCTGAGCCTTGTCCAGGTCCATTCATTTTACAAGTTGCACACAAAGGCAGGCGAAATTTGTGCATAGTTCAGTCTGGTTTGATGCAAGCAATCTTCAGCCCAGAAAATGTGTAAACAAGATGTTGTACTGGAGTGGATAAGCTATATATGCATTCCCTTAAGAAAGCAAAGTGTTAGTTTCCAGTCTCCATAGCAATTTACCTTCAGTTTCCTACTGTTCTGTCTCCTATTGCTACAATTTTCTTAGGCATCTCAAGCTATTTTATTGTCCACTGAACCAGTAAAATGCATCTTTCACCCATCTTGT